>JALMGJ010000021.1:6888989-11688989 GCA_023362775.1 Charina bottae | reverse complement strand
GCGTTTCTCAACTTCAGCAACTTTAAGATGTGTGGACTTCAACTCCCAGAATTCCCCAGCATGCTGGTTGGGGAATTCTGGGAGTTGAAGTCCACACATCTTACAGTTGCTGAGGTTGAGAAACGCTGTTCTAGGACAATACCCGGGAGGTAATCATTCAACCAATGTATTTCCTCAGTCCATTTTTCTCTCCTTTTGCTTTCTATCTTATCCTTCCCTCTTCCCCTTCTCAGCAGGTTTTCTGTCTCTACCCTGCCCATTAGGATGGTGAGGAGCTCATCATTTCCTTAAAATGGTGGGGATTGAGAGACTTGTGCTAGTGCCAGGAATGGCTTGTCTCAAACACTGTTCAACCCTTTTCCAATAGATATGCAGACTTGCAAAGAGAATAGGGGAAAAACTGGTTTCCTTCTTTGGGGAAGAACATCACAGCAATTCTAATCCTGAACTCTCCTTTATCTATACACAGAAATCTCATATTTGTTAACAGGATAATGGTGGACAGTAGCTAGAGAAGGGAAGAAAATGCAGGTGAGTAGCAATAATAGCTGGAGAGGAAACAGTACTGGAGAAGGCAAGTTGCTGGGCAGAACCAGAATTGACAACTCAAAGTGGCTTCAAAAGTTGCTGGTCCTGTTTTTATCAGTTGGGGATGTGACACTACAGATGAGATCTCCAACAGTGTATCATAGAAGGAAGCACTGCTCAGAATGAAGGGAGGCCAACACCACAAGGACATTTAAGAACTTTCATTTCAAGAGGTGTGTTTCTCTCTATGTTAAAATGTGGGTCTAATATAGCTGTGGACAGCCTATATATTTCCTGTACTACCTTGAGGATCTTTAGTGTTTAACTGAATGCTAAGGCATGGAAACCCTAAACTTCCTCGTTGTATTTGTTCGGTAAGCAGGACCTATTATAGTTTATTTCCAATTGTTGTTTTGCTTTTGAACAGATCTCTCTTCCCTACCCCTTCTTACCTTTTACTTTTTTCTGGAAGGTTTTCTGTGCCACTAGAAGTATTCTGGGGGACAAAAACATAATAGGGGTTCTCCCCCACCCTTCGCTTTGTATGTGAGGGCACGTCTTACCTTTACTGTACATAGGGCAGTTGCTGGGGTTGTAGAAAGCTTGCCTGAAAAACAGGAATTCTACCACTCTTCCCCTTGATGTACTCAGCTCTTTATGTTTAATCTTTCATAGTGGATGTCTTGCTTACGAAATAGCTGACTGCGACTCAAATTCTGGATAGGAAACCAGAAAAAGGAAGTTGTGTCCTAGTGTTTTACATGCATATTTATCCAGGCTAACCCTAAAGTCAAGGCATGCACCTCTCCCCTCTGTGATTTAACTTAAGAGCAACACTTTGAAAATGCATTTTAAAAAATCTCTCAGTTTATTAAACCTAGTAGAAATGCGAGGCATCCATGCATCAGCTTTTCAAAATGCCCCAGTGCTATTGTACAATGTGTATAGAAGCAAACGAGTTGGATTGAATCTCATCCACGGCTATATACTCTTGAGAGAAATCTCAGACTTGCTATCGGGGTGGTGATGGGGGGCAGTAAGGATAATATCAAGCTGTCATAAGAAGGCAAATTCTAGAAATTCTCATTACTTTATGATTTTTCACATATCAAAGGGCTCGGCTCTTGTAGAAAAACTACATTTTCTCTTAGCTCACAGGGGCACGTACGCCTCATTAAGTCATTTGTTGGGTTGGACTTAGCCCAGGGGTAGACAACCTTTTTGCAACACGCTTTCCTTCTTGCGCTGCAGGGAACGTAGCAGGGCATGTGGACTTTGCCAGAGGTGGCTGGGCCTAATTTCATTCTTTACCTTCAGGATTTAATGGAGCAGAAAGGCATGGTATAAAATAAATAAGAAACGTTTGGCCATTGTTTTGAGGGGGGTGATGTTTTAAGGTAAAACAGGTTTGTTAAGCCTAACAGATGCAAACATTTGTTTTAGCTCTTTTCTCTCTGTCTGTCTGTCTGTCCATCCATATGAAACCCTTCATAGCATAGGGCCTGGTTATCTGAAGGATCGCCTGTCTCCAGTGGTTTCTGCCCATCCAGTAAGATCGGGCAGAGTGGGGGCACTCCAGGTCCTCTCAGTTAAACAATGTAATCTAGTGGGACCCCAAAAGCACTCCTTCTCCTTCATTGTGGTGCCTGCCCTCTGGAACGGAGGCCCGCTGGGGTTAGGGTGTTTGTTGAACCCTGGTATGTATGTATGTGTGTGTTTTGTAAAGTAATGGGTGATTTGATTTTGTCTAGGCATACATGTCCTTTTCGTTTGCTGTTTCTTCCCCCTCCTTTTAACTGTGTAAGCTGCCCAGAGTCATTTGGGAGTCAGGGGGCCTTCCAAATCAAAACAAGAAGTACATACATGAAAAATCAATCAGAAAGTGTTACTTGCCACTGAATCTTGGGAGATTCTAGGAATTAAAAAACCGGGTTGAGGGTTCCATTGGGCTTGTAGGCCACAGGTTGCCCGCCTCTACTCACACACCACAATCATTTTAAGTGGTGAGGACCACTGTATAATCTCATACAAAGGCATGGTGGCCAAAAATAAACCACAAAAAACCCACATCCCATAAACGTTACAAATGGCCAAGATTTGAATGACCTCATCCTCCAAATCCCATATGAGAACCCTGAAACCTCATGAAATTTGTGATCTTGAAAAATCTGGGCTATTCATTTTTCTTCAATTTTTAAAAAAGGAAATAGCCGTGGGTGCTATTAGGGGAGTTGCAGCTACTATACTACACATAGGCACCATATTCCCAATCCCTGCATTATGGCTTAGCAAATTTGCAAGCCAGGAAATTATGGCGGACGTACAATGGTTGAAAAACACTGGCTTAATGTTATGTGTGAACCAATCCATTGTATGATCAGTGCTTCAATATTTCTGATAGGAAATTTGGAGACCGAATGAAGTCGTAATGCTATCCGTGTCACTTGGCAGGAATGGACCAGATGACAGGCATACCAAATAGTTAAAATGACTATTGTGGCACACTGATGCTTGGTAAACAGCCCCATGTATGTATGCAATACTTTTGCTGTGGATGGCAGGGATGGGCAAGAAGCGGTGTTTGTGGGTGTGTGACTAATTCAGTATCCATGCAGATGAGTCAGTCTGAAGGAACTGCATGACACAGCTCAATCTGTTTTACAAATTCCAGTGAACACTTGCCCTCCCGTTCTCTGCTGCTATGATCAGGACACTGAATATATTTGCGGGTGGGCATATTGTGGGGTGGCATGTTCAGCTTAGACATATGAATGTATGGTGTGCAGAAAAATCTCCTGTACGGGTGATCTGGAGATAAGTTCCTTTTTCTTTCAGTCAAAGGTCATATACTGAGTGATGCTGATAGCAAAGGGGGGGTAGATGTCCTTTCGTGCATTGAAAAAATGTATGTCAGAGTCATGGGACAGTGGAACCTGCCCTCTAACACTAACATGCCTGTGGCCACACACAATCCATGCATCTGGGGTGTATGGAAAGAGGCTGCCTGTACATGCTGACATATGGATGCAGAATTTCTTCGTAAAACCTGGGATTCCAGATTCCATACAGACCAGGATTCCCCACCACCATGTAGAGGATTCTGAGTTGGTTTCCTGTGTGGCCCCACAGTCCCCTTGCATGTTTTATTCGGAAGGTATGTAAACATTTGGACCATAAGGAAGGCTGAGCGAAGGAAGATAGGTGCTTTTGAACTGTGGTGTTGGAGGAAAATTCTGAGAGTGCCTTGGACTGCAAGAAGATCAAACCAGTCCATACTCCAGGAAATCAAGCCAGACTGCTCACTTGAGGGAATGATATTAAAGGCAAAACTGAAGTACTTTGGCCACATAATGAGAAGACAGGATACCCTGGAGAAGATGCTGATGCTAGGAAAAGTGGAAGGCAAAAGGAAGAGGGGCCGACCAAGGGCAAGATGGATGGATGGTATTCTGGAGGTGACGGACTCAACCATTGGGGAGCTGGGGATGGTGACGGCCGACAGAAAGCTCTGGCGTGGACTGGTCCATGAAGTCACGAAGAGTCGGAAACGACTGAACGAATAAACAACACATGTAAACATTGCTTGAAGCCTCTTAATAAGTTATCTTCCTTGTGCAGTGCTAACGGAGTGTTGGATTTAGACTGGGGAGATCTGATTTGACATCCTCTCAGCAAGAAATTCATGCTAAGCTCTCTTTTTTGTTTTGGGTTTTTTTTGCCACTCAGTCTGATCCTCGGCGACTGCCTGGACTAGTCCCTGCAGTTTTCTTGACAAGATTTCAGAAGTGGTTTGCCCTTGCCTGCTTCCAAGGGCTGAGAGAGAGAGAGAGTGAGTGGCCCAAAGTCACCCAGCCGGCTTTCATGCCTAAGGCGGTACTAGAACTCTCAGTCTCCTGGTTTCTAGCCCGTTGCCTTAACCACTAGACCAAACTGGCTCTCTTGTTTTTTGATGTCATTTAATCCACATAGTTGTGTACTTCCACATGCTTTGCGAGTCCTCATTAGATATTTTATATAACAAACCACTGTTTTATTTGGTGTGGCCCAATTAGTCTCTAAATATACAAGCTCATAACTGAATGTACTGTTAAAGATTGATGGTTAAATAACAAATTCTTGGGGAAAGACATTCTCAGACATTACCTAGATAGTGTAGGAGTGATTGGATAAGGGAAAGGCTAAAAGGCTATAATATCAGCCTTTTCAGTGGATCTATTTCAGAAATGCTAAGTATAATTCTAACTGGAGGTCCATAAAAATAATATGGGGGAGTTTGTCAAGCTGTTGCCCAAATATACTTTGACTTGTCTCATATAATGTTTTTCACGTGTATTGTATTTATAACTCTATGTGCTAAATATGAAGGGTATGGTTCCCATACTTGTTTAAACATGGTACAAATCTGTGTTTGGTAGGGCCCAATAGAGATACAGCTGACCTCAACTGTATGTGGCAAAAGCCTTATTTCAGACAGTTTCTCCCAATATTTTTGGGAAGGTAGAATGGTGTATCTTAATAAACTTTAGCCACTTATGATTTCAGTGTGAGCAATTTAAGGAAACAGAAGGTTAGAAACAGAAAATAGTTAAAGGCAAGCTTAAGAGCGTGGAGAAGGAGAGAAGACCTCTGTGTGTTATTACCTCCAGTCCTGCCCCACTGGTTACCAGAGCGTCAGCTAGATGTGGATCCTTTTAGAGAACACCACTAGAGCCCTCAATATACTGTAACATTAACCTCAAGCTTGTTACTTACTGAGTGGCCTGGTGATTAACTTGTGATTTTAACGAGCTATTTGATGCTAGATCTCACTGAGAAAAGGAATAGCAAGATAGTCCATGATGTGCATGGCAGATCCAGATGGCATGTCCTTATAGTAAGAGACTGTTTCCCTTTCCCCTTTTTGTCTGGCCTTTTACTCTGTGGTGGCTTATTGTGAGTGTTAGGAACGTGAATGTTCTCAAGTATCTGGAGAAGTAGTTTTTCTCAGTGGTAGAATAGTCCAAACTATATATGTGGAAGGTCCTAGCACCATTCTCTACCAAATCTAATGGGGAAAAAAACTAGCAAATGATGTAAAATACCATTGCCTCAGACCCTGCAAAACTGCTGCCTGTCAGAAAAAAAGAAATACTAGTTTGTATGGACCAATGACTTGAATGGTAGTAGACTATGTGATAAAAGTCACACCCATTCATAATGAAAACTAAATACGAAAACATAACTTCTGAAATGTGGCAAATATAAATGAGAGGGATTTCTTATATATTGTATAGAGCACCCACTATCCAGAGGTTTGCTTCTGTTACGCTACATAAAGAAGGAGTTAATAAGAGATATCCTGAGTATGTCAGAACATGCACAAATCTCCTAGTTGGTGGGATGTGGGCAACTATATGTTGGCCTGGGAGGTATCCCCAGATTAGAGATCCTAGTTTGCATACAAGAGCATGCACATGCTTGGGATAAAACTAGGTTTTGATTGGGCTTGCATCATAGGTAAAGGTAAAGGTTCCCCCACACAGTCATGTCCGACTCTAGGGGGCGGTGCTCATCTCCGTTTCTTAGCCAAAGAGCCAGCATTGTCCGAAGATGCTTCCGTGGTCATGTGGCTGGCATGACGCGTGCGGAACGCTGTTACCTTCCCACCGAAGTGGTACCTATTTATCTACTTGCATTTGCATGCATTCGAATTGCTAGGTTGGCAAGAGCTGGGGCAAGTGCAGGAGCTCACTCCATCACGCGGCGCTCGGGTCTCAAACCTCCAAACTTGCGACCTTCCAATTGACAAGCCTGGCATCTTAACCGCTGAGCCACCGCTCCCTGCTTGCATCATACTGGACAAAATATCCACAAACTGACCAGTATTGTGTCCTTACTGTTAATAGGGAATGCTGCATGTGGTATCAGTATGACTAAGGCTGGTAACCTTGCCTACTTTATCTTACTAAAAAGTGTTATGTGAAAGCCTCAGTTGACCAAAATAATGAGGACATTGGTGGAAGTCAATATTGATGGGCACACAGAAGATTGGAACTTGAAATGCAAGAGGAGCAAATGGAAAAGAACATGGATTAATGAATGAACTTAAAGAAAGAAAAATAGGTACTATGTTGTATGTTTGGCAGACTAAGAGAGTCTATTATGTGTATACATGGTAAAGGAATGAATCGCAAAGCATGATTGATTTGCTTGTTTACAATCAAAAGTGAAGAGAATTAATGAAGGATACAAATGTGATGACAGGCTCTGAATGTGGGATAGACCATTATTTGGTATATCAAGAGTGTTTTTAGGAAACAAAATGAATATGAAAGAAAAGGAAAGAAGTGAAAGAAAAGTCAAAGTTGAACAACTGCAGGGAGAGTGCAATATGAAAAAATATTTGAAGTCAGATTAATCTCCTTACAATATGAACGAAAAATGGAGAAAAGTAAAAATTATGTGAAAGCTGCCTATAATTAATTATGCTATGAAGTGCCACAGAAGTGTATGGAGTTAACTAATGGGAGATATTGAAACGAATGCTTGGTAGAATGAACTGAAATAATCTGTGGGTGAGAAAAAATGCACGTAAGATCATGATTACTGTAAAAAAATTAGGAGAAGAGAAAAATGTTGTATAACATGGATGGAGAGAAAAAGATAGTTGCAAAGAATGTGTTCAAAGATACCTAGGAACAGTTAATAAAGAGGTAGAGAAAATGAAAAACCATTTTGATGGAAATAAATTTATTTTGGAAGTGAATTAAAAGGTCTAAACAAGAAGCTTCCAGTAGAGTAAATGGAATTATGAATTATTATTATTAATATTACTATTATATTTTATCCCACCTTTTTATGTATAACTCAAGGCAGCAAACATACCTAATACTCTTGCCTCTTGTGTTCCCCACAACAACAACCCTGTGAGGTGGGTTGGGCTGAGAGAGAGTGACTGGCCCAAAGTCACCCAACTGGCTTTCATGCCTAAGGGAGGCCTAGAACTCACAGTCTCCTGGTTTTTAGGCCAGCACCTTCATCACTAAACCAAACTGACTCTCCAGTTCATCATAAAAGTGATGAAATAATTTAGGATGAAACAGAAGTGAGGGAATAATGAAAGAAGTATTTTAGAGATTGATAGTGCTATGTTGAAGAATGTAATTCAAATGAATGCTATAAAATTAGTCCACAAAAATGATGAAAGGTCATAAATGCTGTAGGAATGTTGAAAAACGATAAGGCTGCAGGTGTAGATGGTGTAATTGGAGCAATGTTAAAATATTAAGATGGTTTGCTAAGTGGCTTCATGTCTTGTTTCATGTCTGTGTGAATACTGCATCTGTATCTGACAATTGGCAGAATGCCATTATTGTTTTCTTATATAAAGGGAAATATAATACTGTAAGACTGAATGCAAAATCTAAAGGGAGATTATTTATTAAGTATTCTTGAGAAAGGTGTTTGGCATAATTCTAATTGAAACGGTACAAGAAGAGACAGTGAACAAAATTTGGTAAGTGCAGTGTAGCCTTATCCTACGCAGGAAATGTGCAGATCATTTTTTTTGTACTTCAGCAAGTCTTTGAGAAATGCATGAATATGAGAAAGTTAATTTTATGTGTAGGGGGTAGAGCTGACAGTATGAGAAAGTATATTGTTGATTTAAAGAAAGCATACAACAAAGTGAATAGGCTTGAATTATGGAATATTTTGCATATGTAGGTTGGTTGCATAATGTAAGTAAGAAGAGTGTATGATGGAAGTAAAGGATGCATGAGAATAAATGGAATGCTTAGCAAATGATTCAACATTGAGGAGAGAGTAAGAAAATGATGTGTGATGTTACTTTGGTTGATGTAATGGGCAGAAGGAATAACCTTGAGCAACAGGAGGAAGAGTCAGATAAAAGAAATCTGAATCTGGGCCAGAACTGTAACCTGAGTAAGTGTCTCAGACAAGACCCTCCCTAGTTTTCACAAAGATAAAGAGGGGTGGGGGGAAGCACATTGAAACTTGCAAGATTCTGTTACTACAAGCATTTAATAAAAGTAGTATTAGCACACATGACTTTGGTTTCCTAGTCTGGTCTACCTTGAAGAGCTCACAGTTGTTTAATATACTTATGGATAAATGTCTAAGAAATACTTGTGGTGATGTGAGACTAGGCTGAAGCTGCCATAACCTAAAGATGAAGCAGGACAAAAAGCCAGGAATCTTGTCTATAAGGTCCCTTCAGGGAGGTAGATAAGAAGGAAACAAGTCGTTAAGGAAACAAAGGAAAAATGTCACCTGAACCAGACAAAGGAAGCTGGGCCTGAGCACATGGACCGCTGCCCCCCAATCTCATCAACAGCTACCAGACTTATAAATTAGCAAGGCAAGAGTAGCTGCCAGTCTTGTGAATCAACAAAGCAAAGACTTTGGGGGATAAAAAGGGTCCTAAAGCCCGCCCATTCTTTGAGTCGTCTTTGGATCCAGACTTGGCAGCTTCTGTCCCTCTAGCTCAGAGCTTTCCAAACTTTTCATGTTGGTGACACACTTTTTAGACATGCATCATTTCGCGACACACTCTTACAGCAGGGCACAAGGCAGGCACCAGGACCTGTGCGGAATCACACCAGGTTTGGAGGCAGCAGGGCACAAGGCAGGCACTAGGACCTGCGTGGAATCCTGGCAGGGCTCGGAGGCAGCAGCAGCCGCGACACACCCAGACACTGCAGCCGACACACTAACGTGTCCCGACACACAGTTTGGAAAGCTCTGCTCTAGCTAGTGCCTGGCAGCCTAGTAGAGGAGGACGTGGGTAAGTGTGGATGAGTGTGTGTGTGCATGTGAGAAGGAACAAATGTACATTGCAACCAGTAAAGTTTTGCTGTTACTTTGCTGGGTCTCCGTGTATTACAGAGAACCTGTTGTGCCTCAGTGTTTGGTTGGAAGTGATTTGTGTGCGTCCCTAATTATTTCCCATCTGTTGACCAGGGCTGTGTGTCTTGTCTGCTCAAGCCGCACCTATCTGGAAAACCCAGGTAGAAAGCAAGGGGGGCTGACAAGATCCATGTGCCTCAACAGGCTGTGAGTGTGTGAGTGACTATAAGCCGAACCTGGGAGCGTGTGTAACAGTGTGTCAGTTGGGAATGTGAATATGCATGTATTTTTGTACTGAAGTTACACTGTATTGGTGGATGGGAACCTGAATGATTTATCGTGAATGTTAGGTAGATTGTATGATGCAACAAAAGTATGGATCTCAAAATTAATGTGTGGAAGACTAAGGGGGATATGTTTGACTGAGAAAATACAGCGAACAATTGAAATTGTACATAAATGGCAAAAAATAGATCAAACAGATGAACTGTAGTAGAATATTTACTAAATATGGGAAAACAGATGGAGAAATTTTAATATGTGCAAATGCAGGTAGAAAAGGTGTGGGTAGTGTGTGTTCTTTGCAAGGAATGAATGTTTGTTGGAAAAAGCAAAATTGCTGTGTACCTCTGCTCACTTTGGTATATGGTGAGGGTTGAGTACATAAGAGGGAAAAATATTAAAAATAGTAATGGAATACTTAAAATGCGTTTGTGGTAAACAAGATAGGGTCAAGACTGAATTAGTGCTGTATGATTGTGGATTGGAAACAAAAATGAGTCTTCAGTACTGAAGAAGTATGTTGAGATGGTTTGATTATATACAAGGGGATGTGGTGGCTCAGTGGTTAAGACGCCAGGCTTGTTGGCCGGAGGGTTGCAAGTTTGGAGGTTTGAATCCCTAGTCCTGCATGACAGAGTGAGCTCCCGCAGTCACCCCAGCTCTTGCCAACCTAGCAATTCGAAAGCATGCAAATGCGAGTAGATGAATAGGTACAGCTTTGGCCGGAAGGTAACAGCGGGTGCAATGTAGACTAGCCTCCTCGTGCACCCCGGGCAACGTGACTTGTCACGGCTAAATAGTCTACACATCTGGCTGCTGGACCTCACAAGGGATTTCCCAGCAAGAAAAATGCCATACGAAATAAAAAGAAATTATATACAGAAAATGAATGAGGATCAAATTGCATTAGCAAGTATATGAAGAAGAGTGAATTGTTGAGAGGAGTAGGAAGACTGAGGAGATCATGGCTGGATGGAGCTGATGAGATCCTTAAAAAAAAAAAAAGCTGAAATGTTTGAAGAATAAAAAGAGACCTATAAAGTGATGTATGGATATGGAGAAGGCAAGGATGGTTGGCAAAAATAGAAAGATATGGAGCAGTATAATAATGGGGTTACTGTAGTGTAAATTACATTTAATTTTCTTCTTCTTTTCTTTTCCCATGTGCTTGATTTATCCTGCTTAGTACTTCTTACTTCCCCCCCCCCCACTCTGCATAGCATTGCTCATCTCCATGATGGGTATGTATGTATATAACAATGGAACAGCACAGAGGTGGGCAGCCATTATTATTTGATCTGCCAAAAAAAATTAATAGCAAATGTTCTCATTAGAACTCTGTGTTTTTCAATTGCTCACTATTTCAATATCTGATAATCCACATTTTATTTATTTATTTATAAAATTTATAATGGCAATGTGATCTGAAGGGAGAGTTACACCTGTCCCCTTTGTCATGGTCAGATCATGCCCTGGTGACCCTGAGTTTCTCTTATGCTACCCCCCTCCGCAGGGAGGCTGAACCCGTTCGATTGGTCCGCCCCCGGTGATTGATGGACCCAATGGGGTTCCAAAGGGAGCTGGGGGCCATACCTGAGGATCTGCTGCACCGTCCATCGGAGGCCCTGGCTACCACCTGGAATGGGGTGGCTGGGGCCTTGGACAGGATCGCGCCTGTGCGACCTCTCTTGCCCCTTCAAACCCGATGCTCACCGTGGTTTACGGAGGAGCTGAGGGTTCTGAAGAGTATTAAGAGTATTAAGAGACGTCTAGAGCACCACTGGAGGAAAACAAGGACTGAACCCGACCGAACACAAGCTAGAGCCACTATTAGGGCCTACCTTGTGGCGGTAAGAGCGGTGAAACGTCAATATTTCTCCGCTCTTATTGCATCCGCAGAATGCCGCCCAGGGGCCCTGTTTAAGGTCGTTCAATCCCTTTCAGGAAAGGTGGATAAAATTGCTCAGATCCGTTCCAAGTTGGATTCCAAGCGTAAGGCATGGTCTGTGGAGATGCCTGGGGTACATACTTACCCAGTTATCTGGGAACAGTTTGATCCTGTTGGGCTCGAGGAAGTGGACAGGGTCCTCCGGACTGTAAATACCACCACTTGTCAATTAGATCCATGCTCCTCCTAGCTGGTGAAGGCAGCCCAGAAGGTGACGTGTGGTTGGGTCCAGGCGATGGTGAATTCATCCTTGGGAGAGGGGGTGTTCCCGGCTGCCTTTAAGGAGGCGCTGGTGCACCCCCTCCTCAAGAAACCGTCACTGGACCCTACTATGCTGGACAATTTTCGTCCAGTCTCCCACCCCCCCTTCTTAGGGAAGGTGGTTGAGAAAGTGGTGGTGTTGCAGCTCCAGAGGATTCTGGATGAAACGGATTATCTAGACCCCTTTCAGTCAGGTTTCAGGCCCAGATATGGGACAGAAACAGCATTGGTTGCACTTATGGATGATCTCTGGTGGGAGCGGGATGGGGGCAGTGCATCCATCCTTGCTCTTCTTGACCTCTCAATGGCTTTCGATACTATCGACCATGGTATCCTTTTGGGGCGGCTCAGGGAGTTGGGGGTGGGTGGTGTGGTTCTGCGCTGGTTCACCTCCTTCCTCCAGGGCCGGTCCCAATTGGCGGTGATAGGGAGTGAGAGATCCAACCCACAGCCCCTCCTTTGTGCGGTGCCACAGGGTTTGGTACTCTCCCCACTCCTCTCCAACATCTACATGAAACCACTGGGTGAGATCATCCATCACCACGGGATGAGGTATCATCAATATGCAGATGATACCCAACTTTACATCTCCGTCCCAGGTGATATAAGCAATGCTGTGACCACCCTCTCTCGGTGCCTGGAGGCTGTAGGGGTCTGGATGGGGAACAACAGGCTTCAGCTAAACCCTGGTAAGACAGAGTGGCTGTGGGTTGGGGGTTCCTCTGCATCTGGGAACTTACCATCTTTAGTTCTGGATGGGGTTGCACTGCCCCAGACAGACCCGGTGAGGAATCTGGGGGTCCTTCTGGACTCACAGCTCCTGCTTGAAGAGCAGGTGGCAGTCGTGGCCAGGAGGGCCTTTGCTCAACTTCGTGTTGTGAGCCAGTTACGCCCTTTCCTGGATCAAGAGGCCCTCCGATCAGTCACTCATGTCCTAGTCTTCTCCCATAAAGACTATTGCAATGCGCTCTACATGGGGATACCCTACAGCTGGTCCAGAATGCAGCCGCACGGGCAATTTTAGGTGCCCCAAGATCAGCAGCAGAGGTGTTACGAGAGCTGCATTGGGTGCCAGTGTGCTTCCGGGTCCAATTCAAGGTGTTGGTTATTACCTTTAAAGCCCTACATGGCATGGGTCCAGGTTACCTGAGGGACCCATTACATCGACCCGTCCCATCCAGTCATGCAGAGAGGGCATGTTACGGACCCCGTCTATGAGAGAATGTCAATTGGCGGGGTCCAGGAAGCGGGCCTTCTCTGCTGTGGCCCCGCCCTTTGGAACACTCTGCCCCCAGATGTGAGGCAATCCCCCTCGCTCCTGACCTTCTGGAAACAGTTAAAGACCTGGCTCTGCCATCTCACCTGGGGTGGGAAGGGGGGTAGTCAGTCCTGGGGATGGCTAGCGCCCTAAAGTGGTCCTCAAAACTCTATCTGCCATCTTGATCCCATTTTATATTTTATATTTTATATTTCATATTCATATTTATATTTTACGTATTATACTTGTTTTTATTGCATTTTAATCTTTTATTTTTATTATAAACCGCCCAGAGTCCCTCCTTTGGGGGAGATGGGCGGTGGCAAAATTTGACAAATAAATAAATAAATAAATAAAAATATAGCCACCCAACTTAAATACATAATTCTGGGTGGCGAGCAATGCATTAAAAAAATTAAAATAATACAATACAAGCGGGGGAAAAGGCACCATATAACGGTTCCATGAAACACACACATGTCTTGGGCTCCCCTAACATCCTGGCCCTAACACTTGGGGCAAAGGCAAGTTTTAACAGCCTTCTGGAAGGCCAAAAGGGTCAGGGCCATCCGAATCTCATGGCGGAGGCTGTTACATATTCAGAATTTCGAAATTCCACACGCTCAAGAAACATTGAATTCCAAAATAAATATATATTTAAAAATTTAATACCCAGACACACACATTGGTGGCCCTTGCTATCCATGGTTCCGTTAGAGGCCAGAGCTTGGTATGCATATTAAATGTTTTCATGTATCTGTGGTTTGGGGCTTGTTTTTTTACTTTATACACAAAACAGCAGATGGGCATGCACAAAGTATGTTTTTTCAAGATCTTGTTATCCATAGTTTTGTTACCTGTGGTTGCTAGGCTGGAATGGAAAGTGACTAACAAGGGCCACCTGTCCTCATATTTTTCCTGTAAATAAGTAAGTAAAATGTGGGAGATTTACAGTTCTATCTATTGTCATCTCCCCCCACCCTGCCCAGATAGATAGATAGATAGATAGATAGATAGATAGACAGACAGACAGACAGACAGACAGACAGACAGACAGACAGACAGACAGACAGACAGACAGACATCTGCCTAGTAGTTATGTACCAGAGGGTGTCTGATCCAAATGTCAACAGAGGACAGGACAAGACTGGGGTATGAGGAGGGAGGAACAAATGTAAGAATGAGTGAATATGAACAAATGTGCTAAGTCCTTTTAGAATTAAAGTGCACAGCAGCTATGAGCTACTGTGTAAAAAATCCTATTTCTTAAAAATTAGATCCCAGTCATGTTTCGGACATCTTCAGGTTAAGTCAGTAATTGTTTGCTTTGTAGGAAGAGAGCCATATTAGTCTATGATAGCAAACAATCAGAAAGAGTCTAGTAACACCTTTTCCAACTAACACGTTTTATTAAAAGGCATAAGCTTATGCCTTTTAATAAAAGGTGTTAGTTGGAACAAGTGTTACCTGACTCCTCCTGATTTTTTGCTTGTATGCATTGTGAGGAATTTGTAAGGAATTTGTAATTACTGTAGCTACCATTTACGTCACTATGACGATGTAAGAAGCATTTTGAAAGGCAACCACTCACTTCACTGATTTCTGATCCTTTAGAGCAGTGTTTCTCAACCTTCGCAGCTTGAAGATGTGTGGACTTCAACTCCCAAAATTCCCCAGGCAGCCTTGCTGGCCGGGGAATTCTGGGAGCTGAAGTCCACACATCTTCAAGTTGCCAAGTTTGAGAAACGCTGCTTTAGAGACTTATCTGGCCCTTTATAATCATTGGATGGTTTCAGTTTTGCATTAGAAAAGTCATCAAAATCCTTTGTACATCCCTTAATATGAAAGAGAGAGAGAGAGATGTGCACACACAGACACAATTTAAATGGAAATGAAATAAGACATGTGTTAGTTTTTGTCCTGGCCCCACCAATTTTTGAGGGGTAGCCTGAAAATCAAGAGTGCCATCCAACTCTTACATTGTACATCCCTCATGTAATAGGAAGCCTCATGTATAAGTGGGCATTTGGGGCTCACAGGAAACTAAATATTTAATTTGCTTCTCATGACACTATTTTACATTTCCTATTCTGGAATGACCAAGTCTGAACAGGGATTGGCTTCTGATTTTCAGAATTGCCTAAGAAAAGGCATTTCAGTAAATAAGTAAAATCTTCATGTATAAGCCGTGCCTGACAAAATTCCTTCCATACACCAAAGTACAAATTGTATCAATTCCAGTTAGGGCTGGGAAAGGCACCTGTCTGAATCATTGCCAATCACTGTAGCACACAAGTCTAACCTAATATATTAATGCTGGATGAATGATCTGACTCAATATAAGGCAGCTTTCCATCCTCCTATTAAGAGATCTGTCTAATCATCTAGAGGGGCGTGGTGGCTCAGCGGGTAAGACGCCAGGCTTGTCGATCGGAAGATTGCAAGTTCGGAGGTTCGAATCCCTAGCCCTGTGTGCGGAGTGAGCTCCCGCACTAGCTCCAGCTCTTGCCAACCTAGCAATTCGAAAGCATGCAAATGCAAGTAGATGAACAGGTACCATTTCGGTGGGTAGGTAACAGCGTTCCACGCGCGTCATGCAGCCACATGACCGTGGAAGCGTCTTCGGACAACGCTGGCTCTTCGGCTAACAAACGGAGATGAGCACCGGCCCCTAGAGTCGGACACGACTGCACAAATGTGCAGGGGGAACCTTTACCTTTTACCTAATCATCTAACCCTAGCCAAGGAACTGAGCAATCCCCACATGCAGAAGAAGAAAATCTGTGAACGTATCCATTTGTGTTTCCTTATTTATAGTGGTACTAACTCCCATAGAGTTGATGCTTTAATAAAAATGAGCTTCTGTGAATGAAAAAAAAAGTTTTGAATTTGAAAGAACCTCAGAATCATAAAGTAAACTCTTCTTACTGACTAACAGCATTGGTTTTAATTGTCTTCATCCCCAAGCCGAGAATTTGCCCAATAATTATAAGGTATATTAACTACTAGTATTGCATTTATAAAGATTACTGTTTCCCAGACAGGTCTGAATGACGTAAGCACTTCCTTCTATAGGTTTCTGTCGACTGCATGCAGTTCAAAATGTATGAAGCAGCTTGGCAGAATGGAGAAGCCAATGAAACTGTGATGTCTAAAGTTTTAACCACATGTCCCAAAAAAAGCATACGGAGGATACTTGAAAGTTACAAACATTTATTTATTCTACACCAGTTTAAGTATTATGGCTTCTCCTGAGAATTCTGACAGAGCTCCATATGTCTCCCTTCTCCCCTAAAATTATTAGTTCCTTTTTGATGTAACTGAATGTGTGGACTGGGCAAATCCTGGATCTGTCTCCGTCTCCTTCCCCTTTAGGGGCGTGGTGGCTCAGCAGGTAAGACGCCAGGCTTGTTGATCGGAAGATCGCAAGTTCGGAGGTTCGAATCCCTAGCCCCGCGTGACGGAGTGAGCTCTCGCACTTGCCCCAGCTCTTCCCAACCTAGCAATTCAAAAGCATGCAAATGCAAGTAGATGAATAGGTACCACTTCGGTGGGTAGGTAACAGCGTTCCGCACGCGTCGTACCGGTCACATGACCGTGGAAGCCTCTTCGGACAACGCTGGCTCTTTGGCTAACAAATGGAGATGAGCACCGGCCCCTAGAGCCGGACATGACTGCACAAATGTGCGGGGGGAACCTTTACCTTTGCATCTCCACCAGCCACCTGAACCTATCTCTGTGGCTTGTTTTGAAGACTGCTTGGCTTTTTCAGGAAGGTTGGAGATGGGGCCTTCTGGGGGAAAGAATTAATCAAACCATCCCAGAGGAAGTCTCATGCAAAATATTTCTGTGGTCCTTATTGGTTCTGTAAAGTAGGGACAATCCTCCTCATTTTGTAGTCATAGGATGAGGTTCATGTCCAATACTGGCTCAAGTGACAGTCAATGGATGAAATTCTTCTTCTCTAGGATAAGAAACTGCAGCTGACAGGGAGGGTCTCTTGTCAGTGAGGAACCAGTTTGTAGAGAAATAAATGAGTTTTATGTAAAACTCCGCTCAGCTAGGCAGTGGCTGGGTTCACACATTCCTGAGGCATGGCTTGCTTTAAAAAGGGAGTGTTTATGGATTAACCGAACATGTGAGTCCAGCATTTTAGCTGGTAAAGTACAGCTTATAAATTAGAGTTATGGGGGAACTCACAGTTTATAACATGCAATGAACCATGGTTAATGACATCATGGCTTAATAAGATGTCTCTTTTTGATTTAATTGCAGTATTGTGAGGTTAAAGGAGAATATTATGTATAACAAGCTCGTAGAAGGAGGGCAGGAACGAGCGTGTGTGTGTGAGAGAGTCAGAGAGTAAGTGTACTGTGTTCAGGGTGGCACAACTGACTGAGTCCTCCGCATGCCCGAAATAGCACTCTGGTGCTGTGCATTGCATCTGGCACCAGTGCTTCCCCCAAAACCCTGAGCAAGCTCTCAGATCCTCTGCAACTTTACAAATCCTCAGAGCATTAAGGAGCTCTGGAGATCACTTTAATATTAATTTGTGCAGATATGTTTTCATCATCACCTATGCCAAAAAAAAAAAAGGCTCAAGTTTTTCGTTTAAAAACTCGGGGGCATCTTTCATTTGAACGTTGAGGTGTTGATGATTATTCCAGAACACAAATCTTAGGGCTTGATTTCAGCAGGGTGAGAAAAAGTAGTTATACTGCAATGGATTAATGCTTTCTTTCTCATACTTTTCTCCTACTCTTTCCCCTACAGACAATGCCTCCCTTTAGTACTGGGGACATGGGCCATCGCCGGGCACATTGCCGCTGACCCAGGTTCCCCCTTTCCTTCCCCAGCCTAAAGATGGCCAGTGCCAATGAGACCGAAGAGGCCCATGGCTCAGCACCCAGCACAGCTTCCACTTACGCCAAGCTGCTACTCCTGGGCCTCATCATCTGTGTGAGTCTCGCAGGGAATCTGTCTCTCTCGCTGCTGGTGTTGAAAGAGCGTGGTCTCCACAAGGCTCCCTATTACTTCTTGCTGGATCTGTGCCTGGCTGATGTGATCCGCTCAGCTGTCTGCTTTCCTTTTGTTCTCGTCTCTATCCGCCATGGCTCTGCTTGGACCTACAGTGTACTGAGCTGCAAGATTGTGGCCTTCATGGCTGTTCTCTTCTGTTTCCATGCTGCCTTTCTCCTCTTCTGCATCAGCGTCACTCGCTATATGGCCGTGGCTCACCACCGCTTCTATGCCAAGCGCATGACTTTCTGGACGTGCATTGCTGTCATCTGCATGGTGTGGACTTTGTCAGTGGCTATGGCCTTTCCACCAGTCTTTGATGTTGGGACCTACAAGTTCATCCGTGAAGAAGACCAGTGCATCTTTGAGCACCGCTACTTCAAAGCCAATGACACCCTGGGCTTCATGCTCATGCTAGCCGTGCTGATCTTCGCCACCCATGTGGTTTATATCAAGCTACTGCTCTTTGAGTACCGCCATCGTAAGATGAAGCCTGTCCAAATGGTTCCAGCTATCAGCCAGAACTGGACGTTCCATGGACCTGGAGCCACTGGACAAGCTGCGGCCAACTGGATTGCTGGCTTTGGCCGTGGCCCCATGCCTCCTACATTGTTGGGCATACGGCAGAATGCCCATGCCGCCAATCGGCGCTTGCTGGGCATGGAAGAATTCAAGGCTGAGAAGAAGCTAGGCAGGATGTTCTACGTCATCACTTTGCTCTTCTTGGTGCTCTGGTCACCCTACATTGTGGCCTGCTATTGGAGGGTATTTGTCAAAGCCTGTAGCATCCCCCACCGCTACCTCTCCACAGCCGTTTGGATGAGCTTTGCCCAAGCTGCTGTCAATCCCATAGTTTGCTTTCTACTCAACAAAGACCTCAAGAAAGGCTTGATTGCCCACATTCCCTGCTGGAGGACAGAGCCTGAATTGCCCAGAGAGCCTTACTGTGTGATGTGAGG
This sequence comes from Charina bottae, assembly GCA_023362775.1. Classification (NCBI taxonomy): domain Eukaryota; kingdom Metazoa; phylum Chordata; class Lepidosauria; order Squamata; family Charinaidae; genus Charina; species Charina bottae. The sequence continues at coordinate 11,669,887 of JALMGJ010000021.1, read as the reverse complement.
AATGCTAAAAGGTTGGCTAGAATGCACCCCACCCACGCCAACTGAATTTGATTTTCTTTTTCCTTATACGTCACACAAGGTTTTTCTCCCCCTGCAACAGGTCATGGTCCCCCAGAGTACCTGTATCACAAACACTCTGATCTCTCAGTTGTCTAAGGGCAATTATCAAAACCATCCATTAGCTGCTATGAGACCAGAGCTGGATTCTGGTCTGTGTTCCTCTGGGGTAAATCCAGAGCCATAGGATGACAGTATTTGGTCCCTAGTAGTATTCCATCAGTTCTCAGAAGAGGTGAAAAATATCCTATGCTTTCCTGGTTTTATAATCCCCAAACTCTATCAAATCATTTAAGGCTGTCCCTACAAAACTCTATCCCTAGCTTCTTAATACCCATTATTGCTTTGAAAGTAGGCCAGAGTTAGATTTTTGGGTTTGGTCTCCTAGAGTGAAGCCAAAACTATTCCACTCACTGGAGCGGAAATAGTTTGCGCTCAGTGGTTTTGTTTGGTTTTACAGCTAGAGGGTGACAATGAAAAGGGGTCCCTATTGATGGAATGTACTTTTATGCAAGATTAATTTTCTGATCCAGTAACTCCATCAATGAAATAAATTCCACATGATCTCAGAATTTGTGGGGCTATGGGGGGGGGGGATGGAGGATGGGCTGAGAGGGGGTGGAGGAAAGGAAGCAGCAGACAGAGTTGTTCAAGGGAATGCCATGGAGCCAGCCATGACTTAGCTCTTTGTCTGTCAGAAGCTGTAACCAGGGAGCCTTGGAAACTCCACCTCAGTTGCCATGGCAGCAACCAATCCAAGACCCTGTAGACCATGTCACCCTGGAACAATGCAAGGAGGAAGATGCAGGAGAAGCATTTGGTGGGGAGAGGCCTGTGTGTGTGTGGGAGGAACCCATTCCCTTAAGAGTGGGAAATGATATATCAATATGCAAAGTAGAGTGCATCCAAGGCTGCAGAGCAATGTAGGGTGACTACATGGAAATCATAAGACATGATGTCAGTATGGTAGTACGTATTCTGCTAAGATGAAAAGCAAAGAACACTACTGTTACAAGGTTATGTATTTCTATAGCCACCCCTCCCTACTTGCAAACACTCAAAACACATGAAACATCACTAATCCTGCCCATGCCACATATCACAACATTGTCTGCACCTCCTGTCGAGAGATGTTTACAGTTTAAGTAAGAGAAGCTCACCTGCCCAAATTTACTATCCCATACTTCTGGATTTATTCCAGTGGGCAAGCTGTTGGGCTTTGGATCACTGATGGAAAGAGGACAAAGTGCCTCTTGAGTTATAAAAGGCATCCTAGTTCTGTTGCTAAACTCTACAATGGAAATCAACCCTAGGAAAAAGGGGTGGGGGTGGGGGTGGGACAGCCTGTGAGAGAAAACATGGGTGTACTGGTTAGAAAATTGGGACAGAAAATGTCACACCTGAATTGTAGAGAGGGCAGGGGAAATGTAGGGGTCAGAATTCCTGATTCTCTTTTCATCCAAAAATATGAATAGAGTTTGGGGTTTGAAACAGGACAAGCTATGACTGACTGGTTGAGTTCATACTTGGTTATAGTACCCACCTGCCCCATTGTTGCATTTTCTGAAGCAGGAACTCTCCAAATTCAAACTGACCAATCCCTAGCCATATAGTCTGATCCTGCTGAGACGGACATGATTACTGTTTGCAATTAAATGCTCCTTATGGGATGGGATTGGGAGGCATGGGCTGGGAGAAAAGATTTAGGAGGAAGAAAGTGTTGGGGAGTGATTCCCGGAAGAGGCATTGTTGCCAGTATTGTGTGGGAAAGGCAAATGGGACATTTGAAGAGGGCTATATGTCAGGGAAAGAACTGAGGGAATATTAGTTCTGGAGATGGAAGAGTCAGAGCCTGGGATTGGGGGCAGGAATTGGGGAACCAGATGAATTTAGTGCAGAGATTGGGGCTTTCCCCAACTTTTTCCCTTCAAAGGACTCTGATGTTTACTTTTGCCTCTGAAGAAGACTGTTCGTCTCACCCTCCAGTCCTGCCACCACAGTATGGCCTTAATCACTGGCCAGCATTACGGCCACCCCACGGAGAACCATATTTGAAAAATATGGCAGATGAACAGATGATTTCCAGAATTCTTTTTCTGGAAAGAGACATGAACAAAGTTGTTGTTGTTTTTTAAAGGGGAAATGAATAAAGAAATTGAGACTACAGCAAGGGAGGGAGGGTTGGGTGGGGGCACAGGACAGATGGATGTGTGTCCCCTGCAATGTATGCTTCTGAATTTCTTTCCAATGGGGACAGCTTGGGACAGTGGGTTGGGGGTTTAATTCAGTGGGTGGAAATTGAGATTTGGGATAAGGATTCAGACTGATCCTACCCCACCACCACCCTTTTTGTGTCAAAATTTGTTTCCACTTCCCCCTTTTCTGGGGATTTTCTTGTTTTGGTTTGGGTTTTTTAATATACATATGAAATGCAATGAAATGCAAAATTCCTGGGTGGTTCTTTTTAATGAAAAGCAAGACCAAATATAAACAAAGAAAAACCAGATGTGAAATTCATGACAAGAGTTCCTAACATCTACTTTTAATCTAAATGGCAGTTGTGGAAGTAGGAGTTTCCTTTCCATCTGGCACCATTTCTCTGATGGAAATAGCCCTTAGCCATGAAAGGATAGGTATTGATCCTTTTCACCTTCCGTAGCTAAGAGGCACAAAGAGGGGTGGTGCCATGGGGGAAGGATTAATCTTCCATGTCCCCCAGAGTAAAGGTCCTTGTTGCATCATATCTAATTCGATCCTGGAAAAAAAATGCTTTGCGTGTTTTTAGAAATTTGTTGTAACCAATGTCAACAAAGAAGACATGAAAGTTAGGATTGTTCTTATGTTTTTAATCTGGGACCCTCTATAGATACAGAATACATTTTCCGAGAGTGGAGCCAAGTTGAAAAAATGCTAAGTATTGTGCTTCTGAGTTTGTTGGAAAAGTATCATGTACAGACAGAATGAATTTGTGTATGAGCTGAGTGCCCTTCTCTAAATTATATGCACACAAAGCATTTCCTCTAATTTTATGTAGTCCTCTAAAATTCTGCCTCCACCAGTAAATATTGGCAAGTTGACAACTCTAAAGTGAAATCTAAGCTGAACTATATTTTGGAACCAGAGACATGTTTTAATGCAAGAACCTGTGCATCTACTTTCAGTGCTAGGGTACAAGAGTATGTATCAAATTAAGTTAATAATATTTGCATGGACATACATTGGTAGAAGAAGAGGAGTGTCTGCTATCTTCCCCTCATCTTGTATCTAGACTCTAGGTTTGGATGACAAAATTATTACAGGGAAGATTTTAGTTCTAACTCTTATCTCATAAAACAGAAAGAAAAAAACAAATTCAGCAAAAATGGAAGATTGTTAAAAAAAAAATTGTAACCATTTCAGGTTAATAGACCCAGCAACATGAGCTCCACTATTTAATAGACCTAGCAACATGGGCTCCACTATTGTCTCACTTCATCACCAGCCAAAGTATGGCCAAAAGTTTCTCTCTTCCTCTCCCACAGGATAAGTAGCAGCGGATTTGGCAAACCCCTTTGCACCTCAGCATTCACAACCATCTCCCTGCACATCTCTTTAGGCCTGATGTGTGGTGCATCAGTGTAACAAAGACTAGCAACTACCGGCGCCAGAACATCTACCGTGTAAAAACATTGTAGACTCCCTGGCAATGTGTGCCATACGCTAAATAAATAAATAAATAAATAAATAGGCCTGATTCTCACATCACACTAAGCCATTATGTGGTTGGTTTGGTTTTGGATTAGTATGCTGTGTGAACCCAGCCTCTGCAGTTTGAACATGGGAAGGATTGCCAGGTGCATTGTAAGGGCAGAATTTTCTTAAAGCTTCTCTCGCTGTTTGAAATGCATTTTGGCCCAACTTCCTGCTTTAAAATGTCTGAGATACTTAATTATGTGCCTCTTTGGAAGGAGAAAAAGAACTTGGATTAGGGTTTAGAAGGAAAGCTTTTGAGGCCTCCAGATGTCTGGCTACCCATCTTTAATATGTATAGATTTTTCTAGGCAAGTTATTTTATAGGATGGAAATCATAATGAAGTCCTATTCATTAGTACATTTTACCTAAAAAATTAAGATAGACCCAGAAAAGCTATATCATAAGCTCTGAGGGGAGAAACTTTTTTTCACAGAACAACATGCTTCCTTGTCTCTTCCCTCACAGAGGCAGACATACTGCTTACTCCCAAATCTGAAACTAGAATTGAAATTTGTTCCATTATGTTAGCAATCCAACTAATTAAATCAAATTCTGTAAGGTCACTAGTACAATCATGGCTGAAAAGACTTTAGCATGCCCAGGAAAGATATCCCATCCCAAGATCTGATAAGTCTGCCAACATTGCTACCGGATTCTGTTCCAGCAAAACTCTGCTAAGTTTCGTATTGTCTGTGACGATGTCTTATCTAACTCCACTTTGGGCCCCCTCGCACCCATTTTAAAACCAAACACTGACAGACTTGCCATGAGCACTTCCACACTGCCATTCTTTTCACTTCCAAGTTGATCCACAATTCCTGTTTTTTCTGCTGGACTTGCAATGCTGAGAGCAAGGAATAAGAAATCACTGCTCACCCCTGAATTACTGCAGGTCCTGGAGAAACACAAATGCCCTTACTTGCACTCTATGCAAAAGGAAATTTTTAAAATGTCTTTCACCCAACCTCCATCCCTGTTCTTATTTTATCTTATATTTGTCTGTTCATATGCAAAGAAACCCAAGCAATTCCTGGGAGTGGGGAAGGAGTGTGATAGGCTTCACACCATCTTTCTCCCTGAAAGTCCTGAGGAGCTGGACAGAGATACAAATGGGGAGATGGACGACCCGCAAGCCCCATAGAGCTACAGCATTAGAGGAATTAATTTTACTGCAAGTTCAGGTAAACCACAGCTGAACCAAAAATAAATTGGTTTCTTCTTAAATACAGCTGATGGCATGGATCACACGCATTCGGAGCTGCTTCTGAACTACACACAATCCTTACATGGAAGCACCCAGAATCTAACTGAGATTGTGAGAAAGCAGCCACTTTTACTGTATCATTACAAACTATCAGTATTATAAATTCCCCCACAGCACTAAGAACATTGCCAACTGCTGCTCTGTTTTGAGGTGATAAGGAAACACCCACCATTGCCATATTTACGCGAGGAGTGCACAACTAGTGTGACTCTGGATCTGCATGTAATTCCACAAAGCCTTGAGCATACAGAGCTTTTCCAAAAATTTTCATGTGACATAAGGGGAAAGTTATTAAATATATTGAAAGTAATCATATGAATTGTGTTTAATTGATATCAAATTCGTTCTCTGACACCACAGCCTGAAAACAGTTTGTGTACCTTTGTTTCTAACTTCAGAGCTACACAATAAGGAGTGTAGCTTAGTATGGTGCAGCCTTAGACTAAGATTGGGGAGACCAGGGCTGTCCCTAGACATGTTGCCTAAGGTCAAGGAAAGATGGCATTTTCTTCCATTCCACATGAAAACATTAATGGGACTGGCATGTAAACTTTTCGTCAAAAAGGCCCTCTGCTCCACATGAAGGCAGTAGGCAAGCCCAGGAAATGGTGTAGCATAACATGGTATATGCTGCCTTGGTCAACCATCTAATTCTCTGGAATAGCAGGCCCAGCTGTCTGGGAGATTAACACTGAAATCCCAGTGTTAGGTAATATGAGAAATGTGATGGGGAAGCACATTCTGGGGAATTCCATTCATCATAAAGAAAAGTGTACAGGTATTTTCACTGAGGCCCATACAGAATCCTCACAACATCAGGCTGCGATCTGTATAGTTTTCCACTGCCTGTCCTATTCCTTGTGTTCCCTAGGCACTCAGTCATGTTTTTATTTTTTGTTAAACTTAACAGCAAAGTATCACACGAAAATGGCACCTGTATTTATTGATATGTGTAGATCAATCACAATCAGAAAAGTTGGTAATTAATTCTGGATGTATCCGGAATGATTTCAGGGATCACTTGACAGTAAGCTTCAAATGATCTGAACCGACAAGGACCATTTTTGGCACTGCTGGCAATGCAGTCAGCCAGGAAGCCCACTACTTCCAAAGCTCTCCAAAGGGGAATAAAAAAGCAAGTAAAAAGATTGCTGCTTTTCTCCAAGTAACCAGTTAATTTGCTTTATGTAGGTCACCCCTGAAGACTTTTCTTCTCACACGGTAGACTTCACTAAAGGCAGTTCTCCTTTGCACAGGACAACCGTCTTCCTATGCAACCCTTCCTTTCACCCATTAAAGTATCTTTTTATTCTGACTTTTTCATTTTTTAATCTTGTGAACCTACTAAAAAAAGAGGGAGGGGGGGCTGCACCTTACATTGAGTATGGGCCAAATACTGTACATTCATCTTGAAACTACTGAGCCTATACAGTATGTTAGCTTTCCCTACCCTGCACACCATCAGCATGGCTTCTGGAAAACCTTGAAAAATCCACATCTGGTCCTGGCAAATGGGTTTCTACTTTCCCTGTGGTGCTATGGTGATCCATCTGATTTAATTAGCACAGGAAAATTCAACAATAGTTTTGATCATCTCAAAGGAACCCAGCATGGAAAGGGTAAGAAATGGTTCCAGGATGCTTCTATCCTCCCGGACCAGGAATAAATGCTTGACACTACTGTGAGACAAATTAAGTAGGTATCTCAAGTGGCAGATTTGGGGTGCTATTCACCACGGAGGGTGTGCCATTAAGATTTTCTGCTTCAAGAGCTTAAACATTTTGGACTAGCTCCATTTGTTCTAGCATCCACTTAATGGCACTGCCCTCCATCTTTCCTCATTTGCTCCAAAGCAATGTGGGATAGATTTTTCTGCATGAAAAGCAGCAAGTTGAGAGAGTATACGCTGGGAATAGCAGTACTCTTAAGCTGAAGCCAACCAACTGATACTGGCATAGAAATATATAGTTGGAGTGGGGGGGGGGCAGGAAACCAGGAAGCAAGTGTGATGACAGTACATAATCTCCATCTAATAAATCATTTTTCCACAGAATGTGTCATATATTGCTTGAAAAAGTGTGATGCCCCACCTCAAATGAAAAGGACTAAATGAGTGCACCAATATCTGATTTGCTGTTATATTTTATATAAACATAATTTAATTTCTGATCAAACTGTGGGTAAAATTGGGGTCACTGAAAAAGTGTTTTCACAAAAAAAATATTCATGGTCATTTAGCAATTAAAAAAAATAGCTCAATTTTCAGTGAGGTCTCAGTAGTGTAGTTAAAATTTGAGATATAGCGAAATAGTTTTGCAGAGTATAGATTTTTGGAGGGCAGAGAGATTCAACAGTGATGCTCAATCTTTTGAGCAAATGGGCCCCAAGTTCAAATTTTGAGAAGTGTCAATACAAAATGCAATATAATACATATGCAACACCCTTAACTGCTTTGGCAGTTTTGTCTAACCTACTCAGTCTAGGAGCAGTTAGAGCAGTGCTTGAGGAATCACAGGACTGAAGACCGAACGGTATGCCGTCTCAACCTCTTCTCAACTCCTGCTGCTTAGTCCAGCCACAATTTCCTACATGTTGCTTACTCAGGGTTCAAAAGCAGCATCAGTGCCACTGAATTCCCACAGTAGCTTTTGGCTTTGTAGTAAAAGCTCTTTCGCTGCAATAGCTATTTTGCAATTCTCTGCCTTGCCCCAGAACGTAGCTTAAAGGGCCTAAATTGTTCTGTGAAGAAATGAAACAATTAATTTCAGGGAACTTTCTTAATATGGGCATATGTTAAGTATCATGTTAGACAAACTGCTTTGTCAGAAACAACGTACAGTAGCTCATTTTTAGCTACGTAGAAAGCTTTCATTTTCAAGCCATTCCCGTGATTGTGTCCTAATAATGAAAAATACTGCCTTTCAAAAGGTTTAAATCAAATGACTAAAGTTATACGGCTTTCAACTTGAACCACATATGTTGAATACTTGTAGCTTGGCCAGGCCATACAGAGGCTTTGTTTCAAATAATAGCAAACTGAATGCTCCAGGCCCTTCACATATTATCTCAAAAAATCCTTTGGGAACGAGCATAATAAATGAGCTCTCTAAAGGAAGCAGAAACAGCATATTGAATTGGGTCGAGTGCTTTCCTTTTCCAAGTTCTCCCTTGCCATTCTACATTCAGTCCCAAAGAAGTGAACTTCTCAACAGGTGCCTTTGTTTCAAAAGTTTGATAGCGCTATGAAATGAACTGCTTCCGCAACCTGGGCTCACATTGCCACCTTGTGGACTCTGTTGCCCAAATAAATTCCTTTCTTGATTACTCCGTTTTAGTTATTAGGAAGGCAGAACCCAAACCCTCTTAATTCTACATGAACACCTTTTCCAGTTTTATACACTCTTAAGAATTTTATTTTGCTGTGCTTGTTGATTCAGAAGGGGTGTTGAACACATGGATCATCCCATTCTTATATTTTATCATCTCCTTAATAATGTTCCACTTTTAGAATAGCATCATTGAGCAAATACGGTGAATCTTGTGGATCCTTTGAGGAGCAGTACAAGTGGGTGCAGATGATGTTCAGTGGGGCTAAGATATACCAGCATGCATTATTTACCCTCACACGCTTCTTGACTCAGTTTCCTCCTATTCACACGCTTTGAAAACCTGGGGAGAGAGCAAGGTTCAAGCCTTCCTCCTCTTTCAGTGATCTTGTTTAGAACCGCAGAAGGGAGACCATAGCTTTCTTCAGCTGCCCTACAAATACATTGCACTCCCTGCAGCTCGGCTGATGGCTGGTCAACGTGAGACGGAGTGGGCAAGGCTCCCTAGGAGTGGCTGCCCCAGTCCTGCTGGATTGGAGCGGCATATAAAAGCTCCAGTAAGTAAGCAAATGCAGACAATTCTATGCCATTGGCAGCCAGCCATTTCTGTAAGTATGCCATGAGTCAGAAACAAGAAATTATCTAATTTCAATGTGCAATTTTCATCATGCCTTGAAATACTTTAGCTTGCAATATATTGAGCATGAAGAAACCAGAGGAGCAGTGCTGGGGAAATAGTTTTAATTTTACAAGGCCTTTCTCTTTTTGCACCTAAGCTCAACTGAAACATGGCCTGGCAACATCTTTTTTTTGCCACATCCCCATGACATTGCCTTCATCTCATTCCCAGCCCATGAGTGAGAGAACCTTAAGTCATCCTCTGTTAAAGTAGTATTTTCTTCCTTATTCCACCAAAAGCATCACTCAGATGTATAAAAAATGTTTGCATTTATCACCATTACCTCAGAAATCAGATGGTTGGTGATGACTGGGTACAAAGGCAATAATAGGATTGGCAGTGAAGACAATTAATTTCATGCCAGTATAGTTTTCTGTTGAATTCAAGAATAAATGGATAGCACCAACTCAGGGGTGGGAAATGGCCTATTGTCAGCCCTGTAGGTCATCCTATTCTTACTTAGCGGTACAACAAATTCCTGCTGCTACCTGTAGGAGTCATGTTGTAGGTTCGTGCCCAGGCTTACCTGATGTTCTCCACAGGACTTTATGTTGGCTGTGATTCCAGGATATTACAATCCAACATTTCTGAGCAGCTAAGCAAATCTCCCAGTTCTCTTTCTAGTGAACTTCTTGCTAGAGATGGCACAAACTGAAATTATGGCTTTTTACATGTTCTATCATTCCTTTCCTGAATCTAACTACACTACTAATTATTTACTACAAAGGAGAATCTTCAGAAGTATCAGAGCCTCCTACGTTTGCACAGTTGAAGCTTCAAAAATTACAATAATTATCAGGACCCATTTCAGTTGGGTTTCAGGCCAGGGTACAATACTGAGACGACATTAGTTGCACTTGTTGATGATCTTTGGTGGAGACGGGATGAGGGTGGTGCATCCATCTTTGTGCTCCTTTATCTCTCAGCAGCCCTGGATAATGTCAACCACAGTATCCTTCTGAACTGGCTGTGGGAGTTGGGGGGGGGGGTCACTTTGCTCCAGTGGCTCACTTCCTTTATCAGGAGTCAGTTCCAGCAGGGGGAGGTTGCACCTGCGTCCCCTCACCCATGAGGTGCCTCAGGGCAAGACTCTTTCTCCTACTGTTTAAATTCTCCATGAAAACGCTTGGTGGGGTGATCTGCAGGTTGAGGTCCGGTATCATCAATATGCTTATGATACCCAGTTGTACATCTCAACCCCAGGCTGTGCAGGTGAAGCTGTCAATGTACTGATTCAGCGTCTGGAGGCTATTCAGGTCTAGATGGGGAGGAACAGACTCAGGCTCAGGATTGAGTGGGTGTGGTTGTTTGGGCCCCTAGTTCTGGGATGTTTTCACCTTTGGTCTTGGATGGGATTGCATGTGCAATCTGGAGGTCCTGCTGGACACGCAGCCACTGCTTGAAGAGCAGGTGGCAGCTGTGGCCAGGAGGCCCTTGGTACAAGTCCATCTTGGGTGCCAGCTGTTTATTTATTTATTTATCATATTTATATCCTGCCCATCTCCCCCGCAAGGAGGGACCCTGGGCGGTTTCCTCAACCAGAATGCCCTTCAGATGGTCACTCATGCCCTAGTCACATGGGGCTGCCCTAGAAGACATCCAGAAACTACAGCTAGTTCAAAATTCAGCAGTCCAGGCAGTAAAGGGTGCTTATCACTATGCTCACGTACCTTAGCTGCTTCCAAGTTGTATTGTTACATCAGCTTCTGGGTGTAATTCAAGATCCTGATCGTTCCCTATAAAACCCTTTATGACATAGGACCAGGCTATTTGAAGCAGCACCTGTCTCCAATTGTTTCTGCTCATCCAGTATGATTGGGCAGGGTGTGTGTGCTCTGGTCCCTTCGGTTAAATGTTGTCATCCAGCAGATCAAGGAAGTGTGCCTTTTCTATTGCAGTGCCTCTGTTCTGGAACATCCCCCCGCCCCCCGGAGATATATACTGTATGATTCCCACCCTTAAATGGTCCATAAGTCTCTGAAGACCTGGCTCTCTTCCCAGATCTGCAGTCAGGATGTTTGTGAATTTTTTTCTTGGGTATTATTTAAGTGGTTTTGTCCGTGGACATGTTCCTTTTTTAAAAATTATGCATTATTTTTAAAATGGTAAGTTGCCCAGAGTCCTTTTGGAGTCGGACAGCCTTGAAATCCAATAAATAAATAAATAAACTTAAAAACACCCTCTCAGCAGTTATAAACACCAGCAGGAACACACACCCTCCACTTGGCCACAGACAGAATCTTCTAGCTGTGCTCCTGTCCTCTGAAGATGCCAGCCACAGCGACTGGCGAAACGTTAGGAACCAAAACTGCCAGAACACGGCCACACAGCCCGGAAAACCCACAACAACCAAACTTTAAAAAAATATACTGTTTCCCTGATTAGTAAAAGTACACCATGGGAATACTGGAAACTGAATTACAGGTAGTCCTCGCTTAGCAACCACAATTGGGACTGGCAACTCAGTTGCTAAGAGCTGCAGTTGCTAAGTGGAAAATCACATCACTGTGACAGGCTTATGACCTTACTTCCCCTTCAATTGTTAAGCGAAGCAGCATGGTCGCTAAGCAAAAAAATCAGTGACCGTGACTTGCAATTTTACTTCCGCCTTCCCTATTAACTCCGCTTGTTGCAAGCTGGTTGCAAAATGCGCTAATGGCAATCACATGACCACGGGATGCTGCGATGGTCATAACTGCAAGGATTGGTTCCAAAGTTTTTTTTTTCACTGTCATAACTTTAAACAGTTGCTGCATGAGGTAGTCGGTAAATGAGGACTACCTGTGATTTTGTATTAAACACAGTAAGGCTCTGCAAAGGACATCAGAAGACAATAATGAGCAGAGTGAAGTGAAAATGGGATAAAAAAGGAAGAATTTCTTTCTAAGAAGCTGCGAAGCAAAGCATGAAAGCTGCAAACTTCCTTTCTGCTTGCTCCCCTGGCAACTATTATTATCGGACCCTGGATGTTCTGTTTGTTTGTTTGTTTGTTGACTGATTGATTGATTGATTGGATTTATCACCGCCCAACTCCCCCAAGGGGGACTCTGGGCGGTTTACAACAGAATTAAAATCATTAATATACATTTATAATAAAGAACATACATAATAAACAATAATTTAAAATATAATGAGTAAAATGGAATCCAAAGGCAGAGTATTCTTAAGTTATAAAAAGGGCTCCTCAGAGCAAATCTAAGGTGCTAGCCATCTCCAGGTATCTCCAATCTCCTTCTGACCCCAAGCATATTGACAAAACCAGGTTTTGAGTCTTTTTCGGACGTCAAGGAGTGAGGGGGAATGTCTGATCTCCGGGGGCAGAATGTTCCAAAGGGCAGGGGCAACAGCAGAGAAAGCACGCTTCCGAGACCCCGCCAGGTGGAACTCCCTAACCGATGGGGTCCGTAGCATGCCCTCTCTGCATGCCCCGGTGGGACGGGATGAAGACGGGTGCATGCCCTCTCTGCATGCCCGGGTGGGACGGGATGAAGACGGGTGCATGCCCTCTCTGCATGCCCGGGTGGGGATGAGACGATCCCCTGTTCATTTAGCTGTTGTAACAAGGAGCAGATGAATTTGCCTACTCCACTTCTCATGCAATTTAAGCGGATATCCATCCGCATATCATCCGACAGTTAATGGCTTTAAGTTAACATGCACATTGCCTGGCGAAATGATTTTTGAATCTCCCGCCCACCAGCCTCTTTGGGGAATCATGTGAGCACACCACACCCAGGAGGGGCAGGGAGGGCTTCTGCTCCCGGCCGATAACTCCCGGCCTTGCTATCTCTGCCGACGCAGTTATTGCTATCTTGTAGGACAGCGTATATGCTGCCCTCCACCTCTTGCTCCAAACCCAGCAGTACCAATTCCCTCGTTTAGCCACTCGGCATATGCTAGACAGATAGCGGCACTCGCCTCCCAGGGCGCATGCCCCAAAGGGTGAAAAACGGCGTCCGAAATGTTGCTGCGCATGCGCCGCCCGCACGATCACCCTGGGGACGTCCGCGTCACTGTTTCTTCTGCGACGGACTCGACCGAAACAAGGTCGGTAAAAGGGAAGCACACGCCACCGACCACGGGCGAATGAAATCTGGAAACCGTGGGCCTATCAACGCTTACTTCCCCCACGTGGGCTTAAGAAAAGGCGGGATCTTTTCTTCGATTGCCTCCCGAAGCCAGCCAATCCGCGTTGGGATCATCCAAATGAGCGAGGCAGCTTCTGCCCCAGTGGCCCGACCTCGATCACCGCCGACCAATCAGGAGAAGCTGCGCAGGATTCTCGCGCTTAGGCAGTTGGAAGAGGCCGTTTCCCTTGCGCCCTTCCCCCATCCTAGTTCTCCCCCTGCTCTGCCGCCGACGGTTGGACAGACTCGCGGCTTTTTGCCCGCCCCTTTCGGACTTCGATCTGTCGTTGAAACCGGAGTTGAACTACCATGAGTGAGGGCGGTGGGGACTGGGACCCCCCATCCCCGACCCCTAAGCAGCGGCGCATAGACCCGGCTTGTCAATTGCAGAAGGAGACCGAGGCAGCCCAGGCTCTGGCCGAGATGACGGCTTGGGGCGGCGGGAGCTTCGAAATCCGCAACCAGCAGGAGGCGCACGGAACCTCGGCAGCAAAAAAGAGTAGCCTGGAAACGGCCGGCCAGCAGGGGGTGCGCGAAACCGCCCCTGTGGTCGGGGAGCGAAGCGCTCCCGGGCAGGATTTGGGGACTCGGGATGACCGTGCAAGTGGAGACCGGGAGGCGTCCTCCGACGAGGAACCACAAGGAAGCGCAGCGGGGGGCGTGGAAACCGCCAGGCTGACGCGGAGGAACGCGGAAGCCGCCATCGGTGCGACCGATGACTCCGGGGATGGCCGGGAGAGCAGGAGAAAGAGGAAGGAGGCCAAGGAGAGGCGGAGGGCTGCTGAGGCAGCAGCTGAAGCAGCTGAGGATGAGTGCTCAGTCATCTCGGTGGGGGAGGAGGACGACGACGACGAGGAGGACGAGGAAGAGGAAGAGGGGGAGGGAGGAAAGCCGCAGCCCACTCGCAAAACTGAGCAGTACTTGGAAGCCCTGGAGGCTGTGCAGCTGGAACTGGAAGCTGTCAACCAGCAGGCCAGCCGTGCCTTTGCCCAGCTCAAAGCAAAGTTCAGTCACATGCGGCGCCCACATCTGGAGCAACGCAACCTCATCATCCAGAACATCCCTGGCTTCTGGGTCACAGCTGTATCCTGTCATTGCCGCTAGCTTTTGGGAAAGGAGGAGGGGGGAGTTTGCTAGAAATGAGAGGGAAATGCTGTATTGCAAAGAACTTAAGAACATTCTGAAGCTGTGTTATGCTGAGTTGGTCATTAATCCATATCGCAATGGACTAATACCACACGCTTCCTTTGTAAAATATTTCATTAGGGACTACATTCAAGGAAATACTGGGGAGAGTAGGTATGTGGAGTTTGGGTTCTTCTGAAGAAGATATCTTCTGGCAGAAGATATCTTAATACATGGCAGTGCTGCACACAAGTTTAGAATGTCTCTGTATTATGTATATATCCTGCCCTCTTTCTGAAAAGTTTAGAATGGCTTATGAGATTTTTTCTCCTTGACATTAACTTTGCAGTTTCTCAACCACCCCCAGCTTTCAGCCATGATCAATGACCGGGATGAGGACACTTTGAGCTATATGACGAATCTGCAGGTGATTTCAACAAAGCTGGTGCTTAGGAACTAGCTTAAAGTTGAATGTATCAATGAAAGCAATTAAATTGCTGTTGAAATGTCTGGATTCTTTCCAGTTGAAAGTCCCTATCCTGGGTCAAGGGTGGCGATAAACAGTACCTTGCTACTCTGTCGATGCAGGCTTTCACAGCCAGTGTCAATCCAGTGGTGGTGAGCTCCCAGGCTAATAGGCTGTAGTGTACTTGTTCGGTATCCGGACATTTTGCCAGCAACTCCGACTGGCATCTTCAGAGGTAGAAGTGGTCTGCTCTGCAGCACGCTTCTTGGCAGTACCTTGCTAGTGTTATGATTATGACATTCTTTGATACATAGGTTGTGGATTTCACCCATGCAAAGTCAGGCTGCAAGATCAAGTTCTACTTCAGCAGCAATCCCTATTTCCAGAATGAGGTCATTGTGAAGGAGTTCCAGTGTGGTTCCTCTGGTATGCAATAGGGGACAGGGTTTTGAGGGAGCAAAGGTCAGATTTGACATGCATTTGTTTACACCTGTGTGGTTTTTCCTCATCCTTTCCAGGGAGGTTAGCTTCCCATTCTACACCAATTCGCTGGTGGCGTGGCCAGGACCCACTAGCTCATGGCCGGAAGAACTTTCAAATGGGCCGCAGCTTCTTCAGTTGGTTCTGTGACCATAGCTTTCCTGCAGGAGATCGCATTGCTGAGGTGGGACTATACTGCATACCAGTGATGAGAACTCGCTCTCCAAATGTTGCTCCAGCCTCAGCATCCACCACTGTTAGCTGTGATGGTTGGAACAGCTTGGAGTGGTAGTTTTACAACACCTGGTGGGCCACAAGTACTAAACTGTTAGTTGCATCCTTATGCCCTTATACCTGTTACTCTTTTCTGTTTTCTCTAGATCATTAAAGAAGACCTGTGGCCCAATCCACTTCAGTACTACCTGATGGGGGAAGGTGGTGAAAATGGTGAAGACGACAGGTAAGAATGCAGGCAGTTTCTTGGTTCCTTATTATGGAGATTATGGCATGAGTGATATGTTTGGCAAGAATCTAAGCCTGCCATTGTGTGTGGATGTAGATTTTGTCTAGGTTTGTGGCAGCAGGACGTAGGAGGAGAGAACTAAAGAGACGTAGGAGGAGTGGACTTCATGAAGACAGGGCTTCGTGGTATACAGCTGGGAAGCCAGCAGAAGATGATGGATAAATGGTGATACACTCCCTCCCTCCTTCCCTTGTGTGTTTAGTGAGACAGAGAATGGTGATGACTTTGTTGTGATTGTGGATGATGATGGTGAAGATGAGGAGGAAGAGGAGGTGGCAGATGTCCATGAGATCGTAGATGAAGAGGAGGGTGGGCGAGGTAAGTAATGATGAAATATAGTTGCTCCCAATTAAAAAAATATAGCCTTTGGATCTGAAATGCAGAATAAGTGTGAGCTGCCCAGAGTTTGGTACAAG
Source organism: Charina bottae (assembly GCA_023362775.1). NCBI lineage: Eukaryota > Metazoa > Chordata > Lepidosauria > Squamata > Charinaidae > Charina > Charina bottae. Next base: position 11,653,691 of record JALMGJ010000021.1, on the reverse strand, counting down.
ATGGGTGGCTATATAAATGTTTTAAGTAAGTAAATAAATAAATGGAGGCTGTAGGGGTCTGGATGGGGAACAACAGGCTTCAAGTGAACCCTGGTAAGATCTTTGGTTCTGGATGGGGTTACACTGTCCCAGACAGACCCGGTGCAGAATCTGGGGATCCTCCTGGAGTCACGACTCCTGCTCGAAGAGCAAGTGGCAGTTGTGGCCAGGAGGGGCTTTGCTCAACTTTGTGTTGTGCAGCAGTTATGCCCCTTCCTGGATCAGGAAGCCCTCTGGTTGGTCAGTCATGCCCTAATCATCTCCCGTATAGACTATTGCAATGCGCTCTACGTGGGGCTACCCTTGAAGAGTATCCGGAAGCTACAGCTGGTTCAGAATGTGGCCATGCAAGTAGTCATGGCTGCCACAAGGATGGCACATGTAAGAACTTTGCTGTGGGAGCTGCATTGGGTGCCAGTTTGCTTCCGGGTCCAATTCAAGGTGTTGGTTATCACCTTTAAAGCCCTACATGGCATCCAGGTTACCTGAGGGACTGTCTCACCCCCATTACACTGACCCGTCCCACCCAGTCAGGCAGAGAGGGCATGTTACGGACTCTGTCCATGAGAGACTGTCAATTGGGGCCCAGGAAGAGAGCCTTCTCTGCCGTGGCCCCCACTTTATGGAACACTTTTCCCCCTGAGGTGAGGCAGGCCCCCACTCTCCCGGCCTTCCGGAAAGGGGTAAAGACCTGGCTCTGCCATCTCGCTTGGGGGGAGGGGCGGTAATCAACCCTGGGGGTGGTTAGCACCCTAAAGAGGCCCCCGTGTATTCATGAGTTTAAATTAAGAACTTTTAATATCTCCATCTTGGATTTTATATTTATATTTTTATTTAAGAGGTACTGTTTTTATGGTATTTTAATCTATTTATTTTTAGTTTTATTGTAAACCGCCCAGAGTCGCTCTTTGATGGGCAGTGACGAAGTTTGAAATATAAATAAATAAATGCTGATACTTTATTTGTATGCTGTTCATTCCTAAAGGCTCTGAGCAGCTAACGATCAGGGACATCATAAAAGGAACCCCTCAGTAAAAATAATAAATTCACAGAAAAAATAAGAAAAATCTCAAGATCATAAGAAGGGATAAGAAAAACATACAAAATCATATGCCCACCAATGCATCCCGATATTCAAAGCATGCCTTCCTCCTGGGCTAGATGGAGAGGCTGGGTCTTAACGATTCTCCTGAAACCCAGAAGGAAGGGGTAGACCAGATCTCTGTAGGCCAGGAGTTCTAAAGCATGGGGGCAGTGACTGAAAATGCCCATTTCCTAGGTTCCATCAGATGGCAAATAGACAGGACCTGGAAGAACTTAACTCTGTTCTATCTGATCGGATGGGCAGATGAATACAGGAGAAGGCAGTCCCAGGTCTGGAGTGATGTAAGGCCTTAAAGGTGACAACCAACACCTTGAATCCTACCCAGAAGCCAATTGGCAGCCAATGCAGGTCCTGAAGCAGTGGGGTCACCCAGGTATCATGAGAAATGCCTGTCACTGCCCAGGTTGCTGCATTTTGCAGCAGCAGCAGCTTTCGAATGCTTTTCGAGACAGCCTCATGTAGAGTGCCTTACAGTAATCCAAAGGAGACTGAGCAGGGCTTCCTGATCCAGGAATGGATCCAGTTTGGTCTAGCGGTTAAGGCAATGGGCTAGAAACCAGGAGACTGAGAGTTCTAGTCCCGTCTTAGGCATGAAAGCCGGCTGGGTGACCTTGGGCCAGTCACTCACTCTCAGCCCAACTCACCTCACAGGGTGGTTGTTGTGGGGAAAATAGGAGGAAGAAAGAGTATTAGGTATGTTTGCCGCCTTGAGTTATTTATAAAAATAATAAAGGTGGGATAAAAAATAAATAGCTGTAATTGGTGCAAAAGCCCTTCCAATCATAGCTGCCACCTGCTCCTTGAGCAGAAGCTGTGAGGCCAGTAGGACCACCGAGTTGCCCACTACCTCTGAACAGGGAAGCATTATCCCTTTCAGAGCCAAAGATGGTGTTGCCCTGAAATCATTGGCCCGCGGACCCAAAGCTGCCCCATCTTTGAGGAATTCAGTTTGAGTCTGTTCCTTCCCTGACAAACTCTAAGCACTGAGTCAGCACTTCTGTTGCATCACCTGTTTGGCATAGACCCAAGATACATAACTAGATATCATCAACATAGATACCTGATCTCCTTTCAACAGATGACTTCTCCCAGCAGTTTCACATAGAACTTAAAGAGAAGTGAGGAGAGGAGAGAGCCTAGGGTGCTTTACAGAGGAGAGATTTCCAAGCAGATCTCTCCTTCTCCCGCCCCACTGACTGGAACCAACCCTGTTAGGAAAGAGGAGAACCACTGAAGAACAGTGCCCCCCCAGCTGACCCCCCCCCCCACTCCCTCAGAGCCAGTCCAGAAGGATACTATGGTTGATGGTATCAAAAGCCACAGAGAGGTCAAGGAGGACCAGGAGGTTGTACTCCCCCAGTCCCAGTCTATTCAGAGGTCATCAATACATGCGACCAGTGCAGTTTCATGCTGAGTCCTGGTTTGAAACTCAACTGCCAGATAATCCATTTCCTCGAGGATCCTTTGCAGTGCTACGTTCTGCAGGGCAGGGCTTGGGATTCAATCAATGAATCAATTGGAAACATGGGCAAAGAAGGAGTATTTTTTGTTAGTAGCTTCAGGTATTGACATATCTTATTTACTAATACAGGTGAAGTTGTGGAAGAGGTATTAAGTGGCCAAGAAGATGATATTGCTGGATCCAAGTCCTCCCGAGAAGAACCAGATGGGAAGGATTCTGAGGTGGAAGAAGATGGCTAGATTAGCTTATGAAAGAACAGTGTGTCTGGTTGGACTTTCCCATAGGGACCTCAGTGGCACTTTGATGCTGACCAATTGCACTTGGACATGGCAAAAGATGATGGGGCGTATCAGCAGCGGTCACATAGGTTATTTTATATCTTTATTTATTGTATTGACTGCATTTCTCTCTCTGCCCTCTTGGGGGCACCGTGTGCAAGCACCCCCTTAATTGTTTGATGCTTAGCATCTCCTACCTGCCTGTGTGGGGGCTATACGCTTACTTGCCCTGTCCCCTGGTGGCTACTCAGGGTATTGTCTGCCCAGAGGCCTTTTTCAAACAGCTCAGGGTTTCCTTCTTCCATTCAGCATTATTAAGCTGCTGGCTTTTCGCACCTTCCCTGTACTTCTGCTTATAAGGATTCTACTCCCCCTGTAGACATTTTAGCTTTAGTATGCCTGCTAGCGGCCAGCCAGTGCCTCATGCCATCAAAACATAATCCCAGCCTTGCTTTTCCCGCATTGAGAGTAGGGCCTAACCATTTGGGAACCATCCATTGCCAGTGCAGGGCTCTGCCATTTTAACTGGGTTTACAATAGCCCCTGTTGATCTGAATGGCAACCTCGCACCCATTGGCTTAGCTGAAGCAATAATAGCTCTCTGGTTGCACAGTATTTTCCTTGGGGTTGTTAATGTAAGGAGAAGGGCTGTGGTGGTGGCTTATTTGTGTGTTTGGTGCTTTCTCCAATGCTCCAGTACATGAAAGTGATGGCAAGATGTTTCTAGCAACAGTGTGTTATTGAGGTATATGTGATTTTATGCCCCCCATGTACTTTATGTATAACTGCAGACCATTTCCTAGCAATGTTCCTAAAGCATCATACCCCGTTGGATCTGCCCCATCCCCTACACCCCACAGAGGCTGTTCTATGCAATGCTACTGATATTTGTAGAAAGGCAACCATTTTCCTTGGCTGATTTTTTTGTATATTTCGTATCAGGACTTTGTACTTTTTTTTACTATATAAAAAGCACTTAACATACAGAGAGCTTTCCAATTTTGTGTGTGGCTCCTTTATTTTGGACATCTAAAGCCTCACATTCTGTGCTCATAATGCATGTGTAAGTGAGGGTATACAAACAGACAAGTTATATATACTTTGATCTGTAATGCTCAGTGTTTCTGTTCAGGAGAACAGGGATGGAGTAAATAGTGAAGGAAGGATATGAGTGATGATAGAAAGAGGAAAGTGAATATATTTTGCATTACAGGGATCAGCAACTCCTTCACTAAGCAACATGGCCGCTAAGTGATACATCACTTGACTGTGACGGACTTAACAATGTCACTTCCCATTCTGTTGTTAAGTGAGTCAATGCAGGTCATTAAGAGTGGTTGCATCACGTGGCCATGACTTGCAGTTTTACTGTTGGCTTCTCCATTAACTCTGTTTGTTGGAAGCCAGTTGTGAAGTGCACAAATAGCAAATGGGACACTGCAACAATTGTAAATGCCCACCTGTTGTGAAACACCTGAATCTTGATCATGTGACTATGGGCACGTTGTGATGGTCATAAATGCAAGGACCGGTCATAAAGTTGCTTTTTCAATGCTGTCGTAACTTCAAACGGTTGCTGAACAGGGCAGTCGTTAAGCAAGGTCTACCTGTATAACTAGAAGTTTCTCCTCTGAGCTATTGGTGCCACATGCGGATATATTTCTACAATTCAAACCTAAGCTTCTTAAAAATCTAAAACATTAGATTTTGACTCTGTTAGAATTGCAGAATACCAGGAACCCTGATGGTAAAGACCAGTAAATTCTAGAATAGTACTTTTTTTCTTAGAAATATTAATTGTGAAAGCCATTCCTCATGTAAAAAGCCTGGATCTGATATCTTTCTTAGAAATGGTTCAGTTTGGCCCTTTTATAAACTGTATTTAGCACATTTAGGGGTGGGGGGGATAATGCAATCATTCTAGAGCACCAGACTGTAAAAGAAGATGCTTGCATGTTCTTTTGATGTATGGAGATAAGTTCATTAGGATGAATTATTCTAACTTGAACTTCTCATAGAGATGCTAGTATTTCAAATGTAGGAGAAGGTGGATATTGGAAAGCATGTAAACATGCAGTCCTTTTCCTGTGTTCTGAAATTATGCAGCCTTGGAAAGACGGTTCCATTGGGTTTTTTCCCCCCTAGGAAATATAATAGAGCAACTGAGAATATGTAATACCTCCTGAAAAATACAGCTGACTGCTTGAAAATTCAGAAATTTGTTATAAGACAAAATAATAAATTTACTCCTTTCCACAGTTTGACACACACATTTCCCATTTGAGAGGTTTAGTCTTTTATAATTTAATACAATTATAAATTGATTTTAATTTATTAAGTTTATTAAGAAACCGGGAAACCGTGAGTTCTAGTCCCACCTTAGGCACAAAGCCAGCTGGGTGACCTTGGGCCAATCACTGAAATAGATCCACTGAAAAGGCTGACATTATAGCCTTTCCCTTATCCAATCACTCCTACACTATCTAGGTAATGTCTGAGAATGTCTTTCCCCAAGAATTTGTTATTTAACCATCAATCTCTAACAGTACATTCAGTTATGAGCTTGTATATTTAGAGACTAATTGGGCCACACCAAATGAAACAGTGGTTTGTTATATAACATATCTAATGAGGACTCGCATAGCAGGTGGAAGTACACAACTATGTGGATTAAATGACATTGAAAAACAAGAGAGAGCCAGTTTGGTCTAGTGGTCAAGGTGCTGGGCTAGAAACCAGGAGACTCAGAGTTCTAGTCCCGCCTTAGGCATGAAAGCCGGCTGGGTGACCTTGGGCCACTCACTCACTCTCTCTCTCTCTCTCTCAGCCCTTGGAAGCAGGCAAGGGCAAATCACTTCTGAAATGGCTGTTGTGGGTCTTCCAGGCTGTGTGGCCGTGTTCTGGAAGTTGTGGTTCCAGGAACCACAACTTCCAGAACACGGCCACACAGTCCGGAAGACCCACAACAGCCATTGAACTCCGGCCGTGAAAGCCTTCGACAATACACTTCTGAAATCTTGCCAAGAAAACTGCAGGGACTAGTCCAGGCAGTCGCTGAGGATCAGACTGAATGGCAAAAAAAAACAAAAACGAGAGCTTAGCATGAATTTCTTGCTGAGAGGATGTCAAATCGGATCTCCCCAGTCTAAATCCAACACTCTGTTAGCACTGCACAAGGAAGATAACTTATTAAGAGGCTTCAAGCAATGTTTACATACCTTCCGAATAAAACATGCAAGGGGACTGTGGGGCCACACAGGAAACCAACTCAGAATCCTCTACATGGTGGTGGGGAATCCTGGTCTAAATGGAATCTGGAATCCCAGGTTTTACGAAGAAATTCTGCATCCATATGTCAGCATGTACAGGCAGCCTCTTTCCATACACCCCAGATGCATGGATTGTGTGTGGCCACAGGCATGTTAGTGATAGAGGGCAGGTTCCACTGTATAGTCCCATGACTCTGACATACATTTTTTCAATGCACGAAAGGACATCTACCCCCCCTTTGCTATCAGCATCACTCAGTATATGACCTTTGACTGAAAGAAAAAGGAACTTATCTCCAGATCACCCGTACAGGAGATTTTTCTGCACACCATACATTCATATGTCTAAGCTGAACATGCCACCCTGCAATATGCCCACCCGCAAATATATTCAGTGTCCTGATCATAGCAGCAGAGAACGGGAGGGCAAGTGTTCACTGGAATTTGTAAAACAGATTGAGCTGTGTCATGCAGTTCCTTCAGACTGACTCATCTGCATGGATACTGAATTAGTCACACACCCACAAACACCGCTTCTTGCCCATCCCTGCCATCCACAGCAAAAGTATTGCATACATACATGGGGCTGTTTACCAAGCATCAGTGTGCCACAATAGTCATTTTAACTATTTGGTATGCCTGTCATTTGGTCCATTCCTGCCAAGTGACACGGATAGCATTACGACTTCATTCGGTCTCCAAATTTCCTATCAGAAATATTGAAGCACTGATCATACAATGGATTGGTTCACACATAACATTAAGCCAGTGTTTTTCAACCATTGTACGTCCGCCATAATTTCCTGGCTTGCAAATTTGCTAAGCCATAATGCAGGGATTGGGAATATGGTGCCTATGTGTAGTATAGTAGCTGCAACTCTCCTAATAGCACCCACGGCTATTTCCTTTTTTAAAAATTGAAGAAAAATGAATAGCCCAGATTTTTCAAGATCACAAATTTCATGAGGTTTCAGGGTTCTCATGGGATTTGGAGGATGAAGTCATTCAAATCTTGGACATTTGTAACGTTTATGGGATGTGGGTTTTTTGTGGTTTATTTTTGGCCACCCATGCCTTTGTATGAGATTATACAGTGGTCCTCACCACTTAAAATGATTGTGGTGTGTGAGTAGAGGCGGGCAACCTGTGGCCTACAAGCCGAATGCAACCCTCAACCCGGTTTTTTAATTCCTAGAATCTCCCAAGATTCAGTGGCAAGTAACACTTTCTGATTGATTTTTCATGTATGTACTTCTTGTTTTGATTTGGAAGGCCCCCTGACTCCCAAATGACTCTGGGCAGCTTACACAGTTAAAAGGAGGGGGAAGAAACAGCAAACGAAAAGGACATGTATGCCTAGACAAAATCAAATCACCCATTACTTTACAAAACACACACACACATACATACATACCAGGGTTCAACAAACACCCTAACCCCAGTCCTCTGTTCCAGAGGGCAGGCACCACAATAGACAGTCTCCGAGAATCGGACATGATTGAACAAATTTTAAAAAAAACTATGAGTACAGAGGTTTTGTTTTTAAGTATGTGCATTGGAGCTTCATAGCTAGTGAATAATTAAGTGCATTTATTGTTGGAACATCTTGTTCTCTATCACTGTTTCATCTCATTTTTACTTTACACACACACAGATAATGATTAGAAAAAACTATTAACTCTTCTACGTCAATGATAGATGCTGCAACCTACCCAATTAAAATTTAGCAGCTGTCGTTCATTCGTCTGTATTCCTGAAATCTGTTGCATAGATCAAACTGATTGTAAATGAAAGCTGCAGTTATCACACTACTTCATTAATGATTTGGGTTATATGTATAAATTTTGCCAATTGCTAATAGCCAGTGTCACAAAGTAGATATGCCTGTTTCTACTTCTCGTTAAGCTAGAGAGTTTGATCGGATAGGAGAATAAAATGGTGCATAACCCTAACTCAGTCCAGCACAAATGGCAACTCAAAGCAATTTGGAAAGAACACTGTTTCCCACATTGCCAGTGAGGTGATAAAGTGCATTATTCCTCTGGATTGGATACTTTATTGCAATCCAGATTGAAATTTGTGAACCCCAAACAATGATTTTATTTGTGGTCTCCTATACAGTATAAGTTGCACATAAGTAACAGTTAGGAGCAAATACTGTTTTTCCAGAATCAAAGGAGGGTTTTGAATTTCCATCCATACTTTCTGTCCTTTTTAGCCATCAGCATAACTAATCCTATATAACAGCAACTTTGACCATGATTTTTTTTTCCTTTTGATATGGTAAATTTGTACCAGGCAAATTGATAACTGAATTGCTGATCTTAACACTAAACCTGGTGGTAATTTCAAGAACCAGCCTTAGTCACTCTCTACTGCTCTCCTTCCAACTGAGCAAATTAGAATCAGAATATTGTTGGTAAATACTTGAAGCAAAACTGAAGAAGTGCTGATTTAAGTTTACAGTATGTTAAAAAGATCTCCCAATATACATTTTTCATAAAGTTTTATACCATCATTCCCAAATCATGAATTCCCGTAATTCCAAAACAGCATGTTGAATTTCATCTTTCATACTTCCTCACATAGCTGGAAAATATCAGAATGGGGAACATTATCCGCCTGCCCTCTATAGAAGACCTGTGTGTTGCAAGGGTCAAAAGTAGGGCGGAGAAGATATCTGCAGACCCTTCTCACGCTGGATATAAACTGTTTCAACTTCTTCCGTCAGGACGGCGTTATAGAACACCGTATGTCAAAACATCTAGACATCGAAACAGTTTTTTCCCTTGTGCTATTGATTTGTTGAACTCCTAATTAATGCAGCATGATATAATGATTGATAATGTATGCCACTGCTCTGTTGAAGTTTTAATTAATGTAGCATGAGAAAATGATTGATGATGTATGATAACACATGACTGCTAAGATGTGACCGGTAATGCTCTGTTATATGTGAACATATGCTAGATAACAGATGCAGTATTATTGTCCCTTAATTCTCCCTTAAATACGAGTATGTTTATTTATTTTTATTTTATTTAATTTATATTACCGCCCATCTCCCGTCAAGTATGTGTTAGTTAAATAGCTGTAGTATTATTATTTTTCTTTTCTTGATTGTATAATTTATTGTTATTTTTTTGATGTTAGGTAAATACATTGAGAGCTCTTGCACCGAAGTCAAATTCCTTGTACGTTTAGTCATACTTGGCCAATAAAGTATTCTATCTATAATTTATAAATTACGCTTCATTAATCTGAATTTGCTATTAAGAGCATGTTTGACATCTATAGGTAATCCTCACTCCCTGATGAGTATCCAATGTAAAGTGGGTTTACAAATGCATGCTCACGTGAAAAGTAATAGGGCCACCTAAAATATATTAAAAGAAAGTCATGGCTCCCACCATGTTAACTTTAGCCATAAGCTTATTAGGCATTAATACTGCTGAGAAAAATAATACAGTTAAATGGAAACATTTATATAGCCCTAATCCTGGGTTTTCCCCCTCATGGGCAGTGACTTTCAGGGTGAAAAAAGCTCCACTCCTGGTGACTTTTTTGGACACGTCTGTGTAGTTTCTTAGCAACAATATACAAGCAGATTGCCACTGCTTCCTTCTGGGTATGTTTCGACTTTCTAGTCTAGCTTGCTGGTCTCCCACCCAAACACCACCGCTCCGGATCCGCATAGCTTTCCAGTGTTGGTCCAACTAGGATAGGCCCACGTCAATCCTTATCATAACCAACCACCCGTTTCTTTCAGAGTTCTTCAGGTCTCTAATTCTACACACGCTGAGGACGCGACTGAGCTTAGCCGAATACAGTCGCGACTCTCTTTTTCGGAGCACTCTTGCAAAGAACAGCGTCGTGGGCTTTCTATTTAAGACCGCAATCTGACGTCCTGACCCAGAATAAATTCAGCCCTTTTACCACTTGCATTAACGAATTAGAGGTTCCCCATCGGAATCTGTCCTGGCATAAACATTTGTGGATAAAACCAAACAATAACAGGTTCCTTTGGATAAAAGTAGGATTTAGTACAATGACAACCGTGAGGACTTCCGTAAACTCGTGTCGGTTCTGAGCGCAACCGCTGCACCTACCTCCACTTCCGTCCCCTCCTCTCATGGAGGCGGAGCTTGAAAGGTTGACCCTTTGCAGAGCAGCATGGCGGCGGCATTGAGAAGCGTGAAGGTAACAAATAGGCAATACCATCTGGGACGCCACGTCGGGACTCGGGCGGCGGCGGCGGCGGCGGCGGCGGGGGGAGGAGACACATCCGTGCTAATGTCAAGAAAGAGCTCATTCTGTCCGCGGTAGTAAATGAGAAATTGGTTGAGAGCCTCGCACCCACCCCCGTCTATCATCGGGTAGGGAGACGGACCACAGGGACCAATTTCCCGTCGGGGGGGAGCGGAAAGAAGGATCTGAACAATACATTCCATTTTAGAACCCGGAAAAGTAATTACCGTGAGAAACAATGTAGCAGTGGTAGTATTTTTGTTTGTGCCTAAGTGCAGTACAAAGCAAATGTAACACAGCATAGACCAGTTTCATTAGTAGAATAATTTAAAGAGGAGAAAGAGGACATTTTTCTTTGGAAGATACTGGACTGCCTTTGAAAATGAGGGAGGTCTGGAGGCACATCCATAGCTATACAAAACATGGGGTTGTATTGCATTACCCAGTGTTTCTCAACCTTGGCAACTTTAAGCTGTGTGGACTTCAACCCCAGAATTCCCCAGCCAGCATGGCTGCCTGGGGAATTCTGGGAGTTGAAGTCCACACATCTTAAAGTTGCCATGGTTGAGAAACACTGGCATTACCAGTCTTCCTGCCTGTCAAGTGGCTGAAGCTTCCAAGTTTGTAGTTGGGAAATCTTACCCAAGCTTCCAAGTCTGTGGTTAGTAACCTTCTCCGTACTTTCTTTATCTACCAGGGCATGGTCGGCTTTGTGACCGGTGGGGCTTCTGGACTGGGCCGTGCCACAGTGGAACGATTAGTGCAACAGGGAGGCAGTGCTGTGATTGTGGACCTGCCAAACTCTGATGGTGAAAACGTGGCCAAGTCACTGGGAGACAGATGCATCTTTACTCCAGCTGATGTAAGGATCGTTTGATGGGGATTTTGAGAGTTTGGGCTTTCTTTCTCCCCAGGTGTGAGTGGGGAATACAGTGTAGGAAAAGAGATGAAGCAGCAGACCTGGGTCATACTCTCAAAACTGTCTTTATTCAGGTGGTATCAGAGTTAGATGTGAAGGCTGCACTGGCCACAGCAAAGGAGAAATTTGGACATGTAGATATGGCGGTGAACTGTGCTGGGATTGCAGTGGCGTTCAAGACGTACAATATGCATAAGGATCAGCCTCATAGTTTGGAGGACTTCCAGAGAGTTATCAATGTGAGTATGTTGTGAGAAAAACACCTTAGTTCATTCTGCATTTATTTGATCTTATTCCAAATATTTCCAATTTATTATTTTAGTTCATATGGCTGCCCTAATAGTAAAAAACAACACACACATACTCAGCAGCTGAGGTAGAAACAGAATCAACACAACCATTGCATGGCCTCTGCCGCACATCGGGATTCCCAAGCTCAGTGACAAAACCATGCCTTGCAAAAGGCAAGTAGGGTTGGGGTCACTCTGATCTCGGGGGGGGGGGATGATGTTCCAAAGGGAAGGGGTACCACAACAGAAAAAGCTCTGTTCCTGGGCCCTGCCAGATAGCGCTCCCTAATAGATGGGACCCGGAACATGCAGCTCCTACCTGACCTAATGGGATGGGTGGACATAATCGGGGAGAAGCAATCCCTCCAATATTGGCAGGAAGGATTTAGATAACTTACCAATTAAACTGCATTAAAAATGTTGCAGCATAGAGTGCTCCTCTTCAGGACTTTAGCCAACTGATGTGCTGTTTTCCAGAATCGTTTATTTTATGCCCTTTCACCACCCACTTCTTAGCTCCTCCCTACTTCTTATAATCTGAGCATGTCCTGTCTTTACTGGTCTTTTTAAGAGTTTTCTCACCTCCAGTACATTTTTTTATCCAAGTTTTGTTTTGAGAATATCTTGCCTTCCCCCAGACCTGCAAATTCCTCCTCCTCGGGTATGGATGCTTCCATAATAGCTGTGTAAAGGTTGGCGTTGGCAGGATTGAATTGGCCGTTAGAATGAGTTAGAATTGGTTCAGAATGAGGGCATAGTCTTTGCTAGGCCAAGAGTTTATTCTATTGTGCTGATAGAATGTTGTTGCTTGGCTTTGTTGGCTTGGTGGGGGAAACATAACCAAGGCTTTGGGTCCTTGGATTTCATTTTTGTTTCTCAGGTCAATGTTGTTGGGACATTCAATGTGATTCGTCTGATTGCAAGTGTGATGAATCAAAATGAGCCAAACTCAGATGGACAGAGAGGAGTGATCGTCAACACTGCCAGTGTGGCTGCCTATGATGGCCAGGTGAATCCTAAGCTTGCTTTAATCAGGGGTAGCTTCATTGGCAAAGGCCAGCAAGCCATAACATAAACAGAATGTATATAGATGAACTACTGTACATGTCAATACCCTTACAATACAGAAGCATTAAAGCAGTGCTTTCCAAACTGTGTTGTGACACATTAGTGCGTTACGACACAACCCGGAAGTGGCAATGGTGCGTTGCCGCCTGTGTGGTGGTGTGTGTGGCGGCAGCGGTGTGCATGGCGGTGGTGGCGATGGCAGCGGCACACCATCAGTGCTTCCGGGTTTTACCGCAAAACGAGGCCGCCGCCGTTGGTGTGTCGCCAACGGCGGGAGTTTGGAAAGCACTGCATTAAAGTATGGCTGTTACAGGAACCAGATTTTTTGGGGGGGGGGCAGTAAAGAGATCTTAATCACATCAATATAGCAAGAGAGTTGGCATTTTTGTAATGGAAGTTATTTACCAGTATTTTTGGAAACCCATTAAGGGACATTCTAGACCTCAAGCATAATACAGTAGATCAGTTGGGCTGGGGGGAAAGAATGATGATGTGGCTTAAGCCCTTTAGTGTGGACTGTCACCATGTCGTGCCTCAGATGTGATTTAAAAATGCTGGCCTGCATTAAACTTACATTTGAAGTTAGTTGGTCCCAGCATATACCCCTTTCACTTCCAGTTCCCTCCATTTCAATCAGACACACTGGTAGTTGCCATTTCCTTTCCCCGGCTCTCTAACTCCAGCAACTTTATCTCAGTGCTGTTTGGCATCCCAATCAGAACCTTCCTTGTATGATTCAAATAACTCTTTTAACATATGTTTTTAGTAAGTGGAGATGTTTTGTTACGTCGCCTTGAGGGAACTGAGCCCTCCTTTCTTTCTCCTTGATGCAGGTGGGACAGGCTGCCTATTCGGCTTCCAAAGGAGGCATTGTAGCAATGACGCTGCCCATCGCCCGAGACCTTGCCCCTCTTGGAGTCCGGGTTGTTACCATTGCACCAGGTAACTTAACCCACCTTGAATCGGGACCCCGGGAGAGAAAAGTAGAACTTTCCAAAGGTGCTCAAGCCTGGAAGCCTCACTCTTCCTCAAATACTCAGGCCTTATGATTCTATAATATAATAGGTTGTGCAAACTTACATCTTCATGATCAATTTTTGACTGTTTCACTAATTTACATTATTTGTTGGCTTTACTAGTTCAAAGGACTCCTCAGCAATCTCAGACTTCAGCAGTGCATGACACAAGACTATTAGGAAACTGAAGTCCATACTTAATTCCTGGAGCACACAGTACATTATGGCATGCTGCTTAATAGGCATGAAAATGTGTGGCACCAGGAGCAGCAGCCCTGAGCAACTTTTGTTTTTTTCCAGGCCTCTTTGAGACACCTCTGTTGGGAACACTTCCTGAAAAAGTTCGAACGTTCCTGGCCCGACAGGTGCCCTTCCCAAGTCGCCTTGGGGCTCCAGAAGAATTTGCTCACCTGGTACAATGCATAGCGGAGAACCCTATGCTAAACGGCGAAGTGATACGGCTTGATGGGGCTATCCGAATGCAGCCCTGAGCCGTACCCGGGCCTGCGAGAACAATGAAGCTTGTTCTCCTTGGACCATAATCACAGTACTGAAATCTAGGTCAGCAAAAGAAATGATGAACGTCTGGCTCTGAATAAATAAATGATTGTATTGTTCTTTTCTTTCACTTGCTGGAGAGGCTCCCCTCACCATTACTAGTAGCCCTACTGAAAGCTATACTTTCTATGCCTCTCCAGCCTCCCTTAACAGCTCTCCCAGAGTCTTCCCTCTAATTCTGAAGTACTGTACAAAGGCAGTTGTTTCTGGCTAAGGTCACATATTATGATAACCCTGATTTACTTAACCATGGTTTATCAGATCAACCACAAGTGGCTGGGTATGGACAAAAGGCTATGCTGTAAATCATGGTTTGCAAATGGTTCATGGTTTCAAAAATCACCTTATGACTTTAACACATAACTATGTTGGGGTCAAGATGTGTATCTCTCCGCTCACTGCATTTCTGTATTTTGGCAACCCTGTCCCACCTGGCCCTCACCATTCTCTTTGGTGTATGATTTTTTTTCCTGGCACATTGATGTATTTTAAACCAGGGGATGAGATGGGAGCTAATGTAAATCGCTATTTTTACACTGTGTAAAAATCACAGAGATTAAAAGCAGTGTTTAATAAATGCAATTTTCAGGGCTGTGCATGTTGTAAAAGTGATTTAGAAAAAGCACTTTGGATTTGGTGTAAGTCCACTACTTCTCTGCTCTTCATTAAAGCAGCCTGAAAAAAAAGCTGATGGGGTACATTCTTTTTCATGCTTGTGCTGAAGCCTGAAAACAGTCAGGCTGCTTTAATGAAGAGCAAAGAAGGGCCAGGTGCAATATGCTTCTGTTGAGTCATTTTCAAAGTCTGCACAGTTTTTCCCCCGTTTTTCAGTCTTTCTGATGTGGCCCCCCAAAATGCCATTTAAAAGTTATATGGCAACAAAAGTTGCATATACATCTGGTTTTGTGAGGTGTATGAATCCATAGCTTTTGGGTCTTACGACTTTCCTCAGCCGTGACTCTGCTCATGTATTTTTCATTTCTTTCGTAAAGAAGACTGAGAATAAAATGTCTCAAGATAACCAAATGCAATGGAAACCTGGTAAGGGGGAGGGGGGGCAGAGAAGAAAGAACAGCAGTTGGAAGGAAAGTTCCAAAATATGAGTATGGCAGGAAAATTCCAGCCTTGGTTCAGCTGTACAGGTAGTCCCCGCTTAACGACCATTCATTTAACAACGGTTTGGAGATATAGGGCTAAAAAAGTTACGACCCGTCCTTGAAGTTATGACTCGCACCATCCCTGTGGTCACGTGATCACGATTTGTGACCTTCCCAACCAGCTTCCAATAAGCCA
Organism: Charina bottae; assembly: GCA_023362775.1. Classification (NCBI taxonomy): domain Eukaryota; kingdom Metazoa; phylum Chordata; class Lepidosauria; order Squamata; family Charinaidae; genus Charina; species Charina bottae. The sequence continues at coordinate 11,638,146 of JALMGJ010000021.1, read as the reverse complement.
AATCACTAAAGAACCATTGATTCAGTTAATAACTGTGGTGATTCGCTTAATGTCTGTGGTAAAAATGGTCATAAAATTGGGTCAATTGTGTGTCATTAAGCAAGGACTACCTGTATCCCCTTTTGAAATAAAACTCAAGTCCGATCAGGAAAGTTTCACATCAGGTTCTATTGCTTTTCTCTTTGAAAAGAATGAATGGTGACTTCTCTGGGGCACAGTGACTTGCTGGGTTCCAGGCTTCACCTTATTTTCATATACAGGTAGTCCTTGCTTACCAACTGCCTTATTCAGCAACCATTTGAAGTTACAACAGTGCTGAAAAAAATAACTACAACCAATGCCTCCATTTACAACCGTTGCAGCTTCCCTCAGTCACGTGATTGCCATTACAGTCAGTACCGTGTTGTCCTGTGCCTGTTTTTTTTCCTTTCCCCCCCCCTTGTACAGTGGAGAGATTGGAGAGAAAGGGATTACAAGAGAGTAAGCAGGCACACAATGGGGAATGTACCGGGCAAGGGCTGTTTGCGTAGTGCACTTGCGGCTCCTTTCAATGTGCATTCCCCATTGTGTGCCTGCTTACTTTCTTGTAATCCCTTCCCCTCCAATGAATGTAAATACACAGATTAATTCCCTTCTAGCTAATTATCCCAGCAAGGGGTGTGTGTGTGAGCATTCCGAAGGGCAGGGGAGTGATTAGGAGGCAAACAAGGTGTGAAACTTATTAGTCTTGTCAGTTTTGAGCCTGCTATCCAGGTAAAGGGCAGGGGAGTGGGGAAAAGGAAAGCACAGTCATGGTCACATGGTTTCCCACTTAGTGATTGCTTCGCTTAACGACAGAGCTGCCAGTCCCAACTGCAGTTGCTAAATGAGGACTACCTGTACTGTAAGCCCAAGCCTGGATAACAAAACATGCATCGTAATGGAAATGCTACAACTTGTATCCTGCAAGCTGATACATACAGTAAGTGTACAATTGCAGCATTTGCAGGATAATATTGTTACCACACATATGTCATTTGGGCTTCTTGCAGATGCAGCTAAACACAAACCAAGTACTTAACCCAGGATACCCCCATGTGAGAGCAAGAAGTGAACCCTATGGGATACTAAGATAGCTTTGATCATACAGTGGCTCTTGTTTGTCATACAGATGATGAGCAAACTATTATGAATGAAATCACTAGACTATAGGTACTAGAAGTTTTGATTCTCTGAAGATGGGTGTTAGGATGCCATCCTGCCATGGTGCCAGGAAGGAACATTCCACACATTCCACCAGATCCCAAAGACTTGCAAAGTCATGCAAAACGACCCAAGGAAGAAATGGCCAGACGTGCTCTCGCAGACTAGACTAATAAAGAAACCGTGCTCTCGCAGACTAGACTAATAAAGAAACCGTGATGAGCACTTCAGCACCCAGGACAGATCAAAGGGCGCTATTGTAATTCAAACAGATTCGAATTCAGGAAGAACTGGGAGTCAAAGACAATGGGGGGGGGTCGATTTGCAAATGCTCCCGTGGGGGGGGGAACCTGAGGATTTTTAGCTGTTGGCTGTGAAGCCTCTTTACTCGAATCTTTAACAGATGATAGATCACTGGCTTTAATAAAAGTTCCTTCATATTCCTAAGCGACTTGTGTAAGGTTTCTGATTTAATAGCTCAAGGATCGAGTTCATCACAATGGGATATATCCATAAGGGCTTTTAATGTTTCAAATTTCAAAGCTCTATAAGATCACATTGAAACAGGCCCAGGCTAGGTTTCATTTCTGGTATCTCTCTTCTACAGCCACTAGAGGGCGTCCTTATCTTCCATCAGCGGCTGCTAGTGTTAAACTGTAAATAATAGTGGGCTGTAGGTGCATTGGTGTAGACTTCTTTCTCCAGATGTCGTAAGCTGTCAAAGAAAATAATGTAGTCAGATAATATGGAGAAGATTATCACCTCATTTGTCCCAGGGCTGAAATCCTTCAATGACAGAATTTAATCTAGGAATATATAAAAAACATGTGTATTTCTATGACTCTGAGTAACTACAGATAGCATCCTGGTGCCTCTGGGTTTCTGGCTGAGAAGGTGGGTTTTTTTAGGCAGCTATGAGCAGCATAGTTAATTCAAAATGCAGCCCTGAAAAAACTGTAAGAAAGGTATGAAAATGAGTGTTTCACTTCCAGGTCTGCCTGTTTTTCCAGCACTCAGCTTTCCATCTGAAGCTTAATTTTGGAGCCATATTATTATTATTATTATTATTATTATTATTACAATTATTATTATTATTATTATTAATTAAATCTGAATACCTCCCAACGAGTCTCGCTGGTTCACAAGTAAACATTATTAATAAAACAACGTAGGGATAAACAAGAAGGAATAAAAGACAGCAAACCGGACAGGAAGAAAAACCAACCCACACGACCTAGCGGGACCTTTAAATCACCCTTGCCAAAGGTCTTTGAGGCCCTTTGAAACGCCAGCAAGGTGGGGGCCATCCGGATCTCGGGGAAGCTCATTCCAGAGGGCAGGCGCTATGACAGAAAAGGCACACTTCCGGGGATCTTTCAGACGGCACTGCTTAATTGAAGGAACCTAGAGCATGCCAAATAGTAGTTCAGGGACGTTCCTCTGTGCTTGCTGAGCTCCCGTTCTTTGACATCTTGTCAATTTCCCATTCTGTTGCCCTCTAAAAGGCTACCTTGAATCCGGGAAAGGGCCTCTCACACTCCTGTGTCGTGTTTTATCCCTGGACGACTTACTTTGATTTCTGTGCATCAGCCAGTTCCTGGTTGTAAGCATCCAGGCTCTTCCTCAGCTGCGTACGGAAATTCTGCTCCTCCTCCTCCATCTCCATGGTCACACGAGCTTCCAGTCCCCTCTGCCTGTCCCACTCGGCATCCCGCTGCCTTTCCGCCTGTCGAAGTCTCTGCCGGGGAGAAAGAGGCCCGTGAAATGTGAGGACAGATCCACAGGAAGGGCGGGTGTGCACTCCCTGCTTCGAAACTTCAGCATGCCACAAACTGAAGCAGGACATATAAGCAAGCTGTTGCACTCTCAACTTCTATCCCATATTGCCACATGTTCATATGGAGCTCACACAGACCTACTGAGCTTTTGTAAGGATTCACGCTCGAAGCACTTTCCAACACTTGAAACTGCAAAATACAGCTGGAAGAACATTTTTGCCAGCTTCCAAGTTTTGTCACCAGCCCCTCTTGTACAATTCACCAGCATGAGCAGAGGAAATATACTAATGCAAGGCTCAGGGAAAGGAAAAGATAATATACTCTAAATGAGGACCTTTCCAAGATCATATTCTTTCCAAGAAACAACTGTAAGGAAAAAAATCTGTTACTGCAGAGAGACTGTTGTTAGGCTCATCTTCCTCCATCCCTTTTCCTCAATTGTAAACTCACAGGGCAAGTAGACTGTATGTTTCAAGATACTGTCTAGAGCAGTGTTTCTCAACCTTGGCGACTTTAAGATGTGTCGACTTCAACTCCCAGAATTGCCCAGCCAGTCCACACATCTTAAAGTTGCCAAGGTTGAGAAACACTGCTCGAGAGGACATAACTTTGCCCTAAAATAAGGATGAGAAAATTGCAACTCCAGGATTACTTCAACCCCCCAGCCCAAGTTCGAAGCCTCCTTACAAGCAACTCCTATGTCTGTCAGAAGCTCTCTCCCCTCCCAGGACAACCTGGAAGGAGGGAAACAAAGGAATGGCCACGCCCATTAAGATCTTACCACAACACCTGCGTGCTCTCTGAGAATGTTCACGGGGCAATGACAGAACAAAGTTCTCCTCTTCTGTCTTGCGTTGAGAATGAATTGTTAGCCAGGGTACACTCCAGTCCAGGCTAACACAAATAAACCCTTTGTGTACCCGTTACCCGTTGGTGGTCATTCCTCCACTGGAACTCCCAAGCCCTAATTCTCGAGCAGTGTAACCAGTTCTCTGCAGCTCCCCGCTCCTCCTCCTTCACCTCGTTTTCCCGGCACTGGTCCTTCTGCGTTTTCCACACAGCCTGCAGCTGCTCGGGGCTCATCCCCTTCCAGCGGTCAGCAATCACACGGTGTGGCCCCAAGAGGCTCTTGGAAGTGTCAGGGTCTTCCGACAGGATGTTCCCAGTCAGATGGTTGTGAATCTCAACATAGTTGTCGTCCTGCTCACGCTGCTGGGAGAGACGCTGCTGCTCTGCAACCTCTGCGGCCTGGTTCAGGGGCAAAAGGAAGGAGGTGGGCTCCGAAGGCTGGCATGCCCTTCACCCACACCCATAGTCAGCCGTTGGGGTACAGCGGGGGCATGAAATCTCCAAACTTTCACCTTTCTCGAGGCAGTACTCTGGGTCATGGTATAGAGAAATGGCTATGGGAATCCAAAGGTACCTGTGCTCGATTAAAGTCTGCTACCGCCGTGGCTTTAGACCTGCGACATTCTTCCTCTAATTGTGCCAGCTCCAGGGCTCGCAAATCCAGCTCAATTCTTTTTTTGCCTTCCAGGTGATCTGCCAGGTTGGGGGGGGGGAGGGTAAAATAGGTGCAATACAAGACAGTCTATCAAGATACATCCCACTTGATTACATCCAGGAGTGAATTAGAGATGTGGATGTTGTTCTTTTCCTCTTATCCCCAAATGGTTTTTGGCGGGGCCAGCACAGGGAGCAGGTGGATGTTATTTTCCACGGTAGCAGCTGCAGAGCAGCTTTCCCTTTGTTGAGCCCCTGTGGACGTGCAGTTCATCCCAAGAACAACTCTGCCTCTCGTTCCCCAATCCAAACATACCTGCGTATTTCTGATCAGCAAGTCCCTTATTCCGTTCAGCCCTCTGCTCCTCCAGCGCATGCTTGTTCTGCTCCTTCTGAAGTCTGTGGCGGGCAGCCACATTCAGATCCTCACCAGCAAAGCACTGCATGCTAGAAGGGCCACAGCGCGGGTCATCATCGCTCACGCGGGCCGGCTGCCCTTTGCGTACCACCTCTGGGTCGTGGATGTCCCACTCCCGCCGCATAGAAGGCTGCTGCTCCCGCTCACGGAACTCTACCAGGTCCTGGGACAACTGTTTCTTCCGCTGGTGCTCCTCTTCCTCCAGCATCTGGGCAATCTTGTCACACTGCACCCTGTCTGCATCTGTGCAAAAGAGCTTAGGACAGTACTAAGCACTGCACAATTTGTGCCACATGCCCACCTGAAATAAGAGAGGATGTGCCTTCGGAGTGGGGTGGGGGTGGGGGAATATAGTGCACCAAATTAATGAAAATTCAGCATCAAGAGAACCCAAAATGTGTGGAAAGGAAAAAGCACAAACCCCCAAACATACAGAACCTGTTTGCCCGATTGCTCATTTTAAATAGTTTGGCAGCTATTATCCTTGGCTTCTATTGCAGAATTTTTTCCTCAAGGATTACATCTAGATGGTCTCATTGCCAAAATTATTGCACCCCGTTTTCTATATAGATTTGTAGAAATGTTGGGCTTATAATGCAATTGTAGCAAGATCCTATCCAGCTTGAATTGACAAGTTTTCACATATTACGCTTACCTATGGTTAACTTATTTATTTATTTATTTTATTTATTTATTATCCCTTTATTATTTTTATAAATAACTCAAGGTGGTGAACATACCTAATACACTTTCCTCCTCCTATTTTCCCCACAACAACCACCCTGTGAGGTGAGTTGGGCTGAGAGAGAGTGACTGGCCCAAGGTCACCCAGCCGGCTTTCATGCCTATTTATTTAATTTATTTATTATTTATTGTATCCATATGTTAATATATGGATATAATATATTAGATAAGCATAATTACCCAACAACAATATAAACCAATCACATTGGCTGGGTTTACACAACACAGTAAGCCACACACAAAAAATCTTAACAAAGTTAAATTAATCAAGCTTAATATGTTGCATAAATCCAGTCACAGTTTAGGCCAGAGCTTTCCAAACTTTTCATGTTGGTGACACACTTTTTAGACATGCATCATTTCGCAACACACTCTTACAGCAGGGCACAAGGCAGGCACTAGGACCTGCGCGGAATCACAGCAGGTTTGGAGGCAGCCAGGCACAAGGCAGGCACTAGGACCTGTGTGGAATCCTGGCAGGGCTCGGAGGCAGCAGCAGCCGTGACACACCCAGACACTGCAGCCGACACACTAACGCAGGGCTTTCCAAAGTGCCGCCGCTGGCGACACACCAGTGGTGGTGGTGGGGGCGGCGGCAGCGCGGCGGCGGCGCGTGCGCACGGCGGCAGCACGGGGGAGTGTGCGGGCGGCGGCAGCGGCAGCGGCGGCAGCCTCCGCTAAAACGCGGAAGCACTGATCCCGCGCCACTGCCGCTGCCACCGTACACACGTGCGCCGCCACTTCCGGGTGGTGTGGCGACACACCACGCTGTGTGTGGCGACACACTTTTGTGTCGCGACACACAGTTTGGAAAGCTCTGCACTAATGTGTCCCAACGCACAGTTTGGAAAGCTCTGGTTCCACGGCTACTGTTCATCATCATTAGAAGCTTTCTTTATACCAGTGCTTTCCAAACTGCCGCCGTTGGTGACACACCAATGGTGGCAGTGGCGGTGGCGCGGTGGCGCACACGGTGGCGGGGCACGCACTGCGGCAGCATGGGGGGCGCGCGGCGGCGTGCATGGCGGCGGCCTCGTGTTTTCCGCTAAAACGCGGAAGTGCTGATGGCGCCGTGCACGTCCACTTCCAGGTTGTGTCGCGACACACTAAACTGTGTGTTGCGACACACTAAAGTGTCGCAACACACAGTTTGGAAAGCTATGCTTTATACAGTGTCTGCCTCCAATTGCTTCCTTTTCAATACAGTAATGGTGTTACTGATTGATCCTTTGTTAATGACTTCCTGTTTCCATGCAAAGGGTGACTTAGTTTACTCCTTATTACTTCCTCAGCTGTACTGACTTCCAGTTGGTTTCCAGGCCTATTTGGGATGGGTTCAGAAAACACACTAAATTGCACTAAATCAGACCATCACACTAAGCATGACTGAATTCTGCTTGCATTATTTCAGGCTGATTTTTTGCTGTCTGTGGGGGTTAATGTTGAGAAAGATTTCTATCCCTCTCCCACACTTAACCTCATCCCCGTTCCCCAAATGGCAGAAAATTTAACCCACATATACAGTGATGACACTATCTACATGGTTTCCTGAGCTCCTCCCAAAGGTAGGGATGCTGACTACAACCACTCAGGAGTTGCTCATCCCTACACTAAACCATAAACCATGATTTACAAACCACAGTGATAAAGCAAAACCACGCCGTATTAATTGGGCCCTCACATTAAGTCATAATGTGGTTTGTTTTGGTTTAGTATGCTGATTTAGTATGGTTAAATATAGTCATGTTAATTGGTGCTGATGGATCATGTTATGTGAAATTCAAACTCAACCTTATTTGTCCTTGCTGATCTTTCCAGCCCTGAATGGTTGAGACCCAAGTATCTAAAGGATGTTTTTCCCTCTTGTCTACTTGCCAGGGCACTTTGAATTCTTTTTCCTGATAATATGAAGGTAGGGAAGTTGTTACAAAAGAAAGGGCATTTCATCTTATGGCACCTCACCTGAGGAATTGCCACTTTAAGCAGGCTCCTCCATCCTTTCATTGCCTAATGTCTTCCCTCTCTGTGTTAATTATTGTATTTTATTGTCTTTTAGTTTATAATTTATGAAGAATTATTTTTGCTATGGGGCAGGCTACAAATAATGCTGCTGCTGCTGAGTGAATAAGGAAACAGAAGCTAAAGGAGAAAGCTATTAAATTAATGCTGCATAGGAACTTTACTAAGGATAGTAGTCTAATGTTGAATAAACATTAGAGATGGATCTTGTCTATAGGAAATAGACTCTATGGATAATGTAAAGCTATATTAAATGCAGTGTGTAACTACTATTTTAAAAGAGCCTTAATTTTCTCAAAGGTCTCTTCCAACTCTATGATTCTATGGAAACCACGTCACAAAAGTTTCTGAACTATTCTTCTAGTTTTTGGCATTTCAATGAGATGGTGCCCCCATACTTCCAACTACAGTCTCTGCAATCATAATGGTTAAGAAGCCAAGGTTCTTTTATTGTCTCCAAAATAAGAATGGAGATTTGCAATCTTTCTACACTCCTGCAGAACTTTAGTATAGATATAACACTGCTTTGTGGAGTCAGATTTATATGTCTGAAACTGAGTTTAACATTATTTCATTCACCCTTCTCCCCATATCATCTGGTTCTAAAACCATAACCAGTCAACTCAGGCTGTCCCTATTACAACATTGTCTCCAAGAGAAAAACAATGCTGATACCTGAAGGTAAGATAAATGTCCAATAACTCAAGTGAACTTTATCTATTATTTCCTGAATGCATGGCTCTTCAATAATACAGTATACTTTATGGTATTGTTGTTAACTTGAGGCTCTAAAGGCTTGGGGTTCAATTGTCTACTTGCCGGGGCACCTGGAATTGTTGACATTTCACTATTGAAATGTCTCTGCCAGGATGTACCCAGTCTGTATTTTAAGATCTCTGGAGGAAGCCCTGCACTTGGTGCTATGGAAGGGCATCACTACTTGGCTACAACCCAAGGAATCATGGCAGACCTACAACCAACAATAGGCTTAAAACAATATACAATCAGATCAGCATAAATTTCCCAACACTGAAAAAGACATTCATCTACCAGGAGGAAACAAAAATAGATGTAACTTCTCAGGCCTCAACTGCCCACAGAAAAAGATAGGACAGGTCTTAACAGCTCTTCAGAAAGCTGAAAGAGCTGGAGCCTGCCTAATATCAGGGGGAATGCTGTTCTGGTGAAGGTGGGCAACCATCCAGAAGGCCCAGCCCTGAGATCCTTGCAGATGACACTACCTATCCCAGGGGTCTGGATCCAGAGAGAGAACTCACTTCCACATCCTAATGGATGGGCAGAGACTTCTGGAAGTAGGATGGGGAAAGAGCTCTGCTCATTTTCTCCATCAATCCATTTCAGGAGACTTTTCCCCAGCTTTGTTTGCAAAAAGGATAGAGGAGTGGTCCTATTGTACCTAGTTTCCCCAGCTATCACTAGCATCTTTTCTTAAGACGACGACTTCTACCATAACCCTATACATGGCTACTCAAAAATAAATCCCACAAGTTCAGTGGAACACTCACAGACTCATGTACAGGATGTCAGTCTTTAATATTCGTCCACTCTAATGGGTTGTTAAATTTCACTTTGCCAATGATTGCCAGTCATGCTTTTCCCTGAAATTAACCAAGTGTGGGGGACAGGTTCAATACAGTAGACCAGACAGGCTTACCAAAAGCTTCCTCTCGTTGCTTCTCTGTATTCTCTCTCAGTTTCCGCTCTTCCACTTGCCTCTTCAAGCCTTCTATGTCCACCTTGAGGGCAAGGGACATTCATGACCATGCAGGTTAATAGCAGCATAAGGTGGGGCAACTTCCTCAGCAAATGGGATGCTCCCCTCCCACCTCATCCAACTACTGTAAAAACAAAGGTACCTTAAAGACCATATATTATGGCAAAATAAGATTTTGTGTTCCTGAACTTCACTTAGTTCAAAATGCAGCTTCAAGACCCTTGACAGAAACGTTTCAAGTTCAAAAAACATCCTAGGAGAAGGCAACATCAAACCACTTCCACAGGTGGGTTAAAAAGCAACAGCAACTAGATGGGCATGTCCACAAAGTCACTATGACTTAAGTTTGATGAGAAAGAAACTTTGCATGTATTACTTTAAAGGCCAAAATGGCTAAGCAGGAAACCTGAAGGCTTGCCTTCTCTCGGGCCATAGTATCTGGGCTACAAAAATCTCAACAGCCACTAGGTGGCAGTAGTGAACAGTTGGGTTGGCCTTCAGGAAAGCAGTAAAGACCTGACATTTCCCCCAGGTACAGGGGCCAGGATGTTGACAGAGCTGACATGGGGTGGTTGGTAGATGGTGATTGGGGCTTTACCTTTGTTTATTTTTTGTTTATTGTTTTAAATTGTTGTTTTATAGTATTGTACTTTTATTTTGTTTACCACCCAAAAGTTTGCTAAATAAACAAATCTGGATTTTGGCAGTCCAAAAATGGTAGTTTTAACCTCCTCCCATGAATCTGCCTACTCTCCCAGAACATCTAGAATCGCCCTGCTACATCTCTCATCACCATCAGAATTTTGCTTGGCAAGAACACATAGGGCCTGACTTTTAACCAATGTTTTTGCTGGTGGTGGTGGTGGTGGTGAGTTATGTTTTAATCTCTTGCCTCTTGCTTTAGTGTATTTCAAAATTTCAAGTTTCTTTACTGTTTCTGATGAAACCTCCTCAAGTGCCAGTTTTGTGGCGTAAAGAAAAAAAAGAAAATGTTTGGTTTTGGCTTAAGAGTTCAGTGAACCCCACCAGTTGTGTGTAGCTTGAATCATGTCAACTGGATTTCTATTTTCTCTGTGGAAACGTTTCGCTCCTTATCCAAGGAGCTTCTTCAGTCTGAGCAAAGTTGGTAAGGGAATCCTAAACATGTTTCTAGGTAGCTGTGTGACCTTACACCTGGGGGCATGGTTATATTGAGATGTTATTTTAAGTCCTTTTATTATCTAAAGGAGGATCGTTAAGATCACCATGCTGCTGTTGAGCTTGTGAAATGGTCCTCCTTTAGATAATAAAAGGACTTAAAATAACATCTCAATATAACCATGACCTAGCCCCAGGTGTAAGGTCACACAGCTACCTAGAGACATGTTTGGGATTCCCTTGCCAACTTTGCTCAGACTGAAGAAGCTCCTTGGATAAGGAGCGAAACGTTTCCACTGAGAAAATAGAAATCCAGTTGACATGATTCAAGCTACAGACAATTCCACCTGGATGACTGAGAACCTTCATAGACCCACCAGTTGTGGTTTATTCAATAACCCCGATTAAACAAACAGTGACTTAATGCTGTGTGTCAACCTGGTCTCTGCTTTTTATTACACCTATTTTGTGGAGATATATTTCAAATAATTAAATTTTGCATTAAATTTCATGATGCTGAAGGTAAAACTGGAGCCCTCTCGATTTCCTTCATATATCATTTCGATGAGTTTGAATGCAACAAAATCCAAATTCCATGCCATGAAGAAACTCGTTTGTTCTGTTCAAAGTACAACCCAACCATTTAAGTCTGTAAGTTTACAGTTTTAGGGGTCTCCAGCCAAAAGTGAACCATAGATTCCATACACTGCTTTTACACAGAGGTTTAAATGGAGTTTCTTTCTTAACCCTCATCTCATCTCAGTTTTCCACAATACTGTATTCAAATCAGTAAATAAAAAAAACAGTAAAAACTGGGATTGGCATGTATTTTCTAGAGTAGAATCAGAAACCCATTTCAAATCATGCTTGCTTGGTTTGCAGGGTGAGTATTATTTGCTGGTTCTGTTCAGATGTCAGTCCCATCAAAGCATATACCTAGTAACTGGCTTGCTGTTGCACACCACCGAACTGAACACTGAGTAACTCCTCTGGAAAGCCACGTTCATATTCAGGAAGGTTAGTAAGCAGATAAATTTCTATCACTGATGAGGCTTCCAGTCGAGACACCCATTCTCCCAACACCCGCTCCGGGAGTCTTACCCCCATTGTACGGTATCGAGCATTGAAGACACGGCTCTGCCTCTGCTTCTCCCGGTTCCGGCGGGCTTCAATGGCAGCTACCTCTCTGAGGTCGGCCTGAATGTCCACTTTATGCATCGTTGCACCTGTAGCAGACTGCAGAAACGTTAGAAAGTTCTGACTGGCTGTTAAGAGCTAGAGATGCCCTGTAACATTATGACCTAGTGGTTTTCCTGGACTCTTTGGAAAGATAATGCTAAACCGATCGCGTTGGGGAAAAAGGTTTCCTTACTTATGAGAAAACCCGCAGAAGTTCAGAGTTAGGATCCCCAATAATACAGTACTAGACCAGTAGGTACATTTGTCTGGGATAGTAAGCGTGCCTTCCCAGACAATCCTCTTGAACTGACGGTTTGCAAATTAAAATAACTTGTAAATGGGAACAGGAGTAGCTCAGCTGTGTCGCCAACCATCCATTTAAGACTTGAATAATAGCCTCCCCCTCCGCTTCCAGCGGTCTTCTTTTGGCAAGCTCTGTTGCTGTCTGGTTTCTATGGCAACGGCTCCGCGCCTTCGAACGGACGTATTCGATCTATTCAAACGTCGATTTATGCAAATTTAGAAGTACTGTAAAAAGCTATCAGCAGGTGGAAAAGCGAGAGCGCTGTTGAGAGGCCACCGCTAGAGGGGGAATGGGAGGAGCTTCGTATACAAAACGCGTCGGGCGGGGGCAGCCAATCAATCCACGGTGTTTCGAAGGAGGTGTGGCTGGGGCGATGGTCTAAGGAGCGCCCCCGGGCTTTGCGTTGAGAATGTCGTGGTGAGCTCTCGCGAGATTTTCGGACGCCCGCCCTTGTGGAAAGCGGGCTTCAGCGGGCGGGGCGGGGGTCCTAAGGCTTCCAGCCGAAGGGCTCTGTTTTCACGTGTCAGGGCCCGCCGTCCCCGCTTCTTTCCTGTTCCCCTTCTCGCCTTCGCGACATGGGGTTCCTCAAGCTGATCGAGATCGAGAACTTCAAATCGTACAAGGGGCGGCAAATTATCGGGCCCTTCCGGCGCTTCACAGCCATCATCGGGCCCAATGGATCTGGTACGCGAACCTCGGCTGGGGCGGGACAGGGAAATCCGTGTGGCGGGGCGGGGGGCAAACACAGTTTCATTTAGTCCGCCACAGGCTCCTCTCGGTGGGCTTCGGTGAGAGCAAAGCCTCGCTGAGGTGCGTGCTGCGTTTCTGAACGAGTCACTGTTCAGGGGTTGCTCCCGCATCCTTAGTTCTGGCTGCTTGGCCTGGCTTAAAGGGAGTTAGGCTGGCATCAGTGAGAAAGATGTAGAGAAACTATCAGCTCTTGGATACACAGGTGTGCAGTGGAGAGGTACCTGGTTACAACACTAAAGTTGCATGATACATCCTTCTAATTGGCATCTGTTGCAGAAAGGGGGAAGGGAAGAATGTCTAGTGAACACAGGTAACTACTATATAGCCCTTCTTTCATTGACTCATATATTTGGGCTGCACGCTATCTCTGTTCACACAACATATTAAATCATACGTTTTATGGTTAAAAAAACTATAGGGTTGGGTTCTGGCAACATGCTAAGCCCAAGCAAGCAAGCCAATAATGGCTCATTTTAAGTAACAGCTTGGTTCAGACAATGTAGTAAAACAATGTGGTTTATATATTGTGTGTATATACAGTATATTATATACTGAGACCCCTCACCTCGTCACATTTTTTATTTATTTCAAGATTTATAAAGCCGCCCGACTCCAACAGTGTGACTCTGGGCAACGTACAACATAAACACACACTAATAATAACTAACAACAAATATATAAATACAAAAGCTGCTTGGCTTGCCACCTTTTATCTTTATTTTTTATTTTTTATTGATTTTATTGTAATTTTTTTTATTGTGAGACACCCAGCGTACAAGTTTAACGAATTATTGTTATTATTTGGGCTATAAACTGTGACTTGTAGTGAACATAGCCTGTATGTGGGAGAGGGAGTAGGTATGATTGAATGATTCTCTCCAGCACATAATGCATCATCACAACTTAGAAAACTAGTATTGTAGGGCAAAGGCTTAGGCTAAAATCCGAGTGACAATTTCTGTGTGGCAGTGTGTTTTTTTAATAGGAAGCAATGCTGTATTGTATGAGCCACCCATACATACTTTGCAATACAAGTAGTGGTCAGGTTGTCATCTGAATGTAAACTTTATACTTACGTTCCACTTTCAGAAGACCTCACTCCTTTGTTTCTGCATGTGTCTTAGTTCTGAGCACATGTTTGTATTTAAAGATGCTCATGTGGAGATGCATTAGGCAGCACCTTTGAAATTCATGATTACGAATTCTAATTAATACTGTTTCAGATGTGCCAAAAATATTGCCCATTTGCTCATCCTTACCTTTTTATGGGGCTGCCTACCTGTTGGGCTCCAATGGGCAATAGACAAGGGATACCTGTGAGCAAATGTGTAATCAGAATTTTGTGATTAAGAAGTAACGGGAACATTAATTAAATATAGGATTTAAGGTTTTTTTTAAATTGTTTTTTGTGTACGGTGTGTGCATGTTGGGCCAAGTGCCAGGAGGTGGTATAATATTTAGTTGCATAAGGGTATCCCTGCTGAGTTTCTGCCTGTTGTGCAGCTGTGGAAAATGCTCAGCTTTTTCAAGATTTAAAGAGTGATAGTGTAGGTCTGAAGAAAAGTTGAATTGACAAGCATTTGTCCATGCAGTCACTAGGAGTTGAGCCTTACCTGATGGCATCTAATTAACTAGGACAACATAGAAGAAAATATGAGATTTGTCATAATGTGGAGTTGGCATTGGTGAAAAATAGCTAAGGGGTTTTTTTTTGTGTGTGAAAAAGATGGAGGATGCACCCAAAATTGCAAATTTAATCTTTGACCAGGAGGTTTCAATCATGTGAGTAGGAGCAAAGAAGAAAACATCAGTTACATCTGCATGTGGTTCAAGAAGTTACTTCACCACGATGGAGATAGTAGTTATTGGCTGGATTGAACAGTTCATATCAGTAAAACGTGAAAAACTCAAGGATGGAGAGGTTGGGAAAATACCACCCCTACTTTCCAATCAGAGGAGATATTTTATATGTGAGAAATTCAAAATTTGCATATGCTCAGAAACAATACTTTGAAAAGATAGGTAAAGGATCCCCGCGCACATTTGTGCAGTCGTGTCCGACTCTAGGGGCCGGTGCTCATCTCCGTTTGTTAGCCGAAGAGCCAGCGTTGTCCGAAGACGCTTCCACGGTCATGTGGCCAGCATGACCCACGCGGAACACTGTTACCTACCCACCGAAGTGGTACCTAGTAATCTACTTGCATTTGCATGCTTTCGAATTGCTAGGTTGGCAAGAGCTGGGGCTAGTGCAGGAGCTCACTCCGCACGCAGGGCTAGGGATTCGAACCTCTGAACTTGCGATCTTCCGATCGACATGCCCGGCGTCTTACCCGCTGAGCCACCACGCCCCTTGTGTGGATTCTTGTGTGGATCTTGCTACAATTGCATTATAAGCCCAAAATTTCTACAAATCTATATAGAAAACGGGGTGCAATAATTTTGGCAATGAGACCATCTAGATGTAATCCTTGAGGAAAAAATTCTGCAATAGAAGCCAAGGATAATAGCTGCCACCACGCCCCTTTTTGAAAAGATGAATATTGAATAAAGATTGTAGCACCAAGGGCTGGCACGTGCTGATTCAAATGACAGTCCAAGGTTTTACTAAGCACTTTTATGTGAAAATATATCATGTCTCCTTTGCTGCCTTTCATCTAGGCAAGTCAAACCTCATGGATGCCATCAGCTTTGTGCTTGGTGAAAAGACTAGTAATTTGAGAGTAAAGACTTTGCGAGACTTGATTCATGGAGCCCCTGTGGGGAAACCAGCTGCCAACCGGGCATTTGTCAGCATGGTCTACTCTGAAGATGGTATTGAGGATCGCACCTTTGCAAGAGTCATCGTGGGTGAGCGCTAAATATAGCCTGGGGAAACTTTTGGGAGGCTTGATGCTTGGAGATCTTGAATGGGGTGGGGGTTCTGTTATCACATGTTGCAAAATGTTGGTGGTTGGATCTCTGAAGGATTGGTAGGGCTGGTCTATATCAAAACGGGTGGGGGGAGATTCCTTGCCTCAAGAGAAATATGTAACGTTTCTTTGGGGTGGGATTGTGAGCCAATCCTATGGATATGGGCTCTGAAGTGAGTCCCACTGTATTGAATTGGGCATATTTCTTACAAACATGCATAAGACTGCAGCCTTAATCACCTAGTCAGAAACCCTTTTTCTGGATGTGGGTATTAGTATCATGCTTATTTGTGCTTCTTGTGTTATCACTTTCAGAAAGTTGCAAATATAGTACATTTTGCTTTTGTTTTCTGCAGCAAGTGTATTCTTAAATAATGACTGCTAACAGTTTATAAATAACTGCTTGTTCTAAACACATCCTGCTGTTTTGCATTTTCTTTTTTATATTTTCCATGGATATTCCCTGTAAGACTTTAATTGCATTGTTTTGGCATTATACAAACTGGAGAAGTATTACAGGCCCAGCTTGGTCTCGCCCATCTGATTTGTTTCTATTTTTTGGTTGAAGGTAAATGAGCATTTTATTTTTTAGGAAGTTCATCAGAGTACAAAATAAACAACAAAGTGGTACAGTTGAGTGAATACAGTGAAGAGTTGGAAAAGCTGGGCATTCTAATCAAAGCTAGGAACTTCCTAGTCTTCCAGGTATGTGTATTTTCCAATTTAGAGCCCAGCTGAACTGCTTGGTCTCTTAGCATCAGCAGAACAGAATCCAATTCACTGGCACTTCTCTCCTGCTGATTTGGCAATGGCAACTGAAGTGTATATGCTTAGGCTTGGGTGTATTCAAAATAGGTGAGCTGTGTGTCTGTAGTATAAAGTCCACAGCAATTGTTGGCTTGCCCAATCCTGGAAGGAGGATGGGGGTTAGGTTTTGGCTAAACAATCTTGTTGTGCTTGGTGATGGTCAACCTTTATTTGAAAAAGAGTAACCAGGTGAAATTATACTGCCTTTCTGTTGAGTATTGAAGGAGAAAGACAGACTCCTGTGCCTTGGAGAAGATTGTGCTGCTATTTATTTTATTTTTATCCCACCTTTATATATTTTTTATAAATAACTCAAGGCAGCAAACATACCTAATACTCCTTCCTCCTCCTCTTTTCCCCACAACCACCACCCTGTGAGGTGAGTTGGGCTGAGAGAGAGTGACTGGCCCAAGGTCACCCAGCCGGCTTTCATGCCTAAGGCAGGACTAGAACTCTGTCTCCTGGTTTCCCATTGGCTCCTTCCTAGGGCTGAGAGAGACGGGGACTGGCCCAAGGTCACCCAGCCGGCTTTCATGCCTAAGCCGGGACTAGAACTCTCAGCCTCCTGGTTTCTAGCCCAGCACCTTAACCACTAGACCAAACTAGCTCTCCTGTTAAGCTGGGCTTGTAGGAGTAGTGGAATGTAGGAGGGGCAGGTAGAAGTTCAGACAGATTCTCCACAGGCCTCATGTTGAAGATATCCATCCCTCAGAGTTGTTGCTTATCATTTACACTAGAGGTAGGTAACGATAGCTGATTTGGACTGCATCTCCTGCAGTTGTTTTCCATTGGTCATGATGGCTGGGACTGATGGGAATCCAGAATATCAGAGTCGTATCTTTGACTCAGATTGTGGTAGAAGAAAGGAGGATATTATGTTAGTTCTGATGTTGTCATTTTGTATTATTGAAGACTATCTGGAAACTGCAGCTAATGTGGAATGCAGTGGTGCAGGCAGATATGAATGCACCTTGGTACACCAGTGTTATACCTCTGCTTTGTGAGCTCATGGGCTCCCAGTGTGCTTCTTGGTGGAATTGAAGGTGCTGGTTGTCACCTATAAAGCTCTCCATGGCTTGAGGCTGGGGTTATTTGTGGGACTGCCTCTCCAGTTGTTTCTACCCATCCCACTAGGTCTGACAGGAGGGATGTGCTCTGGGTCCTTTCAATTAAGGAGTGTCATCTGATGGGACCTCAGAACCTTGCCTTTTCTGTCACAGTGCCCGCCCTCTAGAACAGGGCTTTCCAAAGTTTTTCCCACGGCGACACACCAACCGGCGTTGGTGTGTCGCCGCGGGAAAACCCGGAAGTGCGGTAGCGCGCAAAAACCCGGAAGCGCTGCTGCTGCTTTCGGGTTTTGCGCGCTGCAGTTGGTGTGTCGCCGCGGGAAAACCCGGAAGCGCTGATGATGATCAGCGCTTCCGGGTTGTGTGGCGACACACCAGACTGTGTGTGGCGACACACACTTGTGTCGCGACACACAGTTTGGAAAGCTCTGCTCTAGAACATCGTACACGTGCGCACACACACACACACACACACACCGAGATCAGATTGGCCCTGACCCTGCTGGCCTTTCGAAAAGCACTGAAGAACTGGGTGTATTTCAGGGTCTGGGGATCAGGAAGTTAGATGGCCCGTTGAGAGGTTTCTGTCTATTGTTTTGTAGGGTTCATCTTCAGTGACCATTGTTGGTTTTCTATTCTTTGCTAATATTGCCTTTTATTGTTTTAGTGTGTTGTTAGCTGCCCAGAGTCATATTCATGAGATGGGCAACCATATGAATAAATTAAATAAATAAATAAATTCCAGGGCGCAGTGGAGTCCATTGCAATGAAGAATCCCAAGGAACGCACGGCACTCTTTGAAGAGATCAGTCGCTCAGGTGAGCTGGCTCAGGAGTACGACAAGCGCAAGAAGGAGATGGTCAAGGCAGAGGAAGACACCCAGTTCAATTACCATCGCAAGAAGAACATTGCAGCTGAGCGTAAGGAGGCCAAACAGGAGAAAGAGGAGGTAACTTTAGAAGCTCCCTTTGTTACCATAGTTAGATCCCATCTTCTACCTGGGAGCTCACAGAGGTGCACATGGAGGCTCTTTCCGTATTTTATCCCTATTACAGCAGCTTTGTGAGATAAATTGGACTAAAACCAAATCACTAGCTCAGAGTCACCTAGTGAGCTCTGTGGTTCCATGGGAACTTGACTCTGGATCCTCTGGTCCCGTCTGACACCTTAACCAATGCACCACGCTAGCCATGCTTCCTGTGTTCGCAGCATCGTTGATCTGGTGCTTGGTGGATCCCCCTCTGTTTACACTGTATTTGATTAAAGTAGAAACTTGGTTCAGTTTTAGTCTATACTTCTTTTTCCATCTTCTTTCATGTTCTTGGTTTCATCTCTCCTCCCAACCGATTGGAATGGCATTCCTGCCTCATCCTCTGCTGGGCTTTGTTTTGTGCAAGTGAGGCAGGGAGAAGATGATGATGATGATGATGATGATGGCTGCTTTCATTCAATCTGCATCAAGAAACCTGTTTTGAGCATGTGGGATCTTCCCATCCCCCCCAGTAATGTTTGAAGTTCATTTTAGGCAAAGTTAGGATTAATGATACATTTTTTCTATCCCTTTTTGTTCTCTTTGTTCTTCTGCTAATACTTTTTCTAATTAAATCAGCTTTAAGCCCCTCCCTCCACCAGTAATGTGCAAATAATGTTACTGCCTGAGAGGTCACACGAGCTTGGACATGGGTTGTCCAGTTGAATTGCCTTTATTTATTTAAATTTATATAGCTGCCCACCCCATAACGTGACTCTGGGTGGCATACAATAAAATGAACAGTTAAAAACAAATCTAAAACAACAATTAAAAACAGGTAAACGCAAATATAAATAAGACTGCAGGAGAATGGACCAGCATCCTACACATCCTCAAGCCTGCTGGAAGAATCATGTTTTAATAGATTTCCTAAAGGCCAATAGGAATTACTTTCCTCTCCCAGTTTTGTTTGCATTCATTGAAGCATTGGGTCTGTTTGAATTACTTCTTCTAATATGTGTTTTCTCTGAGAGACAGTTTGCTCTGCGTAGTGTTTGAGAACTTGTGCAGGTAGAATATTCTTCAAGGATTGGGCCCTTCTTGCAAATATGCTGCTTTGCTTTTTACATTTTGCCTGATTTGCTGGTTCTGTCATACAGAAGTAAACAAACTATTTACCTACAATAAATACATTTTACAATAAATACATTTACCATAGTATTTAGGGATAAATACAGAAATGATTTCTAAATAAGGCCTTTGTTCCTACGCTGATTTTTTGCCATAACCAGTAAGTTTACATAACACGCAGTAGATGTGGATACCCATGCATCCAAATGAAGGGTTCCATTGTATGTATGTACGTATATCTACGTTAGCTGTATCTTATATGGGAAACGGGTGCAATCCTTTAAAGTCATTTCTACTTTACAGTCCAAAAAGTGATTGAGATGTACAATTATGACCTTGTAGAGGCCGATCCATTGCTGACTTTGAATAGTGGATGGTCTACCACAAAAGTTAAACTTAATCTCATTTTTAATGTTTAATATTTAAATTATACTGGATGTAGATAAGCTGCTGATTACTCCCTGGTCACATATTTAATAAATTCCCCTGCTGACACTTAGTAACGAAACTTCAACAGTTTTTGGACATCTTTGTGCCTTGCACCCAGGGTTTTGAAAGCTACATGTAGCCTTGAAATCTCATGTTGGGCACAATTGCACTAAGCCATAATGTGGGGGGGTTGTGTGTGTGGTGGTGGTTTTGGTCTACTATGTGATGTGAATCCAAGATTTGGCCATTGTGGGTTACAATTTTATTTTAACTGTTATATCTTGTAAACTGACCAGAGTCCCCTTCGGGGGAGATAGTGCGGTAATAGAAATGGAAAAATAATAAATAAATAAAATAAATAAATTTTGGGGTATGGCTTAGCATAAGTGAAGCCAGGGTTAATAAAATTGTGGCTTAATGTAATGTGTGAACCCAACCTAAATGATGTTACCTAAAGTGTATGAGGTTGCTAATGCTAAGGGCTCTTTTGAAGGCTGTCCTAGTTGGAATTTGAACTTATTTAGACTATGTGATATGTTCAATGCTTTCCTTCCTGGGGAGCCAGGCGGATCGATATCAGCGTCTAAAGGATGAGGTTGTGCGAGCTCAAGTCCAGCTCCAGCTCTTCAAGCTGTACCACAATGAGGCTGAAATTGAAAAGCTGAACAAGGAACTGGGGTCCAAGAACAAGGAGATTGATAAGGATAAGAAGCGCATGGACAAGGTGGAGGATGAACTCAAGGATAGGAAGAAGGAGCTGGGCAAAGTGATGAGAGAGCAACAGCAAATCGAGAAGGAGATCAAGTAAGGCTGGTGGTGTTGGCTTTAGGGGTATCAGAATTCAGGCTCATAGGATCTGCATCATTTTATATTACAACTCGGGGTCCCATCACAGAATAAGAAGTCACCATGACTGAGTTTATCTACAGCTCAGTAAATTCTGAAAAATACTTCAATCCATTGTTAAGGAATAAGGACCAGTCTGTGCTTGGCTTTGTCTGTGACAGAATTAAAACACACAAAGACTAGATAGCCTGAAGAAACAGCCAAATTATCCACTATAGATCTGATATCTCATGCCTATGAAACTACAATGTTGATGATACCTGAGTGTGAGAGAGAATTGTGCAATGTTTATGAGTGCTCATTTAAAAAAGAAGGAAGCTTTTTTCATTTCTATTTCTAAGGCAATGCCCACTGTAATATATTTATCATAGAAAAGTAGCAACAAAGAATGCTTAGACCTGCTGCGTGTACTCATTGACCAGTCAATACATAAATGATTGTGGTTGACTAAGACTTCAGTTATCTGTGCATATTACCCTGAGTTTCTGAGCTTCTGCTGAATGTTGTGGTTGTGCATAGTATTATGGTGGTATGATTTTGTTAATTGGGTGACAGCTGTGCTGACGGTTCTTGATCATAGAAGTAGAAAAAGAGATTGATGCATTTTTATTTTGAAAAATTAACCTGGCTAGGCATAAGCACTTGCTGATCCTGTCTGGGGAAGATAACCTGGTACTCAGCAGATGTTTGTAACACTTGTATTGGCCAAGTTGGCTGGGGGTGATGGAAACTGAAGTCAGAACCTCTGAAGAGTACAAGCTTGCCTCCTCCTCTCTTAAAAATATCTTTGGTTTTGATGTCTTCTTACAAAGCTGCTTGGGATTGTTAATTTTAAAGAATGTTGTTGTTTTTAATTATTATTTGAGCCTGTAGAATGTGGATTCTAATGTTTTCACAAGGAGGGGGGGTGTTCTAGTCCAGTGTCTTGTGTGGTGGCATGTCTGGTTCAGTCAGACTAGATTATCTTTAGAGTGACGATTTAGAGTGGCGGTGTGTCTTGCATTTGCATAAAATTAGACAGAACAGTCGGGTTTCTTTTTTTTAAAGAAAAGTTTTTTGACAGGGAAAAGGATTCGGAACTGAATCAGAAGCGGCCCCAATATATCAAGGCCAAAGAAAATACTTCTCATAAGATCAAGAAACTGGAAGCTGCAAAGAAGTCCCTGCAGAATGCCCAGAAGCAATACAAAAAGCGCAAGGGTGACATGGATGAGCTGGAGAAGGAGATGCTGTCAGTGGAGAAGGCCCGACAGGAGTTTGAAGAGCGCATGGAAGAGGAGAGCCAGAGTCAAGGCCGTGATCTCACGCTAGAAGAAAACCAGGTGCGGTCCAGGGCTGGGGACCCATTGAAGGGGATCTTGCCATGATGTTGCTGGAGAGGGGGGATGGGAGAGAAATTTGTTCTATGTACGTTTTGATATCAGCAGACCCTGCTCTTGTCTCCCAAGTGGACACACACGCATGAAAAAAAGAAATAAGTTTCTCTTTCTGCGGAGAAAAAAGCTTATGATTTTAGGCAGACGGGGGAAAAAAAAGATGCAGTCTGAGTTAGAAGCAGGCTGAAATTAATTTAATGTTAGGACAATGAGATAAAATGTTCCTCGAGGGGTGGTGCCTTTTGTGCCGTAAGATAATGTTGAACTGGGATGTAAAGAGCTACTTATGTGAGATTGTACTTTGATTTTCAAGGGATTTTTCCCACCGGGATATCTGAAACCCAGCCGCTTTAAATGATTTATGTATTTATATAGCCTGCCCTTCTGCATCAAGATGTGCTCAGGGTTTAAAATCTACTGTAACAAAATCACAACAGTTTGAACCAAACTCAGTGATACCTAAATAATTAGCTAAGAAAACTGGTGATTTGGATTTCAGAAAGCACAAAAAGTCATCACTGGATGGGGAGCACAAAATGCTGTGAAATAAAGCTGTTTTCAAAACCTGCCTAAAAGCCAGCAATGAAGAGAAGAGGCATGTCTTCCTTGGTTGGCCATTCTATAATCTGGGCACTATTGCTATCAGTAAAGTGCAGTTTTCAATCCCCCCCCCTCCCTGCCCCAGAGAGACTTCTGTAAGCTTGGGGCTGAGAGAAGGGCCTTGGGGATTGGTTGAGAGGCAATTCAAGTTGAATCATAATTTTGAACATGCCCTTTATATTTTTACTGTAGAATAAGATACCTTTCCATATTCATTATAGATTGGGTGGGGTGAAAGAAATTATTTGTGTATTAAATACCTGGTACATCAGACAGCCGAAATATTCAAGGAATATAATGAGGGACATTCTTGGCATTGTTAATGTACGGCCTGTGTGAAATCTGAAGTATATGTCTTTGTAAGCGCTGTGAACAAAATTGAACAACTGGACAGCTGTTCTCTTGCAAGGAACGGCTGAATTGGGGAATGTGGTTTTAAGTAGATCTCCCCCAGATCTAATTACTTTAATTGTTTTGCTTGCTTCCATCATATATTGAACAGGTTAAAAAATACCATCGGCTGAAGGAGGAGGCCAGCAAGAGGGCAGCCACCTTGGCCCAGGAATTAGAGAAGTTCAACCGTGACCAGAAGGCAGATCAGGACCGCCTGGATCTAGAGGAGAGGAAGAAAGTAGAAACAGAGGTCAGCCTTCAGAGTGTCTTTGCTGACTCTTCCTTCCTGCTGTAGCAAGCATTCTTCCAGAAATTAAACAAAAACTTTTGCACCCAGTTCATCCAGTTTCAGTGCCTCAGATTTACTGAGTTTATATTATACAAACTGAACAAAATAACATTTATTTTAATTTGCATTTCTTTTGTAATCCCAACAGGGAAGAAAACAGACTCTAGTAGGGCCCTGAAGCCCATCCCCAAATCATGGGTTGTTGTTTTTTTCCAGCCACACCATCACTTCTGAGCCCTCAAGTCTAGCTTTACAGTTAGGAGACTAAGAAAAGAAAGGAAACTGAATCCCACCCGAGTGCCTTATTTTATGATCTCTTTCCTGCATCCCCACAAAATACTCCATTGAATCCACTTGTGTATTTTTGCCCTAAAATCTACCTTCTGTGCCTTTCCAAGTTATGTGAGCTTTTCAGGTGTTAAAAAAGTGACAAGTTGGATTAACTGCTTACACATGCATGTGTATTATATATGATTTGAAATATTATTAAGCAAAATGAGAGATGACAGCCACCTTGAGACCATTAAAAGACCGAATGTAGGCCAGTCTTAATTAGGCCAATGTCATTGAGGCTCTGATAATGGAGCAGCTGAGAAATGGTGATTTGAATGGGTTTGGCTAGCTCTTAGAGAATTTGGTCTCAGTTTCAGACCCTGCATTCCAGGCTTATATTGGTGATTGGAAAATGTTATCTAAAACTGAAGAAGACACACAGGTTTTAGAAAAAAAATGCCAAGAGTAGATGTGTAAATGAGAGCAAAATTAATAGATCCCACCATGTGTTACTGGGCTGTTGATGAGGAAGCATGAAGAGAAACCCACATCATGCTGCAGCAGCATCTGTTGAGGAAAATATTCCAGATTTTCTCTGGAATGATGGACTAGCCTGAGCAAATTCCCACGGAAGTTTGACAGCCTCTTACTAATACGATATGATATACCTTTTATGATATGCAGCATTGTCCTCCTTGTTTGCTTCCTCCTTTTGTTCCGTTTATTCCCTGCCGACATAAAAAGATGATGTGGTGCCTTTGATATGACCCACCTTAAGTAAGGATTGTAAGTGCCCAAATGGATATGAATGAGGTCATCTAGCCATTCCCAATCTGGTGCTGTCCAAGTGAGCTGGACTACAATTCCTGTCACCATCAGAGAGCAGCATACTCATGATCTGGCTGAGGAGGTGGGGTTGTAGTCCAAGGTAGATGGAGGTGTCAGGCTGATAATGAAGGGATTTATAGTCCAACACAATTAGAAGCACTAGATTGGGAAAGGCAGGATTAAAATAATCTTGGTTCTCATCTTGTTCTTCTGATGTATCCTATAATGGTGGTTCTTATCCCAAGGTGTCAAAGCCCCGTGCTAGATGCTGGTAGATATGGTCCTGGTGTTTGCTGATGTGTGTCCTACTCAATCTTTTCTGTAGGCCAAGATAAAGCAGAAATTGCGAGAGATTGAGGAAAACCAGAAGCGTATTGAGAAGCTGGAGGAGTACATTGCCACTAGCAAGTAAGGGCCAGGAAGAGCCAAAATCCTTGCAATAATGGGGGCAGGGGTTTGAATCACAGCATGGGAAGGAATGAGGAGTCGGGCTTTGCATCAGGTTGCTTAAAAGGGTCACCTAGGTATAGAGGAGTATGGAGTGCCCAGAACTCAGGGTAACTCCTCCCTGTCTTCTCCTTCCTCCTCCTCTAGGCAGTCTTTGGAGGAGCAGAAGAAGCTGGAGGGGGAGTTGACAGAGGAGGTTGAACTGGCAAAACGCCGGATTGATGAGATCAATAAGGAGTTGAATCAGGTGATGGAGCAGCTGGGGGATGCCCGGATTGACCGGCAGGAGAACAGTCGGCAGCAGCGCAAGGCGGAGATCATGGAAAGCATAAAACGTCTCTACCCGGGTTCTGTGGTAGGCGACGCTTCAAAACCAAGCCCCAGAGCCCCCCGGGCTGGGTGCGGGATGAGTGGTCCCGAAATAAAACGAGGTGGGAGTGATTTCCCCTGCCTGTCTCCTCCTCTCATTTCCTTGTTTCTCGCAGTATGGACGCCTGATTGACCTCTGCCAGCCCACCCAGAAGAAATACCAGATAGCTGTCACGAAGGTGCTGGGCAAGAATATGGACGCCATCATTGTTGATTCGGAAAAGACTGGCCGGGACTGCATCCAGTACATCAAAGAGCAGCGAGGAGAGCCTGAGACCTTCCTGCCTCTTGACTACCTCGAGGTGAGGCAAACCTGGGCCGACGGGATTACAGTCGGGCTTTTCCCAGCTCTCCGTTCCATGATCTGCAGCCACCCTAGCAAAAGTTGGCTGGAAATTACAGCGGTTGAAATCCAACATATCTCGGGGGGCTTCAGGCTGGGGAAAACTGAGCTAGAATTTCTGCTCACACAGGAAGCCCAGTGGGCAACCCGAGGTACGTTCTTGATTTCTCAGCATAACTTGCCTGAAAAAGATGGTGGTGACAAGCAGGAAGCTCCCATTTTTTTTCATCGGTTTGTGAAGCAAAACTAAGATACTAAAGGAATAGTGAGGTTATTGACAAATAAGTTAGCCCAAATATTTGACTTTTTTATTTTTGGCAAGGTGCGCTTTTTCTCATTTCTCTTTTGCTACCTGCAGATGGACATCCAAATGCTTCCCCAGATAGTCTTGATTAAAAATCTGGGTAAATTTGGGTTGTTGCTATTGTTTTAATGACGATTCATTAGGAAAGGAAAGGGGAGGGGAAAAATATTGGAATCTGTCCCTCCCTCCTGAGTTCAGTAGCTGAACTAAATTTACTTGGATTCAACAAGCAGGCATGAATTCCTTCCTTTTGTGTGTCTGCCCGTCTTCAGCCTAGATAGTCCATACATTGTATGAGGTCAGCCTAATAATGTCTTTTCTGTCCCTCACTCCCAGGTGAAACCCACAGATGAAAAGCTCCGAGAGCTGAAGGGAGCCAAGCTTGTGATTGACGTGATTCGATATGAGCCTCCTCATATCAAGAAGGCCCTTCAGTATGCTTGTGGCAACGCCCTTGTGTGTGACAATGTGGAAGATGCACGTCGCATTGCCTTTGGTGGGCACCAGCGGCACAAGGTCAGAGCAAACGTACCCAACACATTGTAGGTAGACCATAATTCTCTCCCAAAACATCATATTCCACTACTCCAAATACATGGATTCTGTGACTTGTAGGAATATGTACCTAGAATATGTGCTTCAGTTTATTTTGTATCGTGCATCGTGGGCAGACATCGCTGACTTTTGCGGATGGCCAGAAAATCTAACCAGAGTCAGACCTGGTTAATACTTCCATGGGGAACCATGGGAAGAAAGTAATGACCAACAACTTCTGTATTGTTGTCAAGAAAATTAAACAGCTACATCCATATGGCCACCAAGTGTAAAGCTCAGCTCAAGGGAATCTTGATGTTTTTACTTTTAGCTGCAGATGAAGCAAACCACCACCACGTGTCAAAGAATTAAAAATAAAACAGGTTTTAATCCAGTACTTGATTCCCTATTTTGTGTTTGTACAGAGCTGCAGAATAATCTATGCCCTGTCTTTGCTGAGTATCCTGAGAGAAATTTTGGTTCTCAGCATTTGCTAGCTGAAATTACCTCTGTCAGCCAAGGCCTGACCTTTTGTTTCCTTGATGTGAAGGGCCTTGTTTTTTCATCCTCTCACTTTGTTTCCTTGCTTCTGTTGTAGACAGTAGCCCTGGACGGGACCCTGTTCCAGAAGTCGGGAGTGATCTCGGGAGGTGCCAGTGATCTGAAAGCCAAGGCCAGGCGCTGGGATGAAAAAGCTGTAGATAAATTGAAGGAGAAGAAGGAGAGGCTGACAGAGGAACTCAAGGTTGGAACTGCTTTTGAGTTGTAGAGCTCAGGCTGGCTGCCTGTGTCACACAGGCTGAAGTTGACTCAGAGTAGTTAGAGGACCACTGAAGTTTTTGAGATGCATCTTGGACTATTACAGTTTATTCCAAGAAACAGTGATATGGAACACCATATGGAGAGTGTTTTGGATGGAAGAGTTGGCCTCAAAGTCTACAGGGCACATTAGATGCATTTTTATTCCTTCTGGCAGGGGTTGGTGGCAGTGCCTTGTTATGTTCAGTTAAAAGAAATATAATTTTCCCAATTGAAGGAGGAAATAAAACACTGACCCTGTTTGTATTGTTAATAGTAAACCACAATTTTTGGTTATGGGCACCATGCACTTCCTCCTGCCATGCAACTGCAAGAAAAAATAAAATTTGTTTTTATTTTGATTTAACACATTCCTGGTTTGTTGATTTAAAATAAACGTTAGTTTCTAAACAAACAGCACAGTGTCTTCATGAATAGAGTTAACTGCAAAATTGGAATTTCAGGTATGCATGAAGGAATAAACTAGACATTTGTCAAATTTCAACTGCAAGTTTCCTCTCCTGGTTGTCCAGGAGAAGGAGGGGGGAAGAGTGCTCAAGCCCAGCACTTTGTACAGACCTTGTGCATATTACTAAATCATGGTTTACTGTTACATGTATATTCGTATTTATGTGTATTCATACTTACCCAAATTAATCTATTAAGTGACTTGTACGCAAAAATAATTGAAATAGTCACATTCTAGAAGAGCCTAAACTTCTGTAGCAAAACTGAAATGCGGTACACTGAATAACAACAAATTGCTTGTGTCTGGGACAGCAAATGTTAGTTCCACTTATCGTAGATTTATTGTAGTGCTGCAGTTTGTATTTAAGATCACCCTGTTTTGATGAATTGCATAAATATCTCAGTTTAGGAAACCACATCTTAGTTGTTTTCCTATTGGGAATTGTTCACGTCAGTATCATAATTCAGCTTTCTGCAATATGTTTCATGATTAATTTTCCTGATATTTATTCCTGACATCTAACGGCTTTGCATTAGCTCAGCAACAAGGAAGTCTTTCATTCCATTTCTTTGGTCGCTAAATATCCCTCTCCCAGGAACAAATGAAGGCCAAGCGTAAAGAGGCAGAGCTACGCCAGGTCCAGTCACAGGCCCACGGCTTGCAGATGCGCTTGAAATACTCCCAGAGTGATTTGG
This sequence comes from Charina bottae, assembly GCA_023362775.1. Lineage (NCBI taxonomy): Eukaryota > Metazoa > Chordata > Lepidosauria > Squamata > Charinaidae > Charina > Charina bottae. Next base: position 11,609,520 of record JALMGJ010000021.1, on the reverse strand, counting down.
AACAAACCAAGACCCGTCATCTCGCTCTCAATCTTCAGGTACGATGGTCACTTGCTGGAGCTAGATTCTGTTTTAAGCCTCCAACTTCCATTCATCTCTGTGAATTATGTGAGAAACGCTACTTTTGGCCTGTGGACTAATGCAGCAAATGGTGAATGATGGAGAAAAGTATGGGGGAAGTTGGTAAAGGAGCCTTTTTTTTTCTCATTTTGAAGGAACTGATAGGAAAAAACAAATCAATATGGTTCTTAACCAGCATTCTGTTTGAGTTATTTAATAATTTGAGTTACGCTATTTAATTTTATTAAATAATTATTTGTATCCTGTGATGTCCTCCTTTCTAATTCCACAAGCCTCAAATTAGGTGAAATAATTTCATGACTGAAAAAACAGACATCCGTGCAAAAATAATAATTCTATTAGTTGTAGCCAGTGTTTTAAAAGGTTAGCAAGTATATTGGGTTCTGTATTGCCAGTGATGAAATGCATGTTATGCATATACGTTCAAAAGATATAAGATGCCATTTTTCAAAAAGACCCAAATGATGTTAGTTTTCCCATGTAGAAAAGAGAAAAGTGAATTCCTAGCGGCAGTCTCTTATTTCTTCTGAGCTGTGTCCTGATTCAGTATTGTTCCCAACAGGAGAAGTCCAAGTTGGAAAGCGAACTTGCCAATTTTGGGCCCCGCATCAACGACATCAAACACATCATCCAGGGGCGAGAGCGTGAGATGAAGGAGCTCAAGGAGAAGATGAACCAGGTATGGTGGGCTAAGGCTAAGAGCAGCCAAAGAGGCGTGGCTGAAGAGGAAAGGGAGGAGGTGCAGGGTATGTAGTAGGATAGAAACTTGTGGATAGTTGATAAACTGGGAAAGTTGCAGCAATAGCAGGGATTTAGAAAGGGAGGAGAAAAGTAGTGGGGTGCAACCATATCTTTAACATGTACTCTCTACCCACACCTCCATTTCATCCTTGAGATCAGCCTTCTATCAGTCTTTCCTCATCATTGCAGGTGGAAGATGAAGTATTTGAGGAATTCTGCCGAGAAATTGGAGTAAGGAACATCCGGGAATTTGAGGAGGAGAAGGTGAAACGCCAGAATGAGATTGCCAAAAAAAGGTATTGGCCCCATTTCGGTCACCCTGACACTTCCAGACTCAAGAATACTAGAGCTTTACAAACTTTAAAATGGGAAGGGAGACTTGGGTATATGCCACATTTTTTCCCTTTCCCTTTCCCAGGCTGGAATTTGAAAATCAAAAGACCCGCCTAGGCATCCAGCTGGACTTCGAAAAGAACCAACTGAAAGAAGATCAGGACAAAGTGCACATGTGGGAGCAGACTGTCAAGAAAGATGAAGCTGAGATAGAAAAACTCAAGAAGGTGCATTGGGGGCTACTGCTATGTTGCAGCCGTGATTTAGAGTGAGAAAAGCACAACAAACGTAATGGCTGCGCTTTCCCTTTCAATGATCATGTAGGAGGAACAGCGGCACATGAAGATCATAGACGAGACCATGGCGCAGCTGCAGGACCTGAAGAACCAGCACTTGGCCAAGAAATCTGAGGTGAACGACAAGAACCATGAGATGGAAGAGATTCGTAAGAAGCTGGGAGGGGCCAACAAGTAAGTCTGGGCCTATGAGGGCAAGGTCTAAGCCAGAGCTTTCCAAACTGTGTGTCGCGACACAAAAGTGTGTCGCCACACACAGTCTGGTGTTTCGCCACACAACCCGGAAGCGCTGATCATCATCAGCGCTTCCGGGTTTTCCCGCGGCGACACACCAACTGCAGCGCGCAAAACCCGAAAGCAGCAGCAGCGCTTCCGGTTTTTTGCGCGCTGCCACACTTCCGGGTTTTCCCGCGGCGACACACCAACGCCGGTTGGTGTGTCGCCGCGGGAAAAACTTTGGAAAGCCCTGGTCTAAGCAATAGGTTAGAGATGTCCCCCACTGCCTCTGCTTCACTTGGTAAATTACACCTGGTAACTGATTTCAGCCTAATCAGGTTTTAATTAATGGAGGATTTTGGGGAGGGAACAGTTAAGAATTCAAAAGCAAGACTCTCTGCAGCATTTTGTGTCAGGTAGCCCCCAGCCTGATGTTTCTGGGAAACCTGCTAGTTAGACGATCACAACCTTTCCCCCTGTTCCCAACATCCAGCAATCAGAAGTATACTGCTACTGAAAATGGAAGATTATATTTTGCTTTCACAATTAATAGCCATTGATGGAGGTTAACTATGAGTCTTCCTTCATTTTAACCCAAGGTCCATAAACTTTGGCTTGAATTAGTAACTAGGCGTTCGTTCCTGAGTTACCAGGCACAGTGAGAGCCTGAATTTTACAATTGTTGGAAAAAGTATGTGGGGTACATTTTTTAAATTTATTATTCATTTGACATTCTTAACATAATTAACAAAACAATCTTTAAACCTAAAAAAGAACAAAGGAAAAACCCAAACAAAGAGGAAAAAATGGGGGGAAATCTACCTTATATTGTCACTGGTTGACTAATAAATACACTATTATAATATAATCAATACAAAATATTATTGTAAAATAACACAAAATATCTGCCACATATTGCTGCATCCTTTGGTTAGTAGAAAATATTGCTTTTTCCAAAACAGATCACACACTTCCAACAACCATTCCTTAACACCTAGAATAATACAACTTTTCCAATTCCTCAGTATAATTCTTTTAGTCACCCCCCATGCTCAATTGTGCATAATTCCTGATAAAGTGCCAGATTCCAAAGCTTTGGTATATAGTTCAACATCACATTAACATCTTTAACATTTAAAGATTTTCTCATAAATCTGTTTATATACATTAACACACAAAAGATATTCCAAAAAGATATCAAATGATCATGTGACCATATCATATGTCACTGAACTCAAATTTTTTACCCCTCCAACATAGGAAATCTGATGTCCATTCTTTCAATACATTCTTTGGGGAGTCCAGTGCACCCTAAATACACTTTTTGATGAATCAACTTTAATCTCAGATCTGTAGATACCATTTTAACATTTTTAAGGACATGAATCCATTGATGGGGCATTATCAGAGATTCCAGTTCTTTAGTCCATGTTTGAAATATCCCAGAAATGTCCACTTTAAAAATGTTCTTGAGCTTTTGATAGAGATATGTTACAGGTTTTAATGGAGTCTATCAAATAAGAAAGCATCTCGGATGCCTTTATAGTGGCCAAAGCATCTGGCCCATATTGATCCGTTAGAACATGCTTACGTTGAAGATACCCATTATAGCAAACTGGGAAGACCAAATTCTATTTGAAGTTGGGAAAAATCCTTAAAACGGCACATAACAATTGGTTTAAAGTCACGATTCCGCCCAAATTTTCCAATACAATGTTTTACCACCAATTTTCAAAGTAGAATTTTTCCAAAGAGTTAAATAATCTTGAGTGATGACATTATGAAGTCATACATCTAATCACCAGAGACTGAAGGGCATTTGCTACTGGCAGTGAGATTTCAGGATCTTTGTTAATGATCTCCAAACCAGTAGTTATTAGAGTTACTTCCTGTGGCCCAGAATTCCTTATTTGAAGTATTTATTATGTAAAAGAAGTGGTATAGGTTAAGAAATGCACCCCGTGAGAATGGGTATATGAGAAAATTGATGTATGACTCTGAGGTTTTCCAACTGGGATGTGCTGTGCTGTCCCTGATCTCACCTGGCTATGATGTCTACTACAGTGGTAATAATCATTTCAATTTACATCCCATCTTTCTGTCCATTGTCCAGTGGCGGATAATCTTCTTTTGGCCTGAGAGCAGTATTTTCTCCACAGACGGCATGACCGTTGACATTTTGGCTGGGGGAGTTTAAGGAGAGAAATAGGTGCCAAAAATCTTGCAGAAACTTGAGCTCCCAATTTTTCCCTTAAACTTCCATCAAATGCAGGAAAATTGGTCTGGGGTTTTTTTGGGGTGGGGCTGGGATTTTTGAGTGAAGCTATGGATGCCCTAAGCTAATTGCATTCATTTCACTCCTTAAGTTTCTCTACCTCCCCCCCAAAAAACACCCCAAAACATCTGAAATGCTCAGCACTGCCCACTCAGAGGGAGAACTCGGGGGGACCACAAATGAGATGGCCCACATTGGTTACTAATCCCTGCCATAGGTTGCAGTTGGGTAGAAATTGCACTCTGAAGTCTTCTAAACTATTAGAAGGGCTTACAAGGATCTTATCTTAGCCTAGTAAATTCAAAGGTGGTGTTTGCTGTCTCCAATCTGGAAGGACTCATAATGAGAGTGGCTGATGTGTCTGTTGAGATGTCATAGTTCTGTAAGTCCGCAAGCCAGAGATCTTGGCATTGCTTACTCCAAGGTGTTTACAGAGGTGGAGGCTGCTTTGCCTGGGCCGTCCTTTCACTCTGGGCCATTCTCTGCAGAGAGATGACTCACTTGCAGAAGGAGGTGACCGCCATTGAGACCAAGCTGGAGCAGAAGCGCAGTGACCGCCACAATTTACTGCAAGCCTGCAAGATGCAAGACATTAAGCTGCCCCTCTCCAAAGGCACCATGGATGATATCAGCCAGGAGGAGGTAAGAAAAGTCCTGCAGGGAGAGGAGGGAGGAATATTGAGCCAGGATGCATGGGTTAAGTGAACTTCTCTTTCTCTTTTGGCTTGGTTTCAGGGTGGCTCCCAAGGAGAGGAGACAGCCAGCAGTTCCCAGAGGACCTCCAACATGTATGCACGAGAAGCTCTCATTGAGATTGACTATAGTGACCTCTCTGAGGATCTGAAGGTAAGGGGAGCCCTCGGGGGTTTGCCATCTGTGGAGGAGAGTTGAGGGCTGGCAGCTGTTCTTCCCAGCCTGACACAAACACAGTAAGGCACTTTACTTCAGAATATTGATAATGTATATTTTCATCAAGTAATCTAGATAGGCCTTCCTTCCCCAGCCTAGTGTTCTCCAGGTGTGTTTTAGACTTCAGCTCCCAGGTCTTCTAGTTAATTTGGCTTAGAATGCTGGATCTTGGAGCCCCCACACACCTGAAAGGCACCAGCCTGGGGAAATCTGATGTAAATAAAAATGAAATAAAAGACCATGTGACAATAGGACTAATTCAGAATAAAAATAGATCATGAAATACTTTAAAAGAAGCAGATATTAAAGAGAATAATGACAAGCCACTTTCCCCAGATTTTATTTTACCAAATAAAAAAAGTTTTTTCAAAAATTGTCCTTGCTGTCTAAAACACTCTAGTGAAGGAGACAGGTAAGTCACTTGGGGGAGAGGACCACATTCTAGGTGTCGGTGCTAAGATGGTGAGAGAAAAATAAGCAGCATGAATGAGGATCTATCCTGGCACCAAACCATTGAAGGCCTTTATATTTGTGATATATGGAGGGTGACTGGGCAGAAAAAAACACACTTTCCAAAAACTTGAAGGGTTGGGAAATACCTTAGATGAAGCTGGCTTCTAGGGAGTATTACTACCTGGTTTAAATCAGCAGGGGTGGTCTTAGTTGTTCTGAGTGGTTACTCTCTTCTTGAGACAATGAATATGGGCCAGAATCATTCTGAGATATTTGGAGGAATAGTTCTGAGGTATCTAGAAGGAATAGTTCCCCAGTTTTGGAGAAATCCGGTTACTTCCATTCCCATAAAAACTCAGATCTGGTCTATAGACGTACAGCACCTTCTAGAGCAAGTATTAAGGGGCCTAATGGTTGGGGAGAAGAGTAGGAGGAAGGCTCTTTGTGCAAGCAGACTCTGTTCATGCACTGTTGGATTTTACTTCTTGTATTTAAAATAGAAGTATTTACAGATACGGGTGTTTTATACAATATCTCTCCATTGTGTACAAAATGAGAAATTCAGCTTTATAAAACTATGACACCTCTCTCTTGAAAACATTTATCTTTTTATTACTGTCCTTTGATTTGATTTAAAAACCTGATCAGAATGTCAGGCTCCGTAATTTATTAAATCGCCAGAGGAAAGGATGTTAGACTATTGCAGCTGATTAAAGCTTTACAGTTGATTAAAGAAAAGTATTGTGGAGCATAAAGTGTCTGTCTCCTAAGAACCTATTTGTCTGGCCCCGAGGATTAGGGTGACCTTCTCCAGACTGTTGCCCTTTAAATGTGTTGGGCTTCAGTCCGCATAATCCCTTCCAGAATTACCAAATGCTGACTGGGAATCATGGAGGCTGATCCACAGTCACAAGATTGGGAATGTAAGGCTTGGCCTACTTTGACTGTCATCTGCAGGATTTTTGATATTGATGCTTACCATATTAATAGCAACTATGGGAATGTTGTAAATTTATGTGAGTGTAAAAGGCCAAAGAATGTTGTTTCAGGTCAAGTTAAACGTTAGGGCTTGTTTGTTAAGATGTTTACCAAGAAGGCAAGGAACGTGATTACCATCTTGAGGGAGCAAAAGGAACGTGCTGCCTCATCTGGACACAGCAGATTGGGGTGAAATGTGGTTGGATTTTTTTTTTAGATTTTTTATCCCGCCTTTATTATTTTTATAAATCACTCAAGGCGGGGAACATACCTAATACTCCTTCCTCCTCCTCTTTTCCCCACAACAACAACCCTGTTGAGGTGAGTTGGGCTGAGAGAGAGTGACTGGCCCAAGGTCACCCAGCCGGCTTTCATGCCTAAGGCGGGACTAGAACTCTCAGTCTCCTGGTTTGCCATTGGCTCCTTCCTAGGGCTGAGAGACAGGGACTGGCCCAAGGTCACCCATCCAGCTTTCATGCCTTAGGCGGGACTAGAACTCAGTCTCCTGGGTTCTAGCCTGGTGCCTTAACCACTAGACCAGACTTTTGACCATAAGACATCTGATACAGTATATGAGGGAGATAGCAGCATGAGGCAAAGGTTAAGGGCAAAAGACCAATCAAGACCCAGGGATGTTGGATGTCCATAGAAGATGACTAGTCAGAAGGAGAAGGGACAATGGGGCTCGGACCAATGAGGGGATAAAGGGATTGAACTTAGGGCAAGAGGTCAGAGGGCTTCAGACATCAAAACAGCTACAACTTGAGTCCACTCTTTCATTGCTCCCAACATTTCCTTGTATTTGTTGGGTTTTCTGAATGGATTGGCTATCTGATTAGAGCTCTATCCTTTGTTAAAAATCTTCAAAAAGAATTGTTAAAAGGTAAATTTAACAGAGTCTTTAATTCTAAAAAACTTAGAGGATTTTACCATGTGTAAAACTGCTTGTTTGCTTGAAAATGTAAAGTGTCTTGGTTTTCTTTTTCTTACCACCTAAGCCATGAGAGTGAACTTGCTCAGAAATTCCAATGTTTAAGTGCTTAAGGCACAGCTTTCCAAACTGTGTGTCACGACACTTTAGTGTGTCGCAACACACAGTGGTGTGTTGCCACACAACCTGGAAGCGGCAGCGGGGGGGTGTATGGCGCCGGCAGCGGCGCACCATCAGCGCTTCCGCGTTTTAGCAGAGGCCGCCGCCGTGCACGTCCCGCGCGCGCCCCTGCCGCGCCACCGTGCCCGCCCCCACCTGCGCCGCCGCTGCCGTTGGTGTGTCACCAACGGCGGCACTTTAGAAAGCCCTGGCTTAAGGGAAAGGGAAAAAGAGTTTGCAACTGATAAGTCTCACTAGTAATTCACTTTGCTTTAAGACAGGTGGGCAACGTCAGGCCCGCGGGCCATATAAGGCCCACGGGGCTCCCGCCTAAGGCCCGTGGGGCTCCCGCCCGCAAACCCCGCCCCTTCCATGCGATTGGCTCCTGTCCGCAAACCCCGCCCCCAGTGCTTGTGATTGTCTCCCGCCCACAAACTCCGGCCCCTGGTCCGCGGAAATCCCAGAAACCCCGCCCCCCACCCCGGTCCCTGGTTATAAATATCCAAATGACCCTTGGCAGAAAAAAGGTTCCCCACCCCTGCTTTAAGAGGTCAGATAAGTTTACAATGTCTTTTGCTCTAGGCTTGGGAGAGTTAACCCCAGAGCCTTTGGAGAGGGATAATCTTTGACCACAAGATGTCAGTGTTGTCAGGACCATCCTGGCTTGTAGAATTTTCAAGGAGATGGTCTAGCTGCTGGGTTTTCCATTCCAGTAGGAAGTCACAAGCACAGCACAATAAATAGATTCTCATGAAATCTAAGAGGTAATCACTAAGTGCCTGAGTGAGAAATCAGCTGGACATTGGGGAATAACCTCAGGGTATAACAGGAAGGCTGTCCTAGGACGCCCATTCCATGATTTTGCTCCAGTCATGTGTTACCGGATCACTCAAATATCAGGGAATAGAGGAGATCTTTCTGATTCTTACATCCTGCTTCTGGCTAACTGGGTTTTGGCCAAGTGTAACAGTTTGTATCCTACCTGAGGACAAGCAAGTCTCATCTCCATTCTTCCCCTCCTCCTACTCCTGTGGGAATGAAGCAGTGTTGACTTCACTGTAGTGTCTGTCATTTTCTTTGTCTGAATAGAGATATGCCTTTATGCAAAAGTCTAAATAAATATATAATCAAAGACTTACTTGCATAGAGATACTATTTTTCCTTTATTTTACTCATGCAACTTTTCTTCCCCATACCTACTTTTTTACTATAAAATAGCTAGCATGGATTCTATGATTCTTGACAGCTTCTACCTAAATACTATCTGGCCATGCTATATATTGAGATAATTGAATAGTAAAATGGATGCTGGGTAAGCCAGAGCTTACCTACACAATGCATGTGGGCACTAATATGTTTGTGGGCCTTTTCCATGAGGCCTTTTGGGTCCATGCATTATCTGTTTTCTTTTGCAATTGGCCATGCCACAAGGGTAGCCATTTCATGAATGGGCAGTTCCTCTTTTCTCATGGCAGCTGTAGCATTCACCATATACTGTTTATGTTCCAAATATGTCCACTAGCCAAAATGGTTGGGGATTCTGGATTAGACATTGCCCCGTTGATGAAGAGATTGCTGATTCCATTACTCTCATTGTTCTGAGGATTCTCACTTAGCTTGAACTTTTGTAAGATAAAATCAGTGATAAAAACAATATGTGAGAAAGTCAAGGAGTTACGTTGGTCCTGAATTGTGGGGTGAAACAGTTTCCTTAATTTTGTAAGTAAACCCTTTCTTAGTTGTCCATAGGTTTCTAGGGCTTGGGGGGCTACTCAGTTCTCTGGCTCCCAGAACTACCTTCTCTTATTCTCCTTGTAGGATGTTCAATCTGAAGATGAGATCAAACAGGAGATGAATCAACTGCAACAGAAGTTGAATGAGCAACAGAGCATATTACAGCGAATTGCTGCCCCAAACATGAAGGCCATGGAGAAGCTGGAAAGTGTGAGGGACAAGTTCCAGGAGACCTCTGATGGTACCAGATTGCTTTTGTAGCCCTCAATTACCTCAGCTTTTCCCAAACAAATGCCCTCCTGGTGTTGGATTTCAACTCCCTTAATTCCTAGCAAGCATCTTAAGAACATCCAGTGCATCTGGAGGGCACCAGCTTGGGGAAAGCCCAACTTTATGATGGGGCCTTTTGTTGGAAGGATGGGACCATTTATGCTTGCTCCTTTTCCTGCCAGAATTTGAGGCAGCCCGGAAACGCGCAAAGAAAGCCAAGCAGGCCTTCGAGCAGATTAAAAAGGAGCGCTTTGACCGTTTCAACTCCTGCTTTGAGTCAGTAGCTACCAACATTGATGAGATCTACAAGGCCCTGTCACGAAACAGCAGTGCCCAGGTAAGGATGCCATATTATGAAGAGGGCTGCATGCCAGCCCATCCAATTGCTGAATCAAGAAAAAGCAGGATTCTGTGACTTACGTAAATTATGTAGATTTTGCATAATTGCTTAAGTTGCATCATGCTTTTCAACAGATGTTCTTTTGCACTATTTATTCTGGTCTTGTTACTTCTGGGGAGGGGCAAGTAAGGCCCTGATGCTTCATACACCCACTCTTTTATAGAGGCACTCTTTTCTTTTGAGCATTTGCAGTCACTGCTCAGACAGTTTCAGGCAGATCTTTTTGGCCATAAAACTATCAACTCTTCATTTCTTTTTTTTAACACAAGTCAGGGATTCTGAAGAAGCTGAGTTCCACATCAAATATCCAGTTCAGCACTTCTTCAGAATTAGAGTATACACACAATCCAGTGCTTTAGTGAAGGAGTGTGCACATTTTTGCAGGCCATGGGTCTATTTGACTTGTGAGTAAGGGGGGCCAGGAAAAAAAATTAAAAGTGATGCCATTTTTTTCCAATATAATTAAATTACATGTCGCTGATATTACTCTCCATTATTTAATAATGTAATAGTTTGTCAAAGATTTTTGGAGGTAAGTGAGGGCTACATCTAAGGGTTTCAGGGACCTCATATGTGTTGGAATCATCAGGGGTCAACTCAGCATTGTCTCATAAGCATAAGGGGGGTCCTTTCTAGTAAACGCATCTATTGTGCTTGTGCGATGTCACATGGGTCACCTGATTTCCACTTCCTCCTCCTCCTCGAGTTTGGGGGATTAACAACCTCCATTACTCTTTGGGCACACCTGCAAGCAGGAGGCGCTGCACAATGCAGCTCTCGTCCATTACATCTCGCACGCAGATCTACAATGAATCTACTTGTATCCAGATCTACTGAATAAATGTAAGCTATCTCTATTTTTCTACATCTAACTAATGTGTGAAGACTGAATTTATTTCTGAACGTAATTAAGCTTAAAGTGCAAGTCCCTGCTGGTTCACGCTTCTACTCTGCAAGATTGTTGTTAGCTGATTAGAGTTCTTTTATTAACCTTCAAAACTCCCATCAATATGATCCTGAGGCCTCAGGTTGTACATCTCTGCCTTAGGTCTATTATGTTTCAACATTTCTAGAGTCATTATAATGAATGCTGTATCTTAAAATGGAATGAAACCTATAATGAACAAGAAATGTCTGTGTGTGTGTACATGCACTCACTGTGTTTTCTTTTGCTAATTAGCCAATTTTTGATTGGGAAGGAATGTAATTGAGAGCCAGTTTGCTGCAAATTGGAAATCAAAATTCTGTTCTCATGGGAGTCAGGTGGAAAGAAGTTGGATTCATGCAAATCTGCTTTCCAGTTGCAAACAGAATTGTCTGCAAAATGTCATTCAGCTCTCAGAAGACTGATCAAAGACTAGCTGCTGTTTTTTCATTCATATGCAAACTATAATATTTATCCACCTGCGAGGCTTTGATTTGCTCCCCCCGTATTGTCACTGCCCCAGTTCTTGCGCCTGGCAACAGCCTGATCCCCTCTCAGAGTCCTACTCGTGCAGAACCAATTACCTTTGCCTGTAACTCTTGCTGCCTGAAGAACTACATACGTGGCCCCAGTCAGATATTTGAAATGGCACCACTGTTTGTGAAGAGGAGATGTAATACAGTTTGTTCTTCATTCGTTCAGTCGCTTCCGACTCTTCGTGACCTCATGGACCAGCCCACGCCAGAGTCTCCTGTCGGCCATTGCCACCCCCAGCTCCCCCAAGGTCGAGTCCGTCACCTCCAGGACCATCCATCCATCCTTCCATCTTGCCCTTGGTCGGCCCCTGTTCAAATATAGTACAGCTCTCATTTTCTCTCCTTGCCCTCCAAATCAGTGATGATATAATGAAGGGTTTTTTCCAACGTAATGACTACAAACTTTAATACCTTCCTTTAAAAAATTAATGCTAGAAATTTTTGATCTTCTGAACATACTTTGCGTTCTAAAGCACCCCACCACCCCCTCTACTCCTGGAAATAGGCCTTATGTATCTATTCTTCCATCTTCCCTTTTATGGTTATAATTTCATAGTACAGAACTACAAACGATGAATCTCTTGTTGTTAAGATATTTGGTGGTCTCCCTCAGTACCTTCCATTCTATTTTCTGCAGGCTTTTTTAGGTCCTGAGAACCCAGAAGAGCCTTACCTGGATGGCATCAATTACAACTGCGTAGCCCCAGGCAAACGCTTCCGGCCAATGGACAATCTGTCTGGTGGGGAGAAGACGGTGGCAGCTTTAGCTCTGCTCTTTGCCATCCACAGGTGAGGCCAAACTTGCCCTGAAGGAAAATCTGGTTAGAGTTGGTCTTCTCCTGATTTGAGATTTGGAAGATTAGTGGGGGGTGAGGAGAGCAGAATCGTAGAGATGGCTCATTGTTCTTTAAACACTTTGGAGGGTATAAGTTTTCCAGTGGGTCTACATTTTAGACCTTTTAGCCCTAATAGCTTTTTGATGTAGAGGAGTATAAGCCCAGAGAGTGTGCAATGAAAGGTCAGGTAGATGCAGGTGTCACATATCCTTCCTTCACTCAATGAGGCGCTCTTTTGTCTCCAGAAATCATTCCACCAACAGCTGGGAATGGTGTGGGGAGAGGGAATAGTGGCTTACCTTCTTAATCAAAATTGAATATGAAGTACTCTGTCATCCTGGATGTCATCTACCATAGGGTGGGTCCTCAGCCTTTTTGGCCGTTTTGCACATTTGGAGTTTTGAGAACATGTCGTGGACATTACAGGTGCCATGGAATGTTGTCCTGCCTAGTTGCCAGGATGGCATGTCCAGTCACAAAACAGAAGTGTCACCTGAGGTAGAGACCTTGGAGGTCACGAAGAGAAAAGTTTGTGGCCACACTGTGCACAAAACTCAGATCCCCGGACAGCGCAGGAGATGGCACACGGTTGAGAATCTTTGACTTGGTATGGTTTCCAGGGACTCCTTTTGTCCGATTCGGATTTGGAGGGTGGAATCAACAGGATAAGTGCATCCCTTATCTATGCCAGTGGTTCCCAAACTATTTGAGTACGACGAATCCTTTTTAACATCAAAACATTCTGCAGTCACCCTGATAGAAGTTATACTTTGATATCTATTGACTGAAATAAACAAAAAGCTACGTGGATTTGGTGATTTCGAGAAATGCTTTTAAATATATTTGTATTTGCATGCAGTTGAAAAAATGGCGTTTATATGTAAAAAGGAATTTATTCAGTTTACAGAAGGTTATTTTCCTGTTCTGGAGAAATTCCCTCCTGCCTCCTGCCCCCCATATTTGTTTTAAAAAAAAAAACCAATTTTTTTTTAAATGACTAGCCCTCTCCCCCTCTTGTACTTATTTTATTATTGGATAAAGAAGCCCTTCTGCATGCTTGGAGAAACAGCTGCACCCTTCTCCTTTGGCTGCTGGAGGGTGTCTGGCTGTGCTAGCCAGGGAGGGTAGGTGAGGCTGGCGCTCTTGTGCAAGCTCCAGCTTGTGTGTGTGGTGGTGGCCATGAGGAGGGCCAGAGAGCCTTCGGCCGTGGACTCAAGGAGACGTGGGGTTGGGGCTGAGGGCCGTCAAAATGTACAGGAGAAGGAAAGTTTAAGAGAAGACTAGGAGGGGTGAGATAACTGGGTAGTCCTGTGGGGCAGAGAGGGTGGAGTGGAGACGTATACACAGTAGTAGTTAGGAGGTTGGCTATGTGAGCATGTATGGGCAGCTTTAGTGATTTCAGGCATGATGCAGGGAAGAAGACAGTAGCAGGAAAAGCCGTGGGTGTATGATTGCATATAGTGGGAGGGAAAGAAATACTGGGCTGGCCTGGGAGATGGGAAGGAATGGCACTGGCTGGCTTGGGCTGGTTGCTCTTTCTTCTGGCCAGCGTCACAATATCCTCCTTCCCGCTTCACCTGAGGCAGCAAAGTGTCATTTGGCCAGTGTCTGTGTCAACAGAAGAGCAGTGCAGGCTGCTTTGTTTTGTTGCCCTTGCACTGGTCCCCCTGCCCAGAGCATGGGAGTCCTTGGTATGTGCAAGGCATCTGCAAAGGGAGTATCTAAGATGGTAGCTGCTAGGATGGTCTTCTGTCTTGAAACTGGTGAGCTACTGCTGGTGAAAGTGGACAGCATGGAGCTAGTTGAAAAAGAGCTTATTTCCATTGAGCAACTGCACATGTTCATGTGACTGTTTGCCATTTCTGTCCCCAGCTACAAGCCTGCTCCATTTTTTGTCTTGGATGAGATTGATGCTGCTTTGGACAATACCAACATTGGAAAGGTTGGTAGGATTGGATGGACAGGCAAACCTTACTGGCTCAGTGGGAAAGACGTGGCCAGCTCCCAATTCACCCTTTTCTCCCCACCCCTGTTCTCCAAACAGGTAGCCAATTACATCAAGGAACAATCGACTTGCAACTTCCAGGCCATCGTTATTTCCCTGAAGGAGGAGTTCTACACCAAGGCTGAGAGTCTTATTGGTGTTTACCCCGAGGTATGAATGTGAATAGGGGAGGAAGAAATATTTCAGACAGTATTATTAACAATATCATGCTTCTTTCCCCTTGAATGAAATGGAGAGATCTGAGATCTCAAACGGAGGCAGCCCTACTAGAAAACAAGGTGAAAGCAGCGTTTTAGGAAGCAAAGGCAAGCGAGGGTCAATGTATTGGGAATCTCTTCCTGACAAGCCTTCCTCCAAGAGAATGCAGGCATTCTCATTTGCTTAGAGGCTCCTGCAGTAATATCCCTTCAAGAAAGCTGTGTTCATCACTTCTGCAGCCATAGATGAGGACAAGGTTTCTCCAAAAATGTTCAGAGATGTTGTTCTTTGTTGCTTGTTTTGTCATTTGCTTCCTTCTTTTTTTTGAGAGGAAAAAAAGTGATGACCAAAATGGGGAGGAGTGAGATTTTTTCTTTTAATGAGGGAAGAAAGCTAGGCGGGCCTAAAAAACAAACATGACGAGAATTTTTTTTTTTTACACTGGGGGGGAACAACCCTATTCCCTTCCTCTCTCTCCAGTGGCTTTTTCCTAAATTAAAGATAAGAATGAATCTTGAAAGCTGAGCCTCTGTTAGTTCAAGCACATCTTAAGTAAAATAAACATACATACATACATACATATTTATATTTAGTGTCACATTTGGTCTTGAATCTACCCGCGATACAAGAGGAAGAACAGGATGATCTATTATGCCGTTTTCCCTCTTTTTCTTCCCAACAGCAAGGAGACTGTGTCATCAGCAAAGTCTTGACCTTTGACCTCACCAAGTATCCTGATGCCAACCCAAATCCCAATGAGCAGTAGATGCAGAAGAAGCTGAACCACGGCTTGTCTTTTCCCAACTTTGCCTTCCACCGGTCCCATGTTGTTGTTGTTTTCCCTCTCCTCCAAAGGCCTTAAACCATTGCCTGCCCTTTATTTCTCCTATGGAACTGCTAGCAGGTGTGTGTTGGGCAGGGGGTGAAAATAACCTAAATGTTTTAAGACAAAGCGGCATCGCTCTTAGATTGGGGGCCGTCATCTTTGTGTCTGTAACGACAGATTTTTCCCTCCTCTCCAAAACTGTAGCTGCAAAGCTACCTCCTACCCCCACTCCCTTTTTTTAAAGACAGCTCCTCATTGCTGTACAGGGGAAGAGAGGAGGAGGAATCTTGTTTCTCCAGTAAAACCCCCTTGGCTTTTAAAACTCTTTATAGGACCAAAATAATGGTGGTTTCATGAGAATTCTTCTCGTGCCAAGCCTTCGCCTAAGGTGTGGCTCCAGATTTTCCTCTTTTTTTTAGCCTGGTATCATGTATGTGTTTTTGTGTGTGATTGAAATTAAAATATTTCACTTCCGTTCCTTGTTGTGATTTTTCCTTGCCGAAGGTGCAGCGGGAAGGGAACATTGAGGTTGGGGCTTGGTGACAGTTGTGGACTGCATGAATTCTTTCCATCTGGATGTGCCAAGGTTGGCCCAAGGTCACTGAGCTGCTTGAACTCCAGCCCCATAAATCCTGTAAGCTTTGGATCTTGAGCGAGTGCTGACGAACCTTTTGGGGCCAGATGCAATTTACTAACAGGGTCCTTGTGTGAACAGTGCTGGGAGGGGAAGGTCTCTGTTTGTTTTTTTCAAGGCAATGATGTCTTTGACAAAATTTGTTCCTGTTGGAAGCTGAGCAGCCTTGCAATTTAGTGTTGGATTGTTTGCCAGTAACAGCAGCATTGATGGTCTGGTCTGACCTAAACTGCAGTCTGACCTTGATGTGGCCTGTTAATCAAAGGAATTATCACATCTTATTTTATTCCAAGTTTTCCTTTTCTAAAAACAAATTAATACTTTACACCTAGCAAGCCAATGGAATTCCTAGGAAAGCAAAATTCCAGAATGCTCATAGCTGTATTTTTGCTGCCTTTCCCCCCAGTTCATTGCTAATTTATCCTGATTTTGCTAGTCATGGGGAGGGGAAAGGAGCTTTATGGTCTGTTTGAAGCCTGATCCCTAACCATAGGAAACAGTATTTACTCATCCTTCTGGTTGTTGGAGGTACTATATTTTTCAGATGTATTTTCCTGCCAAAGTTTGCTCTTTTAACAAAACCTAAATTGAGCTGCTCAGTTGAACTGTGCTCCTAGTAATACTTTTTGTACTTTCTCTGGACTTCTGTGGAATTATGTCACAGTAGGTACAGCAACTGGCCTACCTAAGCCAATATTGAAAAGCCAAACACGATTAAATCTGGCTAATACTTGGATGGGGGGGCCACCAGAAAATTGAAGGGCATTAGAGGCCAGTGGCAAATCTCCTTTGTATTCTTGCCAAGAAAATAACATGGTCATGTCCCTGAAAATAGCAGAAGTCAAGCTCAACTAAAAAAAATTTTTTTTTAATGGAATTGTGGCATACTTGATTGTTTAAGTTTGATTGATTAAGCCTTGATTGTTACTGACAGATGCTATTTTGTTAGGTGGGGGAGGGGAAGCTTTCTCCCAACAGTGCAGAATTGTACTTGCCCCATGGAGTATAGCAGATCTGTGTGTGGATCCTTTTGAGAGAGCTGTTGGTCTAGAATGAAACAAAAATGATCTGGGAGAACACTACTCTGCTTGTACTATGTAGACTTCGTGTGGCTTAAAGTCATTTTTCTCTTGCAAAAGGCAGGTGTTGCCTCTTCCTCTTTTAATTTTAGAGTAATCAAGTTTCCAGCCCTTACGGATGAAGAATTAAGCTCGAGGACTGGCCTCCAATTTCCTGCTGCCCTTACAGAAGCCAGAAGGGAGCTTCAATTATTTCCACAATTCTTTGTCTTTTCTTATAGAATAGAATCCAACTGCTTGCTTAATGCAGGAATGCTGTCTGTCGTTAAAGCATCTCCAGGTGAAGAATGCATGCAGTGAAGGGGAACTTGCTCTCTCGCTGGGTAACTGGTCTACTCTCCAACTGCTTTCAGCGTTAGGAACTTTTTTCTAACATTCGGTAGGAATCTGCCATCATGTAACTTAGATCTGTTATTCCAACTACTGCACTCTGGAATGCCGAAGAACCCGTTTTGACCCAAGCAACATTGTTTCAGGTAAGTGAAGACTTGCCATATCACACCTCAGACTTCTCAAGGCTAAACGCTTCCAGGTCCTTCGTATGATTTAGTTCTCTAGGCCCCTGAACATTGTTGACGTGTGATGCCCAGAACTGAATATTGTACTCGGAATGAGATCTGATAAAACGCAGAACAAAGGGAACTATTCCCTCCTGTGATTGGAAACTACTTCTACTGATGCGGCCTAAAATTGTATTTACCGATTTTTGTAGCCACAGGTTAGGCTTGTACTAACTCCTCTGTTATTTTTATGTTTGTTTGAAATGAGAATATCTGATGCAAAACGAACAAAATCAGCCCCACCTAGCATTCAAGTCATTTCAGTAATGACACGTTTTCCTGTTTGTTGCTGCTACGTGACACTGATTTCTAATTTCTTTTTTGCCCTCACCGTTCTGTCTCTTTCTCTCTCGCCCATAGGGGTATGCTGTGCAATATAACTGGCTGCGGCAATTCATGGTTTTGTTCACAAGAGATGTGACATGCCAGATAAACTATAGGGGCATCAGTATGATCATGCAGTGTTAACAGCCAATAGGATCCAAAAGTACTGTGTGCAAGAAAGATGTTAAAGAATATCAAAAATATTGGGCCTTTCAACACAAACTGGAGAATTACATTTTTTTTGACTCGGCCCTAAGCAAATCACAAAATTCAGCTGAATTAATGGAGATATTATTTCAATAAGCCTAGCATCATAGAGTGTCTCAAGGTTTCCCCATCCTTCCTTGGTAATATGTACCAAAGCATCAAAAATTGGTGCAGACTGTATGACATGATCTTTACTGAAACAATATCCCTATTAATCTTGTCTTTGTTACCTACAGCATATTGCGTGTTTTTAACTGGTGTGAGTGTTTATTTTGGTTACACCTTTAATGTAATCGACCTCAGCTACAGAGGGATTCCATTTTCCAAGAACAACTACGCTCTGGTTATTGGCTGCTGCAGACAGTTTCTAACCAAACAGACAATGGATCATAATACATTACTTTTATGGAAATACTTTATGCAATTGTCAGGTGTTCCTAAGGATAGTCAAAGGATAATCTTGAAAATAATTGAATGAATTGTGCAAGATCATACATAGGATGCCCTCTGAATTTTTTCTCTGGACTGTAAACAATAATACTCCAAACCAGTATTGGAGATTGATGACCTTATGAACTCTTAATTAAGTCACTGACTGCTCATCAGTAGCATTCACTGGAGTATATATTTTCACCAGAGAAGTGAATAGTTACATCCTGAGGATTTGTTTTCAGAAAGATAGCCGAGATGGAGAGCAGAAAAGATAGACCTAAGTATTGCTGGCCTTACACATGGACTTTGACCCTATCTTGGTATTCTCTGTGACAGCCTTATGAATTTTCCACAGAGTACTCACACTGGGGACTGGGCATTAGCTCCTAATGCTGGCTTACCAGTAGAAAACTAGGATCTCCTGATGGTACTCCACAATAGGAACTGTGTTAAAACCTTGTTATGGGGAAAGCAATGGGTTTCTGTGCTGAACCTTCCCCTGGTCCTTGACAAAGTGGGACTTTGGTGTGTGCTGATCTGTACTGTAGAGGGGAAAAGAAAAAGAAAACAATGTACCAGAAAATTAATGCACAAATGGCAGGTAGGGTTCACATTACAGGTAGTCCTCTCTTAACTGCCCTAATTGGGACCGGCAACTCTGTTGTTAAGTAGGCTGACCATATTTCAGGATGGCAAAACGGGACGGGGTCTTATGTAATATTCCATATTCATGGAAAAGACGGGTCCCTGCCCCCCGGTCCGCGCGATTGGCTCCCGCCTGCAAGCCCCGCCCCCGGTCCGCGCGATTGGCTCCCACCTGCACACCCCGCCCCCGTCTGCGCGATTGGCTCCCACTTGCAAACCTCGGTCCGCACTCCGGCTCAGATACTCCTTCCGCGCCATTCCTGCCGGGTTTGAAAAACGGGACAAAAGTGAGATTTTTATGAAAATGACGGGACAGTTGAAAAATGCTTAAAAAACGGGACTGTCCCTTTCAAAACAAGACGTATGGTCAGCCTATTGTTAAGTGAAACATCACGTGACTGCCCCATTTAGCAACGGCAATTCTGGCAGTCCTGGTTGTGGTCATTAAGCACATCACCTGCGGTTGTTAAGTAAGACATCACGTGACCGTGAATTGAGACCTCCTGCTGGTGTCCCCATTGACTGCTTGTTGGAAGCTGGCTGGGAAGATCACAAATGGTGATCATGTGACTGCGGGATGCTGCAATGGTTGTAAGTGTGAGGACTGGTTAAAAGTCATTTTTTCAGTGCCGTCATAACTTCAAGCAGTCTAAACAAATGGTTGTTAAGTGAGGACCACCTTTATATTATATTATATTATATTTATATTATATTATATATATTATATTATATTATATTATTATATTATTATATCTGCCCAGAGTCTACCATATTAGAGATGGGCGGGGATAAATCCAAATAATAAATAAATAAATAAAATATTATGCTCTGACATTTGAAAAAAAAATCCTATTCATAGAAAAGGTTTGTCTCAGTATGTCCTGATTTTCTACTAGAAAATGAGCCAAGTCTACTTAACACCAGAAACGCCAGAAAAAGGAAACAGACCACTTATATAGCATCTTCCAGCAAAATGGATACCCACGCAACTTTATCAAAAAGTGCCTGACCACTCAACCCACCACAGCAAAACCAACAGAAGCTATGAAAAGGATTACACTGCCATACATCAGAAACATCTCAGAAACTACTAATAGACTCTTAGAACCACATGGTATCTCCGTAGCACATAAACCAACCAAAACCCTTCAGAACATCGTAAGTAACCCAAAAGACCCAGTAGCCCAAGAAGAAAAAACAGTTATCTACAACATACAGTGTAAGGACTGTAGCAGCCACTATATAGGACAAACCGGCAGAAGACTAGCAGAACGCATCCACAAACACCAACTAGCAGTCAGAAGACATGATGAAAACTCCTTAATCTCACAACACATGGACAGACTCAACCATACTTTCAACTGGGAAACTGTGAGCATCTTAAACCAAGCCAAATCTAAAAATGCTAGAGAATTCCTGGAAGCTTGGCACTCAGACAAAGCAGACATCAACAGACACATAGAGGTAAACAACATTTACTTACCATTCATAAGAGACAATAGAAAAGCCAGAAGACCAGAACACCTTGCCAACAATTAACACCCAGATATGCAAAGATTACCACCAGGATTAGTAGCAGAGGAGCAATCGAACAACACAATATGCCCTAATCAAGGAACTACTAACTCAGTCAATCAACCAAGCAGCAAACAACAGCCCAATCAAGGAACTCCTAAGGGGAGACCACCACCAACAACAACACAAGCAGGACAAGCCATGGTATATAAACAGAGAGCAAGTCCCACTCCCTTTTCATACTGAAGATGTTGCCTAGCCTGGCAATGAAACGTCTGCAAGAAAACAACAAGGCTCAGAGAGCACCAAGGACTCCACAAGTCTACTTAAGTAAGAACTAGGGTCAGCAGCATTCTCAGCTTTGGGCCAGTGGGTCCCAGATTGGGCAGAGGCTTCACATTTCTCCAATGGCTTCTCAGGTATCCTAATAACCATCCGATAAGTGCTTGAAAAGATAGTTCACCAGGGCTTCCTGCCATATTTAAGGAAAAGTAGTTTTTCTCCCTACCATCCAATATGCATACACCCCTTCGTGTTGGGTGAGACTTGATTATCTTGTGGCTTCCCACTCATTATATTTTAGCACATTTGATGTTTCTAAAATATTCTGTGTGCCTTGTTTCCATAACGACAGAACAACTCTGCTACCAGGAGGAGATGTGTGTGGGGTGTGTATGTGTGTGTGAAATCTGACCTTTCGACACAACGACAAACACAAGATTGTATTGGTTAAGCAGAAAGGCCATCCTCGTCACAGCAGTTTGGTTTCTGAGATGAAAATAATCCAGGTAGCATCCTATCCTGCTCTTACAAACTGACCAAAAGGCCCAATCCACCAAGTAAAGCGAATGGGAATTATTTAGGAGCAGTACTTCTCCAGGGTAGAAAAACTGTTTGAATAGAGCTTGAGAGGAAAGTCAGATTTGTTGCCTGCCAAACTTTGTGACAAGCAAAATGGCTACCTACCTAAGGGCATTGGTCTTAGATCCTTCCCTGCTTCTGTTACTCATCCCTTTAGTGAGGGCCTCCGCAAATGTGCATTACTGGAACATGGCTCCTGACACTGATTATGGGTTAGCTAGGCTCTGAGTCATCCCAGGCCCCGCCCACTTTCCTCGCCTGCTGCTTTCCTTAATTTGATTCTGTGAGCTCAAGTTCCCATTCTGCCAGTCTTTAAGCCAGGTTGGCCATTTTTTGTTATGCTTTTTAAGAAAAAAGGGAGGCAGCATTAACAGTAACACAAAGCAAGAGGAGATGGCCGCCTCAGAATTTGTATTCGGAGCATCGCCAAGAATGACAGAATGGGAAGTTCATCTCAACCAAGCTTGTGTAGGAGAACATGCCAATAAACGATCCCATATATGAATTCAATGGGAAGGATGAAGCCATTTGGATTTCTATCAAGGAGCTTAAATGTTCTGGGCCACATATAACTCTTAGGAAACTCTTCCCTTGTATTAGTCAATGTTATGAGGAGATGAAGTTGTGCTCACAAAAAATATTTTGTATAGATAACTAAAAGTTATCAAGGGTGCAAGATAAATTAGAGATGGTCAATTCTAGTTGCTCCATAGACATGGTTGTGGCAAGAAGCTGGTATTACCACAATTGTTGCTGTCAAGTCAGTATCAACTCAAAGCAACCACATAGGTAGACCTCCTCCTTGACAATCTGTCCCCAACCTGGTCCTTCAAGTATTCAAACAGTGCATGCATCTCCGTTATAATCAAGTCCATCCACTTTGCTGTTGGTCACCTTTCTTTCCACTTTCCTAGCATTACGGATTCTTGAGGGGCCACCTTAATTAGGCCTCCTCGCTTAATTAATTAGTTTATTTATTGATTTGATTTCTACCAGCTTCAGTCAAAAGATTCTTGGAGAGCTAAAGTAAGTCAAATTACACTAAAATGTCCACGGTACAAACAATAAGAATAAAAAATAGGTGATCCAAAATAACCTTTAAAACTACTATATAACAATACATTAAAACATTTAAAAAAAAAAACCCAGACCAAAATTACAATAAATAGCAACATTCATAATTTAAAGGCCCTCCTAACTGCTCTTTTTTCAATAGTTTCCTAAACCTAAACCATTTGGCATCCTCCAGATTTCGGTGCTATATAAATGCATGAGTGTAAGATAGGCACAGAGGTTGGCTCAAGAAGGAGTCATGGTTAATATGAGGCAGTAAAAAATCCTTTTGGAGAGAGCTCTTTTCATAGGCCGTGTGGGTAAATCTCTTTGAGCTGGTGAACAGATCTCAAATTTTGAGAGCCTGTGACGTGCACTGTAACAAAATGATTGCCATGGGCAGGCTTGCCTATTCACAAAAAACGCAACCACGAGGGAGGGTTGTATGAGCAGTCACAAAACACTAAATTATCCAAAGGCAAACTGGTGGGTTTGATCCCTGCCACCTTCTTTCGCTTCTGTTTCACCACTCTGAACTTACCGTTCTCTTTTCTTCTGAAAAGTGTGTGGGGGAAGCACCTTCTGAAACAAAGCATTTGGCTGTAGCCACCTGCTACTTTTGTTTTTAAAAATGCTTCGGGGGGATATGGAGTTCTGAGGTGACCTTAGAAATAAAGATGGGGCAAAAGACAGACAATTTCTTTTGCAACGTGTCGCCTTCCCTTTAAGTTAAGAAAACAAAGTTGGGGGCATGTTGCCTAGTGGAATCCCAAGGATGGTTTGTGAGCACAGTGGCTTCAGGGCACGCATTACTTGTGGATGTACTCAAACTGCAAGAGCACAAAGAGAACAACTGAAGACTGAGCATGGAAAGTCAGGGTTAGGTATCTTTAATTCATTGGGGAAATTGATCATTTCCTGGGATTAACACGGAAATCTTGAACAGATAAGGCCCAAAGACACCTGCGTTTTAGCCTGGGCCAGTTCTGTTGTACAAGGAGAGAATGTTTTTGGGATTGCACACTGTGTTAAGCTATGGCTTGTTTAATCATGGTTTGTTCAACAAACCACATTTGACAGGGTTCTTAGCATATGTTAAGTCATAAACCATGATTCAGAAACCACATTGGCTGGATTATATAGCATGCTAAGGCAACACCAAACAAACCGTGTTATGGCTTAGCAGAGAGTGTGAACATGTGAGTCTAATCTATATGCCATCAGACTGCAGATTGGGTATTAAAAAGCTCAGTATTACTATATGAGAAAATTAAATTAAAAATCCAAGTACAGAGACCATAAATAAACAAATGCATTACAAGCTTTCTCTCTGCCACACTAGTTTTCTGTATGATAGTAAGAAATTTGTCTGGAAGGATTCAGTGATATCACATACCTACACCAGAGGTCCTACAGTCCAGACATACGTACATTTCTCTTCAGTGAAAAGTACTGTAGAGCTAAATCATAATGCGGTTGGTTTGGTTTAGGCTCCGTGTGTTTTGTGAACCCAGACAATTGCGATTTACTCAACAAACCACAGCTAAGCAAGCTGTGACCTAACAAGACATGTGAACCCAGCACTGCTAAAAGGGGACTGCTAATCTTCAAAGCACTGTCTGGCTCTATAGAGTTCTTGTCATTTACATATTCCAAATAAAACTGGAAACACGTGAGCCTTTAAGGAGAGTTATTTGTAACATGAACATACACTTGCAGGGCTTAAAAATAAATTTTAAAAGGACGGATGTGACAAGCAATACTTTGCTTACTCTGCTGTAGGGACAATGCAGCAACTGCGCTCTAATCTGTACAAACATTTCTCTCTCAGTGGTGATCCTACCACGAAGCAGGTTTCAGGTACTATTAAGAGCAGTAGAGTGGGAGGTAAAATGAATGGGAATTGTAAGAGCACCTATTTCCTGCTAAATGGAGGTCTTACATTAATTAGTGAAGAACATTGCTGCTTGGATTTTCTGCCTAAAATAGGAAAATGCCCTGGCCTCCTCCTAATTTTACTGACATCCTATGTCTAAATTGCTTGCAATGTTGAAATGCATATTCCATTTTCAGGAAAGTGCTTCTATATTGTGTAAAGAGATTAAAAAAGGATAACCTCACCTAGATTATGCCAAATACTCTGAGATTATAAAATAAGAGTCTTACACAACCATATACACTCTCACCTAATCCACTTATTGTGATAAACCATTTTTAACCATGATTTGTTGAACAAGACACGAGCTGAGTTTGCAAATCATGCTGAACTATAATGCAGTTTATTTGATTTTGGCTTCATGCAGTGGTTCTAGTATAGCGTGATATGCTATCATGGAAAAGGGCCCAAGACTAACTGATTAAAGATTGATTATGTAGAGTTTTAATTAGAAGACTAAGCTGTGAATCAAAGAGACTCCAGATCTCTTTTCAGCTGTGAACTCAACAGGGTCACCTTAGATAAATCATTATTCTTTCAGCCTCTGGGCAGCTCATTCCAATCTAGAGATAATTCTTTACCTGGCTGTTCTAAGGTTTACTGAGTTAATGGTGGTGTTTTGACCTCCTGGTGGCAAGTAGAACTAAAGACATGATACTAAGATGGCTGATTCTGTACGGCTTTAGCAGATGGGGATAGTAGTAACTCCAAGGAAACTAGGATTCCCAGGTTGCTTTTAAGCCAGCAGGTCAAAACATATCCATGTGGATGTATGTATAACCTGACATGGAACTAGACATGTTGAGGACGTTGGTTTGTTTCTGAACATCAAACAATGGACTTACTGATCTGCATGAAAGACCACCTAATTCAGTGTTCCTCAAACTTGGCAACTTTAAGATGTGTGGACTTCAACTTCCAGAATTCCCCAGCCAGCATGGGGAATTCTGGGAGTTGAAGTCCACACATCTTAAGTTGCCAAGTTTGAGAAACACTGATCTAATTCATTCCTTATTACAGAGTACATGTATCTTCCTGTTCATGCACTAATCAGTTTAAGGAGGGAAAAGACCCTCCAGGAATGACAGGTGTGTTGACAAAGAATTCTTGCTTTTTTCTCCTTAAATTTAGGAGTCTGGTAAGACAAGCTCGATGTCTGGATTTCCACAACATACTTAACCAGATCAGTTGCAACCCAGTGGCTGCATATGCACAACACGTTAAATCTAGTTAGTTTTAACCTTAACTGTGTGTGCTTTTGTGCATATGGCTTAGGGTATTGCACAAATGTAGCCTGTTTTGTTTATTATGCAACGTATTATGCCAAATCAAAAATAGATTGTTGTAGCTTTTCCTAACATCAAGGAGGCACATCAACACTACAATAGTGAAAAGGCCACAGAAAGTTAGGAGGTGTAGGAATGGCAGATACCTCACAATACCCTGTCAAAGCCTACCAACCACAACTTTGTCACTAGTGACACCCACATGCCACCTCCACATATGGAAGGAGCCAGCCAGTGAGGGGAACATGTGCCCCCTGCATCCTTACAGATTCAGGGACACGGATCTACCCATTCCAATAGCAGGGTCAAGTACAACCTTACAATGTGAGCCCCTGAGCATCCTGCTAGAAAGCTATTACGCTCTTCTTAGGCACTGTTTTTGAGCATCAAGAAGAGCTATGGAATCTATATAGTCCTTTATACTCGTAGTAGCACTAGACAGGACACCTGAATAGAATAAACTGCACTAAAGGTTCAAGCCTCAACCAAGGGAGAAAAGACGACTAAAGGTAATTTCCTGCGACAGCAGCCCCGGCTACACACAGACACTGCAAAATCCAAGTGCCTCCTGATCGGAGAATTGGAGAGTCCCCCGTTGGGGGAGTTGGGCGGTCATATAAATTTAATGAATGAATGAATGAATGAATGAATTGGAGCTAGAACTCAGGGGATGGGAGTTTGGGCCTGTATGGGAAGGGGAAGGTGGACCTAATTACTCTGAATCAGCCTGAACAAAAGGTCCAACTAGTGTCAAGGGCTTGAATTCGCCCGTGCCTGATTCTCTTAGCATGCCAGTCATTTATGCGGCAGTAGAAAACTTTCCAGCATATTCTCCTGTCCTGTACCTACATCTGTCAGAGAGATTAAGTCTTCTGAAGCTTCTCACTAGTGCTGCATAAACAAATGTAGGTAACACTGAGTGGGCTTTGATCCTGCTGTCTTCTCAGGGATGGAAGGAAATAGCTATAGGGCTGGATTCACAAATGGGGTGGGGGGTGGAATCTTCAAATGGTCTCTTTAACTTGATAGCAAAGGTGCTGGAAGCCTTTGATTCTAACAAAAATCTATTTCTTTTAAACAACAATTATATTACTATGGTGTCCACACAATTCATTGGATTAACTAGCTGGGGGCTTCCCCTGCTGGTTTAGAAATGGGATTACCCACTTCATTTCCTGCATAGACATGCACACAGACATAAATACAGTCAACTTCGATACTAAAAACAAGTGGCCTAGCCCTACCCCATACAATATTCAATTTATTCAATTATCAGATTACTGAGACTACCAGGGGAAGATGGAGGACTATGTTAAATGCAAGCTTGAATGATGGTAATATATAATGAAGGGGCGTGGTCGCTCAGCGGGTAAGACGCCAGGCTTGTCGATCAGAAGATTGCAAGTTCGGAGGTTCGAATCCCTAGCCCTGTGTGATGGAGTGAGCTCCTGCACTAGCCCCAGCTCTTGCCAACCTAGCAATTTGAAAGCATGCAAATGCAAGTAGATAATAGGTCTTCTTCTTGGCGATCACTCGTAGCCGAGTAAGATTATCTTCCAAGGGTAAAATCTTAACAGTGGATCCGTAAGTGGCTGTAAAGGACAATTCTGGATCTGCACAACCTCCCACAATGAGGGCATAGGTTTCCGGGTGGAAGACGGTCATGATGAGGGTTTGCTTGACGTGCCTTCCTCTTAGCTCGTTTCTCCCTTTCGCCCTGTACTCGTGCTTCTTCAGAGTCCGTAGCGCCTTTAATAAAGGCTGATCTCCAATTGAAATGCTCATGAGTTAGGGCTTCCCAGTTCTGAATGCTGATATTACATTTTTTTAAAATTGGCTTTGAAAGTATCCTTGAATCTCTTTTGCTGTCCACAAATATTCCGTTTTCCATTCTTAAGTTGGGAGTAAAGTAGCTGCTTTGGAAGACGATGGTCAGGCATCATCACTCACTCGCTGGATCGTCACCTTGTTGTGGTGAGTGAGCTTGTGTGTTCCCAATGAACCCTGTGAGCGAAGCTGTCGGGAGTCATATACTCCTGGTAGGGTCACCCATGGCGGTAAGGTCCAGGGGGAGGAACCAGACAAAGAACGATCCAAGAAAGTCCTCAACGGCAGAACAGGCAGAAGATAACAAGGTGTATTGTTACAACGGCTGTGAAGGTGGATGAAGGCTGCAGCAGATAAAAGGTCACCAATTGTCATGGTATCCATGCCATTGGATTAGAGCAGGGCTTTCCAAAGTTTTTCTACGGCGACACACCAACCGCTGTTGGTGTGTCGCCGCGGGAAAACCTGGAAGTGCCGCCGTTGTGGCAGCGCGCAAAAACCCGGAAGCGCTGCTGCCGCTTTCAGGTTTTTGCACACTGCCGTTGGTGTGTCGCCGCAGGAAAACCTGGAAGCGCTGATGATCAGCACTTCCAGGTTGTGTGGTGACACACCACACTGTGTGTGGCGACACACTTTTGTGTCGCGACACACAGTTTGGAAAGCTCTGGATTAGAGCCTTTTTCTGTGAAGGTTGTGTGCTGATCGTTGTGCACCGATCTCCACACATAAAACAAATTCACGCACAGGCGTCTTCCAACCACACTAAACCCAAACCAACCAAAAGTCCCATGGCGATTGACGAATGGCAACAGGGGCAGGACTGTGAAATCCGGAAACCCCTAGTCATGGACCACCACATGGGCGGTGGATGTGGATTCAGTCGTCCTGACTCAAGTTTCGAGGCAGTTGAGTAGTTAGGCAGCTGTATCCACGACTGAGCAGCCCTATTTAGGATCTGCTCTGCTCACCCCATATGGGGAGGGGGCTAGGAAAGGTGCTCTAAACATAGTCTGCCTCATTTTCTCCCTGACTGGATTACCGCGACCAGTGGGGTCACCATATAGCGGTCGTAAAAGACATATGAATTTTGGAACATGGAATATACAGACACTGCAAGACAATATGGATAGTGAACGCCCTGAACGTAGGACTGCCATTATTGCAAGGGAGCTGAGACATTTTAATATTGATATAGCAGCACTCCAAGAAACTCGAAGAGCAGGAGAAGGACAGTTGAAGGAAGAAAAAGGAGGTTATATCTTCTTTTGGAAAGGACTGCCTGAACAAGAACGACGAATACATGGGGTAGGCTTTGCTATCAAAAACGACCTTGTGAAGCTCTTGTCAGAAGTTCCCACTGGCATTAACGAATGACTCTCAATTCTCTGAATAAAACTCGCCAAAAACCAACAGGCTACTATCCTAAGTGCTTACACACCAACACTAGATGCAGATGAGGATATCAAGGAAAAATTTTATACCCAGCTGGACACCATCTTATCAGAGATACCAAAGGAGGATAAAATTATCCTCCTGGGCGATTTCAATGCAAGAGTTGGGCGTGACTTTAATTTGTGGCCGGGGATCATTGGGAAAGAAGGAGTTGACAATAGATGAATAGGTCTCACTTCGGTGGGAAGGTAACAGCGTTCCGTGTGCGTCATGCCGGCCACATGACCGCGGAAGCGTCTTCAGACACCACTGGCTCTTCGGCTAACAAACGGAGATGAGCACCGGCCCCTAGAGTCGAACACGACTGCACAAATGTGCGGGGGGAACCTTTACCTTTACTTAATATATAATGAGTGAAAAGGAAAACTCATACTATTTTCCTGTAGAATACCTGTAGTATTCAGGTATGACCCACGTGCAATGAAGGTTACTTCGTAAGCCCTCCCAGAGCATGTGCCTGTTGTGTAGCTGTTTTGTGAAGTGCCCTCAGATCATAGGAAAGACACAAAATAAATTATGGCTGGTGATACTTAGCATATGCTTTTTAAAATGCTATTGAGGGGAGGAAGATTTTAATTGGAGAATTGAACCTTGTGTTTCAGTCCACTATTTCTCTGTTCTTAATGGCAACCTCAGAAATCGGTGTTTATTTTTACTAGGTCTGTATGAGTATTTGATTGCATCATGATTCAACCAATTGAACTAAAGGAGAAATTCTGGCCTGTTTGGATGCTTCTTGTGCACGTGCGTGCGTGGTTAATGGTTCAAGTCTAAATGGATCTGAATTCAGAGATTCTGACTGAATTGATTTGGATAACCCAATCTGTTTTCTAAATGGATTCAAACATTGAAATTGAATCGGATCCATTTTCCAAGTCAGTTAACAGGTTCAAATAGAATCCATGTTTCTATTTCACCCCCCCCCCGGCGTTTCTGCCCATCCCACAAGATCCAACAGGGTGGGCATGCTCCGGGTCCCCTCTACTGTATGAAACAATGTGATTTGGTGGAACCCAGGAGGCATGACTTCTCTGAAGCAACACCTGCCTTATGGAACAGCATACATCCCAAGATCTGGATGAACCCAACCCTGTTGCCCTTGTGTAAAGCCTTGAAAACCTATCTTGGCCCCTGGGCATTGGGCCAGGGTGTTGGATCTCGGTGTTCTCTGAGCTTGGTTGTTTTCCAACAGACGCCTCACTGCACTGATGATGTTATCTAGCCTGGTAATGAAACATCTGCAGGAACACAACCAAGCTCAGAGAACACCGAGAACCAACAGTTCAACCCGTTAATGTGTGGAGCCCATTAAATGGTTGCACTGTAAATAAGTTCAGACTGCACTCTCCCCTGTCTTTTTGTGGTGGTAGTTTTTTTAACTGTAGTTTTTAACTGTTTTTTAATTGGTTTTAAGGGTTGAATCTTGTGATGGTTAGATGTGTTTTAATTGTGTATACCACCCAGAGTTACATGCAAGTGGGGTGGGGGCCATATAAATTCCATAAACAAACAAACAAACAAACAAACAAACCCAGATCTACTCAAATCCTCTACCACAGAGCTTTCCAAACTTTTCGTGTTGGTGACACACTTTTTAGACATGCATCATTTCGCGACACACTCTTACAGCAGGGCACAAGGCAGGCACTAGGACCTGCACGGAATCACAGCAGGTTTGGAGGCAGCAAGGCACAAAGCAGGCACTAGGACCTGCACGGAATCCTGGAGGCAGCAGCAGCCGCGACACACCCAGACACTGCAGCCGACACACTAACGTGTCCCGACACACAGTTTGGAAAGCTCTGCTCTACCATCTACTATTATTTTGTAAGAGTTGGAAATATTATCGTGGTTTGGCCTCAGTTGTACAAGGTTCTTTGTTGCTTTTATTTTTGGTTATTTTCGGTTGTTCTTTTCCAACCATTTGTTAATCACCCAATCACAATTTATGCGTTGAACAGCCATATCAATCAATCAAACAAACAAACAAATCTAACCTAATTCTTTCACTCCTGAGTAAGGAATTATTTGCATAATATAATTTGTAGGTTGACCTGCTCAAAAGCAGGAGTTCCCATGTTACTTCAGCCAAAGCTAAACCAGGTGTTTATAGATAGGCAGTGTTTCTTTCAGACTCAAATCACGATATGCGATAAAACACCAGAATAATAATAATGGGCTGCTTTACAAAGGTGTTGCAGGAAACCTTGTGAAGAATTTTGGAAATTTGAAATTTGCTATTGAAATTCTAACCATTATTAGGAGTTTAACATCCTGCACCCATGGTTTTGCCATAGCTGGACTGTGATTTCTTGCTCTCAATTCTCTAATTCCTTCCAGTAAGTGCTGTGGTAACTTTTAAGTAATCAGACACAGTGTCATCCTCATGTCATTCTTGTGTGACATCTCGAGGAAATAGGCAAAATATACAGTATATACTGTATATCATCATTTTGGACCTTTCAGACTCAATGTCAACTAACACGGATGGTCTTGTTGGAACGAGCTGATCTTGTCTTCCACTTGGGTGGAGATTATAATGTATCATAATTAGACATCACTATATTTGGGAAAACCTGCATTTTTTTTTGCTACATGTACCTATGCAGGAAAACCAGAATCAGTTATGTTTATTCAGTCAGCATGTGTGCATCTCTGACAGCAAAAAGATTTACCAGTTTCCAGAGGAGTAACTATGCTAATCCTTCATAGTGAAAAAGTACTACACATAGTAAAAAAAATTATACATACCAGTTGTGTAACTCCTTAAAGACCAACAAATGTATTACTGCATTTTGATCTTCAAAGCAATGATGAAAGTGTTGAACTTTAAGATGCCCAAGATGCTTTGTTTTTCAAAATAGAGGTTTATATTTTATATCTATATTTCTCTCTCTCTCTCTCTCTCTCTCTCTCTCTCTCTCTCTCTCTCTCTCTCTCTCTCTCTCTCTCTCTCTCTCTGTTACATGTGATTCTTCTGCATGCAGACATTTGATATTTGCCCTGATAAATGTAAAGCTGATGAACACAGTACTGTCAAGGTAACATATGGTGGATATTTCCATTTTGTACCACATCATATCCTACATTTTAAAAGATGTATACCTATGCTTCAGATGGATATGTATGCATATAAAAATAGAAATGCAGCTTTTTTTTTTTACCAATATGGATACCATAGGACACATATATGGATATACACATGTGGCAAAAAGCTGTAGACAATGTTGCTTCCCTCTTGGATAACAAAGTCAGGTTTTTGATGAATAATATGTGAACTGTTTTAATGTGGCTTCCTTTTATTTCTTCTTACTGAACTGTATCACAAACCAGGCATTTTGTTTCTTTTAATGGTGCAGTCAATGGTGGTACATCTGCCCAAGTCAGTTTTGGCACCTGAAGTGAAAAACTCCACGTTTTTCTCCCCCTCTTTGGTGGTAACTGTTATTAATTAAATAGCAAATGATTTGCTATATGTTCATGACACTGAAAACTGCTGAGACAAGTGCCTCACTGTGCCAACATTTCAACCAAACCATACAAATAAGGTGACTTTGGATATTATGATCCCAGTGTGCAAAACTGTTTTCCAAACTTGAAACACTTCCAAAATGACTGAAGCAGCCAGTTGTGAGTGGGATTTTGATTCTGAAACAGCTCTTTGGAGCCTCAAAATGAGGCATTTTGAAATGGTGACAGTTCAGTTCTGAAATGTTTTCTACATTCCTCAACCCAACACAGGTATAGTTAATGGCGAGATTCATTCCACTGAAGGCAACAGGATTTAAATTGTATCAAGGCCTGATGGAACTTGGTCAGCCTGTACTGACGTTGGGTGTCCATTTGCAGTTGTACACTTAAAAGGGGTCTGTGGAGTCCCTGGTGCTCTCTGAGCTTGGTTGTTTGCTTGCAGACGTTTCATTGCCCGACTAGGTAACATCATCAGTGCTCTATGAGCTTGAGTGGGATAGCACTCATGATGTTACCTAGTCGGGTAATGAAACGTCTGCAAGCAAACAACCAAGCTCAGAGAGCACCAAGGACTCCACACTTCAACCCTGAACTACAGATATTCTCTTCTATTAAAAGGGGTCTTCCACACGATGATGTGTTGGACTACAATCTCCAATGACAGTGCTGAGTGGAAATCATGGGAGATGTAACACATCTGGAGGGTACCACTTTGCAGAAGGCTGGTCTACCATCCTGTGACATCTAATATATTATAAAGCAGTGTTTCTCAACCTTGGCAACTTTAAGATGTGTGGACTTCCACTCCCAGAATTCCCCAGCCGGCATAGCATAGCATTCGATGAGCACACTGCAAAGCTGCACAACGCACCGTTACCACAGAAGGCCCCCTTCTTCCCCATCATACGGTCTGGGACCGCTTGACCCTTTTCCTAAAGCTCAGGAGACGGGGGTGGGGGCGGGCGGGATCTGACCTTCCTACCCACTTTGGCAGCACTTAGTTTGACAAGCCGCGTGCCGCTTGTCTCCTCAAGTCAACCGCCGCCGCCGCCCCCTCTTCTTCCCCCCCCCCTCCTCCTCATCCCAGGAGAGCTCGCCACGGCGCGGGTCCGCCGGCAAAAGCCCAGCAGGCCTCAGGCTCCTCGCCGTCTCTGCCGTCTCCCTTCCCTCTGCGTTCTGCCCCCTCCCGCTGGGCTGAGGCTCGCCCGGGGCTTGCCGGGCGGTGCGCTCGTAGTGCGCAGTGCCTCTGCAGCGACGGCAGGAGCCGAAGGAGCGGGCGGCTCGCTCGGGGCTGGAGCAGGCAGGCAGGCAGGCAGGCAGGCGGCGGCGGCGGCAGCAGCAGCAGCAGTAAAAGCGGCGACGACTCCTCCCCCTCCCCCTCTTCCTGCTCTCCTCCTCGGACTCCCGCAGGCAGGATGGTGGCCGTAGCCCTGCAGCCCTCTGCGGGCCGCGGGGCGGGTCTGTAGCTGGCGTGGGGTGGTGCCCTTTGCAGCAATCGGGAGCCGAAGGCGCCGGGCGCCGGGCGCAGCGCAAAGCGCCCGAGCGCCCCTTTTCCTCTCGCTCTCCATGGACGGGGGAGCGGGGGGTGGCCCCGGGGTACCCGGTTCCGAAAACCCCAACCGCGCTGTGGAGTATCTGCTGGAGCTCAACAACATCATCGAGAGCCAGCAGAAGCTGTTGGAGACCCAGCGGCGGCGGATCGAGGAGCTCGAAGGGCAGCTGGAGCAGCTGAGTCAAGAGAACCGGGACCTGCGGGAAGGGGACAGAGAACGGGAGCGGGACCGACACCGAGACCGAGACCGCGAGCGGGACCGAGACCGGGACCGGGACCGGGACCGGGACGGGCAGTACCACCACAAGGAGAGGGAGAGCCACTATCAGAACCGCGCGGACCGGGACGGGCAGTACCAGAACCGGGAGGCCCCGTATCCCAACCGCGAGAACCGGACGGACCGCGAAGCTCAGTACCAGAACCGAGCCGAGCGGGAGAGCCAATACCAAAGCAGAGCCGAGCGGGAAGGGCCGAACCAGTATCAGCATCGGGACAAGGAGCGAGATCTGCAGCACTATGGAAACCGGGACGGGCAGTACCAGAACCGGGAGAGCCACTACAGGGAGCCCTGCCAGTTGCATCGAGACCGGCCGCCGCAGTGCCATCAGGCGCGGGAGAAGGATCACGAGTACCCCCGGCCGCCCCGGGAAAGGGAGAGGGGGCAGCTGAGCCACGGGGCGTCGCGGAGCTCCAGCCCTGGAGCAGGCGGTGGCCACAGCACCAGCGCCAGCACCAGCCCCAGCCCAGCCACCACGCTGCAGAGAAAGTAAGGAGCTGGTCCGAGCCTTTGCAGCCCCCGACCTAGTGCCCTGCATCCTCCCCTCCTTCCCAGTAGATTTCCGGCCCAGGGCAGTCAGATCACAGGGCTCCTCGGGGTCGAGGCGACCATTGGCGGATGCTGGCTGAGTCGTGCAGTCAGAGAATCAGCGCGTGCAACATCACAAGGGACCGTGGGGAACCCTTTGGAGGATGGTGCGGTGCGGTGCTTGTGGGGGGAGGGAGATCAAAATATTAGAGCCTGCTCTCTTGTCACCCCTCTGCCTTGCTTTATTCCCTCCGTTCTGGGCTTTTGAATCTTGTTGCAGTTACAATTAAATCCCCCCCCCCCGCCATACATACACAGACACACACCAACTGCCTCCGTGATCCATAATTAGGTTGATGGTGCTCTGCTGTGCCACCCTCACAGTCGGGTCTGTTTTGTTCTCTCAGGTCTCTCTAGGTCCCTGCATTGGACCCTGCCTGGGACCCTCCCCCCCCCCCCTCCAGGCTGCTCCTTGGCCAGTTGCTGAGAAGCTCCAGGGCACGTGCCCCCCCCCCTCCTCTGGCCTTTCAAACTTCAACCTTACTTGCAAGCACTGCCTTCCCTTTCCAGCACGTGTCTTTTTTGCCTTCCTAACTTGCCACCCTGGATTCTTTTCCTTCAATGCCCTGCTGGGCTCACAAGGCTTTCTCATTTTTCTGCAGAGAAGGGGACACAGCTGCAACGGACCACTCCAAGGAGTGCTCTGTCTTGCCAGTCTGGCATGGTTCTCCCCTGCAAACCCCGAATGGTTCCTCCCCCTCCCTGTATTGTTAAATGTCACATTCATATCTTCTAAAAACTCTGAATTCTTTCATATCGGTGCTCTTAAATGATTCCCTCCACACATTTCAGGACTCTTCCCCCCCCCCACCTTAGAAACCCATAGAGGGCAAAAAGTTATTCTTAAATGAAAGTACATAGCAGCGCCCAGCAGCCTCCTGTTTACTGAATGAATCCTCAGATGAATTTCCCTATTTATTGCCCGGCCAATATCAGCAGAACCACAGGGGAGAATCTTTCAATGGGGTAAAATCCTCTTCTTCCCTTACTTAGTGTGTTCTTCTGGCTTTGTTGCTTGGGACAGTGTTTAGTAAGGCCCTCTGCTTCTGCCTGGTTTGCGCATACTCACGTGCACTTATGTCAGTCTTTCCCCAGAGTTTTCTCCAATGGGAGAGCTCACAATCTGGATGCTTCCCACTGCCATTCAACTGGGCCTGGTGGGACGTGACTTCAGCTACCTCCAGCAGAGAGAGTTGGTGATGAACTAAGGCACAAGGGAGTAGGTGTGCATATGATGTGGGCGTGAAATGGCGCTGCATGGGCTTTGTAGTTCATTGCGTGTGCTGGGGATTAAGTTCAGAGCACAGGAAAAGATGGTTGCTGGGGTAGGGAAGGGGTGATTTAGCTGATTTAGGATGCAAGTAAGAGCATATATTTTGAGTGTGTTTGAGAAAGGAGCAGAGCCAAGCAATCTTTCCAAACTTGCTGCCCTCCAGATGTGTTGAGCTGCACTCTCATCATCCGTAGCTATGCAGCCTGGAAGTGATGGGAACTATAATATATCTATTCTGGGAGGAACAGCTTAGAAAAAGTGAGTGCAGTTACTAGTGTGCAAGAATCAGTTATAATAATCACACGTTTGGCACGATCTACATTATTACTGGAATAGTTACAGCCACGTAAGATAGGCCAGCAGTATTATATTTCTAATGAAGGTTTGTAGGTGAACAGTGACTTGCCTGAAGACTTCAAAGGAGAGGCAAAATTTGCACCTATGATCTTCTTACCTTCTAACATAAAGCTAGGTTTTGTTATAAAGCATTATTTTCAAATGGATAATTCTGTTTCTTTCAACTACTGGATTCTGACCTCAGGGTCCTCAGAGCGTGCTATGATTCTTTGTCCGTGCTCCCTGTGGGATGAAATGAGCAAGCCCCAAGCCACGTCTCTCTCTCTCTAAACTTCTTTTTAGCTCTCTCTGATTGTTCAGCTGAAACTTGGCAACACAGTTGCTGAAGATCAGTGGCACCGCCTGAGGTGAATGACATCATCAAACTGCGGTGTACGTGGCTGGCTGGGGATTATGGGATGGTTGTAGTCAGACCTATCTGGAGGGCACCGGTTTGGGGAATGCCACACGAGGGTGTCTGATCGAACGCCACCAGACTCCGTGCTCCATAACTGGTAGCTCCTGGCTGGAGAACCATAGAGTTTGAATGCCCGCAGCACTGCATCTGGGAAATTGATTCCAGAACAGGATAGACTGTCATGCCCCGCGAGCGAGCTCGGGCTGAAGGCTAAGATGCAGCTAACCCCGAACAATTCTGAAGCCTCTCGCTTCAGAAGGAATGGCAGCAGGGGTGGCTGTGTGGGGTAGCAATTGATGGATCCAACCGCTTCTGTTCTCTCTCCTTCTCCCGCCTCCTTCTTCTGGTTAGAAATTAGCAAAGTGGTTTGATGCTGCAAATGACTTAAAATCAGCACAAATGTGTCTTGCCATTCCCGCCCACTCCTTACCAACACTGGGGAGGTTTTTTTAAAAAAAAAAAAAAAAAAAGCCTGAAGTAGCAATGCGGGTGGGGTGGGGGGAATGACTGATCCTCTTCTCCTTGGCAGAAAGCTAGGAATGGCTAGAGACAGCCCCTCCTTCCC
Organism: Charina bottae; assembly: GCA_023362775.1. Lineage (NCBI taxonomy): Eukaryota > Metazoa > Chordata > Lepidosauria > Squamata > Charinaidae > Charina > Charina bottae. Next base: position 11,572,127 of record JALMGJ010000021.1, on the reverse strand, counting down.
CGACCTAACTAATAACTATTGCTTCCTTTCCTGATTTTATTCTGAGCAAGGAAATAGGTTCAGGACTACTCACATTCTTTGTCTCTAAGCCCTAGCCAGTAACTGCAGTTAGTTTAGCTTAGTAGCTAAAAGTGTGGCTTGTGCACCTTATCTGAAAGCCATTTTTCAGATTTCATTTCAGCTCTAAACTTGTTAAAGGGTCTTAAGCTAAGAATCACCTTTCAGGGCTCTTCGTGTACAATAGGGGGATATTTAATACCAGCTTGTCTTAAAAGGCCAAGGTAAGGAACAGTGAGAGAATGGGCATTGATAAATAGCCATTGATCGGTGGATGCTTAGTATTATGAACGGTAGATAGAGCGGTGCAGGTCTTCCAATAGTGGGTGGGTTAGGAATTAGCAAAGTGGCTTGATGCTGCAAATGACTTAAAATCAGCACAGATGTGTCTCTTCTGCCTTTCACACTGCTTCCAAATGGAGGTGCTTGCAAGGGAATTTATTTTTCATTGGTCAGTTGTGATTGCGGCATGTGACAAAACATGTGGCTGTTCAAGTCTTCTCTCCAATATGTTTTCTTTATAAGCAGCAGATCTGGGTAATCCGCTAGAAGCTCTGGGCTATCCTGGGCAGGTTTGCCAATTCAGGAAACTGACTGTTCAGGATAAAACAGACCTTGCTGGATTTGCTACATAAGAGGAGCAATCAGTCAGTTGCAGAACGAATTGATCTCTCCTGCTATGGCTTGTAAACATGTGAATGAAAAAGAGAATCAGTAGCTTCCCTGCCTCAGGGCCCTTCTGGCTTTGGGCATGGCGCGTCAGGTAGTTCACCTTGCGTAATGCTGGTGAGACATGGGATCACTGGTCCCAAGACCATGAGATGAGAGGCAAAGGGAGTTGGGCATGCTTTATGGCCAGAAATCTGGGAGGCTGAAGCCAGATCCAACACAAGGAGCTTATAAATCAGGTTAGTACTGCAATTGTGTTGAAATTCATATGTCTGTGGGTTCTATTGTGTGCGGTACAGGTAGTCCTCGCTTAATGACCATAATTGGGACTGGAATTTTGGTTGCTAAGCGAAGCAGTCATTAAGTGAATCTGACCAGTTTTTGTGATATTTTTTGCAGTGGTCGTTAAGCGAATCACTGCGGGCATTAAGCTAACCATGTGGTCGTTAAGTGAATCACGCAGTTCCCCATTAATTTTGCTTGCCAGAAGCCGTCTGGGAAGGTTGAAAATGGCGATCACGTGACCACAGGACACTGCAATGGTCATAAATGTGAACCGGTTGCCAAGGGCCCAAATTGTGATCAAGTGACTATGGGGGTACTGAGATGGTTGTAAGTGTGAGGACCGGTCATAAGTCCGAACTGTCACTAAACAGATGGTTGTTAAGCGAGGACTACCTGTAGCTAACTCTCAAACACCGAGCCTGCTCACGCAACATATCGAAACAAACTAGCCAAATACATTTTGGCCTCATGTATTGTGCAAACTCAACCCATATGGTTAGTTTATGGTTTAGCACTGTGTGCACACCCAGAATAATATGCTTGCTCTTTTTAAACAGCAGTTATCCTCTTTCCTTTCTTCTTTCTGTTCTAGGAGAGAAGAATATGTTGTGATGTAGGCACATTGTCTGTTAATATTAAAAATGAGGTTGGATTTCAGGCAATATTAGTATGCCAGCAACCGGCTTGTATCATTCTTGACCACAATAAGATTAGAAAATGGATGGTCACATGGTGACTGTTGTGTTGAAGATATGGCCAGTCAGGCATTTTTAATCCAGTCTTAATATTAGGCAGTTTTATTTTTTTAATAATTTTTATTAACAAATTTTAACAAGATAAAACCAATACAAATTTTAGAGAAAAAGTAAAGAAAATAGTGAATAGATAATGAAGAAAATAAGAAAAATAAAGAAAAGGAGAAAGAATGAGATTATAAAGAAGTGGCTTCTGGTCTTCTTAACAGCGGTTATAAATGCATTTATTGCCCCCTCTCTCCAAGATTACATCATAATTTCCTTCTTTCCATAGTCTACCCTTTCTAATCGTCAAACCCATAAATCACAAGTTCATTTTTTCTTTCTTCAGCAAAAAGTCCATAAGGGGTTTCCAGTCATCAATAAATGAGGTTATTGTCCTTTCCCTAATCAGACAAGTCCATTTTGCCGTCTCTGTTAATTCTGTCAACTTTACCAACCATTCCTCCATTGTGGGTATTTCAGTCTTTCCATTTTTGTGCATATAATAGTCTCACAAAGAACAGTTTTAAGCCTGCCTGCATCTAGGGATGCTCCAGGTTGCTAATTTAAGGGCCAAATCAGATGTTGCACATATTGTAGTTGAAAGGACAAACATATGTTTACTCTCTCCCTCCCATGAGACTGAAAAGGAGTGGATTCTTTCTCTCTCACACACACAATATCAAGGACAGAGGGTAACACAGAGGGGGTAGATTGGGGGAAAAACAAGGAAGTAATGCTGCTAGGTATTCTAGACAATAGACCCAGGACTGCGATGTTCTTTTTAAGCAAGCACCACCTATTTTAGCATAATGCCTAGTTGGACCGGAAATGCTACACTAAGTTCATGTTCCAGAAACCTGCTGCAACAGTTTATTTGCTGTTTGCCCTTCAAGGTGCCACCACTCCTTACAATAAGTTATAGGGCGTTTGCTAAACTTTGATCTTATTATACTGCCCAACTCATGCAATTTGGTTAGCTACTTGAAGGGCCTCCTATCTAAAAACTGACATGGAGTTGGGGGGCAGGTCATACAGCTGTGTTCACACCTTGGTTTTCTGCAACTTTGGAGTGGGGGGTTGCCTGTGTGAATGAGCCATTTAGATCTGGTTCACGGAAATTTAGCTTTATCAACATGGAATCATGTTAAATTTTATTCTTGTCAGTGAATTTCTTGAATTACAAATCAGGGTTGAGTAATCAAAGTAGAGGATCATTTTTGAGTGAACTAGCTTTTTTGTCTGTAGGGTCTTATGGGGGTCTAAAAACTTCCTCTTTCACTAAAAAGGAGCTGTCATGACTTGAGTTGAGACTTCATAGCATTCTCCATAGCCCAACAAACTTATGGCCATTTATTCTACACAAACATGGAGGGCAATAGCTACCCATCGGGGATTGTTTGGGTGTGTTAGTGTCAGGATGCATTGTGGGTTGCTTCACTGGGTGTTGTGGTTGTCTGCATGAAAACAGTCTTGCATACTCTTGGGGAGGTTACTCAGCAGCTGTTCCTGCAGCTGTTTCTCCAGCAAGCAGCCACTTTTTGCATCTTGAAAAAGCAACGCATCCCTTTATAAACAGCTCAGCCCCTCCTCCACCCCCTAGAGACGGTATCTTTTATAGGTCAATCACCATGTCTATATTTACCTGAGAATAAGTCTCACTGAATTCATTGTGCTTTATTCTTGAACAAGTAAACATGGATTGCGTTTGAACCCCCCAGCATTTTACTGAGAAGCAGATTGCACTTTCAGTCGGATCTGAAGTCAGCAGTACTTCAGTAGGCTCGGACCCAGCTCTTTCAGAGTGAGCTCATTCCTGGCCTGTTAACAAAATAGACAGCAGCTCTAGGTTGGAACATGGGTCAGCCCTAAACCAAAAGGCAACTGCAAGTGAATGCTGAGTAAGAAATGTTCAGATAGCTTTATAGGCCAGAGTTTATTTGATGAAAGGGTTAGAATGCTCTAAATGTAAACTTGACTGCTAGTCCTGTGAATGGAATGATAGAAATGTGAATCTGAGTTGATATCCCTTTCCAATATATTTCCACTAATTGCTGCTAAAATACTGTTACAGCCTGCTGACTTGAATGTGCCCTAAAATAAAAGAACATTGTTTGCTTACTAAAACATTTTACAGCAGTGTCTGCAGCAAGCCTCAATGATACAAATAAGGTGAGGTGTGTGTGGTGATGTGATACCACCCTTAGATACTTGTGTCCCAACATTTGATGCAAGTATGTAAGTCATGGTATTTATGATATAATATCATGACTTGTGTTTCTTCACTTGCCTCCCCTTTCTGCCCCTTATGAATCCTCATGGCAATTATCAGATGCTAGGAAGTCCCATCAATGTCCATTATAATCTATAATAATTTAAGTTGGAAAAGAAGTCAGATGGACAAAATTTTACTGACTGAAGAAGAGAGATATGGCAAAAGACAGGGCAAGATTTCCCTTCCCGCTATGTAGAAGAGAAGTAGTCTGGCAACAGAACTGTACCTCAGCTCTGGCCTTTGACTGCAATTTTTCTGCATGAGGTGCTGAACACAACAAAACTGTACTCGAGTATTAAAGCATTACAAACAATATAGAAATTATCAGCTGGAACTATGTTTGGAAACTACAATTTTATATTCCAAGCAGTGTTTGCATTGTCCTTCTCCTTCCCAGGAAGGAACCCTTGATTGATTATGTCCCATCAAGTTATTTTCGACTCCTAGTGACCACATAGATTTTCTCCATGATGATCTGTCCCTAACCTGGTCCTTCAGGTCTTCCATCGGTGCACCCATCACTACTGTGAGTCCATCCACCTTGCTGCTGGTCGTCATCTTGTCTTTCCTTCCACCTTTCCAAGCATTAGAGCCTTCTCCAGAGAGATAGGCCCTCACATAAAGTCTCTGAGACAAAAGCAGGGAGAGAGAAGAAGATAATCTTCCCCAGCAAACATACTTTTTCACGTTGTTGCTTCCCATGCTATTAGGAAAGAAGATGTCCATCAGATCTTTTTTTGTGATTCATTTTATTTACTTCCAGTGGTGGAAACCATAATTGAAGCAGTGAAGGAGTTTAACTTCCTTGGCTCTAAAATTGATCAAAAGGGTGACTGCAGCCCAGAGATTAGAAGACGTATAGCGCTTGGAAGAACAGCAATGACCAGCATAAGTAACATCTGGAAGAATAAAGATATCAGCCTCCCAACCAAATACAGACTAGTTAATACAATCATATTTCCAATAGCTACGTATGGTTGTGAAACTTGGACTTTGAGGAAGGCAGATAGGAGAAAGATAGATGCAGTTGAATTGTGGTGCTGGAGACAACTACTACGCATCTCATGGACAGCAAAGATTACCAACAAGGAAGTCCTAGACAGAGTCAAACCAAAAATATCCCTGGAAGCCAAGATCACCAAACAAAAACTGCCATACTTCGGTCATGTTATGTGAGCCGACTCACTCGAAAAGACAATTATGCTGGGACTGATCAGTGGTAAAAGAAGAAGGGGCCGCCCTAGGACTCACTGGCTTGACACCATCAGAAGGGACACTGGAATGACTTTGATGGAACTAAAGGAAGCTGTAAGAGATAGAAAGGCATGGAAAGCATCGATCCACAAAGTGACCAAGAGTCGGACACGACTGAACGGATAGACAGAGACAGAGGTGGAAACCGTAGGCACTTAAGCACTTAATGATGATGCTTAGGAAAGCAGGCTTGTGTCCTACCTAAGGCCTGTGGTTTATAGTTAGTTTAGGAGAGAATTGACTTGGTTCAGGGAGGAGAGGAAAGAGGAATGGACCGCAGATCAGAATTCTCTTGGGTGTATTGCTTAAAATGCTCCCCAGTTTGAAGGGGAGGAGCTATTTGAAGCTGGCAAATGAGATGTGGGTTGTCTGTGATTTGGGCCTCTGTCTTTTTAAACTTGGATTTAATCCCAGAATTGGAGGAGGGATACACAAATTTGAGACTGAAACTGTATGGCAAAGAAAGAGTAAAATTGCTGTAAGGTGAGGCTCCATTGGTTCTAACTCCTACACAGGGAAAGCTTTAATTTAAGACAGGCTCATTGTTCCTTTCCATGGGACATAAATAAATAGTAATGAAGAAGAGAATTTTGGAGTATACCTAGAGCACACTTCTCTCGCCACTGAGTAAGTTGGGCTCCTGAGGTTGAAGGGCAGGAATTCCAGAATACCCAAGCTAAGAAGTGTGCACTTGCAGTAAGTATGTGTACCTTTAATTAAAAAAAAATCTTGCAACCACTGTCAAGTAATAATTTAGAGATCCAGTGTAGTCCACAACATAAGAATTAAAAATTGTCCTATAGGTTTGCACCACTTCTTGACACATACCTAAAAATAGTTCCGCTATAAGTGTACACCCTTCATGATATAATACTTAGCATGTACATCATGCTCTGATAATTCAAATTATATTGCATACATCATTTTACTAATTTTTGAAAGAAACAACAACATAGTTTGGTATTATTTTTCTGAGAAAGGCTTGCTTTTTGTGGAAAAGAGGTTTGCCATAAACATTTTCTTGGCTCATAGCTCATAGTTACAATCTTTTGGTAGCAATAGATTTTGTTATTTTGGATTTACTCTTTTATCAATTAACTTAGATTAATCACAGATGTTCATTTTCCAGCACTTCATCTCCCATTCTCTAGTACTTTCAGTGGCAAGTAAGTTTTAGGCAGGGCTACCATATCTAGTTGCAAAAAATCCAGATGACCAGTAGATGGCAGCAGAGAATTAGATTGTTCTAAATCTCTTTGCTGCCATCTAGTAATTGACAGGACTTCTGCAGCCCACAGAGGGTAGATTTAGGTTTGCCTATAGGGATATCTCAGCAGCTGGAAGGGCAACACCTGGCTAGCTTTGTCCAGGCTCAAAAGCTCACCAGGGTGAGGCCTAGTTAGTACCTGTAGGGAGACCACCTGGGATGCCTAAAGTCAGCAGGCTTGACTGGAAACAATTCAGAGGCACATGAGCCCAGAACTTCTGATAAGGATTTTTGTGGTAGAAAAGCTAAGTAGCCATTATGAAAGAATTCCAGCAACAGCTGCATATCACCTGTAGCTCTCTGCTCCAAGAGCTCAAGGGAAGGTGGACAGTATATACCATCCTGAGAGCTTCTATATATCCCTCCCTGCAACACCTCTGAGTGCTAGGACCTGGATAACTCCTAAAGCTAAAGCCTTGTATATAGTCAACGACAGCAGGAGAGTCTGTGAGTTCAGTTCTCGGTAGAGGGTTTGAACCTTGTAGAATAGCATCTGGCTATCTATGTCTGACGAGTCCCAAATAGGAGGAAACCGGTCACGTGGTGGTCCATGTAGCTGTTTATCAAAAGTGAGACCTATACACAGTGGACTTAATGTTCAGGTTTTGCATCTATTTCCCTGCCTCCATTATGCAATGAGTTGGATGGCCCTTTGTTTTGGGCGGGAGGCTGGGTTCCATCTCTCTTGTTTTGGCAACAGCTAGCTTTCTTTTCTCCTCTGAGAACGAACTCTCACCCCCCTGAAATACAGCTTGAGAAGTAAAAAAAAACCCCAACATTCTAAAAGAAGGCAGTGGCAAACCATTTGCTGTTGCTCCTAAGAAAACGCCAGGGCTGTGTCGATGAAGTCCCCAGGAGGAGTTGACTTGACTCAAAGAAGACTTTGCATTTACTGTATGCAACGCTGTCTTTAGGTGACCTAAAGAACCCTATATAAGTAGCAGAGGGCCATTTCCTAGCTGCATTACTCATTTTACAAAGAGGCTGGAAGGCATGTTTCTGGTCAACCATCCTTGGGGTTGATCCTGTTGTTCAAGCACACCTAGTATGGAAATAGGCTTATTGGGTGGAACTTATAATTAAAGCAGTGTAAAGCTGAGATTTGTTTGGGTGTACAGAGAAGAGAAGGAAAAGTAGAGAAGTATTCCTCTGGTTGGCATCCCATATCATTTTGTAGTGCTTTTAAAAGATGCCAGTTATCAGTGGCCTGGTCAAGTGTGTCACATCTCTCCCAGTGAAATGACACTAGAGGGAAGAGGTTTTCTACCATCTTGCTCCAGCCCAGGGTATCTGCTAGCATGGGCTGTTTCATGGTCTGGGGAGAATAATAGAATTATGAGACACAGTTCCCACTGAAGGGACAACTTGCCTGGATTGGGTCATGCTAGGGATAAACCTGTCCAGGCTGCAGAAATCCAGATGACCACTAGGTGGCAACAAGGGAATACAGAAAACCCAAACTCCTTGCCGCTGCCTATGGTTTTCTGGATTCATGTGGCCCAGATATGGTAGCCCAAGTCTTGTCCGAACCACCAAGCTGTGACAAATACACCATATCTTTGGGTAAAGAAAACTGTAAGGGGCAAGGTTTCAGCTTTCTCAACCCAGGAGTTTTCTGTGTAGACACTTCCAAAAGAAGCAAATAGGAACAAATCATTCAACATGTTAGCCCCCACCTGCCTTCTGAAATGCTGCAGCCCACACCCAGGTTTAACACCCCATGAACCTTCATCTCCCTGAGGCAAACCAGTCAGATTGTACATTACATTGCAATATTTATTACTTCAGATGCAATATTTATTACTTCAGATAACATTTCCTCACTTCAGTAATTCAGAAAAGCCCTTCATTATAAAACATACATGTACGTAATCAAAGAACAATGGAAGCTAATTAAAGTTATGTAAATGCTACCCTAGTTAATAATAAGTGCTTTGGTGGTAGCTATATGTATGTCCTGGTAGCAGGTGTGACATTGATGGGGATGCAATCAAACACTCTCTTGGATGCAATATAAGAGGACCTGGTTCCACTGCATGCTAGGCCATCATCCGCTTTGCTTGTATTTGTGTGAACCAACCATACAACAATGCAAGCCATACAACAATAAATCTTAATTTATAAAACATGGTGTAAATTTCCCTCAGTGATGAAATCCAAATCCAGCCAATTTTACACCAAACAAACCATGATGTAACGTGTTGTGTGAGTCAGGTTACTAAGCTTGGGTTATTTCTGTGGAAGAATTGTCATCAACATATTATTCCAATCTTTCTTCAAAGAGCTGAGACAGACTTCTCTTTCTTTCATAAAAGGCAGCAGAGACAATGGTGATAGAGCGTTCAGCCAGTCTCTTTCTGGGAAACCCAGAGTGAGTTAAGTATTTCCAGTTTAGAGATAAAAGTCTCAAATAGTTTGATACTAGAATTCACACCCGGAACATGGTAATATGCGTTCTAACAATAAAAAATGGGGGAGGCAAGATAGCAAATCCCCTTGAAGAAAGGTCACAATGAGACACAAGCTCTGAATCTGATGGACCGTCAATTTGGGAAGAGTGATTATTGCTCTGTCCAGGAGGAATTATTTAGCATTTGACAGACACGGATTCATATGGGAGGAATCTCATAATTAATTATGAGATGTTAATTAACTAAATGAGCTCTCCCTCATTGCAATCTTACTTTTTCCAGTCGCTTTCCCTGAGCTGGGTAGTTTAGAGTATGGCTGCCATAATGTGGTGTATAATCATAATGTGCACATAATGTGCACATAATCACACATGGGCTTGGTTCACACATTGCGATAAACCATGGTTTGTTCAATCCTGGTTTAATAAATAAACCACAATTGGTTGGGTTCATGCATCATTGTAAGCCATGCACTGTTATTTACCGGCCCCCATGACTGAGTTCACACATTTCCCCAATATGGTGGGTTAGTTTTGTCTTAATGCAATATGTGAATTAAAGCTTTATTTGCCATATTATTTGACCCTGTCACCTTAGTTTTATTTGCAAAGGTGTGGTTGCACGTGAGGTAATTCATTTCAAACTTTCTAGTAGCAGGGAACCTTTACTGGTTCACACGTCCTGCTTAGCATGATGGCTTAGCATGAGGTATGCTAACTCATTGTGACTTACTCAACAAGCCATGGTTGAAATAAATGATGGCATAGTGCAATGTATGAACCTAGCCATTGATATTTCTTCCCAGGAACTTCTGCACATCTTCCTTTGAACCTCTGGGAAGTGTTTGAGGACATGCTTGGTTCACAGAAGGTGATGGTGAGACCACACCTGGTGAACACAGCAGTTGTTCCTTGAGAAGAGAAAATGCAGTTTGGCCAGCACTTCGCTCTGGCCGAACATGTGAACCGGGAAGGATAGATAGTGATGGGTAAAGCGTCTTAAAGGAAGGTTGTCTGCCATTCCTCGCGTTCTTACTGAATTTGATACATGTGGAAGCCCCTTTCACAGGCTCTTCTGATATATGGAGGTCAGTGAGTCCGTGCTCCTGAGCATAATTCATCTTCCTGCTCCGCACGTTTGCCACAAGGCTTCTGCGAATGAGTGGAAACACTAAAAGAGCTCTTGAGTTAGGGTTTAAATACCTGCCCGTGCAATAAGCAAAAGAATTAAGATTAGGAGATCGATGGTTGTTGTGGGTCTTCCGGGCTGTGTGGCCGTGTTCTGGAAGTTGTGGTTCCTAACGTTTCGCCAGCAGCTGTGGCCGGCGTCTTCAGAGGGCAGGAGCACAGACAGAAGGCTCGAACAACCATCGAACTCCGGCCGTGAAAGCCGTCGACAATACATTAGGAGATCAGTGGGAGGATGGGAGTGAGAGGGATCCTAGAGGAGAAGTCAGGCAGCAGGTCTACAAGCTCAACCACTGATGTGAGTAATATTATTACAACAGATGACTGTATCAGGGGTTGGCGTGAGCTCGGTCAGTGTTGCATCCTAAATCCTTTGGGGAAGTGCAGTAGGCTTTGTTGGCAAAAGATGCCTACAGGCCATAGAGATGAAACTCAAGGCAGCATCCAGCACTCTTCCCATAGAAAGCAATGATCCAAACACTACTCTGGCTTTCTTGCCCAGGCAATCAGTGTTGAGCGTTGTTGCTATTTTGTTTTTCCAGCAACCTGCCCCCCCCCCGCAAAGTTCCTCTCCTGTCGCTGCTACAGGGCTGCTTCTGAATCTGTCCGCCTGTCGTTTTCAGTTGGGGAGCATCTCCGTTGCAGACGGCCGGCCGGCCGTGACAGGGACAGCAAGGTTTGATTTGCAGCGGGGGGCACTGGGCTGCGGCAGGACAGGGCTGTGATATGCTTGGCAGAGCCCCTGGCAAGGCAGGACGTGCTCTAGAGAAGAGCTGGCACAGGGACTTAAATTATATACATAAGCTCACAGCCCTGCATTCAGCAGTGATTATCTGCAATAGCGCTGTCTGTGGCACCCCTTCATTCCCATGCGTGCAGTAGCTGAAGGAAATTACAGTTCTCATTGCACGCACAACTGTGTACAGAAAGAATAGAGGAAGTCTTTAGGAAAACAGTGTGATTACTCTGATTGGTTTAGCTGTTGACATCTTGTCCTATTGCCTTTATAAAGTCTGTAGCCTTTTCCCTCATTATATGAGCATTTGCAAGGTGAAGATGAAAGTTCCTGCAGTCACTGATTTTAGCTATTATTTACATTACAGATTTTGAGTTGGGGGGGCAGTCCCAATTATGAGTTTGGCCTATTTACAATTTGATGCCAAAAACAAAAATCAAGATGGTACCATTTACCTCCCCTTGATTTCACTTACATGGGACATCCGCTTGGGATGGCTTAAAAAAGGCAAGATACGGGCGTACCAGCCCTTTGAGGTAGGCCAGGTCAAGAAACAGGCACGGCAGGGATTCCAGAAATACTCTTTATTGTGGTGAGGTAGAATAACAGAATCTGAAAAGCCTGTCGGAGTTTCTCTCTGCCCCATCTTATACCAAACAAAATCAAGGTGGGGTAATTTTGCATTTGTTTCTCATGCTTTCCTCTTTCTCAGGACCTCTTTTCTGCAATGGCTTGTTCATTCCTTCCGTATGTCCAACCTCTCTCTGCTCCTTTACAGAATGTGATCGGAGCCCCTCCCATTCTTGCGTGTGTTGCACATGTGATGCACGTAAAAAAGGACCGGGCTTCAAATGTATGATCATAGCCACCAACTTTTTACCCTCCCCCCCTTTTTTACCCCCCCTCTCCCTCATGGATGCCCCTATCACTTCCCTAAACTGAGCAGCTTGGTAGTGAAAACCCTGAGGACAGAGTGGCATCCTCCATTGCAGAAGGTTCATTTGGCTGCACAACCAATTGTCCAGACCAAAGGCCACACTTGGCCTGTACCTCAGGAAAGGAAGCCAAGAGAAAAACTAGATTTTGATGCAATGTAATGCGAATGCAACTAAATGGAATGAAAGGTCATTCATTAAATACGGTTAATGTGATTACCTTTCTGCGTAGCTATTTTTCCCCCTTTCTGTCACATTAAAACATTTAGAGCACGGCGGGCCATACCCAGGACTTGAGAGGGACTCATGCACCCCTGTCTTAGGAGTATGAAGCTGCAACAGAGAGTAGGACCCAAGGACTGCCTTCATTGCTCCTCTAGCATCTACAGCCACATCACTCTGGCCCTAACTGCCCCCTTCTGCTGACCTTTGGCTTCAAGTATTCCAGGAGGAAAATGTTAAGATGGGCCCTTCCTGGCCTGGGTATTCAACAAATCTTGATTTAGGGGGCACAGGCAAGGTGGATTAAGATAAATATGCCTAGGGGAATTTCTCCTTTAGGAGTTGCTGGCTCCAATCCAGGTTTACATCAAGGAGAAGACCAATTAGCTAAGGCAAACAACTCGAAATGAGATCTAGGCTAATTTAGGCCGCTCTAGATCTGGGACTGACAGCGCTAGGAACGGCAGCTAGAGTTGTGATTTTTAAGGGAGTGTTTGATTCTTGAACGAACATTGCCTCAGATCAGGCTGCTGGTTTGCTGACTGGTGGGCTCTGAGCAATTGTTTTCCGAGTTTCTTTTCTTTATTTAAAAAATTAAAGCAGTCACTCCCACTCCGAGACTGAGTTTGGAAGGTTGCCAGGAAACCCCTGTTTGTTCACATCTGAATGCTGCTGTTTGCTTCCTGGGGCTGTTTCAAATGTCATCAGCTTTGGCCAGACTGAAAAGCACAATTGAAGCACCCTTCACACGCACACATGGCACACGCATGCACGGACGCAAACATGCACCCTCTTTTGAGAGGCTGAAAGCAGCAGCACAAATCAAACTTCTGGATTTTCTTTCTTTCTTATTATATTGTACTTTAATGTGTATAGGTTTTAATGTTAATAGTATTGTTGTAAACTGCCCAGAGTCTACTGCTGTAGAGATGGGTGGTGATAAATCTGAATAATAAAATAAAATAAATAAAGGAAAAGGAGGGACCGATGGGGCACAGGTAAGTTGATTAGGGAGGTTTATAATCGATCCATGCTGCCTTTCATTTTCTCCTCCCTCCCTGGTTTGCTTTACCGATTTTCTCCCTGAGAGATTTCCTAGCCGAGATCAGTGTCTGGCTGGAAAATTGGCCTGTGGAGCGGAAGTGAACATGGCCTTTGGGGATGTACAAGACCAGAACCTCATGTACCCTCTACAGCAGCGCTATAGCATCCAGGAAATTGTGCCAGACCAGCTCTTGGCCTTCCGTGCTATTTCTTAGGCATTAGGCCCTAAAGCTGTGGGCAACCTGCAAGGCAGGTTGGGCGTGAACAGAGTCAGGAAGGGGCAGTTGAGTTCATGTCAGTGGACAGGTTGCCTGGCTCTTATTCAGAGGCCGAAAGATGGCTGCAGATGGTGCTGCTAGCATGCTCCAGGATGAGAACTGCTTCCTGCTGCCACAGCAGCACCTGTTCTCAGGAAATCGGCCTGCTGCTCTCCTGCAATCCATGCGGTTGGGGCCAGAGACTCAGCAAGATCCTTTAGGGGACGCTTCTATAAGTGAAGCCTAGGTATGGAGGGCAGAGCAAGCGATGGCTTGCTTCCATCAACTGCATTTTTGGTTGGAGACTAGTGTGGCCCCAGTCCAGCCAAGGCCCCTGTCGTTGAGCTGTCACCTGGATATTCCCAAGAGAGATTGCAGTATTGAACTTTTAAACTAAAATCTTCTTCTGACATGGCAGTTCCATGTGCAGATTGCAAAAAATAATGAGGGATGAGTAGTCAGAAATGCCACCCCTGGGGATAGCTTGACATGGTAAATCTAGAGTTGCCCTTAGGATTCCTTCCTTCCTTCCTTCCTTCCTTCCTTCCTTCCTTCCTTCCTTCCTTCCTTCCTTCCTTCCTTCCTTCCTTCCTTCCTTCCTTCCTATTTTTACATTCATGCAATCTAAAAGCACTCCATTTGATCTGCTCCATATGTATTGGGTTTTGACCTCTGTTGGTTAGGAATTATGGAGGTTGAAATTCGATGTACTTAGAAGGGACCATGTTGGAAGGGGCGTGGTGGCTCAGCGGGTAAGATGCCAGGCTTGTCGATCGGAAGATCGCAAGTTCAGAGGTTCAAATCCCTAGTCCCGCGTGACGGAGTGAGCTCCTGCACTTGCCCCAGCTCTTGCCAACCTAGCAATTCGAAAGCATGCAAATGCAAGTAGATGAATAGGTACCACTTCGGTGGGTAGGTAACAGCGTTCCGCGTGCGTCATGCCGGCCACATGACCGTGGAAGCGTCTTCGGACAATGCTGGCTCTTCGGCTAACAAACCTAGAGTTGGACACGACTGCACAACTGTGCGGGGGGGGGGGGAGAAACTTTACCTTTTTTAGGTTGGAGTGGGCTGGTTTAATCCCTGTGAATTGCACCATAGTGTGAAAGGGATTGAAATTTGTCAAGACCATCCTATCAAATTACAAAAAAACCTAAACTACTTCCTGTCTTGAGGGACAGGAAGGGTCTGATAAGCAGGGCTGGAGCTCTACAGGCCAAATTGCAGAACCATCCTTGATTGAAAGGAAAGCAGGAGAGAAATGCAATCAAAGGCAGATACGGCATTTTGTGTGTGTGTTTGTTTTGGGCCCTACCAAGCGAATTCAAACTGAAACCTGCAGTGGGACAAGAATAACTCGTGCATCAACTTCTGCTGCCTTCTTTTTGGACTTTGGCCTGATAGCTCCCTCCCATCTACCAGGTGGAGATGAGTTGTTTTTTCCTAGCTCGGGTTTTCATCTCGAAAACCAGATGCTGGTTCGTGCTTGCCAGCTCTCCTGCTTCCGCACGCTTCCCCTGATGGAAAAGGAATCATCTCAGGCTTGGGGAAAAGGTTCCTCACCTGCTGAATTGTGCTGGCTGTGTAAGAAGGACATGGTTAACATTCCCAAGAGAGTTGAGGCAGCCTTTGTTAACACTTGGCCCCGATCCATAGCTTCATGTTGCAGAGTGGAGAACCCAGAGCCGCACTCCCCTCTGGAGGAAGGATTTTCAGATAATTTTCTTCACTTTAAATGTCTTTGATGAGTCTCCGCGGAGGAGGGTGTTTGCTTGCCTCAAGTTTCACATTTTTATGGAATAGTGCCTTTTCCTGATTTTTCCGGAGATGGGGATAGCACAAATTTCTGAGTCCTATATAGATTGTTGCCTGCCTGTTTTGTGGATGTGTTGAATTCATTATTCAGTTTCTAAAATGGGTCTAGGTGACTATCACACTTCCCAATTCCCTCAAAAACCCTTAACGCTCTGGACGATGTTTTCCAGGGGCCCAGCCATTGCAAAGGCAGATTAATGCAGAGAGATTACTCTGCACACAGCTGGAATTTAAACCTCCTCATTCCTACAGCTGAGCCCTGGCACTAAAAAGGCTTCCAAAATGAAGCTCTGCTGAGACACAGCTTGGTTTTGTTCACGGCTGAAGCGGCTCAGGTTTTTGAGAGGTTTGGTTTGGTTTGGTTTGGTTTGGTTTTTGAAGCCAGCTTGCAACTACATGTAAACATTCTCTGATGTTTTAAGAACTCGGATAAGCTCTGGATAGACAGGTCTGAACCCAAACCACAGACAAATTAAGCCCCAACACTATGTGGTATAAAAAGGTAAAGGTTCCCCCTGCACAGTTGTGCAGTCGTGTCCGACTCCAGGGGCCGGTGCTCATCTCCGTTTGTTAGCCGAAGAGCCAGCGTTGTCCGAAGACGCTTCCACGGTCATGTGGCTGGCATGACACGCGTGGAACGCTGTTACCTACCCACCAAAGTGGTACCTATTAATCTACTTGCATTTGCATGCTTTCGAATTGCTAGGTTGGCAAGAGCTGGGGCGAGTGCGGGAGCTCACTCCGCACGCGGGGCTAGGGATTCGAACCTCCGAACTTGCGATCTTCAAAAGTCAGACTGGGGTTGCTTCACATGGAAATCAATTCTTGATCCACGTATGTGTAGAAAATAACAGCTAGCATTCTTCACACTTAACCTCACGTGCAACCCCTAGCCCATAGCTTTCCAAACGGTGTGTCGTGACACTTTAGTGCAGGGCTTTCCAAAGTGCCGCTGCTGGCGACACACCAGCGGTGGCGGCAGTGCGGCGGCGGCGCGTGCGCGCACGGCGGCGGTGCGGGGGGGGACGCGCGCGCACGGTGGTGGCGCAGGGGGCGTGCGGCGGCGTGCGCGTGCACGGCGGCGTCAGCCTCCGCTTAAACGCGGAAGCACTGATACCGCGCCGCTGCCGCCGTGCACGCGCGCGCCGTCGCTTCCGGGTGGTGTGGCGACACACCACGCTGTGTGTGGCGACACACTTTTGTGTCGCGACACACAGTTTGGAAAGCTCTGCTTTAGTGTATCGCAACACACAGCTTAGTGTGTCGCGAAGCGGCGGGGGCGTGCACGGCGGCGGTGCGGGGGTGCCCGCAGGGGTGGCACGGGGGCGTGCGCGGGGGCAGCGGTGTGCACGGCGGGGGCAGCGGTGCGCCATCAGTGCTTCCGCGTTTTAGCGAGGCCGCCGCCGCTGCCACCACTGCCATACACACCACCACCACCGCGCACCTCCCCGCGCCGCCGCCGTGCACACCCCTGCGCCGCTGCCGCTGCCGCCGTTGGTGTGTCACCAACGGCAACAGTTTGGAAAGCACTAAACAATGATTTGTTTAACTGCACTTTGGTTCACACAATGTATCTCAATATTGGCTTTGTGCGATGTGTGAAGCCAACCATTTTTCCTTCATTAGTGATTCTGCTCCAACAACAGTTTCTCCTTGTCTGCTGTGACGAAAGATCAGAACTGGAAGCTTCCCTGTATAGGATAGCCGCCTCCTGACGTTTTCTCAAACCAACCTGTTATTTTCTCCACAGACGTATTTTGATATTCCCTCCTAGGCCCCTCTGAGAGAATTTCCAGGCTGCAGGAAATGAAATCTTGAGCTCCTAAGGGACATACAGTATCTAGACTACATGCTTTAATTATTTTAACAGTCATTTTCTCTTTCTAGGAAGCTCTTCCCAACAGTCTTTCATTCCAGGATTTGTTTGATCCATTGCTGAACTGCTCTGGCTAGTTAGGAAGGGTTTTGCTCCTGCCTAGCATAAATCTGTGTGTGTATAATGTAACCCCATAGCTTCTTGTCCCGTCCTCAGTGGATCAGTTGTTCCACTGTTGAAAACTTTGCATAGTTTGCTTTGTTTTCCTTGTGTGTAGTTGACTTTTCAGTAAACCACAAAGGGTAAGCTTGATAACAAAGCATTTCCCTCCCTGGTACATGCTCTGTTCTCTTGGCTTGACTTAATGCTGACAGAATTATAACTCAGGGCTTATTCCCCCTCCCCCAAGCAATCTCTTATGTGGGTGATGAGTTTACGAACAGTGGGATGTCAAAAGAGGCGCAGAGGGATTGTGACAGGGAGCCTAGCCTGTTCAAGAAGATTAATTTCTTTTTATTTTATGTTTGCATAGAAATAGTCCCTAGGATAATTTCTGGGGAGCTCCCCACATGTTGTTCCTATCTCACAGCTAGGCTTCCTCTTGTGAGCTGTTGTTTTTATTTGTACACAGTCTGAAAAGAGTCGCTTGTTTGTGAGATGGGCAGCTATATAAATTTGATTGATAGATAGATAGATAGATAGATAGATAGATAGATACATACATACATACATACATACATACATACATACATACATACATACCAGTAACTTCACTGATTTTAAGCTAAAATGCCCCATGCTGGTTTGGATGAATTCTTGATTTAGATTAGATAGGGTTACCAGATCTGCGCTGAAAAAATCCAAATGTCCACTAGGTAGCAGCAAAGTATTGTTTTGTTTGCATCTCTTTGCTGCCACCTAGAGGTCCTCTAGATTTGGGGCACCCCAAATTTGGTAGCTCTAATTTAGTGGTGAAGGAAGAATACAATCCTAGGGCACAAATAGAAAAGAACTCTTACTCAGACCTAATTTCCTTCTCTGCTTAGAGAGGAAGAAAAGGGGAGGTATTCTTCCAAATTAGTGTGTTAAGTTTCTGACACTTTCTTGTGGGGCTGCTGATTATGTAGGATAGTAACGGCATTATACAGAATATACTGTAATATTAGATTTGTGCTATTACAAATGTCTGTGGGGAGGGAGGGAGGGAGGGGGGGAGGGAGGGGAGGAAGCAGAGGCATCCTTAGTGATGATCACTGGCTTCAAAATGGTGGCCATGATTGGGCAATCAAAGCCCCTTCCCATTCTAACATGAGTCACATGCATTGCACATACATTAAAAGGCGGGGGCTTTACTCACCCAGTGGCACCTGCCATTTTGAAGCCAATGACTGTGGAAATGCATTAGTAAAATGTATTTACTAATGGAGATCCTATGCACCTGCTTTATTTTCCATAGTCATGATTGTGTGATGTTACCTTAATCATCTCATCATTACTTCCCACACCATTGTCCAAAGCCAGGTGTGTACACAGGTGAGGCATCGACAAGAGAAATACAAAAAAACATAATTTGGAGGCTCTCAAGTACTTCAGACCTTTCTGTGCTGTGGACAGCAGAGGCTCCTCACAGCCACCATGCCAGTGACAGTGTACACACTAGGCCTTCCGGTTTCTATCCATATCCTTTGTTTTCGAAGTGAGGGTTGCTATGCTAGCCTTTCTTTGAATGTCAGGAAAAAGTATGCAAGTAACCTTTTGTTTAGTGGGAATAATAAGTAAGCCTATTCCTATCTTACAGTGTTCTTAGTGCAGAAATATCAGGGATAGATGGTGGACTTATATGGCTTATTTTAAGCTTATTAAAATCCAAACTTTAGAAATACGAGGCTTCTTGTGTTTAGATTTCCAGCATTAATAGGTGAATTACATTAGTATTAAGTTTCATTCAAAAATGTTTGAGGGAAAAGATTGCCTGTTTTCTGGGAAGCCTTTTCCAGTTTTTAATTTGGGACATGCTCTTTACTGGAATCATGTGCAATAGTGTCATTTTATTTTTTTTCTGAACGTTGATTTTCCCACCCCCTAGATCTATAGCAAAGATCCATGTTGCAGTAATTTCTCTTGCTTCCCTCATTAAAACACATCAGATACATGCAATTACAGGAGTTGGGTTAAGGACAAGAAATAATCAAGGTAGCTGATTGGTCCCAATTGGACGATGCCAGACAGAAGACTGTTGGATGAGGAGGTGTGGCCTTGAATTTCTTGGCAATCAAATTTCATTGGGATTAAGCATTTTTATTAATAAATGGAGCATATGTGCTTACAAAATAGCTGGCTTTGCAGTCCAGTGTTTATGTACATAGAACCACAAGGGTGGGTTGTACATGTCCAAGAGTCTCATTTTTGCAATCCTCAACCTCCTTTCAACCCCATTTGCTGAATGTTGCCTTGGTTTTCTATCCTTTTGAGACAGGAAACAGATAAAAACTAGTGTTAAGTATCAAAATAAGATTAACTTAGATAAATAAGAAAAAAGAAGCCATCTAAAATCAGGAAAAACTAGGAAATCCCAGCTGCTCTTGTATGTGGCAGAGTCTCTCATATATATATATCCCTTCTCACCCCTATGGGTGGTATGTGTCTTCCTCAACCTCGGGTCCTCTACCAGAGGCCTGGGAGTTTGAGGGTTCTGCGCAGTATCTTAGCTGTTCCTAGCACTGCACTCTTCTGGACAGAGCTCTGATGTTGCTCCTGGGATCTGTTGGAGCCACTCTCCCAGCTTAGGAGTCACAGCCCCGAGTGCTCCTACCACCACTGGGACCACCTTGGCCTTCACTTTCCACATCCTCTCTAGTTCCTCCTTCAGGCCCTGGTACTTCTCCAGCTTCTCATACTCCTTCCTGATGTTGCTGTCACTTGGCACCGCTACATCTATCACCACCGCCGTCTTCTGGTCCTTGTCTACTACCACAATGTCTGGTTGATTGGCCAGTAACTGCCTGTCCATCTGGATCTGGAAGTCCCACAGGATTTTAGCCCTGTCATTCTCCACAACCTTCTGTGGAATCTCCCATCTGGACTTGGGAGGGTCTAGCCCATATGCTGTGCAGATGTTCCTGTGCACAATGCCAGCTACTTGGTTGTGCCGTTCAGTGTATGCTGTTTCTGCCTGTATCTTACACCCTGCCACTATGTGTTGGACTGTCTCTGAGGCCTCTCTGCACAGTCGGCACCTTGAGTCCTGTCTAGTGTGGTAGACCCCTGCTTCTATGGATCAGGTGCTTAGTGCCAGTTCTTGTGCTGCTATGATCAGTGCCTCAGTGCTGTCTTTTAGTCCAGCCCTTTCCAGCCACTGGTAGGATTTCCCAAGGTCAGCCACCTCAGCTATCTGTCGATGGTACATCCCATGCGGGGTCTTGTCTTGCCATGGCACTTCCTCTGCTTGATCTTCCTTCCATGTCTGCTGCTGCTTCAGGCATTCTCTCAGCAGCTCATCTTTAGGCGCCATCTTACTGATGTACTCCTGGATGCTCTGGGTCTCATCCAGGACAGTGGCTTTGAGTGTGTGTGTGTGTGTGTGTGTGTGTGTATTTAGTGTACCATTGTTTCCAGGTCACCAAGGAATTACATTGTAGTTAGTGAACAAAGCAGGAAAGTACATTTCCCCCCCATTGACAAAAGAGGTTTCCGTTTTGGGGTGAGGGAATATGCAAGATTTCACAAACAAGAGTTTCTACTTTCGAGTCATCTTTGATGCAATATAAGACAAAAATATTACCATCCTCAGCTGTTCCAAGCACAATATTATTAAACAGCTGGTTCAACTTAAAACCCAACCAGTGCCAGCACACTATCTTGAACAACCTATTTTTGTTTTCTTTGCTTTGCTTTTATTCAAATCTTAATTGTCTTTTTCAAACCTAGCCAAGGTCGCTCCTAGTGCTAAACATTGTTTGTTCAAACCACCACCATCAGTCCCAATCCTGAATCTGGGCCCTTAGCTTTACTCTGACTTTTTCTTTGTCTCCTTGCTTTGCAGGTCGGATGGGGAAAATTCAAGAACTGTCAGGTCAGTTGCATTTTTTAAAGAGAACATTATTTTGTTACCTTTACCCCTTTCTTATAAGTTCTTGAAATTAGCTTCTCTTTCCCCACTCTTCCTCTCTCCCAACCCCCTGTTGCCCGCATTTTTCTCAGGGCCTGTGTGATATTGGTACTCTTCCCTGGGTAAACTCTGAGTTTTGGACTTTTTTTGCTGTGGGTTATATTGAACACACAGTGTGATAACCAGTGGAAAGGATAGAAAGATGCGTGACACTGCCCTTGAGAGATGGGAAAGGGAAGTCTAGTTGGGATGGGGTGCAGTAGGAGATGGGAAAAATATGTATTTTGGTTAAATTAAATTCCTATAGTCTCAGAATGTAGATATTTTACCTACTGATAAAGTTGTTCGTCATTGATAATTACTGTATATACGTTTTTTTTGTGTGCCTTCCAAGTCAGTGTTGACTCCTGGCGACTGCCTGGACAAGTCCCTGCAGTTATTTATTAGTTGGTAATAAATATTAATCAAGTATTTAACTGCATGCTATATATTGAAAACATAATTAATTATGGTCTTCGCCAATAGGCTTAGGTTTTGAAAGAAACATTACATGACCTTCACATGATATGTGTACTCATGGTTAACTTAACCATGGTTTTCTCAGTGATCCCAATGTTCAGGGTTGCATGCAACATTGAACCATAAACTAATCCCATGTGGGGTGTTTGCCCAACACATTAAAATGTGTTTGGCTAGTTTATGGTTCAGGGTGTTGTGCAAATACAGTATAGCCATGCATGGAAAAGGAAGGAGGAGTGGAATAGTGAAAATAAGAGACAAAGGGCTGAGCCAAGATAGATGGATATTTCTGCTAATAAGCTAGCTGACTGCAACACTGTGAGTCACCATGGAAAACAGTAACTATATATTACAGCAGAGCTTTCCAAACTGTGTGTCGCGACACAAAAGTGTGTCGCCACACACAGTCTGGTGTGTCGCCACACAACCCGGAAGCGCTGATCATCATCAGCGCTTCAGGGTTTTCCCGCGGCGACACACCAACTGCAGCGCGCAAAACCCGAAAGCAGCAGCAGCGCTTCCGGGTTTTTGCGCGCTGCTGCAAGGACGGCACTTCCGGGTTTTCCCGCGGCGACACACCAACGGCGGTTGGTGTGTCGCCGCGGGAAAAACTTTGGAAAGCCCTGTATTACAGCTTGCCAGATGCTTGACATTGACCTGTTTCTGCAGGGTCAAGCAAGCCACTAACACAAAAAGTTTGATGAGAACATGGTCGATGTCATGATTTTGTGATCCCTAAATGTGACTTCTCCATGTTGCAGTCCTAGTTAATACTTGAATGGGAGCCATGAACAGAAAGGCAGTAGGGGTATTTTCAATCCTGGATGCCCAGATTATGCAACTGAGAATGGCTGTCCCGCTGGGTGAGGTGGTTGGGAGAAAGTTACAGCTGTCACAGAGCCAAGGAAAGGAGTAAAAGAGTAGAGTGACATAGCTTATTCCCATTTAGAAGTGACATTTTTTCTATTACATTTCTAGCCTGTTCTTTCTCCATGGAAGGTAGTGCTGCAGTACATAGAAATTCCCACACACTTAGGCCTCACAATAGTTGCATATAGTAGATTAGACTGGCAGGTAGACACTGACCCAAGGCCACCCAGGGAACTTACTGTATGTGGCTGAATTTGGAGCTGAATCCAGAATTCAGGTCTATGTTGTCCAATTCTCATTTAACTTGTGCAGCTTTTAACAGCATGGTATCTTCTCCTCCAGATGTGATGACCTTCAAGGCCCATTATCCCCAGTCACTACAGACGTTGGCAGGGCTCACGGGGAGTGTTGCAGTCTAATACAGTTAGAATAGAAGGCTGCTACTTCATATTTGCTTATTTGCTTGGTTTTAGTCACTGAGACGGCCATAATTAATTGAAAAATGCACCAATCAAGTTTCATTGTGTTTGGGGTCGCTTATTTGCTAAAATCTACACTAGAATGTGACACTATCACACAAAGAGCAGGACTGTTGGCTGTGACTAATAAGTACCGTAACCCAAGATAATGAGGGAGGGTAGAAAGGAAGCAAAATATGAAGAATTGGTACGCCATGGCATTCCACAATGTATTTTTATCTTCTCCCCATTGTTTGCACTTTAAACAATGCAGAATTCTTTTGCACCATAAAGGATTCCGGTAATATTATCCCTGTGGCTTTCAGGTTATGTCTATATTTTCCCAGCTGCGGTTTCATTTCAAAAGAGAATATTCCCTCGGGGTGGTTTGTGTGCGTGTGTGTCTTGCAGGTGGAGCTTTGCATGGCAGTGATAATGTCAGTTGCCGGATGGTGAGTCGCTCATATTAGTGAGGAGAGGCCTTTTGAATTAGGCTTCAGGATTCTTCACTTTGCTGTTGACTTAGTCACATAGATAGCCATAATTCTGTGATTTAGCACTCACGTTTGGGAATGGGGACCCTTTTTTTGAACTCTCTGGAATCTCCAAGCACCTTGATTAATAAGGATTCAAAGTGTTCGAACAACCAATTATAGTAAGGAAGAAGAGGCAGACTTCTTGGCTAACACCTTTCCCAAACTGCTCTTCCCAGGAAGCCATGAGAATTTAAAGTGGCATGAAACTGGTACAAATGGGCTCTGTTCAGACAACGAACCTAATGAGATCAGTTACACACCGAATGGAACCGCTCACACAGCATGTGTTCCTTAATTCACGTTAAGTCTGGTTAATATTTTATAGCTCAGAGTCTTTTGTGAATCCAGCCCTGTGGGCTAGTTTATGGTATAATGCATTATACCAGAAAATGGGTGAATTCAGCCACCAGGTGAAGTATGTTGTGTGAATGCAGCCCTTTTGTGGTTCAGCCAGGGCTTTTCAGAAGGGGTTGAACAGCTGTGTTTAAGAAGCTGTACCAGTGATCCGGCTCCTGCTGAGCTGGAGGTACATGGTACATTTTTGCCAGCTCATCTGGACTGATGGCATCTTCTTTCATTCCAGATGGAGACTTTTCCCTGTGACAGGTGTGCTGATTTCGTGTATTTACACCTGTAGTCCACATGCAGACCCTCTGGGCTGATCGCAGCTTGTCTAAATGGACTGGGAGGATTTTTGCTGATGGCATAAAAATCGTGGCCCCCAGCTCTCTTCTCTTTCACGCTGGCTGAAAGCCATTCAGTGATATCCTTTCTTCAATCTAGGGCCTTACTTAAGGCCTTTCAGTCTCTGAGCTAAAGAAACCCAAAGGGTACCCACTGTCAACATTACTTATTAATACCCGGCACAACTGATGGAAACGTTCTGCACAAGCATCAGTCGCAGGCATCCGCAGGGGTTAACGGGGAAAAACAGCAACATGTGCATCATAATGTCATGGGACAAATGAAGCAAGTTACATACATCATTAGGCAAATACACACGGCTCATTTGTGCAATGATCTTATGCATGTGTTGTCGTTGTTTTGATGTCACTGTAGCTTGTTACAGACGCAGCTGTACTTCCTTTGAATAAGGTAGCCTTCCCCAACCTGAGTTCAGATCAGCCCCAACTGATCTGATCAGTGATCAGGGATGATAGAATTTGGAGGTCCAAACATCTGGAAAGTCCCAAGTGAGGGAATGTTGCAACAGGACAGGTGCACAAGAAATTTATTTATGTGTTACTGATCTTTCTGTGCCACTAAATTCCAGAGGGCTCTGAGCAGCATAGGATTCTCAGTGGATTGTGCATTAGTAGTTCATTTTCCCCCTTAAAACATAGCTATTTTTGGGGAACTGCTCTGGTGATCAGGAGTGGGACTAAGAGAGATTTCATGGTAACAGTGTGTGAAATCAACCAGTTACAGTATCACTGTGCTAGGTTGCACTGCAGATTTGCAGAAACTTTTTTTTTCTTTTCCAGACATAGACTTTGAAAAGGAACTGGATTTTTTTTTTTTACAGTGGTGGCTCTTCTAGAGAAGATGGCAGTGCTAAAATATAATATCTGTGCTCACCCAAACCACAGATTTGTAGAGTTTTAACTTAGAGGGTGTCTTGAAGATCATTGAGTCAAGCCATCCTGTGTTTTAAATACCTCCAGTGAAAGAAAAACTGCCACTTTTAGGAAGTTTCTTCTAACTCTTTTTGTAACACAGCACCCTTCAGAAGCTCCCAGAATTTCTAGCTAGGATGTCTAGGATTGAAATGTTAAGTCTTTCAGCCTCTACCTATCTGGAGAGCGCCATGTTAGGGAAGTCTGCTTTGCTGCGGTATCGATCTCTTGATTCGAGCCGTGTCTTTTGGAGAACATAGAACAAATCTGCTCCCTTTTCTGCATGACAGATGGTAGTCCTATCTACTCTCCAGTTTCTCTTTTCAAGCTAAACGTATCCAAGTTTTTAATAAGACTTGGTTTACAGACTTTATAGGAGAGGGGTTCTCAACCTTTTTGGACCACCAGGCTCATTGGGAATTTGGAGGGCATCTTATGGGAACTCACACAGAATAGTTGCCATCGTGATTTTGGCCATTCACAAAACATCCCTATACCAGCCACCTCCTGCTTTATTTTCTAAGAATACATTTAAATTCTAGTTACATTGATCACCAGGCTATACCACACAGCATAAAAATACTGCATGGTGTATAAAAATAGAGAAACTTCCCTCTCCAAAAAGGGAGGTAGAAGTCATGTAAAATCCTGTACGTGAAGGCATGACATAACACTGTATGTAACATCTGTATTTCTCTACTCTGACAAGTTAGGAGAAGGTGGACTGCATATATACCATTCTGGGAGCGTTTGAATTTTTAAATGGGCCCCACTAAAGTATTGTTGGAAATGCAGGTTATGCTTGAGACTATTGCTTTGCTTTGCATATGCTAACTTCCCATTCATTCTTTAAAAATTAAAAGCATTTAAAAGAATAATATTAAGTATGGTGGGAAATTTGATACGTGCCAAGGAAGATGTTGGCAGGCACACTAATAACCCCTGGATGCCATATTGGGAATCCAGGATGAAAAACAAGATTCCTGCCATCCTTAACTGGCTCTTTCTGAACGTCCTCCTGGTTGTCAATATCCTTTCTAAAATTCATCAACAAGAATTGGACCCAGTGTTCCACATGTGGCCTAGCAGTTGCAGGAACACAAGGAAACTTTGTGTTGAAAAGAGTTGGCTTGAGGAAGGCATTGCTGACAATGTTATACCTTGTAGATCAGAGCTTTCCAAACTGTGTGTCGGGACACATTAGTGTGTCAGCTGCAGTGTCTGGGTGTGTCACGTCTGCTGTTGCCTCCGAGCCCTGCCAGGATTCCGCGCAGGTCCTAGTGCCTGCCTTGTGCCTGGCTGCCTCCAAACCTGCTGTGATTCTGCACAGGTCCTAGTGCCTGCCTTGTGCCTTGCTGCCTCCAAACCTGCCCTGCCAGGATTCCACGCAGGTCCTAGTGCCTGCCTTGTGCCCTGCTGTAAGAGTGTGTCGCGAAATGATGCATGTCTAAAAAGTGTGTCACCAACATGAAAAGTTTGGAAAGCTCTGTTGTAGATATTATTATAAACTACAATTCCCATCATTCCCAAACAGAATGACCTACAGCTTTGCTAGCTGGGATAGGTGTGATAATCAGAACATCTTGTAAGCATTAGAATGAGGAAGGGCAATGATTTTTTCCTCTGATGTTTTTTTAGTCTAACATTTTTTCAGGTTTAGAAAACAACTATGTTTATTGTTATTTATTGTATTTCATACTCATCTTCATTTATGTTCTGGGGCAATTTACAGTAAAATAGGTCAAATAGGTGCTTCAAGAGTTCATTAACGATTGAGTAGGAAATAATTACCAGGGGGTGTGGTGGCTCAGCGGTTAAGACGCCAGCCCTGCCTGACGGAGTGAGCTCCCGCACTCGCCCCAGCTCTTGCCAACCTAGCAATTCGAAAGCATGCAAATGCAAGTAGATTAATAGGTACCACTTCGGTGGGAAGGTAACAGCGTTCCGCGTGCGTCATGCCGGCCACATGACCATGGAAGCGTCTCCAGACAACGCTGGCTCTTTGGCTAAGAAACGGAGATGAGCACCGGCCCCTAGAGTCGGACACGAATGTGTGGGGGAACCTTTACCTTTAGGAAATAATTTTCAGCAGAAATAAAGCAGGAGAGATGCTTAACTTGCCTCCTCCCCATGCCATAGTTCTGATTTCGATGCTGCTGCTGATTTCCTTATAACAAAAAAGACATGGGAAATCCCAAACAAGGGATTCAGGATGCCACTAGTTTTGATCCTAGTGCTTTGACAGTACTTGGTGTCTGTGTCGTCTGAGAGTTGGGTAAAAGGTCTGATCCATCATGGGTAGTCACTGAATGATTTAAAAAGTTTGCCTTAGTGTGTTGTTCCACATAGCTCTTTCTGTTGGTAGATGCATTTGTTCATTGCAATATGCAGCCATCCTGTTTCCAGTGCAATGGCAGCAGAGTAGGATCAAGTTGAGACGTTACTTCACCTCTAATGAAAAGGGTCAGAAATTATATCGGAGCATCTGCAAAGAAACAGCAGTGTGTCAGGACCTTATGTTCTTCTACTGCAGAAAAGTGCATGAGAATGTACATTGTCCACACCGCATGATCTGCCACTGTTCATTACCCAGCTTCCTAAATTCTTCTGCAGCTGTTCTGGATAGAAACTGTACACTGCACTTTTTTCTAGATGTCATCCTATTATATTATCTAGGACAACATATGAGCACTGCAAAAATCTAAATGATCATCAAATGGCAGCAAATTGGTAGAAGTTTCTGCATTCCTTTGTTGCCATCTGGTGGATGGCTGTAGTTTTGCAACCTACATGCGGTAGCTTTTCATGATCAAAATCAGGGCTGGCACTGGCATTTGCTGGCACCTTGCATGCTATCACCTGGGAATGGGGTGGAGGTGAATACTTAGCATGAGATAACTGTGCATATGGTAAAGAAAGGATGCTCCATTTTTCTCAGCTTGAGAACCAGATCAGGCACGTGAAAGGCTGCACTCCAAAAACGGATGGAGCCTGGGCTCATTTTGGGAGAGGGCTTCGGGAGTTGAAAAGGGTGAGTGGGCCCTTTAAAGCATCTGGAATCCCCCAAATGTTTAAAAAAAAGAAGCAGCAACATTCCTGGCTTTATTCAGTCCAAAGAAGTTTGGGGACCCATAAAAAGAATGCTAGTGACTCACACTTTTTGCACCTCAGTCAGAGGCTGAAAGAGAAGTGAGGTTGGGGAGAAGCAGGAGCTGCCATCCTTTCACTTCACATAGGACTTCCAGGAAGTGAAGTGACTTGCTGAACAGCCCTGTCTCCAGCATGAGGATCATTTCTGGAGCGTGGTTTCCTCCAATCCTGCCTTCAGCCCAAAGTGGGCACAGGTAAGCTGAGGGGCCACTTTGATCCTCTCCATTTGAGGAGGAAATGGCTGGCACATCTCCTCTTCCATCAGTAAGTGAATTGGTGCCAGCCAGTGGAGTTGCTAGGCAGGCCTCAGTCTTTCTAAGGACCCAAGGAGTCCTCTCTAAACGTGGTGGTGGATGGGACTTCTCTTTTCACCATCTTGCAACAACGGTTGAAGCCTGAGTTGGGAGCGGCATTCTGCTTCATTTTTCTCTATAAGCACTTTGCTCATTACTTGTGGCAAAGGCCACATTTTATCCTCCTGTTTTTGCTTCCATTATTGCTCACATGGCATCAGTTTTCCTGGTTGTTTATGGGAGCAGTGCCACAGATCCGACAGGTGTTTGAAGAAACAACAAGAAGCCCTGATCTTAGGAAATGGAGTGTCCTTGCTCAGTGTCCTTGCACAGGTCCTGTCAACTGGGCTTAGGTATATGGCTTTTCCATCGGGGGGGGGGGGATAGACACTTACGGGTCACAGCTGTCTGTTTCCTGTTTTCCCATGCTTAACTGAAGCTACAGTCTGCTGCCTAAGGCAGCTGCCTGACTCTTGCCTCATAGTAAGCCTGCTTCCGCATATTTCATATGTTATGGCAAAGCAAGAACCCTCCTTCCTAATAAAAACATTGGAGCAGAAATGTGATGCTTCGGGGCAGGGCAATTACATCATGGCAGTAATATGATGAGTACTCTGGAAGAGTGTGATCAAGTTTGTCTGGCTTGTGTTCTTTCTGATGTGACTGCTGGAAAAACAGAGGTAGCATTTTGTACCATGATGGTGTGTGGTGGGAACATTGCTGTATAATGTGAGTTTACTGCAGCATAAGCATCTCTCGGGAGATTCCTGGTGCCTCAAGAACAAAGCCCAGTATATTGAGTTAGGGAAGAAAGGGATCGGTTTGTCTTGGATGTCCCTGCACCAGCATTTACCAAATACCAGCAGCATACTGTAAGTTACAACAATAGTCAATAGTCAATAGTCAATAGTCAATCATTACTTGAATGCCTGTCCTTACCGGTTTCAAGCCCCACAGAGCTGGGCAAGATCAAGGAAGCAAGAATTACACAGACTATAGAAAGGTACAGCCTGGAAGACCCACAACAGCTACAGAAAGGTACCTTAAGTGCTAGTCTTAGGGGTATGTACTGAATATTGGAAACTACAAGAGAAATTTCCAAGGCTCATTTATTAGTGAGTTTGTTAAGGCAGAGTTTGTTGGAATGTTTTTTAAAATAGCTTCTGGCCACCTGGGCCAAGTTGCCGTTAATGAGATAAGCTACCAACAGACTGCCCTCCTGTTTCTTGGTTGTTCATGTCGAGCTCTCCTTCCATTACTCTGCCCGCCTCCCTACAATCTCTCACAACTGGGAACCGTGTCCAAGATGTGGGGCGTGGAAATAGTGAGAAGGTTTTAGGAGTTTAGTAGGCTGTAACCCTTCAGGAGCAAGTGGCAGTGTCTCTGGATGGTTGGACCAGAGTTTGTACTTTTCAAGGGTGTTGGGCTGATGTCCAAACCTTGGCACAGCCAGAGGGTTGCTCAGGGCCAGTGGATGTTAAAAGGGCCGGCAAAGCCCTAGACCTGACTTGATTCCCATTGTTCCCAAGTATCCACAAACATCTTAAGATGATGGGAGAGCTGGATTAAGCACCATGGAACTAAGCAGCCGCGAGCAGCATATTCTCGGCGCAGGACTGTTGACTTCTGTAGGCTTGCAAAAATCTGAAGCCAGTCCTGCTGGGGAAGCAAGAGGGAGAGGTGAAATTTATGATCAGGCCAAGGTCGTGGTTGAGCCATCTCTCCTCGGTTTTGTTGTGCAGCATTTTCTCTTCTCAGCAAGCTCTGTCCTCCTGTCTCCAGTGCCACTTTATGTGCGGAGAGAAAGAAATAGTGACAACTCCCCCAATTACATAACATTCCCGTGATGTCAGGTGGAGGAGGGGAGAGAGCTGTTTGCAGTACCTCCTTGTCACCGTCCCATCCCATCTGGTGCTACAAATGCGGAGTCCCAAAGTGCCGCCTTCACATGTTGGAGCTGAGCTGGGAGACAAGCCTAGAGCTGCTGAGGAGAGGGGTAGGCCTCTGTCACAGGTTAGACGGGGGGCCCCCACAAGGGAGGCATACGCCCTCCCCGGATTATTATTTCCAACTCTGGGGGCTTCAAGGTTGAAATTAGTGGGAGAGTGAGAACTGGGAGCCAAGACTCCAGGTCACACCCTCAGTCGAGTGCGTGGCTGGGGTTGCCAAGTTAGTGCTTGGGCATGCCAACGACAAGGCTAATGTAGCAGCAGGTTGCTAGGAATTTGCTGGGATGGATGGAGGGGGTGCTGGGAGATGACAGTTTGGAGGAGGGGGAGTGACAATGTACAGGGCTGCTGCCAGGAAACATTGCCATAGCAACCAGAAACATACACAGCAGCAGCTTTCCAACAGCTGTTTCCATGGCAAGCACCACGTTTCTTGCTTAGGTAGCAAAGACCAGCCACCCCGCGTGTGGGCAGCCGTTTGGATAGGGCACCGGCAGCTCAGTGCTGAGATGCAGCTGCTCCTGGCAAGGAAGACACCACTGTTGCACGAGGCAGTCTGGGAGATCATTAGTACTCCTGCTCTTATGGACAAAGACTGGAATAGATAATATCCCCATGATATTTCAGAGGAAGGAACTGCAAAACTCTTAAATGATCTGGTCCGGTAAAGGACAGATCGATTCATTCTCCCTCGTTTGCCAACTCCTTTTGCTCAATTCGGGACAGGCAGGCATATCATCGGAGCAGAAAGCCTTGCAATAGTAAGGCTTCTGAAGAACAACTGACCTTTGAGGGGAATTGGAATGCTGTGCTTATTCCTATCTATTTCTTGACCTCACTGCTACTACCACTATTAATAACTTTGAAGAAGCACGAGTACAGGGCGAAAGGGAGAAAAGAGCTAAAAGGAAGGCACGTCAGGCAAACCCTCATCATGACCGTCTCCCACCCGGAAACCTATGCCCTCATTGCGGGAGGTTGTGCGGATCCAGAATTGGCCTTTATAACCACTTACGGATCCACTGTTAAAATTTTACCTTTGGAAGACAATCTTACTCAGCTACGAGTGATCGCCAATGACTACCACTATGATTCTCTGCTCAGTATCACAGGGCTTTCATCTGACTCCCTCCCTCCCCCCCACCCAGCTTGTGTCTCTTCCTACCCCCAGCCTTTAGTGACACCTCCTTGGTTGGCTCCATAAATAGGGATGCGAGATTGAATCAGGTACCTGCATCGAGGCCAATTAGCTGTGATTGTGGGTTGCCAGCTGCCTAGCAGGGTGGCAGAAGAATCCATGCTGGGGTTTGAAAGGCCATAGGTCCCCCAGCAGAACAAGGCTGCTAGGGCAACGAATGCTCCCTGCTGCTTGCTCCACTTTCCTCTGTTACTAGTTGTCTCTTTCCAACTCTTGCCTATCTGGCTGCGCACCAAAAGCCACCAGCAGCAGGACGGGCTCCTCAGAGGTGGGAAGCAGAAGTCTGCAAGGGAGCCGAGGCACCTTGGCCATGGAGACTCCGCTTAATGGAGTCTTCTAAGGAAAGAGGGTTGGCAGCTGGGGTTTTGCTGGGGTTAAGCCAGGAAGGCCAGGTTTTGCCACCCATTAACCCACATGAAACAGATTCTAGTAAGCCATAATCACCAAACAGGCATAAACAAAATCCCCAATGCCAGAGGTACTTGTTCCATTCAAGGCATCATAATGAAACGATGCAGCTGAGTCAATGTAAGCTCAGGGAAGGCCCACTGATCCATCTCTCACATGCTGGAAGCATTTTGTGCCGCCTTTGCAGGGATGGATTGAAGTGTCAAACTAAAAGGAAGGACAACACAGATGGAGAGGCAGGCCAAGGTCCATTCCCACAAGTCAGTTAAGATAAGAGGAGGCAGATGTGGGGATAGAATGAAATTAGAGAATTAGAAGAAGTTAGAAAAATCAGGGAAAGCTGATCAGGAATGGGCAGGCACCCTATTTGAGCTGAAGCCTTGTTTTCACTGTAGGTTCATCTACACTCCCCCATTGATGGACTTGCCTGCCATCCTTGAGAGGGGAGAAAAGTATGCTGTTGTTAAAACTTTTATCGCACCCTAGCAAAGAGGCCAGTAGTGTTGTAGCCCTCGTCCCTTCTCTTCTCAGGAGTACCATTTTAAGATTGCAACTAGGGATCTCACATGATGAAGAGATAGAAATATTCCTTGCATATAAAATACTAGTTTTCTATGTGGAGGGATTTTTAGTTTCTTCATGTAGGAACAAGGCTTTACCATGGATCCTTGAAGGCCATATTGAAAGGAAGACAGTGCTGACTCCTCCTCCCAAAAGGAAGAGTAGACAGAAGAGAAATGCACACAATCTTGTGCAATGCCCACTTTCCCCACCTTATCAACTTAGGGTGGTCAACTCCAGCTGAAACCAATCCTAGAGATCTCCATCTCCACCCCATATATGTGTAACAGTTCTCAGACTGATAGTTTCAGGAGACAGTTGTGTAAACAACCAGCGGCAAGTTCCTGTGTTATCAGTCAAGAGAAAACAAAAGTCTCCACCCTAATGTACTTTGTGATATATTTATTTTAAATGAAAAATAGTTGTGGCCAGAATTCTTGTAACTACTCTCCTTTTTTCTTAATAAATCTTGCTAAAGAGACTGTGAGAATTGTGCTTGGAAAAGAGTTACCTTCAGTTCAGGCAGAAGCCAAAGAACCTGATAATGGCCAAATCCACCCCGCTGTGCATTCTTTGTGGACAGCTTTGAATGTCATCCATGCTCCTCCAAGTCATGTGTGGCAAGGACCCTGGTTGTTCCTCTTGCTGCAGGTCTCACGCCTTCAACCAATGTGCAATCAGCGCACAAGAGCCTTTTGGTTTTAATCTCATTCCATCATGTGGTCAACCGCTCAACAAGAGTTAATGAATTTGTTTTTGTATATACATATGTGTACACATTCATATTTCAATATCATTTTTCTACTCTGAATTGATTTCTCATTTCCTGGACATTCATAGTGTCCTCATGCAGTTAACCACTTGACCAATGGTGTATCTACCCCTCTGTTAACACACTGGAAGGTGAAGGGAGCAACTGGAACATGAGGAAAGCTTCAAAGAATGAATAAAGGGAAGGGGTAGGGCAAGTAGTAAGGACACTATATATACAGGTTGACAAAGTGAGGAAACTAGGGGGCATTGCACAGGTACAGTCTGTCCATCTATCTATCTATCTGACTGGATGACCAGTTGATTGTGTGACCATCCCATGGAAGGGAGGGAAGGAGGGAGGGAGGACAAAGCAGGAGCTCCGAAAGAAAGGGGCTGTGGCCAGTATTGCAACCACAGGAACTCTGAGGGAGGACAGGGAGGCAAACAACTGGATGGGAATTTGGGCAGAAAAACAGGTGAGACCACAATAGATGTAGAAGTTTGCAGAATCATGCTCTGGAAATGGTGAGAAAGGCTGGAACCATACAGTATTCCAAAAGAGTGCAGGAACAGGACAAAACAAAATGGAATCAATAACTACTGATTAATTGCCTATAAAATAATTAATTATAAAATTAATTGCCCCCATGGCATGTACCAACTATTCTCTCATACACACATCCTCTCTTCATTTCACCCTAAATGGTAGAAAAGGAGAAAGAAGAAACAGGATGGAGAGGGGGTGAGATGAAAAAAGAGTGGCTTAGGGACAGGAAGAGAAGAAAAAAGAGAAACTCAGCTGAATGGAAATGAGAGGGAAAGAGGCAAGTGAACAGGGAAGGGAAAAGACAAGAGAAACTTGGTTTAGACATTACAAAAAGGTTTAACATTCAGTAGTCCTCAGCAAACCTAATCTTCAGATTTAGGCTGAAGAGACAGGCTTTTCAGGGTCATCTGAAACCTCCTAGCTATTTTCAACAGTTTCTCCACTAGGGGAATATAAGAGGACATCTCACCCTAATTCACAAGTAATTATCTGGGGGGGGGGGGGGAAACTTGTGTCTTCCTGTCATGTTCACTCTGTGTCTTGTGATGGATGTTGCTGTCCTCAGCCAAACAAACTTAATTCAGAGGAAGTTTTCTTCCACTTTTAAAATTCTGAGAAGCCACCTTAATCTCTTTCTCTCTTGAGGGAAAGGTTTTCTGGGCCCTTTGTTGTTAAGATGCCCTACACATATTCTTGTTTTTCTCTAATGGCCTTCACTGTGGCCTTATTGAGGAATGAAGAAAACAACAAAATCCTAAGAGAGAGAAAAAAGAAGCCTTGTTGATCTATTAAAAAAAAAGTACAATCCTCAAGCTAGGAAATATATATTTTAGTACCAACTTAGATATAGCAAAATAAGAAACAAGCTTTTTAGTTCAGGAGTTCTCATCCAGCAAGATGTTAAGCAAGGTAGTTAGAGGAGAGGAAAAAAGCTGGCTTGATATAGAAGTCATAATGTCTACTTTTAGGCAGATTTAGGAGGAAATAGTGGACAATTGTAGGCTGGTTTCAAGTTATAACCAGTATTGCTGGGAAAGAAGGATCCAATGGCTGATCCTTTATTTTGAAGACCTAAAATCCAAGCTGGATTTTCCTCCGAGCTTGAGGAAAATATACAGACTCCTTGTTAGTGGACAAGAGATATGAAAGAATTACAGTCTTTTATATTAGTGAGGATGGAAATTATTGGTGATGATGTTGCATTGAGTAGAAGAGTCAGTAAAGTCTGAATTGGATAGAATCACTTAGCAGTTGAAGGAAATGTTGCCATCAAAATACAGAGTAAATAATCTTCCTCCAGTTTCTTGATCCAGTTTTCTGGGTCTCTAGAATTCTTCATCAGTTTGAATAATAAGCAATGTTTGGGGGAATGGGGTGTGTTATGTGTACTCTCCACTATTCACTACAATGCTTGGGGATTACTGCATGCACACCACTTCTGTATACATTGGAGAGGGAATAGGTGCCCCCCTGCAAATTGTTGAGCTGCCAGCAATCCCATCCAGTTATGTCAATGGTGAGGGATGCTGAGAGTTTTGTTCAATAGTCTGTGGAGGGTCACAGGCCCATTCCTGAAGTATGCCATACTGTTTGAGTGACCAAAATTGTGGTTGTAAAGATCACTTTAATTACTTTGGGGGGCAGAGAGCTGGAAGTGGGTGGGGCCACAATGGGCAGGCATGGTCCTTGGGGGAATTTGAGGAGGTTTTTTTTTTTGCTTTTTAACTGTGATCTATCTATTTTTGGTCTTGCAACATCATTTTTCTCTGTTCCCACTTAAAATGTCAGGAAACTGCTGTTGGTTTTCAGCAATCATGGCAAGAAGAGTCGTTGGGGGGCAGCAGAAAGGAACTTGAGGGCAGCAGGCCACCCAACCCCACTTAGAGTCCCTACAGGCAGGTCAGAGAAGCTGAATCAGGCAAAATGTCTCTAGAGGCTCTCAGTTTGCATTATTAATTCAAACCATCTTGTTTAAGGGAATGAGTGTTACCAGAAGCTGTTCTAGTGAGGAGCAAGTATGTTCTCTTCAAAGGAGTCTCTTCAGAAAGAGGAATGGGAATAAGAAGAGAAGATTCCTAGGATGGGGAGCAAATACGCTGGGGAAATGCAGACAAGGGTGGGAAATACATTTTTTTAAAAGCCCTTGTTTCTATGGTGACGAGAGACTGGTGCCCTCCAAAGTCAGCATGGTTTCTAAAATAATCCTAACTGCTCCTCCAGCTTGTTTCCTGGTTTTAATTAGTAGCTGGAGCATGAGTCATGGAGAATTGGAGGGAAAGGGTGTAATCAGGGGAAACAAAGGGCCTAGGGGCTCCCTTCTCCTGCACAGCCTGAGTGTGTGAGGGGCCGAAGCATCAGACACTAAGCAGGTGTTATGGAAGAAGACGGGAAAATGGTGAGCAGGGGAGTGGGGGATGGGACGTGGCGCAGAGGCTCCTTTAGGCTTGTCGTGGCTAATGTCCATTAATATTTGACTTTTAAAAAGCCCTCTCTGTACTCGTGGCTATTGTTACATGAAAAGACCCCGTGTTTTTATGGAGGGTTTTGTGTAGGGTCATAATAACCCTGTTATTCATCACTTACCTTGTATGTAGAGGGCTACAAACTAAGTCACTGGCATTCTAGTTACATGCTGTCATGTAGCATGGTTGAGCCTTAGTCCATCTGAGCAACTGCAGAGAGCTGTCTGTCTATATCAGTGTTTCTCAACCTTGGCAACTATAAGCTGTGTGGACTTCAACTCCCAGAATTCCCCAGCCAGCATGCTGGCTGGGGAATTCTGGGAGTTGAAGTCCACACAGCTTAATGTCGCTGAGGTTGAGAAACACTGGTCTATATAAATGGTAGGATTGTTACATGAAGATGTACATTCTGCAGACCTTCAAAGTCAGGTGAACAAAGCAGCAGCTTTCTGATGAATTTAATGTGCACATGAGTTTTCAAGTACAGTATTTTCGGTAGGAACTATAGACATGGAAGGCCTAAGACTTGAAATCCTCGCCTGGCTTGGAGTAGGAGCTTTCCTCCTGACTAGGCTCATACTGCAAGCAATCTCAGGGTCTGTGCTTGGGGAGTGCGAAATTATAATATGAATGAATCCAAAGCATCTACTGCTTTGCCCCTTTCATTTTTCCAATCATCTCCTCTTCTTCTTCTACCAATGTCAAAGCTCCTGTCTTCAGGACAGAAGAGCTTATGGATATTCCTGTGAGGGCTGGGAAGATCTGAAATTGAATCTCCAACTCCAAAGTCATAAAGCTTGGAAGAGAAACTTGAAAAATCCTGTGACTCCTCTAGGGAACATAGGATTGGAGGTTTGGATGAGTAGTTGTGTGCTAAATTGATTTAAGAGTAGTGGAAAAACATGATTTTTCCAGCCTAGTAGAAGAATGAAGCTTTTACCTATGCAAGAAAAGATTTCATTCTCTTACATGCGTCTTGGTCATTAAATATTTTATGTATCTTCTCATTTATCATATTTTCTACAGAGGTACATAGTTCAGGTGGGAGTTTTGTGCAGACATACTCAGAAAGGACCCATAGACTTACACCACAGTTTCTCTGTGGAATGGGGTGATCTGGTGTTATCTAAAATAAAGATGCTAAAATCCCTTTCTAGGGAAACTGGTGTACATGAAAATACATGATAGGTTGTTAAGATAAATCCAATGACCTACTGTAGGTGGTTGGTTTGTAGGAGGACTGTACCATTTCTCACACTTCTAACTTCTCTGGGCATATCCTCAAAGTAATCCCTTCGGTCTGAGGGACTATACTCTGAGAACCATAATTCACCCTGACCCCAACATTAAGAAGATTTGTTCCTTGTTTTGTTGACTGATATAATGGAACCCAGCTTGGGGCAATGTTCTCCCAGAGACTATGTGGCAAACACTTTTTAATTTAACCTCAAGGGGAAAAAAATCCACATTGTCATACTGTATGTCTTTTCTGCCATCCTTTATGAAATAGGGATTTGTAAAAATCCAAGCACTTCCCAGCCTGAAGGATCAGACTACAGTATACTTTTGCATTTATCTGCTTGTGTGAATGTCCTGCTCACTTGAGAAGCTAAGGAACCACTTAAGGAAGATATCAGCCCTGATTTCTTGGGGTGTGTGTGTGTGTGTGTGTGTGTGTGTGTGTGTGTGTGTGTTAAATCCATATATTAACAGTGCCTGCCTTATAGAAGTTACTACAGTGTTTTTCTCTGAGCAGCTCCTGTAATATTAAGTCTATATTTATTTTATTTATATATTTATTACACTTATATTTCAACTTTTGTCTAAGGAACTCAAGGAAGCATACATGGAGTCCCTCCCTCCCCACATTTTTATCTTCACAATGGCAACTCTGAGAAGTGGATTGGGCCAAGACAGAATTCACGGAGAATAAGCCTTGTTTAACTCAGTTGGGCTTATTGCTGAATAGAAAAATACGATGACATCATTAGCACTCCCCTGATGGCCAAGCTCCAATCTGACTCAGCAATGAGTTTTGCTAGTGGTCTTGTCCTTACCATTTTACTATGGGACAGATTAAGGGCAGCAATAGGTGGATTCCCTGGCTTTGTTTCGTCTCCCATCAAGCATCAGCAGCTGGCAGGAAAAAATACCAAGGGCTTTCCAATGATGATGGTGTGCAATTGACTCATGGGGATTGACAAAATCACCATCAGTCAATTGCAAAAGGCAGCTTTATTTGGAACAGCTTACATCCTGTGACGATACCTTTAACACCATCAAACAACAACCAACATCTGCCTATCCTAGGTCCTTGGGAAGGACTCGATAGGTGGATAAAAATGCCAGATCCAGTCTAAACATCTGGCTGACTGTGTGATCAAAAATAATAATTTATTAAACTTGAATGCCACCCAACTCTTAATGACTCTGGGCATCTTGTAAGAAGTAAGTGAGTAAGTAAGTAAGTAAGTAAGTAAGGCAGGATGGACTTGGGATGAAGGCTTTAGCTATTTTTCAGGCTGCATGAATGACAGGTTGTTGGTGCAGAGGATCTCTGCCCCAGTAATCTGTCAACCAGGCTATTTCTGAATTTAAGGATGTCAGTCTCTTGGAAGAACTCTGTCCAAAAATGGCCCACCTCACAAGTCAGTAGGTGAGGAGTGGTATGGAATGAAGCAGGAGGTGGC
This sequence comes from Charina bottae, assembly GCA_023362775.1. NCBI lineage: Eukaryota > Metazoa > Chordata > Lepidosauria > Squamata > Charinaidae > Charina > Charina bottae. Next base: position 11,533,042 of record JALMGJ010000021.1, on the reverse strand, counting down.
TTTCACCTCTCACTGAGAGAGGTCCCTCCTGCTTCATCCAGGCTAATTCTCTAACTTACCAACCTGTTATCTGTAGCTTGAATCATGTCAACTGGATTTCTATTTTCTCAGTGGAAACGTTTCGCTCCTTATCCAAGGAGCTTCTTCAGTCTGAGCAAAGTTGGTAAGGGAATCCTAAATATGTTTCTAGGTAGCCTAGAAACATATTTAGGATTCCCTTACCAACTTTGCTCAGACTGAAGAAGCTCCTTGGATAAGGAGCGAAACGTTTCCACTGAGAAAATAGAAATCCAGTTGACATGATTCAAGCTACAGACAATTCCACCTGGATGACTGAGAACCTTCATAGACATCTTACCAACCTGTTAGTTGGACAATTTTTGAACAGAGGTTTACCAGTCTAAAAATAGTTAATGGGTGTCTCCAAGCAATGGTTAGTAGACTGTGAGGAACATCCTCAAATCATTTTACTTTTACAGGGTGTAAATAATAAGAAAAATCTCTTTGCTTCCCCTGCAAATGATTTTCTTTATATGCATCTCCATGACACTTTGCACAATATTTGACTTTACTGTCTAATACAGAATTTGGCATCCAGAGCAACTCCATTGGCTTTCCTTTCCTTTTTTCTCTTCAAAAACAGATTTCTTAATGATAAAGGTATGTTAGATCAATTATGTGTATGTTAGATCAATTATGAAATCTCCAAATTGGGTGTGTGTTGAAGACACAGAGCAGCAATGCGCTCTAAACTGACTTGGTGAGCAGGGAGGAGAGAATAAATTGCCCAGGATAAATACATATATCCATACTTCATCAACTGACATTAATGCACTAAGCATTCAGAATTGGCACAGTTTATATAAGTGGTCTTTATGTGATTCAACTCTTTCCCTTCCTTTTGAAAAAATGAATCCATTTCACTTTCTAGAACATTAATGTTTTAACCAAGACAAATTTACTCCTTCCTACATTAGTTTGTAGGTGCTTTTTTTTTAAGTTGGCATGAACATTTGCTGGCATTTTCATGAGCTCACAAAATGAACACTTTTTTGATAGCTTCCCTGAATGTATGTACTTTTTTTTTTTACAAGCATTTTCATAAAAGATGCTTTTTGGTATGCAATCTTTCCTATTTTTCTAAATAGGTAGAAAAACCCCCACAGAATTACAACACTGCTGTGATCTAACAGAAAAGGTAATAATACCATACAGTATAATGTGATGCAATATGAAATATAATTTGGAGAACTGTGAAAACTGAAGAATAGCATGCCAGTTTTTACGTAACAGTTTGGAATGCGTAAATGGAGTCAAGTCGCATTAAGAGGTAAATCAAAGAAATTTCTCACTACCTTTCCTCCCTCCACTTTTTAGGCAAGGACCTATTCCCCAGTTTATAAATGCCATAGCAAATGAGGTTTAAGGACATAGCAGTAATTTCAATTCAAGTGTGTAGTGCAGCCTGTTCAACATGCAGCTGTCTGACCCCAAAACAGTACAGTATTTCCTTTTGCTTGCTAAATCAGATTCTTTCACTTCTTTGTCTAGCTGGGCTGTTACATGCTAAAGAGGGCTGATGCTTTCACTTTCTAAAGGCAAGGGTTACCCCCTCTCAGGTACCACCTGGATCCTGGGATTTCAAAGATGATAAAATGGCTTCTCAATTTTCGTTTTATCGTACTTAAACTCTCCTCCTTTTAGCAACCACTTGGACATGTGTCATAAAGAGAGGTTCTATGTTTTGGGACTGTTAAGCTCAAGTTTTAACTGCCAAATGGTTAGCAGTTGACTTGGCTGCTATCAAAAGCTGTTATTGGGAGGAGTGTTTTGTTTTTCTGGCAATACAAGGCTATCAGCTAATGAATGAGACACAGGCACAAAAGCTAAAAATTATAATCTTTACTGAGCACAGCAGAATTAAACAACGCCACGAAGTGATTATGTCAGATGCAAGATACAGCAATTGCATTAAAAGAAGATACAAGGTTCAGAATTAAAACTCTGCCACATACAGGAAAAAATGGCCAAGCATTTATGAACTGGACATATTATAGTGTTTCCAGGGAGGGTGTCCTAGGGGGCATGGAATTCCTCCATGATCCCATGGAATTCCTTCAGATCCCATGAAAGAGTAGTTTCTCTTTGGCAAGGAAGATCCTTGTTACTCTCTTCCACAAGGCTGCAGAAAGTCTGTAGCCAGGACTCTGGATTGTTGAAGGCCATGTTTCTCAACCTTAGCAACTTTAAGCTGTGTGGACTTCAACTCCCAGAATTCCCCAGCCAGCATGGCCCTAGGATTTGAGGCTGTCCTGTTCTGCTAACGTGCCCCTGGATCAAGAGAACAATCAGCCTCAAAGCTAAAAGGTACGTTCATCTCAGACCAGAGTGCTCTGTGAGAGTAGTTGTGTCTTATTTTTACTTGCATCCTGCCTTTCCATTGACAAAGGTGCATCTGTTTGCCTCCTGTGTTTTTTTCCTGTTACTTTTCCCCCCTCCCACTGAAAGGAGTGGAAGGATTTTTTCCCCAAATGTCAAAAAAGGTGAAGGAAACAAAAGAAGTAGCACAGCTCCTTCAGGCCATAAAGAATGGTGGCTCCCCTGTTCCACTTTCCTCTTCTCTCCCTTCCATGGAATTGCTCCTATTGCAAGTAATCATCTCAACAGAATGCATATATGCGCAGAGAGCAGAACACAGGGGGTGTGCTGATCGGATGATTCTCTCGTCGAGAAGCTCCCTAAATGTTCCTATTATTTAGACCTGTTCTTTTCTTATCATTGGACACCGTCCCAGAGCTTTGACGCATCTGGGTCTCTCTGACCTAAACTACTGCACTGCTTTGAGCTATGCTGAAAGGAAAGCACACCAAGTATTCATATTATATGCGTAAATCCTCTGTTTATGCATTCATACAATAAAATAAGGCAACCTTCAAGCCATAGGTAACAGCAAATTTTCATAATTGTTCCCATGCCCATGAGCTAATAAAATTGATTCTGTATGCCAAATAAAACCCTGAAATGGTTGGAAGGAACCATAGCATATGCTGATGAATTTTTGGAAAACAGATTTTAAAACTGGCCAACCGAAGAATATGGTTGTAATCTGAACCGTTTCTGTTGGCAGGAATGCTTATAGGACACCGTTCCCTGATTTGAAGTCCTCCATTGTGTTGTACCCACATCCAATATAGAGCTATAGCCCAATTTATCTGGAGGAGACCAGGTTACCCGAGGCAGCAAGCAAAGACATTTTGGGGACTCATTCACGTCCCTGAACCTACCTTCTCTATTACTAATCTACATTTAGGGTAGGTATTTGCAAATATGATGCATTGTAAAGTGCATTAGAATTCATAATTAATTTGCAAATATATTATAAATTATTCTATAATTGCATTATACATTATCATTCTGCATTATTAAGCTTATAATATAATATAAACACACACAACATGAACATTTAATATTAATCGAGCATTACACTTCTGAATTCATATGTTTCCAAAGAAGCATGCCCACTGATTAGTTTCTAAAACAGTGAAAGATGATGATGATGATTATTTTTATTATTATTATTATTATTATTATTATTATTTTAAATTAAATTTGCATACTGCCTGACTCCCAGTGACTCTGTTTGTAACTGCATCTTTATCCTGCCTGGAAGTACAATGTGAAACTTCTTGCTAAGTTAGCCATATGCCGTTAGCAGTACAGAAGCAATTGTGAAAATAAAGCTAAGGATAGTGGCATCCAGAGCAAACCCTGATGACACCAAAATAACAACCTGTGTGCAATGACATCATGCAAATGCCACCAGTACAAACTTATGTCCTGACAACTAATTACGACTAAGTTCGTAATTTGGGCCATTTGTGTGATATTATTCATGTATGTGTTATAATTTCTTTCCCTTTCATCTCCCATTACGATGGGCAATGGGTTGGTAGCCGAGAGCTGCAGAGGAAAGTTCAGTGATGCAGTTGAGAGCAGGTTGGGTTCTTTTGTGCGTTTATTTGTTTTTTAAGGGGGTGGATGTGATTTTTGGCATGCAAAACAATTCCTTCTATGAAAATGGAATATGCAGGCACTCCTGGCTAATGTTATAATGAAATGGCCCTTTGGAGCAAACAATAATCCAAGCTATAAGCGATCTTTCAGCATAACTGATATTTTAATATATTTCTGATTCCTATCAGCCCTGTAAATAACAATATTAAGTATCTGAGAGAGAGAGAGACTTTAAAAATCTGATGATCTTTTCAGTGGCGGCAACTCTGCCCAGTGAAACTTGCCTAGCGCTTTGATTATGATTTATTTTTTGGTGCCCAGTGAAGCCCTTTCTACTAACAATCTGTTGGCAAATATCTAATGCCCTTTTTACTAATAATCTGTTTGCAAATCTAAGATCTGCACTGTTTTCTTTTTCACGCTGCTTTTTGATATTAAAAAAACATTTTATTTGATTAACACAGCATACTGAAATGTCTATGCTTAGCTATACAGGCTAATAAGCAACTTTTATGGGCTTAATTTGAAAGCCTAGTAATATGGCTATGCCTTTCGCACTGTAGTCAGTTTCACACCCACTGATATTGTGTACGAAATGCCATGTATTTCACTCATTGTTTCTTTCCCACATGCATACTTTATCCTTGCATATGAATGCATACATCATGGACATGCAGCTTTCATTCGTGCTAGTGTGGTTTATGCAGAAGAATTGCCTGGTGGACTGATCCAATAGGGCCTTTGAGGCATTCCTAACCAGAAGCCTATCTCGTGAAAGATACACATGCTTTCTCTTGTGCACACATGTATAAGCAGAGGCATGAAAGACCACGCTATTTATCCGCCAACAACTTTGTTTCAAAAGCTAGCTCAGGTTGCTAAGTAACAACCATATAGTTTGCTGCTCACTTACAAAGCGCCATGTACTTAAAAAGTAAGGGAATTAATAGCTAAGGACATTCTAAACCTTGTGTTGCCTTTCTTATAAATGTTTTTTTTTTAATTAAAGCAAGGAAATGTGCCATTCCAGCAGATTGCTGTGCTGGGTGTCTGGTCCATGAAAGCATCAAATTTAGGATATCCCTGTTTGGGTGAGGAATGGAGACAGGTTTCTGACTGTTTCTGATTATTTCTTAGATCAGGGCTTTCCAAAGTGCCACCGCTGGTGACACGCCAGCGGCGGTACGGCGGCAGCGGCACAGCGGCGGCGGCACGGTGGCCGCGCGGGGGCGCACGTGCGGGGCGGCGACACAGGAGGGCGTGCAGCGGCGTGCGCGGGGGGCGTGCAGCGGCGCACGCGCGCATGGCGGCAGCGCGGGGGGGCATGCGGCGGCGCGGGGGGCGTGTGGCTGCACGGCGGCAGCGGCTGCCGCTGCCACCATGCACGCGCGCGCGCCGCCGCTTCCGGGTGGTGTGGCGACACACCACGCTGTGTGTGGCGACACACTTTTGTGTCGCGACACACAGTTTGGAAAGCTATGTCTTAGATATTAAATCACCTATATTTCCAACAATTGTGGACAACTTTCATCCAGTCTCCAAGTTTGTTGGAAGTTTTTATGGAAGTTTGTTGAAAAGGTGGTTGGGCTTGTTGGGAATATCAGGTTTCAACTGTGCATTGTCTCACGAACATGAGGAGAGGGACTCTTCTACTGAAACGTGACTTTTGTTTTTGAAGTGTGTCTCTGCCGTGTTCGTGGGAGGTGCCTGTTGCCTGACTTCCTGTTTCCTCTTTCTCTTTGGGCCCCTCGTGGCCAGTCCTCCATTACTCTTCCAGCATGCACACAACTTTCAGCAGGGCCGCCAAAAGCGGGTCTGGTCAGAATGAAAATACCTCGCGCACACACACACCGGAACTTTTCTACAATGAAACTGCTTGTAACCAAGATCTGCTGAATAAAATGTAAGCTATCTTTATTTTGTTTTTCCACTAACAAATGTGTGAAGACTGTTTATTTTCCTGAACGTAATTAAGCCTCATGTGCAAGCCCTTTCTGGGACGCTTTCTACTCTGCTAAAATTGCTAAGCACTGCCTGGAGTTCTGTTACTACATTCCAGACTCCAACAAAGGGTTACGGGCCCAGCTCAGCCCAGTACAAAACCAGTACAAGCCAGTGCAAACCAGTGCAGCTCGGTAGACTGAGAACTGATTTTTGAGAAAGGCTTTCTTTGGTCTCACAGCCAAAAAGCTGCTTGCACATTTTAAAAGGCTAAATTCAGAAGATTTTTTCCCCTTTCTCTAACAATGGAGGAGAAGGGGGAGGGGCTCCCCCCATTCCAAGGCTGACTTAGAATAACTACTCAGCATGGCTATTTAGATTAAGAATGCAGCTGGATTTTGAAGAATGTTTAACCGTTTTGGATCACCTCAACCAAATCCAGAGGATAATGAGGAAGCCAGTAGACAATGGATTAAAAAGGATAAAAGAGCCAAGATTCTCATTGCCAGATCACTTCCAGACCACAGATTAGCAGAGATTAAAAATATTTCTACTGCTAAGGAAAAGATTGAGAATTTGTGCACTCTATATTCAGAGAATGATGATCAGAAAGTGATTTCTCTGTTAAGAGAACTGCATATGTGCCCTTTAGAAGACAATGAGGATCTGAGCCAGCATTTGATAAAAATGCAGGCTATTTTTGATAAACTTAGTACAGTTCAGAATCTCATGAGTGAAAAGTTAAAGGTGTCACTTGTACTAAGCACTCTACCAAACAGATTCTTCCCATTTGTTGCCACGCAAAATCTGGAAAGGAAGAATTTTTCCCAATTATTAGGAGCAATACGGTCAGAGAATCGCAGACAGAAAAATCTGCATTTGAATAAGGGGCCTAGCCAGGACATGGGTTACCTGGCAGCGAAGGGCAAACGTGAGCAAAAACCATTAACTGCTCATCGACAAGACAAAAAGTCCATTGTGTGTCATGCCTGCAACAAACCAGGTCATTTTGCTAAGTTTTGCAGTAACAGAGACAAGGATTTTTCAAAAGAAAAATCTTCTAAAGGCAAACCAGCTCTACACACAGTTTATACAGCTGAAACTGTTCCTGAAACTGATACTAACGAATCCCCCACACAATGGATAATTGATTCAGGGGCCAGCAAGCATTTATGTGGGAATAAAAGTGACTTTTGTGAGCTAAATGAAAAACCAGAAGGGAGTATAACTTTGGAGTCCTTGGTGCTCTCTGAGCCTTGTTGTTTTCTTGCAGACGTTTCATTGCCAGGCTAGGTAACGTCTTCAGTGTGAAAAGGGAGTGGGACTTGCTCTCTGTTTATATACCCTGGCTTGTCCTGCCTGTGTTGGTGGGGGTGTTGTACCCTCCTTGGTAGTTCCTTGGTTGGACTGTTGTTTGCTGCTTGGTTGATTGACTGAGTTAATAGTTCCTTGATTAGGGTCTGTTATGTTGTTTGATTGCTCCTCTGGTGCTAATCTTGGTGTTAATCTTTGCATATCTGGGTGTTGATTGCTGGCAAGGAGGTCTTCTGGTCTTCTGGCTTTTCTGTTGTCTCTTATGAATGGTATGTAAATGTTGTTTACCTCTATGTGTCTGTTGATGGCTGCTTTGTCTGAGTGCCAAGCTTCCAGGAATTCTCTAGCATTTTTAGATTTGGCTTGGTTTAAGATGCTCCCAGTTTCCCAGTTGAAAGTATGGTTAAGTCTGTCCATGTGTTGTGAGATTAAGGAGTTTTCATCATGTCTTCTGACTGTTAGTTGGTGTTCATGGATGCGTTCTGCTAGTCTTCTGCCGGTCTGTCCTACATAGTGGCTGCTACAGTCCTTACACTGTATGTTGCAGATAACTCCTGTTTTTTCTTCTTGGGCTACTGGGTCTTTTGGGTTACTTACGATGTTCTGAAGGGTTTTGGTTGGTTTATGTGCTACGGTGATGCCATGTGGTTGTAACAGTCTATTAGTAGTTTCTGAGATGTTTATGATGTATGGCAGTGTAATCCTTTTCACAGCTTCTGCTGGTTTTGCTGTGGTGGGTTGAGTGGTCAGGCACTTTTTGATAAAGTTGCGTGGGTATCCATTTTGCTGGAAGATGCTATATAAGTGGTCTGTTTCCTTTTTCTGGTGTTCTGGGTTGCTGCAGTGCGTTTGTGCTCGTCTGACTAGTGTTCTTACACAGCTCCTCTTGTGGTAGGTTGGGTTATTGCTTTGGTAGTGGAGCACTTGGTTAGTGTGGGTACATTTCTGGTAGATTTGTGTTTCTAGAATGCCATCATTTCCTCTACTGATGAGGATGTCCAAGAAGGGGAGTATAACCCAAGAAGGGGAGTATAACCCAAGAAGGGGAGTATAACTTTAGCAGATGGCAATTCCATTTTGATTCAAGGCAGAGATTGAGACAATTGAGATGCTTTAATAAAGGTGGATACAAAGATCTCATGGCAACAGATGTTTATTATGTGCCACAATTGGCTGCAAACCTGCTAAGTGTCCCAACATTGAACAGCAAAGGTTGAAATTTAATGCCAATGGAGTTTGTGAAGTCACCAGTGGAGGCGAGATTTATGTTACAGGTTTCCAGAAAGATGGCGTCTACCAGGTGAACTGTGAACAGCCACCACCAGATGTCAGCTTCACCTGCCAGCAGCAAAAGGAGGACAACAGCGCCACCACCTGGCACAGGCGTTTTGCTCACCGTGACTTTGATGCAATTCTAAGAATGAAAAATGAAGGCATGGTAAGAGACTTTGAAGTAAGCAACCTTGAGAAATGCCAATCAAAGTGTGCAATATGCATCAAAGGTAAAGCAACAAGACCAGCCATACCCAAACAAAGGGAAAGGCGGGCAACTAAGCCACTGGAACTTATCCACACTGATTTGTGTGGGCCTCTTCAAGCATCAGCTGGTGGAAATAAATATATTATATGCTTTATAGATGATTTTCCAGGTACTGTGTGACCTACCTGATGGAGAAATCCCAAACAGCGGATATGCTGAAGGTGTATGTAGCTATGGTGACCAACAAATTCAACAGGACCCCTCAAGCTCTCCAAAGCGACAGAGGAGGTGAGTTCATTTCAACCACCATGCAAACATACCTAACACAGCTAGGCATAAAACATAGACTGACCACTCCTTACACGCCAGAGCGTAATGGGGTTGCGGAAAGAAAAAACAGATCATTAATGGACATGGTAAGGTGTATGCTGTTGGAAGCATATCTGCCTGACAAATACTGGGCAGATGCTGTTATGACAGCTACATACTTACAAAATAGACTGCCAACCAAAGCCAACAAGGTAACACCTTTTGAGCTATGGGATGATCGCAAACCAAGCGTGAAACATCTGAAAGTGTTTGGATCTAAGGCTTATGCTCACGTTCCAAAACAAAGGAGGTCCAAACTAGACCCCAGAGCTGAAGAAGGGGTCATGATTGGATATGCTCCAGGAAGCAAGGGATACAGAATCCTGGACCCAAAGACAGGAAGAGTAAACACATGCAGAGTGGTATACTTTGATGAGAGGGAGAGAGGCTGCCACACTCATGCTGATGATGACTGCGCAGAAACCAGCAGCAGCAGTTACCAGCCCAAGATGTTCAGCCCTATACCCGAAGACACAATCACCACACTGACCCAGAGGGAGATAGAAGCCCAGACAGAAACTCCACCAGAGTCAGATGATGAGGCCGCGAGTGCAGAAGGGGGTGAACCACCAAATGCCGCTCCTGAACCTGCTCCAAGACGCTCATCACGACCCAACAGAGGAGTTCCAGCCGAGAGACTCGCCGACCTCACAAGGTCATCGTTACCGAAAGAACCTGCATCGTGGGACGAAGTGCAGCAAATGCCACCAGATGAAGCAAGTAAGTGGAAGAAAGCAGCACAGGAGGAGCTAGAAGCTCTACACCAGAAAAAAACATGGACTTTGACTAAACTACCAAAAGGCAAGAAAGCCATAGGTTGTAAGTGGGTTTTCAAAGCAAAGCAAGATGAGAATGGCGAAGTACAAAGGTACAAAGCCAGACTAGTTGCAAAAGACTACGCACAAAAGTATGGACTAGACTATGATGAATGTTTTGCTCCCATTGTGAAACACACCACAATTAGAATGCTCCTAAGCCTAGCAGCCTCCAGGAACATGAATGTTGAGCACCTAGATGTGAAAACTGCATTTCTGCATGGGGAAATAGAGGAATAACTATACATGTTACAACTTCCAGGCTTCACCAATCCCAATACAAAGCATCTTGTTTGCAAACTGTAGAAGGGGATTTATGTCCTGAAGCAAGCAGCCAGAGCATGGAACAAGAAGTTAAACCAAATACTTCTTGACCAGGGCTTTGTTCAAGGAAAGGCTGATCCCTGTCTTTACACAAGACACAGAAATGGCAGAGAGGTGTATATTCTTTGTTATGTGGATGATTTAATGATCTGCCATAATAACAAAGGGGACTTTGATGAAATTGTATCCAGCCTAAACAGAGAAGTAGAAGTCAAGCATCTGGGCAATGCCAGATACTACTTAGGGATACAGATTGTGCTGGCTAGTCTCGGGTGTCAGGTTTCACAGAGGCTGACAGCGAGATATCAAGCAGGAGACAAACATCTGTTCATCAACCGTGAGTTGCAAGCCAGCAAAGCCGGTAAACCAAGTTTCAGGGATAGTCCAGTGGATAGACAAGAAGCCAATAGCAGAGGTCAGGATTGGAGCACGCAGGTAAACGAGAGTCCGGAGCCACGGTCAAGGGTTGTAGCCAGCAGGTTAGCGATAGTCCAAAGCAAGATCAGGAGTCCAGGAAATCAAGGCGAGATGCAGGAAGTGGTCGCGGCAATAATGCAAGTTGCTTCCACAGCTTTGCTCACAGCCCCTCTGCTAATTTATCTTGAGGCAGCCAGCTGTCGGCTGGCTCCTGGCTGCACTCACCGTCTCTCCTCTGTTGTTCTTTAGCCACCAAACGGGCGCTCCTGCGCCTTTCCTTTAAGGCAGCCCTTATTCTCTGCCGCCTTTGCTGCTTGGGCGACTCAGGTGAGCTAGGGGTCTGAGTGGGAGCAGCTGGCTGCTGGCTGGAGGGCGGGGACAAACCACGATCCAGGGTTTGCTCCTGCTCAGCCTCTGGAGGCTGAGATGCTGCCACATCTCCACTCCCCTCTGGTACTGGGTCTGTTTCTGGAGCCGGGTTTGGATCTGGAGCTACCTCTTCTTTGGTCTCCTGGGGGTTCAACAGGGGCAGCTTGTCTGCTGACTCCTCGCTGGAGTCCTGAGGCAGAGGCTGGCCCAGTACACAGATCGAGAAAGAAGAAGATGGAAGCTTTCTTCTAAGCCAAAAGCAAAAGATCCTAGAACTGTTGGAGAGCCTAGGACTGCAAAATGCTAATCCTATGCCAACACCAATGGAAACAGGTTTCCACAAGCAACAGGAATCTAGTGAACTCTTACCAGAAAACAATGACTATAGAAGTGCCATAGGTAAGCTGTTGTATCTAGCCACCACCACTAGGCCAGTCATAGCAGGGGCAGTAGGCATTCTATTCAGAAAAACCAGCGCACCCACACAGAGAGACTGGACTGGTGTCAAGTGGGTGGGAAGGTACCTGAAAGGGACTATACACCTGAAACTAAAGCTACCATCCACTGAGAATCCTAGACTAGTGGGATTTACAGATGCAGATTGGGCAGAAGACATTGCTGACTGTAAATCCGCTAGTGCAGGGCTTTCCAAAGTGCTGCCGCTGTCGACACACCAGCGGCAGTGGCGGCGGCACACGCGCGCACGGCGACGGCGCAGGGGGGCGTGCGGCGGTGCGCACGCACGGTGGCGGCGCGGGGGGGCGTGCAGTGGCACGCGTGCGCATGTTGCCGGTGTGGGGGGGTGTGCGGCGGCGCGGGGGGCGTGCGGCAGCGCACGCATGCATGGCGGCCGCCGTGCACACGCGCGCTGCCGCTTCCGGGTGGTGTGGCGACACACCACGCTGTGTGTGGCGACACACTTTTGTGTCGCGACACACAGTTTGGAAAGCTCTGCGCTAGTGGGTATGTATTTTTCTATGGGGGTGGAGCAGTAAGCTGGGGAAGTCATAAGCAAGGCACAGTTGCACAGTTCCACTGAGGCAGAATATGTACATGCAATGAGGTTGTATGGCTCAAGCTACTGCTTGAAGACATGAGAATAGAGGAACCAATCCCTATTCAGATCTTTGAAGACAAGCAAAGTTGTATTAGACTCTCACAATCAGAAAAGATTAGTGGGAGGACTAAACATATTGATGTCAAGCATCATGCAGTGAGAGAACTGCAACAACAAGGGATATCAGACTGGACTGTTGTCCCACAAGGAACATGACACCGGACATCCTCACGAAGCCATTGCCCAGAAGCAGTTACCAAGAACTGCGGGAGAAGTTGAACCTTGTGGACATTGAGACATGCTAAATTTGAAGAAGGGGTGTTGGGAATATCAGGTTTCAACTGTGCATTGTCTCACGAACATGAGGAGAGGGACTCTTCTACTGAAACGTGACTTTTGTTTTTGAAGTGTGTCTCTGCCGTGTTCGTGGGAGGTGCCTGTTGCCTGACTTCCTGTTTCCTTTTTCTCTTTGGGCCCCTCGTGGCCAGTCCTCCATTACTCTTCCAGCATGCACACACACTTTCAGCAGGGCCGCCAAAAGCGGGTCTGGTCAGAATGAAAATACCTCGCACACACGCACCGGAACTTTTCTACAATGAAACTGCTTATAACCAAGATCTGCTGAATAAAATGTAAGCTATCTTTATTTTGTTTTTCCACTAACAAATGTGTGAAGACTGTTTATTTTCCTAAACGTAACTAAGCCTCATGTGCAAGCCCTTTCTGGGATGCTTTCTACTCTGCTAAAATTTGCTAAGCGCTGCCTGGAGTTCTGTTACTACATTCCAGACTCCAACAGGGCTGCAGAGGTTCCTGGAGGAAACAGGTAATCTGGACCCATTTCAGTCAGGTTTCAGACCAGACTAGAGGTAGCATTGATTATGTTTGTTGATGACCTCTGTGGAACCTGGACAAGGGCAGTGGGTCCATCCTGGTTCTTCTTGATCTCTCAGTGGTTTCGATACCACCAATCATGGTATCCTTCTAGACTGACTACAAGGATTGGGAATTGGAGGTATCGTGTTGCAGCGGTTCTCCTTTTTTCTCTGTGGTTTGTTCCATTTGGAGTTGATGTGGGGGGGGAGAGGCTGAAACTGTGGCCCCTCAGGGCTTGATAATCTCAACCCTTCTATTTAACACCTGTATGAAACCTCTGGGTGAGATCATTGGTTAGTTCGGAGTCCAGTGTCATCAGTATGCTGATCGCAACCCCAGGCTGCCCAAGAGATGCTGTCAATGTCTTATTCTAGTGTCTGGAGACTGTGCAGGTATGGATGGGGAGGAGCACACTCAGGCTCATTCCTAGCAAGAGCAAGTGTCTGTGGGTATTTGGGTCCCCCAGCCCTGGAACTTTCCAACTTGTGTCCTAGATGGGGTAGCACTTCTCCATTTGAGACTGCTATGCAATCTGGGGTTTTCTGGAAAAACAGGTGGCAGCTGTGGCTAAGAGGGCCCTTACACAGAGTCATGTTGTACAGCAGTTGTGCCATTCCTGAATCAGGAGGCCCTCCAATCACTCATGCCATTGTCACCTCTTGTGTGGACTACAGTATTGCAATGTGCTTTACATGGGGCTTCCCTTGAAGACCACAAGGAAGCTACAGCTGGTCCAGAATGCATGGTTCTTCCCCCAGCCCTTGGGTTAGGATGGGTGCTAAGGCCCTGTAGAAATTTGTTTCAGGAATTGACACACATGGTTTGTGCTTTTAACTGTTTTACTGTTTCTTTATTTCTTTAATGCTGTAAGCCACCCAGAGTCTTATGGAGTTGGGCAGACTCTAGATTTCCGATATAAATAAATAATAGACCTATTTGCTGGTTTTATACACTGAATCCCAGTTGTTTTATGTACAAGAAATACTATATGCCAAAAATGGTTGTGGAGTGGTGGAAATGCTTGGCTTGCTCATACTGACGCTATTGATGGCTGCCTTGCTGCTCAGATGCCACATTAGGGTCCCAGCTTCTTACCTCAAGCAGCTGATATCATTTTTGAAATCTCTAATTGAAATGTGAGGGGGAAGACATGCACACAATATGCTAAACCATAAACAAACCACAACAGTTGAACCCAAATCAAATAAGCGAAAGCATCAATTTTAATTTTTATATAGTAAATATTGATATATATAACCCCTACAAACAAAAGTTCTCTTGGGGTCCTCCATAATTTTTAAAAGTGGAAAGGGGTCATGAGAGCAAAAAGTTTAAGAAACCCTGGTTTGGTGGGTTGTGCAGTTCAGGCTCAGTAACAGATTGTCTTGCCTACTCCCTTGGTGGCCTTCCCACCCCTGAGTTTGTGTGGTTTGCCTGGAGACTAGTTCACTTATTGACATTTCCAGGGCATCTTGAAATGTGTATGCCTGGAAAAGGATGGGGTACATGGGACAACTGATCACCCAAGGACTCTGATAAACAGCACTGCAGTTTATCACTGAGTGGGCTTGAGGCTGAAACAGAATAGTTACTCCATCCTTTCAAATTCCATGCACTGTTTTCCCCTGTCTTCTCCTGTGCAACCAAGTTTTGCCTTCCTTCCTTCCCTCGTGCTTGCTTATTGGTGACGGTTGTGAGTTTACATTCTCTGCATTCCTGCTCCAAGAATCTCTTTAGTATTAATGGAACACTGAAACTATTCTGGCTGTTTTTCTACTGCTCTTTTAATTTTGTGATTTGTTTTTACTCTTAAAGGAATTTTTAAATGAAACTCACAAACAATCCACCATTTGTATCTATGTATGTGCATGAATCTACAACGGTCCCTATGTATTTATGTGTATAGACACAGGCAGAAGCCATGCAAACACATGCTGGTAAAAAGGCTCGCAAATTGTTTAGAAAACGTATTGTCGAAGGCTTTCACGGCCGGAGTTCGATGGCTGTTGTGGGTCTTCCGGGCTGTGTGGCCGTGTTCCTGAATCACAACTTCCAGAACACGGCCACACAGCCCGGAAGACCCACAACAGCCATGTTTAGAAAACATTTGTATGCTGTTAGAACCTCATGCAGTCCTGCTGCTGGTTTTACTGTGATTTTGCGTATGTCATCAGTGCTGCTAATTTTTGTCCTTGTTGTTGTTGTTTTCTTCATCATCTTGTTTTACGTGGTGCGCTTTCATGTTTTAACATGTTTTGTATGCTGCCCCAAGCACTCTAGTTATAGGGCAGAGTATAAGAAAAAATAATAAATAGTACAAGTTGACAGAAGTAGGTAGATTTGGGAGGAAAGAGAGGGACTAGTTGTAGCCCAACCCACTGCCCTCTTCTCTTTCATCCCATTTTCCTCTCCACTGAATTCCACACCCATCCTGTGTCCCTTTGAGTACTATCGGCTCATCCGGTGGTTGATGCACAGTGGTTCACAACGTAAAAAAAGGGGAAGAACATTGGGAGATGGTTTTTATGTACGTGGCTTAGAATGATATAATTTGCAAAACACTTGACCTTCTTTGAATTTACCCTCACAACAAGATCATTGCTGTTCTCGTTTTACAGATGGGGAACTGAGGCTGGCAGAGAGTGACTTACCCAAGGCCATACAATAAAGGCCATAGCAGTCGGGCTCGCAAGGGTCAGCGTCCGTTGGGACACACTTAAGCCTGTTGCTTTGTGTCCTGTCCTGTCTTTAGTGGATCCTGTGAGAACAGCTTTTCTCTTCTGCATGATGTTCTTCTAAACCCTCAAACCTCGCAACCAACCCCCCTCTAACCTTTCTACTGGGCAAAACAGGCCAGTTTCCTCCAAGCTTTCCTTGTGCGGTTTGTCTTCTAGACATTTATCATCCATGCGGCTCTTCTCTGAAACTTTCCCATTGATCAGCATCCCGTTTGAATGGTGAGGCCCAGAAAGGAACACTGTACTGTACTTCAAAGGAGATCTTACCACAGCCTAATTTTTCACTGCTTCTTGAGCCTTGGATACATTTTTTGCTTCACCATTCTTCTGTGGACTTGCGCATCTATCTGTTCGTGTATCTAAAGAGATTTTTACCACAAAAAAAAAGGGAGTTAGAAACATGCTTTCTTCTTTTCTTAAAAAAACAAAAGCTTACAATGTGGTGAGAAGGATGTACTTAAAGTATTGTTAGCCTAATTGGCACGTTAAGGTTTATTTTTTCCCATAGAATGTTCAGTTAGAACGGCACATGATTTTACTGAGTAACTTTCAAGATGGTAAGGTTTGGGCAATGTGTATCTGTCTCCTTTCCATGTATTTCTGCTTAGAAATTCTTCAGTGGATACTAACAATGTGTTTTTAATTGGGTAAAGTGTGTTTCTTGTTTTCCCACTTCCAAAAGCTACAGCTCTTCATTCAGGGGCTGAGCATACAGCTTGAACATCAGGGAGGGCCAAGGATATTTTGCTGCCTGAGGTGAAGGACAAGAAATTACCCTCCTGTTCAATCAGACTAGAAATTGAATCTAATGCGAGGCTTAAGGACAGCAGGCTAGCTACAGAGAGGAGAAGAGGCTGTGAGACGCATACAAACGTGTATATATGTACATATAAACATGTTGTTTTCTCTCCTCTCAGTATAGTGTGTCTAAAGCAACAGCTTCTGTTTAACCGTAGGGCTGCCCTTGAATCACATACATTAAAAGCTACAACATTTCCCCACGTAATTCTGCTTAGCAGTTAATATGGTCAGACGTGTTACTTCATCATAGCCTCATTGGTAAGGATCGCGTGGGAGGCGGTCAATCAACTATGTTGGGCCACCATTTTGGAAAGCACTTCTGAGTCCTCCTTTTGGATTTAGAAAGTTGGAAAGAACTCAACGGTTTGACAGACCAGAAGATGTTAGGCTTGAGTGTCGCTGGGGGGGGGGGGGAGAGGCAGGGGTGTTAAATAGATTCTTTAATTGAGATGGTTTGATTGTGTTACTGTTTGGCTTTGGTTTGTAATTCTCTATTTTACTGTGGTTGTACTGTACAATGCTTCAGTCATTTGTGGAAAACTGACTAATAAATGTAGTTGGTGAGATAGCCCATAAATAAACCACTTTCTGCAAAATACAGTATTTAGTTGTGCACAAGCTCATCAGTAAATCCTTGCGGAATTAGACTTCACACTGAAATCACAGACCATATTGTATTGCTATAGCATTTGCTGAAGTAATTTTTGAATCTGATCTCATCCTTTCCACATTTCCCCAAGTATATTGCGACATGCAACCAGAAGTCTGACCTCGTCCCGATCCTAATTTTCAGGAAGCAGCATCTGTATTTCTTCTGTTCCTGCATGTTATAAATGGTGGATCACAGCAAACAAATAGTAGTAGTAGTAGTAGTAGTAGTAGTAGTAATAATAATGATGATGATGATGATGATGATGATGATGCAAGTGGGTCTGCAACAAAATGTTGCAGCATGAGTTGCTACCACTCAGGGTTCTTCCAGGCACTCCTTAGGAAATACTTCCCCCCCCCCCAATCTTTACCTTGATTTTGGTCCTGCATTAGCTATTCAGCATTCTACCCCTATTAGTTTGCTTTAGCACTCTACCTTTTCAATTTCCTTGCTCAAAATAGTATTTTTCTACTTTGACAAACCTTGCGGTTTCTACAGGCCTACTAATGCTTCTTGTTCAGCACAGTGCTATTTGGGTTATGTAAAGAGCAATACAGTAAAACAAATATGATCATCATAAGTGGTGATACACTGTATGTGGTAGGGTGAGTAGGTTCAATTTTCTACATAGAAGCCATTGATTATAAACCCTCTGTAGATAATTAATCCTGTACAAAATAACCTTCAAGCATATGAGAATCAATTAATACTAATTAGCTTTTAAAAAAAAGACTAGCACATGAAATAACAAGTAAAGGAAAAGGGCAAAACTATGTAAACATGAAGTTAAAAGCTAAAAGAAGTTAAAAGCATAGGAATACCAGATAGAAAAAATGCATAATAAACTGATGTAAATAAAGCATACACATCAGTCCTAAAACCATAAATGGGAGAAAGGATTAAGAGATGTTTGATATAAACTATAGGTTTATACTCAAGCAGTATTACCAACTGAATGTTCACTCTAAATTTGGCCATTTGCAGGAGCAAAAATAACCATGAATTCCATGATGCGCATTATGATTATATAACATAAATTCTAATTGTGCACGAGCTAAGAAGCTCTATTCAAAGCAGGTCTAGTTTTTACAATTTTTATTCGTTCAGTCGCTTCCGACTCCTCGTGACCTCATGGACCAGCCCACGCCAGAGCCTCCTGTCGGCCGTCGCCATCCCCAGCTCCCCCACGGTCGAGTCCATCACCTCCAGAATATCATCCATCCATCTTGCCCTTGGTCGGCCCCTCTTCCTTTTGCCTTCCACTTTCCCTAACATCAGCATCTTCTCCAGGGTATCCTGTCTTCGCATTATGTGGCCAAAGTACTTCAGTTTTGCCTTTAGTCTTGCACAAAACAAACCCCAAAAATCCAAAACAGAAAAAACAAAAACTGTACCAACTTAACTGCTGATAGACACTTCCCAGATCTATCTATGAACTGAAAGCTGCTATTCTGGGTAGGCATTTGCTAATCCAGAGCTTTCCAAACTGTGTGTTGGGACACGTTAGTGTGTCGGCTACAGTGTCTGCATATGTCGCAGCTGCTGCTGCCTCCGAGCCCTGCCAGGATTCCGCGCAGGTCCTAGTGCCTGCCTTGTGCCTGGCTGCCTCCAAACCTGCCGTGATTCCACGCAGGTCCTAGTGCCTGCCTTGTGCCTTGCTGCCTCCAAACCTGCCCTGCCAGGATTCCGTGCAGGTCCTAGTGCCTGCCTTGTGCCTGGCTGCCTCCAAACCTGCCCTGCCAGGATTCCGCGCAGGTCCTAGTGCCTGCCTTGTGCCTGGCTGCCTCCAAACCTGCTGTGATTCCGCGCAGGTCCTAGTGCCTGCCTTGTGCCTTGCTGCCTCCAAACCTGCCCTGCCAGGATTCCACACAGGTCCTAGTGCCTGCCTTGTGCCTGGCTGCCTCCAAACCTGCCCTGCCAGGATTCCGCGCAGGTCCTAGTGCCTGCCTTGTGCCTGGCTGCCTCCAAACCTGCCGTGATTCCGCGCAGGTCCTAGTGGCTGCCTTGTGCCTGGCTGCCTCCAAACCTGCCGTGATTCCGCGCAGGTCCTAGTGCCTGCCTTGTGCCTGCAAACCTGCCCTGCCAGGATTCCGCACAGGTCCTAGTGCCTGCCTTGTGCCTTGCTGCCTCCAAACCTTCTGTGATTCCGCGCAGGTCCTAGTGCCTGCCTTGTGCCTGGCTGCCTCCAAACCTGCTGTGATTCCGCGCAGGTCCTAGTGCCTGCCTTGTGCCTTGCTGCCTCCAAACCTGCCCTGCCAGGATTCCACGCAGGGCCTAGTGCCTGCCTTGTGCCTTGCTGCCTGCAAACCTGCCCTGCCAGGATTCCGCGCAGGTCCTAGTGCCTGCCTTGTGCCTTGCTGCCTCCAAACCTGCTGTGATTCCACGCAGGTCCTAGTGCCTGCCTTGTGCCTTGCTGCCTCCAAACCTGCTGTGTTTCCGCGCAGGTCCTAGTGCCTGCCTTGATGCCTGCAAACCTGCCCTACCAGGATTCCGCGCAGGTCCTAGTGCCTGCCTTGTGCCTGGCTGCCTCCAAACCTGCCCTGCCAGGATTCCGCGCAGGTCCTAGTGCCTGCCTTGTGCCTTGCTGTAAGAGTGTGTCACGAAATTATGCCCTGCTGTAAGAGTGTGTCGCAAAATCATGCATGTCTAAAAAGTGTGTCACCAACATGAAAAGTTTGGAAAGCTCTGTGCTAATCCCACTGCCCAGCACCCTTTTTCCAAGGTGGAGGAACCTGAAATTGACCTGGGGATCCAAGGGAGGGCTAACATCAATATCATCAGCTAGCCTCAGAAACTATCTGCCATTTTGGAATGTTTGAAATGAAACGAAACACATCCACTTGGAATACTTGCTGTGTTTATGAAGTCCCAGTGCAGGGCTTTCCAAAGTTTTCCCACGGCGACACACCAACCATCGTTAGTGTGTCGCCGCGGGAAAACCCGGAAGTGCCGCCGTTGCGGCAGCGCGCAAAAACCCGGAAGCGCTGCTGCCGCTTTCAGATTTTTACACGCCACTGTTGGTGTGTCGCCGCGGGAAAACCCGGAAGCGCTGATGATGATCAGCGCTTCCGGGTTGTGTGGCGACACACCAGACTGTGTGTGGCGACACACTTTTGTGTCGCGACACACAGTTTGGAAAGCTCTGTCCCAGTGCCTTATAAATTGTACAGGTGGGAGTTGTTCCATTCAGTAAAATGTTGCAGCATGGAATTGTCCCAGTCACGATGCCAGCCAGCCATATCTTCTTCCAATTTCTGCTGTTCCTTCCTCCCTCAAAACATTTAGCCAGTGCGTTCCCCTGAGCCTGCTTAGTCCTCGTGTAATACTTTCAGCATTTCCCCAACCCATCATTCATTTTCAAAGGTTCTTTTTTCCTAAAGAAGTTTTATATAAATCTTGGGATATTCAAGCCTACAAATGCCTCCCTGTTGTGCATTTTGCTATATAAGTATCAACCCTAAGAGAAATTGATACTCAGCAAATACAGGATATAGTTGCAACCGAAACTCTCCCCACCTGAGTTCGATCCCAGCGGAAGCTGGTTCTCAGGTAGCCGGCTCAGGTCGACTCAGCCTTCCATCCTTCCGAGGTCGGTAAAATGAAGCTTGCTGGGGGAAAGGTAATCACGACTGGGGAAGGCAATGGCAAACCACCCTGCTCTATAGTCTGCCAGGAAAACGTCGCGAAAGCGGCGTCTCCCCAGGGGTCACATGACTCGGTGCTTGCACAGGGGAACCTTTCCTTTCCTTTCTATTTTTCCTTTGGATCTTTTACTCACCTGTGGTTTATTTTGGCACAAGAACGTTTTGGGAAACTCAGTGTTGCCCCTTGATTTGGGCAAAGCAAGATTTCAGTAGTCTTATGCTGGTTCTTCTGGTTCCAGAAAATAACCAACTTTTCTTGTTTAAGTCACCACTAAGCCATGGTTGTAAACTTAGTAGCATTTTCCTTTGGTGCATGTGATCAAGCTGGTTTTGATCACTCATTGGTAGATTCCCAGGACTTTAGTAGGGAGAGACTGCAAGACCGCAATACTGCATATGCTATTAGCTATTTATCAGCCAATCAGTGCCCTCAAAGTATTATCTCCCTCCCTTAATCAGGACAATACATTTTGTTAACCTATCAGGACAACATATCACTATCCTGACAATGCTCAGGATGTCTGTTTTGTATCCCCTCTCTATCTGGGTTATGAAAATTTTGGGTAGAGATTTGTCTTTTTCTTCCATGCAGAGCACAAATTGTTTTGAAATACTATAGAAATAAGTTGTAACAGTGGTGATAGCAGATGAAGCTTTTTAAAGATTAAGCCAGTATCTTTTTTTAAAAAAAATTATATAACTTTTATACAAACTACAAAAGGAAATAGAGAAAGAAAGATACTAAACTTATAAATACAGTACAATTCAATCAGCACAAAACAGATGGTATGTAAAAAACTAAGTAATATACATTTTTAAAAACTAGTATGAATTTTTTTAAAGGTTAGGAAAAAGAAAGAAACCAAATGAAAAAGTAACAATATTTATCAATTTATTTCACAATACAAAAATAATGATTACATCCTTCAGCATATCACTACAGCTCAGGTTTTAAATGATAAATTGAGCCTTGGCCATACAGAAGCATATTATCTGGCCTTTCTTTTCTATTGACAGATAACCAGTTCAGATGCTGAGAAGTGATAAATTTCATTAAACTAAACCTCAGGGTCTGGTACATACTCGTCCTTCCAGGAACACGATCACCTTATTTTCTACAGTCCAGACGCTATGTATCCAAAGCTCTTCATATATGGACAAATTCCAGATGTTGGGGGTATAATTTAACAGCATGTTAATGTCTTTAAACCTTTACTTCCTCCCAAGAATCTTAATCACCACAGTAATTATATCTAACCAAAAAGGAACCACCAGTGGGCACCACCAAACTATGTGCATTAGCATACCTTCAAATTAATTACATCTCCAACAGAGGAAGAATGTTAGCCAACCTTTTTAAAACATCCACTGGGATTGCTTTGTTGTTGTTGTTGTTGTTGTTGCTGTTATTAAATTAGCCTAATTTTTAGCTCATAAGAAACGTACTTAACATTTCTTAAAACCTGAGAACAACGGTTTTGTAATATTTTGTTGTTGTTGTTCAGTCGTTTAGTCATGTCCGACTCTTCGTGACCTCATGGACCATAGCACGCCAGGCCTTCCTGTCCTCCACTGTCTCTCGGAGTTTACTCAAATTCATGTTCGTTACATCGGTGATGCTATCTAACCATTCCAATTCTCTGTCCCAAATTTCTTCTGCCAATTTTGTTTTTTTTTAAAAATGTTATTTGCTGATAATAGTAGTTTAGCCTCTATAAAAACCTCCTCCAATTCATTCAAAATTACTGAAGTGTCAGAGGCTGCTAAAGCATTTAGTCCAAGCAGAGAGCATAACAGATACTCTTAACTGTATATACTGACTTTCAGCTGTTTGGGGAATAAGTTACATGCCTTTTAAAACCTTTGAAAGTATCATTAATGATCAACTGATTAAAGAGAAACTATCCCACTTTCCACCAATATTTTTTAAAAAGTGTTAAAAAATTAGAGGGTTATGGCATCCTTCAAATCCTGGCAAATATTTGGTTCCAGTTATAGTAAGAATACAACGATATTTTACTTAAAGAAGATGAGATGTATTTGGGCATTATTGGGTAAAAAATTAAAATTTGACCTTAGTTCTCATGGGAAATTTGTACTAATCCTTATTTTATAATGGCAGGAAGAATGCCAAGTAATAACCCTGTAATTGGGCCCACAACAGTGTATTTTCAATATCATTGTCATCTAGTACATCACTGATGTTAACAGATACGTGTAATATTATAGTTTAAAATCAGGAACACTGAAACCACTGTTATAATAGGAAAGCCGAAGCTTTGAAAAAGAAACCGTTAGTGTTCAACCTGTCCATAGATATTTAACTATTAATCAATAGTTAATTAATCAACTATTTATCAATTTGTTTAAAATGTATGTATGCTAGGATATATATCTAAAAATGCGTAGCTTTAGAATGTCAACCTTTTCTTTCTTTTGAAATTCTTACAGGAAGCCTGTAGGGAAGATCTCTATTATGACTACACAAAGCAGGTTGGAGGGGGATGAAGTTAAAAGAAAATAGTGTGCTAGAGGCCTTCATGGCAGAGGTGGATGGGTTTATTTAAACTGGAAGAGAGATGTGACTCTTACAGCCTGCCATGTGCTATACACCCTAGTAATAATAATAGTTTAGAGCTTACTTTTTCAGCCATTGTGGCATTGTAGGCTTAGTTTTCCATTAATGCTAAGCAGCCTCCATGTAGAAAGGTAGAATATACAGGTAGTCCTCGCTTAACAACCATTTGTTTAGTGATGGTTCGGACTTATGACGGTGCTGGAAAATTCGACTTACGACCGGTCCTCAGACTTACAACGGTTGCAGCGTTTCCCCCTCTCTGGTCACGTGAACATGATTTCGGTGCTTGGCAACCGGTTCGCATTTATAACCGTCACAGCGTCACATGATTGCCATTTTGGACCTTCCTGGCTGGCTTCTGGCAAGCAAAATCAATGGGAAACCGCGTGATTCGCTTAATGACCATGTGGTTCACTTAATGCCCACAGTGATTCGCTTAACGCCTGCTGCAAAAAAGGTAAAATCAGGTTGGATTCACTTAATGACCACTTCGCTTAGCAACTGAAATTCCGGTCCCAATTGTGGTCATTAAGCGAGGACTACCTGTATTTGAATAACAAATGACTTTGTTGTTTATTCGTTCAGTCGCTTCCGACTCTTCGTGACTTCATGGACCAGCCCACGCCAGAGCTTCCTGTCAGCCATCGCCATCCCCAGCTCCCCCACGGTCGAGTCCGTCACCTCCAGAATATCATCCATCCATCTTGCCCTTGGTCGGCCCCTCTTCCTTTTGCCTTCCACCTTCCCTAGCATCAGCTTCTTCTCCAGGGTATCCTGTCTTCTCATTATGTGGCCAAAGTACTTCAGTTTTGCCTTTAATATCATTCCCTCAAGTGAGCAGTCTGGCTTGATTTCCTGGAGTATGGACTGGTTTGATCTTCTTGCAGTCCAAGGCACTCTCAGAATTTTCCTCCAACACCACAGTTCAAAAAAAACAAAAACAAATGACTAAGGACAGCCATATGCTTCCTACCCTCTTTGCAAGGTCCCAAAGACAGTTGTCTGATGCAAAAAAGAGAATGCTGCAGTGCTCTGATCCCCAGCGGGCAGTTCTTATCCTCTTAGGTGTATCCTTTCTCAGATTTGTCTTACTGTAAAAGGACATCACATTTGTACACAGTACACAGTACACAGACGGAAATATGTGGTAATTACTTCTTTTACAGAGGGCACTTCTGCTAGTATTAGATTTACTCTGGGGGATAGGGTTGGGCAAGAGTCCAAAGCAACCATGGGATAGAACACGCCACTTGGGATACATGCCACCATTCCTACCTCCAACCCCGACATTGATCAAACGTTTGGCTTTGTTGTGTCCCTCCCTGATTTTGCTTGTGCCTGTCACAGTATGGGAGCACTTATCTAGACCTCTATGAAAAGGGATGGAAGAAGGCTCTTTGGACTCTTGAAGTCAATGACTGAAGACGGAGAAGCTGGACACTGACGTTGAGACCCAAAGCTGCCATGTCTGGTGGCCCACTTTGGGATCTCTGGGTCTTCCTAGGCAGAGTTCATAAGTTACAATATGTTTTGTTGGGTTTGGGCTTCGCATGAAAAATGACCACAGTTACTGAGGTTTGCAAACCATGGTTTGTTTGTTTGTTTGTTTATTGTGCATTACTTTGGCTTCTATGCTGTTTCATTTCCAAAAAGACTGAGTGGCATACAAATAACAACATAAAATTAAAATATTAAAAAGCAGGAACATAAACATCAGCGTGTCACCATTTGGACAGCCAAATCCTCAGTCTTCCCTAAATGCCTTCCAGAAGAGCCATGTTTTCATGACCTTTCAAAAGGATAATTGGGATGTAGTGGTCCAGATGTCTGGGGGTAGGCTGTTCCAAGGACTGAGGGGGACATCACTTGCTCAAGGACAAGATCCCTGAAGATGGCATTCTCTCAGATTTGGGAACACCAGCAAGCTCCTTTTACTAGGCTTCACTGGATGGGCAGATTGCACTTAGAGAAGACAGTCTTGAAGGTATCCTGGTCCTAAACCATGTAGGGCTTTAAAGAGGATAATCAGGACCTTAAATCTCACCCAGAAAGTAACTGGCAGCCTAGGCAGTCCCTGCAGTATTGGTAGTACAGGTGCACTGTGTACTCCCATAACTGCTCAGGCTGCTGCCTGTAGAATCAGCTGAAGATCCTGAATGGTCTGCAAGGGCAGCCCCATGCAGAGCAAATTGCAGCAGTCTAGCCACAGGGTGACAAAGTAATGAGTGACCAAAAGCGGTGCTTCCTGTTCTAGAAATGGCCACAATTGATGCACAAGATATAGTTGTGCAAAAGCTCTCCTGGCCACAGGAGTTCAAGCAGGAGTTGTGAGTCCAGGAGAATCCTGAGATTAGGAACCAGCCCCGTCTGGGAGATCATAACGTAATTGAGACTCAAAAATGTATTACCTCTGCAAACTGTTGGTTTCCAAATCTACATCCACTTGATTTTGCTGAGAGTCAGCCTAAGCCTATCTCTCCATCTAGACCTTAACAGCCTCTAAACCTCAGGTTGGGTCTTCCACCACATCTCCTGCCTTGTCCAGTATGGAGATAAATAACTGGGTATCATGAGCAGACTGATGGCACCTCCCTCTGTGCCAGTGGATGACCTTTCCTAGTGGTGTCATGTAGATGTTAGATAGCAGGGAGAGAGGACCAAGCCCTGCATTCTCTGTAACAAAGCCCCCCAAGGCTTGATCTCTCCCCTTCCGTACTCCCGCCTGGAAACAAGGGTATCAAATGCTGCTGAGAGGGCAAGCAAGGGGTCGGAAGAGTTGCATTCTCCCATCTCGATCTTGCCAGAAGTCATCAGCGAGAGCAACCACTGTGGTTTCATTACCTCACAGTTATCTGCAGAACAGTGCCTCTGGTCACGTGCTGAGTGTCTTGCATAACTGTCTCCATTCCACCACCTCTACCATGGGGACACGGTTGATACAACATCCGACACCTGGGTAGGCATATGCGTAAATCAGGTCACTATGGCAGGTTCACACAATGCACTAATCCAACACACATGACTTGATGGTGGTATAGTGTGAATTCAGCCTGATGTGGTGTTTTAGGATACCTTGGTTAAGCGAGCCCTGGCTCAGTGTGTTAAGTGAATACAGTCTATGATGTTCAATAAACCATGGTTACAGCAGTCCATGATTTAGTAGTTATATCTCAAAATCCTACCTTGATCGTTTCTAGAAAGCAACCCAGGTTTTTGCTTAAAATTAGGCTAATATTTGTAAATAGGGAATGTCAAGTTCTTTTTTCAGGAGCTGGCTTGTTTTCTTCTCTGAGGCTGCTCTCAGAAAACACACGCAACCCAGACAGCCACTAATCCAGCCATAGCTCCTCCTGATGTATCTGGCAGCAGAGAGCCTCCATTTGGCAAATACTTCCCCCTATTCTTAGATCCTAAGGGGGCGCGATGGCTCAGCAGGTAAGACGCCAGGCTTGTCGATCGGAAGGTCGCAAGTTCGGAGGTTCGAATCCCTAGCCCCGCGTGACGGAGTGAGCTCCCGCAGTAGCCCCAGCTCTTGCCAACCTAGCAATTTGAAAGCACGCAAATGCAAGTAGATGAGTAGGTACCACTTCGGTGGGTAGGTAACAGCGTTCCGCGTGCGTCATGCCGGCCACATGACCGCGGAAGCGTCTTCGGACAACGCTGGCTCTTTGGCTAAGAAACGGAGATGAGCACCGGCCCTTAGAGTCGGACACAACTGTGCAGGGGAAAACCTTTACCTTTATTCTTAGATCCTAGCTAGTATCCCATGAACCCTTGTATCAGAAGAGTATTGGGGAGGCTTAATGGCCCCTTCCTGATTGGCTAAACAGAACTGAGTGGGTGTTGCTTTGGAGCTGCACCCAATCAGTGTTGGAGAGGCATGTTTTATACCTGCCAGGCCCACATTTTCATTTCTCATTTTCTTGGAGCACTGATCCAGACCCCAGCTTGAAAATGCTTGGCAGGCATCACAAGATACTTTGCAGAATGGTTAATCCAGGGTACTTTGGAATTAGAACGATTCCTTTCCTGACCTGGAATTAATTGGTTTCTGAGTTTACCTAACAGGCTGGATCTAGAAAAGACACAGTGAAGCTTACTGAGTGAGCGCAGCCTAAATGTCGCCATTTCAGCCTTCAGAGCCAAGGCAGGCAGCCTGCTTGCCCTTTAGCCAAATCCAGAGCATTGGTCTGCTGCATTTATGGGGTTGGTTGAGCAAATATTGTGTGAGCTGCTATTTCTACTGTGCTCTGTTCCCCTAAGTTTAGTGTTTGATCTTGCTCTCCTTGACTCCACTTGGTCTTCCTTCCCAGACCCCTGAAACCACATGAGAACTTCAACTTGTTATCTGGTGATTCTCAATAGACAGGGATGGAACTAGGGTCTGTGTCGCCCGGGGCAAACATGGATTCCGCGCCCCCTCCGTGGGTTATTTTGTCATTTTGGCGTCCCCTGGGCATCATTTTGGCGCACCCCCCAGCGCGGCGCCTGGGGCACATGCCCTGCTTGTCCCCCCCTAGTTGCGGCCCTGTCAATAGAGATCGGTTTTCTTTCCTATTTTTAAGCCAATCCATCCCTGTCCTTTAAAAGGGCCGAAAGGAGTGTCTAGGCTTCCTACCAAAATAATAGAGGGCAAATCTAATGGCCTCTGGAGCTCAGTGAGCCCAACCATATGGCTCTTCTGGCTTTAACGCATCATAACCTGTAACTCTGTTGTAAAAGCTCACTAGTGACTAGAGGCTGTGCCAGTTAGTTCTCTCCTGCAGCGACTCATGAAATTTCCTGGTTGCTATCCCAAAGAAAACTATGCTTTTAATAGTTGCACTGCAAGAAAAGATTGTTTCAGTCGTCAGAGTGCTGCAATAAAATGAGATGAAGCAACTACTGAAGCACGCCCTCTTAAATGCCATTACTAAAAGATGCTCCATGCAAGAGCAGACGTAAGTAGCTCTATTTGTAACCCTAAGTATACAGTACTCTGAGGCAGGGGCATAAAAAATATTAATGTTACAAAATTAAATCTGGTACTTAACACTTCACACTTTTTTTAATGACGTAGATCCACACCACCATGCCTTGAGATGCAAGTGTAAGTTAGTAGCATGTCTGTTTCTTTGGAGCAAAGCTACTTTCTTTGTTCCTGCTTTTGGAGTACCATTAAACACAAGGCTTCTCGATTTAACCTACTTCAAAGGATTGTTGTGAGGCTAAAATTAGGAAGGGAAGAGACAAGTGTAATTATAGTGAGTCTTATAGTAATTATAGCAAATCTGTGTTAACATTCTTATGTTAATAATGCATCCCTGAAAGATTTGCATGAGCAAATAAAAATGCAGCAGACCTGGGAAATGTAATGGAGTAATCCTGGGGTGTCGTGTCCTAATCCATGGTGTTATTGTGTATGTGTAAGAGAGAAGGAAGGAGAAATGTGAGTGGAAGTGAAGGAATATGGGTTCTCATAAACCCAGATGAATGCCATGTTCCAAGGCAGAAACCAGGGATCACAGTGTGTACATATATTAAGCCCCAAGATGATTCTGGCGTAGTATATTACATTAAACCAGTTGTGCTTTTTGAACCGTGGTTTTGGCTTAGAATATTGTGCAAATCTTCAAAAAACATGAACAGGCCTGTAGTGCAAACATAGAATCAGAATCAGGCAAGTGAAATGTATTGACTTAAATGACTTGAGTTTGATCAAGTTTTGCTGGATATGAGAAGACTTATTTCTGAGCAGAGATGCCTAAGATTCTGCAGAAAGTGTAAAATTAGTTTTCATGTTGTTATTAGATTTTTATCCCACCTTTTTAATATATAACTCAAGGCAGTCAACATACCTAATACTCCCGCCTCCTATGTGTTGGAGATCCTAGCAAATCCAGCATGCCTCATCAGCATATGGATGGTTGCTCTAGCATGCAAACTCACCATGCTTTTGAGGAAGCTGTTTGTGGCCACACCCACTTCCTCTCTCTCTCTCTCCCCTCCTTGGACCTGGAGCAAAGCACATGGCTGTGTGCTGCTCCATCTTAGGCCATGGACGGGCCTAGGAGATTTTTCCCCCTTTCTACATGCATCTCTTGCCAGCAATGAGGGGCAAGAGTTTAAGTTTAGGGAGCACAAAGAAGAAATGGAACATCATTTATCTATCGAAAATGCTGTACCTGCAATGAATAAACGTAAGGACTCTTTTGTACTTATTTTTCATACCTGCCATGTCTAGTACGTGTTTCTTTATGCTAAGGTGGGCTAAAGGTGTAAGACTAACCTAGATCTCTCTAATATGCTCATGGGCTCTGTTTTTAAACAATATTCTTTTTCTGTACACAAGCTTAGCAGCTCTGCTCCATTTCAGTAGTTCTAACAGACTACTAAATGGGCTTCACTATGTTCCCCACAACAACAACCCTGTGAGGTGGGTTGGGCTGAGAGAGTGACATTAAGACACTTCTGTATCTGTGGCTTAGCATGTGTGAACCCAGCCATTGTAACATATTCAATAAACCATTATTAAGTTAACCTTGATTTAATGCAATATCTATATCTATCTATCTCTGCTGAGTTCTGCCTGTGCTCACAAATAAATGACCAGTAGGGAAACTTATTCATCTCTTCCTGTCACAGATACTTGCTGTAATTTAGCTGCTTTAACACTGATCAGTGCCAAGATGCATGCTGAACAAAATATACGTGTGATTCAATCCCTCTAGGTTGGGGAAAGGAGGATGGGAACAATTTAGGAGGCAAATATGTTCTGCTGTATGCACAATATATGATACTGTAAGCCAACACTATCCCTAGTTTAATTTTCATCTTGGCAATTAACTTATCAAGTAACATTAATTAGGTGACTTCCTGATTTTTCAACTTTGTATGTGCTCTTCCTACTGCAGTTATTTAACAGATATTGTCTGCTTGTAAAGAATGTCTTGTAACTGTAACTATGACAAACTGTAACTATGACAAATCATAGGAAGTGTATTCTGAAGAAGTTTCCAGAAGGAGAGCCGTATTAGTTGGCTGTAGCCATTTGGTTGGATCAAAACACTTTAAAAGCTAGCAGATGTATTATACAGGTAGCATGACTTTACCCAAATGTGAACTGGTTTTAGGTGCACATTTATTGTAGTTACAGTACTTTGAAGATAGTCAATCTTGCATGTGGAGAAGAGGGAAAATGAATTCACAGATCATCATCATCATTATTCAGTTTGGATGCTGCCCAACTCCAGCCGACTCTAGGCAGATAATTACATTCTTATAAAGCTGCAGGAATGCATTAAAACTACACTCGTATTTTCTGCCTGAATGTTAGATCTGGTTTTGTTTTTCTCCCTCCCAGTAGTTATTTTACAAGATAAAAAGCTTTATTTCTCATGCCTTTTTCTAGGCAGTGATGTTCCTCTGCCACCAGAGGGCAGCGGTACCTGGGAAATGTGAAAAGCAAATTACTAGAAATGCTAACTTGTGACTCTTCATTGGTCACAAGCGAGAAGGATGGACTGACAGAATTATATAGCACGGAACAGGGCTTCTTGTTGGCTCTGTTTACACTATGATTAAGGTGGAATGTCTTAACTACAGTTATTGCCAAGTTTTGTTGTAGAGTTCTTAACCTTGATTAGGTAAAGGTAAAGGTACCCCCCGCACATTTGTGCAGTCGTGTCCGACTCTAGGGGCCGGTGCTCATCTCCGTTTGTTAGCCAAAGAGCCAGCGTTGTCCGAAGACGCTTCCACGGTCATGTGGCCGCATGACATGTGCGGAACGCTGTTACCTACCCACCGAAGTGGTACCTATTCATCTACTTGCATTTGCATGCTTTCGAATTGCTAGGTTGGCAAGAGCTGGAGCTAGTGCGGGAGCTCACTCCGCACGCAGGACTAGGGATTCGAACCTCCGAACTTGCGATCTTCCGATCAACAAGCCTGGCGTCTTACCCGCTGAGCCACCACGCTCCTTTTTAACCTTGATTACCTCATACAAATATGAAGGCAAGGAGAAGATTAAAATGAGATCAACCCTCATTTATTTATGTATTTATTTATTTATTAAAGAGATTTATATGGCTGCCCAACTCACAGTGACTCCGGATGGCTTACCCTTATCTTGTAGACAATAAGACAAGATGTTGGAACAGCTGCAAAGTGGGACTGCTGTAACTCGAGTCTCCCCCATCCTGTCCAGAATGACTCTGACCTCAATTCAGCCATCGTAGGTTTTTAAAAAATATAATTTTGATAAACCAAGGAGTGTCAACTGATCAGCCTGTGCACAGCAGGCTCCAATACTGACCAAGATGGCTGCTCCCGAGCAAACCAGGCCTGGTCTCAGTTTATATCTGGTGCTAAGCTGGTCTTGGTAGATCACCCGAAGAGTTTTTGTGGCTGTTTTGTAGCAAGGAGGTTGTCCCTTACATTTGTCTTTGGCTTCCCTTGGGGAAAAAGCTTTCTCTTGTAACTAGGAAACCAGGATTATCAGCTATAATAAAGGGAGGTTAGCTTAGTCCTTTTTCGTTATCACCTGAGACAGCAGAATAATAGTATAAAGGAAGGAAGACTTTGTGGGAAGAACAATCACAGCTTCAGCTTTACTTTGTCTGAAGGCTTCCTCCTGAGAGATTTCTTCAGTGTCCTGGAACTGCAATGGAAATGAGTACCTTCAAGTGTGAGTAATGTCACTGTTCCTAAAGAGAACCTAGCCCAGAACATCTTGGGCTCAGAAGTAGGACCATGCCTTTCAAGTTTTGTCTTGAATATTTGGCTGCTGATTCTCATGGTTTATATTAAGCATAGAAAAGAAATTCAGAGAAATGAGGTTTGGAAACGTCTCAGTGTTGGGGTATTCTGTACAGTGAAAGCTGCCCTTGGAATGCATTCCTCAAAAGAAGCATTTTTTATCAAGGGACACAAACCTTGAACTGAATCAAGCAAATTTAATTTGCTGTTTTGTTTCATGAATCCTGTGCTGTAAAAGAACTTGATGTCACTGCCTTCTCAAAATTCTAGCCTCATGTTCTTGTTTTATCTGTTGTTTGGGCCAGATGTTTTACGGATGTATGTTGGACTACCATAAGTACCCCCAGTCTAGCACATTTCAGATGTGCTGGGGGATGGTAGAAATTGCAGTCCCAATCCATTTACAGGACACCAGACTGGGAAAGGCTAGAGATTAAAGGCTCCCATCCATCCATCCATCCACTCACTATTGGGCAAGCTGGATTGAATGATAAAAATCAATGTTCAACCAAGAGCCAGTTTGGTCTAGTGGTTAAGGCAATGGGCTAGAAACCAGGAGATTGAGAGTTCTAGTCCTGCCTTAGGCATGAAAGCCGGCTGGGTGACCTTGGGCCAATCGCTGTCTCTCAGCCCTAGGAAGGAGCCAATGGCAAACCAGGAGACTGAGAGTTCTAGTCCCGCCTTAGGCATGAAAGCCGGCTGGGTGACCTTGGGCCAGTCCCTCCCTCTCAGCCCAACTCACCTCACAGGGTTGCTGTTGTGGGGAACATAGGAGGAGGAAGGAGTATTAGGTATGGTTGTTGTGGGTCTTCCGGGCTGTATTAGGTATGTTTGCCGCCTTGAGTTATTTATAAAAATAATAAAGGTGGGATAGAAAATAAATGAATAAATTCAGAGGGCATCAGATTGGGAGAGACCACTCTTATTTCACAAATATGGTAGTGCTTGTGGATTGTGGCCTGTTCCCTGAGGGAACATTCTGTGAGCAGTATTGTAACCTCCAGGAAATGCAAACAGCAGTAATAACTAGATTCTGATCTATGATACTGGAATTCACAAAGATGAAATTCTAAAAGAATCTTTATTTCCCTTTTCACTCTGTCCTCAAATAGCCTCCAGTGGAGAAAAACTCTCAGCGTGTTCATTTTATGCTCCATATTTGGGTTCACAGTGTATGATCTGTTACACCCTGTCCAAGGAATTTGAAAAATGGTTCTCAAAGCATTTCCTTTTTCATGCAAGTCAAAAGCACCTTTGCAAGTTGATATGGGAAAATTGCAAGTATGTATCCTTATCCATTCAACTAAAAGTGGTACATGCCAGCAATGTTGATGATATATGTGGCTTTTCCAAAAAACCAACTTTGCATAGTATATTTCAAGGGTCCAAAGCACTTCACCTATGCACACTTTAAAAGCAACGTTTCCAATAGTCTAGCTTTGTAAGATAGTTTTATTATCTCCATTTGGCCAATGATAGCCAAAACTAAGAGAGAGTCGCTTCTTTGCTAACTCCTGAATTGAACATTGAACAAAATGTTGACCTAATGCCCATTGGAAATTATCTTATAGCCAGCAGCTTTCTGTGTAGCTCAGTAAGAACTGTACCAGCCTTTCCCAACCTGGTGGTCTTCAGTTGTGTTGAACAACAGTCCTGTTATCTGTGGGCCTTCACAGATGGCGCTGGGTTGAGGAAGGCTGTGCTGCATTGACTTGCAGGCGGAGTCTGTCCTACAGTTGCTTTATCTGGGCTGCAAAAATCTGGACAAGCAATAGGTGGCAGTAGAGAGAGGTTTCTGTATTTCTTTGCTATGTTGAGTAGTAGTCTGGTTTTTGAATGTAAAGGCACATTAAATTACAGATTGTAAAAGCAATGAGCCAGAAAACCTGAGAATGTTTAGGAGTTCTTGGACTGTTGTGAATCTCCTTAAGGAGATGGGGAGGATTACCAACTTTTCAATCTGTCTTGGATCTTGTACCTTTAAGAACCACTAAATCTGGCAGTCATTTCATTCAGTGCCATTAAAAAAAGATCACCTGCTAATTTCTGCAGGTCACTTTCTTAAAAATCAATTGATGATACTAGGTTTAGGAGGGGAAAATGTCTAGATTCAATTGCTTTTGTAGATCTTATGCTGTCTCAGAAATGGCAGAATTTTTCATTTGAGGATAAATTGTGGAAGTAGGAATGGTAAGGGTAATGGTAAGAATATCCATATACACATGGTCATTTAAGTGCCTTTCTTTTCATATGCTAAATATCTGTAAGAAGACTAGCTATAGGCTGGGGAAAGTACAGAGATTTTGGACTATTTAATTTATGAAGGATGCATTATATTTCACTGAGCTTCACTCTAATTTGGGTGGAGAGCGATGGGACTAGTTTCAGTGCGCAAATTTTTCTTTCTTTCTCTATTTTTTCCCCTTTCTTTTCCTCCTTTTTATTTAATTGACGATTATTTTCCACTGGGCAAACATGCTTTTTGCATTTTATGAATTTTGCTGTGCCTCCTGTTCACATTTCTGTGCATATGTGATATATGTTGAAAAACCACTTTCTCAAATCATGTAATTTTTTTAAAAAAGTTGTTTAAAGGGAAGTGGCAACTGGAAAGCAAAGAAGAACTGAGCCGTTAGTCTTCCTGCTCAGGCAAAGAAGAAACCCTCTTCTCATCGGGTTCATAGTTTGTCTCAAAACACTTAGGAACAAAAAAGCCAGCATTTAACATGTTAATTCAGACGTGCTCCCTGCCTAGTCCTTTTGCCCCAGCCCTGGATTTCCGTCTAGGGTGATCAGCTGATGGGGTGGGAGAGAAGAGAAGGAGTTACGCCCTGCAAGTTTCTGTGCCTTGCATTTTTCAAAGAGGGATGATCTGAGCCGCTTTTCTAGGCTCCTTGGATCCCCCTGCCTTGAGGAAGTGGGTGGGTCGACTGTGGAAAGGAGGTTTGCAGGAAGAAGAGGCTGTAGAAAGAAGGCGACAACGGAACGGTTATGGAGTCTGACCTGTGAGTGAATCCTTACTACTTTTCCTGGCAGGGATGGACTAGTGGGGCACGGCGAGCACCTTGAAGGCAGCTGCCGATCGATCGATCGATCGATCGCGGGCAGTGTTACAGGGTAGAGTGCTGCCAAACAGGAAGAGCCACTATGAAAGGGAGGGGGCGGGGAGGAGCCATTGGCAGACCAGTGGCCAATTGCTGGTGGGTGTTTGCTGGGTTCGTGTCCGACGCCGGAGGGGGACTTTGGTCAGATCCAGCCGGGGAGGTGTATTTTCTTACTGTACTCAGCCAACACCGAGTGGTTAATGCTGAACTAGTAAGAAACTTGCTCTCTTGTTTTGTAACGTTTTGAAGAATGCCTACGGGGATTACTGAGATTCAGAGGCAGAGGCGCAAGTGGTTAGCGGTCATCCAGGCTTGGTGGGAGGAAAGGTGAAGTATTGCTGCAGGAAGCCGCCAATTCAGTTTCTCCTTCGGGGTGCCTGCAAGAAATATCTTCTCTGTGGGGAAATGCTGCCAGAGGAGGAGATGCAGGAATGTGAGACTGGAGGAAATGTCAGATTTTCCAAATAACCCAAGCATGATAGAGCAATGCATGGCAAGTGGATATCTGGGAAGGACTGGCACACTACAGAATAAGAGAAGGGGCCTAAGTTTTGGAAATGAAGCTCGTCCACTGGGCCTTTTGATGAGTCAATGACCTTCATATACTTAGGTTTCAGGTCACATCTTTCAAAAGAGACGCTACGGCTCCAATAGTGTGACTGAAATACATTTTGATCTTACTCAGGAATTTTCTTTTTATGACTTTTTGAGAGCCATGTTACCATATAGAGCTGCCCCAGTATTCATTTCCCCATTCTCTGCCCTCTCATGCTGCGCTTTATGAATTGCATCAGCAAAGTATTTTTCCTAGTAAACTCAGTGATGTGTGCACATTGTTGTAATAAGGAAGTAGAACGTGTTTACATCCCTGTAGTCTGCAGAGCCCGAGATAGAAAAGGAGAGGGGAGTGAGAAGACAGAACTGCTGAGCGCCAACCGCAGTTGCAGGAAAAAGAAATGGGGGTGAGCCTTTTGAGGATATTTTGAGTAGACAATGGAGCATTGCAAAAAGTGGGTTGAATGGAGAGAAGAGAAAGAGAGAATGCGGATGGAATCCAGGGTGCTCCTTTATTCTGGCCACATACCAAGGCATTCTGGAGGCTATGATGCAAAGACCCATCTTTTGGAGGCCCTGCTTCAACTAGTAGCATCTTCTCAGCTGCTCTTGGAAACGAGAGCAAGGGATTGATTTATTTATTTATTTATTTATTTATTTATTTATTTCTGTGTGTACACACACACACACACAAATACATACACATGTACACATATACTGGCCTGGTTAATGATCAGAAATGATGGGACTTGTAGTCTGATAGCAGTTGGGGCAGCACAGGTATCCCAGCCTTGAATTGATCTGGAAAGGTAGTACTTTTCACCTGTATGTCCTTTTAATTTAATTTAAATTAATTAAATTAAATTAATTAATTTAAAATTAAATTAATTTAAAATTTAAATTAATTAATTAATTTAAAGCCTTTTAATTTAAAGTGAGGGATTTAGTGCGCAGACAAACGCATCCCACCCACTAGCTTTGCCTCCTGCTATGAAATGTCCCCAGAACTGTTGAGGCTTACTTGGTGCTGAAGCAAAGGCATTCTGCACATGGCCGTGTGGCCCTTTTTTCCTTTTTGCAATGGCCAAATACTTAGGATAGAGGAAGGCAGAGGCATATTATGCTCCAGAGTGCTGAGGGTGGGGTGGCCTAGAGTGTTCCAAATGAGTTTTCCCCACAGCAATGAATACAAGTCAGTCCTTATATGGAAGGAAATAAAGCTGTATTGGGCATGAAATCTCTCCTGCCACTGCCTTTGCCTTTGCCACCCTTTCATTCTGTATTCCATAATCAAATGAGAGCAGTAGCAAATGAGTGCTATTCCCATTTGGAATTTACCTCCCCTCCCCTCCCCCAGTTTAAGATTGATTTGTTTGCTTGCTTATTTGGCAGCAGGGACTGCAGTGGCGTAAGATTGAAAACCCAGCACCTGCTTTTAATAAAAAGGTGGATATGTACACCGAAGCCAAGTTTTACGTTTAAAAAGGTTCTGGGCCTAAGCCCTGATGAAGTCTCTGTGCTAGTACAGCAGAAGATGCTTTCTGTATCTTTGGTGGCTGGAATGCAAAGCCTTTGATGGGGCTCATCTTTCTTGCACCTCTGCTCCCCCTCCCCCAAACTGGCTTCCTTATTTGGGGGTGGGGGAGGGAGAGGGGAGGGTTAGCAAACTTACGGTCCTCCCGCCATGTTTTCTCCTTTCCCCATGCTGGTTATCTCATAGTAGGTGGCTGAGAAAGTTCTAGGAGTTTTGTGGTGTGGTCTCTCTCTCTCTCTTTCTGGGGCCTTTTGTTTTAAAGAGGGTGGGGCCAGACTGCAATCCTCCCCAGTGTATTTCTCCTGACTTGCAGGGGTGTGGTAGTGTTTGGGGTTGGTCAGAAAGTTGCTGGATTCTCTCCTCTTTGGCTTTCTTTGGGCGGCCTGGTTTTCCTGTTCAGCTTTTCAGCAAACCCTTCCTTTTAACCTTGTGCAGTCACTCGCGTTAGGGAACCCTGCGTCTTTAGCTACATGCAAATGCTTTCTTTTTTCCCCTTCCCTTAGATGCCCCAGGCCTTGCTCCCATCTTGAGCCTCAAAACAAGAGGCATACCTTCCTGGGAAGGAGGGAGGATGTTGGCTGAGCCAGGAGGGCAGAATCACAGGGGTGAGCCAGAAGATTCCCCCTGTTGCAGACCATGCTGGACATGTCTAACTTCTTGGCCGATTTGTGTAGCGGAGGTTGCCGCGGGATCCCTAGGTCACCTTTGCCACTCAAGAATTTTTCCCTATTTGCTGGTGGTGTTTTTTTTTTTTTAAAGGCATCCAACCTCTGGCGTTCTTACCTGATCTCTTGACTATGGAATGAGTGGCACTTCTTGCTTGGTTTAGGCTGCCCCTCAGC
The DNA here is from genome assembly GCA_023362775.1 of Charina bottae. Lineage (NCBI taxonomy): Eukaryota > Metazoa > Chordata > Lepidosauria > Squamata > Charinaidae > Charina > Charina bottae. The sequence continues at coordinate 11,494,882 of JALMGJ010000021.1, read as the reverse complement.
CAGTTGCTCACTGTTCTGCCTCTTCATGTCCGTGGCCCCTAATGCTTCCTTGCTGTCTCGGATCAGGCTGCCCATGATTCTGCACTGGTCCAGACAGCCCTACTACCTCCTTCCTTTTCCCAGCTCCTGTGGCTTTTTGACCTCACATCCTTGTCCCTGGGAACTGCTGCTGTCTGTTCTCTCCCTCCCTCCCTCCCTCTCTTCCTTTCTTTCTCTCTTCCTTCTTTCCCTGGCCTGGTGTGTGGCTGAGTCTCTTTGTTTGGCCTGGGGGCGTTGCTATGTTTTTTTCTGTTTGTTCAGTGCTGTCCTTCTTTTTCTTGACTTTGTGTTTTTTCTTCTCTCTTCCTTCCCCTCTCTCTTCCTCTCCATTTTGCCACGCACCTTTAATCCATCTCCACATATATCCACTCCTCCCTTTATCCCCCTCCCATCCCCCCTCCTATCTTTCTCTCTTTTCCTGTCTCTCTCTGTTGCTCCGTCTCTGCTGCCTTCTGTAGGTCGTCCACGTGTCCCACTCTGCACCAGTACTGCTGCTCTGCTCAGTCGCTTCTCCACTCGCAACTAGCTTCCCCTGCCAGGCACACAGGCTGCAGGTAAGCCACTCAGAATCCCACCCACCCACTTCCTCACTCAAAGCCATTGCCACATCTGGACATGCCACCTGATCCACAAATCCAGCATCCCTTAGGAGGCCTTTGAGGCAGTGCTGGGGTGGAGTGGGAGGGTCTTCCTGTAGAGGAGATGTGTTGATCTACCATTTCCATCACTCCCAACCAGCACCCCAAGTGGGAAGGAGACTGACCGCACTGAAAAGCTGGGCATTCTGGGTTCTTCCTCATCACTGGCAAGCGGTTCTGATCCCCAAGTCAGGATGCCAGAATTCCATGACCGTCAGGATTCTGGAGTTCCATGACAGATTTGGGTAGGGACCACAGCCAGTCCACATTTAGGTGGGCCCTGGATGGGATATTTTCAGGAAGTCCCCTTCTTTCTCACTTTCTCACTACCTCTGCCCATCTTCTTGCCCCTGTCCTCTTGGCCCAATCCGTGTCCCCTTCAAAGGGAAAGGACAAAGCAAGGAGAAGCCGCTGCTTATTCTTCCAGGGCAGGCAATAACAATAGCTGGAGCCATAGAGGCAGGGCTCCCCTATGGGCCTTCCCTTGGCAGATGCCAACTCCCGATGCCAGCTTGGTGAACAGAGGCTTTTTTGCCAGCATAAGGGAATTCTGGATTTCATTTTCTCCATGATCACAACATTCTTATACTGTAACCCCTGTCACAGCTCACTCTGCCCCAGTTCCTGCTGCCCCTCTGAACTGTGTTGATTTCAATTACATTTCATCAACAGCTACCTCCGTCTCCCCCCTCCACCCCTTCTGCTTCTATTAGGTAAGAGAGATCACCTCAGTTTAGGCTTCTGAGAGCCGGGGATTGTTCTGTTCAGGTGGTTCCAGTTCAGGCAGAAACTCTGGGTATGCACACAGGAGGATGGAGAGGCTTGTAAGAATATACATCAAATGTCTCAGATAGGAACTGAGGAAGCAGGGGTGAGGGACCGTTAATGACAAGAATATCTGTGTGTCAGTAAGTGGATCTTAACACTGAATTTCGGCATGGAGGAGTTGCTAATTTTGATTATTTTTCTCTTTCTCTTGGCATGCATGTGTGCTTAAATTTGTGCATTTATGTGTATATTTAAAACCTGCTTCTTACTTTTCTATGCAGTAATAGTCTTTAGGGAAACTGACCGTTACAAGTTAAGTTTGCTTGTGCAAGCTTTTCTTGTGGCACCCTAATGTATTTACTATGACACATGCTTTGGATCAGAGCCCACTTCATCAAATTCTTGGAATATTATTCTGACTTACTAATTGTGTTTGATGAACTGTACTCCAATCTGCAAAGGCTCATGCCGTAACAAATATGTGAGTCTTTCAGGGGCCATAAGATTTTGGTTTTGCTGCAGCACACCTCCCCATGACAGTAGCTCCATGCATTATTTTCAGTTTGCCTGATTGCTGATATTTTTTATTTCTAGCAAGTTTTCTGTTAGTTATAAGGCTGTTAAAGATAAGGAGCCTAACCAGAAATAACACATGTACTAGAAAATGAGTATACCAAGTGGCCCAGGGATGTAGCATGCATGGATGATTGTGATAGAAGGTTTGTTGATGCATTCCTATGGTCTGCGGCCCATCAGAGTTGATGCAGCTTTTCAGCCATGTAGGAGAAGAACCCACCAGAGGCATGAAAGAGAGTCCTTTTAGCTGTCTGAGACAGGCAAAAATGAGGTTGCTGAGCATATGCAGATTGCAGGACATAGTTGGTAGGCTGTGTTTAAGTTAGTAGGCCTTGTCTTATGCATCTGTATATATTCTGCAGACTGTCTTACTGACTGGTTCACTATATATCCCAATTGGGACCAGCAACTCGGTCGTTAAGTGAAGTGGTCGCTAAGTGAAACCGCAACTGTGCTTATGATCTTCAGCTTTCCTTTGCTTTATAGACCTGCAAAGGTCGTAAATGCGAGGATTAGTCGTAAAGTTACTTTTCATCACCGTTGTAACTGCAAATGGTTGCTAAACAAGGATTACCTGTACTGCTCAATTTCCATAGGCTTTGAGCAACATACAAACCACCAAAACCTAGGCTGGAATATATTTGTATAGTTTAGCCATTGTGAGCAATGTTGTCCTATGACGAAACATAACCAGTGAAGAAATAGCACATGGCACAGATGATCAGCAACAGGTTGCATAATTTCAGCAGAACCCTTTCTACCTCCTCTTACAGTGGATAGAATTGCTATTTTTTCTCTGTAAATGCCTGGCTCATAGATCATATTCCATATATGAGAACATGGCTTAGAAAAGTCAGCCTTTTTGCTACTTCCTCCCCCCTCCAAAAAACCCTGTGTGCGTGTGCGTGCGTGCGTGCGCGTGCACTTATGTGAGAAAGAAAAAGAGACTGGAATTTCTTTGAGCAAAGGCACTTGTACTGTTCTTTCTGCTTCTATGAACAATGCTTTACCTTTTTAAAAAGCACTTGGCTTAACTGCACTTTCAAATGTAGAGCCCTTATTTTCGACATAGGAGCGTATTCCTTCCTTTGTTTTCTGTCACAAGACGGTTATGTGAGATTTCTCTACTGTCTAGAGAGGAGCGGATCGCCCTTTCACAAGCGCAGAGTTTCCCAGAGGGGAGCACGTGGCCGGGGCTGCCCAACCCAGGCTGCATACTGTAAATCTAGGGGGCTGCAAAGGGATACAGAAACACCCACCTTATTGCTGTAATTTAGTGGCTATCTGGATTCTGCCAACTTAGGAAAGGCCTACTAAGACAAAAAGTGCAGTGGGTGTTCCACTTGTTTTGAAGAAATTAGCAAGCTGAGTTCCAGTTTACAAGGGCTTCAGAGAACAGTGGTGAAAAGGTCCCCTTTTTTCCTGAAGCTCTGGAAAATCACCGGAGATGATGTTTATAGGGCAGCCATTAAAGGCAGCAAAAAGACAAATTATTGGGCATCTGCGGGAAAGCTATCAGGATAATTGCTTTGGGCTTCCTTCTGAAGATGATAAATGATGGTGACAGTGGTCTCATGTGTCAATAAGACAACCCAAATGGCTTTTTAATCCTAATTAAACAAGGGTTTGAGGATCGTCATTCTTATGAATAAGTATTTCTGTGAAGCATCCTTCATGTTTTTAATTCCTTTTCCACCTTAAGTTGGAAATTTTCTTAACACTTTATCTCTAAAACCACAAAGGTATATCTGTCCTTTAGTAACCAGGCATTCTCTTCCTAAGAACTGAAGTGTGGTGAGGAGCAAATGTCTACATACAGGCTGTGTAATGTCTGTGTAATATATGTATAGCATCCTGAAAGTCTGTATAGAATCTATGTAATGTCTGAGATAGGCAGACAGACAGAACTCCTGAAGTGAGTGAAAAGGAGGCATTATTTGAAGGAGTACCTCATCAACAAAAGAAATCTTTTATATGTATTCCTTTTATCCCTTTATTTATTTATTTAATATTTAAATTTATTTAAATTTATTTATTATTTAAATTATTTAAATAATAATTTATTTATTTAAAATTAATTTAAATTTAAATAATATTTAAATAGTATTATTTATTTATATTTATCCCTTTTATATGTATTCCTAGAGAGGATATCCACTCCCTAGAGGACAGAATTCCAGTGTGAATTCTGTGTCAATGTAGGCATTGAAAACTCTCAAAGAATAACAGTAAAGGGGCAGGGCAAGGCATCTGTGCAATGTCCCTGAGTGATTGGCTGTACACAGTTGTGTAGCTAAGTCTTCCGTTTCATGCCACGTTCCATCCACAAGCTGTTCCAAGTTCTCTTTCTTTTGAAACCAGATCTCTTTAACACAGTCAAAAGATGGGACTGCATTTGGATTCATTCAATTATCCAAGTACCAAGCAAGATCTGTTGGCATCTGCAAACATTTGTTTTACCCACCGAAGTGGTACCTATTCGTCTACTTGCATTTGCATGCTTTTGAACTGCTAGGTTGGCAAGAGCTGGAGCTAGTGCGGGAGCTCACTCCGCACGCAGGGCTAGGGATTCGAACCTCCGAACTTGCAATCTTCCGATCAACAAGCCTGGCGTCTTACCGACTGAGCCACCACGCCCTAATATAAAACTAATATAGAGGTGATAAAACCCAGACAATATAGATAAATTGAAGGCAAATTTAAAGATAAGATCCTAAGGACTTTTATCTAGGAGTGCAGTAACTTCAAGTGAAAGTGGATTCACACACAGGCTACAAGAACTGGAGCAAAATTGCTGTTTTGTTATGCAGGCAGAAAAAAAGATTTTGTTCACGGACATTCAGAAATAATCCTACTGAACGTTTTACTGTCTTTGCTCTTGTGAACAGAAGGTGGATGGGAGACCTCAGTACTAACTGAAATAATGATTTGGCACATAAATAAGGTGTTATATAAACCCAAACTCAGATGCATTGGGCAAAGTAGCAATGGGTTGTACTGTAGAATAAAATTCCCAAATGGTAAATTGGAACTCTCCTGCTAAACAATGAAATGGGTTTCTCCACCAGTCCTGTGTTCCTTTTTGTTTCATTAGCAGCTGTGTTTTGGAGTCCTGCTCATTTTTGCAGGAAGAAGATGAAGAGGGAGGAACTGTAGATACCTCTTCGGTTATACAAGGGACAGTGTGGATTTCTAGGCAATGCCTTGGCAGTTTAACACCTAGCTAGTTTAAAATTGCCACATATTCTAGGATTGCCTGCTGCTATACCTTTGTAACAGCTGCATATGTTCAGACATTACCCGATTTTCTAAAAATGCTTATTTCTGTGCTTGGAAAGCTTCCTCTGTTGACCTCTTTAACAGCAGGTCTGAGCTGCTACTGGAGGAACCGAACCAGGGCAAGCCCATTTTTCCTTCACATCTTACCTTGTAACCCTTGGTTTGACCCTAGAGAACTATTCCAATTTCTTCCACTGTTAGATCTTTATGGATTCTCCTACTCTAGTCTGAGTAGCCGGTTTGTAGTCAAGCAGAAGAGTACTTCCGGTTGCTTTGCAGCAAAAGTGAGAAAAAGTGGTGATGAAGCTGGGAGTAAGTAGCAGAGCACCAGTGTTGTAATTCCATCTGCTTCTGTAGCTTAAGAGAAGGTTTGCTGAGCTGAAGAGCTAAAGATGTAGGAGGTTCTGTGGATTATGGTTTGGCAACCCAAAAAGTGTGTGTGTGTAGAAGACATTGAAAAGCCAAAAGTGTTAAGTCCCCTTGCGCCATCCCCCTGTTCCACCTTGCAGCTTCACTCCCATCTCCATCTCAACCATCACTCCATTGCCCCTGCCCCTCATCATGGTGGGTGTGTCCTCAGGATGATAATTCACCTCTGTCTGTTTGTCTGTCCCTTCCCCACTTTCTAGGGATGATGACGAGGCTGAGGACGTCCACCAGTTTTGTTGCCCTGCCTCTGAATGCAGCAGCCCCTCCTCTAGGTAACCTGGAGGGGGCACGGCCATCCCCTTCCATGCCTTGCACTTCTAACCTGGGCCCTGAAACTTCACCACACCAGCTTCACCCCCATGGCTCCCTGGGAATGGGCTCAGAGACCGTTCCAGAGACACCCCTTGCCTCCTCCTGCATAGACCGAGCAAGAGTGAACACCAGTCAGTTGTCGTCTTCATTCAGCTTTTGAACCTGCAAGCCCCTGTGCGTTGGTCTCATCTCGTGCCTTAGGCAGCTGCCGTCCTCTTGCCTCGCGCCGCAGCCTCGGCTGTCGGGATGCCAGCTTTTTTATTAGCCCTGATCCTGTGTCTTTACTGCTAAGTAAAGTTAAGAGGAAGCTTTTTAAAAATACCTTCTCGTATAGGTATGAAATGATGGTGGAAATGTCACTTGTTTCTTTCTTTGATAATCAGAGGAAGGCCAGTAAACAGAAGCAACAAAGATTCTTTATTTACTTCCTGCCCCATTTTTTGCTTCAACATTTAATTTTGTGCCACGGACACAATCTTCCATTCTCCTCCTTTGGGCTGTGCATTGACAGTTTGTTTTTTTTTACTCTTAAATGTGCTCTCTGTTTACTGGCCCAACTCTTTCCTTCATAGCTGCCTGGTACCCAGATACACAATTGAATCAGGCGATGTTTTGTTCTTCCTGTTGCTTTATTGTCATGTCATGAAAAAAAAGCGTCTGATGTGAGCTTCCATACACTGCGCTAAGAGAGAAAGTGATTTGTTTGGATTTGGCTTATGTTGGGCAAACACAAACACTCTGGTAGAAAAAACACATTTTACTGCATAGCAAGTTGTGCTGACACAGCCAATTGCCTGCTTTGGAATTTATTTTAGGAATGAAAAGGTAGGATGAAATTGTATTTTTAAAAAATAATTGTTGCTTAAGCAGTAGACCACGGTTTCAAAAGCCGTATGTGAGTCCAGTTTTTATATCAGGCCGCTTGCTAAAGGCACAGGAATCTTGCTAATAGAAACCGGGGAACAGGCCTGCTCAGCCAGTGGTGTTGAATTTAAACTAAGGCTACCGTACCTGGATTGCGAAAACCCAGACTTCCGTGAGGTGGCGGCAGAGAGAGGATTTTCTGTATGTCTTTCCGTCTGTCTAGTGGTCATCCTGGCTTTGTAGCCCAGATGCGGTAGTCCTACGTTGGGCAGAGCCCTGCTCCTCATGCTTACCCCCCCTTCCCTCTTCAGCTTTAACCTTTGACTTTTCATTTCTTTTTCCAACCCAGGCTGGCTTCTGCAGTTTCTCTTGAGTTGTTTTTGATTTGCTTGAAAAGAAAGACATCCTTGGGCTTAACCCTTCCCGTAAGTTATGCTTATTGTCTACTTACTAAATCCAAAAATATTAGGCTGCCAGCGTGCTCCCACTAATGGTAGCCTAGTGGGAGAAAAAAAAAATTAAGCTAGTGAAGCTTTAGTTTTTATGGGAGAAAATGCTGTATTTAAAGGCAATGGAGTGGGGCTGTGATAAAAAGCTGTCTGACCTACCCAGACTTGAGAAGGGAGGCCTTATTGGCTCAATAGCAAGAAAGGGTGCTCTGCACATTCTCAGGAATTGTGTTTCCAAGCCAATTCATAGGTTCGTGGGATAATAAACCATAGCCACACCCCCTACCCTGAGGGACTATGATTGGTTTTGGAAACAACTCGATAGTAGCAAGGCCAAATTCAAGTCAAGCCTGGTTAGAATTTCATTTGACATTTCAGTCTGGAACTACATCTTGAATGGACTTTACTTCTTTTCGGTTTTGAAGACATGTGTAAAAGCTGATCAGTTTCCTAATGTATAAAATTTTCTGTTTAATCTATTGCTGGAACTTTCCTTTTTATAAAGATAACAAGATCAAGCCCCAATCCTGACCATATTTATACTCAAGGAAGTTCTTCCTGATTTACTTGTGAAACAGGTCAAGTCTTTGCTCACCACTGCATCCTTTAGAGTATGTCTGTGTTCCATTGCTTGTATGCTTTGTCAGTCTTTCCTAGGACCCTCCACACATTATGTTTCTCCGGTGTGCATCTAAAATGGCAAAGAGCAAATATGGTGATGGCTGCATGCATTGGGCAGGCACACATATCAGAGATCTGAGAAGGGCTGCAACTCTGTGCTGAGTTTACACAGGGTAGCAACCTGTTTTTACTGCCACATAATGTATGAAACGGCCCTTGGTCTTGTCTTTGGAACAGACTCTGCCTAATATCCTTTAGTCTCTTGCTCTAATCAGTTTACATATTTTTCTATGCAGACGCATAAGCCTTAAATCTTACCCCTTCCATTCCTGCTTTATTGCCATCCCCACTCCATTGAGGATGGGAGGATAAGTGTGTCTCCAAACAACAACCTTTTCCCTTCCCACCTGTCTGCAGATCTTGCACTGGCCCTTAGGGGTCCCCTTACATGCACTTTTCCTGCCTTTTGCTGCTCTGTCGTCAGCCTTCCTTGCTTTCAGGATGCTGCCCAAAAGAACATTGAAGTCAACCAAAAAGGAACTCTCTGGAAGCAGCTTCAATTGCTTGTTCCCTATGGGACTCTGCCCAAACAGTGCACCAGCCTCTAGCCTGCAGGACTATAATACTTCAGCACCCTTCCTTCTCCTTCCTTCCTTCCTTCCTTCCTTCCTTCCTTCCTTCCTTCCTTCCTTCCTTCCTTCCTTCCTTCCTTCCTTCCTTCTGCTGTAGGACCTATTCTCCATCTCCCCAGGAAGCATCTGGAGGCAACAATTCTCTGCTTAATCAAGCAAACTGCTCCAGCATCGCAGACTGGGTGTGGGCTTGAAATCTTGGATCCCAGATCCTTCAGAGGATTTTGCAGGCCATGCAGTATGGAGACTGTATGCTCTTATACCATGGATTGTGCGTCACCACTGTTGTATCTGCACAGTCACCTGCATTGGCATTACACATAGGATGCTGCATTCTCATCCAGGCAGCCTGTGGATTCACTGGAAGAGAGTGGATAAATGGAGGGAGGAGGAAAGCATGTGGGATGATATCAACATGGAGATATTGTTGGACATGTGTTGATTTGCAATCCAGTATGATGAAAATGCCTCCTTCCTCCTCAAGTTGTAAACACACAGAAGTGAAAACTCTGTGATGTAGAATTGGCTAAGCAAGATTATATGTGCTAGGGCCACAGGAAAGCTGTGTTCCAGCTGAGTGGATTAGACAAACCTGGTCGGTGAGGGGTTGGAGTATCTGGAATTCTGTACAAAACTAATCTTCATGTATTTTCCTTGGGAAATAATGTTAAAGAGATGTAGAGCAGAAATTTGGGATATGGCCATAAATCTGTGGTAAATCACACGCTTTCTTGCAGAAGGTCCCATAAGTTAAGAAGAACTGGGGTATCAGGGATGGGAAGTACTTTGGCCCTGGGTTTATCTACTTCAGACTAGTGTCCTCTAGCTGTCCTGAGGCTTCAGCTGCTAGGACTCCTACACAGCATGGGAATTCAGGAAGGGCCCCAGGTTGGGAAGATTGAAGTAGATAACACTAGGTGCAACGGGCCATAATTTAACTTCATATAAACCAGATTGATATATATGGATGTATCCCTGGACATAAAGAAATGAGCAAAATGACCTCTTCAGAGGCAGCAGTTAGCTATGCCTTTCCTTTCTACAAAGGTTCTTCTACTTGGGGCCCTCCAGATGAGTTGGCCTACAATGCCTAACACCTTCACCTAGCATAGGCATGCTTTTGGGGATGATGAGAATTGTAGTCCAAATCATCTGGAGAAAACCAAGAGGGGAAAAGCTAGGCAGGGGGCTGACATTTTTCAACCAGGTGCTACTGGGGCAAATCATGCAAAGCAAGCGAAAGTTTAACCCTCATTGGAATGGCAGTGTATGAACCAAGTTGAAAGTGAAGTAACTTACTACTGAAGTTAACATGGGAGTAAGCAACTGCTGTTTGAACAGGTAGGTACTATGTTATCATGGCAACACCCTTCCCAAGGATATCCTTGTGGTTGCAGCATAGCACCTGCAGGAAGAGAGATTGTGCCCTTGCCAGCATTGCATTTCCATCTCAGCACTTCTGGGCAGAGTCCAGCCACAAGGAAAGATGTTTTGGATAACACGGGTATCAAGGGATCAGAAATCTGCTACAAACATAACAGATCTTCCACATGGAAAACATTTCTGTGTAGGAAACGAAGTTTTGCTTGGTTTCACAGTGAAATATAGAAGTCTGTTATAATTACATCTGATACTGTGGATACATGGATATTGTGCTATTTCCCTCACTGACTTGGTTTCTGGTTTGGAATCTGTTGTGTTTGGAACACCCCAACTAAAAATTTACAGATTGGAAATGTATTGGCCTGTTTTACTGCTTTTTGGCTGTATGATGTCTGTGCCTTTTCCCAGATGCATTCTGGAAAATGGGTTACATTTTCTCTCTGCTAGTGTAGTCCTAACATCCTGATATATTAGCTGTCATTTAATAATCAACAGTAGGCTAAGAGATCACTACTTGCCCTTTTCTTTCTCTGGGGATCTTAGCCATGGCTAAATATTATGACTGCATTGACCTTAAAAATAACCCTTACAACGAATGTAAGCTTGTTCCGTAGCCTGATTAAGGTGGGGGCTCTAGCATTATGCATCAATAAAGTTGGTGGAGAAAGCGTCCTTAGCAAGGGTTAAAATGGTTGTGGTAAGGATGCTATCTTATGACCCAATCTTGATCTTCTAGTCCAGCCTTACTCCTGGACCAGGCTTTCTATCAGAGACCGAATCCCAAACTATGTGTTGTTAGGATTAGGTGACTGTCACCAACCTGTTTATGCCCATTAATATTATATTTAAAAAGACCCATGAACTATCAACATCACTTTCACTTTCCCCATCTCCCCCCTTTAAGCAGCACCAATGAATTGATCAAGGGTGGGGAATGTCTGATTGAATTGTTGCCATCTTGTGTCATGGTAAAAAACTGTGACGGGGTTGGTGAGAAAGTAAGGAGCATTAGCAGTTGCTATGCATTTTGTGTGTGTGTGGGGGGGGGGTAAAATTCAGGCCTGAGGAAGAAGGTTTAGCAGCTAATACAACAAAGAATGTATTTGTAGAAGAGGGCAGGCTGAAATTTGGACTTTTCTGCTATTGAGATTCCATTCTGACTCTGCTACACTTTTGGTCAGTAAGTTTTCAGATCTCTTCCCCGTAACCATGAGGGCTAGGTGCTTGCTTGCTTGCTTTTGTTTTTTTAAAGAAAGCTCAGATTCTCAGGATTCCACAAATACTGGATTCTAGTAAGCCATACAGCACACACACTGTTGTCCAACTTTGGGTCTGACAGATTTCTAGAACCACTTTCCCCTCCGCCTTTCCCCTGCCTCAAAAAGATGGTACTGTATGTTTCTGCAAGTTGTGCAAACTGTATCAATCTCTCACTTTTGTGCAATTGAAAGCACGACTTTCCATATAGCAGCTCTGCAAAATAAATGAACTGCCCATTCAGGTACTGTATGCAAAAAAAAAAAAAAGATTTGTTTGATCACATACGTTCTGAGTGTGCAAAATAAGTTCTACGCTAGCTTATAGGTATGAAAAAAGGGTGTGATTACCTTATTGTTCTATGTATTAACCTGCCTGTCCTTGTTCCACTGTCCCTCATCTAGGCAGGTATGCAAAATGAGCAAGTTTCCACTCCCTGTTGGACCTTGAGTGTGTCGTATGAGACTTTGCATTGCCCCAGGATGCAAAGCAAGTGTGCCTTGCACACCAAGAAAGGGCTGTATCATAAGAAGCAGGCATAAAGATTAAATGTCAAGTCGCCAGCTGGCCCTGTCTTACTCACTAAATAGCCAGTCACAAGAATGCGCACATGTGTGTGTGGACATAGCGGTACAGATCAATGCTGCAGGGAGAGAGGCTGGAGAAAGAGGCCCTTTCCTTCCATTGTGGAGTTTGTTAGGAATGCATGACTTGGATCCATCCTTGTGGGCATTCCCTGGTTCCTCCTTTGCTCAGCTACTCCAGTTTCCTGCCAAACATGGGCTGTGCCATTTCAATGCGTGCTGCTTCAGGAAGCCCATTGCTCCATGTCCCCACAAGCCCCTCTGAACCATCTATGTAAATAAGAAATAAAAGTCTTTATAACAAATGCTCTTGTGTATCAAACAATTTCAGTCAATAAATGAAAGGAGTCTGTCTTCTCTGAACTAAACAATAAAGTCAATAACAATTAAATGGACCTCTTTGATGACTTCTGGCTCTTCTCACTTCTGTTGGTTCTCACATTCTTTGGAGATCAAAGAAACTAAATGGGATCTGGGTGGCTCTTGAATCCTTGGGTGGGTCTAGGGTATTGGAGATCCAGAAGGTGGAGGAAGAGTGAATGGTATCAGCAAAGGAAGCGGTTCCCACTTTTCACTTGCCTATATTTTGTCCTGCTGAATTTCCTTTTCTATAGCACTTTTATCCTTTCCCAAATTAGGGTACAATCCATAGCCGCCTGATATTTCTCCTCCAACCTTTCTCTGCTTTGACATTTTGAACATTTTATTTTCCTCTGTCTAAGGTATAGCAAAATTGTGCAGAATGCCTAGGTCATGTGTAAAAGGAAGACTACCAACAATGGTGTGTATGCCTGCATTGACCAGTCCCTCTTCATTAGATGTTTAAAACCAGTGACTTGCAGAGAGACAAGAGTTCACAAACAAATGTATCTCATTGATTCCACTACATGATGACACTGGATGGAGAGGGAGACAGGAAGTATAGATTTCTGCTTCACCCTAGCCCAAAAAGTGATACTTGAAGTCTGGGTCAGGATGGTCTTTATCCTGTGTACTTTGCACTTTGGAGATACTGTACTGTAAGGATTTAGATAGGAATTCCAGATCTTTCCAATTCAAAACCCGGGTGTACTTTGCCTGCAACTTCCAGCAATGCTGTCTGGGAACCCTGATAGTCACAATTCTGGCATATCTGGAAGCATCCGATTGGGAAAAGCTGTGACAAGTAGAATTTTTTATATGATCAGTTTGTCCAATATATATAGCTTCTGCTTCTCATTCGTGATGGCCGTGGGGCGGGGGGGAGGAAGAAACTATTTGATGTGAAGCATATCTGGAAAAAAGAAGCTTGGAAATTGAGCCAAAGAAATTGCAGTTTCAACAAGGGAAAATGTAGTGATGTAGAACTATTGGTTAAAGCAAAGCATCAGGACCCATTAAGCCCTCATCAGTTTGCTATGCCAAAGAATTCCCTTCTGACTGCAGATCACCCTGTGCTTAGTGGAGCTTTGGTGCTTTCCATAGTTATCTTAGCAATAGTCTAAGAAGGTGCCAGGGAGAGGCTAAGGCTAAGGTACTATGTCAGAAAAAGACAGATCTAAGCTGGTGTGAAATATTTATTGCAGTATCTTGCTCAAATGTGATGGCTCTTCAATTTTGTTTGTTGGCTGGATCTCACTCATGCTGTATAGTTATAATTAGCTGTTTGCAGTCTGACAGTCTCCAGCTTTTACACCCTGGGACTTCTTTTTTATGGGATGCCAATTTAGTCCTTAGCTTCTCTCTAATTGTGTCCTCATAGTCATAGCAACGGCTTTTTAGAACAAGGCAGGAATTCTGTGAACATCCCCATTACACTTTATTTGGATAACCAGTTTTGGGGTCAAATGAGCCTAAGGAAGCCTCAACCCAACTAGTTTGTTGCTGAGATTATTTGGGGCCACCAAACCTGTAGTTAACCCAGTTGGAGCTTGAGCGCTCTGTCCCAACCTTCCCTAAGCTCTTTACACATCTGGGCCTGCCTTCCCCCATCATCGCCAGTCAGCCCAGCAATAGGATCATGTTGGCTGCAGAGGACAAGAGACGGGATCCAAGACATCTGGAGCATACAGGTTGGGAAAGGCGACTTTAGACCATCATTATCTGTTTGACTCTATTGCCTTCATAATTTGTATCATGCTGTGGATTTGAGGTGGAAGCACCAGGGAAAGAGAATTGCAGACTTGTGCTAAAGAACCAATTACAAGCTCAGCCCCAGGACTGGCAGGCAGGCTCTCATGGCAGAACGCGGCATGGCCGTGAGCTTTGTGCAGCAGAGGCCAGCCGGGCAAAAGCAGCCATACACGAGCAGGGCAGAGCTGGTTTACCTGGCAGCTTTGGCACGTTTCTGTGTTACTTTCCTTTCCCAGCATTTGAACTCTGAAACATGTCTCACTCTAGGAGGGTGGGAGGGGAGATGAGCAGCCAGTAGCCTCCCTGGCAAGGTAATAACTCGAAGCACATGCTTACCTGTTGTTTCTCCCTGCTACTGAGCTCCCTTAAACGTTGTAACGCTTCACAGTGACATTATCAGACTTTTTTCCAAATAAGTCAAAGGTGATGGCTTTGGAATGCAGGCTTGTTTTGTAGCCTTTGCTGGGATCAAAGAAAAAGTAAGGGGAGGCAGGCTGTTCAACGTAATACTTGCCGGAAGGAAGTGAAGGAAACGTGTGTGTGTGTGTGTGTGTGTGTGTGTGTGTGTGTGTGGTGGGGATCATGGTTTACTTTCCTAGCAACTCCCAGACATTTTTAGCACCCACCCCACACATGTGTGAAAACAGTTCGCTGGAGCTGCAGCTAAGCAACCTTCTCTCCTTCCTGGGCCCAGTTCCAGCGGAGATCCTTTCCCTGATTCCAGCAATATTGCATTTTCACTGTTGCTTGGGTTGGTTTTGGTCATGATTGATTAATTAAATGTACTCTCCCCAATCCTCTAGAGCAGTGTTGCTCAACTTCAGCAACCTTTAAGATGTGTGGACTTCCACTCCCATGCTGGCTGGGGAATTCTGGGAGTGGAAGCCCACACATCTTAAAGTTGCTGAGGTTGAGAAACACTGCTCTAAGGGAAGACCTTGGCTTCTTTTCAGATCCCATTGCTTATTTTCTCCTCCTAGGAGTATTGTTATTAATATTTAGCTATGGCCAAGGACCAGAAATCAACACAAAAATCCAGTGAAATGAGACATAAATTTAACATTGGTAACAGGAATCAAAGAATCAATGAAATGAACTGTAACTAACAAGCCTTCGGGCCACAGTAAGTGACCAGACATACAGTATCCACACTTAGACCCAGCACCTTCTTTCAGTAATCGTAACTCAGCAAAATCAGGTAACCTTCCAGGAAATTTCTGTAGACCGATCTGCCAATACAAAAAAGGTGTTCTTTTCTACAGGCCAGCCCAGGCAGTTAGTTAAGAGAGGAGGTAGCAAATCAGAATACCAAGGATAATAGACAGGGCAACACAAGGAGGCATGCAAAATTGTTTCAATTGCTCTGTCTGAGCATGGGCTGGAACTGAATGTTCCTGAACTTCCCTTCCAGGACTACTGATGGTGAAACACAGAGGTCCTCCTAGGATGAGCAGATGCTCTTACAGTTTTACAGAGATGTAGGAAGGAGCACTTGCATAGGGGCCACTTGCCAGGAAAAGCTCCTGACATTCTATAGAATTTTGAAAAATAGGCATATTCTAACCCTGCTTGGAGCAGGGAAATTCTCCAGCAAAGGAGATCGTTACCTTGTCGTGGTGCTGGAGCTTGAGCACCTCAATGAAACCATGAGCTAAACCGTGAAGGGACACCCAAGACGGGAAGGTCGTGGCAGAGAGGTCAGACTAAATACGATCCCTGGGGAAGGTAATGGCAACCCACCCCAGTATTCTTGCCATGAAAACTAAATGGATCAGTACAACCAAAGATATGTCGGTATACCATCGGAAGATGGGACTCCCAGGTCGGAAGATGGTCAAAATGCTACTGGGGAGGAACAGAGGATACGTTCAACTAGCCCCAGATGTGATGACGCAGCTAGCTCAAAGCCGAAAGGACGGCTAGCGGCCGACGGTGCTGGTGGTGAACGACGAATCCGATGTTCTAAAGATCAACACACCATAGGAACCTGGAATGTAAGATCTATGAGCCAGGGTAAATTGGATGTGGTTATTGGTGAGATGTCAAGATTAAATATAGACATTTTAGGTGTCAGTGAACTGAAATGGACTGGGATGGGCCACTTTACATCAGATGACCACCAGATCTACTACTGTGGACAAGAGGACCACAGAAGAAATGGAGTAGCCTTCATAATTAATAATAAAGTGGCTAAAGCAGTGCTTGGATACAATCCAAAAAACGATAGAATGATCTCAATTCGAATTCAGGGTAAGCCATTTAACATCACAGTGATCCAAATATACTCCCCAACCACAGATGCTGAAGAAGCAGAAGTAGATCAGTTCTATGAGGATCTGCAGTACCTACTAGATAATACACCAAAAAGAGATGTTATTTTCATTACAGGAGACTGGAATGCTAAGGTGGGTAGTCAGATGACACCTGGAATTACAGGCAAGCATGGTCTGGGAGAACAAAATGAAGCAGGACATAGGCTGATAGAATTTTGCCAAGACAACTCACTGTGCATAACAAACACTCTCTTCCAACAACCTAAAAGACGACTTTATACATGGACTTCACCAGATGGTCGACACCGAAATCAGATTGACTACATCCTTTGCAGCCAAAGGTGGCGGACATCTATACAGTCGGTAAAAACAAGACCTGGAGCTGACTGTAGTTCAGATCACGAACTTCTTATTGCAAAATTTAGAATCAGACTAAAGAGAATAGGGAAGACCCACAGATCAGTTAGATATGAGCTCACTAATATTCCTAAGGAATATGCAGTGGAGGTGAAGAATAGATTTAAGGGACTAGATTTAGTAGATAGGGTCCCAGAAGAACTATGGACAGAAGTTCGCAACATTGTTCAGGAGGCGGCAACAAAAAACGTCCCAAAGAAAAAGAAAACCAAGAAGGCAAGATGGCTGTCTGCTGAAACACTGGAAGTAGCCCAAGAAAGAAGGAAAGCAAAAGGCAACAGTGATAGGGGGAGATATGCCCAATTAAATGCAAAATTCCAGAGGTTAGCC
Organism: Charina bottae; assembly: GCA_023362775.1. Lineage (NCBI taxonomy): Eukaryota > Metazoa > Chordata > Lepidosauria > Squamata > Charinaidae > Charina > Charina bottae. Next base: position 11,477,919 of record JALMGJ010000021.1, on the reverse strand, counting down.
AGAAGAGATAAGGAATTATTTTTAAACAAGCAATGTGCGGAAATGGAAGAAGACAATAGAATAGGAAGGACAAGAGACCTCTTCCAGAAAATTAGAAACATTGGAGGTAAATTCCAGGCAAAAATGGGTATGATCAAAAACAAAGATGGTAAGGACCTAACAGAAGCAGAAGAGATCAAGAAAAGGTGGCAAGAATATACGGAAGATCTGTATAGGAAGGATAATAATATTGGAGATAGCTTTGACGGTGTGGTCAGTGAGTTAGAGCCAGACATCCTGAAGAGTGAGGTTGAATGGGCCTTAAGAAGCATTGCTAATAACAAGGCAGCAGGAGACGATGGTATCCCAGCTGAACTGTTTAAAATCTTGCAAGATGATGCTGTCAAGGTGATGCATGCCATATGCCAGCAAATTTGGAAAACACAAGAATGGCCATCAGATTGGAAAAAATCAACTTATATCCCCATACCAAAAAAGGGAAGCACTAAAGAATGTTCAAACTATCGAACAGTGGCACTTATTTCACATGCCAGTAAGGTAATGCTCAAGATCTTGCAAGGTAGACTCCAGCAATTCATGGAGCGAGAATTGCCAGATGTACAAGCTGGGTTTAGAAAAGGCAGAGGAACTACAGACCAAATTGCCAATATCCGCTGGATAATGGAGAAAGCCAGGGAATTTCAGAAAAACATCTATTTCTGTTTTATTGACTATTCTAAAGCCTTTGACTGTGTGGATCATAACAAATTGTGGCAAGTTCTTGGTGGTATGGGGATACCAAGTCATCTTGTCTGCCTCCTGAGGAATCTGTATAACGACCAAGTAGCAACGGTAAGAACAGAGCACGGAACAACGGACTGGTTTAAGATTGGGAAAGGAGTACGGCAGGGTTGTATACTCTCACCCTACCTATTCAACCTGTACGCAGAACACATCATGCGACATGCTGGGCTTGAGGAATCCAAGGCTGGAGTTAAAATCGCTGGAAGAAACATTAACAATCTCAGATATGCAGATGATACCACTTTGATGGCTGAAAGCGAGGAGGAATTGAGGAGCCTTATGACGAAGGTGAAAGAAGAAAGTGCAAAAGCTGGGTTGCAGTTAAACCTCAAAAAAACCAAGATTATGGCAACGAGCTTGATTGATGACTGGCAAATAGAGGGAGAAAAAGTGGAGGCAGTGACAGACTTTGTATTTCTAGGCGCAAAGATTACTGCAGACGCTGACTGCAGCCAGGAAATCAGAAGACGTCTACTTCTTGGGAGGAGAGCAATGGCAAATCTTGATAAAATAGTTAAGAGCAGAGACATCACACTGACAACAAAGGTCCGCATAGTTAAAGCAATGGTATTCCCTGTAGTAACCTATGGCTGTGAGAGCTGGACCATAAGGAAGGCTGAGCGAAGGAAGATAGATGCTTTTGAACTGTGGTGTTGGAGGAAAATTCTGAGAGTGCCTTGGACTGCAAGAAGATCAAACCAGTCCATCCTCCAGGAAATAAAACCAGACTGCTCACTTGAGGGAATGATATTAAAGGCAAAACTGAAGTACTTTGGCCACATAATGAGAAGACAGGATACCCTGGAGAAGAAGCTGATGCTAGGAAAAGTGGAAGGCAAAAGGAAGAGGGGCCGACCAAGGGCAAGATGGATGGATGATATTCTGGAGGTGACAGACTCGACCATGGGGGAGCTGGGGATGGTGACGGCCGACAGAAAGCTCTGGCGTGGACTGGTCCATGAGGTCACGAAGAGTCGGAAACGACTGAACGAATAAACAACAACAACCCTGCTTGGTTTTTGTTTTTTGTTTTTGCATTTTTATTCCTCCATTAGCTCAACACTCGCCATTGAGCAGTGTGGTAGGTTTACATATGCATATATATTAATCAATGTAACAGCGTTCCCCGCGCGTCATGCCAGCCACATGACCGCGGAAGCGTCTTCGGACAACGCTGGCTCTTTGGCTAACAAACGGAGATGAGCACCGGCCCCTAGAGTCGGACACAACTGCACAAATGTGCGGGGGGAACCTTTACCTTTTAAATGAGGACTAATAGGCCTCTTCCCCTCTTCCTTTTTTTTCAGAGTAGGGTGACAAGCATGCAGCTGAAGACCTTTTGGTTAATAGTAGATGCGGGGGGGGGGGGGGAGATTTTCAGTAGCTATAATTACTGCATCATAGCCAGATATTCAGCTGCAGTTTTCTGCACCGCTACATCATAAAGCCTAGCAAAATTGTATCCATTGATGGTACTGAATCTCTGCTGAGAAATTAAAAAGGGAAGAAGGCACACTCTTTCCTCCCTCACAATAAGGACTTACGCTCCCTTAGTTTCACTTTGTATCATAATTCTCTGGAAACTGTGTATAATTCTAATCTTGTCTTCTTCAGATTTGCATAGGCCTGGGACTCCAAACTAAGGCTAGGTTGTTTGATATACTTATTCAATTATGCTTTTGATGTATATTATGTTATCAACATATACTTCTACAGTATTCTTAACACCAGATGGCAGCAAAATCTGAGTTCTACTCATTCCCATTTTGAATAGCCATTAAACTAGGGCCTGTTTAGGAATTGAACATTCAGATAGACAGAGGGGCGCATATGAACACTATGGGAAAATTGTACTCCTTCCCCCACCCCCATTATGGACTTGGTGGAAAGTTGGGGTGGGGTGGAACTAGAATTTGAACTTGTAAACTGTGGACAGTTAATTGCTTTTGAGAACACTGAGGCAGGACTTTTACTTTCTATTCTGTTAAAGAATTCCTCCAGTTTTCCTCTGAATAAATTCCAGTATTGCTCTTTAGTGATAAACCGATATAACCAAAGCTAAAAGTCACATAATTAAAAAAAATGGGGGGGGGATTTCAGCATGTACAACTTTTTTTGTTTTTAAGTTTCCATGATGAGCTCAGCCTATCAAAAATTATTCCCTCTGTACAAACCAAAACCTAAAAGAAGTGCCTTTTATTTAACCCTAGGGGCTGTCCTTCTGTAACCACCTTCCTTCTTCCTGTGATCCCTGTTCAAATTTCTAAATAAATCAGAAATGGGATATGGTGGTGTGGTAGAGCTTCTCTTTGAGTAATAAGCCAAAACCCAGTAGTTTTCAGGGCAGTTATGTCAGTAATGAACAACACTTAGCTTCAAGGCCATGAAGCAGAGGGCAAAGTGTCTGTAACTTGAAAGGGGGAAGAAGGAACAACGGAGGAAGAAGTGGGTTTAAACTCTGATGGGTATAAGAGTGAACTGCACTCTCACACTGACAGAGGGCCATCAACAATTTAATGTGGCTTCAACCAACTGGCAATAAAAATTGTTGTCTAGCTGCACTATGAAGCCATGTTTGGGGTTGGAGATTAATAGCTGAGGCCTGCCCCAGGGAGCCCGGCGTTACCATTGTGACTTTGGGCAATGGGGTGAGTGCCCTGGTAGAACCAGATCGGGTTTCTATGATCCATGTTTGTACAATGCATTTGCTCTTCAGTTTTATACATGAGTGTCCACATGGAAGGTTTTATGGGATTAAAATTAGCCACGATGTCCCATAGCTTTACTGAAGGCCAAGTTAGGACCCTCGAGATCTAATCAACATATTCAAAAACAGGAAGAGAAGGTGGAGGACAGTTTTAAAATTAGTAAATGTCTAGATTTACACATAGGATTTGTTGATCCATGGTTATAAGCCATTGGTTAGTTCATGAATATGATTGATTGATTGATTCAAGTGATTTTTATGGCTGCCCAACTTGTAAATTGCAACTCTAGAGTGACTAAAAGTACAGAGCAAAAATAACTCCAAGATATAAAAACCACAAAACCACAATACAGTACAACCAAGGCCACGTTTCAAGCATGTCCACATTCCCAAAGCAATTACAAGAAGAACTTATCCAACAGAGTGGCCCAGTGCCCGGGACAGGGGGGAGAGGATTTCAAGGCCTTATGGCATAGCTTTCCAAACTGTCTGTCGCGACACTTTAGTGTGTCGCAACACACAGTTTAGTGTGTCGCAACACAACCCGGAAGCGGCGGCGGGGGCGTGCACGGCGGGGGTGCGTGCGGGGGCGGCGGTGTGCACGGCGGCGGTGGCAGTGACGACAGCAGCGGCGCACCATCAGCGCTTCCACGTTTGAGTGGAAAGCATGAGGCCGCCGCCGTGCTCCCCTCCGCGCTGCTACCGCGTGCCCCCCCGCGCCGCCACTGTGCACGCCCGTGCCCCCGCACCGCCGCCGCCGTTGGTGTGTCACCAACGGCGGCAGTTTGGAAAGCACTGCCTTATGGAACGCCAGCAGAAGGCCTGCAAATGGTAGTGCATCTATCATACCCCTAAATGCAATTTGCAATGCCTCAGAATAAAATAAAATACCGTATTATAAAATGGCAGAAATCTCATGAAATCACCAAATGTGATTTCAACATTGAGAACTTGTGAGAACATCAGTATCTCAAGAGCAAATACTGACAGTTCACAAGTTCTTGTGTGAGAATGCTGAGGTTTTGTGACATTGAATACATCAATATTCAGAATATGCAATTTTACCATTTTGATAGCAGTTATGCTTTTTAACCACTGTCTGAAGTGCTTGATTTTAAATCTTTGTGGTAAAAATCTTTGCCATCATTTGTTTGCTTATTTTGGTTTCAGAAGGCATCCAGCATGAAATCTCCTCAGCTGTTGTTTCCCAGATAGGAAATATTGTTGTACGTCAGTTCTGTTAAAATGTCAACTGTCAAATATTTAATATTGAAATAAAATTACACAGGCACTCAGATCTAGTTAAATATTTAGAGAGAAATTAGCAGATGCTTTGAGAATCAAAGAATCAAGAAGCCGTCGCTGGACCCCACCGTATTGGACAACTTTCGTCCTGTCTCCCACCTCCCCTTTTTGGGGAAGGTGGTTGAGAAGGTGGTGGCGCTGCAGCTCCAGAGGATTCTGGATGAAACGGATTATCTGGACCCCTTTCAGTCGGGTTTCAGGCCGGGATATGGGGTGGAAACTGCATTGGTCGCACTTATGGATGATCTCTGGCGAGGGCGGGATGGAGGGAGTGCGTCCATCCTGGCTCTCCTTGATCTCTCAGCGGCTTTCGATACCATCGACCATGGTATTCTTTTGGGACGGCTCGAGGAGTTGGGGGTGGCTGGCGTAGTTCTGCGTTGGTTCACCTCCTTCTTCGGGGGCCGGTCCCAATCAGTAGTAATAGGAGATGAGAGATCCAACTCTCGCCCCCTCGTTTGTGGGGTGCCGCAGGGTTCGGTTCTCTCACCTCTCCTATTTAATATCTATATGAAACCGCTGGGTGAGATCATCCGTCACCATGGGATGAGATATCATCAGTATGCTGATGATACACAGTTGTACATCTCCATCCCAGGTGAAGTAAGTGATGCAGTGGCCGCCCTTTCTCAGTGCCTGGAGGCTGTGGGGGTCTGGATGGGGAACAACAGGCTTCAGCTGAACCCTGGTAAGACGGAGTGGCTGTGGATTGATGGTTCTTCTGGATCTGGGAAATTATCATCTTTGGTTCTGAATGGGGTTGCACTTCCCCGTTCAGAATCAGTGCGGAATCTGGGGGTCCTTCTGGACTCACGACTCCTGCTCGAGGAGCAGGTGGCAGTCGTGGCCAGAAGGGGCTTTGCGCAACTTCGTGTTGTGCGCCAGTTACGCCCTTTCCTGGATCAGGAGTCCCTCCGTACAGTCACTCATGCCCTGGTCATCTCCCACATAGACTACTGCAATGCGCTTTACATGGGGCTACCCTTGAAGAGTATCCGGAAGCTACAACTGGTCCAGAATGCGGCTGCGCGCGCAGTTATTGGTGCCCCTAGATCGGCCCATGTGACACCTCTGCTGCGCCAGCTGCATTGGGTGCCGGTATGCTTCCGGGTGCAATTCAAGGTGTTGGTTTTGACCTTTAAAGCCCTACATGGCATGGGACCAGGGTATCTGAGGGACCGCCTCATCCCCATAACTTCAAACCGTCCCACTCAATTATGTAGAGAGGGCATGCTCCGGACCCCGTCGGTAAGGGAGTTTCGTTTGGCGGGGTCCAGAAGGCGGGCCTTCTCGGCAGTGGCGCCTGCCCTTTGGAACAACCTGCCCCCGGAGGTGAGGCAGGCCCCATCGCTCCTATCCTTCCGGAAGAACCTAAAGACCTGGTTTTGCCGCCTCGCGTGGGATGGGAACAGGAATAGTTCTTCGTGGGGATGGCTGGTGCCATAGAGCCCTTTTAAAGATCGTGGGCTGCCTTCTTGGATTTTCTACTTAATTTATAATAATAATTAATTGTATATTGTATTTTTATGTGTTTTTACAACAGAATTTTAATCTCTATGTTTGTAAACCACCCAGAGTCCCCTCGTGGGAGATGGCGCGGTGATAGAAATCAAAACATAAATAAATAAATAAATATCCAGTGAAATTTTCACCATCATAATTCACACATGAGAATTTTGGGGAGAATGTTTGGAACAAATTAATTTCGCACCTATTAATTGTCATTCTTAACAAAAGAGAAGCAATGTTGTTTTTCCCCACAATGGCACATTTGCCTTCTCCATACAATTACCAAGATTTTCTTGCTGATCATACTGCTTGGCATCTAGAATGCATTACACTCAGAGTAAGTTGAGATGTGGTATGCCTAGTGTGACTATCAGAGTACTAATGAGAGGACTTAAGATACAGTATCTTGCTTGAAGGCCAGATGCCCTGTGTTGTCCCTGATAGTGGCAGCCACATTGGTTACACATGTATTAGCCACATTCAGATAGGTGGCAGGGCTCTCTGACAGCGTGTACACATTTACGTTTGGCACTAATCACAGGTAGGCTGTTTACCTTTCAGTGATGAACCAGATGATGCTGCCCCTGGCAGTCACCAAAGCATCCTGGTTATCCTCCATTTTAGCTTGTGTCCTATAACTTTTGTGGCTGGCTAGCTAGCAGACATTTCCTATATATACACATTTCTACCTATAGTGTGGCTGATCCAATCACACAGGGCTACAAGATCTGGGTTGCAAAACTCTGGACAGCAGATGGCAGCAAAGAGATACCCTGACTCTTTGGTCATCCAGAGTTTGGTGGCCCATATCTGGTAGCTCTTGTCTAGATTTATTTATTATTTATATCCTGCTTTTCCTATGGGAACTCAAGGCAGTATACCTAGCATACTCTCCTCCCATTTTTCCACACAGCAGCACACAATCATGAGAGTGAAAGCAGAGTGGGCTGAGTGAATGTGACTGGCCTGAGGGTATCCAGTGAGCTTTTGTAGCTGATGGGGGCTTGACGGTGGGTCTCCCCAGTCCACTCGAACCACTACACCACACTGGCTGACATACATCACTCTTTCTGGAGGCTGGAAGGCAAAGTTAAGCAGAGATTAACGTACATCCCTATTAATATTTGGATGACATGCTATGTGTTTAGGTGGGTAAACTTACTACAAGGCAAGGTTACAAACCATGTGGGAATCCTGTGCTGTTTCTTACTTGGCCCCACAGGCTAGCAGGGCTGGTGTGGGTGGCATGGCAAAGCAGCACCCTGTTCCCATGCTGTCAGGTATTCCTGTATCACCCTCAATTGTCAGTAACATGGGCAAGAATACAGAACTTTATTGGCTGTTCCAAGCACTTCATGTATGTTATCTCAGTCACCTTTGGACAGCTGTTTAGCAATCTATATAATGCTGGCTAGGGAATTCTGGGAGTTGAAGTCCACACAGCTTAATGTTGCCAAGGTTGAGAAACACTGCTCTATATGCATTAACTCCTGGAGCCTCCCGATACTTTTCTTCTAGCCATGCACACTTTTGAGATCAGGGCTCAGCTAAGAGCTGATAGAATGGGCTGCTGAGAGATATGGAAGAAGCAAGTTCCGATAGATAGATAGATAGATAGATAGATAGATAGACAGACAGACAGACAGACAGACAGACAGACAGACAGACAGATAGATAGATGATAGATAGATGATAGATAGATAGATAGATAGATAGATAGATGATAGACCATTTATTATTTAAAACAGTTACCCTTTTTCTAAACAACTGGGGCAACTGGGTTAAAGTCCCAGATCAGTATGGTTTGCCCTTCAGTGGAGCCCTAGTGGGATAAAATCAACCAGGAGACATATTCCATGCAGAAAGATATCTATTTATCCAAAAAAACATAAAGTGTATTTGTCTCCTTGACTTTCTTTTTGACCCTAGATAAACACTGAAGTAAGTTTTTGAGTAAACTCCGAGAGACAGTGGAGGACAGGAAGGCCTGGCGTGCTATGGTCCATGAGGTCACGAAGAGTCGGACACGACTGAACGACTGAACAACAACAAAACACTGAAGCCACAATCTCTCTGTATAGAATTGGGCTTGATAAACATTCATAATGATTCATCCTCATTCCTTTTACTTCACGAGGGCACTTTATACATCTGAAGAACTGGGCTACGTCTATCTACAAAAGCTTATGCTGCAATGAAAGTGTTAATCTTAAAGATGTCACAAGACGCTTTGTTGTTGTTATGTGTTCAGAAATCTGTACTGTACATATTAGATCACCCGAAATAAAAAGGTCCCTTGAGGGAGGTAGAACATTGTTAGCTCCACTGATTTCAGTGCGGCTGGGCCTCTTGCTTTGATTATGAATACATTTAACATGAGATGGATGCTGGGGGCTGCTTGCAAGAAGACGGGATTCAGGGAAAGCCAGTTTGAATTGTGCAGCTAGCGTTGTGCGTTGTGCATTACTTGGGGGCTAAGTGCACATTCTGGGGACGGGGGAACTCAGCTCACTCCCTCCGCTGGCGGTCTCCACTCAGAACGACTGTTGCTGCTTACTCGCATGGGGCTGGGGTTGAGCCCTAGGGAGCCCAGGCATCACAGCAGAGGACTTAGAGATCCTAATTTTTGCCCAGAGTTTTTCGGGGGAATTGGTACACCTGAAAAGAACCCTGCAAGCTGATGTGGGCAACTCAGCCAGAATCTGTTCCACTGCATCTTGGATAGGGGTGGGGTGGGAAATTTTTCTCTTTCACAGCATAGAAAGAAGTCATTCAATCTTTTCATGCCATCACTGCATCTCAGTGAAGACCCTGAGGTGTTTATCCTTCCCAGGGCATACCCAGAATTTCAGCCTGGCTCGTGGGGGAAATAAAAAAGCACTCTGTTTAATGAAATGAAAAAGGTATTTTGTATTGCGGGTAGTGGCAAAATATCAATGGATCAAAGGAATTAAGTTGGAAGTTTAGTTGGAGCATTCCGTCACTGCTGCTTCTGTTTTCTTTGTCTAGATGTGCTATTTCAAAATTCATTATTTGTTACATATCTAGCTTATTCCTAGGCCTGCAATGGGGTTATTGCACATTGTTGTCTCATCATCCATATTCCCAGTGTCACATGATAGGGCTTTTTGCTGTTCCCATTTCACAGATTAGGCAACTGAAACAGACCTCAAGCCCAACCAGTATGGGTCCATTGTTCAGTTCAAATTTAAACCTGTATCTCATGACAACACTGTAATGAGCCACATAAATGTTCCCCACAGAATGTTTGGCTGCTGCTTATGTCTCATCTCAGAGGCAATTGCACTTTCATCACTGATTTTTCTGGTGCTTTGAGCTTTGCCATGAGTCAAATATGAAGAGCTCTTTCAACATGTAGATTTAGGGCAATATAAAGGATAGTAGAGACAGGTGGCATTGACCATCGGATGGAGCCAGCTGGCCAGGAAATTGTGCAAGCTTTGCTATTCAAGAAAATGGGGGTACTTAGCTGATACATTCCTATGGAGCAATGATATTGAACCCATGGGGGGGGGAAACACAAGTGCTCATCTTCATTCTCTGCATGGCAAGCTGCCTGTCTAATAAGCATGAAGGGTGTGAAAAGAGGACAAGCTAAACATGGGGATGAGGAGGACAAGCGTTGTCTAGTCTCTAGGGAGGAAATAGTGACTCAGAAAGAGAGGAACTGCCTGGGGGATGTAGAGTTTCCTTCTCTGTTATGATAGGAATGCGCATAGGTCTTGGTGTCTACTGGTTCTTCAGGCTATGCTGACCCATGTTGAGGGCACTCCTAGGGTGTTCCACTGATGCTTTGGTCATCTTGCAGCCATCTCAAAGCTTGCCAGGGTGAAAAGGTGAGATGTTGATTGGGTACCATGAAGAGCAATAGACTGGAGGGCAAAAGAGACTTGACCTATCCGACACCATCAAGAAGATATTGTTTCTGTAGCAATACAGGTTAAATGAATGAGAGCGATGCAGGGGAACTGGGTGTGGTTTATGCTTCTTATCTATTAACTCTGGGTTACTGGGGCCATTTGACTCTTCCATCTTAGTTGTCAATATATTGTGGCTGGCTCTAGGGGCTAGTCAAAGGAGCCAGCAGTTGTAAACTGCTTCTCATGTCTATATGTAATAATGTGATGACTTATTAGGCAATGTGATGGTTAGTTATGGTTATCCACAGCCAAGGAAATTGGGTGACTAGGGTGTAACTGGAGAGAAAATGGAAAGGGGAAGTGCTCAGACAGGAATAGAATACTCAGCTTCATCTTGGTGAGGTCCCAGCTGGAGACCAGCACTCCAGTATGCTGTACTGAAAATTGCAACAAAGTGATTGTCCACAGTAAAGGTGAGAAGGATAAACTGGCAAGGTTGGTTTGGGGTGGAGTGGTGTTTACTAGGATAGTTTGATGAATGAATGGCAACTTGGAATGAAGCGGTTTAGCTACTGTGTCATTAACAGAGGTTCTGCCTATGTGACAGCTTTTGCAGGTATGATGTTGGCGTGAGACAAAAAAGTGCAGGAAACAATTACTGTTTTTAGGACAAACAACGGCCAGCAAAACTGAAACCAGCAAATCCAAGTTCAAAGGGCTGAGTCAGGGCCCAACAACGCCTACCAATAAGAAGCTAAAATACATGTTTCTTGTTCTGCTTAGAGCAGGGCTTTCCAAACTTTTGCCGTTGGCGACACACCAATGTCCGGCGTGCAAAAATCTGGAAACACCGCCGCCTCTGCGGCACGCAAAACCCCAAAAGCGCCGCTGCCGCTCGCTTTCGGGTTTTTGTGTGCCGTGCTGGCGTTCTGGTGTGTCGCGCGACAACCTGGAAGCGCTGATGGGCCGCCACGGCACAAAACCCCGGAAGCGCCAGTGCGCCATCAGCGCTTCCAGGTTGTCGCACGACACACCTGGGGCCCCCAGGAGACACAGTACTGTGCCGCAACACACAGTTTGGAAAGCCCTGGCTTAGAGTGTTAAAAGCTGGTAATTGTACATTAGACTTTTGTGCATTTTCCTATGAATCTGAACAGTCATTACGCAGACTGACTAAATGCTCCCTGCCCCTATAATTCCTTCTGGGTTTATATAGGGTATATGGGGGGTGGGGGGTGGAATTGGAAACAGTGCCACAGAGGGTTCACATACAGTTGCAATCAAAATTATTCAACCCCCATTGCAAATCAGGTTTATTGTCAAAATTTACAGACTTTCAGCTGTTTGCAATGAACAAATCAAACAAAAGCAATTGAAATAGCTCAACACAACAAATGTTTCAAGTGGTGTCCCCAAATTCAACTGAAAGTGCAACTTATAATGACTTCTCCAGTCTCAAAATTATTCAACCCCTTCATGGCAAGCATCTTCAGTACTCAGAGCACCCTTTTGCTGTTATGACCTGCTGCAAACGAGATGCATAGCCAGACACCAGCTTCTGGCAGTGTTCCTGAGGAATCTTAGCCCATTTCTCATGAGCAATGGCCTCCAGTTCAGTAATATTCTTGGGTTTGCGTGCTGCAACCGCCTTCTTCAAATCCCACCAGAGATTTTCTATGCGGTTCAAGTCAGGTGACTGTGATGGCCACTGTAGAATCTTCCAGGACTACTTCTGCATCCAAGCCTTAGTGGAATTTGAGGCATGCTTGGGATCATTGTTCTGTTGGAAGGTCCAATGACGCCCAAGCTTCAGCTTCCTTACAGACGGCATGACGTTTTCTCCTAGGATTTCCTGATACTTCAATGAATCCAACTTGCCTTCCACACGCTGCAGGTTTCCAGTGCCAGAGGATGCAAAGCAGCCCCAGAGCATCACCGAGCCACCACCATGCTTAACTGTAGGCAGAGTGTTCTTTTCAGCGTATGCTTCATTCTTCTTCCTCCAGACATACCGCTGATCCATCGGGCTGAAAAGTTCCAGTTTTGTTTCATCGCTCCACAGAACAGAATCCCAAACCTTCTGTGGCTTATTTATATGATTGTGAGCATATTGGAGCCAACTTTTCTTCTGCTTTTGGGTCAGGAGTGGTGTACGTCTTGGAGTTCTGGCATGGACACCTTCTGTGTTTAGTACGTGCCTTACTGTGCTCACTGAAACCTCAGTGCCTGTTGCCACCAAGTCTCGCTGCAGGTCTTTTGCAGTCACTCGAGGGTTTCTCTCAACCTGCCTTCTCAGAAATCTGGTTGCAGCCACTGACAGCTTCCTTTTTCTGCCCCGTCCAGGTAGTGTGACCACTGTTCCTTTAACTTTGCACTTGCGAACTATGCTTCCAACGGTGTCTCTAGGTACATTCAGTGCCTTCACTATCTTTTTGTATCCTGTTCCTTGTTTGTGAAGGGCGATGATGTCTTCTCTTACCTTTTTGGACCATTCTTTTGACTTAGCCATATTTCTAACATGCAGTTGAACGTGACACTCAACAAACCCCTAGCCAGTTCAGGTATTTCATGTGTTCCAGCTCAAGCACACCTGGTGCAACTGATGAAGCCCTTGATTAGTTGCATCAGGTATGCTTGAGGCAACACCTGTTTTGCATACTGTATGTGTTGTGACAGATTCTATTCAGGGGGTTGAATAATTTTGAGACTGGAGAAGTCATGATAAGTTGCATTTTCAGTTGAATTTGGGGACACCACTTGAAGCATTAGTTGTGTTGAGCTATTTCAATTGCTTTTGTTTGATTTGTTCATTGCAAACAGCTGAAAGTCTGTAAATTTTGACAATAAACCTGATTTGCAATGGGGGTTGAATAATTTTGATTGCAACTGTATATTGGCTAAATCATAGGGTGATGGGGGGATTGATTTAAGAGTCTATCACGGTAGAGATGTGCGGGGATAAATCCAAATAATAAATAAATAAATAAATAAAAATAGTCTCAGGCAGAATGGCTTGTAAACCTTGGTTGATGGCTTCACATGGCACGCAAACCCAGATAATTACGCTTTATTCAATTAAAACATATTAAACCATTGCATGGTTTAAGATAGCATGTAATCTTCATCAATTGGTGGATTGCAAACACATTTGCCCTTTTTCCCAACAGTCCACTGTGCTCTCTACAAATCTATATGTCTTCCCTCTAATATTTTATTTTATTTTATTTTATTTTATTTTATTTTATTTTATTTTATTTTATTTTATTTTATTTTATTTTATTTTATTTTATTAATTTTATTATTTTATATCCTGCCTTTTTTATTTTTATAAATAACTCAAGGCGGCGAACATAATACCTCTAATTCCTCTCAGCAATCTCCTTCCTTTAAAAATATTTGTGCAACAACATCGTTTACAGATTGTTAGAAAAATGTATGGTACTAGAATTTCATTGTAAGTAGCTGGAGTTGCTACTTTTGCAGCCAAGAGCTTATTGGATAAATCACAATTGGTTGGGCTTGCCCATAAACTGGAGTTAACTCCTTACTAGATGCCAGACACTAGTGTGTGATCCTATGTAACAGCACAAGCACCCCTCCAGTCATTTTTTAAATGAGTGAAATTTTATGAGAAGCGAAATCTCGTGGGATTTTGGTGATTTTGCTCCTGAGGTCTTGTGCAATCTAGCAAGATTTCAGATTTCATGCAGTTTAAAAGAAATGCATATTATTTTTTCAATTTAACACTGGAGTTTCTTGGATGCCATCTGGAGTTGTGGTGAATACTTTTGCATTTGTGCAGAATCCTTGACATAAACTGCATTTTCCAGACTAAAACCAGTGGTTTACACAACATGCTACACCCATCTAATTTGGAACCAGCCTTATCATGAAGGCTCAAGATACCATCACAACTGACTCTATGGAATTTGTTACTCTTCTTTCCACTTCACATGGTGAGGGACTGATTTTGAAAGACATTAACTTGCTCATGGCTCTCTTACTTATTCTCTTACTGGACTTTGAAAGGGTGAGTTTCAAGTTTGAGATGCCAACAGAGAGATTGCCCTGTCTCAGAATGGCTGTGTTTACACAACACATTAACCCATAGCTAACTGAACAGTGGTTTACTGAATTAGCCCTATTGCCCGGCTTTGTATAAAACTTTTCAGCTAGAGTCATACAGTATGCTTAACTTCATTACTGAATTCACATTTGGGGGGAATCAAACAAGACATTGAATCAAAAACTCAACAACTCCTTTGTTGTCGCCTGGTTCCTTCCTGCACATCTACTCTTCTTGCTGGACGTTGGGGATTGGAGGTTTGAGTGGTGGCCGGGCGGTGGCCGGGGGGGGGGGCTACAGTAGAGTGGCAGGCTGCTGTGGACCCCCTTCCCCCGTGGAGGTCACTTTTCCTGTGCTCCGAGTAGCCCTGAGAAGGAAGGAAGAAGCCACATGGCTCCATCCGTTTGCTGAGTGCTATTGTGAATAGACTGATTCCTCCTGGGTGAGAGCCAGAGGAGGAATTGGGGGTGGGTGAATGAGGGGAACCCTCTACCAGCTGGTGGGAGTGGTAGGGGAGGGTGCCTATGAGTGTGTGTGTGTATGAATGTGTTGTAGTGTGTGTGAGTGTATGGTAGTGTGTGGGGAGGTGGTGGCTGGGTACCCTGATGGTGCTGAGAGCTGGTGAAGCTATAGTGCCTCGGGGTGCCTGGCTTCCCCTCCCAGGGATGGTTGGGGAGGACAATGGGAGGTTCCCGGTCCCTTGTCTTGAGGGACTTGGATTTGGGAATGGGGCTGCCGTTGGGGGGGTTGGAGGCGGGCCATGGTATTATGGTGGTGATGGGCATGGGGAGGTATGGTGGGAGACAGGGAGTGGGCTGCTCTTGGGGAACGCATAACCATTGTTTTATACCGGTTTCACATTTCAGCTCCTTGGTCTCTACTGACCTTCAGTAGCCCTGGCCTCTGGCTGCTGCTACTGAATGCCAGATAGGCCTGCAATAAGGCCTCCCTCATCAGTGATTTAATCATTGATGAGAGGGCCGACCTGGCATGTATTACCGAGACCTGGCTGGGTCCAGAAGGGGGGTAGCCCTTTCTGAAATATGCCCAATGGGGTTTTGGGTGTGGCATCAGCTGAGACTCCGGGGCAGGGGAGGGGTGTGTTGATTGTCATCCAGAAATCCCTTACGGCTTTCAGGGGCGCTGCACCGCAGGTCACCGGATGGGAGACCCTGTTCATTAAGTTGGGCTCTAGGGATCAGTTGGGATTGTTGCTGTTGTACCAGCCTCCCTGCTGCATAGCAACCTCCCTGTCTGAGCTCCTTGACTCCATTTCTGGGCTGGCAGTGGAGTTCCCCAGAAGGGGGACTTCAATCTGCCATTTCTAGGAGTGAGGTCTGAGGTGGCTCGGGAGTCCATGGCCACCATGATGGCCATGGGCCTATCCCAGGTCATCCAGAGCCCGACACAGGACAGTGGTCACACTCTGGATCTGGCGAATTAAGCGATGCCATGAACATCTTATCCCGGTGCCTGGAGGCTGTGAGGGTCTGGATGGGGAACAACAGGCTTCAGCTGAACCCTGGCAAGACAGAGTGGCTTTGGGTTTTGGGGCCTACTGGTTCTAGTACTATGCCATCTTTGGTGCTGGACGGGTTGGCACTGCCCCAGACAGACCCTCTGGGGGTCCTCCTACACCAGGGCTTTCCAAAGTTTTCCCGCGGCGACACACCAACCGCCGTTGGGTGTGTCGCCGCGGGAAAACCCGGAAGTGCCGCCGTTGCGGCAGCACGCAAAAACCCGGAAGCGCTGCTGCCGCTTTCGGTTTTTGCGCGCCGCCGTTGGTGTGTCGCCGCGGGAAAACCTGGAAGCGCTGATGATGATCAGCGCTTCCGGGTTGTGTGGCGACACACCAGACTGTGTGTGGCGACACACTTTTGTGTCGCGACACACAGTTTGGAAAGCTCTGTCCTAGACTCACGACTCCTGCTCGAAGAAGGGCTGGGGCAGTCATGGCTGGGAGGGCCTTTGCACAGCTTTGTGTTGTGTGCCTGTTGTGCCCCTTCCTGGATAAGGAGGTTCTGTTCACAGTCACTCGTGCCCTAGTCACCTCCAGATTGGACTACTGTAAAGAACTTTACATGGGGCTGCCCTTGAGGAGTATCCGGAAGCTTCAACTGGTGCAGAATGCAGCGGCATGGACAGTCATGTGTGTTCCTAGAAGAGCACATATTTCACCTCTGCTCCGTAAGCGACACTGTCTGCCAGTCTGCTTCCAGGTCCAATTCAAGGTGCTGGTTTTAACCTTTAAAGCCCTTCATGGCATAGGGCTGGGTTATCTGAGGGACCGCCTCTCCCTGATTATATCAGCCCGTCCCATTAAATCTGGCAGAGAAGGCATGTTGCAGGTACCATCTGCCAGGGACTAACATTTGGTGGGTCCCAGGAGGCAGGCCTTCTGTGCCATGGTGCCCACCTTGTGGAACATTCTCCCCTCCCCCCCCCCCGAAGACAGGTTAGCTCCATCCCTGTTAATGTTCCGGAAGTCCCTCAAGACCTGGTTATGTCACCAGGCCTGGGGGTCCCAGGGAACCAGAGACCTCCTTAGATGGCTCCACTGTGGTTGATATTTTTACTCTTTTCATGTGGTTTGTATATTTTAATTTTTTTATAATATTTTCTTTTTTAATAATGACTTTTAATGATTATTTTTATGTAATTCTTGTTTTATTCAATTGTTGTACGCTGCCCAGAGTCGCTTTTTCTGAGATGGGCGGCCATATAAATGTGATGATAGATAGATAGATAGATAGATAGATAGATAGATAGATAGATAGATAGATAGATAGATAGATAGATAGGCTGGACTTGTGATTTGTGCCACATGTGAAGTAAAACCTCCCTCCCCCTCCCAACATTAAATCTTAGCAGGTTGTAATTAGATTAGTAGTAGCAGTTAGATTTTTAACTGACCTGGTAAAGCATGTTATATGAACCCAGCACTGTGTGTGTACACTGTGTCTGGTTTACTCAATTAATCCAATTTTCTCAAGGTTACATAAACTTAGCACCCATATTTAACATTATGCAAATCAACACTGGGTCTCTCTAGTTTCCAGCCCATCAATCTCACTTAATTTATTACTTACCATTCCCTTCCCAGACTTCGGAATAAGCTGCCTTTAAAAACAAAATGCCTTTGTTACTAGTGTCTTTGCAGCACAGACATATCGCAAATTGACATTTTTCCTGACACAGAGGGAAGTGGCAGGAAATGCTTCACTGGCTGGAAACACTTCACTGGATAAATTGCTCCATGTCTAGCTGCTGTAAAAGGCTGAAACACAGTAATGATGGCCGTGTTAGCCAATGAGCTTAGAAGCAAAGCATCTAGAATTGTGGTTCCCCTTAGCATTTTTCCAGATTTTTCCTTGGAGAACATCCTTTTTGCTCTTAGATGGGGGTCATACCTGGTTAAGTATTTGGATCCATAATCTTTTCCTCCTCTTATCAGATCGCATCAATAGCCAATGAGAAGTTGAAGGCCATGTTATCACAACAAACATCATGAGCTATGGATGGCCTGTTTTGTTTTAAACATACATGGTTTATTACATTGACAGCTGCCCTGAGCAGAAGGCATTAGGTTAAAGGCGGCATTTTTACCATGCTACCAACCTATCCATCTGCACTGCTTTTCAAAGTGAGATACCCTCTTTCAGTTTTGCCTTGGCTGGCAAGTATCCTGTATTTTTCCGTCTAGCACACTTCCTAAAGAGAGCCCGTGCCTGCCTTGGCCCGCTTTAGCATGTGGATGGGGTTCCCAGGATGGAATGCTCCTCCACCCAACAGATAAGGCGTCTTAGAGAGAAAATGACAGTGAAACTCTCGTCCTTTATGTGCTAGTTTTCTATGTGCCAGTTTCTATGTAATTGGTTTTTGTATGAGAGAGCATTCAGCTTATAATCTTCTGTCCATGGTCTAAAGCAGGGGTGGGCAACGTCAGGCCTGCGGGCCATATAAGGCCCGCGGGGCTCCCGCCCGCAAACCCCGCCCCTTCCACACGATTGGCTCCCGCCCGCAAACCCCGCCCCCAGTCCCAGTCCACGGAAATCCCAGAAACCCCCCCCCCCAGTTATAAATATCCAAATGGCCCTTGGCGGAAAAAAGGTTCCCCACCCCTGGTCTAAAGCAAAGCAAGTCAGGCACAGGTTTATCTCCTGAATTTGAAGTAGGCAGAAGAGGAAACTGACCCACAACTTCTTTATTTCTGGTCCTCACTCTGCTTATGGCAAAAGCAAATAAACCTGGATTGTATTTCTTGCTGTCAGAGAAGAGTAAATTCTAGTGACAGAGAGAATGTAAGTCAGAATTTCTTTCTTTCTTTAGCCAAAGCAAATACTGGATTTATATGAAAAGAAGGCAATCCCCCCTCCCCTTTAACTTTAAATGGGAGGATTATCTTAGATTCACTGAGAATACTGCAAAGGAGGTAAGTGTTTTTTTTTCTTTCTAATCATCAATGGGGGTAGGGATCATCCTCTTACTTTCAAAGCAGTCTCCCTTTCAGGTAAATATAATATTAGGACTTTATTGAGACAGTCGTGTGGCTATCTTCTCACAACATACTTAACTAGGTCAGTTATAAAACAGTGGCTGCATTTGTACAATATGCAGACGGGATTAGTAGTTTGGCTTGGCTTTTTGTGACTTGGCGTGTTGGGTGAACCCCGTCTCATTTGATTAGTTTTAGGTTCTTGCTCCATGTGTGGTGTATAAAAGCAGAGGAGGCATCAGCTCAATAACCAGGTTAAGGGTGTTCTGTAAACACAGCCCATATGAGTTTAATTAAGCATGCAGCATTTGTATAGAAGAAATTATAGACGGTGTGCCTGACTGTATGCCCTTTGTAAGTTGGGCGTGGAAGCACAGGCATGTGAGTGACTCGCTGGGAGGTGTTCTCCTTGGCCACTGGCTGCCACAGATGAACTTATCCCGGTCTCTGGTTAGGTCAGGTGCCTTTAGCAGGTACTCACTTGACCAATAGATGTCAGGCTGAAGCCAAGTTTCCTTTGCCCAAACAGGCCTAGCAGGAATATCCTGAAGCCACCAACACACAGCCTTCTGCCCTTTTAGCACCTGAGTGACAGGAGTAACAAGACCACCCAGCCCGCTATGAATCTCCTTTGAGAGCTTATCTGCAGCTACTGTCTATTGTGGATCATTTTACAGAGGCTTCTGTTGAGTAAGCAAAATAAGGTCCTGGGCTTGGCTTACTATAGGTGTGTGTGTATGTGTGTGTGTGTGTGAGAGAGAGAGAGAGAGAGAGGGAGGGAGGGAGGGAGGGAGGTATTAATTATAGCTGCAGGCAGATTTATCTAAACCGAAATTTGAAGCTGGGAGTTCTTACTAGTCTAGCATCTCTTTTTTCACTTATTTGGATCTGGAGCATGATGACCAGACAACCCCAGCTTTAGCTGAAAAAACATTAAATGTTCTTCTTTAATCAGTTCCGTTTTATTCTATGTACTGATTTTCTATCTCCAAAAATGACTGAAATGCTTTGAGGTTCCAAATGAGGGACATTACAGTATCTTAGATCCAGAGGTGAATTCTCCTTAACACAAGGATAAACAAATCCACAGCAACAGGCTAGTCTTGAGCTGGGATGCTTTGTCTTGGTGTGTAAATTTTGGGTGGGGAACTGCCTAATGGCAGATTTATCAGCTCTCTTCTTTTTTTCCACACCTTGGCTGGCAGGAAGGAAACCCATATGCATCCGACAGTTGCATGCTGCAAACAGATTTGAAGAACAGCACTATTTCTAGACTGTAAATGTATTTAAGTTGTGTAAAAGATTCAGCTGGGACCCATTTGCTAATGCTGATGAACGTTGGAGAGAGAGTGTGTCTTCCTGCAAGGTATACCCTTATACCACTAACGGTTGTGCTCAGGGAAGTTAGATAGACAGATAGACAAATTTCAGTTATTTGAGAGCTGACTTAACATGAGAAAGAGCTGTAATTCCAGAAGTCTTCAGCTGAGTTCACGTCATGGCTCTGAATTCAAACTGGCCTTAGGTCAAGCTGTTAGTCTCACAATCTCAGTATATGCCATCTGTAAAATGGGACACTAACATTAATGTTGGTGTATCTTTCAAAACTATTGTAAAAATAGTACCTGCAAAGTATTTTGAATTCCTAGGTAATCGTTCACTGTTAAGTGTTACTAGCTCTGTTGATTTGCATGGTATGATCTGTCTAGTTCAGCATCTCTTTTTCAGCAGCGGTCAGGCAGATGATCCCAAGAAGCCCATAAGTGGGGCATGAAAGCAGTGTCCCCCTCTGTTTGCTCTGTCCCTGATGTTCAGAGCTATACTGTCTGATTCTCATGCTTAGTGGTGGTGAATAAGTGTGACTTTACTTCCTGAAAATATTTATTAGCTGCCATTAACTGTCAGAAAGAAAGAGAGAAAGAGAGAAAGAGCCAGACTGCTCACTTGAGGGAATGATATTAAAGGCAAAACTGAAGTACTTTGGCCACATAATGAGAAGACAGGATAACCTGGGGAAGATGCTGATGCTAGGGAAAGTGGAAGGCAAAAGGAAGAGGGGCCGACCAAGGGCAAGATGGATGGATGATATTCTGGAGGTGACGGACTCGACCGTGGGGGAGCTGGGGGTGGCGACGGCCGACAGGAAGCTCTGGCTGGTCCATGAAGTCACAAAGAGTCGGAAGCGACTGAACAAATAAACAACAACAACAACAAAACTGTCCTAAATGTGAGGTGTGATTATGTTGAAGATTGATGTGCTTTTTTAAAATGCTTTTGGTATATATTTTTTGGCTTTGTACCTTGTGCATGTGAATCTTCTTGTCTTACGCTAGTGTCTTCAGTAGCTGGCTGTTTTAACAAAACCTCTCTTTTAACAAAGTGTGCCTTTGATTGTGCCTTTGATGGTTTGTTTCACCTATTATGGTAGAAAGCCCAGGCTAATAGATTTGTGTATACATGCGTGTGTTTGGTAAGTATGCACTATCTGCATTTCCCTCTATGCTGGCATGTGTGTGTCAGCATTTGCATGTGTGTGTCCGTGTGTGTCTGTGTAACAGGATAAGATACATAGACACACCAAGACTGACTGTCCTCAACCTGTGTGCTTACCCACAGGCAATGTGGCTTGTGAGAAGTAGTGGAGATTACCTTAGGCCCAGCAGCATTTACCATGACAGGGAGAAACCAAGTTGGCACTGAAGAGTTATTTACTGAACAGGTTGATACCCCCCCCCTTGCTTTCTTTTCCTGAAATATCTATTTTGGAGGCGTTGCCATGACGATAGGCAGGCATACAACAATGCAGTTATGGTGGCTCAAAAATAGTGTTCTATTTAGGGATGCTGTCTGGGAGATAGAGATGATGACACAGGTAATGTCTGATAACAGGGATAAAAAGCATGAGTTTTTGATTCCGAAGTTCCCTCCTTGTGGTCTCCAGCCCCATCACTCGGGCTTATGCTGAGGCATAAAAGGCACCAGACTGAGTTCCCAATCTCCACCAGACACTTCTTTCCACATGCAAGCTTATAATCCAAAGCCAGGCTTCCTTGTTACTTTTGCTCCAGTTCCTCCTCAGATTCAGACTGGAAGTCCATTGGCAAGGCTTTCCACCCCTTTGCTGCACATGACAATTCCAACGCTCACTTTGTAGTAGACCATAGCTGTGTCCTTTTAGAAAGGAGGACTGCAGAGAGAGAATTCCCACTCCTCATCTTGTATCTTTGCAGAGTGGAGGTAGGCATGTCCTCTCATAGTCCATCCCCAGAGGATAATCAACGGCGGCTGCACATGCTTTCTTTTCAAGTGTTTGAGCATTTCCGCCCAGCTCCCATACTGTTGCATTACTATGGTGATGCTGGAACCCATCCTTCCTCTCGCAGGATCCATGGCAACCCAGCATCTCACCCTTCCCTTCATCCCTATGGCAACCACCTCACAGGCCTGCTCTGCCTCATCAATAATTTTCTAGCTGTGGTGTTGCTGTCTCTTGTTTGATGTGGGGGACAAAAGAGGGGTGGGCAGCTGCAGTTCAGCTACAGGAAGGAAGGGGGGAAAGATCATCTGGTTGTTCTTAAGCTGTGTGCAAGGGTGATGTGAAGTTAGAGGGGAATGACATAACTGAGTTTGTGTTCCTTCCACTATTAGCGTATATGTGACAGATTAAGAAGGCGTTTTATTTATTTTTTATTTATTTATTTGTTTAATTTATCCCCCGCCCATCTCCCATACAAGGGACTCTGGGTGGGTTACAACAAGTAAAAATTTAAAAACTATATAAAATTTCTAAAAAACATACCAAGCATAAAATAAATAAAGTCCAAGATGGGTTAGAACCGCAGAATAGATCATGGTGCTACGGGGCCAGCCAACCCCAAGAAGCACTGCCACCTCTGTCGTCCCAGGCCCGGTGGCAGAGCCAGGTCTTAAGAGCCTTCCTAAAGGCCAGGAGTGAGGGGGCCAGTCTCACCTCCGGGGGCAAGATATTCCATAAGGCGGGCGCTATCGCAGAGAAGGCACGCCTCCTGGACCCCGCTAGATGGAATTCTCTTGTTGAGGGGGTCCGAAGCATGCCCTCTCTGCATGCACGGGTGGGGCGGGCCGACGTTACCGGGACGAGACGGTCCCTCAGGTACCCTGGTCCTATGCCATGTAGGGCCTTAAAGGCATTACTTATATATATGTATAGCTTATGAGTGTGTTATACCTAGACTGACCATACGTCCCGTTTTGAATGGGACAGTCCCGTTTTTTAAGCATTTTTCAACCGTCCCGTCGTTTTCATAAAAATCTAAATTTTGTCCCATTTTTCAAACCTGGCGGGAATGGTGCGGAAGGAGGATCCGAGCCAGAGCGTGGACTGGTGGGTGGGGTTTGCAGGTGGGAGCCAATCGTGTGGAGCGGGGGGTGGGGTTTGCAGGCAGCAGCCAATCGCGCGGAGCGGAGCGGGGGGCGGGAACCCGTCTTTTTCATGAATACGGAATATTACATAAGACCCTGTCCCGTTTTGCCATCCTGAAATATGGTCAGCCTAGTTATACCATATGTATGGATTTTGTGCCTTGAGCATTCTTTGTGAAACACATGAATGTTGTATATTTATGTGTGCCTGGATTTATTACAGCTTGCCCTATCCCCAAAGTCCAGGGATTTGTGACAACATACGCATAATGGATATATAACAGAAAAATATAATGTTGAACAATTAAAGTATAATTTTATGAATATTTACTCAAAAGTAAAATTAATTTAATTTATATTGTTCTTAATATGGATATGATGAAGATAATAGTTTAGATGTGTATTTGTTAGCAGGAGTAACAATTTTTGTATATAACTAAATAATTTATCATTTTTTGTATGGTGTATGGCATAGCTTTCCAAACTCTGTGTCGCGACACAATACTGTGTCGCCTGCGGGGCCCAGGTGTGTCGCATCAAAACCCGGAAGCGCTGATGGTGTGCCGCTGTGTGCGGCCGCGTGCATGGTGGCGGCAGGCCATCAGCACTTCCGGGTTTTCGCACGGCACACCAGGACACTGCTGCCGCCACCGCTGCGGCGTGCGAAACTCGGAAAGCGTGGCGGCGGCACTTCCAGGTTTTTGTGCGCCACCACAATGGCGGCGCTTCCGGGTTTTTGCGCACCGCCGTTGCTGTGTCGCCAACGGGAAAAGTTTGGAAAGCCCTGGTGTATGGATACTGGTGCACAACTTGGGGGTCCTCCTGGACTTCCAGCTAGTGCTCAAAGAGCAGGTAGCAGCTGTGGCCAGGAGGGCCTTTGCACAGGTTCATCTTGTGTGCCAGTTGCTCCCTTTCCTCAACCAGGAGGCCTTTCAGATGGTCACTCCGGCCTGGTCACCTCACGATTGGACTATTGCAACGCGCTCTACCTGGGGCTGCCCTTGAAGACCATCTGAAAGCTACAGCTGCTTCAAAATGCAGCAGCATGAGCAGTAAAGGACACTTCTCATTGTGCCCATGTGTCACTGTGGGAGCTGCATTGGTTACCAGTTGGCTTTCAGGTGCAATTCAAGGTGCTGATTGTCACCTTTAAAGCCTTTCATGGCACAGGGCCTGGTTACCTGAGGGATTGCCCTTCTCCAATTGTTTCTGCCCGCCTGGTACGTTCTGGCAGAGTGGGTGCACCCCAGGTCGCTTCTATTAAACTTTGGGGGACCTAGGAAGTGTGCCTTTTCTTTTGCAGCCCCCACCCTCTGAAATAGGACCCCTCCAGAGAAATGGATGTACCCCGCCTCTCCTGGGGTTCCAGAAAGCCTTTTAAACCTGGTTTGTTCCCAGGTCTGGGGTTAATGTTTTTTTTGGGGGGCTGTCATGTTTCTATTATTGTGGTTGTTTTTAGTCTGGGCTGTCTTATTTTGTTAATGTTTGTAACTGTTTTAGCTATGTAGTGGATTTTGTAAGCCACCCAGCGTCCAGAGTCTGCTGGAGTGGGCGGGCATAACAAATCTAGCAAAATAAAGAAATATAAATGTAAAAGTGTAAGGATTGCTATGCTGGATCTGAGCTAGCCCTGGGGAGCACTGTGTTCCCATATACAATGGCACCTTCCCCTTGTGTTCTCCAGCAGCTGGTATTGAGGGCTGTCCTCCCTCCTGACACTGGAGACAGTATATACAGTAGCCATCATGACTACTGGCTATTAATAGATTTAACTTCTGTGCCAGAGCTTTCCAAACTTTTCATGTTGGTGACACACTTTTTAGACATGCATCATTTCGTGACACACTCTTACAGCAGGGCATCATTTCGCGACACACTCTTACAGCAGGGCACAAGGCGGGCACTAGGACCTGCGCGGAATCCTGGCAGGGCAGGTTTGGAGGCAGCCAGGCACAAGGCAGGCACTAGGACCTGCGCGGAATCCTGGCAGAGGCAGCAGCAGCCGCGACACACCCAGACACTGCAGCCGACACACTAACGCAGAGCTTTCCAAACTGTGTGTCGCCACACAAAAGTGTGTCGCCACACAAAAGTGTGTCGCCACACACAGTCTGGTGTGTCGCCACACAACCCGGAAGCGCTGATCATCATCAGCGCTTCCGGGTTTTCCCGCGGCGACACACCCAACGGCGGTTGGTGTGTCGCCGCAGGAAAACTTTGGAAAGCCCTGCACTAACGTGTCCCGACACACAGTTTGGAAAGCTCTGTTCTATGCATTTGTCCAAGCCATAACAATTAGTGGCCATTGCTACATTTTATTTGTAAAGAATTCCAGAACACGACTATGCACTGAATATCCCATACTTTCATCATTTTCTGTGCTTCTGCCTTCTACTTCTTACCTTTTAGTAAGGTAAAAAACTTCAAACTTTCCTTATATGGAAGTTGCTGCAGCCTGTTAGTAATTTTCTGTACCTGACAAGTTTTGTTCGGTTTTGTTTTCTTCATTTGGGCCGTAACATCATTTCTTGGAATCAGTGGCACTTGTTGTAACCAGTTATGTACATTTAAATTAAGCTCCTTTTGCTGCGGTTTGCTGTAAACCTCAAATGTAGCTTTTCCTTGTCAACTTCCTTTTTACTAGCCCCCCCTTTTAGAAAAAAAAACCTTTTCTGGTTTGAAATACAAAAAATATTCTTTTAAGCTTATTGGAAATTTTCTACTTAAAAGACTCTCTTGAGCCGAACTTGAATTCTGTGACTACAGGACCAGATTGTATAGTTTTCCTGGGGATAATATGGAAGTAGCTAATTATCAGTGCCTCCTAGGATTTATTTCTTATTTATCTGTCTAGTGTACAGCTGTAGGATCTCCTGGTGGTCTCCTATCCAAATTCCAACCAAGCCTGATTTTGCTTAGTTTTTTCCCCCAAGATCAGCCACTTATTGAGATAACTTTTTACTTACATATACATTAACTTTGATAGCAATTGGTCTGTCTTATGATACTTTATCCTGAAAGACTAGGCAGACTAGACTGGGTGCCCATGCCAGAATATATCATGGTACAGTATGCGTAGAAGCAGAGCATTGGAAGGGGTATTGGAGATCATCTCAGCCAAACTTTAGTGATGGCTTTACAAAACAGTATGCCTGACATTTGGCTTTTCATCCACAATAATCGAGATTGTTGGAAGACTGAAAGGATTTCTGAGCATAAGGTTTGTAGGGCTGTGCAGAAATCTGGATCCACGGTGCACATGTAGTGCCTGTTGAAAGCACCTTGAAGCATCTGTTGTAACCCGCCCAGAGTCCCTTGCATGGGAGATGGGCGGGGAATAAATTTGAAAAATAAATAAAAATAAATAAATCTGCATATTGTCCTGGACTCGCAGGGCTGCAAATGATGCAGAATCCTGAGAAAAGCCACATTCATGTTACGGTTTACCCAGCAGTTGCTACATACACACCCACGTGTACTCTGAATCATGTTTTCCCTTTGGATCTGGATCACTGTATGGCCCATATAATAATTTTGTGGTATTCTCATTTCTGTAAATCCAGTTGCTTGTGTTTGAAGGACTGTGAAATTCCATATGGGCACCATGCACTTAACTTTTATGCCACTATCTTCAACATTATTTTGACTCTTACACATTTTGTAAAAAGATTATGAGGGCTTCTTGTGGTACAACCCACTAAATGATAATCAAGCATATACATGTGTTCATATATGCCTATGTGCATATAGTGCTATTTTTGTCAGCATGTACTATCTCTTGTGTGTATCTATATTTTGTACTTGTATCTGTATTTCATACATACAGTTGCAATTGAAATTATTCAACCCCCATTGCAAATCAGGTTTATTGTCAAAATTTACAGACTTTCAGCTGTTTGCAATGAACAAATCAAACAAAAGCCATTGAAATAGCTCAACACAACAAATGCTTCAAGTGGTGTCCCCAAATTCAACTGAAAGTGCAACAAATAATGGCTTCTTCAGTCTCAAAATTATTCAACCCCTTCATGGCAAGCATCTTCAGTACTCAGTAGAGCACCCTTTTGCTGTTATGACCTGCAGCAAACAAGATGCATAGCCAGACACCAGCTTCTGGCAGCGTTCCTGAGGAATCCTAGCCCATTCCTCATGAGCAATGGCCTCCAGTTCAGTAATATTCTTGGGTTTGCGTGCTGCAACCGCCTTCTTCAAATCGCACCAGAGATTTTATATGGGGTTCAAGTCAGGTGACTGTGATGGCCACTGTAGAATCTTCCAGGACTTCTTCTGCATCCAAGCCTTAGTGGAATTTGAGGTATGCTTGGGATCATTGTCCTGTTGGAAGGTCCAATGACGCCCAAGCTTCAGCTTCCTTACAGATGGCATGACGTTTTCTCCTAGGATTTCCTGATACTTCAATGAATCCATCTTGCCTTCCACACGCTGCAGGTTTCCAGTGCCAGAGGATGCAAAGCAGCCCCAGAGCATCACTGAGCCACCACCATGCTTAATTGTAGGCAGAGTGTTCTTTTCAGCGTATGCTTCATTCTTCTTCTTCCTCCAGACATACCGCTGATCCATCAGGTCAAAAAGTTCCAGTTTTATTTCATCGCTCCACAGAACAGAATCCCAAAACTTCTGTGGCTTATTTATATGATTGTGAGCATATTGGAGCCGACTTTTCTTGTGCTTTTGGGTCAGTAGTGGTGTACGTCTTGGAGTTCTGTCACGGACACCTTCTGTGTTTAGTACGTGCTTTACTGTGCTCACTGAAACCTCAGTGCCTGTTGCCACCAAGTCTCGCTGCAGGTCTTTTGCAGTCACTCGAGGGTTTCTCTCAACCTGCCTTCTCAGAAATCTGGTTGCAGCCACTGATAGCTTCCTTTTTCTGCCCCGTCCAGGTAGTGTGACCACTGTTCCTTTAACTTTGCACTTGCGAACTATGCTTCCAACGGTGTCTCTAGGTACATTCAGTGCCTTCGCTATCTTTTTGTATCCTGTTCCTTGTTTGTGAAGGGCGATGATGTCTTCTCTTACCTTTTTGGACCATTCTTTTGACTTAGCCATATTTCTAACATGCAGTCGAACGTGACACTCAACAAACCCCTAGCCTAGGGCTTTCCAAAGTGCCGCCACTGGCGACACACTAGCGGCGGCGGCAGCGCGGCGGCGGCACAGGGGTGTGTGCGGCAGCGCGCACGGCGGCGGCGCAGGGGGGCGTGCGGCGGCGCGCGCACTTTGGCAGCATGGGGGGCGTGCGGCGGTGCACACGTGCACGGCAGCGGCAGCAGCCTCCACTAAAACGCGGAAGCACTGATCCCGCACCGCTGCCGCCGCCACCATGCACACGCGTGCCGCCACTTCCGGGTGGTGTGGCGACACACCACGCTGTGTGTGGCGACACACTTTTGTGTCACGACACACAGTTTGGAAAGCTCTGCCCTAGCCAGTTCAGGTATTTCATGTGTTCCAGCTCAAGCACACCTGGTGCAACTAATGAAGCCCTTGATTAGTTGCATCAGGTGTGCTTGAGACAGCACCTGTTTTGCATACTGTACTGTATGTGTGCTGTTGTGACAGATTCTATTCAGGGGGTTGAATAATTTTGAGACTGGAGAAGTCATTATAAGTTGCATTTTCAGTTGAATTTGGGGACACCACTTGAAGCATTTGTTGTGTTGAGCTATTTCAATTGCTTTTGTTTGATTTGTTCATTGCAAACAGCTGAAAGTCTGTACATTTTGACAATAAACCTGATTTGCAATGGGGGTTGAATAATTTCGATTGCAACTGTATGTAGAGGTACATACAGATGTGCAAGTCTGCTAATTTCTTTCTGTTTTCAAATTTGTTTTATGTTATTACTGAAACACGGACAGTTCTGTTAACTCTGTAAGTGTCCTGTGCTTTTCTGCAGAGATGGTAGTTTTTTCAGGGTATGGAAAGAACAGATCACTATTTTGTCTTTTATGGCAGTAGAGCTTATGTGGGTGAATCACCCAATGAAATGGCAGGCGATAAATCAGGACAGAGAAGAAAATTCTGCTACACATGACACGTAGGAATTTATGGTCATATATGATAGCTGCTAACTTAGTGTACTTCCTTACTTAGGGTAAGAAGTACTTAGGGTACTTCTTGTGAAATGGCTATGTTTTCTTTGTTTTCTCACTTCCTATGGGGCATCTGTTAAACTGTCATCAAACCAGTGTTCCCATATGTTTGCCCTATGCTGCTTTTCTTTTTCTCAGAGCACAGAAAATCTAGTTCGCTCCCCCCATTTTGCTATTGTTATTAAAAGAACAAAAACAATCTACATTTTGCATTAGCTTTCTTCTGCTGTTGAGCAGGTGAACCCATTGACTGCATCTATACTCTGCGACATCATTGATACTACCTTTCTGTTAGTGATGTATCCACATGTATTTTATCGAATCAGTCTTTTAAATTTGCACATCAGTATTTTAGTTCGGAGGTTTGAATCCCTAGTCCCGCGTGACGGAGTGAGCTTCCGCACTAGCCCCAGCTCTTGCCAACCTAGCAATTCGAAAGCATGCAAATGCAAGTAGATGAATAGGTACCACTTCAGTGGGCAGGTAACAGCATTCCACGCGTGTCATGCCGGCCACATGACCGCGGAAGTGTCTTCGGACAACGCTGGCTCTTCCGCTAACAAACGGAGATGAGCACCGGACCCTAGAGTCGGACACGACTGCACAAATGTGCGGGGGGAACCTTTACCTTTTATTTTAGTGCAAATTGGAACATTTAAAGCTAAATCAGTTCATAGAGGATGAGCTATCAGTTGGCAATAACAACATCTTGTGTTCAGAGGCTTTTGAATTACTAGAAAGATGTACTAAACATCTTGGGTGGGTTTAACAACCCAACAGAAAAGAATTGTTCACTGGACATTTTTATTTTACTATGTTTTGTCTTGGGGCCAGTTGCTGGAAAAAGGAGTGTGATTAGAGGATTCCCCCCCCCTTTCTTCTTCTCAGCTTTGAGGGGAAAAAATCAGTCTGCTTTGCAGTTGTAACATAGGTGAATAGAAAGTTTTGCATTGGACTGTACCTCCTGTTGCTATCATGGGATCCTCTTTGGACTTGGTTTTCTCAAAGAGCAAATTACCAGCCTGCTCTTATGGATGGATGTGTTTTTGTTTCTCTAGGTGGCAAGTATAAAGGGGTGGGGGGTGGGGGGTGATGCTGCTCTACTTGTCAACAGATGCTGAAGTAGTTACTGTTGGGAACAATATTACTGAACTAAATGACCCTTGGTTTACATCACATACAGGATGGGAATCCTCTCACCCCACAGAAAATCATTTACCACTTTGATTACTTTTCTCTTAGTAAAAGAGAAAGGCCATCACAACATCCCTTGTTCTGTCTCACTACTATTGGATTTGTCATAAAAAATATTTTAATCTTATCCTTTGTCCAGTGGTTAAGGCAGGGCTTTCCAAAGTGCCGCCGCTGGCAACACATCAGTGGTGGCGGCGGCAGCGGCGCGTGCACGGCGGCGGCGCGGGGGGGTGCGGCAGCGTGCACGTGCACAGTGGCAGCAGCGGCGGCGGCAGCCTCCGCTAAAACGCAGAAGCACTGATACCGCGCCGCTGCCGCCGTGCATCCGCTTCCGGGTGGTGTGGCGACACACCACGCTGTGTGTGGCGACACACTTTTGTGTCGTGACACACAGTTTGGAAAGCTCTGGGTTAAGGCATCAGACTCGAAACCAGGAGGCTGGGAGTTGTAGTCCTGCCTTAGGCACAAAGTCAGCTGGGAGACTTTGGGCCAGTCACACACACTCAGCCCTGAGAAGAAGGCAAGGGCAAACCACTTCCGAAATCTTGCCAAGAAAACTGCAGGGGCTCATCCAGGCAGTTGCCAGGAGTCTGACTTGAGGGCACAATAAAAATAGTAATTTCTCCATCTAATAAAAATATAATAAAGTGGCATCAAATAGATGATGATTTGATTGCTTTCCACCATCTTAGAAAAAAGAATGCTGCCTGTTAGAAGTAGACGATTTTCTTTGAAGATTGGTGGGTAGGACCACAATTAAGATGGAAGATCAATAGAAATGTCCAGTTTACTGTCCAGATTTATAAAATCCTGATTTGACAGGATTTTTTGATTGGGTAAAAGACAAAAAGTTGAAGTCTGTATGTAGCATGTCTGAAACTCTACATCAGGGCTTTCCAAAGTTTTCCCATGGCAACACATCAACCGCCGTTGGTTTGTCGCCGCGGGAAAACCCGGAAGTGCCGCTCTTGCAGCAGCACGCAAAAACCCAGAAGCGCTGCTGCCGCTTTCAGTTTTTGCGTGCTGCCGTTGGTGTGTCGCTGCGGGAAAACCCGGAAGCGCTGATGATGATCAGCGCTTCCGGGTTGTGTGGCGACACACCAGACTGTGTGTGGCGACACACTTTTGTGTCATGACACAGAGTTTGGAAAGCTCTGCTCTACATAACAAATATTGTCGCTGACTTCATATCCCCAATAAATCTTTTTTATAATGCAGATTTATCTAACACAATGACTAGGGAGGATTTTAACCTTGTCCCCCCAGCAGCCCTAATGCAGGAAGATTGTTGAAGGAGTGAAGAAATGGTTGTATCTTCCTTAGGATCCCTGGCGGGATGGTAACCTTGCTCCTCCATGATTCTAATGATGATTATGGCACAGAAATCCAGGATGTAAGGAGAATTACCATTCTCGCATGCCATCTTCCCCAGAAACAAAGGTATTCACAGAGGGGCAGATTGAGATCTCTGAGGGCCAGCGGCATTGCTAGTAGTAGGGGCTGTTGCTGCTTTATCTTGTCCTTTGGTTGAAAGGAGTTGTGAATCTGAAGCTGGTCCCAAGACTTCATGGCACCCAAGCCAGAAAATCAGCTGGCACCTACCTCCCTTCTAATTACTACAATTGCATGGGGCACACAGTCCTGAGCAAGCCTGCTTGTGAACAGGAGCTGTGCCAGAGCATAGCGATGCTTTTACAAAGTCTCAGGCTTGTGCAGGAGGGCTTCATGCAGAGGATGTGCTCCGTAAGTCGGATCAATCTGTTTCTTGATCTATTTTACATGCATACCTGAAGCCAAAACCTCTGGCTTAGCTGATCACATCTCCCCACCCTTTCCATTCAAGCTTCCTGACCAGAAAATGCCAGTGTAAGGTGGCATCTCCTCTTCCTGCCCTAACTCTTCCAGACGTTGAGGTGGGGTTCAGGGATCTTGGTTCCCTGCTCCACCTTCCTTGCTGCTCTTCTGATCTAACTCTTTTTTCATTTTAAATTTTGGAAAGGCATCTAGGAAATTTTGGCTGGCAGCCACCGTTTAGTCATTAAATCACACTCCTCCACTAACACAGCTCTGGATAGAAGGAGGTAGGAGAAGAAGTCTGTATTTCTGGACTGGGGGAAGTTGATGATAGAGACGTGCCTGGCCTCCCAGCATGTGGAAAACGAGCGTTTAAAGTAGCACCAGTAAAAAAACCACACAGCCATCAGCTGTCGCGTATTTTGGGAGCGGTGAAAGAGGTTGCGAGCTAGCCAGGCAGCTTTTGGGGCTGTTCATAGAAACCCGGATTTAGCGGAGTCACAAAGAAATCAGGCATACAATAACAAGCGCGACGCAGGAATCTCTTTCAAGAAAAGGTGGGGCACCACCCCGGCAGCTCGCTAAAGCATCTCTGGAGGAGCCGCCGCGCCGCTTCTGCTCGCAAAGCTGCCATGCAGCGCCCCGCCGGCGGCGTCGTGGGCATCGGGACACCGAGCGACATCCAGGCGTCTCCATGGAAAGCTCCGAGGCAGGGCAGGTGGGCCGGCGTGGGGGGAGGCTTGGAGGGCTGACAATGGCCAGAGAGGAGGGGGAATCTCCGGCGAAGGGCGGTCCCTGCCGCGTCCCGGCTCCTCCTCTGCTTTACGTGGAGGAGCCGAGGATGGCAAAGTCCAGGCGGCGGTTGGGCAGCTTCGGAGCACGGAGCAGCCGCCGCCGCTGCTGAGACCCAATCTGGATCCCCCATCCCCGTCCTCACCCAGGCCCTGGCGGCGGCGGCGGCGGCGGCGGTCCCGGGCTGCAGAGTGCAAGTGGCCATGTGGTGCCTCCAATGCTCGTCCGAGCGTCGCCCCGGACAGCTGCAGCACAAGCTCCTGCACTGGTGAGTGCGCCCCCTCCCTCCCCTTGCAAGTTCCCCTCCCCTTCCTGCGGGGGGGGGGTCTTGTCGCCGCCGCCGCCAGAAAAGCCCCACCGCGCATCCCCTTCCTTCGGCCTCTTGGAACGGCCCCGCTTTGGCCGCCGCCGGAGACGGGAAAGACAAGGAATTTGAACGCCCAGCAGGAAAACGCCTTTCCCTCCAAGCTGCAGACCGCAAAATAGCGGCCCTCTTCCGGAGGAAACACCGCTCTCCCTCTCCCCCTTCCTGATAGGTTTCCTCTTCCCTGAATAATTATTGGCTCTCCTGAAGCTTTTCCTGCAGACTTGGCCAGTTCCCTCTCCTCTTGGCACCCCTTCCTGTTTGAAATTTTGAAATAATCCTAGACAAACAAACTTTTTCCCGCTGCCCAATTCCTGTCTTTGTTAGTAAGTTCCCCAATTCTTCTCTTCCTCATCTCACCAGCCACCACATCGTTCAGCAGGAATCTCCAAATGCCTAGGAGGTCATTTCTGGTCTTTAGCAATAATAAGAGGGACACCTCCCAAATGTTTTCTTTCTGTCTCCTGCACTCACTTGGGAAGCTCCTTTCTGAATATTACCCCCTCCCCAGAGGGTAGGGAATCCTCATAGCATCACCTGGTTGGGAGAGTTTTCTGGTGGTCTAACCACATTCTTGGATTTCTCAGCAGACACCCCAGATTCACCATTATGTGGCTGATATTGCTGTTGTGCTAATAACTGCATACTTATTCCTTCATCTGTTCCTACTTGCATCCCCAGAACAGACCCTGCCAAGAAACTTCTCTGTATGCCCCCTCCCCCAATCCCCATTAACTGGGGAGAGCCAGTTTGGTCTAGTGGTCAAGGTGCTGGGCTAGAAACCAGGAGACAGAGTTATAGTCCCGCCTTAGGCATGAAAGCCGGCTGGGTGACCTTGGGCCAATCGCTGTCTCTCAGCCCTAGGAAGGAGCCAATTTCAAACCAGGAGACTGAGAGTTCTAGTCCCGCCTTAGGCATGAAAGCCGGCTGGGTGACCTTGGGCCAGTCCCTCCCTCTCAGCCCAACTCACCTCACAGGGTTGTTGTGGGGAAAATAGGAGGAGGAAGGAGTATTAGGTATGTTCGCCGCCTTGAGTTATTTATAAAAATAATAAAGGCGGGATAAAAAAATAAATAAATAATAACCATTCCTGATCTTTTTGCATTCTTTGGAGAAAAAAACCCATTCCTTGTAAATAATATTTCATTGAACATAATCTCTCTTGACTTGAATGGCTCAAAATGGAGAATCTCCAAGAATTCTGCTGCCTTTCTCTCTGCTTACAAAAAGGCAAGCCTAGATCCAAATCTGGTCTTTTCGTTTCTTGAGGTCCTTGGGAGGTTTATCTGTGCAAGGACTTCAACATCATCTCTTCTGTACAAAAGGTTGGCCTGGACTCAGCTTCACCCAGTCAGTTTTCATTATATGAACAGCCCTCTAGATTTCAGAATTTAGAAGAATTCCAGAAGACCTTATAGCTGGATGAGATCTTAAACTGGACTATGCAGGGGGAATGGATCAGTGTTGCCAAACATCTGAAGTATTCCCATCACTGCAGCAGCCCTAAAATCAGTTCCGTCCAAATTCAGCTTTCTTCCTTTGCAGCTCTTTTGACATGGATGTAGATCCCAATATTTTCAGCTGGAATATTTATCTGTATGGCTGGCTTGATTAGCAAGAGGTTCAAAGAAAAAGTGCAGAGTCTGATGCTGGATGGAGCTTCTTAAGAATCCTAGTGTCCATAAAAGAATGAGAAGCAATTTTCTAACCCTGATCTGACTGATGAAGAGGCAGGATGATTAAAAGTTGAGGTTGAAAACCTCACAGAAAGATTGACCAAGGTAGGACTGGTTATTTTACTTCAAAAAATAAAATAAAAAAGGTTAGCTGACCATCAAAAAATGATTTATAACAAAATTCCATCTACCCTGGGTATATGTCAGCTTCAGCAATGTATGTTCTGCTCATAGAAAACTTTACAAAAACATATTTATTACTGGTAGTTTCCTGCCAGGAATACATCCTATACCAAGGTATTTTTATGGTGAGATTTCCTCTGTTTCACCAATAAGCTCCCACATCTGCCCCCTTAATTATGCGAGCCTGCTGCGGATATACTGTATCTGTCTGAAATTTCCTACTGGTTTTGTGGGGTTGGAATTCTAAAACAATGAAGCTGGGCTCTTACTTTGAAAAGTGTGCTGTGGCCAAGCTTTGTAATTAATGAGTAAGGCACCACTTTTTCCTCCCCCACACCCTCCTTTAGGACTGCTTTGTCCGCTTGTAGTCCTGAACCTGCTATTAAGGCTCGGTTTGCACAACACGCTCAGCTAATTTCTGGCTCAGTGTGTTGGGTGGCCCCAATCTTTACAATTAGTTTATGGTGCACAGTGTTACGTGAACCTAGGCTGTTGAGTTAATTCAGTAGAACTATGAGCTCGACACAGTCTTACTGAGATCAGTGGGGTGTAATGATTCTATTGGTATTTTTAAATTCTTTTGAGGGAGATGGGCGGTGATGAAATTTGATAAATAATAAATAAATAGATAAATAAATAAAGCAAAGACATGCAAACTACACAGGTCTATTAAGCTTGTTATAATTATTATATTATGCTAATTGAGGAAAAAACCGAATTACATAGTTGTTATTACAGAAAAATAATGTTAACTTTACTGGATTTGTTACTGGACTTTCCTTCTCGGAAGCCATTTCCATGTGGGAAATCTTGCTGGACCACCAGAAACTATGGTTAAGAAGGCTTAGCTGCTAGGTCTGGATGTGCCAGATTGACACAGCTGAAATGTGGACCTGGCAGGGAAAAGAGAGAGAGGGAGAGATTTTCTGTGTCTGATCTGTGGATCTGGCAGGATTTGTTTGTTTGTTTGTTTGTTTGTTTCTGTGTCTGATCTAGTCCAGAATTAGCACATCTGGGGATATGCTTTCTTATTTCTTATTTTTTTCAAAGAAGAGGTTCTCGTTGTAGAGATGGGGGGGGGGAAGCCCCACGAATCAATTTCAGTTTGAGGAAAGAATACCTATTAGCAGTATAGGCCCAAATTACAGGCATTCAGTCAATGGATCATATGAACTTGAGGAAATCAGGATCAATCCATTAAGTTTACATAGATTTGTATATAGGCAACACAGCTTTGCTTTTAGATGGTAAATATATTTGTCATCATGATGAGTATCTTTGTTAGAAGAGAAACAGTCTCCTCCTTCCCCCCACAAGATAAAAAATAATGCCTATTTTACATTGGTGCTTGTCAGTTGAAACTATAGTGTGTATGTACAACAACTGCCTAACTGGAAGGCCTTTTAAAACTGTGACTATCCAATTAATTAAGCATTATCTCAAAAGGGGCATCATCTATCTGACCCTGGGTGCTCTCAAAAGCTAAGCAGAGTCAGCCCTGAGGACTAGTTGATGGGGAACTATCTGGCAGTTCCAGGAATGCTGGCTGGATTGGGAAGCACAAAAAACCAAGCCACTTCCATGACCCTGCTGAGAAAACAGCATGGAGGCAGCTACCTGGAGTCAAGTCAACTTGAGAGCAGCTCCATCTTTGTAATTGAGTATTTCAACCCCCCTGTATCTTCTAGGTGTTTATTTGCTCCTCTTGCTGCTTATTTCTTTGCATCCAGCCACACTACCAGTCAATTGAGGCTGATTTTTTAAAAAGCCAATTCAGCAGCTCTGAACCTAAAAGAACTCGTATGTTTTTATAAATGGAAAGGCTAATATTCTTCACAAGAGCCAGTTTGGTGTAGTGCGGTGATGGCAAACCTTTGGGGCTCGGCGCGTCAAAAATTCGGAAAACGCCTAACTTGATTCTGCTGGCGGGTCACCCCCCCAAACAAAAGAGAATCAATTATTTACATATTCATTTACTTTAAAAAAAAACAACAATCCAATCATGTGTGATGCGGTTTGAGTTACCGAAGAACAAAAGGCACTGCAACTCCCCCCCTCCACCTATCCCCCCCATCTCTGCCCTTTGGGCCTCCCTGCACCCTGCCTTGCGGGGCAGCAAGCAGCCCCAGAACCGTGCGGCTCTGGGGCTGCTTGCCATGCCCCGGGAAGCCACGGCTGCCACCTCCGAGACCCCTGCTGCCCTGCGGTCTGCCACCCCAGCTCACCTGGCCGTCTTCTTGCTCCCTCTTGCGCAAAGCCGGTTCCTGCAGAAATCGCTTACAATTTGTGCAAAGGGCGTGTCTTGGCACGAAGGGGCGCCTTTGTGTGAAGGGACTTGTTTTTGCTGGCTTTGCGCAAAGGGGCAATAATAATCCCCAGGTCACCTTGCATCTTCTTGCTCCCTCTTGCGCGAAGCTGGCTCCTGGCTTTGGGACTGGCTTTGCGCGAAGCCAGCAAAAGTACACCCCATCACACAAAGGCGCCCATTCGCGCCAAGGCACACCCCTTGTCAGGTGTTGGTGAACACTGGCGTGTCACCCAAAACGTCATGGCGTGTCACCTTTGACATGCGTGTCATAGGTTCGCCATCGCTGGTGTGGTTAAGGCATCAGGCTAGAAACCGGGAGACCGGGAGTTCTTAGGCAGGAAGTCAGCTGGGTGACCCTGGGCCAGTCACTCTCCCTCAGCCCTAGGAAGCAGGCAATGGCAAACCACTTTTGAAACACCTTGCCAAGAAAACTGCAGAGACCAGAGGCAGTCTCTGAGAATTGGGCACGATTGAACAAATTAAAAAAATATATATTTTGCACAATGAAATACTGGTAAAATCTTGGAAGTTTAAATATCCATGTAAAAATGCATATATTTTGTTGCCTAGTATAAATGCTTATTCTGGTTTGTTTTGTTTTAAGCTAGTTCTTTGCTTCTATTCCTTTTAGCATTTATATTTTACTTCAAAGTAAGGAAAACAGGTAATCTTTGCAAGTGTCCATTCTTCCATCATGTTTTCTCTCTGGGATACTTCTAGTCTGAAGGCTCCCAATGTGCCAATTAAAAAAATATTTTGCAGCTATTCTGTCTTTTTCTTTCTTTGTGGATTTTTAATGGAAAGAAAAATATTGAAGGAAAGCTGGAAAGTAGCCAGTCCTCCTCTCTTCCGTAGAATGGCATAAATTAGGCGGCCTTTTTAAAAGTTCCTCCTTGAGAATTAGAGATGTGTTTTGAAGCAGTTGTTTTGCCTGTTGCAACACGCAGAAGCTTCTGTTGCAGGCAAATTACATTCTCCCAGTAATGCAAATTGCAATACTTCCTTGGAAAAATGTGGTCAAATTCCATTTGGTATGTCTTAGATATTGTTGACATTATGGGTAGGTTCAAAAGGCTCTTCCAAATTCTCCACCAAGTATATGAACAGAAAAATTGAGTGGACAATTTCTCCAAGGCAAGGAGGAATTCACCACCAATTTGTCAAGGTCGGGATTCCCCATTAGCGGTGACAGTTAGTGCTACTGAAGAAAAAAAACCCAGTGGGAGAAGTTCCTTCATGATGACTATTAAAAAGGGTTTAATGGATGGCTGCAGATTGTTGGAGGCATTGTTTACAATGAATGTTTATATACTCCTCTTGGCCAATTTGTAAATAAGCAACTGCAGGGATATCATTTGCACGTTCCCATCCATGAGAATTTCATTGAATTTTTCTTTTGAAAGAAAAACAAATTCTAAAAGCAAATTCTCTTGCTAAGATTCAAGAAGAACAAGTAGGAAAACATCTATAAAAAATTCTTTGCTTGGCACAAGTTGGCATCACTATGCTAAGAGACCCAATATAAAGAGTGAATGCTATGCTAGGCAACCTTTTCCTTCCTGTATACAGTAACAGTAGCCTATTTTTTTACATATCCTTCTTTGTTTTGCTTTCTAAATTGTGAGTGCTTAGTCCTCCCATTGATCGATGTAAGGCTTTTTACATCACTGCCACCTTCCCCGTTCAAAGAACTCATAGTGAGCTGAGCAATGGACCCTCCAGCTAGCCAAGAGGAAACACAAATATGAACATTCAGCCAGTTTCCCACCCTTATCCTTGCCTATCCACATTTGTTTTTGTGCTAAGAAGAAACAGACATAGGTACCTCTGCTCAGTTTGTACCAATTAACTGGTAGCAAAGTGCTGGGTCACCCTGGCACGGGGTGTGTGTGTTGGGGAGGTGAGGAGTCAGGAGGTGTAACGAGGAAAGAGTTCCCACTAATGGGAAACTCTGTTCCCCATAGCTCAAGAGTTATGGCTGCAAAGCTATTCTTCTGATTCCTCCTGTTCTCCAGCTGAGCCAGAAGTTGAATGGTTCAGCTGCAGAAGGTCCATAGGAGCCCTGTGATGTTATGGGGAGAGAGGAGAATAGCATAAGTGCCCCACGCAGAGCAAGGGAAAGTGTTTTTCTCTCAAAGACTGCCCAAAACAACAGAAATTGTTTTTGGAAGTCTCTGTGTTTTGGGAAAGGGTAGGACAAGCGAGCGGTTGTAATCATCAGCATGCTGTCCTACCAGCAGGTGAATCCCGAGTTTCAAGAATCTTTGGAGCCCCATGAGTGCCAAAATGTCTTCTCCCCCCTTTGCCTCCAGGAATAGAATGAGGAAAACAGCTTGACACATGGTCCCAAACATTTCATCTTGGCTCCAAGGGAACTCACGCTTGGAAACTGGCCATATGGAATTTCAACTCTCTGCAAGATGCAGCCGCCGCTGGGGTGGGCTGTGGCAACTGCTGTCTCTCGGCCCCATAACATTTGGAGGCAGGAAATCAAGGAACATTCTATTTCTCCATGAAACCTTGAGAGGGGGAGAGAAGGAAGGGTATTTAAAGGACCCGGACATTGCCCAGGAACTTGATAGAAAAGAATGTGGCTTGAATGTGTTGAGACTGTTGGAAGGTGTGTGGAGGCAGGAGAAGCAACTGCTTCAGCATTGACCAAGTGAAGGCAGACTAGGGCCTGGTCGGG
This sequence comes from Charina bottae, assembly GCA_023362775.1. Classification (NCBI taxonomy): domain Eukaryota; kingdom Metazoa; phylum Chordata; class Lepidosauria; order Squamata; family Charinaidae; genus Charina; species Charina bottae. The sequence goes on along the minus strand of JALMGJ010000021.1, from coordinate 11,437,659 downwards.
ATTTGAACTTGCAGCTGTCTCGAATACCAGAGTTCAAAGTGGCTGTTTCAGCTGATGAAAAAGATTAAACAGGAGGGAAAAATTAGAAATAGCCTTGGTTTGATCCTTGGCTTCACAGACGTATCACCAAGTATTTGGACACTGGTGTGATACCAGAATGGAGTAACATGCTGGGATAATGCACTTTCTTTTGGATTTCCACAGTGGTATGTTTTTTTCTCTAATCACTGATATTTCAGTTTATCAGTGTACATTTTCTTTGGTAGTCTCCATGGTGGATGCTGTGTGTGTATATCTGTGTATTTTAAATAATATATTTCCTGCATCAGTTCAATTTCTTGAAGTTTGGGGCTGGTTTTATTAGAGTACCTTTTTCAGAAATGTTCACCTTATAAATATGATTATATATTGTTCCCATATATGTATATATTGCAAAACACAGTTACTGTGCTGATAAAAATTAAAAAGCATCTTGTTTGTATACAGTATTTGTTGTTGTTGTTCAGTCATTTAGTCGTGTCCGACTCTTCGTGACCTCATGGACCATAGCACGCCAGGCCTTCAGTATATGTATGCTTAATTGGATGATATATATGGCACTCTCCTTTACTTATAATAGCATTTTCTTTCCCTTCAAAGCAGCACAGTCTGTCACTTGCCTTTGTGAGTTTCACCAGAATGCTACTTGTTCATCCTTTTTATTTCAAGGAATCATGTGGTCCAAATTGCGGTCCATTTTGGGGAGCTCTGCCCTGTCAAAGTCTGTCGAATGCCTAGGGTCCTTCTATTGCCTGCTTAGAATGATTTTAGTTTAATAATGTAATTACTGATTAAACAATTATTTAATTTTAAAGAATCCAACATGTTGAATTGTTGTTGGCTCTCTGGTAGGACTCTGTTGGTTTAAGAGTGGCTTTGTCAGTTTAGCACACATCTTGTGACTTTCTCTAAGTTCTACATCATTTATTTATTTGCTCTTCATTGTGAGAAATATCCAATTTGGATTTAGGTATTGATACATTGATGGTGGGGAATTTAAAAAGAGAAGTGGAAAAGGAAATCCCAGACTCCTTTCCAGCAGCTGAAAACATTTTAAAAAATGGCCAACTAATGCCTGAGTCATCTTGTCACATGCTGTTGATATATAGCAGAGGAAAGATAACTTGATCAGTTGTGTTGAGTCAGCATGATCTCTTTTTATATATGAAATTATATATTATATGAAAGTTTCTCTGTGATCCTGATTGTCTTAATTTTATTTTGTTAAAGTTTGCTTCAGCCTTCTTTCAAAGCTAACTCATGACAGTCCTAAGAAGGAAGCTATGCTCAGAGTGGTGACTGGCACATTGTGAGCATCATGATGAGCAAGAATGCAAAGTATAACTTGCTGAGATGGCCAAATTGACCTGTTTGATTAGAGAAAAGACAATATCTACGTTTATTGCTGACTGGAAACCCCTTATGGATTTTTTGCATAAAACAGAAAAAAATGAACTTAAGATTTATGGTTTTGATGATTGGATAGGATAGATTATAGGAAGAAGAGAGTCACAATTTAACTTTAGAGAAAGAAATCTACAATTGTACTTATAACTGCTGTAAAGAAGATTGGAAGCCATTTCTTTATATCCTTTTTCTTTGATTTCTATTTTTCTTCTATCTTTTTTTCTTTTTGCCCTTTAGCGTTCTCTTTTAATTCTTCCTTTTTCTTTTTTCCTTCTTACTCTATTTTAGTTTGTATTAATTTTTACTCTTGTTTTTAAAACTTTCAAAATAATTATATTTAAAAAAAAAACAAGAATGCGAAGTACCAGATTAGCACCCAGGCTGATCACCACACTAGACTTGGCTCATAACCAGATACCAAGGGAAGTACAAAGTCCTGCGTCTTGCAGGGCGTGGTGTTCTTGGTCTGATTTGAGACTGGAAAGCAGTTTCGAATCTTCAGCTAGAGCAGAAGACGGCATAGAATCATAAAGTTGTAAGGAGCCATTATGGCCATCACCTTTAACTGTGGGCAGCGTAGGAATCCAGATGAAAGCACTGCTGACAGTCTGCTGTCTAGCCTGTTCTTGAACACATCCATTAAAAGGGAGCCCAATACATTCCTAGATAATTGGTTCCACTTTCAAAATGTTATTTACAGCTAAGACGTTTTTCTGAACATCCAACTGGAATCTGCTTCATGTAAGTGAAGCTCGTTATTCTGTATTCCTACTGGTTACTGGGACAGTATAGAATAAACCGTCTGTGTGTAATATTTTCAGTTACTTAAAGAGTGCTATCAAATCACCCCTTACTTTTCTCTTAAAGTTAAAGTTCCTTTAATATGTCTTCACCAAATTAAATTTCTAAATTCCCTGTTAATTTTTATTTCCCTTCTCTGAACCTGCTCCAGTTTTCTGAATCTGTCTTAAAGTGTATGGTCCAGTACTGGACTCTGTTCTTAAAGTGGGGTCTGACCAATACAGAATAAAGTGGAGCTGTTACTTCATGTGATTTGGAAAATATGCTTCCTTTGATCCAGTCTAAAATTGCATTTGTCTTTTTTGCAGCCGTATCACACTGCTGAATCATATTCAGCTTATAGTCAGCTCCCATTCCAAGATCTTTTTCACAAGTACTATTGTCAAGCCAAGTATCTTCCATTTTACATTTGCTCATCTGATTTCTTTTTACCAGGTGAAGAAATTTGCATTTATCTCTTATTTTTAGCTATTTAAGCTATCATTATAAATTTGAATATTCCTGTCTTCTTGGGTGTTAGCAATTCCACCCAATTTGGTGTCATGTGCAAAGCACTTCTTTTACTTTCTTATCCACATCATTAATTAAAAATGTTGCAGAATACAGGACCCAGGACTAAACCTCTTTTTTGATACCTCTCCCCAGTTCGTTGAGAAACCATTGTTAAGCCCTCTTTGAATAAAATTTTGAGTAGCTGTCAGCCTGTTTAATTGTCATGGAATCTAGCTCACACTTATTTGGCTTGGTAGTCAAAATGTCATGAGGTACCTTGTCCAGTGCTTAAAATGAAGATATGTTATTTCTGTATTATTCCCATAATCTATTAAGCTAGTTATCCAATAAAAAAATTAGATAAGGTTGGGCTGGCAAGACTTGTTCTTGACAAATCCATGCTGATTCTGACATTACTGAACAGGCATTTCCTTACTATGTTTCTTTCAGTTTCAAGCTTCAATTCTACCCCTTCATCCTGCTCTTTACTGTTGTCTGGTGGAACACATGCCTTCTTGTTGGAGAAGATTGAGCCAGAATAAGACTTGAATAGTCTTATTCTCCTTTTCTTTTATTACTTGTGAGCATTTGCCTATCTGATATAAACATTTTTTCCCTTTTATTATTTCTGTAGTATGCCAATCTAATAACTATGGATGATGTACATATTTTGAACATATCTGAAGAAGTTCTCTTTGTTGTTCTTAGCATTCTTCGCCAACCTCACCTGAGTTTTAGGCTTTTTGACACTGTATCTACAGTTCCTTGCTACCTCTTCCTTGATGACCTGTCTTCTTTCCATCTTCTAAAAGCATCCTTTGTTTTCAGATATTTATTATGCTGCAGCCACGTTGGCTTCTTCTGCTGTCTTCTGTTTCTTCCCTTCATTGGAGTTGTTTGCAACTGTGCTTTAAGTTTTCCCTTTTTTAGGATTTCCATGGAATCTTACTTATTACTGCTCTTTCATTAAAATCCACTTTCTTGAAGTTCAAGATAAGTATTTCATTATACTTCAATAGTGTAACCAAGAATCAAGAATTCTTGCATTACATGCCACTTTTCTAGTATCCTGCTCTTTCCACTTCATGAATTAAGCCTTCCCTATTGGTTAGTGCCAAGTCAAGGATACCTGTACCTTTCTCTACACCAGTGCTTTCCAAAGTGCCGCCGTTGGCGACACACCAACGGCGGCAGTGGCGGGGGGGCGCGTGCACGGCGGTGGCGTGCGGTGGCGGTGCGCATGGCGGCAGCCTTGCTAAAACGCGGAAACGCTGATGGTGCGCCGCTGCCGTCGTCGCGTGCCCCCGTGCCGCCACTAAAGTGTCGCGACACACAGTTTGGAAAGCTATGCTCTACACCAGAGCTTTCCAAACTGTGTGTCGCGACACAAAAGTGTGTCGCCACACACAGCGTGGTGTGTCGCCACACCACCCGGAAGCGGCGACGCGCGTGTGCATGGCGGCAGCGGCGCGGTATCAGTTTCCGCATTTTAGCGGAGGCTGCCGCCGTGCATGCGCACGCCGCCGCAAGCCCCCCCCGCGCCACCGCCGTGCGCGTGCCCCCCCCGCGCCGCCGCCGCTGGTGTGTTGCCAGCGGCGGCACTTTGGAAAGCCCTGCTCTACACTATGAAGGAGAAAGCTATCAGCAATCAAGTCAGGATGTTCCTGAGGGACCATGCTTAACAGTATTGCTCTCCCAGCAGATGTTGGGGTAATTAAAGTTCCCATTACTCCATGCTTCTTGGAAAGATCTTCAGTTTGCTTCTGGAAGGCGTCATCCAACAAGCCACCAACTTGATCACTGATGTACTGTAGAACAGAGCTTTCCAAACTGTGTGTCGCGACACAAAAGTGTGTCGCCACACACAGCGTGGTGTGTCGCCACACCACCCGGAAGCGGTGGCGCGCGTGTGCACGGCGGCAGCGGCAGCGGTGCGGGATCAGTGCTTCCGCGTTTTAGCGGAGGCTGCCGCGGCTGTCGCCGTGCATGCGCGCACCGCCGCACGCCCCCCCACGCCGCCACCGCCACCACTGGTGTGTCGCCAGCGGCGGCACATTGGAAAGCCCTGCTGTAGAACAACATATCAACTGATCAACTGTTTTGAGGCACTGCACTGCTTTGTCTGTAATTCAAAATGCTGGTACTGAATGTTTTGAGCCCTTAGGAGCTTAATTCCCCACAATTTCAAGTACATTGATTCCTGTGGGAGCAACCCTCCCACCCCAAGCCAGCAAGTGTGCTTTACTTTTGCAGACCTAATGCTATGGGCCCCCCCTTCTAAGTGATGTTCATGCAGCCTCCTTTCCTTTAACTTGTTTGCTAAGGCATTGTAGAACCATTTGGGCAGTGAAGATAAATAATTAACCAACCTCATGTCCTTGTGCTAAAATGTTTTCTTAGCCCAGTTCTTTTATCACTGTTGATTATTTTAATGGCAATTTTTCATCACTTTCATTTTGTAAACCATATTGTTAAATAAAATAGACTCCTGTATGAGTGCTGATGCCACCATTTGGGGGTTGACTGTTAAGAGATCATGTTAGATCAGGCTTTAAACCACTTGTGGTTTGCCACATAGAGTATGGTCCCTCAACTGTGCATAGTGGCACAAGAAGGCTCCCTAGAATTGCCTTGGCCTGCCTGGAATTGCAAACACAAGATCAGGTGTTAGGCATATGACAGGCCACTTGTCTATTGTGCTGCATCCTTCGGTGACTTGCAAGTGCACAGACTGAGGATTCTTAACGATTGGAAGGTTTCTAGGTGTTTCAGATCTGGAAAGTCACTGCATGTGCTTATGCTATTAGCTGCTAAAGAACTTTTTTTTTTTATAAGTCAGCCTTCCCCAGTCTGGGACCCTCCAGAGTCTCATATTTGTAGTGCCCATCTCTGAACAACACCAGGTTCGGGAAAGTTGCAGTAAGTGTTTAGAGTAGGAGACAGTCTATATTTCAGAGCTTTCCAAACTGTGTGTCGCGACACAAAAGTGTGTCGCCACACACAGCGTGGTGTGTCGCCACACCACCCGGAAGTGGCGGTGCGCGTGTGCACGGCGGCCGCGGCAGCGGTGCGGCTTCCGCGTTTTAGCAGAGGCTGCCGCCGCTGCCGCCACCATGCACACACGCGCCGCCGCACACACCCCCGCGCCACCGCCGTGCACGCGCACGCCGCCGTGCGCCGCCGTGCACGTGCGCCCCCCGCGCCGCCACCGTGCGCATGCGCACCGCAATCGCACTGCCGCCACCGCTGGTGTGTCACCAGCGGCGGCACTTTGGAAAGCCCTGCTATATTTAGTGCTTAGATGCCCAGACCAGGAAAGGCATATGTGAACACAACACACAGCAATGAACAGAGAGAGGGGCACTATATTGTGGCTAGTAAGGACAGCTTCTTTGGGTGATCTATTTTAGATATTGTTAAGATTGGTAGACTGGAATGGAGAGGAATGACATAGGCATCTGATCCAGTTCGCTGAATCTACCACAACAAGGTCTCCTGCCCAGGTTCTATTGCCATCATCTCAATCTGAGAAAAAGCAAAGTAGAAGTCCTCTACCCTCTCATATATATTTTCTGAAAGATCTGCATAGGAGAGCCTAAGTGCTGTTCAGCTAAAAGTAGAAAAAGCACTTGTAGTCCAATGAGGATGAAGTTGCCAATACTGTATTTCTGAGCAGAAGAACTCAAGATTCCTTCAAAAATTTTCAGGAGCTTTTTAGAAATAGAATGACTATGTGCAAAGGAAGAAAAAAAAAGATAGGGATTCTGCACTGACTGTATAACAGTTGTGAAGAATTGGGGATTTCAGCAGGTGTAACTTTCATGGCAAAGTAGAATTGCTTACATTCCTTTTATTTAACATCAGTTAAACACGAAGAACTCAGTCTTTGCATTTGGCCATCCTAGAAGCTGGGAAGGGCACAATGAAACAGACCTTAAAAGTTCAATTCCCATTTCAACTTGCAATATTCTTACTAAACTTTACTAAAACATATATTCTTTCAACGTAATTCTACTGAATTAGCTCTGTAGATGCTAACTATAACAAGGATATTATAAGCTGTGGGAGTAAGCTTTGATGTCTATAATAACTTTGTAAATCTGACATGGAATTCAACTCAAACTAGAAACCATTCCTAGACTACAACTTAATTCAGGGGTTTGCACCACATCTAGAATTTAGGTTTCTCTATGTATAGGACCTATAATTCAGTTTTACAAGTTTATTTAAATCAGAACAGACCCTTAGTATTATGGAGTGAATATATTATATCTTACAATTTACTTGGTGATTTATACTGCATTGACCATAGATCTTGGTATTAATTTTTAACTTAGAGCTTAATAGTGATTTAATATGATCAGTTATTTACAAGTAATTGACGACTTACTGGAAAACTATAACCTCCACAAAAATTCCTTGTTTATTCATCTGTATTTTATTTTTTAAGAAGATATGCAGTGCCCTGCTGAATCAGACCCTTGGCCTGCCTAGTCCAGCAGTCTGTTCTCACAGTGGCCAGCCACTTTACCCCTTCTTTTTTCATGGTGGTTAATATACTTTTTAAATGTCTAATAAAAATGCAAAAAAAAAAAAAATCCCTTAGGAATGGCAAACCAGATCATTTGGCCACCATGAATCTTCTACCCCCTGCAGGGCTCAGCCAACTCTGGTATTTTCTAGAATTTATTTATTTATTTAATTGATTAATCATGTTTATATGGCCGCCCATCTCACACAAAGCGACTCTGGGCGGCGTACAACAATAAGATAAAGCAGCAAATAGATAAAAAAACAATCATTATAAAAAGATAAAAAGTGATGATTAAAATAAAAAATATTATCAAAACATTTAAAATATACAAACCCCACGGAGAGAGCCAGAATTGTTCAATTTGTATAGCCACCCATCTCACATATATGACTCTGTTAGAGATGTTATGAGGGACATTTTTCCTGCTGAGGATTGCGTTCCTTATGGTTAATGATCACGAGAGAATGCATTTTGGTGGTGGGCGAAGATACAGCCAGGGACGAGCAGCGTTCTGCTGTAAATTTCTCCTGCCCAACAGAGTGAGTATCCCTTCCTGGTTTGGGAACCTGAAGCAGGCCTTGGTAACTTGTGATCTATCAGCCTTCCATGGCAATAGAAGCTCAGTCATTTGCTTTTGAGAGTTTGTCTGAGACTACAAAATGAGGGCATTGGCAAACACCCAGTGGCATGTCTAGGTCTGGCTGGACCCCTGCGTGCAAGAAACCCCACATTTCAGAATCACATCCTATCGGAATTCAGCCCCTGCCAGATGACTGGTTGTTCCCAGCAGCCATCTTGCCCAGAGTCCCCACGGCAAGTATTTTATAAACATGCCAGGTGAGCTTTATTCAGCATGGTGGATTGCAAGCTGTGCAGAAGGCACAGAAGACAAAGCAGGAAGGAAAATAGGGGAAAGATTGTGCCTGAGGCCTCCACCTCTATTCAAGGAAGGATTTTCCAAGTTGGCATAAATGGATTCCTTGACCCCTCTCTCAAACCACCTATCTTCTCTGTCTAAAATGTGAACATTAATGTCCTCCAATGAGTGTCCTTTTTCCTTTAAATGAAGATAAACTGCTGACTCTGGTCCTGTGGTGTTACTTCTGTGTTACTGTGGCCCAACACAGGAGAAGTAACACCACAGGACCAGAGTCAGCAGTTTATCTTCATTTAAAGGAAAAAGGACACTCATTTGAGGACATTAATGTTCACATTTTAGACAGAGAAGATAGGTGGTTTGAGAGAGGGGTCAAGGAATCCATTTATGCCAACTTGGAAAATCCTTCCTTGAATAGAGGTGGGGGCCTCAGGCACAATCTTTCTCCCGGCTCTGTCTTCTGTGCCTAGGAAGATTAAGACCATTTCACAAGCTCAACAGCAGCATGGTGATCTTAACGATCCTCCTTTAGATGATAAAAGGACTTAAAATAACATCTCAATATAACCATGACCCAGGTGTAAGGTCACACAGCTACCTAGAAACATATTTAGGATTCCCTTACCAACTTTGCTCAGACTGAAGAAGCTCCTTGGATAAGGAGCGAAACGTTTCCACTGAGAAAATAGAAATCCAGTTGACATGATTCAAGCTACAGTTTGTTCATCCACATTTATTTAGCCTCTTTTTCTCTTTCTTGCAGCGTGGAAGGAGATCCTCCGGGAGGTGAGGCAGGTACCATAGTGGACAGCCTGGGCAGTCAGCCGTACCGGTGTGTCCCTGAGGTGACCAAAGTTGAGCACTACGATTTAGTGCCATCTTCCTCCTCCTCTGTCTGTCACACTCCATCACCAGGTCTTCCGTGGGCCCAGCGAGCTCGGCTACAGCCAGCCAGCGTGGCGCTGAGGAAGCAGGAAGAGGAGGATAGCAAACGATCCAAAGCACTGTCGGACAGCTATGAGCTCTCAACGGATCTTCAGGACAAAAAGGTATCTGGCCTTGGAGTGTGCTGGGCTATAAGAGCATCCCTTGCTCTATGGTTCCTGATGTGCAGGAATAAGATTCTGTGGCTTGCTTGAAGTCCAATGAGCCAGCGGTATTGCTGAGCATTTGGGGAGTTATGGACCTGATTCCTCTGAAGGCTGCAGTAGAGGGTTTTGTAGATTGGGTCAGTCTTGGAACCCTCTATGACAGAGCTTTCCAAACTGTGTGTCGCGACACAAAAGTGTGTCGCCACACACAGTCTGGTGTGTCGCCACACCACCCGGAAGCGGCAGCGTGTGCGTGCACGGCGGCAGCAGCAGCGGCGCGGGATCAGTGCTTCCGCATTTTAGCGGAGGCTGCCGCTGCTGCCATGCACGTGCACGCCGCTGCATGCCCCCCTGCGCTGCCGCCGTGCACGTGCACGCCGCTGCATGCCCCCCCGCGCTGCTGCCGTGCGCGCACGCGCCACTGCCGCCGCTGGTGTCACCAGCGGCGGCACTTTGGAAAGCCCTGCTCTATGAAATAGGAAAACTTTGTCCCACATAAGCCCTTTAAAAGATCAAGAGAGACTTGGCTATCTGTATGTTGGAAGGGTCACCCTTAGGAAGAGTGCTTAATACTAGAGCATATGCTTTGCACGTAGTCAATCCCCAGCACTTCTGGTTAAAAGACTTGAATAGCAAGTGATGGGAAAGACCCCTCTGTACTCAAGAGCCAGCATAGGCCGCACTAGAATCCCTATATCGGTAGGCTGATTCAGTTTGAGGTTGCTTCGTATATTTCTTTGGAGGAAAATGACAATATCCTGTGGTTCCTTTTGCTCTGAGAACACCCAGTGTGATATCTTGCTCAAATCCCACTGCTTCTTTGGCCGATTGGCTTGTTCTAAGCCTCACATTCCTGATTTTCCTGTTCTCCTCACTCATCTCCCTCCTCTGTTTTCCAAATCCCTCCTCCCTGCTGATGCCCACCACAGGTGGAGATGCTGGAGCGGAAGTATGGGGGCTATTTCCTGAGCCGGCGGGCAGCTCGTACGATTCAAACAGCCTTTCGCCAGTACCGCATGAACAAAAAGTTTGAGCGACTAAGAAGCTCGGCATCAGAGAGCCGTATGTCACGGCGCATCATCCTATCCAACATGCGGATGCAATATTCGTTTGAGGAGTATGATAAGACCCAGAATGCCCCTTACTTTGAAGGCAAACCTGCCTCTCTGGATGAAGGATCCATGGCTAGTGCTCGACCTCATCTGCTGGATCACGGCCTTCCCTATGGCGGCTCTTGCCGGGCTGGCTTGGATGGTGGCTCACTGCATTCCTCTTCTGGAGGCTTCTGCAATGACATCACAGAGCTTGAGGATTCCTTCTCCAAGCAGGTAAGGCCCAAACTGCACATTTCCATGTAGTTTTCCCTGAAACTCTGCAAGAAATCACCTTTGCCCAAATGTGAACGTTTTGTCTTCTCCAGGTTGGTTATAACCTCTGATTAGGCTGACCATACGTCCTGTTTTGAACGGGACAGTCCCATTTTTTAAACAATTCCCGACCGTCCCTTCTTCAGAAAAATAGCCATTTTGTCCCGTTTTTTAAAGTTCCCGCGGCGAAGCGCGTGCGCATGCACGCACACGTGCCCACTTTGTCCAGCGAGCCGTGGGTAAGTTAGGGTCCCGTTTCCCCCCCAAGGAAATATGGTCAGCCTACCTCTGATGCTTCTTCAGTCCTTCCCAAAACCTCTTTGTTTTCTCCGCTGTCAAAATATCTTCTGCTGCCCTTGAGCTCAATTAATTTCTGGCCTGAAGGGCCTTGAGCAAATCCATTTCCCTACCCTGCGTCTAGGCTCTGCTTCACCTACATAGAAGAATGGCAGAGGATGAGCAAAACTGGCTCTACTTCATCATAGCCCAGGGTTCCACTTCAAAGTAGGCCAAGGCACAGCTGAAGCTGGCAGAAGCCAATATTTTCATTGCTTTTGCAGGAACAGCTCCACTTCACCCACATCACACAGCCCCATGGGCCAAGGAAAGGGAAGCTTGTGTCCTCGCAAATCTCCTGCCCCTAATCAGGATGAGCCAACATTTTGGAAAAGATAATCCAATTTAGGATTGCATTGTAAGCTGAGGCATTCTTGATTTTTGCCTTGATATTGTTTGATTTTTCAGTTTCAGGGCTTTTTACTTCGTAAGCCTCTTTTGGGGGGAGGGAAAGAATTTTTACAAGCATAATACCAAGGCTCCCTGGTTTGTTGGTTTTAAATATGTTAACAACCATAATTCTTAGCCGTGAAGTTTCTCCATCTGATTGGCAGCAATAATAATTGCCTTGTATATACAGAGACAAGCTACGAAAACTGGGTCATGACTTAGCAAATCCCTCACTGGCATCTCACCTCTGATCTGAAAGCCTATCTTACTGACTCCTCCTAGGAACCACAACTAGTTTGTGTACAGTAGATACTCCACAGAGAATTAACACTGTATTTCTGTTGTGGAGCGCAAAGACACAGGAGTAACCAGCCAAATTCAGCTTTAAACAATTAACATACTTTAGTATTATTAAAACTAGGTTTACAGAACGGTTAATAATCTGAGTTCCTTTTATTACCCTTTGTGTTTATTTCTGCTGTTTCACCTTAAGTCAGAACCTCTCCTCGCTCTGCCCAGGGTTAGGTACACCCAGGGCTTTCGGTGTACCGGGGCTACCATGTTTGGATTGCAAAAGCCCAGATGGCCACTATATGGCAAGGAAGAGTTATGTCCAGGGGTTGTCTGAGTTTCGCAGCCCAGACAGAGTAGCCTTAATACAGTGGGGCAAAAAAGTATTTAGTCAGCCACCAATTGTGCAAGTTCTCCCACTTAAAAAGATGAGAGAGGCCTGTAATTGACATCATAGGTAGACCTCAACTATGAGAGACAAAATGAGAAAACAAATCCAGACAATCACATTGTCTGATTCGGAAAGAATTTATTTGCAAATTATGGTGGAAAATAAGTATTTGGTCAATATCAAAAGTTCATCTCAATACTTTGTTATATATCCTTTGTTGGCAATGACAGAGGTCAAACGTTTTCTGTAAGTCTTCACAAGGTTGGCACACACTGTTGCTGGTATGTTGGCCCATTCCTCCATGCAGATCTCCTCTAGAGCAGTGATGTTTTGGGGCTGTCGCTGGGCAACACGGACTTTCAACTCCCTCCAAAGGTTTTCTATGGGGTTGAGATCTGGAGACTGGCTAGGCCACTCCAGGACCTTGAAATGCTTCTTACGAAGCCACTCCTTTGTTGCCCGGGCGGTGTGTTTGGGATCATTGTCATGCTGAAAGACCCAGCCACGTTTCATCTTCAATGCCCTTGCTGATGGAAGGAGGTTTGCACTCAAAATCTCACGATACATGGCCCCATTCATTCTTTCCTGTACACGGATCAGTCGTCCTGGTCCCTTTGCAGAGAAACAGCCCCAAAGCATGATGTTGCCACCCCCATGCTTCACAGTAGGTATGGTGTTCTTTGGATGCAACTCAGCATTCTCTCTCCTCCAAACACGACGAGTTGTGTTTCTACCAAACAGTTCTACTTTGGTTTCATCTGACCATATGACATTCTCCCAATCCTCTCCTGAATCATCCAAATGCTCTCTAGCAAACTTCAGACGGGCCCGGACATGTACTGGCTTAAGCAGCGGGACACGTCTGGCACTGCAGGATCTGAGTCCCTGGCGGCGTAGTGTGTTACTGATGGTAGCCTTTGTTACGTTGGTCCCAGCTCTCTGCAGGTCATTCACTAGGTCCCCCCATGTGGTTCTGGGATTTTTGCTCACCGTTCTTGTGATCATTTTGACCCCACGGGGTGAGATCTTGCGTGGAGCCCCAGATCGAGGGAGATTATCTTCTCTTAAAGAAGAAGTTACAGGTCTGTGAGAGCCAGAAATCTTGCTTGTTTGTAGGTGACCAAATACTTATTTTCCACCATAATTTGCAAATAAATTCTTTCCGAATCAGACAATGTGATTGTCTGGATTTGTTTTCTCATTTTGTCTCTCATAGTTGAGGTCTACCTATGATGTCAATTACAGGCCTCTCTCATCTTTTTAAGTGGGAGAACTTGCACAATTGGTGGCTGACTAAATACTTTTTTGCCCCACTGTATCTATGCAAGTGCAGCTAGGATTCCTTGGCACAGAAAACAGCCTCCTGAGCCTCCATTTAAAAAGCACTGATTTTTAGCCTTGGAAAATGAGTAGCAAGACTGACAACTTTTCTGACAAGACACCAGAGCAGCCTTTCTCAACCTTTTGACCCTGGAGGAACCCTTGAAATATTTTTCAGGCCTCGGGGAACCCCTGCACATTCAGGCTCAAATATAGGCCAGAAGTTACAAAATAATGATATGCGTTTCATGCGTAGGCCTGTATTACAGGCATTAACAGTGTTCTTAAACTAAAAATAAAGAATGAAACTTACCTCTTTAATGTGAAGTTGCCTGACTTTGAAATAATTTTTAAAATAAATCATGATCTCCCAGGGAACCCCTAGTGACCTCTCGCGTTTCCACGGAACCCTGGTTGAGAAGCCCTGATCTAGAGAGATGATAACAGAGCCTAGTGCTCCTCTATCAAAATAGCTTCTCATATGCTTTATAAAAACTACTTTACGGTAGCTACTGATCTGGAGGCAGTCTCTGCACACCATAGGCTGTTCTCAAGCCTGAAATACTGTGTTATCAAATAAGTAAGATAACAGGTAAATTTATGGGTGTCTTTTATGTTTTTGAATGTTAGGTATCTGAATGCAAAATACTTCCATTCCTGCTTTATCTTATTAGGCTGAATCTTGCAGCCGATAGCAATGAAACCTAAAGCTTCACATGAGCTCCTTTCTCTTGAGTTGCCATTCTGTGTCCCAATCTTACTCACAGAAAGCAACAGCACAAGCAGAGATTGCACTACGGATGACTTTTTTTTTTCCTGAATAGCACTAAAGGAAATGTTATAAGAAGTCCTTGCAAGTAGGATAGGCTTATATGAAAACCTTGTGTGGAATCCTATTTTGATTTTTTTCCAGTTAATAGAAGGAAAACAATTTCTCAGCAGCACTAAAGGGACCTAGTGTGAATGAAGCCATTAACTGCAGCTTGCCTATGAACCATGTTTTGGATTACTTTTGTTCATTCATTTCATTTTGGTACACTGATACTATAATAATTCTGCATTCTGATTTGGTAACTTGCTTGTCTCCTCACGGTTGCAGTATGTTTCATGAAAGATTATTCAGATGGGAGCTCATGAATGCATATAAGGTATAGGATCAATTTAATTAGTAGAGGGTTGTTTTCCCCCCCCCCTTCTTTCTCACAACGCGCACTTAGCCCCTGTCAGCTTTGCGAGGTAGTCCAGACTAGAAGCACACCCAGAAATACTCTAACTTTATTGTAAGGTTACATTCACAGAATCTTGCAAGTCTGAAAGTACATCTCTCCCCCGTCACCTTTACAGCCCATGAAACTAGGGAGGGTCCCTTCTGAGACATATGCCATGTCCCCATTCCTTCTGCAGACCCAGCTGCCTCTTATCTGACTGTTGCCTCGTCTGCGGCTCTTCCTCCTCCGGTCTAACAAGGTCATTCCCACAGACCATTACAGCCCCAAAGAGAATCTGCCTTGGCTGACTTCCTTCTCTGCCTCTCCATAGGTGAAGTCCTTGGCAGAATCGATCGATGAAGCCTTAAACTGCCACCCGCTTGGCCAGGAGGGAGGGCCTGGTGGCCCCACTTTGGAGAAAAGTGAATCCAAGGAGCAGCAGGGTGACAGTGCTGCCACCTCATTCAGTGATGTCACGCTCTACCTGGACGAAGGCGCCCCCACGTCGCCCCTCTCTCTGGAGCGCCCCCCCAGCACTGAGCCCCCAGAGCCTACTCCGGGAGTACCCCTCCCACCACCCCCACGGCCGGAGTACTGGGGGGCGCCCCAGCGGGAGGACAGCCGGGAGAACGGGGGCGGGAGCCGGCGCAGCACACCTTGCATGGAGTGCCGGGACTACCGCCTTCGGGGTGCCCACCTGCCCTTGCTCACAATTGAGCCTCCCAGTGACAGCTCAGTGGATCTGAGCGACCGTTCTGATCGAGGTTCACTCAACCGGGGGCTCATCTATGAGCAAGATGGCTGCAGCCCCCATGGCACCCTCAAGCATCCTGGCGGGCCTGCCCGCTCCCCACACCCGCACCGCCACTATCATCCCGAGCAGAGCCAGCCTCCTCCGCCTTTGCCCATCCCGCCCCCTCAGGCCCCAGGCCGCCTGCCTCCCCCTCCTCCGCCGGACAACTCGGATGGTGACAACGACAGCCTCAACAGCACCACCAACTCCAACGAGACCATCAACTGCAGCTCAGGCTCCTCCTCGCGGGACAGCCTGCGCGACCCGCCCCCTCCCACCCCAGCCACCACCACGACTGTCGTGGGGCCCTGCAAGCAGACCTACCAGCGGGAGACGCGGCACAGCTGGGACTCCCCTGCCTTCAACAACGATGTAGTGCAGCGCCGCCAGTACCGCATCGGCCTCAACCTTTTCAACAAGTATGACAGGCGTGGTCAGCGCTCCATGGAGGGAAGCAGTGGGTTCAGCCTGTTCAGCAGCAGGCCGGGTTAGGCTCCAGGGCTGGGATGGCTTTACAGGCATTGGAGGTCCAGCTGGAGTTAGTGGGGGGGTGGGGGTGGGGGTGGGGGTGGGGAGATTCTGAGCGGTTTCTTGACTTGAAGACGGGGGGGCTGTGTCAGCTTTGGGTGTGTTTTTTATTTTTTATTTTTTGCTACTTACATCTCTCACCTTTTCTCTGAGGGCTCAAAGTGACATACTGTACGTACATGAGGCTGATTTCATCTCCCAAACAGCAACCCTGTGGGGTAGATTGGAATGAAAAAGAGTGACTGGCCAGTGAGCTCAGTGGTCAAGGGGAGACTGGAGTCTGGGTCTTCGTGGTCCAAGCCCAATCCTTATCTCCAAGGATGTACCGGGTGTATCCCCATCTTTTGGCCCAGTGTCCAACTGCCTTATGGAATTGCTGTGGCCTTTTCCTTGGAGGAGGACATTTGGTCAAGGTCTTCCTGCTTACTCCTATTATTGTAGCTTCCAAGCTGCTCTCCAAGAGATAGACAATATGGGGAGGAATCTGGTCTTTGTATGGTTTGGGTCACCAATGGAGTGTTTGGGTGGCACACGAGGAGCAGAATTCAGTGGTCTGGGCATTTTCTTGGCTTCAGATCTATTCATTTCCTTTTTGCATTCCCCGCTCCCCCCAAATAATAATAACATGTGAAAGCCTGAACACAGAAGCAGAAGGACTTCTCAGGATGAAATGTGGCCAGAGTGGATTACAGGAAGTAAATGAGTCACGTTATAGGAGGTTTTCTGCTGGTAAAATTTGGATATTTTATGGCAGTCTTCAAAAACATGGTGCCCACCAGATATGTTGGGCAACAATTCTTATCATCCTTCACAAGTACAGCCTTCTGCTTCCAAAGGCTTTTCTAGGGACACCCTGTAGACCAGTGTTTCTCAACCTTAGCAACTTTAAGATATGTGGACTTCAACTCCCAGAATTCCCCAGCCAGCATGGGGAATTGAATTCTGGAAGTTGAAGTCCACATATCTTAAAGTTGCTGAGGTTGAGAAACACTGCTGTAGACAACCTAAAGGCTGGTTATTTAAGCGACTGGATTTTAGTTGGAATTCTGGTTTCCAAAAATCTGATTCCTCTTAACATAGTTGTGAACTAGCTTCTCTCATCCCCCAATTCTAGAAATGTGAGACCTTAATCCTAAATACATAGTGTTTGCTTTACTTTACTTTACCTAACACCGGCTATGCTCCTGTGCCTGATGTACCAAAATTAAGCGGGTGAAACTTTTCCTGCCTGGTGGCCTGGGGACAAATGATAAAGGAGTGTTTTACTTTCTCAAAGGCACAGGAGCACTGCCAGTCTGAAGGCGGAGACCTCACCTAATTTATTTATTTATTTATAATTCAATTTATATCACCGCCCCATCTCCCCCAAAGGGGACTCTGGGCGGTTTACAGTCAATAATTAAAATGAGTAAAAATATAATATAATACAATACATATAAATACAAATAAATTAAAGATAAAATCCAAGAGGCAATAAAATTGTTCTTAAAAGGGCTCTATGGGACCAGCCATCCCCAGGAGGAGCTGTTACCCTTCCCATCCCAGGTGAGGCAGCAGAACCAGGTCTTTAAGTTTTTCTGGAAGTCCGGGAGCGATGGGGCCTGCCTCACCTCCGGGGGTAGAATGTTCCAAAGGGCGGGCGCCGCCGCAGAGAAGACCCGCCTTCTGGACCCCGCCAAGTGAAACTCCGTTACCGACGGGGTCCACAGCATGACCTCTCTGCATGACCGAGTGGGACGGTTCGATGTTATGGGGATGAGACGGTCCCTCAGGTAGCCTGGTCCCATGCCTGGTCTAATGCCTTTCTGTGCCCCTTTTGGTTTGACCTGGCTCTTTTCCAGCCATCCCATCTGGGCGGCTGCTCCCTGTGGTGTCTATCAGGTCTTTAGGTCAAAGCAAAAGGAATGGCGGAAAGGCTGGGTCTTAGCTTCCCGTGGCTCTTAGAGCTTTAATTGCTCCTGAGCGAGACAGCATCTTTTTCACTGGCAGGAAGCGGGGGGGGGGGGGGGGGCTGGCTGGCTGGCAGGCAGCCGTCACATCATATCAACCAGCTGGAAACATGACTCACATTGAATCCTGGGGCAATGTGCCAGGCTGGGAGAGCTCTGTGCCCTTCCTCCTGGAGGCGATCCTTGGGCATCGACTTCTTTGTGCATCCTTCAGTCCGGCAAGATGAGGAATTTGTCTTGTCCACAATAGGGCCTTTTGGTACCAAAGGCAGGAAATCTAAACCTCCCCAAGACTTATGCACGTATTAATAGATGTGGACAACAGGCTGTGAGGGGTTCTTTGCTCTAAACCCCCGTAATAAAGAACAAAAGCTGCCCATGCCCGCAAATCTTAAGCTCACTGCGTCCTGTTGCTACCTCTGGGAACTCCGAGAACTCTGTTCTCTTGCTGGAGTTCTAGAACTGTTCAGGTTTTAACAGCACCGAGTGGGACATGCAACCCCCAGAGCAACTTGTGTGCACCCTTTAACCCCTCATTCTTGTCCCTTAAAATATTACACACTGGGGAATCTGATAAAGACTCTGGTAAGATCTTTGAGGGGCGTGGTGGCTCAGCGGTTAAGACGCCAGGCTTGTTGATCGGAAGATCGCAAGTTCGGAGGTTCGAATCCCTAGCCCTGCGTGCGGAGTGAGCTCCCGTACTAGCTCCAGCTCTTGCCAACCTAGCAATTCGAAAGCATGCAAATGCAAGTAGATGAATAGGTACCACTTCGGTGGGTAGGTAACAGCGTTCCACGCGTGTCATGCCGGCCACATGACTGTGGAAGCGTCTTCGGACAACGCTGGCTCTTTGGCTAACAAACGGAGATGAGCACCGGCCCCTAGAGTCGGACACGACTGCACAAATGTGCGGGGGGAACCTTTACCTTACTAAGATCTGACTTGGTGGTGCTTGACTGCCTTCCACTTGATTTCTTGTGGACCCAGATATTCCTTGTCTGCCCCTGCCCCCTCTGCTGACCTCTTTTCAAAAATCCCAAGCTTGTATTTTGGAGAAACAGAGAGTGAAAAGGGTGTTGCTGACATCTTGTGGCTGTCAGGGGGCATATCCAACCTTGAGCTAGGTATGTGATTTTAGACTTCTGGAAATGCCTTTTTTAAAAAGGTGTTGAATATTTTTGCCTCCTGAGGCTTTCAGTGCTCCTCATCAGCTGTGAGATGTCAGATCACCATTTCTCTAAAGCAAGGGTGAACAACTTGCAAGTGGCCCCTCTACTCCATTTTTGCAAGGCCCCCTTTTCCTATAGGATTGCACTGTGAATATTCAGTGGCAAATGGCAATGTTCAGCCTTATAATCCATCCTTCCTTACTATTTAAAGCTTTAGAAAACCAACCCCTCCCCCCAAATAGAAAAAGGTTTAAAGAATGTTTACTCAGGTGACATCACCGATTATACTAAAAAAAAATACCAGCCTACTTGTCCAGTCATCTTAACATCCCATTTATTTGGAATATTATTCTCTTTGACCCAAGTCAGTGGAGGCAACTTGGTGTCCTTCATATATTCTGGATTTTAGCTCCCATCTTCCACCTGGCTAATAGCAGCATCTGGAAGGCAGTAGGTGGAAATGAGATGGCTTAGTTCACAGCTTAACTATACCTTCTCCCTGGCTCTTATGACACCATTGCTGTAAGTACAGCCTGGACTTACGACCACAATTGGGACTGAAACTTCTGTTGCTAAGCGAGGCGGTTGTTAAGTGAGACACGCCCGATTTTACGACCATTTTGCTACCATTTCAAACTCCGTTTGAAATAATGGAAATCTAGACCTTTAGCATAGAGACACAATTAAAGTGCTCTCTTGGAAACAGGCGTTTTTTGAAAGTGGTCGGTGTTTCTTCTCTATTAACACAGATGGGAGGAAAATGGGTTCTAGATAAAAGTGATTTCAGGCATGCACGTATACAGGCTTCTTCTCATCCCGTTGGCAGGAAACCAGAAAAGGGGATCCAGTATTTAATTGAGAGAGGCTTCTTGTCGGACACACCGGTGGGCGTGGCCCGGTTTATCCTGGAGCGGAAGGGGCTGAGCCGGCAGATGATTGGAGAATTTCTTGGCAACCGGCAAAAACAATTCAACCGAGATGTACTTGAGTAAGGAAATCTATACACGTTTCCCTCCCCCTATCGTAACTTCGGCTTTTGTAGTCCACCCTACCCCTAGGCCTTATGGAAAGCTATAACTTGCTGGCTTTTAATTTTTATGGGAGAGTGCAAAGCATGGACTTGTATTTATTATTTATGTGCTCTATTCATTGCATTTATATTGTATCTTTCCTCTAGGAGCTCATGGTGGTTTATTTGGGATTTTCCCCTTATTTTATAACTCAACTAATTATGGCTTATTTGTTGAATCATTCATCAGTCAAATTACAGCTAAAATCCAGTCAGTGCATGTCCTGTCTTTTGAGTACTTAGAAGAAATACTATATAAATACAATGTATTTTTGAGTTGCTGTTTTCAGGCTACTGAAGACAAGAGAACTTTTGTAGAGTAGAGAATGACTTTAGATTAGATAAAAATTTGGCCCGGAGAAAAGAGGGCATGTTACTTATTCTCAAATATTTTTAAGAGATGTCTGTTGGAAGAGAGAAACGAACAAATTTTACAAGAAACCAATAGTTTAAGCTTCATCAAAGAAGTCTCATTTCCTGCTGTACTAACAAGCTTGGGGACGTTGTGGAATTTCTTTTTCTGAATGGCCTCAAAAAGACTTAGAAACTTGCTTTCTGTGGCTACTAATTTGGGATGTACTCCATTTTGTGCTGAGAGAAATAGCTGAATAAAGTGATCCATTGTTTTTCTTTCTAATCCTACAATCTGCTCTTAAATAATTGTGAAGGGGTGGCCAAGAATTTCTCCAAACTGGTCGTTACTGTTTATGTGAGCATTTTAAAGGAAGTACTGTATATATATGGGCTTGGAAATGAAGATGGAACACAGGAGGAAGGAGCAACCTTACACATTTTTGTATGTGTGTGTGCCTTCGAGTCAGTGTTGACTCCTGGCAACTGCCTGAACAAGTCCCTGCAGTTTTCTTGGCAAGGTTTTTTGGAAGTGGTTTGCCATTGCCTCCTTTCCAGGGCCGAGAGAGAGTGGCTGGCCCAAGGTCACCCAGCTGGCTTTGTGCCGAAGGTGGGATTAGAACTCATGGTCTCCCCGTTTCTGCCATGGTGCCTTAGCCACTACACCAAACGGGCTCTCAACCTTATACATATTGGACCAATATGTCTCTTTTCCTTCCCCGCACTTTTCCATTTCATAGCTGCGTTGTAGATGAGATGGACTTCTCCAGCATGGACCTGGATGATGCCCTGAGAAAGTTCCAGTCACACATTCGGGTACAAGGCGAGGCCCAGAAGGTAGAGCGTCTCATTGAGGCCTTCAGGTATGTTGGAGGTGGAACCTTTCTCGCAGTTTCCTTTAGCATTTGGAAGAGTGGGAAGAGAGGCTTGTCTAGAGAACAAGCCACAGGCAATGGAAACATATGGCTCTGTCCCAGAATTCCTGTGAACTTGTATTGTGTAGTCCATGGTGGACAGTGGTTTCTGCAGCAAATCGTGTCCCCAAGATGACGCACATAGGGACACGGTAGCTCAGCTACCGATCTGTAGGCTGCAGATCGGAAGGTCTGCAGTTCGAATCCCCGCGCAACGAGGTGAGCTCTCGTTGTTACTCCCAGCTCCTGTCAACCCAACAGTTCGAAAGCTTTGCAAGTAGATAAATGGGTACCACCTTAAGTGGGAGAATTTGCTGGCGTCCTGTCAGGAGCCGGTTCCACCGGAGGAAAGATCGGAGGAAAGATTGAATGGCGACGGTGTGGACAGACCCGGAAGTGACATCAACAGGATGTCAGCAGCTGGCTCAAGGCATTCTGCGAATTGTAGTCCAGAGCCTTAGAAGAGCCGGTTCCCTTACCCCCTCTCCTGGTGCGCGGGTTAATTATACTCTATAGTTGGTGACATTGTATAATGGTAAAAATGTATATGTATATGTATGTAAGCCGCCTAGAGTCCTCCGTTAGGGAGGGGATAGGCGGGGTATAAATAGCACAATAAATAAAATAAAATATGATGGTGGCATCATGTAAATGCCATGATTTTGTTCTTGTGTCCCAATGTCTGATGCAAGTACCTAAGTCATATTATTTGCATAATGTCATCATATATGTTTTGTCATTTGTGCCCTTTATCTTCTCTAGTAAACACTCATGATGCTGGATATGACTAGCGGAAGTTGTAATCCCAATTCTTGAAAAGTCTGCCTAAGGTTATCCTGGATCAAAGAGTGTGTGCATTATTTTTGTTCAACTATTTATTTATTTATCCAATTTTGCCACTGCCCATCTCCCCCCGGAGAAACTATGATTCCTGTAGGATTTCTTGCTGAACTTATACTAGCCTTCTGCTAACTGGTCTCCTCCAATATGATCAAGCTGGCTGGAGATGATGGTTTGCTAATGAAGGAACAGATTCGCATATTGAATAGGTTTTAGAGACAGTAAAACATTGGAGCAAGTCGTCTATGTGTGCAGACCCGTTCCCACAAACATGTTGTGATTATACCAAATACATCTGTCTGTCCATCTCCACTAGCATCAGTCTCATCCACTCAGTCCATCTGCCAGAGTAGAATGGGAATGTGTAAGCCTGACAAAGCCATCCACTCACACACAGAAAGGATGCCCACATAAAAAGACATGCAGTCTTTTTTCCCATTGTAGAGAAAGACAATACACCACAGGCCAGTGTGTGACGAGTGCAAGCCATTCATCATGAACAAGTGAACTGATTGTCGGGCTTAAGGGGCAGAACTTGGTCTTTAAGAACAGCGTAGCATGCCTTATTTCTTTTGCTACCACCCAGCTATCCTTTTATGAAATAATTACAGGACTGGAGAACTTATTTTAAGAAGCAGCAAGAGAAGTGGCCTGTCAGAGGTGCAGTTCACATGGGAAAGCATGTTCAGAAATGGGTCTTAACTCCCTGAATACTGGGAGCAGCCTGGAGAATATGAGCTTCCTCTCTATGGCACCAGCCCTTCCTTCCCTCCTCATTTGTCTTGCTTGCCTTGCATTAATAGTTAGTGATGCACCTTCACAAAATCGAGCCATTTTTAACACAGCTAGGATTTCCTTCTTCAGTGGAGAGTATGAAGCCAGGTTTTGGAGTGACTCTGGAATTCCTGGTTAAATTAAATCAAGATGAGCTTTGTTGCAGATGTAAAAGCACAATCTGTTACAAGTCTGTTGAGAGTTCTGTAAGCCCCACTTTCCTTGACTTCATGGACAGTCAGTATTCATTCCTAACTAATGGTTACATGTTTTACAAGGCACTGGTGTTTCAGCAGTAGATCACAGAAGTTAAAGTAGGTAGGAGAGGACGATTATACATGGAAGAACAATCTTTAAATGCTTCTAGATTGGCCTTTAAAGACTTTAAACTAAAAGGTGATTATGAATCCAGACAGTTGATAAATGTCTTGGGATTTTTGTGTCACAGTACATACCATGTATATAAATGCATATACATTGTGCAGACATTATCATAATTCTAAGCCATAATTAAGAGAGGTTAGGTATGGTTTGGTAGGATATTTGAATTCACAAACCGTATCTTACAATTAGAAGGAAGTGGAGCTGCAGGCATTATAGTAGTTTGATTTGGACAGTACTATCCCAACGGAAGAGTATGCCTGATGAACATCCTTATTTGGAGGGTATGAAGATATTTCACCCACCATCAAATTGGCTAGATGGAGTCATTTTATTGGATAGTAGGAATGTTTTTTCCTGTAGCATGGCATGATATGTTGTAAACCGCCCAGAGTCCCCCTTGGGGGAGTTGGGCGGTGATAAATTCGATAAATAAAATGAATGAATGAATGAATGAATGAATGAATGAATGAATGAATGAATGAATGAATGAATGAATGATATGGCTTGGCTTTTCTTGTGTGAGTCATGTGGAATTCTCTAAAACATAGAGTCTAAATAGGAAAAGTATTAAAGACAGAAGAGCAAGCAGTTCTTTAATTCATTAAGGAGAATCTCGGACAATTTAAAGTCTTGAATAATAATGAGATCCAGTTTCATTTGTTTTATTTTTGTTCCTGTTTATTTTTAGGCTTGCTTCTTTTTAAGGTGCCTCCTTATACAAGTGAGAGACCATAAAGATGTATTATAAGGAATGGGAACTGATATATTTGTTTATTTATTTATTTAATTTTTATAAGGCTATTAGTGGGGATCTTGCCAACCTAGCAATTCGAAAGCATGCAAATACAAGTAGATAAATAGGTACCACTTTGGTGGGAAGGTAACAGCGTTCCGTGTGCGTCATGTGTGCCACATGACCGTGGAAGCGTCTTCAGAAAACACTGGCTCTTCGGCTAACAAACGGAGATGAGCACCGGCCCCTAGAGTCGGACACGACTGTGCGAGGGAACCTTTACCTTTATTAGTGGGGAGTTCAGTGCTTCGTTTATTGTAAAATGGGGAAAATAATCTAGAAGTTTCCTCTGTAAAATATTTTCTTGCATCGGTGTTCTGTGCTTGTATGTAGAAGTTGACCTGTGAGGGACTGCATTTTGGTCCAAGTTAGACCTGAAAAAAGAGGCTTCTTAAAACATACAAAAAATATTCATTTGTTCATTTATTTATTCATTCGTGCCATTTGGAGGGAGGTCCATGGTTTTGAAATTGAGACAATGTCTCTTATTCTGAATATTAACCAAGCCTGTCCACTAAACAGACTTCATAATAGATTAATCCAGGAATTACTAGATACTATTTGAATATATTAATACATGAATCAGTTAGCAAGACTGTGTTAGATTAATCAAAAGATTCATGACCTAAACTTTCAGTCAGTTAAGATTACAAAGGTGGATTTTATATGGTAAAACTGATAAATAAGAATACATTTATTTTCTGAGTTTTCTGCTATGATTCTGACATGTTACTATAATAGGGAATGAAAATGAAAGTCTTCAATGTGGTCTTTGTTTCCAAGGGAGAACAGTAGTTTGTTTATTAAATTTTCACACATTCCCATTGTATCTCAAGTCTTGATATTTATTTATTTATTTTATTTATTTATTTGTCGCATTTCTTTACCACCCATCTTGTACAAACGACTCTGGGTGGTTTACAAGTGCATTAAAACAATAAAAGAATTAAATATCATTTAAAATATACATTATAAAAATATAAATATACAAATATACAAAATATTAGTATATTTGGATAATATGCCCATATATTTAAGTATTACCTGCAAATTCATGGCTAGAAGACTTATTTATAGGTTCAAATAGTATCAATCACAAATAGTTTTCCATGGTGGGATATGGCTTGGGCCCAATGTATAGTTCATGAGAATTGAGAGGTGTGTTATTTTTTTTTTCTTCTGAATTGCTCACTCTTTATTGTAACTCCCACCCCATTTCTTCCAGCCAGCGCTACTGTGTATGCAATGCCCCATTGGTGCGCCAGTTCCGGAACCCCGACACCATCTTCATCTTGGCTTTTGCCATCATCCTTCTCAACACTGACATGTATAGCCCCAGTGTCAAGGCGGAGAGGAAGATGAAGCTGGATGACTTCATCAAAAACTTACGGGGTAAGCAAGAATCCTCTTTTTTTAAAAAAAAATCTCTGGAACTCCCAGCAGCTTTGCTGCTGTTGCTTCTTTGCTTTTCCTTGGATTCCCATGCAGAATATATGTCATCCATTGCTATATTCAGCCTCCATTTATGTGTAATTCTGTGGGAGCTCAGAAAAGGCTGGACTGGTGAATGTACCATTCAGTTTCTGAAAGTTCTTAGTTGGTTTTAAACCCAGCAATTTCTTCTTCGTTCTCAGGGCTGAGAATACATGCTTGCATGTTTGTCAGCAAGCTTTGTAAAATCTCACTGAGAAGTAAGGGGAGCCTTTGTCAACCTTTTGACCCTGGAGGAACCCTTGAAATAATTTTTAGGCCTTGGGAAACCCCTGCACATTCAGGCTCAAATGTAGGCCAGAAGTTACAAAATTATTATATGCATTTCATGTGTAGGGCTCTATTACAGGCATTAACAGTGTTCTTAAACTAAAAATAAAGAATTAAACTTACCTCTTTAATGTGAAGTTGCCCGAATGTGAAATAATTTTTTTAATAAATCGTGATCTCCCGGGGAACCCCTAGGGACCTCTCACGGAACCCTAGGGTTCCACGGAACCCTGGTTGAGACGCCCTGAGCTAGAGAGATGTCTGAAAAAGGTTGGCAGCAATTTTGGAGACATGACTTCAGTGCCATTAACTACTGCAAATGTTCAAAATAATAAGAAATTAATTATATGGTGAGAAAGAGATATGGCACACTTCAGACCTCTGCTTGTTTTGGTTCAGAATTTATAATATCTAGACATAATTTTTCAGTATTTTAATACAGGCTGCTCATAGCTTTTGGTATGAAAATACCCAGATGGTGGCATCGTAAACATTGCCTCTCCCTTTTCTTTAGAGGTGACTCAGCATTAATGGACTATGAAAAAAAAAGAAAATAAAAATAAATAATAAGCAAATTATTATATTAAATTTGCAGATGACATCAAGCTAGGGGGAATAGCTAACACCTTAAAGAACAAAATCATGATTCAAAATTATTTCAAAAGCCTTGAACATTGGGCCAAATCTAACAGTTATCCAATGGAGATAAATGTAAAGTTGTGTATCTGTGTAGGAAAAATCAGATGCAGAGGTACAAGATTGAAGAGTCCTAGTGGACCCTCAACTGAATATGAGCCAGCAATGATGCAGCAGCTCAAATGACTGATGCAATCTTAGGCAGCATTGCATCCAGATCATGGGATGTAATCATTCCTTTGTACTCTGCACTGATTAGTCTGCACTTGGAGTACTGTGTCCAATTCTGGCCACTGTATTTGGAAAGGGACATGAAGAAGTTGAAGCAAGGAGAATTACCAGGACAATAAGGTGTCTGAAAACTAAGGAATGGCAAAGAACAGTTACAGGCATGTTTAGCTTGCCAAAGAGAAGAGTGTCCAGTGAAAAATGGGAGAGATTTGCCTTCTGTTGGAACTGGAGATAGAACAAACACTAACTGTTTGGGATTTTAATAAAGAGATTCAGGCTGAATGTTTGGAGGAATTTCCTGATGGTAGGAAATGTTAAGCAGCTGAATACTCTGTCTGGAACAGTGGGGCATGCTGGAAGTTTTCAAAAAAGCTGGATGGCCAGCAGTACAGGATGATTTATAAGGTTCCTTCCAACTCACACATTTTATGATTGTATGTAACTCATCACTGTGAGGAAAGCTGCTACCAGTTTGCTATTAAAATGGGAAGTACAACCTGAACTCAGAGGTATTATTTATCTCAAAATAGAAATTGAGATTATTTTAATCAAATGCTTTTTGAGTAAGGATTTCTTTATGTACAAATTGAGCAATCTAAAATCAATTTGGACCAGACCTAACAGCCAGAATATTACAGGCTGAAGAACAGCTTCAGTTGACAGATCTCTGCTTTCCATAATAGAGAAAGTTGCCCATATCACGTTTCTGGGGAATGTTTAGGACCTAGAATTCTGTTGATTCTGAACAAATGTTGGCCCTGTCTAACTTGGATACGATATTATTATATTATTATTATTATTATTATTATTATTATTATTATTATTATTATCTTCCTGAAACTTACTGTTTGTTAAGTGGCGTTATATTCCCACAGTTCCCAATATGGGGGAATATTAATACTAATATTAATATTAATACTAGCCTATCCTACAGGGTTGTTGCAGGCTTTGAAAACGATGTGTGGATTTATTTTGAACATTTTTTGTCACTGTGTAATCTATGGGGGGCCATGTGGTGGCAGTGGGCAGGGTTGAAGTAAACGATGCAGGGGCAGAACCAAGAGCTATTGCACGGGTCACTCATTTTCATTCTCTCTTTGTGGCACCTCTTGTTCCCCTTCTCTTTTTCTCTCTCTCCATGCTGCCATGGACCTGTGAGATAACTCTTGCCAGAGATCTGGACTAATTTCTTGCAAAACTCTTTCGAAATTAGACCAAGGCATAAGGCTGCCACTTGCCCACAAGGCCTAAAACCTACTATGTTATGCTGTGTTGTGACTGTAATTAGACTACGTGTGGTCCTCCTGTACTCCGTTGACTTCCCCTCTTGGTTTCTTTGCCAGGGGTTGATAACGGGGAGGATATTCCCCGTGACCTCTTGGTAGGGATTTACCAGCGGATTCAGAGCCGAGAACTGCGCACCAACGATGATCATGTTTCTCAGGTCCAGGCTGTGGAGCGCATGATTGTGGGCAAAAAGCCGGTGAGTGGAAGCTGTCTTCGGGGGTGATTGGCTGTGGCTTGTGAAGAGTGCCCTCCCGAGCACTTGTTTTCTGGCTCTGCTCCCAGCATGTTCTTCCTCTCTGTCCCACCCAGGTTCTCTCTCTGCCCCATAGGCGCCTGGTGTGCTGTTGCCAGCTGTATGAGGTCCCCGACCCCAACCGGCCCCAGAGGCTTGGCCTGCACCAGAGGGAAGTCTTCCTCTTCAATGACCTCTTAGTGGTAAGGTCAAGGGGGGTGAGGGAACTCAGCCCCTTTGGGTAGAGTTGGGAAAGAGCCTGTTTTATTTCAGCCCTCTTTCTGCCTTCTCACGCAAGACTTTGAGAAGCCCAGGTGATGAAAGCCTTGGAACAAGATGGGCATTATCGAGAAGCAAAAGGGCCTAGTATTCCTTGGAAGGTTCTGTTTCTATCAAATGGGACCATTTGCTGGCTTGCCACATCCTGGTTCTCTCTTGCAATGTATTTCATCTTCCTAGCTGAGCCAGTGTCAGCGGGGAGAGTATGGAGAGTATCTCAGTGCCGGAGATAGATTGATGGATTTGATTGAATGGAAATGGGCTTGCTGGTAAAGCTGCGTCTTGGGAAGGAAAGGGACCCTTTAGGGAGAAAAGAAAGATATATAAATTAAATATTAAAAATTCATGCCCATTTGAAAGGCATTTGCTTGGTAGTACCATTATAGTGTTGTAAAATTATTGCTTTGAAAAAAGTAATTTAAAATTTAGGATTTCTAGATTGTGTCTGAGCGAGGTATAGATGGGAGCTTTTACCATGCATGCAGCAACGTCCCACTTTGTTGTGAAAACTTCAAAAGGAAAAAGCACAATGAATTAGACAGTGGTTTTGTATGGTTTATGCCTAATGTGAGAAGGAAATATTGGACTGACTAAGGTGGTACTTTCTTAAAAATGCTGCTAGAGTGGCATTATGTCTAGCCATATGGAAGGAGATCCCATTTTACTTCAGTATTATATAAATGTGTATGATATTTTTTCAATGTAACATATGTAATCTGTGCTTTAGATTAGGAAGTGAAGCATAGTGGTTAACTCACTGTTGTCTCTCCTCCCTATTGTTCCTCTTTTCCCCACCATCAACCCTCCGTGGCCACTGATATTTAGGTGACAAAGATTTTCCAGAAGAAGAAGATCCTTGTGACCTACAGTTTCCGTCAGAGCTTCCCGCTTGTTGAGATGCAGCTACAGCTCTTTCAGAATTCCTGTGAGTGTCCCTGCCTGAATTTCCAGCTGAGAGACTTCATAGCCATGCCATCACCCTCTCTATGGGCTCAGACTCCATGGTGTACTACCACCTGCCCCAATTATGGTCTTTCTCCTTCTTCCCATCTTGATCCTTAAAGTCCCCTTTGAGGAAGAATTGTTGGGCCTTCAGCGCCTACTACAGCAACTAGAGCAGGGCTTTCCAAAGTTTTCCCACGGCGACACACCAACCGCTGTTGGTGTGTCGCCGCGGGAAAACCCGGAAGTGCCGCCATTGCGGCAGCGCGCAAAAACCCGGAAGCGCTGCTGCCACTTTCAGATTTTTGCGCGCCGCTGTTGGTGTGTCACCGCGGGAAAACCCGGAAGCGCTGATGATGATCAGCGCTTCCGGGTTGTGTGGCGACACACCAGACTGTGTGTGGCGACACACTTTTGTGTCGCGACACACAGTTTGGGAAGCTCTGAACTAGAGGTTCATTGGATCTCCTACCTGTCGCAGCCTTTCTTGTCCTGTGCTTTCCACGCAGGCTGAGTGTGCAACCCCAAACTCGCCTGGAATTGTCCAGCAGGCTAGTCTATCCCCTCTCCTTCCCTGCTGTGAGCCAACCTCTGAAGGGTCTTTGCCCTCTGCTGTTATTTATCCTTCAGTCTGTAATTAGAGCCATCCTTGGGCCTTCCCTCAGGACGAACCCATCACCCTGGCCCATTTCTTGATTGCCCACCTTGCTTTGCAATGGACCCATCATCACCCAGCATCTGACTCTCTTCCACCCAGATTACCAGTATGGGATTAAGCTACTCTCAGCTGTTCCCGGTGGGGAGAGAAAAGTCCTGATCATCTTCAATGCCCCCAGTCTGCAGGATCGATTGCGCTTCACAAGTGACCTGCGGGAGTCCATCGCTGAAGTGCAAGAGATGGAGAAATACCGTGTGGAATGTGAGTGGTCAGCTGCTGTGGTCCAGATTGTTATTAAAGGGAATGTATTTGAAAATGGGTGAGTGCTTGACAGCTTAGAAGTGTGGTGGGAACATTGTATAAGCCTCCTGTCAACAGAAGGCAATGCCCTCACATCTGAGGTAATATTTCGCAAATATTCATGGTATTTGCTTATTGTTTCCAAACGTAGCCTTTGGACTCTATCAGTGTAAATCAGAAATGGGTGCTTTCTATCGCTCAAGGCTGAGAGACACCATCTTAAGAACTGTAAATAACTGGTCTGTTTCTGTCTTATTCTTCCATCACAGCGGAACTTGAAAAGCAGAAAGGAGTAATGCGCCCCAATGCCTCTCCCTCTTCTGGGCCCAAGGACGCCGTGAATGGCACCCTGACCCGGAGCAGCCTAGAGGATGCCTACACTGTGGGAGAGGGGCTGAAGAGAAGTGCCCTCAGTAGCTCCCTGCGTGACCTCTCTGATGCTGGTGAGGGACAGGGGTTCAGGACTCTAGGTTCTTTCTATGGCTCTAGGAGAAGAGACCTTGGGAGGCTCAGGGCTGGGATGAAGATCAGGAAAGAGCCAGAACTTCTCCATTTATGCTGAGGAGAACCTAAGAGGAATATCACCAGATTCCACGGAACAGAAATGTGTGGCAGAATGTAGCAGATGATGTCATCGATGTCCTAGAGGCCTCTCTGTGCAGCTGGCAATGCTTAGTTGCACTTCTGGCCTCCAGGTTCTGGGTTCCAGAATTTGAGCCAATATATGCCTTTGACAGGACCTGCCGGGACACTTCCTAGACTGTATTACTTCAGGCTTTAGCTTGAGCGTGGACAACTGTTCTGGGGAAGCCATGGGCCACGGTGAGCATTGCTGTGGCCCTTGGCTAAATCAACAGACTAGAGGTTTCTTTTTTGATTTTCTGGGTTTGGGGGAGGAGGTTTAGAGTGTTCTTAATGTTTAAAACTATGAAAAGCCTCTTTTATAGCTAACTATGCATATACATACGCTACCTCAAAATGGTGTGTTACTGTGCCACCAGGTTTTGGTAGCATTTGTGGGCTCCATGGGGTCCTGGCTATTGATTGGCCACCTCTGCTTTAAATGGTTATTGACTTCAGATGCTCTCTTATGAACAAGAGAAATCCCTGCAAGTAAAAAAATAGGGAGAAATTCAGACTGAACCTTTCTCCCTTGGCTTCCTAGGTTTCTACTTGCAGGAAGATTTTGCATGAGGGGAGCTTTTCAAGATGGAACACCCATCACCACCTTTAAGCTGGAGCAATGCAGCCAAGGAAAAGGTTTTAGCACTTGAATTTGTTAAAACTGGCTCTGTCACAGCTCTCTTAAAAACCCAGCTCCACTCAAACCTTAACTTAATTCCATCCCAGAAATCAGTTTATCCCCAAAATATAATCGTTATGGCTCCCTCTACTGGCTAAAAAAAAAACCCCTTTATGTCTGGATAATGATACCATTTAATTCTCTTCCATAAAACTGACTCAAGAATAAGAAATCCCCAGGATTTTGGAATGTAAGAATTTACCACATAGCTGCTGAATGGATGGATGGATGGATGGATCTCTTTCTCTCTTCCAAACTTTGTGTGAGGAAGAAACGTAGGCGCACTCTGAGTCTCAGGAGGAGTGCAGATGTTGTGGGTGGGGTGTGCATACCCTGACCCAAGTCATTTTGCAGCAACAGAAGAGGGCCGGCTCCGTGCTGAAGCGAGGTGAACAAGGGCGAGACACTCCATTTCCCTCTTTTCTTCTGCTAACTCTGCCTTTGCTCTGTTGCTCTGCTTGGTGGGATGGGATGGGATGGGATGGGGGACCTTTCTTCCCCCTCGCCTTCAAAGGTGGAGGGTTGGCATAAAGGGGAAGGGGCGAAGCTCAGGTCTCGCTAATCCCTGCTCTGTTGCAGGCAAGCGGGGCCGCCGTAACAGCGTGGGATCCTTGGACAGCACAATTGAAGTAAGTGGGCTAGAGGAAAAACAGCCAGTGTGGGTGGACAAGGGAGGAGAGGGAAGCAGGCGGGGTCCCTCTGTCCTCCTCGCGCTTTCTGCCTTGCCGCTTCTCTCTCTTCTTTTCTGTCCACCTCCAGAGGGAGGTCAAGGAGCATGTGAGTCATTCCCTTGCTGTGGGAGCCTTGATTCCCATTCCCAGAATGGCTTACTTTTACTTTGATCCGAGTCGGGAGGGCAGAATCCACAGCCTGCCCTGAGTCTGTTGGCCTAGGGGGGGGTTATAGACGCCAGTTATTTAATGCCCCGTCTTTCTCTCCCTTCTCTTTCTCTCTCCCTCTTTCTTTCTTCTGCCTTTCCACCCTCCTCCCTTGTGTCCTCCAGGGGTCTATCATTAGCAGCCCACATCCCCACCAGAGGGTGCCGCCGCCACCTCCTCCCGAGGAATACAAGCCCCAGCCTCGGCCCCCCTCGAACTCGTCCTCCTTCCTGGGCTCCCTTTTCGGCAGCAAGCGCGGGAAGGGCCCTTTCCAGATGCCCCCCCCTCAGGCCTCGGCGTCCTCCTCTTCAGCGTCTTCGTCCCACCATCACCTGCCCCAGCACCACCCGCATCACAGCCACCCCGCCCTCCCTGATGGCAGCCAGTCCAAGCTGCAGGCACTCCACGCCCAGTACTGCCACAGCCCCTCTGCCCAGCCCCCGCCCCCCTACCCGCAGCAGCCCCCACCCCCCCAGCAGCCAGCCCCCCCACCCCCACCTCTGGCCCTGCCCTCCAACCCTCTGCCGCCTCACATCCAGCGCTACCACCATTCGCAGCAGCCTCCCCTCTCGGCTCCCCCCCAGAAGCAGGCGGTACCCCGCTTTCCCTACCCCGCAGCCCCACCACCACTACACTCTTGGCCGGCCTGCGCAGCAGAAGCGCCACCAGATGGCTGCTGCGGCCTCCCAGCACCCTCCCTTCCTTCATGGGCGCCAGCCCATCTCACCGCTGCCCCTCTACAGCCCTGCCCCTCAGCATGCCCTGGCCCACACATACCCCCAGCAGCCGCATCAGCCGGTGGGCAGCGGGCAGCACACCCTGCACAGGCCGCAGGCCCCAAAGCACTTTATTTTCAGCCATCATCCTGCACAGCTCCTGCAGCGGCCGCCTCCGCCCTCTGGCATGGGGCCATATCCTGGGCATCACGGCCATCCTCAGCCGCACCACATCCAACCCCCAATGCCCCCGCCTCATTCTCCTATTCCCCCGCACCCTTCTTACCCACCTCTCCCCCCTCCATCGCCCCACACGCCTCTCAGCCCCCACTCTCCGGCTGCTCCTACGTCCCCTCTGGCCCAGCACATCCCCATGCACCAGGGGGGCCCTCCAGCCATGCCTGCTCAAGGGCCCCCAAATCCCAAGCCTAAGCCGGTCAACAGAATCAGCACCGTTGTGTGAGCAGCTGCTGCCACAACGGGGCTGATGGCAGACCTATAAATATATAAATAACAGAGCTTGGGGCCTCCCCTGTTCCAGCTGAGGTGATAGGGAAGGACGGAGGTCAGGAGGGTGTCTAGACTTTATGGCCATTCCCCTTCCTCCTCCCCACTCCACGTCCCATCCCTCTTTTTCCTAGGATCAGAACTGAGAGAGGGCATCCCTTGGAAAGGAAGAAATCTGGACCTGCAGCACCGTTCGTGGCCTGAGGGGGGTACCAGCTTCACATGGGCTTTGCTTCTAGGAGCTCTGCCTCTTTTCTCTTCCCTGCGGGTCATCTCTCCCCACTCCTACGGTCTTTCTCTGAGCATACTGAGGACAGTATGGTAGTTTTGTGGTGACCGTGGCTGGCGAAAGCATAAGCTGCAGTGTTGGGGAAAGCAAGTTTCTGTTTGTGCTGTCTTAGGGGTACGGCCAAACAGGTAGAATTGTCCATCCCCACTTTTACTAGCACTTGTGTATTTTGGGGCAGCCAACTCTGTGATGGGGATGATTGACTGGGAAGGAAAGGAAGGGAAGGAAGGGAGGGGAGGGAGGGAGGGAGGGAGGGAGGAAGGCAGGAAGGAAGGCAGGCAGGCAGGCAGGCAGGCAGGCAGGCAGGCAGGCAGGCAGGCAGGCCGGCCATGGTGAAGCAATCAGTCATACGATTTTGCTACCTGCTCCCATTGTCAGAAGTGGGCAGAGACAATCATGCTCTCTGCTGCATGTGGGATACCTGCTAGGCCCCCAGGCAATCTTGCCTGGTGTGGTTTGGAATGTGCAGAGCAAGCCATGCAAAGGGCTTTGTGTCTCCAGCTCCTCAGACCCTCTCCCCAGAAGGCGCTAGTCCAAACAAGGCTTTTTGTTCTTTTATGAGCCCCAGAATTTGCCAACAAGAGGAAGAGCTTTGCCTTTTTAAAATGTTAGCCAGGTAGCAGGTAGTCGCCATGGCTGCCTTCCGTGTGTCTTGTTTACATTGCAAATGGCATTTGTGAACCCTGCTTTGTAGTGGTAATTTTTACTCAGAAGAATGACTGAAGAAGAAACACTCGCTTTTTTCTGACTTGCACACGTTTTCAGTCTGATTACCCCAGTTTTTAATAGCTCCTATAGACCATGAACTCGCTTCTCCTCACTTGCAAACAGCCCAAGTGAATCCAGAAGATGGAGCAGAGTTCTAAAGGCCTTAGGTGAAGTTTTTGGGCTATGTAAAATATTTTGTCCACTGCCAGATTCTGCAAAGTGGCACAGAAAATGTGTGTGCAGAAGCGACGCAGCGGGAACCAGGGGCTTAGCCCTTCCCAAGCCTGCCATTTTCTCCTTGCAACTCCTCATAAGCCTCCGTTCTTTCCAGTGATCTGTTCTCGTTTAGGGAAAAGCAGCCAAGTGGAGATGGGCTTCTCTTGGAAAGTAACACGCAAGGAAAAGCTCGCACTGCCCATTTCCTCCCATAATGTTCTCTATTGCCATGACTTGACAATATTTGGAGGCAACTTTAATACCCACTTTCAGGCAAACACCTGGCTCTGGCATGGAACTGCCGGGGTGTTAGCTGCTTGTTCTTGCTGAGTAGCTTCTGACTTCGGTATTTGTGCAGATGGGAGTGTGCCTTCCTGTCTCTGTCGAAGGGGGTGGTTTCATTACCGCAGAAAACCTGCAGGCAGGTGCTTCGCGAGTGTGCATGCAGGCCTACCCACACAGGCCTTCAGCACTGTGGGTGTCAGTTTGCCCCTTGCACAGGTTGCTCCTCAGAGGTGCTTCAGTGTTTTGGCTTCCTGGATGCTTTCAACCTGTCTTCCCTCACCCTGCCCTACTAGTGTCACCAATTATTCGACAAATACTTCATATTTTTGGAAAATAGGCTCTTCCTCTTGAAAGCCCCCTTGCCTGTTGACTTGCTCCATGGAGAGAGAGAAACATCCTATGGGGCCCCCTGCAGTTTGGGGGAGGTGATGAAGAGAGGCTGTCTTGGTAATTTGCAGAGTTTGTGAGTTTCTGCTGTTTACATTAGAGAAGGGAAAGAGGCTTGGACGGGAGATGTTAAGGATCTGTGGGGAAGGGGCAAGTCCGAAGGATGGAGAAGTCCGGGACACGGGAAGGGAATGTGTCCTGCCCTCTCAGTTCTTATTCATAAAGGGCTATTTCTACTCCCTTCTCCTCCCCACCCCTGCTCGGAGGTTTGCACTGAATCTATTTTTAAAGATAGGGACTTCTATATTCTTGGGCTTTGTATGAACCCACCCCTAATTGAACTGGAGAGTGGAGAGTAAACTGCTGTGATCTCCTCTCTCCTAAATTGTTCTTTCATCCGGTCAGTGCATTAATGCCTGGTAACGGGGAGATGGAGTAGGGTTCTCTCCCAGCTAGTTCCTTTGGGAGGTTAGATGCACTTTAATCCCTGTGTTTCCCGAAAAAGGTGGCATCCAGCTTCTGCTGTCCCAGGTCAAGCTTAAGGGGCACATCCAGACCTAACCTTCTTCCTTCCCTCGAGGTGCTACGTTGTTCTGCCACTCACCTACCTTGCCTAGTAATGTGAGGGGTGGGCCTCCCCCTAGGTCTTCTTGTTTTAGCTTTGGACAAAGAGAGGCAAGGCTGGATTAAGGGTTATTTCAAAAAGTAAGGAAATGATGCCTGAATTAACAGTGCCTGTTTTTATATTTTTAAGGAGATGCTATGGATTTTGGATGGAAGAAATTATTTTATTGCTTAATAAAATGCAAAGAGGTGCTCCCCAAATTTCTGATAGTAGAAGCACACTATTTTTTCCCCCTAGCTTAGAAGAGGAAAGTAGAGCAGGGACCCGTACTAAAATGCAGGCTAGCCACCTCTGAAGGTTAGCTCTACTTGTTGCAGAAAGAGGCTAGCCCCAGAGGTTGCACAGGCTAGAAATATTTCACCCGGCCAACCCCACATGCTGCCCTCCTGACTCTCCGAACTACAGCTGCCGTCTTCCCCAGTCAGGGATAGGAAGATTATTGCTGGGTGAGCAATACGGAGAATGTCAGGGTGGAGAAGCTTGGCTTAATGTCTTGCTGTGGCCTCTACAAGCCCTGCTCAAGTGCCCTGTTAAACTTACAGAAATGGCTGCTCTAAGGGGAGCAGGCTGAGCGAGAGGCGAGATTTCTCTTGCTCTTTTGAGGAAGGGGGAAGACGACGAGAGGAGCAATTGGTAGAGGGTCTCAGGAGGCTTACGGGTTTCTTGATTCTCACAGTTTTGAAGCACTAGGCTTCACTTCCTCTGCCCTCTGCTAACCGATTATGCTCCACAGCCTTGAGGGGGAACCCAAGAGTCTCATCAGGTGGCAGCTTAGGCCTCCCTGCGCCACCTTGCAAAGTCCTGGGTTCCTCCTCTCCCCCACATCACCCCCCATGCCAGGTCTTCCCACCCTGTGACCCACCCCCAAGCATGCACTTTGTCCCTGCCCTGCACTGCACTTCCTGTGTTGGGTTTGTTGCTGTACAGATTTCCATGTATATACTATATATTATAAATACCTGCCTTTACGAGGGAGGGGGTGGTGGTCTCCAGCCCATGTATTTTCTGTAGCATGGGGCTTTCCCTCTGCCCCTTCTCTCAGATTGACTGTATTTTTGGTCCCGTCCCTTCCCCTCCCCCAATCCGTTCCACTTTGTATATATGAAACTGTATATTTGATGCTTCATAAATTGATCAAATGTCCTTGCTGTGTGAAAAAGGGGTGTCTTGTGTGTTATTTGCCTACATTTTTAGTCATGTAGCAAGCTGACAGTGTGTGTGAAGCATGCTTCAACAGACCTTCCACCCGTCAGGATGCCAGCCTAAAGCCTGTTTTAAGTAGCCTTCTCCACCTAGGTTATGCTGTCTCAGACTGTAGGGGAGTAGCACCTATCACTGGATTTCCTCACAATTAATAATCCTCATACATATGCAGCTTTTCTAAGCCCAGGCTCTCTTTTGGGAATGAACCTGCACCTACAAGCAGAAATGGTTGCCATCCAGAAGGGCAGAACAGTGAGAGTTAAGCCACCTGTTTCCAGAGATGGTGCTGCAGACAATCTCCACTCCACTTCATTCAGCTGGCAGCAAAGTATGAAAGACTGGTTGTCTAACTCCAGTGTCAGTTAACCCACACTATCCTTTTAAGCTCAAGAGATACAAAAGAAACCATTAACAGTCAAGTGTCACACCACACCACTTAGGGCAGCAGACCCAGCTCCCAGGTGCCATAGAGATTTTGCACACCAATTTGAACTAACTGCTGAATGCTGGAAAGACTTAGGGTTTGCCTGATGTATGAACCAGACCATCAGGTTATGACCTATTCATCCCTGGACAGCTTGTGTAAAGAAGACTCCATCCATGTCAATCACATTGGTTCAGAGTCCCCGTAGACATATTCTGTCTGACTTCTCTTCCATCCTCTACAACAGCATTTAAAATCCATTTTATAACACATTCAAATCCTTTGGCTTTCTAGTCCCTTCTTCTGGGATGTAGAGTTTAAGCCCAGCATCAGCACTTTGTATCTATGGGCGGTTGCCAGGATCCAGGTGCCCTAACAGGACCTTATCATTGTCATCTGTTTTTGACTCCCTTTAAAGAAAACGAAACACACCAACTGTACAATATTTCACAAGTTTAATTCATGAAAATTTGCAGGCCAAGCCTGGTCCCTGCTTGGCTCACAGATGCATGCAAACTTGGGGACAGTTCAGTTCGCCACCCCCACCCTTCAAGCATCCAGGAACAGGTGAAGGCTCCCACAAGTGACACTATTGCACATGACTCCTGGGTAAAATGTGGAGTGAAAGCACAGTTCAGAGCGAGATCCAGCATTATCAGCTCCTTGTTTGGGCCAGAGTAGATCAATCCCTGCCAGGACAGCATTTATCTTATTCAAGGTTACCCAGGCACTTTTATCTATCGAGAGGCTCCTCTTTTTGCCTGTAGAGCAGTTAGGAGAATAAAAGGCATTTGCAAGGCCAAATACAGAACCGTGTGTTGTTCCTAACAGTTAAGCAAATGCAGACAAAGGGTTTCACTTCGAAACATGTACCAAATGCACCATGTTCAAGAAATGTGTAGAACTTAGAGCTAGATTAAATCTGCCATAAATAAAGACTGGCCAAACTCTGCAAGCGCTCAAGGATGCAGCTATCAATAAAAAAAAATTCATCTGAACAAAACAGGAATTTAATACTGATGAATCTAGCAAGATTGGAAAAAAACAGACGACCAATGAGGTAGCAGGGGAGAGCCACCATACGCAGGCTCCAAAATGCTATCCGTGCACCACGGATACTTCAACACACTTAAAACAGGGACACACTCTTGTTCTAAATTAGAGCTCGATCACTCAGGACACAATTTCTTCCCCATTTAGGAAACGGTAGTAAAGATTCAGGTGGGAGTCAGAGCTGAACACTTGCATGGGTCTGGATGAGTAATGTTCTTGCAACATGGAATCTTCGGAAGCTTTAAGTGCATCACCACGGCTGAGTCTCTCGGATCTCTGATACTGTTTGGCTGGCTTTCTGTAATGCCTGCAAAAGAACAGAAGACTTGGCTGAGGACTCAGACATTCCAACTCTGTCAAGTAACTAGCAAAAATTACAGTCAAAACCTAGAAAAAAGTAATGGTGAAGTGTAGTACTGAAAATAAATTCATGTACTGTATATGCAAAGCTAAAATACTTGTCAACTAGCTGTGGTGAATCCGATTCTTTAACTTTCATTGTAATAACTCCCACTACACACTACAAACGGTTAGGAGTTCTTTATTAAAGCAAGTGATCTTCAAGTAAAGACTAGACTGAACATTCCTGCTCAAATTAACGGTTATATTTCTTCCCTACTCACTAGCCCCTCCCTGCCTTAACGTTCTATTCCCATAGGCTTCTCATTCAAATCAGGTTGTTGCCACGGCAACCTACCCTTTACTGACCCTGCCAGTGTGCTGATTCATTGTAATAATCCCAATGGCAGGATGCCCATCCTGACATACTGCCCCCCTTAAAACTAATCACCTACCCCCCAAAGGATTATTATACATATATACATACAATCACTACCCAGTTAGGGACCCTACTATTTTGGCTTTGATGGGAACCTATCGGGGAACTTTTTCACCACTTAGGGTGCTCTTATGTGGTGGTGGTTAATCCATTCGCTATGAGCCCTGGGAAAATGTTTCCATTGGATTAAATACTGTAATGTTCCCCAATGTCATCTGGAGTCCAGTATTTCCTCTACCTCAAAGTGCTGCTCTCCATCCACCATTACTGGGATTGGTCCAGGTGGTTCAGGATGCCAGCGTTCAGATTCTCTTACTGGCTTCAATAAACTACAATGGAAAACTGGATGGATTCTTTTCAAATTTTTGGTTAGTTGTAATTGTACCGTGACATTGTTAATTAAATTGGTAATGGGGAAAGGGCCTACAAATTTTGGGCCTAGCTTTTTCGAAGGCTGCCATGTTTTTAAGAATCGTGTGGATAGATATACTTTCTTCCCTACTTTCAATTGCCATTCTGGAGCCTTTTCAGTCAGCATATTTTTTGTAAGACTCCTTAGCCTCTGACAATGCTCTTTCTATTACTGGCCAATTATTAGATGTGTGTGTTCTCCGTTCATCTAATTGGACAATCCTAGTTTGATCCTTTGGTAGCTCTGGGAAGGCTACAAACTCTTGCCCA
Source organism: Charina bottae (assembly GCA_023362775.1). Lineage (NCBI taxonomy): Eukaryota > Metazoa > Chordata > Lepidosauria > Squamata > Charinaidae > Charina > Charina bottae. Next base: position 11,397,172 of record JALMGJ010000021.1, on the reverse strand, counting down.
TTCACCACTTGGAATGGGGAGAATCCAATGCTCTGATGCACAGTATATGCCACTTCTGCAAAGGGCAATAAGCTTACCCAGTTAATTTGTTGGTAGCTAATGTAACACCTAAAAGGGGCGTGGTGGCTCAGCGGGTAAGACACCAGGCTTGTTGATCGGAAGATTGCAAGTTCGGAGGTTCGAATCCCTAGCCCTGCGTGCAGAGTGAGCTCCTGCACTAGCTCCAGCTCTTGCCAACCTAGCAATTCGAAAGCATGCAAATGCAAGTAGATTAATAGGTACCACTTCGGTGGGTAGGTAACAGCGTTCTGCGCGTGTCATGCGGCCACATGACCGTGGAAGCGTCTTCGGACAACGCTGGCTCTTCGGCTAACAAACGGAGATGAGCACCGGCCCCTAGAGTCGGACACGACTGTGTGAGGGAACCTTTACCTTTATTAGTGGGGAGTTCAGTGCTTCGTTTATTGTAAAATGGGGAAAATAATCTAGAAGTTTCCTCTGTAAAATATTTTCTTGCATCGGTGTTCTGTGCTTGTATGTAGAAGTTGACCTGTAGCACATGTTTGGCAATTAGCCACATATTCTTCCACATCTTTACGTACAGATGGCCACCAAAACTGTCGCTTCAATAAGTGCATAGAAACCCAAAATGGCCAGCTGACTTGGCATCATGACACCTCTCCAGCACTTTCTGTTGTAAGGATTCTGGAACATACAGTCTCCCCCTGTTCCACCATAGCCCCTGGCTCTCTGTTAGCGTTGTCTTATTGGTTTGCCACCAGGCATCCATCCTCATTGCAGTATGTAGCTTCCTCCGTAGGTCCTTTTCCACTCTTGAAGCAACCATGAATGTCTGACTTCTTGTGACTGCTGCCATTCCTGTTTGTTGGGTTGGAATGATCGAGTCCACCACCTCCTCTCGCTGACTATTGTGTTGGGGCAATTGGGATAAAGCATCAGCCAGAAAGTTCCTTCCCCCGGTAGATATTTAAAAGTATAATCAAATTGACTGAAGAAGTGAGTCCATCTCACTTGTTTAGGGCTCAGTTTCCTTAGGGTGCGTAGAGCTTCTAAATTCTTGTGGTCCGTCCACACCTCAAACGGTTGAGATGCCCCTAATAAGTGCCTCCATGTTACTAAAGCCCATCTCACTGCAAAGGCTTCCTTTTTCCACACGCCAGCAGCGCTCCATGTCAGAAAATTTATGAGGTAAGCAAACACAGGGTCTTAACCTCCCTTTGTCTCTCTGCAGTAGCACTTCTCCAATGGCCACATCTGAAGCGTCTGCTTGTACTATTAGGGGTTTCATGGGGTCAGGGTGCTTTAGCACAGGTTCTGAAGTAAACAATGACTTCAGCTGGTCAAAAGCCTGGCACTCCCCGGTCCATTGTAATTTTGCACCCGGCCTCTTCACCTCTTTGGGGTCCCCTTTCCCCTTGGTTTTTAATAGATCAGTTAATACCAATTGAAGAGAATATTTGTAGCTCAGGGTTGAACCAAGGACTACACAGATCAGTTAATGGCAGAGCTACTTGTGCAAAATTGGGTATGAACAGTCTGTAGAAACTCGCGAACCCCAAAAAACTTGGTAGTTGTCTTCTATTCTTGGGGGGCTCCCAAGCCACCACGTCCTGTACTTTTGCTGGATCCATCTCTATTCCCTTACTGGACACTCGATACCCTAGGTAGTCTAGCTGCTTCTTATGGAATTCACACTTGGATAGCTTTGAATACAACTGATCCTGTAATTGTTTCAGTACTTCTCTTACTAATCCCACATGTTCCTCCATTGTGTTTGAATAAATTAAAATGTCATCAAGGTACACTAATACCCCCCTATATAGTAAGTCATGTAGCACTTCATTTATTAGATGCATGAAGACCCCAGGGGCCCCCTTTAACCCAAAAGGCATCACTAAGTACTCAAAAGACCCTAGCTGGCAGTTAAATGCACTCTTCCACTCATCTCCCTTCCAGATTCGAACCTTGAAATACCCCTCCCTTAAGTCCAGCTTAGTGAAGATTTTTCCTTTTGACAGTTGGGCTAGCATGTCCTTCATTAGTGGTAGGGGGTATCTGTTGGAGGTACAAATGGCATTAAGCCCTCAATAGTCTGTACACAATCTCAAGGACCCATCAAGGACCCATCTTTCTTAGTCCTAAATAGGACAGGTGCAGCCATCGATGAGGTTGCAGGACGAATAAACCCTCGTTTCAAATTCTTATCAATAAATTCCCGCAGAGCCTCCAATTCTTTATGAGTCATGAAATACAATTTAGTTTTTGGCAGCTCCGCCCCAGGTTCTAGTTCAATTGCAGAGTCTGATTTTCTGTGGGGAGGAAGTTGGTTTGATTCCACCTCTCCAAATACCTCCCTTAAATCTTGGTATTGCACAGGAACGAGATTGCTGGGTTCTGTTGTCTCTTCCCCCCATATCTCATTCACTGCACCTATCCACTCCTCTTCAGTCCTCAATTCGGCAGGGGCAAGGCCCCTGTAAACCCCATCTCCGAAATTTAATTGCCTTGTGGCCCAATTCACTTGAGGGTTGTGAGATCGTAACCAAGCCAAACCCAATACTACTGGTTGGTGAGAAACTGGGGCCACCACAAACCTCAGAGTCTCGTTATGACTTCCTATTTTCATTTGCACTTCCTCTGTGTAATACTCTGCTGGACCCCCCCCCCCCCCGCATCTCCGATCCATCCAGTTGAGTAAAAATGATTGGGGTTTTCAGCTTCCCCACTCTCAACCTTAGTCCAGTCACTATGGCGGGGTGCATGACACATCTGGTGCACCCCGAATCTAGCATCCCCACCAAATCCACGTCGACCTTCCAGGGTCTCCAAGTGTAGGCCCATGAACATCTCTGGGCAGGACCCACTCACCATCGGATCCATGCACCCCTTGGTTGTCCCTTTGGTTGCTGTGGCTGCGGCTCCTTTACTCCTTGCCCCTGGACTTTTCGCGTGGCTGCTCCCCGTCTTGCTTCTCACCTCGATTATGGCCTGCGGACAATTAGTGATGCGGTGGCCCTCCCAGCCATACTGGAAACACAAGCCTTGTTTTGCTCTGCATTCTTTCTCTTCCTCCCATGATCTGCGGGTTCCTCTTTTGGCCAGGGGAGTACTGGGTGTTGTTTGCTTCTTCCCCACCCCCCTGGGTTCTCTGTTTCCACCTAACACGTATTCTCACATCCTTCACTTTGCCAGCTAAACAAATCCATCCCATCAGGGTTCCAGGATCCCCTCTGGCTAGAGACCACTCTAAAATTTCTGGGTGCAAGCCTTCCTGGAAATATTCAATCTTTAGTGATTCCGGCCAATCCATTAACTTCCCAGCGAGCCTCCGGAATTCCATTGCATATTCAGAAATCGATTTATTTCCCTGCTTAATGTGCTGTAAACTTGTCTTGGCCCTTATTCTGGAGAGAGGATCTTCAAATCTCCTTCTCAAAGTGGTCATAAAAGACTCAAGTCTCTTCACTCTGGTGCATCAGTGTCATACAGCTTTACCAGCCAATCTGCTGCTTCCCCTTCAAGTTGAGCCGAAACATGTCGCACCTTAGCGTCTTCGGTGGGAAAGATCGCCTCAAATTCATCCATGAAACCCTTTACATGAGTCAAGAACCAGGCTAGGTTCTTGGGTTCTCCACTAAACTTAACCCTTAAGTCTCTCCCTCTAAAGGGTTCATTCCATCCCTGAATTCCCTCCTGCGGCCCCACCGGATTCCATCCACGAGGGGAGCAAGCAGCTCCTGCTGACCTGCGTTCTTCAGTCCCCATTTCTAACTCTATGTCGCTTCCACCCTCTTCCGCAGGCTGCGGAGTGGCGCCCCTGGAACTCACGGCTTCTGTTCCAATCACCATCTTCACATTTAGACTTCGCAGTAATTGTTCAATGGTCCCCTGTAGATCCGTAATTTGCCCCTTTAGGGAACTCACCTCCCTTTTGACCTTCTATATTTGCCCTTTTGATGCCGGCCAGGTGGGAAGGGAATTCCACGTTGTCACCCACCGAGTAGGATTTCTTTCAGCGTTGTATCCCACTTCCATGGCCCAGGTACGTATAGCCGGCTCCACTGCTCAGGACAAGGTTATCTCAGCTTCCATGGTGGTCCAATCCCTTCTCCTGGTGTTTGCTCGTAGTCCACCTCGTTGGGGAATCCCCCCCATTTTCAGTTCACCCGGGTTTTCCCTGTCTTCTGATGCCTCCTGTTTCTTCGCAAGTCCCTCAGAGGAGGTTTTTGGTCTGATTACACCCTCCTCCCCAATTAAGAGCAACATCTTCCTGCTCTATTTGGCTGGAAGCTCTGTCCATTTCTACGCCGTCCTCATGCCCTCCCCATTCGGGAGAAACTTCCTCCAACTTTGGGTATTTTAGTTGCTGACCTCTTCCGGTGGACATGTCTCCACGTAGGACAGTCTAGTCTTTTTGTGACGAATCCGATCCTTTAATTTTTAATGTAGTTACTCCCACTACGCACGGTTAGGAAAGACTTCTTTATTAAAGTAAGTGATCTTCTTCAAGTAAAGACTAGACTAGACATTCCCGCTCAAATTAATGGTTATATTTCTTCCCTACTCACTAGCCCCTCCCTGCCTTAACATTCTATTCCCAACGGCTTCTCATTCAAATCAGGTTGTTGCCACGGCAATCTACCCTTTACTGACCCTGCCAGTGTGCTGATTCATTGTAATAATCCCGATGGCAGGATGCCCATCCTGACACTAGCTGCAGTATCTGAAAAGTGGGGGGTAGGTCACTGATCTGAGGAAAGACGGGTTGTAATGGTGATGGGACTTGGAGTAAGGCTCCTTGGAACTTGGCCAGTCTTTCTCAACCTTACACCTTCTAGTCTGAGAACTGAAGCCAGACAACATATGGAGGGAGGCAAGTTGGAGAAGGCTACTCAGGACGCTTAAGGCTTTTAAAAGGTTGGAGCACAGCCATTTTAGTTGAAACCCAATGCCATTCTCAGTATCTGGGGAAAGAGTTTTTGCAGCTTTCAGTATTGGGGAAGGATTTAAAGTAGCAAACTGGTTCTGCTCCTGGCGAGCCAGAAACACAGTTTTCTCTGACCACCACGGAACCAGAGCTGATCTCCAGCAACCCTGCCCACCCCCCTTCCTCCATCACCTGGAGCATACTGGCAGCTTCATTACGCTGCTGAGCCATGTCCTCAGACTCGGTGAGGAGGGTGTCTAGCAGCTGGGGCTTGTACAGCTGGCCCACAAGTTCACTCTGAAGGTGGTCCTTGACATAGTTCACAAGGAAGTGCATCACAGTTTTGGGGACACTACAGGATGGAAAGCAGATAAATTGATTGAGACACACACGTTCTTAAAAGAAAGTCCCCAATTTCTTACTGACAGTTGCTGTTCAAGTATAATTTAATCTTTCCTGTTGGTAGCAGAAATAGATTACTATAGCACTTTTGGCCTAGACACTCTCCTTCTGTAGTTTTTCAAAGTGAGAACTACATATCATGGATGCCGTGACTTACCTGTAGAAGATGAAATATTCTGATCACAGCACCAAGAAACCACAAACGTTAAAATATATTGGGGCTAGGGAAATTGGAAATGCTACATGTCAGAAACTGGTTGAGAATTTTGAGAGCAGCAGTCCCCCAAACATCTTTAAGAGGTTGGGTTGGGGAAGGAAGGCTGCCCTCTCCTCATTTACAAAGGGCTAAAATCTTAATTTTTCTATACAGAGTTGCATAAAATTGTTACTAGACTTGTGCCATTGCTAGTATTTCTCACGCTAGTCTCTCTGCTTATTCTCAAACTTCCACTAGCAGAATGTCTGTTTCTGAAGGAGTACTAAATCCAGATGACGCTTACAGCTCATCTACCAATGCTTATCCTAATTTCCCTGCCAACCCACTTACCTGTCCTGGATGCTTTTGCGCACAATGAGGAAGTAGGACTTGATAAGCCTCCGGATTACCTCGCAGTCTCGCTGTTCACGTTGGCTTAGCTTCCGCGTTGCTGGCATGGGCTAGGGAAAGACGGGAAATGGCTGTGAGCAGTGTCCACCAGAGGCAACAGCAGCTTTGCTGGGAGAGCAGCTACTCAAGGTTCTATACCCTTGGTGGAGGTGATGATAAATACCTATTCCCCACCCCTCTGCAGTAATCCATCCTGACTGTGTTGTTTCCCTATCACACAAATACAAACCCAAGCCGCTTACATTACAGGAGCAAAAAGCAATGACCTAACAGTAAGATCATGTACTTCTTAGGCAAATATTGGGACTTCTTCCAATTCAACCTTCCGTTTCCTTATTGCAACCCGTAGCAGCATTCTTTGCTCCTAAAAGTAGGTTATGTATTTATTTACTACATTTATTTATTTATTTATTCTATCCCGCCTTTATTATTTTTATAAATAACTCAAGGCGGCAAACGTAACAAATACTCCTTCCTCCTCCTATTTTCCCCACAACAACGCTGTGAGGTGAGTTGGGCTGAGAGAGAGGGACTGGCCCAAGCTCACCCAGCCGGCTTTCATGCCTAAGGCGGGACTAGAACTCTCAGTCTCCTGGTTTGCCATTGGCTCCTTCCTAGGGCTGAGAGAGAGTGACTGGCCCAAGGTCACCCAGCCGGCTTTCATGCCTAAGGCGGGACTAGAACTCTCAGTCTCCTGGTTTCTAGCCCAGCACCTTAACCACTAGACCAAACTGGCTCTAGTTAAGTTCTAGCCAGCCCACCTCCTCTCTCCCTCCCTATTCCTCCCAGGTTTATCCCGGCTGACCGTGTCTAGCAGGTTGACTGCATGGGATCGGCTGGGGCTAGAATAGAGCGAAGTCTGGGAGGATCCCTTAGGCCTATCATCAATGCCAGGTTCTTCTGCTTTCTCACTTTTCCATCGCCAGGTACCATCTGCAACAGTTTCACTCTAGATTGGAGGAAATGCAAGAATGGGCTGCAAGGTAAGACACAAGGTAGACATTAAGGACGGGGTGGAGGGAATCCATGGAAAGTTACCTTAGAACTGCTCACTGAGGCAGAGACCAGTGCTGTGTCTATGAAGTCAGGGTGCTTGGTGTTGATATAGGCCAGCTCAATGGCAACCAGGTTGTGCACCTACGAGAGAGGCATTATGAGGCCTAGGGTATCCAGTGGGGTGGCACTGTGCTCAACAACACCCAAGATCTCTGTCCCACAAAAAAATAACCTGCAGGTGTCATGCTACAAAGCAAAACCTCAGCCTTAAGCACTATCTTTATTTCCAAGACTACCTCTAGGCCTCCCAAAGAGTCCAGAATCATTCATAAAAATAGAAATAACCCAATGCTTCGTTTGGGAGTATAGTCAGCTCCCCAGACAAGATCGCAATAAGCTGAAATGTTAGAGAACGTCCTAGGCTCATAGTGAGAAGTAGGTAGAGCGAGCAACAAAGCACAACTTGGTTACTTTGCCGTGTGGTGAGTGAGTGTTTTGAAACTAGCCATGTCTACCACAACAGCTGTCATGTGAGAGTGTACACACCACACACTCTACATTCCAGATACGCCCACCAGCTTCAAGGCCTCTGCAAGATGCACAGCAGCAAAGACCATTCCGTACTTTCATTCTTAGCAAAAAGGCAATTACCATCTCGTTGGTGATGGGCAGTCTCCGCCGAAGGACTCCTGTCACCACCTCCACAATGGCCTCGTGCAACTTGGGGAAACGCAGCAACTCCTGAAGAATTTTTTTTTTTAGTTTTACATTTTTTTGAAAGAAAAGCTGGCAGTGGCCTAAAATGGATTCTCCAAGGACGTTTTCACACTCAGTCTATATATTTTTGTACAGGTAATACACACATTAAAACATTAAAATAATCAAGGACATCTAGACTGAATGTTATGTGTGTTATTCCTACATCACTGCATCTCACACTGACTTACTGAAAATAAATTGATGGCAAAATTACCAGTGGATCCTTAAGAGAAGCCATTACAGATCACCCTGTAAATGGCTTCCTCTATGAAGATTGATCCAATAGAAAATTTACACATGAGGTAAGGGAAAGATGGAATCTATGAGCCAATATTTTACCTGTCATGAGGACTGTTTACTGATTATTGCCACAGAGGTTTAAATTGGAGTAGCCATAAGATATTCATGTACTACATTAAAATTTAAGAGGTTTCTTTTTATCTTTTCAATGTGCATTATTCCTGGATACAAGGTATTTAATGTGCTTTATTATATTTGCATACTTTCATAATAAAACACAGCTACTTATCAGTCAGCTGAAAGGAGGCTATAAATGCCTTCCTGAAAGTTCTACAAAAGCAGAATATTTAGGACTTCCTGGAAAACGATTCTCTAAGGTTGTATGGGGTTGTGGCACCTGGTTCCCCAGCCAGCAATCTACCAAATTCTGCTGAGGACTCGCAAGTGTACAGTGTGCACTTCTGGCTTCATAAGGCTTGTTTGGATGATCAGTACAACTCTCGCTTGGATCAGGCACTTTCAGTCTGGAATCTTGGACTGCAGTGCCCATAATCTCTAACCAGTCCAGCATGTGGAGTTGACAGATGCTGAGTCCTGGGAAAGCTGTTCTAAAAGGGAGGGGAATAGAAGAGGTTTGGCAAGCATCTCTGAAAGAGCTTTTGGAAGTGGGGAATAGGAGGGCCTTCCAGACAAAACACAGAAAGGGAATGGGGAAGGGACACAGGCTAAGGCTAATACGCCTTTTATTTATTGAATTACTATCTGCAATACCTAGTGTTCAGGCTTCAGCAAACTAGCCCAATGGTAACGATTCAAAAGGCTAGAAAACCTAAATATGAGCTTAAATTACCACCCCCTGCTCCCCTAGAAGAACGGTACGAACCTTGCAGGGCAAGACCAAGAACAAGTATTTTGAAACGCTAACTGGGGATCACACTTGCAGTTTGAAATGCAATGGTTGCATTCCAACTGGCAGAAGAGGTGAACAAGAGTATTTAAGTAAAAAAAACGCTTTCCTGCTTACTTGTAAGACCAGCTGAGTGCAGTGGAACTTTCCCCCACCGAAGGAGGCTATCCTAAAAAGTTTATAACCGTTGGGCATTTGGAAGGGTAACAACCAGCCCTTGAGAGTTCACGCGCATCGGAATGAGGGTCCAGAACCCCCTCGAGAGCCCACATTCTGGTGATGGAGGCAGAAGGGCTGACTGAGCACAGGCCCAGCGAGGCTGTACCTGTGTGTTGTAGGTGGTGCAGTGCTGGATGATGCGCTGCAGCTCCTCATGCACCAGCTCCACGCAGCGAAGGCTCGGCTCCTCCAGCCGCTTGATCTGACGTTTCACCAGCAGCTCAAAAGAGACCTCAGGGACAAAGAGAGCTGGGCGGGTGCCCTGCCGGAAAGACGGAGAAGCAACTACATTTCAAGAAACTGGTGGTGGGGAGCAAGCCTATGCGAGAGGGACTTGAAAAAGCAGAATTTAAGCCCCCAAGGGTCAGTCACAATTCTGAGAAGCTCAGTCTCCCCACTCAGCATAACTTCAAGTACACACTTCCAGTGTTGCTAACTTAAGAATTACCATGCACTTTATTTTGTACCTCACACGACAAGGCCAAAGTATTGTTATAGCATTGCCCAGTCAGCAAAAGTGTTCTGTAAGCAGTGACTTGTTCTATAATTGAGACAGCATAGTGGTTTCCAGGAGGACAAGCTGATATAGTACTACAAGTACAGAAGAAGACCTGCTATGAGAAAGGCTAGCTAAGACACTGTAGAAGAAAAAAAAGGACTTACTATACAACTGGGCATCTTGGGGAAAATTAAATGTGCCAAGAAACTGTAGAATGGTTGCCTTCTGTTATCCTACTTCTAAGTTGGGACAGATAGGATCTCTCCATATCCTCTTCCTCCTGGTATACTAAAACATCTATCATTAGAAACTGGATGATGAAGCCTCTACCAACCCTCCACTGTTATTGAAGAGGGAGATAAGATCCATTCTATTGGCTCCCTGGCTTTAATAGTTTGGAGGTTTGCTTGGAAACTGCAAACACTGAGACAATACCCACAGATACATATCCAAGCACATACATTTTGGCTGTCTGATTTTCAGACAACCTGGGAATATTTTGGCCTTCTTCTCTCTACGTGAATGGAGAGTTGCCTAGAGCATCTACAGTGGAATGTCACGTTTTCAGTAGGGCAGGCAACCACTCATAATTCTTACAATGCTCCAAGCCGAGATAACATTACCCATTACTGCAGTTGGCAAGGGAAGGAAACTTGGCTTGTGTCCAGCCCCCTAAGTTCACAGGAGCAGCAAGATTTTATGGGAACTCCAATACCTCTGTTACTACACAATAAAGTTTTCTTATGCAACATACTTGTGTGATTGGAGCCTAATTGGAAAAGGAGAACATGGGTGAAAGTGAAAGATGATGGATAAGACGGCCTTGCATCTGGGGCACAGGATTGGTCATAGTGACCTTAAAACAACATATTAACTTACTGTGGCATTTCTAATGGCTGTCAAAATATCCAGCATCGTAAGTCCAGCCAGCGAATCAATGGACTCTAGAGTGCGTCCAAAGGTTTCATGGAAAATGTAGCACATCCTGGCACCACCGCACCTGGCCAGCAGGAAAAGCAGATCAGCCCCAGCATCCCACTGCCGGCTTATTTATCCCAGATTTAGCTCCATCACCATATTGCTCACTAGAGGCTTCACTCACAGCTCGGAGGTCTCAATGTTGCGTGCTGTACCCTCAATGGTGTTGCAATACTCGGTGGCAAACTTAGTGATGATCTGAAGCAAAGTGGCATTCTTGTCCTCAATGGGCTGCCCGTAGCTCTGCAGCACTGACTGGTACTGAGCTGTGAGCACGTTCACCCGGGTCTTTAATTCAGGCAGGCAGTCGCGGATATGGTGCATCAGCAGCCTAGGAGAGATAGAAGGGCATCAGCCCGGCCTGTTAAGGAAAGCATCCTTAAACCGCATTTACACACCATTCAAAAGAGCCCATAAAAAAAGCTAAGAAGGAAACAAAAAGACCAGAACACATCTTCTCCAGCAGCCAACACCCAGATAAGCAGGGATTAACACCAGACAAACAATCAACCAGAAAACAATACCCTAATTAAGGAACTACCAAAGAGAAAACTACACCCCCACCAACACTGGCAGGGCACACTCATTATAACGCTGATGAAGTTACCTAGTCGGGTAATGAAACGTCTACAAGCAAACAACCAAGCTCAGAGAGCACCAAGGACTCCACAGTTGAAGTTTTGTTTTAAAGCCTGGCGTGTGCAGGGCTCTCAGGTATCTAAACTGCTATTTGCAGACTTCTTTTAAAACCAAGAGCAGGTTTCTAGCCTTCAGGGACACATTATGACTTCTGTGGGCCTTAGGCACTTTTGCATTCATGGGCTCCTGCCTCCATAAAAATAACAGTGTTAAAAATAATATTTTATGTGATTTTCAAAGTTTTCTTTGTATTTTAACAGAGAAAAGGAATAGAACATAATATATATCTTATATATATTACTCTGTAATAATAACCAGTTGTTGCCGATTAATTACGATGTCTGTCATGTATCATCAAAGTTACTAAATTTTAATATTCATGCTATGCCTGTAGGTTACAGATCACTGGTTTGATGTTCAAACATGGTGCATTTCTTGCCCATTTTTTAATTAAAAAGCATGACAATAAATACATATTTATTAAAAGGCCTGAAAATAAGTAAATTCTACATTTTTATTCTTTGTGATTTAAAAAAATTAAAACATTTTCATGGGCCCCAGGCACTGGGCCCAATGAATCAAGTCCTGGGGACACAGGGATGCTGCCTGTGTGTTTCTTCCTAAGAGAACTAGGAAGATGAGGCTTTCAGTGCTCCTGGTCATGATGATCAGATCTTACGACTGTCACAGGCTATCAGCCTCTCGGTGCCAATTGCTGGGGAGCTTGATCAGGGGAGATGCTGCTGCTGCTGCTGCTTCTTCTCCAGAGCCTGCCGCTGAACCACGGAGGGAACAGATATGAGTCTAACCCACTAAGCTCAAATACTCTGGCCACCTAATGCGAAGAGAGGACTCACTGGAAAAGACCCTGATGCTGGGAAAGACTGAGGGCAAAAGGAGAAGGACGGCAGAGGATGAGATGGTTGGATAGCATCACCGATGTAACGAACATGAATTTGAGTAAACTCCAGGAGACAGTGGAGGACAGGAAGGCCTGGCGTGCTATGGTCCATGGGGTCACGAAGAGTCGGACACGACTAAACGACTGAACAACCACAACAACCCACTAAGGCTCTCGTCTTCAGAGTACAGGACAGAAGCTGTTCTTTTCTACACAGCAGAAAATACTGCATCCTCAAGCAAGGGGTGGCATCCTATCTGGGGTTTCCTGGTCAATCCCTAACCACACCCAGTTCCCCCTCACCTGTTGAGAGTCTTGGCCAAATGACGCGTGCCATTGCGATTGGCAAGCGAAGGGTACTTCTTCTGCATGAATCCTTGCTCATCCTGCAGGGACTCACTGATGCTCTTGTTACTGTTGATATCATGTTGGCTCCTAGCGGAAGCAAAAGTAACACCTAGACAGTTAACACAATCTGCCTGAAGGATTCACCCACCAGGAACGTTCTGCTCTGGCAAGGAAGAGGTTTTGCAAACAGATGCCCTCTCCATCTAGCACTGGAGCCCCCTCTAGGTTCTTCAGTTCCCTACATCCATCACCACTGACCTGTTGACCACCCCAATGATGCCTAGCTTGACAGGAATAACCCGGCCCATCAGCACATCCGTGGCATCAGTCCCAGCATCCATCAGATCTAGCTTGGTGATCACAGCCAGTGTCCTTCGCCCTGCAGAAAAACTCTTCTCCAGTTAGTGATATCAGAAGGGGAAAGGAGGTATGCGTGTGACAGAGGCTGTTCCTTTATTCCTTGTGTACACCCCCAAATCTGCATATTTTTTGCATTCATTCAATTTATGTATTTATAATTTAGATTTCTAAGGCTGCCCAACTCTAATGAGATTCTGGATGATGTACAAATTAAAAACATGACTTTAGTACATTAAACCAAGAAGACTGCAAGATGGCCGTAGTAGGGAGAATAAGCATACACCATAAACACACCATAATCCACTCCAGGTGGGACCCCCTCCTCCTGTCCCCCCAACCTATCCCAGAGCCTGGGAAAAAAGCCAGGTCTTCAAGACTCATTGAGAGGATAGGAGGATCAGGGCTGTTCAGGGATGCTACTCCAGAGGGCAGGTGTTGCGATAGAGAGGCATGCTTCCTAGGCCCCATCAGATGGCCTTGTTTGACAGATGGGACTTGGGGTGAGCCCATTGTGTCGGATCTTACAGAATGTGCAGAAACAATTTGAGAAAGGTGCTCCCTCAGATCACCCTCTCACCCACCTGCTTTATTCCCTTTCTTATTAATCTTTCATCATTTAAGAGTAGATCTCAAACTTCAAACAGCAAACAAATATTCGGTTCCGCTGTGCTGACATTACTAAACCAGATGCCCCTGAGCTTCAAAATAGAGGACTATTTTATAATATCCCGTGACTCTCCACATGGACTAAGTATTATCCTCATGACTTCCTACTTTCTCCTCAAGTACAACACAAATACAGCCATACCATCAGGGTCAACATCCCGTGCTAGTTTTAACGCCTCTGAGGTGGCCATGTCAGTATTGGCAGCAGTGACAGCCAGGATTAAGCAGTTGGGGTTGGAGATGTAGGATAAGATCATATCTCGGACTTGATGCTCAATATCAAGGGGTTGATCTCCAATAGGCACCTGTGATATTGCAAAGGCTGGATTTGAGAGATTTTATAAGCCACTCTTAAGGAGAAATCCTCCTAAAGTATCATGTAGCAAAATGTGAAAAACATTACAGATTTTATTTTTTTTAAAAAAGAGACCAAAGTTACTAGAAACTTAGAAAGAGACAACCTTAAAAAACTTCATCTATTTTTTATTTCCACTCTGAATTGAGAAGGCTGATAGCGCAATACTAACTGCATCACACTATGCTAAGCACTCTTGTTTACTGCTCGGTTTCCACCCAAGAGAGGAACAGAGCAAAGGGATTTGGAGCAAGGACTCTTATTTTTTTCAAAATTTTATTAGAATTTTGAATATACATAGTTAAAAGGGTGAAAATGAAAAAGAAATACAAATACAAATCAAAGAAAGAAGTATTTTTACTGGAGCAAGGACTCTTGATTTACTGTATATCTCTCACTCTAGAAAGAAAAACAGAAGAGTTTGAGAGCCAAAAGGACTCCTGAATTCACATATCTGCAGTCTAAAAACATGGATGCCCATGTTTGAGAAATATGTCCCTCCAACTCCGAACTGTATTATCTTCATTAGAGACCATATCCTCCAATCCAGGAATATTTCTGTGGACTGAAAGGAAGGACATGTTTCTAGTCTTCATGGCTGCAGAACATTATTTATTCTAGAATCTAGGAACTAACAAAACATGCTTCAGAATTGATCTTCCTAAGAATTTCAATTCTCTCTCTTTTTTAACGTTATCACAGCAAAAATAAACTTGAGTATATGAGGTCAGGGAGAGTTTGTTTAAACTGTAAAAGACTGAGAGGTGTGTGCATATATATGCCCCTTCTCCATGATTAGTGTTAGCAGAACAAACTAAAGAAGAGCATTCCATATGTTGAACTATTTTATGTAGACTGCAGAACTCGATTGAAAAATCATACGTGTTTGCTTAAGCACAATGTACACCAGTGAGATGTTACAGATTCAGAAGCTCGAAGGGAATCACATGGGTGTTTTAATTTTCTCTCCAATAAGCAAAGGAGAAAAATGGGATTCCTTTGCTCCAGACCAGGCTCAGAGTAATGCCAAGCACTGAGGGTGCCTTAAGCAAGCATGCCTTTCCACTGAAGATGACTCTGGTTGAAACAAAGCAACCAAGGTTGTTTCTGTCACCCAAAGGTGACCAATTCCATCTCAAAGCACGAAACGCCAGTTTCTAGTGAAGACCAAACATTCACAGAGAGTACCCAAATGCTTACAGCCTGGGGAGAGACTTTATCCCAAACTACACAACCCTCCAGTTGTAGCCATAGGATTTGGGGAGTTTCTCTGTGAAAGGTGAGGCCTTCAACTGAAGCTCTCTTCTGATGCTAATACAGTGGCGTGGTAAGAACAGACAATCCTACACCTGTTATTCATTCACACTCTCTTATCTTCTGCTCACCACCGTCACCGTAACCCAGCTTTTCTTCTAGTTCAGTGGGACCAAATGGCTAAAAGGAGTGGTCCTAAGGAAAAAAAGTGGTAGGCGGGAGAAAGGAGGGGGACCATCCCTCACTTGGTATACTGGCACCCAAGGCTACACGTTCCCCAGGTATTGCTGATTAAGTTCTGCAAGTTAATGTCTTTGGGAAGTCTATTAACATTCAGTGACTTCCAGATCTCTCTTAGGACATGGGTGACGGAGTGCACCACTTCTAAGGTTCTCTCTCACCTTGGTGATTCCTGGAAGATCTACCAGCGTCAAGTTAAGTACGTAAGGTGAACAGATCTTCAAGTACAGGGGCTCTGGACTGATTCCCTGGAAGCAAGAAAATCTATTAGAGAAAGACACGAAAAGGGATTTGGACCACAGGGCTCTCACAGCAGGGGTGAAGAGCTCAGGGTGTTGGTACCTTATTGGTCCCAGTCATCCGCTCAGTTTCAATCTCAATTTCTTGCCGAATCTCATCAAAGTCAGTAAAAGCCTGAGGAAAGAGAATAAAGGGAAAGGCCTCTGGCATCAGAAGGAGTTGCAGGAGAACACGCAAGGGCGCTTGCTTTCCTGCTCTTTTGCTGATCCTCTTCCCCAACTTTCCTGCTTGTGGGCAGAGCTGGAGGAGGGAGAGACAACAGAAGAGGAGAAAGCAAGAAAGAATAGGGCACAAGAAGTGGCCCACCTCCAACCTTTTAAATAGAATACATCATGTTACAACTTTGCATAAAAAGTAGAGGCCAAAACCCTCCATACTTTCTGGCAAAAAATAAAAATCAGAAGCTACAGAATAGAAGAGAGATGTGGGGGCTCGGAAGAGCTTGGCTCTCGTCCTATAAACACATTGTTAAAAACACCAGCTTTAACCCCAGGCGAGGTTAGGACAAGGCGCAGGAATCACATCCTTGGGAAGAAGTTAATTTGAAAAGGGGAAGAAAGTACAGGAGTTGATATTATTCCAACAGGGCTGAAAATCATAAGCAACTTTTTCCACACAAACACTTCATAAAGCATGGAATCATTGCCTTTGGCAGCATGCACATAAAATGCCTTCTGTTGTTGGGCATAAAATCTGAAAATGCAGAGGATCAATACTTAGCATGGCACAAAGACGTGTCTATAAGCCAACAAGGCATGTTAGGAACATGCCAATGAAAACTTACTTAGGTGAGCACAGTATGACAGGCTTTATTCTAACAAATTTGTAAGGTCTGGAAGATAACAAATCCTTATCTATATGTTTTTATGTATTTCTTATTTACATTTACACATTAGGAAGAAAAAGGAAAAGAAGAGACTTATTCTTTTTCTCCAGTAGTAAGTGAAGCAGTCAAAGGAAAGCTCTATGGAAAAGAGAAACACATCAAAATATAACTATTGGCTTTCCTTTTCACATGGAATTCTTTTCTGACTGCTCCCTTCAGTACCAGAGAATTGGAAGGCGGCAGTCAGGCCATCGAGACCTTCCCTCTGCATTCTAGACAGATGGCTATCCAGCCTCAACTTGAACACACCCAATAAAAAAGAAGGGGAATTGGTTACTCTGAGGGATTTTTTTCTTAACATTCAATCAGAATCTGCCTTCTTATAATTTAAATCCATTCTTTTGAGTCCTGTGCTCTGGAACAAGTCTTAACCTTCTTCTGTGTGACATCCTTTCAGGTATTTGAAGAGCACTACCATATTCTCCTCAGTTGTCTTTTCTCAAGGCTAAACCTACTCAGCTCCTTCAATCTCTATCCATAGACTCTCGTTTCTAGTTCCCTGATCATCTTCTTGGCCCTTTGCAGAGCCATTTTCTCCGAAAACCTTCTGAAAGCCTAGTGCCCAGAACGGGATGCAGTATTCAAGATAAAGATCGGACCAATGCAGAATGGAGTAGACACGTTACTTCCAGTGATTTGGAAATTATATTCTTATTGATTCATCCAAAAATTGTATTTCTCTTTTGCAACACCCACATCACACTGCTGACTCACATTCTGTTTGCAAGCAACTTCTATTCCAAGATTTTTTTCACAAATACCATTACCATCTCCCATTCCAAAACTATAGATTTGCATTTTCTTTCCTAAGTGAAGAACTTTATACTTGCCTGTATTATTATTATTATTATATTTATTATTATTATTATTGCCTTCAGCCCATTTCTCCAACATATCAAGGTTTTTGACATTATAAATTCTGTTTAGTGAAAGACTGGAGTGAATATCTGTCCCAAGCCCCGTCCTTTTTTTTTGTTTTGCTTTCCTTCTGCTTGGCATCCAATGTTTGGATATTTTCTTAATATTTTGTACAAGACAACATGACAGACAAAAAATGCTTGGGTAACAGGAAGGAATTCTCCCACCAATTAAGAGAAAATCACTAACTGTGATATCAATATAACCTTACATGCTCTTGTCCTCTCTTCTTTGAGCCCTAAAATCCATGGTTAGACAGGAGAGGGAAAAACCTGAAGGGACATGGGTAACAGGAGGTATATAGGAAAGAGGACAACATTAGCCTCTTTCCCACAACAGTAACTGCAAGCCCTTACATTAAAACGGAAACAAGAAAATGATTAGGCTCACACATCTGCTAAGCCACATTTGTTTGCACAAGTGAACCCAACCAATTGTGATTCAGCAAGCTATAGATAAGCAACCCATGTCTTAATGGGCTGTGTAAATAATATAACATGGATTATTCAACAAACCAGGATTAAAAGTAAGCCATTGCTCAACATGATGCATAAATCCAGTCATTAAACATACAAGGTGGCAGGAGCAGGACAAAGCAAACCTGTGCATAGAAGCGTAACACACACACACTCTCTCTCTCACAATAGAACGGCTATTGTGGGATGGGAAAAGACAGATTGTCCTCAACTCTTAGGCACCATTGTCTTCCCCCCATGGGGAAATGTCACTGTGTTTCCCGCTGGGAGGATCTTCCCCTATTAACCTGATGCCTTTTTGCCATATTAGGCAGCCACCTAGTCAGCCAATTGGCCTGGGCTGACTCTAACCATAAGTAGTGCCACCTTTTCCTCACCCACTCTGTACCTTGTGCTTGCAGTGCAGGAAAGTGGCCCATTCCTCAGGCTGGGCAACTGCAGACAAAAAAAAAGGCAAAACAAAAGACATATGAGAATCTTTTCAGCACCATTTTCCTACAAGACAAGACATCGCCCCAGTCAGTTCACTTCATGGCTAAGTGAGGATTTGAACCTGTGTCTCCCCAGCCTTAGTCTATCACTGTAACCACTACCTTATGCTGGCTGTCGGCATTTGATTTTGTTTCTATCAAAACTGTCAGATAAAATACCTAGCATAGTTGAGCCAGGGAAAAACTGACCCAAAGATCTTAAAATTCACCAAATACTGTATACTCTTTCACTATGAGGCAACAACACTGAAACTACTATATGGCCCATTACTCCCAGGCACTGAATTTAGGTAGTATATTAGCCTATGCCCAATGTAATCATTTTTACAGGTTGCTTCCTACTCAAGCAATAATTCTTGTTCATCATTGTGCAGAGGAACTGTTTTGGATTACTTAATGTTCACCAGGGATGCAGAATCTTTATATCCTCCCTCACTAAATAATTTCTCTGAAGGACAGGATTTGGGAAGAGGGAGGAACTTAGGCCTGTCCACTGACCTCATGCAGCAGCATCTGCAGCAAACTGCGGTAACACCAAAATGAAGATATAGGCACACCAATGTCATTGTGTAAATGTCATGATTCTGTACTTGCACTGCAAAGTCTGATGCAAGTAGTAAATCACAGCACCCACATGATGATATCAGGCACATTTCACACACACAAATATGTGTGTACATGTAGGACTATGCAACACTATGCAGGACTCTAGAGGCAATACAGCTCTTGAGGTGACAAAGTTAACTCATTCTACTTCAACCTTTTTCAGTCTCCAAATGATGTGATTTATACTCCCAAGGACAGAGGCCAAGCCATCCCCTTCTAGGCAATAATATTCTATCTGCTGGATCAGAGAGCTACAAAGCTAACGTTCTGGTGCTCGCATCTCTCCCTTACTTTGTCACTATACTGAGAGAAGTACCCCAGTCCCCAACCTTTCCCTTACCACTTTCTCCACTAGCTTTCCTCCTCTCCTCCAGGGTTGGCACATGGACCAGCTGCAGGATGAGGGGCCGCCGTGTGACAATTCCAGAGCCACGTGGCAAGAAATCCCGGCCTACAATGCTCTCTAGCACTGAGCTCTTCCCACTACTCTGTGGAAATAAGTAGCGTTACAGGTAGGAAAAGAAAAGACAGTGTCTTACTTTTGCAAAAGCATAGAGGAAGAACATGTTATAAAAAGGGTTCCTACATCTCATGCTGTTTACCTCTAGGCCGCAGCTTTCCAAACTATGTGTCGCGACACTTTAGTGTGTTGCAACACACACTTTGGTGTGTCGCCACACAACCCAGAAGCGGCGGCGGGTGCGTGCATGGCGGCGGCGGCACGCCATCAGCGTTTTAGCGGAGGCCGCCGCCGCTGCCACCACTACCGTGCACGCCCCCACCCCTGCGTGCGCCCCCGCACTGCTGCCGGTGTGTCGCCAACGGCAGATTGGAAAGCACTGCTCTAGGCATACTCAAACTCAATCTCTTAAGATCCTTTCAAACTTGTACATTGATAGGGCAGATGATATTTTCAGCCCCCACTGCATCTTTAATTGAAGTTTGCTCAGCAGATATTAGCTGGGGATAAGCAGAGCACGTCTTTAAAAGATTTACCTACAGAATTGAGCCGCACTATTTAGAATGGGCATGGAAAAAACTGAACGGAGCCAGAACCTCACCTGAGAGCCAACTACCACAATTTGGGGCAGCTGTATGATTTCGGCTCCCACTGTGTTGAAAATCTCTTGTAGCTTATTGACCACAGGGATGAGAGTCTCCATAATGACGAAGGCGCAACTCGTGGGAGGGGGCTCTTATTCCCTAGGAAGTAAAGAGGGCGATTAGCCAAGAGGAAATTAGTAATCGCGGGAACTCCCTGCCACCACGAAGCCTTCCTCCCCCAAAAGAGCACGCTATCTCATTTCTCTGAGTAAGGCCCCGAGCCGTTTCGTACAAATCCAGCCCAATTAACGGGCCCGAGTATCCAGGCAGCGCTAACACTCACCCTTAGAATATTTACTCTGAACCCGGATACAGCTCCATTCACTCTACAATCAGGAAATACTACCCGATTTGCCCGCCTCGCCCCTTAGCTTTATTGGTCAAGATCTTCGACCTTCTTTATTTCTATAGGTTATTTGTCTGTCCATCAAGTAAGACTTCAGCTCTATTGGAGAATAAAAATATTATAGGGTGAGATTACACTTTCATTGGCCGAATCGGGAACCAATCATGCCCCCTGCCTTGAAAGCTTTTCAAACAGACGACCGTAGAGAGAATCTTAAAAGAGATAGAAAGGGCTTAGTAACCGAAAGCATAGCAACAGCCCAAGAATTCTTTTTGGTAAGATGGCTACTAGCAAAAGCTTTTCGGAACGGTGGTTAAACTGATGACTGCTTCCAGCATCCCTTGTTTGTTATTGGCCGCTTGTATTTTTCTTAAATTAATAATACCGAAAATGGTAATGCAGTTATTTTACTTCCATTGTGTTACGTCTTGGTCCGTGTTGGTTGGGAATTATGGGGATTGTAGTCCAACGCATCTTGCAGGCGCTGGGTCGGGGAAGACTAGTAAATGCCAAAAGGAAGCTGAAACCTACATAGCTTTTTTTTTTTTTTTGTCCATTCGAGTCTGTTTTGACTCCTGGTGACCACATGGACAAGTCCATGCAGTTTTCTTGCAACGTTTTCAGGAATGGCTTTAATGTTTGCTCCAGCATCTCCTATTCCAATATGGATTAGCAATGAAAATCCAAAATTCCACTACCTATAGTAGACCAATGAAGATCTTAATATCTGGGCGAGTTTAATCGTTGCACAAAGCCATAACATAGCCTGTTTGGTTTAGCTTAGCATGCTGTTTGAAGTCTGCCATTGTGACTTGATATCCATGGTTATTTGCAAAGTCATGATTAAGTAAACTATGACTCAGCATGATATGTGAGCCCCATTCTAATTCAACCTGTGGCAGGGGTGTCTTCTTTCCCCATGTTTGTAATTGGCTTTCAGGTTGGGAATTTGGCCATACCTCAACTGGTGCTGAAAAAAGAGAGTGGTGATTTGCACTTTCTGGAGGAGAATCTGCACCACACTGCCTGTAGTTTTCAAAAATATAATTGCTGTTCAATAAGCAAATGATTTACCATACAGTGTAATATCCACTGCATTTAGAGTGTGAATAGGAGACACCAACTCACAACTATGAGAGATTTGTGTTTCCTAGTGACCAAAAATAATGCAATTGCAGGTTCCAACTGTTTTTGTCAAACACACACCACCATGCTTTCTTTTCTGTCCAACTGAAATAGGCTTTTTTTAAAAAAAGAAAACAGTCCTTTTACTGTCCATCAATCACACAGGAGAATTAGCAGTAAATAAACCCCTCCATCCCAACTTCTGCTTGACTTGCCCATTTCACAACATAATTCTACTACTGATCTGTGTGTACTAAATTTCATAATCCTTTAGTCATGTTCATAATGGTGATAGAAGACTCCTAGGCTTGATTTTCTCTGTTCATATAAGTAGCATGGGCCACCTACCAGCATCCGCAAGTGCAACTTAAAATACATCATACATGTGGAAACCATGACCAAAGACCAATAATAAGAATAGAAGAAAAAAATTATTTGTGACAAAAAAATAGCTTTAGGAAGACAGGTTGGAGCCCCTGCCTTTGAGAAGTAAGGCAGTCACAACTTATGGAATAAAACAGCAGTGTAAATCTACCCCTGCTGCTTAAATTTCTTTTATTTTAAGTTTGGTCACTTTTCAAAAAAACATTCTGCTTTATCATGTAGAAGAACTTTTGAAATAGCTTATCATAATTTCCAACATTTGATAGAAGAGTGTGGACTCTACTAGAGATGTTAGAAATCGGTACTACTGTATCCTGGCTGAGGAAACATACACCACAGTGACAGTGCCATAGCAAAAAACACACACACCCTCCTTAAATACCCCTTGGAGCTATCCCTTATGTGAGAAGTCAGTGATCAGAAACAAGCCTTACAGCAAAAACTGTAGGCTGCCCTTAAGTAAGTCTCTCAGAGGCATTCCAAAATTGTCATGAATGGAGTGTACTTTATTAACCAAGCTCAGTTTTAATCACTTTGAAATGTAAATAAAATGAGATTCAGTTTTGTGGGGTGTGGCCCCTGACATGCCACTTTTTTGGAATGCAGCCCTCAACCTGCCCAGGTTGCCCAACCCTGAGCTACAGCATGCTAATTTGAAACTACTGTATTCATGTATCAATAAGTTGCCAGCTAAGACTTCTTTTAAATTGTAAAGGGCCCTTATTCCAGATCATCAAATGCCATAAAATATCATTCGCATCTGCAATTTTTCAATTGTGAAACAATGTCCGTCACTGCATCACAGCTCTGCATGCAACATATAGAGCACTAGGAATGGGAGTGGCTCATTGTGCTGTTAATAGAAGCATCTTTGAAATAAATGTGCATGCATATTACAGCAGGACTAAGGATTACCAGAAGAGTTGGTAATGCTGGAGACTGTCTGCGTTAGAGCTCTATGTAGCTGAGGTCACAGATTAGCCTTTTGTGAGCTCAAAAGTTCCATCCTGGATGTCCCAGGTTCTCTCGCAATTCCCTTAGCCACAGAAAGGAAGATGGGGCAGCTATTCAGGCTGTATGTTATCTTCCAGCTACTTCTGTCTTCCTCCTTCTCCTCCAACTGTAAGCAACAACCCAAAGTAGTAGACTTGAGTCCTGTTTCCCCCTTTGGGAGGACTGAGAGAGAGGTCTACGCAACCTCAGTACTCACTTTTTTTGAGTTAAGTGATATATTTAAGTTGGAAGACCAAGGAAACCACCTATTATTTAGAAGTTAGGACTATATTATAATTATGGCTGATCGCACAGTCAGCCAGATGTTTAGACTGCATTTGGCATTTTTGTCCACCTATCGAGTCCTTCCCGAGGACCTGGGATAGGCAGATGTTGTTTAATAATAATAAAGGTATTGTCGCAGGATGCAAGCTGTTTATTTATGTATTTATTTATTTTTATTTTTATTTATAATTCGATTTGTATTCACCGCTCTATCTCCCCACAGGGGGACTCTGGGCGGTTTACAAAAATCAGCAATTAAAATCCAACAATTAAAACAACATATAGTACCATACAATAATAACTAAAATAAATATAAAATCCAAGATGCGATGGGTTTGTATTTAAAAGGGCTCTATGGCACCAGCCATCCCCAAGAGGAACTGTCCCCCCCCCCATCCCAAGCAAGGCGGCAGAACCAGGTCTTTAAGTTCTTTCTGAAGGCCGGGAGCGATGGGGCCTGCCTCACCTCCGGGGGTAAGATATTCCAAAGGGTGGGCGCCACTATCGAGAAGGCCCGCTTTCTAGACCCCGTCAGGTGAAATTCCCTTACCGACGGGGTCCGTAGCATGCCCTCTCTAAATGACCGAGTGGGACGGTTTGATGTTATGGGGATGAGACGGTCCCTCAGGTACCCTGGTCCCATGCCATGTAGGGCTTTAAAGGTGATAACCAACACCTTGAATTGGACCCGGAAGCATACGGGTACCCAGTGCAGCTGTCGCAGCAGAGGTGTCACATGTGCTGATCTTGGGGCACCAATAACTGCGCGAGCAGCCGCATTCTGGACCAGTTGAAGCTTCCGGATACTCTTCAAGGGTAGCCCCATGTAGAGCGCATTGCAATAGTCTATATGGGAGATGACCAGGGCATGAGTGACTGTACGGAGGGCATCCTGATCCAGGAAAGGGCGTAACTGGCGTACAACACGAAGTTGTGCAAAAGCCCTTCTGGCCATGGCTGCCACCTGCTCTTTGAGCAGGAGCCGTGAGTCCAGAAGAACCCCCAGATTTCGCACTTGGTCTGAATGGGGTAGTGCAATTTATTATATTTATTTATTTAGAAATTAGAACATTATTATTATCTGTACTATTATTACTACAGGGGGCGTGGTGGCTCAGTGGGTAAGACGCCAGGCTTGTTGATCGGAAGATCACAAGTTCAGAGGTTCAAATCCCTAGCCCTGCATGCGGAGTGAGCTCCCGCACTAGCTCCAGCTCTTGCCAACCTAGCAATTCGAAAGCATGCAAATGCAAGTAGATGAATAGGTACCACTTCGGTGGGTAGGTAACAGCGTTCCGCGCAAGTCATGCGGCCACATGACTGTGGAAGTGTCTTCGGACAACGCTGGCTCTTCGGCTAACAAACGGAGATGAGCACCGGCCCCTGGAGTCAGACACGACTGCACAACTGTGCGGGGGGAACCTTTACCTTTAACCTTTTTACTATTATTACTAATAATAATATTATGTATGTCGATGAAGGTTCTCAGTCATCCAGGTGGAACAGTGTGTGGCTTGAATCATGTCAACTGGATTCCTATTTTCTTAGTAGAAACGTTTCACTCCTTATCCAAGGAGCTTCTTCTTCTTCAATAATATTCTTCAATATTATGTAGTATCTGGGATTCTGCTTTCAGTGCCTTATTTTGACTTCCTTGTTTTTTATTAAAGCATAGCTTTCCAAACTGTGTGTCGCAACACTTTAGTGTGTCCAAGCTGGCTGGATTTAATAGGAAGGAATGGAAAGGGTTAATTAACTGGGTGGTACTGAAAACAGGTAGTTGAGAGCTTGCTAGAAGATCCTCTGCTGTCAGACTTTCAATAGTCGAGATCTGAGGCAAATTAGGGTCACACAGTTTAGTGTGTCGCGAAACAACCTGGAAGCAGCGGCAGGGGTGTGCATGGCGGTGGTGCAGGCGCACGGCAGCGGCACTGTGCACGGCGGCAGCGACAGCAGCAGCACGCCATCAGCGCTTCCGCGTTTTAGCAGAAAACACGAGGCCGCCGCCGCCGTGCACACCACTGCCACCGCGCGCCCCCCTGCGCCGCCGCTGTGCATGCCCCCACGCACGCCGCTGCCGCCGTTGGTGTGTGACCAACGGCAGCAGTTTGGAAAGCACTGTATTAAAGGGTGATATGAAGCATTGCTATTTATTCCCTTACAGTAACTATCTGGATAATGGTGAGTGAATGATCTCTTCACCAATTACAGTTCTTATAAGCTTGTTAGCTCTGTGACCAGCACTAAAGCTCACTACCACTGGAGAGTATGTTATATTGCACAGATAGGATGTTTAGATTAGGGTTTCCTACAATAATCTACTGGTCTCCTACAGTTTGTGATCTTCAGCATATGCAACCCAAGTCAGACAAAGATGAACATGTGCCCCCGGAACACAGTAACAGCCCAGAAGTACCATGGCTTGTGAACATCTATGGCAATGGCAAGAGATGCCAAGGAATTATCCTGAGCAGTTGGTGGGTCTTGACGGCAGCCAACTGCTTCCTTCTGATGTGAGTAATGGAAGAGCTTGGAACACTTTTTCCTTCTAGGAATGATTGACATACAGGGGAATATAATACCATGGGAAGGTCCTACAGCTGAGCATACCGGAATCAGTTCCCTTGATTGGTTCAAAATGAGCTGTTATGTATATTTTGTAGGAATCCGAGCCAAGTAGAGTTGACTGGATCTCACGGGCGTTTCTCCACCAAGACAGTGAGCCAATTTCTGCTACATCGGGGCTTCAGTTCCTGGAATACAGCACCCAATAATGACCTGGGACTCATCTTGCTCGGCCAGCCAGTTGATTTAAGAAGGCAAGACATGTGGCCAGCTTGTATCCCCAAAGAACAAAAACCTTATGACACAATGGAGCAATGTAGGATTTTTGAACGAGGTGATAATGGTGAGTTTGGGAGCATTCTATCTGGGTTTTTGGACTACAGAAAAACTACCATCTATGAGGGTCAAAGCCACAAGTACAAATGTCTTCAAGTTTTTTTTAAAAAACCAGCTAACTAAAGGCAGGATTCAGTGCATCTGGCATAGCTGTAAAGAATTATTGGATAAGCAATGCAGCTAGTATTTGACATGCAGTCAAGATTCTTTTTAGTGAATAATTTATCCTTCTTGGTGCTTTGAAAATATTTGAAAATGTGGTCAGAAGCTGGAGAAGAGGTTAAGCAGGTTTTCCAGAATTTGATAATTTTAAAATAACTTTAAACCTATAAACAGTATCGACATTTAAAGTATAAATATTGCACATGTACAGTCCTATGGACATATTAAGATAAAAGAAGCATTGCAGGAAACCTTGACTTAGCATAAGAATTTATGTAGCTGAGGATCTTTTCTCCCTCTCCATAGGAACCATGAAATTGTTGTTAAAGATGACCACTGTGGAGGGTCTGAGTGTCTCAGAGTGTTCTAAGCACTGGCCTGGATCTACAGATGAACGGAACTTGTGCCTTGCAAGAAAAATGCCTTCTAAGCATGCAGATTGCAGGGTAACCTATATAAATGGACTCAGGGTCAAACCTGTGGATGAAGAAAGTTCCCCTCTGCTTTCTGTGACAATTCTAACTCCCTGAGTTAGATTTCCTGTGGCGCTCAGGACCATGAAACCCACTGAAATAATGTCCTTCCCAAAGCCCTCTTATTTATCGACATCATAAAAACCTGAATGCTACTGTTTCAAAGAGGGAGTAAAGCCTTCTTGGTCTGTTTTCAGCATGGTTTCTGTATTTTTAGGCCCAAGATTATTCTGAAAAATTGGAACTTAAAAAAAAACGATTGCTGGAATAATTTGGATTTGCTGACCAAGGAAATCTATACTTGGAACTCATTGGATGTGTCAGAAGCCTGTGATGCTGGCTGAACCAATCCCTGCTATGACAGCATCAGTGATAAAAATCTCAGCTGGACAGCCAATCCACCAGCAAAAAAACACCAATGCAGCTGTGTTAGGCTCTCTTTGAGTTGCCTAGTTGATTTTCATGCCTTCTTTCCTCTTCTACTACAGGTGCCTGTAGGTAGTTCAGTGATCTGCAATGACCCAGCTACATCAAAATGGGAAGTGATGGGCATTGTGAGCCAGAGCTTGCACAACTGTTCTGCTCCTATTCTGGCTTCCCGGCTTTTAACCCATTTAAAATGGCTAAGGCAAGAGGGATCCCTAGAGAATCCTCTTCAGCAAGAAACAGAATTACCTTCAGCCACTCCAGATGTATCAATCACATCTAAAGCAAGGATCAAGACACTTTCAGCAACTCAGCCAGTAGCAGTAGCAGCCTCAATATCTCAAACAACCGTATCACTGCCAGCGGCCAATAATGTACCTCTTACAAAAGTCCAGGATAATGTAACATCTACAACATCAAGTCAGTTCCTTCCCCAAACCAAAAAGGCTGAGAATGTAATCCTTACCACAACTGAACATCCATCACTTGCAACATCTTTTATCACCCAAGGGTCCTTTACAACAGCTACAAAAGCATCATCTGAAATCTCTTCCAAACCTACAATATCTGCAAAAGCACACCAGTCCCAGTCTGCAGTCCATTCTACAATCAAAGCAGAAACAGTTAAAACGTCCATAACAAAACAGCTCCTCTTGCACACAGGAGAGTCAGAGCATGTAACATTTACAACTGTTGGACAGGAGCCCCATGGGAAATCTTCCACCAAAAAGCAGTTACCTGTCACAGCTGAACCAACACGTATCATAATATTGCCACCTACCAAGGCAAGGCCATCCCAGCCTTGGCCATCTTTAGAGACCACGAAAGCACCTCCTATGGAGCTTCCACCATCCACAACTGCAACAGATGTCAATGGAGGTTTACCCATTCATCCTGTGGTAGCTGAACCATAGTTGCCAAGGAGCAAACAGGAGGATCCATTTCTGGCATGAATTGCCCCACCCAGCATAGCCACAGCTTCCGCATCTCCATTTCTGAGCAGGGAGCTCTGAAACTGGATGCCGTGAAGCAGCACAGCGTTGCCTTGATCAGGAGAATCCCCACAAGAATGAAAGGGGAGCCGAAAGGGGGTAATGAAGGCAGTGGACATCCAAGGACTGAAGGATAATCAATCACTAATTTCTTTTTGTTCTCTTTTTTTTTCTTTCTGTAATGGGTTTAAAATAAAATGTTTCTAGTATAGTACAGTATAATGGCTTAGCCATTCTCTCTGAGAAAGAAGGTTAACCATATGACTGAACCAGTAAAAATCAGGAGGAATTGTCAACAAGAAACTAATCAGAACAATGTTTAATAAACTCTTGAAGAATATCAGTCATGTGCACGTAATATCTTTAAGGGAGTGGAAATAATTCTAGATTAAATATTGAGGGAATTTAATAACCAGCACATAATAAAGGCAGCTATATAATGAGGAAAGTTTTCAGAATGTTAAGTAGTTGGCGTATAAATTGCATAATGTATTATTTAATGGTAATGCTAGATTTGCTTTGGAAGTACGTTTAGAAAATATGGTCTATTATTTTTTACGACTGAAAGTCTGAAGTCTAACATTACAGATGGGGAACTAAAATTTTCTCAAAATACTTTCAGATATGGATCAAGCAATGGGCATTGGGTGCCGTGTGGCACTATTTAAATCCAGGGAAAGAAGTCACAGATATTACTCAGTGCAGCTGCCTGCTTTTCTGTCCTATGCCTGTTTTTTTCTGCAGTTGGAAAATCCACTGGAATTTGGCCGCTTTATGGGCCAAGCTTGTCCTTCAGATAAGGCAGATATGATTGTTGACTCTCAGGCTGGACCGTGCAGCCGATTAATTCTAATTCCCTGTTTGATTCCATTAATATAATAGCATGCAACAGTTTCTCAGCTGGGACTTGCATATTTTTATCCCAGATCATCCGTAGTTGTACCTCAGGTTCTTTTATCAGGTTCATTTCAATTCTCTACTTTTTGTACCTCTTTTGACTAATTTGGGCTTGGTGTGCCATGGTTAAGAGTGCTTTAAGTGTGGAGTGGAACAGCGTTCTGTGCCTGTCATGCTGGCCACATGACCGTGGAAGCGTCTTCGGACAATGCTGGCTCTTCGGCTAACAAACGGAGATGAGCACCGGCCCCTAGAGTCGGACACGACTGCACAAATGTGCGGGGGGAACCTTTACCTTTAAGTGTGGAGAAAGTTTTGGATGAGATGCCAGCCAATGCCATGTCATAAAGAGCTGAATGGTCCAAAGCTAACAGAGGAATACACATACAGGTTTTTATTTATAATTCTTATCTGGGGTCATTACAAATCACTGTACTTTGCTCAAAAACCAATTTGGATTAAAAGGGCACTGTTTAGAAGGCAAGCATTTCACAAACATGAACATATATGATACATAATATTTCCATGCTTTTTAGTGAAGCCTTATGCAGTATGCACTTTGAGCTCTGTTTCAAACATTTCCACAGATAAGTTAATGGGGAATTTGTACTCAGCTTCAATATCATGGATAACTTAGACTCCATGCAATCTCTGTGATCGAGTTTCCATAATCTATAGTGTTATTTGTTTTAGTGGGATGCCTGAAGTCAATCTATAGATCATGAAACCACTAGTGTACTCTGTATATGTTTTTCCATTTGTGCCTTTGTGACCAACTGATAAGTCTCTTTCTGTCAGTTCCTGATTTGTATAATACTCTTTGAATGAGGTGAGAGTAGTTGAGATTTAATTAAGGCAGAGAGAGGCAGCCTAGTTGTATCTTGGAAGGATGTTGCTTACGTTAAGAAATACTTTGTAGGCCTGTGAAGCCCATCAGGGCATGGCAGTGATGCAGTGATATCACCGAGGTGACCAAGGCTGAAATAATCAACCTTTTTTTTTTCCATTTAGGAATAGAGTTTGGAGGGAATTGGTGCATTTTTATTACAAAAATGCCACACAAAAAATCAGTTATTTGCTGCCAGACTTCAGTAGTATGATCTTGGGTGGCTCCAGAGCCTGGCAAAATGTGAATGGGGCTATAGATTGCCTACCCCTGGGCTCATGGTTGTCTCGGGGTTAAAAAGATAGCTGCTCTAGAACAAAGGTTCTGAGAAAATCTGTACTTCCATTTGGAGCACTGCATCTTCCATCATCCCTTTTATGGGCTTCTAGCATTCAGGGGGGGAAATCTTAATTTCTGGTTTTTCCTGTAATAAACTCATATCTTCCACTATCTGGCATGTCAAGAAACCTTATGTAAAAATCTGAAGACTTCTAAATCAAGAAGAGGCACAAGGATGAAGGAGTGAGTTTGTAAATTTTTAGATGAAGGAATGAAAAATATGTTCACCAGAGCTATGGATGATATAAAACTCGAGGAAACAAGTGGGAAAACCATGGGAAAGGATGGTTGTAACTGAAAACATTGACTGATTAAAGATTGTTGTGAGCTGGATGGCAAGACAAGTAGATTCATAGCTGCCTCAGTACTTTTACTTAAAATGTATTTATCAGTGGTTTCTCATTAATTTGGAGAGAGGTATCAAGTAGGATGCTGCAAGGATCACCCCTGAGTCCTCTACTCTGCGACACTTTTATTAATTATTTGGGTGAGGAGGGGGGAGGATAATGCAAATTTGGATGGGATGGCTGATGTCCTACAAGACAGAAATAGAAGTTAGAAGCATCATGATACTGTAGGTTGGATAAATGGGCTGAAAGTAACGGAATTAAGTTTAACAGAAGCTAGTGCAAAGTTCTTCACAAAAGTCAAATGCACATATATAGTATGGGGGATACCTGGCTTTGTAATAGTATTTGAGAAAAAGAATTTGGTAGTTGATCGCAAAGTGACTAAAAGCCAGCAGTATGATGTGGCTGCAAATGCAATTTTTGACTGCCTGAATAGAATAACATTT
Source organism: Charina bottae (assembly GCA_023362775.1). NCBI lineage: Eukaryota > Metazoa > Chordata > Lepidosauria > Squamata > Charinaidae > Charina > Charina bottae. The sequence goes on along the minus strand of JALMGJ010000021.1, from coordinate 11,366,068 downwards.
CCAAATAATAGGAAATGACTGTCCTGTTTTCTGCTTTGCATACACATACAGCATAGCTTTTCAAACTGTGTGTTGCGACACTTTAGTGTGTCACGACACAACCTGGAAGTGGACGTGCACAGCAGCGGCGCGGCGGCGTGGGCAGCGATGACGGCAGTGGCGCGCCATCAGCGCTTCCATGTTTTAGCGGAAAACACGAGGCCACCGCCGCCGTGCACACCGCTGCCGCGGCCCCCTGCGCCACCTCTGTGCACGCCGCCGCACGCGCCGCCGCGCCGCCGCCATTGGTGTGTCACCAACGGCGGCAGTTTGGAAAGCACTGACCTACAGTATTGTATCTAATTCTAGGTACCAGACTTGAAGGATTCTGAAAAATTGGAAGTTTTCAGGAACAGCAGTGAAAGGACTGGAAACTTAAGTGCTGCAAAGAAAGATTGAAGGAGCTGGCATGCTTAGTCTTGAGGAAATATGATTGATTACACACAGTTATAGAAAATCACATTCTGGTTGAATGTTAGAAAAAAATTCCCAACAGCAAGAGCCATTTGATAGTGGAACCAGTTACTCAGAGAAGTGGTTTTTTTCTGTTCACTGGATGTGCTCAAGGGGAAGCTGTCTGGGAAGCTTTTATTTGAACACTGAGGAGGAGGCTGGACTCAACGGCCTACATGGCTCCTCCCAATTCTTTGATTCTGTGATCCTAGGGGAATAATTTTTTTTCAATTCAAGGGGAAATGTCATAAGAATAAGGTAAAGGTAAAGGCTCCCCCCGCACAGTTGTGCAGTCGTGTCCAACTCTAGGGGCCGGTGCTCATCTCCGTTTGTTAGCCGAAGAGCCAGCGGTGTCCGAAGACGCTTCCACGGTCATGTGGCCGCATGACGCGTGTGGAACGCTGTTACCTACCCACCGAAGTGGTACCTATCTATCTACTTGCATTTGCATGCTTTCGAATTGCTAGGTTGGCAAGAGCTGGGGCGAGTGCGGGAGCTCACTCCGCACGCAGGGCTAGGGATTCGAACCTCCGAACTTGCAATCTTCCAATCGACAAGCCTGGCGTCTTACCCGCTGAGCCACCACGCATGCATGCATGCATGCATGCATGCATGCATGCATATATATATATATATATATATATATATATATATATAGGTATTCATAAGAATACCTGAATACTATTATCAATATATACAATGAATATAAGATGAAGTAAGTCTGAACTAGGAATAATTGTGGATCATAATTTTGACAAGTGGACATAGCAGTTGAAAAGAGATACCAACATCTCCCAGCTTTTGTCTCTTTTCCTTCAAACCAGGCTAGACTTAACCTATGCACAGAGTAACAGACCTGACCTGACCTGACCTGACCTGCTGCTGTTAGCAGAGGTGGCTGTGGAAGTCAAATACAGAGGAGGAAAATTGGACTTTGTGAAGGACATCCGAGACTGTGTGTGGGCAGGCAAACGCTGAGTAAATATGAGAGGCATTCAAGATCTCTACTCTCGGTGAAAGTGCTTGAAGGCACAAGGAAATGATGTTCCAGTGATGAGCTTTCCTGTTCTTTTACCTTTGTGACAATTTTTGCTTTTAAATCAGGAATCATTTAGCTCATGCAGAGAGACTTGCAAAATATTCTTGGTCTTCTGTTGATGCCCCGATGCCTTTTGGGAGTTTGGTTCACATGAAAAGTATATTTGGTCCACCAGGAAGGAGCATGTTGTAACCTCAGTTGTCCTCAGTTGTTACTACTTCTGATTAGGCTGACCATACGTCCCGTTTTGAACGGGACTGTCCCGTTATTTCACCATTTCTGGAGCGTCCCATCATTATAGTCAAAATCACAGTTTTGTCCCGTTTTTGAAAAATCTGAGTCAGGAGTAAGCCTGCCAGGAGCGGGTCAGCCCCTGCCGCCATGCCAGATTCAGACTCAGTCGAAGGAAGACAAGCCGACCTCTGGAAGAAGCTGGCATGGTCCGAACCAGAGCTGCCGATTGGAGGCAGCCCAAAACAAGAAGCCCCTCTCCCAATCAGCGCTGATTGGGTCCCAGCCGCAAACGGCGCGAGATTCCAGCCTTAAAAGGCTGAATGCGGCTGGCACCAGACGCGTACTGAGGAACGCTTCCCCGCCACCACGTGCGACCTGACAGACCCTGCCGCCAGCCGAGACCCAGTAACTGTGCGCCGGCTCATCCTTGCCCTGGACCCAGCCTTGGAAGCAAGTATACCTGCAGCCGGAGATCCTGCCTGGAATCCTGCGGGAGCTCCGGCGGGTGGCAAGGAGCCGAGTGGTGCGGCTGAAGACCCCAGCACGGCCAGATCCTGCTTCTTCTGCTCGGTGGCGGCGGCGGCGACTCTCCCTCCCTCAGCCAAGCCCAAGGGGGCTAGGGTGGCGGTGGGCCTCTGTCCTCGGCAGGAGCCGGCCGCGCTGGGGGGCTTCAGCCACCCCTTGCCGCCCATCGGGCTGCGGGAGCTCCTATCTTTAACTGCTAATTGTGCTTCATGCATTATATAACAAGAAACACAGCTTTGCTGTAGAGCAGTGTTACTCAACCTCAGCAATGTTAAGATGTGTGGACCTCAACTTCCAGAATTCCCCAGCTAGCATGGCTGGCTGGGGAATTCTGGGAGTTGAAGTCCACCCATCTTAATGTTGAAGTTGAGAAACACTGCTGTAGAGAGTTGCAGTCAATCACTGCTTTCTGAACTTGCTTCCTGATTCTCAGCCAATGGAGGAAATAGTATGAGAAGTTCTTCAGAGGAAATATGGTACAATTACAGGGCAAGGTGTTTATACCATATGAAGTTTCTAGCTTTGATAATTAAAAGCAGCACAAAACACTTCCTGATTTTTTCAGCCTTCAGCTGAAATTACTGTCACCCTCAGGTGGGCTTCTGGCAATCATAATGTCCAGACAGTTGGGCTGGAAATACCAGATTCTTTATGGGAAGATATACTGCAAGTTACAGAGGAATCATTGTCACAATGGTTGCTAATCTTGATGGCTGTCTATAATGTGCAGAGGAAGAATAATTAATATCCAGTATAATTCTATGGTGATAGATTAGCAGATAATTTTGCAGTATAATTTTATTTAAGACAACTGTTTGGTTTACCCTGATTTAAAATTAGGAAATTTTAAAAGTAAAATACGTTTTCATCAATGGAAATGACATCTGAATCATCTATTGACTCAGCTGTTGCTATACTTTTTTATAAACTCCTAACATAATTAATCTATAATTAAAATCTATGACAATATCAACACAAATTGATGATCTTAACTAGCATTCTCAGTGCAAGTGCTGTGTTTTTATTCCATAAATATAAGATGATTAATAATCTAACTGACAGGCAAGTTGGCATGCTATTGTCTGTTGGTTTGTAGATTAATCATTTAACACGTTGGTCTCAGAGCGGCTTGTGCAATGCTCCTGAGTCAACTGTGGCACCGTGATTATAATAGGAACTAGTCCAAATCTTCGGGAAATGATTGCAGAAAGTACTTTGCAAAAAGTGGAGACTTATTTGAGGATAAGCATAGTGCCCTCTGGGGTCAGTAAAAGTCTTTGAAAATAATTATCAAGTATTAAATTAGGGCCTGGTCCTTGCTTTTCACCATAAACAGAAAAATATTGTGGTAAAATAGTCCCACTGCACTAATTTTTATTATTTGATTTTCACTTTGGGGAAATCAGAGATTACTTGAGATGTGTGTCAGTGAATGTATCTGCATGAACAATACGCACATGTAAAGTGAACATATGAAATATTTTTCCTGATGTAGAGCTAAGCATACTGAGAAAAAAACAGATACTCAAAAGTTTTCCATGGACTGGGGGGGTGGGGTTTGCAGGCGGGAGCCAATCACATGGACCGGGGGTGGGGTTTGCCGGCGGGAGCCAATCGCGCGGACTGGGGGTGGGGTTTGCAGGTGGGAGCCAATCACACGGACTGGGGGGCGGGGTTCGGAGTCCGGCATGGTGGCATAAGACCCCGTCCCGTTTTGCCATCCCAATGTCCCGTGTTTGACTCAAGGATATATGGTCAGCCTACTTCTGATGGTCTATGACCATAATAAAGATTTTATTTTATTTTATCTATTAGTACTGTTTGATGGGCATTCCACTTTGTTTGTTTGTTGTTACCTTTTGACTGACCACTTGAGGGGCACAGACAGAACAAAGTTGGCCCAGGGCCTCCACTTGGTCTAGAAATATTAATCTGAGGAAGCCCTCCCATCTCTGTCTCCAGTTCAGGTTCAGTCCCTTCAGGTGCAGTTTTGTAAAAGGTCAGAGTGTCAAGGACGAGCAGTGACATCAAGCTTCTTTTCCTCCCACATTTCCCACTTCACTTGTTTTGCTACCTGCCTTCAATCCAGACTTAATATAGCCTTAATCTACCATTTGTCCAGGGATATTGACTTGTTATCAGATCTTATTATCAGGAGATCAGTTGCCAAATCTGCCTTATTTATCTAACTTCCTATCAGAAACAACATTCTTGGTCAGAACAATGAAAGGATCATTTTATAAAAAAGGGATTATTCCAGGCCAGCTGGGTGCTGTCTGGTTAGTTGGTTTATTTATTTAGGTTTATTATCAACATTTGAATGCTTCCTATTGGTGCAATTCCAGGTTGGTTACAATGGTTAGAATATACTGAACTAAAAACATTCATAAAAACAAATCCACTGTGCAAACAGAATCTGTTAATTTGCTAATTAAATTATTCTTCTGGAAGAAGAATGCTCTCTCCAGTTTCTTCAAGGGCAAAATGATTGGGACCACCAAACCGTAAGAGACTTGTTCCAGACTGAGGAGGCTACTACTGAAAATTTCATTCTCGGGGTCCCAGCCCCACTGATCTCTAGCAGGGTGGGCATATCAACCATCTGCGTAAGGTGGGCACATTCTAATGCACACATCAAATGGTACAGAGCAGAGCTTTCCAAACTGTGTGTTGCGACACAGTGTGTCCGCTGCAGTGTCTGGGTGTGTCACGGCTGCTGCTGCCTCCGAGCCCTGCCAGGATTCCGCACAGGTCCTAGTGCCTGCCTTGTGCCCTGCTGCCTCCAAACCTGCTGTGATTCCGCACAGGTCCTAGTGCCTGCCTTGTGCCCTGCTGCCTCCAAACCTGCTGTGATTCCACACAGGTCCTAGTGCCTGCTTTGTGCCCTGCTGTAAGAGTGTGTCGCGAAATGATGCCCTGTTGTAAGAGTGTGTCACAAAATGATGCCCTGTTGTAAGAGTATGTCACGAAATGATGCATGTCTAAAAAGTGTGTCACCAACATGAAAAGTTTGGAAAGCTCTGGTATATAGAGATGAAAAGATTCCTTCCCAAAACGGATTAAAAAATGTTTGAAAGTTATTTCAGGAGGCCCCAAAGTTCTGTGAACAGAACAGAATGAAATGGTCCATTTCCCTATATCTCTAGTTAAAATAGAGGTGAGGCTACTATGGACTGCCAAATGTTGCTGAGCTACAACTTTCTGGCACCCAGACACCAGATTTACACTGGAGGATACTAAGAGTTCAGCTGCTTGAACAAAAGCTCAGGTTCCCCACCTCTGAGTTAAGAGAATCTGGAGTATCCCAGCTGGGAGGTGCCTTTGACATGGCATAGTTTTCCTCCCTTTGTTCCTCTCAGCAGGGACTTACTCTCAATCTCAGCTTTTGTCTTCAGCCAGTCACAACTGTGTGATTAAAATCTCAAGGCAAAAATTCTTTGCACACTTACATGGAAATAAATCCTGTGATGCTCTGGGTGATCTAATGAGGCAAATATCTCTTTGGGATGCTCTTCCTCTCAGGAAAGCGCCCCGCCCCTAACAGTTTTGTTTGAACCCCAAATTTCGTCTTTGTGAGTTTACAGCACCAAGAAAGGTCCATAACTGAACGTTTGTCTTGAACTTTAGTTATATTATGCCATCAGTGGGCGCCCACCCCAATATGCTTCCTTGTTGAAAAAGGGGCCAGGTTGGGGTGTCCATTAGGCAGGCTCTCCTCGGGGCATAGCAGGGGCAAGGGCGGGAAGAAAGCGGATCGCAACGCCAACTACAAGCGGGGCGGGTTCCTAGGGGTTTCTCCGCCTTGGGGAGGCGGAGAACTAAACCTGAGGTAAGTAAAAGCGCTCGGCGGGAAGGAGCTGAGAGCGAAGAAAGATCCCTCTCTCCATTCCGCGTTACAAACGGAGCGCGACCCTCCGATCCGGCCACCGTCCTTTCGGAATCCGGGCCATGGGAGAAACTTTCCTGCGCTGCCCGCTGCGCACTCCACGCGGCCGGGTTTTGGTGTCGCTACCGCCGGGCGGCGAGTTCCTGCTGGGCACTCCGGAGCTCGTAAGCCGGGCGAGCGGTGAGTCTCTCCGCTCTTTTCTCGCGTCCCGAATCGGCGGAAGCTGGGTGGTGCGTGCACCCCCGCGATAGCCAGATCCGTTAATGCGGGGTGGGTGGGTGACCTGGGAATGGGGGCTACCGCCGGTGGAGAGGGGGAACGCTGGTCTCAACCCAGCTCCAGTTAGTAGCCTTTGGAAGGTGCTCTGTAGCTTGAATCATGTCAACTGGATTTCTATTTTCTCAGTGGAAACGTTTCGCTCCTTATCCAAGAAGCTTCTTCAGTCTGAGCAAAGTTGGTAAGGGAATCCTAAATATGTTTCTAGGGTGGCTGTGTGACCTTGCACCTGGGGCTAGGTCATGGTTATTTTGAGATGTTTATTTCTAAGTCCCTTTATCATCCAATAAAGGATGATATCATCATCTTTATCATCCAATTGGATGATAAAGGGACTTAGAAATAACATCTCAAAATAACCATGACCTAGCCCCAGGTGTAAGGTCACACAGCAACATATTTAAGGATTCCCTTACTAACTTTGCTCAGACTGAAGAAGCTCCTTGGATAAGGAGCGAAACATTTCCACTGAGAAAATAGAAATCCAGTTGACATGATTCAAGCTACAGACAATTCCACCTGGATGACTGAGAACCTTCATCGACACTTTGGAAGGTGCCTTTTCCTTTATGAGTTATTCTCGCTTTCCTTCTTTCCTGCATCTTCTGAAGGGATCAGCCTTCAACCTGACATCTTCAGAGATACTGAACTACAGCTCCCACCCCATTTTGGCTGGAGGGTCGTTCAATAAGTGTGTACAATATGGGGGTGGTACAGAACAACATAGCTGAAGGCCAGGGTGGAGAGAAAGTAGAAAGAGTGGCTGTACCTTGTTCTAGCAAAGCAATGCCAGTAAAAGGTAGGGTTGAAATAATCTGGGGCCTCTATTGGCAATCCTAATCCACAGCCCCATCAAGGTGCTCCAGATTTCTGGTACTTGTGATTCTTGCTGCTCAGTGGACCCAAAAATGCACCTTGAGTTTGGGGATTTAGGTGTGCCAGCCAATAAAGAATAAATGCCAGATATTTTGTGCATCAACCCTTGTTGTTGGCCAAAGGCAATGTAGGAATTGCATTCAGAGCACCAAGATGACTCTATGATTCTTAGTACGGAGGGGAATAAAGAGAGTTGTAATCCAAACATCTGGCAGAAACAAAGTTGGGACAGACTCCCTCAAATTGAGTGTCTGCTTTGGACCTCTTTGTTTTTAATTGTCCCTTTGTCATACTAAGGAGAAACTCAGTCCATTTCAACCTGTTTTGTCCTAGCCTGGCAGCTCTCCAGTTTACTCCAAGGAACCTTCTTGACGAAAACAGACCATTGACCTAGAGAGAGAGGCAGCCTGAACTATGAATGCTCATAAGTATTGTTAATTGTAGTGCCTGTGCCTAGCTAATGACTGTGCCCTGAAGTTGTCAGTCTTGGTTAATGTTTTTCCTGACTTAGCAGATCAACAAGGTAAAAATATCCACTCAGCTCTAAAATAGTTTCCTTCCTGCAGGTAATGATTATCTTGGCTGAACATAGAAGGTATACGAACTCAAAGAGGTGGGGGTATATGTGTATTGGGTTTTGTTGGTTTTAGTCTTTGACCAAAAGTAAACTAATAATAATGGCCTCTTTTGCCTATAATGCTAAGCCATAATGTGGTTTGTTTTCTTTGGCTCAGCAAGGTATTTGAACCTTACCATTATGGCTTATGAGTAGACTCTGGTCTGATCAACAACATCCTGTCTTAGCACTATCTGTGAATAAATGCCTCTGAAAAATCAAGTCTGCCTGAGCTTATAATGCTCAGTATGGTGTAGTTTAATTTCAATGAGGCCTGAGAGGAAAGGCTGTGCCCCTGGCTTTTATTTTATAGAGGAGTAAATCTGGTTGAGCCATCTGTATGTGTTGCATTCCTTTTTTCCCCAATAGATGCCCCTCTGTGGTCCTTTCTGGTGTGCTAAAATTTCAGAGTAAGATAGGAATACTTAGGATTGTATGTAGTATGTTTAAGATTTCAGATGCATCCAAATCCATTGTTTGCTGAGCATGGGAGGGTGGCCAGGTTCACAGAAAACACTGGGTTCCCATATCAAACTGAGACAAAACCAAAGCTGCCTTACGTTTTAGTGCAATGGGTGAAGTCAGTTACAGCAATGGACTTTTCTTCTCATTTGGCACAGAGAGGTGTTACTTATGGGGTGAAGTGAGCTGCAGAATTTATACAATATGTGGCTTTGGGAAGGGAAGCTTCTGTGCTACCTGGTTCTCCTTAGTTAACCACAGTCTTGATCCCAACACTTCAGTCCACACTACCTCCTGACATTGTTCAAAACTGGCATATATTGTTCTGATAACAATGCATGCAAATGAGAGTCATGGCAGAGTAAGGACCTATTGCATGCCTTAGGCTTTATAACTGGGTGGAAAAATTGATACGTTTCATTTCTGCATTCCAATGTTCTAAACCATGATTCCCATCACACTCAGCCCAGAAGACCATTGGCTGCAACCCCAAACATACCAGGAACACAAAGTGAGGGAAGATGGTCTTAAAATATCACTGCTACATGCAAATGATAGAGCAAGTGAGAGGATTATTGCTGAATGGCTGATAGAATATATCTCTCAGATATGAGACGAAGTGTAGTTGACTGGAGGAATTACTACTGTAACCTAAATATGGTGTCTGCTTTCGCAGCCATGTCCATAAAGACATGAGCTCCGGTTCTAGAGGTTAAGATGTTGGACTAGGACTTGGGAGACCCAGATTCTAATCTCTTCTAAACTCTAATCTAATTCTAATCTCAGCCACAGAACTTCACTGGGGGGCTTTGGGCCAGTTGGTCTCATGGGATTGTTTTGGGGGGGAAAAGGAGGGTGAATGCACATTGCCTTGACCTCCTGAATTAAAGGTGGGGATATAAATAAAATAAATATTAATTTATACCAACTATTTAATTCAGGAAAGGTATAACTCATGTACTGTATAACTAAGTTAACCATGTATAATCACATTATTTAATGAACCCTTAAGGCCAGGATATTGTCACTAGCTTGTACTGCTACATAATGTCATGGTATCATGATCATGTCTAGCTTTACATCATGTATTTGTTTGAATAGACATGTATGAAAAATGAAATACATGAGGCCTACTCAGAGCTGGTCAAAGGCAAAAAGATTTGTTCTGGAAAATTTCAGTTTATAAGGCATGTGGAAAAGAATGACTTCACAGAAGACCCAAAGTAGGGGAGATGCATTTTTCACAACAACAACAACAACAAAATGGTTCCCAAACAACAGTGAGCTCCCATGTGAACTGGATGAGGCAGTGGCATTCTGGGGAAAAAGTGTCCAGGTGGGACTGGCCAAACTTTGATGGGCTAGTTAAACCTTGTTGGAAGGAATTAAAAATGTACTGTACGGGGTATCTTGTATTTTGGAACCATCAGGCAGAATGAGGTACCCAACCTGATGGGCATCCTGCCTCAGTTCTTCTGGAACTCTAGCCTAATCTGGGAAGGGAGGCATTGATGAATGAAGGGAGCTTAAGGGTGAGAGAGTTTAGGGTAATATGGCAGATCAACTTTCTGCAAAGGCTAAGCATTGATGCCCCAAATCTGGGAAAGGCTCTAGGATAGAGATTAAAAGACTGGCACATCTGTAATTTTTTGTTCTCTAAATTCTAAAAGATTCTTTGGACCCTTTTTTCTTTCCCTGTTTTCTACCTTTGTACCAGCCTTGCTCTCATATAATAAGGAACAACGCAAGAGAGTCTCTGCAAAAGTTGCTGCTCCAGATTATTACAGACTGGCCAGCACTAAGGGTCATCCCAGCCTCCTGGCATTAGTACTTCTCCACTTCTGGAGTCAATAGGGCGGTCTTCAGTAGTAGAGGTAAGAGATAATTTAGCAGACCTAATGAGGAGCAGCCGGCTCTCCTCAGTCTGATTGCCCTTCTGGCCCTCCAGCAAGAAATTAGAATTTCCTTTAAGCTGAAATGCCCCTTCCCCCCCCCCCACACACACAAACAAACACACATTTTAACCAAGTGATATTAAATTGATGAGGAATTTTGTTGAGCGACAACAGAGCTGAATGAGATACGATTGAATCCTGCAGAACTGAGGGATGGAAAAATTCAATGCTACATTATCATCCAATTTTATCTGGAGACGTTCAGTTATCGCAGAGAGCTCTTGGAAAGGTTCAACATGTGAATCCTTTAAACATGAACTTTACTTTTCCACTCATTTCTACGCTTTTTAAATGCTAAATTAGTGTCAAGCAGTGGAGAGACCAAGGATCATGGTTGATACAATCTTTTTTTATAGGAATACTAGATTCAGATCTACTACTGGGGACAAGAGGACCACAGAAGAAATGGAGTAGCCTTCATAATTAATAATTTATTTATTTTTTATTTATTTATTTTTGTATTTATACCCCGCCTATCCCCTCCCTAAGCGGAGGGCTCTAGGCGGCTTACAATCATCATACATATTATTTATACAGTCCAATTCTAATTACCCGCGCGATTAGGGAAGGGGTGAGGGAACCGGCTCTTCAATCGCAGGTCGGACTACATGTCCCAGGAACCTTTGCTTCAGAGCCGGCTGCTGACGTCCAGGAAGTTGATGTTTTTCGGGATCCGCCGTCCTCTGCCGTCCTCCATCGCCATCCACGGGAACCAGCTTTTCTTCTCGGTCCGAGGGCGACCCTCCGAAAAGGACGCCAGCAAATTGGCCCAAGTGAGTGGTCCCCATTTATCTACTTGCTGGGCTTTCGATCAGCTGGGTGGGCTGATCGATAAATAATAAAGTGTGGAGTATTATCGATAAATAATAAAGTGTGGAGTCCTTGGTGCTCTCTGAGCCTTGTTGTTTTCTTGCAGACGTTTCATTGCCAGGCTAGGCAACATCTTCAGTGCGAAAAGGGAGTGGGACTTGCTCTCTGTTTATATACCCTGGCTTGTCCTGCCTGTGTTGGTGGGGGTGTTGTACTCTCCTTGGTAGTTCCTTGATTGGGTTGTTGTTTGCTGCTTGGTTGATTGACTGAGTTAATAGTTCCTTGATTAGGGTCTGTTGTGTTGTTTGATTGCTCCTCTGGTGCTAATCTTGGTGTTAATCCTTGCCTATCTGGTTGTTGATTACTGGCAAGGAGGTGTTCTGGTCTTCTGACTTTTCTATTGTCTCTTATGAATGGTATGTAAATGTTGTTTACCTCTATGTGTCTGTTGATGGCTGCTTTGTCTGAGCTTCCAGGAATTCTCTAGCATTTTTGGATTTGGCTTGGTTTAAGATACTCACAGTTTCCCAGTTGAAAGTATGATTAAGTCTGTCCATGTGTTGTGAGATTAAAGAGTTTTCATCATGTCTTCTGACTGCTGGTTGGTGTTCATGGATGTGTTCTGCTAGTCTTCTGCCAGTCTGTCCTACATAGTGGCTGTTACAGTCCTTACACTGTATGTTGTAGATAACTCCTGTTTTTCCTTCTTGGGCTACTGGGTATTTTGGTTTACTTAAGATGTTCTGAAGGGTTTTGGTTGGTTTGTGTGCTAATAAAGTGGCTAAAGCAGTGCTTGGATACAATCCAAAAAACGATAGAATGATCTCAATTCGAATTCAGGGTAATCCATTTAACATCACAGTGATCCAAATATACGCCCCAACCACAGATGCTGAAGAAGCAGAAGTAGATCAGTTCTATGAGAATCTGCAGCTCCTATTGGATAATACACCAAAAAGAGATGTTATTTTCATTACAGGAGACTGGAATGCTAAGGTGGGTAGTCAAATGACACCTGGAATTACAGGTAAGCATGGTCTGGGAGAACAAAATGAAGTGGGACATAGGGTGATAGAATTTTGCCAAGACAACTCACTGTGCATAACAAACAATCTCTTCCAACAACCTAAAAGACTTTATACATGGACTTCACCAGATGGTCAACACCGAAATAAGATTGACTACATCCTTTGCAGCCAAAGGTGGTGGACATCTATACAGTTGGTAAAAACAAGACCTGGAGCTGACTGTAGTTCAGATCACAAACTTCTTATTGCACAATTTAGAATCAGACTAAAGAGAATAGGGAAGACCCACAGATCAGTTAGATATGAGCTCACTAATATTCCTAATGAATATGCAGTGGAGGTGAAGAATAGATTTAAGGGACTAGATTTAGTAAACAGGGTCCTGGAAGAACTATGGACAGAAGTTCGTAACATTGTTCAGGAGGTGGCAACAAAAAACGTCCCAAAGAAAAAGAAAACCAAGAAGGCAAGATGGCTGTCTGCTGAGACACTGGAAGTAGCCCAAGAAAGAAGGAAAGCAAAAGGCAACAGTGATAGGGGGAGATATGCCCAATTAAATGCAAAATTCCAGAGGTTAGCCAGAAGAGATAAGGAATTATTTTTAAACAAGCGATGCACGGAAGTGGAAGCAGACAATAGAATAGGAAGGACAAGAGACCTCTTCAAGAAAATTAGAAACATTGGAGGTAAATTCCAGGAAAAAATGGGTATGATCAAAAATAAAGATGGCAAGGACCTAACAGAAGCAGAAGAGATCAAGAAAAGGTGGCAAAAATATACGGAAGATTTGTATAGGAAGGATAATAATATCGGGGATAGCTTTGACGGTGTGGTCAGTGAGTTAGAGCCAGACATCCTGAAGAGTGAGGTTGAATGGACCTTAAGAAGCATTGCTAATAACAAGGCAGCAGGAGATGACGGTATCCCACCTGAACTGTTAAAATCTTGCAAGATGATGCTGTCAAGGTGATGCATGCCATATGCCAGCAAATTTGGAAAACACAAGAATGGCCATCAGATTGGAAAAAATCAACTTATATCCCCATACCAAGAAAGGGAAACACTAAAGAATGTTCAAACTATCGAACAGTGGCACTTATTTCACATGCCAGTAAGGTAATGCCCAAGATCCTGCAAGGTAGACTCCAGCAATTCATGGAGCGAGAATTGCCAGATGTACAAGCTGGGTTTAGAAAAGGCAGAGGAACTAGAGACCAAATTGCCGATATCTGCTGGATAATGGAGAAAGCCAGGGAGTTTCAGAAAAACATCTATTTCTGTTTTATTGACTATTCTAAAGCCTTTGACTGTGTGGATCATAACAAATTGTGGCAAGTTCTTGGTGGCATGGGGATACCAAGTCATCTTGTCTGCCTCCTGAGGAATCTGTATAATGACCAAGTAGCAACGGTAAGAACAGACCACGGAACAACGGACTGGTTTAAGATTGGGAAAGGAGTATGGCAGAGCTGTATACTCTCACCCTACCTATTCAACTTGTATGCAGAACACATCATGCGACGTGCTGGGCTTGATGAATCCAAGGCTGGAGTTAAAATCTCTGGAAGAAACATTAATAATCTCAGATATGCAGATGATACCACTTTGATGGCTGAAAGCGAGGAGGAGCTGAGAAGCCTTATGATGAAGGTGAAAGAAGAAAGTGCAAAAGTTGGGTTGCAGTTAAACCTCAAAAAAACCAAGATTATGGCAACCAGCTTGATTGATAACTGGCAAATAGAGGGAGAAAACGTGGAGGCAGTGACAGACTTTGTATTTCTAGGCGCAAAAATTACTGCACATGCTGACTGCAGCCAGGAAATCAGAAGACGTTTACTTCTTGGGAGGAGAGCAATGACAAATCTCGATAAAATAGTTAAGAGCAGAGACATCACACTGACAACAAAGGTCCGCATAGTTAAAGCAATGGTATTCCCCATAGTAACCTATGGCTGTGAGAGCTGGACCATAAGGAAGGCTGAACGAAGGAAGATAGATGCTTTTGAACTGTGGTGTTGGAGGAAAATTCTGAGAGTGCCTTGGACTGCAAGAAGATCAAACCAGTCCATACTCCAGGAAATAAAGCCAGACTGCTCACTTGAGGGAATGATATTAAAGGCAAAACTGAAGTACTTTGGCCACATAATGAGAAGACAGGATACCCTGGGGAAGATGCTGATGCTAGGGAAAGTGGAAGGCAAAAGGAAGAGGGGCCGACCAAGGGCAAGATGGATGGATGATATTCTGGAGGTGACGGACTCGACCTTGGGGGAGCTGGGGGTGGCGACGGCCGACAGGAAGCTCTGGCGTCGGCTGGTCCATGAGGTCACGAGGAGTCGGAGACGACTGAACGAATAAACAACTAGATTCATAAATTGGGAGGCACCTTTTAGATCATGTCCAGCCCCCATGATTAGCGCAGGAATCTAAATTAAATTAATCTTAATTAAAGCATCCCAGACAGGTGGTGACTAGCTTCTCTTGAATAAATCCAATGTAGAGGAGCCCACTAACTCTTTGGTAATTGGTTCTAATTTGGTAATTGGTCAAATAATCTTATTGCTAGAAGCTCTTTTTTTTAAAATTGAATCTGCCTTCCTGTAACTTAAATTCATTATTTTGTGTCCTGCACTGTGGAACAGTTGAGGACGCTGTGTGATATCCTTTGAGATACTTGAAGAGTGCTAAAATGAAACATTCCCAACTCCTTCCATTCGGTCTCCATAGCACCTAGTTTTCTAGCCTCCTGATCACCGTCACTGCTCTCTGAAGTTCTAGTCCTGCTGCCTGGAATTGGACATAGTACTCAAGGGGTCTGACCAACACAGGATAAAGTGAAACTTTGTGTGACTCAAAAACTACACTTCTCTTGATGCAGCTTAAAACTGTGATAATCTTTTTTACAACTATATAATGCTGAGGACTTGTACTGTATGTTATTTGCAGTCAATTACTATTTCAAGTCCTTTTTCACTATATTATCAAGCCTGGGCATTTGATTTCTAGTTCTCATAACCTTGTATTTGAATTGTGACATTTGATTGTTTTATGGTATTCTGGAGAATTCTTTATTTGAATAATTGTGTCTTCAAATGAGATGGAATGTCTAACAGATCCTGGGAACATGGGAGATGGAGCAAGACAGTTACAGGAGAGAATTGGACCATTAAAGAAAAAAAATCCTTAGTTCATTAGAGGGGGGAAATGTGAGAAAGAGAGTCTGGTAATTCCATCTTAATCACGCTAGGTACAAGTTGATTTGGAGAATTGCTTTGGCATGCTTTCAAGATTTTATTACATTATCCTAATAGCAATAAAGTTCGTTCCAGACATCCAAGAGCTTCTTGCTTCCTGAATTTGCCAGCTTCAAAGGGCTTGACATTAAATGAACAAAGGTAGACAAAGAAAATATTGGGGGGGGGGCTGATTCTGACTTGTTGGAAAAATGGGATATGGCTAGAGTGGCTAATACCTCTTTAAGGAAAGTTCATGTTTTACTTGTCTTGAAGAAGGAGGTGGTTTTCCCCTTGCTGGGAAAAACACACAATTTTTAGAATGTTTGTAATTTGTATTTGCATTTGTACCATGCAGTAACTAATATTCATTCTTAGACAAGAATAATTTAAGGGCTTATTTTCTACCTATGTTCTCTTAATAGCCTGGATCTTTGGAGGACCACTTTCCTCCATTTATCCTCCCTCACGAGCTCACTTCAACACTGTCCCTCTTTTGAGTGTCCTCCCCACGTTATGTGCGAGTCTCCATAGATCACAACTATAGAAAAAGACTTGACCATCCTTCTTCTCTCAGATGCTTCAGCCTGTCGTCAGCAGGTCACATACTGTATCTGCCAGCAGTCCTGTTAGAGCCACACGTGGTGACAGAGGAAATGTCACTTGCACAACTTAAAACAGTAGTGAATTAAATGTACAACATATCTGAAGTAAAAAGGCCCTGCTTATTCAGGCCAAGTCTAACACGAAGTTGCATTCTGAGGAAGACAGAGCTAACAGCTAGCTTGACAAAGGACAACCCACATTCCCTGTCTATGTTTTGCCTGGCATCGGATAACACTAGATCAGTAAAACAAGAAAAGGCAGTAAATATGTCAGGGGTTAAAGCTATAAAACCATTTGTGTGTTCCAACTAGTGTCTTCTAATTGATGTCTTTTAGGTGCTCAGCGCTGTGTCTGAAACACTTTGGCCTTTGATGCAACATATTATTTTCTACTCATGCTTGAGATGCTGTGTCCAGTCATTTGTTGTTGTTGGATTAGTATCTACCTTCTTTTCCCTCCTGTATTTTCTAGTTCGCCTAACTTTTTGGAAGGTAACAATGCACAGATACTCCTGAAACTGAGAACTATAGTTTCATTTAACTTATATCTAAAAAATGACAAAGATGCTTAACTTAAGAATATTTTAAATTTTGAAATTAAAATGATGTTATCTAAAATTTCATATCTTTCTGTCAAATATGAGATATTAATTACTGAGTAAATAAGGCTAGAAAAGTATAAAACTGAAACATGGGAACATGTTATATCAGCTCCTTGAGAAGGAAAGCTTAGTTGGCCTCTTAACTGTAGGTTGTGAGTCTTGGACAGACTTAGTACAAAATTCCTTTATGAGCCTCAATATAGAAATGGTCAATGACATGATTGTTGTCAGAACCCTGGCATGCCCAAGGGTCCTGCCATCCCCTATACCACAGCCAGCATTAGCAACTGCCAGCTATGCCACATGGATGATGAACTTTTAACCTTGACACCAGGAGAACCAGAGGGAAGACTGAAAGCGGACCAGATGGAAGCCCGCAGCTGGGAGGGGCCAGTGCTCTGGCAGAAGGGTATATAAACCCGAGCAGGGAACCAGGGGACCATTCGTGCCTTTACTGTGCTTACTCATGTTAATCAATAAATCGTTTACTTACTGAAAGAGCTGAGTTAAAGTAATTTCTGTGGAGAAACGTCTGCAACTGAGAAGCGCCTGACAATTGTGTGAATGTGAGGTCATCTGTAATCTTGGAAGATTCTTTTAGCCTTAATAGAATGGTGTTCTAGTAAAAAGAAAGAAAAATATCATGAAATATTGTGCAGCCAAGAGAATGATCTCACAGGAACTTGGGCAAAGTATTTCAAAAAAATTAAAATATGTAAGTGAACAGTTATGCTTGTTTTAACTAGAACAGAGACATAAGGAGGGGATTCTCTGAATGGAGAACAACCTCTCACAACATGTTCTTAGGAAGCTCAGAAAAAGCACAGGATGGATGCTAAAGGCACCGCCATTTTTTTTGTCTCCAGCCTCCGATAAACAAGATGCATTGCGAGTGCATGGAAGAGCCATTTTGATAACTCCCCATCCACAGCCCTTAGCCATGAACTTATATTAAAAAATAAGCTATGTTAGTAGTTATCACAACTCTTCTCTCAGCTCATCTTGGCTTCGAGGGCCAAGAGGCTTCCAACTCCAGCTTCTTGTCCCTTGCTTGGTCTTTCTGCAGAAAACAATGATAAAAGCATTGTCATGGGTGACCACCCAGGCCCAAGGTCCCCTGGCACTTCCAGCTGGACCCAAGTTAATTCAAAGCATGTTGTGTTTGCAAGTACTTCCCTTGAGTCTGGCACCAATGCCCAGGTGCAGAGGGGTAAGAGAGAAGGTGGAAGAGATGGCCTTTTTTTTTTTTTAAAGAACTTTAGAAGAGATGGGTTTCAAAGTTTTTTACCGGCTGAGGAAGGGGGTTGGATTTCACAAAGATGTAGCACATACTCTGCAGTTTCCATCACAGCAATTTCCCTCCAGCAAAGAAATGTGGATGCCGGAACAGGTTCTTCAAGTTGAGGCCCTCTGGGTCAAGCCGGAGTAGTTTTAATGATCTGTGAAAGTCCAGTTGATTTTTTGCCTGAGAGGCATTGACTTAAAAGCAGAATATTACTGGCCTGACCAGAATTTTCATTCATTTGGCCAACTGCTGGGAAGGGAAGAAGTTAAACGCTTAGAAATGGCATGGTCAGTTATCCTATTTTCTGTAATATGGAATCAATTGCAAAAAAAGGAGAAAAGATAGACGAGTTTGGGGAAGAGGCACTCTGTCCATGGCGTCCTTTGGTTTTGACAGATTCTCGTTGGGAGAAAAAGCTGTCTTCTGACAGAAGGGATACATATTTTGTGACAGTTTGGAATTTAGAGCACTTTATCACGAAGTGGTCTAAAATGTTTCTTTTAGACACAGAGCCAAAGTGGTGTGTGTGAAATCGGGGCCCTCAAAAAAGCAGTGATAAAATATGAGGCAGCAGGGCTTGATCAAAGAATTGGGGAACGTTATGAAAAAGAAATCTGACTCTGCCTAAGGAAAATTCAGAATCAGTGTGTGTATGATGTTAAGAATGAACCACTGGAGGTGCAAAGGTGCTCTGATCCTATGGGACACTTCCATTCCATTTATGAAATTCCTGTCATACAAACAGAGGTAACTATAGGTAGTCCTCAACGTACAACCATATGTTCAGCGATTATTCAAAGTTACAACGGTGCTGAAAAAATGGACTTACGACTGGTCCCCAAAGTTATGGCTGTTGCAGCGGCCCCGGTCACGTGATCAAAATTCAGGCGCTTGGCAGCCCACCCGCACTTAACCACCACAGGGACGCTTCAACTGCCCCCACCCGCCTATCTTCCCCCGCATCTCTGCCCTTTTGGCCGCCCTGCACCCTGCCTTGCGGGGCGGCAAGCAGCCCCAGAACTGCGTGGCTCTGGGGCTGCTTACAATTTTACAGCTCAGGGGCTTCTTGGGGTGCCAAGAAGCCCCTGAGCTGCAGCGTGGCAAGCAGCCCCTGAGCCGTGCAGTTCTGGGGCTGCTTGCCGCCCCGCAAGGCAGGGTGCAGGGCGGCCAAAAGGGCAGAGATGCGGGGGAAGATAGGCGGGTGGGGGCAGTTGGGGGCAGTCCCTTACCTTACTGAGGCTCAGGGCTGGGAGGCACCAAGCTCAGAATGGCTTGGATTGGGGTGGGTCCTCGCTTAATAAGCCACGATTCTTGGTTAATGACAGCAATGGGGAGTGCTGGGATTGTGGTCGCTAAGTGATGCAGTCGTGTGACATCTTGCTTTATGACCGCATTGCTAAGCGACACGGAAATTCCGGTCCCAATTGTGGTCGTAAGTCGACTACCTTTGATAGAAAGGATTGCTAGATCTCAACTCTTAAGGTTTTAGCCTCCTTGAGGTCCATTGTGAAGGGATTAAATCTCCGGGTATAAGGCGGATCCACTGTTAAAATTTTACCTTTGGAAGACAATCTTACTCGGCTACCAGTGATCGCCAATGATGAATGATAAGGCAAAGACAAAGAAGTTACACTTCTGAACTTTTGAAGGCCTTTGGATCAACTGTTGGGCTCATGCTGAGGTCTGCAATTCAGTAGTGGCCTCACCATCAGACCCTGGAGCCCCCTGGTTCCCTGGCTCTCCTTCCCTGAACTTGCTAGATATGTGAGGAGGCAAATGAGCAATAATCTCCAAGCATCCTGTCTTCTCCTTTTAGGGGCTGCAAATGGAAGCCAGGGGGGAGAGGGAATGAGCAAGAAAATTGGTAAAGAACCTCTCAGGGTTCCTTGCCCCCAAATCCCCCTAAACCTGAAGGTAGCTCTGAATGCTAGCCTCCCCACTGACAAGCATTTTCTGAACCTCTGTCTACTGATGAAAGGAATGAATTTTCCCCCAAGTAATTCTTTTCTACCAATCACCAGCCAGCAAGGAAGCACTCAAGAGTGAGCAGTTGAAGGACGGACAGTGACAATCTTCATGCCGGTGTGCTATTGAAAAGCTCTCAACTGTGGGAGCATGTCAAGAAGAGAGGACAAATACCTGGATTTTGATGCTTATGCCCCTGCCTCAGACTAAAGGAAGCTTTTATCAAGGCTTCTGAGAACTGTTATCATCTCTTCTGCCAAGCTTTTAATGTTTAATTTTAATTCTGATTTTAACTGTGTTAATGTTGCATATATATTTACACACACAAATACACACACATATATATACACAACAAATGTGTGTATACACACACACACAAACCAACCAACCCACACACACAGCTGTTGAAGGAGCAGAAAGGCAGGATAGAAATTCAATCAATAAAAATTAGCAAATTTCTTCTCTCCCTTCCAGACTCGGGATTCTGCATTCCCATCCAGGAGATGATTGCTGTGAGGCTTGGAACAGCCAGTAACAGAAAGGAGGTTTGGGAATCTACTGAGGATGAAAACTCTTTCACAGGTGAGCAGGATGGATCCAAGCAGGCAGGTTTATAGCATCCAGGTAGCTGAGTATTGTTATGCAGAATGTGGGTCACAAAAGTCAAATAAAAAAATGGAATCTGAGGCAGATGGTTTACAACTGTGAACAGTTTTGTTTGGTTGCATGCTAAGACTGATGGAAACATCTGTCAGGAGAGTCCATTTTGTTTAGGGTGATTCTTTTAAATAATCTGTGGTCCTTGTGTCTTACTACATTCATTGGCTGCAGGAGAAGAGTTGAGAGACAACAGACAGTGTTTACACTATGGGTGTCAGATCCAACGTGTTGTACTTCCCTGGTTTACACACACTAAGCTAGGTTTACAGGCTTTGCAGCAAAAGATTCAAGGATGAGACTCAATTAAGTTGCTTTTACTGCAGATATGAAATATGCTGTTATATAAAAAAAGATCAGCTATAAAGAATCTAGGAATCTAGCTCTGTTTATATGCTATTTTTCTCCCACCCTTGTATGGTAACAGATTTTTTTACCACCTGTTTCTCAGCCTTGGATATTGAAGGCAGTGTGTGTTGTGGGAACCCAGTTATTCTTAGTGTGGTGTATGATCCAGGCCATCGCCTTAAGCTCTTTGGGGGCACATTGCATTATGCGAACATAGTAATTGTGGTTGGTTAATTTGGGCTTAAGAGTTGTATGAACTCACTTTTTGCAGCCCAGTCTACACTATAGGATTGTTGTTGGGGGAAAATTGGAGAAATGAGTGTTTTGTATATGCTGGTCTATGACCGTAAATTGATGAGTGCTTTGTATACCACTTTGAGCTGCTGGTGAAAAGGCAGGATATAAATCTAAGAACTCAAATTAATAATAATACAATTCTTCAAGATGTTTGCATGCATGTGTAAGTAAAAGGTGAAGGTTTCCCCTGCACAGTCGTGTTGGACTCTAGGGGCCGGTGCTCATCTCTGTTTGTTAGCCGAAGAGCCAGCGTTGTCCGAAGACATATGCATAATTTCACATGCAAAATTGGCTCATAATGTCCTGAGCAATCACTCCGTCAGATCTTACTCATAAATCCTCTAGCAATCACTCTAATGTTCTCCTCCCCGCCCTCTCTCCCTTTCTTTCTAGTTTTTTTTATACAGCGGGAAAAAGGAGAGTACTGGAACCTCGGGGTGCTGGAGTTCACTGCCCCATCCACGTCTCAGCTGGCAACACGCTGGGTCTGTGCCCTTCAGACCTGGATTCATCATCATGGTCAGTTCCTGGCCGAGCTGAAGTCAGGAGCAGATGGGACGTAGTAGAGCTGCGAAGAGATGCCTTTCTTGATCTTAGAAGACAAGGCATGGCTGCCATGGCAGAGACAGGCGGCATATAAGTGGGTGGGGTATGGTTTCCAAGAAGGGAACCAGGGAACCTCTCTTAATTGCAAGTGGGGCAATGTCAGCCCCTCAAGGCAGGCCAGATCAGGAAACAAAATGAATTGCTCTTAGTCAGTAGTAAGGGAAAGGTGCTTTGTACAGTGCGTGCTCAAAGGCCATCTCTATCTTTTTTTCTTTTGAATGTCACTGAAAACAAGTCTTGAGTTGGCGTTAAATGAAGTTTTACCCTGCAGAAGGCAACTGCCTGACCTTGTTCAGGCTGGGAAGCTGAGTCAGGCTGAGCCTGGTTAGTAGGTGGATGGGAGACTACCACAAATACCAGGGCTGAAGACTAGATTCTGGAAGAAAGCAACGGCAAGCCACTTCTGCACTGTTGCCAAGCAGACTCTGCAACCTGAAGGAGACTTTGCCCTAACCTTTTACCTCTGGCACAAAATGACACCTAATTGGATCCTCCTTGTGCCGAAGCAGTGTTTTTCTGAATACCAGCTAGAGAGAGAGAACAAAGGGAAGCTTTTTCTTAATGCACTCTTTAGGCATTGATTACCAAGAGAATCCAGATGCTGGATTTGATGGAGTTTTGACCTCACCTTGCAGACATTTTATTTATTTGTTTGTTTGTTTATTTATTTGGCATATTTATTTACCGCCCATCTCATGTACGACTCTGGGCGGTTTACAGACAGTAATTTCCCTTTCCCTTCCTTCTGCTTCAGGTGTTACGCGGCCCAAGAGTCTCCTTGTCTTCATCAATCCAGTGGGGGGACGTAGGCGAGCAATGGAGATCTATCAAGGGCAGGTGGCTCCCTTGTTTGCCCTGGCCGGGATCAATGCTCAGACTGTGGGTGAGTCCTGTTGTCTTCCTCCATCAATCCCCCTTTCCTTCTCATTGTGACATCTTTGATCCCCAGTGGCTTCTAGCCTCCCCGGTTGCTCAGTCCTTTGTCTGAGTCTCCTGCTTTCTTCCCCTCTCCATCTTCCCAGAGACCTGCCATGCGAATGAGGCTCGTGACTACATCCTACAGCAAGATCTCTGTGACTTCGATGGGTAAGCATTTTTGTCTTAGTTCGCCTGCATCTGTATTCCCTGCTCTCTTGTTTATTTTCCAAATAATTTTATTAAAGATTACAAATAGAAAGGATAAAAACTAATACAGACTACAAAAAATATATAAAAAAGGGGGGGGTAGAAGTAGCTTCCCTCTTCATCCCAGCAAGTATAAACAATTTCAGTAGCTTATCACCATCTCTTAATACAACATAAGCTCTCTTCCCCCCATTACTCATGTCTTAACTAAAAACAAAATCCAAAAGCCTCGTCATCCATTCCTTATCAACAAAAGTCCAGTAAGGGATACCAGATATAATTAATTGTCTATTTTAATCTCCCAGAGCTTGATTTCTGTTCATCTTTTTTTGTCCCAAGAATCTTGCAAAGCTTTAACAGAACTCTTTTGTACATCCAGTAAGAGAAAGTTACCCAAATCCCTTTTCTGTTTTAATAATTGTACATCTCCTTTAAGCAATGAAACATCAACCAGTTTCGTTTGGGTATCCAGTACATCTTTCTCCATATCCTTCTCATTGCTTGTCGCATTTAAATCCACATTCAAATTAGTTTATAACTTATCCAGTGTGGCTTGTTCTTCCTCTGTAACTTCATTAACACACGCTCTGTCTATCATGTCAAGTAATTTGGAAGACCAATATTAAAAAATGTGAGTTCGTTGCTCCATTCTTTATTGATGAGACAAATTTATTATCCTCTAGCTCCTTCTAGTGTCAAATCTTCAAAGTCCCGTTATCCTGTTTTCTCTAAAAAAAAATCCAAACAATCACTATTTCCCAGAAGTATTCTTGTATTTGATTTGAAATCCAGGGAGAGAATTCTTCTAATTATTTCAAAATTAAAATTCCAAATCCATATGGACCCTTAATCCATTGTTAACTTTCCAAAATCAATACTCTAAGCACCCTTTTGCTGTTTAATCCAAAAATAATATTTTAACTCTACTTAAGCTTTTCTGCTCTGGCGTGGGCTGGTCCATGAAGTCACGAAGAGTCGGAAGTGACTGAACGAATAAACAACAAAGCTTTTCTGTATTTTGTATTTTAACTTTTTCTAAAACTTTAATAAAATTCTTATAATTTTCCCCCCCAAAACTTTAAAATCTTATTGAAAAATTCTTCATCCAAGGAGAAGGCAACTCACCCAGTGTATAACTTGTATAACTGTATAACTTGCCATTCCGAAGGATCTTAATATTTCCAAGGCAGTTAAAAAAAAACCCAAAGTGATTAAGAACTTAGGCTCAGTCGAGCTTTATGTATTTAAAAAAGGCTGCGTTGATTACTGTGATCAAAGATGGTTCCTCCCTCGACTCCCAGCCGCTCAACTCAGGAGCGGACTGTGAAACCTCAGTTCCTGCGTCTACTCAGAAGGAGCGGCCATATCTCAAGATCTCCCCTTCCTCCAGGGAGATATCAGAGGCCAGGATCCTGCATCCAGCTGCCAATCTCCGTCGAAAACACCATCCTGCTGCGAGAGGAACATCTAGTCTGTCATGGCGCTCACCGGAACCGTATTCCCTGCTTTCTGAGGACATTCATGCCTCTCTAGCTGAATCTGAGCCATCCATTCGGTTCACTCTATGGCACCTTCCCCAACCTGTTGCTCCCCACTTATCCTGGGACTCAGTACCCAGAATCTCCCAGCACGGGATTACATTTGGCAAAAACTATTCTTCGGAAGCCAAATAATCTGCTCCAAGCAGACATCAGGAGTCCCACAGAACAAGGCCTGCAAACCAGATTCATCTTCCGATGATTCAAATACAGAAAAAGGGAGGGAATCCAATCTAGTTTTCTTTTTTCAGGTTCGTCTGCCAATCCAACCATGGAGGAAACTTCTAGCTAATTCCAAATGCTGTAATTCGTTAATTCATTCACGGCTAGATTACACAACAAGATTTAATACTTGATTCTACCATAACTAGGATAAAAATGGATTTTTAAACAATACAATAGTGAGGAAAATGCTTTCATAGATGTGGTTAGATGTTATGAACATTAGACATTTGATTTAGGATCAGTTCTTGTTCCTAAATGGCTTTGCAAACAAGAATGCTTCTGGCCTTCTTTGCAAATTAAAATTTTATATATATATATATATAAAAAAAAATTCTGAAGGATATTACAAAAAGGTTAGTGATTGATTGATTGATTGATTGATTGATTGGATTTGTATGGCCGCCCATCTTAATACACAACTCTGGGCAGCTCACAACAGCAATAAAACCCTAGTAGCATCCCATCAATTCCAGGTTCTCTTGTGTCGTTCACGTATGACTTGTTATAAACATAAAAACATAAAACTAAAATAAAACAAAACTGAAGGAGTTGGTTGCCCCAACCACCAACCCAAGACACCCTCACTCTACCCCAGCGCCTGGGTAAAAAGCCCCACCTAGTCATGGCTGCCACCTGACCAAGCAGGAGCCGTGAGTCCAGGAGGACCCCCACATTGCGCACCAGCTCAGTCCAGGGAAGTGCAACCCCGTCCAGAGTCAGAGATGACATATCCCCAGACCCTGGGGTGGGGGGCAAAAACCCAAAGCCGCTCTGTCTTGCAAGGACTGAGTCGAAGTCTCAAATATAACATTTAAATATAACAGCTAAACCCCGTCAAAAGAATGTCGAGATCTCAAAAAAAACCGTAGAGTTATTAAAATATTAAAAAATGTATACATCATGCATTTTGCAGGAGCAGAATTCCCCCCAATATGTCCTGTACTGGCTACAATTAGGAAGTGATATATGGAATTTTTAAAAACTCCTTCTGGCATGAATCTGACACTGGGCCGTTTGGGGTCTAATCAGTGTCCCGTGAACTGCTTTGCATTTTATTACTGAAAGGAGATGAAACAGTACAGGTAGTAATGCATTGTAGAAAAATAAAATGTCTGAGAGCCAGCTTGGCTGAATGTTGCTCCCCATCAGAGCTCTCTCTGCCCAGAAAAGGAGCTTCTGTCATGAACTCTTTTGCCACTTAATTCTACTCGTGGTATTAAGGAGTCATGAGCAACCCCATAGGATATTCTCTCTCCACGCCACTCAACATTATGTTAGCAGCCATGGCAGTGTCCTTGTCCCTCATGGAAGTGGGGAGAAAGGAGGGAATCTCCATAATCTGCCTAGGAGAGGTCCATAACGGCAGTTGCTTCAGAGCCTGACTAACCTGACTTATTACCTCCTCCCCGCCCCAGGCTGGTGAGTGTGGGAGGCGACGGCACATTCAATGAACTGATGCACGCCTTGATCGACCAAGCCCAGCGAAAGGCAGGGAAGCTCAAGGAGGACTTTGAGGCGGAGCTTCTGTCCCCAAGACTTCGCATCGGCATCATTCCTGCAGGTGAGGCCGATCGCTTCCCAAGGTTAAGACCTGAGGCTTTCTCTAAGGGCTGGGAAGCAATGGCTAAAACTTTAATCCAAGGGTCTGGGGGGAGCCGCCAGCCTTCCGAGCTACTTTCCAGCAGCCGAGTGATAGGATGTCTTCTGTTTCTACTCCAGGTTCTACAGATTGTGTCTGCTTTGCAACCGTGGGAACAAACGACCCTGTCACCTCCGCCCTGCACATCATTATAGGTGCTTAGCCAGCACACACTACCCATCTGTGGCTGTTGAGAGCACGGGTCCTTCAAATGTCCCTGAGTAGGGAATTTTGGAAAGCTAGGTTTGGAAGTAAATCATCTGTAGGGCCAGGTTGAAAATGGTCTGGCTCATCAGTGGTCCGTCCTTCCAACAGAAAAATTCATGCCTGCTTGGGTCACTTCAGAGTACTATTCTGCATTCATGTTTGAGAACATTTATCTTTCTTGGGCCTATAGATACCAGCCCCACACCTAGAATGGGGTGGGAAAGTGGGACATTTTCCTACTGGTTTCTTTTCAATGCCATCTTTCTATTCCTTCCCAGGGGACAGCCAGCCCCTAGATGTCTGCAGCATTTGGCATAACGGGCAGCTTTTACGCTACTCGGTCTCCCTAGTCGGTTACGGTTTCTACGGTGATGTAGTGAGCACCAGTGAGAAGCACCGTTGGATGGGGCCAGCGCGCTACACCTTTGCAGGTATATTTCAGCAGCAGAAGAAACCGGCTGTGATACGCTGGGTGAAGCGAGCTGGGAGAGGGAAAACATGCAAGGAAAACACAGACCCATAAAATGAAATTCTTCTTGACTGGCATGAAAGAAATCCAGGCTCAGGGGCCCTAGTAAGAGAGTACTCCTCCGTGCCCGGCCAGTTTTAAATTCCAGTTCTCAGGAGTTATTGAAGTATTTTTGAAAATGTGCATGATGCTACTTGAGCAGTGGTCTTTTCAAGAGAAAACATGATCATTTATGGGATATGAGTTTAGCTCCCCCCACCTCAGTCTTTTTGGAAAGGCACAGGAACCGTTTATTGCGACAACAGCTGCGGTTTCTGTGTCAGTTGTCGGATTCCTCCAAAACCACTCTCACGTGATAGGACAAATTACCAGCCTTTCTGTGTATCCTCCACTGGGATTCAGCAACACTGCACCTACCGCCCAGAGTTCCCTTGTGGGGAGATGGAGCGGTATATAAATTGAAACATAAATAAATAAATAAATAAATACATACATACCTACCTACCTACCTACCTACCTACCTACCTACCTACCTACATACTCTACTTAAAACATGCTTGCAGTACTCCAGAATTAAACAAAAGCCATTAAAAACAAAAGAACCCAAACCTTCTATGGATTTTCTGCCGGTGGTGGTGGTGGTGGTGGTGGTGGTGGAGTGTGCATGTGAGTGTGTGTGTGTGTGTGTGTGTGTGTGTGTACACACCCAGCCCAAGCCCTGCCTTCAGTTACTGTATTTTCTCTCTCAGGAGCCAAAGCAGTGCTAAGCAACCGCAGCTATGAAGGCACCGTGGAATTCCAGTTAGCTACGTCAGAGGAGACCAATCCGCGGGATCAGTCACGCTGCCGGTCAGGGTACGTTGATGGGAAACTGCAACAGTGGGATTTGCAACGATCGGCAAAGGCCAGGAACACAGCCGCAGAAGGGGGTAGAGCAGCCTTCTCCGATTTGTCTAATATTTTGGACTATAGCTCCCATGATTCCCAGCTGGCTAGGAATCAAGAAAATTGGGCTCCAAGACAGGAGGAGGACCGAGTGGGGAATTATATAGGATCGAATTGTAACACAAGCTCTCCTTTCCAGCTGCATGGTCTGTTCTGAGTCTAGCAAAAACCTCGTGGGTGAAAGCAAGGAAGAAAAATGTTCAGAACTCACGAAGCAGGCGGGTAAGAGCACCAGAAGACTTTTTTCCTTTTTAACTGCAAAAGTTAACTGACACTGAAAATTAATCTTACTAACCCTTGTGACAAGAAGCCTATAAGGTAAGCAAGCATTACTATCTCACAACCCCCACCTCCTCCATACTGGTGCTAGCCTGGGGCCAAGGGAATGTGCCTTGCCCTAGGTCACGGCTAAACCTTATAGACTTCAGATGGACTTAGAGTTTTACGGTCCATTTGGCTGCACCAGTTCTCTGCCTGGGCAATGACTCAAATCTGACAAGCCAGGCTGGAGTGATGGATGAGAGACACAAAATCTACACATAATCCAGTCATTTCTTGTCACAGAATGTGCTTTTACTAGCAACTTTTAAAAAAGCAAGCTATATACATGCACAGGTCTGATTACGTTTCCAGCCCATGTCTTGTTAGGTTGGCCAAATCTGTCTTAGGAAGTAGTCTTGTCTGAAGCTGGCCGACCTTTATCATAGGCATGCCCCATGTGGTTGAGATGGAGATGGCTTCCGTGAACGCAGGGCTACCCCCTGAATGGTTATGGCAATGGGCTAGAAACCAGGAGACTGAGAGTTCTAGTCCCACCTCAGGCATGAAAGCCGGCTGGGTGACCTTGGGCCAGTCCCTCCCTCTCAGCCTTAGGAAGGAGCCAATGGCAAACCAGGAGACTCAGAGTTCTAGTCCCGCCTTAGGCATGAAAGACGGCTGGGTGACCTTGGGCCAGTCACTCGCTCTCAGCCCAACTCACCTCACAGGGTTGTTGTGGGGAAAATAGGAGGAGGAAGGAGTATTTGGTATGTTTGCCGCCTTGAGTTATTTATAAAAATAATAAAGGCGGGATAAAAATTAAATAAATAAATAAAAGCACAGAAGCCTGACTCAGGGGGCAGTTTGGGTGGATGCCCTGGTCCCTGAATCCTTTCCTTTTCCCCCTCCCCCTCCCCCGGTTATGTTGCCAAAATACATCTGCAAATTGCCAAATTACAGTGGGAGGATTTTATTTTTTAAATAAAATAGATATGGGCATTCCATAATAGGCTAACTGTACTCCTTTTACTTAAAAAACATGAAAGAGGGGCAGAAAAACCTGCCACTTCCTGCTTTAGTGATACAGTATTGCATTACTGTCATGCCCCATGTAGCTGAAAAAGAAAAAAGTGTTTTAAAGAAGTGTGGCCTTCACTACCCTACCTCTGCCCAGCAAAAAAATTACCCTGGGAAAAGGGAACTGTTGAAGTAGAAATCTTTGTCCTAATTTCACCTTGGCTGCCAGCTTGCTGGGTGATCTTAAGCAAGCTCCAGTCTCCTAAATTCAGGATTCCCATATATAACAAGGAATAATAATAATAATACTGGTAATAGTAATAATAGTAACAATAATAGCAGCCTGTTTAATAAGGTGGCAATGTTTACACGTGGTGGCTCAGCGGGTAAGACGCCAGGCTTGTCGATCGGAAGATCGCAAGTTCGGAGGTTCGAATCCCTAGCCCTGCGTGACGGAGTGAGCTCCCGCAGTAGCCCCAGCTCTTGCCAACCTAGCAATTCAAAAGCATGCAAATGCAAGTAGATGAATAGGTAGCACTTCGGTGGGTAGGTAACAGCGTTCCACGTGCGTCTTGCGGCCACATGACCGTGGAAGCGTCTTCGGACAACGCTGGCTCTTTGGCTAACAAACGGAGATGAGCACCGGCCCCTAGAGTCAGACACGACTGCACAAATGTGCGGGGGGGAACCTTTACCTTTTTTTTTAATGTTTACACAGCTAATGGGTTCAGATTGCTTGAAGTGATGAACAGAAATCCTGTCAGTGTGTTTGGAAAGGTGATTATGGGGCACCTTTGTCTGCTATCCCTTGACCACTTGCCACGCAGTCGGTCTCCTGCTTCATTGACTTCCTGCTTCCTCGAGATCTCTCTCCTGGAAGAGGAAACTAAAGAGAACGTGTCTGGCAGGAGGTTTCTATTCTCAACGCCTCTATTTTGTAAACAGCAGGGAACCCAACCAGTCCAGGCTGCTTTGCTTTGCTTTGCTTTGCTTGCTCTCTTAAGGGTGGGGTAGAAGAGGGAGTGTCCTGAGCGCCCACATTTCTGCAGGAATAAAATACCGGGCAAATCCTCTGCCTGTGCTTTTGGCAGTCTCAGACCGGAACTGCTGGATCTAGGCTAATAGGGTTTGTCATTCGGCAGCCTAATTTCAGAAAACGAGGAGGGTTTGGCCCTGGAAAAAGCCTTGTAGTGGACAAAAAGTAGTAACAGAGAGTTGTTATCTCTTAGTAATAATGTCAGGAGGTTGTCAGGAAGAACTGGGATCCCCAACTAGCTAAGGAGCTTCCTGGGTTTAGATGCTCAGGATAAGCCGCTTTCTCCCCTCCAGGTGGTGAATGGCGGCGCGTTCATGGCAGCTTCCTGGCAGTCAACCTGACCTGCATGAGCAGTGCCTGCCCCAAGAGCCCCCAGGGTCTCTCGCCTTGCGCCCACTTGGCCGATGGAACTGCCGACCTCATTTTGGTGCACAAATGCTCGGTGTTCTCCTTCCTGCGGCATTTGAATCGGCACACCAATTGCTCAGACCAGGTATGGAGGGAGTGCCCTGGTGCTATCCTATTGACTTGGGAGTCAGGATTTCAAGACGTCATAGTTACGGTTCTGCACACGTGCATGCAAAGAGAACAAAGGATCAAATAAGCACATTTATTCCTGCTCTGGAACGGAGCCCTGGGGTGATTGGAGGGTAGAGCTGCCAATCCTCTCGCTCCATATTCCGAAGGTGGGGGGGAACTGAGGAGGGCGGGCTTTGGCAGGGCTGGGTGGGCTGACAGGTCTGAGGGAGGGTCAGCATTCTAGCCTGCCTGGCAAAGCAGTGATAGTGACATTGTTCTGATCCTCCCTGACCTCTCAGCAGCCTTCAGTACCACTGGCCATGATATCCTTCTTGACCACCCTGTATTAGGAGTGGGAGACATGGTGCTTCAGTGGTTCTTCTCCTTTTTTCATGGCCAGTTCCAGTCAGTCTTGGTGGGGGGAGAGTTGAGCCTGACACCCCTAACATGTGGGGTGTCACGGGTTCAGTGCTCTCACCCCATGAAGCTACTGGGGAAGGTCATCTGTTGGCACAGGGCCAGAATATCTATATACGGATTATATCCAGTTGCACATCCCGATCTTGGGCCAACCAAGTGATGCTGTGGAGGTCCTAGTCTGGATGGGGAGGAACAGACTTAAAATCAGCCCTGACAAAACTGAGCAGCTATGCATTTCAAATTCTCCTCTATCAAGGACTTTCCATCTTTAGTTCTGAGTGGGGTAGCACTCCCCCCAACAGAATTAGTGTGCAATCTGGAGGTCCCCTGGGTTCATAGCTCCTGCTGGAAGAGCAGGTGGCAGTTGTGGCTGGGGGTAGTGGGCTTTGTACCCTTCTCACAGTCGATCGTGCCTTAGTCACTTTGTGCATTGACTATTACAGTGTGTTCCACATGGGACTGCCCTTGAAGGCCACTTGGAAGCTGCATCTGGTCTGGAATGCAGCAGCATGGGTGGTTTTGAGGGCACCTTTGCACACCCATGTAACACCTCTGCTGTGCGAGCTGCACTGGTTACCAGTAAGCATCTGGGTGCAATTCAAGGTGCTGTTTTTGATTTTTAAAGCCCTTCTTGGCATGGAGCATAGATATCTGAAGGACCGCTTTTCTCTCCTTGCTTCTGCCCATCCGGTAAGATCTGGCTGAGTGGGCATGTTCCAGATCTCATTTTTAAAACAGTGCCATCTGATGGGCAGAGTGCCTTCTCTGTTGTGACGCTAGCCCTCTGGGGTTCAAATTGCCCCCGACCCTGCCATCCTTTAATGGCCTTGAAGACCTGGCTTTTTGGAAGTGTGTTCTGCTATGGGGTATTTATTAATGGCTTCCTCCAAGATCTAGAGCAGAGCTTTCCAAACTGTGTGTCGCGACACAAAAGTGTGTCGCCACACACAGCGTGGTGTGTTGCCACACCACCCGGAAGCGGCGGTGTGTGTGTGCACGGCGGCAGTGGCTGCCGCCGCCGCCACCATGCACACGCGCGCCGCCGCACGCCCCCCGGCGGCGCCACCGTGCACGCACACGCCCCCCCGTGCAGCCGCCGTGCGCGCGCGCGCGCCACCGCCGCTCATGTGTCGCCAGCGGTGGCACTTTGGAAAGCCCTGCTCTAGAGACAAGGGGCTGCTTCTGCTCAGGAGATGCAATTGTCTTCCACAGTTTGACTTGCCCTTTGTGAGCGTGCACCGGGTTCGGGCAGTTCGCTTCACCTCCTCCAAAGGGGAGGATTGGGAGGATGGACAACCAGATGCACAAGCACAGAACATACTCTGTGGGGGAATATGCCAAGGACGGCCACCAGTCAGCTGCTGGACCTGTGATGGCGAGACCTTGAACCACACTGACATCACCATCCGGTACGTGGTCGGATGGGGTGGGTCAAAGATTCCTGGGCTGAGCACAAGGGCACAGGGAAAGGGAGCACGGTTGGCCAACTTGGACTAATGGAAAAAAGCTTGTATGAAGTTTCGGACTCCTTCAGTGGAACCCTAGAAGGACCACAGCAATAACTAGTAGCCCAGGATGGGATTGAAGAGAGCTGGGCAATAATGAGTAATAGGAGGTGGGAGGTGGAGGAAGAGGGGGAAAAGCTCTGAAGGCTTGGTCAGGCTAGCGAGCTCCCCAAAAGACAGGGGAGGGGTGGCTTCCAAAAAGAGTGCAAATCTTGCATGCTGGCTCAGATCTGCCCACTGGATTGCAATGTTTAAGGTAACAGGAGGGCGTTTTTTAATGCATGGAGAAGGATCATATTAAGTGGAGCTGCTGTCCTGGCGCTATCTACTTTTTAGTATGCAGATTCCAGCACACCACTAAAAAGGCCAAAGGGGACGCTTGGCCTGAAAAAAGTTGTGCAGCTCTGGCCTAGAGAAAATACCAACTGGAAGGTATCCAAGAATATTGCAAGATTCTGACAAGGTTCTTCTAAGAGGGAGCAGCTTTATGTTGCAAATTACCGTATACTGCAGTCACTGTTCTATCAGTGCTTTTTCTGATCTTCTCCCCGCTTAGAGTACACAGGAGTCTCATCCATCTCTTTGCCCGTGGAATCGAACAGGAGCCCAGCATATCCTAGCAGCTTTCTGCCAAACGAAAGACGGCCTGATGGAAGGCGAGGCTCCTCCTGAGGACATCAGACCACGGCCCCAAGAGAGTCACTGCCTAATACATTTATTTATTAGGAACTGAGCCCAAAAGGTTCAAGGATAGAAGCTGGGCCTGAGAGAAAGTTCAGTTCCAATGATCAGAGACAGCGTCCTCCGTAGAGACGTGCTGCCCCAGCTCTTGTCTGAGGCTGCTGCCTTGTCCTGGGGAAAGGCAGAGGCGTGGATGCTAGGTTGGCTACACAGGCCCCAGGCTCCCTGCTCCCATATTTTACAGCCTTCAGGCCAGCTGCAATTGTGCAATACTGAGATTCAATTGCCTAAATGCAGGTAGTCCTCGACTTACGACCACAATAGGAACCAGAAAATTCGTTGAGCAGTGTGGTCATTAAGCGAGGCATCACGTGACCGCACCTGATTTTACAGCATTGCAGCGGTCGTTAAGCGAATCAACACAGTCATGAAGTGAATCACATTGTCGTTAAGCAAATCACACGGTTCCCCATTGATTTTGCTTATTGGAAGCCGGCTGGGACGATCGCAGATGGTGATCACGTAACCCCGGGACGCTGCAGCGGTTGTAAGTGCAAGGACCAGTCATAAGTCATTTTTTTCAGTGCCTTTGTAAGTTTGAATGGTCACTAAACGAATGGTTGTAAGTCAAGGACTGCCTGTAGGTGAAGATTAAGGCCAGCTAATTGTTACAAGTAGACTTAAGACCTCTCAAACATACACTGCTCTAGAGACACAGAATGATGAGGGAGTTTTTGTAATAACTTTCATTTACAGAACAGCATCATGTACAAAATCCAAAGGAGACTGAACAGGAATGTAAGAAGTAGTTGCAAGTAAAAGCAGAGCTGGTGCAATTGATAGAGCAGCATACGTAGATGAGGGAGGAGGATGGGGTGTGGGAGAAAAAAAAATCTCTGCAGCTTCCCCACACCTTGAGCAGCTTTCCCAGTATAGCAGCAGAAACTGGAATGGGACAGTAAGCTTATCTGATGCCAGCCCTTCAGAGGGCATTGAGAAACAGAGTGTACCTCTTACGCAAGGCCCACCAAGAGGGCAGTGGAAGAAGATGCTGTTCAGTCCACACTGAAGAGACCCCACTGGAGCTGGAGGAGTGCACCAATGCCTAAGCCCAACCAGTTGCTCCCTCAGGCAAGATGAGCATGTTACAGTCTTTGGGTAGGACACCGAGAGGCCACTGCCCGGCCCGGCCAGCTCGGTTTCTCTGGAGAGGTGTGGAGTTGAGCTGTGGTTGCCACTCCAAGAGGCGGAGGCTGGCAGGATTCACAGCTTGTGAGGATTGACCCACCGGTAGGTGCCTTCGTACTGAAATCCAACTCTCTTCATCAGTTCATCAGCCTCTGCAGGGCCACGGCTAGAAGATTAAAGCCCCCCCACCCCACCCATTAGCACTTCTGGAAACACGGCCACGAGCAAGCCTCACCGATGCTCGTGACTATTTCCGATTCCGAACTGCCCCTCTTCTCACCTCCTGAGAAACTATAAGAGCTTCTTCAATGATCCAGAGATGGCTGGTGTGCTGTTTTCATTTCAGTGAAATAACAACTGAAATTCACAACAGTCCTTTACATTTCTTCTGGCCTAAATCTCTCCCCCCACCTGCTCTCGGGATCCAAGAGAACATGAATGCAGAGGGGCCAGGCAGCCTTGGCACTCTTAAGTTGCTTATTTGATTCTACCACTGGGCCAGTCCCAGGCCCAAGCCTTTGTCTAACCTTGTCATGTGACAAGGATCTATGAATGCGTCCTAGTACAGTATAATCATTACTGGAAACTGGTGTCTGGTAAGTAGGGACATAGCTGCCTTCTGTGACACACTCAAGGGGGTCAAATCCATTGCGAGGGCCAGTAGGTCAGCTGAAAGACAAACCTGCCCTGTGATGGCTGTTTCTAGAGGCCAGAAAAGGCTAGGAGTGAACCTTCTGTGTATGTACAGGGTCACGTGCAAAAGGTTTGGGACAGTGCGTCAACTCTGTAGTCTGCTTTTCAAAGGAAGCATTGCCGCCCTCCCAACAACCTGCGTATTTATTTAAAGCACGCCCTGCAGTCTTTTCTAACCTCACCTGCCATAGCGATAGGGAATTGGCTTGGTCTTCTCTGCCTCGATTTTGTGGAGCAGCGGAGTGAATATACGCCAGGCCTCTCGCAGCTCGTCACTGAAGGAGAAGGCAGCAGGGTTAGGCTGGGTCGTAGAAATCCAAAGAAGCCCTAGAAAAGGGTTGCTACCAGGCCAGGTTGTATAACCCCCACTGAGCATTGACTGATCAGCCCGTTCTGGGTCTCAATCTGCAACAGCAGTTCAAGGATTTCAAACTAAAAGGAACTATGCCATAATGCCCTATGCACATCACAGATAGGCATGACCCGTGGAAGAAACCTAGTGAAAAAACTCTGAGCCAAGTGCCACCAAGAGTTTGGAAAAGACAGCAGCCCCGTTTAGACAGAACTTCGGTTTTTCTCCCAAAGGTGTCCCGATGACCTCCCCACACGCACCTGCGCACAAAGTGCATCTGGCTGCCACAGAAAACATCCAAGATGAGGCGCTCGTAAGCATCTGGGAGTTTCACATCCTGTGCAAAAGGACAGAAACGAGATGTTTGTTTTATTTATTTATTTTCTATCCCACCTTTATTATTTTTATAAATAACTCAGGGCGGGGAACATACCCAATACTCCTCCCTCCTCCTATTTCCCCACAACAACAACCCTGTGAAGTGAGTTGGGCTGAGAGAGAGTGACTGGCCCAAGGTCACCCAGCCGGCTTTCCTGCCTAAGGCGGGACTAGAACTCTCAGTCTCCTGGTTTGCTATTGGCTCCTTCCTAGGGCTGAGAGAGAGGGACTGGCCCAAGGTCACCCAGCCGGCTTTCGTGCCTAAGGCGGGACTAGAACTCACAGTCTCCTGGTTTCTAGGGTTCGGTCATTGAGAACAAACTGAACATGAATCAGCAGTGTGAAACAGCTGCTAGAAAAGCTAACTTAGTTCCAGGCTGCATCAAAAGAAGCATTGCACAAAAGATACATCAAGTCCATATACCCTCTACTCTGAACTGGTGAGACCGCACCAGGTGTACCGTGTAGCAACAAAGATGATATAGGGACTTGAGGATATACCTATGATAACAGA
Source organism: Charina bottae (assembly GCA_023362775.1). Classification (NCBI taxonomy): domain Eukaryota; kingdom Metazoa; phylum Chordata; class Lepidosauria; order Squamata; family Charinaidae; genus Charina; species Charina bottae. Next base: position 11,329,562 of record JALMGJ010000021.1, on the reverse strand, counting down.
CTAAAGGAACTTGGGATGCTCAGTATGGAGAATAGATTGAGGGGAGACCTGATACTCATTCAGCATATTAAAGGGTACCATAGGGAAGATAATAAAGAACTATGTTAATGGCCACAGAAAGTAGAACCAAAAATAATGGCTATAGGTTGCACCAACCAAGATTTCTTTTAGATACAAAGAAAAACTTCCCGGTGGTAAGATCTGTACAATGGCGGAACAGTCTACCTATGGGGGTTGAGGGTTCTCCACCTTTGGAGGTTTTTAATAGGCTGGACAGCCCCCCTTGAGAATGGTTTATTTATTTATTTTCTATCCCACCTTTATTATTTTTATAAATAACTCAAGGCGGTGAACATACCTAATACTCCTTCCTCCTCCTATTTTCCCCACAACAGCAACCCTGTGAGGTGAGTTGGGCTGAGAGAGAGTGACTAAGATGGCCTATTCCTAACAATTAGCTCTGGAAATAAAGCATTTAGAAGCAGATAGGACATCTTGACTATGAAAGTGCAGTGTTAAGAGGTCTAATGTGGTTACACAATGTCAAGTGATGACTCTCATGTCTGAAAGAGTCACTGCAATATGCCGGAATTCACATATTAAGCTAAGCCATACTTTAGAAACCCTGATGAAGGGGTTCACATCCTGCCTACCCAAAATCAAACTAACCACATTTGTGAATCCAATCTGCCCATTGAAAGACAACGAATATATGTTATTCAAGGGATATCCACATGTTTAATTCCTAGATCTCCATGTGGGCTAGAAAATAGATGGAGGTATGTCTGAAAATATGCCAGCAGTAATTTAACTTTTTAGAAGATAGGGAACAACAACTATATGCTCCTTGGGTTTCTAGACTGTATGGACTCATCACCTCCCCATCACCCTACGTATTGCTACCCTGGTATTCAAACCAATACAAACTATGCCCCATTTACTAGCGATGTTCACACAACACATCTATCCTGGTTATTGAATTAGCCCGTTTTCTGGGTTCAAACAATACACTGAAGTATTAATTAACCAAACAGGCTAGGTTCATAAAATGCACTAACCTAACAATTCCACCCCCATCCCCAAATCATCCCTAAATCTCCCTTGGGGGAGATGGAGCGGTGATATAAATCGAGTTATAAATAAAAAATAAAATAAATCTAATGAAGCTTAGTATGTTGTGTGAATAGATTGGCTAGTTGTATTCTTTAGCTGACCAAGTTTAGCATGTTGTCTAAGCACAACCATGGACATCCAGCTGATGTGTACCTACTTGTCTATATAGCAGGCACCTTGAACCTTTATGAATATAAAGTTTTGTTGCTTATACTTTCCTTGGCAGATAAAATAACGTACTTTGTAGCGGTTGCCGTAAGTCAGGTCCAGCTCAGATTCTTCTGGGTTGAAGAACATGCCTGGTTTCTTGGTCATCATCTTGGTGTAGACGGCCTCATTGGGCTGCACACGGATCACCAGTTCATTGCGCTTACACTGGCGGTCAAAGATGTCACCCGGCACCTCCCGGAACTGCAGCCGTACCTCTGCCTTGCGCTCGTTCAGTGCCTTGCCACAGCGCAAAACAAACGGTACTCCTACAGGGGGAGTATTAAATAGGCAATGAGATAGAAGGACACCGCCCTACCCCCCCCCCCTACATTTGACACTATTTCCCCCCAGCTCAAAGCATGTTTTTCTTTGGCTGGTCCTTTGCTGCGTGGTTACACTCACCATCCCACCTTTCATTGTCCACATACAACACAGCAGCAGCAAAGGTAGGGGTGGTGGAACCAGCTGGAACTGTGGAGTCATCAAGATAGCCCTTCCGAGCCTCTCCTTTCCCAGACGGATTGCCCACATACTGACCAAGTACTACATCTTCACATTTCACTTCTGAGATGCACTTCAGAACCTTTACCTAACAGAAAAACATGGGGAGAGTCCAATATCACACATCAGCAGAAATGAACCGAAAGGGGCGGAGTCAACTGCATCAGTTCTAAGTCTCAGTACAAGCAGTCAACTTAGCAGGGGAAACTACATGTGACCAACATGCAGGTTTTCCAATTGGCGGGAAGATACACTTGTGCACTTGTTATACACACAGAAAAACAGTCTCCAGCTGAAAATGATAACAACACTGAACGTTATTTATCTTGACTGAAGAAACCTTTAAGGGAAGGTAATTTAGCAGAAAGAACTGCTCCAGTTTGATCAGCATTGGTGTTCAGGTCATTATGAGACACTAACTTTTCTGGGGGGTTTTTTTTGGAAGAAATGGAAATGCTTTAGGAAGATCTAGTCTAGGTGCTTTGTAACTCATTCCTATTTTAGAGATATATCAGGGGTCCTCTGCTTTTAGGCCGCTGAGCATGTCTGAACTTTGAGAACAGGTGTTCTGACAAAATGGCTGTTATGGCAAGCACAGCTAGACACAAAATATCCAAGTTACTTTCAGGCAGACTGGTAAAGTTGCTCCTCGCCATCTCCTGTAGCCCCCTCCTCCGGAGACCCCACGTAGCCCTTGCCTTTTTTCCTGGGCAGATGGGCACGTACCCAATCAAGGGACTGAGATGCAGCCATTCATGAGTGTTTTTTTTAAATCTAATGCCTGTGGGATCCAGAAGCATCCTTGGAAATAAAGATGATGTTTGAAGCCAACACACTGCTTTATAGTTCATTTAGTTTTGTAATTAAAAGAACCTAGAAAGATTACACCTAGGAAGCTCTGAGCCTAAGATGAGCAACAAGGGAAGCCCTGGCAGCAGGTGGAGATCCAAGGAGGCTCGGCAGAGTGAGCAGCAGGAGGCGGCAAAATGCAGCTTTGGCCAAAGGCATTGAGTCAGAAGAACCACGGTCCTACCTTCTCATCACGCACATCATCCGAGTTGGTAGAAGTTGGCTTCTCCATGGCTACCAGGCAGAGCATCTGAAGAAGATGATTCTGCATAACATCCCTACAGAAATAGCAGGAGGGGGGGGGGGTTGGTTATTATTATTATATACTGTACACATTAACGTGGAATCATAGCTGCCAGTTCTTTAGCTGGTGTTGGCCTTCATTCGCATTGAGTTCTTCCCAAGAACCTAGGATGTCGTAATGTATCGGCATAGTATATATGCGGATTATTATTATTATTAGCCACCCAACTCCAAAAACACTCTGGAGCCGACCTCAGATGTGTGGGACCGGCTCTTAATAAACCCCTCCAGTCATGGCCTTGCTGCTTGTGTGCATTGCAAGTCCTCAAAACCCAGCATATCTGGAAGGCACCAGCTTGGATCAGGCTGCTCTGATCCACAGATCTCAAACCACCACTTTCCATATTATCTTTGCTGCTCTGCAGCAAATTCACTACAGAGTTTCTTTGCATGTGAGTAGACATGCAGTGGCGAACATGCAAATATGATGGCTGGAAATCAAGCCTTGGCAGCCACTTAAATCCAGAAAAATATGTTGGACCAACAGTTGTAAGGTGGCTGTATTCCAGTCAGTGTGATACTACGAGAAATAGCTGAACTGTACATATGCGGCAAATGTGCTGGAGTGCAGAAAAATAGAGAATGTGGGATGAGATAAAGGACTCAAATTGCAGGGCTAAGTTACAAGCTATTTTGGGAGGTGTGGAGTTTTCAAGAATATTTAATATCTCTATACCTGGGGATGCCCTTCTGCAAAACACCATCCACAATTATTCATTTTTCCCCAGCTAATTTCTGAAACTGAAAAGTAAAGTTGGAGAGGACTTTTGGTGGCTGTGAAAGTTATCAAGCATCTCCTCTGAAACTGCCCAGCAACCCTACACTTCCTTCTTTTTTACATCTAATTACCCATTTTTCTCTGATACTCTGTAGTTTATTTATTTATATTTCCAACTTATATCACCGCCCATCTCCCCCCTTGAAAACTAGCATGTTAAAGAGAAAGCTAGATTAACCGTGTTAATTTTCTATGTGGAGGATTCTTTCTTCCATGGAGAAGCATTCCTCTCCACCTACAGACTGCAATGGCGTCTCACTCGCTGGATCGTCACCTTGTTGTGGTGAGTGGGCTTGTGTGTTCCCAATGAACCCTGTGAGCGAAGCCGTCGGGAGTCATGTACTCCTGGTAGGGTCACCCATGGCGGTAAGATCCAGGGGGAGGAACCAGACAAAGAACGATCCAAGAAAGTCCTCAACGGCAGAACAGGCGGAAGATAACAAGGTGTATTGTTACAACGGCTGCGAAGGCGGATGAAGGCTGCAGCAGACAAAAGGTCACCAATCGTCATGGTATCCATGCCATTGGATTAGAGCCTTTTTCTGTGAAGGTTGTGTGCTGATCGTTGTGCACCGATCTCCACACATAAAACAAATTCACGCACAGGCGTCTTCCAACCACACCAAACCCAAAACAACCAAAAGTCCCATGGCGATTGACGAATGGCAACGGGGGCAGGACTGTGAAATCCGGAAGCTCTTAGTCATGGACCAGCACATGGGCGGTGGATACGGATTCAGTCGCCCTAACTCAAGGATCGAGGCAGTTGAGTAGTTCGGCAGCTGTATCCACGACTGAGCAGCCCTATTTAGGATCCACTCTGCTCACCCCATATGGGGAGGGGGCTAGAAAAGGTGCCTTAAACATAGTCTGCCTCATTTTCTCCCTGACTGGATTACCACGACCAGTGGGGTCACCATCTAGCGGTCGTAAAAAACACATGAATTTTGGAACATGGAATATACGGACACTGCAAGACAATATGGATAGTGAACAACCTGAACGTAGGACTGCCATTATTGCAAGGGAGCCGAGACATTTTAATATTGATATAGCAGCACTCCAAGAAACTCGAAGAGCAGGAGAAGGACAGTTGAAGGAAGAAAAAGGAGGTTATACCTTCTTTTGGAAAGGACTGCCTGAACAAGAACGACGAATACATGGGGTAGGCTTTGCTATCAAAAACGACCTTGTGAAGCTCGTCAGAAGTTCCCACTGGGATTAACGAACGACTCTCAACTTTCCGAATAAAACTCGCCAAAAACCAACAGGCAACTATCCTAAGTGCTTACGCACCAACACTAGATGCAGATGAGGATATCAAGGAAAAATTTTATACCCAGCTGGACACCATCTTATCAGAGATACCAAAGGAGGATAAAATTATCCTCCTGGGCGATTTCAATGCAAGAGTTGGGCGTGACTTTGATTTGTGGCCAGGGATCATTGGGAAAGAAGGAGTTGACAACAGCAACATGAATGGAATCTTACTTCTGACTAAATGTGCAGAGCATAACCTTGTCATTACTAACATACTCTTTCGCCAGAAAAATAAATTTATTTTAAAGTTTTATTAAAGTTTTAAATATACAAAGTTAAAAGTTGAAAATGAAACAGAAATAGAAATACAAATTAAAAAGAAAAGAAAAGTGTAGTAAAGTAAAAGAAAGAAAGAAAAAAACAAACATAGAAATTAGATAACTTCCGATCTATCTATGGTCATAAAAGTAAAATAGATAGTTTGTTCTTACATGCTGGCTATTCATATAACATTCATATATATTTCTTGTCTAATATATACTATTTATATATATTCTAATCGTCAAAACCCCATGCAAGCTTTACTCCTCCTGCTTTTTGCAAATAGTCCATCAGAGGCTTCCACTTTTTAAGAAAGTAATGGTTTGAGTTTTCTTTTAATAAGCAAGTCAGTTTGTCATTTTCTGCCATCTCTAATAATTTCAACATCCATTCCTGTATCGTTGGTACACTTTGGTTTTTCCAATTTTGTGCATATAAAAGTCTTGCTGTTGTAATCATGTATTGTATTATTCTAAAGAAATGTTTTTCTATTTGTACATCCCAAATTCCAAGTAAAAAAAAATTCTGGTTTAAATGGTATTCGTATCTGTAGTATATTTTGCATCAATGAATGTATGTCAGTCCAAAATTCTTTTGCAGTTTTACATGTCCACCACATATGATAAAAAGACCCTTCTTGTTTTTTACATTTCCAACATAAGTTGGAAATATTCCCATACATTTTTGACAGTTTTTGTGGAGTCAAATACCATCGGTACATCATCTTATAAAAGTTTTCTTTTAGGTTGTAACATAATGTAAATTTTAATCCTTTAGTCCACATGTCTTCCCATTGTTGAAGTTGTATATTGTGGCCGATATTTTTTGCCCATTGAATCATACAGTCTTTAACTTGTTCCTCCACCATTTCTCCTTTTAACAATAATTTATACATTTTAGCAATTAAATGTTCATCAGTTTCACATAATTGTATTTCAAATTCTGATTCAGTTTGTTCAAATTCCATTTTTTTTATCTAATTTAAATTTTAAGTTGCATATAGGAGAGCCATTGAAAAGTGTATCCTTCTTGAGCAAGTTCTTCTTTTGATTTTATTACATAATGTCCTTGTTCTTTTTTTAAAAGATCCTTATATGTCAACCACTTATCTTTATTTCTTACTTCTGTTCTGTAAAAGGCTTCTTGCGTGGAAATCCATAAAGGTCTCTTATAACATAAAGTTGGTTTATATTTATTCCAAATTCTCAACAGGGATCTTCTAATATAATGATTTTTAAAGTCCACATTAACTGTAGCCTTATCATACCACAGATATCCATGCCATCCAAATCTTAATTCATGTCCTTCCAGATTTAATAATTTTTCATTTTTCAAAACAATCCATTCCTTAAGCCATACCAAACCACAAGCTGCATGATACAATTTCAAATTTGGGAGTCCTAAACCACCTCTTTCACCAGAAAAATAAATTTAAAACATCATGGAAGCACCCATGGTCGAAGCACTGGCATCTTTTAGATTATGTAATTGTCCGTGCTAGAGATCGCGTGATGTACTTCTCACCAGAGCCATGACGAGCACCGATGACTGCTGGACAGACCATCGATTAATTCGATCCACAATGGCCATAAAGATTGTCCCTCATCGTAAGCTCCAAGGAAGAAAACCAAGGCGTAAAATGAATACACTGGCCCTTCAAGATTCTATTAAATGAGCTTACTTTCAATCAACTCTCAAGGAACATCTGCCTATGGAACTTCCTGAAAATGTTGAGGAACACTGGGTTAAATTGAAGACTTCTATTATTTCAGCCTGTGAACAAACTATCGGATACCAAACTAAGAGACATCAGGACTGGTTTGATGAGAACGATAGTGAGATTGAACATATTATTGACAAGAAAAGGAAAGCCTTCCGGATATGGCAAAAAGATATTAACTGTGCCGTTAAGAAAAAAATCTACACCAGTGCAAAGGCAGAAGTCCAAAGAAGAACTAGAGAACTTAAGAACATATGGTGGATAAAAAAAGCCCAAGAAACCCAACATTTTGCAGATGCTCATGATGCACGGGGCTTTTTTAATGCCATAAAGGCCATCTATGGACCAACAAACCATGGTACAAATCCCTTACGCTCAGTAGATGGTGCTAAACTTCTAAAGGACAAAGAGTCTATTGCACTGCACTGGAAAGAGCATTACTACAATCTCCTTAATCGTCACTCTACTGTGGCTGATGAAGTCTTCTTGCAAATCCCGCAAAAACAAATAAGAGATGAGCTTGCAGTACCCCCTAGTTTGGAGGAAGTCAGTAAAGCCACTAAACAAACGAAAAATAACAAAGCTAGTGGACCTGATGGGATTCCTGCTGAAGTCTTTAAAGAAGGCGGGCCTGAACTTACACAACAACTTCATAAGCTCATCGAAAAAATCTGGATGAGGGAGGAGATTCCAGCAGACTTTAGGGATGCCATAATTATCACTCTCTTTAAAAAGGGTGATAGAACAGACTGTGGAAACTATCGAGGCATCTCCCTTCTAGCTACAGCAGGCAAAATCCTGGCAAAGATCATTGCAAACCGTCTCCTATCTGTATCAGAAGACATCCTCCCTGAAATGCAAAATGGCTTCCGCCCTTCCAGGGGAACAGTGGATATGATCTTCACTGCACGACAGCTTCAAGAAAAATGCAAGGAGCAAAACCGCCCTCTGTACATGGCGTTTATTGATCTGACTAAAGCTTTTGATACTGTAAATCGTACTGCTCTCTGCACCATCCTTCTGAAAATCGGATGCCCTGATAAATTTGTGAACATCTTGCGGCTACTCCATGACAACATGATGGCAACAATCCTGAATAACAATGGCTCTCAAAGCGATCCATTTAAAGTGGAATCCGGCGTTAAACAGGGATGTGTTATTGCTCCAATCTTATTCGCTATCTTCATCGCTATGATTATACACCTTGTTGAAGAGAAACTTCCTACTGGTGTAGAAATTATATATCGAACAGATGGAAAGCTTTTTAATCTTAGTAGGCTGAAAGCAAAAAATAAGGTAATTACAACTTCTGTTATAGAACTTCAATATGCTGATGATAACGTAGTCTGTGCACACTCCGAGGACGATCTTCAAACTATCCTAAACGTCTTTGCAGAAGCATATGAAAAGCTCGGCCTCTCGATTAACATTAAAAAAACCAAAGTGCTTTACCAGCAAGTTCGAACCAATCCCTCTGCAGCGCCATCAATCCAGCTTAAAGGTGTGTCACTAGAAAATGTCGACCACTTTTCTTATCTCGGCAGCCATCTATCTACAAAAGCCGACATTGACGCTGAAATTCAGCATCGCCTGAGCTCTGCGAGTGTAGCTTTCTCCCGAATGAAGCATAGAGTGTTTGAGGATCGGGACATTCGCAGGGAGACCAAAATGCTTGTTTACAAAGCCTTTGTACTACCAACCCTTCTGTACGCCTGTGAAACATGGACCCTCTACAAACGCCACCTCCAACTTCTTGAAAGATTCCATCAACGCTGCCTCCGAAAAATTCTGCAAATTACTTGGGAAGATAGGCGGACTAATGTTAGCGTATTAGAAGAAGCGAAAACCACTAGCATTGAAACAATGATCATCCAACATCAACTTCGCTGGACCGGCCATGTTGTTCGAATGCCTGACCATCGTCTTCCAAAGCAGCTACTTTACTCCCAACTTAAGAATGGAAAACGGAATATTGGTGGACAGCAAAAGAGATTCAAAGACATTCTCAAAGCTAATTTTAAAAAATGTAATATCAGCATTGAGAACTGGGAAGCCCTAACTCATGAGCGTTTCAATTGGAGGTCAGCCTTTATTAATGGCGCTATGGACTTTGAAGAAGCACGAGTACAGGGCGAAAGGGAGAAAAGAGCTAAAAGGAAGGCACGTCAGCCAAACCCTCATCATGACCGTCTCCCACCCGGAAACCTATGCCCTCACTGTGGGAGGTTGTGCGGATCCAGAATTGGCCTTTATAGCCACTTACGGATCCACTGTTAAAATTTTACCTTTGGAAGACAATCTTACTCGGCTACGAGTGATCGCCAATGATGATGGCGGCAATAGCGTGTTCTAGAATGCCTTCCTGCTACTGAAGGAAAAGGATCTTCTTGGATCCGAATATCGTGTCGGTCATTTACTGTATTAACATACTGGTTTGCCAATATATACCCAATAACCCAAAGAGGGAGCCACATCCCATCCCTCCAATCCCCAGCACATACCCTTTTAAAAAAAGTTTTGACCATGCACAATTAATAAAACAATATTTAAACTCAAAGAAAAGAAAATAATAGAAACCTAAACAAAAGATTTTTCTTTTAAATCCTGAAACAAACTAAGAAAAAAAGGGGGGGAAATTACCTTATATATTATACTTATCAATAGTCACCGGTTTACTAATACATAAAATGGCAAAGGTTCCCCCCGCACATTTGTGTAGTCATGTCTGACTCTAGGGGCTGGTGCTCATCTCTGTTTGTTAGCCGAAGAGCCAGCGTTGTCCGAAGACGCTTCCACGGTCATGTGGCCGGCATGACGCACGCGGAACTCTGTTACCTACCCACCGAAGTGGGTATTTGCATACTTGCATTTGCATGCTTTCGAATTGCTAATTACTAATTACTAATACATACAGTACTATAATATAAATACAATTTGTTTTTGTAAAATATCACAAAATCTCTGCCACAGCAACACATATGGCTGCATCTCAGCCCCAGCACATACCGAATAATGCCAAAGTCGTCGAAGTAGCCTCCCCGGCCCTCTGTGCCAAATGGTTCTTTGAAAGTCAGGATGACACAGGCCACATTGTCACGGTTCCAGATGGGGCCAAATATCCGGTTTCCAAATCTATAAAGGAAACCGAAGATGATCTGAGTCAGTGGCTGCAAAGTGGAGGTGTCTCAGACAGTCAAACCATGGGGCCTCTAATTTTACAGGCTGGGCCCTGCTCCACCCAACAATGCTGTTTCCCACACCCTATAAAAATGATGCCATGTTGGTATTAAGGTTAAGGAAAGCTTCCACACAGTAAGAGTCAAGTTTTAAGGAGTTTGGTACAGAGTAAACAAGAGGAGGTAAATCTGATCCTAGTAGCTGCTATCTGGGCCCCACCGGCCCTGCGTAGATCCACTTGATGGCCTATCTTCCCTACTCCCAGGCTTTTACTTTACCTGAGCACCATCAGGTTCTGCACCATCTCCTTGCCCAGGTAGTGGTCAATGCGGTAGATCTGGTCTTCTCTAAAAAGTGCCGAGATGTGATTGGACAGATCATTGGAGCTATCCAAGTCCTTGCCAAAAGGCTTTTCCACAATGAGCCGATTCCAGCCACTGGAGATTTGGGAAGGAAAGAGGGCAGCAAAAGGCAGAGTTTTGTCTGTGAGCCATATAAGCATGGGTGATTGAAGCCAAGGGAGGCTGCTCCAAAGTAATGCCATCCATGTTCTGCTTCGTACACCACTGATCAAGCAACTTACTCTAAGTATGTAAGTATGTAAGTACTGCCTGTATCTTTGCAGCCATAAACAGAAACAACCCAACCTCTTTTCTCCTCTATTTTACTCCTTTAGTATTTATTATTTATTTATTTAATTTATTCCCCGCCCATCTCCCATACAAGGGACTCTGGGCGGGTTACAATAATCAAGACTTAAAAATTTAAAATATTTAAAACCATACAAGTAGAAAATGTATAAAAATAAATAAAATATAAAATAAAATAAAATAAAATAGAATCCCAGATGGATTGGAGACCGTAGCATAGGTCTTATTGCTACGGGGCCAGCCAACCCCAGGAGGCACTTCCACCTCCGTTGTCCCAGGCCAGGCGGCAGAGCCAGGTCTTAAGGGCCTTCCGAAAGGCCAGGAGTGAAGGGGCCAGTCTCACCTCCGGGGGCAAGATGTTCCATAAGGCGGGGGCTGTCGCAGAGAAAGCACGCCTCCTGGACCCCGCTAGATGGAGTTCTCTTGTTGAGGGGGTCCGAAGCATGCCTTCTCTGCACGCACGGGTGGGGCGGGCTGACGTTATCGGGACGAGACGGTCCCTCAGGTACCCTGGTCCTATGCCATATAGGGCTTTAAAGGTAATCACCAACACCTTGAATTGGACCCGGAAGCAAACTGGCAACCAATGCAGCTCGCGTAGCAGTGGTGTTACATGTGCCGATCTTATGGCACCCGTAACTGCTCGCACCGCCGCATTCTGTACCAGCTGAAGCTTCCGGATACTCTTCAGGGGTAGCCCCATGTAGAGCGCATTACAGTAGTCTATGCGGGAGATGACAAGGGCATGAGTGACTGTTCGGAGGGCCTCCCGATCCAAGAAAGGGCGTAACTGGCGCACAACTCGTTGTGCAAAGGCCCTCCTGGCCACGACTGCCACCTGCTCTTCGAGCAGGAGTCGCGAGTCCAGGAGGACCCCCAGATTCCGCACTGGATCTGAGTGAGGTAGTGCAACCCCACCCAGAACCAAAGATGACAACTTCCCGGATCTAGGGGGGCCGTCAATCCACAGCCACTCCGTCTTACCAGGGTTCAGTTGAAGCCTGTTGTTCCCCATCCAGACCCCCACAGCCTCCAGACACTGAGATAGGGCATCGACCGCATCACCTACTTCACCCGGGATGGAGATGTATAACTGGGTATCATCAGCATATTGGTGATACCTCATCCCGTGGTGACGGATGATCTCGCCCAGCGGCTTCATGTAGATGTTGAATAGGAGAGGAGAGAGAACCGATCCCTGCGGCACCCCACAAGACAGGGGTCGCGGGTCAGCTCTCTCCTCCCCTATCAACACCGACTGGGAACGGCCCTGGAGGAAGGAGGTGAACCAGCGCAAAACCACGCCGCCCGCCCCCAACTCCCTGAGCCGCCCCAAGAGTATACCATGGTCGACGGTATCAAAAGCCGCTGAGAGATCTAAGAGAGCCAGGATGGACGCACTCCCTCCATCCCGCCCTCGCCAGAGATCATCCATAAGCGCGACCAATGCAGTCTCTGTCCCATATCCCGGCCTGAAACCTGACTGAAAAGGGTCCAGATAATCCGTTTCTTCCAGAATCCTCTGGAGTTGCAGCGCCACCACCTTCTCAACCACCTTTCCCAAAAAGGGAAGGTGGGAGACTGGGCGAAAATTGCCCAGAATAGTAGGGTCCAAAGACGGTTTTTTGAGGAGGGGGTGCACCAGCGCCTCCTTAAAGGCCGCCGGGAACACCCCCTCACTCAAGGATGAATTTATAATCGCCAGGACCCAGCCACATGTCACCTCTCTAGCTGATTTCACCAGCCAGGAGGGACATGGGTCAAGTTGACATGTGGTGGCATTTACAATCCCAAGGATCCTGTCTACTTCATCAGGCCCAACAGGATCAAACTGCTCCCAGATAACATGGTAAGTACGAGCCTCTGGCATCTCCCCAGATCTTGTCTCACGCTTGGAGTCCAACTTGGAATGAATCTGAGCGATTTTGTCCTGCAGATGCTCAGAAAACTCTTCCGATCGGCCCTGTAGATGGGTCTCCCCTTGCTCCCGACCCAAGAGCGATCTTGTAATCTTAAACAGGGCCGTCGGACGGCATTCTGCAGACGCAATAAGAGCGGAGAAATATTCACGTTTCGCCGCTCTTACCGCCACAAGGTAGGCCTTAACAGCGGCTCTAGATTGTGTTCGGTCAGATTCCGTCTTCGTCTTTCTCCAGCGGCGCTCTAGACGTCTCTTAACCCTCTTCAAAGCCCTCAACTCCTCCGTAAACCACGGAGAGTGACGGGCCGAACAGGGCCGGAGAGGTCGCATAGGCGCGATAATCTGAGACAGGCCCATAGCTGCCATGGTAGCCATGAACTCCCGGGCTGCCTCCGAGGACCGCCCCAGGGACGGCAGATTGAAATCCCCCAGAACCATAAGTCTGGGAAACTCCACTGCCAGCCCTGAGACAGCCTCGAGCAGCTCAGGCAGGGAGGTTGCTACGCAGCAGGGAGGCTGGTACAGCAGCAACACTCCCAACTGTTCTCGTGAACCCAACTTGAAAAACAGGGTCTCACATCCAGTCACTTGTGGAGCAGCGCCCCTGAAGGCCACAAGGGACTCTCTGATGACCACTGCTACCCCTCCTCCCCTGCCCCGGTGTCTCGGCTGATGCCACACCCGAAACCTGGCTGGGCACATTTCCGAGAGGGCTACTCCCCCCTCTGGGCCCAGCCAGGTCTCGGTAATACACACCAGGTCAGCCCCTTCCTCTGTGATTAGATCACTTATAAGGGGGGCCTTGTTATTCACCGACCTGGCGTTCAGCAGCAGCAGTCGGAGACGGGAGCCCACGAGGAACTGCTTACCAGGGCCTGGGTATGAACACGGGGGGCCGGAACGCGCCACCGGTAACAAACACCGGGGGCGCCTTCCCCGATAATGGCTTGCCCTCCGGTTCCCGTCATACCGTCCCCTGCCCGTCACCACCTGAATCACTTGGCCGACCGCACAGCCCCCAGAGATTCCCGACTCTGGCCTAGTAGCCTCCACTCCCAGGCCTCCGGAATTCTTGGGACTAATCAAGGGTCCCTTATCCCATTCATCCATCATCCAATCTCATGCAATGTCGGATAGCGCGTATAAGAGTATAAGAGCAAGCAGATTTTTTCAAAAATAGTACATATCAGGGCAGATTGGCAGACATGTCCGCTTTGGGTTGATAACTTGAGAAAAATAGCAAGAGTTTTTTCTAGCTGGAAGGAGGCAGTGCTGAAATCAAGTGATGGCTCAACTCCTAGAAGTAGGTTTACAACTGTTTCCAAGGAAGGATCCCCTATTTTCTCCCGATGTGAATTAATTAATTTATTTTTTTAATTTATATGACCGCCCATCTCCCCCAACGGGGAATTGCCCCCTTCCTTCTTAAGGGCAATTATGCTGGCAGTATTCTTAACCATGCTTCACGTTAATCAGGGTCTGGCTTAAGTTCCATTTCCTGTGCCTCATGTCAAATGCAGCCTCCTCTGACTCTGCACACATACAGGTAGTCCTCGCTTAACAACCACAATTGGGACTGGAATTTCAGTTGCTAAGCAAAGCGGTCATTAAGCGAATCCAACCCACTTTTACGACTTTTTGTGGCAGTCGTTAAGCAAATCACTGCAGATGTTAAGCCAGGGGTGGGGAACCTTTTTTCTGCCAAGGGCCATTTGGATATTTATAACCGGGGACTGGGGTGGGGGGTGGGGTTTCTGCAGACTGGGGGCCGGAGTTTGCAGGTGGGAGCCAATCACAAGCACTGGGGGGCGGGGTTTGCGGGTGGGAGCCAATTGCGTGGAAGGGGCGGGGTTTGCGGGCGGGAGCCCCGCGGGCCTGACGTTGCCCATCCCTGCGTTAAGCAAACCATGTGGTTAAGCGATTCATGCGGTTCCCCATTGATTTTGCTTGCCAGAAGCCAGCCGGGAAGGTCAAAAATGGCAATCATGTGACCATGGGATGCTGCAATGGTCATAAATGCGAACGAGTTGCCAAGCGCCCAAATCGTGATCACATGACCACGGGGATGCTGCAACGGTCCTAAGTGTGAGGGCCGATCGTGAGTCAGTTTTTCCAGCACCGTCATAAGTTTGAACCGTCACTAAACAAACAGTTGTTAAGCGAGGACTACCTGTACAAGCCCTGCCCACTTTTCTTGAGACTCACTGCCTCCTGTTGTCCCTCAGGAATTAACCCCAGGCTCCAAAACTTACATAGAGCTCATGCAAGTCTTCTGGATGTGGGTAGTGACTTCCTTGTAGACACTGGGTGGGAGGGCCAGATAGAAGAGACGGTTTGCCTTCTCTCCATTGTGAAGGGCATTCAGGTGAGCGTTTAGCTGTTCAAAAGAGGCCCGGTCGTTATATTTGCCTGAGATGTACGAATTGCGGGCAAAGAAATCATCCAGTTTTTTTCCTTCTTCGGGGCTGGCCTAGAATGATATCAAGATCTGTTATCCTGCAAAAAACAGTGAGTACTAATTCTTTCTCTTCTTTCCCATAGGTGTCTTACTCCCCCCCACCCCCCCACTGCCTATGGCAGCCGATGCCTATCAGTGTCCATCTGGCAGAGTGGATTTAGTTCTGTACACTGTGGCTCCTTAGCAGGATTGCAGCAAAGCCCGAGCACGTGGGATGGCCGGAGGTGCCGAAGAGGCAGGCCTCACCTTGAGATATGGCTGACTCTGTTTGCGGATATTGGCAACTGTGAGCTGGGACCGGGCATAGCCCACCACATACGTGTCGTCGGGAAGCAGCCCATCACGATATAACCACCTGTACAGAAAATCAGGCCGGTCATGAAATCAGGCCAGGTACAAGAAGTACGAAGAACCTTCCTGGGCAGCAAACTGGACCTACCAGATAGTTGGATAGATCTTCTTCTTGGCTAGGTCACCCTGCAGATAGAAGACAGAAGGAAAAGGCCATTGGTTGATTTTTGAAGAGACAGTGAGTGTGTGCTCAGAACTGATTCTACGCTCTGACGTGTCTGGGGTTGGAAACCAAGTGGCCAGCACACAATGCCCTCTCTCACCCTGGATTCAATTCTTAACCCGATGACCACACAAGCAAGAAAAACTGAGAGAAATCTGTGCATTTCAATCACAGGACTCAAAGTTAATTGCTAGACTAATTAAACTATGATACACACACTGAGGGTAATTACAGAACAATATTCATTCCTCTATCACTGGTAGCCAATCAGCAACTAGAGAACTGAAATGAAATATAAAATGGAGATCCATACCCTCCTTCCCACATTATCTCCTTCTATAAAGCTTCGTTTATTTCCTGAAGACTCCTTTGCAAACCAGACTTTGGGGGATAATTGAGAGAGAGAAATGCTTCCACCTAAAGTGCTGGTTTGATTTCGTGTTCTGCATTGTGCAAGCAAGACCAAAATGCTGCAGCACCCCGGAGCTGGAGAAGAGCCTGCATTTCATTGTATCACACCTCCCTCACACAAGCCCTTTATTCCTCTGTGCGCCTGGCACTGCCACACTGCTCCAAAAGGCCCCGGCACTTGGCTTACTGCTTCACTGGGTGGCAGGCAGGGCGCTTGGTGGCCATTGGGGTTGCCTGCAAAGATGCCAAGTCATGCCATCTCAGCCGGCTGCCACCCATGCTGTGGGCTCTTAGCCCAGCTCCCTCACGCCCTCAGCTGTCAATTGGCTGCCAGGCTGCTAAGCAGCAGAACTTGGGGATTTCAGTGAATCAAGGCAGAACAAAGCCTAGCCAGGGCCCTATTGTGTCAGCGCCTGAGGCCAGTTCAAGGGTGGATCAAAGGCAGGATCTCACAACTGCCACTCAGGCTGGGGGAGAGGCAGTAACTCAGAGCATGCAGAGGGACCTGACTAGGTCTGTGCTGGTGCTCCAATCAATGCCACGGGAAGCTGTCTCTCTCGCTCTCTTTTCTGGAAATCCACCTTCTTCTGCAAAGCTTTTGGATGACCCCCTTAATCCTCATCCCTCAACTAGAATAAAGCCTGAGCAAATACACCTGATCGCATTCATCTAATGTTTGGCAGGTGTACCCCTCATAACCCCTATTCATTCTATGGTTAAAAAATAAGCCCCTTGGTTGGGGAAGGGTATATATTTCTTTTCTCCTTGTATTATGCGATGCTATCAGTGGGATGCTTGTATATATTACACAGTTGCTTGGGGATTAACGGAGTTGAAGAAATGGAGGGCTGCCCTTACAGAAGTGAAGCAGCTAGAAATGTATTGGGGCGAGTGTCTCATAGGGTTCCAAGCTGAAGAGGAACTCCAAGGCTTCTATGTTAGCCCTGCATCTATAATGTTATCATCTGCTACTGCAGTAAGACCTAGATCACAGAGATTATTCTGGAGTGATCTACTAGCATAATGTATTCCTCGTGCAAAGTTTTAAGATATATAGCATAAAACTGGCAGTACAATATTGGTTCTAGATGGTACACAGCAATTAAAATCGTTATATGACTAAGTTAAAGGGTTGTTTAACTTTTAGTAAAATATTAAACACACACACACACATTCTTGATATGTCCACAGAAAATCTACAGTTTATTTATGACCACTCTTCTTACTATTTGTCAGAGGGAGATAGTGGGAATTAGTAATTCTTCCCAACAGGACAGAACATAGTGACTACGATGTCCAGTAACACCAGTGTTATTAGTGTTGCACCATTGATAGTCATTCGGACAACGCTGGCTCTTCGGCTAACAAAGAGATGAGCACCGGCCCCTAGAGTCGGACACAACTGCACAAATGTGCGGGGGGAACCTTTACTGTGCGGGGGGAACCTTTATCTTTTATTGATAGTCATGTTGTATCACAGAGCCCTGTTTATACACTCATTGTCATAATAGATAACAACATGCTAGTAGAGGTTTCAGACAGAAATAGAGTATAGTTAAGGCTCA
Source organism: Charina bottae (assembly GCA_023362775.1). Classification (NCBI taxonomy): domain Eukaryota; kingdom Metazoa; phylum Chordata; class Lepidosauria; order Squamata; family Charinaidae; genus Charina; species Charina bottae. The sequence goes on along the minus strand of JALMGJ010000021.1, from coordinate 11,311,811 downwards.
AATTATTATTGAGGATCAGGCATATTAGGAGAAACAAGTTTTGGATTACCAACCCGAAGCAACAATTCAGATGAAAGGAAATAAAACCCAAACTGAAGTGTATGTGGCCCAGCTCAACAACAAAAGTTAAGAGCTACCATTTTCCATGGGAGGAGAAATAAGAAAAATAGCTTTTACATAGGAATTTACCTTGATAGCTACACAAGGAACAGGTATCACAAGAAAAAGCAGGCAGAGTCAGCACAAGATATTTCCACTATATCTTTACTTCCCCTGCAGTAACACCTAGCCTCAGATTGACAGGAACCCCATATCTCAAAAACAGGCCTGGCCTAAGGAGGAGCTTAGCATTAAATTACATGCACCAAAAGCCTTAGAAATTGCATAGGCTAAACAGTTCTCTGCTACTTTAAGCCATATAGGATTTTCTCTGTGGCGGCACCATATCCTTTGGCACTCGTCCTAAACCAGTCTGCTTCACTCCCTCCTGGCTTCTAAAAGTCTGGTGTAAAATTAGGGATGTGGTGTGATGTGAAGCAAGCATGGCCATGCGTGCCCCACCTGGTGGGGCCTCCTTAAAGCAGCCATGTCTTTTCCTGGGCTCACAGGGTAGCTGCGCAATCTCAGGAAAATAGGCGTTTGCAGAAAGGAGAGGATAACGCAGAGTGACAGGCTGCTTTGGAGCAAGCAAGGGCATGCTGCCAGTGCCTCCTTCCCTCGAACATGTATTTTTCTGGGATTATGCAGCTACTGTGTGAACACCTGAAAAGACACAACTGCTGTAAGGAGGCAGCAACAGGTGCAGGATGCATGGCCATACCCGCTGCAGGCGCCTTTTCTGCTTCAGAGCTGAAGTGCTGCATATCCTAACTTAAAACGCTCCATTTAGAAAGGCCTTTGGTCCTCCAAGAGGATTACAATTCTGCCTCTGTTATTATTGTTAGAAGCAACCTAAGTATTAACTAATATTATTAGTTGTTTTACATCATGAATCAGTTGTGTGCTTTGAGGGTATGAAATTTATTTTTTACTTCATTACTATAATCTGTATGCTACCTACTTGAATGACTATTTGTCCTAACAAATATTTGTACGCATAGAAATAACCAAGAATGAATGAATGAATGTATAGCCAAGGAAAAACAGATTTGTCAGCATAGATTCCTCCTGGAATGCCTAAATTCTTATGGAAATAATGTCTATGAATTGTTCCTCCAGTGAGAATTTCTTCTATTAAAACTCCAGCCACGCCTTACTGACCTTGCCCAAGGTGCGCTGACCCCCAGAAGCTCTCAGCTTTTGCAGAATTAGTCCCAGACTGGAAGCTCTTTATCTACTGCAAACATTGATCCATCAACTATCCTGCTGTGGCCTAGGCCAAAAAGGTGTGAAACATCTAGGGCACATGAGGGTTATAGCTGGATGAGGTCCAAGTACAGCTCTCTTTCTAGGTCATTTTTCAGCCAGAAGATGAGGTGATCCTTCTAATCTAATTTATTTCCTAAGCCTGGCCAGTCATCATCCTTTGACACTGCTCCCTAAGAATATATTACCTAGTCCTGGAGTTCAGCAGATGGGTACTAGAGCTAAAAGCTTTAAACAGTTTAACTGCCATTAATCAGCTTAAGTGTTAACTAATGGGTAGGTGTCAATTTTAATCAGTGATTTTGCAAACTAATTGCATATTATTTACTTGGCATTTATTTCTCTTGCACACCCATAACATGCATTAACATTCAAAAAAAAAAAACCTTGCCTCTTTTGGGGTTTTCTGTGGGGGGAGGGGGAATGGTTAGGGTTAGGTTAAGGACAAAATGGGTTGTTTAAAAAAAACCACTTTGTCCCTTAAAAGCCCTTCCAAAACAGAAAGTATTGTCCCTATTTTAAGAGTTGTTGTTGTTTAGTTAAGTCGTGTCCGACTCTTCGTGACCCCATGGACCATAGCACGCCAGGCCTTCCTGTCCTCCACTGTCTCCCGGAGTTTACTCAAGTTCATGTTCATATTTTAAGAGTATCAGGGGTTTTAAAAGGAGATATCAGTGTCTTAAGCCTTGCAAAGCCATTCTCACCCCCTGAACTCTCCTCAATAAAGCAGCCAAAGTTTTGGACTCCAAACATTACGACGTTACTTTGGAAACAGCTCTGATATCCACAAAAGGTGGATTGTGGACCATTGGTTGCCCCTAACTGAAGTGGTAAAGAGCAGGATGGCATGCCCCAAGAAGGCGGTGGTGGTGGTGGTGATTATTGTCCCATCTTTGTGTATAACTCAAGGCAATGCTATTTTCCCCAAAACAATCACCCTGTGAGGTGGGTTCGGCTAAGAGAGTGACTGGCCCAAGGTCACCCAGCTGGCTTTCAGGCCTAAGGCGGGACTAGAACTCTGAGTCTCCTGGTTTCCTATTGGCTCCTTCCTAGGGCTGAGTGTGTGTGACTGGCCCAAGGTAGTCACCCACCGGGCTTTCATGCCTAAGAGAACATTAGAGCTCAACCTCCCAGTTTTTAGCTCAGCATCTTACCCACTGCACCAAACTGGCTCTTATCAGAAATCTCAAGACTACAATGCCAGGAAGAACAAAACTGAACAGGTATGTTCAGTTACTGGGATTTCAACCCGCAATTACTGTTATGCTGCAATTATATCTTTCCTTACAATCTGCTAATCTACAGAGGGTAGAAAGGATCAGAAGAGGGCTTAATGCCCTTTAGCCAAGAGAATTTGTGAGCTTTTAGTTCTTGAAATCACCCGCATGAATACCACTAAACTGGAAAAAGTAGACTCTGGAAAGTGCCCCGACATTCAGGTGATTCTGTATTCATCACGTGCTTTCCCTCAAACATAGATGCTTGAACTGACAGTAATCGCCGGCTGGTCTTAACATCTGATAGGAGCTGACATAAAGTGGAATTATGTGCATAGTGGCTCTTCAGGCTGTAGGAAGTATTTTAAAAAGTATTTTTTGCAATATGTAGGAGGGTATATGAAGCCTCTTCTTTTGAATGGTTAAAGCAGCTGCAAAATGGCTGTGCATGCATATGCATGTGAAAACAGCCAAGAGCAGATTCCGCAGCAACTGCACAAGCAGCTTTGTGAACAACGCAGCTGCTTTCACCATCTGAAAAGAAGTGCTTTGTAGGTCTTCCCACACACTGCAAAGCGCATCCTTCCAACACTCGGCATAGCCCTGTTGGCTATAAAGTCCACAACTGGTAAATACACAGGTGTCCAAGAGCAAACGGTTGGGCCTATTCCACACTACTGCATCAAATCAGAAACAGTCCCATGCTAGAGAGAAACAGATGAAGCTGCCCAGAAGACAAACTTCCTTCTTTCACTTTAGGAGCGCCGCACCTTATTCTCCCATGACTCAGCATGAACTGGAGCTTCTCCTCCTGCTCAGCTGGCTTCTCACTGAGCATCAGTGGTCTTGTCTCTCACCTACCCAATCTGCTGCCCTGCAAGTCTGAAGCCACCCCATTACAAGTTTAAAGAACCACCCAGCCACACCCATACCATCACAAAGCTCAAAGAAAGCGCAGGACCGTTTTAGCCACATTGTGCAAGTTAACAAACTATAAGGCTCATATGCAATTCAAATGATATTAAACGTAGGCAGGATTTGGACAGGGAAGTATTTCAGAGAGCCACTATCGTGGAGTTTTGCCAAAGGAAGGAGCACAAGACTGAGAAGAACCACGTTTATTGCAATGATCATTGAGTGCCTGCTTTACAAGAAAGAGGGACCCCAATCAATGGAAAAGCAAAGATCTTTATAGAAGTTGAAGGCCACAAGGCGGGAAATCCTAGGGATCTGATTGGCTGGCCAATTTGGGGAAGCTGGGCAGGTCCTTGTCAGTGTACCTGGGGTGAGTTCTATTGTTAGGCAAAATGGGCCTTTCAGGAGGGCAGCAGAGCTGGGGAAGTCCACTGTTAAAGGAGGTGGCATGTTGAGGTCATCAGCTGATGGAGGATGGAAGAAGGCTGGGGTATCTCTAGGTTGCAATTTCCTTGTAAGGGCTGCCCTTGGGCTGTGCTGTGAGCTGATGAGGAGGCTTCTATTCTTTGGTTTGATGAGATTACAGGGGGCTTTGTCTGGGGCAGGAGGGTCAATTTGGGTCTGATAGGATTAGGCAGAGAGAGGAACTGGGCTTGATCCTGGTCATATCTAAAAGAGGCGGGGGAGGGGGATGCAGTCTCCATTTTATTTGATAGGTTTTTTCCCCCACTACAGCTAGCAAAGTTTGTGTATTGCTCTATACAGAGATCCAATTCTACAACATCACTAAGGTGTCTAGGGCCAGAATAAAGCCCAGCTACGCTCACTTTCAACAGTGATGTAAGCGCGGGCACACACAGCACACATACACAAAGTTATCTTCAAGATACTATTGGCTTTACTTAATAGCTCCATCCCTCATTCTTTTGTATCATCCTACTTCATCTCCTGATTATCTTCTCCATTAAAGTAGTAAGATTTAACCTCCACCCACTCAATCTGCAACTTTCCATGTCTGCTGAATTACAGCTGTCATCATCACACCAACATGGCTGTGCTGGCTGGGAAAGATGGGAATTGTAGTCCAATGGAGTGCCAGTTTGGGGAAGGCTGTTGTAACATACTACTTAAATTCTGAGCATGTGCAAAGTATTTTTCTTTTGCATGAGCAACTGTATCTTTTCTCCACAGAATTGAGGCGGCTCTCCAAAGTATATGGCAGGGTTACTATATGCTTCTCTCTCCCCTCATTTGTTTATATTACTTGTGGCCTATATCATCCTTAACAGCATAAATTTTCATCAAGTGTATTGTATAGCAATATCCTTGTAATATCTCTAAACTCTAATTAGGTAAAGGTAAAGGTTCCCCCCGCACATTTGTGCAGTCGTGTCCGACTCTAGGGGCCGGTGCTCATCTCCGTTTCTTAGCCGAAGAGCCAGCGCTGTCCGAAGACGCTTCCACGGTCATGTGGCCGCATGACGCGCGCGGAACGCTGTTACCTACCCACCGAAGTGGTACCTATTAATCTACTTGCATTTGCATGCTTTCGAATTGCTAGGTTGGCAAGAGCTGGGGCTAGTGCGGGAGCTCACTCCGCACGCAGGGCTAGGAATTCGAACCTCCGAACTTGCAATCTTCCGATTGACAAACCTGGCGCCTTATCCGCTGAGCCACCACGCCCCTAAACTCTAATTACTACTCTTATTTTATTCTGTCTTTGATCATGTTCATCCTTAATTTCTCACTGAGAAGAATAATCTCACCTTGGACTAAAATGAAAACTGCAAGATATAAAAATATATGAAAAGACTCAGAGTACATTCTCAAGGATTTCACTTCATTGAGAGTAGTAGTTATTCTTATTGAAATTGCTCCCAGCCAGTATTACACACCCAGGCAAGCTAAGACACTTACAATATGGTTTTTCAAGAAAAAGGGAAACTGATTAAAAATAATTTTAAAAATCTAAATAGAAATGAGCAATATCTACAGATGTCCAAGCATACTATAAAAATATTTACTGTAAGTACCTATTAGTATTTGAGGGGAAAAGGGGGGAGAGAGAGGAGGATCACTAAAATACTTTTTCTTATGTTTTTCCTTTTCCTTTTTAATTTTTTAAAATTAACAATCATTATATTTTCATTTCAACCTCTGCTCCAGTGTAAAGTTTATTTTATGTAAGGTGTATATTCCTTTCCCTTTTCTTGTTTTTTGCTTTTTCTGTTGTTGGTTTTCCCTAATTAATAAAAAATAAAACGAGAAAAAAGAGAAGAAATTGTCCCCCGCCAGAACATTTCTTTGCACTGTAAGTATAGAATGTTTTATATTTATAATCAAGAGACCGAGAAGCACGATAGCCTTTATGGGAAGATTGGGCTGATCTCTATGGCACCTCTTCAAACCCAAGGCACGTTTGGATTAATTATCTGGCCCTTAAACATGCTCAAAATCTCTCCCACCCTTCCACCACAAGGGCTGTTGACTACACTTCACATGTGCTGAGTCGTACAACCACACTCTCCGCACAAACATCCTTATAAAAGGCAGAACAACAAGATGCCACGTACTAATGAGCAGTATGGCTGTTTTATCCATGAGTAATTTCAGGCCACTCTAACTTTATGTCAGCAGGCACAAAGTCTGCATCACCCAGTTCCACTTCTGAAAGGGATGATGCTAGGCCGAATTACCCTAGTGAGACCAGGGGTGTACAAGCAGGACAAAGAAGGATCAATGCAGGGAGGAGGGAAATTCTGGAAATACAGGATGGACAAATTATTCAAAAGAGAAGAGTATTATTCCTTCCAACCCAGTCCATTTGCAGCAGAATTCAAGGCAGAATTGCATTTTCTACCAGTTACAAAACTTCCACCAAAGCAGAATCTCCGTGTCAAATTCTCACTTTTCTCCTGCGTAATGGAGAGAATCACTTACCCTTATATTTCTGATACCCACACAACAAGCTTGGGCAAGCAGAAAATTACGTATGTCACTAAACCATACTATGCTTAATAAACCTAAACTTCTTGAATTTATGAGATAATATGCCATAAACTATGGTTTTCAAATCATTAATGGTAGGTCAGAAGCAAAGATGCAATTCTTTATTAAACAACAGTAATCTTCTCATGTCCTCATGTCAGATTCAACTTTTCTTCTTCAGCCACCAAACTTCCTTATTATCTCTCAGAAAACAATATCATCCCAATTTCTAGAGGTAATCCTAGAGATAGGATTCTTTCAGCTGGTCTATTCAGAGTTTTTAAAATGGAAGATGCAATGTTTCAGGTTATAAAAAATTCTTTCTCAAGCTGAATGTTCAAGGTGCAAGAAGAAGAAAAGAACAAGGGAAGTGGAGGCAAAGAAGAAATGGATTCTCCTGCACAGCTTGTAAAGACCCAAACACTTGAGCCACCATTTTGAATGCTGCATTAATAAAACTAGCAGTAAGTTACAGTCAACTATTCCTATCAGAGATTTGACCCAGTGCCACTTATTTTTGGTTGCCATTATTCTTTTATCAATGAATGAATCAATACTATTTCAAGCTTCAGTTTCTGTTAAACATGAATGACTATGAGTATTTTAAACAGAAACGTGCCTCAAATTTCATGATCAACGCCATCAACACCTTCACAGCTGGCTTTCATATAGGCAGTTTGCCAACTAGGTACCCCCTCCCTTTTGGGGATTAGGTCCACCACTCTGGGAAATTTTATTACAGTACATTATTATTTGCTCAAGATCAAAAAGGGAAGGTTAAAATGCCACCCTCAAGTTCACAGGCCCCATGAAATCCTGCCTAGCCCAGAGGAAAGAAACTCACCGAAGCGCCAAAGATGATGAAGATGTGGGTATCCAGATTGAGGAAGTCACTCCCCCGGCGGAGCTCTTCTCGGAGCATCCCACAGACGTCTGCTTCAGACAGCTCCGCGAGTGGCAGGCGGCGGCTCATGTTGGCGGTATTGTCTCCTGAGAAGAAAAAGGATGGTCAGGTAAAACTCCTCCCACCTCCTTGCCCTCCCAATCCCAAAAAGTGTTACCCAGGTGAACAACCCTCTGTTCCTCCATGGCACATGCCGGGCCAGTTGACTGCTAGGCTAATCTCCGAGACACAAGTCTCAACTTGCTGTAGGGAGGTAGCCCAGCTTGGCTTGTGCCAGGCAGTTCTGACAGGATGCACCGGGCAAGTGTTGTCAAGATGTTTCCATATACACACCTGGGCCTGCTGAAGTCCAGCTGCTTGACACTCTGATCCAAGGAAATTAAAAACAAAATGCTAATTGTATAAGCTGAGTGGCTGCTCTCTTTCTTTTAAAAAAAGTTAGTTGCAGACTACCAAGTTACATAACTTTTTTTTCAACATAACCAGGCAGTGGGACTGCAAGAAAAGAGGAAGCAACTGAATTCCCCGGAAAGATAGAAAGTACAACAGCCACCGTGAAATGCAGGGAAGGATCAGCTTCCTGGAGCTGAGAATCTGGCCAATGTTTTCAAGCAAATCAGCAGAGAATTTATCCTGGGCTGGGGGATCGGGGATCTCACGCAGATCCCCACATTTAAAGCAAGTGAGGAACAGACGGTTACTGCCAGGTCTGGTTGCCACCATCACCCACCGCGCTCCTCTTCTTTAACCCCTCACTCTCCACCCCGATCCTGCCCCAAGCCAAGCATCCTTCCTCGCCTCCACGGTACACCAGGGCTTCGCCTTCTAACCATTTCCACTGCGCGCAAATTCGGATGAGTGTGTGCAGGGGCGCTTGGGGACGCGTTCTTTACTCAGCAACAAAAGGGTACCCGGCAGTCTCGCACGTCGAAAACTTTTGCTATCCTCCTTCAACCTCCTCTTGCTCCCCTCCCCTCCCCTCCCTCCGTCGTCTACAGGTTGGGGAGAAAACCGGGGGCCGGGACCAAAGAGAGGTAAGGGGGAGTAAATCCGGGCCCTTCCTTTTCCTACTGGGCAGCTCTCCGCGAACCTCCTGGAAGGCCAGCTCACCTCCCCCCAGCCACCCGCCTCCCCCACTTCAGCTGGGCTTGGGCTTCTCTTCCGGCCGGCCCCCAGCGCAGCCCCGAGTACCTGCTCCCAGTCCCGGCTGAAGCTGCTCTTCTTCTCCCGCGGGCGCAGCTCCCCATTCCCCGCCCCTTCGCCCCCGCGGAGCTGAGAGACGCCTCGCCCGCCCTTTGCAAATCCAACCCCGCCCAGTCGGAGGTGCCGGCTCGAGGAGCCCGGAGCCAATCGAGAGCGCCGCTAAACGCTCGCTGCTGAGCTTCCTCCGCCGGGTGGCGGGGGGGGTGGGGGGGGCTTCTTTTCAATGGGCCGGTTTCGCGGGATGGGGCGCGGGGGAGAAGCTGCCTTAGGTGGTGAAAGAGTGCGCTAGAGGCAACGCAAACAAGAGTCTTGCCCTCCCCCCCCCCAAAGATTAATCCCTTTGTAATAGGCGTGGATACAGCCGCCTCGTGGTCTCCCGAAGAGCTGGAATTCCGCTCCCGGAACTCCCCGGCCAACATGCCAAAGACCATGCTGCTGGCTGGGGGTTATGGGAGGAAGTCCCGCACATGGGAAAGGCAGCAGGCGACGGCCGGATGCTACAGTATCGGCTTTTGGGGGCTCGCCTTGGCCTCCTTACATTTGAGAAAGTGGACCGAGAGGAGTCGCATAAAAAGCTTCCTCTTGTGCAGTGCGATCATACACCTGTCTGACCGTGAAGGAGGATAGGATTTGCAACCTAAAATGGTTTACAGTATTCTTTCAGCCCTCTAAGTCTTGGGTTTGTTGCAATAAATCAATCGGCTATATTTTTAGAACAAGTTCTGCCACAGAGAAAGTGGACATTCGAAGTATCTGGTTCCCCCTTAGGGAGGATCCAGAGTGGTGGAGTGCTTTCTCTCCCGTTAGAAGTTCCCTCCGTGAAAGCATTCGGCAGAAATTCTACAGGTTCACCTTTGTAGCAAGCTAGTATGAGCTACAGTTGCTCAGTATCAGTATACTGTGGCAACTCAGTATTTCCTAGGCACTACCTCAATTGGGTTCACACATGGCGCGAAGCCACTGCTTTTAGTTTAACATGTTGTGTGAACATAGCCATCTTTTGTGTTGCAAGCTTGTATTTTGATATATCTGCTGATGATTAAATACCAGGAGCTGCTTTCATATCTGCCTAGTACAGTCTTTCATTTTTACTTACTGTAGTGTGTGAACCCAGTCAGTGTGGTTTAGAATCATATTTTATGGTCCGTCCATCCATCCATCCATCCATCCATCTTTCATAGTATTATTAGTTAAAGTAGTAGTTATTAAATTATTTTCATATAATAAAGATTTGGGGGTCGATGAACAATTTGAAACTTCATGAAGGAGTTGATGAGTTGAAGATTTTGGGGTCCCCTGGTCTAGCACAACATGCAAACCCAACCATTGTGGCTTATTTAAGGCACTTTGGTTTTAAAAAATCCCATTCCTTAGTATAATCCATGGACCCGATTATGATTCCTGTTTCAAGGTATGTTGCCACTGCACCACTTGACTTTTCTGAAGTTCTTCTGCCTTCTAATGATAACACAGTTATATGCAGTTATTTGATCAAGTACAATCTCACTCTTCTTTTTATTCAGGGCAATGGAGTAGAAAATGTTTATTCAGGTCAATTCATTTTAACTTTGGTGCAATTAAAAAAGTAAGCAAGGAGATACAAGGAAATGACTAGTCCCTACATTATATGCCAAAAAGGAAGATTAATCCTAGGTGCCTAGACAGGTAGGATTGAGTTTCTTTTGTTCATTATTCATTCCTAGTGATTTTTCTTCTCTCTGAGAAATAAACTTCATTTTTTTTTGCGATTGTCATTTTGTTTTTGCCTTGTTTCTGCAAAGCCAAGTAAAGTAGTAATTACATCTGACCATAGTTTTTTTTTTAGTGCTGTATGTAGCTCAAGCTATGTAGAAAGGCAGGTGAGTAACTGAGCAACCAAGTTTTGGTGTATGAAGGTATTTCTACTGGAAAAGAGAGAGCAAATTCTACAGTGGAGCTTAGACTTTAGAAATCTTGTAAAGCAACTTTCCTCATATCTGGGTGGAACAGTAAAACAGGAAGCAATGCTGTAAGTCCTTTCTGTTGCACAACCTTCATTTCTGTTTCTGGAACGTAGTTTGCTTAGTATTTTGGTGCCTAAGGCAAGGAGTGATGGCTGCAGCTAATTTCAAGGGTTTTGCACAGGACCACATCCTTTGGGGCTATATCCTATGGATCTGATTCTTCTATTTCAGGCTCCACTGTCCTTACTGATGTCCCAGTATACTGCAGGGTGGCACGCTTCAGGTTCCTTCAATTAAATAAGGTCATCTATCGGGACCCCAGAAGGGCGCCTTCTCTGTAGCAGCACCTGCCCTCTGGAACAAGGTTCCCCCCAAGATCTGGATCCCCCCCCCTGCTGTTTTTCAGAAGAGCTCTTCCAGGCTCGTCACCCAGGCCTTTGGCAAGGGTGAGTGAGACCCCTCACTTTATCACACTTGCCATCTTTTTTCTTTATTTTTTATGTTTTATTGTAATTTCTTTATTGTGAGCCACCCAGAGTCCTTGAGAGTTGGGCAGCATACAAGTTTAATAAATTATCATCATCATCATCATCATCATCATCATCATCATCATCCTTTGCTGTCACTGCATGCTTTATGCTTTCCTTATGTTGTAATCACTGACTTGGTTGGGGGGGGGGCAGTAGCATGCAGAAGTCTCCCAGTCTCCCTTTTTGATAACCCCTGGAGAAATAGGAGCAGAGTTACCAAAAGCAACACCTCCTACCCCTAGCTCACTTAACTGTGTGCTTCAGCAAGACACTGTAGTCAGTGATATAAAAAGCTATCAACAGATCCACAGGGTCACAAATCTTCATGCTAACTTCCGGTTTACACAGAGACTGAAAAGGATCAAGATAATCGGTTTAAGCTAAGAACTACCAGAGCTGGAATGTCACTACCTTTTCTACTAGCTTAGGTAAATGTGAACTATTGAACACCAGCCAGTAGTTGTTGAAAGATGGATTTCTTGATCATGGACCTCACCAATGACCCCTTTAAGGTAGCAGGAAACTCTGCCTGCAAGAAGGTATAATAAGTGAACTGAGTGATCATTGGTCTGAGCCTTTAATACTCCTAGATTCCTTGGCAGCCTTTGATATTGTTGATCAGGGCATATTGTTGGAGTCTTTAGAGCAGAGCTTTCCAAACTGTGTGTCGCGACACGTTAATGTGGCGGCTGCAGTGTCTGGGTGTGTCGCGGCTGCTGCTGCCTCCGAGCCCTGCCAGGATTCCACGCAGGTCCTAGTGCCTGCCTTGTGCCTGGCTGCCTCCAAACCTACCCTGCCAGGATTCCACGCAGGTCCTAGTGCCTGCCTTGTGCCTGGCTGCCTCCAAACCTACCCTGCCAGGATTCCACGCAGGTCCTAGTGCCTGCCTTGTGCCTTGCTGCCTCCAAACCTGCTGTGATTCCGCGCAGGTCCTAGTGCCTGCCTTGTGCCCTGTTGTAAGAGTATGTCGCCAAATGATGCCCTGCTGTAAGAGTGTGTCACGAAATGATGCATGTCTAAAAAGTGTGTCACCAACATGAAAAGTTTGGAAAGCTCTGCTTTAGAGGGCTTTATAAGCCAAGCCGGGGAAGGATCCTACATACAAATAGTGGCCTAAACATATCCAAGAATCTTATCTACTTTCTCAAAAGGCAAACTATGGAACTGACTCAGACTATTTCTACTAATGTTGTGGATGTACTGGATATAGCACTGCTCAAAAGGATGACAAAGGCAGCATGAATCCAAGTTATCTTGTCCATGAAGAACCCGCTCAACCTGCTCATAACAAAGCTCAGATGGAACTTGGACACTGGCTGGAGCCTCTAAAGACTAAATCATCTGTCCAAGAACTTGAAAAAGCTCCTTGGAGTTTCTCCACAGATGGGATCAAGGATGACCATGATGGCTTAGGTTTCTATTGCTTACCCAGGAGACGTTAGTATTCTGCTCCTCCATCAGGTCACTGATAGGGTAGCTGGTCAAGTTTGAGAAAGTATTTCCTAGAACTCACTGGAATCTAGCACAATGCATCAGCCTCTAGAGTTGGACCAATCTAATCTGGTTGCCACCTCTGCAGAAGGGCATACAGTATGTTGCAACAGTCCAATCTCCCTAGATAGTACTCTGTCGGTAGCAAGGGTGTCCAGGAAGCAAGGGAATCCTGAACCCGAAAACAGGAAAAGTAAGCACATGCAGAGTGGTGTACTTCGATGAACGAGAGAAAGGCTACCATAGTCATGCTGACGATGACTGCGCAGAAACCAACAGCGGTAGTTACCAGCTTGAGATGTTTAGCCCAACATCCGAAGACACAACCACCACACCGACCCAGAGGGAGATAGAAGCCCAGGCAGAAACTCCACCAAAGTCAGATGACGAGGCCGATGCAGAAGGGGTTGAACCACCAAGTGCCTCTCCTGAACCTGCTCCAAGACGCTCATCACGACCCAACAAAGGAGTTCCAGCCAAGAGTTAAAATTCTAACTTTAAGCTAAGTTCCGACCTCACAAGGTCATCGTTACCGAAAGAACCTGAATCGTGGGACGAAGTGCAGCAAATGCCACCAGATGAAGCAAGCAAGTGGAAGAAAGCAGCACAAGAAGAGCTAGAAGCTCTACACAAGAACAAAACATGGACTTTGACAAAACTACCAAAAGGCAAGAAAGCCATGGGATGCAAATGGGTTTTCAAAGCCAAACAAGATGAAAATGGAGAAGTACAAAGATACAAAGCTAGACTAGTTGCAAAAGGCTATTCACAAAAATATGGACTTGATTACGATGAATGTTTTGCTCCTGTTGTAAAACATACCACAATCAGAATGCTCCTGAGTCTAGCAGCTTCCAGGAACATGAGCGTTGAACACTTAGATGTAAAAACTGCATTTCTGCATGGAGAGATAGAGGAAGAACTGTACATGCTACAACCTCCAGGCTTCGCCGATCCCAAGACACAGCAACTCATTTGCAAACTTCAGAAGGGGATTTATGGCCTGAAGCAAGCAGCAAGAGCATGGAACAAGAAGTTGAACCAAGTACTTCTTAAGCAAGGCTTTGTTCAAGGCCAAGCTGATCCCTGTCTCTACACAAGACACAGAAATGGCAGAGAGGTGTACATTCTTTGTTATGTGGATGATTTGATGATTTGCCATAACAACAAAAGAGACTTTGATGAAATCGTGTCCAACCTGAACAAAGAAGTAGAAGTCAAGCATCTGGGCAATGCCAGCTACTACTTGGTGATACAGATTGAAAAGGAAGAAGATGGAAGCTTTCTTCTAAGCCAGAAGCAAAAGATCCTAGAACTGTTGGAGAGCTTAGGACTGCAAAATGCCAATCCTATGCCAACACCAATGGAAACAGGTCTCCACAAGCAACAGGAACCTAGCGAACTCTTACCAGAGAACAATGGCTATAAAAGTGCCATAGGTAAGCTATTGTATCTAGCCACTACCACTAGGCCAGACATAGCAGCTGGAGTAAAAATTCTATGTAGAAAGACTAGCACACCCACACAGAGAGACTGGACTGGTGTTAGGCGGGTGGGAAGGTACCTAAAGGGCACCATACACCTAAAACGAAAGCTACCAGCCACTGACAATCCTAAACTAGTGGGGTTTACATATGCGGATTGGGCAGAAGACATTACTGATCATAAATCCACTGGTGGGCATATATTTTTCTATGGGGGTGGAGCAGTAAGCTGGGGAAGCCGTAAGCAAGATACAGTCGCACATTCATCCACTGAGGTGGAGTATGTGTCAGCAGCAGAAACATGCAAAGAGGTTTCATGGCTCAAGCTACTGCTTGAAGACATGGGGATAGAGGAATCTACCCCTATTCAGGTCTATGAAGACAACCAAAGTTGTATTAGGCTCTCACAGTCAGAAAAGATTAATGGGAGAACTAAACACATTGATGTTAAGTATCATGCAGTAAGAAACTTGCAAGAGCAAGGAATAGTCAGACTAGACTATTGTCCCACAAGGAACATGACTGCAGACATTCTCATGAAGCCGTTGCCGAGGAGCAGTTACCAAGAACTGCGGAATAAATTGACCCTTGTGGACTCTGAGACATGCTAACTTGAGAAGGGGTGTTGGGATTATCAGGAATCAACTCAGCATTGTCTCATAAGCATAAGGGGGGTCCTTCTAGTAAACACATCTCTACTGTGCTTGTGGGATGTCACCTGATTTCCTCTTCCTCCTCCTCTTTGGTTTGGGGGATTTTCATTCTCCATTACGCTTCGGGCACACCTGCAAGCAGGAGGGCTGCACCATGCATCTCTCGTCCATTCCATCTCGCTTGCACGCAGATCGACTATGAATCTTCTTGTATCCAGATCTACTGAATAAATGTAAGCTATCTCTATTTTTCTTCATCTAACTAATGTGTGAAGACTGAATTTATTTCTGAACGTAATTAAGCTTAAAGTGCAAGTCCCTGCTGGTTCACACTTCTACTCTGCAAGACTGTTGTTAGCTGCTTGGAGTTCTTTTATTAACCTTCAAGACTCCATCAACTTCTGGGGCCTCTACTGTATATATGGACCATTGTCTTCCAGGAGAAAAACTAGATCAAGGGAATGGCCTGCCTTGGGGATAAGTTCTGAAATGGTGTAAAGCCCATAGAGGTGTTGAAATCCTGAGCCATTCCTGTTAGAATGATCACAACATAAACATTTAAAGCCCCTCAAACCGAACACTTTGGGCTTGCGAACATCACCTCTCACACACCTTGGTGGCCTTATTCAGGATTCTGCAAGGTGGTGGGAAGACAGCAGAATTCCTGTCTTCATCCGACTGTTCAGAATTAGATACGTTACCCTTCAAACTGATAGTTCCAAATAGGGATGCTGGAAAGGAAGATACAATATGTATGTATTGCTTCCCATTAAAGCAATCTGAAAACAGCATATGGATGATCATGACACCAACTGCCAGGCCTGCACCAGTCCTATGTGGCATAGGTGGCATTAGGTAGGCCCCAACAGCCCCCCCCCCTGCCTCTGCCTCTTCCTGACATGATCCCATAGGACTCCCCAGGTTGTGTATTGTGAATGCCTGGCATTCAGCAGGAGGAGTGTCAAGATCTTTGGTAACTCTACCTGGCTCCCCAGGTTCCTAGTAGGTGGAGGTAGGAACCATTGTCAGTGAAGTGATCCTATCTTGTTTAACATCTCTGCCCCTTTGCTTTGCCCAGCTGTTCCTCTGTCCCACGTTACTTGAATAAGGGCACCAGCGGCACTGGAAAAAGATAACTCATCTTCAGGCCTCACGTCTTCTCCGAAAGACACAAAAATAGAGCACCAATTAGGAAACAAAAAACAAACGTGACCCAGCCAAACAAGCACAGCAATGAACAAAAATGAAATACTAGAAGACGGAAGCCCTCCATCCCAGATATCATGTAGTAAAAAAAAAAGGTAAAGGTTCCCCCCGCACATTTGTGCAGTTGTGTCCGACTCTAGGGGCCGGTGCTCATCTCCGTTTGTTAGCCGAAGAGCCAGCGCTGTCCGAAGACGCTTCCACGGTCGTGGCCGGCATGACGCACGCGGAACGCTGTTACCATCCCACCGAAGTGGTACCTATTAATCTACTTGCATTTGCATGCTTTCGAATTGCTAGGTTGGCAAGAGCTGGGGCGAGTGCGGGAGCTCACTCCGTCACACGGGGCTAGGGATTCGAACCTCCGAACATGCGACCTTCCGATCGACAAGCCTGGCGTCTTACCCACTGAGTCACCACGCCCCTTATCTTGTAGTAAGGCAGTCATTAAAAGCCTAGTCTGTAGCTATGCCAGACGTGGACTCCTACAGTATCTATCCCCCATCTAGACATAGGCAGGTTGCACTCATAACTCTTTCTGGGCTTTTGCTGCAGCTCCAGTTATGCCTTTCCACCTGCCCTCTCACCTGGAGGAGGGTTAAGAAAGCATCCCTGCCAACAATCCCAGACTCTTACCCTGGGATAACCCTCTGTCCTCCCCCCAGTTACACTGTCCCAAACCCTAAGCATTAAAGGGGTCCTTGCTCTTATCAAAGGGTCTACCCCCTTTGGGGTTAAATGCAGGGTTTAACCCATTGTCTGTTTCTAAGGCCAGATGGTACCTGTGTCCAGTGGAGTGTGGCTTCCCGTGGCCAGGTTACAGATGGGGGTTGTACGCTGTCTAGGACTGCCAGATCTGGACCACAAACATCTAGACAACCCCTAGATAGGAGCAGAGAGTTACGAGTTTTCTGTACCTCTTTGGTGCTATCTAGAAGTACTCCGGATTTTTGTAGCCCAGATCTGGTCACCCTAAAGCTGCTACTGGCAGTGATGTAATCCTGGCTCTTTATGCTGTTTACAGGTAAGTATCAAACAGGTGCAATGCATATGTATTCTACCTGCGTGGAATCGGCCAGGTAAGGACACTATATATTAACCAGAGATCAGAGAGTTCAGAATGTCATCCTGAAGATGGATACACATTATTATGACTTTCCTGCGCACTGAGATGTATCAGGAACAACATTACGCAGTATAATTTCCTTTGGATGAGAGAAACGTAGAGGCTAGGTTGATAGTTTGATAATCGTTTTATTAAAAAAAACCAGAGCAAAGTGAAAAGGCACTAGCGCCTATAAACAGTCAACAAATACTCTGGGAGCAACCGGGGCAAATCTCTAAGCCCACGGTTGCTAGAAATGGGTTAAAATCATTATTCCATTCTCTTCATCCCTGCAGAATGGATTTCCTGTTCAGGATTTCAGTTGGGGCAGACAACATTTTGGGAGCAAAAGATACATCTGTAAATGTTAAAGCATTTTGCAGGTGCTCTTACAAAGTGGCTGCAATGATGGCTGTATCACAAAACATCCATTTATGGTGTCAAACAAGTGAAGTGTTCTCTTTCTCCACTTCTACTTTCTTCAGGATGATCTTTGATCACTCCAGATTATTCAGCTAACCTTTGTTTTTACTTTATAATAATGTCAGTTTCTTTATGTATTTGTTAGATTTATGTCCAACCTTTTCTTTAGGAGCTTAGGGCAGCATACCTAGCATTCCCTCCTCCAATTTTTCTCCACCACTACCCTATGAGCAGGGGCAGCTATGTTACAAAGTCAAAAAAGTCAAGAAGGTGACCATGGCCATACAATCAAAGCCATGCCCCTTTTTTACTTCTGTCAACGCCCCTAACTGTGGGGTAGGTTGAACTGAAAGAGACTGGCCCATAGCCACCCTATGAGCTTTGATGGATGGAGATGGACTTGAAGCTCTCCAAATCCAATATTCACTTCTACACTTTACTGGCTCAGAGTCCATGTGAGTCTCAGACATTCTTGACAGTAAGGCTGATGCTAGAGGCTGGCCTTCTATGCAGCATGCAACTTTCCCATTTATATCTTCTTCTTTTTTAATCAAGTCAGTTGGGGCCGGGTGGTCTGGTGATATCTAGGGAACATCATGCTGCCTTATTCCAGCTTTGGTGATAACATGATTGATACAATAAAACCATAATTTCCTGGATTTAAACAACATGCTAAGCTACAAGCCACAGTTCATCACAACAGTTGGGATCACGTAACATATTTCAGACATAATGTTTGGTTTGTGTTGTGTATAATTGTTTGTGACCTGAGAATAGTGCCAAAAGGGATTGCATCAAATGATATTCAGTAGCAATATAAATTTAAATAAATTACCTACAGTATATGTTTAAATTTCAGTCCTAAACAACTTGATTGAAAATAAATTCCACACAAAAAGAATGTTGTTTTTGATTAAACAAAAGTATAACACTGTAAGCAATCTTAAATAAACTTGTGATAGCACAAGTACTCAACAGGAGTTACTTGTGACTGAAACATGCTTAAAATTGAATGATGTAACAGCCAAATGGTATGCAAAGTTATGTGGAAGTCTGTCTCAAGGAGGCAGATGCTCAAGCATATGCAGCTTTGCAGGCTAATGGTACTGAAAAATGCATGTTAATTTCTGCTTACAACCTATTAATAAATCATGGAGAATTTAAAAGTTACCACATCTGGGATGGTTTATTTCTTTCTCAATCTTTTCCCACAATTGTTTTCATTCGGATTAGCTAAAAGAAAATGCAGGTCATTTTAGCTGCAATTAATGTAACAAACCTGAACATACATAGTTATAATAATTATCATCCACAATAAATTTTCATAAGAAAATGATAGGACTGGCAGTTTTGGGGAAAAGTGGTTCACAGACAGGAGTTCTTGGTTATTTTTGGAACTTTTTTGTTCACTCTCTGTAGAATGATAATAGCTGTTTTTTGGAGATTAGTTGCCCTTTTCAAACTATTGGTAGGATACAATGGCACAAAGGGGCCTATAATAACCACAGAGTGGTTCCCTTCCCTGTCATGTACAGTACTGCTGCTGCAAGTGTTGTGGGGGCATTTCAGTAAATGACCTTCGATTACCTTGTAATGTTGTCACCATATTGCAGAAGATGCAAGAGTGGATTACAAAAAATCTACAGTGCAATCCAGTGGCACACTCACCATATTCCAGATGGGGTGGGAGATAGATCTGTTCTCTATCATTGTAGAAAAAAATGAAAATGGAGACTAATAATGGTTTTCAGGACTAGCCCAATAAGGAATTTAAGAAAGGTCAGCTACAGTCTTGAAGGACATCATAAAATGATGTGCAGTTTTACACGTGTCTACATAGAAGTAAGGTGAGCCCAATTCTTGGGGGCAGACTCTAAGAGGGGAGAGATTGTAGCATCCAGCATTTCTTATAATCAGGGATAACAGTTTAACAATCTCTTCCTCTCACACTGACACCTCACTTTAACTTGTTTTCAAGGTGTTAGTGGCTGTTTGGGACGTCCGTGTGTGTGTGTGTGATACCACATATGGACATCCCAAGTATTATTGTTGGTAGGGTTTTGTTTTTTGCCTTTAAAAAAGGATCCATCGCTATTTCTTCCATAAAATGAGAAGGGAATAACTATGTTAGGGCAACCAGATCTCGTATGCAAAAATCCGGAGGTACAGAAAGCACTCGCTCCTTCCTACCCCGCCGCGATCGTCCGCCCGCCTGAAGTTCTGCGACTCAGTTTCAGGAATCCTATGCACGTTACACCCTTAAGGTACATTCTGCTTTGATATATCTATGGCCGCCGCCTTTATTGACGTTACTTCCGGGCCGTTCCTGAACTTGAGGCTGGCCTCTTTCGTTTTCCCGATCCGCTTTCTCTTTCTAGATGTCACTTCCGGTGAACAAGAAAACAACAAACCAGGAAGGAAGAAGTCCCAGGAAGGAGTGTGGAATCTGGAGTTCGAAGGAGAGGTGCGACTTTTTCTCTCATCCCTCTTTAGGCGGGGGTGTGTTTTGCAGCAAGGGGTTGCTTTAGCAAGGGGACCCAGGAGTCCGGCCCCTTCCACACCAGCTTGGTCTGCAAGCCACGCGGACTCCCTCGTTCGGCCTTAGGCACTAGTCGTTTGGAGATGCTTTGCCCACTTGGCGCTCCTCAGATGCGTTAGATTACGGCTTCCATCATCCTAGCCTCCACAGCCAGATCATGCTGGCTAGATACAATGGGAACTGTAGTCAAACACGTCTGAAGGATGCTAGGATGGGGAAGAATGCCGTGAGAGTGTGGTCAGCAATGCTGGATCTGATCAAAAGTTTGTCTAGAGCAGTGTTTTTCAACCTTGGCAACTTTAAGATGTGTGGGCTTCACCTCCCAGAATTCCCCAGCCAGCATGAAGTCCACACATCTTAAAGTTGCCAAGGTTGAAAAACGCTGCTCTAGAGCAATGGTTCTTAAAGGGGGGGGGGTAATTACCCAAGGGGGTAATTTGGGCATATCCTGGGGGTAATGGAGCAATTTGTAACTGCTTGTTTGTGAGTCAAGGATCTAGTTTGGGACGGCTGCTGCCAAGGCGTTTCTGTAAAACATCAGAGTCTGTTTTTTATGGGGGGAAATGACATTTTTGGAGCCCAGGAAAAGGGGTAATTGGGTCAAACAGTTTAAGAACCACTGGTCTAGAGAAAGTCTTTTTAAACAGTTGCTAGCCAAATGATTTTGGAAACTTGCAAGTGGGTATGAGGTCAGTAGCTGCTTCTTTTATTTTATGGTGCTATTTAAGGTGAGGGTTGTAAACTACCATGTCTAGTAGTGATGGGCCTATTTCCTCTCCTCCCCACTGAGTCGTTTTATTTATTGCATTTTTATGTGTTCCCTTTCTAAGGAGCTTAGGGTAGGTTACCTCAATCCCACCCCCTTCTTTTTATCCTGCTATCCTTGTAACAGGTTTTAAATACATCATAATATGATTTAACCTGGTAACCTTGCTGTGTATGTTTATGTTTATACAATGCACCCATTCTAGCTTTTTTAAGAAGCCATAACTTAGTGCAGGATATAAAGCCATCCTATGAGACATCTAATACGCTTTAGCACTGACCTAAGATTTGGACCTTGATCTTTCTGATCTTAATCCCAGACACACAGACCTTGACATCATAATCTGTCCAAATGTGTACCCAGAAACTACACTTCATTATATTCTTTGGGACTCATGCATTCAACTTATCCTTCCTATTCTCCTGTTATAGTTGGGCATGGAAGAGCACATTCTGTTCTGCGTATAGATTTTGCCCTGTTGCAATGGTACCTCTCTTCTTGGGCTGTATCACTGAACCTTCAGCAGGAAGATTTTCACAAGACTAAATGTTTGTCCATTCAAAAAAAATCCACATGAAAAGCAGAGATGTCAGGCTAAGGGACTGTAGCTTCATCTTCTCCTTGACATGCTAATTTTTTATGTGGGGCTCACACATCATGCTAAACTACAGTATATTTCCTTGGTTTTGACTTTGCACATTATATATTTGAACCTAGCCAATTATGACTTATTCAACAAACCAAGAGCTAACTGCATCATACCATAGCATAATTTGTGACCCCATTCAATTGTTTCTTTGTATGAAGAAGCACTTAATTATAGGAGTCTTCTGTCTGAAGTGCTATTGCCTGGAGGTAGACAAATGGTAGTTCTAGATCTGCTGTTAGATCCGTGGGAGATTTGAAGTAGATTGGCAATGTTTTGGGGCCCCAATTGTTTAAGAAAAAGCAGAACCTGTATTACTCCCCCTACAATTCATATATAAATTATCCTGCTGAAATGAGGAAAATTTCCTTTACGGCAAACGAACAGACTGTGAACTGGTACTCAAAACAAATTCCTGTGCATAGTGTTCTTTAATTATATGTCCTTTTCACTAGATTCAGTTTAATGGATCTTGAGACTAGTAAAAAAAGACAAAGCCTCTCCACCTCTGCATAGCCCAGGCATACAGTAAATGAGAAAGAAGGTAAAGTCTCATCACTTCCTATCTCTTTTTCATAAACTGAGGCAAATGGATGTGTATGTGTGGTTCTTGTGCACGTGTGTGCTTTGATGAAGGTGTGCTTCTTCTGTTCCCAGGATCTGGCTGGATGAGTATAGCCCAGGGGGACTGGAGCTGCAACATGGTGCAACCAAGTGGGTGCCCAGCTAGTGACTATGGCATGATGGAAGATGACTCCTCTCTGGGCAAAGCTGGTACCCTTCAGTTGCCAGCTGAGCTAGCAGGACATGAAGCTGTGCAGTATTTCCTGGCTGAGAACAGAGACCTCAAAGGTAAGGACATGTTGGAGTGAGCTTTGCTGTCATGTCTAGCTTGAAAATATCCAGGTTGATAAATTCAATTTTTTCTTGTTGGGTCCTGTCATTCAGTTTATATTCAGTCCCTGTTTCCCATCATGGACATTTCCATAAATGAATCAGGTAATATTTTAAGCTTAACCATCAGAGTAGGTAGATGACTAGAATGGTTTAGAATAAGGAATCTATGCCTTTCCTAGATGTTCCTGAATTATAATTCTCTGCAGCTCCAGCCATCATGATTAATCATGAGGGATCCTGTGGGGGTATAATTCTGTAACCTCTGAAGTCTCAGGATACCCAACCCTTGATTAGATTCTGATTTTCCTTTCTGAATATAAGCTTTCTGAATATAAGCTTTTGCTTATATTCAGTGACCTGATGTACAGTATTTTAGGAAGAAAACTAACCAACTGGGCTAGCTGGCTAAGATTTGGTTTCATGCATTCCAGTTTTCCTTGTTTTTGCATCAGAGGCTCCAAAAGCTGTAATTCTTCACCTCTCTGAATTTATATTGGGCAGCTTTGTAAATCGGTCCACAGTTACTTTCTGTTGATGGCCGGAAAGCTTGTCCCTCCTTTGCTCATTTCATTTCTATGCTCTGTATGTAAGAGGGGACTCCCTTGGTTTTTCTACTAGGGACAGAACAGGTTCAGAGCACTTCATCCCTTTCCTGCCAGCTCTCTAAGTCATTTGAATAGAGTTTCTTTTGGCCTGGGGCTACTGGCCAAGAGCTAGTTACAAGGCCAGTCATTGTATATAATCTCCTTCTGCAAAGGAGAAGTATTACTCGTGTAATCAACTCCAGATGGAAATGAATGGCTGCATTGCAGGGACAAATCAGAGGAGGAGAGGATAGTTCTCTTACAACTGAACGTGCTGATGGAAATTGCAGAAATATAGTAATAAATGCTGACGTTACAGTGGGAGCGAGTCTGACCAGTATGGTCTAAAAGCAATAGCTTGTAGATATAATAAAAATAGGTTAGAATACTATCACCTGTAATAAACATCTGGTCTGTAGTAAGATGAATTAATCTGAAGGGAAAGAGAAATAGGACCATACGAGAGTAGCATCCTGAATGGATGAGTTATATTTGATGAAATTCTAATTTGTCAAACCGTTTGATTTTGATAGCCTGATCCTAGACATAGTTATTTGGGTGTGTTCCCCTAGTTTTTAGGAGTTTGGTCTCTGAGATGTGAGATGGTGTGACTAAAACTGAGAATTGGATTCTCATTACAAAAGAATGCACACATTCTGCGGTGTAAAGAGGGATTTTGATGGGAAGGTGGATTTGCTGTTTGTTCAGTCATTGTCCCATAATGTAATAAGTGTGCCCCCCCCATCACACATAAAGAAGGTAGCTCACTGATCCAGTAAACCTCCTTTGTCTGTGTTCTGTGTGCAGAAGCCATCCGACAAAGTAACCACATGCTACGAGAGCGGTACCAGGAATTTGTACAGTTCCAGGCTTCCAAAAAGGAGGAGAAGGAATTCATTATGAGCAAGTTCCAGGAGGCTCGGCTTGTGGTGGAAAAGTTGCACGTGGAACGCATGGAGCTGGAGAAGCAGTTGGAGCAGGCTTTTCAGGATCTAGAGCGACTGAAGGTGCAACAGGGTGCAGTTGGGGACACAAAAGGGTTAAGAGTTTGGGGTCTTCCTATAGTTCCCATTTGTTCCAGTTTAAGTATCTTGCTAAAGAATAGGTCTCCTTATAATGTGTGGTGTATGTTGGCATGAGAAAGAACATTGAAGCAATTTGCAAAACGGTCACATGCTGTATGTCAAGATTTTTGTGTTCCTCTTCACAGACAGCTTCTCGACCATTTATCTTGGAGAAAGACCCCTCTGGCACCCAAGAGGAGCCAGACACTGTGACTCTTACTGAGGAAGATGTACTTACTATGGTAAGTATGTGTTGTCTATTATTCTATCCAGTTCTCTAATTTAGTGCCCTCTGGATATGTTCATCTACAAATTCCGGCAGCTCTAACTAGGGTAGCAAATCCTGATTAAGCATGATTGGATTGGAAATGTAGTTCAGCACCTCTGGAAAATTTCACATAAGGGAACACTGACCTAGATGAGCAAGTAGAATTTGTAATTAATCCAAAGAAATAGCATAGAAAATAGGGATTTGCAGTCTTTCTACATCTGTCTCAGCCTGTAGATAGATTAAGGCTGTATCTTTTTGCCTGCTGTGAGTGGCTTATACTAAATTTCCCATCACAGTGATGTTCCTTCTTCCCATTGTTGTTTTTTATTTCAGACATCGGGGATACTAAAGCAGAAAAAGGAAAGGCCGGAAGAGGACTTGAAGGCATTGCAAGACGCCAACCAGGCCTTACAGAAAGAAAAACTTGCCTTGCAGGCCAAGATCGCCACACTCCAACAAACAGCAAAGGTCACTGTGCCGGTAAAGGAGTTCAGAATAAAGGTTAATGTGAGAACTGGCAGCAGAGGAAGCTGAATGTATGATGGGACAAGGGAGGACAGTGGGGGGGAAAGCTCACATGAAGTCTAGGATAGTGGCCTAAGAGATGAGGAATGGCAACTGGGGCTGGTAAGGCTGAACTCACGATGTCCCCTCCTTTTACCTTCCTAGGAGAATGGTTTTCCATTGGAGCAGTCCCTGGAAGTAGAGTCCCTGCAGGGTTCAGGGGACAGGTAAGTATCCGGAGACCTTTGGAGACTAGACTGGATACTCAACATACTTATTTATCTGTCAGTATTGTTGATTATTAAGATTTATGCCCTATTATGGTTAGCAATGAATTATTTTAAATGTACAATAAAATAATTAATACAGATAAACTGCCTCAAACAGTACATTTATAACAATAAATGCACAAACATATCTTCCAAAAGAAAAGAAGCCAGCTAAAGTTAAAAATGCTGGACAAAAATGGTGATGGTGAAAATATGTTACAATGATAACCCCCTCCCAAAACCTGGGAGCCACCCTGGAAAAGAAAGACCCTTCTCTCAGTAACTCTCATATTTCACAGGAATGTGCAGAAATGTAACTGATGATGCTCATCTTAGGAGTTCAGTCTAAAGCAATGCTACATTGGAAGTATCCAATTCCATTTAGGTTGCCTATGTATCCCTCCATTCATGCGATCTCTAGCATTGGAGTTTTTAATCTACACAAAACCCTGAAATATCCACAGCATTTGAGTATAATGTGAAATGGCTTGCAGAGATGCAATCCTCCATCATCATCATCATCCTCTTCTTCCTCTTCCTCCTCTCAGAGACAGTGTTGGTGGGAAACAAATTGAGCAGCTGCAAAGAAGGCTGAAGGAGGCTGAAGATGAGTAAGTAGATAGTGATGCACTGGTATTTTATCAGAAACAGCCAGTTAAGTGTGCATGCTGTTAGGAGAGATCAAGGATTAAAAGTTTCAGATGCTTGAGGAATCAGATGTTTGAGGAAGGAGCAAGTAGGAGTAACCGTCTCCTGGATGGCCACCATAACTGAAGGAAATGCAGTGTTTGATGAGAAAGGAAAATAAGGCTAGCCAAATGCCTATTGATACTCAGCTGAGAATCACAAACACTTCCTAGTTAGGGCAAGGAAATGACTTCAGTGCCACCCTTTCATTTTAGGCAGGTTGTAAGTTAGTAGAAGCATTATTTTGGATAAGTAAGTTCACCTATTGGCAAACTGATGTTCTTCCCTGAGGGTTTAGTCCCACTGGCTCTATTAGATAGCTTTTACTCAACTTGGAAGAAGAGCTTAGAGGCAAAATTACAAAATATTGGCCTGTCTGTAACAGCGCTGGCATTGAGGGAGGGAGGGAGGGGGCGGTTACTAAAGCTAAAGAAGTTTTCAGGCAGCAAATAATGGTTATCGATTTGCAGAGAGAGAATGCTAGGAGCTTCCCTTGATTTGAGAAGTAAGTCAACCTTTTGTCCTGTCTAAATATCTATATAATCTTACTACTGCAAAATACACTGCCTTCAGCCTTACTGGAAGGAGGATACGAACATCTCCATATTAGAGAGAGGCTTTGTCCCTGTCATTCAGGAGCAGCTGAAACTGTAAGCCAGTTTTATGATGAAATTTGTCACTTATATTTA
Source organism: Charina bottae (assembly GCA_023362775.1). NCBI lineage: Eukaryota > Metazoa > Chordata > Lepidosauria > Squamata > Charinaidae > Charina > Charina bottae. The sequence continues at coordinate 11,285,471 of JALMGJ010000021.1, read as the reverse complement.
ACTCCACTTCTAAGCAATTTCCTGAGCAGACTAGACAAATGCTGAGTTTCATTTCTTCTTTCAGGCAATGGCATTACTTTTAAAGTTGTCAAATTGTATTTCATAGCTCTTATTGTTAGGGAACAGATAGTGAAACGACAAATTTTCATTCAACCCAAGTAGAAGCAGAAGATGGAATTTGGCAGCTCCATCTAAATTTTATGTCGTTTTACACTATTTTATTTTATAACTAAATATGTTCTTTAATAGTTTAGCAAAGCAGCTTTATAATGAAGTGATTAGTCTTAAGTATTTAACTTTTTAGACCTTAGTACAGGTATTTTCCTGCTCCATTTTATGTTATTTTATTTTAATTCCTACATTTGATATTTTTATGTATTTCTGTTCAAACTCTGCAAAGCCTGTTATTTGTAAAGTTGGGTGAAGTTCATTGGGTGAATCCATGCCCCTCCTCATTTTGTTCCACCCGCAGGAACGTAGCCCTTCAGCAACAGTTGGCATCCAGTCTGGAGGAGCTGGCCTGCCGGACGGCCCGGGAGCAGGACATCCAGCAGCAGCTGCAAACCTTGACCAAACAGCTGGAGGTGAATGTGCCCCCAGACTCTCCTTTGCAAGCTGGGGAGGAGGAGGAGTCAGTCAGGAGGCTCCTCCCTGTCCCTCTGCAGGCATATTGACCCTTGGCCCCCTTCTCATTCTAGCAAGCTGGGGAGGATAAGGCCCTGGCAAAGGCCCAGGTGACATCCCTGCTGGGGGAGCTGCTGGAGAGCCAAAGCCGCCTCGAAACTTGCACAGAGCGAAAGAAGGAGCTGGAGGAGAGGTGAGGGGCACGCAGGAGGCTTGCACAAGATGTTGTGGGCAGTTAGCTGGGAGAGGCCTCTTTCCCTGCAGTGATGCAGACATTATGGAACAATGAGCTGGGGCTGCTCTGTGGGACAGGGAGGGAGGCTCCCCTGCCTTTCCTCTCTCAGCACACTTGGCTTCAAACTAGCAGAGATAATGGGATAACCCTCATGCTCTAAATCTGCTTACGGTGTCTTTCTGTGCCAATTGTGAAAAACGTTGGCTGTTTGAAACCCCTGAAATAGGCCTTTTTTCGATCTTGAAGAACCTCTCATCTTGAAAAGCAGAAGCGGCTAGCGTCTCTTCCAGACTGGAAGGGCAAGGCATCTCTTTCTGTCCAGCTCTCAGTCCCTGAACAAGATTTTTTTTTATTCAGCTGTGAACTGGGTACTGCTGTGGGTCATCTGTCATTGGTGATCTATGGGATCACAACAAAAATTATGACAGAAAATAGTGAAGAGCTGGAGATGTTTCTTTGTTGTTTCCACTGTGTTCACTTGCACTGCTGAAGAGGTAGGAAGGTTGCTTCTTCAGGGGTGCAAGCAGCTGGGATGGAGAGCTCAGAGGGACCCCCAGTTGCATGCACATCCTCCAAAGTGACACACTTTCCATGTGAAGCCACGGAAGAGGATGATGCCCCAGAACATGATGGTGAAGACTCAGGAAGCTGTGTAGAAAACTTACTGAATCAAACAATGCTGGATCTAGTGTTGTCATGGTGCGTACTTGCTGGGGTAAAAGGTTGAAGGGGATTCTGTACACACTGGAATTTTGGCAAGTCAGCAGAGCTAGATGCCTTTCTGCGTGTCCCATCTCTACAGGGTTCGTGGGGCTGGTGAACGACTGCAGCAGCTTGAAAAGGAGTCTGAAGCCCGTACCAAGCAGCACAGCGTACAGGTGGATCAGTTACGGCTGCAGGTGCAAAACCTTGAGAGTGCTCTGCGAGTGGAACGGCAGGGTGCCACCGAGGAAAAGTGAGTGTGGAAGTGGTATGGGCAGAGCCAAAGGAAGAGAGGGCATTCCCGATAGAAGTGGTCAAATCTGAGTCCTGTGGCAATGATTTGTATGTTCTCCCCCCATTTAGGAGAAAACTAGCCCAAGTGCAGGTGGCCTATCACCAACTCTTCCAAGAGTATGATACCCACATCAAGACCAGCTTGGAAAGTGAGAAGAGGAGCAAGGTGGGAGCCATTATGTGAATTGTAATGGAAACTCTTGATGCTGTGGATGAGTGGGAGCTGGAATATGGGATGGGACAATCTTCTCTTGCCCCAGGAAAAAGGTTTCTTTGCCCATAGTGTCAACATTGTAATTGTAGTCTCCTTGTCCCCTCCTCAGGGCTTGGATCTGCAAGTTGCTGAACTGTCTCAGCAACTGCAGCAGGCCGAGGAGGCTCTGGTGGCCAAGCAAGAGCTCATTGACAAGCTGAAGGAGGAGGCTGAACAGCACAAAACTGTAATGGAGACTGTGCCTGTGCTCAAGGCACAGGTGAGTATGGTGTCACTATGTTAGAAAAGAGAGAGGGATTCCTGTGGTGCCGCATGAGGAGTAATGGGAGCTTCATCCTGTCCTTTCCATTCAGGCTGATATCTACAAGACAGATTTCTTGGCAGAGCGCCAGGCTCGTGAAAAGCTACATGAACAACGAGAGACCCTGGTGGAGCAAGTTGCACAATTGCACAAGGAGAATGAGAAGCTGAAATCTGACTCCGAAGGAGTCAGCCGGTGAGTAGGTAGAGGACGGAAAGAAAGAAACCCTCATGCATCTGGAATAGAGCCATTTTTCTACCCCAGCTCATGTTGGGGTAGACGTTTTGTTGGAAATGGAGTCTGTAGTTAGAGACAATCCAGCTCACTCTTCTTCCACCATTTCCTAGTGAAAGCCGTTCCGGTGTTCTCTCTTGTCCATCTAGGGCGCTGATGGAAGAGATGAGGAATCGCCATTCAGAAATGCGTCCACCTCCTCAGCCACGTAAGTGTTGGCACCGATTATTTTGCAACAATCTCCACTGATTCCAGAGGCTGACACACCTACAGAGTGAGGCTATGCAGCACTTCAGATCTGAAGGCAAAGAAGTGCTTTAGAGAGCGCACTGTGTAGGCAGTGTAGATGCAGCACTTGGCCGCAGCTCTTTCAATCAAATGCGGTATTTCCCAGGATCAGGTATAGCTGTGGAGGGCAACCATACAGCCCCAAGATGCTCATGCTGTTTTAAAGATTTGCAGAGAAGGGCTATATCAGTGCTTTCCAAACTGCTACCGTTGGTGACACACCAACGGCGACGGCAGCGGGGGCATGCGCGGTGGTGGCCTCGTGTTTTCCACTAAAACCCGGAAGCGCTGATGGCGCGCCACTGCCGGAACCACCGTGCACGCTGCCACTGCCGTGCACCGCTGCTGTGCACATCCACTTCCAGGTTTTGTCAGTTTGGAAAGCTCTGGGCTATATGATCATCCCTGCAGAAAGATAAACCTGATAGGATTAGAAGCCTTAGATCTGTTTTTTTGAGCAAGGATGTATGGCTCTCATTTCAGTGTGTTGGTAAAGTGACACTTGAGCGTAGGATGTAGATACTCTTAAGAATCAAATAATGCCTGTCTTTGAACAGTGTATTTGAGCTGTGAATTTCATCTTTTTACTGTTATATGAAGTAATTTCTCTAGTGTTAATTGTGTGTTTGAATTTGCCCTCCACGCACTGAATCAATGAAAGGAAACACTTTTTCTCCTCAACTTAAAGCTCCAAATCTTTTCATCATTCTTTGTAGGTAAAGTATGCCAAATCGAGCTAAATTTGCTGAAAATATGGGTGCTGTTTCAGCAGTTTGGGGTGTGTGGCAAAGTTAAAACTGAAGACCTAACTTTGCTCAGTTACTAACTTTTTACTTTAGTTACTAGTTAGTTACTCAGTTACTAACTTTGCTCAGACTGAAGAAGCTTCTTGGATAAGGAGCGAAATGTTTCCACTGAGAAATAGAAATCCAGTTGACATGATTCAAGCTACAGACAATTCCACCTGGATGACTGAGAACCTTCATAGACATATTAAAACTGAAGAGTTTCAGTCCAGGGCTTACTGTAGGCAAGTCTTTTGCTGCTGCTAGGTTTGCAACAGAGTTTTCTTAAGGTAGCTCAATTTTCTTTTTCGCCATTTGCTCTGATATACATGAAAATAGTCAGCAGCTGCCTTGGGGAAACTCTCTTGCTCTCATTGGAAGCAAAATAAATAAATGGAAAATGGGAACTTCTGCATCTAAATTGTGGCAATGTTTTCAGATCTGCACTACTGCAACCTCTTGCTGTTTCTTTTCTTTCTTTTGCAACTTGATCTCAACCTTCTTGCAATAGGACAACTGTTTAAGTGGCTATGTCAGAACTTGAGATTCTGGTAGCTTCATTTTTCATTATTTTCCTGATTTGTGGCATGGGATTTGCTTCCAATTTGTGTCACTTATAATATTTTCATTGCACTATTAATATTTTTCTTGTAACTAGCAGTTCAGAGCCTGACATATGTGGGAATTGAGGTATTACTTTTCACTTCCATAGATAGGACTTCACATCATTTGTTCACTGGAGAACCCTTTTTTCAACCTTATGTGAAGAATGTACATGTTCCTAATAATTTGATAGTACGTACAGACCTGGTTAGGTTACTGCTGACCTGTCATTTCAGAAATTTAGGTCAAGCAGTGTGGTGCCCATGTGCACCCAGTAGGCTCCTGCCTCCCTCTTAATATTTTAAAATTTTCATCTTTTGAAGAGAAGTACTTGCCTCCAGCATCATCTTTATTTCAAAGAATACCTTTGGGCCTCACTGGCAGTCTTGGGGGAAAAAATATTGCATGGCTGTTGCCCAGTGCTTGGTTTGGAAGTGTGCAGTGCTACCCCGAAAAAAACAGAAAAGTAAACTGGATTGTAGAAAGTATTCTGGGGTGCTAAAGAGGGTGGTGGGAATCCATCTTGCCAGTTTGCCTTCTGGTAAATGAGTGTTTTTATGACTGGCCATACCTAGCACAGCAACAATGTTATAGTCACACCCACCTCACAAGGCTAAGGTCTCCCCAAGAACGGTAACAAGGTAATTGTTGTGCTCCACTTAGGTACTTGGGAGAATTATTTGTGCTTTTTTAAAACTAAATATTTAGACCAGCTCTCTGCTTGCTGTTATTTAACCAGTCACTTATCTAAGATGGGCTGTCGTCTTTTCTTATGTCTACGTTTATATTGGATGGAGCCTTTCATAGATTTTCTCAAAGTCCCTTTATGCTGACTACCACGTCGGTATAAAATTTGGACACACTTGGAGAGCTCCAAAAGATTGGAGAGGGGTTTCTAAGAAAAAAGTTGTTCCTGATACTCTATTAGTATAATTTTATTTTACATCATGGATCACCAATCTTTTTGCACCTCCCCGCTCTCAAAATCACGCAAATGTTGAATGCCCTGGAACCTACTAGGTTTTCTCTATACTTAGCAATCCATTTTTAACTCCTAGTGGGAAGTACAGTGGCCTGCAATTTGTTAACTGTTTTCTTCTCTGAAAAGTAGCTTTCCTTATATTGCACATTTATTAACTATTGCTGGCTCCTTGATAAAGACCAGTGAAATTTTTGTCAGAAAACCCTTCCTTAGAAAGAGTAGGTAAAAGTTAAGCTTCTCTATGATCATACTATATTTTAGCAATTGTATCTTTGGACCATTAGATCACTGCCTCCATTAATTCAGTGTAGAATTAACACAGCCCTACTTTTTCTTGTATTGTTACGATACACTGCTCCTTTTCATAACTTTCATTAAATATTGCCATCACTGTTTGTTAGGGAGTGATTATACAGTGTGTTCAATTTGCTAACTTCCTCCTCCTCCTTCCCTTTCCAGCTTTCTTGATGGGCACTGCTCCATTCCATCCCCAGCTTATATCAGGGCGAAGACAAAGTATTCTGGAAGAACAGCCTACCCACTATTGTCCCAAATGCCAGTATAAAGCTCCAGACATGGACACCCTACAGATCCATGTCATGGATTGTATCCAGTGATAGCAATGAAGAAGGGGAAGCTCCAGGCTGAGGCGCATTTGCATTGCTTTAAACAGAACCAGCAGTTCAACTGCCGATCCTGGAGCAAAGACCATGGACTGCTTACTTCCCGCTCCCCTGTATGTCATTAACTTTTTTCCTCTTATAATAATGGCTGAGCCTACCGCTGTCCTTCTTCAGGGCCTGGCTATTATAGCCATGGGGAAAAGGGGTTGCACTATCTCAGTTTGTGTAAAGCAATCTTTTCAAGTGTTTTTGATTTACTGTATGCCAGGGATGCCAGGGATTAGGTCACTCCCTCAGAATAACAAGTCACATGTCTATTAACCTTTCAGTAACTCATTTTACGGGTGATGAAAAAAATCTCTCCTTCCCTACAAAGACTACTACTGGTTCTCTCTCTGTCCCACATCCCAGTAAGAATCCTTCAATCTGCATAACCTTAAACATTTCCTCAATTAAGCCATAATGAGGTAATTTGTCCATAAAATAAAAAGGATGGAGGGTTTCTTTCCTTCTGCTTTCTAAGAGTACTTCCAAATGAAACTGCTTGTGGTTAGTAACCAATCTTTTAGGATGAAAAGGCACTGTATGACTCTCTTACCTTAAGTCAATTAAAGCAACAATTTAGATAAGTAGTGACTTTCCTACTTATATCAGATACCTCCCTTCTAGGCCAACAATGCATTAGCACTCCATCCTGTAGAAATCAACTTTTTATTAACTCAGTCACCCATAATTTACAACCAAAGCAACAATCCACGAAGCTGAGCTTGGCACTGCTCCTCTAGGATTCCTCCGCTCCTCCAAGCCCTGACAGGGTTTTCAGGGAGATGCTTCATGAAGAGAGGAGAGACCTCTGACTCAGCCAAATGGCTTTTTAAATCACCCACCCTCCTTTTGGACCAGCTGCTCAGTCTGACCAAAAGTTGGGAGAACTCAACAATAGGCAGAACTATTCCAATAAATAATTCGAATTACCATTTCCTCCAAATCAACCATGCTAGCAATTTACCTGCTTGCAGGAAATGACTTCAAAACTAATTATCTCAGATAGCAGGAAGGAACCAGTCATCAACCCATAAGGAGGTACGTTCTGGGCACACTTCTGCTGTAGAGACCTAGCGTTGTACATTGACCCAGAACTTCTGAATGCTGCCCTTTTCAACTGCAGAGCCTACGGTGGGGAGAAATCATTTTCCCTCCTCATGAGGCAACTTCAGGGCTAGCACTGGAATTGTTATCCTGAGGGGAAGCGCTGGCTCCCCGCGGGGTTACTTCAATAATACGAGGTTTGTCAATGATGCGAGCTGTCTGGTTGCCCTTCTCCACAATGCCAATGATCCAGGCTTGGTGACCTTCTCCATATTTAGGTGACTTTATTTCGGCACAGAAGCGGGCAGCTTGCTCCCGGGGCAGGCAGATCAGTAGCCCCCCTGGTAACACAAAGACAGCAAATTATAACCACCCAAAGGACGATACTTCCCATTCCCCCCTATGCCAACAGTAGCCTTGTTCAGATCAGATTAACCGAAGCACTGACAGTCCACTAAATTAATGCTACATAAGACAGATAAGAAGCATGGTGGCTCAGTGGGTAAGACGCCAGGCTTGTCGATCGGAAGATTGCAAGTTCGGAGGTTCGAATCCCTAGCCCTGAGTGCAGAGTGAGCTCCTGCACTAGCTCCAGCTCTTGCCAACCTAGCAATTCGAAAGCATGCAAATGCAAGTAGATTAATAGGTACCACTTCGGTGGGTAGGTAACAGCGTTCCGCGCGTGTCATGCCGACCACATGACCGTGGAAGCGTCTTCGGACAACACTGGCTCTTTGGCTAACAAACGGAGATGAGCACCGGCCCCTAGAGTCGGCCACGACTGCACAAATGTGCGGGGGGAACCTTTACCTTTAAGACAGATTTAACTTACATATGGTTTTGCGGAGCTCAGTTTTTCCACACCAAGTCCACACCTAATTACCCTGTTTGTTTTGTTTTGTTTTAATTTCAGCAGTTTTGTGGGAGGACTGGGGAAGTGAAGTAATTTTGTTAAATGTTCGGGACTCTGCACTTGTTGATCTACTGCAAATCATTTAGAGGTCTTCCAAGGAATCCCAGTCTACATCTTGCTTGTTCCTTGTCTAGTTTATCCAACTTACCAGAAGTCTCTGGAGATGTCCCTTGGAGGAGCCTGGACCGGTTGCCACATGCTTTGCTAATAGCAGCCATCTTGGCAATGATGGGTAGATTATGAATGACAAATGATACCTCGCTACGCTGCTGCTTGGCCAAGTTCTGTGCGTGGCCCAGAATCCCAAATCCTGTAATGTCTGTGGCAGCATGGGCATTGAAAGTATGCATCAAACTGGCAGCTGGAGAGCAGGAACAGAAGTGGCATCATAAGGGGTAATAGAAGAGTAGCTAAACCTGTGTTCAACGGTTCTTAGCTAACTGCTATCTGTCCTGTAGCTGAAACAGCAAGAATCAATCATTTACTCTCTAGTGCTGATTTTTATTAGGAGACATCTAGTGACAGCAATATATGCGCAGAGGGATACAGCCTTTGATTCACTAAAAGGTGGGTTTACAGCTGCACATTATATATATTAGGAAGCTCCCAATAAAAAAAGTTTTGTAAGTGTTAGATGTTCTACCTCTGATAGCATATTAATCTAATTGCTGCTCAATTATTTTAATTTTGCCTCTGTAGGCCAACAAACTGTAATTTTACAATCCCAGAGATGGTTGCAAATCATGTGTGGCAAAAACCTTGTGATCATTTCACACAGCTTTGTTTAGTTTTTTGCAAGTCAATACCAATCATGCTCAAAACACCTTGCTATAGAACATTAAGTACTTTAGTGTCATGTTTAACCGTTTCCCTAAACAGGTTTTTGTACGGGAATTAATATTAATAAAATCCAAGATGGCGACCGGGAGGATTCTAGCCCCGTGAGCCCCGGACCCCAACCCGTCTTGGTGACTGTGGTCTGGAGGGAGAAGTTCTGGTGGGTTTCTCTGACCTTTCTGGCTTTTGGGGACTGTACTTGTGCTGGGAGATGTTTAGACCCCCCTCGTACAGCTCGGCACGAAAGACCTTTGCGGCGGCGAGCTCATAGGGACGTGGCCAGACCTCCTGTGAACCTACGGACCCTGGCTGATGGACGGCGAACTCGGCTGTGGACCCATTTTTATGCAGGGTAGAACCCACCCACCCCGGGTGGAGAAAGACACAGTGCAGAGAAAACGCGCCGCGAAGAACCTTTGTGGTGGTGGGCCTCGCGTGGACTCGACTGCGGATTGCACACTTGTTTGACAGGCTGGGTGGCTCTGGCGAGGTGGTGGAGTGTGGTGGATTTCGTGGACGGAGCCTCCCGGTTGGAGTGGTTTGAGTGGTGGAGCACGGTGGCCTTGCAACCGCGGCTTTGCTGTGGTGGTAGGCCCGGTGGTGGTGGAATGCAGCGGGCCTCGCGGGCAGAGCCTCCTGGTTAGAACAGCGGCCTGTGGCGGTGGTGAGCTCAACGGACCCCCTGCAGCCTTCGGAGAACTCCGACGTGTTTGGGGAGCTCTTGGGGGTGTTTGGAGAACTTTGGCTACCTCGGTTACATCCAGAGAGCCAGCATTGATGGCACGCCGAGCCTCAGTGCTGTGGAGTGAGGCTTACTGCTGTGATGGACTTGGGGGCGTGGGGGGGCAGGCTGTATAGTGCACAGGACCCGGGGGTGGAGTGGTTTTGGGGCAACATCCTAGTGTTAACATCCTAGTGGATTTTAATAATATAAGGGGCTTGGAAGACTGGTCACCCCCAATCTATTTAGGGCAGCGGAGGGTTTTGGAGGTCCCCTGGTGTGAGTGTGGTACTCCCCTCTGGGGGTGAGAGACATGGAGGGGGGTCCAGGACTGCATGATTTTGTGTTAGAGTACCTATCCCTGTGTGAGAGAGCGCCGAGAGCGGGAGCTGGTGTGCTGGGGGCCCTGCCATCGCCCAAGGGTGACTGAGTCTGAGAGGATATATGCATGGGGGAGGGGACCCTGTCTAAACCCAGGATTTCTGGAAGTCTGGGAGTGGAGGCAACTGGGCCAGGAAACTCTGGGGGTCATGGGGTGGGTAATTTGATTGAGGTGGTGACGGGCCGGGGATGTTATGATGGGAACTGGAGGGCAGGCCATCTTCAGGGAAGACGCCCCCGGTGTTTGTTACCGGTGGCGTGTTCCAGCCCTCCAAGTTCAAACCCAGGCCCTGGACAGCAGATCCTTGAGGGCCCTGGTTTCCGGCTGCTGCTGCTGAACACCAGGGCTCTGGTTTCCGGCTGCTGCTGCTGAACGCCAGGTCAGTGAACAACAAGGGCCCCCTCATATATGATTTGATCATGGAGGAGGGGGCAGACCTGGCGTGTATCACCGAAACTTGGCTGGGCCCTGAAGGAGGGGTAGCCCTCTCAGAAATGTGCCCAGCCAGGTTTCAAGTGTGGCATCAGCCAAGACACCAGGGCAGGGGAGGAGGGGTGGTGGTTGTCATCCGAAAGTCTCTAATGCAGAGCTTTCCAAACTCTGCATTAGTGTGTGTCGCCACACCACCCGGAAGCGGCGCGTGCGTGCATGGCGGCAGCAGCGCGGGATCAGTGCTTCCGCGTTTTAGCGGAGGCTGCCGCTGCTGCTGCCGTGCATGTGCGCACCACCGCACACACACCCGCGCCGCCACCGTGCTTGCGCGCACCGCCGCACACCCCCTGGCGCTGCCGCCGTGCACGTGCACCCACACGCGCCACCACCGCCACCGGTGTGTCGCCAGCGGCGGCACTTTGGAAAGCCCTGCTCTAATGGCTCACAGGGGCCCTGCTCCACAAGTGGCCGGTTGTGAGACCCTGTTTTTCAAGCTGGGCTCCCGAGAACAGTTGGGAGTGTTGCTAGTGTACCAGCCTCCCTGCCTGAGCTGCTGGAGGCCGTCTCGGGGTTGGCGGTGGAGTTCCCAGGCTTATGGTTCTGGGGGATTTCAACTTGCCATCCCTGGGACGTGCCTCGGAAGCGGCTTGGGAGTTCATGGCTACCATGGTGGCCATGGGCCTGTCCCAGATCATCCAGGACCAACTCGAGACAGTGGTCTCACCCCGGACTTGGTTTTCTTGTCTGAGCAGTGGCAATGTGATCTGAGGGGAGAGTTAGATCTGTCCCCGTTGTCATGGTCAGACCATACCCTGGTGGCCCTGAGATTCTCTTGTGCCGCCCCACTCCGCAGGAAGGCAGGACCCATTCGATTGGTCCGCCCCCGGCAACTTATGGGCCCAATGCGGTTTCAGAGGGAGCTGGGGGTTATACCTGAGAATCTGCTGCACAGTCCAGTGGAGGTCCTAGCTGCAGCCTGGATTAGGGAAGCGGCCGGGGCCTTGGACAGGATCGCGCCTGTGTGACCCCTCCTACCCCATTCAACCTGTTATTCCCCGTGGTTCATGGAGGAGTTGAGGGTTTTGAAGAGGATTAAGAGATGTCTGGAGCGCGGCTGGACGAAGACGAAGACTGAATCTGACCAAACACAAGCTAGAGCTGCTATTGAGGCCTACCTTGTGGAGGTAAGAGCAGTGAAACGTGAATATTTCTCCGCTCTTACTGCATCCGCAGAATGCCGCCCAACGGCCCTGTTTAAGATTACTTGAACTCTTTTGGGTCAAGTAGATTTGGTGACCCACTTACAGGGCCGTTCGGAGGAGTTCTCCAAGCATCTGCAGGATAAAATCGCTCAGATCCATTCCACGTTGGACTCTCAGCGTGAGGCACAGTCTGGGCATATGCCAAGGGAGCGTACTTACCCCGTTATCTGGGCATGGTTTGACCCTGTTGGACCTGAGGAAGTGGACAGGATCCTCCAGACTGTAAATGCCACCACATGCCATCTGGACCCGTGCCCTTCCTGGCTGGTAAAGGCAGCCCAGGAGGTGACACGTGGCTGGGTCCAGGCGATGGTAACTACATCCTCGAGTGAGGGGGTGTTTCCGGCTGCCTTTAAGGAGGTGCTGGTACACCCTCTCCTCAAGAAACCATCCCTGGACCGTACTGTATTGGACAATTTTCATCCTGTCTCCCACCTTCCCTTTTTGGGAAAGGTGGTTGAGAAAGTGGTGGTGTTGCAACTCCAGAGGATTCTGGATGAAATGGATTAACCAGACCCCTTTCAGTCAGGTTTCAGGCCAGGATATGGGACGGAGACTGCATTGGTTGTGCTTATGGATGATCTCTGGCGGGAGCGGGATGGAGGGAGTACATCCATCCTTGCTCTTTTGGACCTCTCAGCGGCTTTCGATACCATCGACCATGGTATCCTTTTGGGGCGGCTCAGGGAGTTGGGGGTGGGCGGCGTAGTTTTGCGCTGGTTCACCTCCTTCCTCCAGGGCCGTTCCCAATCGGTGGTGATAGGAGATGAGAGATCCGACCCTTGACCCCTCTTGTGTGGGGTGCCGCACGGTTCGGTTCTCTCTCTTCTATTTAATATCTACGTAGATGAAACCGCTGGGCGAGATCATCCGTCACCATGGGATGAGGTATCATCAATATGCAGATGATACTCAATTGTATATCTCCATCCCGGGTGAAGTAAGTGATGCGGTGGCTGCCCTGTCTCAGTGCCTGGGGGCTGTGGGGGCCTGGATGGGGAACAACAGGCTTCGACTGAACCCTGGTAAGACGGAGTGGCTGTGGGTTGATGGCCCCTCTACATCCAGGAAATTATCATCCTTGGTCCTGGATGGGGTGGCACTGCTCCATTCAAACCCAGTGCGGAACTTGGGGGTCCTTCTGGACTCACGACTCCTGCTCAGAGAGCAGGTGGCAGTCGTGGCCAGAAGGGCCTTTGCGCAACTTCGGGTTGTGTGCCAGTTACGCCCGTTCCTGGATTGAGATGCCCTCTGAACAGTCACTCATGCCCTCATCTCCCATATAGACTATTGCAATGCGCTCTACATGGGGCTACCCTTGAAGAGTATCCGGAAGCTTCAGCTGGTCCAGAATGCAGCCGCACAAGCAGCTATTGGGGCTCCAAGATCAGCACACATAACACCTTTGCTCCGCGAGCTGCACTGGGTACCGGTATGCTTCCGGGTCCAATTCAAGGTGTTGGTTATCACCTTTAAAGCCCTACATGGCATAGGACCAGGTTACCTGAGGGACCATCTCATCCCTATAACATCGACCCACCCCACCCGGTCATGCAGAGAGGGCATGCTACGGACCCCGTTGACAAAGGAATTTCATCTGACGGGGTCCAGAAGGCGGGCCTTCTTTGCAATAGCGCCCGCGCTTTGGAATATTCTGCCCCCGGAAGTGAAGCAGGCCCTTCACTCCTGGCCTTCAGAAAGAATCTGAAGACCTGGCTCTGCCGCCTTGCTTGGGATGGGGGTGGGTGGGGGTGACAGTTCTTCCTGGGGGTGGCTTGGACCGTAAAGCCCTCCCTATGGAATAAGATCTTACCATCATTGGATTTTATATTTATTTCTATTTATAGTATTGGCTGTAATTTTATCTTTTATGGTTTTAATTCTGATTTTACTGTAAACCACCCAGAGTCCCCCTTTGGGGGAGATGGGCGGTGATATAAATATGGTTGAATGCTATCTGTGAAAATAAAACAGCTCTTGTACTAGAGATTGTCAGACTGTACTTTATATACCTCTTTAAAGAACAGGGGTAAGGTGTTTAAAAATGTAGAAAGCTCCATTCAGCATAATTTCCCTTTAAACTATGGTGGGATTCAAACATTCCAAGAATATTCAGAAATTCAAAACCAAGTGTGGACATTAAAGAATAAATAATCACTAGACTGATTTCTATTCCACTTTGCTCCTGTGATGCATGTTCAAAAATATGTTTATTCTATTATTATTCTAATGTACATTAGCTTGGTGTTTTGTTTGTTTTCTGAAGTCAGCATTTCCAGCCTTGTGCTGCAAACTGAGTAATGGTCCAGCCCCACATTCAGCCTCCTACCTGTTCTGTTCAGCATGGCCATACTAAACATGGCTTCCTGGTAGGCCAGTTCAACATCTTCTTTGGAGACCACCAGCTTAATCTTATTCCACCGCTCTGGCTGGAAGAGTAATACAAGCATTTAAAGCGGCTGTAAGGTTTCACTCTTCCCTAGCAAAAGCAAGAATTATCTGACAGATCATCGTGACCTCAATAAATAAATAAATTCACTGTTTGATACAAAGCAACTCAGTTGGGACAACAACAACAGTCTTCCCTGCCTACTTACCACCTTCACGTCAAGCAAATGATAGAGATTTTGTGGATGGGAATAGTGTTCTAAAATCACCTTGCAATTTGGAGCCTACACTAGTGTTTTCCTTTTGCACTTTTCCATGTGTGTAAGTATGGGGTGGGATGGGATGGGGTGGGGGAAGGACCCTTTCCCTCTCTATTGGTATACATAAACACAAAGAGACATGCACATTTCCCCGTGGATAAATACTTACATTATCTAACCATTGGTGAGCATTTACAGCCACTTGAGTCCCCAGAGGCTTGGTAAGCACAAGGACATCTCCTGGAACTGCACTGTCTGGCCTAGAATCAAGGGAAGAGAATCCAACACTAAAAAATGCCTTGCCTTACTATTTTCTTACTATCTTAATAGGCTCACCTACAGCCTGTGAAGCTTATTTATCATATAATGAATCACGTAACACAACACAACTACAAAAAGAAAAAAATACAGGCAGTCCTTGCTTAACGTACACTCATTCAGCGACCATTTGAAGTTATGAGGCGCTGAACAAGGGGCACTTACAATGGGTCCTCATAGTTGTGGCTGTCACAACACCCCCACGGTCACGTGATTGTCATTTGTGACTTTCACTGCTGGCTCAACAAGCAAAGTTAATGGGGAAGCCAGCAGGAGGTCGTAAATTGTGATGATGTGACCATGGGACACTGCAACCATGCAGGATTTGCCTAATGATGGCAACTGGGACTGCTGGAACTGCCGTCATAAGTCGTCACGGTCACGTGTCGTCACGCCTTATGACTGTGTCACTTAGCGACGGAGTTCCTGGTTCCAATTGCCGTTGGTAAGTGAGGACCACCTGTATCCACGTTATTCAGTAATAGTAAGAATGTACAATACAGCATTCTACTGGAATTCTATTGATTTAGCTCTTGGAATGAGGAAATCAGACTTTAAATTCCTCTCATAACTAGCCTCCACAGTTGGTGCGTTCCAGGATTTAAAAATCCCCAACCTTGGAGAGTCCAAAAGGGGCATTTCCAGAATTGATCAAGCATTCTTCGTATCTTTAGGTGCAACTAAAGGTCATCCAACAAACAGGACAAAAGTCTCCTAATCACCTTCCTGCATCAACAGATTATGGAAAATATGTTGCAGCAAACTTCTAGTTTTTTCACAGCTTCTATTGGGTCAAACTGCAGGTGGGTCCAAACAATTTGTAAGGCATTCCTGAATGACTCTGAGAAGGCACAACAGGCTGGGAGTAGCTGTTTTGGCCTGGAATGATATATAAACCCATCCATAGTGCTGTGTAAAACTGTAATTTATATCTCAGCATCATGGATGAGTTCATGCAATGTATGAACCCAGATAATGCTGGCAAAAAGAAGCTGTGCCACCTTCACCACCACAGAACAGGCTTATCATTGCTTGCTTACTGTGTGTCGTCAGAATAACTACTAGTCTTTCTCTACTTGAATTCTAGCCATCTCCAAGCCTGCTGAAGATCCTTAGGATGCCCGTTTTGAGAACCTTCAATACTAAATCTGAAAGCATCTTCATCAGATGAGGCAGGGAGATAACTAGGCAAATGTACTGTACACCAGCAGAATCTCAACGTAAGATATAAACCCTCCAGATCTGCAATCCTCTTCCTCTCCAAGTCTAAGTTGATTCTAAATATTTGTGTGCCAGACTGTATACAATGGAGTTGCCGGTCCCAACTGTGGTTGGTAAGCGAGGACTACCTCTAGTCTGTTTGAAGAATGTTATGTTTTTTCCCTATAATAAGTTGACCTGAGCATTTTGGAGAATGTGTGTTTCCCTGTTTATGTCCAGAATATTCCAAACCACTTCAATTCTGGAATATGTACCTCTGGAAATGGATGACCCTCATCCCCAAGTCAGATTAGCCTATCCCATGGGAAAAATGAAACTTCCAAGAAATACTGGAGGATTCTGAGAATAACCATGCTGTTTTTTGCATCTCTAGTTCCGATTCAAGTATCAAGGAATGCACAAGTGGGAGAAACTAATTCCACCCAGCAATACAGGCCATCTCCCTCTCACCAGTCAAGGAGGAATTTGAGAGGGGATGGATGTTATATATAATTCACAAGCAACTGCCCATTCAGACTGTTTATAAAGGCAATCTTGCTTAACTTCAGCATCACTACATGTAGTCCATGCTCTGAGTCACTGGAGCCTCAACTTGTACATGATTTGGTGTCCTCCATGATAGTCCAAGGGACGTGGTGGCTCAGCGGGTAAGACGCCAGGCTTGTCGATCGGAAGATCGCAAGTTCAGAGGTTCGAATCCCTAGTCTCGCGTGACGGAGTGAGCTCCTGCACTTGCCCCAGCTCTTGCCAACCTAGCAATTCGAAAGCATGCAAATGCAAGTAGATGAATAGGTACCACTTTGGTGGGATGGTAACAGCGTTCCGTGTGCGTCATGCCAGCCACATGACCGTGGAAGCGTCTTCGGACAACGCTGGCTCTTCGGCTAAGAAACGGAGATGAGCACCGCCCCCTAGAGTCGGACACGACTGCACAAATGTGCGGGGGGAGCCTTTACCTTTTATGATAGTCCAAACACCAATATAGTTCAGTTTCAAACAGAATATTTACTAGCTTTGACTCCTACTCAACGTTCTCTAGTAAAAACTACATAAAAATATCCTTAGTTCAATTTACTAATCACTTTTCTAAAGTTTGGGCTTAGTTACTTTGTAGCCTAACAAGAATTCACAATGCAGCATGTTTGCCTCTTCTAAACATGTGTCTGAAATGCTATACTCTACTTTTTCAAATTCCCACTTGCTAATGAGAGCTCAATACTCACATAATGAATTCATTGGGCTGACAAACAACTGTTGCAACCCCTCCAACAATGATCCAAGGATTCAAGACCGTCTGCCCACCAGTTACTGAAGTGCCACCATCTTCTGCTGCATCCCGGAAACCCTTGATTATCAGAGGCATGATTTTTTCCCGCTCCTGGGTGACATATACAAGAAAGGATTTAAGAACCATTTGTAACCATCAGACCAGGAGCAGGTAGTTATGTCAAGGAGATTCAAGATGATTTGCCAGCATACTTCACAACAAAAGATGATCTACACCAGTGTAACATTGCTTACTCAATTCAGATATCATACTAAGCTATGATTAAAGCATCTTAAGATGTCCAGGTTGATAAATCATTATTTACAAAAAGACAGCAAACCAGAATTTACAAAATGTAATGAATTGCATTAACAATTGCCTATGAATATCCCTGCACATAGGTGTACAAATGCTGATGGGAAATGAACATAAAACAAGCAATTCTAAGCTGTGTTTTTGCTGGCTATTCGCAAAGACTATGGTCTCATTTAAAAATACTATCAGGACAAACTATAGTTTAGTACAGTGTCTAAGTTTACAATCAATCATTCACTCAAATCCTAGAAACAAACTTTGTTCCAGAAAATCTGCATTGGTACCTTTGAGCATGTAGAACAGAGCTTTCCAAACTGTGTGTCGCGACACAAAAGTGTGTTGCCGCACACAGCGTGGTATGTCACCACACCACCCGGAAGCGGCGGCGTGTGCCTGCGCGGCGGCGGCGCACTATCAGTGTCTCCGCGTTTTAGCAGAGGCCGCCACCGCCGTGCATGTGCCGCCGCACGCCCTCCCGCGCCGCCACCGTGCGTGCGCCCCCCCCCACTGCCGCCGCCGCTGGTGTGTCGCCAGCGGCGGCACTTTGGAAAGCCCTGATGTAGAAAGTGTTGTTTTCTTACTGAAAAATGCCTCATACTCTATTTGGCTTTCTAACTCAGTGACATCTATTTTGTCACTGGCTTTCTAAAATTACAGCTTGAGGACTTTCATGTTAGCTGCTACTGGATCCAATTAAGTGGGGTGCAAGGATTGAACCTGGAATCTTCTGCACTGCAAACATATGATCTATCACTGAGCTATGTTTCTACACTTTTAAGATTTTCAAAATACTGTACTGTTTTCATTTTCCTGGCTACAGCAAGGATCACATAATTTTTTTTGGATCAAAAGGTGGAATTAAAAAGGTAGGTTTTTTAAAAAAAACATTAATTGCTGTCAACACTCACAATACAGAAAGGTAATGTTTAATTTAATAATTAGGTACATAAATCTGTCCTGTAATTACAAGTAGTTATGCTTCACAATATGCTAAGTCATCATTTGTTTAAATAAGCTTCACTGAATAGACCACAACTTCATTCACCTACAGTACCATAATTAACCAAAACTGTGGCTTAGTTGTTTTATTTACTATGGCTTCTATGCTGCTCAGTTCCCACAGGTTTTGAGCAGTTTACATCTACCAACGTAAGTTACAAACAGTACAAGAAAATGTCCCATTATAATACTAGAAACAATAGACTGGGGACAGGCTAACACTCAATGTCCCCTTTATTCATTCAAGGGGTTAGACTAACTTGTTTGCACATCTTAAGCCAAAAATCACTGAATCACATTATAACTTAGGTGTTGCATGAACCTAGCCAGCATATAAAAATATATTCAAATTATTTTAAGTGGTAAAATGTTTCTCACCTCCTCAGTCATTTTCTGGCTCACACTCAGCAGCATAAGCATGTTGTCACATTCTGTGATGCCCATGGCATAAAGGTCACTGAGCACATTGGCACAAGCAATGCGGCCCTAAATCAGATAAATGAAACAACAAGCACTGAGCAAGAAGGGCAAGGCAACTGTTCTAATCAGCTGGGAGGAAGAAACCTAATTTCACTGACACAGCTCAATCCTTCTAAATGATCAACACTCCTTCCACCTTCTCACCAGCATGCCAACTCACCATCATATAGGGGTCTTCTACTAGTGGGTAAAAAAAGTCTGTAGTCTGTACAAGGGATAGGCCCCCATGCCTCAAGGGAATCACACAGGAGTCCATTCCAATGCCTGTAGAGAAGAGGGATCAAAACATTCTTGAACCTTTAGAATTATTTCCAATTCAAGCAACTACTTGGAAGTGGATAGTCTGTATCTTCATTTTCAGAACTTATACAATAAAATAGAGAATGTGATCAGACAGTGCCCAGATTACAGAACGGACAGCAAGATGTAAGATTTAGGTAGTGCTTCTGAGCAGCCAGCCATGCACTATGTTACTGTACTGTGATCTTTGTAACCTCAACTGGACTAAAGTTTTAAAAAATCCCAGAATGCAACAGCAAACAATTTCTGCAGTACTGACAAGAATTACATGTCCATGGGGTCACCAGGAGTAAAGTTCAAATCAAGGGAGATTTTTATTTAGTAGAATGTGACATATTATCCACATGTGAAGATTATGTGGGAGCAGAGACTAAAATCAAACGCATGTAATTTATTTAGGGCCAAAGTTTATGCAAAAGAAAGGTTTTAAACAGCGCACCCCTGTGATCTGTAGCCCAGACGTTGCCACTGCACCGTATCGGACTCCTCTAACCCGCTCTTCAAATTCTGCACTACCACTCCCATCATCCACTACTAGCACTCCAACACTTTTGAAACATCCCCGCGCCGTAGCACACAACAGGCAACCGCCCTCCCCCAAAGGCCACATTCGCCCCTTTCCCCACCAAGCCTTACCGAGGGTGGGAGCAGGACTCCCGGTCACCCCCGCCTCCCCCGCCCCGGCCAACCCGGCATGGGAAGTGCCAAGTCCCTCCAGGAGCCTGAGCAGCGTCTCCTGGGGGACTTTGCATCCTCAGCCGCGCAGCTCCCCGTAGCTGGTGAGCCTCCAGCCCGGGCTCAGACCCAGCGCCTCCGGCTCAAAAGGCCGGTAACCGGGCGGCCCCGGCGGCAGGGCGGCGGGACTTGGGGTGGTGGTCGTCGCCAAGGAAGGCAGAGTGGCAGAGGGTGAGCCGGCCACCGTCGCCATGATAGCTCCACACCAGAAGCTTCTTTTCCCGCGAGAACTGGGCAGAAAAACGTTCGCCAGACTTCGCGCGGGCAGGGCGGGAGTTGGCCTCAACCTAAGGGCGGGCATGCATTCCCCCGTCCCCCGCCCGCGGGTTATTCTCTAGCAATGCGAAGGGAAAACCTCGCGAGAAGTTGAGGGAGGATGCTTTGGAAGTTCACATTTAAATTGTAAGCAGTGATGTCATAGAAGGGGGGCGTTCCAGACAATGGACAAAAGTTTGTTTTTTCCTCAAACTGTCTAGACCAGGGCTTTCCAAAGTGCCGCCGCTGGCGAAACACCGGCGGCGGCGGCGGCGGCGGCGCGGGGGGGCGTGCGGCGGCGCGCGCGTGCACGGCGGCGGCGGCAGCCTCCGCTAAAACGCGGAAACACTGATACCGCGCCGCTGCCGCTGCCGCCGCCGCCGCCGCCCTGCACGCGCGCGCCGCCGCTTCCGGGTGGTGTGGCGACACACCACGATGTGTCTGGCGACACACTTTTGTGTCGCGACACACAGTTTGTAAAGCTCTGGTCTAGACCAGTGTTTCTCAACCTTGGCCACTTTAAGAAGTCTGGACTTCAACTCCCAGAATTCCCCAGCCAGCATTGAAGTCCAGACATCTTAAAGTGGCCAAGGTTGAGAAACACTGGTCTAGAGCACAACAGATTAATATGAACTGCCCTGTGGAATATCATTTGGAGCAAAAACATGGGATTGAGATTTCTAGTACACAAATGTTAACAACACACTTCTATAAGGTAGAGTCAACTTCTCTCCAAGGAGAAGTTCATCTGCAGAAGTGGTTTGCCACTATGGATTTCTGGGATGTTTCTGTAACTTCCTACTCTGGTCTGCAGACATTTCTGATGGTTTCCCATCTATGTACTAACCAGGCTGTATCCTACAAAGCTTTTCAAGATTGGCTGCTATCCCGCATCCATAAGTTTCATCACGGTCACCTTTTAAAAGTTTCCAGGCAGTGCTATAAGCATGCAGCCAAAAATTATGTAACTTTTCAGTATGAATGAATCAAATAGTCACTATTAAGAATCCTTCAGGATTATGGTGGGTTATAAATGTGACAAATAAATATGGAAGATAAAAAAAGAATGTTTCCAAGATTGTCTGTTTGTTTAATTTGATTTTGGCACCACCCGGCTCCAGAATGACTCTGAATTTCAATTTCAAAAAGATGAAATTCAAATAGCAGTTTTTTCAGAATCATAATTTTTATCTGGATGCTGGTAAAGATACCAGGGGTTGTACTGCTTAAAGTTTCTTTTTGAAGGCCTAGTGATATGGAACTCCGTTATAGAAACAATCAACCTGACCCATATGATTCTACCCAGTATTTAGAATGTTCATTTCAGGCTCTTCACTCCTTCGCTCCTCTATTAAATCAGACTTGTTTGCCGAGTCCAGGGCGTTTTGAACTTTTTTGCAGTGGCATCTTGATTAAGGATGTTTCTCACCAGATAGCCCTTCTCTTGCACTTGGCCTAACTACCCAGAGTTGTCAGACTGGGGCAGTATAGAGATTGGGTTAATTAATAAAAACATTGTTAATATGTCCAAAATATGTCAGTTCACTGCGTGTGTCCCCTACTGGGTGGCATGGGAGTAACCAAATGTTTTCTTGCAAGGTAACCTTTAATTTGAAGATCATAATGTGAACATGCCTGGCATAGAATGAGCTTTGGTTGCACTTAGCATACTGGCAAACCGACTGGTATTTGTCTCCTTACAGTACTGTGAGCTGGCAATGCTACACATGTCACAGGTGTGACTAAGGATAGTACCTAATCTGCTTTTCCTTCTCTTATTAAAAGTATTACGGAAAGCTGCAATCAGTCTTAGCTATAATGAGCAATGGCAGTCAATCTCTGTCATGACTTATGGAAGATTATGATTTGGAATGTATGAAGAGTAGATGATAAATTGCATTCATTTCTTTAAAGAATTTAAATGGCCACCCATCTCACAAAAGCGACTCTGGGTGGCATACAAGGGTTTAAAACAGTAATTTAATGACAGCCTTAATACCTTTTTGTAGTTTTAAATAATTTGTGAGATCAGAGTTATAGAAATATTAAGAGACAAGCAAACTGAAAGCTTGCAGTGAAAAACGTTGCTTTTTAATTTAAAAACAAAGAACAGTAACTTAGTTTGCTTTCTTCAGCGGAAGAAAAGCACATGGCTTAATTAACATAGCCCTGTACTCACATTGCAGAGAAGACAAAACCGAGAGATAACAGCAAGGTAACGAAGACAAAAGGCAGATTTACAATTTAAAGCTTTTACCACTACTTGGCAGTACCTGATTGGACAGGGCTTGACATGTGACCATTCACCTAGGCAACTTATCACTTTATTTGGGAAGAACCATCAGGTAAATCTCTGAATGGCTAAACAAATAGACTTTGAGGCACCAGCAATTAACATTCCTGAAGGGGGGAGCTAACGTGTGCTCTCCTGGAGCCCACAGAAAAAATATTTAGGCTTGGCTTTTAAAACTAGCCTTCATATTATTTCAAGATCATAAAAATATATGCAACATACCTGAGGTCACAAACAAAACACAACCAGGTCTTTAATGCTTTATGAAAGGCCAATAAGATTGGAACCATCCAGAGCTCTGAAGGGATGCTGTTCCATAGGACAGGCACTGCCCCAAAGAAGGCATGACTCCGGGGTCCAACAAGACAACATTGTTTAGTGGAAGAGAGCACACCCTCACTGCTAGTTCTAGTGGGGCTGGCAGAGATGATGTGGACCACCGAGATGGCCCTGAGGGAAATGTTCAGAAGCTGTTCTTGGTATATAGATTTTAGTGGCCTGGCTCAGCAGCTCTGGTGCTGGCCTGAGTCAGCAGGAGAAAATTAAAAAAAAAAAAAGGGGGGGGGGAGAAGAAGTTCAGATATGGCCTTGGAGTGCAGCTGTGCTATCACGAGGGCTGATGAGCTGCTAGCCAGGGCTGTTGTGGGGCAGATATAGGTAGCATTTCCATTGTTCAAGCCTTGTATGTAGGTGTTGGGGACTAAATCCCTGGGGGAAAGCCCACTATCTGAGTTGCTGGGGGGGCATGCTGCTGGTCTGACCTGGGAAGGAGAGTGAGAGGCAGAGAGAGAAGAGAAATGGAGAGATACTGTACGTTGCCACATTGTAGCAAGTACTGCAGAACATGCCCGTTGGAGAGACTGTGTTACATGTTTTGGCTGGAGAGAAACATCGTAGTAAGTATGTGGAAGAGTTAGTTTGTGTGGTCACAATTTCCCAGCCCCAGGAGGGAGAAGAGGGTGAAGAAGTTGACAGGAAGCTTCCCCTGGCAGAAAAGACACGAAACACCAGATAGAAGGACAAACTTCACCTAAAACCCACGGCAGATGGGGAAGGAGGGAGACGGCTGGCTCCAGACAATCACTTGGAGGCTTTGGGGAAGCCCCAGGCTGGAAGGGCTGGGCAGAAGACCCAGACGGAGAAGACCCAGAGGGAAGTGCATCATGCAACAACTACGCAGAGGGTTGGCTGACGAGATCCAAGAAGGCAAAACATGCTGAGCACACTCTGGAGCAGAGCTTTCTGAACTGTGTGTCGAAACACAAAAGTGTGTCGCCACACACAGTCTGGTGTGTCGCCACACAACCCGGAAGCGCTGATCATCATCAGCGCTTCCGGGTTTTCCCGCAGCGACACACCAACGGCGGCGCGCAAAAACCAAAAGCGGCAGCAGCGCTTACAGGTTTTTGCGCGCTGCCGCAACAGCGACACTTCTGGGTTTTCCCGCGGCGACACACCAACGGCGGTTGGTGTGTCGCCGCGAGAAAACTTTGGAAAGCCCTGCTCTGGAGTAATCCAGCCAATTTTCTTCCTATCTTTCTCAGTGAGAAACCAAAGAGGGAAGAAGGAGGAAAAAGTGTGTGTGGGGAGGTAACTGGTAGCTTAGCCCCAGAGCTGGTGGTTGTTAGTGAATAGCCCTGAGAAAGAGGCTTGGAGAAAGTGACATGTTTGTACACAGAAGTTCCTACTAGCTGTAAATAGTTGTACAGTATATAGTAAAAGAATAATAAAAGCCTCCACTGTCTCTGTCATTGCGTTGCAATTGCCCTCCTTAATTTATTTTATTTTATCTTATTTATACCCCGCCTATCCCCTCCCTAATGGAGGGCTCTAGGCGGCTTACAATCATGTAAATACATATTATACAATCATATCATAATTACCCGGGCGTTAGGGAGGGGGTGAGGGAACCGGCTCTTCATCCGCAGGTCGGACTACATGTCCCAGGAACCTTTGCTTCTGAGCCGGCTGCTGACGTCCAGGAAGTTGTTCTTTTTTGGGATCCGCCGTCCTCAGCCGTCCTCCGCCGCCATCTACGGGAACCAGCTTCTTCTTGGTCCAAGGGCGACCCTCCGAAAAGGACTCCAGCAAATTGGCCTACGTGAGTGGTCCCCATTCATCTACTTGCCAATGGCTTTCGATCTGCTGGGTGGGCAGAAGCTGGGGCTAGTGACGGGAGCTCACCCCGCCACGCGGATTCGAACTGCCGACGTTATGGTTTTTTTTTTTTAATATATTTTATTGAATTTTAAATATACATAGATAAAAGGTTGAAAAGGAAAAAGAAATAGAAATACAGATCAAAGAAAGAAAGAAAAACGTGTAGTAAAGTAACTAGAAAAAGAGAAAGATGAAACATAGAAATTAGAACTTCCGATTTATCTCTGGTCATAGTGATTTAAAAAATAGTCTCTTACATGCTAGGTCTATATATAACATTGTAGAACATTTCCTGTCTAATATATCAATTTATGTATATTTTAATCTTCAAAACCCCATATAAGCTTTACCCCTCCTGCATTTTGTAAATAGTCCATTAATGGTTTCCACTCTTTAAGAAAATAATAATTTCTATTTTCTTTTAATAAACATGTCAATTTATCGTTTTCTGCCATTTCCATTACTTTTAACATCCAGTCCTGTATTGTAGGTATAGTCTGGTTTTTCCAATTTTGTGCATATATAAGTCTTGCTGCTGTAACCATATATTGCATAATTCTTGTGAATTTCTTTCCTATTTGTTCTTCTGTTATTCCCAATAAAAATAATTCTGGTTTATATGGAACTTGAATTTGTAAAATATTTTGCATCAATGAATGTATCTGAGTCCAAAATTTCTTAGCAATCTCACAAGTCCACCACATATGATAAAATGACCCCTCTTTTTTTTACATTTCCAACATAAGTTGGATACATTCCCATACATTTTAGCTAACTTTTGTGGGGTCATATACCATCTGTACATCATTTTGTAGAAATTTTCCTTCAAATTATAACACAGAGTAAATTTTAATCTTTTAGTCCACATATCTTCCCATTGTTGCATTTGGATATTATGACCAATATTTTTTGCCCATTTAATCATACGATCTTTAACTTGTTCCTCTACCATTTCACCTTTTAACAATAATTTATACATTTTGGCAATTAAATGGTCATCTGTCTCACATAGTTGTATCTCAAATTCCGATTTATTTTGTTCAAATTCAAAGTCTTTTTTGTCTGATTTAAATTTTTCTACAAGTTGCATATATGAAAGCCATTGGAAAGTATATCCTTCAGAGGCCAATTCTTCTTTTGATTTAGTTTTATATTGTCCTTGTTCTTTTTTTAAAAGATCTTTGTAAGTCAACCATTTATCTTTAACTCTTACTTCTGTTCTATAAAATGCTTCTTGTGTAGAAATCCATAAAGGTCTTTTGTAACATAAAATTAATTTATATTTATTCCAAATTCTTAATAAAGATCTTCTAATATAATGATTTTTAAAATCCACATTAACTTTCACTTTGTCGTACCACAAATATCCATGCCATCCGTATCTTAATTCATGTCCCTCCAAATTCAATAATTTTTCATTTTTCAAAACTATCCATTCTTTTATCCATACTAAACAGCAAGCAGCATAATATAATTTCAAATCCGGTAAACCCAGTCCACCTCTTTCCTTTGAATCTTGCAAAACTTTATATTTTATCCTTGGTTTTTTCCCTTGCCAAATAAACTTAGAAATATCTCGCTGCCATTGTTTGAAAGGTTCTTCTGATGCCAATATAGGTAGTGTTTGAAAAAGATATAAAATTCTTGGCAAAACATTCATTTTGATTGCTGAAATTCTACCTAATAATGATAATTGCAGTTTTTCCCAATGTTCCAAATCTTTCTTAATATCCATCCAAAGGGGAATATAGTTATTCTTGAACAATTTAACATTTTTAGTTGTTAAGTATACTCCCAAATATTTTACTTTTTCTTCCATTGAATATCCTGTTATTTCTTTCAATTTCTCTTGTTGGTGGTAATCCATATTTTTAGTCAAAACTTTTGTCTTCTGTAAATTCACTTTAAACCCTGCTAGCGACCCAAAGTCTTTTAATTTCTGTATTAATATTTCAATTCCTTCTAGTGGATTTTCCAAGGTAATGACTAGGTCGTCAGCAAAGGCTCTTAGTTTATAATCTTCTTTTTTAACTTTGATACCATGGATCCTGTCTAATATCTCTAAGTAAAACCTCTAATACCAGTATAAACAAAAGTGGAGATAATGGACAACCTTGTCTAGTACCTTTTTGGATTTCACATGGCTTACTAAATTCTCCATTAACAATTATTTTGGCAAATTGTGGAGTATATATTGATTTAATCCATTTTATAAAATTTCCTCCAAAATTCATATTTTCCAGTACTTTGAACATAAAAAGCCAATTTAAGTTGTCAAAAGCTTTTTCCGCATCAATAAATATCAAGGCAGCTTGTTTATCATAGTATTGTTCCAAATATTCAATTACATCTAATATATTTCGAACAATGTCTCGTATTTGCCTCTTGGGTAGAAAACCAGCTTGGTCTTGATGAATAAAATCCTTAAGTATATTCTTCATTCTTTCTGCTAATATCGTTGTAAATATCTTATAGTCATTATTCAATAGAGATATTGGTCTGTAATTTTTAGTTAATGTTAAATCCTGTTGTTCTTTAGGGATCAAAGTTATGTGTGCTTCTTTCCAGGTTTCAGGCATAGTTCCTGTTTCCAAAATAGAATTCATAGTCTTCTGCAAAGGTAGACATAAATCCTCTTCAAAACATTTATAATAGGCTGCTGACAATCCATCTGGTCCAGGAGCTTTTCCACTACTAATTTTCTTAAAAGCTTTTGTCAATTCTTCTTTTGTTATAACATTGTTTAATGTCTATCTTTGTTGGTCATTAAGAACAGTTAATTTTTGTTTGTTCAAATATTCTTCAATCTCATCCAAGTTGACATTTTGTTTTTTATATAATTTAGAATAATAGTCATGAAAGGCTTTTTGAATATCCATATTATTCACCAAATTTTTTCCTTCATGTTGAATATTAGTAATCAAATTCTTTTGTCTTTGTTTCCTCAAATTATAAGCCAGCCATCTACCTGGTTTATTTGCATGTTCAAAATATTTTTGTTTTGTAAATTTCATTTGAGTCTCTATCTCTTGAGTTAATATCATTGATATTTGCTTTTGTAAGAATTTAATTTGAGTGAGCAAAGTGTCATCCATTGGTTTATCTCTCAAATCTAACTCTTTACTTTTAATTTCATCTAAAATCAATTGAATTCTTTTTTGTTTTTTCTTCCTCATTTGAGCATTGTATTGAATAAAATAACCCCTCATATATGCTTTGCTGGCTTCCCATACAGTTTGAATATTAGTCCCTTTGTTCAAATTAAATTGAAAATATTCTCTTAATTTTTTTTTGCATACATCAACTACATCATTATTCCGTAGTAGCGACTCATTCAATCTCCATCTAAATACATTCCGTTTCCCTTTAAGAGTCAACATTACTGGATTATGATCTGATAAAGTCTTAGGTAATATATCAACTTTGTTAATATCCATCATCAAATTTTTAGATATCAAGATCATATCTATTCTAGAATGTGATTTAAATCTCTCTGAATAATATGTAAATTCTCTGGAAGTCCCATTCATACATCTCCAAATGTCTTGTAAATCCAACATCTCTTTCAAGTCGAAAAATGTTTGTGGCAATTTTCCCTGTGTTTGCTTCACTTCTTTTTGTGACTGTCTATCCAGTCTGGGGTAAATTACCCCATTCCAATCCCCCATGAAACACCAATTGTCATACGTTAAGTCCAAAAGTTTATCCATCAGGTTTTTATAAAATACTCCTTTATCCATATTCGGTGCATAAAGTCCAACTATCAGTGTTTTCGTTCCTTGTATGTTAGTTTCTACTACAATGTATCGACCCTCTTCATCAGCTAATATCAATTTTGGGTTTAACTTTGGTTGTACATATAAGACTACCCCTTTAGTTTTTTTATATCCAGCCGAAATAAATTCTTCTCCAAGCTGTTTTTGAATCAAATATTTAGTATCTTTTTTACAAATATGAGTCTCTTGTAAACAACTTATGTCCAATTTCTGTTTTTTCAAAAAATGAAATATCTTTCTTCTTTTCTGTGGAGCATTAGCTCCATTAATGTTCCATGTCAGATATTTAAGTTCCATTGGTGTTTTATTCTTTAAAATCCCTTTGTTAAGTCCACACCTGTAGCTCCTTTCTCAGATAGATCTTCAGTCTTCTCTTTGTCTTTCGATGTTTCTCCTCCTTTTGTCAATTCTCCTTCTGGTAAACCCATTTCTTTCTTGTATTTCTCTAAAAAAGTTTTTGCTTTTAAAATGGAAGTTATTTTGAATCTCTGTCCTTTGAACTCAAATGATACGCCTTCCAATTTTTCCCATCTGAATGAAATACTATGTTGCCTTAATTTGTCTGTAAGGAAAGAATAGTCTTTTCTTTTCCTTAATATTCTCAAGGGAATTTCTTTTAATAGAATTATTTCCTTCCCTTCTATGTTTAGTCTAGTATTATAATGTTTCCTTAAGATTTGCTCTTTTGTCACTTTTCTTACAAAATATATCAATATGTCTCTAGGGACTTTTTTTTCCTTAGCGTAACGTGAGTTTACTCTGAATATCTTGTCTATCTCCAAATCTAAATCTTGTTCTCTTGTCTCCAGAAATTTAGCCAATTCAAAAATCATCCTTTCTCTCACATTTTCATCTACTTGTTCTGGAACTGCTCTAAATCTCAAGATGTGCTCTTTCTCTCTCATTTCTGCTAAAGCTGTGATATCTAGATTATGTTCAATCTCTTTAATAGCATATTCTGATTTATCTTCTAATTTTTGCATCTGGCTTTGCGTATCTTTAAGTTCTCCTGACAGAGAATTGACCACTTCCTTGACTGTTTGAATTTCTTTTTTAAAGTCTTGTTTAATCTCTCGGGTTATTTCTTTCTTCATATCGTCCATTTTTTTGTCTAATGCTGTAATCTGATCTTCCATAACTGCCGACGTTATGGTTGACAGACTACCGGCTCAGCGGTTTAACCCGCTGAGCCACCGCGTCCTGGAGCTATAGACCAACCACCTTCTCAACCACCTTCTGTAAAAGGACTGTTGGAGACTGGATGACAATTGTCCAAATCTATTGGGTCCAGTGACTTTATCCAATAATAATAATAGAATATTATTAGAATAATAATAATCCTAGAATAATCCTCACAACGTTCCTACTGGTAATCCCCCAGCCCCTCCTTATTCTGGGTTATTCTAAATAGGGCCACTGGTTGGCTCTCTGTAGATGCACTTAGAGCAGGAAAATAACTCTATTTTATTGCCCTTATTGCCATGAGGTAAGCTCTTGCCAACCTAGCAATTTGAAAGCATGCAAATGCAAGTAGATGAATAGGTACCACTTTGGTGGGATGGTAACAGCGTTCCGCGCGTGTCATGCGGCCACATGACCATGGAAGCATCTTCGGACAACGTTGGCTCTTCGGCTAACAAATGGAGATGAGCACCGGCCCCTAGAGTCGGACACGACTGTACAAATGTGCGGGGGGAACCTTTACCTTTTTTTTAATCCTTAAGAAGGGCTCTTACCCGCGTTTGGTCAGTTCATTCTTCACTTTCCTCCAGCAGCAGCCCAACCATCTCTTATACCATTTCATCTCCTGGAGCTCCTATGAAAATCAGAGGGCCCTGTGGGACCCACATACATGGAGAGTCCTGATAGACGCCATCTGGTCCAAGACCATTGTTGCTCTCTTATTCCAAGTGGTGACCAAAGCCTTGGTTGAACCATGTACCAAAGCCTCAGGAACAACTCCAAGCACTTTCTGAAACCCAGTAGGATCCATCAGGCTCCTGGGGCAGACTGGCCAAATAGATCCTTCCTCTCCTCTCCAAAGCCAGCAAGGAGTGATCTCTCCATGACAAGGGACTGATGGTAACATCGCATAACTCCAGATCACACCACCTCTGCCCCGAGACAAAAACCAGGTCTTTATTGATTATTCTAAAGCCTTTGACTGTGTGGATCATAACAAATTGTGGCAAGTTCTTGGTGGTATGGGGATACCAAGTCATCTTGTCTGCCTCCTAAGGAATCTGTATAACGACCAAGTAGCAACGGTAAGAACAGAGCATGGAACAACGGACTGGTTTAAGATTGGGAAAGGAGTACGGCAGGGCTGTATACTCTCACCCTACCTATTCAACCTGTACACAGAACACAGCATGCGACGTGCTGGGCTTGAGGAATCCAAGGCTGGAGTTAAAATCGCTGGAAGAAACATTAACAATCTCAGATATGCAGATGATACCACTTTGATGGCTAAAAGCGAGGAGGAGTTGAGGAGCCTTATGACAAAGGTGAAAGAAGAAAGTGCAAAAGCTGGGTTGCAGTTAAACCTCAAAAAAACCAAGATTATGGCAACCAGCTTGATTGATAACTGGCAAATAGAGGGAGAAAAAGTGGAGGCAGTGACAGACTTTGTATTTCTAGGCGCAAAGATTACTGCAGACGCTGACTGCAGCCAGGAAATCAGAAGACGCCTACTTCTTGGGAGGAGAGCAATGGCAAATCTTGATAAAATAGTTAAGAGCAGAGACATCACACTGACAACAAAGGTCCACATAGTTAAAGCAATGGTATTCCCTGTAGTAACCTATGGCTGCGAGAGCTGGACCATAAGGAAGGCTGAACGAAGGAAGATAGATGCTTTTGAACTGTGGTGTTGGAGGAAAATTCTGAGAGTGCCTTGGACTGCAAGAAGATCAAACCAGTCCATACTCCAGGAAATAAAGTCAGACTGCTCACTTGAGGGAATGATATTAAAGGCAAAACTGAAGTACTTTGGCCACATAATGAGAAGACAGGATATCCTGGAGAAGAAGCTGATGCTAGGGAAAGTGGAAGGCAAAAGGAAGAGGGGCCGACCAAGGGCAAGATGGATGGATGATATTCTGGAGGTGACGGACTCAACCGTGGGGGAGCTGGGGATGGTGATGGCCGACAGGAAGCTCTGGCGTGGGCTGGTCCATGAAGTCACGAAGAGTCGGAAGCGACTGAATGAATAAACAACTAACAGTTCCCACTGGGTTGCTTACCAGCAGGAGGTGGAAACACAGCTCTTTCTCTGTGCCTTACAATTATTTTATGTAGCTTAATCATATCCTCTCCCACACACTCTTATTTTCGCAAGTTAAGAGGTCCAAAACATGGGGAAGTTGTTTGATGACCTGCCCCTTAACTTTTTGATTGTCTTCTTCTATTATTTATTGCAGCTGCATTATATCCTTTTTGCAGGTGTGGCAACCTGAACTATATACAGTGCTCCAGCTACAGATGTAGTATAAATATATGGCTGAGGATGTTCATGTGGTGGTGGTTGGGGAGGTGAATACAGATAATGCTGTACTGTTGGCTGAGAACCCAATTCTTTTGTGGCAAATATAGAACTGTATGATGTACCAAAGAGTATGGTTCTGAAGATTAATCTATCAAAAGGGCAAGGTAGTTTGACAGACAGAAGGGAGTAAATTATTGGAAGTCGTACATAAATGGTGACAAATTAAGAGCATGGAGATGAATTTGGGCACCTTGATAGAACGGTTACTAAAGATCGAGAAATGGATGCGGAAAATTTAAAGTATGCAAATGCTGGTAGAAAGGTAGTGTGAAGTATATGGTCTCTTGCAAGGAATAAATGTTTATTAAAAGAAGTGCAAATGGCTGTTTATAAGAGCATGTTTCTACCCATTTTGTTATATGGAAGTGACAGTTGGCATGTTAGGAGAAACATAAAAGTTAAGTTAAATGCAGGGGGAATGGAAGGCTTAAAAAGGGGTGTATGACAAATCAAGAAGAGATAGGGTGCTGAATGAATGTGGATTGACTACAAACGTGAGTGAGCAGTATGAATGGAGTTATGTTAACATGGTTTGGTCGTAGTGAGAGAATGAATGAGGATTACATCACAAAACAAGAACAGTGAATGAATCAAGATGGAAGTGTGTTGGTACTTCATGCCAGTTGCATGGTGCTCAATCCAGAGTGAGGGAAAAAGCAAAGGGGTCAATATAGTGGTGTGAAAAAAATCACAAGTCCTTGACCCTATAGTGGTCTCAACCATGAATTCACAGAATGGACAAACGAAAATCCAACAGGTACCATTTTCTAAGCGTGAGGTTGAGAAAGCGAGGCGGACAGAGAGCTCTGAATGCCGGCTCGCCAGTCGCGAGGACAATCCCACGAATTGCAAATGCAATAGCAAATATCCGGCAAAATTGTTTTTTGGGGTGAGGGGGCGGCGTCCGAATGAAAAGTGACTTCCCGAGGACCCGGGGGGGTCAACCGCGTTAATTCCTGGAGGATGCTTGCTCCCCGCCACTCGATGGGCCTTCGCTGCGGCGAATTTTCTAGCCGGAAAGAGGAAGGAAATCCGGTCAGGCTAAACATCCGGGCGGACCCTTGTTTTGAGCCGATCGAAAGTGAAAGCAACGCCGAGCTGGGCAGGGCCGGGCCAGGCGGGCTTCCTGTGTCGCCCTCCGTCGCCAAGCGGGACGGAGCACAGACCTCAAGCTGGAGAACTCTGGCGGACTGAAGTGATCCCTCGCCCGCAGCGCCATGCAACGGAGGGACAGGCAGGATGAGGTGGAGGTAGGCATTACCCTTCGCGGTAGCGAGAGGACGATTGCATTTTAAAGAAGGGGGCTGGAGGAATTTGCAGTATTTGGTCGATGCCCTGCGGAGGAGTTTGCTCCGAGCCGATGCTCCTCCAGAGGCGGGAGAGTGTAACACCCTTCGTTTTTGATCGGCATCAGATCTTGCTGGCTTGGGAGGGTGGAGGAATCGTTTTCCCGTCAGATCTGGAGGACGACAGGTCTGAGGAAGGCCGTTTCTGTCTAACAGCCGTCGGCGACCAAGTTCTCGCCTGCAAAAACCCGGGCGAGCACTAGAGGGCAATAAAGAGGGACCCCATTCCTTACTGCCTACAGTAAGCCTTAGTTTGCAAGCCTACAGTTCTAGGGGCAGGATGCTGTTGATTTTGGTGGCAATTTTAATAAAAGCCCTCAGTATCAGATGGCCCTTATCATTCAGTATCCTGTTTGCAAAAGGGATAACCAAACCCTCCTGTCGTTCCATATCTGTAGTATTTGATAATCAGTATTAAACCTCCTTTAACTTTCTGAGAAATAGGTTACCCTATTTTGTTGTTGTTGTTCAGTCGTTTAGTCGTGTCTGACTTTTCGTGACCCCATGGACCACAGCACGCCAGGCCTTCCTGTCCTCCACTGTCTCCTGGAGTTTACTCAAATTCATGTTCATTACATCGGTGATGCTATCTAACCATCTCATCCTCTGCCGTCCCCTTCTCCTTTTGCCTTCAGTCTTTCCCAGCATCAGGGTCTTTTCCAGTGAGTCCTCTCTTCGCATTAGGTGGCCAAAGTATTTGAGCTTCAGCTTCAGCATCTGTCCTTCCAATGAGCAGTCAGGGTTGATTTCCTTTAGGATTGACTGGTTTGACCTCCTTGCAGTCCAAGGGACTCTATTATAAATAAAATAAAAAGGTTACCCTATTATTCTGTTATAATTTCCCTCTCGGGTGTTATCCAACCTCTGCCTATCATTAGCTAACGTTCCTTCTGCTCCTTGAGTCCCACACTAAACTTCCAAAACTGGGCCACATTGAGGAAAAAATTATTGATAGAGATAGTAAAATATTAGGGCAGAAGAAAAGCCAATTAGAGAAGAGCATCAGGACAAACAAACAAGGAGTAATAGGACAGAACATTTGGGTAGTGGTTAATGTTGTACATTGCACTGTGCAAAAGGATTTACACAAACAATTTTTGTTTCATTTACTCAAACCACCATCTTTTGAAGCCTATTTGCTCAACCAAGGACAAAGAAAAGAAAATCCCATATGTAACGTGTTAATAAAAGACAAACAGAAAAGAAAAAAACAGTAATTGCATCAGGGAAATGGCCTCAAATTTCTGCTGTTGGTGTCAGGCTGAGGACAGGAAATAACAGGGTATAGAATTTTATATGTGTGTAGATCAGAGCTTTCCAAACTGTGTGTCGCGACACAAAAGTGTGTCGCCACACAGCGTGGTGTGTCGCCACACCACCCGGAAGGCGGCGCGCACGTGCATGGCGGCCGCCATGCACGCGCGCGCCGCCACACGCCCCCCGCGCCACCGCACGCCCCTCCCGCGCTGCCACCGTGCACGTGCGCGCCACCGCACGCCCCTCCCGCGCTGCCACCGTGCACGTGCGCGCCACCGCACGCCCCCCCGTGCCGCCGCACACCCCCGCGCCCCGTCGCCGTGCGCGCGCGTGTCGCCACCGCCGCCGGGTGTGTCGCCAGCGGCGGCACTTTGGAAAGCCCTGGTGTAGATGATAGCCCAAGTTCCCACCCAAAATATTTGTAGCAGCAGATTATCAGTTATTGCAGAGTTTCTGACTCTACCAGTATAGATGGGTTTTGCCTGAATATGCATAGAATTAAATTAAAATTTGTAATATTTAACAATAATTTTTAATGATATATATGGATATCTTTTAAGCTAAAAAGGACAGGGCCTTAGAAGTCAGTTTTAAAAGGTATGAAAATAATCAATAAATAAAATGCCTCAAAGATCCAATTCTTTTTTCAGAACGTACATACCACTGTTTTCCTATATCTACCCTATAACATTTATTTAATAATTTCTGAGCTCAAAGTGGCAAGAATGACTACATTTTTCTGAAACTTTTAATGTCGCTTGGAGGCAAATTTTGCTATGGGGGCAACTGCATTTGGGCAAGTGATTAACAAACCCTAATCAGCATGAACACAGAAAGCCTGAAATGCTTTAATTAAAGAAGGGTTACAACTAAAGTTGTGCAAAATACCAAATTTGAAATGCCCCTTTCTGATTCACACCTAAGAGGACTGCTTCAATCATTTTGGAAATGTGTTCAGCTCAAAACAGAGCTGTTTTATGCTTGACACATTGAGGAAGCAATTGGAACCGTCTGCCTCTAATGCAAAACTGCTGTGTTGCACTGAAACAGTTGTTTGGGACTGAACATGGCTTGTTTAAATACAAAACAGCTTGAATTTAAAACATTTTGCACATTACTGGATATAACTATATTCCATCGAGAGGAGGGCTGTGTGCTTTGTAAACATGCAGTCCCCAGACATGGGTTTGTTAATGAATATAGAAGAGAGACAATTTCCCAACCTATCCCAGAATCCTCCTGTACATTTTCTTGAAGCTCCCACTTTTCAGCAACTTAGGCCTCTTCCTTCTCTTTATCTGCTCTGTCAGTGGCCTGGAGTTTATTAGGGAAAAAATGTGTGTTTGCCCAAGTATTAATAGAACTGCAATATGCTTGCACACTTTCATTGCCTAGAGAAAGAAATGTAGTGAACTAATGATAAACATAAACTTTTTTTATGTGCAAAAGCTGATTTCATCCCATGGCCCCCTGGCCTTGAAATTGATTTTAAACATAGGAAAATGCTACCGCAAAGAAGGAAGAGGATCACATGATCATAATGGCATTTAAACAAAGAAAAAAAAAGTTCTACTTGCAGAATTGATACCATGTGACTAACTTGTTTTGAGCAACAATAATGCCAGGAAAACACAGGCCAGTAAACTTCACATTTTCTTGGCAAGGGTTTCATAAGTAGTTTGCCATTGCCTCCTTCCTAGGGCTGAGAGAAGGTGACTGGCCCAAGGTCACCCACACCTAAGGTGGGACTAGAACTCATGGTCAGCCGGTTTCTGGCCTGATGCCTTAACCACTACACTAAACCAGCTCTCTACTACTGTTTCAGTTTCTTGAGGTTCTTGCTGTGCAGCTTGGGTTATGTTGCTTCGAAATTACATGTGTTAATGGAGTCAGTTAATTATGTAAATTTGGACTACAAGCTGAAGTTTGAGCATATTTATTAGCTAAATAGGTGTTTTCAACTATAAAAAGAAAAATGCATAGCAGATATTCTGGGTGTGTATTTATGTGCTACATTGAGCATTAGAAATGTAATCTTACGCCTTGAACCTGCATGACTTCCCTTTCCCCCCCTTATCTTTTCTTTCATTGTTTCTCTGGTCCTATTTTTCATTAACAATACAGTAGTTATGTATTATGTTAAAACCATAATCTTGTATATTAAAACAAGCTAGTTTAGTAAAGGATAATTGAAGATAACTACAATCTGTCTGCACTAATAAAATAGAACAACATTCTTTGTAAACTCCTGGCAGATGCATCCAAAGAGGGCAGAGGGAAAACTGATTTTTGTAAATTTAAACATCCATATACAAAAAAGGTTTAGCATTTCATATGAATGGAGGCAGAGCCTATCGCACCTATCGCACTAAGCCAGGATTCTCCAAAGTGGTCAATATCGACTCCCAAGCATCAATGGGACTATCTGTTGTCATTATTTGTAGTACTATTAAAGTAATATTTATTAAGTTATTTTTATATAAATGTTTGGGGGTTGATAAACAATCTGAAACTTCAGGAAGGGGCCAATGAGCTTAAGAGTTTGGGGACCCCTGCACTAAACTGTAAAGTAGTTTGGCTTTGGCTTAATATGTGAAATTTAAAAATTGTGGCTTACTATTATTGTAGGTGCAAACCAGGCTGTTTGAAATAAAGAATTATTTTTCGTTTAAAAAATAATGGTTTCTTGGGACTTCTGAATAGCTCTTCACATTTTGAAGTAATATGTAATTGCCCAGCAGTGGGGGAATGGAATTAGAATATAGATGAAGATGATGATGATCATCCTGTGCCAAGGAAACAGGATATTGCAATCTCCCTAGATTACTGCCTGTGGGTTAGCTTTGCTCTTTTCTAATGCACAGACCAAACAGCACCCAAACTCCTTCAAATTGTGCAAAGTTAAATTTAACAAATGCAAGTTACAGGCTCACACTCAGCCTCCAACCGATAGTTTCATTAGTGTCGAAAACTTCAAAAACACCAGGCGCAAGCAGAACCAAATTTTCTTTAGAAAAGAGGAATCAGTTCTTAGCAGATGCACAGACTCCAACCCCACCATTGATTTTCAGCTCAAGGGGTGGATCTGTATTCAGCAATGGTCAGCTAGAGTTGTGTTTACCTTGAGTAAACTGATAAAGGCAGGGACAAAGGTGTAGGAAAAATCCCTGGTGTAATGCTGATGCAACCTGTATATTTTGTCCTCCCTTATCAGAAGTGCCAGAGGACAGTGACACAACAAATGTCACAAGCCAAGTGGACGGTTTATTTGCTGATATCTAGCTCTTTGCTCCTATCAGGTTTCCTCTTAAGTTTCCTCCTTCAGAAACTTTTGGAAAGGCTGGGGAAGCTGGGGGCACCAGCAGGCAACTGGGTTAATGGGCTTTCCGCTGGTGCTTGAGTTGGCAAAAAAAAAAAAGGACACTGGCGTAGACTTTTGCTGCCTTGGTGGCCAAGCTCTAATCTGTGGCTGTCCTTTTAGGTGGCCCTACTTAAGGGCAGTGATTGGTGGATTCCTCAGCTTCACTTCCCCTTCCCACTGAGCATCACAAACTGGTGGGTGAAACAGCCTCCAATTGCTCTCCTTAATGTAGGATTGGGTGAGTGTGGGCAGCTGTCTGGGATGGAGGTTTTAGCCAGTTTTCCATTTGCCTGAAAAACAGGTCACTGGCATGGAGCTGTTCCCTGTTGGTGGTTTGTCACATGGGCTATTTCTGAACATGTGACTGGTGCTCTTGTGTCCCAAAATAGCCTGGCTGACAGGTTGATGGGGTAGAAGAAGGGTGCAGGATGAATCAGGGGAATCTCTGTGGCTCATTGGAAGAATTGGGTGAAATTCATCCCACATCCTTCCCCAGTTCTGTGATAGTTTGTCAACTGGGGAAGCTCAGCAGCCTAAAGGAAGTAGTAGATGCTGGGCAGATCCCCCTCTATCCCTGTCATCACCAACCACATCAGGAGAAGTGGGAAAACGCTACCACAACACCAGAAGAGCTAAAGAGCAATTTAGGCTGCCTCTATGGCAGGGCTGGATGAGACAAAGGAGATGTCATGAAGATAATGTCCTTTAAAGAGGATTAGCAAGGCAACTTTTTGACATGGTAAAGTTGCATTTCATACACAAGCCTACAGCAACTTGCAACACTTTCAGGACAACCTTGGCTTGGAATACCTAGAACAACATAATGAAAAACAAGCTGCATTGATCTTTCTAGATGTAGAAAAGGCCTTTGACAGTTTGAATTGGACTTTCTTTAAAGTTTTGGAAGATACAGACTTTGGTGAGGTTTTTATTAAATGGGTAAAATTAATTTATACCTCACAAAAGGCACAGATAATTGTAAATGGAGAATTAACAAAACCTTGTGAGATACAGAAAGGGACAAGAAAGAATGTCCCCTGTCATCACTGTTATTCATATTAGTTTTGGAAGTATTGAACAGAGACATAAGGCAAGATGAGAGAATTGCTGGAGTGAGGATTAAAAGGGAAACATAAATTATGGGCATTTGCTGATGATTTGGTCATAATTTTGGAAGATCCTTTGGAAGGAATAGAAATATTAATGAAAAAGCTAAAGGATTACGGTCTATAGCTGGTTTTAAAATTAATAACCAAAAGAAAAAGATGTTAACAAAGAATACGAAAATGGAAAACCAAATGAAACTGATGGGAAAAACTGGTTTTAAGATTGAGACAAAAGTAAAATATTTGGGTATTACTATGACTAATATGAATTGTATGTTATTTCAGAACAATTAAGTTAAGACATGGAATGAAATTAAGAAAGACATGTTAAAATGGGAGAAATTACAATTGTCATTGTTGGGGAGATTCACTGTGATAAAAATCAATGTATTGCCTAGAACAGGGGTCTGCAACCTGTGGTCCGCGGCCCACCGGTGGTCCGCGGGCTGTTAGGAAGTGGGCCGAAGGGTGAGCCGGAGCAGCTGATTGGTGGGGACCTGGAAGGGGAATCAACTATCAGTGTGCAGCAAAGAAGGGCGGGCGGAGCGCCACCCCACCGTCACTTTCTGCAGTGATGTGAGGCTTTTTTGCCTCGCAACCGCAGCTTTTGTTGGCAGAGCGCCACTGTCGCGAGGCAAAAAAGCCTCAGATCACCACAGAAAGTGACGGTGGGGGGGGGTGCCCTGGGCCGGAAAATCTCCGCGTCGATCAGCTGTGCGGCGGGGAAGCAGAGTAGAAAATAAAAAACTGCAGGGAGAAAACAGGGAAGCGGAGTAGAAAGCGCATAGTAATGCGAAGCGTGGGAGGGTGTGTGTGAAGGAGAATGTTGGGGGGGTGAGAAAGCTTTAATTACCTGGGCGAGGCAGAGGGGTGAAGAATACATCTCCAAGCTTTAGCGGAAGAAACCATGGAGGAGGAGCAGGAGTGTGGTGGTGGTGATGATGGGGGGAGGTTTGAAAAAGCAGATCCAAGCGCAAAAGTTACTGAGTCATTTCTGCGGCGACTGGAACAGTTTTCTTGACTCCGGCCTCCCTCCCTCTCACTCTCTTTCCCTGGCGATGGATCGGTGTGGGGGGGTGGGAGGGAAGGGAGGAAACGGCAAGGGAGGGAGGGAGCGGAGGGTGGGACCAGAGGGGGGAGCGTTCAAGAGGAGCAGATTTAAAAGAGTGGGGGGTGGCTTTAAAAATAAATCAATTAGGGGCACGAATCGCATCAAACTGCCGGAAGAATTAACGCATGGGCATCTGTATATAGCCCCTCCCGCTCTTTTAAATCTGCTCCTCTTGAACGCCATCTCCTCACTTCCCTCTCCCCCACACCAATCCATCGCCAGGGAAAGAGAGTGAGAGGGAGGGAGGCCGGAGTCAAGAAAACTGTTCCAGCTGCTGCCGAAAGGACTCAGTAACTTTTGCGCTTGGATCTGCTTTCTACTCCGCTTCCCTGAGATTTTCCACCCCGGGGTGCCCCCCCGTCACTTTCTGCGGTGATCTGAGGCTTTTTTGGCTTGACAGTGGCGCTCTGCCAAGAAAAGCTGCGGTCGTGAGGCGAAAAAGCCTCGGATCACCGCAGAAAGTGACGGTGGGGGGGTCCCGGGTGGAAAATCTCTGCGCCGATCAGCTGTGCGGCGGGGAAGTGGAGGCGCGCCCATGCTACCAGTAGGGGCTGAAAAAACTGCAGGGATCAAAAGTGGGGGGAGGAAAAGTCTGCCCCGCACCCCACCGGGGTGCCCTGTCAGAAGGGCAGGCACCGGGGACCCTGAAAATGCCCTCCGATCCGTGAAAAAATGCTGCACGGAGCGGCAGGGAGGCGAAAAGCTTTGCCGCACGTGCGTGTGCACACGCTACTGCCGCGAGTGGAGGCTGATTGGCAGAGGAGCGGCAGGCCTGCAAACCCCGTCCCCGTCCGTCCGATTGGCTGCCGCCTGCAAACCTCGCCCCCCGGTCCTTGGAAAAAAATTTCCGACAGAGGTGGTCCCTGATGCAAAAAAGGTTGCCGATCCCTGGCCTAGAATGATGTTTTTGTTTCTTTTTTTTTTATAAACTTTATTGAGATTTTAAAATATACATAGTTAAAAGTTAGAAACGAAACAGAAATAGAAATACAAATCAAAGAAAGAAAGAAAAAAGTGTAGAAAAGCAAAAGAAAAGAATAGAAAAAGATATAGAAATTAGTTGACTTCCGATCTATCTATGGTCATAGGAATACAAAAAAAGATTTTTCTTACATGCTAGCATTTGATATAATATTCATATACATTTCTTGTCTAATATATTTTATTTATCTAATCTAATCTAATCATCAAATCTAATCATCAAAACCCTATGCAAGCTTTGCTCCACCTGCATTTTGCAAATAGTCCATCAACGGTTTCCACTCTTTAAGATAATAACGATTTGAATTTTCTTTCTCAGAATGATGTTTTTGTTTCAAACTATACCTATTTTGACAACTGATGCACCATTTAAGCAATGGCAGAAAGATATATTTAGGTTTGTATGGCAAGGGAAAAAGCCAAGGGTTAACTATAAAGTCCTCCAAGATGCAAAGGAATGAGAAGGATTTGGATTACCTGCTTTAAAATTGTATTTTGCAGCCTGCTGTTTGGTTTGGGTGAAAGAGTGGGTGCTGCTGAGAAATAAAAGAATTTTAGAATTAGAAGAGCACAATCTGAGGTTTGGATGGCATGGTTTTCTATGGTATGATAAAAAAATTAATGTAGATTTAAAAAACCATTATGTGCCATATTGAGAATATGTAATAGATAGAAACCCAGATTGTTCCTGAAAATGCTTTTATGGGTCTCAGCACAAGAAGCATTTTATAGGAAAGAAATAGCAGGTAAAGAGAAATGGTTAACCTATTGAGAGTTGTTTGAACAACAGCATGGAGGATATAAAATGAAATTAAGAGAACAACTGGTTGCAGAGGGATTTAGTTTTCATTGTTTTTCGTACTTACAGTTAAGAGAAAGATTCAAGGTAGATAACAGGACATTTGGAATTGTGCAACAGAAGACAGAATTGTACAATAAATTGAATTATGTACAAATGATGAACATGTAATTGCCAAAATGTATATATTCTTGCTGAAATTTGAAATGGAGGATGAACAAGTGAAAGAGTGTATGATAAAATGGGCTAAGAATTTTGGGGACTTCCAAGGGAGACATGGCGAACTGAAGACATCTTCACAAAAGCAGAGCTGGCGACTGAGTAGACCGGTTCTTTGGAACCTCTCCAGATAAGGAGAGGATGGGAGATCGCCCACGTGCTCCAGATGGCTGCGCCTTGCGAGTGCCAGGAGACGAAGGGATTAGCTATCTTGCTTGCAACTGCGCTGGAGTCTTTTAAAGGACACTTAGTTTGCAAGCCTCACTTTCTAATCACTTTCGGAAATTGCCTATTAACCATCTTAAAGCTATTAGAGACCTTCAGAACATCAAGTTTGAAAAGTTGCCGGGTGAGTTTAGCTTCAACTCTGAACAAAAGAAAAATTAATTATAAGCTTAAGAACTTAAAGAATTTGAAACAAACAGCAAAAAGCTAAAAAAGATTTTGATCTAAGAAAGTTATAAATGGATTAAGGGTCCAGATAAACTTGGAATATTGACTTTTACTATAAGATTTTGGAATTAACTATAAAAAATAAATAGCTTCTTGTGGGAACCAGATATATTTTGACCATCTTGGCTATTCTAAGTCATAATAAAGATAAGTGACTTTATGATTTTAGAAACTGGACAAAGGGGGGGGACTAAAGATTCTAAGTAGAAGGAAAAAAAAATACAAGCCTGCTTTTGGTGTTGGTTAGTACTGGGAATTACAAAATGACACAAAACGTCATAATGTTGGAAGTATTCAAGGAGATCTTTGAAGAATAGAGCCAGAAATTATTTGCTACAATATTAACAGTATCAGTAAAGACGTCTGACTCTATGGATAGACTATGTCCAAAAGTTGTTAATGAGGGAATGACAGATGTTGAGCAAAAATTTTTTCTGACAAGACAGAGAAAGTACTGAAAGTGGAACTACAAATGACAGGCCAAGAGAATGATTTGGAAAAGGACACTTTACTGGATATACAAAAGAAACTGGTAGAAGTTTTTAAAATGTAAGGGGAAATACAAATGAGAAACCAAGAGAATGACCTGGAAAATGTTTTCTTATTGGATCTACGAAAGAGACTTATTAAACCCTTGAAGACATCTGTGCGATGGGATAAAGAAGAATTGAAGAGACATCAAATCCTATGACAATATTTGAATGAACTAAAGATTAAGATTGATAGAAGTAAAAAGAAGGAATATAAAGTTGGTTTCTTTGATCAAGGTTAAAATAAGACATTATTTTTTGCAAAGCTCTGGCAACCCTTCATGGACTTTTTGCTGACACCAGGATTGAAAAGTTGATGTTTTATGGATTTGCTTATAGATAAGGGATGGTATATGGGATGAAGAGATATCTGTTTGTAACCTTACAGGGGAAGAATAGTTACTAAATGGTTGGTGAATATGATGGAACTAGCAGAGATGGCAAAATTAACTTGTTTGCTTAGAGAAAGATCAACTACTACATTTATTACTGACTGGAAACTCCTTATGGACTTTTTTGCTGAAAAAAGAAAAAATGAACTGAAGATTTATGGATTTGATGATTAGAAAGGGCAGATTATGGAAAGAAGGAAACTTTGGTGTAACCTTAGAGAGAGAGGGCAAAATATAAATGTACCTATAACTGCTGTTAAGAAGATTGGAAGCCACTTCTTTATTATTTTTTCTTTTTTTCTTTTTCCTTCTTTTCTATCTCTTTTTCTTTATCTCTTTTTCACTTTTCTATTACTTTTCTCTATTTCTCTTCTCTTTAACTTAAAATTTGTATTTTTATTCTGTGGAAAAACTTATTTAAAAAATCTATCACAGAGTCCCCCTTGGGGGAGTGGGCGGTGATAAATCGAGTCAGTCAGTCAGTCAGTCAGTCAGTCAGTCAGTCAGTCAGTCAGTCAGTCTATCTATCTATCTATCTATCTATCTATCTATCTATCTATGGAACAACCTTGGCTGATCCAGAAGCTAAACAGGGTTGGACCTGGTTTGTAC
Organism: Charina bottae; assembly: GCA_023362775.1. Lineage (NCBI taxonomy): Eukaryota > Metazoa > Chordata > Lepidosauria > Squamata > Charinaidae > Charina > Charina bottae. Next base: position 11,241,469 of record JALMGJ010000021.1, on the reverse strand, counting down.
AAAATTGGAGGCCACCAGTTAATCCCAGGGCTGTAGGCTAAACTGGGAACTTGAAATAAGCACCCCCAGAAGAAAGGGATGGCAAACTACTTCCAAATTACTGTAAAAAAATGACATGGGTGCATCCATGAGAGTCAGCTTTGACTTGAAGAAGCCTTTGTCTTTATCATGCACATGGGACATTTGCCGAGAAGGATGAGCTTTCCAGTTTTGCAAAGTCCACATTGCCTGTTGAGTGAAAATCTCAGAGCAAGTTATGGTTTGCTCTACAGTCCACGGTTTAATCTTTAGGTACCAAAGCATCCTAAGGTATAGATAAGCCTTCCTGCTTCTGTTTTTGGTCCTCTCAGAACCCAGATAAATTAACTCCCGCTGTTGGGGAGTGGGAACTCTGGCATGTCTGTTACTATGACTTACCAATTCAGACATTGAAAAGGATGCACTTTCTGGGGAATATTTGCAAACAGTTTGGAAAAACTGGTGAAATTTTAGACAGTTGCTCAGTAAAGGCCAAAGAAGAAATGATGCTTGATATGCTAAAGGTTTAAGGGGAAAAAAGGTGTGCGTGTGTGTGTGTGCGCGCGTACATGTGCGCACCTGTGTGTGTGTGTGAACTCTTTCCTCCCCTGCTACAATCCTGATAAAAAAATCCCCCTCCCCCAGCTCTCTGTCATTCTGGATGGAAAGCTCACATTTGTGCTAATAGTAGTCAAAAGGAGAGAGTGATCAAAAACACAAGCGAGGAAAGAGTTAAACCTGCTCCTGTATCTGCCTACATTCATACTCATCCACCAGCCTGTTTTAAATAAATGAAATAAATGCATTTATGAATCCAGTTGCTGAGCAGCAAGTCTGGATTGGCTCTAAGGAGTAAACCTGCCCTGAAAGAAAATATGACAGGACTCTGAAAATTCTACATTTTTGATTGACCTCATCTTTCTGGTGCAGCTGGAGAAAAGTGTCCGCCGACTACGGGAGAAATTCTATGGGAAAGTGAGCATCACAGATGCTGTGGTTCTGATGCAGACGTTCCAGAACAATCATGACCTGGTCTGCAAGTACATTGTCCTTGTGAAAGATGAAACAGAAGGTGAGTTTAGCACTGATGCTGATATGCTATATTGCGTGGGGGAGGGAGGAGTCCATGTTCAAACGCCTGGGGCCATCCATGGTGGTTAGGGATATATCCATGGAGAAGGGAACAAGCAGAAGGAAGAATCTCAAGGATTTCCATAGCCCGTTTGAAGGTTCAAACAGTACCTTCTGTATTATCTTTTTTTGAAGTTTGCAGTCTATTATAATTCTGAAACATCCTTATTCTCCCTGCTAGCATGTCCAGACACAGGGTTATTATTATTAATCATATTTTTTTGTATTTTTACTCCTGCAGCCTGTCTTGCCTCATAGGGACTGGAGGTGTAGGTATATTGTTTGTCATAACTGCTGGGGGGAAAAAAAGAAAAAAAGTTTCTTTCTCAAAAAAAAAAGTGCTTAACTGATGTAAAACCCACATTACCCCAGTCAGACTAACCATTGGAGTGTGTATTTTCCTTTCAACATGTGCCTTGCCTTGCTTCCTTGAGTTTCTTGGATGCTTTTATTAACATATTCATTGCATCCCACAGGTTTTGCAAATATGTGCATGCAGACAATTATTTCTCTTATTTATGGCTTACTCTAGTACAGTGTTTCTCAACCTTAGCAACTTTAAGATATGTGGACTTCAACTCCCAGAATTCCCCAGCCAACCTGGCTGGCTGGGGAATTCTGGGAGTTGAAGTCCACATATTTTAAAGTTGCTAAGGTTGAGAAACCCTGCTCTAGTATCAGGACAGGCAACCTTGGTGACTGGTTGTTGGCATAGATTCCCTCCTTGTTGAGGTGGGAAGCAGATGAAAAGTATTGTTTACATGGAGGGAGGGAGGGGGAGGAAGGAAGGACCACCTTCTCCCCAATCCTCAGTCTCACCTAAAAGTTGCCTATCCATGCTGCAGTAAAAATGCGGTTCCTTAATTTTAAAGGACTCTTAATATATGGAACAGCACAGAAATAATAAAAGTACAGAGATAATGTTGAAAAAGGATAATCCATGAGCAGTAAAAATAAAAATCAATACAAATTATGCCAATTTTATTATTCTGTGTTGGCCTTTATCCCGGGTCAACCGCTGCATATCTATCCAGCGTGGATTTCCATTAAGTATGAATTTCCCAGATTCACAATTAGAAATCTTTATATTAACTGTCTGTTTGTTTGTTTTAAATCTAATCTATTCTAACTGTATATTGTTGTTCTTTGGGTGTAGAGTCAGAAGATGAAGAGAAATTCAGTGATGATCCAATAGCATTGGTAATAATACTCTGTTTAATTTAGATGCTCTGTTTACTTTAGGCAAAGACTGAGGAGTTAAAGGCCACGTTTAAAGGGTTACCATGGACACTAAACTGGGAAAGGGAATAGAAACCAATGTGAAATATCATATGACTAATATATTCTAATACATCATTAAAAGCTTTTAATTCTATAAGGTATTTCATACCATTTTCTAATCAAAACATTTCTCTATTAAACTTTAAAGGTACTTGGTTAAGACAATTCAAATCATTAAAAGAAAAGAGAGAGAGACGCTAGAGGTGATAATGTATTAAGACAATACTGTAAATTATATGTAGATCATACATCAAGACATAAACACTAAAAAGTGAATTTTGGATGTGGCACCATTCCATGTATAAAATTGTAGTCTAAAGATGGAAATAGTATAGAACTGAATTCCATATTAGATTTACTATTTAAATTTACTTTTTAAATATGAAGTTATTCTAGGCTTCAAAGCATACTCTGTGGAATATTCTGCCCCCGGAGGTGAGACTGGCCCCCTCCCTCCTGGCCTTTCGGAAGGCCCTTAAGACCTGGCTTTGCCACCTGGCCTGGGACGACGGAGGTGGTAGTGCCTCCTGGGGTTGGCTTGCCCCATAGCTCTACTATCTATTCTGCGGGTCCAAGCCCATCCTGGATTTTATTTTATTATGTTTTGTTTGTGTTTTTAGATATTTTTTATAGTTTTAAATTTTTATTTATTGTAACCCGCCCAGAGTCCCTTGCATGGGAGATGGGCGGGGAATAAATTTGAATAATAAATAAATAAATAAATAAATACTCCTACAATTTGGTTAGCCATTCTTTTACTGTTAAACTTTCTCTGTTGGCACAACTTCACCAGCTTCATATTCTGCCATTATATCTGAGCTGTTCTACCTGTCTATCGGTCATGGCATCCAGATATAATATTCTAGGGTTGGTTTAAAAGGTAAAGGTTCCCCCCGCACATTTGTGTCAGTCGTGTCCGACTCTAGGGGCCGGTGCTCATCTCCGTTTGTTAGCCGAAGAGCCAGCGTTGTCCGAAGACGCTTCCGCAGTCATGTGGCCGGCATGACGCCTGCGGAACGCTGTTACCATCCCACTGAAGTGGTACCTATACATCTACTTGCATTTGCATGCTTTCAAATTGCTAGGTTGGCAAGAGCTGGGGCAAGTGTGGGAGCTCACTCCACACGCAGGGCTAGGGATTCGAACCTCCGAACTTGCGATCTTCCGATCGACAAACCTGGCGTCTTACCTGCTGAGCCACTCGGCATCTCACAATGTGTGTCAGTGCCCAAGAAGAAAGCATTGGTAGATGTAGTGGCTAGTTGTCCAAGTGACTTCCTTCTTCCTGAGGGGCTGGGGTTGTCAGTGTTGACTTAGTGGCATTGAGTCTAATCCCTTAAAAAAAACCCACACCTCTGTTTGGTTCCTAAGTTACATTCTATTGCTATGAATACTGATACAATATTCATATTTATTATTATAATAAATGATAAATCATGTGCAAACAATAGCTTATTCTTTCTGACCTGTTTGTTCCTGAAAAATTACTTGCCATTCTAATTTCCCCAACAATATGTTTTTGTAACTTGGAAATGGGTTCTTTGTTGTATGGCTGTAATTTCATAGTTGTCTATACTTCTGCTGTCTACTTACTTACTTTAACTTTTCCCTCTGTTTTTAGAAAGTAGTGAATAAACTGAAGTTAGAAGAGGAGCAGAATAAACAGGTGATTAAGGGAGGAGGCAGATGGACAGGGCAGGTACAACTGATGGAACTTACTTTGGTAACAATTTTTTCTACTTTATTTAGATCAGGTTCTCCGAACAGTTGCACCATCAACAATTAAATTTGAAGGTTTTAAGAGAGAAAAACATGTGGTTAAGTTTCTTAAAAAGGTAAAGGTTCCCCCCGCACATTTGTGCAGTCATGTCCGACTCTAGGGGCTGGTGCTCATCTCCATTTGTTAGCCGAAGAGCCAGCGTTGTCCGGAGACGCTTCCACGGTCATGTGGCCGGCATGACGCACACGGAATGCTGTTACCTACCCACCGAACTGGTACCTATTAATCTACTTGCATTTGCATGCTTTCGAATTGCTAGGTTGGCAAGAGCTGGGGCTAGTGCGGGAGCTCACTCTGTCACGCGGGACTAGGGATTCAAACCTCCAAACTTGCGATCTTCCAATCAACAAGCCTGGCGTCTTACCCGCTGAGCCACCATGCCCCTATTTCTTAGGCAAATCTAAAATGTCTTTTTTGTCAGTTCCTGTTAACAGTTAACAGATTGGTTAACGTTCAATCATTTGATGTTGAAGAATTTATCAGATTGTTGATAGGTAGATCTTAAATCGTGGAGTCCTTGGTGCTCTCTGAGCCTTGTTGTTTTCTTGCAGATGTTTCATTGCCAGGCTAGGCAACATCTTCAGTGCGAAAAGGGAGTGGGACTTGCTCTCTGTTTATATACCATGGCTTGTCCTGCTTGTCTTGGTGGGGGTGTTGTTCTCTCCTTAGTAGTTCCTTGATTGGGTTGTTGTTTGCTGCTTGGTTGATTGACTGAGTTAATAGTTCCTTGATTAGGGTCTGTTGTGTTGTTTGATTGCTCCTCTGGTGCTAATCTTGGTGTTAATCCTTGCCTATCTGGTTGTTGATTGCTGGCAAGGAGGTGTTCTGGTCTTCTGACTTTTCTATTGTCTCTTATGAACGGTATGTAAATGTTGTTTACCTCTATGTGTCTGTTGATGGCTGCTTTGTCTGAGTGCCAAGCTTCCAGTAATTCTCTAGCATTTTTAGATTTGGCTTGGTTTAAGATGCTCACAGTTTCCCAGTTGAAAGTATGGTTAAGTCTGTCCATGTGTTGTGAGATTAAGGAGTTTTCATTGTGTCTTCTGACTGCTAGTTGGTGTTCGTGGATGTGTTCTGCTAGTCTTCTGCTGGTCTGTCCTACATAGTGGCTGTTACAGTCCTTACACTGTATGTTGTAGATAATTCCTGTTTTTTCTTCTTGTGCTACTGGGTCCTTTGGGTTACTTACGATGTTCTGAAGGGTTTTGGTTGGTTTATATGCTACGGTGATGCCGTGTGGTTTCTGAGATGTTTCTGATGTATGGCACTGTAATCCTTTTCATAGCTTCTGTTGGTTTTTCTGTGGTGGATTGAGTGGTCAGGCACTTTATGATCTTAAATCATAGGTATGCATTGCAGGACCTGTTCTCACAGGCACTTTCCTTAACATCTTCCACCTGCTTTTAAGATTTTTTTTAATTAAAAAGGGAATTAAATGGAAAGTTAAGATATTGAAAAGCAAATCATTAGCCTCTCAGCATCATTATTTTCAGGTGTGCCTCTGAAGCTCCCATAAAATTCACAGGCATTCTTGGAAGATTAAAGAATGAGTAGCTGCATCTATCTGCTGCCTACCCAGGAAAAAAAGACAAAGGTCTATGGAGTGGGAAATAATATCCAGAGAGTCTAAAATGGAGAAGACACAGAGCAACCTTATCAATTGTTTCCAAGTTACTATTCGCACTGTTACTTATGAAGTTCAACAGACATGTGCCTTATAATATTATTTATTTTCTTTGCAGAGCGCAAGTGGCAAGGATGATACGAAAATTAAGGTGAGGATAGAAATGCTGGGGCATGATGGAACTATGAGAGATGTGTGGCCAGAAGGATCTGTGACAGCAGGAAGGATGAAAACTCACCATCATATTGACATGATGTAGTTAATTTATCTGCATTGTTAATTTATTTGCAGTAAATATTGCTTGGTGACAATATTAATTCAGTGTCCCAGGAAACAATCCATGGATGGATTGGGAAGTGAAAAAAATGACTCCACATTAGAACGTATGGTTCTAAAGTTAGCTTTCTTGATAATATATGTCAGAAAAGCCTTAGGAGCACTTTGCACACACCCCTGCACAGACACATATACATATAGACATACACTGCCCAGAGTGCAGGAGATATGTGCCATAAATGAATCATTCTAAAATAAATAGTCTGGAACATGTGCTCCAATACAGCGGGCTCAACCAGTTTTGGAATCATTTCCAGGAAGATTATTCTTTGCTCTAGCAGTAACAGAGTTATGGCAGCTTAAAGAAGCAACAAACTTGATTAGGCATGAACTTTCATAGCCTGGAGCTGCTTCAGGTTTATCATTGGTGGAGAGAGAGAGAGAGGGAGAGAGAACAGCGTTTTTATCTTTGTGTCAATGTTAACTTAGTAAAGCTAGGATGTTTATTTTCTCCTCAGTTATCCAATGGTCACTGGGTTGATTTTGCATACATTACAATTTTAATGTAATTTCCTTTCCCCCCCCCCCTCTATATATAGTATATACCTTATCGCTGAGAATGCCATTTCATCCATTTAATCCTTGAAAACCAGCGCCACAAGAGTCACCTCTCCTTATTCAGTACCACCCTCCTCCTCCTCCTCCTCCTCCTCCTCCTCCTCCTCCTCCTCCTCCTCCTCCTCCTCCTCCTCGTGAGATCAGCCCTATTGCTCCCCAATCCAGCCTGAGAGAGCTTAATTCCCACTAGTGCTTTCCTGGGCCATAGATCTCAGTGACCAGGAAATTAGTCCTAGTAGGCTCCTGTATGCGCATGATCATTACTCTCTGGAGATTAACTCCTGTGCCTGGCCCAAGTATCAGAGGGCTGAAAGAATTAAAATAGGAAAGTTACCTAAGAGTTGGCGCACCCAATTCCTCACCCCTTTGTGATAATGCTTCTAGATAGTTAGTGGTGAAATAAAGGAATGCTTATTGATGCTCAAACACATTGCAAAATAAAACACATCTAGAAATACGTTGCTAGCTATATTGTAATTTCCTTACTTACTAAGCCTTAGTAAGTTTCTCCCCAGCATCAGTCAGAACTTCTATATCCAAATTCATTCCTTCCTTCCTCCCCCCCTCCCCCCTCCCCTCCCCTCCCCTTGTTGATAAGGGACATTAATTTAATCTATGGGGGAAATTCTTGGACATTTAGTATTTCAGAGCACTTGGGATCACCTCCATGTCCTCCTTCCTCTTTATTTTCCTCAGGAAGTTGCTAGGCAACTGAAGCCCTTGACAGTGCAGAACCTACGGATGTTCAATAATGCCCAAAACAATCGCATCCCTCCAGTTAACCGCCAGTTTGCCTGCCAGTCCTGTGACAAGATGTGGTGGCGTCGGGTCCCAGAGAGAAAAGAGGTGGGTGTGATGGCCACCCGTGCATGAGCCTGTCTGAGAAATAATGGTTGCTTAGCCCTCAAAGGAAGGTGGTCCAAGAAAGGTGACTTCAGACTATACTGTTCTCCTGGCCTCACTGAGTCTTCCTTGCCGTTTTCTCCCTACTCTTGCCTAAATTTAAAAGAAAAAGACCAAGTAAGTATGTGATAAAACCAAGGCCTCCACTGTAGCTTGAATCATGTCAACTGGATTTCTATTTTCTCAGTGGAAACGTTTCGCTCCTTATCCAAGGAGCTTCTTCAGTCTGAGCAAAGTTGGTAAGGGAATCCTAAATATGTTTCTAGGTAGCCTAAACATATTTAGGATTCCCTTACCAACTTTGCTCAGACTGAAGAAGCTCCTTGGATAAGGAGCGAAACGTTTCCACTGAGAAAATAGAAATCCAGTTGACATGATTCAAGCTACAGACAATTCCACCTGGATGACTGAGAACCTTCATAGACAAGTCCTCCACTAAATTCATATGAAGCATAGAGGTTAGTATTTTCACCTGCTATTCTAGTTTTAAAAGGAAGTGGGCAAACTTTTGCAACTGGGAAGCACATTTCTTTTTCGTTTTTTTAAACCCTAGTCTCTGAGGCAGTGTCATGGCTCCTTGGGCTGGTGACCTGGTGATCTCACCAGTGGAAGAGCCCATTTTTCTAGCCGTTTTTGTGTTTCTTTGTGTTTTACTGTTTTTCAAAGGCAAAATTGGTACATTAAAGTTATTGGATGCTTCATGCATCCCTTTTAGCCCTTATTTGAAAGAAACATTTACAAAGAGACTTCCCTCATTGGTACTGAAAATCAGTTATTTCCTGCCAAAGATCAGTAGTGTGTCCTCAGAGAGCTTCCAAGAGCTAGAACAATGGGGCTGGAGGTTGCATGAGGACCAGCTTGACTACAGTTTCCTTCCCAAGGAAGCATGAGCAACTTGGGGATGTGGATATGAGCTTTCTCCAGTCTTCTGCCTTTCGCTCTTCATCTCATGGGCATGCTGAGGACTGGTTGAGATGGAGCCATCCTAGGGTCCACTCCAGAACTGCACTTTACTGTAGAGCAGGGCTTTCCAAAGGGGCGTGGTGGCTCAGTGGGTAAGATGCCAGGCTTGTTGATCTGAAGATTGCAAGTTCGGAGGTTCGAATCCCTAGCCCTGCATGTGGAGTGAGCTCCCTCACTAGCTCCAGCTCTTACCAACCTAGCAATTTGAAAGCATGCAAATGCAAGTAGATGAATAGGTACCACTTCGGTGGGTAGGTAACAGCGTTCCACGTGTGTCATGCGGCCACATGACCGTGGAAGTGTCTTCGGACAACGCTGGCTCTTCGCCTAACGGAGATGAGCACCGGCCCCTAGAGTCGGACACGACTGCACAAATGTGCGGGGGGTACCTTTACCTTTACCTTAGGGCTTTCCAAAGTTTTCCCGCAGCGACACACCAACCGCCGTTGGTGTGTCGCCGCGGGAAAACCCGGAAGTGCAGCAGCGCGCAAAAACCCGGAAGCTCCCTGTCAGTCATGAGGTGCTGACTCCCAACCCAAAATTTGGAGCTCTGCAACTTCAGGAAACAAGCTTTTTCCCTTTGCTTCCTGTACCTCTGCACCGGGTGAAATATATACTCCAACACACTTTTCTTGCAGTTTTTTTTTCAGTAAAGAGATGACATTGCCAGCCTTCCCCCCTGCTTCCCAGCTCGCATTTCGCAGTAACCTAGATGGTGGTTGTGAGTTCTTGAAAATGTCTGTGATTCCGTTTGGTAAGGACAAAACAGAAGAGAAGTGGGTTTGGGTTACAGTACATTGGTTGTAGTTTGCAAATGAAACAGATTGCTGTGTGGCAGGACTCCAGGAGAGAAATGGCTGGGTTAAACCAGCCTTAGACCAAAAGTCACAACAACACACTGATACACAAATCTGACAGTATTTCTGCTCTTGTGACCTTTGTTGAGATTCTTTCTGGGAGTTGGAAGCCTGTTCAGCTCTTGGTTTGGTGTCTTCCACAGGTGTCCCGTTGCCGCCGATGTGGGAGCCGCTACGATCCAGTGCCGTACAATCAAATGTGGGGCATAGGAGAGTTTAATTGCCCCTCGTGCGGACATACCTTCAGGTGAGAGGCAAGCAGTGCATGGCCTGGGATAGTTACCATCCCCAAGTCTTAGAAATCCATGTATTTGATAAATCTAGCAAAAGAAAAATATACAGTGTGTTAATGATGCTAATTGATCATCTTTTGTTAGGCAGTTGATATCTAGACCTCAGGATGATGTGTTGACATATCCTGAATGACAGGGCATCTTCCTTTCGCACTTGGAATGGAAGATCTATCTGAACTTTGGAGAAAACAGCCTCTTTTCCTTTGGGAGAGCAGGAAAGCAGATTGCCTCCCAGAAATAGGATGCTCTGTGTGTTACTAGCTGAGTTAGCTAGAACCTGGGATGGTCCTCTTTGGAATCTTAGGTCTGTTCTTAGAACTCTCCTGTACTGTACTTAAAAAGGATCTGCTTGGATTATCATTATCATCAGGGAGTCTGTTTGGCCTAGTGGTTAAGGCTCCAGGCTAGAAACCAGGAGACTGAGAGTTCTAGTCCCGCCTTAGGCATGAAAGCCGGCTGGGTGACCTTGGGCCAATTGCTGACTCTCAGGCCTAGGAAGGAGCCAATGGCAAACCAGGAGACTGAGAGTTCTAGTCCCGCCTTAGGCATGAAAGCCGGCTGGGTGACCTTGGGCCAATCACTCTCTCTCAGCCCAACTCACCTCACAGGGTTGTTGTTGTGGGGAAAATAGGAGGAGGAAGGAGTATTGGGTATGTTCGCTACCTTGAGTTATTTATAAAAAAATAATAATAAAGGCAGGATAAAAATATTAATATTTAATATTTTTATTGTACATAGATGTGGTTTATCTCTTGGTTGTGAGCCACCCAGAGCTTGGTACAAGATGGGCGGCTATATATATATATATAGGTTATTTGTTGTTGTTCAGTCGTTTAGTCGTGTCCGACTCTTCGTGACCTCATGGACCATAGCACGCCAGGCCTTCCTGTCCTCCACTGTCTCTCGGAGTTTACTCAAATTCATGTTCATTACATCAGTGATGCTATCTAACCATCTCATCCTCTGCCGTCCCCTTCTCCTTTTGCCTTCAGTCTTTCCCAGCATCAGGGTCTTTTCCAGTGAGTCCTCTCTTCGCATTAGGTGGCCAAAGTATTTGAGCTTCAGCTTCAGCATCTGTCCTTCCAATGAGCAGTCAGGGTTGATTTCCTTTAGGTTTGACCTCCTTGCAGTCCAAGGGACTCTCAAGAGTCTTCTCCAGCACCACAGCTCGAAAGCATCAATTCTTCAGTGCTCAGCCTTCCTTATGGTCCAACTCTCACAGCCATACATTACTACTGGAAAAACCATAGCTTTAACTATACGGACCTTTGTCGGCAAGGTGATGTCTCTGCTTTTTAATATGCTGTCTAGGTTTGCCATAGCTTTCCTCCCAAGGAGCAAGAGTCTTTTAATTTCATGGCTGCAGTCACCGTCTGCGGTGATCTTGGAGCCCAAGAAAATAAAATCTGTCACTGCCTCCATTTCTTCCCCTTCTATTTGCCAGGAAGTGATGGGACCAGATGCCATGATCTAGGTTTTTTTAATGTTGAGTTTCAAGCCAGCTTTTGCACTCTCCTCTTTCACCCTCATCAAGAGGCTCTTTAGTTCCTCTTCACTTTCTGCCATTAGGGTGGTATCATCTGCATATCTGAGGTTGTTGATATTTCTCCCGGCAATCTTAACTCCAGCTTGTGATTCATCCAGCCCGGCATTTCTCATGATGTACTCTGCATATAAGTTACAGTAAATAAGCAGGGTGATAATATACAGCCTTGTCGTACTCCTTTCCCAATTTTGAACCAGTCGGTTTTTCCATGTCCGGTTCTAACTGTTGCTTCTTGACCCACATACAGGTTTCTCAGGAGACAGGTAAGGTGGTCTGGTACTCCCATCTCTTTAAGAATTTGCCAGAGTTTGTTGTGATCCACACAATCAAAGGCTTTAGCGTAGTCAATGAAGCAGAAGTAGATGTTTTTCTGGAACTCTCTTGCTTTTTCCATGATCCAGCGAATGTTGGCCATCTGATCTCTAGTTCCTCTGCCTCTTCGAAACCCAGCTTGCACTTCTGGTAGTTCTCGGTTCACATACTGCTGAAGCCTAGCTTGTAGGATTTTGAGCATAACCTTGCTAGCATGTGAAATGAGCGCAATTGTACGGTAGTTTGAACATTCTTTGGCATTGCCTTTCTTTGGAATTGGAACGTAAACTGACCTTTTCCAATCCTGTGGCCACTGTTGAGTTTTCCAAATTTGTTGGCATATTGAGTGCAGCACTTTAACAGCATCATCTTTTAGGATTTTAAATAGCTGAGCTGGGATACTGTCTTCTCCGCTAGCTTTGTTGTTAGTAATGCTTCCTCAGGCCCACTTGACTTCACTCTCTAGGATGTCCGGCTCAAGGTCAGTGACCACACCATCGTATTTATCAGAGATATTAAGATCTTTCTTGTATAGTTCTTCTGTGTATTCTCGCCACCTCTTCTTAATCTCTTCTGCTTCTGTAAGGTCCCTGCCTTTTTTTGTCCTTTATCATGCCCATCTTTGCACAAAACGTTCCCTTGATATCTCCGATTTTCTTGAAGAGATCTCTAGTCTTCCCCATTCTATTGTTTTCCTTGATTTCTTTGCATTGTTCATTTAAGAAGGCCTTCTTATCTCTCCTTGCTATTCTCTGGAATTCTGCATTCAGTTGTTTATATCTTTCCCTTTCTCCCTTGCCTTTTGCTTCCCTTCTTTCCTCAGCTATTTGTAAAGCCTCATCAGTCAGCCACTTTGCTTTCTTGTATTTCTTTTTCTTTGGGATGGTTTTAGTTGCTGCCTCCTGTACAATGTTACGAAACTCCATCCATAGTTCTTCAGGCACTCTGTCTACCAGATCTAATCATTTAAATCTATTCCTCACCTCCACTGTATATTCATAAGGGATATGATTTAGGTCATACCTGATTGGTCTAGTGGTTTTCTCTACGTTCTTCAATTTAAGCCTAAATTTTGCGATAAGAAGCTCATGATCTGAGCCACAGTCAGCTCCAGGTCTTGTTTTTGCTGATTGTATAGAGCTTCTCCATCTTTGGCTGCAAAGTATATAATCAATCTGATTTCGGTATTGACCATCTGGTGATGTCCATGTGTAGAGTCGTCTCTTGTGTTGTTGGAAAAGAGTGTTTGCTATGACCAGCGTGTTCTCTTGACAAAACTCTATTAGCCTTTGCCCTGCTTCATTTTGTACTCCGAGGCCGAACTTGCCTGTTATTCCGGTTATTTTTTGACTTCCTACTTTAGCATTCCAGTCCCTTATGATGAAAAGGACACCTTTTTTTGGTGTTAGTTCTAGAAGGTGTTGTAGGTCTTCATAAAACCGGTCAACTTCAGCTTCTTCGGCATCAGTGGTTGGGGCATAGACTTGGATCACTGTGATGTTGAATGGTTTGCCTTGGATTCGAACTGAAAGCATTTTGTCGTTTTTGAGGTTGTACCCCATTACTGCCTTTCCCACTCTTTTATTGACTATGGGAGCTACTCCATTTCTTCTAAGGGATTCTTGCCCACAGTAGTATATATAATGGTCTCCTGAATTAAATTTGCCCATACCTGTCCATTTTAGTTCGCTGATTCCCAAGATGTCGATGTTCAATCTTGTCATCTCATGTTTGACCACATCCAGCTTACCTTGATTCATAGATCTTACATTCCAGGTTCCTATGCAATATTGTTCTTTACAGCATCGGACTTTCCTTCCACTTCCAGACACATCCACAACTGAGCGTCCTTTTGGCTTTGGCCCAGCCACTTCACTCTTTCTGGAGCTACTCGGAATTGCCCTCCGCTCTTCCCCAGTAGCATTTTGGACACCTTCCGACCTGAGGGGCTCATCTTCTGGCGTCATATCTTTTAGCCTTTTGATACTGTCCATGGGTTTTTTTGGCAAGGATACTGGAGTGGTTTGCCATTCCCTCCTCCAGTTTTGGACCTATATATCCAGTTGTGTGTGTGTGTGTGTGTGTGTGTGTGTGTGTGTGTGTGTGTGTATATATGTATGTATGTATGTATGTATGTATGTATGTATGTATGTATGTATGTATATATATATATATATATATATATATATATATAGCCAGCCTATATATCCCCTTCATGGATCACTGCCTTGGCTTGCGTAACTCAATGAAGTCAGGTCAAGAAGAACAGGTCATGACGGAGAGTTCTGACAAAACGTGGTCCAAAACTGGAGGAGGGAATGGCAAAATTTATATTTATATAAATATAAATTTTATATATATATATATATATATATATATATATATATATATTAATATATATATAAATTAAATTAAATTAAATTAAATTAAATTAAATTTAAAATAATAAATAAAATAAAATAAAATAATCAAATCAAATCAAATAATCAAATAAATACAGACCAGGAGACTGAGAGTTCTAGTCCCGCCTTAGGCCTGAAAGCCGGCTGGGTGACCTTGGGCCAGTCACTCTCTCTCAGCCCAACCCACCTCACAGGGTTGTTGTTGTGGGAAAAATAGGAGGAAGAAGGAGTATTAGGTATGTTCGCTACCTTGAGTTGGGGAGAGAGAGAGAGAGAGAGAGGCAGGATGGATGGGGGGCAGGATAAAAACCTAACCACCATCATCATCAACATCAATTTTTAATGTGTTTGTACACCACCCAGAGTTGCTTGAGTTGGGTGGCCATGTAAGCTGAAAAAATAAAATAATATAACAAAGTATCTGTCAATGCATAAAACATTATGAAGACACTAAGTGCCAGTGTTCTCTCAAACAAAGGGAAAAAAATCCAGTAGTAATAGCTCTAAATTTTCTTATCAAACAGGAGGAAGGGATGTGATGCTGTCCAATATTAATATTGTAAGCTAGTAGAAGAGAAGCTAGCTTGTGTCTTCCTTGCTCTGGGGCAATGTTATGTATTTATTTTGCAAAATTTGTATCTCGCCCAATTCTGCAGAATCTGGACAGTCTCACAACAGACTTTGAATCATTAAAATGTATCTTTTCTCGTTAGTTCAGTGGCCTTACTGAGGAAAAACTGTAAAATGCAATGCTATGAATTATAATAAAATTGGGGTGTGTGGGAGTGGAATGTGCAGGCAATAAAGTTTTATTGCAAGGCGCCCAGAGTCACATCTGTGAGATGGGTGGCTATATAAATCAAATAAATAAATAAAGGAACTACTTCTCTCCCCCATACAGGGGATCAGCTCAGATGGGGACTCCATCTCCCTGCTACCATTGCCACACCCCTGTGCTCCCAAGCTTCATCATCCCACCTCGTAAGACCCCACGACCCCGAAGCAGACAGCAGCATTCTTGCTTTGCAGAGGACTGCTACCACCGATCAGGTGAGATTGACCGTGCCCTGAACCTTCGGGGTCCCAGCCATGCCACCATGGTAGGCAGCGTGTGTGTCATCTTCTGGGATGCTATGCCAAATGGCGTCCGGTCATTGTCAGCAGAAATGGCAGTAGGAACTAGATTTTTATTTTTCTTCACTTAGCTGTTTTTAACACCACATCAAAAATCCAAACAGCACCTTCCGCATTCCGTATGGGATGCTTTCTGGTGATGAATACAAAAACAAGACAGCAGGGGGACGATTTTGTTGGGCTCACAGGACTGTTCTAGTTACGGATCCCGCGGCATCTGTCTCTTAACCCGCACTGGGGCTTGGAAAGGATCTTGCTGCTATCTAGAAAAGGTGGAGGTGGAGGGGTAAGGAAGCAGGTCAAGCTGGGGTTCAGGTTTCAACAAATAGAGCCTCCCCTTTCATCGCGGGGGCAGCAGACAGCCCTTATTGTCTTGTCTTCTCCTCCTCCCTCACAGAGCCTCACATTCCTGGAACCCATTGTGTCCATCCGCGAAGCCGGATCAAGAACCACTTGCCGAAAGTCATCTGTCCCAGCCAAGAGCACGACAGCACTGGTTCCACAGTAGCCACCTGCATAAGCCAAGGCAGCTTGGCGTGTTCGGACATTGATGATCTCATCTTAGAGGACCTGAAAGAACAGGATGAGGAGAACGATAGCGAGGGCAGCAATTAGCTGCCTGAAGGCTTGAGATGCCAACCATCTTGTGGGAGATGGATGGGAGGTTGCAAATTAGGGGAAGTGGCATAGGCAGGAATCTTGATTTATACTCTCCTGGGCTCCAAGCCTGCCTCTTCTAATCATGAAGGGCGTACATTGATTTGCTCCAAGCCCAATTTGACACAAAAAAGATAGGGAGGGGACTGGGGCATCCCTGGTCATCGCCATGAAGCTCATAAACCTGCACTTTAGGCTCATGGGACCAAAACATTAGAGTTCATGGAATTGGAGGATCCCTGTTACAAATAATGTGCTACTTGATGAAGTGAATAATTCTAATTGTGAAATGTTTTTATTCTTGAAATATAAAACTGAAAGGCAACGTCCAGATATTTTTCTTAATTAAAAAGGGCAAGCAACTACCCTCCAAAGTACCTGCATAATAATAGTAATGCTATTGAAGTATTAGTTACTACCATATATAAACCATCCTCCTCCATATAGGCTAGAGCAGGGTTTCTCAACCTTAGCAACTTTAAGATGTGTGGACTTCAACTCCCAGAATTCCCCAGCCAGCTTGAAGTCCACACATCTTAAAGTTGCTGAGGTTGAGAAACACTGGGCTAGAGAATTATCATTTTTAGAGGGCATCAGAGTGGGGGAAGTTAACATATACAGTACCTTACAATTGTGAGCATACTTCTGGATTTTCAGATGGAAAGCGTTTAGTGTGTCTCCTAACTCTTCAGGTTTTTTTTTTATCAGTTGTGAATGCACATAATGAACCGCAGTGTATCTTTTTTTTTGCCCTGGTGTATTAAAATGCAAATTAAAATGCTTTTCCCACAGAAATGTCTGGTTTCACCAACAATCAGATGTCCCACTATTAAGTCTAAAATCAATCAGAAGTTGCCTGCTGTGGGGAGAACCACCTGAGAGGGGATGTCGAGAAACTTACAAGATCTTCACCACAACTTTTCTCTTGGAATTACGAAGTGCAACAGCTGTTCTTCAAGAAGCATGTAGAGCTGGTTTGAAGAGGCAAATGTCCCAGATTCAGTTTCAGGCATTGCCACCTGGCAGCACCAGGGGACATGTAGGACCCCTGCAGGAGACTCTAGGGAGCCCCCCTCCCTCAGAATAGACACTATATGCTAGATGACCAAAGAGTCTGGCCTAGTATAAACACCTTCCTAGATCTAGTCATTCCAAGGTACAAATGGAAAGAATACATAATGGTCTGGACTCAACTGTACACACAATATAGCTCTATGCATTCACCTTATTCTCATTCTTACTAGGGGAGAGCCGAGTTGATGACTTGCAGAGGTGAGTGCATAGCAGGGTGATACACGGATCTGCCTGAGAGTTCGCTCTCTCTGCTGCTACATCTTTGTGATTGGGCCAACTGAATGGTAGGAACTGTCCCTATGTTCCTTTCTGCAGTTGTTAAGCCACTGCGCCTCTTAATGGAATGAAAACCTAGGGGGTTAAAAGGATGCTGAAGACTGGGTCTGTAATCCCTGTTGAAGGACTTTTACAATCAGGAAGAACTTCACTAGAATTCAGAATTAAATCCAGCAGCTCTGAAGATGCGTGTGCTTTATTCTAAGGACAGAATGTACGTTTCTTTGGTGCAGACTTTTGGTTGGGGGAAAAAAACCACAAGTGAACAAGGCAGTATTATCCATAATAAATGTAGCTCGTCTTCATTTGCAGGATTTGTATTTGCATGATTTTACATTCAGGATTTTATTTTCTCTGGAACAGAATTTTTATCTGGGCAGGCAGAGGAAATAGAATATGAGCCACACCAGCTGTTAAAAAGACACCTAGCAGAGTTAACACAAGCACCCCTTCGAAAATAAACCCTGGGGTGACAATATATTTACCTGGGAGTAAGATAGTGACCCAAGCAACCTCCACCTGATTGCTGCCTGAGGGCCAATTTTGCTCTCAGTTTCCATGTGTAAAAACGGGGCAGGAAGAAGTCTTTTGCTCTGGTCAGACTAGACTTTAATGTCATACCGGCAGGTTGGAGATTGCCGCGCTGCCATTTCAAGACTCCCAGTTGGAGCCGGACCAGAGAACTCCCCTCGGGAAGTGGACTTCCCCTGACACAATGCCAGGATAAGGGTGAGGATGCATCTCAAAGGCTGTGTCCCCACATGCATTTCAACATGGGACAAATGTGCCCTGGCAACGTCTCCCCCCCCCCCCGCCCTGCCTTTTTCTCATCCCTAGCCTGTGAATAAGACAGATCTAAGTTGTCCTTGGCTGTACCGGTGATGAAAGTATTTTTCCTTTCCAAGGGCAGCCTCAGGTTGTGTAAAATCTGTTACAAGTTTTGTTACCTTGGAGCAGTGTTTCTCAACCTTGGCAACTTTAAGCTGTGTGGACTTCATCTCCCGGAATTCCCCAGCCAGGCATGCCTGGCTAGGGAATTCTGGGAGTTGAAGTCCACACATCTTAAAGTTGCCAAGGTTGAGAAACACTGCCTTGGAGGGACTGGGATCGACTGCAGGGGCTAGGGCTGGCAGCATCAGGGACAGCATTTTAATGCCAGTATCATTTTCTGTTGACTCAAGGATGCCCTGAGTAGCAGGGCAGGATTCCCTGCTGTAGCCCTCTCTCGAGGTGGAGAGAACTATAGCCGGGAAAAGCCGAAAGTATTTTTGAAACAAGGTATCTTGGAAACCCTACAATATTACTTTCTGCCACGTGGTGTCTCAGTACACTAGGTGTTTTTCTTTTTGCCAGATTTCAAGGGGTTTTAAAATGGTTTAAAGTACTCTTTGGAGCACCTTCTTGAGATGAAAGGTGAAAGCAATACATTTCATGAAAGCTACTCCATGGCTTGAGAAGCAGGTGGGCTGGTGAGTCTGCAAAGTACAAGGCCCCCAGCCAATCCGTGCAATGCGCAGACCGTGAAAGAGGTTTCCCCTGAGGTCAGTCCTAGAGAATAAAGGATCCTGGTGTGTATCCAGAGTTCAGTGAATTCTTTTTCAGAGTACATCCATCTGGATTCTTGTTTGGTTTGTCTTCTTTTCTGTGGCTAAGAAGGGAACTTAGTTGCCTTGTGCAGACCGGATCATCATCGCCACCTTACGGAGAGAGTAGGCACCACCACGAAACTCTGCCCAGTAGACTCCATCCTGGTAGCGGCTTCGGTAGTGACCGCCCTTGTACCAGATGCCATTGAGATTGGAGTGGGCGCACATATTGTACCACCAACCACCTTTCTGGTAATGGGCACAGTTCCCTAGGGAGAAAGGATAGGGGTGGGGGTGGGGGGAGACCAGAGAGCAGATCATCAAACCTTGAATTCAGATGCCGTTACACTTTTGGTACCCTAGGGCAGAACTGGCAGCCACAGGGTCACATGGAGCTTAATTGGATGTGCCTCGGCCTAATTTAAATGCCTTTTGCAGATAACACATTTAAGACATCAAGCAAATCCAGCAAATGTTATATACCCCGGGGAGGGAGGATCCATTGACTCTGGGCCCTGCTTCAGCCCAACCCAGTATTACCATGCAATGCAACCTCTAAAAAATTACTGAGAGAATATGGCCGTTCCTTGGCAGGAAAAATGGTGCCCGCATTTTCTTAAGACCTTCGAAGGCTGCCATCCATGCTTATCTTTAGTATGAGTGCACAAGAAATTCCCTTACATTCATTCCAAGCAACCTTGGGAATTGGAATTCTATGGATTTTTAACAAACATTTCAGGAAAGTTATGAGCTGCTCCCTCCTGTAATCTGGAGTTTAATTAATGTAGTACTGTGTGTTTGTGTATACATTCATATACATTTACATAGTATCCAAACTCTGCCGTATGCCAAAACTGAAGATAAATGCACTGCACTGCATTGATAAAATATCAATTGATTAGATAGATAAATACAGGTAGTCTTCACTTAGCGGCTGCCTTGGACAGCAACCGTTCGCAGTTACGATGGTGGTGAAAAAGCAACTTTGCAACCAAGGCATGCATTTACAACCTTTGCAGTGTTCTCTCTCTCTCTCTCTCAGTCATGTGATTGCCATTACAACCAGTTAGTACATGTTGTCCTGTGTAAAGTTGTAAGTACAGTCACGGTCACGTTATTTTTTTACTTAGCGACTGCTTCACTTAACGACCAAGTTGCCGGTCCCAGTTGCAGTTGCTAAATGAGGACTACCTGTAGATAGATCAGATGATGCTTTATCAGTGCAGTGCGTTTCTCTCCAGTTTTGCTATATGGTATTGAGCAGCATTTGTAATGAACATAACTTCCAATTAGTGGAAGGAAAAAAAGAAACAGCTTGGAGCCAGTTTTGCAATGGTGGAAGACGAATGAGAGAAAGAGAATTAATTGAAAGTGAAATCTTTTAAATGCCCAGGCTCCCTTCTAGAAATCTGATGGAGAATTGAGCAGGTTTAATGCCTGCTTTAGAAGTATTAATTTGCTTCCCTCCTAAGCTCTCCTTTAATATCTTGTGAATTGCAGATTCTAGGTTCTCAGTGCTCTTTTATATAGCACAATTCTTGCTCTTCCCACTGCTCAACAAAATGGGAAATAAGAACCAACACTGTGTTTTAAAGACAGAAATAAAACCAATGGACATCACTGAAACTAATACAGTATGATGTACCTAGGGCCAGAGTACAAGTCAGCTGCTAAATCATAAAACAGACAAGGATTTTATTATGCAGCCAGCCTGCCCCAAATAGAGAATTCTGCCCAGGCCAAGTGGGAAACCCAGATTGTGCTGTCTTGCTATTTTTCCCCCATTATGTTTGATATATATTACCTCAGAAAATCTTCAAGAGGGAAAGACAGACTAACTGCACAAGGTCTTTTGAGTCTTCTGCCTGGAAATCTTTGATTTTCCAGAAGTAAAAGAGTTAGTTTTGTCTCCTAAAATGAAAGTTTTTGCTGAGGCAGCATATCTAACCAGATAATGCGTTTTGCAGGAGAACAGAAGTCTCCTTGATGTATGCAAGACAACATATGGCCTTTATAGGTCAAAATCTTTTAAACTGGCTGAAATTTGAGTACACATATAATCATGGTCTTGGGACCAGTTTCATCTCTTTGTACATTCTAACGATCTGGGCTTTTTTGAATTAAGGATATGGAAAACACATACATACACACATAATGTTGTGTCATTTGGGAAAAATAAGCAACTCTCTAACCATTCTCTTCAGAGACAGGATAATTTCCTTTCACAATACTCCATTCTTATGGTCTGCACATGTTGATTTATCTTATGGATCCATGTGGAGTGAGTTCCATATTTTGGCCACAGATTTGCATTCATGATTCTAGATGTCATAGTCCTGCCTCCAAGTCCCATCACAACAGCTTCCTCCTCCTTTACTCTCATGTGGAAGCGACTAGTGGGATGTTCCATAGGCCAGCAGAATGTAAGCCCTAGGTTGCTGCCTCGGCCCAACTGGTTGATCTTGAGCTGAAGCCTTCCTCAGTTTTTGTGAGGAAACAAATAGAAGGCTTCCACCCATCAATCTGAGCTCCAAGGAGAAAGAAAGGGATAAAAATATAATGAGTAAACCCTTATCTATACAATTCAAAGTGGCATCCAGAACGCTCCCTTCTCCTATTTTACCCACCACCACCACCAAGTGAAGTACATTGGGCTGAGAGAAAGTAACTTAGCCACAGTCACCCAGCTACTGTAGCTTCCATGCCTAAGAGAAGACTGGAACTCACAGTCCAATGGCTTCTAGTCCAGCTCCTTAAATGCTACACCAAACTGGTTTTATCAATAGTACTTCCTGCCCAGTTCTTGATGTATCCTTCCAGCAGCTTCTGCCAGCACTTATGCCTCTTACCTGAGTAAGCATCATGGTCATGGTCAAGAGTGCTGAACTGTCGGCCATTGTGCCAGGAGAGAGAGTCTCCAGCGTTGCCTTGATATTTGCCCAGCCGTAACCGGTAGAAGTCATTCTCGGGCTCCAGAGCAAAGGTACTGTATTCAGCCTGTGCCTGTCGCCCACTCCAGTCTTCCATTGACACACGCAATATGTATGAACCCTGGCGGGTCAGCAAGTGAATGGATTCCAGGCCCAGCCAGTGCTCCCCTTCCAGGTTCCCAAAACCATTCTAAGAAAAACACAGCAAGCAAATGATTAGCAGGGTGCCCATTAAGGCAGATGACTCTCTCTGGAATACTTCTGGAGTGGGAAATTAGGAAAATATACAGTATATACACAGAATGTGCACTCATACCACACCAAGTCAGTATCCAAAATTATCTGCCACCTGGACTCAGCACCATCTCCTTCCTCTGCAAGATCATCTAGTACAGAGCTTTCCAAACTTTTCATGTTGGTGACACTCTTTTTAGACATGCATCATTTCGCAACACACTCTTACAGCAGGGCACAAGGCAGGCACTAGGACCTGTGCGGAATCACAGCAGGTGTGGAGGCAGCAGGGCACAAGGCAGGCACTAGGACCTGCACGGAATCACAGCAGGTTTGGAGGCAGCAGCAGCCACGACACACCCAGACACTGCAACCGACACACTAACGCAGAGCTTTCCAAACTGTGTGTCGCGACACAAAAGTGTGTCGCCTGCGGGGCCCAGATGTGTTGCGTCAAAACCCGGAAGCACTGATGGCGGTGATGGTGGTGGTTGGTGATGGCCACCAACGGTGGCACGCGAAAATCCGAAAGCGCCGCAGCCACGGTGGCGTGCAAAAACCGAAAGCGGCAGCAGCGCTTCCGGGTTTTTGCGCACTGCCGCAATGGCGGCGCTTCCGGGTTTTCCCACGGCGACACACCAACGGTGGTGCGTAAAAACCGAAAGCGGCAGCAGCGCTTCCGGGTTTTTGCGCGCTGCCGCAACAGTGGCACTTCTGAGTTTTCCCGCGGCGACACACCAACGGCGGTTGGTGTGTCGCCGCAGGAAAACTTTGGAAAGCCCTGCACTAACGTGTCGCGACACATAGTTTGGAAAGCTCTGATCTAGTATCTCTGGAGCCATTGGGATGCTTAAGAGAACATCCCTATATCCCCAGTTAGGTTCCTATATCCTGCTAAGGCAAAATGTGTCTTAGTGTGTTTTTGGCTTAATATGTTTTGTGAATCATGGTTTATGGCTTAACTTTATGGATGAATCCATTCATTATGGCTTTCTCAAGAAACTAAAGTTCAAAACAATCTTACCCAATTCCTTCTCACTGAGGACAAATACAAACTTGTAACCATTTTTCTATTACAGTATACAGGCCCAGAAGTACGTATGCCTGAGTCTTTTGCTTTGAGGCTCATGAACCAGTTCTCCTGTTCATGCTACTTATGACTACCCACTGAAGGGCAGTTCATGAACCTGGCTCCTGGCTTCATCATGTGTGACTCTGACTTCCAGCCCAACTATGTGACTTCAGCTCTCTAATGCTTGCTTCAAGTAAGTGTGCATCCGACAATTCTGACCACCCCACTGTGCCCACAATTTGGGCACCCTTCCAGCTCAGAGCTCCTGTCTTTGGGGGGGGGGGGCACCTGGAACCACATCCTCCAACCTTGTAATGCTGCCATGTGGTAAAGAAATTGACTGATCCATCCTGCCGCCGCTGGATGACTGTCCAGCCACCTCCGTCGTATTCCTGGTCGCACCAGACCTGGATGATACCCTGGGCATGAACTGGTTGCAGCATGATGATGCCACTGGGTTGCCCATCCTGTTGAGCTGCTTGACAGTCAGACCATGGCCCTGCACAGGAAACAAAATAGAGCTATTCCAAAGTGGCTGACGCTGCCGTGGCTCCTAAAAAAGCACCACATTTTGGGCCAAGGGACCATTGTTGGTACTTTGCCTTGTGGCAGGCATGCCTTTAATCATAAGCCACATTTTCCAGAGAGAGACTCAGACAAAGGAGACTGGAATGTCTCCCCTGCACCAAGGGCCTCCTATATGCTTGGAAAGCCATGGTCTGGCATTTAGGCCCTTGTCAGTTTTGAAAGCCTATCAACAAATCATTGGTTTTCCCTTAGCAAATGCTGTTTGATGCTCAGCCAAGCTAGAACATCAGATCAAGGGCTTGGATCTCCAAGATGAAAGGGGCGGGGCATAGCTGTCAGTGCAGACTGCACTCATTTTTTTTGGCTCTGGTCTACAGATGCTTTGTGGAAGAAGCAGGAGGCTCCAAGAACAAGGAAGGGAGAACAGTATTGGGTGGGGAGAGGCTATAAGGCCAACACTCTGCATTAAAAGTGTGAATCCTCCCTCTAAATTACAATAAGCTATTTGTGGTGGTTTATACTGTAATTCTACTTCAACTTTCAAAACCAGAGCTGATGAATCTGAGGAAAGGAACATCCTTTAGTTAGCAGTCTGAAGGTATACTAGGAATAGCATGAAGCACATGCGATTTGTATTTTGGGCCAGGGGATAAGGCACTGCACAGAAAAGTGGTGAATTGGTTACAAGATAATGAATTCTTGGGATGTTCCTGCTTTGTTTGAGTCCCAGAGCTACACATTAATCTGAATTTCACACTGATAAATAGCGTTAAACTGTTCCTGCACTTACTGACTTCAAATTACGGGTGGAAGTAATTGCATCGCTGAATAATTCCCTACAGAAAATAAAACATATATCATCATACCAACATCAGAGAGAAAGGTAACTTGGATTTCTCTCCCTGGCAGGTGGAGATGAAGTAAAGGAGCATTACTTCTTCAATTTTAAGGATAGCTTTACCTCCCAGTTTGGGTGACCTAAAGGTAAAAAGGTAAAGGTTCCCCCCGCACATTTGTGCAGTCGTGTCCGACTCTAGGGACCGGTGCTCATCTCAGTTTGTTAGCCGAAGAGCCAGCGTTGTCTGAAGACACTTCCACGGTCATGTGGCCGGCATGACGCGCACGGAACGCTGTTACCTACCCACTGAAGCGGTACCTATTCATCTACTTGCATTTGCAGGCTTTCGAGTTGCTAGGTTGGCAAGATCTGGGGCGAGTGCGGGAGCTCACTCCGTCACGCAGGACTAGGGATTCGAACCTCCGAACTTGTGACCTTCCGATCAACAAGCCTGGCGTCTTACCCGCTGAGCCACCACTTTTGGGTGACCTAGGTCCTGGTCAATTCTCACCATGGCAACAGACTCTCGGGCACAGCTTTAGCCGTGTTCCTTGGCAGCTGTGTGCTCCCTCACCTGTAGATTTGGTGGGCCCAACAGCAGGAAGCAGAGGAGTGCCATCCAGTGGAGAGGGAGCTTTGTCAGACCAGTGCTGGGCAGATGCTGTCTGGTCTCGCTGGATGTCATTGACGGTGTCAAAGTGGGCTCTGCTTTCATTGGAGGTGCTTGCAGGGTTGTGAGGAACCACTGGTGCCAAAGGTGGCTGTGGAAAGAGGAGGACCAATCTCATCCAACAGTCATATCCTTGAGGAGAAACATCCAACTTAGACCATCTCATTTGAGCTCTAGAACCCTTTCTATGCTGTTTTGGGGGAAAAAATGTTTCCCCAGAAAATGGATGACTCCTGGCTAAGGTGGACCTTGCTGTTGTCTGCCTGTGGTACAACCCAGTTACAGAGAGCAACCCAAATCTTTTCGATTTGCAGGGGGAAGGTGGGGCTCCATGTGTAGAACTGTTCAGTCCATCCTTCCTCTGCCTGGTGCTCTCCACAACAAGCAACAAATTTGGAGAGCATGAGATTGGTGAAGGCTAGTTTATGAAGAAACCAAAATGTCCTAGCCTTACAGTGGTGCACTTGAAGAGCATGATGCACCCATTGAGTGCCTGTGTATACTTGTTTCTAAACAATATTTAATGAGGGAAGCAGATGATTAAGGGTGAAAGCAAGATGATAGACCTGAAGTGTGGAGGAAGTCTTTTGCTCATCCCATCCTGGTGGCCTGAAAGCAAATTAACTTGGAATGCTGCAAGTATGGGTTGGTTCAAACCACATCTGTTTCCACCCTATGATTACTGTCACAGGGGCTTCCTGTGGGTTCATAGGATTTGACGGATAACACAGTACAACAGCAACTTCTGTGGATTTTTGGAGGATGGGGCATTTATTAAGAAAACACATCAAAGCTAATGGCATCAGTTAGTTTAGTCTTCCCCAGTCTAGCTCTGCAAGCGAAATTTACATTTAGCTAACTGCATTCCAATGCTTCCCTTCTGGTAATGCTGCCACGTGATTTTTAAACTGCAGAGAGAACTGAATATCATAGCCTAATTCTCTAATTGCATATATGTATGTGGGCAATAATGTTGTTCTAACAGGTATGTCCACACAGTTGTTTCGAATTGCTCTATCCTACTTTAGAAATAAGGAAAGGGCGAAGTATATGCTGGCCAGCTTCCATTCTCTGTCAGACTGGGAGAAGATTTCTCCCTTGGCTCTGACTGGCAGCATGTCTATCCTTCCATCCTCTTCAATCCCTGAAGGATTAACTTTGTTGAGTAGAAAAAGTTCCCCTGAGCATCCTTCTTTTTGGGTCTTCAGTGAGTCCAGTGGTGTCCATAGGTGGCTGGGTCAAATCAACAAGAATGGTGGCTGGAGCATTGTAATGTAAGCCCTGTCCCTTTTGAATGTGTGCATGACACATGTACGAAAGGTTGGGACTTCAATTGTGATGCTCCATCTGCTATCTTGTTGATTTTGACCCTACTCAAACACTGCCGAGTAAAACTTCTTCCAGATGTCACCCAACAGCTCTCTTTATCAATCTTCTCTGGAATTGTCCTCAGACACACAAGTCTTTAGCAGTATAACACTGTCCAGTCCAATTTAGGTTGACTAGCCTGGGTTATTCTTTATTAAAACAATAAATCTAGATGGATCTAGACCAGTGTTTCTCAAATTTGGCAACTTTAAGACGTATGGACCTCAACTCCCAGAATTCCCCAGCTGGCTGGGAGTTGAAGTCCACACGTCTTAAAGTTGCCGAAGTTGAGAAACACTGGTCTAGATCCATCTTACTGTAGGTTCTGCCAGCCGTTACGCTTCCTCCATCAAAGTACTCCTTGTAGTTCTTTCCAGGGTCCTTTCTGGTGTTCTAAAAACTCTGTGATGGCAGCTCAACAGCCTTTCTTCTCCTGTGAGAATGTGGGAAACTGAACTCTCCATTCTCTTTTCACTTTCTACTTATTTCCACCATGTTTGTTTGGATGTCTGCATGGATATGTGAACAGCCAGCTGTCACAATTACCATTTTATTCCCTTTGAGCTTGGCCCTATAGCAGCAGCTGCTGCCCACACAAAATTCCAGCAGGTGAAGTTTTTCTCACCAAAGGAGATTCAACTAGCAATGGGAAAACCTTCCTGCACCCTTGCTCTTATGTTTGGACCAGAAGCCCAGCCAGAAAAATGCTATAATCAAAACCATTATAAATATGGCCCTAGAAAATCCTGGAGTCAGCTCAGCACAGGTTTGAATTTTGCCCCAACTTCATTTTGTTCCTGGGTTTGGGAAGGAGAGGGTGGTTGTTGCACACAGCAAGTTTTGCAGTTGAGGTTGGAAGAAAGTTGTCCAAGGGCTGAAAGTAAGACAGAGTTGGGGTTAGTTTTTCCTATTGTCAAGACTCCTGAGTTCTATATGTAGCTTTTACAGACATGACAAAAGCTTTCTCTCTCCAAGGCAGGGAAACACACACATGCATTTACACATATAAAGATAACCAGAAGGTTCCTCTAGGCAGGATTTGTTTTAAACAACCAAAAGATTCCAGGATCAGACCCCGGATATATTTCTCAGACCATAAGGAAAATGGGATTTGGGGAAGAAATGGTGAACTGAAGGCGGTGGAATGAAGAGCCGGCGAGTAGGCCAGCTCTTTGATAATTCCTCTCTGGACAAGGAGAGGACTTGAGATCACCCACAAGTGCTTCAGACAGTTGCTCCTTGCGAGGAGACCGCAAGACAGCAAACATACTTGATTCTACATGCAAGAGTATTGCCTGAACCTGGACTCTGAGGAACTCACCATGTGGGAGGTTCCCTTCAGAACAAAAATATTCCCTTCGTGGTAAAAAGTTCATCACAACAGGGAGAAAGCTGGATTGCAGACCTGCCTTGGGAGGTGGTGGCCCCTCTGCTGGAGAAGTTTAAAGAGAAGCTGGATAGGGATGCTGGACTGGTGGATTCCTACACTGGCCAGGGGGCTGGACTAGCTAATCTTCAAGATCCTTTCCCATCCTTTCATTCTGTGCTTCTGCGATTCCTGACATTCTGCTTTTCTATAAACAAGGACTCCTGGAATGAGGAAGATGAAGAAGCATTCATCCAAGTTCTTGCCTGAAGTCGCACACAGCAGATATCAGCCCTCTGGCTAGAAGTTATGGAGGTAGAAGCCCAACAAATTGAGAAAGCATCAGACAGCTGTATACGTATATGGAAGATTAAACGGTAATGCTTCCCATGGAGAAAGTGTGATTGTAGGAAGCTCCAGTTTCAAATTAAAAAAAGAAATCAGCTACCATTATCCTGATAATCCTGAAGCCATGCTTTTTTCTGCCCTGCCTACCCCGTTGTCCTCCCGCCTGGTTCCTGAGTCCCAGTTCCCTCTGGCCAGTACCTGTGGGCGCACCTCCCTGCCGGCTGCTCCTTGCTGGCACTCTCTCTCTAGGCGGCTGATGAGGGCGCTCTGGTTGTTGACAAGGGCGGCCAAAGCGTTGTACTTCCCCTCCAGCTGACGATAATCGGCAGCCACCCGTGCGGCCTCGGCAGAAGCATTGGCTACGCGCCCTTCAAGCTGAGAGGTCTGCACTGGCCGTTCTCGTCGCTGAAGGATCTCGTGAAGCAGCTGGGTATAGAGCTGGGTGACCCGGGCGTTGACGTTGCGGCTTTCCTTGCGCAACGCCTTGACCTCGCTCACCATGGCCCCGTCCACCTCCACCAGTCGCCGTAGCTCATCCATTTGTGCCTGCTGCCGGCTCAGCTGGTCATGGAGCGCCTCCACCTCACTACGGTTGGGACCCGGAGGTTCGGGGGGAGGACGTACGCTGCTCCAGCACACTGCTCCTGTGAACTTCTGCTGGGGCAAGATGAAGGTGTAGGTGCATCTTGGTCCAGTGATTGGCTCAGGACCTGACAGAATTGGCCTGGCCAGGCTCAGGAACAGCAGCACCAACACTGAGGACCGAGGCTCCATGCCTGTGGGAAAAGGGGCGGAAGCTGCCAGCAGGGTGGATCGGAAGCAAGCCCTCTTCCTGGAAGACCTACAAAGCAGAGGATGAACAGCTTCAAACCCAAGGAGGCCTTAGCAATAAAGAATGCACATTGAAACAAGTAAAGCCACCTGTTTTCACAAACCATACAAAACTTGCTTTGGGGCTTCCCTTGGGCTTTTTCATTATCATAACTTCCGAGAGGAGAAAACTTCACTTTTCCATGTCAGCATTTAGAGCCAACTGAAAGCAAAGCTGACAGAAGCCTCACACGTGAGATGGCTAAATGTCTCCGACATCCCTCGGCTGCAAGTGAGAAGCAACCAAGACAGAAACCCTGAAGGGTGTTTCCATCTTACAAACCTCAGAGTTGGCAAATGTCCAGTTTAGATTTGGATTAACATTGCAATGGGAACTTGAGGGGGAAGGAGAGCAAGAGATAAACCCTGGACAGATGGGGCTCTCCTAGTTCCTGTGTAAACAGAGTGTCCACTCCCAGGCCTCTTGGGCAGCACCATCTGGGTTTTATCACTGCTTCTTTACCCCCCTGCCCCCCCTTCTCCTTCTCTCGGTTCTCATGCTGGCTTTCAAGGGGAGAAGGAGAGATTAAAATAGCTAAGGGGAATTTATTGTTGTGGGGGGGCTGGAACCAACCAACATGGCTGTTTTCGGTCAAGTCGGTCCAGAAAGGACAGAAAATCATTACGCCCTCTTGCAATCTCTGTCAGCCAACTACTGTGTAAAGTTACTCAGAAGTAAGTCTGAATGGGTTAAAAAGACACAAGAATCTTGCCAAACTAAGGAAGTCCTTGTAGCTATTAAAAAGTTAGTCTGAATGGGTTAAAAGAGCATAAGGTCATTGCAAAGCTAGCTACAAGAGCTAGTAGCTATTAACAAATAAGGACCAGTGGGAATCTCTCCTTTGCCAAGATAATTTCATTTCAGGCAATTCATTTTGTTTCTTTCCAAGGTATGCCTTGCAAGAGATCACATGCAAGCCAGTTACAGCTGTAATCCTATGTACCTGCCTTCTGAATTAAGCCACATTTAATTAGCCATATATAGCACTGCACAGTAAGAGCCAAAAATAGATATTTGCATTTAATGTATGTTTTTTTTAAGCATCAGCTGAAGAGGGACTGATCACTATTTAGTTTACCTCTGATGTGAAACAGAATTGTAACATACCTTCCTCTTTTGCGGCCTTGAGGAAAATACTTCCTCTGAAACCCATATTTGCTTAGAGCAGAGCTTTCCAAACTGTGTGTCAGGACACGTTAGTGTGTCAGCTGCAGTGTCTGGGTGTGTCACGCTGCTGCTGCCTCCTGGCTTCCACGCAGGTCCTAGTGCCTGCCAGGTCCTAGTGCCTGCCTTTGCTGCCTCCAAACCTGCTGTGATTCCACGTAGGTCCTAGTGCCTGCCTTGTGCCCTGCTGTAAGAGTGTGTCACGAAATGATGCCCTGCTGTAAGAGTGTGTCGCGAAATGATGCATGTCTAAAAAGTGTGTCACCAACATGAAAAGTTTGGAAAGCTCTGGCTTAGAGGAAAAATTGGCCATTAGTGCCACTGACCAATGTTCTTCCATCCAAATATCAGAGAAGGATTTTTCCCCCTCTTTCAAGACTGCAGCACAGGAGAAAAAGCATCAAATTCCAGCCCTACCCCTAGTACGCCTCTTCTCTCTAATCCCAATAATCGGTTGTCCTTTATTTCAGGGGTCCCCAACCTTTTTGGCGCCAGGGACCGGTTTCAAAATGCGGACTGGGGGGGCGGGGTTTCCAGGATTTTCACTGGCGGGGGGGGTTGTGGGCGGGAGCCAATCACGCACACCTGGGGGGCAGGGTTTGTGGGCGGGAGCCAATTGCGTGGAAGGGGGCGGGGTTTGCGGGCAGGAGCCCCGCGGCCCAGTTCCTAACAGGCCGTGGCCCACTAGTGGGCTGCAGCCCACAGGTTGGGGACCCCTGCTTTATTTGATAGCATTTGCATGAAAAAGTTATCTTAAACATTAAAGAGGAAGATGCATTTAATATTACACCTTTTAGCCTTAGTGTGATGGTCGTGATCCTTTAGCTATTAATTCAAAGACTCTTACCACAAGCCATCAAAGGATATGAAAGAGTTCTTTATTAAAGCAAGTGATCCTTTCCAATGCAAAGACTAGACTGAGGAAAAGACCGCGCAAACGGCAGTTACATCTCCCGCCTTCATACCAGCCCCCCCATTGGGGGATTCACTTCATGACAGCCCCTCCCTACATTTTACAGTTTCCATACCTTCCAGTCACAATTCCTTTACTAACAAGCTGATGGCGCCATTCAGGCCGGCCTTGGTGTCAGGTCGTTCGACTAGACCGCCTAATCAACATTCGTAACGACCCTGCAAGCATGGCAGACTCCCACGACACCCCCATACTACGCTGGCAGGATGCTCCATCCTGACACTTAAGAACACTTTAGACCAGTGTTTCTTAAAAGTGTGGCCCTAGGACCCGTGGGGGTCCCCAAGACCCTCTCAGAGATCCACGAAATCAAAATTATTTGCCAGCCTATGTTGAAAAATAATATTAAAATCCCATCAAACAATCATGAGAAGTGGTAGCGGCAGCGAACGTGTCAATTTTAATTTTTAATACGGTAAATATCAATAAATATAATCCGTACAAACAAAAGCTCTTTTAGGGTCCTCCATAACTTTTAAGTGGGAAGGAGTCCTGAGAGGAGAAAGTTTAAGAAACACTAATCTAGACAATCTTTTCTTCAGCCTTCGGCATGGGCCTCTGAACTAGCTGCCTGCAGGTTTCCAAACTCCCAACCACAAGGATGTGAAACTTGAATTAAAAACATAAAACCTGAGAATCTAGATTTTATAGAGATACTTGTTTCAATGTAAGGTTCAATTATTATTAAAAAGCAGAGACATCACCTTGCCGACAAAGGTCCGTATGGTTAAAGCTATGGTTTTCCCAGTAGTAATGTACTGAGAGTTGGATGATAAGGAAGGCTGAGCGCCAAAGAATTGATGCTTTCAAACTGTGGTGCTGGAGAAGACTCTTAAGAGTCCCTTGGACTGCAAGGAGGTCAAATCAGTCAATCCTAAAGGAAATCAACCCTGACTGCTCATTGGAAGGACAGATGCTGAAGCTGAAGCTCAAATACTTTGGCCACCTAATGCGAAGAGAGGACTCACTGGAAAAGTCCCTGATGCTGGGAAAGACTGAAGGCAAAAGGAGAAGGGGACGGCAGAGGATGAGATGGTTAGATAGCATCACCGATGTAATGAACATGAATTTGAGTAAACTCCGGGAGACGGTGGAGGACAGGAAGGCCTGGCATGCTATGGTCCATGGGGTCACGAAGTCGGACATGACTAAACGACTGAACAACAAGAACAACAAAAGGTTCAATTAGAAAATAAAATCTGGTATGATGTCCAGTCCATCTATGATTTTAAAAAATCCAGAGTTTGGTATTAAGTATTTTATGTATTAAAGGCAGTTTTAAAGTGGAATTTAAAGGAAGGCCTAGCAAGGATGGACATCAGAACATTACAGTCTCAAGTCTCACATTGTATCACCCCATAGATCAGTGCTTTCCAAAGTGCCGCTGTTGGCGATATACCAACGGCGGCAGCGGCGGCGTGGCGGTGCGCGTTGTTGTCGTGTATGGTGGTGGTGGCGGCAGCGGCGGCAGCCTCCGCTAAAACGCAGAAGCGCTGATGGCACGCCGCTGCCGTCGTTGCTGCCGCCACCACCGTGCACGCTGCCCTGCACTCCGCCGCGCCCCCGCCGTGCACGCCCCCACCACCGCTTCCGGGTTGTGTTGTGACACACCAAACTGTGTGTTGCGACACACTAAAGTGTTGCGACACACAGTTTGGAAAGCTATGCCATAGATAGACCAATGCTGCAGCCCTAAACATATTTATTTGAGAGGAAGAACGACTAAATACAGTTGTATTTATTTCTGAGGAATGTGAATAAAATTGCATTAAAATAATAAGATTTTGCTTGTGGAAAAACAGAAGAGAGTCCTTCTGAGCCCATACAGTGTGTGTTTTGATCATGAAACAACATTTTAAAAAGTCACACTATTCTTACAAAGCATGTACAAAGTGTCATTTTCTGTGAAGTGAACTTTTCCTTCTCCTTCCCAGATTTTACATAGGATGGCTTTAAAGTAAAAGTAGATCTTAAGCAAAAGCCAGTTTGGTGTTGTGGTGAAAGGCCGGAGGTCTGAAATCAAGAGACCCTGAGTTCTAGTCCTGCCTTAGGCATGAAGCCAGATGCATGAGTTTGGGCCAATCATTCTCTCTCAACCCTAGGAAAAAGGCAATGGAAAATAGTAAGTTTAAAAAAAAGAAAAAAAAAAGAAAATAGTAAGTTATAGCTCAACATCATTTTAAATAAGATTCAGTGCAAAGTCTTTTTTTTAAATATATATCATCATCATCATCATCTATTAAATTTATATGCCTCCCATTATGTATATGAGGTGTTCTGTTTCATGTATTTATAAAATGAACTGACCAAACTCTAACCAAACCCAGAATTGCTGACCCCGGGAAATTTATTTATTTAAATATTTGTTTGATTTTTAAAAAATTGATTATGTATCAAGTTGTTTTCAACTCTAGCCACCACATACAGTACATTGATTTTTTGATGTCCAGTAACGTATATCCTGCCTCTTCCTAGGCATCTAGGAAACTCACAATAAAATAAAAAGCATAAGCAGCCATAAAACAAAGATTCAAATCAACAAAATAAAACCCATTATATTGGCCTCTAAACCACAAGTTATTCCTCCATGGATTGGCTGCTTCCATTTAAGTTGCATCCTCTGCCCTAAAGCCCTGAAGGGAATGTCTTGAGTGCTTCCAGAAAGGACAACATAGCTTCACCGGTGTGCAATTGGGGTGGGTGGGTGGGTAGGTAGCTCTTCCCCAGTGATGGGTCTGCCATTGAGGAGGTCTGATTCCTGGCTCCCTCCCCCAGGAACGCAACTAGGGTCTGTGTCACCCAGGGCAAACATGGATTCCGCGCCCCTCATCAACCCATGGGTTGGTGAGGGAGGTGTTGGCATTTTGGCGCCCCTCCCAGCGCGGTGCCCGGGGGCACATGCCCCGCTTGCCACCCCCCCTAGTTGTGGCCCTGCCCTCCCCTTTGACTTCTCCTGGAAGATGGTCTCTCCGTCTGCCCACCTGCCTGCACGATGCAGATGGGCAGACTCTACCTGGCTCAGGTAGAAATGTTGGCATCAGTTTTCATATTTTATTATTCAGCCTGCAGGATGTAGGACTGGGGAGAAGCAGTCAACACTGCCACCGATCTGCCACAAGGCAACACCCTACAAGCAATGGCATGGAAGGAAGCCCAGCCAAGGACACATTTGAGTGTTTGGTTCCGAGGTTGGGTATATGTCCAGCCTTGGGTTGGGTACGGAAAGCCAATTCCCTGCCGACTTGTTTGGTCTAACCCTTTTCCACTTTGTTGTGAAGATTAAGCAGCTACGTGGACCCCCCCCCCTCCCCAACATTTATAAACAGAATAGATGATTCTCTGCATAGACACACTCTCTCTTGTACACAAAGCTTCTCCAAACCAAAAGGCAAAAGGACTAAAAAAAAATCTGCGATAATAAGTAACTTTGTTCTATATATAGATGAGAATTGGCAGCTTTTCGAAACTGCTGGAGAAAGACTTCTGTGTAACTTGGAAAAGTGTGTCCCCTCAGTCCAATCAATGTGCCGCTGTCTTACCTGCGTGCTTGTCACCTCCGTGCCCAAGACAAACATCCAGCTCTTTCTTTGCGTGAACCCACGTCCTTTGCCGGAACAGAGAAGAACCCCCAAATCCTAGGTCTCGCCCTCTCACCAGACCCTCATCTGCCTCTCACATCATGCGTTCTGCCAGCGCCAGGAAAAAGTGTTAAATTCCTTGTGCTGCACACTGCAGCCCATCAGGATATGATTTCCAGCTTCCTCTTAAGGCAGTCATAGAACTGTTTATAATAAGAAGAATTAAAGGCATGGAGTGTGTTCCCTTCCCCTTGTTACTCTCCAGATGGTTTGTGGAATTAACCCTTTTTCTGCATTCATATGATACTCTGAATTGTGGACCAATCAAATGGGCTGGGTTTTCACAACTCGCACTCTCTCTCACACGTAACTAACCAAGACAGCATGTTGTGTAAATACAGCCACTAGGTCTTTAGCTACCCAGTGAAGTATATGTATGTAAATACGTGTGTGTGCGTGCATGTAGGCATGTATTCTATTTGGGAGATGAAGAGCACACCATATAGAATACAGATGTCAAAGAGAAGGAAAGAAAGCCACAAGGGAGACTAAGAATCATGCTCAGGTAAACTTCTGAAAGGTAGGAATGTACATGCCAGGTAAAATGTGCTCTGTTTCAGTCTTTCTTGGGGACAATTCCTGGTGCAAACATTAAGCGGACCATTTGCAAAGTTAAATCAGACTTACATTCTCCATTGTTATGTGATTCCCTGGGAGATGTCTTCCATTTACTGTTCTTTAGCATAGAGCACTTAATTCTTCCAGTCAGATGATCTATTTTTTGCAGCCTTTCTTGGAATAACCATGGAATCATTGAATTAAAAAATAAGTCTAATCTGCATGCATCTCAGGAGATTGTTTTTTTTAAAGAGAGGAAGAAAACTATTCATCTGTCCCTGACATGGATCTCCTGGGAATGAAGTGTCCAAATTTGCTCCCACCAGACTTCTTGTAAATCCCTACCTTAAATATCACACTCTCAAAATGCCCAGATTTATTTTCATGGGAAAAAAAGAAGCATGCATTTAGTAGTGCAGTTCTCAGTGGGAACCAGTATGTGCCCACAGACACTCCCTTTGGCATTCGTTAGACTCTCTTCCCTCCTATTCATTCATAATTTGGTTGTGTTTTAACTGGGGAGGATCCTGGAGTTGACAGTCCCTGGCTGATCTTCTTTGGGCTTGGAAGCAAAGCAGTCTGGGGCTTGAATAATACTTGGATGGGAGACTACCAGGGAACAGTGGAGCTGTAGACGAGACTAGGAAGTAGAAAAACATCTGGACAAGACAAAGGCAAAGAAACAGATGGATGGGCTTCACTGGGAGACTTTATGCTTTCCTTCAAGGACGTGAGGATGTGGGGTGTTCCTCTAAGCATCTGCTGAAATGGACACACTGTTAGGTTTCATAGGGGCAAATTTGTGAACTGATGTTGGAGCCTCAGACCCCACCCCTCACTTGAACATAATTTCTTTGCCAAATTATAACTGGGATCTTGGGGTTCAGTGAGCTTGGTATTCTTCTTTTTGTTGTTTATTCGTTCAGTCGCTTCCGACTCTTCGTGACTTCATGGACCAGCCCACGCCAGAGCTTCCTGTCGGCCATCACCATCCCCAGCTCCCCCACGGTCGAGTCCGTCACCTCCAGAATATCATCCATCCATCTTGCCCTTGGTCGGCCCCTCTTCCTTTTGCCTTCCACTTTCCCTAGCATCAGCTTCTTCTCCAGGGTATCCTGTCTTCTCATTATGTGGCCAAAGTACTTCAGTTTTGCCTTTAATATCATTCCCTCAAGTGAGCAGTCTGGCTTTAGTTCCTGGAGTATGGACTGGTTTGATTTTCTTGCAGTCCAAGGCACTCTCAGAATTTTCCTCCAACACCACAGTTCAAAAGCATCTATCTTCCTTCGCTCAGCCTTCCTTATGGTCCAGCTCTCGCAGCCATAGGTTACTACGGGGAATACCATTGCTTTAACTATGCGGACCTTTGTTGTCAGTGTGATGTCTCTGCTCTTAACTATTTTATCAAGATTTGTCATTGCTCTCCTCCCAAGAAGTAGATGTCTTCTGATTTCCTGGCTGCAGTCAGCATCTGCAGTAATCTTTGTGCCTAGAAATACAAAGTCTGTCACTGCCTCCACTTTTTCTCCCTCTATTTACCAGTTATCAATCAAGCTGGTTGCAATACTCTTGGTTTGTTTATTTTTTTTGGTATTCTTCTTGCAGCTCTGCAAAACCAATATCCCAACATCTTAACCCTGAGATACACAGATTCTCCACTATGGCAAATTATTATTTTCTGACTCCTCTGATCAGTTCTCTTCTTTGTAGGATGGTCCTGTTGGGAACATAAATTTACAGTTTTGAAAAGTGGCTTTTGGGAGAGGGGAAGCCACCTCTGCCTTGATCTGTGCTCTTTATTGATTTATTTGGCTTTTAGCCTCACTATTTTGGTTCTGGGAAATGGGTGTTTTGTAAATAGCTCATTTGTGAATGGGGACACTTTCTGGCAAACATTTGAATAAAATAGCCCTAAAATTCCCTTAAAATTTCAGATGTCTCCCTGACCACAAATGGCAAGGATGTCTCTTTGTAGCCTTTTATTTACAGAGATGCATGGGAAAATCTCCAGTGTAAATAGCTCTGAGGTTCTCTCTCTCCAGATCCGCTCCTACTTTGAAGCCAATTATTTTCGCCAATGAACATAAAGGCCCTATTGTGCTTGAATGCAAGGACTTCCATCTCTATATAAAGGAGGGTGGCCATTTTTTCTTCTCAGCAGCACCCCCTCCCTGGTACTTCAATAGAATTGCATCAGAAAGAAGATGGGAAAAGAAGATGAGATGCTGCCAGGCGCAGGAACTGAAATACTATCAACCCGACAAGGAAGTGATATGTGGTCCTTTGGATCTCACCCTTAGGGTTTTGGTTTAAAGCGTAATGTTTATTTGCTGGATAGAATTTATCCAGTACAAATTGGCATTCATTTTACGCTAGACAATTTGCCTTGGGATTTACTGTTTGCTGAAGCTGCTATGAATTTTTTCCCATAGAAGTCCCAGGGAGAGAATCAATCACTTATACCTATTTTAAACCATGACATTCTTGGGATAAAAAACCCTTTTGCAGAAAAGATGGGAGGTTTGGCTGGACTCGTATGATAGATGGCATTGAGCGATGGAGAATCCAGCTCTGAACAACTGAACTTACTGAATAATTTTTCCAGATTCTTGCTAAATTTACTCTGTCCTAGAACTGGCTCCTCACACTGTGTTTTTGCTGGCAATGAGAAAAACCAAATTACCACATTCAGTCCTGGCAAAGGATATTGGAAGAGTGGTAATTCCCAATAACCCAGCCTGCTGGCCAGGGTTGCTGTGATTTTAATATGGAACACTATACACAGATGTAAGTGCGGAACTCTACTAGCGAATTCACACAAGGCGTTTCCTTCGCCTTACGTGAATTCGCTAGTATGCAATTGATAATTTTCATCCAAGAATTTGTTTTATGCAAAAAAAAAAAAGCTATTATGCAATTTATGCTGGGTGACCTTGGGCCAGTCACTCTCTCTCAGCCCTAGGAAGGATGTAATGGCAAACCACTTCTGAAAAACCTTGCCAAGGAAACTGCAGGGACTGGTCCAGGCAGTCTCTGAGAATCGGACACGATTGAATGGATTAAAAAAAACAAAAAGTCAGTTTGCACCAAAGGTCTGAAACCCCCAAAACCGCTTGAACATTTCCCCACCAAAACTCCTTTCTGCCCCCACTCACATATTTACCATTGTGTTGCACAGTTGTTCTAGTTGTGCGTCCTGTCTCCTGCATACTTCCATGCTTGCAATAGCTACTCCTGTTACTATGGGGTTGTGCTGGCTAGCCTCGGGTGTCAGGTTACACAGAGGCTGACAGCAAGATAGCAAACAGGTGACAAACGTCTGTTCACAAACCGTGGGTTGCACGCCAGCAGAGCCAGCAAACCAAGTCCAGGAATAGTCCAGTGGGAGTCCAGAAGTCACAAGCAGAGGTCAGGATTGGAGCAAGCAGGTCAACGATTATCCAAAACAAGGTCAGAAGTCCAAGGAATCCAGGCAAGATACAAGGAGTGGTCACGGCAAGAATGCACGTTGCTTCCACAGCCTTTGCTCATCCCTTCTGCTGATTTATCTTGATGCACCCAGCTGTCGGCTGGCTCCTGGGTGCACTCACAGTCACGCCTCTGTAATTCCCTCGCAGCCAAATGAGCGCTCCTGCGTCTCTCCCTTAAGGCAGCCCTTAATCTCTGCTGCCTCTGCTGCTTGGGCGACTCAGGTGAGCTGGGGGTCTGATTGGGAGCAGCTGGCTGCTGGCTGGAGGGCAGGGACAAACCACGATCCAGGGCTTGCTCCTGCTCAGCCTCTGGAGGCTGAGATGCTGCCACATCTCCACTCCCCTCTGATACTGGATCTGGGGCTGGAGCCGGGCTTGGACCTGGGGCTACCTCTTCCTCAGTCTCCTGGGTGTTTAACAGGGGCATCTCATCTGCTGACTCCTTGCTGGAGTCCTGAGGCAGAGGCTGGCCCAGTACAGGGGTCAAAACAGCCATCAATCTTGTCCAACAATCTTACCTAAAATAAAAAAGAAAAGGACCTCTCTAACACTAGAAACAAAGTTGGACATATTACATTGTGCCAAAGCTGGTGAAGAGTCCTCAGCCCTAGGACAAGCTTTTTGTTGGAGGTCCCAGCAAATCAGCATGCCTCATTAGCATATGAGAAGTTTGTTCTAGGATGACTCTCTATGTGCTTCTGGAGGAAGCTGTTTGTTGCTCCTCCCACTTCCTCTCTCTCTCTCTCTCTCTCTCTGTGCCTCCATCCACCATCAGAGAAGGACCATGAGGCTGCTGAGCTCCTCTCCATCGAGAGGCCATCCCTAGGCCTCAACTCCAGAAGTTTTCCACTTTCTACACGCAGCTTTTAGCAGCAATGAGGGCTAAAGGTAAAATACAGTTTATGGAAACAAAGAAGAACAAGAAACATTTTTCCTGAATCATGTAACTGGACCAGATAAACATAAGAACTCTTTTGTACTTACTTTTTGAACCTACTTTGCCTAAGTGTGTGATTCTTTATGCTTGGGTGGGCTAAGTGTGTAAGATCAATAACCTATATCTCTCTAGCGTGCTCATTAATGCTATTGTTGATAATATTCCTTTCTGTGCGCTTATTACCTTACTGCAGAGCTTTCCAAACTGTGTGTCGCGACACAAAAGTGTGTCGCCCCACACAGCGTGGTGTGTCACCACACCACCCGGAAGCGGCGGCGCGCGCATGCACGGCGGCAGCAGCAGTGGGGCGGGATCAGTGGTTCCGCATTTTAGCGGAGGCTACCGCCGCCGTGCACACACGCGCTGCCGCACGCTCCCCGCGCCGCCGCCGTGCACGCGCGCGCCACCGCATGCCCCCTGTGCTGCCGCCGTGCACGCACGCGCCGCCGCACGCCCCCCGCGCTGCCGCCGTGCACACGCGCGCCGCCGCACGCCCCCCACGCCACCGCCGTGCACGCACGCACCGCCGCCGCACTGCCGCCGCTGGTGTGTCACCAGCGGCGGCACTTTGGAAAGCTCTGCCTTACTGCATTAAGCTCTGCTCCATTCAGTGGTCCTAGCAGTCCACTAATGTCATCATAGGGTTATGGGCCCAGACTTTTACAGAAGAAGAATTTATTTTCAATAGACAAAAAGATAAACAGCAAAAAATTTCTTTTTTGGCTTGTTTTGTTTTTGAATGAGCATTGTTGTTTTTGAGAGAATACTCAGTGTAAATACTGAGGGGGTTATCTTGCACAAGAAAATAGCCAGAAAGCATAAAGGGGACAATTTTTTTTCTTTTGAAAGTGATTTTTAAATCTTTTTGCTTAGACAAAATGGCCAGTGTACAATTGCCTTAAAGGTAAAGGTAAAGGTTCCCCCCGCACATTTGTGCAGTCGTGTCCAACTCTAGGGGCCGGTGCTCATCTCCGTTTCTTAGCCGAAGAGCCAGCGTTGTCCAAAGACGCTTCCATGGTCATGTGGCCGCATGACACGCGCGGAACGCTGTTACCTACCCACCAAAGTGGTACCTGTTCATCTACTTGCATTTGCATGCTTTCGAATTGCTAGGTTGGGAAGAGCTGGAGCTAGTGCGGGAGCTCACTCCGCACGCAGGGCTAGGGATTCGAACCTCCGAACTTGCGATCTTCTGATTGACAAGCCTGACGTCTTACCTGCTGAGTGGTGGCACTGAGCCACCACGCCCCTTACAATTGCCTTACAATCCAGTAATTTTTAAACTAAAACCCAGAGAGTTTTATCCCTGGAAAATTAGGGTGGAAAGGTAGGCAAGGATTTTGAATCTGCATAATATTTTGAAGGAAGATCCTCCAAGTTTAGATTCAGAAGGGTATGAAAACTGGATAGCCAGTGATCTTAAACTCCAAGGATTAATCTAGAATTCCTTGAGTGGAGCAATGATGGTGCAAATACAGCACAGGGAAACTGCAAAAGGAATGATGGAGGAATTGTTTAAACTATTTGGGGAAGGAGGAGATTCCCAAGTTCTTAATCTGGTGTGAGAGTTATCCAATGAAAAACTCCAACCAAACGGAGATATTGATGAGCATATTTCCAAAATCCAGTCATTACTGCACAAGCTTGCTTGTAATTATATAATTTTGGATAATAGGATGCAAGTTGGATTTTTATTGGGATCTCTGCCTCAGAGTTTTTCAAGTTTTGCTGCCAGCTATAGGGGATCCAGACAACCCCTATCAGACTTGATTCAAGAATTAAAGTGTGAACATTGCAGGCAGGCCTCCTATAGAAATTCCAAGCAGGACCATAATGAGACAGGCTATTTTTCAAAGGTGCCTCAGGGCAAGGATGATGGTCAGAAGCAGAGGAGTGATCCAAAAACAAATAAACCCTACAAGTGCCATTTTGTGGCAAGAATGGGCACCTAAAGAAAAATTATTGGGCCAGAAAGGCAGATCAGAAAAACAAAGAGAAAGCTCCAGATGCAACTCTTTTTGCATTTTCAGCCATTAATAAAAGTTGCTCCTCCTTCATCTTAGACAGTGGATGCAGCGTGCATATGTTAAAGGATAGAAATCTCTTTATTGAATTGAATCCAAGTTCAAAAGAAGAGATTGGCTTGGCTGATGGAAGAACAAT
Organism: Charina bottae; assembly: GCA_023362775.1. Classification (NCBI taxonomy): domain Eukaryota; kingdom Metazoa; phylum Chordata; class Lepidosauria; order Squamata; family Charinaidae; genus Charina; species Charina bottae. Next base: position 11,199,610 of record JALMGJ010000021.1, on the reverse strand, counting down.
CCCAGTGGAAGGGGAGGGGCATGCTCTCCTTTTTGTTGTTTATTCATTCAGTCGCTTCCGACTCTTCGTGACTTCATGGACCAGCCCACGCCAGAGCTTCCTGTTGGCCATCACCATCCCCAGCTCCCCCACGGTTGAGTCCGTCACCTCCAGAATATCATCCATCCATCTTGCCCTTGGTCAGCCCCTCTTCCTTTTGCCTTCCACTTTCCCTAGCATCAGCTTCTTCTCCAGGGTATCCTGTCTTCTCATTATGTGGCCAAAGTACTTCAGTTTTGCCTTTAATATCATTCCCTCAAGTGAGCAGTCTGGCTTTATTTCCTGGAGTATGGACTGGTTTGATCTTCTTGCAGTCCAAGGCACTCTCAGAATTTTCCTCCAACACCACAGTTCAAAAGCATCTATCTTCCTTCGCTCAGCCTTCCTTATGGTCCAGCTCTCACAGCCATACTGTAGGTTACTACAGGGAATACCATTGCTTTAACTATGCGGACCTTTGTTGTCAGTCTCTGCTCTTAACTATTTTATCAAGATTTGCCATTGCTCTCCTCCCAAGAAGTAGACATCTTCTGATTTCCTGGCTGCAGTCAGCGTCTGCAGTAATCTTTGGGCCTAGAAATACAAAGTCTGTCACTGCCTCCACTTTTTCTCCCTCTATTTGCCAGTTATCAATCAAGCTGGTTGCCATAATCTTGGTTTTTTTGAGGTTTAACTGCAACCCAGCGTTTGCACTTTCTTCTTTCACCTTCATCATAAGGCTCCTCAACTCCTCCTCACTTTCAGCCATCAAAGTGGTATCATCTGCATATCTGAGATTGTTAATGTTTCTTCCAGCGATTTTAACTCCAGCCTTGGATTCCTCAAGCCCAGCACATCGCATGATGTGTTCTGCGTACAGGTTGAATAGGTAGGGTGAGAGTATACAGCCCTGCCGTACTCCTTTCCCAACCTTAAACCAGTCCGTTGTTCCGTGCTCTGTTCTTACCGTTGCTACTTGGTCGTTATACAGATTCCTCAGGAGGCAGACAAGATGACTTGGTATCCCCATACCACCAAGAACTTGCCACAATTTGTTATGATCCACACAGTCAAAGGCTTTAGAATAGTCAGTAAAACAAAAATAGATGTTTTTCTGAAACTCCCTGGCTTTCTCCATTATCCAGTGGATATTGGCAATTTGGTCTCTAGTTCCTCTGCCTTTTCTAAACCCAGCTTGTACATCTGGCAATTCTCGCTCCATGAATTGCTGGAGTCTACCTTGCAAGATCTTGAGCATTACCTTACTGGCATGTGAAATAAGTGCCACTGTTCGATAGTTTGAACATTCTTTAGTGCTTCCCTTTTTTTGGTATGGGAATATAAGTTGATTTTTCCCAATCTGATGGCCATTCTTGTGTTTTCCAAATTTGCTGGCATATGGCATGCATCACCTTGACAGCATCATCTTGCAAGATTTTAAACAGTTCAGCTGGGATACCGTCGTCTCCTGCTGCCTTGTTATTAGCAATGCTTCTTAAGGCCCATTCAACCTCACTCTTCAGGATGTCTGGCTCTAACTCACTGACCACACCGTCAAAGCTATCTCCAATATTATTATCCTTCCTATACAGATCTTCCGTATATTCTTGCCACCTTTTCTTGATCTCTTCTGCTTCTGTTAGGTCCTTACCATCTTTGTTTTTGATCATACCCATTTTTGCCTGGAATTTACCTCCGATGTTTCTAATTTTCTGGAAGAGGTCTCTTGTCCTTCCTATTCTATTGTCTTCTTCCACTTCCACGCATTGCTTGTTTAGAAATAATTCCTTATCTCTTCTGGCTAACCTCTGGAATTTTGCATTTAATTGGGCATATCTCCCCCTATCACTGTTGCCTTTTGCTTTCCTTCTTTCTTGGGCTACTTCCAGTGTCTCAGCAGACAGCCATCTTGCCTTCTTGGTTTTCTTTTTCTTTGGGACGTTTTTTGTTGCCGCCTCCTGAACAATGTTGCGAACTTCTGTCCATAGTTCTTCTGGGACCCTATCTACTAAATCTAGTCCCTTAAATCTATTCTTCACATCCACTGCATATTCCTTAGGAATATTAGTGAGCTCATATCTAACTGATCTGTGGGTCTTCCCTATTCTCTTTAGTCTGATTCTAAATTTTGCAATAAGAAGTTCGTGATCTGAACTACAGTCAGCTCCAGGTCTTGTTTTTACTGACTGTATAGATGTCCGCCAGCTTTGGCTGCAAAGGATGTAGTCAATCTGATTTCGGTGTTGACCATCTGGTGAAGTCCATGTATAAAGTCGTCTTTTAGGTTGTTGGAAGAGAGTGTTTGTTATGCACAGTGAGTTGTCTTGGCAAAATTCTATCAGCCTATGTCCTGCTTCATTTTGTTCTCCCAGACCATGCTTGCCTGTAATTCCAGGTGTCGTCTGACTACCCACCTTAGCATTCCAGTCTCCTGTAATGAAAATAACATCTCTTTTTGGTGTATTATCCAGGAGGTGCTGCAGATCCTCATAGAACTGATCTACTTCTGCTTCTTCAGCATCTGTGGTTGGGGCGTATATTTGGATCACTGTGATGTTAAATGGCTTACCCTGAATTCGAATTGAGATCATTCTATCGTTTTTTGGATTGTATCCAAGCACTGCTTTGTTAGAGTTCTTGTGTTGACTTGGCGAATTATTCCTGTACAAAGCACAGCGTTCTCATGATGTCGTGAATGCCAGGTGGCTGGATAACAGAGAAGCCTTGGCTTTGTTTACATCCTCATGAGATAGGGAGCGAGAAGGTACCATGTTATGGCTAGCAATGGAAATCTTCCCATGAGAGCAAATCCTCCTGATTTCCCTCTGTGGGAAGCCTTGCCCAGGGCCCCTGAGCAAGGAGGGGGGGAACTCAGTGCGTAGATGCAGCACTGCCACCCAATGCTGTGTGCTTTGAGGCCTAGTGTGTGTAACAGCTAACATCCAGCCAATCAGAAAGCTAGAAGAACTGAATATACAACCATGCAAAATGGTGTTCTATGCTTCTTGATTTCTAGTGTCTTTTAGCCATGTAGTTCTTCACGTGTTCACTTCCCGTGGACTGGGCAGAGTGAGCTATGCCTGGCTTTGGGTATAGGCCATGGCAGGAACTCTGGCCCTGGGATCAATACACGGAACTCTGCTTATAAGTTTGTTTTGTTTTTCCTTTTACAATGATGTATCTTGTATATTCATCTTTTTCATTTTTGCGATAATGTGATTGTATATACATTATTGCCTTATGCTACCAGTAAACACTGTTAGCCCTAACAAGCTGCATTCTTGTCTGTTTATTCTCAAGCCCCGGTTTTTCCCTTTAGGCCAGCATATATCCCATCATGCTTTAGCCACTTTATTATTAATTATGAAGGCTACTCCATTTCTTCTGTGGTCCTCTTGTCCACAGTAGTAGATCTGGTGGTCATCTGATGTGAAGTGGCCCATTCCAGTCCATTTCAGTTCACTGACACCTAAAATGTCTATATTTAATCTTGACATCTCACCAATAACCACATCCAATTTGCCCTGGCTCATAGATCTTACATTCCAGGTTCCTATGGTGTATTGATCTTTAGAACATCGGATTCGTCATTCACCACCAGCACCGTCGGCCGCTAGCCGTCCTTTCGGCTTTGAGCTAGCTGCGTCATCACATCTGGGGCTAGTTGAACGTATCCTCTGTTCCTCCCCAGTAGCATTTTGACCATCTTCTGACCTGGGAGTCCCATCTTCCGATGGTATACCGACATATCTCTGGATCTACTGATCCATTTAGTTTTCACGGCAAGAATACTGGGGTGGGTTGCCATTACCTTCCCCAGGGATCGTATTTAGTCTGACCTCTCTGCCACGACCTTCCCGTCTTGGGTGTCCCTTCACGGTTTAGCTCATCGTTTCATTGAGGTGCTCAAGCTCCAGCACCACGACAAGGTAACAATCTCCTTTGCTGGAGTTTGCTCTCCTAAGGTGTGGAAATGGCACCACCCAGAGGGATTTGATTGCAACTAATGCTTTGTATGTTCCTGGCTTAATCTTAAACCTGATTAGTACATCTGTGCTCATGAAGAAGGACCATACCATTCAATTTAAAGGTGACAAATGTGAAATAATGGATCAAAAAGGTGTCTTTTTAACAGGATTCCTGGATCAGGGATTAATGTTTCTCAATTGTGAAAGGACAGACATGGCGTGTGTGGCCAGTCACTGAAGAAAGGAGGATTCAAGTGCAATTCTCCAAATGAAGAGAAATGAATTGGCAGGCAGTCTGGAAATCAAGGACTGTGGTAAGTCTGATGCAAGGTACAAAACCTGCATACAGGGAAAGGCCACCAGGTCTGCAATTCCAAAACAAAGCACCAGGAGCTCTAAACAGCCCCTTGACCACACACTTACCTGTGTGGGCCAATTCAAGCATCTGTTGGGGGTAACATTTCAAAAGAGAAAAGAACCAAAATAGATTCCAAAGCAAAGGGAGGAATCTTATTGGGGCACCCACTGGGAAGCAAAGGATATAGTTTCAGATCCTAAGGCTGGCTCAATCCACACCTGCAGAGTGGTGCATTTTGATAAAACAAAGCCAAATCAAAATCTTCTAGCCAATAGCACTGCAGAATGGGGAGGTGAAGAAGGTTTGTTTGAGGTACCTTACCCAGTTTTTCTAGATGCAGCGAGCAGGCAAACCCAAAGAGAGGAAGTCGAGATGGAAACTCCACCTGAGTCAGATGATGAGGAACCGGGAGGGACAGAAGGGGCAGAGATGCAGTGCGATCCAGACCTGAGTCCTGTTCCAGACCTGAGATGCTCATTGCGACCCAACAAGGAAGTTCCGGCCAAGCGACTGTCCTACCTCGCATGGGTGGCGTTGCTGAGGGAGCCTTCATCATGGAAGGAAGTGCAACAGCTGCCACCTGCTGAAGCTAGTAAGTGGAGAGCAGCAGCACAAGAGGAATTTGAGGCTCTGCAACACAACAACACTTGGACACTCACAAAGTTACCTGTTAGCAAAAAGGCCATTGGTTGCAAATGGGTCTTTAAGGCCAAACAGAATGAGAAGGGAGAAGTCCAAAGGTACAAAGCTAGACTGGTAGCCAAGGGCTATTCACAAAAGTATGGGGAAGATTACGACCAAACTTTTGCACCTGTTGTGACCCACACAACAATTCGACTTTTTTAAGTCTAGCAGCCAGTAGAAACATGCAAGTAGAGCATATGGACATCAAGACAGCATTCTTGCATGGTGAAATTCAGGAGGACTTGTACATGCAACAACCTGAAGGGTTCGCTGATCTAAAAAAAAGGCATTTAGTGTGTAAGCTTCAGAAGGGGATCTATGGGCTAAAACAAGCAGCAAGAGCCTGGAATATGAAACTAAACCAGATGCTAATAAAGCAAGGTTTCACTCAAAGGAAAGCTGATCCCTGCCTTTACACACAACACAAGAATGGCAGAAACGTGTTCATTCACTTTTAACCTGTGCAAATCTACTATGCACAACAGAATGAAGAATGCTAATACAATTTATTGCGTCATGATGTACCTCTTACAAAATTTGATACCATACCCTACAACTCACTTTTTTTCCTACTAGTTCAGTGTCTCACTTTATGTAAACTTGTTTCATGCATAAAGTGAGGGAAGCCTATATCTGGGGTAAAAGTAAAAATGCCAGATTGATAGACAGACATATTATTTTGGGGGCACTATCATAGGGATAGTCTTATATCCAGGCCTCATAGAAATGAATGGGAGTTGCAGTACAGTGTAGTAGATACTCTTGGAAATTCATGGATAGTGTCATAATAAAACATAACCGCTAGGTAGCACCAAGTTTTATCTTAACGGAGTGAGAAATTTCCTATTGCTGTTCTGTTCTCATTGGAAAGAGATAATGGCCCTATGTAATTATTGGCCTACACAGGAACACACCAAAATTGTAGAGAGCAAGGAAGATGACCTTGACGAGATACGCAGAAGCTGTTGCCTAGGCCAAAGGATGGAGGGATGGATGGATTGATTGATTGATTATGTGCCATCAAGTCATTTTTGACTCCTAGTGAGCACCTAGATGATATATTTTCTCCATGAAGGGAAAAGGGGCTGAAACATTTTTTAAGTCCACAATATCCAGATAACATTTGGAAGTGGCTCAGGCAGACACCCCCCTAATTCACTGACCTATAAGAAGGAAAAGGAAGTACTGCACAATTAGATTAGCAAGATTCGGTTATTATAGCTAAACTCAATAAAAGTAGTTTTAGCCTTCCTGTGGTTGATTTCATGGTCTGGTCTCCCTAGGGGGGTTGAAAAAATGGATTTGAGAAATATGATGATAAACCCTACTCTCAATATCCCTTTATGATCAAGTGCTTACGAAGTTCCAGCTACTGAGAATCCTGCCTTATCACAATTCCTGATGGGTGAAGTTCTGTACATACATTAATAGATTTAACTGAAGATCTTCACACTATATACTGTACATATAATTGGGAATTAGGCATGTTGGGATATTGTAGACATGGGGCACCTGTCTACTAATAACACAAAAAAAGCCTGCCTGGAGAATGTAAATGCCAGCAAAGTCAAAGATACTGTAACTCCATTGTTAAAGTTTCAGTGGTAAGTGCTGAAGCTAACTGCTATAGACCAGATCAGGATGGGGAACAGAATCCTTCTGAATCCTCTTTTTGGAATTTCAATAACTTGGTTGTGACAAAAGTAACCCAGCTGATGGCAGCTCAGTTCCTGCACTCTAGACATCTTTACCACTTTATCCATTTTACACTAACCTTAAGCACCCTCAGGTACAGAGACAGAGTAAAATAAATTGCAAAGAAAATGGGAGACAGGAAGACTCACAAATTGCTGCGCAGGTATAAATAATCACTGGTAACTACAGGATATGCTTAGACAAATTTGTAATGGGAAACCAAATCAGAATACTCATGCCACCCCCTGGAGAATCAGCTCATTCTGAAGTAGTCTGACCTAGAAAATAAACACTGTACCTCTTCAGATTACTTGCTAAAAGTAATGGTGAACATTTCTAAAACTAACACAATTTAGCAAAAACTAACACAATTCAGCAAGAACTTTTAGACAATATTCTATTTAGAATTAGAACTATTACATCAGAGCAGAAACCATCCCCACCTCCATGGATTCCAAAAAGAATGAAAATCAGCACCTGAGAACAGCTCTGAAGGCCTGTGGATATCCAAATTGGGCCTTCACTAAATCTAAATCTACCAGACCTAAAACAGCGACAGATAGGGCTGAGACTCAGAGTAAACGGAAGAACCTGGTCATTCCTTACATGGCTGGCGTGTCTGAAAAGATAAAAAGGATATTTGGCAAACACCACATACCTGTATATTTCAAACCCACCAACACACTGAGACAGAGGCTTGTACACCCCAAAGATCAAACTCCAAAACACAAGAAAAGCAATGTAGTTTATGCAATCCAGTGCAGTGAGGAGTGCTCTGAACTCTACATTGGAGAAACCAAACAACCTTTGTACAGGAGGATGGTCCAACACAGGAGAAGTAACACCACAGGACCAGAGTCAGCAGTTTATCTTCATCTAAAGGAAAAAGGACACTCATTTGAGGACATTAATGTTCACATTTTAGACAGAGAAGATAGGTGGTTTGAGAGAGGGGTCAAGGAATCCATTTATGCCAACTTGGAAAATCCTTCCTTGAATAGAGGTGGAGGCCTCAGGCACAATCTTTCCCCTATTTTCCTTCCTGCTTTGTCTTCTGTGCCTAGGAAGATTAAGACCATTTCGCAAGCTCAACAGCAGCATGGTAATCTTAACGATCCTCCTTTAGATGATAAAGGGACTTAGAAATAACATCTCAAAATAACCATGACCTAGCCCCAGGTGCAAGGTCACACAGCCACCTAGAAACATATTTAAGGATTCCCTTACTAACTTTGCTCAGACTGAAGAAGCTCCTTGGATACGGAGCGAAAAGTTCCCACTTAGAAAATAGAAATCCAGTTGACATGATTCAAGTTACAGACAATTCCACCTGGATGACTGAGAACCTTCATAGACAACTATTACATCTGTTTTCCCCCCAAAGTTATCATCACGTAGTACCTGAAAATCCCATTTTGTCCAGTGAGATTGGCCAGAATCATCTTGTGATGACAGTGATGCTACTGTTCAGGTGATTGCATAATCTCATTTTGATTTTTGGAGGCCTTTGAGATTTTAAGATGAGTGGTTACACGAATGAATAGTTTCAGTGGTAATTCTGTTACTCTAAATAAGAGGACAGCCATATGGATAATGTCATTATGTAATTCAGCCACTAGGTGGCACAAGATTTTAGTTGTATCTTGTGGACTCAGACCTTTCCTCCTCCTCTTTTTGCTCTTGCTAAAGGGAAACAATACATTTTTCTATTACTTCTTGATAACTAGGTCCTTTATGCTTATTGTTCTTTCTCTTGCTCTAATACATCTCAATGGAATTTCACAACTGAATGTTCTAGATCAACTTTTCCCAGCCTGATGCCTTCAGACATCAACTTCCATCATTCTCAGATGTTATGAAAAACAGGAAAGGACCAACATCCAACACATTTGGATGACACCAAGTTGGGGAAACCTGTCCTAGTGGCCCGTGCTTCTTAGATAAGGTGCTACTTGTATTTTCCATTTCAGTCAACAAAATGTTTGTGGAATATTTTTCATCATTGCCCCAAATCTCACTTCATATAGAGATGTAGAAACCCATGGAGATGATTTTGAGAGAAATGTTCAGAAGCCATCACAAAGACAAAAAGGGCAGAAGCTTTCCTTGAGCCCTGGGGAAGGAGGCAGCATTAGGAAGAGACTCAGGCTGGCTCCTCCCTGACTCACTGGGGTATAAGGGTGGGGCGGGGGGAAGAACACAATCAGACTTGCAAGATTCTGTTAATATAGCCTGTCTCAATAAAGCTGAGTTCTAGTCTGCTTGTGGTCTCTGTTTCCTAATCTAGACAACTTTGAAGGGCTGACATGGACCTCCAGAATCCTGATGTTTTTCACAGGCGCTATCCAAAGCAATGAAGATTAGAAAATTGGCATCAAGTGCTATGAAAAAGTTCATTCACCATTGGACTCCTGGACCATGAACTAGTATCTCTATGGAATGTAAAATTATACATACACACTTACCAGCAGTTAATTACAGGGTATGTGATTGTGTTTGGAGCTTTACTGACTAAGGTTTTGTCTATTCCACACAATGTTGGGAGCATTTCCTGCTAACAGAGTATCATTGAACTGCCTTGCCCTGAGTATATTTTCTCAGGCAGTGGGAACTTTCCCATGATCCAGTGTCTAAAGAAGCTTTTTTCTTGTATCTTAATGGCTAGTTGTTGTTTATACTGGCTGGATGTGGCAGCTCATATTTCTCCTTCAAAGCAGCCATGGCAACACCCTAGCTGTCACTGCTTATGTATTTTCCTAGCTCCATCTTAAACTGGGTGTGTGAGAATTAAAACAAAGGCCTGGTAGTTATTAAGTGGACATTGCTTGCATCAACATGTCAATTTGTTATTAGTTTCCTCAAAGAAGAGGTAATTCTGGCAGCTCTGCATGACAAGGTGTACTTGCAGAAGTATCTCTGTGTAACAACAGTACATAACCCCACCGGGAGAAAGAAGTACACAAAGCCATGGAAGTTGGGTTGTCCCCTGCTTCAGGAACATATAAAAAGAGAATGAAGCAAGTGAAAATAACATGGCCCCCTCAAGTCATCTTAGATTGTAATTCCCATAATCCTTTGCCTTGTCTGCATTGACTGAGGCTAATGAAAAACTGACATGTGAGGGATCATGGCACAGTATTTCTGTCTGCTCCAGCCTCCTTTGCATCAGGTTTCTCTAGCAGGTACAACCAAATTCAGAATTTGGGTGGGAGGAATTTTATAGAATCTTGGCTGCCTTCCCCTAATCTTTAGTGGACCACAATGTTCACGTGAAAGACTTCATAGCTTCTGTCAAAACACAGGAATACGCAGGAGAGAAAATAGTTTATGGATGATAGGAATTAGATGTTCTCTCTGGGACATCTAATCACCATTCATCCCATTTTGAGCTGTTCCAGAAGACCTTTTTTTCTGATGAGAGTTGTAATTTGGTGAGCAGTAAGCACAGAAACAGAATGTCTGGCAAATAAAATTCCCACAGGGAATGCAGAGGCACTCTTCCTAAGAGGCAGCAGGGTCAATGGAACAGATGCCACGATGCACAGCAGATGGGGAGAGGTTTGGCATTTTAGCACCCCTCCTCCTCATTACAAAGTGTAGAGCGGCCTTTGAAGGCAATTTGGAAATGGCAATTGATGCAAAATGTAGGACAGGCAGTCCTCACCTAACAACCATTTGTTTAGTGACGGTTCAGACTTTCAGGTGCTGAAAAAGCCAACTTACAACTGGTCCTCACACTTACGACTGTCACAGCATCCCCACACTCACGTGCTCACAATTTGGGCGCTTGGCAACTGGTTTGCATTTATGACTGTCGCAGCATCCCGTGGTCACAGGATCGCCATTTTCAACCTTTCCAACCAGCTTCTGGCAAGCAAAATCAATGGGGATCCACGTGATTCACTTAACAACCACATGGCTTGCTTAACGCCCGCTGTGATTTGCTTAACGACCGCCACAAAAAGGTCGTAAAATTGGTTCGGATTCACTTAATGATCGCTTTGCTTAGCAACCGAAATTCCGGTCCCAATTGTGGTCTTTAAGCGAGGACTACCTGTAGCAGCTACAGCCACATTAACCTGTGTTGTGGGCATTATATTGCATTTTGATAGTTCTTCAGATACTATTGAAAGTGCTGGTTTTATAACGCCCTTCATTAGCTTGGTTCCAGGGACCTTTAGGAGCATCTCCTCCATATGGAGCCTACCCATCCTCTACACTCATCCTGGGTCAGGATGTTCATTGTCTTCCATCCACACGGGATGGGATGAGAGGCGTAGGGTCTTGGAGACAGCGTTATTCTATGGCTGCCCTCTTTTATGGAACAGCCTACCCTGCTCCCCAAGTTCAGTTGGCACCTACCCTTTTGGAAAGCTGTGAAAACATAATTCTTTCAATAAGGCCTTTGAGAATTAACAGTTGCTGTTCCTGAGATAGGTGTTGGAACTGATGCTGTTGATGCCACAGCACTTTCAAAGGACCACTCTTTGCCAGAGGACAATGTTTCCTACCTACTTTGCGGGAGGGACAGTTTGTGCTGGTGCACCAGTTGTGGCTCTCCTTGGAGCAGGAGCTCTGGCAAGAGTCACTCATGCCCTTATGGCACCAGAGGTGTACAGCTCAAGGACATGAACATTTGTGCCTTTTGTATGCAGATGATACCATGCTGCTGGCTGAGAAACTGAACAATAGACCATATGATGCAATTCAACATATCAGGGTTAGTATGTTGGTCTGTTGCAAATAACAAATATTGGTTAAAAAGAAAGAAAGAAAAGTAGAAATAGCTGTGCCAAAGAGTGTGCTTTCTCCCATTGTGTTATAGGGCATGAGAGTCAGGTGTGCCAGGAGAACCATAAAAATAGTTGAATGAAGTAGGAATGGGGTATTTAATTAATGCCTGTGGCAAAACAAAAAGATGAATGAATGGGTACTGAATGAATGTGGATTGAATAGAAAGTCAGTGACCAATGCAAGAAAAGTACATTGAGGTAGTTTGGCCATAGAGGCCAATGAATGAGACTCAAATTGCTAATCAAATATGTGAAGAAAGAGTCAAAATGTCAAGAGGTAGGGGAAGATCAAGAAAGTTTTGAATGGAGTTTATGAGATCCTATAAAAGAGAGAGGTTAAAAGTTTAAAGAACAAAAGGCAGTGTATGAATTGGTATAGGGATGTGGTGGAAGCAAAAATGGTTTGCAAAAATAGTAAAGAGAAGTATAGTGACTTTTGTTAATATATGCTAGATTTCGTAAGAGTTCCTCTTCAGTTTAATTTCTTCAATTTTAATTTAATTATTTAATTTTAATTTAATTCTTCATTTTAATTTATTTGGAGTACTATTTCTTACTCTTTCTGTCCTCTGTACAATATTGCTTATCTGAATGGGAATAGCATAATGATGATCATCTCCCATTTTGTTATTTGCTGCACACACAGAGAACCACAGACTAGCTTTATCCTAGTCAGAATACTCTTGTGAAAAAACAGGAGTGGGAGGAAGCCAGTGACCCTGCTTCAACAGTAACATTATTCCATTTCTTTGATCTGGAAAAGAAAAGTTGTGAGATCTTATTCTATAGAACCATCTCTCAATGGATTGCAAGCTCAAAAGTAGAAACTCCAGAGAGAAACATCTCAATCTCTTCCCTGAGAGCTCATTTATTGGCTGCAGATAGTTAAAAGAGAGAATGAGAGGTGGGGGGGACTTAATGACCTCCTAAAAAAGAAAGAGGGGAGAAGTTTAAAGAATAAATTGTGAATGTGGTAGAAGCTAGCAAGGTATGGAGGGATATAGTGAATAGTGTTGGTGTAAACTAGATTTAGTTAGGTTTCCTTTAATTTATTTTGCTGACTACTCTTCCTCTTATTCTGTGTATTACATAGTATTGCTCATCCTGAAAGGGAATAGAATGATGGGTATGGCTGTATGGAGAGATTTGGGTGACTTGCCTGCAATGAAGAATTCAACATAAGGAAACTCTTCTTGTACAACCATATGATAACCCTGATTCTAAGAAGAACAGGGAAATAAAGCAATTGCCAGCCTTCTTGCATAGGAATGGGCACCTCATCACGTTCAAGTTTTACCCAACCTCCTAATAACCATTCGGCAGCTTGGAGGAGCACCTTCTCCAGATTGCGCAACAGAAATTCGGTAGCAAAAATGATGATCTGAATCACAGTGTTTCCCGTTTTCTGAAGCGCAGGGCAACATTCTGTAAGACCCCAGACAGGTTGAAAAGTTTGGCCCCACTCTTTCTTGTGCCATCACAACATCACTAGTCACAGGCTCTGTGGTTCCTGGAGACTGAACACATCTTTAAATAAAAGTGCACCCCAGCCACAAAAAGAGTGTCCACCTCTGCATTCAGCTGGTAGTATCTGGACCGCTACTCTGAAAGAACCATTCTTTTCCCCATTATTCTGCCTCAGCTGACATCATGAGTGCCCTTTTGGTAGAAAGGTGGGGTGTAAATACAGTAAAAACAAACAAACTAAGCCTCTTCTTCGCAATTCCTTTGCAAGCAGATCATTTTTTAGCAAGTAGGAAACAGGGGAATGCGGATCCAAAGTGATTTTTAAAAAAAACATTTCCATCATTCAGTGTTCTAAAAAGAGGGTGCTCGTTCACAAGGATGACTAACCACCTGCGTACCCGTTGATGAAATTGGCAACTGTTTTGATTGGGGGGATAAGCAGGGGAGATGTGTGTGAGTAGGAAAGAGAGACTGAGGTACATGGATCAAATATGTAGAAATCTGGGAACATGCCATCCCAATTTTCTCCCCATCACCAGTATGGAGGGGATATGACCTTTTTTTTTTTCTGCAACAAAACTTAAGTGGAACAAACAGTACAGATACCCCATTGCAAAACAACAAATCACAGAAACCAGAAAATCAGTGATGGATATGAAAAAAGGGTCCCACCTGGTAACCTGGACACAGGAGGATATCTCAGGTTCTCTCTGCCAGAATACATGACACGCGGATGAAAGAGATACATTTGCCCCAAGTCTCATAATTCCTCTTTCTACCTTCTTTCCCCCTCTTCTCCTGCCTCCTCTCCCGAGGCATTAACAGCTGAGGAAAGTCACCTGCTGAGTTTCTACCAGCTATTTCAAAGGAATCCCTTCTTCAGCAAGGAGAGCCAGCTGTTCCTGCATCTGGAAATGGGGTACCGCCTTTTGGGGCTGAGGCATGAATCCAATAATTCTCATGTTTACACCAGACACGTGGTGTCTTTTGACAATGAAAGCTTCTTGAAGATTCAGGCTGGAAGTAAGACCTGGGCTTACCTTTAAGGGACAGGGCTTCAGGTATCTGAAGGCAGGGAGTGGCCTTCTCCTGCTCACCTCCTTACCGGTCTTGGTCTCTGCTGAGGCTGACCAATTATCCAGCTACATTCTCCAAAACCGAAGGGAATGGAGGTCTGTGTTAGAAGAAACAGAGCTCAGATAAACAGGGAGATGCCAGCAGAGGCTTCATCCCCTCCCATCACCAATCCTTCCCACACTACACAGAGCCTCTTCCCCAGAACCCAGGCAGCCTCCTGGGACAGGAACCTTAGTCTTGGCCTCCCAATCAAGGCCTGTAAATGTTTACATGTCGCTCATTCCAGATGCTCTGAAAGAGGAGAACTGCACACATTTTCTCTCTCTGGGTCTTTGCCTGGCTCTCTCCCTCAGCTTCCCTGATCTGAGGGCTGGAACTTGGCAGCCAAAACTTTCCACTCTCTTTGGTGAATGGGCCAGCAGCTCTGCACCCACCTGCTACCAAAACAATTCAATAGGGGTGGAGGGACCCACTTTAGGACCATCCCTTCTCAAGAAGAGGCTAACCAAGGGGCAAGGGCAACCATGTTCTTCAGGACATGGACTTTAGGATGAGCGTAGAGGGGGCTTTTGCTGGACATTGGCCGTGCTTCAAACGCAGCATCTGACAAGAGGTACAGATGGCAATGTCTTCCGTTGGCCTTCCTCCTGCATTTTCTTCCATCCCTCTCACCCAAACATGCACACAGATAATAAGGCTGGGAAAGACTGTATAGCTGATCAATGCTTTGGCTTGGTCACACTAGAGCCCTCAGTTTGGGAGCAGCCTTGCAATCACTTGAATAATAAAAATAGTAAAAATGTCTCAACCTGGATGTTTTGTGAATTCTCCAGAAGATACTGCCACACAAAAACCAGCTAATAATATCTGTGTGCCATTTAGGATTAAAGAATCCCCAGGAATCAACCTAAACCCCTTCCTTGGGAGGGGGAGATGGTTGATTCTGGAGTGATTGGGAGCAAGTTATTATCATCTCCTGCACAAATAATGAATGGCCATCAGAAAATCTGTCTGTGTTAGATGGATATTGTAAATAAAGATTGTAAAGCATGGTTTGGGGTCACACACTGTGATCAGCCTATAAAATCCTACCCTAATTTATGGGTCATTAGAACTTCCCAAGGGCTCCATTGCAGTGTATTTGGCTTAAGAAGCTCCCTTTGCAGGGTAATTTAAGGTCTTCTCTTCCAGATCAAAGGGTAAAATGTCATCAAGCTACTTCTTTTCCCCTTATTTAAATGTGACTGTAGACTAGTCTTGGAATCTTGCAAACTGGGTGGTCAACTTCTTTTGCGGCACGAGGTATTCTAAACTCTCTCCTCCTTGTTAAGTGTGCATTCTAGGCAATTAATGCACTGAGGGTGCATTCTAGGCAATTGACACCTTTTGCCCATTGGGTGCTGTGCTATCTAGAGCAGCGGTCCCCAAACTTTTTGGCACCAGGGACCGGTTTCGTGGAAGACAATTTTTCCACGGACCAGGGGGGGGTGATGGGCGGGCCATGCGGGCCATGGGCAGGCCATGGGCGGGGCTCGATGGGCAGGCCATGCGGGCCATGGGTGGGGCTCGATGGGTGGGCCACACAGGCCATGGGCGGGCCACGCGGGTCATGGGCGGGCCACGAGCAGAGCTTGACGGTCGGGCCACGCGGGTCATGGGCGAGCCACGGGCAGAGCTTGATGGGCGGTCCACGCGGGTCATGGGCGGGCCATGGGCGGAGCTTGATGGGCGGTCCATGTGGGTCATGGGTGGGCCATGGGCGGAGCTTGATGGGCGGTCCACGCGGGTCATGGGCGGGCCATGGGCGGAGCTTGATGGGCGGTCCACGCGGGTCATGGGCGGGCCATGGGCGGAGCTTGATGGGCGGTCCATGTGGGTCATGGGTGGGCCATGGGCGGAGCTTGATGGGCGGTCCACGCGGGTCATGGGCGGGCCACAGGCGGAGCTTGATGGGCGGTCCACGCGGGTCATGGGCGGGCCATGGGCGGAGCTTGATGGGCGGGCTGTGCGGCCCAGTTCCTAACAGGCCACAGACCGGTACCAGTCCACAGCCCGGGGGTTGGGGACCCCTGATCTAGATGGCTTCCTTCCCTGGCTTGATACACCTGGCCCCATTCATTTTAATGAACTGTAAATTTTAAAAAAATAGGTCAGTTTTAGTTTTTGATACGGTCACAGCAACTACCTTTTGAAGGGCATCTCTAGCATGTCAGGCTTTGCGTGGCCTTTAAGCCCGGAAAACTTTGCATGTTTCTGCTATAAACCATGGTTTATAGCCATAAAGTGTTGGGTTATGCGTTACACCAAACCATAATAAAATAAATCACATTATGGCTTAGTGCAAAGTATGCTCTCCCCCGCTGCATATTCACAAGGCAAATTTTGAGATTGCAAAGCTGGTGGTTTGGCTTTCCATCCTTGGTGCTCAGGATCAAAACAGATATGGTATTAATTAAGTAAATGGATTTAATGTATCTGACTTTTTCTTTTTTTTATTGCCTGTTTAATTTAAAACATTTCAGCTCACTTTATTTCCATGGAATTTTAGATGACTTACATTCATTCATTCATTCTAAAAGGAAGGCACGTCAAGCAAACCCTCATCGTGACTTACAATAAAGTCAATCACTTAACAACGAAAGCCATCCTTTCCATATACATCTAAAGTATGTGCTGCAGTTTTAATGATCATCTGCTTTTTGAAAGCTTTCTTTTCCGTAATACCAGGGCAAAAACTAGCTCATTTCTACCTGCAAAGTCATTAGACAGCAGCATTGAAGGTGTGATTTCACTGGCCCTCCCTTCTGCGGCCTTATATTTCCACCTCATTTCTGTTGCCAGGATTGGCTAGGCTTAAATGCCACAAGCATTCTAATGCTAAGATGAAGGAGAGGACACGTGTTTGGATGCATTTTTTTTAAATATAAATTTTATTAAAGGTTTTAAAAAGATAAAAACTAATACAAAGGAAAGAAAGGAAAGAAAGGAAAAAAGGGAAGGAAAGAAAAAGACAAAAGTACAAAAAGAAAAGGTAAAAAGAAATAGAAAGAAGCTTCCGATTTCCTTTGCAGCAAATACAAGTATGATTACAAAATTATCTCTTACTCTATGGTTACAAAAAAAGCTCTCTTTTTCCTATTATCTAATGTTTTCTAATTATCAAAAACACAAATCAAAAGTTCATTTTTTTCTGTTTCATGCAAAAAGTCTATAAGGGGTTTCCAGTCAGCAATAAATGTAGATGTTGTCTTTTCTCTAATCAAAGAAGTTAATTTAGCCATCTCTGCAAATTCCATCATCTTCACCATCCATTCCTACATTGTGGGTAGGAAATCTTTCCACTTTTGAGCATATAATAATCTTGCTGCAGTTATCATATATAAAAACGAAGTTCCATGACTTTTTTCCAGCTGTTTATCCATTAGTCCCAAAAGAAAAGCCTCTGGTTTCAACTGTACATTAGTCTTTAAAATCTTCTTTAATTAGTGCGTGTATTTGTATCCAAAATTCTCTGGCTTTTTTACACATCCACCAAACGTCCCTTCATGTTGTTCACATTTCCAGCATATATTCGAAGTACGTTTCTACATTCTAAACAATTTCTCTGGTGTCATATACCAATGGTACATCATTTTATAAAAGTTCTCTTTAAGACTAGAATATAATGTAAATTTCAGTCCTTTCAACCACATATTTTCCCATTGTTCCATTTGTATAATAACCAAAATTTTAGCCCATTTTATCATACATTCTTTCACTTGTTCTTCTTCTGTCTCAAATTTCAACAAACATTTATACATTTTAGCAATTACATGTTCATCATTTGTACACAATTCTATTTCAAACTCAGTCTTCCATTGTTCAAAACCATAACATCTTTTATCTACTTTAAGCCTTTCTGATAATTGTACATAAGAAAACCATTGGCAAGTATGTCCTTCTCTTATCAGATCTTCTCTTGATTTTATTTTACATTTCCCTTGAAAGAATTCTAGTGTATCGTAATAAGTTAACAATTTATGTTTACTTATCATTTCTGCATGTTTGGATGCATTTGGATGTCCATCTGAAAACAGCTGGAGATAAAAATGATGGGCTGGTCTAAATCATTGGCAACTCTCCAAAGGCACATCATAAGCAGAAGCAGGCTATTTAAAACCCCACTGATGTTATGAGACTCAGACTCCTGTATTATGCCCAGTTCTTTGGGAATGGCTCAATTCACAATAGTTATGAAGCCATGGTTTGCTTTAACTATGATTTGTGAAATAACCCACAAGGATTGGGTTCATCCAGGATGTTTAGCCATCCAACGTGGTTTACAAAATATAATGCCTGGGATCTTGCAACATGCTACTCTCGTCCCTAGAGTGATGGGGAGGGGAATGAAGGAAGTGGTCCTACAGCAGGCCAACTGGAGCCCAGCACATTAGAACATAGCTTTCCAAACTGTGTGTTGCAACACTTTAGTGTGTCACAACACACAGTTTAGTGTGTCGTGAAGTGGCAGCATGGGGGTGTGCGCCACGGTGGTGTGTACGGTGGTGGCGGTGGCAGCGGCGCACCATCAGCGCTTCCGCGTTTTAGCGAGGCCGCCGCCGCCGCCACTGCCATGCAAGCCTCCGCCGCGCGCCCCCCCGTGCGCACCACCGCTGCCGCCGTTGGTGTGTCGCCAATGGTGTCAGTTTAGAAAGCACTGCATTAGAGGTTTTCTGCTGGCATAGGATGGAATGCATTAGTTTCATGCCAAAACACCTTGTCCCAATGAAATGGAGACAATGCTGTGACCATATGTCCTCTGCAAATGATTAGTGCAGAGCTTTCCAAACTTTTCATGTTGGTGACACACTTTTTAGACATGCATCATTTCGCGACACACTCTTACAGCAGGGCACAAGGCAGGCACTAGGACCTGCGTGGAATCACAGCTGGTTTGGAGGCAGCCAGGCACAAGGCAGGCACTAGGACCTGCGCGGAATCCTGGCAGGGCTTGGAGGCAGCAGCAGCCGCAACACACCCAGACATTGCAGCCGACACACTAACGTGTCCCGACACAGTTTGGAAAGCTCTGGATTAGTGGGACATTTTTATGTTGTGGGAATCAACTTCATCAAGCTGATCACTCGGTTATAGTCAAAACTGCCTGACATTTTATCAATGGGTATTTTAACAAATCAGTATTAGTGTGCTTTGAAAACTGGGAATTTCTCTTCAGATTTTGGAATAGAATATTGGTCAGAGTATGGAAGAGTTATACCCTGTGAGTAGTGGGAATGCAGGGGCAAAAAAAAAAGGACCAGGACAAGTTTGACTGAGGAGAGAGATTTGAGCTGGCCACTGGTGAAGCATTATATAATGCAATGGCTTCATCAGGAAACCTGATGCATGATTTCATGGATATGCTGCCTGCTGTGAGAAAGTTCATTTGCCTCCAGCATGCTCTGCTTATGCATCTGTAAATGTGGCAGCTTTTACAAATACACTAGATATCCAAAGTAGACTGTCACCTAAAGGAAACTAAATTTTACAGCATTTCCCCTGGAAATTCTTGCCTCCTGAGAGTGGGGAATGCTTAACAAGGCAATACATATCTGCAGTTTCTGTGTTGCTGGTATGGAGATCCTTCCCATCTCACGAAGCTCCAGCTGCAGATGTCAATTGCTGCTACGCGGAGCCCAGATCACAAGATACCATTCATGGAGCACATGAGTTCACATTCTTATTTACCAATGGAAATTGGCTGGTAAAATTCAGTATGTTGCCAAAGCTTTCTGTCTGCTGTGTTGCAGTGCAGCAGAGAAACTAGGGAACAACTTGCATACAACATGGCAGATCTTCAAGAGAGAGTGTGGCAGTGGGTTGGGGAATTGCTCATTGCTTCTTGCTGATTCAGACCAAGAAATGGCCCTGATTGGTTAAGCACTAGTTGGCTTAACTAGGCAGGCAGGTCTTTGTGCCTTTTAACCCACAAGGAAATGCAGTGTTGGAGGCTCACCCTCTTCTTCCTCTTGCGTTCCAGAGTGTTTAAGGGCACCATTGTGTGCTTTTAATTTCTACTTCTTTATAGGGAGGGCAATGAATGAGTGGAGGAGGGTGCAAACTAAGAAGGTGGGGTTGGGTTCCAGAAAAGAATATTCCAATCTTGCTGTGTCTTTCTTCAGAATTACAGTAGCTGCTGAAGCTGCCAGCAGGGATCTTGACATGACGCACTTGCCAGTTTCAAATTATCTATGTGTTTTGCTCAATTCATGGCTAATTCTCTGCTCTGTTGTAATGTTTGCTTATATATTGTAAAAAGGTAAAGGTACCCCCCGCACATTTGTGCAGTCGTGTCCGACTCTAGGGGCCGGTGCTCATCTCCGTTTGTTAGCCGAAGAGCCAGCGTTGTCTGAAGACGCTTCCACGGTCATGTGGCCGCATGACACACGCGGAACGCTGTTACCTACCCACCGAAGTGGTACCTATTCATCTACTTGCATTTGCATGCTTTCGAATTGCTAGGTTGGCAAGAGCTGAAGCTAGTGCGGGAGCTCACTCCGCACGCAGGGCTAGGGATTCGAACCTCCGAACTTGCAATCTTCCGATCGACAAGCCTGGCGTCTTACCCACTGAGCCACCACGCCCCATTAATATATATTATATATTGTACATAATGCATAATATATAAATTAAAGAAACCAGATGTACTGTGACTTTTCTTCCTATTAGCAATGTTTATTGGACAATTTGCAGCTCCTGACCATTCCCAACACTTGTAGCTTTTATGCCTGCACCTTTATCAAAGTATTTTTTAAAAAAACTTATTAATGGGGCACAGATTACTATGTCCAACCATTTGATTATTTAAAAAGTGCTACCCTTGCAGCCAAATCTACTCTGCAATGCTGTTGAGAGGACAGAATAGCAGCACCTGTAACAGGGAGCACATTTCCACAATTATGGCTAGTGTGCAAACATTCTTGAGCTGATCAGCTTTAGCAAGCTGACCACATCCCATCTTGACTAAGCAACTCCAACAAAGGATGTTGGAATGCTGCAAATGGTGTGAAATGAGTCAGCTAGGCTCCTAGCCAGTGTAAGTTACAAGTATCCTATCACACCTGTACTATAAGATCTGCCCTGGTTGCCATTTGCTTTCTGAATACAAATTAGAGTGCTAATATTAATATCTAAGCTTTCAATAGGCTTAGGATTTAACTGAGGAACTGCCTTTCCCATTATGAATCTGCCTGGGTGTTAAAATAGGATACCAGATAGTGCTGCAAGGATGTGGATGACCACTAGGTGGCAGCAAAGAGATAGGTAAAGGTAAGGTTTTCCCCTGCACAGTCGTGTCCGACTCTAGGGGGCGGTGCTCATCTCCATTTCTTAGCTGAAGAGCCAGCGCTGTCCGAAGACACTTCCATGGTCATGTGGCCGGCATAACCCCCGCGGAACGCTGTTACCTACCCACCAAAGTGGGTATTTATCTACTATTTATCTACTTGCATTTGCATGCTTTCGAATTGGTAGGTTGGCAAGAGCTGGGGTAAGTGCGGGAGCTCACTCCGTCACACGGCGCTCGAGTCTCGAACCACCGACCTTCCGATTGACAAGCCTGATTGTGCCAAAAAGTAGGAACGTTTTCAAAACCACTCAGTGGCTGTATTGTTTTTTTTTAGTGTGCAATGTCCCCCACTTTGGGGGCTTTCCCCCTTGCTGGGTTGCAGTGCTCTTTACCCATTCTTGAGCTGGCTGGAAACTACACCAGCATGAAATTCACGGTCAGTCACCTGCTTCCCCTCCATGGGGATGGAGGACAAAGCCTACCAGATTTTATACACCTTGAGGCTGCCCTTGGATGGTGTTGGAGTAAGGGGGGAAACACTACTCTAACACTATGGATTACTTAAGCCTGTCTCACTCAACAGGCTGGGGATAAGATGAAGGCAATGTCATGAGGACCCAGCAGAAAAGAAGATATTGTCACAGCATCTTTGTGTCATGGCGCAAATGGAGAAAGGCCCTCAGGCATTTTGTATCCTCCATATTTGTTTTCTTTCCATGAAAAAAATAGCTGTACAATGTCATTTCAATTAGCAGTGTTAGAACCTCAGTGCCAACTCTGCAGCACCCAGATCTCAACTTCTGATGGTACAAATGTTTGAAGTAAAATGCTTAAGGCAGACATTTTGCTCCCTTAAGCCCTGCCAACCCAACTGCAATCATTGCCCACCGTTACTGGTTAGAAGGATCCGGTGTTTCCCTCTTCTGCTCGGATTTTATTCTCTGCATAAGTCACTGTGTTAGAAAGCCCTAAGGAAGCCCATATCTTATTCCATTTATTCTAGGCATTCATTCAGCAGTAACTTCCTCATAGCAATTCAATGGCTCTTTTGGTTCAGTGAATTATTCCAAAACCAGGACATTTTTCTCTTCCCAAACACGAGCAAGGACAGATGCCTATGGGCTGCTAAGAAGATTCCGGGGAGACAGTGCTCCATTCTAGTTGGGCGAGAAGAGGAAGGAGTCATTATTTACACTAAATATTTGGGGCAAAGACTCTCTCCCCCTCCCCGTTGGCTTCTTCTTTCATATCATCCCAAGAGCAACCCCTTTGGGGTGACAGCCGTCAATAGACCCCCTTGGGCTGTGAAGCAATCAAGCTGAAGTTGTCTTAACAGACGGTTTATTAAGCTCAGGGGAAAGGTGAATATGAACAAATCAATAACACAGACAGAGCAGTGTCTAAAAGTAAAATCTGAATCCCACACAAATACACCACAATGGCAGCAGTGCTGGTCCCCTCCACCCCCCACCCCCCCACCCCCCATCTATTATTCTCAGCTGGTGAACTGTTGTGCAAACCAGAAGCTTGTGCTGTGCGGCTGGCTATGCAACTTGAAACAGACTGGCTCTTCTAGCTTCCTCTGGTCGAGTGGGAAGAAAGCGTCGGCCGAGACATGGCAGCAGTGCTGCTGTGACTGGAGATTTTTTTTCTTGCTTGCTACAGTGAGGAAGAAGGCAGTAGCGGATTCCAGACTGAGGTGATCTCAGGTTACAGAGGGAACACGACAGACAACAGTACTCGGAGGGCTCAGGACGCTACCTTACCACCTTAAGGCTTTCATAAAAAAGAATGCGCTCGGAAACCCAAGTGCCGAAGGCAGAAAAACAATGGGGCATGCAATGCTTTATGGAAAGTTCTGAGCAGGATGATTTGGGAAAGGGTTATTATGTAAAGTCCAAGTCCTCTCTCTCCCACTTCTTTCTTCCCTCAGGTAAGAGCCATTATATAGATGAATGAGGCAGAATCACTAATATGTGCCAGAATGAACAGGAAGAACTAGAACCTTGCTAGAGGACAATCAGAGGCAGCTTCTCCTGTCCTGCCTCTTCCTCGGGCAACTGGCTTGGGACAGCAATTCTTGGACACTCAGCCTTAGAGCTCCACCCTAGATCAGCAGTGCACTTACATTTTGCCTGGCAATTACAACTGCCCTGTTGGGAGTAGTAATCCCTACTCCCTCTTTACCCACAACCTGAATTAAGCAGCTTCGGTTCCATCCATCTTTTAGGCTGAGTTCCCAATTACTCAAGAAGCCTTCCCTCTTTGGGGCACCATTTAAGCTGAGGCAGCAACTTGTCTGTTCTCTCGCTCTTCCCATGAATTCCAAAGGGATAACAGCAGAATCAGGATCTAACGTGAGCAGGAAAGTCAATGATGCACCAGGCCATCTTGCAGGTTCCAGGGATTTCTGACAAAGGAGAAGGGAAATGCTGGAGGCCGTGGGATGGGGAGGAGAGAAGCTCATGGCCAGGAACTTTCACTCTGTTTCTTCTGGGACTGATTTCCCTTCCAGTTGCTGGGTAGAGCAGTGATTTGGAGAGAAAGGACGGGCACACGAGTACAAAATAGCAAAGGAACGGGTTGCGATACGAGGTGCCAGCCCCAACTTGAACATGGAGGGCTGATCAGACGAATGGTCTTTGGGAAGCACCTTTTAATTGCTTTCACTCTCCCCAAATGGGAAAGAAAAGCCTTCGATTCTTGGAACTTCAGCAGGGGCCGCTGGAGGCCAATGAAGGAGGGCTAGTTATCGGCCAGAGAGAATAGCAGGCAGGCAACAACGGCCCCCTCAGTCAGAGGGGGTCACCATTCAGGTTGCTCCGGCTCTTCTTGCGTTTTGTCTTGGCTGAAGGGGAGGAGAAGTCCAGGGATTCCAGGCGGAAGGGGCGTGGCTGGGGCATCTCCACTGTTTGGG
Source organism: Charina bottae (assembly GCA_023362775.1). Lineage (NCBI taxonomy): Eukaryota > Metazoa > Chordata > Lepidosauria > Squamata > Charinaidae > Charina > Charina bottae. Next base: position 11,175,306 of record JALMGJ010000021.1, on the reverse strand, counting down.
CAGGGGGAATAGATACCAAGCCGGAAGTCAACATGGAGGTGCCGTTGTTCAGTAAAGGAGGCGAGCTGTGGGAAGCTGCAGAGGGGAAAAGACAAAAAGAGGAGTTTGGGGTGTGTGCACTTGGGTTTAATTTCAGGAACACCAGTAACAAAACCTCACTGTCCATTCTCCATCCTCCCCAGGAGAAATTTACCTTAAAGTCTTGCAACAATGCTTTTGTAGATGTTGAGCTTGTGTGCAAAGACTTTTTAAAATTTCTGAACAAGTATGCGATATACACTGTACTTCGGCCTCAGCACTGCCCCCGAGGAGGGCCGCCTCAAGCCCCACGCCACGCCCCAGCCACCCCAGCGCCACAGCGCCACGCCCCAGCCACCCCAGCGCCACAGCGCCACGCCCCAGCCACCCCCAACGCCCTGCGCTCTGCAGGCCCTGCTGCTCCCAGCTGACCTTCGCTGTCTTCCTCCCACTGCTGATGAGGTGCCCCTGGCCTGGCCCTGTGCAAGGCAGCTGCTGGCCGTGCCGGGCCTTCTTCCTGACTTTCGGAAAGCAGCAGGGCCTGCAGAGCGCAGGGCGGTGGGAGCGGCTGGGGCTTTGCGCTGTGGCGCTCGGGCGGCTGGCCACGGCGCAGGGCTTGAGGCGGCCCCCCTCGGCGGCAGCAACAGTGCTGGGGATGAAGTAGAGGCCAGGGGGTGGTGGCAGCCGGCTGAGACCGTTGAAGGGCCTGGGCCTCTACTCCAGCCCCACCACTGCCACCGCCACTGAGGAGTGCCACTGTGCAGGGCAGCCAAAAGGGCAGAGATGGGGGGGAAAATAGGTGGGTGGGGGGAGTTGAAGGGCCCCTGCGGTCGTAAGTGTGGGTGGGCTGCCAAGCACCCAAATTTTAATCACGTGACCGCGGGGGTGCTGCAACGGCCATAACTTCGGGGACTGAGCGTAAGTACCATTCGTTCAGTGCCGCCATAACTTCGAACGGTTGCTGAACGAATGGTTGTCAAGCGACGACTACCTGTAACAAAGAATGGAACAGCTAAAACAATAATATGGAACTGATATTGTAATTTCTCAGCCCTCCAACACAGAGACAAATTTCTGCCGGTCTTGGGGACAGAGGAAATGATTTCCCTCCCCCAAGGCGAAGATGTTGAGAAAAAAAAGAATGCCTCTCTTTAGATGTCTCTGAGACCCTGAGTGAGTGAAATTGTTCTGTAAAAATTGTTCTGTAAAAATTGTTCTGTAAAAATATTAAACACATGTGAGGTGTTACTAAGCAGGCACAGTTTTCAGGAAAAAAAATAAAGAGCGTGTGAAGGGAGTTACCTAGGCTCTTCATGGGGTCAGCATTGAGAATCTGGCTGGCTCGTTTTGAGCGGAAGTAATTACTGGCAATATTTTCACTGTCACTCTTACTCAGCATCATCTTGTAGCGGTCTTCTTCTGGCTGGGGACAAAGACAAGGGACTACCAGTTTATCGTCCTTCAGTTCAAGTAGGATCATGGCTTTTCTAATTTCACAATAAAGGAACCGAGGCTTCGATCCCAGTTGACTTGAGACCTCTGCTTTATCTTTTCAAGCTCCAATTTACTCTGCTATACTGCCTCCAAATGAGAAAGTAATGGCAGTTATTTATTTATTTATTTAATTTATTTATTCAATTCAATTTATGTAGCCGCCCATCTCAAACCAGTGACTCTAGTTCATGGAGGAACTAGAAACCCCACACTTGTGATTGATTCCATAGTAATCTGCCCCGAAAGATTATTATGGAATCTTTATTATATTTATTTTATGATAATATATTTATTATGTATATTATACTGTAATTATATTTATTATATGCCAAAAGAGCAATTCAAAGTGCTCCAGCTACATTTGATGTCCTGCCTGCTGCAGCCCTGCAAGACAGAAGTGAAAACAGAGGGATCATCTTCATCTAGATCTGATCCGCATGTTTTCCTGGGTTGAGGTACTTCATCCTCTGCTGATACCCATCCTCATCCCTTTTGGGGCCGAGACCGCAATTTTTCAGCCTTGAAAAGAGCCGGCCATGGGGAGGGGGTAAAGGGACATCTAGGCTATTGGGGCATTATCTTAGAGGCTGTAGGATTGTGGGCTTAATAAGAGAAGGCAACCCAATGGGACCAACCCTTTGCTGCTGCTGCTGCTATTGCCACGAGTAGTATCTGGGTGGCCAGAAGGAGGCAGCAGCCCCCCACCCCCACCCCCACCCCCGGCTCCGGCAAGTATAAGGGTGATAATAGCAATCAATCCCAACCCTCAGTTTCCCCACTTAGTTCTTCCAGTGATCAAGACAAGACAAAGGCTGGGAATGCTGGCTTCACCCTTTCCTTCCTTATAAAAGTAAGGGGAAGAGTTCTGACTTGAAGCAAATCCTCCCAAGTTTATTTTTCATTTTAACAAGTGAAATTCTCAGTTCTGATAAAGAAGTTGGGGAAAAAGCTGTCCACCAACAAGACATCACTGATTACGGATTATGTGCATATGGCATGCAAAACATGTTAGAGCAGAGCTTTCCAAACTGTGTGTGGCGACACAAAAGTGTGTTGCCACACACAGTCTGGTGTGTCGCCACACAACCTGGAAGCGCTGATCATCATCAGCGCTTCCGGGTTTTCCCGCGGCGACACACCAACTGCAGCGCGCAAAACCCGAAAGCGCAGCAGCGCTTCCGGGTTTTTGCGCGCTGCCGCACTTCCGGGTTTTCCCGCGGCGACACACCAACGGCGGTTGGTGTGTCGCCGCGGGAAAAACTTTGGAAAGCCCTGTGTTAGAGGTTGAAGTGTTGCGTGTATTTGCAGGAGCATTTCTGAGAGCGGTAACTGAGCAAGGATTAGCGGTAACTGCTGTATAACAGAAAGGAGATTTATTTATCTCTACATTATAGAGAAAGGGGCGTGGTGGCTCAGCGGGTAAGACGCCAGGCTTGTCAATCGCAAGTTCGGAGGTTTGAATCCCTAGCCCTGTGTGCGGAGTGAGCTCCCGCACTAACTCCAGCTCTTGCCAACCTAGCAATTCGAAAGCATGCAAATGCAAGTAGATGAATAGGTACCACTTCGGTGGGATGGTAACAGCGTTTCACGCGCGTCATGCAGCCACATGACCGCGGAAGCATCTTCGGACAACGCTGGCTCTTCGGCTAACAAACGGAGATGAGCACCGGCCCCTAGAGTCGGACACGACTGCACAAATGTGCGGGGGGAACCTTTACCTTTACCTTACATTATAGGGATTGGCAAAGCCTGGCACCTGCCTAACCACATCCTACCAGGAGGGGAGTCAGAAAGCATCTGCTCTGTGTATGTGTGCATATATGTGCACTGGGGGAAAAAAATTGAAGGAAGTGACTTCAGATTAGCAATCTCTTAGACAAAGAGCAGGCAGGATGACAAAGAGAGGACACAGAATGAATCCTTAACTCTCCATCTACACTTTAGTGCCCCCTTGTGGTCAATAGGTCATGAAGTACTGAAGAGACAATGCCACTGGACTTGGACCTCCAGGAAAACACATACAGCTTATTCTCATTAGGCGCTGAGCGCCCTTTTTCACCTTACCACTGTCGCTGTCTCCCCATTCTCTGCCGATGAATTCTTCTTGCCCGCCTTGGTCTGTGACAATGATGAAACTGCTGTGAGAAAAACAGCAACAGTGGCTCTCAACCTCTTTAAAAGTGCCATGTCAAGATCCCAGTCAATATTGTGCCATTGAGAGGGGGCAGGGGGCATCCGGTGGACACAAAAATCCCTGCTCCAGTCTTCCTTTTGGATGTTTTTAGAGTATTTTACCGTTCAACAAAATTTAAACTGCTGCAAAACAAAGCACCATCCTTGTCTATTTCCAAGAACAGCTCTGGATTCCCTAAGGACACTGTGGGACTTTGTAAATGTGGCTTCCTGCACAAAACTGAAACATAAGGTGTGGGAGGTCACGAGAAGGGCCCTGCTGGAGGGCTAGAGAGGGTGACAGGGAGCAGGCTCTTTAGCCTGCCTGCTGGTAAATGGGAATGCAGGCAATGGCAGGGGTTTTCTGAATGTTCAGGGAGCTATTCAAGGCTATTCTCCTAGACTTTGGGGTGGAGTGATGACTGAGCCCCCGTTGGATTGGGAGGAGGTGCTTTACCTGTTGTCTTTGGGCCACTTTTTATTTTTTTGTTCTTTTGCTTTTTTCACTTACATTGAATTGTAAGTCACCCAGAGTTGTTGGGAGTTCAGGCAGTCTTTAAATTGGATGGATGGATGGACAGATAAAAAAATAGGGGATGCCACTTGCTGGATCATAAAAATAGGTCTTGAACTGTGCTTAGATATAAGCGCGTGGCAAATAAAAATGCTAAACTACACCAAAGGCTCTCCTAACTCTAACCACTCTCAGTGGCATACTTCCAGTTGTGTTTCATTTCAGTTCCTGGCCTGTTCATTTTATTATTATTATTATTATTATTTGAATACATCCTAACTGACTGGATTAATTAATTGTAAATCACAGTTTAAAATCCTCAGTGGCTGCGTTCGCCCAGTAAACCAGGCCAAAGACAAACAGTTCATGTTTGGGGTCAGCATCTGCCATGAATTAGGCCAGTAAGTTGGTGGAATGCGTTGGCATCGTCTAGCAAGTTCTTTCTTGCCTGCGTTGGGCGTCTGGAGCAATCCTATCCAGATGATACGGTAGCGCATGGAGCTTTTCTTACCTGCAGGGAGGCTGGTCTTCTGAGTGACAGGCTCTGGGATTTTCCAGCAGCCTGATTCCTCATCCCAGGTGGACTCCCGCTTGATTTTATCAAAGTTGCTATAACTGCAGTCCCGCCGTATGAGAGGCTGCACTTGGTCCAGGAGCTGCTGAAACAGCAGGAGTTCTCGCTCCTGGCGGCGGATGGTGGCCAGATAATCAATCCTTTCGAGTTCAAACTCTGACTGGAGATCTTTGATTTCAGTCTCAGCAGCCCGCAGCTGGGAAGGAGAGAATCGGTATCATCAAAAGCATTGGGTAAAAGTTTAATTATTACTTTATAATAAATTTAATATATGTTCCACTCTTCCCCTGGAAAAAGTCCATTGTATGGGTGAGACAATGGGCATGCAGCATCACCATGTACAAAGTAAAAGATAAACACCCAAATGAAATGCTAACAGCATCTTTATATCAATTGTCTAAATCAAGGTGGCTGGCTCCTCTTTAGAAGAGCTGCAAGGTTCAAGAAAATACAAGTGTGCTGTCCTTATCAGAAGCTATCAGAGGATTGGCTTCACATACAGTGCATGAACATCACTGGGCAACTTTGTACTTGACGACTGGGCATCAGGAACATGTGGACATGAAAAACATGACAACCACAAAGCCCTTATACCTACAATATGAAGCAATGCACTCATCAGTGGATTAACACACATGTACAAATTGTGTGTTAATTGTACAAACATTTAATCTTGCAGTTTTGTAGTTCTTTTTCAAACTGCCACAGATAGCCTCAATTTATGTAGTTTTATTTTTTGTCAATTATCTACATGTAATGTTGCCATTGTATTAATTAATTTGGGTCACACACACTGCTCTATAAGTGCTGGCTGTTTAATTCAATGGATTATTGAATAAAATCACACCTGGCTAGATTCAGAGAATGTCAGAAAACATGGTTTTTAAACCACAGTGGCTGGATTTGTGCAAAATGTTAACCAAAAAACCACTTTAGTTCAGTTCAGAGTCTAAACCAGTGTTTTTCAAACTTGGCCACTTTAAGATGTGTGGATTTCAACTCCCAGAATTCCTCAACCAGCATCCACACATCTTAAAGTGGCCAAGTTTGAAAAACACTGCTCTAAACAAACTTATAAGCCACTTAGAAACTCCAGATATGGAGTGGTATATAAATAGTAATAGTAATAATAAAAAGTAAAAAAGTAACAATAAAATACTGTTGACAAGCCATGCAAAATACTTAGAGCACTTCCACACTGCCACTCTCTTGATTCCCCATCCCCCAAGCACAGACTGACCCCATTATGCTGAGAACAAGAAGCAAACCCCCCTGCAGTCTAAGAAAGAAGACAAGCAAGCACACACACACACACACAAAATCAGCTTTTTGTTTTGCAAGGTTAATCCTCTGCTGAACAAGGGGAAAACTGACCATACTTTTGTCATTAGCTTGCTTTGCCTAGGTTACTGAGAGGGAGATGCAAAGCCGGCAAGCCAGCATTCCCCTTACAGGCTCTGCCAGGGCACTTGAAGCTCAAAAACCAGGAGACGGAAACAGGCAAGATCCCTCTCCAATGGTGACGTGGCCCACTCCCACGTTCCGTGTTTTTACCTGAAAACCAAGTCCAGGACAATTCCTGCTGCTTTTTCATAGCAACCAAATTATTAGCAACAAGATCCAGATCCAGCACCAACAAGGATTTCATGATCAGTGGAAAAGGCCTGCTAGACTAAGACTACCTTTTTCCTACTACTCTTCTTGTGGGATCATTAAGAAAGGGGGGGGAGCTGAATATTTTCATCCTGAATCATATTGAAAAAGAAATTTGGCAGATACAGGTAGTCCTAGTTTAGTGACCACAGTTGGGACTGGCAACTTGGTTGTTAAACAAAGCGATCACTAAGTGAAACTGTGACTGTGCTTATGATCTTACTTCAGCTTTCCTTTGTTTTATAGACCTGTGAAGGTCATAAATGCAAGGATTGGTCACAAAGTTACTTTTTCATCACCACCATAACTGCGAACTGTCACTAAACAAGGCAGTCGCTAAATGAGGACTACCTGTATAGCTAGTTCAGCATGGATAGGAAAAGCTGACCCAGCTACTAATAATTATTAAAGGTAAAGGAGCTCTGATCCATCTATTGACTGGCATGTCTTCCCCTGTTTTTTTTTCTTTCTTGTTTGCCTCTTATATAAATAAATACAACTAAACCTAGAAAGAAAAGAATGACAGTGCACCTGGTGTAGCCCAACACACGGATCAGGACCTACAGTCAACTTATGGGTCCTGACCTATGTGTTGAAAACCAGTGCTTAAAAGAGGAGCTTTTTAAACTTGTGCACTTCCAGCCATTTCATATGGACTGGAAATAAATGAAAGTATCGATGCATGTAATTAATTCAGAAAGGGAAGGTATCACCTTTTCCTTCATCTTTTCCAGCAATCGACTTTTGGCTCGCACTTCTTCCTGGATAGAGTCATAGACATTGAGTAGGACCCAGTCGCTGCTGTCCTCATCCGATTTCTGCAGAGCTGCCAGCAGCTGCTTCTTCCGTTCATCTGCGATTTTCTTTCGATGTTTACGCTTTTCCTTCAGATCTTTGTTCTTGGCCTGTTCTCCTCCAACCACTTGTTGCTCTAGCATCTGCAGCCTAAGAGGGCCAGAGATACATCTTAACTCTAGGCACATCTTTTAAAACCGTTTCTAAACTCAGGGAGCCCTCCGCCACGAAGGGTCTGTTGAGAACCCCTGAAGTCTGCAGCCTTTGTGCTGTGCAGTGGAAAAGTCCACTGCAGGAACAACTTGAAGGTGGAGTCCTTGGTGCTCTCTGAGCCTTGTTTTCTTGCAGACCATTTCATTGCCAGGCTAGGCAACATCTTCAGTGTGAAAAGTGAGTGGGATCCTTAATCTCACAACACATGGACAGACTTAACCACACTTTCAACTGGGAAACTGTGAGCATCTTAAACCAAGCCAAATCCAAAATCAATAGAGAATTCCTGGAAGCTTGGCACTCAGACAAAGCAGCCATCAACAGACACATAGAGGTAAACAACATTTACATACCATTCATAAGAGACAATAGAAAAGCCAGAAGACCAGAACACCTCCTTGCCAGCAATCAACACCCAGATATGCAAAGATTAACACCAGGATTAGCACCAGAGGAACAATCAAACAGCACAATATACCCTAATCAAGGAACTATAACTCAGTCAATCAACCAAACAGCAAACAACAGCCCAATTGAAGAACTCCCAAGGAGAGAACAACATCTCCATCAACACAAGCAGGACAAGCCATGGTATATAAACAGAGAGCAAGTCCCACTTCCTTTTCGCCCTGCAGATGTTGCCTAGCCTGGCAATGAAGCGTCTGCAAGAAAACAACAAGGCTCAGAGAGCACCAAGGACTCCACAGTTCAACCCTGAGCTACAAATATTCTCTTCGAAAGTTGAAGGTGGCAGGCAAGCTGTTCTACTGTGTCAGTGAAGCTTGTTCAGTGTTACTGATCTTGTGACTGCGAAATGTTTCAGCAATTCCAAACAGATGGCTTGGAAGTGGATGAACTAGTATACGAGTAAGAGCATGGCACCATGGTTAATCCATTCATCTTTGAGTTGGCAGAAAATTATACTGGCACGAAATTGGCTGTCTCTATTGCCAACCCCTATCCTGCTTCTACTGCTGCTTGTTCAAGTCACTGCAGTCACCTAACTTCCTCCCAAGGTAATGGGTGACAAAGCGTAATGGATTTACACATTATGGGGCTGCCCTTGGATGGTGGCAAAATAAGGGGAAATGTTACTTTAACATGAGTGTGGCTAAGAATGACTTCAGCCTGTCTCACTCCTAGGCTGAGAAAGAGGCGAACGTAACATCCTGGGGAGGCTGCAGAAAATAGCTTCTGTCAGGGCACTTTTATGCTGTGGTTAGGTGCAAATGAGGAAAGGCCCTAAGGATGGGCATCCGGTTTTAGTCCCAGGATTGTAATCCTTCAGAGGTCAAACAAGGCACCTTAGGGCAAGAGCTAAAAGCAGCAGTCGAAAAGGCAGAGCCCAAAATGGGAGGTCCCTCCTCTTTTTTCCCTCTCATTTTCCCACCACCCCATTTCTTCTTTTGTCTCTTCTCATCCTCCTCTTATCACTCTACCGTTAGAGAAGGGAAAGATCCTTTTTAATCAGAGATGTGACCTGACTGCTTACAGAGAAGTTTTGAAATTAGGCTGAAGTCTCAACGAAATTAGGTTAAGGTTGCATATGACATTTAAAATGCAGTACGTCTACTCTTATTGTTGATTTTTAAAGGTCCTCTTAGAGTGAATCAGAGCGAAGCCATGAACTGTTACTCCACAGCCAGGGGAGAAGGAGGTATTTTTACCACCTCCCTCCTTTTTCCCTCTGCTGAAGCCTGAGCAAAAGCTGTCAGTTAAGAACCTCGCACCCCCCCCCATCCCATGTGAATACGGGTGCAGCATTCCCCATAAACGGTGCTGGAGGCATAGAGACACCTTTCATTGCTCATGCGCATCTGTTCATGACCAACACATTGGTATAAATCTGGATTGCAGAGAATGCTCAAATACTAGTCCTTACAGTGATGTGGGGAAACGAATATGTAAGCCAGGATCCAAAGATTGGCTAAGCTGTAATTAGAATGACTCTTCACGTGTGCTTGTCCATTTTCTTCAGCCAATGTAGGGGAACGTTCCAGATTTACAGAGAAGTGTTTGCAAGAGAACAGTCCCCAACACCAGAGGAAAAAAGGTCTGCCTCATGCACTTGGGAGCTTCGTGCACTGCAAACTGAGACCAATGGGTGGATCCTTAATTTTTCTTAAGAATGTAAGCACATAAGCAGTGCTGTGCTGGATTGGATTGGATGCCTGGGCCATCTAGTCAGGCAGCCTGTTCTTACAGTGGCCAACCAACTGCACAAGGAAGCCCACAGCCCAACAGATGGCCTTCAGAGGCAGTCATGCTGCCATCGAGGCAAATAGCCATTGATCCCCATGACTTCCCTGAATGGGTCCAACCCTTCTTTGGAGCCAGCCAAGCTGATAGCCAGCACCAATCCATATTCCATATTCTCTGATCAGTTGCACCTCTTTTGCCCAACATTGATTCCAAGCCATTTATACCTAGAGAGAGTAAGAGAGAGATTGGGGATGGGGGGGTGGGGAGAAGATACCAAATTCAAGTATCACAGAACAACTGCAGAGTAATCAAGCCTAGGTATAGTTAGGCTGAGACTCTAGTTTGCCCAGATGCCCAGCTTTGTCTAATTTATTTTCACCCTAAAGAATACAGATTTTTGAAAACTGGATTGCTTTTCTTTCAAATAGCAACATGAGGCATTCATGATCACCATTCTGATGCCTTTGCATCTGTTACAGTCTTCTCAGCCACTGACCTGGCAAGTACTTGCTGCTGGTTCACAGGCACAGGAAGGTTCTCAGCTACATCAGTCCCAGGTGTGCCTGGTCGGAGAACTTTCTTCACTTGCTGGTCCACTGGGGGAGCAGGTGACTCCTCTACATTGGACTCCTGAGCATAAGAGGAAATGGGAGGCAGCAATTGGGGATATACTGCACATGAGGTCTGGGTTGACAGATATCAGGCTGAATCTCAGAGAGCTTTCCATTGGGTAATGCCTGTATTTTAAACGTCCCTCCAAAAGGAAGTGGGGCAAAATGAATCAAGAGTAGCCCACACTCTAGATCAGAGCTTTCCAAACTGCGTGTCGCGACACAAAAGTGTGTCGCCTGCGGGGCCCAGATGTGTCACGTCAAAACCCGGAAGCGCTGAACCCGGAAGCACGGCTGCGGCGTGCGAAAATCCAAAAGCGCCGCAGCCACGGCAGCACGCAAAAACCAAAAGCGGCAGCGGCACCTCCGGGTTTTTGCGCGCTGCCGCAACGGCAGCACTTCCGGGTTTTCCCGCGGCGACACACCAACAGCGGTTGGTGTATCACCGCGGGAAAACTTTGGAAAGCCCTGCTCTAGATATGTGGAATTAAGTCTAAGGTCAAGGCTGATTGGAGCACGAGCACCCAGCATCTGCTTCCTATTGTCCTTGGTTTTGCTGTTGTTGGACTTTAGTCCCAGCCAAATGTTCTGCAAGGGGAATGGAAGAGCAAACAATTCACTCTGCATGTGTTGAAGATGCTACGCAGTGACAGAGTGCTTCTGCTCCAAACCAAAAAGCCATTCCGCTGTTGACCTCACAATGCTCATTTAATCTGAATCAGACTAAGATGGGGCATTTTCAGGGATGTGCAAGACCCCCACCCCCCAGATATGCAATGTATGACACACATCTTCCCCCTCTGCCAACTAGGTCAGTTCATAGCCACTAGATGACATCATTCCACATTGACAACATTGGTCAATGGTAATACATTATAGAAGAGATAAACAATCTAGATGTTTTGGTCTTCAGCTCCTGCGGTCCCTTGCCGTTGGCTCGGCCTGATAAAAATTGAAGTCAATAATATCTGGAGGGCACCAGCTGCCAGTCTTATATTATAGCAAGCAAAATGGATTGAACTAAGCTCTTATGGATGTCAACACTATGTGAAGCATAATCCAGTATATTTACTAAGAATTTTTTTTCAGTGGTATGTGCATTTAGGATTATAGCGTAAGTGCACAAAAATACGCATGTTTATTATGAAGGATTTATTTCTTTAAATAGGATTTATTCCCAATTAAGGGTATGTAAGATTATGTCAATGTGATCCCAATGCACACTTAGGAAATAAGCCCAATTTATTTGAATGGGGATTTCTGTGGTAGGGCTACCAGATATAGGCTGCAAAAATCCAGATGACCCCCAGAGGGCAGCATAGAGATACATACATCACAAATTATTTGCTGCCATCTAGGAGTCATCTGGATTTTTGCAACCCAGATCTACTAGCCCTAATCTGGTAGACACACTTAGGATTGTGCTACAGTAGTGCAACACTAAATATACTTGGAGGAGAAGTCCCATTGAATTTCACAGGGTTAACCTCTGATTCTCCCTCAAGTCTTGCTATGCTGCCTCATCAAGGCTAGCGGGGGAGGTGTGTGTTCCTGGGAAGGATGAGTGAAGAACACCAGGAGTGTATATACCCATGGCACAAAGGTCATCCCAGCTGCTCAGCTAAAGCAAGCTGATACCTATATTGGGCAGCTGTCATATAGGAAGATGCTGGCAGGCAGAGGATCACTTTAGTGACAACAGCAAAGGCATAATTACATATGTGGGAGAAAGCACTGATAAATCACTCCTGTGTATGTGGATAGCAATAAGAAGTGGTTGATAAAAATATTGTCAAATGATGGACCCCTCAGGTTGGATGGCCCTCAGCATGCTCATATGGAAGAACTGAAGGTTTTTGGATGATGCAGCTGGATTAAAGCTGTAGGGAGGTTCAGTTGCTGATATTGCCATGCAGGAAAAGAAATTCCAAAGCTGCAAAGGCAGCGGGAACATAGAATGTAAAAGGGTTAACACAGTGAAAGATAAAATGAATCAACTAGACATTAGCATCTTAGGCATCAATGGACCGGACTTGGACACTTTCCGTCAAAAGAGCATACTGTTTACTATTTAAGGAACAAAAAACAAAGACCGGAGTTGCTTTCATAGTCAGAAAGAATATAGCAAAGACAGCACTTGGGTAAAATGCAGTCAGTGACTGAATAATATAAATTAGACTTCACAGATAGCTTTTTAATATGACGGTTGTCAAGTTTATGCTCCAGCCAACGATGTAGAAGAAGAGGAAGTTAACAGGTTTTATGGTCAAGTTTAATTTGAAATAGACAGAACGTGCACGCAAGATGTGCTGCTTGTGGTTAGAGACTAGAGTACCAAAGTTGGAAACAATAAATAGAAAAATCTAGTTGGACTGTATGGCCTACGAAACAGAAATGAAGCAGGAGAATAACTTATCCGTTTCTGCCAATCGAAGGATTTCTTAATTGCTAACATTCAAAACTTTTAAATAACCAAAATGATGCCTATATACATGGATATCACCAGATGGAGTACACAGAAATCAAATTGACTATATTATTATTAATACAAGGATTGTCCAGATGCGGAACGTGCTTAGCAAAATAGGAAGTCCCAGAACATTTCATGTGAAACGTATACACGGGATAGGAAACCACATCCAAGACAGAACATGGCAAAAGAGAGAGATTCCAGATTGGCAAAAGAGTGAGACAAGACTGCATATTCTTTTCTTATTTATTCAAGCTATGTGCTGAATACATATTAAGGGAGGCTGGGTTGGAGGAAGATGAGCATAGTTTTAAAATTGGAGAAAGAAACAACAATAACTTGCGCTGTGCTGATGACACTACCTCAATAGCGGAAAATCCAAATGATCTGCAAGCTCTAGGAATGAAAGTCAAGGAGCCCAGTAAAAAATGGGACTAAGACTAAATATAAAGAAGACCAAAATAATGACAACAGGTATTGCCACCATCCTTAGAACTGACAATGAAGGATACTGAAGTGATGGACAGCTTCTTATCTTTAGGGTCAACTATCAGCATAAAGGAACCAGTAGTCAAGAAATAGGCCAGAAACTAGTGCTTGGTAGGGTAGCAATGAAGACCTTGGAAAAGATAAACTGATGTTCTGGTGCATCTACATCTACAAAGATCAGAATTGTGCAGCGAATAGTTTTCCTTGACATTCAATGGAAGCAAAAGTTGGACTTCGAAGAAGCCAGGAAAAAATGAATGCTGATGCTTTTTAACTTTGGTGTTGTAGAAGATTTCTGAGAATACCATGGATAGCACAAGAAAGCAAACAAACAGGCTATAGAATAATGACCAGGCTCAAATTATCATATTTTGGGCACAATATGCAAAGACCTAGCTCTCTTGAGAAGTCTATAATGCTGGGAAAGGTGGAAGGATAGAGGATGACCAGCAGCAAGGTGGATGGATGTAATGGGCAGCGGCAATACTCTTGAGGAACAGGTGTAAGAGCCACAACCAGGACAACAGTCAGACAAAAGAAATTTGAGTCTGAGGGAGAAATGGAATTTGAGTGTCTTAGACCTGACCCTCCGTAAGTTCTCTTGAAGATAAAGGGAGAGGGGGGGAGGTGCATTCAGACTTGCAAGATTCTGTTATTGTAACCTTTTAATAAAAGTAGTAATAGCTTTCATAACTTTGGTTTCCTAGACTGGTCTACCTCGAAGGGCTGACATTGGACTTTACAGTGGTGATGGTACACTGTTGGAAAGCCTGAAAGGCCAGGCTGGGGACAGATTATCCTGGAGAAAATCTATCTAAGTGGTCACTAAGAGTTGACACTGACCTGATGGCACATAAGCCATCCATCCACCCACCTATGATTACACACACCTAGGATAGTACTGTAGGACTTTTTTCAAGAATTACTGTATCCTAGGGAATGCCTATCATTTCAAGGGTGGCTCCTCTGTCCTTCTTCCAAAGCTATCATATCTTATGAAGTAGTAAGTGTTTAAAGTATTAGGTTTAATCAATTACTCCATCACACTTAGCTTAAAGTGCCTTCTATTGTTAACTGATATTCATTTAATCCAATAATTCAGCATTGTTGGATATAGCTTTGAAATAACTCCCCAATTCTGCTGGTAATTTTCCATGTGAAATATATGAATCATAATAAAAAAAGAAACTATTGTACAGTATAAGTGCATTAAAAGAATACCCTCAAGATATTATATTAGTCACTTATAATATTTTGAAGCATTCTGAGGTCTTCATAAATATCAAAATAAATGCTAAGAATTACAATCATTAGAAAACCCAATTTTTCTCCCCTCAAAGCACATAGTATTGATAAATCTACTCCATCTGACCGGGAGACATTTTGTGAACTTCCTGGTATTGATGACAAAAGCACAATCCCACTTCCCCTTTGCTGTTTTATAACAAGGAGATGGAGTTCCATCTAGCAGAATACCTCAGCTGATAGTTCAGTTTCTGCAGCAGGGCTGGGAGGCGAAGGGGATTGGTCAGAAAGAGCTTCAGCTGACTGTGCCATTTCTAGAACAAACAGGAAGTGGAGATAAAATAAAGAACAAGCCATTAGCAGAAAGCTCTGTTTGCCGTTGGAACTGATTTGAGAGAGGCATTGTTTGAATGCAGCTGAGCTCCCTGAAGGGCCAGGCATACATTTTGGGCCTTCTCGCTGCTTCAAAGCTCTCTATGAAGAAGCAGATGGTGATGCTGTTTAACAACTCGGGCTGATTCACTAGAGCAGAGCTTTCCAAACTGTGTGTCAGGACACGTTACTGTGTCGGCTGCAGTGTCTGGGTGTGTCACGGCTGCTGCCGCCTCCGAGCCCTGCCAGGATTCCACGCAGGTCCTAGTGCCTGCCTTGTGCCCGGCTGCCTCCAAACCTGCTGTCATTCCGCGCAGGTCCTAGTGCCTGCCTTGTGCCCTGCTGTAAGAGTGTGTCGCGAAGTGATGCATGTCTAAAAAGTGTGTCACCAACATGAAAAGTTTGGAAAGCTCTGCGCTAGAGCATCTTTCCACCATCAAACAGTCTATCCTGGTTATATCCAGATGACTTTTGCAATATGCTCTATATGAGTGTCTTTGATCAGAATTTGGGAGCTTTAGCCACCCAAACAGCAGCACTTCCATCTTGTTTAGTTTATTTGTGCAGTCTAATTTAATCCAACACTCCTGCAAGACACCAGCTTCCACAGATTCCCTAGGATTCAAGGATAAAACCTAAAAATGTAGCTGGTGCCATTAGCCGTCAGTGCTTCACTCTGGGTGGTCTTGATTCACAAGATCTCACTTGTGCAGGAAAACTCATCAGAGCAAAACCTTGGCCCCTCTGGCTACTCCAAATACTGCATTGCTCACCTCTTCCAAAACCAAAGCAAGGAAACCCAACTGGGTCTCCCCAGAGCATTGTCCAGCATCTGAGGAAGGGCACTGGGCTTACTGCTCCAAAGAGTCAGCCAGCCACCTTCCTTTTGGCAAGGAGAGCGTTCCCCTGCTGGCAAAGGCAGTACTCAGTGGTTGGCAGGTGGCAACTGCAATCAGTGATAGATGAGAAGATGGCAGCATAATCTGCTTCTCCAATACAGCAGGGAAGCTGTATGTGGGCTGCAGCCCACTAGAGGGCAGCACAGAGCTGGAGTTCTGTGTATCTCTTTGCTGCCATCTAGTGCTCCTCCAGATTTCTGCAGCCCACATATGAGTAAGCTTAGTACAATTCAGTGCGTGAGATCAGAGTCCCACCATGCCTCAAGAGAACTTGGCCCTATCAATTTCCTCTAGCACTTTTGAACAGATGTTAAAATAATATGAGAAATTGAATTTTCTGCTATTATATGCACTAAATCTAAGAAGTGACCTTGCAGTCTGCTAGGATCACTTTGTGGGATCCACCACTAATATTACTAACTAATCCTATCTCATTCCAGGTGGTCTGAGGAACTGTGCATATTGTTTTACTTTGCATAAATTATTCTTCAATGTTAATCCTTGGCTTAATTTATAATGGTTTTTTGCTAGTCTTGAAGAGGGGCAAAGTTACTTCCCTTCCCCCAAAATCTCTAATTTCCTGGAATGTTCAGTGTTATCCAGCAGATTCTCTGTCATGAAAATCCTGAAAAGCGTCTCCTTACAGTCCCTTGGGCCCTCTTTGTACTCTTCCTCGGGTGCCTTGATTCATGATTAGGGTTTTCAGTATGACCGCTATGCTGATGATACTCAAGCCTGGCAGCCTTTTGTAATCCCTGATGACAATGCATGTGACAGAAAGTCTTACTAATGTTTTGTCTTGGATGTCCTCTTATTGCCTCAGGTTGAATAGGGTGTCAGGGAGATAACGGGCGGAGATGGAGGGGGCTCCCTCCAGGAAGGGAAACGCATGCGTAGTACTGAGACTCTATGTTTCCCTCCCAAGAGGCTCAAGAAAGCCCCGCCCTAGATTGAGGACTCTATCTCTGGGCAAGTTGTGTCAGTTTAGCTGGATTCTGTTTAGGAGGTAGGATAATAAACATCAGAGCTTTGATCTCAAGTCTCAGCGTGTTTTTCCTGCACCCGTAGTCAGGACATAGGGGCAAGACATAGATGGCTGAGTTTCTGCTTGATTATCCTTCTCATTCTCCGTTATTTTCCTCCCTGTTTGTCTCCTGGACTCCCAGATTACTCTAGTTTCCTCCGCCCATTGACAGATGAGTAGCTGACTTTGCGCCCATTTACTGACCTTACAGTAAAACAGTTGCAAATTTTCACTTCATAATATTCACAGGATGCAAGAGGAGCTCGACAGAAGACACTGTGACTTTATTGGTATCTGTTTTGGGTGTTTCAGTCTAAAGTTACTGTGGTAGTTTCCTGCCAGGTGTTCTCAGTTCCTCTCCCCATCCCCTGACCTTAGTCCACTGCAGTGTTGTTCAGGCTGCCTGAGGTGTTCATGCTATTCTTGTGTTTTGTTCCATCACAGGGTTCTTCCCTGGCTCCCTATGCGGGCCAGAGCCTAGTTCAAACTATGGGCGCTGATATTCAGAGCCTGCCAATCTCTGTCTGCCTTGATTTCTCCTGCTAGTTCTCTGTGTTCCCCTGAGGCAAGGTTGTCTTTTGGTTCCCCATTCCGGGATTGCAGTCTAGAGGTGCTGGGCTTCCGGGCCTGGGCCTGAAAATCTAGAATCAGCTCTCTCCTTGCCTTCAACTCTGTGAAGTGTGATGGTCTCTAGAAGGGGTTAAGGACCTTTTTATTTGACCACTGTAGTGGGTTAGCATGGGGCTTGGTTATTTTTACCCTACTCACAATAAGATTAGTAGTTTCCAGGTTAGTATTAGTTTTATATTAATCATGGATGCACACATGCTCTGGAGTATTTTAGGACATTCTTTTAATATGTATGACGGTTGTGTTTGGTTTGAATTGTTTTAGTTCTAAATATTTATTTTACTGGTTGGTTGCAAGTTATAAACTGATTTTAATGGGTGGAATTTTGTAACTATTTTGTTTTTCTTTGGATTGGTACCGTGCATTGATAAAGGCACATAACAAATAATAATTACATATTTTTATAACTAAGAACTATTTACATTTTAATTATTATATAATAATAATTGTTATAACCAGGCTACATTCTGCAACCAGAATCAAGTTTTGGTGCATGCGTGGATCCCTACTTTACCTACAATCTTGTCTGTAAGACCCAAAGAGCCTTTTCAGATGTACCTGTTTCAGATGTACTTGTTGTATCCGCTTCCTTCTTGACACTTTCTTCCAAAGTGTGGAACTTCAGATCGTAAGCATTCCTCAAGGCACTGATGTCTTCCTCGAGCCGGAAACGAGACTCTTGTTCAGCTTCATAATCAGCCTTCAGCCGGGCCAGCTTCTCCTCATACTCCTGAAAATGTCAGGAAAATCAACCAAGGAAATCAATTGTGGTGTATCTTTGAACTCTAGACTGCCTTTCCTTCTAGGGGATGCGTTTGTGGTTGACAGAGAATTTAAATCTTTTAGGCAAAGAACAGTGGCCAGGAATTACAGATTTGCATTCCAGTTTATTTAATGGATGCCCAATTGAGAAGGCTAAGTTACATTTTGTAGAAGCCCAGTTTTGTGGCCTCAGCAGATGCAGCTTTGACTGATCTAGAAAGCTAAGCAGGATTAGCTCTGGTTAAGCTTGGATAGAGACCACTTTGATACTCCAGGGCTATAAACTATACATTATTTCTGGAAAACTAGCATAAACCAATGGCCACAGATAGCTAACAATGCCTTAATTATATTAAATGGTCATAAAAATAAACAGTGAACAGTCTTTCAGAAGTCTCCTTCCTTCTTGGTTGTGTCTCTTGCTCTCTCCAAATGCACATCTTGAAGTTCACAATCAAAAACAGACAGCTGAGTTCTAAGGGGGACACAAACACACACACACACACACACACACACACACACACACACACACGGGCTTCTTTAATGAATTGCAGAGTGCTGTGCTTGGGCAAAGCTAATTAGTTTCAAAGTGTGCACAGCTCTAATGTTTTCAAAGCACTGGGAAAGAGGCTCATGATTCAGCTTCCCTGTTGGGTGATTTTGTTAATTCCTAAACGTCAGTTTACAGACTGCCTGTGCTAGGAAACCTCTATATGGCACTCAATCTGCCCTGTTGGCTAGGGGTTATGTGAATGAACCTATCTGGAAGGTTGAGGAAAACGTCAGGGCAGAACTCCCCTCCTGTACCAGTGTTCAGAGGACATGGCCAACTTACTTCTCGGATTAGCTGCTTCTCTTTCTCAACATCTGCCTGGGACTCAGGAGAAAGTTCTAGCTTGTCCTCAAGTTGAACAGCCTCAGGAGGTAACAGGTGAGGAGACTCCACTAAGGAAGGAAGGAAATATTGTGACTAAAAAGCAGCATGCCTTAGAGGCATATCCACCCTGTACCCTTCAGTTGCTCCTGTCCTGTGCTCATGCTGGCTTGACACTGAGATACTTGGGCAACAGTTTGCAAGGGATTCAACCTGGATGGCAGGTTGCTACATCCTCCCACTACACAATTCCCCTGCAGCTGTTCCATCCCACTTTTCTGTTTCAGGAAAGCAATGACCAATCCATTTCTTTCCTGAGAGCAAATCTTCCTGGACATACATGTTTTTATATGTGCCTGTGTATAATTGAATTGAATAAAGGGAGTTAAAGCATCAAAGTGTACATATGTGTAAACACAACAATCAACTTTAAAATTAAAATTCCTTTTATTGCCCTGTTGATCTCTTATGTTTTCTAGAGCTACCCCTATCAGAAATGCTGTAATAGCACAATGGTTAAAACACTTACCTTGTAAATGGAGGGTTGTTGTTTGAAGTTTGGTAGAAATATTGCTTTTAAAAAAACATTACTTTTCTTCCCATGAGCATCTACCATTCCCAGTACATTTCAGTATGTCATGTAGGGACTGAAAAAAATGATGAAACGGTGCACTGATGAATTTATTTAAAAAATTAAAAAAGCACAGGGGACAGGAGATAGCTCAGTCAAAGAAAAGTAGTAAGGTTTTTTTTTTAAGTTTCTGCTGGGTTTTGACCAGTGACCTTCTATTCAGAAGGTAAATGTTCTAAGCTTTGTGCTATTATAATATTCCTGGTAAAAGTAACTCTAGAAGATGTTACAGACCATGATACTCATTGACTCAGTTGAGAGGGGATTCTTGTTTTTGTGAATTAATGAACTGCTGGGGTTATCTTGTAATAAACTAGAATGGCCAGGAGCATTCAAATCACTATATGGTGAAATGGAGTACTTTAAAACTGCAGGAAAAAAACACACACACGTACACCAAGAGGTCAAATTTGCAATGGGAGGGGGTAAGTATAGAACGACATTGCCTGGTCCTGACCTCCAAAATGGTTGCTGGTCCATTCTGACGACCAGGCAACAGGCAGTGCAGATAAGCCCTAGATGGCTTGCTGGCAGCAAGGTTATTCTGCTAATTCTTTCATAATGGCTGAAACTATCACAACAAGAATTGATGCTTTTGAACTGTGGTGCTGGAGAAGACGCTTGAGAGTCCCTTGGACTGCAAGAAGGTCAAACCAGTCAATCCTAAAGGAAATCAACCCTGACTGCTCATTGGAAGGACAGATGCTGAAGCTGAAGCTCAAATACTTTGGCCACCTAATGCGAAGAGAGGACTCACTGGAAAAGACCCTGATGCTGGGAAAGACTGAGGGCAAAAGGAGAAGGGGACGGCAGAGGATGAGATGGTTAGATAGCATCACCGATGTAATGAACATGAATTTGAGTAAACTCCGAGAGACAGTGGAGGACAGGAAGGCTTGGCGTGCTATGGTCCATGAGGTCACGAAGAGTCGGACACGACTAAACGACTGAACAACAACAACAACAAATCACAACTTCTTATAGTTGGATAATGTCCAAGCTAATTCCAAATAGACAAACTTTCAAAGTTTTGTTTCTCTCATTATTGTAGCATGGGAAATGAGTGCTTGTATTTAGTTGCTGTAGGCAATCTGGATTTTGTATCCACAATTTGTGGGGAAAGCATTATTTCCCAGAATTTACAGTACTGAGTTTCTGGGAAAATGCCATTTCCTCCCAACCATTTCAAGATACAATCACAATTATGAGTGCGTCATGGAAAAATGGTTTGCCAGCATTAAGAGCATCTTTTTGTTAGTTCCAAAAATATCACTAGAAAACAACAGTGCAATTCCTGCTATCAACATTGTGATATATATATATATATATATATATATATATATATATATATATATATATACATACATACATACATACATACATACATACATACTTAAATTACTTTATTTTACAATACTTAAAAATCCATCTACGGAGCCTAGTGCTCCTGGCTTTATTCACAGAGTATGAAGTTTACCCCTTCAAATATTTTTTTAAAGGTAAGAGCCCCGGTTACGTTACTTTTTCCTTCTTGCAGAACTTCAGAAAGCACTATGGATGTTTCTCAGTTGAAGCTGCTTATGGCTGGACCAGTTGCTACTTGGACTTCCTCATAACAGTGTAAAAACTGCTGTGTACAGTAGCCAAATTTTGTGTTGCCGCAATGAAAATAAGACAACACCAGCTAAAGAAGTAATTTCCTTGTTTTAAAAATTACTTTTAAATTGAAATATCTTAATTAATAAATTGTTAGGGGATATATTATTTTTATTTTTATTTTATACTTACTAATGTTTTAGACTCACACTACCTAGGTAACAAATGTATTAATATAGTAATAGCAGAGTGAATGCTTTATTGTTATGTGATATATTTTATTAGTTGGTAGTATATTATTGTATTTATTTGTTTTACTTTGTTTTTCTCCTTTTAAATTTTGCTGGTCATTGACTGAATAAATATGATTGATTGCTGTATCTAATACTAGCACTTCACAGCTGATTTTAACTGCCCAAAGGGGAGAGTGCCTTAATATGAAAACTATTTTTTTTTCTTTAAAAAGCACCAAAGATATTTAAATGTAGCTGGGAGGCAGGGTACTGGTTGGAGCACCATACATTCTCTTACAGCAGCATCCGTGGGGTGTGTGTTAAAAAATAAAGATAGCAGTCTTGACTGCATGACTGAAGTCCTGTCTCTTTTCTCACATGTGTCACGTGAGACATGCACGTTCCCTAATGAGCTGGCGGGATCAGTTGATATGGTATTAGTGTTAAAGTATTTGGTAAAGTATTTGGTAAAGTACTTTACATCCATTATTGTATTGTATTAAAGTACTATACATCCATTATTGCCTTATGCTATCAATAAAGATATTGTTAGCCTTACAACACGTTGTTTGGATTACTTCAAGCCTGGAACCCCAATAGCCACCATCACCCCACAATTAGTGCTTCAAGACTGGCCGCAGAGAGAACACACATGGGTTGGTTTTACAGTTTTGCAGGGTACTGTACAGGGGTGAAATCAGTGGCGATGTGGAAAGACCTTAATCATCAACAACATTTGCGGGGCGGGGGAGACAAGGGAGAGGTCAGACTGGTGAAAGTAGAGCTAAGGCATCACAACGCAAGCCCTGTTCCTCTTCTGTGCATGTCACAATTTTGCAAACCCAAAAGGGGTGTAACTTGTGCCAGAACACTGCTCTTTTTGTCATTCTGATGAATGAATGCAGCAAGACCCTGAAGACACCCGTCCATAATCACTGATAGCCTGATTCTCCACTAATCTGTCCAGTCTCCTTTTAAAACCATTATAATGTGCTGCCATCGTCCTTGCAGCAAGCTTATCTCCTCCTACATTCTCTTCATCCTGGTCTCTCTTTCTTTTTTGACAGGAGCAAATGTTAAAGGTAAAGGTTCCCCCCACACAGTCGTGTCTGACTTTAGGGGCCGGTGCTCATCTCCGTTTGTTAGCCGAAGAGTCAGAATTGTCTGAAGTTGCTTCCGTGGTCATGTGGCCGGCATGACGCATGCGGAATGCTGTTACCTTCCCACCAAAGTGGTACCTATTTATCTACTTGCATTTGCATGTAGAAATGCTGTTACCTTCCCACCAAGGTGGTACCTATTTATCTATTTGCATTTGCATGCTTTCGAATTGCTAGGTTGGCAAGAGCTGGAACGAGAGCGGGAGCTCACTCCGTCACGTGGGGCTAGGGTCTCGAACCTCCGAACTTGCGACCTTCCGATCGACAAGACTGGGGTCTTAACCGCTGAGCCATCGCACCCAGGACGACAGGAGCATTCTATTGTATTTCCTTTTTATATTCTCTTATGGTCCTGCCCAAAAGGCCTGTACTGCATGTTTCATTTCAATGTAGGCAATGTACAACTGTGGGTCAATTTAGGAGTTACTACTTGGCACCTTGGAGTCCTAGAAATGTCTTGGTTCTAACAATAATAGAATTTGGTTATTCTTACAGCACTGACAATGGTCAGATATATTTGAGTCCTATTGGAAAGAAAATTACTATTTGACCCCAACTTTCATGTGAAATCAGTATTGTGATCTCTATTTTAAAATGTCTGGAAACATTTTTTTTTTTGAGAACATGGGCTGAAATTGGCATTACTGAAGAATTACAAAAGGAATGTAACTTATCTAATTATATCTGAACAGGAGTATATACAGTTAAAACAATGCTAGTTTCATTGTTTGGGCTTGATGCAGCTTCCAAAATTCTGGAAATGTTGGGAGTATTAGATAAGGCTTTTATAAAGACCAAACCAACATTTTATTATTCCCCCCAAAATTGCCCTAGTTCCTTGGCTCATTTGTATTTCATTGCACAGAAATACATTTCGATAATATGTTAGAAATACGGAATATCCTTTGTTGAAAAATCAATGGCTTCACTTTCAAAAAATGTTTGGTATGTTTCATATGATTTAAAAACTCATTACATTCAACAAAAATACTTTTGGGGTTTTATTAGACTCCTCAAAGTATGTTTTTTTTAAAAAAAAAAGATTGGCTGTCATCCTTTTCTTGCTGGAGATATAATAAACTTGAAGGAACTCTAGCGTGCATGTTAAGGTTACATCCACTAGTAATTCTTTATTGGTTAGATATTATTACTACAGTGAACTGGTTTCTTGGGAAAAAGTTAAAGTTGAAACAAGCTAAGGGGTTACTGAACTATATTCCAAAAATTGGGATTTATCAATGTAGGAAGGACTTTGGATAAATCATGCCTGGAGAGTTGTGAAAAAATATTAAGTTTGTGTAACAGGTTCTAAATGTTGGTTCAATGAAATTTGTTGAATTAGCTCTCTTTTGATAGGGTGGCAAGATCAGGACAATATCATTCCATTTGGTCTTTCTCTTGGAGATGCCAAGGATGGAATCAGGGGCTTCTTCACAAGCAGCACATGTTCTACCATTTGGAAACAAAACTATTAGGAAGAAGCGTCCTTAGAAATATATAAGAAAATATAACCCGTGTTCCCACTCCCTTGCAAACATTTTCCATTTTGTTCCCCCGGGGCCCTCACATGAATGCAACTTTTGTAAACATGTTCTTAATTCTTCCTTCCACTTGCCAGACAACTAACTGGAAAGTGGGCAGTGTCCCCCCCTCATAAGATGCAATGGCTGTCATTACTGATGCAGATAAATCCTTTTTCAAGCAATGACCCAAGGAACTAGGGCAACTGCACCATCACCAATCTAAAGGGTCCCTACCTTGTAAGTTACTCAAGTTCATCTGCTGAGCCAAGATAGCTCTCAAATTCTTGATCTCCTCCTGATACTCCCTCAGGAGAGCATCCTTAGGGTCCTCATTGATGCGAGGCTTGTTGCGGATGTTCTTGGCTCGGTGGGCATAGCGCAAACTGCTAAGCGTCTCATCATAATTGTTGTCAGCAGGCGACAAGCATGCCACCATAAGTGTCTTGGTGTTACCTCCAAGGGAGTCCTGCAGCACCCGGGTCAGTTTGGAATCTCGGTAAGGGACATGTCTACACCTCCCATCTGCCAGGGCTGAGATGACATTGCCAAGTGCTGAGAGAGATAGGTTGATTTTGGTGGCCTCTTTGAGGCGCTCACCAACAGCTCCAGTTTTGGACTGCCTCTCACTCCCAGCAAGGTCTACCAGGTTGAGCTTTGCAGCCCTCAGATGATCTTGACCTCTCTCGTCTGCATGAAAAGAAAGAATCTGGGTTGAACAAAATTCTTGAAAGAGAATGTAACTCCTAAATTGTACACTGTAGCCTTCAAACTACCTGGGATTGCATTTCCCAGACTTCCCAGCCAATAAGGTTGTTGGCGCATCTGTTACAGTCCCACCACATTTAACAGGTGTCAGGTTCAGAAAAGCTGCTCTAAAATGTAAACAAGGCATACTTCCTCTACCAGTGGTAAGAAAGTTCTTTCTGTTCCCTTCAGGTGTCAGAAAGCACATTTGCAGGCATTTTGAAAACTGAACTTGTGGATCAGATCTACCCAAGGATAAAATAATGTGGTAATAAAGTGAAGTGTTTGACTGTACTACCACACTCCATTCCTTGATTCCACTGCTCCTCTACATTAAAAGGTGTAAGGAAAATGTATTTATTTATTTTATTTATTTCAAACATTTATATGGCTGCCCAACTCAACCAATGTGACTCTGGGAGGTGTACAACAAAAATGAACACTAAACAAGATGAAAACAGCAACATATCATTAAAAAATAACCCAGATGTGTAAAATGGCAAACTGAACAGAATAGACTGTACAACTTGCACTTCAGAAAGTTGAGCTAAGGTATAATGTGGTTTGCTTGGTTTTGGCTCAGTAGAATAAAACAACATCAGCCAAAGTGATTTTGGCTTAGTGTTATATGTGAATTGGGTTTCTATGAGTTGTTCAACAAACTATGATTAAAAGAAATTGTGGCTTAACTACGTGAAACCAACAATAACTTGATTGGGAATAAATGACATGAAGCAGCTATGCACAATCCTCTATGACATTATAAGAGATTCTGGAGCTCGTTTCATTTTAAGATTTATAATCAACACTCTCCATAAAGGCGCCATCTGTTCCACTATGCAGTATCATTAGCTGCTGCTGACTAGAAGAAAAAGTCTTGGGGCAGCCCTACCTTTACACAAGTTCCATGGATCAGTTGTGGAACACCATTTCATTTTCACAGGAATTAAATTTTCTTTTGATTCTTCTCTTCCTGATTCACCAGCAGAGAGCCAGAAATTTGCTTTATGCTACCCCAGGTGGCTCAGCGGGTAAGACGCCAGGCTTGTTGATCGGAAGGTCGCAAGTTCGGAGGTTCGAATCCCTAGCCCTGCGTGCGGAGTAAGCTCCCGCACTAGCTCCAGCTCTTGCCAACCTAGCAATTCGAAAGCATGCAAATGCAAGTAGATGAATAGGTACCACTTTGGTGGGTAGGTAACAGCATTCCGCGTGCGTCATGCCGGCCACATGACCGCGGAAGCGTCTTTGGACAACGCTGGCTCTTCGGCTAAAAAAAGGAAATGAGCACCGGCCCCTAGAGTCGGACACGACTGCACAAATGTGCGGGGGGAACCTTTACCTTATTTACCCCACCCAACCTCCTTACCCATCTATATTTCATTTTTACCTACAACGTAGATTTCCATGTTGATGGTGAAGATAGAATGGGAACGGGAGGAGTCCTTGTTCATCAAGGTATAGCCCACTGCACGATTTCGCCAGCCTGTCTCCATGATGCGCTCGCACTGCGTGATACTATGTACTGTGTGCTGTGATAGGCCCTTCACATAGACCCCTTTCTCTGGGTGTTCTTTCAGCTGCAAGGAGGGTCATTATAGCAAGAATTACAGTAAAGGCTTCAGAGAACTGTGTGGACTAAGAAACAGCCAGAGGCTCAAGGTGTAATCTACTAGAAGAAAAGTCTTGAATATATACTATAATGGTGCTTTACTAGTAAATGAATGCCCTGCTACTGAGTACTGAAGGGACAAATTCTTCTTTTTTTTTGTATATAATTGTATTAAAAGTTTTAAAACCAAAGGTAAAAACTAATACAAACTAATATAAAGTAAGGAAGAAAATGAAAAAGAAAGAAATCAAAGAGAAAGCTAAAAGTGCAAGAAAGAAAGAAAAAGAAAAATAGAAAAGAAAGAAAAAAGATACAAAGAAGTGGCTTCTGACTGATCTTCTTTACAGCAGTTATAAGTACAATTATAAATTTACCTCTTTCTCTAAAGTTACATCATGACTCTCTTCTTTCTATAACCTATCCTGTCTAAACATCAAAACTATAAATCGTAAGTTCATTTTTTTCTGTTTTATGCAAAAAGCCCATAAGGGATTTCCAGTCAGCAGTAAACATAGATATTCTTTTCTCTAATCCATAGCTTTCCAAACTGTGTGTCACGACACAGTACTGTGTCGCCTGCGGTGTGCAGGTGTGTCGTGCGAAAACCCGGAAGCGCTGATGGCGTGCCGCCGCGTGCGGTAGTGCGCGCGGCAGCGGCCGCAGCAGCAGACCATCAGCGCTTCCGGGTTTTGCACGACACACCTGCACTCCACCACCACACTGCCGCCATTGGTGTGTGTCACCAACAGGAAAAGTCAGGAAAACTCTGCTCTAATCAAACAAGTCAGTTTGGCCATCTCAGCAAGTTGCATCATCTTCACCAACCATTCCTCCATTCTGAAGGGAGAAATTCTTGATCATACTGGGTTCTGACATCTCTTCCCATCAGTTAAAATCAAGATGGGCCAAATCTGATCTGCATGTCTATGTGTGTTTTCCTAGAAGAGCTGTATCAGCTTATGCAATACAACTGAAATGGTACTTGTAATCTTGAAATTGCCATTAAGAGAGCAAATGTAGATTTCCTCAATAAGGTAACAAACCTAAGGGGCTATTGTCATAAACTATAATTGGAAGGGCCAGGGGTCCTTGGTTGAATTCATAGTCAGGTCCCAAGTCTAGTGCCTAATGTTGAAACTATTTCAAGAAAGATGGGCTGGGAAAAACTGACTCCTGCCTGAATAGGATTCCTGGAGAGATCCTATTATCTAATCCAGATCCAAGGTCTCCAACGTAACCGCATAGCGTAACCACCTAGGGTCCCTCCTTTGGAGGGAGATGGGTGGGATATAAGTATGATAAATAAATAAACTATATGGCCAGGGGACATACACATTTATTTAAACATACAAAAGTCTGTATACTGCCTACTTCAAAGTCTCAAGCAATTTTGATTATGATTGATTATGTGCCATGAAGTCATGATGACTCTTAGCGGCCACATAGCTAGATCTTCTCCAGGGTGACAAGGACTTTTGCAATACCAAAGGGGGGAAAAACCCAATATATAAATATACACCCAGTAAGGGCTACAAATGTTAACTCAGTTTAAATTTGGAAGGCATGCTATTAGTACTACAGCTGCTCTGAGGAAAGGAGGCTTTCCTAGTCACAAAACAGCTGTCATGGCAGTACGACCAGAAATAAACAAAAAGTCAGATAGGACAGGGTCTGGAGGACACCAATGGAAGTATCCATGAGTACAATAGTGCTTGCAAACCTTGTGATAGCAGTCCCAGATTTAATTGGACCAATGACTTCACAATATAATGTCACTTTAGAAGAAGCTCAGTTCTTGGCCATGATAGAAACCGATGGCTGAAAAGAAGGTGAGGTAAAACCATGCAAACTGCTTGGTCTCTAACAGTCAATAGTATCTGGAAGGATTCCAATACATACATTCCTTTTTCAATCTTTACAGTTCTGCAGACCCCAATCCCAATTTTATGCTTTATTTTGTAATTCCATTCTTCACTATATTATTGGAAATTAAGAAACAATGGCTGGATTCACCCAACAGGCTAAAGCAAAACCATATTATATCTTAATAGGATGTGTGAACCCAGCCACTGTGATTCAGTCAAGAAACTATGGTTAAAAATGATGGTTTTTAAAAATGAATATACTACCAAGAACTTTTTATTTGTTCCAAACAATACCAATTGTAATAATAGATCAAACATTTCAAAAATGGCAAAAAGACTTAGCAAAATTTATATGGCAAGGGAAAAAACCCAGAATAAAATTAAAATATTTACAAGATGCTAAAGAAAGAGGAGGATTGGGATTGCCAGATCTAAAATTATACTACGAAACATGTGGATTAGTTTGGCTAAAAGACTGGATAACATTGGAAGATACAAAATTATTAAACTTAGAAGGACATGATATTCGATTCGGTTGGCATGCATACATGTGGTATAACAAAAGTAAAATTAATAAGGCATTTAGCAATCATATTATAAGAAAATCATTATTAAAAATATGGAACAAATACAAAAAGTCTTTATTACCAACTATATCATTGTGGATGTCGCCTCAGGAGGCATTTGCCAGGCAAGAAAATAGAAGTGACAATAAATGGTTGAGATACCAAAATCTATTAAAGTTTAACAAACAAAATTATGAATTGAAAACAAGAGAAGAATTAGAAAAAGAGGGTTCCATATGTCAATGGTTTACATATTTTCAAATAAAAGAACAATTTAAATTAGATAAAAAAGTGTTTAAATTTGAGAAGAGAGAAAAGAGATGGGACAATATATTATGGAACGAAAATGACCATTTGATTTCTAAATTATATAAAAAATTATTAGAAATAAAAACCAATGACATTAAAATAAAAAATTATATGATTAAATGGGAAGAAAACTTAAGACATGAAATTAGCTATGAAGATTGGCAAAATATATGGACAAAAAATACTAAATTCACATTGAGCAATAATCTAAAAGAAAATATATACAAAATGATGTTTAGGTGGTACATGTCTCCTGAGAAGTTGATTAAAATGAAGCATATTAATTCAAATTTATGTTGGAAATGCAAAACAAAAGTTGGTACAATGTATCATGTATGGTGGGCTTGTAAAAAAACAAAAAAATACTGGGACAAAATACATCTATGTATCTGTAAAATTTTGGAAACTAAAATGGAAAAAAACCCAGAAATCTACTTACTTGGACTAATGGAAAAAAAGATGAACAATAGCAGCAAAAAACTATTATTATACCTAACAACAGCCGCAAGAATCATTTTTGCACAATACTGGAAACAAGAACGTACTCCGACAATAGAAGAATGGATCATAAAACTAATGGAAATAACTCAAATGGACAGATTAACAAACTTAATGAAAGATGAAGAATTGGAGGACTATGAATCGATATGGAACCCTTTCCTAAAATATATACAAAAGGAATACATGATTAACTTAATTATATAAAATTATAAGTAAAAGAAAAAATAAGAGAAAAGCAATTGTATTAGAAGATCTGAACTGAATAAGATATTGAAACTTATGAAACATAATGAAATAATTATAAAAAGGAAGTATGAAAAGGGGGAAAAAAAGGAAAGGGGGGGAACGGAATAAGAAAAGCTATGTAAATCAATATGAAACAAAAAATTATTCGAGAAGAAAACTGGAAGTATTTTAAAAGTTTATATGTTGTCATTTATTTCCTTTTTTTTTTCTCTCTCTCTCTCTTTCTCTTTTCCTCTCTTCTTTCCTTTCTTCTCCCCTTTTTTTTATTTTATTTTATTTTATTTACTTTTTTGCTTCTTCTCTCTTTATTGTCCTTTTTGTATGTGAAAATGTCTGAAATGTAAATATGTTGTATACATTGTAAGTATATGTATAATCGTTTATATGTTTAATAAAATTATTTAAAAAAAATATGATGGTTTACAATGTATACAGCCAGCCAATATTTTTGCTGATCCTTCTTCTATCTAGCTTAAAAGATCAGGTTAAAGAAAGAGCCTAAGGACTAAGGTCATTTGCTCTGTGCACACCATCTAATCAGATTCTATTTCTGACTATCCCCAGCTCAGACCAGGCTCCAACTCCTGACCAATAAACCAGCCCTTAATTTTTTATGCTTATTTTTTTAAAATAATTTGCCTAAATGCAAGGAAAGGACAAGGAGAGAGAGAGAGAAAAAAAAAAACCCTCCATTACTATAGATTTAGGAGGAGGAAGATATCTGATCATAATGACAAGGGGAGCAGAAGGTTGACCTGGTTTGGTTTTGACCCAGCATATTGTGTGACTCCATCTACTATGATTGACAGACCATTGTTTATGGCAGGTACGGGCAACATTTTCCCCCTTCTTGAGCTATATTTTTATTTTCAGCATCTAGGGCAGAGCTTTCCAAACTTTTCCTGTTGGTGACACACATCAACGGTGGCGGCGGCAGCGGCGGCGTGCAGGTATGTCATGCGAAACCCAGAAGTGTTGATGGCATGGCGGCAGCGCGCCATCAGCGCTTCCGGGTTTTCGCGCCCACCGCAGGCGACACAGTACTGTGTCGTGACACACAGTTTGGAAAGCTATGATCTAGGGGCTACAGGGAATGTGGCTGGTGATGAGCAAAGAGGGAGGAGCTGAGATTTTAGACTTGATTGGCAGACTCAGTGATTCTTTTAATGCAATATAAGGTTTTTAAGACTTGCAGAGGTGTAAGATACCTATTTTACCCTCTTTTCTCATCACCCCCAATATATAAAAAATATGCTGCTGAAAATCTGGAGGCTCATAAAAATGGAGCTGGGGTATTACATGTGGACCATAGATTGATCACCTCTAGTTTATTGCTTAATTCGGTATGTTACTTATTGGGCTAATCTGTCCAATCTCTGATTTCAGGTCTCTAATAAATTTTTCATTGTATAATGTACATTCCTGGCATAGTTCCTTTTGCTCACAGTGAATTTTCAGAGCTTAAATTTCTGGCATTGTTGGTTTGTTTGACTTACTTCATACTAAGATCTTGCCCTGTTAGTCTGTTGTCCTCACCTCCAGTTTCTGTTTGGTGTTTGGACCCAGGAGGTCTCTGATGTCTTCATTATAGATCTCCAAGAAAGAGGCTCTCACCAAGAACTTGGTGTTTTCTGCACACTATAAAAAAATAAAAAATAAAAAAATCTTTCTTAGATTTCCAGGGTGAGAGTTTATCTGGTGGGGGCAGGGGGATTTATTTCCCATAACAGGTACATAGGTGGGTCCCATTTTCATAGGATCTGAGATTGAGCTGTGGTACACCAACCCTCTGCAACTACTAACATAGGATGTCAGGAAAAAATGGATTATAAATAATCTATTAATAATACTACTTTCTTATTTATTCATTACTTATTCAAGTATTGTCAGGGCAACTTACATTATTGTTACCTTCTTAAATATGTTAGTTCACTATGTATAGGTATAGGTATAGGTATAGGTATAGGTATAGGTATAGGTATAGGTATAGGTATAAGAGTGTGTGTGTGTCTGTGTTTATATAATTAAAAAAAAGAAACTTCAAAACTCTGTTGATATAGTTTGAACTTCCCAGTGTCTAATACAAAATCAGAATGGCTTCATTGATATATACTATCAAAACACACTGTAGAGAGGAAATTCACTTATCAGAGCTCCTATCTTTTGCTATCACTGGAGGGCACCATGCCTCCTTATACCTTTAGTTACCATCTACTACTAGATTTTTAATTACTTATTTTGTGGAGTGAGTCCTCCTGCAAGCCTAGTCCCAGGTGCCTGAGGCAGAAAATCTAATTTCAAAGAGAAGTTAAAAATAAAATGGTAAAAAAGTGATTTGGAAACACAAAAATGTATTGGAAGTATGTTTCTAATATGTTGAAGCTCAGCCACCATCTCTCAAGATGATGTAGTCCTTAGAATTTTGAAAATAAAAAATAAATAGCACCCACTGAGAACTTTGGATAAAATATGGAATACATGTCAGATAATAACATCTAAAGAGGTTATTCCCTATGAATTAACATGGAGCAAAGCCTTCCAGGAAGATTTCTTGTACATGAATAGATGCTGTACAAGAGCATGGTAACATTCATTATTAGTGCTCTTTCAATAAAGCCCGTGCAGATGTTCTTGATGGGAGTTATACTTAGAACTGCTTGAGTTGAGGTGAATCGTCATAAATAATTATTAAAGTTAGTGCAGCTCTTTGATTTATTCTAATTTATGTTATCACAAATATTCACTGATCATTATTATAACATCTATCATTATATATATACACGTATACACACACATACACATATAATGCCACTATGATTTCAGGAGAAACGCATTATACAGTATCCTGAGCCGCCTCTGTTGTATGAGTATAGTCATATGAATATAGTCTCATGTGAGACTATCAGTAGGGAACATTACTAATAAATAGTAATCTCTTTAATAAAATGGAATTATATTATATTTTACTAAACCTAACTCATGCTTGTGTTGTTCAGGAACTCTCTTTAATGATCCTGCAGCGCAGAACTGGTAAGACCAATCTGTAAGAGGGTAGGTGGGTGGGTAAGTCCATTAGACAGAACTGTATCTTGATGTTGTGCATAAACATTCTGTACACATAAGGTAAAGGTAAAGGTTCCCCCCACACATTTGTGCAGTCGTGTCCGACTCTAGGGGCCGGTGCTCATCTCCGTTTGTTAGCCGAAGAGCCAGCGTTGTCCGAAGACGCTTCCACGGTCATGTGGCCGCATGATGCGCGCGGAACGCTGTTACCTACCCACCGAAGTGGTACCTATTAATCTACTTGCATAGCAGTGTACACATGTTGTTGTTGTTGTTCAGTCGTTCAGTCGTGTCCGACTCTTCGTGACCTCATGGACCATAGCACGCCAGGCCTTCCTGTCCTCCACTGTCTCTCGGAGTTTACTCAAATTCATGTTCATTACATCGGTGATGCTATCTAACCATCTCATCCTCTGCCGTCCCCTTCTCCTTTTGCCCTCAGTCTTTCCCAGCATCAGGGTCTTTTCCAGTGAGTCCTCTCTTCTCATTAGGTGGCCAAAGTATTTGAGCTTCAGCTTCAGCATCTGTCCTTCCAATGAGCAGTCAGGGTTGATTTCCTTTAGGATTGACTGGTTTGACCTCCTTGCAGTCCAAGGGACTCTCAAGAGTCTTCTCCAGCACCACAGCTCAAAAGCATCAATTCTTCGGCGCTCAGCCTTCCTTATGGTCCAACTCTCACAGCCATACATTGCTACTGGAAAAACCATAACTTTAACTATACGGACCTTTGTCGGCAAGGTGATGTCTCTGCTTTTTAATATGCTGTCTAGGTTTGCCATAGCTTTCCTTCCAAGGAGCAAGCGTCTTTTAATTTCATGGCTGCAGTCACCGTCTGCGGTGATCTTGGAGCCCAAGAAAATAAAATCTGTCACTGCTTCCATTTCTTCCCCTTCTATTTGCCAGGAAGTGATGGGACCAGATGCCATGATCTGGGTTTTTTTAATGTTGAGTTTCAAGCCAGCTTTTGCACTCTCCTCTTTCACCCTCATCAAGAGGCTCTTTAGTTCCTCTTCACTTTCTGCCATTAGGGTGGTATCGTCTGCATATCTGAGGTTGTTGATATTTTTCCCGGCAATCTTAACTCCGGCTTGTGATTCATCCAGCCCGGCATTTCTCATGATGTACTCTGCATATAAGTTAAATAAGCAGGGTGATAATATACAGCCTTGTCGTACTCCTTTCCCAATTTTGAACCAGTCGGTTGTTCCATGTCCGGTTCTAACTGTTGCTTCTTGACCCACATACAGGTTTCTCAGGAGACAGGTAAGGTGGTCTGGTACTCCCATCTCTTTAAGACTTTGCCACAGTTTGTTGTGATCCACACAATCAAAGGCTTTAGCGTAGTCAATGAAGCAGAAGTAGATGTTTTTCTGGAACTCTCTTGCTTTTTCCATGATCCAGCGAATGTTGGCAATCTGATCTCTAGTTCCTCTGCCTCTTCGAAACCCAGCTTGCACTTCTGGTAGTTCTCGGTTCACATGCTGCTGAAGCCTAGCTTGTAGGATTTTGAGCATAACCTTGCTGGCATGTGAAATGAGCGCAATTGTACGGTAGTTTGAACATTCTTTGGCATTGCCTTTCTTTGGAATTGGAACGTAAACTGACCTTTTCCAATCCTGTGGCCACTGTTGAGTTTTCCAAATTTGTTGGCATATTGAGTGCAGCACTTTAACAGCATCATCTTTTAGGATTTTAAATAGCTCAGCTGGGATACTGTCTTCTCCGCTAGCTTTGTTGTTAGTAATGCTTCCTAAGGCCCACTTGACTTCACTCTCTAGGATGTCCGGCTCAAGGTCAGTGACCACACCATCGTATTTATCAGGGATATTAAGATCTTTCTTGTATAGTTCTTCTGTGTATTCTTGCCACCTCTTCTTAATCTCTTCTGCTTCTGTTAGGTCCCTGCCTTTTTTGTCCTTTATGATGCCCATCTTTGCACAAAACGTTCCCTTGATATCTCCGATTTTCTTGAAGAGATCTCTAGTCTTCCCCATTCTATTGTTTTCCTCGATTTCTTTGCATTGTTCATTTAAGAAGGCCTTCTTATCTCTCCTTGCTATTCTCTGGAATTCTGCATTCAGTTGTTTATATCTTTCCCTTTCTCCCTTGCCTTTTGCTTCCCTTCTTTCCTCAGCTATTTGTAAAGCCTCATCAGTCAGCCACTTTGCTTTCTTGCATTTCTTTTTCTTTGGGATGGTTTTAGTTGCTGCCTCCTGTACAATGTTACGAACCTCCATCCATAGTTCTTCAGGCACTCTGTCTACCAGATCTAATCCTTTAAATCTATTCCTCACCTCCACTGTATATTCATAAGGGATATGATTTAGGTCATACCTGATTGTTTTATTTATTTATATATATTTTATATATATATATATTAAATATATATATTTAATATATATATTTATATATTTATTTATTTATTATATATTTAGGTCATACCGATTGGTCTAGTGGTTAGTGTACACATAGCAGTGCTCATATTAGAGATGGGGATGGTGGCAAAGAGTCTGGCTTTTACCTTTTAAGTTGGCATGCCCAATTATTGTTATAAGAAATCTTTAAATAGCTCATGGTTTATCTAAACCTGGAGAAGTCAATGAGTGAGGTTTCGGATTTGACAAGGTTCTCCTTTCCATCCATAACTCAAGCATTCCACTGCAGGAAACGATAGCCACCAGAAAGCAGTGATGGGAATCAGTGCATCCAAGAGGAAATAGGAGCACATGAGCCCACAGCAAAGTACCAGCAGCTAAACTGTAATGTCTGAGATAAGCCAATCTTTTAATGAGACACACAGAGTTGTTAAACTGGAGTTTCTGGAAGAAGAAACCCAGATGAGCCAGTTGTCTACACAACATCTTAACCAGATGCTCTTTTGTACAATTTTTATCACTGATATACCTGCACACTCTCGAACAGATGTTCAAAGGCTCTGGAAATGATACCCCTCTGGGAAGGTGGGTCCAGAACCCCTTGCATGGTAAAGGATTTCCCACTGCCCGTCTGCCCATAGGCAAAAATGGTCCCATTATAGCCTTCCGTAACACCCTGAAAAAGAAGAAATCAATCAGAATGATGATGATAAGCAACTTGGATTTGTCTGTTTCCAGCTCAGTATCTGTCCTGTCTTAAAAGATCCTCTTTCTAGCAACCTAACCAGGAGCATGTATTCTGAACATTCACTTGCTTGACTAAACTTGTCCAAGAGTCTCAGCAACCTCTTTTTATAATCACAGAAATGTAATATGGGAAGGGAAGCTGAGAGGCCAACACTCAGCCCCATAATCTAAGCATCTTTAGACAGGGGCTTCAACAAAAACAAAGATGCACACAAAGTAATAGGGAAATTATTAAATGGCTTCCAGAAGGAACACCACCTTATTGCATGTAAATTCTGCAACTGACAAATTCTGAACAAGCAGCCTGTTTATAAAATAGGTTGCTCCAACCTGGAACTGGAATTCCCATTCTCCTCAGCAAGCTTGGCCAAAATTCTATATTGGAGCAAGAGGAGAAAGAATGGGAGAGAGAGAGGAAAAAAAAAAAGACTGATAATCTGCGGGGTAGAGATGTAACATTATAGCCATATTTCTATCCAGGAACAGAAATTAAAGGGGACTTTTTGTAAGTATTCATGTGCAAGAATACACTGCAAAAATGCTTTAAATGAGCATCCTGTTACAAGCTAGTGTGAAATATGGAGACTCTCAGGAAGATTAAATGTCACTCCTGTACACTTAAAGCCTTAGAGCCTTTATTAATCTGGGTCAATAAATCACCACTTACTGGGGCCACTTAGGTAGCCTGACAGATGCTACGTATCTGTTCTCTCCAGGTTAATGCATGAAACTAATGGTCATTTGCACAACAGGCTTAATCCAGTACACAAATAACCCAATCAATACCTCCTTCCCAGTGGTTCTAGCAGTATACAATCACATGGACAGCTGATTCGCACATCCAGGTTACCTTAGTATGACTACAGGCCCCTAATCATTTCTCAAGTGCAGGAATGCACAACTCGATCCTCAGCCCCCAGCCCACTGGGAAGGCAACCTCTGCTCATCTTTTTCAGTCACGCATCAATACTAATGTTTTCTCACTTGTACTGCACTGCACTGCACTTATTTATTTATTAAATTTATATGGCTGCCCAAGTCATAATTTATGACTCTGAGCAGTGTACACTAATAAAAATCAAGAATGGTCAAAATCCAACCTAAAATAATATAGAGCCAATATAAAAACCACAATCATATACACAGTCAAATCTGGGCATGACAAGTACTTACTATCAAAGCAGAATAGGCTCCGTGATCATCCTGGCCCAATGCTATTGTAGGCAAATACCTTTACCCCAATTAGCTACTATATTTGAGGCTACTATTTTGGGAATACAGAACCCCCTTCTTCTTCCCTCCTGTTTTTTATCTCATAAGCTCTTAGGCCAGAATACTGTTACAGGTTCACTATACCACTAGCCTCTTCCCATTGGGCAGGCAGACAGCAATGGGCATTGCTTCATTTCTGCAGCCCATCACTCTTTGGGAGGGATGCTCTGAGCTACCAAGCATTGAGTTATAATTGTATCTTCAGTTCTTCTTCTTGGAGATGACTGGGTAAGTTTTGGAAAATGGCCCCACAGTTGACTGAGTTTTGGGGTTTATATGACAGTTGATCAGGGAAAGGCAATTTGACCCAAAACAACCCAGAGACCATTTTATAAATTTAAAACGAGCCTTTCTAATCCACTGTTGATTGGTTACACTAACCCCATTCTTGGCATAGTCAAGTATATTGTGCAGGCCCAGACATAATGTGATTTCTGAACCACAGGTATGACTTAATGTGTTGTGTGATCCCAGCCAATTTTAACTATATTAATCCAATTTAAACCATATTAATCAAGCCACAACTTAGCATGATCTAATACATCTGCAAGATTTATGTACTGTAACTGATTGGATCTGATCCCTCTAACACAAGTGATCACTTCCACTCACCTCTATCAGCGGGTAGGCAATTTCATTGTAGATCTGCTCTGTATTGTGGTTCATGTAATATGCCCCATCAAAGGTGAATTGTTTGGCAGGATCGTCTTCGGCTGTAGGGTTCTGGATGAAGCACTGACCCCGGGCACTGTCTATATTAACTACTACCTTGCAGCCAAGCTGCTTTTCACGTTCGTTCAAAGGGCGGCAACGCACAATCACTTTCACTGCTTCTGAGGCCATGGCCAAGACCCATGAACTCTGGCTTGGTGATCTGAGTGTGTGTGTGCGTGCGCACACGCACGCGTGTGTGCTAGCTCAAATTAATTCTAGAGCATGAAGTTTCTACTCACTTCTGTGGATGTCAGAAGCAAAGTGACAAAGAAAGAAAGGCAAGTTATAGGCAGCTGTTGTACCCAGGTGTAACTGGCTTTGGAAACTGGCTCATTTTGCCTGGCAGTTTAAACACTAGAAAACAAGTACTTCCTTATGGGTACAACTGGTGCAAAGAGATGTGCCCTGAACAAGACTGCATAAGGCAATGAGCTTTCTAGAAAGAAGGGAGATCCAGCAACTTCAATTAAAAAGTGCCAAGGATGGAAAAAAGGCAAAGGCAATGTTGTGCCTGGATGGTAGAGGGGGAATCCGAACAAGAGAGGCGATGATTTTCCTTGGTCTTGCTTTGAGAGAGGCAGTGATAGGCTATAGCAGAAGGTTCCAGGTTTCCATCTCCCACATAGCTAGGCTGTGAATTTGTACAGATTCTGGGGACAGTTTTCTATGGGACACACCTAGAACCCACTTATGACCTCACAATACCACCTAGAGGCATAGAAGGCCAAGCGATGAAAGGGAGGCATCCAGCAGATGATCTCCGCTTGTTTCATCCACGGCTTTGATGCCACGGCAAGTGAGAGGAATACAGAGCCCCTCCACCACTCTGACTGGAGCTGATCTGAAAACGGGCTTTCAAGCACAGAAACCATGTAGCTCCGCTGCCCCCAGAGAGGCCCCAGCGTTATTAGGAACTCTGAATTGTCCCTGCATGGAAACAGCACAACAGGGAAGGTGGCAAGAAATGAGTTGCTTTTTCTGATCCGTTTGGCCCTAAGGACCACTAAGTGCTGTGTCTGGGAAACAGCAACACGAGAAGATGCATTCAGTCAAACACCACTCCTATCTCAAGCCTGGTGCAATAGGCCTAGCTCCTCCATCAACCCCTGCTCTTCAGCAGGGTATCAAGACAGGTGAAATGGCAGTGGAAAGAATAAAACACCCTTTGGAGTGCCAACTTGACCCTGGCAGTCTGTGGTCAGAGAGTTAACGGAGGGTGTGATGCTCACACCAACCTCTGGAGCAGTGCCAGAAACATGGCAGGAGCCAAAAAAGGAAAAGGGAGCCGTGCTAAGTGGTGTTCCAGTAGCAAAGAGGTGCCTGGCAGGGTCTTTGTGTCTTGCATGTGGGGCAGAGGGTTGCTGGCTGAAAACCACTTACTCTGGCACCAGGCACGTGCTCTGACTGACCTGGGATGAAATTGGGGGGAAGGGAGGCAGGCAGAAGAGGGGGAGACTACAAGCTATTTATTATTTGAATGAAAAGGGGCAGAGGGATGGATGGATGGGGAAGCCAAGGAAAGTTTAGCGAGTGCAAGCAATGTGGCATAAAGCAGGGGTGCCCAGCGAAGCAGGAGGGGCAGGGAAGCAATGCTCCCCTTTATAAGTAGGCAGAGCTTGCCATGCAAGAGAACTGCTGGCGGGGGAGAGAGAAAATGGGACAGTGGTGGAGGGTAACACCCAGGGCGCGGCCTCTGTCCCC
This sequence comes from Charina bottae, assembly GCA_023362775.1. Taxonomy (NCBI): domain Eukaryota; kingdom Metazoa; phylum Chordata; class Lepidosauria; order Squamata; family Charinaidae; genus Charina; species Charina bottae. The sequence continues at coordinate 11,135,440 of JALMGJ010000021.1, read as the reverse complement.
GGACCTTCCTTCCACGTGCCCGCCTCTCACCGTCCCTTCGAGGCGGGTCCTGGCTTGCCCGCCTGCACCCTCGCCCGGCGCCACCGACTTCCAGCTTCTATTTGCAACCTGCAGGGCTGCTGACGGCAGCGTCCCCGTTGCCCCAGGATACCAGGGAGCATCGCTTACGTCCCCGTTGCTGCTCAGCGGAGCAACGGGCAGGGAGCGTCGCGCAATTACTCTGCTCGTTCTCGGGAGGAAAAACAATCCCGTGAAGACAAATGCAGAGGTTTCAGAAAGGCGCGTGTTAGGCTGTGGCAGAAGCGACGAAAAGACCTGTGGCACATTAAAGATTGTGGAGTCCTTGGTGCTCTCTGAGCTTGGTTGTTTTCTTGCAGACGTTTCATTGCCCGCCTAGGCAACATCTTCAGTGCATGACGTTGCCTAGTCGAGCAATGAAGCGTCTGCAAGAAAACAACCAAGCTCAGAGAACACCTAGGACTCCACAGTTCAACCCTGAGATACAGATATTCTCTCCGATTGGTACTTTAAAGATTGCTAGGATTATAATGACATAAACTTTCAAGGATCACACACAATGCATTAGACGCTTGGAGTATAATCCTGAGACAGGAGAATATATACACCCATAATATGCTTTTCCTATGATCTCATTATTTCCACCCTCGCAGTCACAGGTTTACTGTTTCTCATTTTTTAGCGCTCCGTTGCATTCACAAGCCTTGAGCCTTGGTTGTTTGTAGTCGTTTTTTAAATGTAAAAGGGCATTCAAAATTTTAATATACCCCCAATTAGAGCAAAAATAGAGGCACGCCGATTTTGTCGCTAATTTATAGTACATGTACTAGTGCCAACTCGGTCTCCAAAAATCCAGATGGCGCAAAGAAAAATAGACCACGCTCTGTTTCCATTTAGTGGCGGTTCGGATTTTTGCAACCTAAATCTGATCTAATTTACGCTGGGGAGAAGCACGCTGAGGGTCTAATCATAGCTTCAATCATCATCATCATCATCCCTTAATTTTCTCCACTGCTTTCTATAGCACCCATGTCTAACTTGGCATGGATGCTATAGAAAACTTCTGAATCAGGGGAAAGAACATCATGGAATATCTACATTAAACAGATTGATCGGTCGTTTATTAAACTACGCAAGAGACTCGCCGGATGATTATTCCGGTAGCACACATTGCTTGATTGGAAGCCGGAACTCTTTAGCCTGGGGACGCGGGGAGAGGGGAAAAGTACTCCAGTGCACTAGAGACCGGAAGTGAGTGTATCCCGCGTGGTCGCGGCACGAGGAATTCGAGGAGGGCGCGAGCATTATGGGGAGGCCGAGCAAAGTGAGGACTGAGGATGGGGGTGGAGGGTTGCTTGAAAGAGTTTGGGAGACGCTGAATTTGTGGCCATGGCCAGGTTCCGTGATGGGGGTGGTGGTGGAGGAGAATGAGAGCGCCTTGAGAGGCAGTGGAGCCTGGGGTGGGTGCAGTGCGGAGCTGGTGAATGATGGAAGGACGAAACGGGGGATTCGAAGTCCTAGGAATGGAAACACCTGTAGCGAGTGATAAGGACTTAGAAGACTGGCTGTTGTGGGTCTTCCGGGCTGTGTGGCCGTGTTCTGGAAGTTGTGGTTCCTAACGTTTCGCCAGCATCTGTGGCCAGCATCTTCAGAGGGCAGGAGCACAGATAGAAGCAAAATCTCTGTCTGTGCTCCTGCCCTCTGAAGATGTTGGCCACAGATGCTGGCGAAACGTTAGGAACCACAACTTCCAGAACACGGCCACACAGCCCGGAAGACCCACAACAGCCATTGAACTCCGGCCGTGAAAGCCTTCGACAATACACTTAGAAGACTCATTATTGGCCTGATCCGAGATTGCTGTAGTGCATCTTTTCCCAACCTGGGACGCACCACATGCGCCGGGTAACAACTCACATTATGGCTGGGGTTAATAGGATTGCATTTTGGTATATCAGAGAGAGAGCCAGTTTGGTGCAATGGTTAAAGTGCTGACCTAGAAACCGGGAGACTGAGTTCTAGTCCCGTCTTAGTAATGAAAGCCAGTTGGGCGACTTTGGGCCAGTCACTCTCTCAGCCCAACCCACTTCACAAGGTGGTTGTTATGGGGAAATAGGCAGGAGTATTAGGAATGTTCACCACCTTGAGTTGACCACTACATACATACATACATGTATTCATATTCACATACATGCATGGGATAAAAATCTAATATTTGGAGGCCGCCAGATTAGAGGAGACTGCTCTAGTCTATGGACTAGCACAAGAAAATTACATGGATGTGTGGGAAAATAATTGTTCACCCTTGGATGAAATCCATCCTGATTATAAAGTTGTCCCGCTTCTCACTGTGAGGTTCTAAGAGATTTTTTTAAACGTATTAATAGAACCATTTCACTTAGTATCTTTTTTTCCCCCAGCTGGCTTACTCTTCCTGTTGTCTGGGTAATTCCAAATGAATGGACTGAAAATAATATTGTAAAACTGCTTTTATGACCAGCTTGGTTTTGAAACCGTTGAAATTCCTTGCAGCTCGAGGGCTTTTAGGAGGCTATTCCATAACTGCACATTTCAAATAGTTTCTCACCTCTAATCATTGGTACATAGTTGGCAGACATCTGTTAAGAAGAGAGGGGAAAACTAGAAGAAGCTGTTATCCTAGAAGGGTATGGGGGAAGTATCCTGAAATGAGAAAATTTGGCATGGGAGGGGGATATTTGTTTCGTGTAACTTGAACCCCACTAGTGTTGTTGTTCATTCAGTTCATTTTTCCCTCAGACTAAGAACCAAAAGAAGGAGCGGGCAGTTGCCCAGCATCGATCTCAGGAGGAATATGGCTCTGTGCCTCACTCCTTTGTTTTTCATCGTGGTCGTATTGGCAAGAATATACAGCAGCTCATCATGGATGTTCGGCGAGTGATGGAGCCCTACACTGCTACCAGCCTCAAGGTAAAATTATGAGATGCCATGGCATGCCACTGTGGTTCATGGAAATAATTGCTTTATTCAGTCAAACTTTAGACAGGCGATTGCCAAACAGTGGTCATGAAAAAAATGGAATTAGGAATCGTGAGTTGAGCGAGGGGGAAATTGGGTCACCCACAAATGGAATGTGATTTGGAGGATTAGAACAAGAAGTACAGAAATCTTGGTTTTGGGAGGAGCGGGATCTAATGGCAATTCCTGTTTCTTTATTATTGCACTGCAGTGTAATAGTAGCTGTGATCCGTGGACTTGAATCACATTATTTAAAAATTAATGTGGTCAGGAATATTTCTTTTTCTTTTTACTTGCCACCCCTGAAAGATATTGGGATCATTAACATTTTCTAAATTCCATATGAACATTTGAAAATAATATTTCCAAAAGCAAATATTAATTATGCAGATATACATGTTTATGGAAGCAACCATGTTGTGCAAAACACATTTTTGCGCTTTATTCAAGTTACAATTTCTAGTGTTTGCATTTTATTGTCAAAGCAGACTATAAAATGAGGTGAGGAGGCCAATTAAAAGGATGAGAGGCTATAAGTAGAAGATGGAAAACAGACAGAGAGCTTTGCTAAATGCTGTAACATCACAAAGGCAGGCCAATCTAAACTTCAGTCCATTTTTGCAATGCTATTTACTTCTATTAATCCTAGGTTTTGTCCCAAAGGCATCCCAGACAATGGAGTGGCCCTAATCACAGTTCTGTCTTTTTCAGGTACGAAAGAAGAATTCTTTGAAAGATTTTGTGACAATAGCTGGACCTCTGGGTATAACTCATTTCCTGGTCTTCACAAAAAACCCCACCAGCATCAACCTTGTAAGTGATATATTAAGGAATTGTTCCATTTTAAGAACCTATGACCTTGGATGTCTGCTAACTGGTCTAGTTTGAGCACCGAATGCCTCTATTCAACTACAACATGTTGGAGAGGATTTTGGAGCATGTTCTGACCTGGAGCATAGGTTCAATTTTCACGCATGTAAGACTGTTACATCTTATTGCCACCTAATGTGAAGAGGAGATGTCTAGAAGATGGCCATCTCTCTGCTTGCATGTGGCAGATCAGCCCTACTGTATGTACTTAGAAGCAAAATAGGAAGATTTCACTGTCACTAATCCTCTTCTTGAACCAGTCATGATAAAAATTTGTAGCTTCCGGTGACTGAGCTGGAAAAAGACCTTGGAGCTGTGGTGAAATAGTTTCATGACAAGTATGTGCTTGTAGTAACAAGAAATGTATTCCATGTTGGAAACTGTGAAGAAAATAATTGAAAATAAAGCTGTCAATATTGTAAAGCCTCATACTGGATGTTGTAGGCTGGAAATAAGATAGGGCAGCCAGAATGATCAAGAGATAGAAGCACTTCTCCTTGAGGAAAAATATAACATTTGGAGCTTTGTTTGCTTTTTAAAAAGGCAGGTAAGAGGTGACTTACAGTAAAAAGAAATTGGCCCTTATTTATTTAATTAAACAGAAAAGAAAGGAAAACTACATACAAAATACACACATGAGGGCTTCTCATACATGTGTATAAAGTTTTATTCAGCAGATTCAGTAAAGGATTACCATATTTCATTATACTTGTCCATACATAATCTACGTCTAGTACGCTACTGATGTAAGCAACTGATTTATAAGTCACAAATTACACCAGGTCTTCAATCCATTGAATAATTGGGACCATAGATGTATATTTCCTACGTTGGACAAGTCTTATATGCAGTTAGAGGGGCTAGAATAGTTAGAATCCATTTGCATAGTCCAGCCATCAATTTCTATGTGCTAGATATATACAGTAGTTCAAAAGAATATGGGCATTCAAAAATATATTTGATCTCAAAAGCCAAATTAATATGTATGACTCCTTCCCTGAATATAATAATTTCAGGACATTGCAAATGCATGTTTTAATGAAGCATTATTCTCCTTGCTCCTCCAACATCAAGATAGAGTATATAGAATTTTACATGGGGTGGAAAAGGTAGCAAAGAAAAACATTTTGCTCCTCTCCCACTAGAAACCCAAGGTTGGCCAATAAATTGAATGATAGGAGATTCAGAGCAGATCAAAAGGAACATTTTTTTCATGCAGTATATTTAAATTGTGAAAGTTGTAGTGTTAGCTACTGATCTGGAAAGGTTTAAAAGGGAAATGTCACAATGTGTGAAGCTCTCAGTTGTAACTACAGGTAGTCCTCACCGACTGCAGTTGGAACCAGCAACTCCATTGCTAAGCAACGCAGTCGTAAAGTGAAATGTCCATGACCGCGCTTGGCTTACGACGGCAGTTCCAGCTGCAGTCATTAGTGAATCACCTGTGGTTGTTAAACACAACATCACATGATCGCGACTTTCTGCCAGCTTCCCCATTGACTTTACCAGAAGCCGGCTGTGAAGGTCGCAAATGGTGACCATGAGACGCTGCAACTGTTGTAAATGCACGCCAATTGCCAAGCACCCAAATCGGATCACATGACTGTGGGGATGCTGCGACAGCCGCAACTTTGAGGACTGGTTGTAAATCTCCTTTTTCAGTGCCCTCATAACTTCTAACGCTGAACGAACGGTCGGTAAGCAAGGACTACCTGTAATCATATTAGTATTGGAGGAAATGCTGATTGTGGGGAAATATGAGCAGGAAGACTCTTGTGCTCATTTTCTGCTTTGGGGCTTCCTAAGGCATCCAATGGGCAACTATTGTGGAGAAATAAAGTTGTTGAACTAAACAGAAATTTAACAATCACCAGAACATGGTTTGAAGGCCCCTGCTTTCACAGTGGTTGAATGTTAAGCATTTTCTGAACAAATAGCTTTTAGATTTCTTTGCCCGGTCAATTATCTTAATTCTGCCTGCTGACCAGATGCAAATGATGACAATTGTCTTGCTGATTTAAACCTGTGATTCTTACTTCAAAGTAAACGCACTGATGCATCTGTATTAAGAGTGCACATAACATTGGAAATGCAGCCAAAATAAGAGCTATAAGCTCTATTAGTGCTAGGGCTTACTTTGAACTGCTGAATTTTATAATGTTGGTATTTAGGAATCAGTGCTCCTTACTGCGGATTTCTCTCTTAGAGACTCGTGCGCCTCCCTGGTGGACCAACCCTGACCTTCAGAGTCACTCAGGTACCGAAGGGATTATATTATCTACGGTGGGATAGCCTAGGTAGAATTAGAACTGACTCGGATTTGTCAAGGAAGAAGGTGCTGTGTCTATGATTTTAACTCTTTCCTGTGGATAGTATACAGGATTGCAGATGTGCTCCTTAGTGTGTTTGTCCTTTGCTTGGCTGCAAAGTAGTAGTTATCTCCTCCTCCTCCTCATTCTGTACCTAAGTCATTGAATTTTGAAACCTTATTAACACATTTACTAACATGAAGAATACAGACTTGTAGGTTATTTTAAATAAAAGCTGAGATTCTGAGGCAGTCCTGGAAATATGGATATCCCCTCTAAAAAGAATGTATGCCTCACTTGTCCGTGTTTGTCGTTCGCAACAGTATTCGCTCATCAAAGATGTTGTGTCATCGCTGAAGCGGCACCGGATGCATGAGCAACAGTTTACCCATCCTCCTCTCCTAGTGCTCAACAACTTTGGCATTCAGGGCATGCACATCAAGGTCATGGCGACTATGTTTCAGAACATGTTTCCCTCCATCAATGTCCACAAGGTGAGTGTATACAAGCTTGGAGATTGTGGGAAGCTAGCGAGGTGACTGTAGTTTGCTGCTTAGACTCTCTGGCCTGACTTCAGCCCTTCCGATAATGTTGCTGCCTAAAAATTGAAGTGGGGGATAGAGCTAAATCTTGCCCAGGAGGACCTCATTCCTCTAATAGGCATAGAGCAGTGATAGATGAAACCTAACTGGTGGCATAATGATTTAAGATGCAGTTCAAGCTCTTGGGGATACTTTTGGTCCAGATGCAAATGATGACAGCGTATCTTGGATGACAGTTCTCTGTGATTTCCTTCCAAAGTAAACGCACTGATGCATCTACATGTTATCATCCCTTTATCACCCCTTTTGCTGGATGTTTGGTGCTTCTGGCACTGAGTCTGACAAATGCAGTTTCTCTTCCTTGTAAACTTGGGGGCGCAAGTTTTATAAATGCAGAAACGGAGCAGGGTTATTTAGGGTTTGCTGTTGAACGTGCATATCCTTGGAGACTTCCCAAGTTGAATGTAGTTCTCCCTTTGAGGGCTGCACTGACATTGTTCAAATCTACCTAGTGGTTGTCTCTAACTGATGAAAGGAGAGGGAGGACATAGGAGCAGGATAAGGCTCATTCCCACTGCCTGGGTTAAATATGGTTTTAGTCAGCACTGAAATAAATGTGCTTTTTCAGAACTTGGAGTTGGAAACTATGGAGAGATGATGCTCCAGAAACATTTTCAAAAATGTTATAGAGAAGAAAATAGGGATTTTCCAAGTTTTCCTCTGTCCCCCTCCCTCCCAGAGATTTTTAAATCTCTGATATGGAAGATTAGAAGAATTGGGAAGTAGCTTGGGTGCTGATTGTTGGCATCTGGAAAAACTTAACCTCAGACTGCTTTTTCAGAAAGGGCTTGAGCCATACTAGGGATCCTCAGTCTCACCGTGTGTGCTGTTCTTTCTCCCTACCCATCAGGTCAGTTTAAATACCATCAAACGCTGTGTACTGGTCAATTACAATCCAGACACCCAGATAATGGAATTCCGTCACTAGTAAGTAGGTTTTGATTTCTGCTCTGTTCTTGCTGCTGATGGGTTGAAATTGGCCATGCAGGGATCCCTTGATGTGAGGTGTGGCGTATTCATATTCATTAAAATGCCCACAATTCCACAGTGCAACGTGAGCATGCGGTCAGGGAAGAAGGGGCTTTGCAGGGGGGTTCTATGCTTTGTTGGTAAGCTAAGGGGAGCCTATGTGTCCTTTGTTATTTTCACAGTAGCTCTGTAGATATCTTAAGAGATTTGGAAACAAGCCATTATTTAAATATGGGTCCATGTCCCACACCAACTCTCCCTTTGGCTTGCTCCAGATGAATTGGACTTCAACCCCCGTCATCCTCAGCCAGCTATGGCATGCTAATTAGGGGTAGGGAATGATGGAAGTTATAGGTCAGTGTAATGGGAAGAGAGAGACAAGTTAGGGAAGGCTTCCCTACACTCTCCATGACTGAGCTCTAGCATTCCTACGGATTCCGCTGCATAGAGGGACAAGGCCCTTCCTAAGCTGGATGCAGATGATGATATATAGTCTGCTGATGTGTCTCTGATCTCATTTTTCAGTAAACGCTCTGATGTGTCCAAGCCAGTTAGAAATAGCCTTTTTTTATGATGGGTGGTTGCAGTTTTGCCTAGTGAGCTCAGAAACCTTTCCTCTTTTTATCATACCCACCCTGACTTCCTCTAAAAAGCCAACAAAACAAAGAGACGAGAAGCTCACAAAAACATTCATGTCTTAGTTACAAACCAGTATCTGTTCATTAACATTTAAGACAGTTTACTGAACAATATAAATAGTAAATGAGAAACTAAATATAAAAATTTCTAAGGTAAAGGTAAAGGTTCCCCCTGCACATTTGTGCAGTCATGTCCGACTCTAGGGGCCATTGCTCATCTCCGTTTGTTAGCCGAAGAGCCAGCGTTGTCCAAAGATGCTTCCACGGTCATGTGGCCGGCATGACGCACGCGGAACGCTGTTACCTACTCACGGAAGCGGTACCTATTCATCTACTTGCATTTGCATGCTTTCGAATTGCTAGGTTGGCAAGAGCTGGGGCTAGTGCGGGAGCTCACTCCGCACGCAGGGCTAGGGATTCGAACCTCCGAACTTGCAATCTTCCGATCGACAAGCCTGGCATCTTACCCGCTGAGCCACCACGCCCCTTTTATTTCATTTTATATTCACTTTTATTTTATAAAATTTTATTTTATAAAAATTTCTAAGTCCTCTAATTTGGCCTCCTGGCAATAAAATGCTTAAGCAGTTATACAAAGAAAAGTGAACTCTTCAGACTATTTTATAATTGACAGAATAAGTGTCTTTCCAAGTTTGTATGATCATTTTGTTTTGCAACTGTAAAGCATGCAATATTGATCTCGGTTGCCCTCTTAGTTTTCAAACTGTTGGCATGTAATTCAAAAGAACATAAGGATCTGCAAAAGCCAGGATAAAACTAATATGTGAAAGAAAAATGTCTATCCAAAAGGGAGATGTTATCTTATATGACCGTATCATCTCACCCAGTCGTCTTTTTCTCAGCAACTCCTCTATTTTATACTGTATAACATTGAGAACCATAGTAGTTAGGATACTTGACCAACAGTGGGGTGCTTCATTAGATGAAGTAGGGTTCAAAGAGTTATATAGGTTCTTGCAGAGCTTTCCAAACTTTTCATGTTGGTGACACACTTTTTAGACATGCATCATTTCGCGACACACTCTTACAGCAGGGCACAAGGCAGGCACTAGGACCTGTGCAGAATCACAGCAGGTTTGGAGGCAGCAAGGCACAAGGCAGGCACTAGGACCTGCGCGGAATCCTGGCAGGGCAGGTTTGGAGGCAGCAGCAGCCGCGACACACCCAGACACTGCAGCCGACACACTAACGTGTCCCGACACACAGTTTGGAAAGCTCTGGGTTCTTGGGTTCTCCACTTATGGCTGAAGGATCTTATTTATTTCAGAGGATGTTTGTGTATAAATTGTATCTTGTTAGTACGAAATCAAGAATAGCCCTTCCTGAGGTGATACATAATTTTAATATATAATTGTCTTGCATAATGCTGGTAATTGAACCATTAATCAGTTTAGTATTGACTGCCTTTCTCGATCTTATACTCTCTAGATGTGTTGGATTGTAACTCCCAGAATTTCCAGGTGGTATGGCTAATAGCAGTTGTAGACCAACACATCTAACATCCACACTGGTTTGGGGAAGACTGATCTACTCTAATCAGGGTTCTCAAGCACCTAGGTCAGAAGAAGGATCTTTCCCAGGCCTGCTACCAAAGAACCTTCACTCGGAGAAATGCCCAGGCCTGAACCAGGGCTACCTCTCCTCCTCCTGTTGCCCCCCCCCCCAACACAGTAGTAGTGATACGTGCTTTTCTTCCTGATGAAATCTGCTCACACCTATCTCCTGTATTTTGCAGCAGCTTGAAAGTGGTGCCCGTAGGCATGAGCAAAGGGCTGAAGAAGCTCCTACAAGAGAAATTTCCTAACATGAGCCGCCTGGAGGACATCAGTGAACTGTTGGTTAGGTGAGAGAGAGAAAGAGACTGCCTGCCTGCTCCTTCCATCTAGAATTTAGCTTCCTTCTGAGGCCCAGAGGAATTCTGCAGAGGCGTGAGGAGGAAAGTGATTTGAAGGCAGGGCTGGCGTTGTGTCTTCTGTTTTACCGTATGTGCATTCCTTTGGTCAGCCTTCCCCAGCATGGTGCCCCTCCAAACTCCAGTCAGTACCATGTTAACTGAAGAGTCCCTCTTGTGGGGGGAGATGGGTGGTGGCAAAATTTGAAAAACAAATAAATAAATACTGGTGGGGATTGTAGTCCAGGACATCAGAACGAGAATTATTTGCTGTGCTGATGATAGTCAGGCTAGAAAGAACAAAAATGGGTTGTTTTGTTGCCCTGACCTTGCAGAGACATCAATCTCTCTGAGAGCGAAGCTGAGCAAGATGGCAGTCACAATATCACGGAGCTGCCTCAGGCCTGCGCTGGCCGTGGGAACATGAAGGCCCAGCAGAGTGCAGTCCGACTCACTGAGGTTGGTCAGGAATGTTGTGTTTGAGAGTTGGGGGAGAGCGTTAAAAGACTGGAAACATTTTATGGACTTTTTGCTGAAAATAGAAAAGAGTGAAGTGATGATTTGTGGATTTGACGATTGAAAAAAAGACTAAATAATGGACTGAGGGGATTTTTGTAATGGGGTATATGCTGGCTTAAAGGGGAAAAACTGAGGCTTGAGAATAAACAGACAAGAATGCAGCTTGTTAGGGCCAACAGTGTTTACTGTTTAGCATAGGGCAATAATGCAGATACAATCACATTATCGCAAAAATGAAAAAAGATGAATATACAGGATACAGCATTGGTAAAAGGAAAAACAAAACAAACTTATAAGCAGAGTTCCGTGTATTGATCCCAGGGCCAGAGTTCCTGCCATGGCCTATACCCAAAGCCAGGCATAGCTCACTCTGCCCGGTCCACAGGAAGTGAACACGTGAAGAACTACATGGCTAAGAGACACTAGAAATCAAGAAGACATTAAACACCATTTTGCATGGTTGTATATTCAGTTCTTCCAGCATTCTGATTGGCTGGAAGTTAGCTGTGACACGCACTAGGCCTCAAAGCACACAGCATGTGCTGCATCTACGCCCTGAGTTCCCCCCTTCCTTACTCGGGGGGGGGGGGGGCTGAACACGGCTTCGCACAGAAGGATATCAGGAGACCTTGTTCCCATGCAATCTAGTCAAAACAATACACACATGACTGTTGTTATCTTGCACCTGCACTTCACGTCACCATGAGAAGGCTGTGCTTTGTACAGAGATAATTTGCCAGGGCAACACAAGAACTCTAACAAGGAGAGATGATGAGTTTGTTTATAACTCTTGAAAAGGTTGGAAGCCGCTCTTTCTGATCCTTGTTTCTTTAACTATTTTCTTTCTTTCTAGGTTTTTCTTTTTCTTTTCTTTGTATTTTTTCTTTATATTCATCTTTTACTTATATAAAAATTCTTAATAAAAATTATATTTAAAAAAGAGAATTGGGTGAGGGTGGATCTAGCATGCGGCCAGGCATAGCAGAAGACCAAGCTCTTCTGATCCTCCAGATGATCTGTTCTGATCATCTGGCTTTGGGATGGCCCCCAGACTCCTGCAGCCTTTCTTCCTTTCTGCCCAGGATGCCTAAATTTGAATTTCTTTGTCCTCGTGGGCTCTCATGTCTTGTCTCCATGTCCAGATTGGCCCTCGCATGACATTGCAGCTCATCAAGGTGGAAGAAGGACTAAGTCAAGGCAACGTACTCTATCATAGCTTCAGTGAGTATTATTCTTCTGTTCTAGTCCCTTCTGTTGAGGAGCAGAACCAGAGTATTGATGGAGCCATATTTCCAAGAACACCTCTGCTGTGGTGGTGTACTGTTTGACTTAGAGCATAATTTGGGGATAGTCTAACCAATGCAGTTACTCTTCCAGTAGTGTTGCAAACCTTTCTCACTTTTTGCAAGATTCTTTCAACTGGAGCAAAAGCTTTGGGGAAACCAATGTTGTGCCTTGGAGGAGTTAGTGAACATGTATCATGGACCTGTTTTAAGAAATCTAGGGTGGCTAGCCTTGGATGTCTGAAGTTTTGAAAGGGGTGTGTGTGAGAGAGAACTGAATCCACTGGCTGAGAATACCTCAACTGCTTCTTGCACTCCTGGATCTAATAAACTAGGCCTGCAAAATGTCCAAATTCAGACATGCATCCCCCCTGAACTTCGTAGTTTAAAACAAGTCCACTGCCTGTCCACTTCCTGCCCTGAAAATGAAAGGGTTATAAAGGTCCTAGACAGATCCAGTTGGGTGTGTGTGTACTAGACCTTTAGGAAAACACCATTGGTCTGAGGCAGAGCTGCTTTTCGTGCAGGTACGTTCATAGAATCCTAGAGTTGGAGAGAGCTGTTTAGGCCATCAAGACCGACCTGCAGTGCTCAGTGCAGGGATCCTGATTAAACAATCCCAGACAATCATTTTCTAGCCTCTGCTTGAACATAAGTAGTGAAGGGGAGCCCACCACCTCTCTGGCTAGTTGGTTCCACTGTTGAGCTGCTCTGTAAGAAACATTGGCAGTGTCATTTCCAGGCAGGAAAGCTCTTCCTGAAGCCTCGCATTGCTGTTATCCGTCAGTATAATGAATTAGATGGATGAATGGTCTGTTAGTGCAAGGGAGCTCCTTGTCTTCCTGTAAATTGATCTGTCTTTCGGCAATCCAAACGTTTCTGAGACTTAACTGACTTACTCCTGTGCGTGTTACTGCTCGTCATGCCGAACAGATTGTACCTGCTCCCTTGGTGCCTCAAGGCCCTCATAAGTGGGCCCTCGTAACCGCCCAGGGTCCCCTTTGGGGGAGATGGGGCGTTGATATAAATTCAAGAAATAAATAAATAAGTGAATGAAGGGGGGAGTTATCTGCCTGACCTTAGTGACTCTTCCCTGTGCAGCTTCCCATCATTAATGTCCTGTGCCTTCTTCCAGTTCACAAGACTGAAGAAGAGATCCGAGAAGCCCTGGCCAGAAAAGAAGAAAAACTGCAGCTCAAAGCTCGGCGGCGCCAGAAGCAAGAGGCAGACGTGGCCCGCAAGAAGGTGCTAAAGCAGGCTCACCGGTGAGGAGAGGGACGGGCAGGCACCCAAGCCAGGAAAGCTCCCCTTCCAGCACACCTTTCCCTCCCCCAGAGCATAACCGGGAGCAGCGAACGGCCCTTGGGGTTGGGACCATTGGCCCACGGCGCTCATGGAAATTACCCTTGGCTACAGGAAGAAGAGTCTGGTAGGGATGAAGAGGAAGGCGGAGGGAGACAGCGATGCTGAGGACCCTGGGGTGCAGGAGCAGCAAAACGTAGACGAGCCCTCTGACGACGACGTGGAATATTACCGCCAGGAAGTGGGGGAAGAGCCGGATGAAGGTCAGTGCCTGCTTGGTGGGGTTTTAAATTTTAACAATTTGGAGGCAGGCCCAGCTGCTAACAACCTGAACCCTGGTTCTCCAAAGTATCCCTCTGGTGCAAGGGTCGGAAATGGCGGCTCGCGAGCCAAATGCGGCTCTTTGGCCCCTTGAGTGTGGCTCTTCCGCAGGCAGGCGTGGCGGGCGTGGCGCGGCAGCGAGTGTGGCGGGGCAGGCGCGGCAGCGGGCATGGTGTGCGCTGCTGTGGGCATACCCCTGGCAACCTGGCAGCCGTCTCCGACAGCCATCTTGACGACGGGCAGGGCTTTCCAAACTGTGTGTCGCGTGACAAGCCAGAAGCGCTGAAGGGAGTGGAAATTCTCCGCGCCAATCAGCTGTGCGTCGGGAAGCCCGGCAGCCTGCCCGCGCGATTTTTGCCTCCCTGCCAGAACCGAGGGCATTTTCGGGGTCCCCGGAGCCTGCCCTTTCGAAGGGGCACTGCTGCCCGAGCTGCAGTGCTGCCCCTTCGAAAGGGCAGGCTCCGGGGACCCCGAAAATGCCCTCAGTTTAGGCAGGGAGGCTGCGCGCAAGCTGCCTCAGCTGTTCTGCGGGGAGAATTGCCACCCCAGGGCAGCGTGTGCATGTGGAGAGGGGAGGTTTCTGCCTCCCTGCCGGAACCGAGGGCATTTTCGGGGTCCCCGGAGCCTGCCCTTTCGAAGGGGCAGCGGCAGCAGCAGCTGCAGTGCTGCCCCTTCGAAAGGGCAGGCTCCGGGGACCCCGAAAATGCCCTCAGTTTAGGCAGGGAGGCTGCGCGCAAGCTGCCTCAGCTGTTCTGCGGGGAGAATTGCCACCCCAGGGCAGCGTGTGCATGTGGAGAGGGGAGGTTTCTGCCTCCCTGCCGAACCGAGGGCATTTTCGGGGTCCCCGGAGCCTGCCCTTTCGAAGGGGCACTGCTGCCCGAGCTGCAGTGCTGCCCCTTCGAAAGGGCAGGCTCCGGGGACCCCGAAAATGCCCTCAGTTTAGGCAGGGAGGCTGCGCGCAAGCTGCCTCAGCTGTTCTGCGGGGAGAATTGCCACCCCAGGGCAGCGTGTGCATGTGGAGAGGGGAGGTTTCTGCCTCCCTGCCGGAACCGAGGGCATTTTCGGGGTCCCCGGAGCCTGCCCTTTCGAAGGGGCAGCCGTTGCCGCCGCAGCGACAACCTGGAAGCGCCGCTGCCGAAGCAGTCGAGCCTCTCTTTCCCTTCTTCTTCCAAACCTCCCCCGCCCCCTTCCACGCGATTGGCTCCCGCCCGCAAAACCCGCCCCCTTCCACGCGATTGGCTCCCGCCCGCAAAACCCGCCCCCTTCCACGCGATTGGCCCGCACCCGCAAACCCCGCCCCCTGGCTCTCGAGCACTTCAAAATGTGCACGAGCATGTCAAAATGGCTCCCGGCAAAAAAAGTTTGCCGACCCCTGCTCTGGTGCATCTGTCCTGCGGGGGGAGGAGGAGGAGGAGGTGGTTTCCCAGCTCAGCTGGGACTGCCAGTCATCGTTACGGTCTGGGCCCAGAAGCAGCAACATTTGGCAGATTCACATTTGATCCTCGGCAAGGGATGCTGCCGTGACACTTTGACTGCATGTGTCCAGCCTTCTCCTCTCGAGGGGCAGATACAGGTGCAGGAGGAAGAATTTGGGGAGGGCCAGATTTTCCAAGAACCCCTTACCAAGCTTTCCTCTTGGGTCTCATAATGCTGCAAGCTGTGTCTCTCTTTGTAGCTGCTCTTGCTCTTTCTGGGAGGGCTGTGACTTCCTCCTTGAAGACTCTGCGGTCGAAAGAGTTGCTGCTGCTGCGTTAAGATGGTTTTATTTTTTAAAAATAAAGTGTTGAGATTGCAAGTATGACTCTTCTTAACTGCTGCCTCTGTCATGCTCCACTCTTCCTAGATCTGTTCCTACAAAGCACAAAGAGGAAACAAAGGCTCGGCCAATCCACCACACCCAGGAAAAAATGCAAATACGTGCATTCGGTGGGAGCCAGCACCACAGTGAAACACAGGAAGGCCTCACAGTCTGGGCAGCCACAAAGGGACTCTCCTCAACAGCGCAAGGGGGTGCTGAGACAGCAGCAGAGGAATACAAGGCAGCACAAGAGGCCAGGGAATGTGAAACGGAAGCAACCCCAGGCTGCAGGACAGCCCAGAGCCAAAAGACAGGCTGGCTTTAGGTCTCTGGGACCACGATGGCAGGGCAAATCTGGCCGGGGGCAGAAGCAGGCCTTCAAAGGAAAAAGCACCTTCCGAAAGCCAGGGCATTCAAGGAAGCGAAAGTCAGCATAATGTCCTGAACCTCTTGCGTGGGTTTTGTTTATAAAATATATATTGACTCCCATAATCTGCCTCTTCTTCTTTTTGGGTTGGATTTATGCATGCTTTGATGTGGGATTGGCTGGAAGTGCCATCAGCTGGAAAGGGCAGCTGATCAAACTTTTTTTTGCTAGAAACAGCTAAAGAGACCTGTATAATAGGAGGAGAAAGTTAACAAAGTTAAGCACAATAGGAGTTATCTGTCTCTTTTGGTCTCCACTGTTTCATATCTCTTTTATTTGCTAGCTATGGTTTTAAAAAATCATTTTAAGATGACTTCAGACACTTTAGAAGGAGAGTCAAATGAGCAGATGGCCATTCCTTTTGAGGGTGTAATATATCAAATGGATGGAAAAATAATATGATGAATATTGTACCTATTAGAAACACCATTCCAATTTCTGAGATGTTGGCAGTCGTTCCATTCCTTTCAGACATGTTTTAAAACAATGAGAGATAATTGTAAAAAAAACAGCCAGAGATTGCCATGAAACTGAATTTTGCATCCTTGCCTGTCTGAATCATAAACCCAGATGCTGAAGTCTCACTAGTTGCAAACCTAGGCAGCACTGCCACAGAACATCAGGTTCTTTGAACTGAAGTCTTGTCTTGTCTTGTGACTAGCAGGATCTAAAGTTGATTAGAATTCAGGATGTGGTTAGGGCCAAAATCAACTTTTTCCATCGCTGTAACTGTTGCCACACTAGGAACCACATTTCTTATTTGACTGCTGATCCCCGTGGTCTTTCCAAAAATGAGGTAGGATTGGTGGTGGGACTGGGTCAGGACAATGCATGCATGTGCCCATACATCTGCCCATCTCTGGCTATTTGAGATGGACTGCATTTGGGAGTTAGATCAGCTGGAGCATCCTTTCCGAATTCTGTTACTTTAAATAGCTTTTTGGTGGTGGTGGATTTAAAGCAAAAAACTCCTCCCAGTCTTGCTTGATTAAATGCAATGAGCTCTTGGTAGCAGATGTCCACAAGTCATTCTTCCCTACAATTAGAACCAAACAACTACTTTTTGCAGTTGTATGCTAGTTCAAAAGTGATTTATTTATTAAATTTCTCTGCCACCCATCTCACGTACAACGACTGGGTGGCTTACAAATAATAAAAATGACAAGTCGCTAAAACAATTAAATATAAATACATAAAAATACAGATACAATACAAGATATAAAATATGGAATGTAAAATGTAAAATTCAAGATGGGAAGATCTTAACCACCCCCATGAATAGCTGTCCCCCATCCCAGGCCAGGTGGCGTAGCCATGTTTTTACTCCCTTCCGAAAGGCCGGGAGAGGGGGGGCCTGTCTTACCCCAGGGGTAGCTTGTTCCAGAGGGCGGGTGCTACGGCAGAGAAGGCTCTCCTCCTGGACCCTGCCAATCAGCAATCCCTCATGGACAGGGTCCGTAACATGCCCTCTCTGCCTGACCGGGTGGGACGGGTCGATGTGACGGGGGTGAGACGGTCCCTCAGGTAACCTGGCCCCATGCCATGTAGGGCTTTAAAGGTGATAACCAACACCTTGAATTGGACCCGGAAGCAGACTGGCACCCAATGCAGCTCGCGCAGCAAAGGTGTTATATGTGCCCTTCTAGGGGCTCCTAAAACTGCTCGCGCAGCCGCATTTTGCAATTATGCAAGGCAGGTTGCCTCCAACTTTAGTTATGATTCATCTAGAGCACTTCCTCATGCAGTTTCAGAATCCACATGACATTACACTACCTCATTTTGACTACAGACCTCAACAGCTTCTTCGCAATAAGGGGAAATTACGACTGACCCAGTTCTACCATAGAATCGGCTGGAAGCTGGATTAGGTATATGTGTACTATGATACTATTTACTTAGCTACCGCACTCTCTCGATAGTCTTTCCTACCTTCATGTCCTCCAGATGTATTTGACTACATTCCCCAATATTTCTAATCAACCAGCATGGTTGGAGATGATGAGGACTGTAGTTTTACAAAACAGGAGGTCAGGTTGAAGAAGGCTGATGTAATACTAGCTCTTTCCTTCTGTTCTTTGCTTCCATATTGTTCCTTTGACTTTGTCTCACCTTGTTCCATGTTTACATCTGTCTTTTAACTCTGCACTCAGTATCTGAAGTATTGAAGAATGTATTTTATTGAACTCCAGGAGTGGATGAGTTGGGAGAGAGTCTGTCTCTGCTGCTTAGGCTTTGTGATCAGGAGATACACCCAGATACTACAACCAAATCAGGGATTCCAGGTTCTGTTAGTCAATATGCCCTTTATCTCCTAGGTTTCCTGGTTAATAGGTTTCCTGATTAATAGGTACCACCTCGGTGGGTAGGTAACAGCGTTCCGCGCGCATCATGCCGGCCACATGACCGCGGAAGCGTCTTCGGACAACGCTGGCTCTTCGGCTAACAAACGGAGATGAGCACCGGCCCCTAGAGTCGGACACGACTGCACAAATGTGCGGGGGGGACCTTATTTTATTTATTCCTGGTCCCCTCACCCTTATTGCTCTTTGCAAACGCTGTAAGTGACTCGTTGAAGGTGGAATAGCTTAGAACTTTTTGGGGGCTGTGTCTCTGACCATTTGGGATATTTGTGAGCATCCGGTGCCATGATGCCTATTGAGCCAAACGATGATGGAAATTTTCCAGCTACAGTTTCAGTAGGATACAGTGTTTGCAACAGGTAGCATCGGACAGAAGAACCATTTGCACAGGTTCAAGGGAGAATGGGAAGTAATTGCATACCTTGGTTCAATGGCAAAGGACAAGCCAAACCAAACAACAGAACAAAACTGAAGGGGGTTTTAGTGAACACAGGTCAAATTTCAACTAACTGCCACAGCACAAAAGCTATAATGAATATATTAGATGAATTAATGTATTAAAACAAATAAACAAAAGTTCCCAATACACTTTTGGCTAAGCTAAGATCCAGAACTTGCTTCTATCCAGGAAAGAAATAATGTAGTTATGCTATAGTTCAAAAGGAATACGGTAGATGGCTAAAACAACTGAACAGAAGAGCAAATGTGAAAGAGACAAGAAATGTGGTTTGATGAAACAAGTAGGCAGAATAACTGCTTCTGTATATATGCAAGGGGGAGAAGTTAAGAATTTATGGGCTATTACTGATGAATTGTTTGTGATCAGGAATGGATGATGGGCCACTTTTAAAAAATCACAGAAACAAACCAGAAAAAAGTGTATATTGAACTATATTTAAATCATTGGGAGTAGCCTTTAAAGTAGCCTTTGAACAAAGCAAGCATTAGTGAAAACAGTATTTTTCCTCTCTACAAGACCAATTTAGAAATGGAATAGTAACCTGTAAGATGAGGAGAGTGTTTTTTCAAAACTTCTAAAAGGTTATTTGGAGTCCTTGGTGCTCTCTGAGCCTTGTTGTTTTCTTGCAGAGGTTTCATTGCCAGGCTAGGCAACATCTTCAGTGCAAAAAGGGTGTGGGACTTGCTCTCTGTTTATATACTTGTCCTGCTTGTGTTGGTGGAGGTGTTGTTCTCCCCTTAGGAGTTCCTTGATTGGGTTGTTGTGTGCTGCTTGGTTGATTGACTGATGTTAATAGTTCCTTGATTAGGGTCTATTGTGTTGTTTGATTTCTCCTCTGCTGCTAATCTTGCTGTTAATCTTTGCATATCTTGTTGTTGATTGCTGGCCAAGAGGTGTTCTGGTCTTCTGGCTTTTCTATTGTCTCTTATGAATTGTGTGTAAATGTTGTTTACCTCTATGTGTCTGTTGATGGCTGCTTTGTCTGAGTGCCAAGCTTCCAGGAATCAGGAATTTTGGTTTGCAGTATGATTATCTGTCTTACGTTCTCTTGGGTTTCTGTAGTAAGTCCTGTAGTTTACAGGTGGTCCTCATTTAATGACCACACGTTCAGTGATTGTTTGAACTTGCAACAGCACTGAACAAGTGGTACTTACAACTGGTCCTTGAAGTTCCAGCCTGTGCAGCGCCCCCCATGATCGTGTGATCATGATCCAGGCACTCAGCAACCACCCCCCGGATTTCCGACCGTCGCAGTTTCTCACAGTCATGTGATCACGATTTGCGACCTTCCCTGCTGGTTTCCCACAAGCAAAGTCAATGGGCAAGCTGGCAGGAAGTCGGAAGTCGCAATCATGTGAGGTCCTCACTTAACGTCCCACATGGTCCTCGCTTAATCCCAGTAACCAGGGACTGCCAGAACTGCTGTCACTAAGCGGCATGGTCACATGACGTTGCACTTTATGACTGCATCGCTGAGTGATGGAAATTCTGGTCTGAATTACTGCCGTTAACTGAGGACTACCTGTACTTTAAGGCAGAAGTTATTCCACATATTAACTTGTTCTGGAAGTCTCATTTGTTTTTGTAAATGCATTTTTAAAATTTAGTCTGGGAACTAACAGGAAGATACTAGTAATGAATATTGCCTATCCCCAAAATGGATCCTATAAAGCAGAGCTTTCCAAACTGTGTGTCGGGACACTGTGTGTCGGTGCAGTGTCTGGGTGTGTCGAGGCTGCTGCTGCCTCCAAACCTGCCCTGCCAGGATTCCGCGCAGGTCCTAGGGCCTGCCTTGTGCCCTGCTGTAAGAGTGTGTCACAAAATGATGCCCTGCTGTAAGAGTGTGTCACGAAATGATGCCCTGCTGTAAGAGTGTGTCGCGAAATGATGCATGTCTAAAAAGTGTGTCACCAACATGAAAAGTTTGGAAAGCTCTGCTATAAAGGGATATCCATCATCCATTAATTCATTGTACAATGACCTGAAAAACACGGCTTGGTAGATCTGAAGAAGGATTTTACCTATGGAAGTCCCAGCTGGAGGACTTTCATATTTTGACTATGTATTGTTTATATGCTGAATTCCTAATTTTTTCCATTGGTCAGTAAACTGACTAATACATTAATTTGATTGCACAGCAGATCATGAATATATAGGTAACATTGGTTTTGATTGTATATGAGAGTTGTTACAGTTTTGTGACTTTTCTCTTTCCTTTTCCCTTCTTTTTATATAACCGTCATAATCACATGAAACTTAGTGGAAATTCTGTTTACCAAACAGGCACCTATTCCAAGGGGGCCAAAAAAGGGGGGCTATAAGCCTAAGCTGGAGGTAGCCAGTTATTTTTTAAGAGAGCTACGGTTGAAATGGCAGGTGCCAGCATTCCTCATGACACGCTCATTCCTGTTCTCCATCTGCAGTCAAACAGGTGGTCATGGAAGTCTCTCATCTCATCCGTCCTGCTTTCTCCAGGATGGACTCAAACTGTACGGACAAACTGGACCACTTCCAGGAACAGCTGTGGGTCATCATAGTTCTGCAGTTCTTTTTCGCTGTGGTCGGGAACGGCTTTACCATCTACTACTTTGTGACTTGGGAACGCACCTGGCATTCCGGCATCATCTACTCCTTCAACCTGGCTCTCTGTGACCTCTTCTATGCCATCTCCTTGCTGCCCTTGGCTGCTTACTATTTCCCCCCCAAGGACTGGAAATACTACTCCTTCCTCTGCAAATTGGATCGCTTTGTCTTTTTCTTCAACTTGTACGGCAGCACCTTTTTCATCGCCTGCATCAGCCTGAACCGCTACGTCGCCATTGTCCACCCCTTCTTTGCCCACGAGCGCATCGAGCCCTTCCATGCCAAGCTTGTCAGCGGGGCAGTGTGGCTGCTAGCGATGGCCGTCTCCGCCCCCGTCCTTCATTTCTCCACCTTGGAAAATAAAGGCAACGCAACGCATTGCCTAGGAAGTGCTCTTAATGCGGAATTGCATGCTTATTGGCCATACAGCTTGTTCCTACTGACTTTTGGCTGTGGACTGCCTTTTCTCCTGACTCTTTTCTCTTGTGTGGCCATTGTTTGTGCCATTCGACGCAGTCACGGGACCACCAGGGAGGAAAAGTGCAAAGTGAAGATACTGATTTCCACCGTTGTGCTCCTCTATGCCCTCTTCTACTTGCCTTTTCACGTCCTTCGCAATATGAACCTTGCTAATCGTAAGCACAACAAGTGCAGTGTGTCCCTCGTCATCGTCTACCAAATAGCCAAGATCCTAGTTCACTTTCATGTTTGCATCCACCCATTCCTCTACGCAGCCCTAGCTAAAAGCATGCCCAAATATTGCTGCAGAGGTTTACAGCGGCAGGAGGAGCTGCAAGCAAAAGAGAAGAATGTGGAACTGCGTCATTGCAACCAGCCCCCTCCTTATGGCGACCAAGACGAGTGATGACAATATATTTGGCTACTAGTTGGAGTTGCTATTTACTGGCAAGCTGTCTACTGCAGTCCGAGTTGGAAACCTTTGGGCCTTCTTGATGCTGCTGGATTCCAATGCCCAGAATTCCCAGCCAGCCTGGCCAGTGGCCAGAGATGCTGGGAAGCATAATTTAGCAATATTCAGAGGGCCTCTCATCTTCCAGCCCTTGTCCTGACTTCGAGTGAAGGAACATGCTGAGACTCGGTGTAAAGGCTCTAGTGTTTTATTGTTCTACTCTGCTAGACAGAATCCAGCTAAACTAAAATGAACTAGTGATGCCCAGAGAAAAGGCCCAAGAAACTAGGGCGGTGCCTTCTTTAGCCTCTTGGGAGGAAAGCAAAGCAATTCAGTACTGCGCATGCATTTATCCCCCTGGAGGGAGCCCCCTCCTTCTTCACCAGTTATCTCCCTAACAGCCCTCCTGTGTTGCAGTGTGGCAATGCTCAGCATTGCTGTTAAAGGGGTGGCATGTCCTTCTGTACCAGCTGTTTGATGTAAGAGCAGAGTCTTACATTACAGAGTACAAACTCCCCCTGGCAACATATTAATTTTGCCATGTGCCTGTGACATTGCCTTCCCCAACTCATGCATGAGACAGCCTTAAATTGTGGTGAGCTGCATCAATGTTAATGTTTTCCCCACAGGAACTTTCCTCCACTGTCACTCTGTTTTTCCTCCCTGCTGAAAGAGCAGAGCACAGCTGTGTTGCTGCTGCTCTGTTCCTGCTAGGCCTGATGCTGGCAAAGTAGGAAACAGCTCACTCCAGACAAGATCTAGGATTTAAACTCTGGAGACTGACACACACCCACTTTCTCTCCGCTGGATTCCTCTTGTGCAGTGCTTTTCTTCTGCATTGATAAGATGGCTTCTAGTTTGCAATAAAGCTTTTATCTAATAGTTCTTGAGTCCTAGCAGTGTCTGGGGTTAGCTAGTTACTGACTGCAGAGGACTGAGCAGTCTACAGTTGTGAATCAAACTATGCCTGCATGAAGTCTGACCGTGGACATGTAGAGGCGGGAGAGGCTGTGAGACCTGCATTTTGAGAGTTTGAGAGCATGAGTCTAGCGGTCTTCCTCAGCTGCACACCACCACAAGTCTACTGAACACAGTGGCAATCCCAAACCAGCCTTCTCCAATTGATCAGGGTTGACATGGGCAAAAATTACTCTCAATTGGTGCTTGCCCTCCCTGATTGGTGTATGGTTTCCTCCCAGCTGGTGACATTCAAAGGGGCAGGTGGGAAACAAAGCCAGGGGATTCTACCAAGCGCTTTCCATAACCTGCCCTGCATACAATAAATCAGGACACCCCCATCTGGCAGCAAGCCAGAAGAGAAGCAATGTGTGCAGGATGGGAACTAACAATGAGGACAACAGATGTTTATGCCTGTATAGTTTTATGCTGACTCCAGGATGGGTGGAGAGCACCTAAACTCTGCAGTGTTAAAGTGTCCCTTCGCTCACTGATCCTCTGAATCAGTGTATGCATTTGAACCCAAAATCTTCTAGCTTTTTTGCACATCCACCAAGCATGATAAAATGACCCTTCTTGTTGTTCACATTTCCAACATAGGTTTGAAGTACCTTTATACATTCTAGATAATTTCTCTGGTGTCATATACCAATGATGCATCATTTTATAAAAGTTCTCTTTAAGATTATAACAGCGTAAATTTCAATTCTTTCAACCACGTATTTCCCCATTGTTTCATCTGTATAACCAAATTGTTTAGCCCATTTTATCATACATTCTTTCATTTGTTCTTCTTCTGTTTCAAATTTCAATAGAAGCTTATACATTTTAGCAATCACATGTTCATTCTCTGTACACAATTCCATTTCAAAGTCAGTCTTACAATATTCAGTACCATAAATTCTTTTGTCTACTTTGAATCTTTCTGATAACTGTAAATAGAAAAACCACTGACTACAGTATGTCCCTCTGCCATCGGTTGTTCTCTTGATTTTATTTTGTATTCCCCTTGACAGTGTGGCTAGCCATTTTTAAGAGACTTGCCTTCATGATATCGCCTCACAAAATCAGATAGTTTAATAGAGAGGACAGAAATTCAAGCTGCAGTCTTTAATCAATCAGATGGTGAACTTAACACAACTTTTTAAAATCAATTAAAAGCCATTCCCAATAAATCATATCCTTATTTTAGCTATAAGCAAATGGAGATGTTTGTCTATTGATATGCACTTAAAAACAATTCTTTTAATGAGGGGGCAGCCAGGGTTAAGGAGATAGCATATGCATTCATATTAATCAGTTGAGTAATTTAATCTGTCATGTGAACAAGTCTTATAGCTTGTTCCTATTGGCTTTGGAGTTTGGACCATTCCTCACGAATAGTGCTTCCTCTAAGGCAAGGGTCGGAAATGGCGGCTCGCGAGCCAGATGCGGCTCTTTGGCCCCTTGAGTGTGGCTCTTCCGCAGCTGAACTCACCCCCGCCCCTTCCACGCGATTGGCCCCCGCCCGCAAACCCCGCCCCCTGGCTCTCGCACTGAGCGAGGCCCGGCGCGGCAGGGAGGCGCTGCTGGCCCGGGACGCGGCGCTGTCGGAGGCGGCGCAGGAGCGGCTGCAGGGTCTGCTGCGGCTGGAGATGGCGCTGCTCTGCGGCATCCAGGTGCTGGGCAAGGGCCCGGGACGCGAGCGGCAGGGCGGCGCAGGGCGAAGAGCCGCCTGCTCTCCCCTTGGCCGCCTCCGGTCCGAGCCTGGCTCGGCTCCCCCGGCCGCCGCAGGGCTCGGGTTAGCGGGGGGAGAGGACGCCGAACGGCGGGGTGGGGGGATGATGGGGCGGGAGGGTGCACCCGGAGGGCCTCCCGCGGCGGCTTCCCCAAGGCAGGTTGCAGAGCGCGTGCTGCGCCCACGGGAACGCCTGGTCCCTCCGCTCCCTCCAGCTCCGCCAGCAGCGCCGCCCGCCCCGTCCTGCCGCCCGGCAAACCTCCGCCGGCTCCGGAGTGAAAAAGCAGAGGGTCAGGGAAGTGGCAGTGAATAAAAAACAGGCATGGTGACATTTACTGAGCAGTTTAAACAAGACATTGTCTCCTCCTTTGTCTATCCTACCCCTTGACACACACACACCCCGAAATGGTCCAAAATTAGTAAGAAGGCAGCTTCTATCTATTGCATTAACATTAGAATATAAAGCAAAAAGACGCAGAGAGGTTCTCATGTAAAAATGGGAGACGGCACGAGAGTCAGGACTCTCTTCATCGTGATACAACCAGACACAACACAGACAAGGCTGCAATGAATTTTTATTAGAGACTAGTATCTCCAGTTAACAACAGAGCTGGGTTATTTCCAAAGCCAAAAACAAAGGCAGGACAGAAGGTCTCAGTTGGTGGAAGGTCTGTGGGGAAAGAAAAGAGCTTGTAGCATTCTAACAGGCAAGAGCAAATAATAACCTGCATGAATGAAAATGCAGGACCTAACACAGAACCTGGAGAATCTCGTTTTTCCAACTTAAAAGCCATTGCTTGGCCTCTGACGAAAAAATCCTGAAAATACAAGAGCAGCTTCTGCTGCCGTGCGCTTAGAAATAAGACTTACTGAAATGAATTGTTTTCGACATACTAAATTAAAATTAGTTTCTAGCCTTGGCAAAGGCAGAAACATGTCCAAAGAACAGTGGAGGGCTGGCCATAGCAGCATCAAATTCATTTTGCAGAAAAAACTCCATGCAATTAGAGGTCCCGCAAGAAAACTCTGGAGTTTTAATTCCCACTTTAAGATCAACGTATGATCCACGGGTGATTGATGTCATTGTCCTTTAAAAAAATGGCTGGAGACTCACAGAATTTGGGCATTCCCAAAAATGCTTTTTGCAACATTTTAAAAAAATTATTTTTATTTAATTCTAGAGTCCTGCAGATGCCATCCTGGGGAGAGGAGGAGGGGCACAGACAGAGTTTTGCAGTGGCTTCTACGACTGTCCGCAAAAGCTGGATGATCGAACATTATTTATTTATTTATTTATTTATTTATTTTTCAAATTTTGCCACCGCCCATCTCCCCCAGAAAATGGGAACTCTGGGCGATTTACAATAGCAGACACTTTAAAACAGTAGGGATAAAAACATCTAAAATATAAATACACTATTTCCAAATATAAATATAAAAGTAAGAATAAATATAAAATCCAAGTGGCCATAAAAGATCTAAATCAGTGAGGAGAGCTCTAAGGCACCAGCCACCCCCAGGAATAGCTACTCCCCTTCCCGCCCCAGGCGAGACGGCAGAGCCAAGTCTTCAGGTTCTTCCAGAAGGCCAGGAGCGATGGGGCCTGTCTCACCTCTGGGGGCAGAAGGTTCCAAAGGGCGGGCGCCACCACAGAGAAGGCCCACCTTCTGGACCCCGCCAAGTGAAACTCCCTTACCGACTGGGTCCGCAGCATGCCCTCTCTGCATGACCGGGTGGGACGGGTAGACATCATGGGGATGAGACAGTCCCTTAGGTAATCTGGTCCCATGCCATGTAGGGCTTTAAAGGTGATAACCAACACCTTGAATTGAACCCGGAAGCAAACTGGCACCCAATGCAGCTCGCGCAGCAGTGGTGTCACATGTGCCAATCTTGGGGCACCAAGAACTGCCCGTGTGGCCGCATTCTGGACCAGCTGAAGCTTCCGGATACTCTTCAAGGGTAGCCCCATGTAGAGCGTGTTGCAATAGTCTATATGGGAGATGACCAGGGCATGAGTGACTGTTCAAACGGCTTTTCGATCCAGGAAGGGGCGTAACTGGCACACAACACGAAGTTGCGCAAAGGCCCTCCTGGCCACGACTGCCACCTGTTCTTCGAGCAGGAGTCGTGAGTCCAGGAGGACCCCCAAGTTACGCACCGGGTCTGTCTGGGGCAGTGCAACCCCATCCAGAGCCAGAGATGACAATTTCCCAGATACAGAGGAGCCATTAACCCACACCCACTCCGTCTTACCAGGGTTCAGCCGAAGCCTGTTGTTCCCCATCCAGAACCCCACAGCCCCCAGGCACCGAGAGAGGCCAGTCACTGCATCACTTACTTCACCCGGGATGGAGATATACAATTGAGTATCATCTGCATATTGATACCTCATCCCGTGGTGACAGATGATCTCACCCAGTGAGTAACATCATGTAGATGTTGAATAGGAGAGAGAGGACCGAGCCCTGTGGCACCCCACCGAGGAGGGGCCGTGGACCCGATCTCTCCTCCCCTATCAACACCGATTGGGACCGGCCCTGGAGGAAGGAGGTGAACCAGCGCAAAGCCACGCCGCCCACCCCCAACTCCCTGAGCCACCTCAAAAGGATACCATGGTTGATGGTATTGAAAGCCGCTGAGGTCAGGAAGAGCCAGGATGGATGTACTGCCCCCATCCCACCCCTGCCAGAGATCATCCATAAGAGCGGCCAATGCAGTCTCTGTCCCATATCCAGGCCTGAATCCTGACTGGAAGGGGTCTAGATGATCCATTCCAAATAAAAGAGTCGGGGGCTGCTGTCCTAAACTTTGAAGTGTAATGATACCACTGCGCCAAGCATAACATCAGGCATAACCTCGAAAAACTAGTAACTTGCCTCTGTAGAGACACTTAGAAAGTGAAAATTAAGGGCAGATGTGCTCCAGGGCATCACACATTTACTTACTTGGCCCATTCCACATTTAGGATCAGGTGATCATAGCCAAAGCCAGACACGCCTGCAATAGCCCTGGCAGCATCCTCACGGCGGTGGAAGCTGATGAAGGCAAAGCCCTGAAGGAAAGCAACAGGAAGAGTGAAAAGCAGAAGCAAGCAAGGCAGAGAACGGTGCTCTTTCTCCCATCTCAATTACCCATCCCTTACCTTGGATTGGCCAGTCGTTTTGTCCTTGGCCAGGTAAATGCGGGAGATGGACCCAAAAGGACGGAAGAGCTCCTGAAGGTCAGTCTCCCGGGTGTCCTCAGACAGATTGGTGACACGGATGGTGGCGTTGTCATCAGCTATGGGGGTGGGGGCGAAAAGACAGGGGAGGTGACTGCTGGCAGAAGTTGAAGGACTGGATGCTGGTGCAGATGCCAATACATGTTGCCGCTAGGACACAGCAGATTTAGACCCAGCTTCCCTTTGCAGAAACTCACCCCTGCGATTTGGCTGCATGGATTCCCCTCTGCGACTGGCTCCGTCTCTCAGGCTGGGTGGGACGTACTTCCCCGTCTTGCTCTGCTGAGCCTGAACAGGCTCTGGTTCTGGAAGTAAGAAAGATGTGGCTTAAGCAAATGTCCAAGCACAGCCACCCTTTCTCCACTGCCCCTGCCCTTTCCAACTCTCACCTCCAGGGAGCTTCTCCTTCTCGCCTGTGGAAAGACCCAGCTGCTCAGCTAGCTCCTTCTGCATGGGCCCCAGAGTGTCCTTATAAGGGCAGCGAGTGGTCCAGTGATCGCCCTTGCAGATACGGCATGACACAATCTTCTGCCCTTTCAGCTTGTTCATGGGGTCTTCCTCCTCCTGGCAATTCAAGTCCTGAAAAAGGGAGATGATGGGGTGCATGGCTAAGCGGCTAAAAGCTTGTCCGACTCCTCCTCCCTCTCCTGAGTCCATGCACATGTCTCCCTATCTGCCACACCTGCCTTGCTTCACATATGTCCAAATGTGAAGAGGCATAGCTAGCAGCAGCTTTGCAGAACAGTGCAAAAGGAATGACCCTCTCTCTCTCTCACCCAGTGTTTCTCAACCTTGGCACCTTTAAGCTGTGGGGACTTCAACTCCCAGAATTCCCCAGCCAGCAATGCTGGCTGGGGAATTCTGGGAGGTGAAGTCCCCACAGATTAAAGTTGCTAAGGTTAAGAAACACTGCTCTAACCAGCCACTAATTTTTAGGGCAAGCTGGCACTCTCAAGAGGTACTGTGATGGCAACTGCCAGAATTCCAGGGAAATATAACTACAGAATGATTGATTTCCTGTCTGCCACTACTCACCTCCTTGCTGGTGATGAAAGTCATAAAGACATCATCACTCACAGTAGTAGTAGCCACATTTGGGCCAGGGGCATCAAACTCAGAGTTGCCAAATTTCTTCCAGTTCTAAGGAGAGGAACAAAAAGGTTGAATAATGACTTCCTTCTCATTTGTGATCCTGAAAACGGGGGAGAAAAATGCATCATGAAAGGACTTGAAGGACCCACAGGTTGCATTCTTGATTCCTCAGCCAGCAGATTCCACTTTCAGAGCAAATGGCTTGGAACTGGGTGGGAGGACTGAAATTTAACTATTTGCAAAGCAAAGTAACTGTCAGGGCTGCTTCAGTGCAAGCCCTGCCATGCATGTTGAAATGGATTTGGGAATGGATTATTAACAATGCGTGTCAGTGCAAGGGAGTTTCAGAGAAGGGAGGGGGAGAACGCTGAGAGTGGCATTCCAGCAAGACCGTTGGAGAACGTTTACAGCTTGGTCAAGGCCGTCCACCTGCATTGCTTGGTACTGAAGAGAGACACGCGGCTGGGAGGGGGAGCGTGGCTGGATGGGAAAAGTACTGGACAATGCATCATCAAGGGGGGAGTGACACGTAGGTGGGGAGAAGAGTGAGGTTTGACTGTTTGGCGGGAATTGGGTCATTCTGGTCTTCAGAAAAGTTCTGAATTGTAATACTTTCAATAAAGCTTTCGACTATACTCTAAATGGAGTGTACTGAGGAATGCTGAATTGGAGGAATAGATCCAGAGACATCACAGTAACGAACAAATCAGACTAATATAAGAACATTGCAAATACATCCCATAATATCACTTTTTTCTGTGAACAAGAGGACAGCCAAATGACTTCATAATACAACTTTTAACTGTTGTATTATATTGTATTATATTGTTTATTTGATTGTTCTGCTGTACGCCACCCAGAGTCATGTATGTGAGATGGGCAGCTATATCAATTTAATAAATAAAATAGAATAATAAAATAAAATAATAAAAAAATAAATAAAAATAAATAAAATAAAATAAAATAAAATAAAATATAAAATAAAATTTTAAATGAAGGCCTTCCCGGGAAAACAGAACTAGGGACACATTGTTCAAACCACAAAGCTGGGCTTGCATAGCACTGAAAGTCACGAGAGAGGATTCTTATGTATGTTAGCAGTCCATCCTGAAGAGTCAAGGAGGCATGCTTCTCTCTCAAAGGACTCACCTTTCGCCTTGCCACAGCCTTGGAGGCCTTCCGAGTCTCAATTCTAAAGGTGCGGATGATCTGCGGAAGGACAGCAACGCATCACACAGTGCTCAGGCAGGAATTAGGAGGAGAAACAGGGATAATCTGTAGGGCCATCAATAATTCTGCATGTGACCTTATGTTTGACCATACGATAGTTAGGCTGAAAGTGTTAGCAGCCTGTACCCCAAAGCCTATTTCCCTGTGTCTGCAGAACAGGACCATGAGGAAAGGAAGAGGAAAAAGTCAAGCAGTATCAGCATCTTCAAACCAGGAGAGAATAAGCAGGACACAGGGAAAGCTAGTCCTGCCACAGGACACTAAAAAAATACAGTATATGGGGAAGACTTTCTCCTCTTCGCTAAAGAAAGGCAACCAGAGATGAAAACGGGGGTCAGTCTCATAGGATAGGCCTTACTAAATACCAAAGAATGAATAAAGAGACCACTGTGAGACTGGGAATGGGGAAGATGAAGGAGACATCCCTCAACCCTGCCCTCCACTCACCTTCACCTTACGGCCATCCTCCTCTTCTCTGTACTCAGTCACGGTCTTGATGTTTCCATTCACAACTTCTTTGGGAGGTGGGAGGGGTCCTGCAGAAGGAGTGGGGGAAGTTACAAAGAGTATGTGGGGTCCTGGAGACCCCTCATGCTTTGCTTCCTCCTGACATTCAGGTACAAATCTGGCTCCTACCTCCTTTTACAAGCTCTGGCTCGATGATCACACTTACACCTCCATTTCCGCTTACACCTCCATTTCCGCTTACACCTCCATTTCCGCTCAACACACCTGTCAGGGGAATATCTTTGAGCAGATCGCTGGTAATGCATTTATCTGTGATGGAAAAGTATAGGGAGGTCAGCTGCTACACACCCACAGAATTCTCTGTAACAGCAAAATTAGATGGTCAAGGACTTATCAATTTGGAAGCAAAGAAGTTTCACTCAAAATAAATTACATATTTCTCTAAGTACATGAAATTGTACAGTTCCACAATATTTTAAAAGCCCAAAATATAGCCAATATAGTGTACTTTCAGGACTGTATGTGTATTTGAGCTGATGTTTCCTACTGTTCAACTTCACTGTTATCCACTGGAACGTACTGCTTGTCAACTTAACTTATCCAGAAAGAAAATAGCATTATCAGCCTTACAATGCTATTAGGGAATAAAATCAGGAGAATGGTCCATATAAACTGTCTGTAGTATGTAAATGCAAAAACAAACAAATAGTAATGGAAACACGCAAGGAGACTGAACTTATGAAGGACTGAAAAATGTTGGGATTTATATAACTTGAAAAACAAAATCAGGTAGCTTTCAAAGTAAATTAATACCAGTGACGTTTTCTTGACATTGCTCCTTACTGAGATCTGGGCATAAGATTTCAAAAGGGACAGATGGGGAGATTTTGTGAGATAAAACCCACCATGGAAGCATGGAGCTACTCTTGGCTAAACGAAGAGCCAATTAAATGCACATTAAAACTCTCACCATCATCTCCTTCTTCTTCCACTTGGTCTGCCCAACTGGGCTTGGAGCTAAAACAGATAAAAATATCAAGTTAAGTACCTGATCTCAGTTTCCATAAATATATGTGTCCTCCTTCAATCTCATAATTCTGGGAGCTGGTCTTCTCAAATGTAGTACTTTTTATTACCCAATATTACAATATGCTCTTGATTCCATTCTAACTCATTTCCACCAAATTCATACTTCCTTCTTGAAATAGTAAGAAATAAAGACATTTCCAATCAGGCTTTAGACTGCTCTATCTATCTATCTATCTATCTATCTATCGCAGTAGACTCTGGGCGGTTTACAATAAATAATTACTATATAATTATTACTATATTACTATAATTATTACTATATTACTATAATTATTACTATATAATTACTAAATAATTACTAATTAATAATTACTAAATAATTACTATAATGGTAATTCCAGCCTTAAAAGTTTTTTTTCAGGTGGTTAATCAAAATATCTATTTTGGTGAACAGCTGTTATTTTCTCTTTTCCCACAATTGCTGGCAGAGAAACCATCCAGCTGACAGCAAGTTATAAATTATAGGATTAAAGTTCTGGCTTAGCTGAGTCAGGTTGGTGTAGTGGCTAAAGTGCTGGCCTAGAAACCAGGAAACTGAGTTCTAGTCCCACTTTAGGCATGAAAACTGGCTAGGTAACTTTGGGCCAGTCACTCTCTCTCAGCCCAACCCACCTTACAGGGTTGTTCTGGGGAAAATACGAGGCAGGAGTATTAGGTATGTTCACTGCCTTGAGTTATATATATATAAAAGGTGGGATAAAAATCTAAAAATAATAATATACCCCACTGTCAGTGGATCTTTTGAAATGATGGCTTCCACATCCTCCAACCCATTCACACAATTACCACTTTCTATCCCCATTCCAATTGTTCTATTACTTCCTTCTGAAAACTCATCTTATTCTGATCAGATGCCATTACACTGCACAGAAACACTTTTCAGTGCATAATTTGGGGTGGATTACTTACGATTTACAGGTGGGAGATTATACTATTGTGTAGAACAGTACACAGGAAAAAACTGGTTGGATTGGGAAGAGGCTTCCTCCTTAGCTCCTATACATTTGAACATGGAGGTTGGTGTGTTTTTCTGGTGATACCAGAGTTTATCATGGGAACCGCCTCCCCACAAACGAAATGGAACCACCCAGTCGAAGGTTTAGCTCCTCTCAGTGAAAATGGGGTCATGTTCACCACTCCATCTCCTTTCCCAGCACGGCTTCTCCCTCAATCATTGCATCTCCTACCCAGTGTACACCTGTGGGAATTCATGGCAGGCTTTACATCGTTATTTTCTCCCTCCCTTTAATGTTTTGTTTATATTATTGTTAACAGCAACCCACAAAAATGTTTAGAAAACGTTCAAAGCAGATGCAGCATTAAATATGACTTAAGAGAAAGGCTTCCTCGAACGCCTTGGATTGACTTTTTGTCCCCTGCTTGGCTCTCGTCTTGACTGCTGCACAATGGCGCGCGAGGAGTGGAGGCCCAACTTTGCCGAGAGTTAGCATCCCACCCTTGCACGCTCGCAGAGCAAGACATATGCTGGAGGCGCATACGTGTGCGTATGTGAATTCACACACACACAGATATACTTCTGGGTGCGTATACCTTTCGAATATCAGTCGACGACTTAACAGGTACACGTGTGTGCCTCCCTCCCTCCTTCCCCAGGGCCTCCCTCTCCTGTCATGCCCACGCAGCACGTGCCCCCTTCCCCGTTACACCTCCACCCCACCTCCCCGCTGGCTTTTCTCACTCGTAGTCGCCGGTCGGCATCGTCGCCGGTGGAAAAGCAGCAACCGGAGCCAAAAAACTCAGGCCTGGCTCGAGGGCAGGAAGTGGGTGCCACAACGCATAAGCGTGACGCACAGAAGAGCGCCGCAAGAGACACGAAGCATCCTGGGAGATGTAGTTTTGTTGCTCAACACAAGCGGAATTGTGCTCAGCCCCGCCTGCGTGCTATTTCAGACACGTGACAGGAGGGAAGAAGGTAGGATTAGTATTTGGATGTCATTGTACGTTAAAAAAAAGGCTAGAAAGTTAGTATAGCAGGAAGAGAGAATTTTCCCCCCAATACAGTGTGTTCTCTATTTTTAGCGTGGTTTCTAAAATGATGCATTTTTTTCCCCAAAAGAGCAGCTGCCGTTTGCTATCTGAAGGTGTACCATCTCGATCTGGTTATCTTATGCCATTATAGACGTAGGTCAGAGTGAACGAAGTCCTTTCGAGTTGTGTTGCTCGAAGAACGGACACCATTAGGGTCCTTTTCACAGACAACATAGTAGCAAGCTTTGGTTTATAAATGAGAATAATATAGTCCCAGGGAATATCTCAAAATATTAGTTCCCTGCATTAATACTTTTGCATCATACATATTTTAACCAACACATACTACTTTGCCCCACCCCAATGTGATTATTACTATTTTTATAGATGTCCAACCTGAGATTTTTTTAAAAGGTGCATTACTGCCTTTGAAAGAACATACTACTCAGTTCAGTGGGGCTGCTTTTGAATATATGCATAGAAAATTGTGGCATTGCCACTGGACTCTACTACAAAACCCCATACATGACATAAGATTGCAGTGCTCATTTTTGGTTCTGGAGTAAGGAGGTATTATATACTGCTCACCCAGTAGCTCAATTCACACATCACTTAACAACCATAATGCAATTTTATTTAGTTTTGGTTTAGCTAGTCAGGTAAATTCAGCCATTGTGGTTTATTAACCATGGCTTATGGTTTAGTATGTTGTGCAGACCTAGCCAGTTGTAGTTTATTGAATATGCCAAGGTTAAACTGACTCAACACGATGCATAAACTAGATCTCCTTAATCCCAACTCCATGCTCCAAGCCCCTATGCGCAGCTCCAGTGCCCTGTCATCAACCTCTCCGTATCCTGGACTTTCAATAGCTGTGGCTATTGAATACATGGTTGGCCTGTAATAACGCTCCCCTCATCCACAATTTAATAATGAATGAGAGGGCTGACCTAGTGTGTATTATCAAGACCTGGCTGAGCACAGAGAGGTGACTCTTCTTTCAGAAATGTGCCCACCTGGATTTTGAGGATGCAACCAAAACAATGGTGGCTTTCAGAAATGTTGCTCCACAGATAGCTGGTTATGAGATTCTACCAGTGAGATTAGGCCATAGGAATCGGATGGGACTGTTGCCACTATACCAGCCTTCCTGTTTCATAGTAGCATCCCTACCTGAGCTCCTTCAGGCCATGTCTGGGTTGACACTGGAGTTTCCCAAACTAATGGTACTGGAGAACTTTAATCTGCCATCTCTGGGCAGATTTGGAGGCAGCTCAGAAATTCATGGCTGCCATGAAAAACTTAAACCTGACCCAGATGGTTTATCTGACCCAGTTAAACCTGACCCAGATGCCAGTAAGGTAATGCTCAAGATCCTGCAAGGTAGACTCCAGCAATTCATGGAGCGAGAATTGCCAGATGTACAAGCTGGGTTTAGAAAAGGCAGAGGAACTAGAGACCAAATTGCCAATATCTGCTGGATAATGGAGAAAGCCAGGGAGTTTCAGAAAAATATCTATTTGTTTTATTTATTATTCTAAAGCCTTTGACTGTGTGGATCATAACAAATTGTGGCAAGTTCTTGGTGGTATGGGGATACCAAGTCATCTTGTCTGCCTCCTGAGGAATCTGTATAACGACCAAGTAGCAACGGTAAGAACAGAGCACGGAACAACGGACTGATTTAAGATTGGGAAAGGAGTACGGCAGGGCTGTATACTCTCACCCTACCTATTCAACTTGTACGCAGAACACATCATGCGACGTGCTGGGCTTGATGAATCCAAGGCTGGAGTTAAAATTTTGTAAACAGCCCAGAGTCCGTCCTCAGGGGGAGATGGGTGGTGATAAATTCATTCATTCATTCATTCAATCAATCAATCAATCAAGACTGTCAGCTTGCAGCTACAGAGGGCCCTGGATGAAACAGATTATCTGGGCCCCTTCCAGTCAGATTTCAGGTTGGAATACAATACTGAGACAGCATAGATCACGCTTTTAGATGACCCCTGGAAAGACCAGGATGGAGGTAGTGCATCCATTGTAGCCACTCTTGATCTCTCAGTGGCTTTTGATACCATCAATCATAGTATCCTTCTGAACTGACTTTGAGGTTTAGGACTGGGAGTTATGGTGTTATATTGCTTCTCCTTCCTCCATGGCCCTTTCCAGTTGGTAGAGGAGGAGAGATCCAGTCCAAGGCCCGTGCATTGTAGAGCTCCCCAGGGCTCTACTCTCTCTGTGCTCACATTTAACATCTACATGCAATTGCTAGGTGAGGTCATCCATTAGTATGGGGTCAGGTATCATCAATATGCTGATGAAACCCAGTTATTTATTTATTTTATTTATACTTCAACTTTTATTACCGCACCACCTCCCCCAGAGAGGACTCTGGGCGGTTTACAATACAACAATTAAATTTTTTAAATATAACTACAATTTAAAATACCATTCTCACCATTACAGTACTAATAAATTAAATATAAAATCCACTAGGCGATAGATGTTCTTTTAAAAGGGCTCTATGGCACCAGCCATCCCCAAGAGGAACTGTTCCCATTCCCATCCCACGCAAGGCGACAAAACCAGGTCTTTAAATTCTTCCGGAAGGACAGGAGCGATGGGGCCTGCCTCACCTCCGGGGGCAGAATGTTCCAAAGAGTAGGTGCCACCACGGAAAAGGCCCGCCTTCTGGATACAGTACATCTCTACCCTAGGCTGATCAAACAATGCCCTCACCGTTCTTTTCCAGTGTCTGGAGACTGAGAGGGTCTGGATGAAGAGTGACAGGCTTCAGTTCAATCATAGTAAGGCCAAGTGGTCATAGATTTTGGGTCCCCTTAGTCTGGGGATTCTCCACCTTTGGTCCTGGATGGGGTTGTACCCCCCCGACAGAAGTGTTGTGCAATTCCTCTTGGATTCTCGGCTCCTGCTGGAAGAACAGGTGGCAGCCATGACCAGATGGGATGCAGAATCCCATCTTGTGTGCCACTTGTGCCTGTTCCTGGATTGGGAGGCCCTACTCATGGTCATTCATGCCCTAATCACCTTCTGCTTAGACTACTGCAATGTGATCAACATAGGGCTGCCCTTGAAAATCATCTAGAAGCTGCAATTGATCCAGAATCAGTGGCACAACTAGTTATGGATGGACTGAGGTGCTCCCATGGACAATTCCAGATGCTGGTTATTACCTATAAAAACCTTGACGGCACAGGGCCGGGTTACTTATGGGACTGCTTGTCTCCAATTGTCTCTGCTTGGCCCATGAGATCCACATGCTTCAGGTCTCTTCCATAAACAATGGCATCTAGTGGAATCCAGGGGGTGTGCTTTTTCTGTTCAAGCCCCTGCCCTATGGAACATCATTCCCCCTGATGTTCAGACAGCCCAAACCTTCTGGTCTTCCACACCCGGCTCTTCATCTACTGTATATTGGGCCCCACTGTGGGATGAGCCCATATAGAACATAAGCCCTTCAATGAGATGGGCAACTCTGAATGCATGCTTACTACTTGACTACAGAGCAGACAAGAGGAGATGCTGCTGCAGGTGTGCCTTCACCTTTTAGCATTCCATTAACAATTTCCTGCAGGACTAATGGCTGCTTCACTGTAACCTGGACAATTCAGGCCAAACTATGATTCCGATAAGCTAATCAAAACTGCTATGCTATTACAGCCTGTGGTTAAGATGTTGTGCTAGTCACAATCTAACCCATGGTTAAATATGGTTTAGCATGTTGTGCAAATCAGGTTGTAAAGTGTTATTTTTCTAGGAGCAACAGAGAACTGCTCTAGTGAGATACAGCAAAGGTTTCTAATAAATAACCAGGCAATTTGATCTGTCCCAGTTAAGGTGATATAGGGATCAGAACGGCTTGTCACTGTGAACAGAATAAATGAGTAAGTACCGAACAGTCAGAAGATTGGTGTATCAGTGGTAGATCCCAGAGATGATGTTAGCCAAGTCATATGCAACAGGAGAAAATCATTTGGAAAAAGAATCAGGAATGGCCCTCTAATAATTTATAGGAGATTTATTTGAAGAAATATTACAACATATAAAAACTACATAAAGTATTATTTCCACTTGTATAAAGTGGTTGATTAGTTTTCAATACAATGCATAATAAAAACATCCTCCACTCCCCCAACTCACACACGCACGCACACACGCACACACATGGATAGGCACTGCACAGTTGATCATTTGAGAATGGCAGCGGGAACATTGAAACAGTTTCAGAATGTCAACCAAGTAGACAAACACTGTTCACAAATACAGGCTTGAAAGGAGAGAGACAAAACACATACACGCAAAAAAACCCTGAACAAACCAAAACCTCCAACAATTTTCAGTGTGTCCAGAGGTAAGAAAATAAACCAGGAATATAACAGAAGAACATTAAAAATTATCAGTGCATGTTTGGGTGTTCAGGTGCTGGAGCTGAGGCGCAGCAGGAGATGGGCAATTTACAAATTAATTTGAAGTGTCCATCTTTTCCTGTTCGATGGCATCTGTAGAGGAACAAAACATCCCACAGCTAGATATTGAAAAAATGTAGCCACATTAAAGCTCTCACGGTCCTCTGAAAACAACTGATCAGTTTATCACTCTCTTCTGGGTTTGAAAGAAAATGGCCTCCTGCCTACAGGCTTCCCAAGTGCCACTGGGCACAGCAGCCGGGCATCTCTGTATGTACAGTACTTCGAAACTGTTAAGGCAGGGGTCGGCAACCTGTGGGCCGCGGGCTGTTAGGAAGTGGGCCGCAGGGCGAGCCGGAGCAGCTGATTGGTGGGGGCCTGGAAAGGGAAACGCCTCCACCCATCAGCGCATGGCAAAGGGCGGAGGCGGGCCGAGGAGCGCGAGGCCCGATTGGCCACAGCTCGCAAACCGTGTGTGTGAGTGTGTGTGTGTGTGTGAGAGAGAGAGAGAGAGAGAGAGAGACCTCGAGTCCTGCTGAGGGGGGAGGGAAGGGCGGTGCTGGGGAGCCGAGAAGCAGCTTGGGGAGAATCTGCCGCCTGCAAACCCCACCCCCCCATCCGCGCGATTGGCTGCCGCCTGCAAACCTCACCCGGTCCTTGGAAAATTTTTTCCCACGGAAGTGGTCCCTGGTGCCAAAAAGGTTGGGGAGCCCTGTGTTAAGGCATTTCAGATGGTGGCCACCATGTTTCTTGTCTCCATGCCAGCACCCCTAAGACAGTGGACTGTTTGGACAAAGCTTACTTAGGAATCCTAACTGTGGGACTCACTATGGGGTGCTCAAAGGAACTACAGTTCTAACCTATGCAGGACCAGATGGGGTTGTGTTACTTGCTTTGCAGCAGGTGCAAGACTGCTGGAGCGCTTGAAATACAGAAATCTCGCGCCCTCTTTCAAATAAGTTTGATGACATTCCAGTAACGTACCTGTGGCATCCTCTTTCATTTTTGCCAACACACACAGTTTGATTTCTAGCCCGATGGCTTTTGCCAGAGGTGGAGGCACTGCATTTCCCACCTGCAGAACAGATTACAAGCAAGGGTGAAGAGGTGGCACACATACCATTCACGCCTGAAAAGTAGACGACCACATATGGCAAAGCCCGACTCTGGCTGCAGGGCCACTAAATGGAAGGCGTCTGCACTGTGAGCAAAGCTGGTCCTGAGGAAGGTAGGAAACATCCCTCTCCCCTTCATATTCCATTTCATTGCATCAAAGCCCTGACACATCTGCAAACCTACTGTTGATTGAGCAGGCATCTGTGACAGACACCAACACACAGAGAGATGCTTTTATATCAAATACATTTTACTACATTTTATCAAATGTGTCCTAGCCTTGGCTATCAAGAGTACAAAAAACTGGAAAGCTCTTTTCATCAAATCTCAAATCTGATACTGTAATTCATAAGTCTCCCCTCACAAGCATATACTCTTCCTTGATGGATGCAGTGACGGTTGTTTCTATCATAGAGAGCCCTTCTCAATTTATCCCAATACATTTCAGGAAGCCATTTTTGTACTTTTGTACTTCTTTCCTTTTCTCTGTTTTTTAGGTCTTTCCTAATGAAGAGTTCTGGACTGCTGGGTTGATCTTAATAAAGTTATCATCCAGCTATGGATCTTTTCCCACTTTTGAAGTGTCTTAGAAAATACTATGTTTAGCCAATTGGGGTGGAGTTTATCCCTAGAAGAAAAGGATTTTAATCTGAACAACAACAAAGAATCTTTGCTGAAATCTAGCAAAGTCACCAAATGAGACATTTCAGTATTCTCAGCCACTGATTTGGCTATCTCACAAGTTTTCAATCTTTTTTTTCTATTTGGGTTCCTGTGGACAGTACTTGGGGGAGGGAGAATATAAACACCACCTACAATGATTCTGCACTCAAGTCCACAAGCTCCATCTTGGAGCTGAAAAGCTCATGGCTTTACCATCTACTATCCAGCTGAATTTTAGATGATCTCCTTCTCCTTCCCAATCTGTGTTAATTTGGTTGACCCTAATAAGGTTATGATCCAGTTATAGTCCCCACCCTTCCCTGCCATGGACCAGTTAAGCTGTGATACTAAAATATTGGAAACCTTAAATACTTCACAAGTTCTTATAAGCTGTTCCAGCAAACATCATGTTTGATAAACACGAATCCTCTAAAAAGAAGTGCAAATGGAGGAGAGAAATTCATACTGTTGTCAGATCCTTTATTTTTTCCCCCCATGGTTGTTTTCTAGCACTAACTTGCAAGCAACTAAGTAAATTAACAATAACAGAAAAGCATTCTCAAAATTGCTACAGGAGGAAAGTGGTCTTTTGCTGGGCACCATTTCTTTCAAATGCTATTAAGGGTTGGAGCAACAAAACAAGGGAGAGTTCAGATTCTAAAAAGCCAGAGTGAACATTTTACATATAGAAATCCCCTCTAGGAAGGCTCTGCAGCCACCTACCTGTCTGTGCTTGTCCAGTACATTTCCAAAGAGTCTGTAAGTATCGGGGAATCCCTGGGACCGTGCACATTCCCGCACACTCACTACCCGGTGCTGTTCAGGGTGAAGCACACGACCCTGGAAAGAGGAGAACAGAGTCACTGAAGTGGCCTTTTCCAGCTGTGTGTTGAGGTCTAGTGGACTACCATGTTTGGGGCCACGGTTGATTAACCCAACCAGGTTGCCCCAGGGTGTATATGGGCCACTTATCATTCCTCAAGCACAGAAATACTGTGTCATCCTCCAGCTGCCCTCCGCCCACTGGGAAGGCAACCTTTGCCTGTCTTTTCCTGCTACATGCCACAAGCAGTGTTTTCCAACTCGTGCCAGCTCAAGTTGTGCTGTCTGCTTTGCGTGGCACACTTCATTTCATGTTATAAAACCCCTTCACTCCAATTGGTTTACGTGCACTGTGTCAGGGACACCTCTTTACTCTGGTCACCGCACCCCATGGTCGTTTCATCCTGGACTGCTGGACCAACAAAAAAATACTGCCCCCCCCCCTTTTTAACAGGTTCACCAATGGAACATGGAATGCTGGGCTTGTTTTTTTTAACAAGTTCATTGATGGAACAGGGTGGCCCTTTAAAAAACAAAACAAAAAGCCCTGGGTGAAATTCCTAAGAGTTCTGCCAGTTTTCCCACATAGTCCAACTGATTGCAACAATTGTTAAATGGCGGTGTTTTCTGATTTTCCTAATAGCATCTACAAAGCCAATAAAACAAAGTTAAGGAGCAGAGAAAAACCAATCCCTTCTCTAAAAGAGGGAGT
Source organism: Charina bottae (assembly GCA_023362775.1). NCBI lineage: Eukaryota > Metazoa > Chordata > Lepidosauria > Squamata > Charinaidae > Charina > Charina bottae. The sequence goes on along the minus strand of JALMGJ010000021.1, from coordinate 11,093,654 downwards.
CCTTTCAATATAGCCTCCCTGTTCACCAGAGCCGGTCTCCCTGTGTAGGGAACTGTGGGAACCCTATAAAGCCAGAGAAGCTACAAGCAAGAAAGTACAAGCAAAGAGAATAGGAGAACAGGCAATACACTGGAACATCTGAGCCACTGGGCTCCTTCCACGCCCCTTTCCTTCACTCACCTGTTTCCCCATGGGCTCGGGATTGGTGACCGTCGTGCTGAAGAATCCGTCCCACTCTAACCTTCCGTACAAGCCTGCCCAATGGTTGTGCCGGTTCCCAGTGTGGGGCAGACACCAAGGGATCAGGGTGTTGAACTGCCGGTCGGCGGGGTCACATGCCTTGCCTGGAGGGCATGGAATGGGATTCAGGTTACCTTTCACTGAGAGTGTGGCTAGGGATTTCCTTTGACCTTTCAGTCTGCTTTGCTTCATCAGAAGCAGGAGTAGGGCTGCTAGAACTGGGGACTCCTTCCCCCACCCAAGCTGAAGGAAGGGGCAGAGGCGGCTGCAGTTGCATCCCAGATCAACGAATAACTCTGAGACAAATACCAGCTCAGTCCCATTGCTTCAAGAAACTCCCCTAGACTTGCTAGATCAGGTAAAAAATGGAACCGGATTGTGACTGTAGCACGAGCTGGAAGGGATTTGGGAAGCAGGGCTCTCCCTCTCCGTTCCCACCGAATGGCATTCGTTTTGGCCACGAGCACATGCAGTCCCTTCTTGGCATCAAAAAGTGTGCTGGGATTAATAGCCTCTTTCAAAGCAGGATTGTTGGACTGGGTGTCCTGCTGAGATCCAACTTCCAAAGTACCAAATTAATTTGTGTTGACTAGAATGGGTTCAGCAGGCAGTGGCTGCCATATGAGGCCAAAACGCAGGAAGTTCCATAGAGATGCAGTGAGATTTTGACCATTTGGATTCTTTTAAGAGTGGCTTAAAATATTATTATTCTGTTTTGAAGGGCTAATGGCTGCATTCTATGGATGACCTGTCAAAACCATTCTCTCTACCCAGAAAAGCCAGATGTCGTACCTTCAGCACAGGAGCAGACCCCCCGCAGAGCTCCTGCGCTGCTCCGCCCATTTTTCTTCTCATGGTGTGTATAGCGTAGCTTGCGGGTGGTTGTGCCATCAGAAAGGCGCACTTCAATGTTGGGCAGATCACGCCAATCTGAACCTGGGGCGAGTGGGATGTGCCTCATCCGTGCAGCTACCAATGCACTCATATCCTAGCAAGACAAAGCACAGAGTTACCCTGAGCACTTGGGTTGCCCCTTCCTTCCTCTGTTAGCAAGGACTGCACATGTCAGACTACAAATTAAATGTGCTACCCTGGTGCATTTCCCAAGGGGGCACAAATGCCATTAAATTGTCTAAGCACAGGGGAAGAGGGAGGGACAACACAAGACATCTGGCAGTGGCTTGGGGGAAAGAGAAACTGCCAGAGGATTATTCTGTGCCATTTTGGGTGATAAGACTCTGAAATTTTTCCTACAATTTTTCTTGCCGGTTAGGGTAGAGATGCTCTTTCTACCACCCAGCATGTGATGGGGAGCAGACCGATATGGCATTCATAACCGCCCAGAGTCCCCTTTGGGGGAGATGGGGCGGTGATATAAATTGAATTATAAATAAATAAATAAATAAATTCAGCAAGAGGGGCAGTCCACCAAGCCAAATACCCAATGACCCAATTTTCTTAAGTTCTGTACCGGCAATCATTGCTCTTGCCACCCTGCCCTATGTCTTTTTCTAAGTTCTGGAGCAGAATTACTCCTCTATAACTAAAGGTTGGAAACCTTTCTCTTGGGCTTCCTGGAAGCGATTGGATTTGCTTCAAATAATCCTTGATTTTAGGAAACTCTGTCCTCAGTGCACTATATTAAATAAGCCTCATCCCCCCCTCCCCCCAGCAGGCCAGATAAAGACTATAAGAGCAGGTACTTCTTCACCTTACAGATATGATCTCTGAGGATGGGCTGATACTGGGAACCTCGAATTTGCCTCTGGAACCAGGATTGTGGCTCCCCATTGTAGGAGATTTCAAGTGCTGACGCTCCATTCCTGATTTCAGGAAGGTCAGACATAGTGTCCCGGACTGTGATGGTTCGGAATGGGCCCGAGTAAGTCCTAGAGCACATGGAAAGAACGTAACGTAAAAGATGATTGCTGTTCGACTCTCCCCTTTTTCTAAAATATGATGTAACTCCACAACAAACTCACAACAGCTTTCCAGATATGTTGGGGCTGCAACTCTCCCAAATTCAGGATAATCTTTCGTTTGTGTGGAAAAACCGACCATGGCCATGCACTTACTTTTCTTGTAAGATTGTTGGCCCCGTTCCCCAGCCCCCAACGAAAGCATCACTAGCTAGATCTGGGAGCTGGCAATCACCTTGTTATATTGCTAACAAACTTCTTATCATCCACCACCACGCTGAGCTGGCAGGCTCGGGGAGCAAAAACGTGCAGGGGTTCAGGAAACATGGGAAGTTTCTCTCCAGGAGCTGCAGCCAACACAATTGCTCTCCTGCGTGTCTGAGCTACTCCGTACTGCCCAGCCTAGATGAAGGAGGAAGAGAGGAGGTGAAGGAGGAGGAGGAGGAGACAAGTTATTCTGGGGAGTGGGGGGGGAGTGATACATTTTTCTTAAAAAACAAACCAACAAACCTTTCCTAACTTTTTTACTAAAATAGTATGCTAACCTCTATTCCTAGTGCCATAAAACACTAGTAAAAAACACTGAAGTTTTAAAACACCAGTCCACTCTGGGAAAATAAGATGATCTTCCCCTGGCATCAAAAAGACCACGATAGACATGCTAGGTAAGCTATTTGGGGAAATACATTTCAGATACAGACTAGACCAGACCAAGGACTGTCAACAGAGAACCATCAGATGTCCCAGGGGAGTTCATAAGCCAGACAATGGAATCAGCCTTCCTTCGCTTGTCCTCTGCAGCTGCTGATAGTTGAGCACGCAGTCTATATACCCACCCCTAGGAAACTCGTTGAGGGCCGGTCTGGTGTAGTGGTTGAAGATGCTGGACTAGAAGCAGGGAGACCCGAGTTCTAGTCCTCCCTTAGGGACAAAAGCCAACTGGGTGGCCAGCACGCTCTCGCAACCTTAGATTGGGAAGTCATAAAACATCCTGGAAGAAGGTGAACTGCCAAACCACTTCCAAAAATGTTGCCAAGAAAACTGCACGGACCTGTCCATGTAGTCATCTGGAGTCAAGACTGACTTGAAAGACCATGACAACCACCAGAGATTTCCTAGGTCAGCTTTCTCAACCTGGCACTGTCCTGATACACGGAAGTTATCAGGCTGCAAAAGGATGATTTCTATCCCCCGTTTTGCTACCCAAGAACCCCTGTACTAAAGAGGAAATATAGGAAAGAACTGCCACAAGATAACCTAATGGTTCTCTGTTTTTGTGGTGATTATTTAGCTCCAAATCTAGAGGGATCTTTCCCTTCACGTGAACCTGCAAAACACACACACACACAGTTCACCATGATCCCAGCCTTAGTAAAAGGGCCGACTATCGTACCTGCAGCACCCCAAAAGTGCACTGGTAACCCATCCGGACAAGGCACCGCAGGGTGAGCTTTAGCACCATAGAGCGCTTGAATGAGACAAAGTTCCTGACGTTCTCAAGTAGGAAGAACCTCGGCCTGTAGTAGTCACAGTAGCTGGAGAAGATAAGGACACTGCAGGTCAGCTGTGCTCTCTCTTGATCCCAGCAGCAGGCACACGTCCTTGCTCAAGAACTTGTGGCAACAGGCACAGTCCATACCCAACAAGCCTTCCACAATCCCAAGAGAACCCAACACAATCACATACATTCACTGGAGCAGTCCTTTCCCAAGTTGGTGCCCTCTAGATCTACAGGACATCATTTCCCAGTATCCCAACCCACCATGGCCAACAGGATACAACATTTCTGGAGGGCACATTACACCCTTGCTATCATAATACAGACAGATTCAGCATCCACCACCACATCCTGTGAAACTGTAGCTCTGATTTAGGGACCAGCTTACAGCAGCCTTGCCCAACCTCATCCCCACGAGCTGTAGTCCCAACACAGCTGGAAGGCAACAGGCTGGGGGGTGGAGGTGAAGCGGGATGAGGACCAGCTTAAGGAGAGTTGACAAAATGCAACCATTGACTTCAGTCACCTGAGGAAGGAAACAACCAGAGAGTTCTTGAACTTGGAGTAGGTGCGAGAATTGAAGCGGTTCATCCCACTGAAGCCTTGGCAAGGGGGGCCACCACAGAGCATCTCCACATCCCCCTTCTGGGGCAGCTTCTGGCCCAGGGAGTTAGTCTTCTCACCCGACATTACCAGCTTAAGCAGGACATTGCAATCCTCTGTGAACACCGTGGTGCTTGGATTGTTCAGGCGGAAGGCCTGCGCAGCTGGTTCCCACATCTCAATGGCCCAGAGAGTGTCTGAGACGCCTGACGTTGGCAAAATAGAACAAGAGGAGTTCATATTAGATGGCTTGCTTCCAAGACCCAGAACACAAAAAATTCCTTCCATTCCATAAACAGAACTGAAACCCTTGTTGGCTCTACTTCTTGGCTATCAAGGTCATGCCCTCCCCCAGCCACCCAACCGTTCTTCCCAATTGCCTTGCCTGCTTGGTGGAACCCTTCTGACAAGCCTCCACAACCAGAGAAGACATCCAGAGTACGTAATTTTGGGGGCTTCATCACAGAAGCTTCAGGCTCGCTGTATTCAGATGCTCCTGAAGATTTCACTTTGCTTTTACCTGCATTGGGAGGGGGGGAAAGTGTGTGTATATGTGTCTCTTTGCATTAAGAATTGCTGCCTTGATTTCAAAGTAACCATACCAGGACTTGCATTTTTAAATCTCTTTCAGTGCTACTTTAAAAATATTAGATATCCAGAGTTGAATCTACTTTACAACAGAATAGACTTATTAATTGTTAGCATTTTTAAGATTCAGATCCTACCTTTCTCCTGGAGCCCAAGGCAGCATCCATAGCACTTTCCTCCCAATTTCTCTCACAACAACTACCCTGTGAGATAGTCTGGGCTGAGAGAGAGTGACCAGCCCAGAGTCACCCAGTGAACCTCCATGGTGGAAAGTAGACTTGAACCTGGGTCTCTCTAGTTCTAGACCAATGCTAAAAGAAGATGTCTTCTGGACAACTTGTATTCCACTGTTTACAATTAATGGACTGGACATGGCCTGATAGGTCTGCAAGTATTCCTCTCAATATTTGTATGCCTTAGGAACAAAAGTGAACTTTCTAAATAAGCTAAGCATGATAACTTGGGACTGTGGGAAGGAGAGCAAGGAGAAGAGAATCTTTTCCATTCAATCTTGCCATGATTAATTCTTCTTCATAAAAGCCTATATGGATGGCTATCTTCCTAAACTGTGAGAAATAGGACAGAATGGGATGTCTGCATATGTAACAAAATGGAAGAAATCAGCAAGCTATCTTCAACAGACTCACATTATGAGTATATCCAGTCCCCTGTAATCTAGAGGTTCACAATAATTTTAGGACTTTTACTGTTGGACCGCTCAAACATGCTCAAACATTATTGCAATATTCTAACCCGTACACCTGCTAAATATATGTGTGAATTTATGAATTATATGGAAACATCCCAAACAGTTAAGAGAAATGGAAGTGACACTCGGATAAGTCAAGGGTGTGACTTTATACTCTGCATTGACCTTTGCTCTTTACTAGAACCACAGTGCAAAGTGCTGAAAATACATTTAACTAGCATATTATTTATTTGTTTATATTAAATTTAGAAGGCCACCCAACGCCAGAAGATTCTGGGTGCTGTACGACATTAAAAGCAATAGAAACAAAAGAAAACAAAAGAAAAAGGAGAAAAGTACAGTGTACTTCCCAGAAGAAAACATTCAACTACTATATGAAATCCTAAATGGGGCTCACCACCCACCCTAACCCAACTTCTGGGGCAAAAGCCAAGTTTTCAAGGACTTTTTGAAGATACTCAGGATGGATCTCTTGGAGGATGTTATTCGAGAGGGCAGGCCCCCTGGCAGAGGCGGCCCGCTTCCAGGCTCCCATCAGATGATGTGGTTTGATTGATGGGCCCAGAGCATGCTCAACCTGTCTGATTGTACAGAATGGGCAGAAACTATCGGAGACAGACAGTCCCTCAGATACACAGGCCCTATGCCAAAGGAACCAGCACCTTGAATTGCACCCGAAAGCCTACTGGCCAGTTGCTAAAATCAGTTTTGTTCTGCAGGATTTGCACTGACCTGGTTCAGGATCCTATTTTTCTCCACAGGAGTGATATTGCTGGCCTTGGACAATACAGTGAAGATTTAAATTATTTAGCAACCAGTCACTTACCTTTTCCTTTCCCTTTTCCCTTTCCTTTATTTCCAGAACTACGGGCATGATAAGGGGGGTCTTCAAAGCTTTTTGTTTTTGCATTATATGCCTGGAAATTAAAAAAAAACTAATTCAGGCTAAAGACACATGCAGTTCTGATAATTTCTTAGATTTCAGAAAATATTGGTGGGAAGTTTAGGCAGCATTTATAGAATGAAGCTGTAGGCTGGAATGAATTTCTGTTGTGAGAGGGCAACTAGGCCCTAGTTCAAGGGTCGGCAAACTTTTTGAGCCGAGAGCCATTTTGGTATGCTCGTGCACATTTTTAAGTGCTCGAGAGCCAGGGGGCGGGGTTTGCGGGCGGGGGCCAATCGCGTGGAAGGGGGCGGGGTTTGCGGGCAGGAGCCAATCACGTGGAAGGGGGAGGGGTTTGCGGGCGGGAGCCAATCGCGTGGAAGGGGGCGGGGTTTGAGGGCGGGGGCCAATTGCGCACACTTAGGGCTGTGGGGTGGAAATGTGCTGCTTTTGCACGGAGAAAAAGAGTAAGCAGAGCAGCAAGGAAGAGGTTAAGGCAGGGCTTTCCAAACTTTTGCCGTTGGCGACACACCAACGGCCAGCCCACAAAAACCTGGAAGCACCGCCGGTTGTGGCTGCGGCGGCAATGGCTGCCCCTTCGAAAGGGCAGGCTCCGGGGACCCCGAAAATGCCCTCGGTTCTGGCAGGGAGGCAAAAGCCTCTCTTCCCCTCCCCGCACGCACACGCTGCCCTGGAGTGGGGTGGAAGTTCTCCCCGCAGAACAGCTGGCGCAGCTTGCGCGCAGCCTCCCTGCCTAAACTGAGGGCATTTTCGGGGTCCCCGGAGCCTGCCCTTTTGAAGGGGCAGCACCTCGGTTTAGGCAGGGAGGCTGCGCGCAAGCAGCGCTCAGCTGTTCTGCGGGGAAAACTTCCACCCCACTCCAGGGCAGCGTGTGCGTGCGGGAGGGGAAGAAAGGCTTTTGCCTCCCTGCCAGAACCGAGGGCATTTTTGGGGTCCCCGGAGCCTGCCCTTTTGAAGGGGCAGCACCTCAGTTTAGGCAGGGAGGCTGCGCGCAAGCAGCGCTCAGCTGTTCTGCGGGGAAAACTTCCACCCCACTCCAGGGCAGCGTGTGCGTGCAGGGAGGGGATTTTCGGGGTCCCCGGAGCCTGCCCTTTTGAAGGGGCAGCACCTCAGTTTAGGCAGGGAGGCTGCGCGCAAGCAGCGCTCAGCTGTTCTGCGGGGAAAACTTCCACCCCACTCCAAGGCAGCGTGTGCGGGGAGGGGAAGGGAGGTTTTTGCCTCCCTGCCAGAACCGAGGGCATTTTCGGGGTCCCCGGAGCCTGCCCTTTCAAAGGGGCAGCGGCAGCAGCAGCAGCAGTGCTGCCCCTTCGAAAGGGCAGACTCCGGGGACCCCGAAAATGCCCTCGGGTCCGGCAGGGAGGCAAAAATCGCGCGTGCAGGCTGCCGGGCTTCCCGACGCACAGCTGATTGGCGCGGATTATTTCCACTCCTGGTGGCCTGGCAGCGCGCGCGCACGCGATTTTCACCTCCCTGCCAGAACCGAGGGCATTTTCATCAGCGCTTCCGGCTTGTCACGCGACACACTTGGGGGCCCCGGCGACACAGTATTGTGTCGACACACAGTTTGGAAAGCCCTGGGTTAAGGCGATGGGCAAGTGCCCGTCGTCAAGATGGCTGCCGGAGACGGAGGCTTCCAAACTCTCGCGAGACTGTGTGAAGCCCGTCCCCGGAGGAAAAAGAGAGGCTGGGCCTAGTATGCCCACAGCCACGCACACCATGCCCGCTGCCGCGCCTGCCCTGCCACGCCTGGAAGAGCCACACTCAAGGGGCCAAAGAGCCGCATTTGGCTCGCGAGCCGTCATTTCCGACCCTTGCCCTAGTTAATGTCCCTCTTCCAGCCATACCTATAACAGCACTTGCCTATACAGCACCCACTCGCCAATATACAGGTAGTCCTTGCTTAACATTTAATGACGTCATTAAACGTCATTGTTTAATGACGGTTCAGATTTACGATGGTGCTGAAAAAAACCGACTTATGACTGGTTCTCACACTTGCAACGGTTGCAGCATCCCCACGGTCACATGATCACAATTTGGGCGCTTGGCAACCAGTTCGCATTTATGACCATTGCAGCATCCCGTGATCATGTGATCGTCATTTTCAACCTTCCGGCCTGGCTTCTGGCAAGCAAAATCAATGGGGAAACCACATAATTCACTTAATGACCACGTGGTTCTCTAAATGCCTGCGGTGATTCGCTTAACAACCGCCGCAAAAAAAAAAAGTTGTAAAATCGGGTCAGATTCACTTAATTACTGCTTCACTTAGCAACCAAAATTCTGGTCCCAGTTGTGGTCGTTAAGCGAGGACTACCTGTATTGGTGAAAAATAGTGGAAAAAGCCACCTCTAAAAAGTAGAAACGATCAGAGCCACTGGCAGAGTAATCCTGGATGTTTCCTGTCAAATCCTCCCCATACACCACTGTGCAGCGGCCCTGCACGTCTTTAAACTCCACTGTTGCTTCTTCATCGCTCCAATAGAGCAAGTTGATATCTGCATGGTAGCTGGCTTTGACCGATTTGTGCGTGTTTTCTGGCCTAGAAAGACAACAGAGACACTTCTGTTGAGGAAGATAAGGCATCAAACCCAGGAACACCTACATAATGGGAAAGGAATGAGCTTTTCTCAGTTAAACTATGGTGATAGGGGAGGGGGACTCTTAAATTCTCTTTAAGAAACCAGTAACTGAAGAATACATTTCATTTTGTGTTGTTTCCCTCCTCCTATTTGCATATAACATAACAAAAATGAGATTGAGGCCTCATTTAACACTTTGTGGGTCCCCAAGAGCTGCACTGAGTAAGGGTGATGATCCAAAGTAGATGAAGCCAGGATTTTAAAGTTTTTTTAATTAGCTTTATGTGGGCGTTGTTTCAAAATATTATATTAAGCCAATTTTAGGGCATATCCCTAAAAGATATGCATTTACCCAAATGGCAGGAAACGATAACACCAACTGTTGGTAACTTTGGTCAGAGGTAGCTCTGGGGGCTTCAAGAAAATGGAGGGTTGGCTGAAGCCCTGGGGCCTCAGGTTGCACACCCCTGTTCTATAGGACTACCCAAGCTAGCTCCTTCTGTGTTTAGTCTGTCCTGGTCATCATTCCATTGTAGCATCAAAATTTGTATGCTGCCTCGTGACCCATTTTATTTATTTAAGAGAGTTCAGCTCCACATGGGCGGTCCAGGCTTCTGGGTCTTTGCCCCAAGTTATTGGAGCATGGTTTCCATCTAGCGATATGTGTGGATCATGTATCTAGTTACATTTATCATGCTGCTGTCTATTCTTGGGACAAGGAGGTCAACTGGAAATTCTTTCCCAGTTACCAACAAGATGCTAATGGCTACTTGCCTATAAAGTTTGTACACGTGCAGTTTAATTTCAGCTTCATTGGGCCTGCCACTGCTGCGGATGTTGCAGTAGATTGCCTTGATTCGGCCAATGCGGTATGGGTCGGGTGCATCTTGGTTGCTCCCTTTGATATATTCAGAATATTTGCGGTAATGCTCAGGATAAAGCTCTTCGTTGACTGCTTCCTTCTTCTGGCGTTTGGTTGGGCTGGTCAGCCTCAGGCTAGCAAGAAGGAAAAGTGAGAAAGAAAAAGGTTCTGTGAACTGGAGGCGTTTCCTGCTTCCTTTCAGGCCATGGACATTCAATCAAATGATTTATGCTGACATGAATTTACAGGCAGTTGATTGGCGAATTAATTATTCTATCACCTGCCTTTTAACCAAACTAATTGCATTCTTAAACTACTTTAAATACTGAAATGCCACTGAGTTAAACCCTTCCCAACCTCATCCCCCACCAGTTTGCAACTCAAGTGACTGGGCTTTTATCCACGCCACCCACCGGAAAAATCTCTAACGCTTTTCCGATAGATATATCCTGCTACAAGAGGGGATCCTTAAATGAATCACAATTTAACTCTCCTCGTGAAATAAATTTAACTCTCCTTATAAAATAAAATTTGGAACTATTCATCCCCAAATTATGCACTATTTCTAGATGCATTTGCCTCTTTGGGCATCACGGATCCATTTCTTAACTCTGACTGGGTGCATGAACCCTCCCCAAAGCAAACCCTCCTCTGGTTCCAGCTGAAATCAGGACCAACCTGAACTGGAAGGCTTCTGGTAGAAGGAAAACTCCATCTCCCACCCGGTACTGCACCCCATTTTTTGTTGCCATGCTATAGAACATTTTCCCTTCTGATTCCTCCTGAGGTTCAAGGACTTTGGGGATCTCCTTCTGCCTGGCCTCATCCAAACGAGCGCAACTCATGCAGAACCTGGGAGAGAAGCAGATGCCTGTTTTGGACTGGGGAAGCCAGAAAAACATACAAAACCATCAAATCACCTCACTATCTCCCTGCCCCCCCACCCCCAGCATTTCTGAGTCTGTACAAACAATTCAAAGCATCTGAAGTACCACCACAAATTGGTATCATGCAGTACATGAGCATTTTTTGAGGATATACAGTATGTCCTCCCCTCTTGATAATGCTACTTGATTTACTGCCAATTGCTCCTTTTGTCTTCTAATACCTCAATGGCCTAGGTTTTGTTTTTTTGTTTTTCTTTTTATGTCTTCCATCAGACAAGGAACTTAAGAATGGAAACATTTATATATTTTCAAAAATATAAATGCTTATTTCTTCATCCCAGCAATCTTTGGGAGAAAGCTGAGTGAACCAGATTAACAGTTCTTGAGACTGAATGTCTGCATGCTATTTTGCAACTCTTGAACTTAATGCAGACACTGTCTCAAGTAGATTTGGGATTATGTAGACATCTGCACATTTATAGATTTTCTGCTTTATCTTCGGACTCCCACGCCATTTAGTCCTGTACACTAACTTGTATTTGTTGTCTTCTGTGGGCTGGATCTTCGGCGGAGTCTCAAACCTAGCATACTCTTGGTCATACCACATTTGGTAGAAATAGGTCCTGCCATCATCTTCCACCATTTTGATCTCCACATCAAGTCCTCCCTATGAGAATAATTGAGGCGGGAGGAGGAGGAGAAAGAAAAAAAAACCATACCGATTACCCAATGATTGCAGAGATACAGAACCTACTGCAGTTAAGAGAGAAGTTGGCAGAAGAGAGGTAGAGGCCTGGAGCTCTGTGTTTTAATGCCATCTACCAGAAAGACTGCTCTTGATTTCTTACTGCATATTAGAATTGACTGACTTCTGCACTGTATCAGAATAAGCAAGTCAGGAGTCAGTGCACAGCCCAGCAAAGCTCACCAGGTCCACTTCTTTACCTGGTTCCTCTGCCACGATTTGTAAGTATTTTGGCCTCCTACTGATGGTAGCTGCCAGTCTCTTATTTGCATCCACTTTGAGCTTATCCTGACAGCAACTCGACAGAAGGCTGCCACAGGGTAAGGCTAATTTTTATAGCCCACACCTGAGGTAGGCTCACCCGTGACAGGCTGTCGCTGCTGTCAGTAGCCATATTCATGCATGAGAGGGACTGCAGGAGCACAACTGGCAGGGGTCCAAATTGCAATGGCTAGGGTGTCGGGAGCTGCAAGCAAAGGAAGCCTGCCGAGCCATGCCCTAAGAGCTGGAGCCAGGCAAAGGAAAAAGAGATGTATGGAAGGTCAGTCAGTTCCTCGGGCTGTGAATTGCTACTGGGTTGGATTGGGGAAGATACTAGGGAAGATTCTCCAATAAACCATCAGGGCCCTGTACTGTAGCTCACCAGTACAACCCCTGAATCACATGACCAGAATTAAGCAGCCAGGTACCAAACACAGTACAGTCTCCAGGGATGAGGGGGGAGATAATGAAGTAATACAGAAAACCTCCAGAAAGGCTTTACATGCTTCCTTTACTATGCCTATCAATCCCACACAATGATTTTAAAAAAGGGAAGGTGAAAGTTGTCTCTAAACTCTTCCACGGCTGTCATAGCATTATCACCATCCATCTTGCAGCCAACAACAACAAAAACACCCGACCACAAACAAAGAAAAACCATGACCTCAGAAAGGGAGTCCTCCTCTGGCTTTAGCTGTGAGGAAAAAAGTGGGAGGAAGTTGTGCTCTGTATGCTACCTTGAGCTACTGTATGAAAGGCAGGGTGTAACCCCAACAAATAAATTAATACTGTAAACAAATAGGTGCCAAAGTAGTGAGATGATTCAACGTACCCCTAAGGACCAGTTCTCTGGAGGAGCCTTGTAAAGAACATTGACTTTGCCATGGATGTAAGACAGCTGCATATCTTCGCACTCATCCACCAAGAAAAGTTCCAGTGGGTCAGATGTTGCTCCCAATACAGTGTCGGTGCCACGGCAAAACCAGTGAACGTGGAACATTGGCCCAGCGCTGGGGTCTTCCCACATGGCCGTGATTCTAGGGGAAGGGGGTGGGGCAGGTGAAAGAGAAAGACAGAACATTGGTTCAACAGGGATACAAACATCAAATTTACTTGAAAGATTTCCCATTGTTTGGGAATCTGTTTTGCCCAAAGTGCTTCCAGAAGAATGACTGGCTGGTAATACTTGGAAGAGCACTTAGGCCTGGGAGAGGAAGGCTTTACAGATCTTACTACCTCAAGCATACCATACTACCTATCATCCTTTTTGGATAGTTTTATAAGAGTGAAGCTGTATTTGCCTACTGTGGCCCATAATGGAATTGGAATGTGCTGAGGCTGAGAGAGAAGGGAGTACATAAGGCCACCAAGTGAGCTCAGGACTGAGGCATGAAATGTAGGGCTTTCTTGATCACTGCTCAGCTTCACAGCCACTACCTTGCAACTATTTCAGAGATGAAGCCTGGTCCACCCATTGTACTAAGCCACAATAAGGTTGGTTTGGTTTTGACTTAGTGTGGTGCTCACAGTGGTTTCTGCAAAACGTTCCATCCCCTTGTTTAAAGAAGCCATGGCTTAGCATGATGTATACAATCAGTTACACAATGAAATAGATATAATTTTCTGACTATCAAAAAGCAAAATGCAAAGATCTATATAGGTAATCTCTTTGAAAGACATACAAAGAAATGTAGTATAATACAAAACATACAATCTGTTCCACAGCATTTTTATTTATCTATGTAATACACTTTCTTTGTGCATACGTACTTATCAGTGTGCCCGATAGGGCTTCATTCCAGGTACTATAGCACCCCCCCCCCCCCTGATTATAGAGAAACACCAGAGTCTTTGGATAGCCTTTCTGAAAGAACTAAAGTCTGAAACCAGGTCCAAGTCCAATGCCTTTACCTTTAGGTCCACCTTAGTCCAGAAGTACAAACATTTATCTCCAAATTGACATACCTTGCAAGATAGAGAGGCTTTGTGGGGTCATCAGGGCTCACAGAAACATAATCACCAATTTGCAGAGTCTCTGAATCAATGCACACCTTCTGGTAGTAATCCTTCTTACCATCACTCTGCAGACAGCAACAAAACAAAAATGATACAGGAAAAAAAGAGCATGGTAAGTCCTAGGCCAGTGTCTCCCAAACCTGGGTAAATTACCCAAAATTGGATAAAAGTGGCTTTTTTTTGGGTAACAACACACAAACCCATTAAATTGACTTAAAGTGTTTTACTTTAAGTAAAGTTTGGGAAGCACTGTCTTAGGCTATATTTGCTCTCTCACTGTCACTATATATCAGCAGAAAAGGAATTGTAAGTTTGCCCTACTATTACTGTATTACAAATGAAAAAATCTGACCAGGAGTAAAGGCCTTGTTTTCTGAATAGCTCAGATTAAAATTTGTGATAGAAGCAGATCTATGGCCCTTATGTAAAATACTACTACTACTACTACTAATTTTAAAAAAATCTCAACTGCAAATGATACAGATAACCGTCTAGGACTATCAGCCCCCTATGCGTGTGGTCTACTTCCCTATCCACTTACGCAAAACTTGGATAACAGCTGTGAAACTCTAGAGGATCCTTGCCCAGATGTACAGCTCAAAATGGAACTAAATTCTAATGCGATTTCTCACACAGAAAGCATACCTTGACAGGGTCTCCCACCCAGGAAATTCGATTCTTGTTTTGCTTTTTTTTCCTTCCTTGCAGCATCTTTTTGGGTGAGGGCATTTCAGGAATGTTATCATCCACTTCTTCATCTTCATCAGCTTCTTTCACAGCTAAATTGGGGCACCTAAAGCCAAGTTAAGACAAAATGTTGTATGAAGTTGACAAGTAAAAAGCCCAGCAATTTAGCCTCTGTCCCCAAAGAAGAGCCACCAAGTTCTATAAGCTTGCTGGCTGGGGAATTCTGGGAGTTCAAGTCCACCCATCTTAAAGTTGCCAAGGTTGAGAAACTCTGCTCTAGATGAGCAAGGAATGCTCCCATTCAGGCTGAGCAGTTCTGAGCATTGCAGTCATACACTTCTGGAAGATAACAGGTTGGGAAAAAAATGACCCTAGTTCATAAGCCATCTCTTGCCAAGAGCCTGGTGAAACATAACATAAATTTTGCCTCCCTACCAGCCCCAATGATCAAGTGTAGCAGGCTTCTCTTGGGAAGGAGTTTGAGAATTTTTCTCCAGAACCTGTCTTCTTCAAGGTAAACTTTTCCATAGTTATGAAGCCAAGGAAGAAACAATATTATTCATAAACCAACTAATGAGCCAGTTTGGTCTAGTGGTTAAGGTGCTGGGCTAGAAACCAGGAGACTGAGAGTTCTAGTCCCGCCTTAGGCATGAAAGCCGGCTGGGTGACCTTGGGCCAGTCCCTGTCTCTCAGCCCTGGGAAGGAGCCAATAGGAAACCAGGAGACTGAGAGTTCTAGTCCCGCCTTAGGCATGAAAGCCGGCTGGGTGACCTTGGGCCGGTCCCTCTCTCTCAGCCCTAGGAAGGAGCCAATGGCAAAGCAAGAGACTGAGAGTTCTAGTCCCGCCTGAGGCATGAAAGCCGGCTGGGTGACCTTGGGCCAGTCCCTCTCTCTCAGCCCAACTCACCTCACAGGGTTGTTGTGGGGAAAATAGGAGAGGAAGGAGTATTAGGTATGTTTGCCGCCTTGAGTTATTTATAAAAAAATAATAAAGGCGGGATAAAAATAAAATAAATAAAACAATAAAATGCTTCTCAGACTGCCCTTCCCACTGTTAACCACTTAATCCGAGGAACTGCCAGCTCCTCTGCCCCCAATGCTGGCCCATGAAAATAAAAGTAATAATTACCTCCGATGCAGGCAAGCTTGTTTTGTCTTTCCACTCCCACCAAACTTAATCATATCTTGGCAAGCTTTGCATTTACCACACTCTGGCTGCTGGCAAACCTGGAAAAGTTTGAGAGAAAAAAGCATGCAGCTGGATCAACAGAGGAATTGTTCTGATAGTGGCCTAATTTCCCAATTTCCTGTGAACTTGTCCTGTTCACATGGAAACTGCGGTTGAATGAACACTACTGCATGCTTTAAGGACTGGATAAAATCTTACAATCCAAATCAACTTTATTGCATCGGAGTATCTAATGACACCATCTTATAAGATAGTGTCTTATAAGAGATAGGAAATGTTGACCTCTCTGCTATTAATGGAGATTATTGACTGACCTAAAAACTTGAGAATAAAATTTAGAATAAAACCAGAGGCAAGAAAGAACGTCCAGTGCAGTAGTTTGTACCTGGGTTCCTTACCATCATGCTTCAAATTCATGCAATGTATAAGGGAAATCCCAGGAAAGGTTGACTTTAATTTGTGGACTATATTGTGAGCCTGAATGCTTGCAGAATTTGGGGTATTCTGGCCAGGAGCAATGCGGTGGTAAAATATGAAATAAACATTTTGTACCAGAATGTGAATGTGCCTAATAGGCCAAAAGAAAGGGATCAGACAGCAGTGGAAGACACAGCACCTCTACCTCAAGGCAGCCATGTCAGCCCCTTGAGATACCTCACAGACTCCACAGCGCCTCCGCTTGGCGGCATTCTCCTTGTCTTCTTCTTTTTCGTTCTTCTCTATTTGCTCGGAGAAGAAAGTGTCAAAGATCAAGTAGACCAACTTGGTTGTGGTGGCCTTGGTGGGGCCTTTATCCTTGTCAATCTTGGTGGGATGCCTGATAGCCTGTCTCCTTGCAGCTCGTCTGGAGAGAGGAAACCACAGGGAAGAATTAGGCCCTTGCAGGACTTATTTGGGTGCGAGACACTGTGCAGCCCGAAACACTGGGACAAAATGAAACACTAGAACTGTTTCAAAATGGTTAGAATAGCCTGTCCTCATTAGACATGCAGCACCTCTGGAAATGTTGAAGCAATGGGGGAAAAAGGAGTTATTTCTTAAAAATAAGTAAATTTAGGCAAATATTAAAATATACAATAAACAGGACTTGAATCGTAGCATCTTTTACCAGTACATTGTCACTTTGTTACTTTATAATACTATATATAGTTCGGTTTGCTTATTTTGGAGGCAAAAATGCTTTGGTGGGGGGAAGAGGATTTCCCTCAAATTTTCCAGCCATTCTACAAGTATTTTCTCAGCTACCATACAGCTGATTGGTGGGAAGCTGGATGGTTGCCTGGGCCCCAGTGCCATACGGAATCCTTGCTTTTCCACCACAGACACCCAAGAACAGTTAGTTTAGAATGTAAATTGCTTCAACCACCTTGCAGTTCGTGGTACAGAACCTGCTATTGCTTAAAGCCAGACCAATGTTGAGAAGGTATTTGTTGCAAGACAGGCATGTTTCCGGAGCCAGAGGACCCACAGACAGTCCAACAGCCCTCCTACCTTTTCCCCAGGGTGACTCCTGCCAGCTTAATCAGGTCCCTCATGCAGGGCGTGATGAGGACTGGAGGCTCATCACTGTCCCCAGCCTCATCGTAGCTCTCCACCTGCTCCACTACAAACTGGGCATGTCGGAGAAGGGAATCTTCAGTGAAACGGTTGAAGTTCAGTCCAGCAGGAGGAACGGTGGTCTGGAGAGGATTAGAAGCAGGAGCCTGTCTATGGTTTCCAGACAGACTATGCAGGAGGAAGGGCATACGTGAGCTGCCTCCCCCAACCCCCCCCCACCCCCCATCATAGGTTCCATCTGTTTTCTCAGGTTCCTGACCGTCAGAGGCTGCTCAGGCATCGGGAAAGGCAGCTTGGAGGAGGGGATGCATTACTGGACTAGGACTGAGGAAACCCAGGTTCAAATCCCCATTTTCCCAGGTGGCTTTTTCTCAGGCCAGGCCAGCACATAGGAATGTTATAAGATACAAACAGGGAAGCTGGCTAATATTATATACTGCCTTTAATTCCTTAAGAGAAAAAGTAGGATATTTACATCCACTAACTTTGGGACCCCAAACACTTATGCTTTTGAACTACAGTATCAGGAAAAAGAAGCTCTCGTTACCATTTTGCAACTGCCCAATTCAATTAGCAACACAATGGATCCTTCAATTTATTTAATGAAAGTAAACTTTTAGAAATAGAATACTATGCCAAAATGTATTTATGAAAAAAAAAAACTACCCTCAATCATTGATGATTAGGTGTAATTTTTTGCGTGTGTCCCTTTGAGTCAGTCTTGACTCCTCTCGACTGCCTGGACAAGACCCTGCAGTTTTATTGGCCACATTTTAAGGAGTGGTTTGCCCTTTCATTTTGCCTAAGGCTGAGGGGAGAGTGACTGGCCCAAGGTCACCCATCTGGCTTTGTGCCTAAGGCAGGACTAGAATTCACTAGTCATTCTGATAATTTTTATTTGCATTTTCTGTTAAACAACGAAGACAAAGGTATCTCCTTGACTGTAGCAAAATTCTGCTACATTTTATTGTAAGCTGTGCTTACAAATGGTTATTAGCAGTCACTGATACTAGGGGATAACTCGGTTTGCCTTATGTATTTGACTGGAATAAAGTTTATATATCTTAATATAAGCTAGCATAGCTTTACATTCTCATAGTGCTCTATAAATTCTAGTACTACTTATGTCCTCTTATAGTTAGCCATCTTAGTAATTTATAGCATTTATTCTTTACAACAGCAATAGTAATTTTATAGGATTCTTCTGCTTTTTCATATCTGCACTCTGTAATTTTACTTTTAATAGTTTTATTTTTACCTTATTTTATTCTATCAATAATACTCTCATACTCTAATACTCTATCAATCAATACTCTTCCTTGAAGAGTATCCGAAAGCTTCAGCTGGTCCAGAATGCGGCCGCGCGGACAGTTATGGGTGCTGTAAGATCGGCCCATGTAACACCGTTGCTGCGCGAGCTGCATTGGGTACCAGTTTGCTTCCGGGTCCAATTCAAGGTGTTGGTTATCACCTTTAAAGCCCTACATGGCATGGGGCCAGGTTACCTGAGGGACCGTCTCATCCCCGGAACATCGACCCGCCCCACCCGATCATGCAGAGAGGGCATGCTAAGGATCCCATCGGCAAAAGAGTTCCATCTAGCGGGATCCAGGAGGCGTGCCTTCTCTGCAGTAGCACCCGCCCTTTGGAGTATCTTGCCCCTGGAGCTGAGGCGAGTTTCTTCACTCCCGACCTTCCGGAAAGACTTGAAGACCTGGTTCTGCCGCCTGGCTTGGGACGGGAATGCCAATAGTGCCTCTTGGGAGTGGCTGGTGCCATGAGGCCCGCCTTATTATTAACATCTTTCTGTTTGGATTTTATATGTAAATTATTGTTGCTGTAATTTTATATTTTTAACTTATTATTGTGAACCGCCCAGAGTCCCCAGGTGTGGAGGAGATGGGCGGTGATACAAATTTAAATAATAAATAATAAAATAATAAATATGTTTTTTATTTCTATTTCAGCATAATTGTTATGTTATCAGTTCTATGCTGGTCTATGACCGAAATAAAGATTGATTGATTGACTGACTAGAATTCATGATCTCCTGCTTTCTCGCCTGGTGCCTTAACCACTACACCGAACAAGTTCTTGTAAAATGTATGTTAGAGCTGGGGAACTGAGGCCCATCAAATATTGCTGAAATCAAACTCCAAGCACCCCTCGTTCACCACGCTGGCTGAGGCTGCAGGAAGTTGTGGTTTAGCAAGTTCTGAAGGGCAACAGCTTCCCCACTTCAGGCTTATGGGATATCAGAAGAGCTTTGATACAAGGGGCCTGTCCTGTTTGTTTCCTTTTATTCCGATTGGTGACAGCATTCCATGATCTGAGGGCTGAAACATTCTTTAAGTCCTGGGAAGCAACATAACATTTGGAGGCGGCTCAGGCAAGCGCCTCCCTGATTCGCTGGGTTATGAGGAGGAGGAGGAGCGGGGAAGCACAATCAGAGTTGCAGGATCCTCAATAAATTATAGTTCTAGTCTTCCTGTAGAGTTGATTTTCTAGTCCGGTCTACCTAGTGGGGCTGACATCAATCTTCAGCCCTCTTTGCCTAGGTAACAGTTCTTGCATATTTCTGTCAAGGTCATCTCGCTCTCTCTCTACATTTGGGAAGCAAAGACCTGATAAGCCAAATATTGTATCTGCAACTTCACAGTCTGGTGTTATAAGTTCTGAGAACAATCACTATATTGGTATCTTCTTTTACACTGGATGAAAAATGGAGTTTCCCTGCTTAGTCAGACTAACCTCTATCTTATTCAGCAAGTCCTCATAGCTGACATCAGGATTGTTCTGCAAGAATTCAACAACAATCTTGCTCATGTAAATCTTCTCCTGCATCAGAGCAAAGATGTGGGCATATTCCTCACTAGGTTCCATCAGGATGTAATCTGCAAAGGCTAGAACAGAATGCAAATGCATGTCCAGTTAATGGGACTTGGGTGCAAACATACACATAACTGGGAATGCAGCCTATTGTTTTCAAAGTTCTAAACACATAACCATGGATTACAATCAGCTGCTTTGTACCATTCCCAAAGAACATACAGGTAGTCCTCGACTTACGACCAATCATTTAGCAACCATTCAAAGTTACGACGGTGCTGGAAAAAGTGACTTATGACCAGTCCTTGCACTTACGACTGTTGCAGCATCCCCATGGCCACATGATCAAAATTCAGGTGCTTGGCAACTGGCATGCATTCATGATGGTTGCAGTGTCCTGGGGTCACATGATCGCCATTTGCGACCTCCCCAGCTGGCTTCCGACAAGCAAAATCAATGGGGAACTGTGTGATTCACTTAACCACCACGTGATTTATTTAACAACCGCAGGATGTAAAATTGGATGCGGTCACGTGGTACCTCGCTTAAAAACCGCGCCGCTTAATGACTAATTTTCCGGTTCCTATTGTGGTCATAAGTTGAGGACTACCTGTACCTATCAAGCCTGGTAGCATGTGCCCTTCATTGGATAAAACAAGCACAGTATGGCAAAATAATTGTGAATTTAGGAGAGTTGTTGTTTCTACTATATAGCATTTAAACAGATCTCAATGTGGAATGCGTGTTGGGGAAGGGCAGCAGAAGTGTGGAAAAATGTTTTGGTTCAGCCAGACTCAATTCCATCTGCCTGATTGCACCCTAATGCACTTTGAACCCAGCATGTAAGAGAAACACAACTGACACTTCTGAGAATCAATCCCTGCCAATGGTTTCTCCAATTTGCCCCAATGACCTTACCTGTGGTGAAGCCAATTAAAGCCTTCTCCCCTCCGTCAAAACCAGTGATCCACCAAGCATTGATCGGGCCCATTTTTCTAGCTCGGACACCCCCTTGAAACAGTAACAGAAACAAAAAGGAGATTTAATTCATCTCCATGCTTTTCTAGACTATTATTATTGTTGTAATGTTTATTCCACTTTTCTTGAATATCAGTAACATTTCTGACTTTTTATAACTTAATTATCAGATCAGATATATATGTATCACTAAGTTCAACTTCGAGTAGTGCAAATAACTTTGATATGTTCTCAATCTTTGCTTTCTTTTAGGACAAAGGTGCACAACCTAACTGCCACATGCAATCCCAATGCTTTCAGCATGGTTCCCGGAACTGTTGCAACTTTTTAAAACTGAAAGGCCCAATTCTTTAATGTCTTATAAAATTTGAAAGTAGTTCCTGTCTACTTGACATGAATTTTTTTTTTGGTGCCTTCAAGTCTGTTTTTGACTTCTGGCGACTGTCTGGACAAGTCCCTGCAGTTTTCTTGGCATGGTTTTTTAGAAGTGGTTTGCCCTTGCCTGCTTCCTAGGGCTGAGAGAAAGTGACTGGCCCAAGGTCACCCAGCTGGCTTTGTGCCTAAGGCAGGACTAGAACTCATGATCTCCCAGTTTCTAGCCTGATGCCCTAGCCACTACACCAAACTGGCTCTCAAAAGTAATTGCATGAAGTAAATGCAAAGAAATAACTTCATAATAGCATTATTCAGCATCAGTTTTTCACTGATGCAAATATTATGTAAGATAAACACTTTCTAATATATCTGAATATGAGGACTTAAAAGACTCCATCTGTTAGCTACAGCCAGCTGGAGTCTTCTGGAAGAACTTACTGCCAGGAGGAAACTCTTTGATCACCATTTTGGAAATTCTACACAGTCAGATTTTACACAAACCTCAGGCTGCAAAATGGTCACTGGATAAAGTTATGAGATTCATTTTTCCTGAGCCTTGCACCAAGGAAGCCCCTGTTTCTCTTACCATCCAGGCAAGGGTTATCATCATATATTGGCTTCACAGCACCACTGAAGTAGAGTTCAATATTCCTTTCTATGAGACCGGTATCAAATGGACACAGATGACCTTTTCGATCATATACACTGTAGAGAGAATGTGACGGATGCAGTGTTTTTGATCAATTGTACACTTGCTATTCATTACAGCCAAATACAAACTTACAGCCTACCATTAATATACACAGAACAGTTCCCATATAACAAGGCAGTACACATGTCAACTAAGGACCTGTGCTTTTGCAGTGAAGAATCAAAGGAAGTGGTGACTGAAAAGGAACAGGCTAAGGTGGAGCAAGTTAGGGAAAGTGAATTATGGCCATGAGGAATGAGGAGAGCATGTTTCTGTGTTTGCTTGTTTACAAGGGCTTCTATCACTTCCACCAAAACAAATCTAAGCAGCTTGCAAAATACACATTGTGCAGCTGGGCAGAGACCAGACTCCCCTGTAGACTCTGGCTTGGATCCAAGAACGCAGCCTTGTATTGGCAGGGAAGATCCTCTCGCTGGAAGAACATCTTACACCACCCAGAAAAACTTCATTTGCCATGGCTAGCACAAGTGGAACTTCAGACCGCAAACATTTCCTGCATTATTTTAAGTTTGTGCTATTTTCATGGGGCAGGTACCACTGTATAAATTCACAGATCTCAAATACCAAAAAAGAAATGGTTTTAAGTATTTTTTTATTTGAAATTGTTTTGGACATTAAATCTATCTATCCCTCCCTCCCTTTTTAACTGGGGAAAAAAAAGATTTGGAAGTTCCTAATACCATATTATTGTGTTGAATATACTAGGACACCCACGGACCCCGCCTTGCCAACCCTCCTTTCTTGTCCACAATCTTCTTGCACTCAGACAGTAAGAACTATACCAGTGGGCATCAGTAGCAATCTCCATGAGTCATGTCAATTGTCATATGTCTATTTTAGGCCTTATATTAAGTTTTCATCTCTTTTTCTCAATGCAAACTGATAGGAAACTATGCAGTCAGTTTTCAGCACTCATGCTTCAAAGGGGCATAGAATATATATATATATATATATATATATATATATATATATATATATATATATATATATATAAATATAAAAATATAAAAATTATTATTATTATATATATAAAATATATTAAAATCTCTCTCTCTCTCCCCCATCCATCCATCCATGCATCCAAATTCACATTAGGGTTTACTCAAGAAAAATACTTTGAATATTAAGCCAACTGTCCAAAAGGACTGGGAAAAGGAACTGAACATCAAACTTCCAATAAGACTTGTAAGAATATACGGCGAGATCACATGTGGAATATTGTATATTTTTCTGACCACTATACATCGAAAAGGATATTGTAGATCTGGAAAAGGGCAACCAAAATGATCAATGCACCACAGTACTTCACTTATGAGGAAATGTTTGGGCCTTTTTATCTTAGAAAACAGGCAAGTAATAAAGGGGAAGGACATGAGAGATTTATAAAACTATACAGTACATGATATGAAGAAAGTAGACAAGATGTTTCTCTCCATCTCTCACAAATCAGAATCATTCAGTGAAGATGAGTAGTGGGAGGTTCAAAGTAGATAAAATGAAGTACTTCTTCATTGTTCAATTAAGGCATGGATTTAATAAGCAAAAGTTTTATTACAAGTAACAATGATGATCACCCATGACTTTCAAAGATGATACAAATTGCTTGGGTATATATTTATTGTCTCCAACATTAGAGGCAGTAAACTTCTTGATGTCAGTACCTGGAGAATACAAATGGGATGATGCTATTGCATTCACACCCTGCTGGTAGCATTTAGTTGGCCATTGTGGGAATGGAATGCTGGACCAGACAGGCATTTAATCTGATCTAGGATTGCTCTTTGTATGTCAGTATGCACTTAAGAATGGAAATTTCATGCCTTTTCCATTCTTCCAACTTTTTCAAAACTTACTTCCCATTCTGGGATCTTAAATCCCACCCCAAATCACTGTCGACTATTTTGTCTGGCAGGCAGACAAGTAGATTCTCACTTGTAGTAGCATGACTCTCTGGGCTGGAAGGAACTAGAATTTACAAACTTTAAAAGTAAGGCTATTACCTACTTCCTTTCTGACTATCTACCTGTCTATATATACCCTCTTTCCTAAATACTTTATGAGCAGATTCCTCATTCAAACTTATTAGCAGAAGCCGTTCTGGGGAAGAAATGGCAAACTGAAGATGAAAAGCGGAGGCAACGACTGTGGCGGAATTTAGAGCCATAGAGTAGAACGGCTCTTTGTAATTCCTCTCTGGACAGGGAAAGGACTTGAAATTGTCCACAAGTGTTCCAGACAGTTGCTCCCCATGAGACCACTGCAAGACAGTGGTCTCTGGTGGGTTTAATGCTCTGGGAGATGAGGCATATTGAGCCATATTGCTCAAACTGCAGTCAGCTCTTTTAAAAGGACACTGGGTTCGCATATACTTCCTTTTCTAATCACTTTCAGAAATTGCTTGTTAGCTGCTTTTCAGCTATTAGGAACCTTTGGATCAACAGGTTTTACAGCACTGGTTGAGTTTCCTTCAATCCTTAGCGAAAGACGTTTTAAATACAAGTTTAAGGACTTAATTTTTTTTCTGATATAAACAGCGAAGGGGGGGGGAGTTAAAACTGATTTTAGAGAGTTACAAATGGACTACAGGTCCAGATAAATTTGAAATAAGATTTTGGAATTAATTATAAAGAATCCTTCCCATGGGAAAATGCTTTTGTTCTGAATTATTTAAAAAACTTAATAAGATAAGACTTTAAAAATTGGACACTAGAGGGAACTAGAAGGAACTAAAGATTACAATTAAAGAAGAACACTCAAACTCGACTTACTAATACAGAATGAAGCAAAATATTTTAACATTGAACATTTTTGAACAATGGAGCCAGAAGTTAATTTTAAGAGTGTCTGCCTCTATAGATAGACTGTGTTTAAAAGATGCTATGAAAGAGGAACAAGTATGACATGATTGAGACTGATTTGAAAGTGGATTTAAAAATGACAGGCTATAAGAATGACATGGAAAAAGATGTTGCACTGGACATATAAAAGAAACCGGCTGATGTCTTAATAATTAAAAGGGATATACAAATAATAAGAGAGTGACCTGGATAATTTTCTTATATTGGATTTACAAAAGAGGCTTGTTAGAGCTTTGAAGGATTTTGTGAGAAGGGACAAAGAAAAAATGAAAAGAAATCAAGTTCTAGGACAGAGCTTTCCAAACTGTGTCGCGACACAAAAGTGTGTCGCCACACACAGCGTGGTGTGTCGCCACACCACCCGGAAGCGGGGGTGCACGCGTGCACGGCGGCCGCCATGCACGCGCGCGCCGCCGCACGCTCCCCGCGCCGCCACTGTGTGTGCGCGCACCGCCGCATGCCCCCCCGCGCCGTTGCCGTGCGCGCCGCCGCTGATGTGTCGCCAGCGGCAGCACTTTGGAAAGCCCTGTTCTAGGACATTATTTGAAGGGATTAAAGATCAAGATTGTTAAAAGTAAAAGGAATGAATATAAAGTTGGTTTATTTGATCATGGTTAAAATAGATATGCCATCTCTGGTAACTCTTAATGGACTTTTGCTGACATCAGGACTGAGATGACGAGGTTTTGTGGATTTGTTTATAGATAAGAGATGGGATATGGGAAGAAGAGATCATTTGTTGTATATTAAGAGAAGGTGGTAAGTTACTAAAATTGTTTATACTTGTGATGAAGGGGGAAGTCATTTCTTTATATATTTCTTTTCTTTTTCTTTACTATATTCTTATTTTTTCTTTCTTTTCTATTTTCCTTTCTCTTTTTTCTTTTCTGTACCTACCTTCTATTTTTCCTTTTTAGTTTGTATTAGTTTTTGTTGTTGTAAATTTAAATCTTTAATAAAATTACTATAAAAAACCAAACTTGTTAGCAGAAGCTTACTTAATGAGAACGAGAAAATCCACTGGGTTTTTAATCTCCCCAAAGAAGAACACCTTCCAATCTACACTTTACAGTGAATCAGAATAAAGTTTTACCTGAAAAATGTCACTTTGTGCTGGGGCAGGTCATCATAGCTCTCAAATCCATCTTCATTGGCATCGAAAATGGACAGGCGTTCATCTGTCAACATCTCTGGTTCATCCAGCTAGGAAAAAAGAATATTTTGTCTTCATTCTGACAACATTCAAATGAGGAAGTTTTGACTTGCAGCTGCAACAGTGGACTGACTTACTGCATCATCAGGGTCTCCCTGAAAGAACTTCAGATCAGGGTCATCCAAGTACTGCCTGCATTCAATGCACTTGGGAGGTGTCGTCTGGAAGAAAAAGGCATGACAGAAAAACTTTAACTCCGTCCAGAATCAAGGACATCAGAAATGCTTCATGAGTTCAGGAATCTCTGCTGAATCTAATTTTGAGAACAATATATTAGAACATGTAATTAACATATTGCAGTTTACATGAATGCACAAACACTGTGCTTTTTCAGTACTTGCTGCCCTTTAATTCAGGGATGGGTCTTTGCATGCTGCTGAATTTCAGTGGCAGACGCAGGGCATTCCAGCTGTCACAGGATGGCACTCGAGGGGCTACATGTGGCCACACCCTTGCTTTAATGAAGCCTAAGATGATTTTAACCCTAGCTACTATAAAGTATGTATGTACTTAGTTGCCAGCTTGTTCTGTTTTGCTGATCTCCAAATTAAAGTGGACCCAAGGTATTTATAGAGAATCCTTCTGAAAATCGGATGCCTTGATAAATTTGTGAACATCTTGCGGCTACTCCATGATGGCAACAATCCTGAATAACAATGGCTCTCAAAGCGATCCATTTAAAGTGGAATCCGGCGTTAAACAGGGATGTGTTATTGCTCCAACCTTATTCGCTATCTTCATCGCTATGATTATGCACCTTGTTGAAGAGAAACTTCCTACTGGTGTAGAAATTATATATCGAACAGATGGAAAGCTTTTTAATCTTAGTAGGCTGAAAGCAAAAAATAAGGTAATTGCAACTTCTGTTATAGAACTTCAATATGCTGATGATAACGTAGTCTGTGCACACTCTGAGGAAGATCTTCAAACTATCCTAAACATCTTTGCAGAAGCATATGAAAAACTCGGCCTCTCGATTAACATTAAAAAAACCAAAGTGCTTTACCAGCAAGTTCGAACCAATCCCTCTGCAGCGCCATCAATCCAGCTTAAAGGTGTGTCACTAGAAAATGTTGATCACTTTTCTTATCTCGGCAGCCATCTATCTACAAAAGCCGACATCGACGCTGAAATTCAGCATCGCCTGAGCTCTGCGAGTGTAGCTTTCTCCCGAATGAAGCGTAGAGTGTTTGAGGATCGGGACATTCGCAGGGAGACCAAAATGCTTGTTTACAAAGCCATTGTACTACCAACCCTTCTGTACGCCTGTGAAACATGGACCCTCTACAAACGCCACCTCCAACTTCTTGAAAGATTCCATCAACGCTGCCTCCGAAAAATTCTGCAAATTACTTGGGAAGATAGGCGGACTAATGTTAGCGTATTAGAAGAAGCGAAAACCACCAGCATTGAAACAATGATCATCCAACATCAACTTCGCTGGACCGGTCATGTTGTTCGAATGCCTGACCATCGTCTTCCAAAGCAGCTACTTTACTCCCAACTTAAGAATGGAAAACGGAATATTGGTGGACAGCAAAAGAGATTCAAAGATACTCTCAAAGCTAATTTAAAAAAATGTAGTATCAGCATTGAGAACTGGGAAGCCCTAACTCATGAGCGTTTCAATTGGAGGTCATCCTTTATTAATGGCTTTGAAGAAGCACGAGTACAGGGTGAAAAGGAGAAAAGAGCTAAAAGGAAGGCACGTCAGGCAAACCCTTATCATGACCGTCTCCCACCCGGAAACCTATGCCCTCATTGTGGGAGGTTGTGCGGATCCAGAATTGGCCTTTATAGCCATTTACAGATTCACCGTTAAAATTTTACCTTTGGAAGACAATCTTACTCGGCTACGAGTGATCGCCAATGATAGAGAATAGACAAAATCAGCTTTTCAAATTCCTGTGCTGCTCTGTAAGCTTCTTTTATAAATAATCAAATTTACCTTAGAAAAACATACAACATTGAATTGAGAGGCTCTTGTGTGCAGGTGAATCAGAGATGTGGTACTAGCATTCCAAACGGAGCCTTGTATAAATGTCATAGAAAAAGTACACAGCTAGAAGACTGAATTCAGGTAATCATGAACCCAGATATTTTATAATAGGATAATGTTATTTTCAAATAATACTGTATGTAATTACTACTTCACGCAAACAAAGGGCAATGGTATTTAAAAGCACACCCATCCACAAAACCAGAAGACAAGACAGGAACACATTGCATAGCAGTGTATTTTTTGAAAAACTAAAAAAAAGTAATAGGTTTTTTCATAAATTCAAGAATTTTACAGAGAGTATAGAATTACTGCTGCTCAGGGGGTAGATTTCAGGAACCATAAATGTTGCTGTATGATACTAGGTTCATGTATTGTGCTAAGCCATAGCTTGTTTTAGCCATGGATGGTTAACAAGCCATAATCTATAGCGTACAAGCAACATAGCTGAATTTATGCACTGGCTTTCACTTAATGTAAACAAACCACATTATGATTTAATGTGATTGTTTAGTTTCAATAAAGGTAAAGGTAAAGGTTCCCCCCGCATATTTGTGCAGTCATGTCCGACTCTAGGGGCCGGTGCTCATCTCCGTTTGTTAGCCGAAGAGCCAGCGTTGTCCGAAGACACTTCCACGGTCATGTGGCCGGCATGACGCGCACGGAACGCTGTTACCTACCCACCGAAGTGGTACTGTTTATCTACTTGCATTTGCATGCTTTCGAATTGCTAGGTTGGCAAGAGCTGGGGTGAGTGTGGGAGCTCACTCCGTCACGCGGGGCTAGGGATTCGAACCTCCGAACTTGCGATCTTCCGATCGACAAGCCTGGCGTCTTACCCGCTGAGCCACCACACCCCTTTTAGTTTCAATAACTGCAGATTATTTCAGTTTTTTCCAAGCTGGTGCCTTTCAGATATATTGCACTACAGTGTTCATGTTGGCTGGAGAACTGCAGCAGTTGAAAGGCATCAAGTTGGGAAGGGCTGATCGTTTACCAATGACAGGCAGGAGGTAATGCCAAACATTTACAAAGCAACTTACAAAAGAAACACTGCTAAGCACACAATAAAACAACAATTAGCAAACAGCAGCATGATTATCTATAGCCTCTCACCATGCAGTTAAGACGGTTGTACCTTTCTCCTCCTCTTACTCAAATACTGAGCAGATTCTGAATTGTCAGAAGCTAGAGATGGCCATTTCTCATAAAGTTTTACGTGGTATGTGGGAGTGCTTTAGAACTTTTACTATTATACTTTTGGCTATTGGAATATTTAATAGCTTTCACACCAAAACAATGGCAGACAGCTAATTAAAACATGTTTCTCAGCCAAAGATATATGCAGTATGGTTTACCATCCATGAGGGAAAGGCTCATCTGCATCAAACTGCTTTCAACATTCAGCTTCAATTTAGCAAATATAGTGTACATAAGTAGCTTAGTCATTTTTTTATTCAACAAACAAACAAACAAACAAAACCACAAAAATGAAATGTCTACTTACTTTAACAGGAGTCACAGTTTTAACCTGATTTGCTTCTTCTTTTATCTCAGACCTGGGGACAGAAGTAGGGAAATTACAGTCTATTATAATGTTGTTTAAGCCATTTGATACAGGTTTTCTACAGTGCTTGGATTCCAATAACCAATAGTAGCACATTTATGGTGTTATTAATGTGGTGCCTTTTATCTTATTACAAGATTGCTTACCAGAATCCTGTAATCAAAAGGTGGGATATAAATCTAAATGCACATGCACAGTATTTCTTTGTACAGACAAGCTTGGAAAATGCTAAGTTTGCCAAGGAGGTAGACAACTGGCTACACTATAGTAACATTTCCACTGTTATGAAAACAGAAGAGACAGGCGTATGCTCCAGTTCTATAATTATTACTTCCAATCTCTGCAGTAACATGATAAAGCACTGGGCAAATGCTGAACTTTTCATTAAACTTGAAGAACCCTTTTCTGATCTGGTGGGAATATAACAATATAACAATCCCTGTCTTTTAATCATTGGTAACTCCATGCTTTCTACCACTCATGCTTTCTACCACCTTATAAAAATTCCCCCTCCATTTCCTTTTCAGAGCTAACTTCACAGAGTGTCACATCTACATAAATACTGGAACCTAAGTATAATTACAGGGCCCATTTTTTACTCAGTCAAGATTACCAAAGGTTTAAAAACATAGGAACTATCTTCGCTACTCTTTTCCGTTTCTCTACTCAAAAGGAGAAGAATGCTCTGCTGCAAAAACACGGCAGCAATGTTTCCTCCAAGCTTCAGTAAGTTATGCAAGATCAGAGTTGGCCCTTTTGATGTTGCTAAAGTACAACAGCCAGCACACCATGCCAATTCTGACTAAGCCCACTTAGAATTGTAGTTCTGCAACAACTGTACAGTTATAAGTTCTCCACCACTGTGCTAGATATTATAGTTCTGAAGGGGAAGAGATGACTGCAGGGTGATCACGTGCAAATGGATACAGCCCTCGCATCTTAAGTTGATATGAAAAAGAGAAAATGCAGGAGCCTTTCCAGGTCAGGAATCTCAGTGAGATTGTGTCCACAATAATTCCCTTCTAGCATGGCTAAAAATCCTAGGAAACGTGGTTCCATAAACCTAGAGACCACCAAATTAGTGAAATCCAAGAGACAGAATGCACAACCAGCCATATTTGCAATGCCATCTGCACTCAAAATTCAGAAATCCCTGCCCACATTTGCATCTGGCCCTTGTTCCACGGCTGCTGCATGTAATTAACACTGAGCTCCGCCTGACAATTCACTCCCAAGGAAAAAAAGCAACTCTCTGCCAAGCATATTCATGTTTGGGGTCATTGTTCTAGATAACTGCTAATAAGCTGGGGAGAAGAAAGAGATCTGAGAATTAACCTCAGATCTCAAGTGTCCAGCCAACAGAACTTACCCTTCTTTGGTTTCGGTTCTGATTCTTTTCTCATCTTGTTCCTTGAGAGGGAAACGGAAAACAAAAAATGTTGAAAAGTTTGCACTCTTTTTTTTTATTACTGGAAAAAGATGCAGCTCAAATCTTGAAGCCAGATCTGGTTAGCATCAGTAAACATCTCCCTCACGAAAGGGCAACAGTGTAATATTAAATCCAAAATTAATTTGTCCTGGGTAATACATATTGCACAGTGAGGGATTCGGGTACTTTATCGTGGGACAGGGGGACGAGAGAACTGTACTTCTGAAGGATTTCGCAAGCCTTCCCTAACTCTCAGATGGGGTAAGCTGAAAGTTCTAGCCAGCACATCCAGAGGATGCCAAATGGGAGAAGACTAAGATACAAGCATACCTTTTCTCCAGGCAGTTCCTCCTCCTCCTCCTCTTCCTCATTTTCTGCATTACTTTCTTGTTTTAGCTCTCCATTCACCTCGTCTGATTTGCGTTTATTGGACCTATTGTGATTCACCATAAAATGGATGCATAAAACATAAAAAACTAATCCAAGGAGCTGTTCATAGTATGCATTAATGAGAGAGGAAAAACAAAGCTAAGGAAAATGAGATCAGTCCCATCCTTCTCCCAACTTCTTCATTCCATTCTCCCCAAACTGGTCCTCTTTCTAAAAATTGACCAGGCTCAGTCACTTATGGTTGAGTGTAATGTGTAGCTAAATGCATGCCTGTACTTTGGCTCCCCAGCGTGGGTCTAATATACTATCTGTAATAATATGCGCTTTTGATTCTCTAACAACAAGGCCTGCTTTCAATCACTGTTGTACCATACTTGGAAAAGACTATCTACAGGTAGACCTCGTTTACCAACTACGTCGTGCAGTGACCATTTGAAGTTACAACGGTGCTGAAAAAATAACTTTGCAACCAAGATGCACATTTACAGGTAGTCCTCACTTAACAACCACTTGTTTAATGATGGTTCGGACTTAAGACGGTGCTGAAAAACCGACTTACGACAAGTCCTCACACAACCAGTGCAGTGTCCCCACGGTCACATGATCATGATTTGGGTGCTTGGCAACCGGTTCGCATTTATGACCATCGCAGCATCCTGTGATCATCATTTTTGACCTTCCGGGCCAGCTTCTGGCAAGCAAAATCAATGGGGAACCGCGTGATTCGCTTTAACAACCACTTGGTTTGCTTAATGCCCACGGTGATTCACTTGACGACTGCCGCAAAAAAGGTCGTAAAATCAGGTCGGACTTGCTTAATGACCGCTTTGCTTAGCAACCAAAATTCCAGTCCCAACTGTGGTCATTAAGTGAGGACTACCTGTATGACCTTTGCAGCATCTCTGTCATATGTTCACCATTACAGTCAGTTAGTATGCCTTGTCCCATGTCTGACCCATTTCCCCCCCCTCGCAGAGTGATTGGAGAGGAAGCGATTACAAGAGAGTAAGCAGGCACACAATGGGGAATACACATTGAAAAGAATGTGCTAGTGCCAGCTGTTTGCCTAGCATGCTGAGGGCCGCAAGCACACTAGGCAAACAGCTAGCGCTAGCGCATTCCTTTCTATGTGTATTCCCCATTGTGTGCCTGCTTACTCTCTTGTAATCGCTTCCTCTCCAATGAATTTAAATGCAAACATTAATTCCCTTCTTGCTAATTATCCCAGCGCCAGGGTGAACATTCCAAAGAGCAGGGGAGCGGGGGAAAAGGGAAGCTGAAGCAAAATCATAAGTACAGTCGTGGTCACGTGACTTTCCATTAGCGACCAAGTTGCTGGTCCCAATTGTGGTCGCTAAATGAGGACTAGCTGTACTGTTACTGAAATCTCTGATTAGGAACCAGCAATTGTCACTACAAGCTCTCTCCAGAGTCTCTGTGAAGGTCTCACTTGCTGATGCCTGCCCTTGCCCCAGGCCAGTCTGCTGCTTTATTCCTCACTGGAAGCATATATCCCTCTATTTATCACTGCCTGCTCCTCGACATTAAGCACTTCAATGCAAGTGATCATGTGGCAATTGGAGTAAAGGAAAAAAAAAAGGAAAAGAGCTTACAACTGTCAATATAGAATCAGAAGAGGCACAAACAAATGAAAGTACAAAAAAGCCACACCAGGGTTTCCCACAACTTACTCACCCTTTGGAAAATAGAGCCACTATGGTTGGCTGCTTGCCAGAACTACGGGTGATCCTGGAGCTGGTTGAGGTTCCTGCAAATTCATTTAAAAAATGTTGCCAGGCAGGAATTACGGCTGTCATTTTAAAAATGTTTAATGCAGGCTATACACTCCTGATTTAAAGGAACACATCTAGTCTCCATGGATTATGCCCCAGTAAGATAGTGGTGGTATACTGCAATTCCACAGGGATTTCTTAGGCTGCGATAAGAGAGTAAGTATATGTGCTGTGTGTATGTGGGAGAATGCAAAAAACTAGACATCATTGCTACACATAGGTCCTCTGCAATTGTGCTGCTGTGGGAGACATTTGCCTGCCTCTCCTCTTAGATTATTTATTGTATTTATTTTTAAAATGCTTATGTCACCTTTCAAGGCAAAGTTTTTTTAGGGAGGCCTACAACTTCTGAAAATTGCAATAAAAATTACACTAAAATTAAACGGTAGCTTCAGGCAAAATACATAATTTCTAGACAGTAAAATAAAGAAAAAAATTACAGGACAAAGGCCTCCAAAACAAAGAAAGTAAGATGACCACATACAATTTCATCACACTCAGGCTGTTTAATAAAATTGGTCTGAGCTTGGTAAATACATTCAAAGATCCTACTTCTACTATAAGGTTGCTTACAAGCCCATTTGCTCATACAACATTATGTTGGCCAGTTGAGACCTAGTGAAGGGGGGAAAAAACCCAAATTTGTATAAATGTTAACCTTTCTTGCTTGGAGGTAATTTAGGATGGTATCCCTTTAAGGCCCAAATTTACAACTAAGCCTCCCCCAGCAAATGTCTGTTAAGTAGACTGTAAATGACTTCTTACTTCTGTTCTCACTATTGGACTTATTCTTCCTGCCTCTCCGAGCTTTTGGCATAAATGGTGAAGACAACGGTGTTGAGGAGGAAGATGAGGCAGCCTCTTCAACTTCCATGCTGCTTTCCTCCTTCCCCTTGTTCTCCGCTCTCTCAGATTCTTCATCACTGCCATAGCCGCCATTTTCTGAGCATCCATTGAGCTTCTGGCCAAATGCCAAGTTGTCTCCATTTTCCAAAGAGAGTTCTTTATGGAGCAGGGCTTTGACTCTGGCCAGGTATAGTTCCTGTGGTAGAAGGGAAAGACTAGCAGGCTGAATATATTTATAGATGAGGGGGAGAAGATTCAAATGGACCAAGTGTTAGGATCTCCCTTGTGGTTCCATGAGATGCTAACTCCTAGCTTACCAGGATCATCTAATAAACCCATTGTTCATTTCAATTATATAGGGTTCAACTCTTGAATTATGAATATTCGTATTTCCACTTAAAAAAA
This sequence comes from Charina bottae, assembly GCA_023362775.1. NCBI lineage: Eukaryota > Metazoa > Chordata > Lepidosauria > Squamata > Charinaidae > Charina > Charina bottae. The sequence goes on along the minus strand of JALMGJ010000021.1, from coordinate 11,059,013 downwards.
GAAACAGGGACATCCATTTCTCTAACTCATGGAAACAGCTAGTTTGCCAATAACTAACAAATGTATTGGTTTGGGAAACTTAGGAGCAGGTTCTCACTATGCTGATAACATGCATGTTCACACTTTTCTTCATCCCATGTAGAACATTGTGTGTGTGAAGATTGTAAAATACATACCTTGTTTTGTTATTCCACTTTTTAAATAGGTTAACTTGGGATAATTACAAATTTTTATTAGTAAATTTCAAGTTAGCTTGTTTTTACAGTTCTATTATTTAAGTAGCATGCATTGCTTAGAAAATTATATGAATGGAATCCTCATTAATGATTTATTGATCCAGTTAGAGAACGATCTAAATTACTGAGTGAAAAGACAGTTTCCAATCTCCCCTGGCATAAATCTGGAATTTGAAAATTTACCTTTAGTGCGAAATCATATATCGGCATTTTATTTTATTTTTTAATTTAAAAAATGATCTAGCAATATTCCTTTGATCAATGGAAGAAGGTAAAAGATGATTCAAATTCCAGGAACAAAAATTAAAATAGTTTGAGGCAATAATACAATTGTACAAACAATAGAGCAGAGCTTTCCAAACTGTGTCGCGACACAAAAGTGTGTCGCCACACACAGTCTGGTGTGTCGCCACACAAACCGGAAGCACTGATCATCATCAGCGCTTCCGGGTTTTCCCGTGGCGACACACCAACGGCGGTGCGTAAAAACCCGAAAGCGGCAGCAGCACTTCCGGGTTTTTGTGCGCTGCTACAACGGCGGCACTTCCGGGTTTTCCCGCGGCGACACACCAACAGCGGTTGGTGTGTCGCCGCGGGAAAACTTTGGAAAGCCCTGCAATAGAGAATTCGCTTGTAATGAAGTCCTTAGCAAAGCAAATACTTTACTGGATTTAAATTTCAGAATGCCATGTTTGGAAAATTTTCCAACTAAAAGAGCAACAAGCTCAGCAGTAAACTGGGGTAGGTGTTTCCCCATTCAGTTTAAGACGTTCAGCAAAAACGTCATAGACTGCGGAGTCCTTGGTGTTCTCTGAGCTTGTTTGCTTGCTTGCAGACATTTCATTACCCGACTAGGTAACATCATCAGTGCGAGGGAGTGTGGGGTTTGCTCCCTGTTTATATACATTAGCTTGCCCTGCCAGTGTTGGTGGGGGTGTGGTTTTCTTCTTGGTAGTACCTTGATTACATCAGCCATCAATAGACACATAGAGATAAACCACATTTACACACCATTCAAAAGAGACAATAAAAAAGCTAAGGAAACAAAAGACCATAACAGATCCTCTCCAGGAGCCAACACCCAGACAAGCAGGGATTAACACCAGATAAACAATCAAGCAGAAAACAATACCCTAATCAAGGAACTACCAAGGAGACAAGCAGAAAAACAATACCCTAATCGAGGTACTACCAAGGAGAAAACCATACCCCCAACACTCTACATGGGGCTACCCTTGAAAAGTATCCGGAAGCTGCAGCTGGTGCAGAATGCAGTGTTACAGGCGCCTCTAGGGCTGTGCATGTAACACCTCTGTTGTGCAAGCTGCATTGGGTGCTGGTGTACTTCCACGTCCAATTCAAGGTGTTGGTTATCACCTTTAAAGCCCTTCATGGCATGGGCCCAGGCTATCCAAGGAACTGTCTCATCCCAATTACATCGACCTGTCACACCCAGGCCAGCAGGAAAGGCATGTTACGGACCCTGTCAGCCAAAGAATTTTGACTGGCGGGGTCAAGGGCGAGAGCCTTTTCTGTTGTTGCCCCCGCCCTGTGGAACATCTTGCCCCCTGAGGTGAGGTTCACCCCTTTTCTGGCCTTCCGGAAGAGCATTAAGACCTGGCTCTGCCAACTAGCTTGGGGATCCAAGAGTGGTAGGCAGTCCTGGGTGTGGTTGGTATTTTGAAGATGCTCTCTCCGTCTTTTAGTTTTGCTCCTTTACCTTCTTGTATTTCTTGTATTTTTATAATGGTTTTTATGATTCTCTATTTGTAAGCTAGGGGGCGCAATAGCTCAGTGGTTAAGACGCCAGGCTTGTCGATCGGAAGGTCGGCGGTTCAAGACATGAGCGCCGCGTGACGGAGTGAGCTCCCGCACTTGCCCCAGCTCTTGCCAACCTAGCAATTTGAAAGCATGCAAATACAAGTGGATAAATAGGTACCACTTCAGTGGGATGGTAACAGCGTTCTGCGTGCATCATGCCAGCCACATGACTGCGGAAGCGTCTTCAGACAGTGCTGGCTCTTCAGGTAAGAAATGGAGATGAGCACCAGCCCGTAGAGTCGGACATGACTGTGCAGGGGAAAACCTTTACCTTACCTATTTGTAAGCTGCCCAGAGTTGCTTTTATAGTGAGATGGGCAGCGTATAAATTTAATAAACAAACAAACACTGGCAGAGCAAGCTACTGTATATAAACAGGGAGCAAACCCCACACTCACTTGCACTGATGATGTTACCTAGTCGGGTAATGAAACTTCTGCAAGCAAGCAACCAAGCTCAGAGAACAACAAGGACTCCACAGTTCAACCCTGAGCTACATATATTCTCTTCTATCGGTGCTTCATAGACTTGCAGCAACAACAGCTAATTATGATACTCAAAAATAATCTCCCTTAAAACTTAGCCTTTGGGGGTTCTGAATTATCAGATCTTGTTTCTATAACAGGGCCAATTATACATGGATCAGTAGCATTGCTTTGTATTTTGATTTCCAAACTTATTTTGAAGACATCTACATAAATTTGCAGCAATTCTCAGGTCATATCTTTTTTTCTATAGATTACTGGTATATATGAGAGATTTCAGACATAATTAAATCACAAAGCAAAAGAAGATGGTACCATTGTTTTCTCTAGCAGTGTGACTTAATCGGATGCAAGTTGAGGTAGGCAACACAAACTTGCAGGAACAAAAAGGAATGAATTTAGACTTGCAGCAAACTATGCATCCACTAATTCTGAAATTACTGTTAGCAATTCTGCACATTAAACTGTAAGGCAGGTAAAGCAAACAATACTTGAATACAATGGGATGAATCTATTTATCCTGATTACATACCTCAGAAAGTTCCTCTTTGCACAACTTGGTCTCCAGATCTTTTAGCTGATTCTGAACATCTACTTGTAAGAAGCCATGTATCAAACTCAGTTTTTCCTTAACACATTCCTAAAGCAAGAGAGGGAAAAAGAATAGGTGAGTACTACAGCCAGCAACCCAGGCCTGCAGAAGCTTCCCAAGCAACAGATGCAGAAGGATATTTGCATGATTTTCCATGGGAAGGCTGCAGTGAGCGGGTGAAGGGAGAAGTGTATGACTTACTCTTTCACCAAGATCATCTTCATCCCTCTCCAGATCTTTCAGCCTGTTTTTAAATAAAAACACAAAGACATCACAAATCAGGTTTTCTGTTTTGCCCTCTTGGGTTTTGGAGGGTCAGCTGAAATTTCACCTCTTGAAATGAAAGCCAGGTTAGGAGATCAACAATGGATTTAGATGTACACAATCCCTTTGATCTTCTGTGACTACTTTCATCACAGAACGAATCACAATAGGATATAGCTCCTTCTGGAACAGACAAATTCAGAAATGACTCACTGACAAAGCTTTCATCTTGTGCCAAGCCAAGGTTTAACTATGGTTTGTTGAACATGCTACAGTTGGCTTGATAGACATAAAAACGTGAATCCGTAAACAGCCAAACCTCAGTCTGGCTTAGCACAATATATGTGAACCAGGCTATTGTGGGCAATCAAAGGAGATCCATCATTGAGTGGAAGATCTCACCATTCCATCTGTGAACTTTTTCTCCACAGTGGAAATGACAGCAAGGGGGAATAAATGACAGCAAGCTTGAGGCTTCCTCTGGATCTCTGTTAGAATCCAAGAAATAAAGGATCACATCAAGAATGAGGATCACATCAAGAATGAGAGCCAGTTTGGTCTAGTGGTTAAGGCAATGGGCTAGAAACCAGGAGACTGAAAGTTCTAGTCCCGCCTTAGGCATGAAAGCCGGCTGGGTGACCTTGGGCCAGTCACTCTCTCTCAGCCCTAGGAAGGAGCCAATAGGAAACCAGGAGACTGAGAGTTCTAGTCCCGCCTTAGGCATGAAAGCCGGCTGGGTGGCCTTGGGCCAGTCACTCTCTCACAGCCCTAGGAAGGAGCCAATAGGAAACCAGGAGACTGAGAGTTCTAGTCCCGCCTTAGGCATGAAAGCCGGCTGGGTGACCTTGGGCCAGTCACTCTCTCTCAGCCCTAGGAAGGAGCCAATAGGAAACCAGGAGACTGAGAGTTCTAGTCCCGCCTTAGGCATGAAAGCCGGCTGGGTGACCTTGGGCCAGTCACTCTCTCTCAGCCCAACTCACCTCACAGGGTTGTTGTTGTGGGGGAAATAGGAGGAGGAAGATTTGGTATGTTTGCCGCCTTGAGTTATTTATAAAAATAATAAAGGCAGGATAGAAAATAAATAAATTAAACTAATTAATTAAAGAATACCCTTTAGGGCTGCAACAACATTTGTAATGTTGTGCTTAAGATTGGGGGGCAGCCTCTAAAGTAAATGAGGCCTGAGGCCTCACTAAGATCAGTGGAAATATCTGACAGTCAAAAACAGTATTTGTATTGCACGTTAACCCCTGCATGTATAATTTAAATATATTTTGATTGTGTATCTTGCTAAAGCAATTCAGATGGTGCATCAGGTGAGGAAAGAACTCTCACAGTTTTAGAAGATAAACTACCTCAACTACTTACAATGAACATAATTAAAATCAGTGATTGAGAATTGAGTCCCCATACATCAATAGGTCTAGTGTTACATAAAGCATGGCTTGGTGGCCACCTGTTAGGCATAAGCTAAGGATAAAATGCCCTGATTTAAGATAGGTGACCCACTTTTCATTCTAGAGAAACAAGGGATCCACATATTCCTCTTCCCCATTAAAATATTTGAACCATCAACGTGAGAAAAGCAGTACAATCCATTTGTGTCTTAAAATCAGGCTAAATCTCTTCTTGTACTGAGATTCTATATACTGGCTGATCAACTTGACATCCAAGAAAGCCTGAAACCAATAGGCTTTGTTAACATTGTTCTGACATTGAAATCTACCAGGTTCTAATAGGTACACCTTGCATTCATATGCACAGCTTCCTTTATCCAGAGCACCTGCAAATCCCTTGGGTTAGGGCAAAGGAAAGTACCTGTACAAGGAAGTAATAGGCCTTCTCTTGGTCAGGCTGACTGGAAAAACCACTTATGCTTCCCTTGTCCTAGTATGGGTAAAGCAGTTCAGCTGGCAGTAACCACTAATGTAATAAAAGGAAAGTGACTTTGTTCACCTAAGGCCAGAAAAGGCAAAAAGAAGGGAAGTCTAGCTTGATTTAAACCACCTTTCCTCAAATTGATGACCTTGAAATCTTTTGGGCTACAAATCCCACCATGCCCAGCTACCTTGAACAGTCAAAAGGCTTGACTGTCCAATTTATCTTGAGGCCCCCAAATTGGGGGAAGCTAATTTAACATTCCCATGGGAGGAATCAAAATTAAATGAGGAAAAGATGTCTACAAATAAATAAATATCTCAAAAAAAATGAGATGGTGTGAAAGTTAAATTCATAGTGGAAATATCCAATTCATCCCTTTATTAATATCAACTTAGAAGATGCTTCCAACTGGCAAGAGTAATTCCACAACCAAGAATACTTCTCTTAATTTCTATGCAGAGTAGGTAGAGAGTGAGCCCAAAGCCAAATCTCGTACTTCAGGTAAAAATCTATAGCTGCCAACGCAAAGGCAGAGGTTATAAGCACAGGTAATGCTTCCCTACCTTGGAGGGAGAAAATTGGCTCAGTTCCTAAAGGCAAGATAGGGCAAAAGACACACACACACACACAAGCACACAATCTATTCATAAGAGACACTGAAATATATGCCTTTGGGCTTCAATCTTTCTTACAGGAAATATTGCATTTCTGCAATTATCTACTTTCCTCTGATCCCTTCCTTCTTGTAGTACCAGCTAAAACAGCCATTTCACCAGGTTACTAACACAGTAAAACAAGACGCACTGAGAGCCTAACTTTCTACCTGCTTTCACCTAGAGCCTGTATCTTGAATTGGAAGTGTGGGAAACAGGACAGGAAATCTGGATATCATGGGGAAAAGACATGGGGAAAAGAGTCTCTTTTCGTGGCTCAAAGGACTCTTTGTACTGCTGACTTCACAGCTCAGAGTGAGCTCACTGCCTCAGAGACAGTGGCATGCAGACAGGCTAAAAGAAGTCACAGGTAGATTCTGGGCCAAAGATTTCCTATCTTCTTTCAAAAGAAATTTAAAAATTGTATACCTTCTAGTAAAGGTAGACAGCTATCAAAAAAGAGATTAATATTTTCTACTGGACCACATCATTCAACTGAGTTTACAGCCATACACAAAGACTGGTGCCCATGAGACAACAGTGTTAAGACCCTCTTTGGACTACATGTCATTTACTCCCATGGGCAAAGACAGTCAGAAACATGACCAAAATGTCAGCAGCAGTACCAGAGACCAGAGTAATTCTATCACTCCAGTGAAGTGAAATGCTTTCCTTTGGAGGCATACCACGGAATCGCACTCTCCACTGCAAAGAAAGTGCCAATTTCAACAATTACAAGCCAACTCCTTCCCATTACTCCAGAACCTAGGCCAAGGCAAAAGGCACCACTGCCTTACCCTCTAGTTCCTGGTCAATTGGAACCTTCCATGATGCTAAGGCATCACAGATGGTTTTCCTTTCTCACTCAGCATACAAGTGTGATATCATTTCCCACATATGTTTTGGGCTACCCCATACCAAAAGCGGCTAGTATTACCACTAGCATGAACACATATTCTCTGAGTAATAGTTTATTTTCTGATTATATAACTTAACCAGCTATATGACTATACTGCTCTTTTACAGAGAAGACCTCTGTTCAAACACCGGCTTTTTTCAGTGCCCACCCTCCTAATGGGGAAAATTCTCTCTGGAGACCCCAGATAAGTTTTCATGTTGGAATTTCCAAGTTTGACATTATCCAACCTAGTCTTGATACAGACTAGGTCACTCAAACAAGGATGTCAGCTGTTATTCTTATAGTACACTATTCATCACCATTTAAAGTGGGTCATATTTACTCTGATTAAAGTGTTTACCTTTTTGACTTTTCATTCATATTCTTCAAAATGCTGCTTGGCCTTACTTTGTAAAAACATCCCCATCTCTACCTCATATCTAATGAAAATACTTTAGTTTCATGCATTTGACAGTTGGGCCGTATTCATAAAAGTTTCCACTACTACTACTACAACAAAAAGCTAGCCTTTAAAATGGCACCAATTGTCTTGTTTTTTCTGCAACTGACCAACGAATGATCCCTCTGTCTACCCTCCTCCTCCCATCCTTAACCACCATGGCTAAACCTGCCACAAAGCCAGTTGGTTTATGTTCTTGTTCACCTGCACAAGCAGACAATAACTCTAATACAAGCTCTCCTTTATTGTTGTACTCTGAATATATGATTTGTTTAGGGTCAATCAGCAGAAAAAAAATAATTAGGACAAACCTTGAGCTCTTGACCTACCATCCCTCACTCCACTATTAAAATAAGCTCTTTAAATAATTCTCAGAACTGAGAACTCATTTCCATTCTACAAAACCAATATGCCACATTGCAAACAACTACTGCAGCTATTGTAAAAAAAATAGAATAAATTTTAGTCTCTTTCTGCTCCCCCATCTTTGCAAAAAACATTTTTAAATGAAAGCAATCTACTGGACCATTGGCCTGTCACAGTAACCAAAAAAAAAACTTCAGCTTCACATTGCTTCTTGGTTAATCATGCAATTTGTAAATTTCCTGCCAGAGCAAAATAGCTGCAGTTTCACTTTAAAGCATTTAGGCAAAGCTGTTCAAAATTTTACTCTGTGATTGTACTTCTCCATAGCAAAATCATTGCTCCCCACTGTTAATACAAGACACGGCAAAAGGGCACTCCAAGGTGTGACAACAATTTGAAGGATTTGGCTGATATATAGTAGCGCTTTCTCTTACAACTACAAACCATGTCAAAATACAAGGATGACAATTCTATAATAGAAGTTAGAAGAAGCCAAAGAGATTGTACTCTCAGATGCAAATGCTGACTTAGAGGGGATTTCATTACCAACCTTGCTAAGAATGGCATATTTACATATAACCAACATGAAAATAGGGGCAAGAGAATAAATAGAGTTGAGAAAAATCCCTGTGCTGAAGTTCTGAGCTGTTTGAGGGACAGGTGAGCAAGTTCCTGCCCATTGCTGACTACAGACAACAGCAACCTAGACTCTCTCAGAAGGAAGGAAATACACAATTAGATGTACCATGTGGTACAAGCTAGTGGGACAGGCCTTGCCACTGCTCACAGCAGCCACAGCGGGAAAGGCTTACATATGGCACCCTTAAAGGTAGAAGGCTAGCTTGCAGGCAATTTAAAGAGAAGCTGAAAAAGAGAGAGAGAAGGAACACTTTCCCTCTTCCAGGCTCTCCATGGTTACGCTAAAGCCAGCTCGTTCCCAATAAGCACCCCTTTTTGGGCTCCATTTTGCAGTCGGGCCTGAAGGACCACCTAAGCTGGACTTGAGAATTGGAACACAGAGATTTGGCAGACACTGAACTAAAGAAGCAGGAAAGAGAGCAACGTTTATTTGTCTCCAAATTTATTTTCCTGCTGAGGAAGAAAAGGGAAAGGTAGTTGTATATGAATTCTGTTTTCTAACAATCTTAAGAGGGCATATAGAACCTAAAACCTAAAGCTGAGGGACAGTAAAGATCAATAATTTTCCCATAGTACAAAGAAACTGACAAGACGTCCACAGCAATCCTGTTGGAGTGAGGTCGGGCTCAGGCAAAGAGAGATAAGAGTGCCTAACATGTTTCCGTGGTGGTGGATAGCTATCCGTTCCAGTGAAAGCAAGGAAGCAAAAGGAATCAGACAATTTGTTTTGAGCCACCGTGATAACGTGCACAGCTCTGATTATTTGGCGTAATTGTCAGATAATTCTGCCCAGGGAAAGAGGCCCACAAAAAACCCACCTCCCTCAGGAAGGGCCAGGTTCCATTGAAATGCAGCGCGCTGCTGGAGGTGCCAGAGAGCAGAAAGCCACCACCCCATCCTGCAAGCTCGTGGTTGCCAACAAACCCAACCCATGACGCCCCCCCCTTTATTTTTATGCAGAAGTCAGGGCATGTTAACCAATGCTTCCTGAACCGCGTGTGTGCGCCTGCGTTAATCCTTGCCCTAAACACAAACAAATGTTCCCGCCAAGATGCGCTTTCAACTGGAAAAGAAATTCGTTTTCACTTCCTGTCCCAGATGGCAAGGGGTGGCATAAGGAGAGAAAAGGATGGCCAGAGGAAAGATGAGGCCCAAATCCTTGTGAGATATAGAGTAGCTAATTTCTGATGCTCTACGCCCCTCATGCCCCTCATATCCCTGCACTCGCACCCCGGAGTGCTGGCGCCTTTGAATGTTTTTAGCAAAGACTTACAATCCCCTCACTTCTTACTCCTTGCTTTTTTTTTTTTTAAATAGTTGGGCTGAAGAGAGACAATTCTATTCAAGAGGTCCCAAGTCTGAAGGCCCTAAAAGTTGATAACATAATTACCTTAATGATTTTAGGAACTACCCCAAATTGAACTAAGTTTTCTCACTTGACAGCTGGGGGGGGAGGGGGGGACCACGAGAAGAAAATAGCACAGAGGTCAAACAATCCTATGAACAAGAAACAAAAGAGACCCCCACTCCTTCGCCCAAGTAAATATCTTCTCCCTTCAAGGAAAAAAAAGCATATTACTTAAGGAATTTCAAGGGCCTGGCACTCCTGGTCACTATCCCTGTCCCCAAAGTGAGGAAACTCACCAATTTAAGGATATATCCTTTCTTCCCAACTAGGGAGCCACAGAAATGCTTTCCCCTAGTAAAGCCCCCCCCCCCAAACAGGGCACCCAAGTGACTCAGAGACCCATTGCAGGCTATTAAGTGGGTGTGTGTGTGAGAGAGAACCAGCACCTTCCTTTCCTTCTCTCCATACAGTTCAGGTCTCCCTTGTCGCACTTCCCCCTCAGGGAACTTTTTCGTTCCTGCGTAACCCAACGGCCGCTCGACACGTCTGGGGAGGCGGAATAGCGAAACCAGGAGTCCGGGATTGTCAGTTTGGAGAACAGAGGTTCACCACCAAACAGGAAGAGGATAGGAAGCGCGAGGGGTCCCTCTCCCCTTGCCCCAAAATGCAAGGGGGGACGACTGTGAGGAGTATGAAGGGGACCCCCCAGGAGAAGAGGGGTGCCCAAGACCAGCCCCAGCCACCGCAGAAGCTACGCGCGCGGGGGGAGGTCAACGTGCCCTCGGGACAGGACGCGGGAGCGAATAACCTTCGGGCGGGGATCCGCTGGCCGAGCCCCCCTGACGCCGAGCACTCACCGCCTGCGCAGCTCCTCCGGGGTCAGTGGAGCGGCCTGGGCGGGCATCGGGACCGGCAGGACAGCAGGCAGGGACCCGACGGGAGCCGATTTGGCGCGCACCGGGGAGGGAGGGGGCGGAGCGGCTTCGGGACAGACCATCCGGCAGTAGGGGAGGGAGGAAAGGGCGGAACTTATCAAGTCGCCATTCAGGGAGAGGGAGAAACCAAACAGCGCGGGGGAGGGAGAAGCGGACGGACCAGGAGGGAGCGTGCTCGTGAGCTGCGCTGTGCAAAGCCGAGGCTCTTTATTTTCGGCTTTCTGGTTTCCAAAGGCCAACCGCCTTTTTCAACTCTGTGCTGCTGGGAAACTCAAGCTGCAGGGCGCGAGAGAACAGCGTTTCGGTTTTTTCCTGATATTAGTCTCAAGCATCGAGGATAGACTGCCTCTGCCCATAGAAGCTCGTTACAGATAATAGCGCAGGATTTTTGCTGGATCAAGCAGAGGTCAGTTCGGTCCCGCTCTCAGTTTCTAGCGACGACCAGCCCGGGATGCTTCCCCTGCTTCCCGTGACCCCCTGGGAAATTCAAATAAAGAAGGCAATAATCTTCCCATACAGCTTGTTTGTTTGTTATCCCGCCTTTATTATTTTTATAAATAACTCAAGGCGGGGAACATACCTAATACCTAATACTCCTTCCTCCTCCTATTTTCCCCACAACAACCACCCTGTGAGGTGAGTTGGGCTGAGAGAGAGTGACTGGCCCAAGGTCACCCAGCCGGCTTCCCACACCATCTGAATATTCAAAACCACATTTCCATTCCGATCATTGGCTGAGGCTCTTTTTATCACTGTGGGCTAATATGCACAGAGCTGCGGGGCTCAGTGATCCATACTGTGGTAATATTCGTAGTGGATTCCTTAATATATCTGGGATGTATTGGACATTGTCTTGGATGGGCAGGGAGGCAGGGATTCGCCATTCTGGCTGCATGAAATTTGTTCTTTGCCAGTTAATTTCTCATGCAATCCGAACGGCAGTTTTGACCTTTACAGGTCATCCCAAGATCGGAGAGCGGAAGGCGCTCCTGGGTCTGCCAGCCTTTAAGATCTTCTTTAGGCGCCTCTCTCTCTTTCTCTCTCTCTCTCCCCCCCACTACCCCGTGAGAGCTGGTGAAGGAAAGGGCAGGGTCACCATAGGCAGCGTTGAGGACTAACTGCAGTACTGCATAGGCGAAATAGCTCAAGTGCCATGTGTGAACAACATTTCTCTGCCCCCCACCCGCCATGGCCTACAGAGGACCAAGTAAGAAAAGTTAACTTAATCTGAAGATGCTAAGCAAGCAGTTGGTTTTTTTGTTAATTTTTATTGCTTTTTTAAGATAATAACAGAAAAACAAAAAAAAACAAAAAAAACCAAAGATACAGACATTATAAATAAACCTAACAGGTGCCTAAAAAAGTGAGAAAAGTATAATACATTTTTTTTACTTTTCCTGTTATACTTTTCTCACTTTTTAAAGCAAGCAGTTGTTTGTTTTTGTGGGATGGGGTATCTCTGATCAGATGGAGTTGCACAAGAAAGATCACTAGAATCAGCGTTGAAAGGGGCATTAGGCCGCTGAGTCCAACCGCCTGCTCAGTTCGGGAATCCAAACTCAAGCATGCCAGAGAAATGGCTGTCTAGCCTCTGCTTGAACATCTCCAGGGAAAGGGAGGTGACCGCTTCAGTGGATAATCAGTTTCACCATCAAACTACTTTTAGTGTGAGGAAGATTTTTTGGTGTTCAAGGCAATCTTACCTTCCTGTAAGACGCCAGGCTTGTTGAGCGCAAGTTCGGAGGTTCGAATCCCTAGCCCCGCGTGACGGAGTGAGCTCCCGCACTCACCCCAGCTCTTGCCAACCTAGCAATTCGAAGCAGGCAAATGCAAGTAGATGAATAGGTACCACTTTGGTGGGTAGGTAACAGCGTTCCGCGCGCGTCATGCGGCCACATGACCGTGGAAGCGTCTTCGGACAACGCTGGCTCTTCGGCTAACAAACGGAGATGAGCACCGGCCCCTAGAGTCGGACATGACTGCACAAATGTGCGGGGGGAACCTTTACCTTCACCTTTTTTTTACTATTCCAATATCTTTATTGACTTTTATTCTGTAGTTCTCAGCCTTTTTTCTAACCTATCAAGGTAGTTTTGCATTTTATTTTTCTCTTCTGGAATATTACCTCTCCAATTTTAAGGCATCTGCAACGTTGATAAGCATCCTCACTCAGTACTAAAAATGTTGAAGAGTACACACCCCAAGACTGAACGTGTGGCACTCTACTTGATTCCTCAGGAACCATTGATGATATTTTTTTTTTGAGTACGGTTTTTGTGCCAGCTTTCTAGCCACTTAATTGTCACTTAATCAGAATGACATGGGAAACTTTGTCAAATGGTTTGTTGAAATCAAAATGTGTTATATTTATAACATTCCCATAATCTACCAAGGAAGTATTCAGTTAAAAAAAAATAAAAGGTTAATCTGACATGACTTGTTCTAGACAATTTCATCCTACTTTCTGGTAATTACCATGTTATTTTAAGCTGCTTACAGATTGTTTGCTTTATGTTAAGCTATAAAATCTTCCTTGATGTCATTTAGACTGACTAGTCTGTAGTTCCCCAAATCTTTCTTTCCCCTCTTTCCAAAGATAGGGACAATATTTGCCTTCTTCTAGTCATCTGGCCCTTGTTCTCCAGGGTTTCTCAAAAAGAATATATAAAGATTCAGCCAGACTGTCAGCAAGTTCCTTCAGCACCCTAGGAAGCAATTCACCTTGCCCTGGTGATAAAAACTCGTTCAAAGTATTCCCTGATCATTGGTCAGCCCTTCGAGGTAGGCAAAATCAAGAAACAGACAAGCCAGGATTCCAGGAATGCTCAATAGCTGTAGAGTAGACTGAGTAATCCTTCCTGAAAGTTCCCCCTTAACAGTTTTCTCATTCCTTCACAAGGCCAAGTCTACATTCTTTCACAGCATGTTTCAGTCAGTCTCAAGCTTCAACCTTACCCTTTCATTCCTGATGAAACACATACTGTCTTCTCAAAGAAGACTGAATCTAAATAGAAATTGTACACCTCTGCTTTTTCTTTGTTACCTGTTCACATTTTGTTGTCTTCACTGAGCAGCTGATCCACTGATTCTTTTCTTCCTTTTATTTCAAATGTATCTGAAGAACACGTTTTATTATTCTTAGCATCCTTTGCCAACCTCAGGTCGTTCTTAGCCTTCACTTTTCTGACACTCTTTCCAATTTTAGGTTACTTATATATCTTCTTCCTTGATGGTTTGTCCTTCTTTTCCATCTTCTGTCTGTTTCTTTTCATTCTCAGATCTTCACTAAAGTAAACTGAAGAGATCCTTGCTAAGATCACTAAGCTTCATTGCACATAAGCTTCACATGAACCAACATAACTTTGGTCCAATCAGCAAGCAAAGCACAGAACATGAGCTGGATGTATGTTGCAGTACCAGAAATGTATTTCATATAGGCAAATTATCTCTGTACCATTGTGCTCCACAAAAAAAGTCAATTAAAAAGGAAAATCAGGGGAGCTTTCTTTAAAATAATGCAAAGGTGGAGGTTATAGAACTGTAAGAAAGCATTATTTAGATCCCAGACAGCAAAACTATCCAAAAGCAGAAACTGACAAAACCTCACATTTAAGATTGTAGCTCTGTCCCCATTTTTAATTTACTATGGCAACGTCATGCTTTAACAACCCTGATTTTCCCCCTTGGTCATATGACCCTGTTCTCACTTAATCCCCAGATCATATGTAAGATGGCTTTAAGACATCGCAAAGTGTGCTGGTATAGAACTACAGGTAATCCTCAACTTATGACCATTCGTTCAGTGACCATTCAAAGTTACGGTGGCACTGAAGAAAGGGACTTATGACCAGTCCCCAAAGTTACGGCTGATGCAGCACCCCTGCAGTCATGTGATCAAAATTCGAGAGCTTGGCAACCCGCCCACACAACCGCAGGGGCGCTTCAACTCCCCCCACCCGCCTATCTCCCCCCCATCTATGTCCTTTTGGCCCCCTGCACTCTGCGGCCCCTGCCACCCTAGCTGACCTTCGCTGTCTTCTTGCTCCTGCTGCTGACCAAGCATGCCCGGCCTGGCCTTCACGAGGCAGCTGATGGCCACACAAGGTTTCTTCCCAAGGTTGCGCACAGCGGTTTCCTTGTGAGACCTGGGGAAGATGGCCTCACGTGGCTAGCAGCTGCCTTGTGAAGGGCCAGGGCGGGCACGCCTGGTCGGCAGCGGGAGCAAGAAGACAGCGAAGGTCAGCTGGGGCAGTGGAGCGCAGGGTGGCAGGGGCCTCGGGGTGCAGGGCGGTGAGGGCGACTGCGGCTGGGATTGGGCTGGGGTGGCTGGGGCTTCCTGGGATGCTCTGGCTTTGCGCTGTGCTGCTGGGACTTCCCAGGGTGTTGCAGCTTTGCGCTGCACTGCGGCTCAGGGGCTTTGTGCAGCCCCAGAGCTGCGGCACGTCAGGAAGCCCCTTTGCACCGCACAGCTGGACCGGGCTGGGCCTGGGCTTTGCTCCGCGCTGCCGCTCAGGGGCTTTTTGCAGCCCCAGAGCTACAGCTCACGTCCCTGAGCCGCAGCGTATTCTTTCTCTTGCCTTCCTGAGCTTGCGCCGCACTGCAGCACTCCCCTCCCCAACTTGTGCGCAGCCTGTGCTGGCCCTCCCAGGCCTCCCCTACCCCCCCGCGGCACCCCCGTGCTCCTTACCTGGGACTCCCGCCTCTTCCCGCTTAACGACCTGCATGTCTTGGGGTTACGATGGCAACTGGGAGTGCCCGGGATTGCTGTTGCTAAGCGATGCGGTCACGTGGCATCGTGCTTTATGACCGCATCGCTTAGCGATGGAAATTCCCGTCCCAATTCTGGTTGTAAGTCGAGGACGACCTGTAGTCTTTTTCTGAAACCTCTACTTGGTACTGGTTTAAATTAGTATGGTAGTGCTGAGATTATTATTATTATTATGTACAGTAACACCACTACTTCTGGATGCAATTTAAGTTGCTGGTTGTCATCTCTGAAACCTTTCATGGTTTGGGGCATGAATATCTGTGGAACTGCTTTCTCCCTAGAACATTTGCCTCCCAATAAGATCAGGTGGGGTGGATGCTCCGTGCCGTCTTGCTCAGGGATTGCCATCTACAGGGGCTGCAGAAATGTGCCTTCTCTCTCACACACACTCTCTCTCAAATGGACCCTGGGGGAGATAATGATGTTTGTCCCCCTGGTATGTAGTGGAATTTTAACTATGGTTGGGCTGGTTGGGTTTTACTCCCAGGGACTTATCTATATAATTGATTTGAGATTTTTGCATGTTTGGATTTTGTTGTTTTTAACCTAAATCACAGAGGGGGAATTGTTCACCACTCAGAGCTGGTTGTGATCGGAGTGGCCAATAAGCCTTGTAAAACAAACAAGCAAACAAACAAACAAGCTTTATTCTGCTCAGGAACCAATTAGTAAAATTGATCAGTTGATTATGTGTCATTCAATTACTGTTGACTCTTTAGCAACCACATAGATAGATTTTCTCCAGATGATCTGTCCTCAACCTGGTCCTTTAGGTCTTCCAGTGGTGCATCATCACTGCTGTAATTGACTCCATCAGTCTTGCTGCTGTCGTCTTCTTCTCTTTCCTTCCACCTTTCCCAGTATACTGTATTGTAGACTTCTTCAGTCTTTCCATAATGTATCCAAAGTACAATAATTTGAGCATGGTCATTTGTGCCTCAAGTGTGAATTCTGGATAACTTAATTCATTAAGAGGGATCTTAAAATGTCAAATTTTTGCCCTCATGCCTGGCTTATCCGGTAATTAATACATAAATTATATGCAAATGTGTTTAAGAAGGATAGTATTGAATACAGTGGCTTACCTAAACTTATGGCTTCTTTTACAGAGAGCCACACAAAAACTGATGTTCTGTAGTAGGCTGACCATATTTCCTTGAGACAAAAACGGGACATTGGGATGGCAAAACGGGACGGGGTCTTATGTAATATTCCGTATTCATGAAAAAGACAAGGGTCCCCGTCCGCCGGTCCGCACGATTGGCTCCCGCCTGCAAACCCTGCCCCCGGTCCGCGCAATTGGCTCCAGCCTGCAAACCCCGCCCCCAGGTCCACGCAATTGGCTCCTGCCTGCAAGCCCCACCCCCTAATCCACGCAATTGGCTCCCGCCTGCAAACCCTGCCCCCGGTCCCTCCTTTGCCCCAGCTTCTCCTCCTCCTTCCGCGCCATTCCCGCCAGGTTTAAAAAACGGGACAAAATTGAGATTATTTATCAAAACAATGGGACGGTTGAAAAATGCTAAAAAAACGGGACTGTCCCGTTCAAAATGGGACGTATGGTCAGCCTATTCTGTAGGTAATATTTATGTTACAATCTGATCAAGGCTAGTGACCTAGAATTCATCTGAGTGATCCAGAAACTCCCAGGAGAGGAGAAATTTTATCCATGAGCCGTAAATGGCAGTATGAAAACAATACCAATTTCATAGCACCCACATCACAAGGAGATATTTGGCATACAGTATTTTAGTATAGCTTCCTTTTAAAACTGCTCATGGGAGGATACCAAATCTTGCTAATAATGTAGCTCTCCTATGGGTAGGCATTAATAGAGTTGTAAAATAATTTTCTATTCTAAGTTGCTGACCCCTTTGTTTATAATGCTCAAAAATTTGAGCTAGATCTTTCTGCTTATCAGTAGCAATCAATCAGTCAATCAGATATTGTCTGATCATGGCCTTTGCTTTTGAGAATCCGACATTAAGTGGGAACAAAGTGGCAGTGCCAGTAGAGCCCAGTTTCCCATTTAAAGCTCTTTTCCATGATGAATTAAAGTGTCTGTTAATATCAAGGGAACTGACCTAACAGGATGAGTTCATTGTGTAAGGCAGTAATTACATAAACCCATATTTGTGTCTCTATTTTGCATAATCCCACTTCAAGGCAAAGGGAGGTATTTGACCCACCTTGGGCCACCAGAGGTACCACCCTCCCCCCATATTGTTTGGAATGCTTCACTAGAGATAGAGCCCCCATAAGGTCCAAGATGTGTCCTGAATAATAGTTGGGGGAAGACCTTATGCTTTCAAAGTTTAAAAGCTGCTGGGGCAAAATGCCCAACATGGGCTTAATAAAATTTTGGAAAGACAAACTCCTTTGACAGAGTGTAATATATATTCTTGGTGAGCCCACTTCTTGTCAAATATAAGTAGTAGTATCCCCAGTTAGTCGAAAATGCTTATAGAAGCTATGCAGATACACCTTCCTTTTTTTCCTATATACTCTCCTTCTTGAGAGTTTTCTGATTTTCACTTTTTTTCAGCTTCTGACAGTCAGGGCAAGATAGCTTCAAAGGTAAATGCCCTATACATTTAGCGCAAGGCCTATGGGCTCAAATCCTGTTAAAGGGATGAACATAGAACATCTAGTATGGAGGATACCTATGCCTGAAGAGTCCCAATAATTACAAAACCAATCATGTAGTGCTCCCTACTGGTCAGGAGCTAATATAACACCTTTAAACACCTTTTGGTGACTTCGAATCAGTGTTGACTCCTGGCAACTGCCTGGACAAGTCCCAACAGTTTTCTTGGCAAGGTTTTTCGGAAGTGGCTTGCCATTGCCTCCTTCCTAGGGCTGAGAGAGAGTGACTGGCCCAAGGCAGGACTAGAACTCATGGTCTCCTAGTTTCTAGCCTTGTGCCTTAACCACTACACCAAACTGGCTCTCAAAAATACTTATTTAAAAATGCTTATTTGTTCTCAGGGCCATTTGTTCCACTTTCTTCTCTGGAGTTTCTTTTTAAAACCTGTTATTTATTTGAAGGGCCTTCTCATTGCTGTAATCAGTGAGTATCTACAAGGTTCTTCAAGCAATGAGAAGGTTGGGACAATATGGTATCATGACAGATGGATGGAGCTTGGATTTTATTTCCAAGAAATGTCTGTAGAACCACTGGTGGGCGGATGCAGCCATGGTCTTGGGAAGGGGATTTTACCCTATACAGTGAAGGAAGGGCCCATGGAAAGAATGGCTTCATATTTGAAATTATTAAATGGACAAAGGCTGTTAATTCAAGCAATAAATATTACTGACCAAAATACTGTATAATCCCAAGAAATTTCAGTATTTTCCCACACGCTCCCACATGTTGAGCCATTCATTGTAGCAGAGAGGAAAAAAGGTTGCATTGATAGATGATGCAATGAGAAGAAAATAGGTGGGAGAAACTCAAATGAACATTTTGCCATAATGCTCACCTCATGCTTAATCCACAATGTGGTTTCTTTGGTCTTCAGTTTAGCATGCTGGGTAAGCCCAGCCAGTTATGGTTTATTCATGAACTGTCATTAAGCAACCATGGGTAAGCACATTATGTGAACTTAACTGAACTCTTGTAAAAGCTCTGGCTCAACTTACTGCCTTGTTCTGAAGCTTCTCCAGCCACCCAGGGAAAAGTTGGCAAATAATACTCTAAGGCCCTCCCAGTCCTTCCATGCTTTGAGTCAACACCTGTCATTATTTTCAGGATGCTGCAAGAAGGAAGACTAAGGCTGGTGCCATTATTTTCAAGGCTGCATATATCTGCTACCCCTTTCCACCCAATATAATATGGCACAGAGTCCACGTGGACAGTTTTTTTTTAAAAAAAAGTAGTGATAGCCAGAAAAGGATCTTGAAATCTAGCCAAAAAAGAGAGAGGTGGCTGTGAGAGAAATTGCTGAGGCTAGCTGGAGAGCAGATGGGCGGTGATAGAAATTCAAATAATAAATAATAAATAAATAAATACGATGTTTGCACCTCCTGACCCACTAAAGGCACACTTCTGGTCACCCCTGTGATGGCCCGCCTGATCTCAAATTCTACAAAAATGGCTGGTAAAGTGCTATAGATTAAATTGCAAGTCATGATTTTGAAATGGATTGTTTACATTTATTTAAATTGCAAGCAGGGAAAAGGCCACAATTTGAACATTTGGTAGTGGAGATACTGTATATGGGAGCAGATTTATTTCATTGCTGGTGGAACTATGGAAAAAGTGAAAATTCTTGGAAAGATCTAGCTGACTTTTGCTGATCCCAAATAGTTGGTGGACCTAGTTAATACTGGGAGAGGAGACCACCAGGAAATACCAGGATTATAGGCTAAATTGAAAAATAAAAAAGCTGGAAAAAGGCATCAGCAAATCACCTATATATTGCTGTCAAGAAATTGTACTGTATAGACAGCCATGAGATCTCCAGGACCTGAGCTTGCTTCAAAAGAGATTTTACTTTTTAATTAATCCAATCAAAGATACAATTAACATTACACATGTTACATATATCGGATTGCTACCATCTACAAGACTGAAAATTAAATGATGATGATTTCAGGCATAAATCCTGTGTTAAAAGAGACAAAATCAGCAGTGGTTTACAAGGGAAAATTGTCAAAATGTTATTACTGTTCAGATAAACTGAGAGAAGTGGAATAAATGAAACAGCACAAGGATTCTTGCTAAACTTTGCATCCGGAGTTATGCTTTGCTTCAGGCTGCCACTCTTAGGAATTAGCACCATGACTTTGGGACTTTTCATAATTTGACACATTTTTTTAAAATCAAAAGTGAGGGAATACAAATTTGGCTCTAGTCAATTGCAGAAATTTAATTTAATTTAATTTATTTATTTTCTATCCCACCTTTTTTATCTTTATAAATAACTCAAAGCAGCGAACATACTTAATACTCCTTCCTTCTCCTATTTTCCCAACAACAACAACCCTGTGAGGTGAGTTGGGCTGAGAGAGAGTGACTGGCCCAAGGTCACCCAGCCGGCTTTCATGCCTAAGGCGGGACTAGAACTCACAGTCTCCTGGTTTGCCATTGGCTCCTTCCTAGGGCTGAGAGTGACTGGCCCAAGGTCACCCAGCCGGCTTTCGTGCCTAAGGCGGGACTAGAACTCACTGTCTCCTGGTTTGCCATTGGCACCTTCCCAGGGCTGAGAGAGAGAGAGTGACTGGCCCAAGGTTACCCATCTGGCTTTCATGTCTAAGGCGGGACTAGAACTCACAGTCTCCTGGTTTCTCGCCCAGCACCTTAACCACTAGACCAAACTATAAGTTTATGCTTTCTATAGCATGCTGGACCAATAGCAATTTCAGCATTCAGTATAACAGCATTTACTGATATAAGCATGCTGCAGTCATACCTTATTATAGTAATAGAGTTTTCCTGACAAGTTGGACTATAGCTCTTGTCATCCTGGGCCAGCATCACCATGTCAGATAACATCTTTGAGAAAGCTGCAATACTGTTTTGCCAGCACAAGATGGAGCTATTACCTTGATCTTATAACCTTGAATTGCTAGCCCTGTATATATGACATTACTCATGGTCAGGATTTGGCTTCTTAATTGCTGAAGCAAACAACACATTCACATATCATGTATTTTCAGTAGAGTTATGAACTAATGTGCTTTTGAGAGGCTCTTTACTTATGAAGAGAAAGGGAGGAACATCTTAGAGTTTACTGCATGGAATTTTATTCCCTTGCGTAATTCCATCGGAGTTGGACATTCACTGGAGCTAAGAAAATGGCACAGGAAACTGAAGAGAAGTTTATTTATTTTATTTATTTATTATTTGGATTTATCACCGCCCATCTCTACCATGGCAGACTCTGGGCGGTTTGAGGTTTGCTAATGCTGAAACCAAGGACTATACAAAATCGGGGTTGGGGAAAATAGCACGTGAATTTGTTTGCATTAGTTAGGGTTTTGTATACTTTCTTTTGTAAACTTGGACTTGGCTGACTGGATGGGCAAGTCTTAGGAATGGAGGGTTTGCGAATATTCATTTGCTGTGTGCAAATGTTCAAGTTACCTTTTGTAAGGGAAGAGCTTTCACACCATCGACTGTATGCCTGAGAGACACGGTAATGGCCAAGTCTGTAGCTTGAATCATGTCAACTGGATTTCTATTTTCTCAGTGGAAACGTTTCGCTCCTTATCCAAGGAGCTTCTTCAGTCTGAGCAAAGTTGGTAAGGGAATCCTAAATATGTTTCTAGGTAGCCTAAACATATTTAGGATTCCCTTACCAACTTTGCTCAGACTGAAGAAGCTCCTTGGATAAGGAGCGAAACGTTTCCACTGAGAAAATAGAAATCCAGTTGACATGATTCAAGCTACAGACAATTCCACCTGGATGACTGAGAACCTTCATAGACTCTCTGTGCAGGTGTTATCTCAAGCCAGTTATTTTTAGCCTGGACATCTAAAAATTTGTTCTACTGCCAATGGAGACCGCAGTGGGTAGTGGCATGTAAGGAGCAATGTGAGGAATGCTGGTGGTGTTCCAGGCTGGGAGATAGTGGATTTCCTAAGATAAATCACACTTGGATGCTTGTTGCTCCTGAACTGGTGATGGATGAAGACACGATATTAAAATGGCAGGAAGCAACTAGGACCCCCAGCAATTGGCATTTGTCTCTGAGGAGAAGATGTCATAGGGCCATTAGGAGGACTTCTCAAGCTGTAGTTTTCCCTATTAAAACAGATACGGGCAACTTGAAGCCCCAGCCACACGCAACCCGTTTTTTGTGTCTCTCTCCCAGCTCCAAACCCTTTTGACTGGATTGCCGAATGTCCGTTTCCTCTATTTTGAGACAGGAAATACATTAAACTGTTCTGTAAACTCTAGGCTTAGCACACTTTTAAAAAGATAAAGGCCACCCCGCCCCCAAATAGAAAAATACAGTTAATCCTAGCTCGAGCCACATGCATGGCATGGCCCTATTTGACCACCCCCTCTGTGTTGCTGCCCTATTTATGAAATACTTCTGGATGTACTTCCAAGCGCGCTAGAATAACAGATCAATTCAAGGAGGAGGTGGTGAACATCAGTTAAAGGTCCTCTAGTGTGCTGTCAATAACGATGCACTGGGCACCTATGAACAATTTGGACAGATTCACAGAAAAGTGTATCCACCTTTAATCCCTTTGACAATTTTGTCAGTGTTAAACTAGCCTTCCCTAGCCAGGCACCCTCAGGCGTGTTGGGAATTCCAGGCAGCCTGGCCTTTGGCTGGGAAGGATGGGAGCTACATTACACACTTGGAGATAGTAGGTTTAGGAATTTGATACTAGGCTATGTTTTCCATCTTATTGTTTATCGGTTGCATTTGTGCATTCTCAGCCTTTGTTTTATTTATGCTGATTTTTTCCCCTTTGTTGCTTTACAGTTTATTTCATTCCTAAGGTTTCTTTGTCCAGTGGTGTGCTGGTTTGGAATGTTAAGCCAGGTTCAGGCCGCGTCCCTCAGCATGGCCCTGGTTTGACAGATGTTGAAGTGAATGAATGAAGCCATACAAATTGCCACTGGAAAAAGGGGGTGGGGTGGGGATGTTTTCATAAATGAAAAGTACTTGGCAACTCCACTGTCTTTGCCTGAACTACATACATCCTCTCTTTATTTCTGATCAGTCATTTCACATTGTGAGGCTTCATTTAGTAAACCACTCTAAAAACAATCTGCCTGGTTTGATTTGTGAGTCAGAGATCATGCCCAGGAATGAAAGGGAAATTCCAGCAATGGTCCTGGTTCTGGCTCTTATTAAGAGTCAGAATTGAATTTAAATCTTATCTTGATACTGCTGTAACCACAAATACTGTAGCTATGGCTCCTTAAATCAAACTTAAATGAGTAATAGTTTGGCTAAATGTTTTTTTTTAATTTTAGTTTTATGTTTTTTTTTTGTTTCTCTTTTGTATTTATATGTTTTCTTTTGTTGTGAATTAAAGCAGTAAAATTAATTAACAATCTGGGAAAAAAAACTTAATGCGCTGCTTGATGCATCTCTTTTTCATAGTCTTTCTGGCCGAATAGTTCATTTTTCTTCCTGCTTCCACTTACTTCATCTAAATCAGTGTTTCTCAACCTTGGCAACCTTAAGCTGTGTAGATTTCAACTCCCAGAATTCCCCAGCCAGCGTTGTACAATGCTGTAGACACCCAAACTGGCACCCTCCGTGTTAACTCCCATTTACCCTCCAATAGCGTGGGATGTCAGGGTATACTCAGAAAATATGTACTGTGAATTTTACTGTCTTGAATAAAGGAGTGTACAGCTGAGAACACTGAGCAATTAGCTCAGAAGGAACATGAGTGCTAATTGCCAGCACCTGGAATAGGGAGGCCTCTGCTAATGACTCAGCAAATATATTTGTATATAAGCTATTGAAGCTGAACATATGTTACTGGGTGTTGTTTGTTGTTTCTGGATAGTGTTGTTGTATATTGCTAGGTATTGTGAGTAGTTGGTTATTGATGGTTAAAGTATTTGCTTGTAAATATCTTTGTAGAGTAAAGTCTGTAAATATTTGGAGCAACAGACTCCAAGCAAATTTCTTTTTGCACCACTTGTGGGTTGCACCGCAAGCATCACTCTGACATGGGAGTGATGAGGGTTGTAGCCCAACACAGTTGGAGGGTGCCAGTTGCCAAAGACATGAAAAAGAGTACTAAACCAATGGGTGGCCTGGGTGCCTGCAGGGGGCATATTGTGACATACGCATCCTGATACGGCACAAAGAATGAGACTTATGCACATGCATTGGAAGCCATTATGTCATTGTGCCATTGGCACGATGACATCATGGCACATGTGTTGTCATTTTGATGTCACTGTGGCTTATTATGGATGCCTATGGTGCCTGGTATTTATTTATTTATTTGTTTATTTACGGTCCAAGACCAAGTCACAGAATTTAAAGAAACAGCCCTGTGGAATATTCTTCCCCCAGAGTTAAGACAGTCCACCTCGCTCCTGGGCTTCAGGAAACAACTGAAAACTTGGCTTTGTCAACAGGCCTGGAGTGGTAAGGAGGGTAGAAACTCCTGGGGATGGCTAGTATAGTAAGATAGTCCTAGAATAGTCCTTCCAAGGCTGAAAGAACACATTGCCTTCTTAATTTTTATATGTATGGTATTTTAAATGGTTATTTTAATGTTTTAATCTTTAATATTCGTAATTTTGATGAGTTGTAAACCGCCCAGAGTCCCTTGAGGGAGTTGGGCGGTGAGAAATTGAATAAATAAATAAATAAACAAATAAACAAATGTATGTACTGTTATACATGACGTCTGGTAGCATTTCTAAGTATGAAAAGGCAATCTTTAAAGGCCGTATTGGATACAGCAAAGGAAGAAATTATTTTGTTTTTAAAAGGCACTTTGACCTTATCCATATTTGATCTAAGCCCATGTCTTTCACAGGTCCAGTGAAACATAGGAGGAAACAGGCCCCACTGAAACTCATGATGTGTTTAGCAGAAACAAGGCCAGTTATTCTTCAGGATCTGGTCTCTAATTCAGATGTGGAAGACAGACAGTTCTGATGGATGTGCTTGTGTGTGTGAATAGCCTTTATAAGTCTTCACTGAACTATTAAGAGAGGCCCAGCCAATAGCAATGTGGATCAGCTAAAACCAGCTGCATTTTATCAAAGCATTATTTTCTCCTGTAAGAAAGAATTGCACAACACACTAGGATGGGGTCTGGTTCTTGAGCTACCCCACTTTAAGATAGCCTTTAGGCCAGGAACGAGGAACCAGATATTCCTGACCTATACCTCCAGCAACCTCAGCGTGACCAATAGTGAAAGATGATGGGAGTTGTAATTCAACTGTCTGGAAGACCTTCCGCGGATATTAATTTGATGGAATTGCTATGGCATACTGCTGTGGATTTCTCCCTCGGCCAGCTAGCTGGATTTCTCCATAAGTGGCCAGAAATCCCTGCCCTGTCTCCTCCCATCCCTAGTAACCCCACTGGCTACCAGTGTCGCAGCTCTGGCTCTTAGCATTGTCTATGTCCCAGCATGCTGTCACATGCTCCCAGTTTGGTGAACTAGCAGTTGTCTTTCCCTTAGTTGTCTGATGAATCACTAATGGTAGCACCAGCCTCAATCATTCATTCCTAGATTGGCTTCAAGAAGAGATGATGTAGGGCCAACCCTAGACACGTTGGGACCTGAGAGAAATCCAAACGGCAGGCTGCTACTGACTAATTAACATGAGACATGTGACCATGTTCTCCAGTGGCGCTCGAACATTTTTGTGAGGCTTGCAGTAAAGAACGTCCCTGTGGACTGAACCCATCCATGTGTTGTCACATGGTGAAACTCAACATCTGGTTATTCTCCCGGCTGGAACCCTTCTTAGCATACCTTGCCCAACTCTTTGATATAATTCCTGTGTTTTGAAATGAGCTGGCAGAGCATAACATTTGATTCAAAGTCAGAATGTTCAACAATTGAAAACACTGGCTCAGTAGAAACACTGAACGTTTGAGGGCTTTGCCAACAAAGAAGTCAAACTGTTTGACTTGGAGGCACGTTATTTTTCTCTAGGCAAAGACACTTCCAGATCATTTGCATCAGATGCTGCCACACTGAAGTTGGCAGCTCTCCACTCATGAGTCATTCATTCCCCATCCCCTTTTTTCATCCCACTCAGCAATGGAGCAGCAACCAAGCAGGCTAAGATAGGAAGCAGTCCAGTCATATTATGGAACGAGTGAAACTGAAAGGGAAAGACCTCTTTGGATGCTCTCTGTTCTTTGATCTCTTGCAATATGCAGCTAATGGAACTGGATGTCAGCATGCCTGGTAAGGGCTGTCAAGTGAAAGAAATGGCCTTTGACTTGCACAACAGCTCCTCTCCCCTGTTCACAACATTTAGCATTGCTTGGAGATGATTGGACTGATCTGCAAGATCTACTTCATTGTGGTTGCTTGAAAGAGCAGGGAAATACTTCACAAATCTGATGTCCCCAAATAATTAGATTTGGCTATGTTAGTAAAACTGACATATTTGTTGATTGCACTTATTTGGAAGCTTGAAATTGTTTTAGTGATACATCATTAAAACTTAAGCAAAATGTCCACTAAGAATTAAAAGTGAGTAGAGCAGATGGCAAAACCTACATGCAGGCTAGTGAGTTCACCCACACACCACATTTATTTATTTTTATTTATTCTTTCGATTTCATCATTTGCTTCAGAGACTTGTTATTAGTGTCTACGTATTCATTAGAAAGCCCTTGTATTAGAAAGGTAGGTGATTAAGGGACAATTGGTTAGAATACTACCAGCATATTTTCTTTTACTTTCAATAAATAGTAGGGCTTCTGGCTTACATTTTCGTCTAAATAAATGGTTGAACTTGAAGGAGGTGACCAGTCAGGTCATCCGGTGGGGGCAAGGTGGCCCATGTAAGATGTCAGATTTTTCTGTAGCATTAAGGAACAACAGACTGAAATACATTAAAGAAACCTTGTATTTTGTCTTTAACCTACGAAACCTTGGGTTCTAGAATCCTGGGCTGTGGTCCCAGGGTACTGGAACCCAGGGATGGGTAAAATCAGGGAGAACAATAAATGCAGGCAGCCTGAAAAGGATCCAGTCTTGGGTTACTACAAGGACATATCGTCAGTGGTTTAAAATAGTGACATGTTTACCCTATTAACAATTCTATATTGAAAAGTGAGACTAAATGTTTTTATATAATGTTATCAGTTATTGGAACATGTGTTTGGGGATGGGGCTATGAACAGGTAAACATCCCCTCCCTCCCCAGATAAAACAAAGAAACAAAACCGCTGTGTTGCTCAGAGAAAGAAAAACGAGCTTTCCCCTGGCCTAAGCCATCTGTTGCCTGCGCAGTCAGGAAGAAGCCAGTGACCCCTAAAGCTTTCCTGGGAATGTTTGTCTTTGGGGCTTGGATTTTCAGCGCGGCCTTCCTGCACTGAAGAGTGAAGACCTCTTGTGCCCTGATCTCAGTCAGGCAGAGGAGATGGGAGAGGTTGGATGGAGGCAGCGCTGCAAAAGCTGGACTGTAGTTTACAAAAGTTGTCCCTCTTTCAAGTTCAGTCCTATCTGATCAATTTCTCTCCACAAAGATTTCTCCATTATTGCTGCCCTGAATGCGTTGTCCTTCTGCAGCAAGGAAAAGGGAGGAACGCCGAAGTTGCATGAGAAATATCAAGCAAGGATTTTTCCTCATCTTAAACAAAGCAATATCAAAATCCAGGAGCACATGTTGGATCTTAACAGTAATGATGTTTGGAGGAGGATTATTTGGGGAGTCTGAACATAACAAAAATGGAAAATTCTGTGGCAATCTCAAATGTCACCCTTCAAATGTAAATTTGGGGAAGAGACTTGAAAATGCGTGTTGTGAAGGAACAGGAATACTTCTGGATCTGGTGGGACACATCACAGATGACAGCACCCTGCTACCTTTCCTCACTTGCCTGCCTCCTCCCAACTTACAAATGGGGCAGCGTCAACTTCTCGAAAGGCCCATTCCTTTTCAAGACTGAGTAACCATAAACTTCTCTTTGTGCAGAAATCAGAGAATCAGGCACTCTGGCGTCTGCACAGAGCAGCCTCAATGCCGAGCTAGCTAGCTTACTTGGCCTTGCATGAAACAGAGGCTTCTGGTTGACTAACCTCTTCCTACATGGGGCAGAGGCCATAGAGCTGCTCAGGATGGAAGACAGCACACCTGGCACTCAGTTCCTGCAGGTAGAGGACTCTGTGTTGGATATACCTTGTGGTGCCTTGTGCTGCCGGCTTTCTCAAAAAGCAGGAGTGGCTACCACATTGGTAGGTCTTAAGCAGGGCTGGCTCTAGGCTAAGGCCAAGTAGGTACCGGCCTAAGGGAGTCAAATTTAAGGGGGTGCCAAAATGGAAAAGACTTCTGAAAAACACAATTAAAAAAAGCAAAAAGCAGTAACAACGCACTCTGTGAGCCAGCGCGCCAGCTCAGGGGTTAAATATAATTTCGCAGAATTGTGCATGCCTATTAGGGTGTGTGCACATAATGTGTGAAATCTCCAACCCATTACTCGGCTTGCACTGATACTTAGAGCTCAAATGGCTACCTAAACGTATCCAAAAACTGCAGCTGTAATCAGAGGTGGTCTTGCTCAGTTTTGGCTGATGCTGTAGTTATTGCTGAAAAATCTGGATTTGGACATTGCAGTTATCTGGAGCATATTATGCCAATGTTGTGTAATCTTATGAGTGCCAGTGATACCGATAGCAGCGAAAAGTGCTTGGTTCATGGTACTTAAAGGGCCATTTGTTCCTGCAGAGACGTCCAGAGAGGGCTGTTTTGCTTCCCATCTGAACTTTGTGAAGGTAAGTTGGTGGCTAGGAGGGGATGGGGCCTTTTCCGTAGTGGCACCTGGGAGCTTTAGTTGGTTCCCTCACCACAAAAACATGTAACACTATAAATATAATAAACAAACCTTTAGTAAGCCTGTAAACTTTCCTTCTTAACGTTGCTTTTAATGGTTCCTTGAGGAATCTGCTGTTGTGTTTCATGCTACAGAAACATAGAAAGTTGCCTTCTGCTGACTCATGTCAAGGGACAATCCCTCTAGAGCAGAGCTTTCCAAACTTTTCATGTTGGTGACACACTTTTTAGACATGCATCATTTCACGACACACTCCTACATCAGGGCATCATTTCGCGACACACTCTTACAGCAGGGCACAAGGCAGGCACTAGGACCTGCGTGGAATCACAGCTGGTTTGGAGGCAGCAAGGCACAAGGCAGGCACTAGGACCTGCGTGGAATCCTGGCAGGGCTCGGAGGCAGCAGCAGCAGCAGCCACGACACACCCAGACACCGCAGCCGAGACACTAACATGTCCCGACACACAGTTTGGAAAGCTCTGCTCTAGAGCAGTGTTTTTCAAACTTGGCAGCTTGAAGTTGGGTGGACTTCAACTCCCAGAGTTCCCTAGCCAGCACTGGGGAATTCTGGGAGTTGAAGTCCACCCATCTTAAAGTCACCAAGTTTGAAAAACACTGCTCTATATAGATTTCAGACTACAGGTGGCATAGTCTCTGATGAATGCTGAGGCGTTTGGTATTTGAAGTCCAAAACATGGCACTAAAGCATTGAACTGCTTATGCTTTATCTTCACTGACCGGTCAAAGGTCTCTGAGAATTGTCCTTCTCAGGCCTACATAGATAGAGATGCTGGGTCTGAAACTGGAAAATGTGCTCTCCTGTTGGCTTATGAATCCGTTGTGTTAGTGAAGCTCCGACAACCTGGTGGAGACAGTATTGCTGCAGCGTAGGTCTGGGCCAGGCCCCTGCCTTCCTTGGTCCCATCCTACTGTATTCCTTCCTCAGGGTAAGAGAAGAGTGGAAATAGCCTTGCTCTTAGCAAATGGAACGCAGCACACTCCCTTCACAAACCCTGTCTGGCTCAGGTCGTGGAAGCTAAACACGATCATATCCAGGGGGACAGAATGATTGCAAAAGACTCTCTATTTTAAAACATCCCACTGCCCCCATCTCCCTAGAGGGATCTGAGCAAAAATCCTGCTGAGAACTGTGTTTTTCTTTCCTTGGGAAGGCTTAGTTAAGCAGCTCCATTTAAAGTGTAGGGACAGGATGGAGTGCTGGAAAGTGACAGTTCTGTTGATGGAGACCAGGTTGGGCTACCCAGAATCCTTGTGACGCATTCCTTCGTAGGTGTCCACAGTCCCCTCAGGGTAGGAGTTAGATCATCTGATGATCTGATTCTCCACTGAGGAGTTACTTCACAGTCACCATGTCTTGCAGAAATGGGGCCTCTCAGGAAACCAGTAATGGCTGCAACTTTGGTTAGTCAAAGTAAGGAGGCAGGCAAATGAGAAAGGGGCATTTCCTTTTCCTCAGTCTTTGCTGCATTAAGGTTGTTGGGAGGAAGATTAAGTCTAGGTGAATGCATTTTATGTGTGCATATACACATGGGTTTATGTGTGGGTTTATGCATGCAAGTATCTTACGCATGTAAGTATCTTTTGGAGCTGGAAGTTTCTCATCCCAGATGTAAAGATGTAGATAATGTATGGTCCTCTGGATACTAATTAGTCCTAGCCAGCATAGTCAACAATAAGGAATAATGGGAATCTGGAGGACTCCCCTATTGAAAACAGTGATAAGAAGTTTGTTGGGTACAGCTTTCACGATGTGGGGCCCCCCTCACCTTGTGTCATGGAAGGAGATACCATTCTTTGGAAGAGAATGAAGAACTTGGAAGCGGCTTGTTGTTGTTGTTGTTCTTCAGTTGTTTAGTCGTGTCCGACTCTTCGTGATCTCATGGACCATAGCATGCCAGGCCTTCCTGTCCTCCACTGTCTCTCGGAGTTTACTCAAATTCATGTTCATTACATCGGTGATGCTATCTAACCATCTCATCCTCTGCCGTCCCCTTCTCCTTTTGCCTTCAGTCTTTCCCAGCATCAGGGTCTTTTCCAGTGAGTCCTCTCTTCGCATTAGGTGGCCAAAGTACTTGAGCTTCAGCTTCAGTATCTGTCCTTCCAATGAGCAGTCAGGGTTGATTTCCTTTAGGATTGACTGACTTGACCTCCTTGCAGTCCAAGGGACTCTTAAGAGTCTTCTCCAGCACCACAGTTCAAAAGCATCAATTCTTCGGCGCTCAGCCTTCTTTATAGCCCTATAAATCCTTAGGAGGGCTACTCAGATATTAGATTTTTCAGATTTCTCCCATTTGGCCCCTCCCTCTGGAAATCTTGAAGACTGGTTTACTGTCAGAAGGGGCCAAAAAGAGGCATGCCAAATCTTGGCAATGCCAAGTGCTCCCAGTCCATATTCATATTCCCCAGTATGGGAGGACATTCGGGATCTCTTTCCTCTGACCAGGAAGTTAGGACATCTCTAATCAGAGACAAGAAGACCTGCCCTTTTTTGCCTGCCTAGCTCACAGTGACAGAGGTCTAGATTCTTTGGATTCTCCAGCATCAGAGCACCTTAAAATTACAGTTGTAAGGATTGCCCTTTCTAAGCAATTTCATCTCTGAAGGTTAGATTGGCTTGAGTTTACCTGAATTATGATGACTGCTACCCAGGAGTTCTACCACACTTGTTTTAGTATTTGAAGCACACTCTTCGCTTCTACACCGCACCAGTTATTTCATAATGCATACAGTATGTAAAACCACTCCAGCAAAGGAGATCGTTACCTTGTCGTGGTGCTGGAGCTTGAGCACCTCAATGAAACCATGAGCTAAACCGTGAAGGGACACCCAAGACGGGAAGGTCGTGGCAGAGAGGTCAGACTAAATACGATCCCTGGGGAAGGTAATGGCAACCCACCCCAGTATTCTTGCCATGAAAACTAAATGGATCAGTACAACCAAAGATATGTCGGTATACCATCGGAAGATGGGACTCCCAGGTCGGAAGATGGTCAAAATGCTACTGGGGAGGAACAGAGGATACGTTCAACTAGCCCCAGATGTGATGACGCAGCTAGCTCAAAGCCGAAAGGACGGCTAGCGGCCGACGGTGGTGGTGGTGAACGACGAATCCGATGTTCTAAAGATCAACACACCATAGGAACCTGGAACGTAAGATCTATGAGCCAGGGCAAATTGGATGTGGTTATTGGTGAGATGTCAAGATTAAATATAGACATTTTAGGTGTCAGTGAACTGAAATGGACTGGGATGGGCCACTTCACATCAGATGACCACCAGATCTACTACTGTGGACAAGAGGACCACAGAAGAAATGGAGTAGCCTTCATAATTAATAATAAAGTGGCTAAAGCAGTGCTTGGATACAATCCAAAAAATGATAGAATGATCTCAATTCGAATTCAGGGTAAGCCATTTAACATCACAGTGATCCAAATATACGCCCCAACCACAGATGCTGAAGAAGCAGAAGTAGATCAGTTCTATGAGGATCTGCAGCACCTACTAGATAATACACCAAAAAGAGATGTTATTTTCATTACAGGAGACTGGAATGCTAAGGTGGGTAGTCAGACGACACCTGGAATTACAGGCAAGCATGGTCTGGGAGAACAAAATGAAGCAGGACATAGGCTGATAGAATTTTGCCAAGACAACTCACTGTGCATAACAAACACTCTCTTCCAACAACCTAAAAGACGACTTTATACATGGACTTCACCAGATGGTCGACACCGAAATCAGATTGACTACATCCTTTGCAGCCAAAGGTGGCGGACATCTATACAGTTGGTAAAAACAAGACCTGGAGCTGACTGTAGTTCAGATCACGAACTTCTTATTGCAAAATTTAGAATCAGACTAAAGAGAATAGGGAAGACCCACAGATCAGTTAGATATGAGCTCACTAATATTCCTAAGGGATATGCAGTGGAGGTGAAGAATAGATTTAAGGGACTAGATTTAGTAGATAGGGTCCCAGAAGAACTATGGACAGAAGTTCGCAACATTGTTCAGGAGGCGGCAACAAAAAACGTCCCAAAGAAAAAGAAAACCAAGAAGGCAAGATGGCTGTCTGCTGAGACACTGGAAGTAGCCCAAGAAAGAAGGAAAGCAAAAGGCAACAGTGATAGGGGGAGATATGCCCAATTAAATGCAAACTTCCAGAGGTTAGCCAGAAGAGATAAGGAATTATTTTTAAACAAGCAATGTGCTGAAGTGGAAGAAGACAATAGAATAGGAAGGACAAGAGACCTCTTCCAGAAAATTAGAAACATCGGAGGTAAATTCCAGGCAAAAATGGGTATGATCAAAAACAAAGATGGTAAGGACCTAACAGAAGCAGAAGAGATCAAGAAAAGGTGGCAAGAATATACGGAAGATCTGTATAGGAAGGATAATAATATTGGAGATAGCTTTGACGGTGTGGTCAGTGAGTTAGAGCCAGACATCCTGAAGAGTGAGGTTGAATGGGCCTTAAGAAGCATTGCTAATAACAAGGCAGCAGGAGACGATGGTATCCCAGCTGAACTGTTTAAAATCTTGCAAGATGATGCTGTCAAGGTGATGCATGCCATATGCCAGCAAATTTGGAAAACACAAGAATGGCCATCAGATTGGAAAAAATCAACTTATATCCCCATACCAAAAAAGGGAAGCACTAAAGAATGTTCAAACTATCGAACAGTGGCACTTATTTCACATGCCAGTAAGGTAATGCTCAAGATCTTGCAAGGTAGACTCCAGCAATTCATGGAGCGAGAATTGCCAGATGTACAAGCTGGGTTTAGAAAAGGCAGAGGAACTAGAGACCAAATTGCCAATATCCGCTGGATAATGGAGAAAGCCAGGGAATTTCAGAAAAACATCTATTTCTGTTTTATTGACTATTCTAAAGCCTTTGACTGTGTGGATCATAACAAATTGTGGCAAGTTCTTGGTGGTATGGGGATACCAAGTCATCTTGTCTGCCTCCTGAGGAATCTGTATAACGACCAAGTAGCAACGGTAAGAACAGAGCACGGAACAATGGACTGGTTTAAGATTGGGAAAGGAGTACGGCAGGGTTGTATACTCTCACCCTACCTATTCAACCTGTACGCAGAACACATCATGCGACATGCTGGGCTTGAGGAATCCAAGGCTGGAGTTAAGATCGCTGGAAGAAACATTAACAATCTCAGATATGCAGATGATACCACTTTGATGGCTGAAAGCGAGGAGGAGTTGAGGAGCCTTATGACGAAGGTGAAAGAAGAAAGTGCAAAAGCTGGGTTGCAGCTAAACCTCAAAAAAACCAAGATTATGGCAACGAGCTTGATTGATGACTGGCAAATAGAGGGAGAAAAAGTGGAGGCAGTGACAGACTTTGTATTTCTAGGCGCAAAGATTACTGCAGACACTGACTGCAGCCAGGAAATCAGAAGACGTCTACTTCTTGGGAGGAGAGCAATGGCAAATCTTGATAAAATAGTTAAGAGCAGAGACATCACATTGACAACAAAGGTCCGCATAGTTAAAGCAATGGTATTCCCTGTAGTAACCTATGGCTGTGAGAGCTGGACCATAAGGAAGGCTGAGCGAAGGAAGATAGATGCTTTTGAACTGTGGTGTTGGAGGAAAATTCTGAGAGTGCCTTGGACTGCAAGAAGATCAAACCAGTCCATACTCCAGGAAATCAAGCCAGACTGCTCACTTGAGGGAATGATATTAAAGGCAAAACTGAAGTACTTTGGCCACATAATGAGAAGACAGGATACCCTGGAGAAGAAGCTGATGCTAGGAAAAGTGGAAGGCAAAAGGAAGAGGGGCCGACCAAGGGCAAGATGGATGGATGGTATTCTGGAGGTGACGGACTCGACCGTGGGGGAGCTGGGGATGGTGACGGCCGACAGAAAGCTCTGGCGTGGACTGGTCCATGAAGTCACGAAGAGTCGGAAACGACTGAACGAATAAACAACAACATGTAAAACCAGCACTTTCCCACATTTTCATAGGACATATACTGTAAGAGATGCACCTTCCAATGTTGTATAAAAAGGGGTCCCTTGGGGAGGGGGAGAAGGAACAGGGAGTAATGGGTGGGAGATTGAATATTTTATACTCCTAGGAAGGTTGGCTACATTTTCTTCCCTGTCATCAGAAGGAGGGAAAACATGGTCTTCTGGATGTTGCTGGTGTAAAATTCTCAGTAATCTTAGCTGGTGCAGCCAATGATGGAGAATGCTTATACTTGTATTATAAATACTGTGCTTATTATATTTGTACTGTTTGCAATGATTATTGTGATTATTATATTTGGTTTTCCCTGTACAGTGCCATGAGGCCATGTGGAATGTGGTGGTCTAAAAATAAAGTAAGTAAATAAGCAAATAAAGAAAAAGCAACATCTGGAGACCACTAATTCCTCTCTTCTTTCCTTACTGCTTTTGAAAATGTATGTATCTTTTGCAACATGCACAGGGAGAAAAATGCACAAGGGCCCAAATTAGAAGCAAACATTTTAATACATTTTAATTCCATTAAAAGGGACAAGTGTGTGTGTATGTGTGTATGTATGTGTGTGTGTGTATACACACACACATACATACACACACATACATATAGTACATACACATACAGTATATGTACACACACACATACATACACAGTATATATACTGTATATAAAAATAAAAGTTAGTGTTTCCACAGGCAAGATTCTGCTGGGATAAAGACAGTACCGTTTAGTGTGTGCGCCAAAGAAACCTGGTGATATGAGTGGTGGATTGCACTCCCTGCACTTGCTAGGGTAAAGTTTGCTCCACAGACTGGCCCAGGGATTTCCAACTCTTCAGCCTCTATGGACAGAATTGATACCACAAATTATGTAAGTCTTTTAACCATTTAAAATCATGGGTGATTGCACAGAATCCTGGAGATTTATTATGATTACGTTAATTGGTATTCCACAAGATCTTTCCAGCCCCATCCCTACATTTACAAGACGCTTTGCTACATTGCCCCATCTGTGCTACTAAGAGACCCTCTGATTGCAGGCTTGACACACTCAAGTGTGGAACGTGCTATTCCTGCTAAAGGCATATCCACAAAGTAGCCACCTGCAGGCTCAAGTGTTCCCAGCTGTAGCTTTCCTCTCTTCACTTTATTTAATGTATATTCCACTTTATTTTGTACAATCCAAGGCAACGTACATATTGCTCCCTCCTCCTGTTTTCCACACAAAAACAACCCAGTGAGGTGGGCTGGGCTGAGAGGGAGTAACTGGCCCAAAGTCACCCAGCCAGCTTTCATGCCTAAGGCAGGACTAGAACTCTCAGTCTCCTGGTTTGCTATTGGCTCCTTCCTAGGGCTGAGAGACAGCGATTGGTCCAAGGTCACCCAGCCGGCTTCCATCCCTAAGAATTCACGGTCTCCCAGTTTCTAGTTCAGCACCTTAACCACCATACAGTACCAAAGTGGTTCTCAGTAAGCCAGCCTATCAAGGAATTGCTACAATTCATTATGTGGGTGGAACAGGGAAGCAATGAGCAACAGAGGCATTCAGCATAGAATGAATGTATAGGTGTATTTCAATTTGGGCATAGATTATGGATAGGGAGATTTTTCACTTTCTCCCAGAACCTGATTTTTATAAATTTGTAAATTTTTCTGATTCTCAGTTTTTGCAGAAATGTCAAGTTTGATTTGTTGAACTTGAATCCCCCCCCCACATTTGCATTAAAATCTGAATTTAGTTTGGTGTACATTTATCCAATTTTGGTTGCATTTGGTTGACAATTTTGCCTAATGTTACATAGCTTCTGCAAACAAACTGTCTTAATATGGTAAATTTGTGTACATTATTTTCATGAATATATGCATAAATGAATATATACAGACTTGTGGCACCACAAAATTTGAAAAAGTGCATTTTTAAAACAGTAATTCAGAAATGTACAAATTTCAAATGATAAGGAAATCTGGGTGTATTGGTTCAAAACACAAACATTTGTTAAGTTTGTACTGTATAACAACTCAACAAATCAGGGATTGGGGATGGAGATAATAGCAAAGGATGGATAATTTAAGATAACCAATATTGCTTATGAGGATGCATACACACACAACACACACACACACCGTTTGCTCTACTAAAATGAACTTTTATAGATTTTGGAAGGTCTACAAGACCTTGAAAAATCTACCAGCATAAACAATAGTGAATTGAATGGTCACAACATGAGCAATACTCGTTCCCTGTCACCTTAAACTCTGGATATTATTAATAATATCAAAATCAACCAGCAATTTTTGCTTATCCTCTCAAGGTCACCCGCAATCAATGGGAACTTGATTGTTACTGGTAAGATGTGAATGGAGTCAGTTGATTGGGGGTGCTTTCCTCCCCATAAAGGAGGAACACCCAAACATCATGTATCTCTCTGAAAGCAGCCAAAGGTCTTGCCCCAGATTTGGCCACATAGGAAGAGCGAAAGCTAGAAACCAGGTAAAAACTGTAGGCAAGGGGGGAGAAAGCCAGAGCCAGACATCTGGTGCAGAACATCCCTTCATGCCTACAGAAATGTCACAGCAGAGCTCCTCCTTGCCAAAGGTGGGCATTATTCCATGCCCCTTCAGACAAAGATGAATAGGCCTAGAGACCAGCCAAAGTGTAGACATTGGTGGCATTTACATCATCATATCTATATTGATGTAAGTGCAGGCATGCAACATGACAACTCAGGAATACTTTACAGAGGGGCTACGTCACACATCCACATCTACTGGCACTTGCATACTAAAGATTACACGCACATGTACATACATAGGACAAACATGGTGATACTTCATGGCTATGACAAGCAGCATAAACATACATGCTTCATAGTTTAAAGTTGTAGTTTGACATACACTGAAGTCCCATTGAACTAAATGGAACTTACTTTAGAGCAGGCATGCCAAAAATGTGCTTATGCATGCGCGCACACACACTCACATACACTTATTGCTATCCCACCTTCCTTACAGTAAATCATTTCCCATATAATTTGCTTAGCTGCTTAAGGTATATCCACAGGAAGGTAACCCACAGTTCCTGGTTACTCTACATTTTCATGTTTGTGCACTTTTTTCCTTGCCCTATCCTAACACCCATATTTTATACCTGTTGTTTGTAACATCTCCTTTACCACATCCAAATCTACACTTTCGGTGCTTTCATCTATCCTGGGAGAGGTGCTGATGCTCAAAGCCAAGAAGTCAGTGTCTATCTGAGATACAAGACTTTGTGGTAAGAGATAAGCATTATAGGCATATGCTCACAGATGCATTTCTGCCATTTATGATAAAAACATCTCAGCTGGTGATAATATCCCTATTGATGGATTCTAGAGCTGAAACAACTTTGACTCAGATTGTGTCCTAGGCTGATTGTTTCATTAGCTGCACATTTGCCTATAAGCACAATGGGCTGTGATCCTATCATTCCTCTCCAAACTACACTCTATATGGTTTGGAACCAGGAGCCATGTTACTCAGGAAGTGATAAGTTACAATATTTTTGGTTTTCAGTTAGTTGGGGAGATTGTATTCATGTCTTGGGGAGATTATATATGCACAGGTAGTCCTCGTTTAGTGACTACCTTGTTTAGCAACCATTTGCAGTTACGACAGTGATGAAAAAATAACTTTATGACCAATCCTTGCATTTACGACCTTTGCAGGTCTGTAAAGCAAAGGAAAGCTGAAGTAAGGTAATAAGCACAGCTGCGGTTTCACTTAGCGATGGCTTCGCTTAATGAATGATTGCCGGTGCCAATTGTGGTTGCTAAATGAGTTGTATGCAGGAACTCATTCCTACAGAACACTGTTCTGGAGCAAAGAAAGTGGGGATGATGGGTTCTTTAAATTACCTCCTCTAGACCCTGGACTGCATTGTCTGCTTGAGGGAAATGATTCCCACGCCTGCATCTCATTCTGATTCATAAAAACATCCTCCTCTCACTCTCCTATGGCAAGTTCCTACACATCATGCTGGGTGAATCATATTTCCAGGCTGGAACCAGCTATGCAGGCAGGAAACACCCACTTCTGGCTTTCTCCTTAAAGGCATTCCTACCTTTCCTGCTTTTCATCACTTCTTAGAGATGCCCCAACCTCAGAAGCCCACTCCCTGCAAGCCCCCCAGCACTCCTTTGTTCTCACACTATAGCTTGATTGTTGTTGTTGTTGTTATTGGGACAGAAGTTAGAAAGCCTCTGTTGCAGACTGGAATTTCAGGTTGGGACAGGGATACTTAAGACAGACTGCATGCGTGTACAAACCCAGCCTCTTCACACACATGCTTAGGGCTGAAGATTATTCTGATGCAAAATCTCCTCTCAGAATTCGCGTCCTTGGTGGCAGGTGTGGGGGGGAACAGGGTATGGCTAGAAGTTGCTGCCAAATGCAGCATCAGACCAGTCTTTCACATCGCCATTTCTTTCAAAAGGGGCAAACCATGGGCTGGTCACACACCTCATTCCCATTTCAGCGTGAACTGCCAGCAAGTCCTGTTGACACCACCAGATTAGCTCTCTTGCCAGTGGGCTGGAAACTGGGGACTTGATCCTCCTGATGCAGCCATATGTGTTTCTAAAGGTCCTAGTTGCTGGTCTTCAACTTAGTCCACTACTGCACACTCTGAGAAGGGATGCCCAGCTTTCCAGAATGTTACGCTGAGGCCTCCCTGAGCTCTATTCTCCAAGAGCATACTAGGAGATGACAAAGATAGATGTTCTCTAACCCAGGGGTCCCCAACCTGTGGGCAGTGGCCCACTAGTGGGCCGCGGCCTGTTAGGAACTGGGCCTCGGGGCTCCTGCCTGCAAACCCCACCCCCGGTGCTTGTGATTGGCTCCCGCCTGCAAACCCCGTCCCCGGTCTGCAGAAATCCCAGAAACCCTGCCCCCCGGTCCGCGGAAAAATCATCTTTTGAAACCGGTCCCTGGTGCCAAAAAGATTGGGGACCCCTGCTCTAACCCCTTTCCTGTCAATGTCACTTGGAACAGTATGGGCTACAAGGGCATTGAAATTGGAAAGGAAATGGGGACATAGGGGATGGAAAATCTTGCTGCAAGT
Source organism: Charina bottae (assembly GCA_023362775.1). Lineage (NCBI taxonomy): Eukaryota > Metazoa > Chordata > Lepidosauria > Squamata > Charinaidae > Charina > Charina bottae. Next base: position 11,019,082 of record JALMGJ010000021.1, on the reverse strand, counting down.
AAATTTTCCCCAAGTTCTATAGAGCTGCAGGACAAAAGCAAAACCAATGGGAATGGTGGCCCCAAAGTTGCTGGTCTAACTGGTAATGTCCCTGAATGGTAATGCGTTACAGAAAGAGAGAAGCTAGTCTTTCCCACATTTAAAAAAAGGGTTCCACATGCTTAGAGTAGATACTGTAAGTGCTCATGTCTGAATGGTGTAAATTCCATTCATTTTAATCATGCTTCTGCAGGAGAATTTCTCCTGGACTGCATCTTATTAAATTAACTGAAGTTGGCATTTCCCTGTTGGATCTCAGGCATCTAAATCTACAGTATTAGGCCAAACCAGGGCATATCATAGCACCTAAGCTGCCCATCCACAACAGAGACTGAAATCTGTCCAAATTGAAACTTTTTGTTTGGCTCCTGAAGGAAAATCAAAAGGGTTACCGCTGGTAATGACATCCATGCTGATTACATAAAATGACAGCAGCCATACATCAATGAGGTTCCCCCCCCCCCAAGAGTTCTAGGAAATTCCAGCCTTATTTCAGCAACCCCTATGTGAAAGTGTGAAAGAATGAAGTTAAAACAGAAATCTTCCCTCTCTCATTTAAAACATTCTTTTTTAAATCCGCCCTTTCTTAATATGCATTAAGTCTATTTATACTTACTACAAGGAAACAGTCTGGGTAAATACAGGTCTACAGATTCAGATTGCTTGTATATGTGATGTTTTCAGAAAAATATCCCCTTAGCTGCTCTTATATCTCAGTTTAGCTTCAAAAAGGCCAGGCTAAGGAAGGAAAGCGGAAACCTACTTCAGGATAGGAAGGAGAAGGGGTGGCTACTGAAAGGTGGAGAAATGCTTCGTTATTGCTTTGGAAAACATTTTTAAAACCAGTTGTAAATCTAATCCTGGAGAACCTAAATGCATTCTGTTCAGTGAAAAATATTAAAAACAGAAAGAACAACTTTAGTAGGAATTATGATAGGTTTGCAATATTTCTCTTCACAAGAGGTTCTTATGCATTTTTGTGCATTTATTTAATCAATGTATCTACCCTTTACCATTAAAAAAAAAAAGATCTCAAAACTTGTTTAACTTCCATGTTACAGTAGAGGAAGAGACTTTTAAAAAGAATGATGAGAGTGTTTTGGCAAGGATGAAGAGAACATATAGCTTGGCATCTGTGATGTCACAGACATTAGCAGATATGTACCCAAAGCAGCTCTACATAGATCTTTGGAACCAGCCCTTGCATCCTCTTCAGAAAGTGAAGAGCCAGACATTTCACATTTCCAGCAGCAGAGGTACTATCAAAATCCCCTCTGTGCTTCTAAAGATATGATTGTCTTCAACTTCAGCCACTACACAGGAAACCCAGGGGTCAGCTGGTTGGGAATATGAGTATTGTAGTTTTGAGTGTCTCAAGTTGAAGACTGGATTTAATCAACTAAACTTGCAAAGGGCCCCACTGATCAGAGCAAACGATTGCTTTGCTGGGAAGAGTGAGTGAGTGTTTTGTGCAAAGAGGAGAAACCTGAAAGTATGGCTCGGAGATGCAGGACAAAAAAAAAAGGTGGGTCTAAACACAGGCAAGGCCAACTTTTAGAAAAGAGGAGAATTGTACCAAATCAGACTCTTGGTAGCTCAGCAGCTACCCACCCTCCCCACTTCATGTCAGTCAATCAGTCAGCAGTCAATCACTCTGTCTCACACACTCCTAACATAAAATCATAATACTGTGCAGGTCTAGTGAACAAATGGACACCTCCACGTAAGTCCAAGGCAGGTTGATTTGGCCACCAGGACAATATATTCATCAGGTTTGTACCGCTTTCTTGGGTCCGATCCCACCCCCGTTCTTTGCCAGTGCCTGTCCATTCCATAGTTCCTTTCTTTGTGTCTTTTCACACAAATGTGGAATGTTCCTTCATGAAAGATAAAGTGGGAAGGTCCTGTTTTGGGGTGCACCGCTCTAAGGAACTGGAACTGCGGAGGGGGATCATGCAACGCTCTGCTGGCTTTCCCTGACCCATCATCCCCCAGCAACAAAGCACCCGCAAGAACTCCTTCCTCATGTCTTTGCTGCGGAGGGTATAGATGAGGGGGTTAATGGCTGAATTGAGGGTAGCAAAGGCAAAGAAATACTTTGACTGGTAAAGGATGGGGCAAGACTTTCTGGCGCACGAAGCGTCTATCAGGAGGATGGTGAAGGCAGGCAGCCAGCAGATGATGAAGGCCCCCAGGACAAAGGTCACTGTCCTGAGCAAGGCCATTGTCTGCGAGCTGGCTTTCTCGGCATGGCTGGAGCGGACGATGCAGTAGATCCGGACATAGAGGACCACAATGGAGAAGAGGATGACAGTAAAAATGGTAACCACAAAGACAATGTAGCTTTTAGAGTAAAGGGGCAGAACAGTGGAGCACTTCTCAAGATCAGACATGCAGTTCCAGCCAAGGATGGGCAGCCCCCCAATGGTGGCTGAGATGACCCAGCAGGCCCCAATCAGCAGCACCATTCGGCAGTTCTTGTCACTGCTGTAGAGCTTCACCTTTGTGATAGCCACGTGCCGTTCAATCGCGATGGCTAACAGACTGAAGACCGAAGCTGCCAGGGTGGTAAAGGCAGTGCCTTCTCGCACAAACCACTGTATGGGAGTGAGGCGAAAGGTGGCTGGGCCTGAGAGCACGATGTTGGCAATGAAAGCCGAGCCAGCCATGAGGTCTGAAAAGGCCAGGTTGCCGATGAAGATGAACATGGCGGAGTGGAATTTCTTGTTCCTCCAGACGGACATGAGCACCAGCAGGTTCTCCAGGATAATGAAGCAACAGAGCACAATGATGGCGATGGCAATGGGGGTCAGTGAAGACACCTCATCTCTCTCCAGCTTATCTTTAGTGTAGTTGTAGTGCTGGAAGATTTTTTCCTTGTTGAAGTAGTACTTGTAGACGTTCCCCATGACTGGTTACAGAGGTACCCCCCTGGGGAGGTCTCTATCAGAGGGCATTGGGATAAGACCGCCCCAGAAATAAGTCCACTTGGAACGGAGGAACGGAGGGTCAACTAGGTGGAATCTGGAGATGAAAAAAGAAACACAAAATCCATCAGGCTAGTTGCTTAAAACAGCAGGCGAAAACCCAACGTAGAACAGGTGTGGGGACAGGGAAAGCCACCTGTTTTAAGAATATTCATCTCACTTCATCAATGCGGCCATTGTTTGAAGAGATCTTCCTATTGGATAATCCAGCCCCCCCTCCCTAAATGCTCAGATTTCATCTTTTTTTTTTTAAAAAAGCAATCTTTTGGATTAATGGAGATGTTTGAGGCAGTTGCTAGCCACTTCCTCAGTTGAAAAACGTGACCCTTGCTTCCCACATTCTGGCTTGTTAGCATAGAAATCTCCAAAAGAATGGCATTGTTTACATGACATTTGTTTGATGGAAAATGGCTTTATAGTTGGACCACATTAATTGTGTTCAAGTATACATAATTAAGTTATTTGCTGATTTGTGCTGACAAGTTTAGGGAGGAGTGAATCTGACAATTTCAGTACACTTTTATATTTTTCTTACCTGAAGTTCAGTTTATCCTGTTTCTGCATCAGTTTGTAATTTTTTTTCAAAAAAAAAAAAAAGGCTTACATGTGTTTCTTTGCATATTTCAATTTTCCCAATTTTTAGTCTGGGGCAAAACATTTTCCTCTGTATAAATGTTCTACAGTATATTTTAATCTTCATCAATATACACATTTTCATGTACATTTCTTCCTGTTAGAGGCATTTTTCATAATGTATACAGCTTTGTTAAGGGCGTGGTGGCTCAGCGGGTAAGACGCCAGGCTTGTTGATCGGAAGATCGCAAGTTCGGAGGTTCGAATCCCTAGCCCCGCATGACAGAGTGAGCTCCCGCACTAGCTCCAGCTCTTGCCAACCTAGCAATTCGAAAGCATGCAAATGCAAGTAGATTAATAGGTACCACTTCAGTGGGAAGGTAACAGCGTTCCACGCGCGTCATGCGGCCACATGACTGTGGAAGCGTCTTCGGACAACGCTGGCTCTTCGGCTAAGAAACGGAGATGAGCACCGGCCCCTAGAGTCGGACACGACTGCACAAATGTGCGGGGGGAACCTTTACCTTTATACAGCTTTGTACGCCATAGTTTTGGAGACTATGAATCATTAGGGACAGCAGCATTTCACTTCATACAATATTCAAAAGGTTCCGAATGATGTATAAACTTTACAAAGCGTAGGCCCAAGCTACTACAAGGATTATCTTCTTCCACATAGGTCACCACTGCATTCTCAGAGTGCCTGTTGCAGGTCCTACTAGATATATTGGTCATCAGCAGTTAATTCTGCTTTCTTCAGGAAGGGTGCATGTTATAGAACTTCTTGTTATTGGAGCTGAAGGAAATGCCTTCCTTATTAAGCTTCAGAGGGAGCCAGAAACATACTTATTCTCAGAAGCCTTTTAATGGATTAGTGTTTTAATGTTAAGATCTTAGTGCAGGGCTTTCCAAAGTTTTCCCGCGGTGACACACCAACCGCCATTGGTGTGTTGCCGCGGGAAAACCCGGAAGTGCCGCCGTTGCGGCAGCGCGCAAAAACCCAGAAGCGCTGCTGCCACTTTTGGGTTTTTGCGCGCCGCCGTTGGTGTGTCGCCGCGGGAAAACCCGGAAGCGCTGATGATGATCAGCGCTTCCGGGTTGTGTGGCGACACACCAGACTGTGTGTGGCGACACACTTTTGTGTCGCCACACACAGTTTGGAAAGCTCTGTCTTAGTGTCTTATGTTTCTTGTTTTTACCAATGTTTTTATGAGAGTTTTATGAGAGTCTGTTTTTCAGGCATGGAGGGAGTTGGTGATATAAACAGTTTCCAAGTATATAAATAAATACATGTTGATATCTTTGCATTAAAATGGGCACCGAACGCATTTCTTCCCCATTCCAGTTTAGGCTTCTGCACAACCTATCTCAGGCCCGCACAAGAAAATCACTTACTGTCTACGGGCCCTATTCTGATACTGCTTTCGTTAGTAACTGGGAGGCAAGACTGTTTTTTTTGGCTAGATCACACAGTTAAGTTGGTCATGCTTATAATCCCAGATGCTGGCTGGAGATTACCAGCTGGACTAGCTCAGGTAGTTCAGTAAGCACTGTGCAAAAACAGTCCAATAACCATGGGTATCCCTGAACTTGGCTGGATGCTATCCTTCCCCAGAAATATCTGGTCTTCCCCCACCAGCCCTGGGGAAATCAGCTCCAAGGTGCTTTATACATTTTTGTTCAAAATGGTAGGCTCAGAGAACTTGATATTTGAGAGATGTGGAACAAAGTTTGAGAGATATGAACAATGTCAAAGTAAGGTAAAGTCTTCCATGAGTCAAGCTCAACTCCCAGTGACAACAATATAGAAGTGGTTTGCTACTACTGCCTTCTTCTGGGGATTCTTTTTTTTTTTAACTTCCCAGTATAGCTTACAGCCCTGGAATGTCATGATAGCCTCCAATTCAAGAACTAACCAGGTCTGATACTGCGTAGCTTTCCTGAGATCAATCAAGGTCGGCTACATGCTGCCATCTGCTGTGAGAAAGTCAGGGGAGTTATAAATGTTGATCAGTAATTATCTATATGCCTCATGTATATTATCTCTAGAATCATCCTTGCAGCAGTGTTGCAAGGTAGGTCAGTGTTGTTATTTCCACATTAGGCCAAGAGAGAGAGAAATGTGGGTTAACTAAGGACACAGCTGTGGTGCAACTGGCAGTACAAACCACCTGGTTCATAGACAGGCACATACATAGCTGGTTAGAGAGCAGAGGGAGAAGAGGTTTCCTGCTATGACAGCAGGCCGCTGCACCACTCCTTCCCTTCTCATGTGTGACTCTTTATTTGTTGTTTATTCGTTCAGTCACTTCCGATTCTTCGTGACTTCATGGTCCAGCCCACACCAGAGCTTCCTGTCGGCCGTCGCCGCCCCCAGCTCCCCCAAGGTCGAGTCCGTCACCTCCAGAATACCATCCATCCATCTTGCCCTTGGTCGGCCCCTCTTCCTTTGGCCTTCCACTTTCCCTAGCATCAGGTTCTTCTCCAGGGTATCCTGTCTTCTCATTATGGGGCAAAGTACTTCAGTTGTGTGACCCTATACAAGCCAATTATTATTACTTATTCTTGTTCAGAAGGCAAGTTCTGCCATGCATAGGATGATACAGCCAGTTTGGTCTAGTGGTTAAGGTGCTGGGCTAGAAACCAGGAGACTGAGAGTTCTAGTCCCGCCTTAGGCATGAAAGCCGGCTGGGTGACCTTGGGCCAGTCCCTGTCTCTCAGCCCTAGGAAGGAGCCAATAGCAAACCAGGAGACTTGAGAGTTCTAGTCCCGCCTTAGGCGTGAAAGCCGGCTGGGTGACCTTGGGCCAGTCACACACACACAGCCCAACCCACCTCACAGGGTTGTTGTTGTGGGGAAAATAGGAGGAGGAAGGAGTAGGTATGTTCGCCGCCTTGAGTTATTTATAAAAATAATAAAAAAATAAAATAAAATAATAAATAAAATAAAATAATAAAATAAAATAAAATAAAATAATAAAATAAATAAAATAAAATAAAATAAAAAAATAAAATAATAAAATAATAAAATAAAATAATAAAATAAAATAAAATAAAATAATTAAAATAAAATAAAATAAAATAAAATAAAATAAAATAAAATAAAATAAATAATAAAATAAAATAAAATAAAATAAAATAAAATAAAATAAAATAATAAAATAAAATAAAATAAAATATAGTCCAAAGAAGGATCTGTTTTCCAGGGCACACCAGCTTTAAGATCATATCCCTCTTAAGGGGGAAAGGTCTCTTCCCTAAGGGGCTGCTTCGAAACATGCAGCCAGTCAGTGGTTTGCCCAGCGGTGGGGGCATATTATCAGCTGGAACTGCCTCTGTAACAATCCCACTTTTTCATCACAAATTGTCCAATGACCATTCCTTTCCATTCCATTCCTGTGTTTGTTTACTCCAAACACAGCAATAATTAGTGATTCACTGGCAACTCTGGGCGAATCTATGAGGATGAAGGGCACTCAAACGGGCACTAATGATCAAGCTCCAGATAATATAATGCAGGCTGAGTCAAACCATTGGAACAACCAGCTCACTATTGTGGAGTCTTACTGCAGCAACTCCCCAAAGACCCAGACAGAAGGCTTTCCACAGTCTTTGTTCTTCAGAACTAGTATACAACAGAGGTCCCAAGAAACAGACTTGGAGCCTTCAGTATGCAAAGTATAAACTCTGTCACTGAGCTATTTTCACCAAACTGTAGCACTGGAGGAGGAAAAAAACACACTTGGTAGCATATACTCAAATAAGAATGGCATGGTTGGTGTTCCAAGGAATTAGTTATTTTCCATATTTGGCTGCTAGCTTGAGAAGAGGCCTAAAACGTGGGTCTATGGCACCATTTCCCCCTGGGTCTTCTAATGACATAGACCCAATAAACTCTCTTTTTTAGAAGGAAGGGGGTTGGGAAGCAAAAACTAGATCAGGCATGACTATAACCCACCAACATGGTGGCCCTCTAGAGTCTTGGGACTCTGGTTAGTCAGGAGTGTGTGAAAACTCAGAGGCTGAAAAGTCTCTGAGCACTGTACATGGCTGGCAGACTGCATTTGGCTTGATAAATCAGGCCCCAGGTTTGAGGAAAGATGAGCAGAACTAGGGTTCAAATACTTAGGTCTGCTCAACACAGACCTAGCCAAAGAATAACCACAAACATCACTCACTTTTAAGTTCCAGTTTCCACGACTCATGGCTTTGATCTTTTCAGTCTGCTTTTAGAGAATATACAGTAGAACGATAATGAGATTCCCACATTTAATCAAACATCCGTATAACAATTAAGGTGTGCCTTTGCTTACTTAAGGACATAATATGATTGTCAAAGAAATAAGGCAGGTATTCAAGTAATAGCGTTACTCTTTTTTTTTTCATTAAAATACATTGTGTTTCAACTTTCACTTAAGTAGTAGGTTGGGAGCCCCACCTTCCCCTGAAACATAAGTCTCCAAGAGTTAGAGGCCTGAACCCCAGGCAGATTGGGAGAAGCACCATGATGCTCCTCACTCCCACGGTGTGTTTGTATGGAATACAAAGTGAAATTGCTTCCCTCCAACTTAAAAAACGGGGCAAGCCCACTGCTTACTTCCCACCCCAAATTATTAATGACTTAAAAAGCAACTAGACACCAGCCCCTCCCATGGCCTCTGGAAAGGAGCACGCCTGCTGGGATGGGCAGCAATGACTATGGGACAAACTGGTGTATAAACAAGTACTTTCGGGGCAGTTCCATCTCCAAAGCAAGGTGATGTCATGTATGCAAGAAGCAATGAGAATTTGGCCACGTGCACCAAATATTGACACAGCTATTATAGGAAACACTAATCAGAGCTGGGTAAGGCTCACTTCCTTTCAGCTGTAGAAGCATTTATCATTCTGGATCTCTGCCCCTCCATCTCACCAAGTTGCTGAACGCATTGGACACGCAGCAACAGGAAGTTCAATGCATAACAACAGGAGCCAAGTTGGAAAATCTTCACCAAATATGTGGGCAGAGAAATTGGGTGGATGAGTTCTTCAAATGGCTCCAGATGGAGAACTTCTCCCACCATTTCTCAAGGTCAGGGTTCCTCCTTAGCAGGGATGGTTGCACCGCTACTCAAAAGGCTCTCTGGGGAAGTTCCCTCATGATAACCCTTCCTCTATGATTGAATTAAAGTGTGGGAAGTCAGGGAGGCTGTAGACTACTGCTGAGATGATTGATAAACATCTTGGTAGATAATGGAAAGGCAAACTGCTCCTCTTCCTTGCTTTTGTCATTGCTCCTCAGTTAAGTAGCAGCAACAATAAGGAGAAAAATATCAGATCAAAGAAGCAGAAGACCCTCTTTGTGGTCCTGGGCCACCTTAACCACATCCTACCTGATGATGCAGAGCTCTGATATTGAAACCAGGGCTTTCTAAGACAATCCAATCCCCACCCCACATCCTTGGATGGGGCCTATAATTGACCCTAAGTGTGTCAGGTATTATTCAGCCTATTTGTCAAAAACTCCAGGTAATCCCAAAGATGGCTCTTGAAGAGCAAGTTGACCCAGGAGGTCACTTGGCAAGACCCGCCTGACCACTTGAAAAGCTTCCTGGTCAGGCTTGCTTTCCAGAAGATTTAGAGATGCTTCCCTCCCAGGTTTGGGGGGGGGAGAGGGGGCGGGACATTGTCTTTATTGAGCTGCCTCCACTCAGTGGCTGGGAAGAGGAAAGAACAGCAACTGTATTGGAAGGAAGGGGTCACCTACTTTCCCTAAAAGACAGTGGCAAGACAGGAAGACTTGATGAATGGCTAGTAGCCACTACTGAAGAATATAAGTAGCCCCACAGAGGGCTTCCTCTGTATCTTTAACTCATTCCTTCCCCAAAGGGTCCCAAAGAAAGGACAGAGAAGAGCCTCAACCATTCGAAGGGCCTCTGTAGGAACTATAACTCCTGCCATATCCAGCAAATGAGAGAGAAGAATTGTAATCCAACACTGCTCCTCCTCCTGAAGGGCATCAGGTTGCATTGCCATTTGGATGACTTGTGGGTAATTCACACACACCCTCTCTCTCTCTCTCTCTCTCACACACACACACACACACACACTGCAGCAGTTCAGTCCACAGAAAGAAAGCAAGTTACCTGGGGAGGCCCTTAGTAAGGTAAGGGTGAAGCTTGCTGGGCTGATTCAGAAAGCCCAGGATTCATCTCTAGTCCGGATCCCCAGCCTTTCAGCAGGAGTCAGCATTATGTTTTTCTGAGGAAAGTGTACAAAAAGCAGAAGAATTAGCAAGTGGGTCATTGTATGTCACTTACTTCAAGCTTCTTACAGTCAGAAGTTATATTAAATTTATATTAAATTTCTACCTTGCTATTAAGCCACCTCATTGTGAAACAGCATCTAACAAACTGAAACAATAAGCACTGCATAAAGCTACAAATTCTGAATATTTAGGATTGTTGCCATTGACAGCAAATATATGAGATCCCATAACTGGGCTGCAGATTGGCATTAGTAAATAACTCCAGGTTTGCATCCTTAAATATGGCTTTTCTCCATTTCTGTGTAATGCAGAGAGAAGTGTAGCGTGGTTTAAAGCAAGGTTTTTCGAAAGATGTTCTGTGTGAATTAGGGTTTCATGAGAACTTGATGGAGCTCCATGAGAGACTAAGGGCAAACAAAGAAAAAAGTTCACTCACACACAGCCAATCTTCTGTCACTAGAGCTTTGTCTTTCGGTTAGGGGCTCCAGGATTTTTTTTTTTTTAACCAACAGGTTCCATGGCCTGAAAAAGTTTGAAAATCCCTGGTTTAGAGGACCAGAAGAACATGGGGTTGAATTTGTGCTTGATCCTTCCTGAAGATCACCCACAACTGAAGATCTGTTACTGACTTAGTGTTCAAAGCAATATATCTCTCTGGTTCATGAAATTTTAACCTACAACATGTACCCTTCTGATTTCCACAAAATTGCTGCTATTTTGATTTGGAAGATCTTAGCTTTCTGTCCTTTTAAGCCAATTTCTAGCCCATCTGACTGCCACTTGCACAGAAACATGTTTGAAAATATATTGGTGACGCCTAAAGGCAAATGGGAAACTAGACTTTTGAACAGATAAAAGTCTAATGAGCAGGACTACAGTGTCTTCTAAAGTTCTTCCTGTTGGTAGAAAACTAGCCAGACCCAAATATATAAAGTAGCATAAAAGGAAGAATCCTGAAATATTATGCAAGAGAGCTCATTTTATATAGTCTTTGCAGACTGCAGAAAGATTGGGATAGATTACTTCCACATGAGGACTGTGCTACTTTGAAAACATCTCCAGACCTCTGTATTCATAAGTCTGTGTTCAAATGTGAAGATGATTTATTTCTGGCTCATGTGGTATATATTTGAAAATGCAGTAAAAGTAAGGTAAAGGTTCCCCCCGCACATTTGTGCAGTCGTGTCCGACCCTAGGGGCCGGTGCTCATCTCCGTTTCTTAGCCAAAGAGCCAGCATTGTCCGAAGATGCTTCCACGGTCGTGTGGCTGGCATGACGCACGCGGAACGCTGTTACCTACCCACTGAAGTGGTACCTATTCATCTACTTGCATTTGCATGCTTTCGAATTGCTAGGTTGGCAAGAGCTGGGGCGAGTGCGGGAGCTCACTCCGTCACGCGGGGCTAGGGTCTCGAACCTCCGAACTTGCGATCTTCCGATCAACAAGCCTGGTGTCTTATCCGCTGAGCCACCACTCCCCCTATAAAAGTAAAAGTAAAAGTAGCCTTTCTTTAAAACACTGAAGCTCTGTAGAGTTTGTGTGCGGTTCAGCCTCCCATTTGCAAAAACTTCTACTTTATCTCATGGTGTCCTGCATGTGGGGAAAAGTGGAACAAATGATGATATGTTTGATCATGACATCATAATATAAATAATGCAGCTTACATATTTGCATCAGGTGTCATGACATAATTATATAATAATGTCAACTGAGCAATGTCATAATGGCATATGTCTCATTATTTTGACATCCTCGGGGCCTCTGAAAGATGCTATTGCTTCCCCAGATTTTTTTTTTTTGCATACAATCAGACAAATGCACAGCAGCATGAAGTAAAAACATGGATGTGTGTGTGAGTGTACACAAGCAATTTGCTTTATTTCTCTTTTGTACGGCATACCTTTAGGAAAGAGCTGAAGACCTGGTTCTGCCGCCTGGCATGGGAAGGAGGAAGGGATAGTTCCTCATGGGGGTGGCTAATCCCCTAATTTTAATGCCCTTCTTTTAATGAATGCCTTCGTCCATCTGGATTTTATAATTATTTATTGTATTGTACTATTGTGGTTTTTTATATATTTTTAGATTCTATTTTAACTTATTTATTGTGAACCGCCCAGAGTTCCCCATGAGGGGAGATGGGCGGTCATATAAATTAAACAAATAAATAAATAAATAGCAGTGAGAAGATCTTTGTTACAGCAGTATTGAAGACAGCTTGTGGGATTTCTGCTGTTTTTTTTTTCCAGTTGTGCCAAGCTAGCACGTTTGAAGAGGATTGTGGGTTCCTCTTCAAGTTATTTTTGTGTGTCTGGGGACTAGAAGCAATGCTATACATAGGCAGCATACATACAGTAGATCCTTTCCTTCCCACCTCAAGATCTGTACATTGCAAGAAAACATATGTGAAAGTTGAAGCTCTGTGCAAGTTCCATTTGTCTAAAAATTAACATGAAAAGTTGCCTGAACCACTTCACCACATTACTGTAGTAGTCTGTCTGCAAGGCAAGTATATTTGCATACTTTCCCTAATATACTATTAGGTTTTAAGCCAGCAAGGGGAAAAGGTTCATGCTTTATGCAGCGGCGTATTAGTTTATTATAATGAATTATAATGAATCTGCATAACTAATTAATCCATTTATGTAGGTAATTACACAAGTTACATATCTTCTAGAAACGCATACATTTTTCAGTCTAGTTCTCAAAAATGTAAATCATTAGTGGTTGATAGTCTGGGACAGCAAATGGCTGATAATGCATAAAATAACAAAGTCTGCACTGATGCGAGTCTGCAAAAAGAAAAAAAGCAGAAAATAGAAATCACTGAGGAAGCATCTCATAAGTGGTCAAAGCCCTCATTTTCATTTCCACTTGTACTGAACTTGGAAACTTTTTGCTATTTCTTCACTCAGCTTAGCAATTGTGCTGGGCAGAAGCACAGGCTCATGAACAGGGAGAAAGAAAGAGCGATCACTTTGTTTTCTTCTTCAATCTGGAAAATCCTAAGGAATGCAATTATCTTAGCAAGATCATTCTGTGATTTTTTTCTTTTTTAAATTAATGTTAATGTTTTTAAAAGATTAATTACTTGCAAGATTTAGGATAGTCTTCCTCAATGTCATGCCCTGAAAATGTGTTGCTATGTAATATTCCTCATCCACAGCCAGCAAGCTGGTGAAGCCAATAGCTTGGGTTTTAAGAATTATAATCAAACCCATATGGACTATGGACTAATCTAACCCATATGGACTAGGGCAGGGCTTTCCAAACTTTTCATGTTGGTGACACACTTTTTAGACATGCATCATTTCGTGACACACTCTTACAGCAGGGCACAAGGCAGGCACTAGGACCTGCATGGAATCGTGGCAAGGCAGGTTTGGAGGCAGCAAGGCACAAGGCAGGCACTAGGACCTGTGTGGAATCCTGGCAGGGCTCAGAGGCAGCAGCAGCTGCGACACACCCAGACACTGCAGCCGACACACTAACGTGTCCCGACACACAGTTTGGAAAGCTCTGGACTAGGGCATTATGTTGAGGCTGACAGGCTCGATAAAGTCTGAAATAAGTAAGTTAGAAAGGAGGACAGTAATGTTTTTCATGCTCTTCAGTTGAAAATGTCAGAAGAAAACAGTTGAGATCCACACTTTTGCAAAACAGACCTTCTAATGTCTTGTTGGATTTGCAGGATGCTTGGATTTTATTTACATCTAACAAGTCCCCACTGCTGGGACACAGGACAAGTAGAATGAAAGAAGTGACAAGTTGTTTCTGTGTCTCACTTAAATCTTAGTATAGAAAGTCCATCTTACAACAGAAAAGGAAACCCAAGAAGTGTCTCATTTATTTTTTTCACACTGAAAAACTGGGACGTGAAATCATCTTCATAACAGAAGAGCAAATGAGCCATTCTTGGGACAACGGAAGGCATGACATTTCTTCTTCCCTCCACTTGAAGGGAAGGGAAAGTTCCTAGAGCATAGCTTTCCAAACTCTGTGTTGCGACACTTTAGTCGCAACACACAGTTTAGTGTGTCGCAACACAATCCGGAAGCGGGGGCGGGGGCGTGCACGGCGGTGGCACGGTGGTGGCGGTGTGCATGGTGGCGGCGGCAGTGACATCAGCGGCGTGCCATCAGTGCTTCTGCATTTTAGCGGAGGCCGCCACCGCCGCCATACACACCCCTGCCGCCGCGTGCGCCCACGCCGCTGCCGCCGTTGGTGTGTCGCCAACGGCGGCAGTTTGGAAAGCACTGTCCTAGAGGAACTCAAGAGGTACCCCAGCCTCTGACCTCAAGTCCAGAAGAACTTGGAGACAGCCTGGGGTGACCTTTTGCCATTGTTCAAAAGTAGCAATAGGATGATCACAAAGGCCAGGTCAGATGTGAGCAGAGGTCTAAAGAGCCTGAGTTTTCAATAGGAGGATGAGCCAAGCCTTTTGTGCTGTAGAACAAGGCAGGAAGCCCTCTCCCTCAGCTGGAAACAGTCAGCAAAGCTCATTTCAAGAGTTCAAATGCACAGCGAATTCCCCAGGTTCTTTTTATACCATCATAATTTAAGCTGAACTAAACAGGTCATTGCAACGAAAGACACAATCACATGCTGAATTCAGCAAAACTGGAAGGGAATAAGCCCATGTACTGTATATCCCAGAACTGAAGTGGAAATTGGTGTCTGTGTGTATGTGTGTCTGAATGTGTGAATTAATAACATGAAGTGTTTTCAATCATGATGGAAAAGACACCTGCTTTTTGGTAACCCCTTTTTACAGGCTCTAAATAGAGTTATTTAAATGTATGCTGTTGATGTATGGGAAAAGCCAGCTTTAATTTGGCTGACACTCCCTTAAAAAGTGGTTCTTCTACAAAAGAAAGATGTATTGCTCCCTACCACACTCCCATCAGGTTTATCCTTGGAAAAATTATCCTGCATTAATACCAATCTTGTGTCTAAGTCCCACTTGAAGTGGATGGGTGTTACATCAACAGCAGTGCTATAACAATATAGTTCCTCCAACAAAAAGTATACCTAGAAATACTGTAGATGTAAAAGTTGCTACCATGGAACCTGGTCTTGTAGTCAAGATCCATCAAATGTAGCAAGTTCTCTGTCTCCATGGTTATCAAGAAAAACTTGTGAACATAAGAATGGCTTCTCCCCAAAGTTTAGAATTATAAAAAGACATTTGGCTGAAGCTTCAAATAATTAAAGCAGAGCTTTCCAAACTTTTCCTGTTGGTGACACACACCAATGGTGGTGGCGGCACGTGCGGCGGCAGTGTGCAGTTGTGTCACGTAAACCCTGGAAGCGCTGATGGTGTGCCGCTGCCATCATGTGCGGTGCTGTGCGTGGTGGCAGCGGTGTGCCATCAGCGCTTCCAGGTTTTCGCGCAACACACCTGCACACCGCAGGCGACACAGTACTGTGTCGCGACACACAGATTGGAAAGCTATGAATGAAAGAATATGAATATTTTTAATTATGGTCACTGACCAGAATTGCAAACAAAAATACATTAAATATAAAAATAAAGTAAAAAACAAAACAAGATATAATATTACAATTGGTGATGGGTTCGTCAGTGGATAAGAGTCCAGTTTGGTCTAGTGGTTAAGGTGCTGGGCTAGGAACCAGGAGAGTGACAGTTCTAGACCCGCCTTAGGCAAGAAAGCCGGCTGGGTGACCCTGGGCCAGTCCCTGTCTCTCAGCCCAACTCACCTCACAGGGTTGTTGTTGTGGGGAAAATAGGAGGAGGAAGGGGTATTAGGTATGTTTGCCGCCTTGAGTTATTTATAAAAATAATAAAGGCGGGATAAAAAATAAACAAATAAATAAATAAAATAATCAAAGTCTGCCTAATTTTACAGGTAGTGTAACAAAATTTAGCTACATTCAAGGAGACTGAATCATACTGATCTGATAACAACTGTACATAAAAAAGATCAGAATTTCCCTGGTATTTTACCAGCTAAGGCGGGTCTTTGAGTCCTTATAGAGGGTACAACAGGGGTACCCAACCTTTTTGGCACGAGGGACCAGTTTCGTGGAAGACAATTTTTCCATGGACCAGGGGGGCGGGGTTTGCAGGTGGGAGCCAATTGCGCGGACCGGGGGGTGGGGTTTGCAGGCGGGAGCCAATCGCGCAGGCCAGGTGGGGTGGGGTTTGCAGGCGGGAGCCAATCACGTGGACCAGGGGGCGGGGTTCGGAGACCGGCATGGTGGCCCGGTTCCTAACAGGCCACGGACCGGTACCGGTCTGCAGCCCAGGGGTTGGGGACCCCTGGGGTACAGTATAGCAGCACATGAGCTGTAGTTTCAACAGCCCCTTGTCCACAGGGGCACAGTCTCAGCTCATAGGGGACTTTTTTGTATCAGCCCTCCAAAATTGCTGTGGGGAGAGTGTTGAAATGTGCTAAAATTAGTGCTCTTTGGAATTTGGAAAAAGTTATGTGGTGTACGTAGCTCGCTGGTTTGTAAAAAGGGGCTTGACTGCTCAGAAAAATGTTCTTAGCTAGTGCAGACTGGTCCTGTTGGGCTTCCAGGTCTTTGATACATTCCTTAAATGTGATGAGTGTATATTCATAAACCATCATTAGGAACACCTCCCTGGAAAAGTTGAGATGTTGAAGTTTTTGTGAGATTGTCCTGAACTATATTGATTTGTAATTGTCCTCAATAAGGAAAGAACTCAAACCTGTGGGAGAGAATAGTAACTTCAACCAAAGTGCTATGATACAGGTCCATAAACCTATTTCAACTTTAGATAGCCCTCCCTCCCTCCTTAATACTACATTTGGAATGCAGGGGGATTGGACCTTTCAAGAGGAGTAAAGGAAGTGTAAGGTCCTAGCTGGGCATTGAAAAGTAGTTGTGCGAGAGCCTTAGCTGAATATAGCTTCAGTGCTGCTGGGATATGCTGTGCTCCTCTGGTGAAGTGAAAAGATTGAATTGTGGCCACTGTTTTTTGAGCATTTTGTATGACATAATTTTGGTGTGCACTGTGTTTGGTGGAGCTAAGGAAAACCATGCCCAAATATTTAATTAGAGAATAGTGGTTTTTTTAAAAAAAGTAAATGACATTAATAGTAAATACATCCACATCATAGATTATTTTGAATACCAAAAATATATATTTTCACCTGTACAGAACATCTCTAGACTCCAGAACTCTGGTCCAATAATAATTAAATTACTTAACCCAGAAACTCTGTTCCAAAATACAATGAAAGTAAAGTATCTTGTAAAGTATTTTGCTCTTTCCTTTTATTTATGCTTGGCAATTTTTCAAGTCCAAATGTTTTAAATACTCTTTAGTTCAGAGCTTTCCAAACTGTGTGTCGCGACACAAAAGTGTGTCGCCACACACAGCGTGGTGTGTCGCCACACCACCCGGAAGCGGTGGCGCGTGCGTGCACGGCGGCAGCGGCGCGGGATCAGTGCTTCCGTGTTTTAACAGAGGCTGCAGCCGCTGCCGCCGCCACCATTCACACGCGCACCGCCGCACGCCCCTCTGCGCCGCCGCCGTGCGCGCACTGCCGCACGCCCCCTGCGCCGCCACTGTGCGCGCCGCCGCATGCCTCCCTGCGCTGCCGCTGCCACAGCCGCCGCCACTGGTGTGTCGCCAGCGGCGGCACTTTGGAAAGCCCTGCTTTAGTTGATTTCCCCAATATATAATAAAAAAATATAAATATATTTTTCCCAAACCATTTTTGCAGTATCTAAAAATTGACAAACGTGTACTTGATTCAAGTTCAAACATCAGTTATGTAAATTAAATATTGCTATGAATGAGAGAGGGGAATCTGTAATTCTCCAAATGTTGCTGAACTCCCAGTACCCTTAGCCAGCATAGCCAATTGTGAGAGATGATGGTACTAAATTTCTCCAGTTTTGTAAAGGGTTTAATATGATGATATAGTATAGAACATAATGTGTTATAATGCTGTTAAATATATCAGCATGCTAAATTGTTTAATTTTCATTTCTTGTAAAATAAAATCTTATTTAAAATATTACCAACAAATGGTATCCCTATTATTACTCCCAAAATATTCTGTCAGACTCATTCTTCAATTTGGAAACATGTGCCAGATCTATAGGACTTGTATTTCACAGGATGACCAAAGTTGAGGGATGCTGGGAATTGTAGTTTATTTAAACTATGGCTTACTGCAATATGTGAACCATGTACAGAAGGCGCAAGTCTTTTAACGTTAGGATACATACAGAGATGTATTAAGACATTAATGGTGGCTCTGTTGTGGAGGCACATTTATTGCATTTGATCAAAATGTATTATTGGACTCAACTCAGGAAAATAAGTTAGCAATTCAGGTGAAGCCAGCTGGATAGAGCTCTGATTGGCCAGGTCAGGAAATTCATTTTCCCTCCCAAAGGAGTATTTCAACTCCCTTCCTCCCTCCACATAATTCAGTGATAAACGCAAGTAAGTATTGGGACATACTGTACAAGAAACTGAAGAGTCAGTTTACCAGAGGCATGTGATCAACAGATAAGAGAATTAATTAAATCAACATTTTACTCTCTGATGAATGTGCTTGATTAAAGGGGGGGGGGTAAAAACATGCAGTTGACTTCTAGTCTTTGGTACATCTAAACCCTCCCCGCTTCTGTGAGCTTTTGCATCAACAAGATGATTTTGGCAGGTGCACCTGCTTCAGACTCCTACAACGTAGCTTGATAATCTGCAATGGCTAACATTCCACTGTACAGAAACCCTAATGTTCCAGTCTCCCTTTTTTTTTCCAGATTGTAGACCCTCCATTGACTAGACTTTTATTTGACTGCCCATCCGACATCTTTGGCTAGCAACTTTGTAGGGGGGAACATCAGTACTTGGTTTGACCTTAGGCTAAAGCAGCTGGTTATGTACATCACCAGTAGGGTGAAGCCAGTAGTATGGGAGGGCAGAAGAAAGAGATACATTAGAGAGTGTACAAGGAGCAGTGTATACAGTATACTGTCACTTCTACTATGTACAAAAGTGTATTCCGTGCCCCTGTTTCCTTAGGTCTCAGCCAGTAACTGCCCATAGCTATGATGGCATAGCCAGGACTCAGTTCTAGCAGCAGTTACAGAGTGAGAGAGAAAAAAATGACTTCTGGTGGTGGACTTCTGGCTTTGACAGGTTTGTTGTGTATTCTTGGTATTGTTTATTTCTCCCCCAAGGGACCAGCTTTAAAACTTTCAGATTAAAATGTTGCTAGGTTTAGTCAATCATAGGGCTTATCCACATTGCACTCTTAAGATGCTTCTGTCCTGATTGCCTCTAAAATGGCTTAAGACAATCTCGTCTAAACTGAGAGATTTTTAGCAACGGCTTGCAAGGGACTTTGTCTGGACAATAGGCAACCACATCCTCCCATTGGATAATGTCCCCGCTGATGTGCTCTCCTATCTTTCCGTTCCTCTAAAGCAGAGCTTTCCAAACTGTGTGTCGCGACACAAAAGTGTGTCGCCACACAACCCGGAAGCGCTGATCATCATCAGTGCTTCTGGGTTTTCCCGCGGCGACACACCAACGGTGGCGCGCAAAAACCCGAAAGCGGCAGCAGCGCTTCCGGGTTTTTGCGCGTTGTCTCAACGGCGGCACTTCCGGGTTTTCCCACGGCGACACACCAACGGCGCCGCGGGAAAACTTTGGAAAGCCCTGCTCTAAAGCAATTGCCAATCACCTTCCTTTTTCTGGGTGGGTCTTCCTGGAGATGTATACTTTTATGTGTGTGTGTGTGTAGTTAATAATACAAAATTAAATTGAACTTGTATATTCACAGGTGAAGCATCAAAAGTTACATAACAATCAGCTTTATCTTTTTTTCTTTTTCTTCCTGCCTTGTTGGCCTCTCTTTCTCCTGGATCTACCCTATTTAAAAACACAGGGAAAAATAGCTCAAGGAAAGAAAAATAATTAAAACACATATACATTTCTGCTGGGTTTTCAACTAGCAACCTTCTATTTGAAGAGAGTATTTGTAAACCTTCTATTTACAAGGCAACTGTTATGACTGCTGTGCTATTAAAGCATGGCTGGTAATGGTACCTCTAGAACAGGGTTTCTCAACCAAGGTTCTGTGGAAGCCTAGGGTTCCACCGCGAGAGGTCCCTAGGGGTTCCCTAGGAGATCATGATTTATTTAAAAATCATTTCAAATTCGGGCAACTTCACATTAAAGAGGTAAATTTCTTTATTTCTAGTTTAAGAACACTGTTAATGCATGTACAGGCCTACACATGAAACAAATACAATAATTTTGTAACTTCTGGCCTATATTTGAGCCTGAATGTACAGGGGTTCCCCGAGGCCTGAAAAATATTTCAAGGGTTCCTCCAGGGTCAAAAAGTTGAGAAAAGCTGCTCTATTATTAGAGGCCATGTTAACCACTGACTCAGTTGAGAGGACATTCCTGTCATAGTACTAGATGAACTCCTGGTTAGCCTGCAACAAAATGAAGTCCACCAGCCATAATGGACAGGAGCACTTGAAATGACATAAGAATGAAAAATGGTACTTTAAAATTGCAGGAAAACAAGCCCAGAGGTTGCATTTGCAATGGGAGGGGTTGAGTACAAAGCAACATTGTTCTTCTTGCCCTCCAAAAATGGTTGCTGTCCTATTCTAGCAATGGGGCAACTGGGCCATGTGGATAAGCCCGTGTCTTCCAAATAAATCTGTAAAAATGTACTAGCCTACAAATAATTTATATCACCCTTTTACATCTCAGCCAAAGGAGTCCCTGCAGCATCGATACCCTGAAGAGAGAGCGGGGAGAGGAACCAACTCTTGCCCCGTTTATAGAAATATCCTTGCTTTGTAAACTGGAGAATATTATTACTGGCCACAGGAGAGTAGCTTTCTCCAAACTTGGGTTAATATGATACAACAGTGATGTCCCAAGGTTCTCCAGAAGAACAGAAGGGCAATAGATACTCCGTATTTGGAAGGCCATCCAAACTCCTTCCAGCTTTGCTTTGTTTACAGATCCAACTGGCTCCAATGTTGCCCTTTCTGACAGCTGCCAAGAGCTTGCTTGGCTTATCTTCGTCTACCTACAGAGAAAATACTACTCTGTCCTGGCACAGACTTGTGCCTGCACATATACATACCCACACATGCACGCACACACAGTATATACACAAACACTCAGTTTCATAATTTTGGGAACCTCCTCACTCAGTTTCTGAGAATCTCCAGGGGCAACTTCTTCCCCTTGCATGCTTCAGCTCAGTGCATGGAGCAGGCTTGCAACCCTGGAAGGGAGAAACATCTTCAGATCAACAGATTATTCACTATATAATTTGGTAATTGCTGCTGCACTCCATCTTCCCACTGAGCCAACCAGTGCACTGCAGCTGCCGTATTTCCCTGCAGACACCCCTGGTCAATGGGAAGGTAGCAAAAGCAGTGCTCGACAGTTTGATCTGATTCCTTCCTCACTGTGTTTGCTTTTCATGGTAAGGAGAAAAACAGGTGGGGGGATATCATCTGGCCATTCTCTAAGGCAGAGCTTTCCAAACTGTGTGTCAGGACACGTTAGTGTGTCGGCTGCAGTGTCTGGGTGTGTCGGGCTGCTGCTGCCTCCGAGCCCTGCCAGGATTCCGCGCAGGTCCTAGTGCCTGCCTTGTGCCTGGCTGCCTCCAAACCTGTCCTGCCAGGATTCCGCGCAGGTCCTAGTGCCTGCCTTGTGCCTGGCTGCCTCCAAACCTGCTGTGATTCTGCGCAGGTCCTAGTGCCTGCCTTGTGCCTGGCTGCCTCCAAACCTGCTGTGATTCTGCGCAGGTCCTAGTGCCTGCCTTGTGCCTTGCTGCCTCCAAACCTGCCCTGCCAGGATTCCGCGCAGGTCCTAGTGCCTGCCTTGTGCCTGGCTGCCTCCAAACCTGTCCTGCCAGGATTCCGCGCAGGTCCTAGTGCCTGCCTTGTGCCTGGCTGCCTCCAAACCTGCTGTGATTCTGCGCAGGTCCTAGTGCCTGCCTTGTGCCTGGCTGCCTCCAAACCTGCTGTGATTCTGCGCAGGTCCTAGTGCCTGCCTTGTGCCTTGCTGCCTCCAAACCTGCCCTGCCAGGATTCCGCGCAGGTCCTAGTGCCTGCCTTGTGCCTTGCTGCCTCCAAACCTGCCCTGCCAGGATTCCGCGCAGGTCCTAGTGCCTGCCTTGTGCCTTGCTGCCTCCAAACCTGCCCTGCCAGGATTCCGCGCAGGTCCTAGTGCCTGCCTTGTGCCTGGCTGCCTCCAAACCTGCCCTGCCAGGATTCCGCGCAGGTCCTAGTGCCTGCCTTGTGCCTGGCTGCCTCCAAACCTGCCCTGCCAGGATTCCGCGCAGGTCCTAGTGCCTGCCTTGTGCCTGGCTGCCTCCAAACCTGTCCTGCCAGGATTCCGCGCAGGTCCTAGTGCCTGCCTTGTGCCTGGCTGCCTCCAAACCTGTCCTGCCAGGATTCCGCGCAGGTCCTAGTGCCTGCCTTGTGCCTGGCTGCCTCCAAACCTGTCCTGCCAGGATTCCGCGCAGGTCCTAGTGCCTGCCTTGTGCCTGGCTGCCTCCAAACCTGCTGTGATTCCGCGCAGGTCCTAGTGCCTGCCTTGTGCCTGGCTGCCTCCAAACCTGCTGTGATTCTGCGCAGGTCCTAGTGCCTGCCTTGTGCCTGGCTGCCTCCAAACCTGCCCTGCCAGGATTCTGCGCAGGTCCTAGTGCCTGCCTTGTGCCTTGCTGCCTCCAAACCTGTCCTGCCAGGATTCCGCGCAGGTCCTAGTGCCTGCCTTGTGCCTGGCTGCCTCCAAACCTGCCCTGCCAGGATTCCGCGCAGGTCCTAGTGCCTGCCTTGTGCCTGGCTGCCTCCAAACCTGCGCTGCCAGGATTCCGCGCAGGGCCTAGTGCCTGCCTTGTGCCTTGCTGCCTCCAAACCTGCCCTGCCAGGATTCCACGCAGGGCCTAGTGCCTGCCTTGTGCCTTGCTGCCTCCAAACCTGCCCTGCCAGGATTCCGCGCAGGGCCTAGTGCCTGCCTTGTGCCTTGCTGCCTCCAAACCTGCCCTGCCAGGATTCCATGCAGGTCCTAGTGCCTGCCTTGTGCCTTGCTGCCTCCAAACCTGCTGTGATTCCGCGCAGGTCCTAGTGCCTGACTTGTGCCCTGCTGTAAAGGTATGTCACGAAATGATGCCCTGATGTAACAGTGTGTCGCGAAATGATGCATGTCTAAAAAGTGTGTCACCAACATGAAAAGTTTGGAAAGCTCTGCTCTCAGGGAACAGCAAAAGATGCCCCCAGAGTGACTGAAGAGGGTTGCAAAGTGGTATGGCTATAGGAGGAAGGGGGAGAGGAAGCTTCTGCCAGTGGAAAATCCTCTATCCTACAGCTTCCAGAGGAAAGGCAGAAGAACTGTCTTCACAGCTTTTCCTTTGGTGCAAGAGCTGAGCTGATAGCAAATTCACTCAGCTTTGCAAGCTCCACAGTGTCAGGTGGACGTGGAATTTCTCTGTGGTTGGCAGCACGCTTGCATGTAAGAGGTCAGTATTTTTCACCCAGGGAAAAAGGCAAGCTGTCAGAACTGACTCTTCTATCTTCCTGCCTCCTATGTACTGTAGCAAGACAAGCCACTGAATTACAAAAGGGAAATGCAGCAAAATCAGATCAAGGTGACTAAGGCCTCCTTTTTTACATAAGGGATAAAGCTATATCTGGTTTACACAAATTCTCATCCTTATACAAATATTCTCTCCACATAAGAAGTAAGATGGTCAGGAGAATGGCTTTTGGGCCACAGCTTCTGTCTTACCAGCTATTTCTTTTTATAGGAGGTGGGATTTTATTATTTCTTTCTGTATGGAAGCTGTCAATTATATGAGTCCCCACAAGCAGGCACATGTGGGCTTACCATCTCAATAGGCATTTTTCCCCCCTATGTTGATAAGAAAGTGGGTTTTCTTTCCTGCTCTTCAGAATGTCTTTTCTGGCTAGATTATGCATGCTGAAGAGTGGAATGCCTGCAGTTCATAATGGACATCAGAAAGAGGAATTTGGGAAAATCATATTCCTTTGATAGTGATAAATTTTATTTAAATATTGAATGCCTACAGCATCTGCTGGGTGCAGCTCCTGGCTCTCCAGCTCACCAGATAGACACCCCTGCAGTTCTGTCTGGCAGCATTGTTCAGCCTCATTTAAATCAAGTCCATGTAAA
This sequence comes from Charina bottae, assembly GCA_023362775.1. NCBI lineage: Eukaryota > Metazoa > Chordata > Lepidosauria > Squamata > Charinaidae > Charina > Charina bottae. The sequence goes on along the minus strand of JALMGJ010000021.1, from coordinate 10,995,051 downwards.
AATAACTCAGACCTCCATGCATTAGAGAGAGAGTTGGAGAGAGGGAGGGGTGAACCTTTAATGAGAGAGCAATACTGTAATATTCAGCTGTATCTTGTAGGAACCCTTGTGTTCTGTGACTTTGTGGAAATAATAAAAAAGAACCAAGAATATGGTAGTGGGCAAAAACCCAGCTTTTCAAGAATCTCAGCTTTTATAGAATAGCAACTACAAGAGAAACAAGTTTCTACCTCATATGACTGGAGATATGCTACGATTGAGTGGGCAATGCCTACTGAAATCTCCAAAGCCAGAGGGATAGCTGCAAAAGGCCTTTTGCCTCCCTAGGAGTAGTAAAACTGGAATCATGCAAATGTTCTCAAGCTGCATCATGTAGAAAGGTCACAGAATCCAGATTTTCAGGATTTAAAAAAAAAACACGCAACCGAATACAAACAGGTTTTTAATTATATACAAAACACTCAGAATACAGAAAATAGCTTTTCATAAATATCTGATATTAGGGGGCTATTATTCTGGCATAAAGGGCCAATGAGAATCACACACAAACTTTCAGAACTTGAATAATTCTCCTCAAGCAGCTCGCTGGAGTCACTGTGCAAGCTACCCTGAGATACAGCAAGGCAGACTTGTAGCCTCTAGAATTATTTTCTGTAGAACAGATTCAAATCTGATTCAAAGGCTGTATTTAGAACTGGAAACTTTCCTAGTCTTGGAGGGTCCAAGTGTGCCCTGTGTTAGATAAGCACGAGAAATGCTTGAACTTAGGACTTCAGGATTCAGCACTTAGCAATGCCTGCTCTGCATTACTTTGCCATTTTAAAAACAAAACAAAAACCAAGGAGATCTGGGTTGCAGGAGCTGGTCAGGCTGGATACTGTCTGCCCCTCCCACAAGATTGGCAGAAGGCCAGCAGTCCCAACGGGACTCAAGAAGTCAAGGGTGGCTGAAGGGAAGTCTCAGTGTGCCTGTCTTGCTTCTTACAACTTCAGAGAACCAGTGGATATCTTGTCTTCAGATCAGTGTCTTACCCAAAAGAAGACTACCCTGAATTTAAGACTCCACCCCCAAAACCAGGAGGAGTAGGCAAAGAAAAACATCACCTGCCTCTATTACTGTATCCAGCAAATCCAAGACAAGCTTCTTTTAGAGGTAAATGATCAGAGAAACAAAATCTTCTTTTCTGGTAAATGGAGTATTGTTCTGCATGTAACATTTCATAGCAAAGTTGCTCTTGGCTTCTAGCACGCTATGGTGTTCACAGCTTCATTTCAGCAGGGGCTACTGAAGGAGGAATGTCCACAGGCTTCACCCATGTAAGTTCTGGCCACAAACTCACTCCTTCAATGCAAGAAAGATGGACAAAGGACTCTTTGGCCTTCCTCTTTCCTAGAGAGGCCATATGAGAGACAGCTCAGCCGGCCCCACCATTAGGAAGAGTGAGGCAACTCATTGCAAGTGTCATGAGAGGGCCACAAATCGTTTGTTATTTACCATATTATTAGTACTACGTTTTGATATGCTGGTCTATGACCATAATAAAGATTGGATTTGATATGTTTGGATTTTCAAGGAAGGAGGGGAGTTTAGATTTTATGCTTCAAGCTAACTCAGGTTCTATGCAACTTAACTTTGGGAATAGGCCATTGCCTGCTCCATCCCAGTCTGTCCATCTTGGGATGGCCACACAATTTAGCCAGCCACTCAGCCGGAGTCAAAAGGCTCCTCATTATCTGCCAGCTGCCAGCAATCATTCCGGCATTTTTCTTTTCATATGCACCTTGGTTCCTCGCTCCAGACTCCAGTCAGTCAGCCAGCCGCCACTTCAACTGGAAAACAAAGATGTCTTACTGGAAAAAGGGGCCTTTATGAAAACATGTTGCTCCATGGGGGGAGTGGACTGTTGAGCTCCTCCAGGCTGAATGGAGATCTGCTCATAAAGAATGCTCTCCTTTCAATGGGCGCATGCCATGCTCCAATAAAGCCATGAAGGATATTAGCTCTTCCACAGTTCCTTAGGCAGAATTGTCTTGTGAATGAGAGGTTTTGTTTGAAAAGAGTGCAAGAATGGCCTACAAAGCACTCCGTTGTTTTGACTTGGAGCCTTATGAGTTCAGCATGCCTACCGATTCTTCCTTTTACTCAGGGAAGAAGAAAGAAAACCAAGTAAAGGAGCCAAGCATCACAAGGCAAACACAGGGCTCATGACTTTGTGTTTGCTTCAAAGGAGTCATATGGAAAAGAAAAAGGGAGCCAGGAGGGAATTGATTTAAGGGTGTTGAATACTTCCCTAGGCTGTCATTTTTCCAGAACATATTCTTCCAACCATTTTAGTTCATTTTTCCACAAGCTGGATGCCAAAATCATGAAAAAGCACAACTGGGTGAAAAATAACACAGGGAAGAGTTTTGAATTGGTAAGTATATGGAGTGTTACAGACTCTTCCCTCCCCAATATATGCCTTTCAAGTTTAGAATAAAACATGCAGATCAGGTAATTTTATGTCAGATAGACATTTTTTTTAAAATGCTAAGAACTAAACCAGGCTGCTTTCCTCTCAGTTTGCTTCTTAAAGAACTAGAATTTGTTTAGGAACAGAAGAGAGGCTTTCCTAGGTGAAAGTGTGCAAGGTGCTTCCCACTGTTTCCAATTTATTCATGTGTCAGGAGTTCTTACAATAATATTGTGGAACAGGACAATATTATTGCTATTTTGCAGACTAGGGGATAAGGGAGTGGGTATGGGGGTGTAGACCGAAGCTCAGGGAGTGTATTTTCCTAAAGTGACAGAATTATTTTATGACAGGTAGGATCTTAAGCAAGGATTTGCCAGGTCATGCAATGCTCCTTATCATTCCTTTGGTACCATTTATGCAATGTGAGTCACAAAAAGCCCGAGTAAAAACTTGATAATTGAACAATGGAAAATGAATATATTCTTGTTCCTGCCATGCCTGTTCTCTAGAGTCTAGCCAACAGTAATAGGTTCTTAAGTTTCACTCATGGATAAATAAGCTCTCCCGTCCAAAGATGCTAACAGTCCCAGAGCATCATAGAGAGAAGAAAGCAATTGAATATCAAGGACTACAGTACTGGAGTGGCATACTCATAGCCACTAAGTTGCAACTTAAGGGTGTTAAGTCTTGAATCACCATTCTTTAGCAATATTGTTCTATTGACCCTCTTGCTCAGTGTCCATCTACAGAGCCTTAGAGTCTGCTTTTATCTAGGTTAGCTTTGCTTGAGGTATGAGGCCATCTACATCTTCCATAGAAAGCTGTTCCTCCGTAGAGAGTTGCTCCGCAGATGACAATACAAAGAGGATCTTGTTCAGACCCTCCCAAGAGACAAGCCATTGCTGTCTGGGAGCTGATTACATACACAGAGAATGAAGCCCCATTCCTTCCTTGTCTTCACCCCAAACACTTTTCCATTCCAGACTAGACCATGCAAAACTATACATGTAGACATGTACACATACATACCATGCCTCCTGAGGGCACTGGGGTTGATACAAATTAGATCAGCACCTCCTCACTAAATCAGATTAAAAACAGGAACAGAAACCCAACTGGGAGTGATACAGCTGTAGAGAAGGAAAAGATTTGTGGATAGAAGTGGGAAGAGAAGATGAAGGAGTAGCATCTGATAAAATAACACACCTTTTGGGGGTAGTATCTAGCTTCGGGTGTGCAATACAGTACGTCAGTTTGAGGTTTTATTGGGCTTTGCATGGAATGTCAAGGGCTTCACTAAAGTAGGCAGGGACAGAATCAAAAGTTAGCTCGATGGGGGGGGGTGTTAAGGGAAGAAATTAGGGCCTTAAGCCTCTACAAGGCTTATTTTGCACCTTAACCTCCACCAAGTCACCACTGAGAATGGGCCAAACTTTGGAGGCCAGTCCAGTTTAGGGGAGTTATTCTTGGGGCTACAAAAGAGGTGGACATGAGTTACATGAGGCCCGTAAGATGCATTTTTGCACCCTGAATAGCCAATAAGATCAGCCATTCTCTTCGCGCTTTTTCATTGATATAGCTGTACAAGATAAAAATAGAGGTAATGCCAATGTTTTCTACAGCATATTGACCATTATGGCCCTCTAGATATCCTTTACAATGTAACAGCAATTTTATATGCACACGTCATTTGAATACATGTAATGATGAGTGGGTAATGCTTAACCTTTTTAAAACCAAGTGTAAAAAATTAAGGGATGGACAGAGCAATCATGTTTGAAACACACCTAGCAAAAAATGGGGAAAGGCAAGTGAGAAAAGTTATGCTACAAACTATCAAAAAGTGGGGGCAGAAGACTAAAGTGATGGAATTAATCTGGGGGTGGAAAGGTTAATTCCAAGTCAGTTTGCAACAGAATGAGGAGGAGGAGGAGGAGGAGGAGGAGTGAGGAAGATAAATGTCAAAAGGGAATGCATTCCTGAAGCAGGGAGCAGCAGAAAAAATACAGTATTAGGAGGAACAGAAGACTCAATAGTAGGGGCACCAAGAAACAAACAACAAACAAAACATTACAGAGCTGCAAGAAAGCATTTCTATCACCAGCCTTTGGCAGGAGACAATTTAAAAACCCTGAAAGTGGCCTGGGGGAGGCATTACCTTCTGTGGGGTATACAGATTTATTTCCTTTCACTACTGACAAACCCATTTTGCGGGTTTCCAAGATCTGAAAACTCACCAAAGGGACATCGTACACTGAGGGAGAATGCATGCCCAAAGGAGTGTTCCCGCTTGTAAATGATCTTCAGCTCACTAAAAAGGTCTCTCCAGCTTGACCAGAGCAGCAAAATGTGGATGCTTCAGGAAAATAAGTAAGCTCTGTTCACTCCTGGCGAATAGGTAGGTGGGTGTGTTTGGCCATTTTCCATGCTCTTTCCTTCAAAGATTTGGCAGGGGATCATCTGCTGTTTCCATAGCACGTAAGAGAAAGAGCGCTAGCATAGGCACCTTGTCTCCAGGGACGAATGCCACATGCCAAAGGCTGCATTGGAACCACATTCTCCAAATACTTCCAATGCCCTTATCTAAGCCCTTGGAACCGCGGACTGATGCAGCAAGATGCTGCTCCTTACATAGTTGTGAGCAGGAGGGCAGCTCCCTTCTCCACACCCACGTTCTAGCGAACTCTGCCATTTCCCAGAAGTGGTGCATTGCAGACTCATGTCCGTATCGGTATTAAGTCCGAAGGAACAAGTCTGTTTTGCCCATGGAGACGCCGGCAAGTAGGGAATACCTTGATTCAATGGGGGGGGGGGGGGGGAGATATTCTTTTTATATGCTGTAGTTGCTGAACAGAGTCATGCATATTTTGGTGGCAATTCACGAAGAGTGCACAAAGCAGAATGGATCTATAGTCCACTTAAAGCTTTAGTAAAACAAAAACAAAACCTCAGACTCCCTTCTTGTCAGAGTTTACATTGGGTACCGCAGTAAGTCCTGACACTCAGCCTTGTATTCAGGATCTTGCTTATAGCTGAAGCTTCACACACAAATGGGGTAAATAACTTGCTTTGTTGCAGACAAGAAAGAAGTGATCATATACTGTATATGCAGAAGATCTGGCTATTGCAGAACACCGAACTCAAGCCCTATAGGTATGTGCCAGTCCCAGGGCTTATATTCTAGGCCTTTCCCTTCTGCCATCTGTTCAATGCTTCTTGGCAGTCCTCTCTGGCTTGAGAAATACCAGCTCCCTAGTAATCACCCCTTATGACCTCTCCCTCTCTCTTTTCTCTTTCCTTTCCCCCTTTAAGTTTGAAGGTTTCTTTTCTCATCAGTCATACAAGTGTTCCCCTCCCCTTCCCCTTCCCTCAAACAATCCCTCCCCCTCAGAGTCAGAAAAGCTGGTTGGTGCCAAAGCCCGAATGTGCAGTCAGGCCAGAAGTTGGGCCTGTGAGGGTACAAGTAGACCTCGTTTAGCGACTGCCTCATTTAGCGACAGTGATGAAAAAGTAACTTTGTGACCAATCCTTGCATTTACGACCTTTGCAGGTCTGTAAAGCAAAGGAAAGCTGAAGTAAGATCATAAGCACAGTCGCAGTTTCACTTAGCAACTGCTTCACTTAACAACCAAGTTGCCAGTCCCAATTGTGATTGCTAAACAAGGACTACCTGTATTGCAAATGGAGCTGTTGCAGAAGATGAGGGAAGCGTACAGTATGTCATCTGCTGCTTCCCAATGAAGCTGGGGAGCTCATCAATTCAATTTGTATGCTGCCAAATCTTCTAGGCTCATGAAAGTTTACAGCAAGCTATAGTAAAACTTCCACAATGATAAAAAAATAAAAACACGGTACTGAATACTTCCAAGACAATAATTATAAAGCCTAATCATAGAAAAATAGGCAGCCAAAGGCCCTCTAGGAAACCTGTCTTTAAAGCTTCCAGAAGGGTATCACAGAGGAGGCCAGCCTAATTTTTAGAGGGAGGCTGTTCTATAACATAGGCACCATGATGGAAAACTAGTGCTTTCTGGTCTCAGCTCCTACCAATTCACGAAAGCAGGGTACTACAAGCAGCTTTTTCCAGGATGACCTTCTCAAATGGGTTGCATCTAGTTGGGATAGTTGGTCCTGTAAGTATCATGGTTCATTGATCTAATATTCCAATATGTCCCTCATGTACCAAGATGGGGTAGAGGTCCATGGAGGAGTATTCCAGGCCTAGAAGGGAATGATGAAAAAATGGATATATTTTTAGTGTAGCTGGAAGTTGCCAACAAAAGGTCACAGGATTGACCAGTGCAATTATGGGAAATGGTCCAGTAAGTTTGGCACCCATCTTTTTAGACAGTCTAAGGGAAGAAATCTGGTACAAAGCCAGACCAGATTTGTCTCCAACATCAATGGAGGGAGCTTCCTGGTGATGATAGTTAACAGACTTTTTAAAGGAGGCCTTCACATAATCCAATTGATCCTTGAAGAGGTGCTAAGTATCTTGCAGTTCTTGAAGAAAATGAGAGGTCTCTGGAATGGGAGAAGGCCATAAAGTATTTGGCAGCAGGAGTAGCTGGTAATTATAGATGGCCTGAACTAGTGACATCTAAGTAGAGGCATGAACTGAGTTGTTATAAGCAAACTGAACAAGAATTAAAAGATCAGGCCAACTGTCTTGCTGTACATAGCAAGGAAGGCTTGCTTTAAAGCAGAGCTTTCCAAACTTTTCATGTTGGTGACACACTTTTTAGACATGCATCATTTCACGACCATCTCTTACAGCAGGGCATCATTTCGCGACACACTCTTACAGCAGGGCACAAGGCAGGCACTAGGACCTGCGCGGAATCACAGCAGGTTTGGAGGCAGCAAGGCACAAGGCAGGCACTAGGACCTGCGCGGAATCACAGCAGGTTTGGAGGCAGCAAGGCACAAGGCAGGCACTAGGACCTGCGCGGAATCACAGCAGGTTTGGAGGCAGCAAGGCACAAGGCAGGCACTAGGACCTGCGCGGAATCACAGCAGGTTTGGAGGCAGCAAGGCACAAGGCAGGCACTAGGACCTGCGCGGAATCCTGGCAGAGCTTGGAGGCAGCAGCAGCCGCGACACACCCAGACACTGCAGCCAACACACTAACGTGTCCCGACACACAGTTTGGAAAGCTATGCTTTAAAGATGCATTTGTCCTCTCTCAGGGTGAGAACAGGTGGATTCTCAATATGGTAACTCTTGTAAAGAAGTTTGACAAAATCTGTTGATCATAGCTATGGCACCCTGAGACATCTGCAGCAGCATTGTGGTCTGAAGGGAAGCAGAGGAGGCTGAGTAGTAAAGGCATGATAACAAGTGTGGCAAGAAGAAATATGGTAAATGTTAAGTGAAACATTTTATTAGAATAGAATAGAATAGAATAGAATAGAATAGAATAGAAAATAACTTTATTGTCATCCCACTATACACTATACAAGTGCACAATAGAATGAAATTTCGTTGCAGTTGGCTCACAATTTCACTCAAGCAATAAAATACTAATGATAATACTAAAAAACCATAATTACTATAAAATACCCATTCTTATAAAATATACATTCTTATAAAATATACATTCTTTAACTCACAATTTCAGTCAAACATTAAAATACTAATAAAAACCCATAATTACTATAAAATATACATTCTTTACATATCCAACATATTTCACCTAAAAGAACCTATTTGGCATTCAAGAATCCAATAGCCTGGGGGACAAAGCTGTTTCCCAATCTGGCAATATTAGTAAGTTGAGTCAAAATTAGGAACAAATTTACAATAAAAAAAGAAAAAGCTCGGAAAATACTTTATGTCCCTGATACTGCAAGGTTCCAAAAAAGCAAATTCAACATTAGCTGGATCCATCTCAATTTATTTCAAGAAAATACAGTGGCCCAAATTGTCCAAACCAGGCAGATCAAAGGCACATTTTTTGCGTTGAGGCTGTAGTCATGACTACAACTATCTAAATCAGGGCTTTCCAAAGTGCCGCCGCTGGCGACATACCCAGCGGCGGCAGTGGCGGCGGCGACGCGCACGCACAGCGGTGGCACGGGGGGGCGTGCGGCGGTGCGCACGCGCACGGTGGCGGCGCGGGGGGCGTGCGGCGGCGCGCGCGTGCATGGCGGGGGGCATGCGGTGGCGCGCGCGTGCATGGCGGCCGCCGTGCATGCGCGCGCCGCCGCTTCCGGGTGGTGTGGCGACACACCACGCTGTGTGTGGCGACACACTTTTGTGTCGCGACACAGAGTTTGGAAAGCTCTGATCTAAATATTCTCAGTGTGGAGAACAAGATCTTCCATGTAAATGAGCAAGTTGTCCAAATACATAATAAAACAATTGTCAAAATTCATAAAAAAAATTAATTTATAAATCATAAGAAGGCTAACAGGCTGCATGCCAATCTAAACAGCATACTATATATTCACATTTCCCATAATATGTATCAAATGCAGTTAAGTATTGTTGCCTCTCTTTAATACAGATCAGATTGTAAGCTCCCTAAGATCCAAGCTGTTAAAAATGTGTGCCTTCTGCAGCCATTCCAGTAGTTCAGAAATGATGGGAAGATGGTAAGAGGAGCCAGTAATCATGGACTATATATATGTGAGCCATCCTGCTTATATTAAAAGTTAAAAACTAGAACAATTACAGTATAGGCTAGCACTAGACCAGGGTTTTTCAAATTGTGTTCTATGGAACCCTAGGATTTCCCAAGAATTTGATGGGCAATTTGAAGAAAGACTAAGGGTGAAAAAATAACTCAAATGAAGCCAATTTTCCATTACTAGAGCTTTGCTTCTTAGTCAGAGTTTCTGGGATTTTTTTTAACTAACAGGTTCCAAAGTCCTGCGCTAGACTTTACACCTCACTTCCTGTTTTTACTTAGCTTTTTGGTTTAAGTTTTTTATTTTTTTTTTATTGATAGTAGAAAAGCACTTTTATCTGCCTGAAAAAGAAAAAGCAAGTATTCTGTGAGAAAAAGTGAGTATTTATTCTGAAATATCGTGATAGTGAATAGGCACTGGGTACTTTAAAATGTTACTCATAAAACTTTTAATGCACTCTTTACAATTACAATATTTCTTTCCTTCATTATATTTTCTTTTAACATTTAATGATGGCAAAGATGAAAGTTGAGTCTAGAATTTAAAAAACAATTATTACAAACGCTACTGCAAGCTAATTTGGGATCTAAGGCTGATAAAGTTTTATTCAGGTTTTCCCCTGAAACTGTACTCGGCACGAGACCCTCTCAGGTTTTCTGGATAGAAAACTGTATACAATATTCAGTGAAAGAAAAGTTATTTTATATTGTTAAACATTTACACGGCAAATACCATACTTTATTCTCTTGGTATCTGACAACTAACAATGATTTATTTAGAAGAGAAGCTACACATATTTTGCTTACCTTGAATGACCTATAGTTCTTATGAAACAAAAATTGTGCTGCTCATTTATTTCCTGACGTTTAGAATGAATTAATTTTACTAACTATTCATTTACTATTTTTTCCTATGTTATTCATCTCTTTGCATAGAAGAGGAAGTTCATTGCTTTTTTACTCTTCCTGAATCTCCTCTAGTGAGAAAACTTTGCCGGCCATGTGCATGAGCATTAAAACAAGCAAACAATTAAAACATCCATGTAGAAAGATTATTTTTTCACTTTTGAAAGAAAGCTAGCTACAGGGCTGCTCTCCTAAGTTTTATACAGAGTTGCAAAACTATTTTGTGCATCTGAAAATTGAAGAACATTGTTGTTGGTATCACAGCTGCTAGCCACAGCAAGATGCTGTTCTAATTCTACAGATTATTTGTACAAAAAAAAAAGGACTATAATGAAGGTACTTCAGAAAACTGGTCTCTGTTCTGTATACCTGTTTAAGGTAGTATTCAAAAATACAGATGACATAAGATTAACTGCTTCAACATAGAACAGCATCAAGGAAAGGTATGCACAACAGCCTTTTTTCTGTGAATAAGTATAATTCTCTCCCAAAGGTGAGGGAGCAGGCTGTCCTGACTTGCAACAATTAAACACAAGAAGTGTAAAAGCATAAAATAACGAAGGAGCTTTATCGTAGACACCAGTTGAATAATAGTAAGTATTTACAAATAGGAAACAGGTCATTTAATAGGTCTATTCAGTGGTGTCCACAAGCATTGTCAAAAAAAGTGAAGATGGCAGGTATCAAGTGCAGGGCTTTGATTGCATTGCTGTGGCCACCATCTTCCCTTTTTTGATACACCCTCATGGACGTTGCTGGGTTTACTCTGCCTTCATTGTAAAACATTAATCTCAAGGATTTTGAGATTATTATAGATTAAGAAACTGCAACAGAGAGAGAGAGGGGTTACCTACATTCGTGACTATGCTATAGGTCAGTGTTTCTTAGTGTGGTCCAAGGACTCCTGGGGGTCCCCCAAGACCCTCTCATGGGTCCGCAAAATTAAAATTATTTGCCAGATATTGAAGATATTTGCAAAAATTTAAAACAATGTCACTCTTCTCATTATGTTTTATTTTTTTAAAAAATATAGGGTTTTTTCATGAAAAATATTTTATTTATGTTAATATCTAATGGGTTTAATATTGTTATTTTACATGATTCAATAAATAAATATTCTACAAATGCACCCATTTTAATTTTTAATACAGTAAATATTGATAAATATAACCCACACAAACAAAAGCTCTTTTGGGGTCCTCCATAATTTTTAAAAGTGGGAAGGGGTCCTGAGAGCAAAAAGTTTAAGAAGCACTGCTGTAGGTGAATTAGGCAGGGGTGGGGAACCTTTTTTCTGCCAAGGGCCATTTGGATATTTATAACCGGGAACCGGGGTGTGGGGCGGGGTTTCTGGGATTTCTGCGGACCAGGGGTCGGAGTTTGCGGGCGGGAGCCAATCACAAGCACTGGGGGACTGGGTTTGCGGGTGGGAGCCAATCGCGTGGAAGGGGCGGGGTTTGCGGGCAGGAGCCAATCACAAGCACTGGGGGACTGGGTTTGCGGGTGGGAGCCAATCGCGTGGAAGGGGCGGGGTTTGCGGGCGGGAGCCAATCACAAGCACTGGGGGACTGAGTTTGTGGGTGGGAGCCAATCGCGTGGAAGGGGCGGGGTTTGCGGGCGGGAGCCCCGCAGGCCTTAGGCGGGAGCCCCGCGGGCCATATACGGCCCACGGGCCTGATGTTGCCCACCCCTGAATTAGGGTCTCCAAATCCATAGCTCATGCTCATAACTGCTATGCTACACTGGCTCATAAAGCTGCCAAAATCTGAGGGATGCAAATGGGAAAAAAGCCCTCTTGTAGGCAGCTTTTAATTAAGAATGATAGTGTCTAGCCCAATCTATGGGCAAATGAAAGAACATGAAAATAGAGGGCAACAGTAGAAATCAAAGTGTTCTATAAGTGGCTGAAGGCAGAGAGCAGCTTTGGACAAATAAACCATAGGACGCGGCCATTTTGAATTCAGTTGTCTAACAGCTGCATAACCGAAGTAGAGCTTGCTGGTTCCAGATATCAGCCTATAAAGGGGCATCAGTTTAAAATCTGCAGCACCAAGAACAGCAGATCCTGAAACTAAAATAGCAAAGTAAGAAAATGAATAACTGAAAGCCTCCAGGAAAGTTTGTGTTTGAAGGAAAGGCTGCCAAGAACTGGAGTTGGTGGAAAGACATGAATGTGAGATGTATTGCCCCACAAATGAAGGAGAGACTTTGAAGAAGCAAAAGAAGCAACTAATACACTGAGTAAATGTATGTGCTCAGGAAAAGGTTTACATATGAAAAGCAAACTATTTCACTGGAAGTCAAAGTGAAGGAGAAAGCACAAACCTGTGGATCTGAAGGTTATACCGATTGCTTAATTAGAATACAGTATAGGATAAAATATGAGAGAATCTAAGCAAGGTTACAAAGAGAATCTCAGTTCAGATATTTGGCTCTCTACATGATTAGATTTGCGTGAGGAAAGTAGAGATGAACATATGGAACCCATAAATTTAGCATCCTTCTTGGCAACCCTTCACAAATAGAAGCAATTGCTGCTACATTGGGGGGCCTTCAGTGCTCCTGGAGCTTTGCCTTATGATTAGAATTCTGATTTTCCAGGAAAAAAGGGAATGCTCCCCTCCCTCCCTCCCCCCCTCCCTTCATTCCTTCCTTCCTTCCACCACCCAACTCCAAAATGACTCTAGGTGGCTTATATCAAATAGGAATAATAAAGAAAACAATAACAACAGCAAGAAAACCACATGGGTCCAGGCAAGCCCACTCCCTCTTACAAAAGAGCCAGTTTGGCCTAGTGGTTAAGGGTCCAGGCTAGAAACCAGGAGACTGTGAGTTCTAGTCCCACCTTAGGCATGAAAGCCGGCTGGGTGACCTTGGGCCAGTCACTCACTCTCAGCCCTAGGAAGGAGCCAATAGGAAACCAGGAGACTGTGAGTTCTAGTCCCGCCTGAGGCATGAAAGCCGGCTGGGTGACTTTGGGCCAGTCACTCTCTCTCAGCCCAACTCACCTCACAGGGCTGTTGTTGTGGGGAAAAGAGGAGGAGGAAGGAGTATTAGGTATGTTCGCCACTTTGAGGTAATAAAGGCGGGATAAAAAAAATCTAAAAAAAACCCATAACCTATAGGGCTCCACAAACCCCTGCCCCAAGGCCTGGGGGAACAGCCAGGTTTTTAAGGCCTTCTAGAACATCATCCAAGGAGGGGGGCACAGATCTTTGGGGCATCTTATTCCAAAGGGCACATTCTATTAGTGGCATGAATAAATATCCCAATAAAGTTAGAACATTATTTAACCATGGCACAAAGAACGGATATTGTAGACTGAGAACTACTGAGAACCTTCATAGACATAGGATATTGTAGAGGAAGTGGCTACAAAGCAATTGATAGGGATTGGATGAGCAATTCAACAATGTAAAAGTTCTTGTAAAGGCATTAAGACAGTCTGCTTGAGAGTAAAGACAGCCCTGCTGCAAACAAAAACTTAACAGTTAAAAAAAACTGCTACAATGATATCAAGGGGTTGAAGGAGGATATAAAAATGTATGATATGACTTAGTAAAGGTTTTCCCCTGCACAGTCATGTCTGACTCTAGGGGCCGGTGCTTATCTCTGTTTCTTAGCTGAAGAGCCAGCGCTGTCCGAAGACGCTTCCGCGGTCATCTGGCCAGCATGACGTGCGCGGAACACTGTTACCATCCCATGGAAGTGGTACCTATTTATCTACTTGCATTTGCATGCTTTCGAATTGCTAGGTTGGCAACAGCTGGGGCGAGTGTGGGAGCTCACTCCGTCACGCGGCGCTCGGGTCTCGAACCGCCAACCTTCCGATCGACAAGCCTGGTGTCTTAACTACTGAGCCATCGCGCCCCCTGATATGACTTACATACAGAAATAAAACTGAAAATGTCATCTGTAATTGGCAACAAGAAATGAGGTACAAAAAGAACAACTGAACTGTATAGAAAAAACAATGAAGGTTAGACCTAGGGCAGCCTTTCTCAACCTTTTGACCCTGGAGGAACCTTTGAAATATATTTCTGGCCTTGGGGAACCCCTGCACATTCAGGCTCAAATATAGGGCAGAAGTTACACAATTATTATATGAGTTTCATGTGTAGGCCTGTATTACAGGCATTAACAGTGTTCTTAAACTAGAAATAAAGAATGAAACTTACCTCTTTAAATGAAGTTGCCCGAATTTGAAATAACTTTTTAAATAAATCGTGATCTCCCAGGGAACCCCTAGGGACCTCTTCCAGAACCCTGGGGTTCCATGGAACCCTGGTTGAGAAACCCTGAAATAGAGACTAGGGCCTTTCTTTACTTGAACCTAATGATGGCACACACATGCCTGGGCAATACCTTTTCTTCTGCTGTGTTGCCATTAGGTTGCTTTAGTCTCATCCTCGGTCAATGAGCAGGCCAGCCTTAAAGTGTACAGTTTGTACTGGGGTTAAAGGAGCATTTTTGCACTTATTCCAACTCTATCCAAGGTCAGCCTGAAGGTGTGTAAAATCAGTTAGGCCTTATCACTCATTACCTTACAGTATGGTGACCATATTTTCTTGGAAAAAATAAAGGACAAACCTGAAAAAGGGGCAAATCTGAAAGAGGTTCATAAGGATAAAATAATTTAATTGTTTATGTTTATGACTTTGCTTTACAAAGGAAAATTCAAGAGCAAAACCAAGAAATTTTTTACAAAAACGCACATTCTAATAAAAATATCTAAAATCAAACAGTATATGTGAATTTATGTAAAAAGTCAATTCAATTTCCATATTTTTCACATGAATGTGAAAGATTGTGCATTAAGTGGTACCACTGGTATGGTAAAAATTAAATGACCAAAATAAAGGACGTTTTGTTTAAAAAAATAAATAAATCTAAAGGACAGCTTTCTGAAATAAAGGACTGTCCTTTATAATAATGGATGTATGGTCACTGTACCTTACAGGGGAGTTAAAAGTTAAAGGTAAAGGTTCCCCCCGTACATTTATGCAGTTGTGTCCGACTCTAGGGGCCGGTGCTCATCTCCATTTGTTAGCCGAAGAGCCAGCGTTGTCCGAAGACGCTTCCATGGTCATGTGGCCGCATGACGCGCATGGAACGCTGTTACCTTCCCACTGTACCAAGTGGTACCTATTCATCTACTTGCATTTGCATGCTTTCGAATTGCTAGGTTGGCAAGAGCTGGGGCGAGTGTGGGAACTCACTCCGTCACGCGGGGCTAGGGATTCTACGTTCAGTAGATGATAATAAGTTTCATATTGGCATGGTTCTGGGAAGGGAGATTCTTCTTATGACTGACATAACTAAGTTTGGTTTTTGGGTAAAGCATTTTTCTGCAAAATAATCCCCAAACTACCAGCTACCACCCTGCAAGATTCTTCTGTGGTACTCATCCCACAGGTTGTTGTGGAGGAAAAAAGGCTCTGTTGGGTTGTAGAGGGGTGGCAAGAGAAAGTGTGGACATTTGGGATCCAGTTTTCCATTCATGCCTTTATACCAGAACTCACATAAATAAATATAAAAAGGTAAAGGTTCCCCCCGCACATTTGTGCAGTCGTGTCCGACTCTAGGGCCGGTGCTCATCTCCGTTTGTTAGCCGAAGAGCCAGCGTTGTCCGAAGACACTTCCACGGTCATGTGGCCGGCATGACGCGCGCGGAACGCTGTTACCTACCCACCAAAGTGGTACCCATTAATCTACTTGCATTTGCATGCTTTCGAATTGCTAGGTTGGCAAGAGCTGGGGCGAGTGTGGGAACTCACTCCGTCACGCGGGGCTAGGGATTCTACGTTCAGTAGATGATAATAAGTTTCATATTGGCATGGTTCTTGGAAGGGAGATTCTTCTTATGACTGACATAACTAAGTTTGGTTTTTGGGTAAAGCATTTTTCTGCAAAATAATCCCCAAACTACCAGCTACCACCCTGCAAGATTCTTCTGTGGTACTCATCCCACAGGTTGTTGTGGAGGAAGAAAGGCTCTGTTGGGTTGTAGAGGGGTGGCAAGAGAAAGTGTGGACATTTGGGATCCAGTTTTCCATTCATGCCTTTATACCAGAACTCACATAAATAAATATAAAAAGGTAAAGGTTCCCCCCGCACATTTGTGCAGTCGTGTCCGACTCTAGGGCCGGTGCTCATCTCCGTTTGTTAGCCGAAGAGCCAGCGTTGTCCGAAGACACTTCCACGGTCATGTGGCCGGCATGACGCGCGTGGAACGCTGTTACCTACCCACCAAAGTGGTACCCATTAATCTACTTGCATTTGCATGCTTTCGAATTGCTAGGTTGGCAAGAGCTGGGGCGAGTGCGGGAGCTCACTCCGTCACGCGGGGCTAGGGATTCGAACCTCTGAACTTGTGATCTTCCGATCAACAAGCCTGGCATCTTACCCGCTGAGCCACCACGCCCCCTAACAGGGGAGTTAAGTATCTGCAAATTTGAATTAGGCAGGGTAGGGATCCGCAATGGGGACAGCACATTTTATGCCACTCTAGTTTTCTGCAATCTCAAGGATGGGAAGATAACATTTCAACTCGGCAGTGGCAAAAGGCCGTGGGAGTCCAATCCTGGCTCCAAAGGTCAATATATGGAGCAGAGGAGCTGGGAAGAAATTTTTACTGATAGGGTAGATAGTTTGCTCCTCCACTGGTCACAGGAACAAAGAAATCTTACATGGTTTGGTATTTTCTAGTCTCCCTATCCCAGGTAAGTTCTACCTGCCCAAACCAGGTGATTAGAGAAAGCTTGTTGAAGGTTTCCTCCTCTCGTGAAGGACAGTGGGAGGGGATGCAGAGATTGGTGTACTTGGTGGCAGCTCTCCTCCTTTGGAACAGCCTGCTCTGGAGGCAAGTGTGGCTCTTAAGAGTGGCTGGACCTGGCTTTTCTAGATGGTCTTTGGAGACTGAACAACTGAAGGGGTTCCAAACCCCAAAAGCCTCATTGTTGTAGTTTGGTTTTATCCAAAGTAGGGTATTTCATTGTTATTACTCCTGTTTTGTACACTGCTTACATCCCTATAGAGTGAAGCCGTTTAAAATTCTTAATAAATGAAAAAACAAGCAGGAACAAATCATGGCCAAGATCAGAATGGCCTTGAATCCCCTGGATTCCAAACCCCTTTGCTCATTCAAGAGCCCCAGAATTAGGTCTGGCAATTTCACTATCCTTGAGCTCCATGTTTAATTTTCCCCTTTTCGGTATCAAGAGTTGGATGATACATTTACTGTACTGGAAAATCTATTGAATTGGAAGAACTGATATGGCCCATGAACACACAGAGATAGACGCACATTTACACACACAAGCCTTTCTGTGGATCCTGCCAGTGAGGCCACTGCTTACAATTACTGAAAAACTCCATCACAACCCACTCGCCCCCAAAACAAACTGGGAAGAAATGGAAAATCCTAGGTCCTTCAATCCATACATATGACATGACCACATCTGTTTTATATCATCGCTCTGTCCTTATCCCTACCATCCGTATCAGCAAAAGCTCTCATTCTCCAAAAGGTTGACCAAAGGATCCAGAGTCAGTTTAGTGTAGTAGCTAAGGTGCTAGGCTAGAAACCAAGAGACCTGAGTTCCAATCTTCCCTTAGGCATGAAAGCCGGCTGGGTGACTTTGGGCTAATTACTCTTTCTCAGTGCAATCCACCTCACAAGGTTGTTGTGGGGAAAATAGGAGGCTGGAGCATTTAGGTATGTAAGCCATCTTGAGTTGACCAAAACAAAGAGGGGAAAAGTCTAATAAATAAATGAACAAGACAGTGAAAATACTACTATTGTTACTGGCACCAAAAAAATGTGTTTTGTTAGATGCCAAGCAGAACTCAAGCTGTTAAAACAGCAGTGAATAAAAACACAATGTTGAAGAATAGGCAACGGTGTCTACATATGTCAGTGTTACAGGGCAAAAAGGACTCACCTGTCACTTAGACTCAGTGTCAAATAACAGAAGGAATGTACTGAAAATTGTTGGCAACATGTCTGGATACACAGTCACTTTTTCCATTCCAAAAATTGCTGGAAGGATTTTTTTCCCCCATCCTTTGCACAACAAATGTCTGAGTATCCAAAGAGGGTTTATAACACTAATTGCAAAAAATACGCAGATCCAGCAGAAATTGCTGATGGACCAAGGTACTGTACATATAGAACAGTGAGAAACAATTCTAAGGAACCTGATTTTGTGATACATTGTAAGAAAAATGGCAGAATAAATCAACTAATAGAAATGAAAGTTTTGCAATTCTTAAAAACACACAGCAAAAACTCCACTGCAGGGCTATCCAAATGAGGCAGCTAAAATTGTAGAAGAGACTGTATGTCTTGGAACTAGAGAGAGGAATTAAGTGTATGACAGACCAGTTTTTTTTTTAAGTGAGAGAACCATAGTAGTCCAAAACATAAGAAAAATAAATATTAAATAACTATTTTATTACCTGGGATCTGAAGTCAATATAAGGTTGTTTAGTGCCTAAAGATTTGATCCAATTCAATATAAAGCCATCCAATAAACCAAGTGAAAGCTAAAGTCAATGAGATTTTGAAACTTGAAATTAGGTCTGCTATCTCTTTAATTTTTTTAAAGTACTCCTACAGATGCAATTTAGATTGAGGTTGCAGTGTTGAATGAAGGGGCATTTATCTCTTTCCTTAGCCAAACTTTCTCTGATTAAAACACTCTTACCAGCATCTGAGTCCCCTGTTGGGGGAGATGGGCGGTCATATAAATTTAAATAATAAAAAATCTGAGTACATTTGGCTTGAGGGGAGGCAGCAGAGGAGAACATGGGCAAAATATATCTGATCAGAAAGGTCCAATGCCTTTCGCCTCAGGAAATGCAATGGCCCATTGATACAAATAGGCAAGAGTGCTATAACACAACTAGCTTCCCACTTACTAGACCAGAGCTTTCCAAACTGTGTGTCGCGACACAAAAGTGTGTCGCCACACACAGTCTGGTGTGTCGCCACACAACCCGGAAGTGCTGATCATCATCAGCGCTTCCAGGTTTTCCCGCAGTGACACACCAACGGCGGCGTGCAAAAACCCAAAAGCAGCAGCAGCGCTTCCGGGTTTTTGCGCGCTGCTGCAATGGCACTTCCGGGTTTTCCCGCGGCGACACACCAACAGCGCTTGGTATGTCGCCGCGGGAAAACTTTGGAAAGCCCTGTACTAGACCATTACTGTGTCAAGGGACATGCCCAGCCCAAAATTCACCTGATTACATCCCAGGTTGATTATCCTGTCACAGCTTAATGCTAAAGATGTAGAGATGACTTGGAAGACACCATATCAGATCACCCAAGACTAATTTGGTTAGCTCGAATTTCTTCTTTAGAAGCAACTCCCACCTACCCGTTGGGTGAAACTTTGTCCTCAACAGGGTGGTGAAAATGTAAAGTCAGACTCCTGTAGAATCCCAAAGACTTGCCCTGTTACTATAATAGAAGATTAAGGTCCATGATAAGTTTAGGTACTGTATTAAGCTTGAAAAGTGTTAGTAAAGTCTGTGTTTTGCTTTGTTTTAAATTGCAACTAACTACAGTATTTCTGACTCCTTTCTGCTGGATTCTTTTGAATCAATGATGAATGAAACTTGAGAATACAGATGTACCTATAATAGCTGACAACAAGAGAACAAATTTACATGGTATCCTTCTGGATCGGCTCAGAGGATTGGAGGTGGGCGGCAATATGCTGTGCTGGTTCGCCTCCTCTCTCCGGGGTTGATTCCAGTTGGTGGTGATTGGGGAGGAGAGATCCCACCCTCGGCCCCTATTATGTGGGGTGCCACAGGGTTTGGTGCTCTCCCCTCTCCTATTCAACATCTATATGGGGCCGCCGGGTGAGCTCATCTGTCACCATGGGGTGGGGTATCATTGGTATGCTGATGATACCCAACTATATATCCCTGCCCCTGGCGAATTAAGCGATGCCGTGAACGTCTTATCCTGGTGCTTGGAGGCTGTGAGGGTCTGGATGGGGGACAACAGACTTCAGCTGTACCCTGGCAAGACTGAGTGGCTTTGGGTTTGGGGGCCTACTGGTTCTAGGACTATGCCATCTTTGGTGCTGGATGGGGTGGCACTGCCCCAGACAGACCCAGTGTGCAATCTGGGGGTCCTCCTGGACCAGGGCTTTCCAAAGTTTTCCCGCGGCGACACACCAACCGGCGTTGGTGTGTCGCCGCGGGAAAACCTGGAAGTGCTGCTGTTGCGGCAGCGCGCAAAAACCCGGAAGCGCTCCTGCCGCTTTCGAGTTTTTGCGCGCCGCCGTTGGTGTGTCGCCGTGGGAAAACCCGGAAGCGCTGATCATCATCAGCACTTCCGGGTTGTGTGGCAACACACCAGACTGTGTGTGGCGACACACTTTTGTGTCGCCACACACAGTTTGGAAAGCTCTGTCCTAGACTCACGACTCCTGCTTGAAGATCAGGTGGCAGTCGTGGCTAGGAGGGCCTCTGCACAGCTTCGTGTTGTGCGCCAGTTGCGCCTGTTCTTGGATTGAGAGGCTCTGCTCACAGTCACTCATGCTGCCTTCTCTCCTTTTTCCAGCATTTGGACATCTTAAAAATTCATTTCCCCATTTTTAGTAAACATTGTACACAATTTAATCTAGATGCTCTAGTTTTTGCCATTTATATATAAATTGCACTTGTTCATTACATTTTTCCTGTCCAAAGCTTGGTTTTTAATTCATTAATTTTCAGATCCATAGTCTTTGTTGCATCATATGATCTAGCATTCATTAACCTGCAGAACATTCAGCTTCTGAGGGGAAAAACACATCATCATCTGCTCACTGCCTACTAAAGTATGTACATCTCCACATCCCCAACCAACACACCTTGTGGTGTTAAACACAAACATTCCTTATACAGTTATAAAAAAAACACATTTTTATATTATACATATTTGCCTTACTGGCTGCTCAGTGTGAACTCCTGGATAATCATTCCACCCATCCGTCCATTTATTTATTTCGGTAGGAGTGCTTTATTTTCATTTTATATTCTCTCATTTAGCAATTTACTTTCAACTCCATATTCACACAAAATATTCCATAATTCAGTCCCATTCATTTGATCACTTGCTTTTTCTAAATCAACAAGTATGCCATAAACTTTCTTGCTCACATTCAGCAGTGACCTGCTGACGAGTAAACATTTGACCTGCACAGACCGTGTCCAGCATAAACCATCCTACACCTCCCAAATATTGCTCGCTATCACCTCTTGTGCCCTTTTGATCAGAAGACTGCCAAATGCCTTCCCAGGCACATTTAACGATCTAAATCTCTCTGTGGCTTTTGTGTTCACTTTTGCTACTTTTCTCTTTGTAGACAGGAACAATAATTGATTCTTCCAAACATCAGACCCGGCTGCAGTCTTCGCACACATTACACAAGTCATGCCACTTACTTAGCAAACCACATCCATATTTGAACGTTTCTCCAGTTACACCATCTGCACCTGGAACCTTACCATTTCTCAACATTCTCACAGCATTTATTATTTTTTTCCTTGGACACTAACATTTATAGTGTTTGTTTAAATTCCATTCTTTGACAAATCATTCCCATACAAACCTCTAAAATACTCCTTCAAATATCCCCTTATTTCAGTTACATCCCAAATCATCTCATCACTTTAACTCCATTCACACTGATGGGGGCTCCTTGGTTAGACCTCTTCACCTACTTCCCAAACTATTTTTTATTTTAAACAAAATCACTCTGCATTTGCTATTAATCTTTTAATCTTAATTGTTCCCTGCTCTCATTGACTACATTCTTCACAACTATCTTTTTTTCTGTCTATTAAAAATATCTTTCTTCCTTGTCTTTGCATTAATCATTTTTGTTCTTACTAACAACCTCTTTTAGTTAATCATTCCATCAAGTATCCTTTTTCATATTTCCCATTACTGTAACTCCATACATGTCTCTGGGACTCTATCACATAATTATTTTTGTTTTGTTCCAAGCAGTTTCCCTTCTGGAAGGATGTGTCCACTTTCTATTCATTATGTTGGAAATTAATTTTTCTACTAGTAGCAATCACTTCCCTACATGTATTCATCAATCCTACTCTACAAGATCAGACTAATGCAGAGCTTTCCAAACTGTGTGTGGCGACACAAAAGTGTGTCGCCACACACAGTCTGGTGTGTCGCCACACAACCCGGAAGCGCTGATCATCATCAGCGCTTCCGGGTTTTCCCGCGGCGACACACCAACGGCGGCGTGCAAAAACCCGAAAGCGGCAGCAGCGCTTCCAGGTTTTTGCACGCTGCCGCAACGGCAGCACTTCCAGGTTTTCCCGCGGCGACACACCAACGGCGGTTGGTGTGTCGCCGCGGGAAAACTTTGGAAAGCCCTGGACTAATGATATGCAGCATTCAGATGTGAACCAGGCAAGGGGGCTTTGAATCCAGCACAGGCTCTCTCTCCACCTGTTGGCTACCCTTTAAAGAAGCCATGCCTTTTCTTGCGCTTGTGCATTAGCCAAACAGTTAAGAAGACTTCACCTCCACATTCTCTTAATTTCACCAAGACACAATATATTTATTTTTCCTTCTCTCCTTTCATTTGTTGATTTATGCTCTTTCCCTTCTACTCCTCTTACATTCCAGGTCACAACCTGTGAACAGATTAGCCCATATTTACCTTTGCCACCCATCATAGCTTTGGTCAAACAAGGCTTTTACAACACTTTTTTGTAAGCTGGAGAAGGTGTAAACTAAGTTACCCATCTTAGTTGAACCCATGTAGAGTGCAGCATTCCCAGATAATTGTATGGACAGTACCAGTCAGTTTGGGCATATTTTGTATGCCATCAGCGCAACCAAAGCCCAGTTTTAGCCCAAGCATGTTCAGAGTATTCTGTGCAAGCTAGAAGTCTGTAATTTAGAGATGACAGAAGTAACAAAATATTTCCATGAAAAGATGCAATAAAGGAAGCATTATTGGGAACACCAGCAGAGAACTGAAACCTAAAGCAACTGAAATGTTGAGATTAACTGTAGCATGACTTGCTAAACATTAAAGGACACATGCTTGTTCCAGTCTGTAGTTGCAACTGCAAACGTTGCAGAGGACAAGCGCTGTGTGGTGAACTTATGTCAGATGGCGAGGTCCTGTTGAGCCAATAAGAGAGCCCTGAGAAGCAATATACATTTTCAAGCAGCACATAGGATGCTAGTTAATGTCTCTAGAATCAAGTCAAATTTCAGAGTGTAGAAATGTTTCATGGATGAGCAAAGAAAATAAGAGGGCTTCTGAGGCTGTTCAAAATCTGGAAGATCAGATGAGAATTTCCCAACCTTGACCTTAAAGCAGGGAACCCACCTTTGAGAGCCATGACCACATATGGAATTCTATGAAAATTATACAGGCACTCACAAAATGGTTGCCTGGGTGGGTGTGGCACCAGAAGGCAGAGAAAAACCTGGGTTACAGCCATTCATTTTATTTTCTAAGAACTTCCCTGGGATTTAGATGGGCCCCAAAGGCATTGCAGAGCTACAAATTATTCTTGAGGCTAGTACTTTGCAGAGTGCCAGCTCACTTACCTTTTTTAAAAAATTAATCTAAAAACATTAAAAGAATTCAAAATCTGATTACTAGCAGTTCCTTATCAAACTGAAGACAAGTATTGAATGGAGTGCTACAACAATCACTTCTCTAGTTTAATACTTTCCCTGATGATTTGGATGAAGAGGTGGAAGGAATGCTTGTCAAATTTGCAGATGATACAAAATTGGTTGGGACAGCTAATACTCCAAAAGACAAAATCATCATCATCATCATCATCATCATCATCATCATCATCAGGTAGGCTGGATAAATGGGATTAAAATAATTGAGTGAAATTTAACAGGAGGAAATGTGAAGTTCTTCACTTAGGAAACTAAGTGACCAAGTGGCTTGGTAATAATATTTGCAGAAAAGATCTTTGGTAATTGACTACAACCTATGTATAAGCCAACAGTGTGATGTGGCTACAACAGCAGCCAATGCTACTTTGGGCTGCCTCAACAAAAGTATTGTTCCCAAATCATGAGAAAGAATTATTCCACTCTATTCTGTTTTGGCCAGACACCATCTCAACTACCGTGGCTAATTCTGGGTATCATACTTTAAGAAGTGTTCACAGACATTAGAATAGGTTCAGAGAAGGTCAACTAAGATGATCAGAGAACTAGAAACTAAGCTCTGTGGAGAGAGATTGAAGCGACTGGGAAGGTTTACCCTTGAGAAAAGATGTTTAACACAGGATAAGATAGCACTCCTCAAATACCTCAAGGCTGTCACATGGAAGAAGGACAAGGCCTATCCCTTCTCTCATTCCAGAGTCCAGGACACAAAACAATGAACTTAAATTAGAGGAAGGCAAATTCCAATGGAATGTTAGAAAAAAAAAATCCTAACAATAAGAACGAGAGTAGAACAAATGACCCAGAGAAGTAGTGGGTTCCCCTTCACCAGATGTGTTAGAGTCTAGACAGCCATCTGTCTGGAGTGCTTTAATTTGGATTCCTGAAATGAGTGGGGGGTTGGACTCATAGGCCTACACTGCCCCTTCCAACTATGATTCTAAAAAGATAAAATTAGGCAGCTTGAGAGTTGCCAAATACCCTAATAGTCTTGAGGAGGGACACATGTGCACTCTATTGTTAGAGATTATGGAGACGGCCTAATTTTATTTAAAGACATATTCATCACCAGCAGAAGGCACCTCTGTTCAGCCCCTGGCACCTCGGCAGATCTCAAGTAGAAAGAATGCCAAACCCAAGGACATGGGAGAGCAACGCAGGGTTGGCCGTACTATAGCAGAAGAAGGGATTCTCTTCTCTAGGAAAGCTATGGTGCAAGATACGATTCCTCTGGACTATCTGGAGTGGGGGGGTCAACCATACACAGTCACCCGTTCCTGTGCATGCACATTAAATGGGCAAAATCAAATCAAACCAATGCACCACACGCTTCTTGTACGGGCTTCAAAGAGCTGAGTTATGTAAGACACCTTCTCCTACATACCAAGAGGCTCTGGGTGCTATTTACTTATTGATGTAGCTTGTGCTTATGCAAGGAAAGCTATCGCATGGTACGGACTATACATAAGCCCTGCCTCCCTGAGTGTTGCACCTGCAAGGGTGGGTGGGGGTGGGGGTGATTCTCAGACTGACCACTCAACACACAAATGGCTACCTGCAACTTATTTGCAAGCGCTTAAAAATATTTAGAGGCGTCTGTGTCGAGGGGCAGGAAGAGAACCAGTGCTTGCTCACCCGTAACAGAAGCCTAATCTCTAAAAGCAGGAGCCTGACAGCTTTGGTTCACAAGACTGCAGCAGTTCCAGGACCCAAGATACCCCACCCTCTCCCCTACAAATATTTCCAACCTTACTTTGATAGAGGGATCTTCGGACACGTCTCCCATCCTGTACTTGTTTTTTGTCCTAGCTGGGAAGTGGCTTACTCAGCGAAGAAACCAGCTGGGCACATGCAACGTGACCTGGTAAAATAACTGCACTAACCCAGAATGCCAAGATGTACCAGCATAGCCAGCCCAAAAATCATATTCAGGCACGTCCCTGCCTATGGCTTAAGGCTGTTGAGTCACTAGCAGCAGCAGTAAGAAGGAAGACTTGTTTTGGAGCAGGGAATCAACTACTGAGAAACCAGGAAAAGAGCATTTCAAGCCAGAGAAAGTGATCTCAGAAAGAGCCAGCAAAGTTAGGATGTTTAGAAGAATGTTAGACTCAAAAAAGCTGAACGGGAGTCTAAGAGACAACAAGCAGGCAAGTGGTTTCACAAATACCTGAGCGCCAAGCCAAAGGAGAAGTTGATCACAGCTTGAGGGCAAGAGAGGTAACTTGAGTACTCCAAAGTAACAAGCAAGCAAGCAAGCACACAGCCAGCTAAGAGATGTGTGAAGCCTGAGTACAGCAGTAGAGAAGGGCTATCCTTGTTCCAACGGTACAAGCAGCCGTTAATTGCGTATACAGCCCTGCACGCCAGAGGGAAAGGCCAACAGGGAACTCTGACTTTGCATATTTAAGCATAAGGGGCAATTACCAGAAGAGCAGAAGTGGCAGACTAGTGTTGCAAAGGAATGCAATAGCTCTCTATGCATGCATGCATGCAGATAGCCTGGCTGAAAATAAATGCCAGCCTTCGTGCACCATACCTCAACACAAACTGACACAGAGGGATACATATATCGCCTTGTACAAGAAAAGCATTGTGCAAATAGAGTAGACTAATACAGCTTCAGTTCTTGCATCATGGGAGAAGCAAAGAGTTGAAGCCTCTTACAACACCACTATTAGAAATCTCACTTGGCAAGATTAGAACCTTTTTTTCCCCCCTAGAAAGTGCCACTGACCCACAAGAACCATCAGTTAGAGCAGAGCTTTCCAAACTGTGTGTCGGGACACAAAAGTGTCCCACAACAGCCACACAAAAGTGTGTCGCCACACACAGTCTGGTGTGTCACCACACAACCCGGAAGCATCATCATCAGCGCTTCCGGGTTTTCCCGCGGCGACACACCAACGGTGGCGTGCAAAAACCAAAAGCGGCAGCAGCGGTTCCGGGTTTTTGCGCGCTGCCGCAATGGCGGCACTTCCGGGTTTTCCCGCGGCAACACACCAACGGCGGTTGGTGTGTCGCTGCGGGAAAACTTTGGAAAGCCCTGCGTTAGTGTGTCGGCTGCAGTGTCTGGGTGTGTCGCGGCTGCTGCTGCCTCTGAGCCCTGCCAGGATTCCGCGCAGGTCCTAGTGCCTGCCTTGTGCCTGGCTGCCTCCAAACCTGCTGTGATTCCGTGCAGGTCCTAGTGCCTGCCTTGTGCCTTGCTGCCTCCAAACCTGCCCTGCCAGGATTCCGCGCAGGTCCTAGTGCCTGCCTTGTGCCTGGCTGCCTCCAAACCTGCCCTGCCAGGATTCCGCGCAGGTCCTAGTGCCTGCCTTGTGCCTTGATGCCTGAAAACCTGCTGTGATTCCGTGCAGGTCCTAGTGCCTGCCTTTTGCCCTGCTGTAAGAGTGTGTCGCGAAATGATGCATGTCTAAAAAGTGTGTCACCAACATGAAAAGTTTGGAAAGCTCTGAGTTAGAGCAACAGCTGCCAGATCAGTTAGCGGGAAGTGTTTGCATTGCACTGCATGGCTATAGAGCATTTTTTCTTCTTGACTTTTTATTCACAAATCCATAGCAGAAGCGGAAGTGAATCCTACTGCAACAATCTAAAGAACTGGTGGACCTACAGCGTCTGAAGAGCCAGACGACTACAAAAGCTGCAGGAAATTAGGATGAGGATTCCAGTTGGTCCTGAAGTCACAGGTTCTCCATGGCAGCTCAATCATAAAAATATACAGGGGCTTTTAAGCCAGTAACATCTCTCACCCTCAGTTTCCATTCTGTAAAACAGGAGTTCAAGTGATTGTCCTTCACCAGAATCTAGATAGCTCCTAAAGCTAATGCATTGTACTGTATATAGTAATCTAAAATGTCAGGGTCCATGAGTTCAGTTCCTGGTAGAGAGTTTGAACCCCGTAGAATAAGATTTGTCCTCTACGTCTGATGATTCCTAATAAGGATGAAACTGGCCACCTACTGTCTCCTGGTGGTCAATTTAACAAAACATGCAGGAAATATACTATGGGGATATTATCAACCAAACATAAGAGCACTCTACATATTGTAGGGATTACATATAAGAAACAATTTCCCATTTTCATGTTGTACTGTATACTCTTTAGTTTGCCTGGCAAAAGTTACATCTGAAGACTTCTTAAAAATCAAACAGGCATGCAGATCCAAGCTCATGATGCTATCAAAACAGGGTTTGGGAAGGAACTCCTAGCTCCTGTAGCAACATGAGAAGGAGGGCCCCAAGTAAGGCTAGCTTTGCAAAACTGAAATCCAAAAACATACGGATTAAACCCGCAGAGCAATCATCCTAGAAATATTTAGTGAGCTACAGCACCTTGGATTGTCAGGCTGATCTGTGACATGCAGGGTGGTAGTTAGTCTTGTCCTTCCCCACCACTGTAATAGCTCCCCACTTTCTCTTGCATGAAGAAAGAGATGTGTCCATTAGTAAAACTCCCATCCCATAATTCCCACTAAGTTACCTAGCCTTTGCAGTCAAGGGGCTCTTAGAAAAATGTTACAGTGCTACAGAGGATCCACTGAAGCCCAAAACTAGTGCATCTTTCTGAACTCTACCTTCCAACATTAATTCACCTGGATTGTGCATTGGTTTATGTGTTCTGGGGTGGGACTGCCCAGGTACTGGCCTTGCAAAATTGAAGTGGCACTTCCACAGGCTCAGGGAAGATGACGTTCAATGGAAATGAGGTGGATTGGAAGGAGGAAGGACACAGGCAAATATTACAAGAGCCTTTCCCAATCCAATGTCCAACGCATGTATTCTCCTGGAATGCAGGATATACACTACTTTCAACCACAACAAGCCACAGAACATAGAGATGATCTCTGATAGGTTTGTTGATGGCAAAGAATGCAAAAACTTTTCTTTTGTTCAAAGTTAGTGTATTGTCCCATCACATGACAGTTGGCCCGATGGAAAGATGAACCCAAGCTGAAACCATGTAAGCAACATGTTAGCAAAACCAGAGACAGATATGAAAAGCATGCCAGAGAGAAAAGACATGACATATTGTTGAATGGATTTGGTTTTGATTATGGAAATCTCAACTTCTTAAGAAAACACAGATGAGCACCTCAGGAATTCTTGCAATACTGTATCATGCATTAAAATGTTTTTGTTGTTGTTGTTCAGTCGTTCAGTCGTGTCCGACTCTTCGTGACCTCATGGACCATAGCACGCCTATCATAGCACGCCTTTCTGTCCTCCACTGTCTCCCGGAGTTTACTCAAATTCATGTTCATTACATCAGTGATGCTATCTAACCATCTCATCCTCTGCCGTCCCCTTCTCCTTTTGCCTTCAGTCTTTCCCAGCATCAGGGTCTTTTCCAGTGAGTCCTCTCTTCTCATTAGGTGGCCAAAGTATTTGAGCTTCAGCTTCAGCATCTGTCCTTCCAATGAGCAGTCAGGGTTGATTTCCTTTAGGATTGACTGATTTGACCTCCTTGCAGTCCAAGGGACTCTCAAGAGTCTTCTCCAGCACC
This sequence comes from Charina bottae, assembly GCA_023362775.1. Lineage (NCBI taxonomy): Eukaryota > Metazoa > Chordata > Lepidosauria > Squamata > Charinaidae > Charina > Charina bottae. Next base: position 10,965,875 of record JALMGJ010000021.1, on the reverse strand, counting down.
ACAGCTCGAAAGCATCAATTCTTTGGCGCTCAGCCTTCCTTATGATCCAACTCTCACAGCCATACATTACTACTGGAAAAACCATAGCTTTAACTAAACGGACCTTTGTCGGCAAGGTGATGTCTCTGCTTTTTAATATGCTGTCTAGGTTTGCCATAGCTTTCCATAGTCTGCGGTGATCTTGGAGCCCAAGAAAATAAAATCTGTCACTGCTTCCATTTCTTCCCCTTCTATTTGCCAGGAAGTGATGGGACCAGATGCCATGATCTGGGTTTTTTTAATGTTGAGTTTCAAGCCAGCTTTTGCACTCTCCTCTTTCACCCTCATCAAGAGGCTCTTTAGTTCCTCTTCGCTTTCTGTCATTAGGGTGGTATCGTCTGCATATCTGAGGTTGTTGATATTTCTCCCAGCAATCTTAACTCCAGCTTGTGATTCATCCAGCCCAGCATTTCTCATGATGTACTCTGCATATAAGTTAAATAAGCAGGGTGATAATATACAGCCTTGTTGTACTCCTTTCCCAATTTTGAACCAGTCGGTTTTTCCATGTCCGGTTCTAACTGTTGCTTCTTGACCCGCATGCAGGTTTCTCAGGAGACAGGTAAGGTGGTCTGGTACTCCCATCTCTTTAAGAATTTGCCAGAGTTTGTTGTGATCCACACAATCAAAGGCTTTAGCGTAGTCAATGAAGCAGAAGTAGATGTTTTTCTGGAACTCTCTTGCTTTTTCCATGATCCAGCGAATGTTGGCAATCTGATCTCTAGTTCCTCTGCCTCTTCGAAACCCAGCTTGCACTTCTGGTAGTTCTCGGTTCACATACTGCTGAAGCCTAGCTTGTAGAATTTTGAGCATAACCTTGCTAGCATGTGAAATGAGCGCAATTGTACGGTAGTTTGAACATTCTTTGGCATTGCCCTTCTTTTGTTTTATGTTTTAGTCCTATGTTAAAAACAGTTATTCCAAACAACAATTTTGGATTCCCTAATCTGCTCTTGTCTATCTTGTCATGTTAACCCTAACCCTAAACCTAAGGTTAATTTCTAAGGCATGCTTTATAAAAAGCATAAAAATAAAAGAAAAGCCAGGCAGACAGAAGAAGAAGAAGAAGAAGAAGAAGAAGAAGAAGAAGAAGAAGAAGAAGAAGAAGAAGAAGAAGAAGAAGAAGAAGAAGAAGTTGTTTTTGTTGTTCAGAGAATTTCCTAGATCTGTTTCCTGCCAAGAAATTCAAGTAACAAAAAAGAAAAGAAAATTACAATTTAAGTGTGATTCCAGTTGTTTTCAAATTTAGCTGAACAGTCTGCTTACCCCACAGACATGGATAAGAAAAAGATTCCACAACAAGATGCTCCTTCTTCTGAATCTGTAATGACGGAATCTCTCTGCAAACAGCAAGTCAATGCTGCAAGGTTTGGACAAGTCCATTGTTGGAAGATTCAAGGGAATATGTTTCACTCCATTCCATATTTTGCATCCAGCTGAATCTCAAGATTGGAAAACTAAATTCCAAGTGTATTAAGCTTTTGGTAATGAAAGATGATTTATTTCAGGAATTTGACTGCAGCCACATATAAACCCTGTGCCCAAATTAGAATGTTTAGATTTCACACATTTGGAAGCTTGTAGCTCATTTTATTGTTAGATGAAAATTTCAAATCTTCTGCTTGATTCAGCAGTTATTGATCTGGACAGCAGTGGGTCTGCTGTCAATATAAAGGCTGTTCTGTACCATTTTCTTCATGCTCCATGTAGACTCTTAGTGTATTTTTACATGCTACTGAGATGGGTATATGCTGGAGGAAGGGAGATGGAGATGAATTTGTTATGGGCTAGGCAATTCTTCAGACTTCCATAAAGATTGCAATGGAAAATGTCTTTCTACTTAAGGTAAACGTACTATTGTAAAAGGAGATTGTTCTAGCACAAGCCTGAATTTATGTATGTATGTATGTATGTATGTATTATGTATGTATGTATGTATGTATGTATGTATGCATTCATTCATTCATTCATTCATTCATTCATTCATTCATTCATTCATTCAATTTATCCCCCGCCCATCTCCCATACAAGGGACTCTGGGCGGGTTACAACAAATAAAATTTAAAAAATTTAAAAACTATACAAAATATCTAAAAACACAACAAGCATAAAATAAATAAAGTCCAAGATGGATTTGGAACCGCAGAGTAGATCATGGTGCTACGGGGCCAGCCAACCCCAAGAGGCACTGCCACCTCCGTTGTCCCAGGCCAGGCGGCAGAGCCAGGTCTTAAGGGCCTTACGAAAGGCCAGGAGTGAGGGGGCCAGTCTCACCTCCGGGGGCAAGATATTCCATAGAATTTGCCATTTCTATTACAGATCTACAGTCCAGCAAATGTAGTTGGAAAAAAAGGCCAAACCTTCTACACCAGGTGGCCTCATGTGCACTATTTTTGTTGTTAAATCAGTACCTCCCTCTCTCTCTCTCTGTCTCTCTCTGCCTATCAACTAGCATAACAAACTCAGAACCATTAAAACAATATTGGGTTTCTTGGAATTTGAAAGAGAAGGTGCTGGCGATATAATCAATGCTAGCAGAAGCTTTCCAGGAATTGATTTTTCCTTGATTCAAAGTAAACATATGCTTTCAGAATACATTTCTCAACATGTTATGTGGAACAGAAAATAATTTAGGGACTAAAGTATGAGGGCTTGTTTTTTTTATAGAATTTTACTGGAATTTATTTTCATCCTTGAGTGCCTCTGCACCATGAAGAGACCAACTCACACATGAGTTTAAGAGGAAAGAGAGACCAGATAGCTTGACCATCAAGGCAGCTAACACAATCCACTTCTCAGTCCCTGGCATTCATTGGTAGGGTATTGTATAAGGTGACTTGTATTTTTCACTTCAGATCAAATCCTGTTTAAAATTAGTCCACAAGACAATTGTGCAAGCTATATTTTTGCCCGTCAGTTTAAAAATAGTTCTCTTCCGCTTTCAATGCTGCATTAGCCCCATTGGTGTACTGGAAGGACGTCACGTAAGGGTCCCACTACTTCTTCAGGAGTTATGAAAATGGTGCTCCGAGGCCTATTTCTGTGCAGTCAGGGAATGCAAAGTAGGAAACCACCTCTAGTATATCATCCCTTCCTCCAATCAACCCCCCCTCACAATTTTATTTTAGGTTTATTTAGCTTTAGAGAGGGGAATGCTGTATCCCAGGGCTGGATGCACTATGTCATCATTAATCTGAAATAACAAGTGATGATATGACAGACAATACTGCAGCCTGATTCACATGATTTATGAGGCCTTTCCGCCCACTTTTATCATCTCACATTAGTAGTCTGACATGAGATGAAAGTCACAGGGGACTGAGTCTCTACACCCTAACCACACAAGCCTGATATATCTCTAGAAGCTTAAATGGCGTGGAGAGATGTAACCTCACAACAGGGACAGTCAGCTGAAGCTCAGCTCTTTTCCTTATATGCTGAACCTCTTGCGTTTGTGGCTTCTTGAATTTCCCTACACACACACGGTTAAAAAAGAAGAAGAGAAGAATGAAGGTTTTAAGCAAGTTCCTCTTCCAAAAAAGTGATCTAGGTTCTCCAAAAAAAAAAAAAAACCCCACACAAAAAGCAACTTTGATTCATGAATCAGGAGAAGGAGAAAAAAATGCTTTGTTGGCTTTCTGGAGCCTTAATTGGATCTTAACAAAAGATTGTTTGCAAGCTATGTAGGAAAGGGTTAAGCCCAATGAGGACCAGTTTGTCTTAAAGCCTTCTAGACCTGGCCTAACAGCAACCGGAGATTGGGGAGAAGCCAAAAGTTACTGCACACGTCACACAGCAACTGGAATTAACTCTGTGATCTGGCTACTGAAATAGGAAAAGCTACCTTACTCACCTACCTAGATTTCTATGCTACTGCATTCCTGACTGGCAGGTTACAAGAAAAGCCAATGCATTAAAACAATAGAAAAAGTAAGGGATTAAAAAAAATACAACAACTAGCATGCCATCTTCTATGGGCAAACGAACATCCTCTCAAGGGCCTTATTGAATAACCAGGTTTTTACAGCCTCGAGAAAACCTAGCAGAAGAAGGAGTCTGAATGTGTGAAAACAGGGTGTTCTGCAGAAGCTGGGGGGGGGGAGGGGGAGGGGGATCACTGACGAGACCTGACTGAAGGGTCCCTGCAAATGAAGATCCTCCGAAGGCATTCTCTCCTTGATCTCACTGGATGGGCAGATTCATTACGGAGCAGGTGGACTGAAGATATCCACACCTAAGCCACAAAGGGCTTTAAAGGTGATAAACAGCACATTGAACTGAACATTGAAGCTGACTGGAAGCCAGTGCAGCTCCTTTTTTTTTTAATATAATTTTTTTGCTGCATATCATTAGTCCAGGGCTTTCCAAAGTTTTCCCGCGGTGACACACCAACCGCCGTTGGTGTGTCGCCGCGGGAAAACCTGGAAGTGCCGCCGTTGCAGCAGTGCGCAAAAACCCAGAAGTGCTGCTGCCGCTTTCGGGTTTTTACGCGCCACCGTTGGTGTGTCGCCGTGGGAAAACCCGGAAGCGCTGATGATGATCAGCGCTTCCGGGTTGTGTGGCAACACACCAGACTGTGTGTGGCGACACACTTTTGTGTCGCGACACACAGTTTGGAAAGCTGTGCTCTAATGTATCAAAATCTGCTGCCAAATCCAACAAGATCAGGAGGGTTACACTCTTCCTATTTCGGTTTCACCAGAGGTCGTCTAACAGGGCAACCAATGCAGGTTTGGTCCCATACCCAGGCCTGAATCCTGACTGATAAGGGTCTAAATAATCTGTTTCATCCCTGAGTCTGTGTAGTTGCAAGGCCACCACCTTCTCCATAGCATTCTCTAAAAAGGAAAGATTGCATGCTGGGTACTAGTTAAGCCATGGTTTCTTGAGCAGGGACATCCCACTGCTTCTTTCAAGGTAGAGGACAGGTACTCCTCTCTCAAAGCAGTTTTCATCATCACTTGCATTCACCCTCCTGTCAACACCCTGTATGTTGTAACAAGCCAGGAGGGACAGAGATCCAGTGCACAGGTGGCGGGGCTCACAAGAGGGAGCACCTTGTCCACCCTATCAGGACTCACAAGTTCAAACTGACTCCAGGTAACCAAGCTAGACGGTGCCTCTGCCGCCTCAACTGGACCTGCCCAACTAGTGTCCAATTCTGATTAGATGTGAGTGATTTTATCCTCAAGATGCTGTGCCAATTTCTCACAACAGCCCAATAGCGATGATATAATTTTTATTAAAACTAGGTGATTTAGCAACCAGTCCATAGAAACGTGCTCTTCAAAAGTCCAGTGGTCAATTATTTTGATATTGGTGAGTTTTCCATCTATTCAAAATGCCACCAAGGTGGATCCTCAACCAGAAAAGAGTCATCAGAACTGTCCTTACCAACATCCAGTGAAGATTCTGTTTAGGACAGAGCTTTCCAAACTGTGTGTGGCGACACAGAAGTGTGTCGCCACACACAGTCTGGTGTGTCGCCACACAACCCGGAAGCGCTGATCATCATCACCATCATTCCGGGTTTTTGCGCGCTGCCGCAATGGCGGCACTTCCGGGTTTTCCCGCGGCGACACACCAACGGCGGTTGGTGTGTCGCCGCGGGAAAACTTTGGAAAGCCCTGGTTTAGGACATAAGGGATGCAGCACAGTCTTACAAAGGACATTATGACATTCCCATACACCATTAGCAAAAAAGTCAATTCAGAATTCAGATAATTTTTCAAAGTGATCCAGAAGCTGTTTACTGTCTGATAAATTAATTTATTCACTTCCAAATATTTATGGATTGGAATGGGTAGGGGGCAGTCTTCTGATAATGTACAGTGGAGGTTATGTTGAAAGGGATAGGAGAAATTAATTCAGGGCCAGTGCATGGAGCCAAATCTTAAAACGGAGCATTTATAACATCTCTGTATCACTGCACGGGTGCTTCCAAACTGAGGGATCTTATGCAGTAATTCCATCTTTACTTTCTTAACATATTTCTTTCTGATAAGGAAAAAAAAGGGGGGGGGAATGGTGGGAAGGCACAAAAGGCTTCTAAAGAACATATGACATCATCTGGATCCCTGTTAAAGTTCTCTGAGAAAAACAGGGCAATTGCACAACAAAGTGCTCAACACGCTCTCTTCTTCCATCTCATCATGTGGCTAGTTCAGAGACAAATTAAGGATGGTTTTTATATGACCTATATTACAAGTCAGAAAGCAAGCCCTGCATTTTTGAAAGATGTTGGGTAAAATGATTGTTTTTTACAGTAAGATAAGCTGCAGGGGAAAAAAAAACATAAATAAATGGGGTTTTGATGGCTGTTGTGGGTCTTCCGGGCTGTGTGGCCGTGTTCTGGAAGTTGTGGTTCCTAACGTTTCGCCAGCATCTGTGGCCAGCATCTTCAGAGGGCAGGAGCACAGACAGAAGCGAAATCTCTGTGCCCAGGTAGAGTGGCAATGTTCTATTTATAGAGCTAAATTATAGGAGATTAGGTGGGGTTTTTTGTTGTGTTGAAATGTTAACGAGTGGCATTCGACAATACATTAACGAGCGAAAGCCTTCGACAATACATTAAAATGGGGTTTTGTTTAGTCTTTTTTGCCTTTCGGTTCCCCATATGATACAATGGACAGCGTTTGTCTCTCCTGAATTCTTCCTCCTTGGTTACCCATCCCCTCCACAGCTCAACAGAAGCTGAAGTGGCTATTTTGCCTTCTTACTAAGGTTCTTTTCTCCACATTTCCACTTGTATCTACTGCACCTTTATGGATAACAGACCCTAGGAGAATTCCCTTTATCCTCTTCTCTCTCTGGCTTCCCTCTCTCCATCCCCCTCACTTCTGATTCCCATTGCAAGGCAGCAGAACAATTTTTGCACTTTTCCTGTTTTCACTCCCACTCCCCCTCTTCAGGACTCTTGTTCCCCCCCCCTCAATCCCAGTCCTATTCTTCCATTCCTCTGCTCCTTAGTGAGAGCGAGTTCTGAAGGCCCATCTGGGAAATCTGCATGAAAGTCACACAGGGGCACAGATGAAATTAGGCGATGGGCCAGGTGCAACCCACAGACAAGAACTTCCTTACCCCTTTTCCTGAAAAGAATCCATGACTGGAGCCAGATACCTCTTCAACTTATCTAAGGAATAAAGGAGATCTTCCACTTCTCCACAGATGTTGTCCATTGTTCTTAAAGCTTTGTAACAGAATGCCAGTTTTGGATAATGTAAGAGCTCTTTAGGCTCCAAGATGTGGCATCTGCTATCTAGCATTCCTGACATTATTCAACATTCTCTTGATAACCTCAAAGAAAGAGAGACTTGTTCCTCTTTAGTTGCTCTGTCCAATGGTTGAAGGTTTACTATTTAACCATAGAGTTAATATTTAACCATAAATCTACTTTCCTGAGTTCTTTTGCTAACCCATTTCCACTTTCTTGTTCTATGCTCTCCTTGACATATTTTCCTCAAAATTCTAACTTATTTTCAATGTTCCCTTTTTCTTAGTTTTGTTGTAGCTTTCCTCTACATTCTTTAAACCTGTCAAACTTAAATGAATTCTCAGTACTGCCCCCTAAAAAGAATCTCATGCTTTTTCCTTCCTACAGATGGCAGTTCATCACTTCGCTGTGCCCACCTTAAGGTTTTCGCTGATCTTCTAATGCAGGGTTTATCAAACTACTGCATGTTACTAAGAGATTTAGAGTTTTGTTACTGAAAAGTTGCCACCACTGGGTAAAACAATAACTGTTACTGTTCTTTATCTGCAATGCCCAGTTAAAGAGGATCATTTAACATGCTAGTTTCCCCAGCTACTAAATGATTTAGAAGTGATTTCCTAGAAAACAGCAACTTAGAAAACCACTGCTGTAAAATGTTATACAGTAATTCAATTTTGTTGCGTTTTATGATTTTTGTTACGTTTGAACCAGAGTTGTCAGATCTGTACAAACCAGAACCAGGTGCAAAATAGTGGTTCAGGCAGTCAGGCAGAGGGCTGGAGTAGGGATCATATGAGAGTACAAGATGAGTCATTCCCCGCCCCACAAACGTGTGGTGTGTGTGTGTGTGTGAGAGAGAGAATATCTATAACCTTGTATGCCACCTTCTCTTACAAACTTTGGCAGTGCAGCAGTTCAAACCAAAGGGGAAAAGGTGTTTCAGAGAACCCTCCACAGCGGCCCAGAAAAGACGTATTTGGTTTAAGGAATTGCCAAGAATTGCCACATGTGCTTACATTTACATTCTGAAACACCTTTCCCCCTTCAAATTTGAAGCTGCACAGCACTATTATAAACTGCTAAATGAACTCATCCACTTGGTATGCCTGTAAAAATAAGGAAGGCGGTTCCCTGATCTGTGTTGACAAGAGTGCTGCAGTCTTCATGTATTTAAAAAACTGCCACAAGTTATTTAAAAAACCCCAAAACATTTCCCCACAATTCTCCTTTAATTGTATCCAGGACATATCCTCTGAACCTTGTTCCTCCCTACTTCCAAATCAAAAGTGGCATCTTGCCCAAGTGGAATACACCTAGCTGCTTCCCGCCTTTCCTGAGATGTTCCAACCTGTACCCTCCCATGAGTAAGAGCGAATGTGCAGCATATACACACCCCATCTACACAATCACTAAATCTGGGCAGAAAGGGGCTGCCACCATTGGTAGCAGACGGTCTTGTCCAGCTTGGACAGTGTAAGGTGCAGCTTGAAGCATTAAGGGAGATTTTATCAGCAAAGAAGCAGTATATAGTCTTTCTGCACATGTAGCCATTAGCCGCTATTCCAGTTATAAATCAGGAAGCATTCTTCTACTTGGAGCCGAGGCTGTGGCCTATCTGTTCCACTTAAGGGCCTACATCTGCTTCCTATCTGGAACACCAGAGGCAAATGCCAGAGATATACCCTGCTGGGTATTGGCTTCTGCATTAACCCACTTCTGCTTTCTGCTATCCGAATCTTTTACAGAGAGCATGGACCCTTCTTGCCCACCCACCCTTGTTGACCTCTGTTCCTATCCACAAGGAGCCAAGAAGGGATCTTTGTTCAGAAGCCAACTACCATGAAGCACTTCCTGTCCTGTGGAAGTTAAGACTATCTGTAGGAGTTACAGGGTGGAGCAGAGAGATGGGCTTATAATGGATGAAGTCATCCTAGCTGGAGAGAATTCCTCCAATTCTTAAATAGCAGGCGTGGGTGGAGAATGGCCATTTCTTCCTGATCTGATTTTCAGTGATAAATCTTGCCATCCAGCTCTTAGTTTACCCATCGTGGGGACAGGATAACAACTGCTGCCTGACTGGCTTAATCAAAACCAGAGCTCCCTGACAGCTTTAGGACATCCGAGGCCAAAAGTCCGAGGAACCACAGTTGTGCTGGCCACAGCTAATAACAGATGGTTTTTGTTGCTGGCCTGAGATTTGGCAAGAGGTTTTGGGAAAAGGAATTACTCAGAGAGGAGGGAACCAATCAAGGAGGGGAGGATCTCTCCTAGGGTGGGAGTTTATGAAAGACATAATTGGAGGGGGGCGGCGATTCCTAGGTGCCTTCCAAAGAGCCATCCATCGAGGTTGATAGGAAGTTACGCGTTTTCTTCCTACAATATTTAAAAGTGCACTGACAAAGAATTATACAAAGCAAAGGTTTTTCATATTGCTGAGAACAGAAAGTCTTCAATCACACTCTTTCAACCACAATCCAGCCACACTGGCCAACTAAATGCATCCTGGAAACCTACAAACATATAGGACAGATTATAGAAAGAAGAGTAATATGATGTACCATTAGAGAGAGAGGTGAAAATATATTGTACTTATAACTGCTGTGAAGAATATTGGAAGCCACTTCCTTATATATTTCTTTTTTTCTTTTCTATTATTTTAACTTCTTTTCTTTTCTTGCACTTTCTGCTTTTTCTTTGATTTCCTTCTTTCCCCCTTTTCTTTCCTTCTTGCTTTGTATTAGTTTGTGTTAGTTTTTAATCTTCTTGTTTAAAAGCTTTAATAAAAATTATTTAAAAAAAAAGAAACCTACAAACATGGATAGGAGAGCAAAAACCTCTTTCTCTGTTGACTGAGGAAGTGGTATGCCATTATCGGGACTAGCAGCCACTGATGGTCTTATTAGGATGACCATACGTCCCATTTTGAACGGGACAGTCCCGTTTTTTTAAGCATTTTTCAACCATCCCGTCGTTTTCATAAAAATCTAAATTTTGTCCCATTTTTCAAACCCGGCGGGAATGGTGCGGAAGGAGGATCAGAGCCAGAGTGTGGTCTGGGGGGGGGGGGCGGGGTTTGCAGGCGGGAGCCAATCGTGCAGACGGTGGGTGGGGTTTGCAGGCGGGAGCCAATCGCGTGGACTGGGGGGGGGTCTGCAGGTGGGAGCCAATCGTGCAGACCGGGGGGGCGGCCCCCCCTGTATTTTTCATGAATACGGAATATTACAGAAGGCCCCGTCCCGTTTTGCCATCCTGAAATATGGTCAGCCTAGGTGTTATTTGTGATGAATTTGTCTAAAACTCACTTGCTGGCAATGAATTCCATTGTTTAAATATGCACTTTATAAAGAAGTCTTCTCTTCATTGGTTCTAAATTTTCTTGCACTTTGTTTCAACATTTTTCATACCATGTATGACAACAGTTTCTCTATCTTGTTACCCTTTACATGCTTTCACTCTAAATTAAAACACTCAAATGCTATTGTCGTTCCACAGAGGGGAGCTGTTCTAGTTCCTAATCATATTCCCTGCCTGTCTTTTTTCAATTTTTTTTTTGAGATGCGATGCCCAGGAACTGTGCATCAGTCAGCTGAAAGAGTAGTTTCTCCAAAGATTTCTATGAAGTGTTATATAGTTTCAGTTTCATTCTCAAATCTTTCTGTAATGATTCTTAACATAATTTATTTTTACAGCAGCTATACACTGAGTTGCTATTTCATTGAACTACCCATCCTGATTTCAAGTTTCCACATCTGCCATCTAAGACCCCATATGAAATTCTGATTTTTCTGTGTGTGCCAATGTCTATCAGTTTGTACTTGCTTGCCTTGAATGTAAAGCTATTGTAATGTCCCTTCACCAAGAAGTAAGATATAGGATTAAGGTGTTCATTTGCATATGGCTTTCTTTTGCACTGTGTATTTTCCCAGAATCAGTTCTGAGTTGCTTACTTCAGGGTATAAATGATAAATCTACTGTCAGGCCACATCTGAGAAACTATAGCATTCTGGGGGCTCCATCTCCAGTATTGTAAATCGTAGCCTTTTAGATTTACTTTGTGGTTTTTTTTCACAGTTGCTCTGACACCAGATGCTCTTAAGTTCTGTGTTCTCTTGTTTTGTCTCATCTCCATGCCTTGTGCTTCTTGCTGCTGAGACCTGGGTTACTTTTTGCATAGGTTCTCAGGTTGAACTAAAACCCCTACTCTCAAGTTCCTATCCGTTAGAGACAGGGAGACAGAAATAAAGCCAGAAGATGGCCCACCTCCATTTGAACCAATGCAAGTAAGGCTTAGGCTACGGAAAAACCTCTCAGAATTGGGGACCAGGGATAGAAATAGGAAACAAGGAAAATGATTGTGGGTAACACGACACAAGCTTGAGATCAAAGAGTGGAACTGACTGGCTGAAGTGACAAGACAAACAAAAGGAAATTTTGCTTCACACAACACACAGTTGGCTGAAAGAATTCATTGCTTCAGGATGTTGTGATGGCCGTCAACTCATGTTACACATGACACCCAGCTGCAAGTATCTTTTTTTCTCAAGACTTTTTTGCAGTGATGTGAAAAGTGGGATGGGGTGGGATGGGGGAATGGGTTGTTTTGAGCAGAAATTGGCCAGAGGGGAAAGAGTTAGAGTCTTGCTCTCTGTCATATCAGTCTTTTGTTCCTAATGGCGAGTTACTATTAAATACACATGTATACATATGCTTAAAAAGAACACTAGAGGAAGCAGGATGGCCAAAATGCACATTGAGTGGCTTCAAACTTGGACAGCTTTTTAAAGAAATAGGACAAATATTGTTTTAATAGTTTTTATATAAAGAGCTTTGCAGCCATCTCAAAATGGTTCAGACAACATCACTATAATGGATTCTATAAACAAAGTATAAAATACAATGTATAAAAACTACCAAAGCATGCTATCTACAAACAGTCAAATGCATACCATTGGGAAAAAAAACTTCACTAACCTCCTCCCCTCGAACCTGCTTCAAATTCATCAACAAAAGTTTGAAAGCTCATCCATAAGGAGAAGAACAAGCAAGTGAATTTTCTGTCAGAAATTTTCACTGATGGGGCTACCACTGAAAAGGCCACATTTTCTGTTCTGCTAGTCTCATGAACCATGATTGCTGGATCCTTAAACCATAAGGTCTGGCTCTTTTCTGCCTTGTCCCCACATTCTCAGTCTTCCAGAGACATCTGGCTGGCCAATGTTCCTTACCCTGGAGCCAACCCTTTCTGAAATCTTGCCTTATCACTCAGACTCCAATTCCTGCCTTCACCCATGTCCAGACCTATGGTGCCACCTGAAGGACTTTGGTTCGTTCTCCTTACTGTATGACAGGGCTAGCTCCACTGGACCCAGTGAGCCTTAGGTCTAATCCTACCAGGTTATTTTTATGAGCCTAGAAGCAGAGACTGGACATAACACTGGATGTCCTGAGGGAGAACTCTTCCCTCAACAATAGCTTGTCACACTGAAGAAATGATGACTATCAAGGGAAATGTTGTGGCTTCTTTGTGGTGCCTGATATTACAGCTGTGATTTGATGTCCAGGCCAAGTCCTACAGTCTGAGGTAACCACACAGCTGATTGAGACCCCTGAAAAAGTAATATGAGGATAGGCTGAGAATTAAAAGGCCGAATGCCAAAGGAAGGGCAATTCATGCAAGGGTCTAAATCCAGGTAGGTCATCACCACAGGTCCCAGTGGATTCTCTTAACATCTCCTTCACAGTTTACATGGTTACACTGAGTAGCCGCCAAGTCCCCATCCTCAATCTAGGTTCTCTTCTCAAGGAGGTCCCATCAGTAGGTTCAAAAATAGATTTTAATTGAAAGAGGCAAGTCTGTCCAACAGGTCCATGTGCCTTGAGTCACAAATAGCCCTTAATCAGGGGCTCTGGGTGTACGTTAAGAGAACAAATGCTTTGAATTAACTGAGAGTTCCTCTTTTTAAAAACCAAGATCTATTCAGCGCGGTGTCTTCACAATCCTCCTCCCAAGCACAGCCCACCTCAGCTGAGAGCCTGATTTTTTAAAAAAGAAAGTTCTATTTGTTCAAACTTTGAAAAGAATATTTTGCTGTCTGAGAAGAGCAAATGCCCCCAACCAAGCTGAAGCATACCGATAGCCAGGCGATTTTGGCAACTCACATAGAAAGGCCACACCCTGGTGGTAAAAGTTAACTAATACCCCCAAGATTCTGCCTCATTGTCCTGCCTCCCTTTGCTCAAGAACATAAGGACAGCAATCTGGATCAGGCCAAAGCCCACCACTGCAGCTCAACTTTTTGTTTCTCACAGCGGCCAATCTGATGGCTCTGGGGTGCTCCCAAGCAGGGGGTGGAGACCCCTCTCCTGTCACTCTTTTCTGCCACCGGCACTTGGGAACACGCTGCCCCCAATTCAGAGGTAACTCGTAGCCCTTGATTGACCTGACTTCCAGGAATGGATCCAACCACTTGAAAAGCCATCTGAGCTAAAACCATCCATATTTGTATTGGCCCACTTGCTACCACACACAGCCATCCTCAAGATGCTGATTTGCTTCCTTCTCAGCTATTTTTATCCACGTTTTGTTTTGTACTTGTGCCTGGAAGGTCCTTGGAACGGGACCATGTCTGCAAGGCTGCCTGGATGCAACAGAAGAGTGGCCCGTTGGAAAAAAGAAAGAAAGAATGCACTCCTTTTCCACAAGGGCCACTGACTCTTCTGCAGAAGAGTAAAAGCAACTGCATTCTGTACCCTCAAATCCTGAGGTTGGGAGAAGCTCAGCATTAATTCCAACACAGGACGGCCTGGACCTTCAGCGACAATAGCAGCGACCAAGCCCAGTCTCCCCGCCCCCCCCCCCCAAGCAAATATAATATTCAAGAACCGGCCGAACGCATTAAAGTAACAGCTAAATTAGGCCATTCATCGGGACCATCGCAGAGATTCCTCCTCTCGCGCTTTTGCTGGGGGGGGGGGGTTGCATGAGAGCGGCCGCTCAGGAGGGGGCGCGTTAAAATGGGAAGAAAGGATAGAAGTGGTGTTTGAAGGAGCAGAAGCGGTTGGAGGGTGGCGTGCGGGCGGGCGACGGCTCTGCTGTCCCGGCAGCGGCGGGGGAAGGCAGGCTCGGTAAACTTCTGCGGAAAAAGTCAGCGAAGGGTGCGAAAGAGGCGGCAGGAACCGAACAAAGCGACGGCAACCTCGGATAGGCTGGACTCCGGAGGCCGCATCCCGGAGCCCTGCAAGCGAGGCGGGGGGGTGGGGAGGGGACGGAGAGAAAGAGGCGATTCTCCCTGGCCAGGAGGAGCGAGGGATGCCCGGACTTCCACGAAAGAGGGAGTCGAAGGTGGTGCTGAGGGAAGAAGCCGCCGAGCGGTTGGCGGGACACGGCGGCAAGCCGCGAGAAGGAGCCGGTCGAGGAGGAGGAGGAGGCGAGCGCCCCGGGCAGCCGCCGGACTCACCTCCCGGCTCCGGCAGGCGCCAGAAGCGGCGGCGGCGGCGGCGAGGTCTCCTCTCAGCCGGCTGTCGTAGCCTGAGCGACGGCGGCAGCAGGAGGCAGCCGGGTCGAGCAGAGGGGCTGGCGAGCAGCCTCCATCGCCCGCCTGCCCGACCTCCCGCCCAGCCGTCGATGCGATCCAGCTGTGCCTTGGATGCAGCGGAAAGGAGGCGCGCCGCCCGGCGGGGCTTAGCGGCGCTTCCTCCGGCAGGGGGTGCGCCCCTTTCCCCGACTGCCCGCCCCCTCGCTGCCTTGGCTCGCAGCGAGCCGGGGCAGGACGGGACTCGTGGGCTCTTCCCCTTTCTCCCCTCCACCCCGCCGGAGGCAGCAGCCGGGAGAGCAGATCCGCAATAGGCTGAGGGTGCGTGAGGAGGGGGGTGGCAAATTCGCATCGCCCAATGGCCGTTTATCAATAAAATGTAAAACGCCTAAGGATTAAAACATCAGCCCAGAATAATGCTATCCCCACAAGCCCGTGACTCTCAAGGTGCCTTTTCTGGCTACCCCAAACAGTGCTTAGCCGTTGCAGTAGACGCTCGGGGGATCAAAGCGCTAGCAACGCACACAACGATCCTGCAAGGTAGGTCGCGGTTATCTCTCAACTTGGAGAGAGGAGGGCGAAAGCCACTTGGCGAGCTGCGGGCAGCGACAAGGCTCGAACTGGGAGACTCCCTGAATCTTGGCTCAGCCTCGGGATTAAATGCGGGGGTGGGGGGCGGCGCTACGGAGAGTTTGGTCGCAGCTTGTTCAATGGAGCGACATCAAAAAGAGGGGGGACTTTTTGAAAAATGTGCTTGATTGAAGCTGATGATGAGAGTGACCAAGAGGGAAGGAGTGGGGTGAGAGAATCATTACTGGCAGCAACGGCCTCGCTTATATTATCTGGGTCGCCACAGGGCCCTTAAACAGACCGACACATTGCTCCTATCTACGTTTATTGGGAAACAACAGGCTATAAAATGATAGCCACGCACCCCAGCAGTTACTTGAACTGTAGTGGCAGAATATTAAAAGCTGCTTTTCCAGGCAAAAAGTGTTCCTGGGAAAATAAATAGAACTCGGGGCTTCCGATTCGGGCAAATCCTACACAGAATCAGACGATGCCCAGTCGAAACGGACTTGCTCCGAAGCCGAACAAAAAGAAAGCCAAATCTCAATCCTCCCGAAGCTTGGTGAGCAATTGGGAGATTCCACTTTAGGAAAACTTGAGGGGAGGATGAGTGAGTGAATGAGAGGGGTGTTGTTTTGGGGACAGGCAATTCTGACTTCATGATTTCAGCAAGGCTTTGCACGGAGCGGAGCGTGCCCCAAGCGAGCGTACTCGAAATGCTTTTTGTTACAGTAGGTACCCTCCCAATCGCTGGAGCATTTGAAAGAGCTTTTTGTTCTAGGTTCTGGATTCTTGGATTAGTGGTGGCAGAATTCCTTGGAAAAAAGCTGGATATTGCCCCTCTTCCCCTTGCTGCTGTACGCTCTACATCCAGCAGCCACCCTTTCCTTTTGGTATTTTCTGTGAGTTTGGTGCCAAATGAGCAGAAACTTTTTTTTTTAAAAAAAGCCTTAGACTTCATTAATCATAGCTCCCTAGTCCCTGCATTGAAGCTAGGGAGATGTGCCTATTTATTTATTAGATTTGTATGCCCCTGAATCTCCCAAGACTCCCAACAGCTACCAACAGTAAAGTCATACAATGCAAATAATGAAAATGTCCATGCAATTGTTGTTTATTCGTTCAGTCGTTTCCGACTCTTCGTGACTTCATGGACCAGTCCACGCCAGAGCTTTCTGTCGGCCGTCACCATCCCCAGCTCCCCAATGGTAGAGTCCGTCACCTCCAGAATACCATCCATCCATCTTGCCCTTGGTCGGCCCCTCTTCCTTTTGCCTTCCACTTTCCCTAGCATCAGCTTCTTCTCCAGGGTATCCTGTCTTCTCATTATGTGGCCAAAGTACTTCAGTTTTGCCTTTAATATCATTCCCTCAAGTGAGCAGTCTGGCTTGATTTCCTGGAGTATGGACTGGTTTGATCTCCTTGCAGTCCAAGGCACTCTCAGAATTTTCCTCCAACACCACAGTTCAAAAGCATCTATCTTCCTTCGCTCAGCCTTCCTTATGGTCCAGCTCTCGCAGCCATAGGTTACTACGGGGAATACCATTGCTTTAACTATGCGGACCTTTGTTGTCAGTGTGATGTCTCTGCTCTTAACTATTTTATCAAGATTTGCCATTGCTCTCCTCCCAAGAAGTAGACGTCTTCTGATTTCCTGGCTGCAGTCAGCGTCTGCAGTAATCTTTGCGCCTAGAAATACAAAGTCTGTCACTGCCTCCACTTTTTCTCTCTCTATTTGCCAGTCATCAATCAAGCTGGTTGCCATAATCTTGGTTTTTTTGAGGTTTAGCTGCAACCCAGCTTTTGCACTTTCTTCTTTCACCTTCGTCATAAGGCTCCTCAACTCCTCCTCGCTTTCAGCCATCAAAGTGGTATCATCTGCGTATCTGAGATTGTTAATGTTTCTTCTAGCGATTTTAACTCCAGCCTTGGATTCCTCAAGCCCAGCATGTCGCATGATGTGTTCTGCGTACAGGTTGAATAGGTAGGGTGAGAGTATACAACCCTGCCGTACTCCTTTCCCAATTTTAAACCAGTCCGTTGTTCCGTGCTCTGTTCTTACCGTTGCTACTTGGTCGTTATACAGATTCCTCAGGAGGCAGACAAGATGACTTGGTATCCCCATACCACCAAGAACTTGCCACAATTTGTTATGATCCACACAGTCAAAGGCTTTAGAAAATAAAACAGAAATAGATGTTTTTCTGAAATTCCCTGGCTTTCTCCATTATCCAGCGGATATTGGCAATTTGGTCTCTAGTTCCTCTGCCTTTTCTAAACCCAGCTTGTACATCTGGCAATTCTCGCTCCATGAATTGCTGGAGTCTACCTTGCAAGATCTTGAGCATTACCTTACTGGCATGTGAAATAAGTGCCACTGTTCGATAGTTTGAACATTCTTTAGTGCTTCCCTTTTTTGGTATGGGGATATAAGTTGATTTTTTCCAATCTGATGGCCATTCTTGTGTTTTCCAAATTTGCTGGCATATGGCATGCATCACCTTGACAGCATCATCTTGCAAGATTTTAAACAGTTCAGCTGGGATACCGTCGTCTCCTGCTGCCTTGTTATTAGCAATGCTTCTTAAGGCCCATTCAACCTCACTCTTCAGGATGTCTGGCTCTAACTCACTGACCACACCGTCAAAGCTATCTCCAATATTATTATCCTTCCTATACAGATCTTCCGTATATTCTTGCCACCTTTTCTTGATCTCTTCTGCTTCTGTTAGGTCCTTACCATCTTTGTTTTTGATCATACCCATTTTTGCCTGGAATTTACCTCCGATGTTTCTAATTTTCTGGAAGAGGTCTCTTGTCCTTCCTATTCTATTGTCTTCTTCCACTTCCGCACATTGCTTGTTTAAAAATAATTCCTTATCTCTTCTGGCTAACCTCTGGAATTTTGCATTTAATTGGGCATATCTCCCCCTATCACTGTTGCCTTTTGCTTTCCTTCTTTCTTGGGCTACTTCCAGTGTTTCAGCAGACAGCCATCTTGCCTTCTTGGTTTTCTTTTTCTTTGGGACGTTTTTTTGTTGCCGCCTCCTGAACAATGTTGCGAACTTCTGTCCATAGTTCTTCTGGGACCCTATCTACTAAATCTAGTCCCTTAAATCTATTCTTCACCTCCACTGCATATTCCTTAGGAATATTAGTGAGCTCATATCTAACTGATCTGTGGGTCTTCCCTATTCTCTTTAGTCTGATTCTAAATTTTGCAATAAGAAGTTCGTGATCTGAACTACAGTCAGCTCCAGGTCTTGTTTTTACCGACTGTATAGATGTCCGCCACCTTTGGCTGCAAAGGATGTAGTCAATCTGATTTCGGTGTCGACCATCTGGTGAAGTCCATGTATAAAGTCGTCTTTTAGGTTGTTGGAAGAGAGTGTTTGTTATGCACAGTGAGTTGTCTTGGCAAAATTCTATCAGCCTATGTCCTGCTTCATTTTGTTCTCCCAGACCATGCTTGCCTGTAATTCCAGGTGTCGTCTGACTACCCACCTTAGCATTCCAGTCTCCTGTAATGAAAATAACATCTCTTTTTGGTGTATTATCTAGTAGGTGCTGCAGATCCTCATAGAACTGATCTACTTCTGCTTCTTCAGCATCTGTGGTTGGGGCGTATATTTGGATCACTGTGATGTTAAATGGCTTACCCTGAATTCGAATTGAGATCATTCTATCGTTTTTTGGATTGTATCCAAGCACTGCTTTAGCCACTTTATTATTAATTATGAAGGCTACTCCATTTCTTCTGTGGTCCTCTTGTCCACAGTAGTAGATCTGGTGGTCATCTGATGTGAAGTGGCCCATCCCAGTCCATTTCAGTTCACTGACACCTAAAATGTCTATATTTAATCTTGACATCTCACCAATAACCACATCCAATTTGCCCTGGCTCATAGATCTTACATTCCAGGTTCCTATGGTGTGTTGATCTTTAGAACATCGGATTCGTCGTTCACCACCAGCACCGTCGGCCGCTAGCCGTCCTTTCGGCTTTGAGCTAGCTGCGTCATCACATCTGGGGCTAGTTGAACGTATCCTCTGTTCCTCCCCAGTAGCATTTTGACCATCTTCCGACCTGGGAGTCCCATCTTCCGATGGTATACCAACATATCTTTGGTTGTACTGATCCATTTAGTTTTCATGGCAAGAATACTGGGGTGGGTTGCCATTACCTTCCCCAGGGATCGTATTTAGTCTGACCTCTCTGCCACGACCTTCCCGTCTTGGGTGTCCCTTCACGGTTTAGCTCATGGTTTCATTGAGGTGCTCAAGCTCCAGCACCACGACAAGGTAACGATCTCCTTTGCTGGAGGTCCATGCAATACAAACATATAAAAACATATGCAATACAAACATATAAAACAACACAGAAGAACCATCAGAAAGTGAACACACAATGGGTGAGAACCCATCAGTCCCCAAATGCCTTCTGGAAGAGCTCCCTTGGAACCAGCTTCCAGGACGGAGCCATAGAAGGATCTAGTCTAGCTTCCAGGGAGAGGCTGCTCCACAGTATGGGGGCATTGTTGAAAAGGATCTCTTGGCTCAGCTCCCCACATCTCATGGACAGGGTGCACCACTCACAGTTTTCTCCTGGGGGGAAATGCCTTGGATGAGTTGACTCTGCTCAGAGGAGGCAGTCCTGCAGGTACCTGGGCTGTATGTAATTTTCATAGCAGTAGGAAGATACATGCTTCCCTTTTTAGAAAACCTTAGCTAGATTGTTGTTGTTTATTCGTTCAGTCGCTTCCGACTCTTCGTGACTTCATGGACCAGCCCACGCCAGAGCTTCCTGTCGGCCGTCACCACCCCCAGCTCCCCCATGGTTGAGTCCGTCACCTCCAGAATATCATCCATCCATCTTGCCCTTGGTCGGCCCCTCTTCCTTTTGCCTTCCACTTTCCCCAGCATCAGCATCTTCCCCAGGGTATCCTGTCTTCTCATTATGTGGCCAAAGTACTTCAGTTTTGCCTTTAATATCATTCCCTCAAGTGAGCAGTCTGGCTTTATTTCCTGGAGTATGGACTGGTTTGATCTTCTTGCAGTCCAAGGCACTCTCAGAATTTTCCTCCAACACCACAGTTCAAAAGCATCTATCTTCCTTTGCTCAGCCTTCCTTATGGTCTACTATGCGGACCTTTGTTGTCAGTGTGATGTCTCTGCTCTTAACTATTTTATCAAGATTTGCCACTGCTCTCCTCCCAAGAAGTAGACGTCTTCTGATTTCCTGGCTGCAGTCAGCGTCTGCAGTAATCTTTGCGCCTAGAAATACAAAGTCTGTCACTGCCTCCAATTAGATAAGGTAGATAAGGTATCTAAAAAATTTAAGTGATGCTGCATGACATCGGCTCTTCAATGCATGAATTTATTTAGGAGAAAACACCCACCCTTTCACGACAAGTACATCAAAGCCATTGAAAGGTCAGAGAATACTTAATTCTGTAATACATATATTACGTGCCATTTCTCCCCTCCTTTCTTCTTAAATCTCAAAAATCAGACTGTTTCTTCCCCCCAAAATAAGGTGGGGGGGAAGCTTTTTTATTTTATTTTATTTTTATTTTTAACCAGAGCTAATCCTAAAATTGTATTAGAACCTGATTTCAGTGCCATGATTTAGTTTAGCAAATGGAAGTAGTACTTTTCACTGCTGAATCATCCCAGCTAACATCTACACCAGGGCTTTCCAAACTGTGTGTCGTGACACAATACTGTGTCGCCTGGGGGCCCCAAGCGTGTCGCGTGACAACCCGGAAGCGCTGATGAAATGTCCTCGGTTCCGGCAGGGAGGCGAAAATCGCGCGAGCACGCTGCCAGGCCGCTTCCCTGCTGCACAGCTGATCGGCGTGTGGGGGGGGGCGATCAGCTGTGCGGCGGGAAGCGGCCTGGCAGCATGCGTGCACGATTTTCGCCTCCCTGCTGGAACCGAGGGCATTTTCGGGGTCCCCGGAACCTGCCCTTTTGAAGGGGCGGCGGCAGTGGGGGGCCATCAGCGCTTCCAGGTTCCAGGACGACGCTGCTGCCGCAGTGGCAACCCGAAAGCGCCACCAGCGGTGCCTCCAGGTTTTTGTGCGCCGGCCGTTGGTGTGTCGCCAATGGCAAAAGTTTGGAAAGCCCTAATCTACACATTTTGGATTAGGGAGAAAAATTGCAGCCATATTTGGGTTATTATGGGAGTGGATGGTTACTTTGTTAGCCAGAGAAGATGGAAATGCCACATGTCATTTTAGAAATTCGTTGTCAACCTGTCCCTCAGACAAGGCAGCCAAGCAAGGCAAAATGTTGCTGAAGATCCCATGTGGTTTTCTTTTCATCACTGAAATATCAGAGACTAGCCCAATAGCATTGCTTCCTCCAGTGGAGCAGCAAATGGAGTTCCCAGCCTAAGCCCCCGACTCAAGAAGAACAATATCCTAATTCTTGCATTATCAATAGTGGCACATCTCACACATGACTCCTTCCCACAATACATATTGAGACTTAGTCTGGCATCTTGGGAATGCATAATGGAGAACGCAAGGGAACGATGTTTAGCAAATGATGCCAGGTTGAAAGGCAATAGATATCTATGATTATGGCAGCTCCCTGATCCCTACAGAAAAACATTTAATTTTGGAGTCCTTGGTGCTCTCT
Organism: Charina bottae; assembly: GCA_023362775.1. Classification (NCBI taxonomy): domain Eukaryota; kingdom Metazoa; phylum Chordata; class Lepidosauria; order Squamata; family Charinaidae; genus Charina; species Charina bottae. The sequence goes on along the minus strand of JALMGJ010000021.1, from coordinate 10,943,876 downwards.
GAGCATTTAATTATTTGAGATATGTATGAAGTATGATGGCTATAGTTTATTCTGGACACACACAAATGGCCTTTTGAAATTCTCTACCGAATTTGTGGGCCATGTTTGGGCATGGCAAGACTAAAAGATGAGAAAGTGGGCATGTCCCCTTTCGGGGAGATGGGTGGGGATAAATTGAATAAATAAATAAATGTCCAGAGTTACATATTTTTCTTAATCTCCATCCACTGATTTGTCATGATTGGCTCATTTTCTAACGTTATCTCTCTTTAAAATTAATTTTAATTTAATAAAATTGGCAGGAGCAGAGGGAAGGGGGGTGAGGACAGACTGAGGAAAGTTTGTGGGCTACAAATGTCCCCAGGCTTCAGGTAATGCAGCTACAATTTATAATATGGGGTTCACAGATAAAGAACTTTGGGTAGACAGATCAGAGAATTAAATAATACTTTAGAAAGTGTAGTTTTTCTATTGTCTATTTTCTTTTATTACAAGAGCTATACTCTATACAGTTATACAGTGCAATAGGGGAACCTTCAAATTCCAAAGAAGTCTCTATATTTCGAAATAACATCTTTGAGGTTGGCTGGTATAGTGTATATTCAGTAGACCATATCTGATATAGACCAAATCATCTCTGGAGTTGCATCACCAACTCAGTAGGAAATTTCTGTTGTATAGTGATGCATTTATTTATTTATTTTACCATGTTTGTAGACCGCCCCAGTCAAAAAAGATGCTAGACATCTGGGTTTTTCCCTTGTGGTTCTGCCCCATTGATTCTTTTAAAGGGGAGTCATGGGGAGAAGGATTTTTTTTTTTGTTTAGCACCCGAAAGGTCTGAGTTTCATAATCGTTCTGAGAAACTCCCCCACCGCCATTAGTGTAGGAAATTTTCAAAAAGCAAGAGAAACAGCTGGTAGCCAGCTGCACTCGGAAGACCAATTTCAGGGCACTGATGCTGCTGAGGTTCGCATCAAAGAGGAGCTGAGAAAATAAACAAAGCAATGGTTTCATGGGAAGTAGAAGCTTTATAAAACTGGTGTAGCATGAAGTATAGATCAGCATATGGAAAGGGCTTTGTTATTTTTTTAATTATTCAGTTTTATTACATCTATTTCTACTTGTTTTTAACCTCTTTTCAAGACAATAGTCTTTCCAAGGCAGCTTTCATAGTATCAGCACAGAATCAAGTTATATCATATACCAACAATTATAAATAAAATCAGATTCCTATGTAAACACAGTTTTAAACTATCTATATAACATACTGTTTCATGTATGTTTTATATGTTGTCCTCTCAGCACTGTGTATATGATTAGATACTGAGCCTCTAAGAGAGTTTCTAAGTGTACTACGGGTAGGTACAAACTACAGGTAGTCCTCGCTTAACAACAATTTGTTTAGTGATGGTTCAGAGTTACAACGGTGCTGGAAAAAATGACTTACGACCAGTCCTCATACTTATGAACGTCACACCGTCCCCGCGGTCACATGATCATGATTTGGGCGCTTGGCAACTGGTTCGCATTTATGACTGTCACAGCGTCCCGTGGTCACGTGATCATCATTTTTGACCTTCCAGTCCGGCTTCTGGCAAGCAAAATCAATGGGGAACCGTGTGAGTCACTTAATGACCATGTGGTTTGCTTAACGCCAGCAGTGATTCGCTTAACGACCACTGCAAAAAAGGTCATAAAATCGGGTTGATTGGTTTAATGACTGCTTTGCTCAGCAACCGAAACTTTGGTCCCAATTGTGGTCATTAAGTGAGGACTACCTGTACACAATTCATGTTCTCATGCTGAAATTTTAAAAACAGCCTAATTTTTCTGTGTGACCCTGCCCCAGCTCAAGCAGGGGCTACTGACTCTGGAGGGCAGGAAATTCGATGTCCTCCTCCACCACCCTCAGCCCACCAGCAAGGCAACTTCTGCCCAACTTTTTCTAGTATGCATCAGAAGTGATGTTTCCTGACTCAGGCAGGCCCAGGAGGTGTTTTCTGATTCGCCTGCTGTGCTTCATTTCATTTCAGGCAACCCCTCCACTTGGTTACTATGTGCTCAGGCAGGAATGTCCCCTCCTCTCCAATCGCTGCTCACCGCCCTCTATGGCCATTTTCCTGACAAGTTCAACAGTGGGTGAAAAGCTGGGCATGTGGGTTTTTTACTAGTACCCTGAGAGAAAAGCAGTACAATGAAAGGATGGACTTGCCTTTGTTTTAACCAGGTAACATTTTAAAAAGTTCAGCTACTTTCCTCTTCCAGCCCAAGAGACAGAAAAAATGGTTAAACTGGGATACGTACATATTCTCTTCCTTTCTTTTAACTGGTCCGGGAGGGATACAGAAGCAGAGACATCCACCCACCTGGACTTGCACAACATCGTGTCATCATTGTGGCCAGAGTGGATTAAGCTGGCTTTATTTCCAGCTGGCTTACCAATGGGAATTCAGCAGTTTAAAGCTGCAGGGCAGAAAAGCCCTCTGGAAGCCCACCAGTCCAACTCCGAGTGGACATCTGAAGCAAAATTGGGGAAAAAACAAACCTATATTGTCCCATAGTTTAGGGTGCCAAAACCCATGGAACAGAATACATGTAGGAGGATGCCACAGTACTCATGCTCTGCTTGTGGGCTTCCTGGAGATATCTGTTGGGTTGCTATTGGAATACGATGGTAGGCTAGACTCCACATGCTGTTAGTTTGACCTAGCATATCTCTTCTTACCTCCTCCTAGTCCTGATTCCTGGATGGTATTTCCAGGGTTGTTCTTGTTCAGAAAGTACCACGGATTACCACTGATGATGTCTGCAATGGCAGCTGGAATGTCCTCAGTTAGACGGACCCCGGCGCTCACTCAAATCTGATGCCAGCCCTGGGCTGAAGATCAAGGTATTCATACCGTGGAAAGGTCAAATGAAGGCAGACAGATCCAGCTGCAGGGAATCAAATCGCAGTCGCTGTGCAAAGCAGGGCCAGATCAAGGCTCAGTTCTGTAGCCAGTCCATAATACCCTAATACACAGCTTTCCAAACTGTGTGTCGCGACACTTTAGTGTGTTGCAACACACAGTCTGGTGTGTCGCCACACAACCCGGAAGCGGCAGCGGGGGTGTGCACGGTGGCGGCGGCAGCGGCGCGCCACCAGCGCTTCCACGTTTTAGCGGAGGCCGCTGCCGCCACCATCACTGTGCATGCGCGCGCCCCCACGCGCCCCGCTGCACCGCCACCGCTGCCGCCGTTGGTGTGTCGCCAACGGCGGCACTTTAGAAAGCACTGCCCTAATAAATGACATTAAGGGATTTCTGGATGGGATGTATTTCTATATTGATCTGTCTGCATGGCATTTTTCCATGCATCGAGACTTTTGAGAACTGCCATTTACGTTTTGCGTCCTGGTTTGGATCGACACTATGCCAGGAGCATTGTTGGACAGTTATGGCAACCAGGGCCAGACTCCTGGCATTGCTCACCATCCCAGGACAGGGTTCTCTTTTCTATCGTACCCCTCCCCACCCTCTGTTTTCCAGGATAATAAATATGGCTGCTTAGGTGGACTATGTAGGAGTGGCAGGTGGTTGAGAAATATTTTTAAATAAAATGCTAAAAATAAACTTGTGAAAATGCAAAGGAAAATTAAAATAATACCAAAGATCCCGAAGATGGTGTACCAGTTGATCTTGGCATACATGTACATTTCATTTGTCTACCTGTTTTCATGTTTTTTAAACTCTATACAGAAATGAGCAAACGTCTTTGACTAAAGGCCCAAGTACAGCAGCAGCTCTCTCAGGATCCCACCCAGGCCACCCTCCTTTGTAGGTCATTCCACCACTTCAAGCAATGCTGATAAAATCTGCAGAGGAGGACTTAAAGGAAGTCTTTTTTCAGGGATTAAAAAAAACAACCCCAACCACCTCCAGTTAGAGGGAAGTGATTATTTTATACATGTTCAATAATGGATGATCTGTAGTAGTCAAATAGCTTTGCTTGGAGAACAGACACTCAATATTTTCCCCTGTGGCATTCAGATATCAAACAAAAGGTAGCAGCAGTGCAGGATTTCTTCCTTGTATCAGTGAGTGCCTTTCTCCCAGTACCAATAGCAAGCATGGGGCATGCAGTCTAGACTGGGATGGTGACGGTGATGAAGTGTAAAACCCTGCTTTCCCTTTCAGAATTCTGATTTGGGGACTGTCCTATCTCCCCCCACCCACAGTGGTGCTCTTTTGCTTAAAAACATATTCATAGCATTGGTAAATGTGTGTGTGGTGAGTCAACTCTGAACAGACAATGCTGGTTACAATCTACTCCATGACTCCCACTCCGCCATGAGTATTGCAGGTTCATGCTAGCCCCATGGCCAGGGACAAGGCTGCTGACATTCTGAGCGCAAAGACATAAAACATCATGGAACAAGTAGCTTCTCGTTTCCATATGTTTGGGAAGCCCAAAAAATTAGTGGTATCGGTCTGAACACCCACACAGGAATCAAGTAATAATAGCTGCAGGGTTCACTGGCAGTCATGTTGGGAAGGAAATGCTGATGTTTCAGAGAAATTATGTCATGTCAAGATGCTTCCTGCACCCCCAGCAAAACCACATCAGGGGCGCACTTCATTCATAGATTGAAGTGGAAGAAATACTGCGCTGCTCACAGTTCAGAATATTTCATTGCCAGAGGAATGGCACAGCAGAATCATAATCAACTGCATGAAAATTCATGCTTAAATCCATATTTTATTCTGTTTTTGAACATCTTCACCAAATGTGCATGTGGAAACACCTTTTATTTAGTAATGCATCTTATTCTATGTGTGTCTGTGTGCGCGTGTATTAATTTCATTTTTTAGTAGGGAATTGCATGCGGACTTGGATAGGCGTCAGGGTTGCAAAGATTGGGTCATTTTCTTTCAAACTACAAATTGAACAAAATCCTAGTCTGAGATCGAGAGGCGCCTTGCCACTCAGTTCAAAGGTGCTTTCCATGGAAAGGTTGGACTTATCTACTCAACACAAGATAATGGAGAGAAGGCTCCAAACAGAGATTAGAATAAACTACTTTAGGACTGGCAGAGTCTCAGAGTTCAGCTTTACCTGTGTGATCTCGGCAGCAAATCAAATGCTTGACTCCAGGAGTTCAAGGGGCAGCCCAGTACACCCCTTCCTTCAATTTCTCCCCTCAGTAAACAATCCTATAAGGTAGGGTGGGCTGAGAGAGAGTGGGTGTCTCAAAACCCCACATGCGCTTCCACGGCTGAGGGGGACTTGAACCTGGGTCTCCTGGTCTCAGGGCCACAACCTAACCCTTCTTGTGCCTGTCAGTCAAGCTGCCAGCCTTTGCATGGATGTCTGCATTTATTGGCTAATTATTGGGAAGCTGGTGTCTCCTGGACACTGACCAACCTGAGGCCTCCTTAGCTGGCTTTTTCCCCAGTTCAAAGGGATGGCTTTCAGTTCTTGCCAAACTGGTTTTCAGGGCTTGGCTGGGACAGGAAAAGACAATGTGAGGATTTGAATACACTAAGGCCGCTTTCTATCTGCCCAGGCTGCTTGAAAAATGTTGTGGCTGCCTTTTGTTCTTGGTGTTCTGTAGGATGAGAGAAACGTCTCCCAAAGATGTGGAGTCACTGTTTCCATCCCCCAAAGTCAGCAAATGCTCAGTCTCAGATAAGCTGGATCAATCCTAGCAGGAACTTTATAGGCCTTTTTTTCAGTTGCCACATCATGATGCTTTTGGCTTAGACATAGGCAACACCGACACAACCAGAGTGAGTATAAGCATCCCAAAAACTCATGAGGAGGAGGAGGAGAAGAGGAAGAGGAAGAAACTTCATTTTATTTATTTGAATTTATTAGCCACCCAACTCATGTTCTAGTCCTCAGGAATCCAAAGAGACTTGAAAGTATATGGATAACATAGTATCTTTCAGGGGAAAAGGGGGGAGCTTTAGTGACTCACATTGTGTCTGGCTCTGGTCTTCCATGCGCAGCAGGAACAGCGTCATGCTTAATTTGTACAATTTATCCTCATTGCAGAAATCAGCTTTTCTTGCTGCAGAACTGATCTTCATTGCTGATGGAAAATCAGGGAACACAGACCTGATTATGTTCCATTTTACAGATAAGGAACTGAGGCTAAAATGCAGGATTATCCATCTACGGCAAAGGGCGGTTTTGGATTTCTAATTGCTCCGGCTCTCTGCCTTGGCCTGTAAAGATTCTCCAGGCACAATCAACTCATTCTTGGGTAAAGAGCTGCAGCTGGTCACTTCCCTCTTGGCTCTTGAGGTGCCCCCTTGATTATAATGACGGGATGCATCCAGGAAGAAAGAGCCCTACGCAGCATCATTGACTGAGCCATGCGCAAATGTCTGTAGGGGAACAAAAGGCCCCTAGTGTGCCTGTGTCTGCCTCAGGGAAACTGTTCGCAGGAGTTCAGTAAGGGTGTCTGTGGGGCAGAGAGAAAGAGGCCTCTCTTTTGCATGGCCCAGATAGAAAGAAAAAACTACACTGTGCATGTATGAAAAAATAGAGTCAGACCACATCATTTGCTGCTCCATGAGGCTGCACCACAAGTTCTGGAATGCCCAGAATCTCCTGCCATAACAAGGGATTGCTGGATCAAGCTAAGGATTCCCAAGTCCAGGAAGAGAGGCTCTCCCAATGTTTTTCGCCCAGCAATTGACATTCAAAGATAGACTCCTTCTCTACAAGTGGCTTGTATCTAGCACAGTACTGAGGGTACTGATGCTCAACTCTGAGACCACACACGAGAGCTCTCTAATTTCAGGGAGAGAGCTGTGCAAAGTGGAAGGTGAGATTTTAAGAAGGTCCACAGAATAAGAGGTGAGCCTTGCCCCAGTTGTGAGGGATCCTAGGTGCAAAACTTTTCAGCTCAAAATCTGCTTTGTTAAGGCCATTTCAGCATTATTGGAGTGGGCCAAGTGTCTTGTTTCCACAAACAGATAGGTTGGTGCTGTGCTGGATGCAGCCTGACTGATGCACTATGGATCTAGAAGAGACTTGCCAGATCTGAGCTGCAAGATTCCAGGTAACCATTTGTTGTTTATTCGTTCAGTCGCTTCCGACTCTTCGTGACTTCATGGACCAGCCCACGCCAGAGCTTCCTGTCGGCCATCGCCACCCCGAGCTCCCCCACGGTCGGGTCCGTCACCTCCAGAATATCATCCATCCGTCTTGCCCTTGGTCGGCCCCTCTTCCTTTTGCCTTCCACTTTCCCTAGCATCAGCTAGGTAACCATTAGATGGCACCAATTTTTTCCATCTCTCTTTGCTACCATGGAGTGGTCACCTGGAGCTTTGCAGTCCAGATCTGACAGTTGTGGTGTAGAGGCTCTGCAAAACCCAAAGTGTGGAAGGAATTGTAACACTGGTTAGCCAACCATAAGCAACCAGCTTTCTCCTTACTTGGGCAGGACAGGCCTCTTGATTCTAAGGCCAAGGGAGGTGACACACAGTCACATCATCTCTGCAGAGACTAGAGCTGAGCTATACAGGATCAGCAGGCAGATGTGATGTAGGTAACTGAACTCTGCCGTTCAGAATGCAGATGGTGGTTCTCCTAGTTAAAAAGTTCTTCCTGGAAAGAGACTCCTGGTATTCAGCACAAAACTAGATGAGAAGGAAAAGTCAGGCTTACAATTTTTTTCTTTGAGAGGTTATATGAAGAGAGATTTCTTAAAAAGCTACAAGACAAAAACAAAATGGAGTGTCCAGCTACTGTGATTAAGCCTCATAGTGTGGCTCTGCTGAGCTTGCAACAATTCTAATTCTGTAGTTCACCACCCCATAGTTAAGCTAGATCTGCTTTCTTGCAATCATTTATTGCTGTTCCCCCTTCTCAGCAAATAACACAATAAGAAGCTGTTGTCTTTCACTAGCAATAATACGTGGGAGACTGCCCTCTTCCTCCTAGTGTAGAACTTCATAAAACCAAAATATGATTAGATAAGACCAAAATGGAAATGGTGTTCTTCTCCTAGCTTCCTCTTTCTTAAATGCATGCTCACCCCTGAAGAAAAGCAAAGTTTTCATTCTCTGCCTGTTCTGAAGAATTTACTAACTCTTCTCATCCTTCCATGCCAGAGTTGATCTTTTTTTTTTTAAATCAATGAGCTGGAAGCGGATTTTTCAATGGTGATTTTTGCGCAGAGAATCGCTGTATAATTATCTTTTCCCCATGGCCCCAATTCTTTTACAATGCTTACTCACATATAAACAATATCTTAGCTTTAATTAGCAGCTTCCTCTAAGCCATTTTATTGCTCCTTCTTTAGTACAGCTGAAGAATTATCCCTGTTCTCCAGAAAAGGGTAAGGTTTGAATCAAGTATTTCATTTCGTCATGTTCCTTCTTTTCAGCTGTTGTGCTTTTTATAGTATCAAAAACAAAACAACCCCCCCCCCAAAAAAAAAGAAATAAAAAAGAACTGGCAAATGATCCCCTATCACTGGGGGAACAGGAACTAATATTAACGGGCTATTCATCACTAAATCCCCAAATGCTAAGCAATAACAAAAGAAGAAGTGTAAAGAAAGGAAATTATGGTGGAATATCGTTTAAGACTTGGTTGCTGTTTTGCCTATCCAATCAGGCAGCTGGCATTACATTGTTTCGTATTGCAAAATCATTACCAGATTGGATCTGACGAACATGAATGTGATGCAGCTATTTGTTATAATGAAGTCATCTGGATTTTCTGTAAAAAGAAAGTGAACAAAGGCTAAGAAATCCTGGATAATCTTGGCTCATTTTCCTATTCTACTCCTATTATGGTGACTAAAAAAAGCAATTATTGTAAGAAAATTACTTTAGCACAATGAGAGACCCGTTTCCCATGTGATTTCAGGTTTGGATTGAGTCAATCTGCCAGACAACGGCTCCCCTCCCTCGGACCATATTTTGATTAGCCGCTGCTTTTTATACAATATTAATTGTCAGAGTGCGTGCGGTGGAGCGGCCTGCTCTATTTTCCAAGACACCAGTGATTCACGTTCTATGCAGTAAATAGACACTAAAGCAGAGATTAGATAAAATATCCTATTTACTATATATACATACGTATTACAGAATACATCCACACGGGTAACAAATGATACAGCGATGAGTAGTTACAGCAAACGAGAAGGAAGAATACCAGATATTCTCTGTTTATATACATAAACTGACCAATCACATTATAGGTCACTCTCATCATCTGCCACACCCAGCTAAATGATAGCACCTGTAGTATGAGTCATACACTGCCACATCATCCCTACAACAATGGCTGCTAATTGGGTGACTTGCAGAATAATTCCCCTCTCACCTAGATATCAAGCCTCTCCAGTATAATTTATCTAACTGTAAATTCCTGGGTATATACAAACCCCAGCGTTAATTCTATTCTCTGGTCGCTTGAACAGGAGCAGATCCAGCCCAGTGTGCAAACTATCTAAGGGCGGTCCCACACTGATGGCCTGACACGGCTTTCTCCCATGATGAAAATAGCTGGGAAGTCAGCTAGCATAAAACCCTGCTCTCCAGATTTCAGCCCATGCCTCAACCTTGGCTTAGTTGAAATCCACTGAATTGAGATCCATTAAATGGAGGATTTACTGCTCTCTATAGTTGTCATGGAAAGTCTAGAATGCTTCTCAGTTCAGCACAGAAAGAAAATCTTCTGAGATACTGATGTAAAGAAATGGATATTAAAAATAAGAATTAGAAAACACTGTGCTAGTAATTATTGAGAGTCATGCAATGGACATCTTGTTGTTTTTGTGCCTTTGAGTCAGTTTTGACTCCTGGCAACTGCCTGGACTAGTTCCTGTGGTTTTCTTGGCAAGATTTTTTGCAAGTGGTTTGCCATTGCCTCCTTCCTAGGGCTGTGAGAGAGTGACTGGCCCAAGGTCACCCAGTTGGCTTCACATCTAAAGTGGGATTAGAACTCACAGTCTCCCGGTTTCTAGCCTGGTGCCTTAACCACTACACCAAACTGGATCTCACAATGGACAACTACAGAACTAAAATTTGTAGAAAACTATCTGGAAGTGGTTCTGTCTGGACAGATGGGCCTACCATTCTTTTGAAAGACTAGTAATTGTGGGTTTAATAGAAGGTCTAAAGATCTTCCAGTGTGTCTAAGGAGCCCGTGTGATGCTTGAATGGTGCTTTGCAAAGTGTGGGTTATATGCCTCTGTGCAAACTAGGAGTCTGGGTTCTTTTGCAGCTCAAGCCAAAAGCTATGGTGGGCAATGGCCAATGACTGAAGGGGAGGAGCAGGCCCATAGCAGCCTCTGCTGGCCATTAGAGCTCAGCAGATGACTGGCCAAGACTGAAGTGCCATACAATGCTTGTATGTCAAGACTTATGTCAGGAGAAAACAGAAACGCTACTTTAAAACCAGAACATCTAAGGAGCAATTTATGCTGCCTTTAGAGTGGACTGGAGATGAGTCAAAGGCAGCATCACGAGGACCTGTCCTCTAAAAGTGGTTAATGTGGCATCATCATTCCAAGGTCAGTGGGACTGAGAATGAACCCTACATATTTCCATACTTTTCTACCCTTGCAAGCCACCCTTCTTTCCACCATGTCCATCCATCACTTCATACATTGCCTTTTGTTCTTTAAACTTCTCACTTCTCTTGTTTTGAGGATCTCAACAACACCATCCAGCCATGGTTTTCCTCTTCTCAGCCATTCACTCTCCCTTCACATAATTTTTTTGTGATTCATCCTCATTTGTCCTCTCTGCATGACCAAACCACCTCTATGTATTTCTTTTGTAATGGTCATTGACTTTTGTATTCAATCCACATTCATTCAGTCTTATCTCTTCTTGTTTTACCACACATACTTCCTAAATATCCCATTTCCACTGTGTTCAACTTACTTTTATATTTCTCCTGATGTGGTCAGTTTTCATATTTATATAACAAAGTGGGTGGTAGCACACTCTTGTACTCAAACATTTTGGTTTATTTTGACATTCAGTCTTTGCCACAGACCACATACTACCCACTATCTTTCTACCAGTATTTGTACAACTTAAATTTTCTTTATTCATTTCCCCATCTCTAATAAGCATTCAAAAAAAGGATACAAAATTATCTATTTGCTCTAGTTTTTTAGCATTTACGTATAACTTGCAATTGTCTCTTTCTCTCAAGGCCCATAACGACCTTGGTCTTTGATCCATTAATTTTCAGATCCATATACCTTGTTTCATCAGATAATCTACCTATCATTTTAAATTTTACAGCAATCATTTGCATATAAAATACATGTACATTCACATCCCCAACCAGCATCTCTAATTTTATGATTTTATCAAAGGTTGTAGGGATAACTAGTTAACAGCGAGATAACATATGTGCTCTGTAAGTCAATCATTGTTTACAACAGAGGTAGGGTCTCAGGGCCACATAGGTTTCTTAAAAGCCTTGGATGGAGCCCCTAGAGCAGAGCTTTCCAAACTTTTCATGTCGGTGACACACTTTTTAGACATGCATCATTTCGCGACACACTGTTACAGCAGGGCACAAGGCAGGCACTAGGACCTGCGTGGAATCCTGGCAGGGCTCAGAGGCAGCAGCAGCCAGGACAAACCCAGACACTGCAGCTGACACACTAACGTGTCCCGACACACAGTTTGGAAAGCTCTGCCCTAGAGACTTCCGAAGTTACATCATATTGCGATTATTTTAGTCTGATAAAAGGGGGAAATCAGGTATGCCTTCTGGTTTACTTGCCTTCTGAATGACAATGCTAAATTTCATTTCATATAAAGGGAATCAATATGAATGGCAAGAAATCCCTTTTTCTTTTTCTCTCTGCCAAACCCAATTCATTTTGAAGAATGGCCCCATAGGCACATCGCACAAAGGCCGAGCATGGCCCTTGGTCCAGGAAAAAGGCGACCCCCTCCAATTTAGAAGCAGGCAGTCTCTGAAATTTTCTGCAGCAGCAATCGTGGTCTGGGGAAGGCCAGGAGGAAACCCCACCAGGGAAGGGGTGGTAGGGAAGGAAAAGGGCCAGCATGGGCTGCTCTGGGAAGTTCTCACTTTCTTTGAAGTCACAGGGGGTTCCCGGCCAAGCAGGTGGACTTTTTCCATTGTTAGCTATTGGCATTCAGTTGTTAGGTACACTGGTTCACACACAAAGGCCTTCTGTGTTTGTGTTGAATGGCAAGACCTGAAAGACGTATTTTTTCCTAAGAATCAGCTGGACTCAGATAATTTGATACAGAGACACTTTCCCACCCTAACCCCCTTTTTAGCTCACAAACACCATTTTCCTGCCACTGTGTTTATCTAGCAGTAAAAATTTGTTTTTCAGAGCCCTAGCCGTGAACTGGGACCATTCCCAGCAGCCTGGGGCAGAACGCTGCAGCAGGAAGAATTCCATCCAGAATCGAGAGGAGGAGCTGGGATAATTTTGTTTTATGTTAGGTGAACGTGGGGTTCTTGTTACTGTAGCCCTCTTAAGTAAGGCAGGGCCATCAACTTGTGAACTTTGCTTTGCTGCGTATATATGATGCACACACAGAGAAACCTTGATCTATTCGATCTTGCACAATTCACCTAAACTTTCTCAAGTATTGCTCTCCTTAAGCACTATGTCCACCAGATTTGACTGTTGGGTAGGCTGACCATATTTCAGGATGGCAAAACAGGACGGGGTCTTATGTAATATTCCATATTCATGAAAAAGACAGGGGTCCCTGACCCCCGGTCCACACGATTGGCTCCCGCCTACAAACCCCACCCCTGGTCCACGCGATTGGCTCCTGCCTGCAAACCCTGACCTCGGTCCGAACGATTGGCTCCCGCCTGCAAACCCCGCCCCCCGGTCCGCACTCCGGCTCAGATCCTCCTTCCACGCCATTCCCGCCGGGTTTGAAAAATGGGACAAAATTAAGATTTTTATGAAAACGACGGGACGGTTAAAAAATGTTAAAAAACGGGACTGTCCCGTTCAAAACGGGACGTATGGTCAGCCTACTGTTGGGGTGCCATGGTATGACCCCTGGTGTGAATTTTTATTTTAATATATGAGACAAGGGTGGCTTAGGAAGAAATAGAATGGTTGAAATGCTACAGCTCTCTTCAATAAAGATTGGAAGCACACCCGCATATGTGTGTTGTGTGTTTGTCTTATTTGCCTATATTCAATACAGTTCTTGAGGGCACATGTTTTGTATTTAGGAAATACTACTGAGTATTCCTGAGAATCTCAGTTTGTCCCCAAAACACTTCTCTAGCTCCTGACCCACAGTGTAAATAATCATTGGCGATCTAATCATTGGCGATCACTCGTAGCCGAGTAAGATTGTCTTCCAAAGGTAAAATTTTAACGGTGGATCCGTAAGTGGCTATAAAGGCCAATTCTGGATCCGCACAACCTCCCACAATGAGGGCATAGGTTTCCGGGTGGGAGACGGTCATGATGAGGGTTTGCTTGACGTGCCTTCCTTTTAGCTCTTTTCTCCTTTTCGCCCTGTACTCGTGCTTCTTCAAAGTCCATAGCGCCATTAATAAAGGATGACCTCCAATTGAAACGCTCATGAGTTAGGGCTTCCCAGTTCTCAATGTTGATATTACATTTTTTAAAATTAGCTTTGAGAGTATCTTTGAATCTCTTTTGCTGTCCACCAATATTCCGTTTTCCATTCTTAAGTTGGGAGTAAAGTAGCTGCTTTGGAAGACGATGGTTCGACGATTGGTTCGAACTTGCTGGTAAAGCACTTTGGTTTTTTTAATGTTAATCGAGAGGCCGAGCTTTTCATATGCTTCTGCAAAGATGTTTAGGATAGTTTGAAGATCTTCCTCTGAGTGTGCACAGACTACATTATCATCAGCATATTGAAGTTCTATAACAGAAGTTGTAATTACCTTATTTTTTTGCTTTCAGCCTACTAAGATTAAAAAGCTTTCCATCTGTTCGATATATAATTTCTACACCAGTAAGAAGTTTCTCTTCAACAATCATAGCGATGAAGATAGCAAATAAGATTGGAGCAATAACACATCCCTGTTTAACACCGGATTCCACTTTAAGTGGATCACTTTGAGAGCCATTGTTATTCAGGATTGTTGCCATCATGTCATCATGGAGTAGCCACAAGATGTTCACAAATTTATCAGGGCATCCGATTTTCAGAAGGATGGTTCAGAGAGCAGTATGATTTACAGTATCAAAAGCTTTAGTCAGATCAATAAACACCATGTACAGAGGGCAGTTTTGCTCCTTGCATTTTTCTTGAAGCTGTTGTGCAGTGAAGATCATATCCACTGTTGCCCTGGAAGGGCGGAAGACATTTTGCGTTTCAGGGAGGATGTCTTCTGATATAGATAGGAGACGGTTTGCGAGGATACTTGCGAGGATTTTGCCTGCCATAGCTAGAAGGGAGATGCCTCGATAGTTTCCACAGTCTGTTCTATTACCCTTTTTAAAGAGAGTGATAATTATAGCATCCCTAAAGTCTGCTGGAATCTCCTCCCTCATCCAGATTTTTTTGATGAGCTTATGAAGTTGTTGTGTAAGTTCAGGCCTGCCTTCTTTAAAGACTTCAGCAGGAATCCCATCAGGTCCACTAGCTTTGTTATTTTTCATTTGATTAGTGGCTTTACTGACTTCCTCCAAACTAGGGGGTACTGCAAGCTCACCTCTTATTTGTTTTTGCGGGATTTGCAAGAAGACTTCATCAGCCACAGTAGAGTGACGATTAAGGAGATTGTAGTAATGCTCTTTCCAGCGCAGTGCAATAGACTCTTTGTCCTTTAGAAGTTTGACACCATCTATTGAGCGTAAGGGATTTGTACCATAGTTTGTTGGTCCATAGATGGCCTTTATGGCATTAAAAAAGCCCCGTGCATCATGAGCATCTGCAAAATGTTGGATTTCTTGGGCTTTTTTTATCCACCATATGTTCTTAAGTTCTCTAATTCTTCTTTGGACTTCTGCCTTTGCACTGGCATAGATTTTTTTCTTAATGGCACAGTTAATATCTTTTTGCCATATCCGGAAGGCTTTCCTTTTCTTGTCAATAATATGTTCAATCTCACTATCATTCTCATCAAACCAGTCCTGATGTCTCTTAGTTTGGTATCCGATAGTTTGTTCACAGGCTGAGATAATAGAAGTCTTCAATTTAATCCAGTGTTCCTCAACATTTTCAGGAAGTTCCATAGGCAGATGTTCCTTGAGAGTTGATTGAAAGAAAGCTCATTTAGTAGAATCTTGAAGGGCCAGTGTATTCATTTTATGCCTTGGTTTTCTTCCTTGGATCCTACGATGAGGGACAATCTTTATGGCCATCGTGGATCGAATTAATCAATGGTCTGTCCAGCAGTCATCGGTGCTCGTCATGGCTCTGGTGAGAAGTACATCACGGCGATCTCTAGCACAGACAATTACATAATCTAAAAGATGCCAGTGCTTCGACCGTGGGTGCTTCCATGATATTTTAATTTTATTTTTCTGGCAAAAGAGTGTGTTAGTAATGACAAGCTTATGCTCTGCGCATTTAGTCAGAAGTAAGATTCCATTCGTGTTGCTATTGTCAACTCCTTCTTTCCCAATGATCCCCGGCCACAAATCAAAGTCACGCCCAACTCTTGCATTGAAATCGCCCAGGAGGATAATTTTATCCTCCTTTGGTATCTCTGATAAGATGGTGTCCAGCTGGGTATAAAAATTTTCCTTGATATCCTCATCTGCATCTAGTGTTGGTGCGTAAGCACTTAGGATACTTGCCTGTTGGTTTTTGGCGAGTTTTATTCGGAGAATTGAGAGTCGTTCGTTAATGCCAGTGGGAACTTCTGACAAGAGCTTCACAAGGTCGTTTTTTGATAGCAAAGCCTACCCCATGTATTCGTCGTTCTTGTTCAGGCAGTCCTTTCCAAAAGAAGGTATAACCTCCTTTTTCTTCCTTCAACTGTCCTTCTCCTGCTCTTCGAGTTTCTTGGAGTGCTGCTATATCAATATCAAAACGTCTCAGCTCCCTTGCAATAATGGCAGTCCTAAGTTCAGGGCATTCACTATCCATATTGTCTTGCAGTGTCCATATATTCCATGTTCCAAAATTCATATGTCTTTTACAACCGCTATATGGTGACCCCACTGGTCGCGGTAATCCAGTCAGGGAGAAAATGAGGCAGACTATGTTTAGAGCACCTTTTCTAGCCCCCTCCCCATATGGGGTGAGCAGAGTGGATCCTAAATAGGGCTGCTCAGTCGTGGATACAGCTGCCGAACTACTCAACTGCCTCGAACCTTGAGTCAGGACGAATGAATCCGCATCCACCGCCCATGTGCTGGTCCATGACTAGGGGCTTCCGGATTTCACAGTCCTGCCCCCGTTGCCATTCGTCAATCGCCATGGGACTTTTGGTTGGTTTGGGTTTAGTGTGGTTGGAAGACGCCTGTGCATGAATTTGTTTTATGTGTGGAGATCGGTGCACAACGATCAGCACACAACCTTCACAGAAAAAGGCTCTAATCCAATGGCATGGATACCATGACGATTGGTGACCTTTTGTCTGCTGCAGCCTTCATCCGCCTTCGCAGCTGTTGTAACAATACACCTTGTTATCTTCTGCCTGTTCTGCCGTTGAGGACTTTCTTGGATCGTTCTTTGTCTGGTTCCTCCCCCTGGACCTTACCGCCATGGGTGACCCTACCAGGAGTACATGACTCCCGACGGCTTCGCTCACAGGGTTCATTGGGAACACACAAGCCCACTCACCACAACAAGGTGACGATCCAGCAAGTGAGAACCCAGAACCAGTGTCGTGGTGAGCCAGTCCAGTGCCAGTACCAGTGGCTTCAGCTTAACTCCTGTGGTTCCAACCCTGTTCCAGTGTCTTGGGGAACCAGTCCAGTCTGCTTAGCAGTTCCAGTGGCTTAAAGTGTTCCAGTCCCAGAGGGAATCCAGTCCAGTGTTCCAGATCCAGAGGGAATCCAGATCCAGAGGGAATCCAGTCCAGTGTTCCAGTCCCAGAGGGAATCCAGATCCAGAGGGAATCCAGATCCAGAGTTCCAGTCCAGTGTTTCCTGCCTAGAAGGAATTCAGAGTTCCAGTCTCCAGAGAAGCTTGCTTAAAAGGACGCTAGTTTATTGAGCCAGCTGCTTCTGAAAATCTACCTCAATATATCAGCTTTGTGAATGACAGCAAACTGATGACTCAACCTTGTAAATAATTGTGTTTCAATAAAGATTACCTTTTAAGCTCCTGAGTAGGCTTTGTACCCACGTGAACTAGCCAAACAGGACAAGAGCTGTGTCCAAGCCTTGTCCTGCTGTAAAGGGGAACTCTGTTTTCATGAGACATGTTGTGTCCCCATACATTTCACTAGTATAATGTATGTATGTGTCCATATCTCTTATAAGTTAGTTAGTTTAACCTCTGGTTTGCTAGTAAAACTGAATTACTGTGTCGCGAAATGATGCATGTCTAAAAAGTGTGTCACCAACATGAAAATTTTGGAAAGCTCTGTGCTAGAGAAATAAAACCTGTTAGAGAAATCACATGTATTTGCATGTATTTTATTGCCCAGAACAATGTATTTGTGGACTCCACTAGTTGTAATGTGCATGTTTGTAGTGTTAGCCATGTGACTCTACAGATCTGTACAGGAACAATATGTGCACATTAGCTGTGTGGTTCTTCAGAGTTTTACAGCTTTGTACCTGCACGCTGGAAATAACTTTACACTTTCCCCTAATTGCCTGTCTAGCAACAGTCCTTCAGCCAGCATTCTGGCTGGGGAATTCTGGGAGTTGAAGTCCACACATCTTCAAGTTGCCACGTTTGAGAAACACTGTTTCAGATAGTAACCCTTTTCTAGATCCAGTGACATTGTGTGAGGGGTTTCTTTGCTTCCCCCCTCCCTCGCACTCCTCTCAGCAAGCTCTGTCACCCTCTCCAACCATACAGTTTAGGGTAATTTGATCCAAGACGCCAAAATCCAAACACCCACTCCTTGGTAGCAAACTGGTAGAAGATGTTGCTGCCCTGCAGCGGCTGTCTGGATTTTGGCAGCCAGCTCTCTAGCCCTCGTGTAGCTGAATGACAGAAACTGCTTACCCTGGATAAAGTCATAATAAACATTTATTTTAGGTAGTGCAGGGAAACTACAGCTGTCATAAAATCAGCCAAGGTGAAGTATATTTTATTAAGGGAAAATAGCATCAGGAGAGCAAGTTAGAGAACATGTTGTGCTGCTTATGAGTGGTGAAGATGTCATGGGACAAGAAGACAACACTTGTGCCAATTAATCCCAAGGAAGAGAACATGCAGATTTAATTACAGCAGCAACAAAGGGAAAAGGGCGATTAAAATCAGCTAGGTTCAAGTTGTGATAACACGGCTGTACTCCCTAGCTGCATTATTGACCACAAGGAAATGATAAAATAATTACCCCGAGCTCTTCTTTTTATTGCTCTGAAGATTGGAAACCAAAACAGAGGGAGATTTGGACAGGAAAACCAGACAGCAGAGTGAATGAATCACCCCTTTCCCGCCACTCCAAACCCTGCACGAAAACCAGGTGGTTCAGCCTGGATACACTCAGCTCTGAACCTCTGCTTTCCATTCCTGTGTCTATTAGCCTCATCATTTCCTTCTCAGCCGGTTTTGTTTAACTTAGGGCTAATTAAGTACTTGTCATTTCTCCCCTGTCCCCATCTCCCCCTTCATTTAAGGGCCCCTATATTATTTACACTGTAATACACTGTAATTCAGCAGGATTCCTGCTGAAGTCTTTAAAGAAGGCAGGCCTGAACTTACACAACAACTTCATAAGCTCATCAAAAAAATCTGGATGAGGGAGGAGATTCCAGCAGACTTTAGGGATGCCATAATTATCACTCTCTTTAAAAAGGGTGATAGAACAGACTGTGGAAACTATCGAGGCATCTCCCTTCTAGCCACAGCAGGCAAAATCCTGGCAAAGATCATCGCAAACCGTCTCCTATCTGTATCAGAAGACATCCTCCCTGAAACGCAAAATGGCTTCCGCCCTTCCAGGGGAACAGTGGATATGATCTTCACTGCACAACAGCTTCAAGAAAAATGCAAGGAGCAAAACCGCCCTCTGTACATGGTGTTTATTGATCTGACTAAAGCTTTTGATACTGTAAATTGTACTGCTCTCTGGACCATCCTTCTGAAAATCGGATGCCCTGATAAATTTGTGAACATCTTGCGGCTACTCCATGACGACATGATGGCAACAATCCTGAATAACAATGGCTCTCAAAGCGATCCATTTAAAGTGGAATCCGGCGTTAAACAGGGATGTGTTATTGCTCCAACCTTATTCGCTATCTTCATCGCTATGATTATACACCTTGTTGAAGAGAAACGTCTTACTGGTGTAGAAATTATATATCGAACAGAGAAAGCTTTTTAAACTTAGTAGGCTGAAAGCAAAAGGTAATTGCAACTTCTGTTATAGAACTTCAATATGCTGATGATAACGTAGTCTGTGCACACTCCGAGGAAGATCTTTGAACTATCCTAAACATCTTTGCAGAAGCATATGAAAAGCTCGGCCTCTCGATTAACATTAAAAAAACCAAAGTGCTTTACCAGCAAGTTCGAACCAATCCCTCTGCAGCACCATCAATCCAGCTTAAAGGTGTGTCACTAGAAAACGTCGACCACTTTTCTTATCTCGGCAGCCATCTATCTACAAAAGACGACATCGACGCTGAAATTCAGCATCGTCTGAGCTCTGCGAGTGTAGCTTTCTCCCGAATGAAGCGTAGAGTGTTTGAGGATCGGGACATTTGCAGGGAGACCAAAATGCTTGTTTACAAAGCCATTGTACTACCAACCCTTTTGTACGCCTGTGAAACATGGACCCTCTACAAACGCCACCTCCAACTTCTTGAAAGATTCCATCAACGCTGCCTCCGAAAAATTCTGCAAATTACTTGGGAAGATAGGCGGACTAATGTTAGCGTATTAGAAGAAGCGAAAACCACCAGCATTGAAACAATAATCATCCAACATAAACTTTGCTGGACTGGCCATGTTGTTCGAATGCCTGACCACCGTCTTCCAAAGCAGCTACTTTACTCCCAACTTAAGAATGGAAAACGGAATATTGGTGGACAGCAAAAGAGATTCAAAGATACTCTCAAAGCTAATTTAAAAAAATGTAATATCAGCATTGAGAACTGGGAAGCCCTAACTCATGAGCGTTTCAATTGGAGGTCATCCTTTATTAATGGCGCTATGGACTTTGAAGAAGCACGAGTACAGGGCGAAAAGGAGAAAAGAGCTAAAAGGAAGGCACGTCAGGCAAACCCTCATCATGACCGTCTCCCACCCGGAAACCTATGCCCTCATTGTGGGAGGTTGTGCGGATCCAGAATCGGCCTTTATAGCCATTTACGGATTCACCGTTAAAATTTTACCTTTGGAAGACAATCTTACTCAGCTACGAGTGATCACCAATGACAGCCACTGTCTATTATGAAAGATGAGCAGTTCTTATTTATGGCTGAAAATGCCAGAAGACTCGCATCTGGAGCTTTCTCTTTTTTGCCTTTCTGATCACCCTTCCTGGCCCAACAGTTTTTCTTTAAGTGACCATTCTTGCCACAAAAATGGCACTTGATGGGCCTCTTTGTTATTGAAAGGCTCCTCTGCTGCAGACCGCCATCTTTGCCCTGAGTTGCTTTTGAAAAATAGCCTGCCTCATTGGTGGTCTGTCTGTAATTTCTATAGGAATCTTGTCTGCTGCACTCAGACTTTATTTCCTGAATTAAATCTGAAAGAGGTTGTCTTGATCCTCTATAACTAGCAGCAGAGCTAGAAAAATTGTCAGGCAAAGAGCCTAATAAAAATCCCACTTGGATCCTGTTATCCAAAATCACATCATTGCAAGGAAGCTTGTGCAGCAATGATTGAAAATTAGAAACATGCTCATCTATGTTTCCATTTTTCTGGAATTTTAAATTGGATAACTTCCTCACCAAATTAATAACTTGGGAATCACCTCCCTCTCCATAGAGTTTAAACAATTCCTCCATCATCCCTCTTGCAGTATCTCTGTGCTAGATTTGAACCAGCATTTGTGCACTTAGGGAATTCATGATCAAGCCTTGGAGCTTAAGATCATTGGCCATCCAGCTTGTATATGCTGCTGAGTCTGGACTAGGAGGATTTTCATTCAAAATGCTGTGCAGATTAAAAATCCTTGCCTGCCTTTCCACCTATATCTTCCAGGGATAAAACTCTCCAGGTTTTAGTTTAAACATCACTGGACTGTGAGGCAGGAGCACACTGTCCATCTTGTCTAAGCAAAAAAAAAAAAAAGATTTGAAAATCACTTCAAAAAAAAATTCTTCCCTTTGTGCTTAAGGCTAATTCCTGGTGTAAGAAACCTCTTCAGTAGCTAGACTGAATTATTCTCTCACAAAAACAACAATGCTCATGCAAAACCAGAAAAAAAGAAAATTTCTGCTCAAAAACAAAACAAGGGAAAAGGAAAAATTCCCGCTGTTTAAAACACAAAATCTATTTCTGAAAAATCCTGGGCCCATAACCCTTTGAAGCCCATTCAGCAGTCTGTTAGAACTACTGAAATGGAGCAGAGCTGCAAAGTTCATGTACAGATAAAGAATATTGTTTAAAAACGGAGCCCATGAGCATATTAGAGAGATCCAGGTTAATCTTACACCCTTAGCCCACCCAAGCATAAAGAAACACACACTTAGACATGGCAGGCATGTAAAGTAAGTACAAAAGAGTCCTTACGTTTATTCATTCCAGGTACAGCATTTTTGGTAGATAAATGATGTTCCATTTCTTCTTTGTTTCCCTAAACTTAATACGTCTTGCCCTGCTTGCTGCAAGAGATGTGTGTAGAAAGGGGGGGAAATCTCCTAGGCCCATCCATGGCCTAGAATGGAGCAGCACACACCCATGTGCTTGCTCCCAGTCCAAGGAGAAGAGGAAGTGGGAGTGGCCACAAACAGCTTCCTCAAAAGCATGGAGAGCTTGCATCCTAGAGCAGCCATCCATGTGCTGATGAGGCATGCTGGATTTGCTAGAATCTCCAACATTATTAATATGCGTGAAGAAGGAGGTCGAAACAGAAGCCCACCAATCAATTTATCTTCAGTAACTCATGGTTTTAGGTCACAGCCGGGGGCTTTCCCACATTTCAGCTGGTGAATTAATTTAAGAATCTCTGAGTGGGAGACTGGGGGCTGGGTAGGAATACTGTGCAAAGGGGAAGGGCTATAAAGTGTCCTGTAGAACTCTTCCAATATGGCAGCTGGAATCCTAGCCTCCAAGCACTGCCTCTAGCAGATTTTCCAGCTGAAAAGGCAAAGTCTTGCCAGATATGGCTTCTATTGTGCTTGCAATGGGATGGTTGGGAACACACAGCGTTTACGTCCATGAAGTTCTCTTTCCTGTGCAGTTCAAAATGCAACTCTCTTGATATCTGGAAATAGCAACTTATTTTATTGTAAACCGCCTTGGGGGAGTGGGCGGTGATAAATCTAATAAATAAATAAATAAATAAAATAAATAAACTAGACAAACCCTGCAAACAACTGCATTTGTCAAACACAGACAAACTCAGCAAAACAATGTCTTAGATTCCATACATACCACATCCGTTTGGGCTTCACACAAGATATTATCATTTCTCCCCACGTGCCTCCAAAATACTGTGCCTAGACCTCCTGGGTCTGCAACAGTTGCTAGTTTGTGTGACCATAACGGGTTCACCGGCGGTGCATCTTCCTTCCTATTTCATTTAGATGTAACTTCTGTAGCCTGAGTCTACACCTGTAGACAGCTGCTCTCAGCCTTTTTGTTATACCCCCATGGCCTGCCCACAGATGCTTTGTTCCCTGAGCCTAGTTGCTACTTTCAGTAGAAAAGAAGTATGGCATAGCAGTGAAAAGCGTGAGCTGCAAAGCAGGAGGTTCAGGTTGTTAATCTTATTTTTCCTCTGCACTCAGCATAGAACAACCCTGTTTGAGTACTGCATGAAAAATACAAGTATTGGACTGTAGGTGTTTTGAGAACTATTGGGGCTTAAGGGAATTAAGGGATGATATTCTGGAGGTGACAGACTCGACCTTGGGGGAGCTGGGGGTGGCAACGGCTGACAGGAAGCTCTGGCGTGGGCTGGTCCATGAAGTCACGAAGAGTCGGAAGCGACTGAACGAATAAACGAATAAACAACAAAAGGGAATTAAAACCCCAAATATCTGCAGGGTATACAGGTATCTGGGACCAGATCCTGACAGTAGTTGTTGCTGTTTGTGAAAGGATGTTTGTGGAAGGAGCTGTTTGAAATAGAGAGGTGGTGGAATTGAAGTGGATTT
Source organism: Charina bottae (assembly GCA_023362775.1). Taxonomy (NCBI): domain Eukaryota; kingdom Metazoa; phylum Chordata; class Lepidosauria; order Squamata; family Charinaidae; genus Charina; species Charina bottae. Next base: position 10,920,508 of record JALMGJ010000021.1, on the reverse strand, counting down.
AATAGAAATCTATTTCTATTTATAGCTTTTCTGGACTAAATCATCTTTTAGATGCCATACCGCCTCTTTGTTCAAAGTAATTTTCCTGAAAGTGTGAGTGGGAACCTGCTGCAATTTTGGATTTCTTCCTGTTGTATCTTTCCACTGTGGCCCACTGAGTGCCTGTCTGGGAGAAGGACCCTTCCTAAGTGCTGCATCTGAAATGCTTACTGGACATGTAATAAATCTTACAAATAAAATACAATTCTGCACATTTTTCTTACGGTTCATTGAAGATTTCCTTCATAGTGTCTACCTGAGGTGATGCGTTTATTGAGAATCTGTTGGCATGTTGTTGTTTAACAGCCCCTAGTATAGACATGTTTTGCGAATTTATGTTGGGGGAGTTTCATGATAATTTTGAGTGAGTTTAATGCCTACCAGGGCAAGGTTGACACATTCCCCTTTGCTTGAGGTCTTCTGAAAGAGACAAACCCAGATCAGAGACTTCTAAAGAAGTTGCCTTCTCCAGGAACAGGTAACTCTGCCATGGGATTACACTGAGAGAGCTGGAATAGGGAAAAGTGGTTAACTTCCTCTGAGTGTGTCCTTTCTGGACTCCAAAAAGCCTTTCCTTTCCTGTGTCCTAGCCACTACAATCTCAGAGCTGGAAGGTCATCCTGTCCAAGGCAGAAAATCTACTAACCACATCACCTCTGAATTGGTGGCTGCTGTCCAGAATGAGAATTTGGAATAAAAAGGAGCCCATTGTCTTGCCAGGCTTTCTTTAAAAAGCAGCTCAGACCACCAGGAAGTGCTTTTTTTTTCATGTTTAGCCAGAGTCCCTTTCCTCGTAATCTCAATGCCGTGGTTAAAGCAGGATTCCCCAACATGGTGCCTTCCTGATGTATTGGAATTGGTTGGGAATTCGGGGCACCAGCACTAGAGAATGTGGAGCAGCAGAAAAACTGCCCTGTCATCTTCATTATTTTAAGGCTCGCCGGTCATTGGGCCTCTTAACCATCTCTCCTCCAGGCTCAGCTCCTTCAAGCATGAAATTAGTTTCCAGTTCTTTCATGGAAGCCTTGGGTGCTTCCCAGCAGGAAGCTTCTGGGTCACCCAGCCTGTGTAGCTAAATAGCATCTTTCAAGATCCACTAATCCATGGGCTGTAATGCTGGGCTTTGGTTGTGCTGCTGACCACAACTAGGAAACCACAACCCCCGCCTGTGCCAATCCAGAGGTTGCTCCCTAAACAAAGGGAAGTTATTAATTGTGCACTGATGGAAGAGTCCACTGGCAAAGGCATCTGGCAAAGGCATCTGGCAGGGAAAGACATGACCAGCAGCTGCATGAAACATTTATCCTGGTGCAGCCACTGACATGCCACTAATTATCCAATTGAGGCAAGGTAGTATTATAGGCTTGGAAGAATAACCGACTGGGAATGGAGCAGAGTCACAATTATCTAAAATGCAATGGTGACTCGAGAGACCGATGAGGAGTAACGGAGCTGGGTTCCAAACTGTATGTGGTTCTCAGAGATGGATAAGCTCATTGCCAAGACAGCGCTTATCTAGGAATGGAATGAAAAATGGAGGGAGCATCAGGAAGCCCCACAGAATGGTACCTTCTCTTAAGTTACGTCTGCAGAACCAAAGGTCTCCCTAACCCCAACCTTGATTTCAGGGAATATGTGATTCATTCGCAATGCGCTCTTTTAAAATATCCATCCGTAGCATCTGCCTTTGTCTCTCTTAAACAATTTGAAAATAAATAAATAAATAAATCTGAAAAAAGAGAATGAAGCAATGTTCTTTCACATGGCTGAGATGCCAGTGAGACACAATTTTAAAAAAAATGTAATTAAATGACCATCGAAAGAGAAATAATCTTATCAGTTGCCAGTAAGGCCTTGACTGGATTCATGTTAAGGTCTAAAGTGGGCTGCTGATTTGTGGTTTACCATATTGTAGTAATTTGAAAATCATGATTCATAGCTCAGTATGTTGTGTGAAGAAGCTAACTATGGTTTATTCAATAAAGCGGGTGTAAGCAAATCATACCTTAGTTCAACCAAGCTCTACGTTCAGTAGATGATAATAAGTTTCATATTGGCATGGTTCTGGGAAGGGAGATTCTTCTTATGACTGACATAACTAAGTTTGGTTTTTGGGTAAAGCATTTTTCTGCAAAATAATCCCCAAACTACCAGCTACCACCCTGCAAGATTCTTCTGTGGTACTCATCCCACAGGTTGTTGTGGAGGAAGAAAGGCTCTGTTGGGTTGTAGAGGGGTGGCAAGAGAAAGTGTGGACATTTGGGATCCAGTTTTCCATTCATGCCTTTATACCAGAACTCACATAAATAAATATAAAAAGGTAAAGGTCCCCCCCGCACATTTGTGCAGTCGTGTCCGACTCTAGGGGCCGGTGCTCATCTCCATTTGTTAGCCGAAGAGCCAGCGTTGTCCGAAGACGCTTCCACGGTCATGTGGCCAGCATGACGCGCACGGAACGCTGTTACCTACCCACCGAAGTGGTACCTATTCATCTACTTGCATTTGCATGCTTTCGAATTGCTAGGTTGGCAAGAGCTGGAGCTAGTGCGGGAGCTCACTCCATCACGCGGGGCTAGGGATTCGAACCTCCAAACTTGCGATCTTCCGATCGACAAGCCTGGCGTCTTACCCACTGTACATATAAATATACCTATTTATATTTTCCTCTATTACCTGTGAAAAGAATGAATGTGGGTTGCTCAGTGCAAATCAACATCATGCCAAAATGAAAAAATGTTAACCAATTACTTGTCCACTGCCATCCAAACCCTTCACTCCTTTCAAGACTGATGTCAGCCTTCCCAGGTAGTCCAGACAGGAAACACGACCAGATGAGCTAATTCTACTTTATTGTAAGGCTACATTAACAGAATCTTGCAAGTCTGAAAGTGCAATTCTCCCACCGTCTCCTTTACAGCCTGAGAAACTAGGGAGGGTCCCTTCTGAGCCTCTTGCTCCACCCACTATCCAGCTGCAGGCTATGTCCTCTCTTATCTGACCGCTCCATAGGCAGCGTCTCTTCGCCTGTCTCCCAAGTCTTTCCCACATACCATTATGCTGTCTGGGGTGCTTTAATTTGGATCCTTGCACTGAGCAGAGCAGCTGGACTCAGGGATCCCAACTAGATGATATTCTATGGTATTTTGCAAAGCTTTAATTTGTGTGTGGAGGGGAGATAGAATGAAAGAGAAACAAATATGCACATGAACTCAGGTATCTGGTTCTTTACAAATTAAACAATGCAGGACTTTGGATTTCCTCTGCAGAACAACGCCCCACCATTTAAAGATTGCTTTCTTTTAAACATTTTTTAAAAATGAAGTTTGTTCTCCTTTGCAGTCCACATCACTTAGATTTTTTAAAAAATTAAGAGACTCCTTATTTTCTTCTCTCTTATAGAAGGTCCTTCTACCAACACAAAGGAAACTATTCTGAAAACGCTACAGTACGTCCATCAGCATCCATATCATGTGGGTCAGGCTTATCAGAGGAAGGTCCCCCAAGCTTCCTCCATCCTCCTCTTTTGGCCAGAGAAATGTTCTCTCCCAGGAATCCATGTCCTGGCTGATTCCAAGAAACATAAATCAACCTTTGGCACAACCTCCAACGGGAAGCAAATTGAAAACATCCAGACTTGATGTGGCTGCAGTGCAGGACACAGGAGCGAGAGTTGATCTGCCTCAGCTATATATGCCACATCACTGCCCTTCCCTGGGGAAAAGCAATTGCATGTCAGACTTGTGGGAGGACAATATAAAGGTAAAACCTGCATTCACTGCCTCCTTTATATTACTTGCATGCAAGGACAAGTCTGGATGTATATGTATATGTATATGTATATGTATATGTATATGTATATGTATATGTATATGTATATGTATATGTATATGTATATGTATATGTATATGTATATGTATATGTATATGTATATGTATATGTAAAAAAACTGGTGAGTCTGGTGAGTGTCAAAGCCACTGTCCTGGATGAGGCCCAGAGCATCCAGCAGTACATCATTAAGATGGTACCCAGAGATGAGCTGCTGAGAGAATGCCTGAGGCAGCAGCAGACATGGAAGGAAGATCAAGCAGAGGAAGTGCCATGGCAAGACAAGACCCTGCATGGGATGTACCATCGACAGATAGCTGTTGTATTATCTGTAAACAACTCTGGTGAAAGTACTGTTCTGATCACTATATCAAAAAAAAAAAAAATGCAGAAAAGAGCAAGCAAAATCATCAGCACAACTATCCCACGAGGAGGAGTTATATCAATGGGGAGATTTTTGGTTCCCCCACTTGGTTTCAAAACTAAGGCTGTGTTTGACTTCCATATTTCCTGGGTTCACACAACACTGAACCATAAATGGTTGGGTTCGTCATTTGCTCAGATAAAATGTAGTTGGTTTCTGTGGTTCAGTGTGCTGTATGGACCCAACCCAAGTCAACCAAAATTCAGCTGGAGCCTTATGAGTAACCGTGTTCACAGGAATGGGGAGAGAAATCTCAGCTCATAAAATTAAAGTACAGCAGAACCATAAATACATCCTGGCCTTGTATGCCTAGATCGTCACTGAAGCCAGCTCTCCAGGCTGGTAAAACCCACAGATTAGGCATTTAGCCTGTTTACCTCGAGTCCTCTAGGTAGTCAGAATTTAGCTCTTCCTTCTCAAGGAATGGGAAGCAGCCCCCGCTTTCCTCCAAGTTTCTGGCTGGAGGGATCCAGGCGATCAGATTTCCTTGATTTCTCTCAGGCTGGAGGGAGGAAGGCTAATTGGAAACAGCTACCTTGATGCTGCCATTTCTGCCCACTCGGTTGTGGGGAGAGGTGATGGCAGTCTGAGGCTCCCATTTCAAGACTAAGGGGGAAGGGTCTGCGTTTGCAAAGGCACTGACAGATGAAGGCTGGGCTTTGGTCCAAGACCTATAGAGCGAATGTATGCAGACTATACACACAGAGTCTGGAGGCCAAGGATACACACAGAGGCATTCTTCCTAGACCCCCTCCCAGCTCTGCAAAAGGCCTTCACTGAGGAACGTCACTGAGACCTCCCTCCATCTCTGTTCATCTTCTCCTTAGCAGTTATTTCTTCAGCAAAAACCTTGCTGAGTGAACTTCACTTTACAGGACCTGTTCCACCATTGCTATCTAACCCTGCGGCTTGAAAAGGGTTTCTGCTCGCAATTGCAGGCCCCTCCAGCTTTCTCTGTTTAGTAAGGATGGTGTGTGTTCCCTGGAATCCATTCTGGTTGAACAAATCACTCTCTTGCTATTGTGCATCTATTTATCTTTAGTTTGGGGATTGCTTGGGCTGGGGCGAGAAACAAAAAGCTTGTTGAGAGTAGCTACAGGTTTCATTGTTCAGAGTTTAAACCCCTTGCCCTGGTTTTCTGGAAATTAAATCTCTAGGAGTCAAGTTACTTTTCCGGTGTATCCATTAGTGCATTGGCTATAGCAGGTATAGATGTCTTCCAGGCCTCCTCCAACAATCCCCCAGTGTATGTTCCTCTTCCATTAGAATCGTTATCACATGAGCAAAAAAGAGTGTGTGTGTGTGTGTGTGTACAGTTTTCTTGGCAGCATTTTCAGAAGTGGCTTGCCGTTTCCTTCTTCCTAGGGCTGAGAGAGAGTGAGTGGCCCAAAGTCACCCAGCTGTCATTGTGTCTAAGGCAGGACTAGAGCTCACAGTCCCCCAGCTTCTAGCCTGGTGCCTTAACCACTACACCAAGTGTGGGCACGCGCGCACACACACACACACACACACAGAGAGAATGTTGGCATAAGGTAGACTGTTCATCTCAGTCTATGCACTGAAAAAGTTCAGCTTACTCTAAAAACAAAAGGTCAAAAAATAGACGATATTTAATTCAAATTCCTGAATTCCTGTGTAAACATTTTAAAAAGATGTATAGGAAGTGTGCAAAACACCCACCTGCATGGTCCCAAGAACTCAGAGAAGGGAATGGGGTGGGGGTGCAGAAGGGCAATGGACGTCACTGAAGATCTGGAAGTTCCAAACCCTCCAAGTTCAAATCAAGTGAGAGACACATTTATCGCTAAACGATGGAATGCTGGTTCACCTATCCATTTTGCTATTTTCATATAGCTCTGAAGCTCAGGCCAAGCAGGTTGTTGATTTATATACATTTTCCCCCCTAGAGACCAGAATGAAAGTCCCATCCTCATGGAGATGTCTTGCTAACTGTTTTTAAAGGATATCACCTCATGATGTTGCCATCATTTCATCCCCCGTTCATCCTGAAGGCCAAATTCATCTTTACCTGTTCTACTTTTAAAGTAGTGTTTTCCCTCTTCTCCTGACACAAGGCTTGTCTTACAAATGATCTACAACATGTCACTGATGATATTGGTAATTGTGTTGTCAGAAACTGGGATTTTCTACTGGCCACTTGAGTATGCTTTGGGCTCATCCCTTCCCCCCTGGTCACTGGGTGGTGTCCTTCTCAAGGCCATTTTGGCTTGGACTGAAGAAGAGCCTGGACATTTGGCCTCTGCAGAGAGATCTGTTCATGTTATGCCTGACCAGCACATTCTAAAGCACCTGTCAGCTCTTACATGGGCACCTTATATACATGTGTTTATTGCTGTTTTGAAAGAACGCTAGATCTGTTTGCTACCCATGTATCTAGCAGTTGTTGGAAAGGCCACTGAACCTGTATATGAAAACAGGACCAGAGTTCCTGGACGAGAGTGCTAGCCCAGAAGGCCAAGGAAAAAGAAAGCCGGTTTCTGACACTCATGCAATTATGGTTTCATCCTAAATGAGTGCATTACTGTACAATTTCTACTTTATATGACTCTACTCTACTTTGTATGACTCGACTCTACTGTTTTTATTTGTTGGGGCATTGCCATTTGATCCACTCTTACACCATTTTGCATACTTTGGGGAACTGCCACTTCCACTCACTACCAGCATTACCATTCTCTTGAGCACTTACTGATTCTGGATATATTGAAGCTAGGGTGAAATTGACAAAAGTTCCTTCTGTTTCTCCTTTTAGCCTGATTGACAAGTCACAGGCACAGTGGAGGGGTGCCCGAAACAGGAGGGCTATGCCGGATGCTCTTAACAACCCTCTAGTGCACAGATGCCCAGTCACCCAGGCATTTTTTGAATGCAGAAATAGACTGGCTGACAGGTTGGTGGAGTGGAGAAGAGGTGCAGAATGAAGCAGAAGGAACATTGCCTGATGCATCAGTAAGATGTCACTCAGGCAAGCTGAAAGATGGCTAAAAGTCCTAGACACCTGCCTCAGTCATCCAAGCCTGTCCCACCACATGCTAAGGACAGCAATTGGCTGCTTTTCCTGTTGGCACATGACACCGAGTGGGCGCAGAAATGCCACCAGGGGAGTCCTCCAATTGCTGGCCTTAAAGTCTTCTGCACTAAACTGTAAGGGCTGCACTAGCCACCAGCTGCATCTCTGAGGCAGAATAGGGCTCAGTCATTGGGGCAGTACAATTAATGTCAGCATATTTTCCAATCAGTTCGAAGACATGCATGCTAATGTGGCCGTGATAAAGAGCCCTCTTAGTCAACTACTGAGATTTCTGGATAGGGAAAAGCAGAATATTATTATTAAAAATGAGAACAGTGGAGACTGTGCTTTTTATCTTAAATATATTAAAATAACAACACATGTGTTACTTGTCTATGTATTCATTCTCTCCCCACCCCCATTTTAAAGGTGCAAATACAATTGAGAAAGTGTGTTACTGACTACAAAGCTTAGCCAGTCAGTGCTCTCCACTTCTAACCATTCCCTAATTCAAAGTGACCAACTGCAGGAAGGTTTTTTTTTTTTAGAGTTCAGCTTATGTATTTCCAAAACAGCCTATGCATTTCCAAAGAGGCCAGACCTTTACAGTTTCAAACAACTGCAGTTTGTGATCAGAGAAGGTCCTTTGTGGTTTTTCTGAGTGATTAACACACCAAATACCTGGACTGTGTCACTGGAATACTGCTTCCCCAAGAGATGATTTCTCCAGCAAAGGAGATCGTTACCTTGTCGTGGTGCTGGAGCTTGAGCACCTCAATGAGCACCATGAGCTAAACCGTGAAGGGACACCCAAGACGGGAAGGTCATGGCAGAGAGGTCAGACTAAATACGATCCCTGGGGAAGGTAACGGCAACCCACCCCAGTATTCTTGCCGTGAAAACTTAAATGGATCAGTACAACCAGAGATATGTCGGTATACCATCGGAAGATGGGACTCCCAGGTCGGATGGCGACGGCCGACAGGAAGCTCTGGCGTGGGCTGGTCCATGAAGTCATGAAGAGTCGGAAGCGACTGAACGAATAAACAACAAAAAAAAAGAGAGAGATGATTTTGCTGTTTCTTGCTGTAGAGCTAGTCCTAGTGGCTCTATATTGCTTCTGAAGAGGAAAACCTGGTCTACCCTGAGCCTTGGATGCATTTCCCACATCTATAATTTTTGGTAAATAATTTCACAACCACTTTAGCTAAAGCCTAGTTGAGGTTACCCAACTAGAGAGAGCAGCTGGCTCCAGAAAGTTAAACATGCTGTTAGAATGAGGGAGGATGTTCCAGTTGGAAAGCAGCTATAAAGGATTCTGCAAAACAGAATGACAACAAATGCATGCCACTGTTTTTCTTGAGTGGCGCCAGTCAGGTCTCCCAACTTGGCATAACCTGTACAATGTCTGGGCTCTAGAAAAAAAATGGTGAAGTACCAAACTGTTATGCTTGGTGACTGAACAGGAGGAGAGAGTTAGCAGAGATACTGGGAAGACTTGCTGGAAATACCCACTCTGCCTACTTGCTTGAATCAAATCATTATACAGATCCCTTCGTGCAGATTGTATGCAAAGAGGGACAGTTTTAGTTGTCTTTTAGTTGTCACTAGACCTGCCTTCCCCAACCTAGACATCCTCTAAATGCATGGACTTCATTTCCCATTATTCTCTGCAATGACTGTGCTGGCTTGGGAATTCTGAGAGTTGACGTCCATACATCCAGAAGATACCCTAACTAGGGATGGATAAGTTAGACCAGGACAATTGGTTGCTTTCACAAGGAAGAAGCATATCCAGGGCTCTTAGTCTTTATTTTCTTATGAAAATTCTAATTTAATGTCAGCATATTGCTGAAGAAGCTAAGATCTGTTAATCTGATTTTTCTTTCCCAACACATATGGCCAGATGCTTTGCAGCATTCGAGAGCAAGGGATCAAATTGATGGCTTCTCTCTATCTTGTACGTACGTAGATAAAGACGTCAGTGGGATCAGAAACTCTTGTCAAAATGAGGAAAGCAGTGTTACACTGTCACGATGCAAGCTCTGCCTCTTTTGTACACATATACAACATCTTGCTGCTTCTGTCATTTCCTCCCCCGTTTCCCAGGACAATGCCTCTGTACATAAAGATGCATTACCATGAATAGGGAGGTTCTAGTACAGAGCTTTCCAAACTTTTCATGTTGGTGACACACTTTTTAGACATGCATCATTTCATGACACACTCTTACAGCAGGGCATCATTTCGCGACACACTCTTATAGCAGGGCACAAGGCAGGCACTAGGACCTGCGCGGAATCACAGCAGGTTTGGAGGCAGCCAGGCACAAGGCAGGCACTAGGACCTGCACGGAATCACAGCAGGTTTGGAGGCAGCCAGGCACAAGGCAGGCACTAGGACCTGCGTGGAATCCTGGCAGGGCTCGGAGGCAGCAGCAGCGCGACACAGACACTGCAGCCGACACACTAACGTGTTGCGACACACAGTTTGGAAAGCTCTGTTCTAGTACGTAGCTGTTGTTAATAGTCACTGAAGGATCTATCCTCCATTAATTGCTTTAATACATCTTGATCATCTAATTGCTTATATTTTTAACCCTATTATTGCAAACCACCCAAAATGTTGGGAGCTGGGTGGCATGTAAAATATACTGTATGTAATAAATAAATACAAGAAAACAAGTTCTCTGCTGTCTTCCATTGTAAGCCGGTGGCCACCAGTCCATATCCTGGACATGCTGAGTGCAAGACTCCTCCCTTTTGTCAGTTTCGAACTCCAAAATTGGATCCACCGAGGCCCAAGTGCAACGGGGGATGATGGAAGAGGCACAAGGAACTGATTAGTGGCCGGAAATTACAGCCCCAACACGAGAAGTGTCAGGAACAGGGTGAAGCCCTGGATTGGTTCCCTGCTTCCAAGATCCTTCTTCCTCTGACTTCTGCCCCCTGCCTCTTAGAAGCCAGAAATCTCCTGGCATTCGACAAGAGGGCCTCATGCGTGGGTGGGAGGCTCCAGTAAATCGAGGCAAATCGAAGTTCTGAAAGGGCCAGAGCGCTCTGAGAACAATGCCTGGAGGACTTTGATTTTTTTCCCCAAAAGTTCCTCATCAGGCAGTACCAGTGGTGACATTTGGTGTTTTTGAGCAGCAATTGTTTGAGGTGGAGGGAGCACAGATTCCTTAGCACTTGCTCTGTCTGCATTCCCAGCCCTGTTCCCCTTCCCTCCCCCCCTGCCCCCTCAGCATTACTCAGCTCACATGGAATCCATTTGTCTCTGGCATAGTTCAGGCACATTTGCACTTGAGGGATTTATCTTGTGTTTGCCTAGCGGTGAAGTCAACAAACTCAGACGTGAAGTGGTCCCAGCTGTTTGCAAAGGTCCTATCCTGGCCCCTCCTCAGCCACACTCTCTTCTCCAAGACGATGATTTCATGCTGGCCGAAAGGACCAAAATGGTTTATGGGGAGGCTCCTGTGTTAAATAGAGTGGAACTGGCTTAGTCCCAGGTTAACAAACTTAGAATGGATCGCAATGAGTTGTTCTTAGGGAAGGGATGGGAAAAGGGTAAGCATCTCTAGGGCTTGAAATAGGAATTCACTGGATTCAGGTTAAAGCAGAAACAGCCCACGTGCTTGCCTGCATCTGCACACACACTTTATGATTCTAGCTTGAATGTCCTTTGGGAAGAAGGCCCTGACTTTTCTTGCACAAAATTTATGATTCCTTTAAAATAGTTTTTACACCCTTTTCCCAGTCAGAACCCTCACAAAAAGAATTAAAAAGAATTCTGTGGTATTTGTATTGCTGCTTTTATTTTCTACTTTACTGTTTTTGTCTTTATGGCTTATTTTATGCACGGTTTCATTATTTTATTGTTCAGTTTAACTTGTATATTTTATATAACATGTTCAGTAAATGTACTGTATGTTCCTTACCAATCTTTTCCAAATCTATTGTGAACCACTTTGAGCATACTGTACTAAATAAATGTTTCAAATAAACAAATATAAATACAATTGATATCTTAATTTAAAATCAAGATTGGAAATTCAGTATGAACATTTTACATTTCAATCCAGAAAAGAGAGAAACAGAAAATAAATAAAATCAGCAAAAGCCTAGAAAATATCTGGAACTTCACTCTGTGAATTCAGCTGTTGAAGTTTGTATATCACATTATGTATGAACCAAATAATCATGGCTTAGTCAATAAATCATGATTAAAACAAACCACTTTGATCTGAGAAGCCAACCAATGCCTCAGGAGTAGTTTGTCTTGCTCTTAATTGTTCTTAGTGTACTTCCTGGTTTGGAAGATATCATCCATGGACTTCTTTAACTTGGAGGAATCTGCAATCAACTGTTATTTACCAGGAACTTTCCCTGTTTTCTAGAATCTTCCCAGATAAATCACTTTCCATGTTTCATTCCTGTTCTGCCTTCTAAATATTTTTTAAAGAATTAGATTATGCAGTGCAAAATGCACTGTAACTTCCTTTCTACCTTCACCACCTCAGATGATAAATGTTGCTATATGTCTTTCAGTTGCAGCTATTTTATAGGAAGTAAAATCTGATTTTTCTCAATATTAAATACTCTTCTGATTTTCAAGGAAATTGTTATAGCTATTTCGCACTCACAGTTTCACTTTGCTTCACAAAGCAATAATGGGCAGGTTGGCTGGGGCAGTGTAAATGAATATAGGAAAAGTCACCCTGAGGAATGTATTTTAAATGATGTCCTCAAGTGGTATGCATTCATTCATTCATTCATTCATTCATTCATTCATTCATTCATTCATTCATTCATTCATTTATTTTCTATCCCGCCTTTATTATTTTTATAAATAACTCAAGGCAGCGAACATACCTAATACTCCTTCCTCCTCCTATTTTCCCCACAATAGAAACCCTGTGAGGTGAGTTGGGCTGAGAGACAGGGACTGGCCCAAGGTCACCCAGCCGGCTTTCACGCCTAAGGCGGGACTAGAACTCTCAGTCTCCTGGTTTCTAGCCTGTTGCCTTAACCACTAGACCAAACTGGCTCTCTGCCTTTGGCTGGTGAGTGCTCTTTGAAGTATAAAGGACCCCAAAAGTCTGCTATTTTCAAATATGAAATGCAAAAGGGTAAAAATTAGGGGTGTGCAATATACATCATCTCACATTTGAAATGTCGTGTTTCACACTAGAAAAAGCTGTTCCAGGCAATGCCAGTTCAGGTTTGGCTCAGCAGACCCCTCCTGGTAACTCAGAACAACTTGTTTCAAACTTGAAACAGCTGCTTTGAGCTCAAAGCATAGAATTTTGTGATCAAAATGTGTGTATACCTAGGATACATGCCAGCTGGGATGTGCAAAGGAGAGTCCATAGATGCTTTTGCTGACCTTCTCCAGATGTGGCCCAAGTTTGGGCTATCTTAGGCAAAGCAGCAGATGTCCTCTTGTCAAGACACAAAATATCCAAGTCCTGTCAAGCTTGTTGGTTGGTTTGTATATTTATTTCTTCAACTGATATGCTGCTCGTATCCCCAAAAGACTGTGTGGCTTACAATAATACAGGGCTTTCCAAAGTTTTTCCGCAGCGACACACCAACCGCCGTTGGTGTGTCGCCGCAGGAAAACCCGGAAGTGCCGCCGTTGCAGCAGCACACAAAAACCCGGAAGCGCTGCTGCCGCTTTCGGGTTTTTGCGCGCCGCCGTTGCTGTGTCGCCGTGGGAAAACCCGGAAGCGCTGATGATGATCAGCGCTTCCGGGTTGTGTGGCGACACACCAGACTGTATGTGGCGACACACTTTTGTGTCGCAACACACAGTTTGGAAAGCTCTGCAATAATACAAAAGGATAATAAAAAGAATTAAAAGGTACCCACTTACCCCACAACTTCCAGATCCAAAAGCAACAATTGCCAGTTCAATCCCAAAGCAACACTTCTATTGGGAGGGGAGGCTGCATACCAACAATCCCCGAGGCTTTCCAGGACACCAACAGGATTGGTGATGACCTGATCTCAGGTGGAACACTATTCTAAAGGAGAAAGGCATGCCCTCCCCTTCAAGGATGCGATTTGAATGGTGCTTTCCCTGCTGGATCTTGTAAGATGGGAGGAGAAGTCACTCCCACAGGTACCCAGGTCCTGAGCCGTATGAGGCTTAAAAAGTGACAATCAGCAACTTGAATTGCATCCAGAAGCCAACCAGCCATCAGTGCAGTAGTGGCGGTGCCACGTAACTTTTCACGCTACTGCATTCTAGACCAACTGTAGCTTCTGGGTGATCTTCAGCCCCATGTAAAGCAGGTTACACACAAGGTGTCCTAGGCACGAGTGCCTGTGAGCAGGCACCTCCTGATCCAGTTCTGGTACTTGAAGTATTTCCCCTTCCTTAGCTATAAACCGCCCCCCTCCTCCTCCCAGTAATCATTTGCTTCTCCCTCATGTGATTCAAAATCATTTGCCTGTGGCAGCATCTTTATTATCTTTAACTTTCAACTTATATCACCGCCCATCTCCCCCCATAGAGGGGACTCTAGGCGGTTTACAACAAGTTAGCAATTAAAAGATATAAAAACATATAAAATACAATAAACAATATATATAACCAACCATAAGTTAATTAAAAATATATAAAACCCAAGAGGCTCTGATGTCATATTTAAAAGAACTCTATGGCGCAAGCCATCCCCATGAGGAGCTATCACTCTTCCCATCCCAAGTGAGGTGGCAGAGCCAGGTCTTCAGTTGCTTTCGGAAGGTCATAAGTGTGGGGGCTTGCCTCACCTCCAGGGGCAGAATATTCCAGAGGGCGGGTGCCACTGCAGAGAAGGCCCGCCTCCTGGACCCCGTCAGATGAAGCTCTCTTACAGACGGGGTCCGTAGCAAGCCCTCTCTGTGTAACCGGGTGGGGTGGGTCGATACTCTGGGGATGAGGCGGTCCCTTAGGTAACCTGGTCCCATGCCATGTAGGGCTTTAAAGGTGACAACCAACACCTTGAATTGGACCCGGAAGCAAACTGGTAACCAATGCAGCTCGCGCAGCAGAGGTGTCACATGTGCCGATCTTGGGGCACCCATAACTGCGTGCGCAGCCGCATTCTGGACCAGTTGAAGCTTCCGGATACTCTTCAAGGGTAGCCCCATGTAGAGTGCATTGCAATAGTCTATATGGGAGATGACCAGGGCATGAGTGACTGTACGGAGGGCATCTCAGTCCAGGAAAGGGCGTAGCTGGTGTACAACTCGAAGTTGCACAAATGCCCTTCTGGCCACGACTGCCACCTGCTCTTCCAGCAGGAGTTGTGAGTCCAGAAGGACCCCCAGGTTCCGCACTGTATCTGAACGGGGTAGTGCCACCCCATCCAGATCTAGAGATGACAACTCTCTGGATCTCGAGGCACCATCAATCCACAGCCACTCCATCTTACCAGGGTTCAGCTGAAGCCTGTTGTTCCCCATCCAGGCCCCCACAGCCTTCAGACACTGAGAAAGGGCAGCCACTGCATCACTTACCTCACCCGGGATGGAGATATATAATCGAGTATCATCAGCATACTGATGATACCTCATCCCGTGTTGGCGGATGATCTCACCCAGCGGTTTCATGTAGATATTAAATAAGAGAGGGGAGAGAACCGAACCCTGCGGCACCCCACAGAGTAGGGGCCGAGGGTCGGAGCTCTCATCTCCTATTACCACCGATTGGGATCGGTCTCGGAGGAAGGAGGTGAACCAGCGCAAGACCACGCCGCCCACTCCCAACTCCTGGAGCCGTGCCAAAAGGATACCATGGTCAATGGTATCGAAAGCCGCTGAGAGGTCAAGAAGAGCCAGGATGGATGCACTGCCTCCATCCCGCGCTCGCCAGAGATCATCTGTAAGTGCGACCAATGCAGTTTCCACACCATATCCCGGCCTGAACCCTGACTGAAAGGGGTCTAGATAATCCGTATCATCCAGGGTCCTCTGGAGCTGTAATGCCACCACTTTCTCAACCACTTTCCCCAAAAAGGGGAGGTGGGAGACGGGACAAAAATTGTCCAACACTGTAGGGTCCAGCGATGGCTTCTTGAGGAGGGGGTGCACCAGCGCCTCCTTAAAAGCAGCCGGAAACACTCCCTCACCCAAGGATGTAGCCACCATCGCATGGACCCAACCACACGTCACCTCCCTGGCTGCTTTCACTAGCCAGGAGGGGCATGGATCAAGATGACAAGTAGTGGCCCTTACAGTCCGGAGGATCCTGTCCACTTCCTCAGGCCCAACAGGATCAAACCGCTCCCAGATAACCGGGCAAAGACGTTCCCTTGGCATCTCCCCAGACCATGCATCACGCTTGGAGTCCAAGTTAGAACGAATCCGAGCGATTTTATCCATCAGATGCTCCGAAAATTCCTCCGCACGGCCCTGAAGGTGGGCCACTGGCCCCACCTTACCTAGGAGAGATCGAGTAATCCTAAACAGGGCCGTCGGGCGGCATTCTGCGGATGCAGTAAGAGCAGAGAAATATTGACGTTTCGCCACTCTTACCGCCACAAGGTAGGCCTTAACCGCGGCTCTAGCTTGTGTTCGGTCGGATTCGGTCTTTGTTTTTCTCCAGCGGCGCTCTAGACGTCTCTTAACCCTCTTCAGCACCCTCAACCCCTCCATGAACCACGGGGAGTATCGGGTTGGATGGGACAAGAGAGGCCGCATAGGCGTGATCCTGTCCAAGGCTCCGGCCACTTCCTTATTCCAGGCTGCGGCCAGCACCTCCGCTGGACCGTGCAGTAGATCCTCGGGTATAACCCCCAGCTCCCTCTGAAACCCTATCGGGTCCATTAGTCGCCGGGGGCGGGCCGATCGAATAGGTCCAGCCTCCCTGTGGAGTGGGGCAGCATATGAGAATCTCAGGGCCACCAGGGCATGATCCGACCATGACAGCGGGGAAAGATGTAACTGTCCCCCCAGATCACTCTGCCACTGCTCCGACAGGAAAACCAAGTCCGGAGTGAGACCACTGTCACGAGTCGGGTCCCGAATAATCTGGACCAGGCCCATGGCTGCCATGGTAGCCATGAACTCCCGAGCTGCCTCTGAGGCACGTCCCAGGGACGGCAGATTGAAATCCCCCAGAACCATAAGTCTGGGGAATTCCACCGCCAACCCCGAGACGGCCTCAAGCAGCTCAGGCAGGGAGGTTGCTACGCAGCAGGGAGGCTGGTACAGCAGCAACACTCCCAACTGCTCTCGGGAACCCAACTTGAAGAACAGAGTCTCACATCCGGCCACCTGTGGAGCCGTGCCCCTGAAGGCCACTATAGACTCTCGGATGACTACTGCCACCCCTCCTCCCCTACCCCGATGTCTCGGCTGGTGCCATACCTGAAACCCGTCCGGGCAGATCTCCGAGAGGGCAACTCCTCCTCCAGGGCCCAGCCAGGTTTCGGTAATACACGCCAGGTCGGCCCCCTCCTCCGTGATCAAATCACATATGAGGGGGCCCTTGTTATTAACCGATCTTGCCCAACAATAGGGTCAGCCTGCATACGGGCAACATGGGAATGGGATAATGTTAATCTTGGATGCCAGTCAATGTCCAACCTTGCTAGCCAATGTAGTAAACAGCCTATAGATTTAATATTGCAGCAGCAGACAGCACCTAGCTGACATTGGCTGATCTTGAAAAGTTAAGCACAATCAAACTAAATTAGTATTTGGATGGGAGACCACTAGAAAATCCCCAGCTGGACTAGGGAGTTAAAAAAAAAGAAAGAGGAAAGTAAGGCAAATCATTTCCACTTCCACTTCCACTTCCTTCCTTCCAGCTGAAGGCTAAATTGAAGATGTAGGTATAATCTATATATTTCACAAAATAGATCCATTCTCCTGCCTTCCCCCCCTTCAGTCCTCCAGAAAGAGGCATAGCCTTGTGGTAGAAGTCTTAAAACTTCAGCACCACTTCTTTTTTTTGCTCCAACTTGACCTTTCCTTTCCTTTCCTTTTGCCTAGTAACGATGCCATAGTAGAGTCAGTTTGGCTAATGTGTTGGTGTCACAGTAACTTGGCAGAAGAAAATCAATTCTGCAACAAATGATTCCCAAACTGTAGCTGGTCAGGATTGCAAACAGATATTTCAAGTAACATTTCCCCCTAAATTTCTCTTTGCACAAAATATCACCTCCTTCCCTCAAACATTTAGGGCAGCTTTTGCCCTTAAAAGGCAAATCCAAATATATCTCTGGGATGTATGTGTCAAAAAGTCAAAATGGCAGCTATGATTGTGCAATTGACATCCACCTCTTTTAGAAGTGCATTGTGCATATAATGCATGTAAAAAGGGGGTGGGGATTTGATCATGCACTCATGGCTGCCCTCTCAACTTTTTTACTCCCCCACCCCCTGTGAATGTGCGATACTATCACTAAATATCTGCTGTGGTGCTGGGATTGCACATCAGGAGTGGTTACACTGAATAGTTGTTGCTTATAGGATGGCATGAGGGAAAGTCATGAGGTTCATCATAACTCATACGATTCATAAAATAGAATCTAAGGCAGAGTTTTCCAAACTTTTAGAAGAATAAGAATAGAATAATAACTTTATTGTCATCCCACTATACACTATACAAGTGCACAATAGAATGAAATTTCGTTGCAGTTGGCTCACAATTTCACTCAAGCAATAAAATACTAATGATAATAATAAAAAACCATAATTACTATAAAATACCCATTCTGATAAAATATACATTCTTATAAAATATACATTCTTTAACTCACCATTTCAGTCAAACACTAAAATATTAATAAAAAATCCATAGTTACTATAAAATATACATTCTTTACACATCCAACATTTCACCTAAAAGAACTTACTTAAGCATTCAAGAATACAATAGCCTGGGGGACAAAGCTGTTTCCCAATCTGGCTGTTCTACATCGGATACAGCGGAACCTCTTCCCAGAGGGTAACAAAGAAAACAAACCATGATGAGGATGGGAGGCATCACTGATGATCTTTCGAGCTCTGGACAAACAGCATGCATGTGCTAAATCTTGGATGAGGGGCAGAGATATCCCAATTATCTTTTCTGCTGCCCTTACCACTCTCTGCACAGACTTTCTATCTGAGGCCCTACAGCCTCCAAACCAGATGGAAATACAGCTTGTAAGTACACTCTCTATAGTGCCTCTGTAGAAAGTAAGGAGAATGGAAGATGGGAGATGTACTTTCTTCATCCGACGCAAAAAGTGCAAACGTTGCTGTGCTCGCTTTACCAAAAATGTGGTATTAAGGGACCAGGACAGACTATTTGTTAACTGCACCCCCAGGAATCTAATGCTACTGACTGACTCCACAGCTATGTTATTGATAAAAAGTGGAGTGTGACTGCACCGGTTCTTCCTGAAGTCTATAATAATCTCCTTAGTTTTTTCCACATTTAAAACCAAGCTGTTTTTATTGCACCACTCCACCAAACCCTTTACCTCCTCCCTATAAGCCCACTCATCCTCACCCCTGATAAGACCCACTACAGTTGTATCGTCCGCATATTTCACAATGGAATTGGTGGTATACTTGGCGCAACAGTCATGTGTCATCAGGGTGAACAACAATGGGCTCAAGGCACAGCCCTGTGGGGAGCCGATGGTTAGGGAGATAGAGCTAGAAGTATTATATCCAACTCGCACTGACTGAGACCTCTCAGTAAGGAAGTCAATGTTTGCATGTTGGTGACACACTTTTTAGACATGCATCATTTCGTGACACACTCTTACAGCAGGGCATCATTTCGCAACACACTCTTACAGCAGGGCATCATTTCGCGACACACTCTTACAGCAGGGCACAAGGCAGGCACTAGGAGCTGCGCGGAATCACAGCAGGTTTGGAGGCAGCAAGGCACAAGGCAGGCACTAGGACCTGCGCGGAATCCTGGCAGGGCAGGTTTGGAGGCAGCAAGGTACAAGGCAGGCACTAGGACCTACGTGTAATCCTGGCAGGGCTTGGAGGCAGCAGCAGCCGTGACACACCCAGACACTGCAACCGACACACCCGACACACAGTTTGGAAAGCTCTGATCTAAGGGGTGGAAGGGATCTTGAAGATCATCTAGTTCAGCCTTTCTCAACTTTTTGACCCTGGAGGAACCCTTGAAATATTTTTCAGGCCTCAGGGAACCCCTGCACATTCAGGCTTAAATATAGGCCAGAAGTTACGAAATTATTATATGCGTTTCATGGGTAGGCCTGTATTACAGGCATTAACAGGGTTCTTAAACTAAAAATAAAGAATGAAACTTACCTCTTTAATGTGAAATTGCCTGAATTTGAATTTTTTTAAAAATAAATCCTGATCTCCCAGGGAACCCCTAGTGAGAACCCTAGGCTTCCACAGAACCCTGGTTGAGAAACCCTGATCTAAGGGGTGGAAGGGATCTTGAAGATCATCTAGCTCAACTTCCTGTCTCATGCAGGAATCCAGTATGGTATCATTCCTGACAGAATAAAAAGGAGAGCAGAAATGTACTAACTATTTAGATCAGTGTTTCTCAACCTTGACAACTTTAAGATGGGTGGACTTCAAGTGGACTTGAACCATGCTGGCTGGGGAATTCTGGGAGTTGAAGTCCACCCATCTTAAAGTTGCCAAGGTTGAGAAACACTGATTTAGATAGTACTTTCAACAGCACATTGCAGCTTGCTGTCAAAACTCCCATTGCTATTAGCAGGTAAAAAGCCATTATTTTTGCAACGAAAGCATGGAAGATTTCTACATTACAGGCAACAAATGGGTAACAGCGGCTGCACAGGTTATCACTCCTAAGGAGGATGGAGAGGAGCAAAGTTGCACTGCTGTAGGAAGCAAGACATTTGCCTCTGGCATTGCTTTTTATTTTCCAGTAGCAATCTATGCAACATTCTAAGGAGCTGGATAGCCACATCAGTTTTCCTTTGGGAAAATAAGTGTTTTTATGATGGGCCACACCCACCATGGCAGCCAATTGTGAACAACTGAACAACGCCCTCACAGTGACAGCTGATCTTTAGGAATGATTACATGTTCTCAAAATTCCAGTCCAAAACTTTTGGGGAACCCCGTGAAAGTACAATATTCAGGAATGTGCACTGTAAATTTAGGGAAAACAGGAGGGAAACTCTGTATTTTAGTCTTCTGATTTTACAAAATTATTTGTAAAACAGTGATACAGTATTTAGGAAACACATTTAACTGGTTGAAAAGAAACAAACGAAAGGATTTACACAATAAACTGGGAAGCTTCTGATTCATAAGGCATCGCTGTTCTCTTAGCTGCAGCTCTCTCCCCTCCCAGCTGCAATAGGGAAATAATAAAGCTAACTACTCAACAGGGCTGTTCCAGATATTACAAGATAATTTAAACATTCGAGATGCACTATAAATGATCGTTCAGCTTCTAACTTTGCCTACATTGTGTGTTTTTGATCATTCCAAATCAGCCCCTTTTTTTCTCTGTAATACTTTCCCATCCCATTTCGCAGGTTCCAGACTCCATTATCTGCCATTTGCTCACTGCACCTTCCCCCTTTTCTGTCATCCCAAAGGGTGGGAGGAACAGAACTACTGGACGTCCTTTGACTGAGGGGTCCGGAAGTCATTTGGAATGTCCATAATCTAGAAAGGCACTTAGGAATGCCAGTTTCAGTCTAGGAAAAAAAAAAAGAAAGAAACGTATTGAAAGGGTCTGGAAGTGACTGTAAACAAACTGACTTGGGAAGGAATGGGAAGTTTTGAGATGTTTATCTGAACTGCAGGCCGGGCAGGGAGTCGCAGACTCCTCTACCGAGCCAACGAAAGCACTAGAGACGCATGATTTCACTTTATTGTCATAACCTCTTGAACCCCTAGATGCTGTGGTGGAGCTTGCATTTCTGGGCTGTATTTTGGCTGAGCTTTGCTCAGCTCACAACTAGCAAGTTGGGACATCTGTGGGACTGAGACATCCGCAGCATGAACCAAAGCTGACCCAGCCAGGCAAGTAGCTAAATGGCTGCTTGAGGTAAGAATATTTTAAGGGCCATCAGTCAAGTAATGAGCAAGACAGGAGCCGGGGTGGGGGTGGGGGGACGATTCCTGGATTACACTTGGCTTTCCCAAGAAAGTTCTCAACTATGTTGGACTACAACTCGCATAGCATCGTTAATGGGAATTGTACTCCAAAACAGCGGGAGCGACCATGTTAGGGAATTCTTTTTCAATGGCTCTTTGAAAACTCCTCCAATAAGCAGAAGAGGCTCAGGGCCATCCAAGAGATGAGTACTCTAAGCTTCTGCTCAATGATCTTTGGGGGAAGATCGTACATGAGTCACAAAACGTAGAGAACGTTCCTGGCCAGAAAGCACCGAATTACAGAATGTATCTATGCTTGGAAGCAGTCGGAACAGTATCCTTTCCTTAGTAGGGATCCATAGCCGTGCTGAGACTTGCTGATGTGACATAGTCCACGCAGCAACAAAGCATCTCATCTGAGCTTGATTATAAGGACAAACTGCAAAAGGGCAGCCATGTTGGTTTATTCAGCATGGCCCTCTTTACCTTTGTTGCAATAGACTCTACATCAAGAATCCAAATGTATAGAACAGTGTTTCTCAACCTTGGCAACTTAAAGACAGGTAGACTTCAACTCCCAGAATTCCCCAGCCAGCAAGTTTGAGAAACACTGGTATAGAAATAAGCATAATTGAACTCAGGAGAATTTACTTTTGCATCACCACATAATAAGCCGTAAGGAGCCGAAGAGACATTAGAGAGTCCAGTGGGTCTCGGGGGCCTGGCGTTTGGAACTGGGGTGTCCTCGGAACAGGACAGACTCTTACACCTTACATCTGGACTCTAATATTGAAATTAATTAAGATCATTTCAATATTGTTTAGCTTGTTGCCTACACGAAGGACAAATCACCCCCGGTGTTATGGCGGCAGAGAATAGCGGGGTCTCTTGTATGAGTGTGTTCCCCCCCCCGTGAGTGAGAGTCGTGGGAGGGGGTCTAGGATTATATGAGTTACGTGAGAGTACCTAACCCTGAGTGGGAGGCAGGGTAGGTAGGAGTGATTGTGTTGCCCCTCTGGCTAGTGAGAGAGGCCACAGGGGGCATAGTGAGTGGGTGGTGGATGTAAGGGGCGGTTGGGGCTTACCAGCGCCGAGAGCACTAGCTGGTTGCGCTGCTGGCCCTACGACTGCTCAGGAAGATTGAGGGTGAAAGGATGGATGGATGGAAAAGAAGACCCCTGCTCAGACCCAGGTCTTCTAGGGATTCGGGAGTGGAGGCGACCGGATCGGGAAACACTGGGGACTACAATGCGGGCAATTTGATTGAGGTGGTGACGGGCAGGAGATATTTATTTATTTATTTATTTATTTATTTATTTATTTATTTAATTTATATGACCGCCCATCTCCCCTCACGTCTCATATTGTGACGGGAACCGGAGGACAGGCCATCTTCGGGGAAGGCGCCCCCGGTGTTTGGTACCGGTGGCGTGTTCCGGTCCTCCGAGTTCAAACCCAGGTTCTGGACAGCAGATCCTTGAGGGCCCTGGTTTCCGACTGCTGCTTCTTAACGCCAGGTCAGTAAACAACAAAGCCCCTCTCATAAGTGAATTATTCACGGAGAAGGGGGCCGACCTGGCGTATATTACTGAGACCTGGCTGGGCCCAGAGGGAGGGGTAGCCCTCTCGGAAATGTGCCCAGCCGGATTTCAGGTGTGGCACCAGCCGAGAGACCGGGGCAGGGGAGGAGGGGTGGCAGTTATCATCAGAGAATTTTTGGTGGCTTTCAGGGGCCTTGCTCCACAAGTGTTCGGATGTGAGACCCTGTTTTTCAAGTTGGGTGCCCGAGAACAGTTGGGAATGTTGCTACTGTATCAGCCTCCCTGCTGCGTAGCAACCTCCCTGCCTGAGCTGCTGGAGGCCATCTCGGGGTTGGCGGTGGAGTTTCCCAGGCTTATGGTCCTGGGGGATTTTAATTTGCCTTCCCTGGGGTGTGCTTCGGAAGTGGCTCGGGAGTTCATGGCTACCATGGCAGCCATGGGCCTGTCCCAGATTATTCGGGACCCGACTCGTGACAGTGGACTCACCCCGTATTTAGTTTTCTTGTCAGAGCAATGGCAAAGTGATCTGAGGGGAAAGTTAGAACTATCCCCATTGTCATGGTCAGATCATGTCCTGATATCCCTAAGGTTCTCTTATGCCGCCCCACTCCGCAGGGAGGCAGGACCTATTCGATTGGTCCACCCCCGGCGACTTATGGACCCAATGAGGTTTCAGAGGGAGCTGGGGGTAATACCTGATGATCTGCTGCACGGTCCAGCGGAGGCACTGGCTGCAGCCTGGAATAGGGAGGTGGCTGGGGCCTTGGACAGGACCAGGCCGATGCGACCTCTCCAGCCCCATTCGACCCGTCACTCCCCGTGGTTTACGGAGGAGTTGAGGGTCTTGAAGAGGGTGAAGAGACGTCTAGAGCGCCGCTGGAGAAAGACGAAGGCGGAATCAGACCGAACACAATCTAGAGCCGCTATTAAGGCCTACCTTGTGGCAGTAAGAGAGGCGAAACGTGAATATTTCTCTGCTCTTATTGCATCCGCAGAATGCTGTCCGAAGGCCCTGTTCAAGATTATGCGATCTCTCTTAGGTAGGGTGGAGTCGGTGACCCACCTGCAGGGCCGTGCGGAAGAATTTTCTGAGCATCTGCAGGATAAAATCGCTCGGATTCGGTCTAAGTTGGACTCCATGCGTGAAATGCAGTCTGGGGAGATGCCAAGAGAGCGGCCTGGCCTTATTATCTGGGAACGATTTGATCCTGTTGGACCTAAGGAAGTGGACAGGATCCTCCGAATTGTTAATTCCACCACATGCTATTTAGATCCCTGCCCTTCCTGGCTGGTAAAATCGGCCAGGGAGGTGACGTGTGGGTGGGTCCAGGCGATGGTTAACTCATCCTTGTTGGAGGGAGTGTTTCCAACTGCCTTCAAGGAGGCATTGGTGCACCCTCTCCTCAAGAAGCCATCCCTGGACCCCACCATTCTGGACAATTTTTGTCCAGTCTCCCACCTTCCCTTTTTGGGGAAGGTGGTTGAGAAAGTGGTGGCATTGCAACTTCAGAGGACCCTGGATGAAGCGGATTATCTAGACCCTTTTCAGTCAGGTTTCAGGCCGGGATATGGGACGGAGACTGCATTGGTCGCGCTTATGGATGACCTCTGGCGGGAGCGGGATGGAGGTAGTGCATCCATCCTGGCTCTCTTCGATCTTTCAGCGGCTTTCGATACCATCGACCATGGTATCCTTTTGGGTCGGCTTAGGGAATTGGGGGTGGGAGGCATAGTTTTGCGCTGGTTCACCTCCTTCCTCCAGGGCCATTCCCAGTCGGTGGTGATAGGGGAGGAGAGATCCAGACCGCGACTGCTCTTATATGGAGTGCCGCAGGGTTCGGTTCTCTCTCCTCTCCTATTCAACATCTACATGAAACCGCTGGGTGAGGTCATCTGACATCATGGGATGAGGTATCATCAATATGCTGATGATACTCAATTGTATATCTCCATCCCAGGTGAAGTAAGTGATGCAGTGACCACCCTGTCTCAGTGCCTGGGGGCTGTGAGGGCCTGGATGGGGAACAACAGGCTTCAGTTGAACCCTGGCAAGACCGAATGGCTGTGGATTGATGGCTTAGCATCTTCTGGGAAATTATCATCTTTGGTTCTCGATGGGGTAGTACTGCCCCATTCGGAGCCGGTGCGGAACTTGGGGGTCCTTCTAGACTCACGACTCCTGCTCGAAGAGCAGGTGGCGGTCGTGGCTAGGAGGGCTTTTGCACAGCTTCGGCTGGTGCGCCAGTTACGCCCATTCCTGGATCAAGATGCCCTCCGAACAGTCACTCATGCTCTCGTCATCTCCCATTTTTATTTTTTTGAAAAATATAATTTTATTTACATTCAACATAAAACATAAAAACAGAACACATAATACATAACAATGATTACATATAACACATAACAATGGTTACATTTATGTATATATATTTACATTTGATTTTGCATAATCATTTTTATTATATTTAATATAATGTATCCTTTTTCCTTGTTTTTTTTTGTCTCTAATCTTTTCCCTCCTTTATCTTCCATTCTCTTCTAACCTATTCTCTCTCTATCTTTTCCTTTCCCTTACCTTCCATTTTGACTCTTCCCTTAATTCCTTTTCTCTTTCATCCATTCCCTTCTTCCTTTTTTAACCCTCTCTTTCTCTCTCTAATCTCTTCTCTCACTTGCCTTACTCACTCTTTCTAACCCTCCCATCTCTCTCTATCTTTTCTTTTCCTTTATCTTCCATTTTCATTCTTCCTTTTGTCCCTTCATCCATTCCCTTCTTCTTCTTCTTTTTTGACCCTCTCATTCTCTCTAATATCTTCTCTCATACTCCCTCTTTCTCTCCCTAACCTCTTCTCTCCCTTCTCTTCTCTTCTATCTTCTCTCCCTATCTTTCTTTCCCTTTTCACCCTTTCTACCTTCTTTTTCTTTCTAACCTATTCCTTCCTTTCTCATTCTTACTTTATATATGTTTATCACACTTGTCTCCCTTTCCTTACATTATATTATTTATTTATTTATATATTTGTATCAAATTCAATCTTAACTTTTAGATCTTTGTTTTATAATACATAATACATACATACACTTCATTAAAATTCTTCCAGTTTTCTTAACAAAAAAATCTTGTAAATACTTGATTTACATTTTTTCTCTTCTTATACCTCTTTTTTTCACCTCGCTCCTCCTTTATTTGTACTTTTTTATTATTATTATTATTATTATTATTATTATTATTATTGTTGTTGTTATTATTATTATTATTATTTATTCTCTACTTAATGTTATATTCTTTTTGAATATACTTTATGAAGGGGTCCCATGTTTCCTTGTTCTTCCCCATTTCTTTTCCTTTTATTAAATTTGTTAATTTGTCGGTTTGCATTAAATCCATTATTTTTATAATCCATTCTTCTTTTGTTGGAATATTTTCTTGTTTCCAGTATTGGGCGTATTTTATCCTTGCGGCTGTACTTAAATACTGAAATAAAACCTTTTGTTTTTTATTTATATTGTCTTCAATTTTGCCCAATAAGTATAATTCTGGTCTCATTCTTATTTCTTTATCTAATATTTTACATACATATTTGTGTATTTTGCCCCAATATTTTTTTGCTTTTTCACATAACCACCATACATGGTAGAAAGATCCACTTTTGTTTTTGCATTTCCAACATAAATTAGAATTACTCATTTTTGATTTAAATAACACCTCAGGAGACATGTACCATCTAAAAATCATTTTATACGTATTTTCTCTTAGATCATTACTTAAAGTAAATTTTATATTTTTGACCCAGATTTCTTGCCAATCTTC
The DNA here is from genome assembly GCA_023362775.1 of Charina bottae. NCBI lineage: Eukaryota > Metazoa > Chordata > Lepidosauria > Squamata > Charinaidae > Charina > Charina bottae. Next base: position 10,893,774 of record JALMGJ010000021.1, on the reverse strand, counting down.
ATATGTAATTTCAATTCCTAAATTTTCCTCCCGTTTCCTCATATATTTTTTAATTTTTATGTCCTTGGTTTTCATTTCCAGTAGCGTTTTATATATTTTAGAAATTAAATGTTCTTTCTCTTTTTCTAGTATATTATCCCAATTATTTTCTCACCCGGAAGATCGCTCTCGTCATCTCCCATGTAGACTATTGCAATGCGCTTTACATGGGGCTACCCTTGAAGACTATCCGGAAGCTACAACTGGTTCAGAGTACAGCCGCGCGAGCAGTTCTAGGTGTGCCAAGATCAGCGCATATAACACCTTTACTCCACGAGCTGCATTGGGTGCCGGTTTGCTTCCGGGTACAATTCAAGGTGTTGGTTATCACCTTTAAAGCCCTACATGGCATGGGACCAGAATACCTGAGGGACCGTCTTATCCCCATATCATCGACCCGCCCCACCCGATCATTCAGAGAGGGCCTGCTACGAACCCCATCAATAAGAGAGTGTCATCTGGTGGGGTCTAGAAGGCGGGCCTTCTCTGTGGTGGCACCAGCACTCTGGAACACCTTGCCCCCAGAGTTGAGGCAGATCCCCTCCCTCCCAACCTTTAGGAAAGATCTGAAGACCTGGTTCTGCCGCCTGGCATGGGAAGGAGGAAGGGATAGTTCCTCATGGGGGTGGTTAACTCCATAATGTCCTTCTTTTTATTAAACTATCTGGCCATTTGGATTTTATAATTTATTTATTGTATTATTTGATTGTATTTTTATATTCTTTATTCTATTTTAATCAGTTTTATTGTAAACCACCCAGAGTTCCCCGTTGGGGGAGATGGGCGGTCATATAAGTTAAATAAATAAATAAATAAATAAATAAATAAATAAATAAATAAATATAAATAATAGAGTTTTACGGTAAATAGGGTTTAGACAGTAACTCGTCCTTCTAAAGTACGGTGACCATATTTTCTTGGAAAAAATAAAGGACAAACCTGAAAAAGGGGAAAATCCGAAAGAGGTTCATAAGGATAAAAAATTGTTTATGTTTATAACTTTGCTTTACAAAGGAAATTTCAAGAGCAAAACCAAGAAAAACTTTAGAAAAATGCATATTAAAATAAAAATATCTAAAATCAAACAATATATGTAAATTTGCTTTAAAAAGACAGTTCAATTTCCTAAAATTGATAAATAGGTACCACTTCGGTGGGATGGTAACAGTGTTCCGCGCACGTCATGCCGGCCATATGACAGCGGAAGCGTCTTCGGACAGCGCTGGCTCTTCGGCTAAATGTATGTATTTATTTATTGTCACCCATCTCAACAAGTGACTCTGGGCTAAATAATTATTGTTATTGTTATTGTTAATTTTTTATCCTGCCTTTTATATATTTTGGCCAACTCAAGGCGGCAAGTAAAAGGTAAAGGTAAAGGTTTTCCCCTGCACAGTCGTGTCTGACTCTAGGGGGCGGTGCTCATCTCCGTTTCTTAGCCAAAGAGCCAGCGCTGTCCGAAGACGCTTCTGCGGTCATGTGGCCGGCATGATGCATGCAGAACGCTATTTGCATGCTTTCGAATTGCTAGGTTGGCAAGAGCTGGGGCGAGTGCGGGAGCTCACTCTGTCACGCAGTGCTCGGGTCTTGAACCGCCGACCTTCCGATCGACAAGCCTGGCGTCTTAACCACTGAGCCATCACGCCCCCTTTTATATATTTTGGCCAACTCAAGGTGGCAAACATACCAAATATCCCTGCCTCCTATGTTCCCCACAACAGCAACCCTGTGAGGTGGACTGGGATGAGAGAGAGTGACTGGCCCAAAGTCACCCAGCTGGCTTTCATGCCTAAGGGGGGACTAGAACTCACAATCTCCTGGTTTCTAGTCCAGCACCTTCACCACCATACCAAACTGGCCAGCTCTTTCAATTAAACATTGGAATACGCTACTATGAGATGTGGTGCTGGATACCAGCTTGGCTGGCTTCAAAAAAGGGTTGGACCAATTCACGGAAGTCGTGGGGATCAATGGCCGTTAGCCTGGATGGCAGTGTGACTGCCTCTGAAGGCCATCTGCTGGGAGACCGGTGGGCTTCCTTGGGCAGTTAGTTGGCCACTGTGAGAACAGACTGCTGGACTAGATGGCCAGGGGTCCGTTCACGTTCTTATGGCTGCCATTTTAGGAGATCCCATCACCGCAGCCATTTCACAAGGGTGTCCACAACATGTTCTCAAAAATCTAAATGAGACCACCATCACAAAGTAGTTAGCAAAGTAGCCTCTACTCTGATATGTACAGATAAAGAAAACTTATAGGATGGATATCAAGGTGTCGCAGAATGGGTTTTGGTTTCTTTGATTCCTGGTTGAGGGTTTTCTTAAAAGCCCCCTTGTCCACCACAATCAGCTTTAGTGCTTAGGCAGGAAGCCATGCTTACAGCAGCTGAAAACATTTAGAACTGGTCATGCATTGTGCTAAGCCGCAATTCAAGCATGGTTTGCTGCTAACCAGAACTGGCTGGGTTCAAACATTATGCTAAGTTATGATCTAGGGATAACCAGCCCGTAATATATGGACTGTGCATGAATGCCAGCCCCATTTTTGCAGCCACCAGAGCACTATCTTTCAGCAGTGGGATTTTCCCCATTTTTAAGCAACAATAAAAAGATGCAAAAGGCTCTACAGGTTGTTGGGGTTTTTTAGTTGAACTCAACTTCTGGGGCCTTTGTAAACATGGCCATGTTGTTTTCTGGTCACTAATGGAGAAGTGGTTTGTTGTCTTGCCACTAACGGAGAAGTGGTTTGTCTGTTATTTTTTTACAGGATGTTTTCAACTTCTCAGCCTACCTCCAATCCTGGGGCTTTCAGGTGGTCCCTCAAGTATTAACCAGGGTGGCCTTCCGGTTAGCTTTTTGAGATCAGCTGTGTGTGTCATTCTGGAAGTTGGAATCCCACCATACTGAGAGGGCACCCGGTTGAGAAAGGCTGATGTGGAAAATCCTAAATTGAATCTCCTGGATTTATGGTTCAGAAAGAATCAGGTGGAAAAATGACAAGAAAGCCCTTTGCTTGAGAGTCGGAGGAACCTCTGCTACTCAGGGCAGAGGCCAATGCAGGGCCTGATGGACCCAATTCACACATTGCATTAAAATCATGGTTTGCTTTATCATTATTAGTTGAAGAAATGACAGTGGCTAAGTTCACACACTGTGCTAACCACTACGTGGTTTGCTTGTTTGCTTTGGCTTGTTAACTTGGTCCATGCGTGGCACTAATCCAGAGTTTGCTATGGTTTGTTGACAAAGCCACAAATGGCTGGGTTCACACAACACACTAAGCCACCACCAACCACATAATGGCTTAATGCGGTGTGAATTCAGCTGTGGCCTGACCTGTGTAAAGCAACTCAACTCAGCTGAGCAGTTCAGCTGAGAAGAGGTGCATCCTGAGATGATGCCAAGGGTTGCAGATGGCTCTGGGGCTGCAGGATGGTCATGCAAAGGCACTTACCACTGTTCCTTTAAGCAGCACACAGGAGTTTGGAAAGCTAGAAACGGGATCCTCCAAAACAAACAGGACTAAAATTAGCATCTTGTGCTTTCTCATCTCTTGTCAGCTTCTCAGCAACCGTGTTTTTTTTAACCAGCAGAAAAAACTGTAAGGGACACCCAATTAACCTTTTCCCAGACCCACCATGTCTCCCCTAAGCTGAAATTAAAAGGAGGAAAGAGGCTGTTAGAAACAACTGGGAAGCAGGGAGCAGCTTCTCTGCCTTATCATATACAGACGCTTGGAAAAGATCAAAATCTTTTGTTCCTGCTTGACTAACATTGTAAGCACTTCAAAGCAAAACTCAGGTTCTGACTCCTCTTTTGAGCTGGCCTACTACGCTGGAGAGGAAATTTACTTCAAGTCAGCAGATAAATGGCTTGATTAATCCACTTGAAAACCTTTAATCGTTTGCCAGTGCTCACATTTTTAAGAACTTGTCAGCAGATAATTCAAATTAAATTTCTAATTTTGCAAGGAATTCAGTATGTTGGTTTCCTACATTATATGTTGCAATAGCCCCATTCACGTGTTATTGTTCTAACTCTTTATAGCCTAAAGTGCCCAGAGTGATTGGGAGTCAAGCATTTTCTAAATCCATGTAAGTAAGTAAGTAAACAGGGCAGCAAAAATATCTGTGCTGGAATGAAACACATATTTTCAGGGCCAGTCTAGGAGATTCACCTTTGGCATATCAAATCTGGTAGAAAGATGGTGAAGGAAGAAAGAATGTTAGAATAAATTCTGTTTATTATTCTGTTTATTCCATTCTACTTATTTATATTGCTTTCAGATGTGTTCCCAAGCAGGTTTTGTTTTATAACCCTCTCTGGGGGGAATATAACTGAATGCAGTATAAAATAAATAATAAGCTAAAACACAGGCATCTCTGGGGCAGAGGGTTCAAAAAAGTCAAGATGGTGGCTAAGATGAATCTAAAAAGAGGCAGGATTTCAGTCACATGGTCTTGTCTGTGGCTTCAATCATGTCAACTGGATTTCTATTTTCTTAGTGGAAACGTTTCACTCCTTATCCAAGGAGCTTCTTCAGTCTGAGTAAAGTTAGTAAGGGAATCCTTAAATATGTTTCTAGGCTGGCTGTGTGACCTTGCACCTGGGGCTAGGTCATGGTTATTTTTGAGATGTTTGTTTCTAAGTCCCTTTATCATCTAGAAACAAACATCTCAAAAATAACCATGACCTAGCCCCAGGTGCAAGGTCACACAGCCAGCCTAGAAACATATTTAAGGATTCCCTTACTAACTTTACTCAGACTGAAGAAGCTCCTTGGATAAGGAGTGAAACGTTTCCACTAAGAAAATAGAAATCCAGTTGACATGATTCAAGCCACAGACTGTTCCACCTGGATGACTGAGAACCTTCATAGTCACATGGTCTTGGTTTTATTAAAACTCCCCCAACATGGATCTCCCTGAGCTAAAACTTATAAAACTGTAAAAGCAGCTTGACATAATCAACAGAATCAATACTTTACTTTTTTTAGGAATACAAGACAATTTTGTAAAAGCTCTTTTGCCTCTCTTGCTGGTTGGTCCTGTCACCTGGGCTGCAACAGTGCTTACAGAAGCTCTTTGGCAAAGGTTTCTAATATGAACAAAGTATGTGTGCGATAAGTGACTCAACTATTCCTTTAAACCAGTGTTTCTCAACCTCAGCAACTTCCAGATGTGTGGACTTGTGTGGCTGGGGAATTCTGGGAATTGAAGTCCACACATCTGGAAGTTGCTGAGGTTGAGAAACACTGGTTTAAACCATGACAAGCCTTTTTGGCCCACATTTTGGAATGAGATAGATGTAGTCTATGATCTATGACTCTGATGAATTATTTCTGAATGTGCCAGAAGTTTTCTTCTGACTTTTTTCTTTCTTGTTCTTGACATTCTTCCCCACTTCTTTCTTTTTCAGCTTACTTTATTGTTGCAGGGTGGTAGAAGATGCAGTTAGTTTCTGCTGTCCTGCATTTCTCTGATTCTCTACAGCTTTCCTGTCTTGCTCCATATGTATCTTTTTAGCCGGTCAAAAGTTTTTAATCCTGAATATGCAATAGTGATTTGTTGTTTATTCGTTCAGTCGCTTCCGACTCTTCGTGACTTCATGGACCAGCCCACGCCAGAGCTTCCTGTCGGCCGTCACCATCCTCAGCTCCCCCACAGTTGAGTCCGTCACCTCCAGAATATCATCCATCCATCTTGCCCTTGGTCGGCCCCTCTTCCTTTTGCCTTCCACTTTCCCCAGCATCAGCATCTTCTCCAGGGTATCCTGTCTTCTCATTATGTGGCCAAAGTACTTCAGTTTTGCCTTTAATATCATTCCCTCAAGTGAGCAGTCTGGCTTTATTTCCTGGAGTATGGACTGGTTTGATTTTCTTGCAGTCCAAGGCACTATCAGAATTTTCCTCCAACACCACAGTTCAAAAGCATCTATCTTCCTTTGCTCAGCCTTCCTTATGGTCCAGCTCTCGCAGCCATAGGTTACTACAGGGAATACCATTGCTTTGACTATGCGGACCTTTGTTGTCAGTGTGATGTCTCTGCTCTTAAATATTTTATCAAGATTTGCCATTGCTCTCCTCCCAAGAAGTAGACGTCTTCTGATTTCCTGGCTGCAGTCAGCATCTGCAGTAATCTTTGCGGCTATAAATACAAAGTCTGTCACTGCCTCCACTTTTTCTCCCTCTATTTGCCAGTTATCAATCAAGCTGGTTGCCATAATCTTGTTTTTTTTTAGGTTTAACTGCAACCCAGCTTTTTCACTTTCTTCTTTCACCTTCGTCATAAGGCTCCTCAACTCCTCCTCACTTTCAGCCATCACAGTGCATATCTGAGATTGTTAATGTTTCTTCCAGTGATTTTAACTCCAGCCTCAGATTCAACAAGCCCAGCACGTCTCATGATGTGTTCTGTGTACAGGCTGAATAGGTAGGGTGAGAGTATACAACCCTGCCGTACTCCTTTCCCAATCTTAAACCAGTCCGTTGTTCCGTGGTCTGTTCTTACCGTTGCTACTTGGTCGTTATACAGATTCCTCAGGAGGCAGACTCAGGAGGCAATAGTGATATTTACTTTTAAATATGGGTGCATAGGATTGCATTGTAACAGCTGTTGTTTAATAATAATGGTAATCAGAGTAGGATTCCCCCCCCCTTTTGTGGTCTTCTCCTGACTTATTTTTCCTTGCACAAACCATTGTATGATAATTAGACATCCAATTAGGGTCAAAAGGCCAGATGACTGAGGAAGAGGAAATCACATGGATGTTGTTTGGAATTATTAAGTAAGAAGCTGCTGCGAAGGTGAAACTTGCTTTCCAGTCAGCTGGTCAACAGAAACCTCCTTCATGTATTTGGTGTTTGAAGCAATCAGTCAGGAGTATGTAGTTGATTTCCTTTTCTTTTCAGCCAATATGCATTTAGCTAATTGGCAGCAATCTGCCGTTCTTCAGAAACTTTGAAAGTTTGAGGGTGTCCCAATCATTATTTTTATTTTAAGGATAAAAGCCTTACCTCACAGAGGGATAAAGATATTTTCAAGGTATGCTATTACTGAAGGTGTCCCCTTCACCACATTTTAGATGCTTATGAGTAAGTACATAAAGCATTAAGCAACAGGGGAAATTCACCTATTTGTACAGTACTGCTCATTTTCTTTCCTATTTTACTGTTGACTTCTAGGAAATGGCTTACTCAATAGTATGTCTGTACTGCCCTCTGCCGGTTCCTTTAAGGTTGGTCACTGAAATCTTCACTTGTGTACAGGACCTTTATCTGCCACATAACCTTAAAAAGTAAAGGTTCCCCCCGTTACAGTTGTGCAGTCGTGTCCGACTCTAGGGGCCGGTGCTCATCTCCGTTTGTTAGCCGAAGAGCCAGCGTTGTCCGAAGACGCTTCCACGGTCATGTGGCCGGCATGACGCATGCAGAACGCTGTTACCTATCCACCAAAGTGGTACCTATTCATCTACTTGCATTTGCACTTATGAAGACAGATTATGTACAGTATTTGTGGTGCCCCAGCTGTTGAAGATACTGCACATATCTTATTTGATTGCAAATTATATTCTGTAGAAAGGACTGTCCACTTAGATTTATGTTTAAAAAATAAAAAATACTGGAGCAGCCAGCAGAAACTTTCTTATTTTTTACAAGGTAAGAACCAGCTCATTACTAGCAAGACTGCACTCTTCATATCAAAGGCAATCCTAAAGAGGACAGATTACATAGACCAGATTGGAGTTGACTGTAGGGGTGATGGTTTGATATGAATCTGTATTATAGTTTTATTTGTATTTACTCATATTCACTTGTATGTTTATAATGGCTTTTTATTTTAACTTCTTTTTTACTTGATATGGTCAAGAGACTAAATCAATAAAGTATCTACTTGCATTTGCATGCTTTCGAATTGCTAGTTTGGCAAGAGCTGGGGCCAGTGCGGGAGCTCACTCCGTCACGTGGTGTCCTAGTTCAACCTCTGCCCCAGGACTTCAGTGAGGAGTCAGAAGACGAGCTGCCCCTGGTGAACCCCCAGGGGACTGAACCAGACGAGGTCCCAGACACAGGCACGGCCCCAGACGAAGACCCAGCACCACAGGGCAGTGGGGAGTTGGCAATACCCGAGGCTACAGGGGAGCAAGCTGGGGATGGTGGTTTGTCCCTACCCTCTAGCCAGCAGCCAATAACCGAGGCTACAGGGGAGCAAGCCGGGGATGGTGGTTTGTCCCCACCCTCTAGCCAGCAGCCAGCTGGATCCCATCAGACTCCCAGCTCACCTGAATCACCCAAAGGGCAGAGACGGAGGCGTGTACGCCTCGCCTTAAAGGATAGAAGGAGAAGTGCCCGGTTAGCTGCAAGAGATTTACGCAGAGGAGAAGTGGAGTCTTTGCAGGACCCAGATGACAGCTCCTAAACTCCTAATAAATAACCAGCAGAGTGGTGAGTGGGTTGCGGGAGCAACGTGTGGGTTGCGGGAGCAACGTAGCATATTGGCTTTGCGCCCACTCCGGTTTCCTGGCTTGATTCCTGACTCGGTTTGGACTACTCTTACTCTGACTTCTGGACTCCTTGATTTGGCTTTGACTTCTTGCTGACCTACTTGTTACCACCCCTGACCTGGCTTTGGAATATCGGTTGTCTTCTGGATTAACTCTGACTTCAGCAAACGAACTCTGGACTTCTCTCTCAGCTTTTCCCTACAGCAAGGGTCGGAAATGGCGGCTCGCGAGCCAGATCTGGCTCTTTGGCCCCTCGGCTCTGGCTCTCTCTCTCTGTCTGCCGCCCAACATCCGGAAAGCCGGTCTCCGGAAGCAGCGCGAACCCTGGGGAAGAAACAGACGCTGATTGGTGGAGGCTCAGAAGGAAGGACGCCTCCACCAATCAGCGCGCGCCAAAGGGGAGCAGAGAGGCGGGCTGAGCAAGGCGAAGCCCGATTGGCCCTGCTTCCCAGAGGCGCGGAAAAAAAGACCAGCGCGGGGCCTCGCTCAGCTGCGCGAGGAAGCGCTCCAAAAAGACCGGCGCGGGGCCTCGCTCAGCTGCGCTGGGCTGTTGCCCCGCTCCAGTTCTCGGCCCTGACCACCCGCCTGGGGCTGCTGGGAGATGTGGTTCAGCCGCTTCCGGAGAGCTGCGGCTTCGCCAACCGTGCTCTCCAGCGCGCCCGGCAGGTGGCTGCCCACCATTTGCTAAAAGGCCTCCAGCGAAGACGACCTCCCCCCCGCGCGCCCGCAGCAACGTGGGCAAAAGGGGAGCGGGCGTGTGCGCGTGTGCAAAAGGGTTGAGGAGGTGTAGAGGTGTGCGTGCGTGTGCAAAAGAGCTGAGAAGGGCTCCCCTCTCCCCGCCACGCTTGCAAGGTCTCGCCTACCGCTTCTCCCCGTGGCGTCTGCAAAGGGGCGCGCCACTCGCCCCGCGCCCGTCGCTGCAAAGGGCATCTCCCCCGCCGTTTACCAGGACGTTCAGGCGCCACAGCAAGAGCGGTGGGGGGGCTCTGCATCCGGGGGGCCGGCTGCACGCTCCCCACCGGAGAGGGAGAGGAAACGCAGCCCCTTTTTGGAGCGCTTCCGCGCGCAGCTGAGCACTGGGCTGTGGAAATGCGCTGGCGCTGGTAAGCAGAGGAGCAATATCAACTTCTGCTGTTGCTCCATCGGCCGCAAGCCTGGTTCATTCTGCGGCTTGGGGCCAAGAGATGCCTGGGGGCGACCACCTCCCCGGTGAGAGATTTCTGCCTGCCGCTCTTTCTTCCCGGCGGAGGCACTGAGGCTTAAGCTGACCGAGATCCGCTTCCCAGAAGGGAGGAGAGAAACCATTGGAAGAGGGTGCGGGCCTGTCACTGGGGAGGGGCCGCGTTTCCTCTCTCTCTCCGGTGGGGAGCGTGCAGCCGGGCCTCCGGATGCAGAGCCCCCCCCCCCGCTCTTGCTGTGGCGCCTGAACGTCCGGGTAAATGGCGGGGGAGATGCCCTTTGCAGCGACGGGCGCGGGGCGAGTGGCGCGCCCCTTTGCAGACGCCCCGGGGAGAAGCGGTAGGCGAGACCTTGCAAGCGTGGCGGGGAGAGGGGAGCCCTTCTCAGCCCTTTTGCACGCGCACGCACACCTCTACACCTCCTCAACCCTTTTGCACACGCACACACGCCCGCTCCCCTTTTGCCCGCGTTGCTGCAGGAGCGTGGGGGGAGGTCGTCTTCGCTGGAGGCGTTTTAGCAAATGGTGGGCAGCCACCTGCCGGGCGCGCCAGAGGGCGCGGTTGGCGAAGCCGCAGCTCTCCGGAAGCGGCTGAACCACATCTCCCAGCAGCCCCAGGCGGGTGGTCAGGGCCGAGAACTGGAGCGGGGCAACAGCCCAGCGCAGACCGGCACGCAGACCGGCGCGGGGCCTCGCTCAGCTGCGCGCAGAAGTGCTCCAAAAAGACCGGCGCGGGGCCTCGCTCAGCTGCGCGCGGAAGCGCTCCAGGTCCGGCGGCTCGTCCAGCTTCACAGCCCAGCGCCAGCGCGCCCGGACCGGCTCAGAGACGTGCGCCGCTAGCAGCGCCTCCGCCTTGGCCAGCCTGCACGCCTTGGAGAGCTGGGGTGCAGCGGGACGGGAGTGTCGCCGGCGGCCCGCGAGGACCGGTCATGGAAGGTGAGCGAGGGCCGGGGCGGCCGGCCAAGCGCAGCGCAGCCCTGTACCTTACCCTTCCACGCGATTGGATCCCGCCCCCAAACCCCACTCCCTTCCGCGCGATTGGCTCCCGCCCGCAAACCCCGCCCCCCTTCCACGCGATTGGCCCCTGCCCGCACACCCCGCCCCCTGGCTCTCGAGCGTTTCAAAATGTGCACGAGCATGTCAAAATGGCTCCCGGCATAAAAAGTTAAAAAAAATAGTATCTCCATATGATTGTGCCTGGTCAGAATAACCCTACCTATATTTTTTTGAGAGCCCAAATGTCAGTGCTATTGAGAAATCCAAAGGCTTCTTGATGCTAATACTGGATTTTATTTTAGCCCCTCTCCTCTTCCTTGTCAGTCAAAGGGGGTTCTTTATATCAACTCCAGTGTTAGCATAAAGCCCTCCTTGCGCTGAGGGTATGCTTTAAGATGGGGTATCTTGGATCTAGCAAATTCGCAGCCTCTCTCCTGAAGTGCCTTGTTTGGCCTTCCACTCACACCAAAGGGAATTAGCTCCAGAGGCTTCTGGTGAGAAGACTGATTCTTTCTCTAATCTCGGAGGAGGTGATTCCAAAACTCCAGCACTCCCCGGAGACCCATCTGGCACCAGAGGACTGTAGCTTCAGCTTACTACTATATTAAGTATATATATTGGGTTATTTATAAAAATAATAAAGGCGGGAGAGAAAATAAAATAAATAAATAAATAAACTCAAAAAGTAAAAAAAAAGTTTTTAAGGTGGTACTGAGGTATTGCTATTTACTCTAAAGTATAATACTGTATGACAACACTCTGGGTTCTATATGGTCATTTGAAGAGAGCCAGTTTGGTCTAGTGGTTAAGGCAACGGGCTAGAAACCAGGAGACTGAGAGTTCTAGTCCCGCCTTAGTCATGAAAGCCGGCTGGGTGACCTTGGGCCAGTCCCTGTCTCTCAGCCCTAGGAAGGAGCCAATGGCAAACCAGGAGACCGAGAGTTCTAGTCCTGCCTTAGGCATGAAAGCCAGCTGGGTGACCTTGGGCCAATCGCTGTCTCTCAGCCCTAGGAAGGAGCCAATGGCAAACCAGGAGACCGAGAGTTCTAGTCCCGCCTTAGTCATGAAAGTCGGCTGGGTGACCTTGGGCCAATCGCTGTCTCTCAGCCCTAGGAAGGAGCCAATGGCAAACCAGGAGACCGAGAGTTCTAGTCCTGCCTTAGTCATGAAAGTCGGCTGGGTGACCTTGGGCCAGTCACACACACACAGCCCAACTCACCTCACAGGGTTGTTGTTGCAGGGAAAATAGGAGGAGGAAGGAGTATTTGGTATGTTCGCCACCTTGAGTTATTTATAAAAATAATAAAGGTGGGATAGAAAATAAATAAATAAATAAATAAATAAATAAATAAATAAATAAATAAATATTGGCAATCTGAAATTTGGAGGCTGTATAGAAAAATATTTTGTGTACTTGTCTTATTATTACTGAAAAAATTGCTGGCACATTGTTTTTTTTTTAAGGTGACATTGGGACAAACGAAATGTGCAAGGAAGCTTGTCTTAAAATGCTTTCAAAGTTCTATTAAACAAAAGCTGTCTCCTGTTTAGATTATAAAGTATCAGGGACATAAGGTCAGTGCTCTATTTAGCATCATGGTGAAGAGGGAAAAAAAACCAAGCTGATTTGTCAGCAAGGCTTTTTCTACATCTGTAGGCTGACACAGCTGCCTAAGAGGGATAAGTATTCCCATGAAGGCTGCTCCTTCGATACTAGTGTATAAGAAAAGGAAATGTTTCTTCTCTCACAGACACAAGCTGCTGGAAAATCACCTGGTATTGGGAATGTTTTCTTATACAGGCCTTCACTGTGTGGCTTTTTTGTAACTGATTTCTTTTTATTGTATTTGTAAATCGCTCCCCATTAAAAAATCTGAAAGCTGCTCCCAATCTTGCACAGGGCAGCTTCCTGGTGGATTGTGAGCTGCATCTGCATGTTGTTTTTCACCCATCTGAATTCAGGCAGAATCCAGTTGTGGGAGAATTTTTGTGATCCCTGTGAGTCACTTGATTTTAACGAAACAATTTTCCTGGAAAGCGGAAGATCATGATTTCCAATAGTGACTGCCAAGGAACTGGAGAGCAAACAAGAACTCCTTTTTCCTGCAGAAGATGATTTTGAAGAACATTTTCAATAAATAAAACTGAACTGTGTTTTATTTACATGTGTTTTAAGTTTTAGTGTGAAAACAGGAACCACCTTTCATCCACTATGGCTCACTTATAGTGCCTACATCACTCCAAGCCCCTTTCCGCCACTCAAGTTTGGACTTGAGATTTCTCGTAATTTGAATCTGCAGATTTTCAGTAGCAACGGCAGGAAGGAAGGAGGCCTCCTGAGTCAATGAGAGTGGTTGCTCTTGCCATTGCTGTTCCGATAAACTCTGTTTTTCTTAGCCTGAGCCACAGGTCTAGGTGGCCTTTGATCCATGAGGCATCATATTGAGATACAACCAGGCTTTGACCTCATGTTCCTTTTGTTGCTCTGGCAACAGCAGTGACAAATAACGGCTAAATTTATTTTTAAAAATGGGTGGAGAATGGAGGAGGTATTTGACACTTAAATTCTCAGTTGGCTTAGAGCAAAGTGGGTATTACAGGCAATGCATTTCAGAAGGCTGTTAAAGCTGTGCTTTTCCAACATGCCTTTGGCTCCAGATGATTGTGGGCATTGGTCTTAGGTGTGTAAGCATAGATTGAAAATTATATTTTCAAATAATTGGTATTGTCAGGGGGTTGGCTTATTCTTGCTTTGTTCTTCACTTTTTATAATCTTAATTGATTGGGGTAATTTACGAACAATAAAAAGTGTATCATGAAATAATAGAAGAAGCTTGTGTTAAATATAAATTAAAAAAAAATTAAAAAAAAGGAGAAGAGAAAGAAAATAGTTAATAAAATAGAATGAATTAGTAAACAGATAAAAAAGAGGAAGAATGGTTCCTAGAAGGTTAGGAGAAAAGTAGAAGTCGGGTAGAAGGTCAGAGAGAGGAAAGAAGGAAGTAAGAAGGAAAAGGAGAGAAAGAAGATAAAAATAAAAGATTAGACACTAAATATTGAATGGAATTGTAGGAATATTATGTATATATAACTTGTTACAAAATGTTCTGTGTTGTATAAAATTTTATGTTGAATGTAAATAAAGTTTTGTTATAAAATTAAAAAAAAAATGAAATAATAGCTAGTGTTCCCCAAGAAATTAATTTAATTGAAAAAGCAGAGGCTTCCTTGAGTTTACACAATTCACCAGAGCTGAGGCTTAAATATTAAATATTCTGCCCTGGAGTCTGTGAATGGGTCAAAGAAGTCAAGATGGTAGCTACAGCAGCACAATCAAAGCTCTGCCCTTTTTAAAATGTGCGTCATGACACATGTTAAAAAAAGGGTGGGGCTTCAATCACAGCCACCATCTTGACTCTCCACCCCAGCCTCGTGCTTCTGGATCATCAAATGCTCTTGATTCTAAAGTCAACTTCTATTGTATCTGAGGTACCCAGTCTCTGCTTCTGCCACTGCTCTAAAGAGGGGTGCCCAGATCAATACATACCTCATTCAGAAACACCGTGGATGGGATCTCAGAGATCCAGTATTTCCTTGTCTAGATAAACTAGAATTCATCTCAGCAAAGGTATGTTTCCAATTTCAGCTTTCAAACAATGGAGTATCTAGATGGGGGATGCTTACATCAGAAGATTGATTGGTGATGGGGTGAGCCTGAACTTCCCAGAACTTCTCCCTCCCTCAAGTCAGTGTTAACTCCTGGCGACTGCTTGGACTAGTCCCTGCAGTTTTATTTGCAAGATTCAGAAGTGGTTTGCCATTGCCTTCTTCCTAGGGCTGAGAGAGAGGGACTGGCCCAAGGTCCCCCAGCCGGCTTTGTGCCTAAGGGGGGACTAGAACTCACCATCTCCCAATTTCTAGCCTGGTGCCTTAACCACTACACCAAACTGGCTGTTCCCAGAACTTTATTTTCCACAACAGGGATAGGCAACCTGAGCCCTGCATTCAGTCCCCAAACCCTAGAGACATCTCAAGCCAGCTTCCAAAAATTGGTGGCATAATATCCTGTCGTTCTGAAATGGAAACAGTGACTGAAATATGCTTAACATACTTGCGTTCAGAGAGTGCTCCTTGATCCTCAGTTGTTACTGGATTCACGGGTGGCAGCTATAGCAAGGACCACTTTTGCCCAATTAATCCTACTGTGCCAGTTGCTGCCCTTCCTGTGCCAGCTGGCTTTGATTATCCACCAAAGCACAATTCTGGGGGGTGTAAAATTAAATAAATAATCAAAACAAAGACCTCCCCCCTTCAGTTTTTCTTCTGAAAAGGCTGCCTTCGCCCAATATGCAGTATCACCATACATATGCCACAATATACATAAAGCAGAGAAACAACATATTACAAATACATAGGAGCACAGTCATAATGTCAATAAAAAGACAGGCACAACAAAACTGCTTTGAGGTTGCATTAAGGATGCAGTGATCACAAAGCAAGGCTTCTTGGGGAGGGAATTTTTTTTTACAACAATTTTCATTATTTGCCTACTTAGGTAAAGGTAAAGGTTCCCTCCGCATATTTGTGCATATTTGTGCAGTTGTGTCCGACTCTAGGGGCCGGTGCTCATCTCCGTTTGTTAGCCAAAGAGCCAGCGTTGTCCGAAGACGCTTCCACGGTCATGTGGCCGCATGACGCGTGCGGAACGCTGTTACCTCCCCACCGAAGTGGTACCTATTAATCTACTTGCATCTGCATGCTTTCGAATTGCTAGGTTGGCAAGAGCTGGGGCGAGTGCGGGAGCTCACTCCATCACGCAGGGCTAGGGATTCGAACCTCCGAAATCGACAAGCCTGGCGTCTTACCCGCTGAGCCACCATGCCCCTTATTTGCCTACTTAGTAGCAAGCAAAAGAACAGGTGTATACCAGTGAACCATACTGTGTAATGATAACAATTCTATTCTTTCCTCCACACTGGGAACAAAATATAGTTCTCTGCCTGCCTTTAAAAAAAAAAATCCTTGCAACAATCCTGCGAGGTGGGTTAGATGGAGAATGAGAGACATCATTCCAAGGCTAAGCACAGAACTTGGTGACTAAGCGGAAATTTAAATGTGGATCTCCTTCAGTCCGACCCTCAAGCCACAGCACTGCTTTAGGTCGGTGTGTCTCAACCTTGGCGGCTTTAAGCTGCGTGGACTTCAACTCCCAGAATTCCCCAGCCATCATACTTGCTGGGGAATTCTGGGAATTGAAGTCCACACAGCTTAAAGCCGCCAAGGTTGAGACACACTGCTCTAGACGATCCTACAAAATTAGTTTGGCTTTGCCCAAACCTCCCTCCCGTTTCTCAGTCCTTTGGATTTCCATCTCCTCCGCGTCCCCCCTGTCTTCCCCCTTGCTTTGTGTCTGGTCTACGCCCACTAGTTTTAGGCCCCGCCCCTGGCCTCCTGAAAGCGGGTTTAGCGCATGGGAGATCATAAGAGGACGTGGTGAGGCAAAGTCAACTTCCGGTTACAAGAGACTACTTCCGTTGGTGACGGGATGGTACACACACGTGAGTTTATCAATGGATTTATTTTTTATCTAGATGACTTGGAAGGAGTTTCCTTGCCTTTACTGTGCTGAACACACTCTTCAGGATCGGTTTTAAAATGAAGGGCACCCAACGCCTCACCTACCTCCCTGCACTTTTTTAATATTTCTGCGCCGACAGCAAATGAAATTGTTCTTGAGGGTGACGTCATAACTCCGAGCCGGAATCGGTACGACCCCTAGTGCGCATGTGTCCCTCTTCTTGCCGGGCGCGGTGTTCGCCGCAATGATCCGGTTGTTGGCTCCGTTGTCGAGCCTGAGAGGTGCTTCGCGGGTGAGAGAGAGTATGAAACCGGGCAGGAAGCTACGGGGTGGTCGGGAAGGATTTGTTGTGCATGGAACGGTCCTCTAGGGGCCCATTAGATGACCTTTGAGAAAACCTACTAGCACGGTGTCAAGACTTCAGTCATGCTTGATTCCCCCCAGTATTTATTTATTTATTTAATTTATATAACCGCCCATCTCCCCCAACGGGGAACTCTTATCTTGTGTGCAGGGGTATACTGCTTCTACACATGGAGTCTCCACTTTGGACAAATAGCTGTAAGATGTTTCTAGTCGTTTCATCTCTTTTTTTGACAGCAAAATGTTCGTTGGGTATTGAGTTAATCTATCCTAAATTAGGTGACTGAATGAATTTTAGTTCTTCACAGTTGGCGGTTGTGGCAGTGTAAGCATACGTTTCAGTACGTGAGGAGATTCTGAGTTCACAGAACACTACAAATCAAAGTTTGTTTTGTTTGGGGGCTATGTGTACTGTGTAACCCCAGCTAATTTTGTTTAATTCAGATAATCTTGATTAAGATACCTATGTTTTAGCATGTTGCATGAACATGGCCTCTTTCTAAGAGAGCACTCTTTTCGGAAGAGGTGTTTATTGGGATTGTGGGACTTGTAGTCCACTGCATTTGAGCAGTGCCATGTTGCAGAAAGCCTGCAAGGGCATTTGCAGGCTTTTCAGGAAAGTAATACCTTCTTGCAGTGTACTGTTGAAAGGGGCTCTCATTACTTATTAATTAATAACTTAGTCCTGGTTTACTGAATTAACCCTGGTTGCAGCATTTGCATGAAACACTGAACCATAACTAATCACACTGGCTGTGGTTGGACAGCACTGTAGATTAAATTGGGTTGGTAGTATGTAGTTCAACAAATACACTAATTGGCAAGTGTGGCTGATTTTTATACCCATCAATGAATTTTACAAAGCTACATAGGAAAAAAATATGGGGGATCATAAGCAGAAAAGGCCTATTCCTGCTTGAGTGAGTTGTCCATATTTCAGTAAGTAGCACAGGGAACTAGGTGGGGTGATGAGAGAAAAGATGGTGGCAAGGGTAATGGGATGGATATGAAAAGACACTCTTCCACTTCTTTTAATATCCTCTGCATCAACTCAGTAAGCCCTGTGCTACAGTAAGGATGCACAGAATTGGAGCTCTGTGCTGCGTTTCATCTCAGATGTTTTATTTGCCTTTGCAAAGAGAAAAAAGGATGGGTACAGGAAAGGATATTCCAGGTATAAGTAGTAGTGGTGCAAACTAAGCAGCCTAATGACAGTCCATCCATAACAAACTGATCCAGTGAACCACATATCAGAGTATTCTTCAGATGTTTTAAAGTGGAACTATAACTCCCCTGTGGCCCGGCCTTTAAACCACAATTCCCAGTTTGCAGGTAACTAAAAAACTAGCTGCCAAAATGAAACTGAATTCTAGCTTATTCCTGTTTCAGCAAACTGGGAGAAAGGGAATTAGCCACGAGCCTGGCCATTTGCCTGTTATCTTTTCTCTCTCTCTCTCATGCTTTACTGTGGTTTATCATTGTGCCTGAGCGCTGCCTTTGTACTGGAGATCATCTCTGTTTTATTTTCCATTCCAAGCTTCTTTCTACACTGTCAAAAGAACAAAGTTTGGTTGGCAATGCAGATGGTTCAGCTGCTGTGGTGGATGAAGCTTCACTGCAAAGTAAGTATATTTCATGGAAATAGAGCGTTGTTTACTTCTGTATATATAAATTTATATTCTGTTTTCCCCAAACAGCCAAAGATGATATATGTGATTCCTCCCCATCACCACAAGTTATTATAGTAGCAATTCTGTGAACTAGGTTAGGCTGAGAGTTAATGGCTGGACCAGGGTTACTAACTGAATTCCATGACAGAATAGCATTAGATTAGAGGCCAAGTATCCCCAGCCTTAGGCCAACACTATAACCGCTATGCTATTGGTATTGAGTTAATTGAATGTATCATTAAATACATTACTGATGCCTGCTCCAGACTGTGATGTGCAGTAGGGAATAGGGATTTTTTGTCCTCTTCCAATATCATTTTCTAAAAACATGTTTTAGAAATGCACAGTAGCAGGAAGCTTTTGAAGCAACCCTGTGAGACTTCCCAGAGTTGTTCCCAAATAGTAACGTATTGAACAGATCCAATGCCAATCAGATCTGAAATGAAAATTATAATTTTTTTCAGAAGGCTTTCCTCAGAAATTTAATTGTGTGGTCAGTTCTTCAGACCAAAAAAGAAAGAAAGATGTTTAACAAATATTAGAGATTTCATTTTAAAAAAAAGGTAAATCATCCTCTCCCAACCTGTTCTCTTCCGGTTGAATTAGGTTACAATTTCCATTATCCCCAGCCATTTTTTTGTTTTTGTTTTAAATGACTCAGATATGTGATGAATCACATCTCAGTCAGTTTAGGAAATGAAAACTCTTTATGGTTTAGAATTTCTCCCAGAAAAAATTCCTTGTTCATCCATGCTGGAGGTTTTTATGGAATTTTCTGGGACTCTCCTTTTTCCAATTCCCTGTGTCCATATTAGGGATGTGCAAAGTATTTGAAAGAGGTTCTTGTTAAAGTGTATTAGCAAAACACTTCTCTGCAAAGTATTCAAACAGATTACAACTTTGGGATGTCTCCCAAGGTTGCTTTAAAGCAGAGCTTTCCAAACTGTGTGTTGCGACACGTTAGTGTGTCGCTGCGGTGTCTGGGTGTGTCACTGCTGCCGCCTTTGAGCCCTGCCAGGATTCCGCGCAGGTCCTAGTGCTTGCCTTGTGCCTTGCTGCCTCCAAACCTGTCCTGCCAGGATTCCGCGCAGGTCCTAGTGCCTGCCTTGTGCCCTGCTGTAAGAGTGTGTCACGAAATGATGTCCTGCTGTAAGAGAGTGTCGCAAAATGATGCATGTCTAAAAAGTGTGTCACCAACATGAAAAGTTTGGAAAGCTCTGCTTTAAAGGCTTGCTGCTACTGTGTGCATGAGTGTTTGTGCGTGTACACACAACCACTTCAGTTGCAGCTGCTCTTTTAAAGCTTCAAGGAGGGTGCTTCACTTGTGCTAACAGGTTTTGTGAAGAACCTCTTTCAGATGCTTTGCATTGCCTTTGCTGCACAACCCATTACTACTAAGGAGGAAGAGTTAATATATTTCATGTGGTAAGATAGGATACCCTCTTTAGGCAAACAACTGCTTCTAATGCTCCTATTTGTCCTACACATTTAATGCAGGCGTTTAGAAATGGGAAATAAGTGGTTCAGTTCAGTTATCTGTGAATAATGTTGGTAATGGTCCTTAGTTCCTTTAAATATTTTTCCAGCTTTGCTTTGAAATCTTTTATTGGATTCTTGGGGAAAATGTTCTGACACTGGCATTTAAAGAAGCCACCTATGATGAAGCAGCAGCATTTTCTCTAGGTGGATAAAGCTAGTATTTATAAACTGGATAAGGAATACTCTGTTTCTTTCTTGATATTTGGTGTGTGCATGTGTGCGCGCATATTGATTATTCAAAATGTGATATGAGTTAGGTATTATGTGTAGCTCCTTTGTCCCATCTAAAGGATCCTCTGCAGTGATTGCACTGTGTCTTTTTCTCTTGCCGTCTCTTAGAAGCATATCCTGAAGTAGTCTCCAGTAACCCAATTCTACGGAAATGCAGCCTCCCTGTCCCCAAACACCTTATGCCTGTCCAAGCCTGGATTGAGTCATTGCAACATTACGATGCCAGGCATCTGGGCTTGGTAGACCTGCATCCAGATGTATTTGCAGTGATGCCCCGGTAAAGACTGTTATTCATTTCCATAAACCTTGTAATTGCAAAGCCTGAAACTGAGCAAGCTATCTACCTCTCTCCCTACCCTCCCAAGAAAGATATAGAGATCTATAACAGGGGAGGGAGTAGGAAGCTATGGTAGAAGGGATGGGGCAAGGAATAGAGTTAAATAAGGGTTTACAAGCAAGACCTTTGGAGATTTTAAAACATTAGGAATCATCTCCAAGGACAGCATCTGGCAAACTTAGTGATGTGCATGAATCTGTTCTTCTGGACCATAGGGTTCTTAGAAATCAGAGTTGTAGAGCAGCTGAAATCTGACATGTGCATACCTCAGCTATTAGAGCTATGAGCAGCTGGGAAATTCTAGGGCACCAATATCACAATATCAAATTAGTTTTCCCATGCCTCTTTCTGTTGTATGGTTGCCGTTACCTTATCTGCTTCTTTTTTTTTAATATAATTTTATTAAGTTTTACAATACATAATAAAAGTTAGAATAGAAAAAGGAAATAGAAATACAAAATAAGAAAAAGATAAAGATAAAGAAAAAGTGAAGTCAAGAAATAATAAGCAAAGAAAATATAGAAAATAGATGTCCTCCAATCTATCTTTGAACTTAAAAGTACAATAATTAATTTTAAATGTTAGTCCTTCAACAATACACAGGGACTTTTCTTTGTCATATGCCTTTTGATTTCTTTAATCCAATCTTCTAATCTTCATATAGGTTTCACCTTTCTTGCTGTCTCCCAATAATCCATCTTTGGCTTCCACTCCTTGAAGTAGTAGTTAAATGTTGAATGTTCATTACTGCATATTTATATCTTCAATAAAGTCCAATTAGTATAACAAATAAAAGCCTTATTTACTTCTAATAAACTACAATATATTCTATTCATATTATGACTCATAACCTAACATGTTACGTAACTTAATACATAATATAGCAATTCTTATAATATTCATACATATATGTTTCTGTAATTTAATTCTAATATATATATATCTCCATAAAAAAAGAATTCTTATATCTCAATTATCCATCTATAATTTCCACTCCTTGTGATAGTGTCCATTTAAACTAAGTACATAACCTATCATATCACTTAACCTAATACCTAATATATCAATTCTTGTAATATTCATACATACATATTGATATATATCATCCTGTAGTAACCATCATTCTAATTCCATCTCATCATATCATTATCTTCTCATAAATGTATCTCCAAAGAAAACAATAATCTATGATATCAACTTATGTTTGTATTTAGCCTTATATCTTACATTTAGAATATCACTTTTTTATATATCCATACAGTTTCTCATAACAGTCCAAATCCATATTTTCATTAACCTTTATATATCCATACAGTTTCT
The DNA here is from genome assembly GCA_023362775.1 of Charina bottae. NCBI lineage: Eukaryota > Metazoa > Chordata > Lepidosauria > Squamata > Charinaidae > Charina > Charina bottae. The sequence continues at coordinate 10,872,023 of JALMGJ010000021.1, read as the reverse complement.
CATATCTTCTGTTTAGGTTATGCCAAAATCACAATACGCAATGGCAAATTCGCAATATACAGCCTGCTCCTTTCTATATCTCGTATAAAATATCAGAGCAACCTTCTCTCCCTTTCCACGTATTTCACAACATCTATCCAACTGCACACCCAAATTTTCACCCTGTCTCCACTGCCACAACATATCTATACCAAGATTATAATGTATAGCCTTCAGAATATTTTTCTGAACTAATATATTTAAAATTCCCTCCTCCTGTTTCTCCTCTACTTCAAAAGCATTTTTCTTTCCTGTTTCTATTTCTATTTTTTGCTCTTTCTCTTGGTTTTGCAAAATTACCAACAGTAATTCCAATGACCTTTGAATATCTGAAAGAGCCTCAGTAAATTCTCTCCTGAACTCCTGAATTGCTATTAAGAAAGCCATTGTTTCTATGTCCTTCAGATTAAAATAACAACCCTTCTAGTCAAAACAATAGTCATGTGATCTATCCATGGAATACTACCAGCAAGATCTATTAAGCAAAACGTGTTTGTTTTTAAAGTTAAAAGAAAAAAGAAAGTTCCAATAATCCAAAATACAGGAGAGAATAATATTTCAAACAGTTTATAGAAGGAGAAGTAAAAATATATTCCAAGTGAAACAGAATCCACCCTGGAAGAGTGTAGAGAAAGAAGAAAAAAAAACGTTTCCCTGTGTTTTTATTCTTCAAGCTGCGAGCTTTCGTTCTTCAAGCTGCAAGCTGCTTAATCCAAACAAACAGTTTCTCAAGAAATAAATAGTCAGTTAGTTTATCAAGCGAAGAATTACAAACAGAGTCTCTTAAATCCCTCTAATACAAAAGAAAGGTAAAAAAATGCAGACGTTTCATTATGTTGCAAGTGTAGAATCCATCAAGCTTCCACCAGAATCAGTTAAAGCAAAGAAAGCACAAAATTAGCCAACATTTTAAGCAAAGTCCAAAAGATAGATCTTAGATATCAAAAACTTTCTAATCTAAAAAAAATAATTTCCTAAAGTGATCTAAAAGCGGCTGTACGCTCTTGTGTCTCTTCAAAGAGACTTGTTTTCCCTGCGAGAGCAAGATATCTCTCGGCCATTTCCCTTGCACTTACCCCTGCTCTCTCCGCGGTGGAAACTACAGAGAAAAAACAAGGGTAGGCAATTCCAATGGCCCCACGAGCAATCTTCTGGTCTCCCCTTCTTCAGCGGAAAAAAACTTCAGTGGTCCCACAGCTTCTGCAATCCACTGCAAGCAAGGAAAATTCAGCCAGTTCTCAGCACTCTGAGAAATCCGACTGGTTGAGCTGGCAGCCAAGCCTGGAGTCCACCTTATCTGCTTCTCATACATTTTGCTAGCTGTTGCTTCTATCTGAAGCTTGTCTCTGTATTTTTCCCTCTCAGCATTGATATCCTACATGAAGTGGCCGTCTGGCAGAAGAACTTCAAAAGAATTGTGAGTATTGGAACGTAGATTGCGATGAATGCCTTGGATGACCAAGCTGCACTTGAGGTCACCTGGCCAGAGAGGCTTGTGCAATAGGCTTAGAAGGGCAGAACCACATGAAAAGTGCTGCCGTTCCCAGACAGTCTTCCAGGGTAAAGCTGGATGTCTGGGCAGCCTTATATTTCTCCCACTCCAAAGGAAGCACACATGTGCCGTGGCTCTTTCAACAGCTGTGGCTTACATACTAATGAGCTAACTTGTAAAACTCTTGAAAGAGGGAGTGAAATGAGAAGCAGGGACTTCACTGAACACTCTGGTGAACTTCCTTTCCGACACATCCCGCTCCAGCCTTAGCCTGGGATCTTGCTTACCGTTCCAGAGTTACGCCAAGACCAAGACCCGGGCCGAGGTGCGTGGGGGTGGCAGGAAACCCTGGAAGCAGAAGGGCACGGGTAGGGCCCGGCAAGGCAGCATCCGATCACCTTTATGGCGTGGAGGTGAGTGAAACCTCCTGTCTCTGCTTCTCCGCTCTTCCCACGTCTTGTAATAAAGTGGGGAATGCGGCCATTCCATCAGGCCATGGCAGAGGAACACGAAGTAGATTGTATCTCACTGGTAGTTTCGTAAGATGTATTATTTCAAGGTAAATGTCGCTGCTTGCCTTGCTTTTTCTCCTTTCCGCTAGTTTTCTTTTGGTTTCACATCTTTCGGATCATAAGCCTGTGGGCAGGGGTGATAATTTTTTTTTTTGCTTTTGTAAATAGGTCACTCTGGAAGCCTTTGTTTCGTTAAAGATGGTTTAAAGAATTACAAATATGTAAGCCTGGAATTTGTTTTGTGGCTTTTGAGCAGGATGGTGAAATCCCATTCTGATTTGTTCTCTCAGCACATCATAAAAGCTGCTGTTACGTTTGTTAAAGTTCTTGTCTGCTTTTCCTCCAGAGCTCAAGACAGTACAGGTAGTCCTCACTTAACAGCGGCAGTTGGGACTGGAATTTCTGTCACTGAGCGATGTCGTAAAGCACGACGTCACATGACCACACCGCTTAGTGATGGAAATCCCAGCACTTCTGGTTGCCATTGTTAAGCAAATCCTGCACTGTCGGTAAGCGCAATGTCACGTGGTTGCCATTTGCGACCTTCTGCCGGCTTCCCCATTGACTTTACTTGTAGGAAGCCAGCAAAGAAGGTTGAAAATGGACCACGTGCCCGCCGGATGCTACAACATCGTAATTGCGAGCCAGGCGCCAAGCACCTGGATCACAATCACAGGGACACAGGGACACTGCAATGGCCGTAAGTACGAGGACCGGTTGTACCACTTGCTCAGTGCTATCGAGTTCAAACGGTCGCTGAACGAGTGGTCGTTAAATGAGGACCACCTTTATACAGTATATATCCTGGAGGCAACATACATAGCACTCTCATTTTCTCATGACATCCTTGTGGTAGGTAGCTAGAGAGTGCATGACTCGCCCCACATGCCCAGTGAGCTTCAGTGGCTGTGGGTGGCCTTGAACCAGGCTTTCTCCAGTTTGAGCCCAATACTTGAACTCAGCATCACCCTGCTCCTTGGTCCTGCTGCTCAGGTCGAGCCCCCGTTGCGTAACAGTGGTGCTCTGGCTGGTGGCTTCTCTGACTCTTCCTGTTTCCCTTCTAGGTGGCGTGGCTTTTGGCCCCCGTGGCCCCACTAGCTATTACTATATGCTCCCCATGAAAGTGCGCGTCCTCGGCCTCAAGGTGGCGCTGACAACCAAGCAGCTTCAGGTACGAGAGCCACCCTGCAGTGTGAAGGCCAGCCTGTTCTTCTGCCCTGGTCTGCTTAGGAGAAGCTGTGGTTCTTGTTGGGTTGATTCCTAGCTAGTTTTCCAAGGTCGAATGCTCCCTTTAGTAGGGCTCTCTGCACTTCAGAAATAATTAGGGAAAAGTGCTTGGGACCCCTCATGAGCCCACTGCGATTCATCAAAATGGGCATTTCTGCAAGCCTGAGAAACATTGTAGCTGCTTTAAGGGATCTACTCATTAAAGTTAAAAAGGAACTTTTAAAGCAGCTGCCATTCTTTGTCAGGCTGGCGCAGAAGCCAGAGAAATGACAGGCTCTGTTCATGAATGGAAGAGAATATTCTTGGTTTCTAGCATTTTTGCTCAATAATTTTCTAGCCGTTCTGCATTTAAGTTGATGTGTATGTTCGCAGATGTATATTGCATTTCTGATATTTCAAGTATTTTGCATGGCTTTTGCACAAAAATCTCTAGAGTTAAGTAGGCAGAGCAAGGGGTTTTGGAGAAGGAGGAACATGCAGCTTTGTTTAAGCCTCAGGGGTGTGTTGCGATATTTTGGCTGGCTGGCTGGCTGGATTGATTGACTTGGGGGGTATGGAGGCTTTTGATGGGCAGGGGTGTTAAACCCGCACTGGGGTAAGGATCGGAGTTTTCATGTGGAAATCTTTCAAGCAGCAAAAGCAAGGGAATGTGGGATCTGCAAAGCACCAACCAGGTTGCTGCTCAGCCCGGCAGTGTTTAGAAAACAGCGGGCCTGGTGCATCTCTAGTAAGCCCCTTTCCCCTGCCACCACCAGCTTTGGGTTCTGGTCTTCCTGACATTTCTCTCTCAACCTCGATCTCTCAGTCTTATCTCTATTTTGCACATGGATGGCACACAACCCTCTTTCCCCTGGACTCTTTTCCTTCTCTAAGCTCCCATGGAGAATGATGCTGCTTATGCACCTTCAGTCTCGGGCCTTTTTCTTCCTCTCCCAAGCATTAGGAAATGTTTGCAATTAAGGCAGAATCATTTGTTTGCCGCTATAGAAAATTTCTGTACCCTTAATAAGAACTTCCTGAGCAGGCTGTCATTGTTATGGTAGTTGTCCGTTTTAATGTTTTGCGCAGCGCAGTCAGGGTACATATAGTTTTACAGAATAACAAAGCTGAGCAATTTACAATCTTAACTTTTGGAGATAGTACTGAAGGGATAAATGGGAAGAAGTGAGTTTGCAAATACTTGGGTTTGGTTGTGTGTTGGGAATGAAAAATCGGAGAGATTAAGCTGGGGTGTGGGAATGCCCTTCAGAAAGTTGTAGAACTACAATTCCCAGTTACACCAATCAGCCTGGCCAGTGGTGAGGGTTGCTGGGAATTGCAGTTCAGCACTAGGTGGAGGTCCCTTGGATAAGCCAAGGGCCTTGTGAAATTTGCTGTTATATTGAATCTTGAGAGCCAGTTTGGGCTAGTGGTTAAAGGTACTAGGCTAGAAACCAGGAGACTGTGAGTTCTAGTTCTGTCTTAGGCACAAAGCCAGCTGGGTGACTTTGGGCCAGTCACACACTCTCAGCCCTGGGAAGAAGGCAGTAGCAAACCACTTCCAAAAAACTTGCCAAAACAACTGCAGGGACTTGTCCAGGCAGTCACCAGGAATCAAGACTGGCTCAAAGACGCCTGCCTACACACACACAAAATTGAATCTGACCATTATTGAACATCCGTAGACTAGGGCAACCTGCTGCCTTCCAAATGTTTCAGACTTATGCTTCTAACAGCCTCAGGCAGATGGTCAATAGCAAGAGACACGGGGAATTGTAGTCCAAAATAGCTGGTTGCTTCCCCTTGATATATCTTTCAGTGTGTACTGTGATCAACAGGAGTTTGTTCTTCGGGACACAGGACAGGGTGGTTCTTGTCCAGATGTTAAGTTTCGTTAATGAGTGAGACTGAACCTGCGTGCAAAGCTTGTGCTCTTCTCCTGAGCTTTTGGATTTCCTAAACAAATCTGAGAAAGGAAGAGAGACTGATGGGTTCCAGAAATAGGGCCTCTGGTGGAGTAGCTCAATAGTCAACCTGCCTCTGGATTATATAGAGGTCCTTATTTTTTCCCCAACCTGCAGGGTGATCTCCATGTGGTGGACTCTCTAGAAATGCCAACCTTCGATCCTCAGTATCTGTTGGACTTGGCTCGCTACAGGCATTGGGGAAGATCGGTGTTGTTCGTGGATGTGTGAGTTGACTTTGGTTGGGGAGGTAGACAAGGATGGAGCCCCCCCACCCCATGTAAAATTCCTTGTTTTGTCAAGGGCTGCTGGTCTCTTCAGCCATGGAAACAGTTTCTGTAAATCTGTTGTCAAGCTGCATCTCAGGGGAGCCACAGGTTAGCTAGAGGGAGTCTGAATGAGAAGACCAGTGTTACCCTACAAGCTCCCAAATGAAAGCTTGTCCATTGCTATTAATCTTCCCATGAATTGGCCAATCACAGGGGCTTTGGGTGTGTGTCATGACCACATTCGTGAGCCATTAAGGATGACAGTACCATAAGGCCCAATATGCCTGCCCCTGAAACTAACTGTGTCTTTAATCTAGGTATTTTTTTCACAGTAAAAAGTTTGTAGATAGCTAGCATTCATGTTATATCAAGTATAATGTTCCCATGAGTGTTCTTACATAAGCTTCTTGTTTGTGGCAGAGCAGGGAATGGATCCGATTTGGGATACCCACTTTCCAAGTACATCAAATATAATATTTTAGGGTCGGGACATCATTCTGCCCAATGTAGCTTTTGTTTCAGCCATATAGCTTATGATTTCATCTAAGTTTTGAAATACCCCTAATCATAAACTCCCCAGAGTTGCGTTGTAAAGGTTTCTGATTTTTGCTTAGGCATGCAAAGACCTCTTTGTAGAGTGGCCAGAAATCCAGCACCTTTTGATTGTGGTACAGAGTTCTTGAGCTCCTGCTGCATAATTAATGGAAGGGCCTGATACTGAAATAGATTTCTGTTTGTACCTTGGAACAGATACAGAACACCTATCCCTAATAACGGTATTTGTAGCCAACCTTCTTCTGAAGCTCCAGAATTGGGATACCCTTGAAGGCAATAAATGGGATGTCGGGAAGCACAATTCTCAGTGCTTATGATGGGGGGGTGGGGGTGGAGAGAGAGCAGGAGAGCCACAGGGAGCAGACTCTCTAAAGCAGTGTTTCTCAACTTTGGGAACTTTAAGATGGGTGGACTTCAACTCCCAGAATTCCATGGCCATCATGCTCTAAAGGTTGCCTGAGGTTTCCTCTCCCTGCTCTAGAACCCTGATATCTTGCTGAGGCTTCTGAATCATTCTTAAGGAAGCCTGAATTCCTTTACTAAGGAAATGTGCCATTCCTCTTTGAGCACTGCTCCTCTAGTGCAAGACTCCACTCCCCAGAGATGGGAGGGACTTGAGGCAGCAGACAGAAGAGATTCTACTCAGCAAATGGAGTGCACTGGCTAGAAATTTGCATTCAAGAGATCCTAGATCTGAGCTTGCATAACATACCTGATTTCCCCTTCTTGGCTTCCAGCAATGAAATACCTGAAAACATCAAGTCTGCAACAAGCGACCTGAAAACTTTCACAGTACTGCCAGCAATAGGTGAGTTGGGGTGGATGGGTAGGATTCTTCAACAGAAGATGAGGCTATATAACCAGTCATAGGCCCCTGTCCTTCCCTTCTCAGTCTCTTGGTCTAGTGGTTAAGGCAACGGGCTAGAAACCAGGAGACTGAGTTCTAGTCCCGCCTTAGGCATGAAAGCCGGTTGGGTGACCTTGGGCCAGTCCCTCCCTCTCTCTGCCCTAGGAAGGAGCCAATAGCAAACCAGGAGACTGAGAGTTCTAGTCCTGCCTTGGGAATGAAAGCTGGCTGGGTGACCTTGGGCCAGTCAGTTTCTCTCAGCCCTAGGAAGGAGCCAATGGCAAACCAGGAGACTGAGAGTTCTAGTCCCGCCTTAGGCATGAAAGCTGGCTGGGCGACCTTGGGCCAGTCACTCACTCTCAGCCCAACTCACCTCACAGGGTTGTTGTTGTGGGGAAAATAGGAGGAGGAAGGAGTATTAGGTATGTTTGCCGCCTTGAGTTATTTATAAAAATAATAAAGGGATAGAAAATAAACGAATGAATAAATAAATAAATAAACAGCATAGTCATCTCATCTCCCATCTTGAATTTTATATTTATATTTATATTTATATTTATATTTATATTTATATTTATATTTTGTATTTTGTATTTTATATTTTATATTTTATATTTTATATTTTATATTTTATATTTGTATTTATATGTATTTATATGTATAGTTATATTGAATTGTTGTCAGCAATTGTTATTTTTATTATCTGTAAGCCGCCCAGAGTCGTTATACGTGAGTTGGGCGGTAGAGAAATTTAATAATAAATAAAATAAATAAATAGTAATTCCTGTTTCAGGAATGATGCTGAATACACTCCTGTCCTTTTCCACTTTTTGGATGACCTGCTTCATCTTTTATTGCTTAGGGCTGTGCTATTGGTCATCCCTCTGTAGTCTTGGCAAGAAATTTTTATTTTTTATTTATTTATTATTTAAATTTATATGAAAATTTATTTATATGAAATAAAAGGGATTGATGACACAGAACCCATCTTGCATAAAAGCTTATATTAAAAAAGAATGACAGGGCAGCTGGTCTCTCTAGGGCAGGGCTTTCCAAAGTTTTCCCGTGACGACACACCAACTGCCGTTGGTGTGTCGCCGCGGGAAAACCCGGAAGTGGCGCCGTTGCGGCAGCGCACAAAAACCCGGAAGCGCTGCTGCCGCTTTCGGGTTTTTGCGCGCTGCTGTTGGTGTGTCGCCGCGGGAAAACCCGGAAGCGCTGATGATGATCAGTGCTTCTGGGTTGTGTGGCGACACACCAGACTGTGTGTGGCGACACAGTTTTGTGTCGCGACACACAGTTTGGAAAGCTCTGCTCTAGGGAAAAAGCCCTGATTCTTAATTTTCATAAACTAATTGTTAGTGTTTACAGCATAGCTTTCCAAACTGTGTGTCGCGACACTTGCGCAACACACAGTTTAGTGTGTCGTGAAACAACCCGGAAGCGGCAGCGGGGGCGTGCACGGTGGCGCGGGGGGGGGGGCGCACGGCTGCGATGGTGTGCATGGTGGCGACGGCAGTGGCACGCCATCAGCGCTTCCGCGTTTTAGTGGAAAAGTGAGGCCGCCACGCGCGCCCCCGTGCCGCCGTTGGTGTGTCGCCAACGGCGGCAATTTAGAAAGCACTGGTTTACAGGTACAGCCTGAAAATATTAACTGCAAATCTGGGAGGCTGCTACCAGAAAGAGTATATGATGGGCACCCCCCATATCTGGCAAGAGAGCGCCAAGGATTTGCTAAGAAGGCTAGTTCCAATAAAGGGCCATAAGAAACCTTCAGCACCCCCCTGCCTCCACCCCAAGTGTTCTACCTCACCTGGGAAGCGCTGCCTGTATTAGGTTGCCCAGGGCAGGTTTCACCTGCAGGAAATGCCACAAGGCTGCATCCTCCCTCCCTCCCTCCCTCCCTCCCTCCCTCCCTCCCTCCCTCCGTCCCTCCCAGTCCTTTTCTATTGTTTCAAGCCAGCAACTGAGAGGCCACGCAACATCGTGCAAGGGGCCAAACTTGGCTTTGCTGCTTTCTGTGGCCAACATCCCACAAGCACTTCTGTTAGGCAGGCTTGTCTCCCTGCTTTTGCACTGCACTAAGAGCAGGAGTCCGTAACCATTTTCAGCGGGAGGACCGCATCTCGTCCTTATTTATTTATCAATCATATGTATATCCCGCCCATCTCCCTCACAAGGAGGGACCCATCTCACCCTTATATTTTGTTTGAGGGCCACACAGGCCAGCCCCATCGTTCAGTGGCAACCATGTTTCCAAACATTTCTGCTCCACGAGTCCTTGGGGGCCTCTGGGGCGGAGGACTGCTGCTCTCCCGCCTTTCACCTGTGGAGTCAAATAAGCTGAAGACCGCCTTCCTTTTCCACCCCCAGGTCTCAACGTGCACAGCATGCTGAAGTATGAAACCCTGGTGCTCACCCTGGACACCGTCTCCTTCTTGGAAAAGAAACTGCTGTGGCACGACTCGCGATACGGTCCGCTCTATCCCTTCCAGTTGCCCTACAGGGATTTCCCCTAGCCCGTTTGTCAAAGAAAGACTGACCATTTTGTGTATTTTTTAAAATATATATATACATTAAAACTAAACTTTTTGCCTGAGTCGTCATCTGTCCTTGGGTATAGGCAGCCTTGAAATAAAACCTTTCTGGTTAAAAGTGATGTGGTATCACTCTGGGAGTTTGTTAAATAAGGTGAGGAAAAGTAGAAACGGTATTTAATATTTATATAACGTATTTCAGAAAAATGGCAGAAAGACCTTGTTGAATCACACCAGGCTTTTGGGGGTTTTTTTAGTCTAGAATCTTGTTTTCAGAAACAACCAGTGGCTGTCCTTCGAAGCTCCTGAGTAGAAATTGGAAGAGCAGACTTTTGTTTTCAGACAACTAAGATTTTACAGTTTTTATGAAGAGAATATCGTGTTAGTTTTCCTGCAGTGAAAAATATATTTTGAGGGTAGATGCTAGGAATGCGCACTGTTATGTTCTTCTGTGGAAAACAGTTTTTTCCCACCCTAGCTTAAGGTCTTCAGTGTGGAAATCCAGGGCAATGTAGCACTGCAGTAACTACTCTGCATATTTCACATCATCTTATTTAGAAAGCATTTATTAGCCCACAGAAGGAAGTTTCCATTTTATTTCTTCCCATCTTCTATTTCCCTGGTTTGTCAGCTTCCTGGCAATAGAAAAATCCTCAGAGGTGAAGTATCTTAAATTTTACCCTGTAAAGAAAAATGGTCTTATGACACATCTGGGGCTCACTAACGTACTGAAGCATTTGTAGGAAAGTGATTAAATGCAAATTACTTGCCATTGGCAGAGAAGCAAAAAAGTGATGGTACAGCTACAGATGGGGCATGGTGGCTCAGCGGGTAAGACGCCAGGCTTGTCAATCGGAAGATCGCAAGTTCGGAGGTTCGAGACCCTAGCCCCGCGTGCGGAGTGAGCTCCCGCACTAGCTCCAGCTCTTGTCGACCTAGCAATTCAAAAGCCTGCAAATGCAAGTAGATGAATAGGTACCACTTCGGTGGGTAGGTAACAGCGTTCCGCGTGCGTCATGCGGCCACATGACCGTGGAAGCGTCTTCGGACAACGCTGGCTCTTCGGCTAAGAAACGGAGATGAGCACCGGCCCCTAGAGTCGGACACGACTGCACAACTGTGCGGGGGGAACCTTTACCTTTACCTACAGCTACAGAATAAACTGGGATAATATGGCTGGAGCACGGGGATTTGTAGCCTAGAAGGACATGCAGAGAGACCGGCCCTGCCCAGTTCAGTATTCCTGTTTCTGTGTTAACATCATGTTTTTCCATTAAATATGTTCTTATTTTTGCTCTACAGAACATTCATAAATGACTACTTGTCTGCTCTGAGGGAGCAGATCAATATTTGAATTTATAAAGATGTAATACTTCAAACTTTCCAGTGTTGACGTTTATTGCAAGTCCTTTTGAAATGTGTACATAATTTAATAGAAAAGATACTCTTACAGCTAAAAGTCTGCAAAATGCTTTGTATTTGAAATATTTTGAACTTGAAATGCCATTTGGGGACACTGGTTCAGGTTCAAAACAGCTATCCTGGTCTTACCAGCAGTGTTCTGATGCTGTTGGAGGTGCAAATCCAGTGGCACTGAGTTTGCAACACCTCACAGCCTGCTGACCACAAAAGGTGGTGGAGGGAAGGTATATAATTCGTGATGCACTCTCTATCCCCTATTTGTCACCTTGCTGCTTTTTGTCGAAGAGAATACTAATCTGAGGTTACTTCCTTCTGCCTTTCTCAGGCACACGCACAGAGCAGATGCTGACTCCCCTCCTGGTAGGATCTAGCTAGCTAGGTGCCTATCCCTATAATGTATTTTCTGGAAGTAAATCTCCTTTCTATTGTAGTTATAAAATCTCCTTTACTAATCATTGCTCAGGTCAGATTCTTCCTTTCTGGAACACCTGCACACACACAGACCTCCAGTAGTTTTGCGTTTGTCTCAAAATTCAAGACCTTTTTTTGCTGGGAACATTTCTGGAATATTTTGAACACCCCTCGTTATGTGGTTTGAACTCAGAAGGAGCCTGTTCAAATTCAAAATGTTTTGTGCACTGCTAATGAAAACCGTTTGCAGCAAGTTTCCTTTTTTACCTTAGTTTTGAAAAAGAAGTGGATGCAGTTATGCCAGCAGCCATGAACAGTTGCCCATTTCAGTGGAATTTCCTGATAATGTTGTGAAAGCTGTTACTAGTAGTTTATTTAAAAACTCAAAGGTAACATTAACATGTAAGAGAAGTATAGTGAAAGAGCAACCCTTAATCTATAGTAGAAGCACATTCGTTCTTAAACATATTAGTATCAAAGGCACAAACAAGCAGTGACAAATGGAAGGCAATTTGATTTAATCTTCATTTGAATCAGCACCAAATTGATCTTCATTTCTGGAGAGAAAAATCAGTATCCAGTAACACTTTTATGAGTTTTGTATTCCAACTTAGCAAAATTCTTCAGAGCAGAAAGTTTTGTACAGAAATTTGCTCAGAACATAGCGGTCCAACAGACTTAAATTCAGAAAGGCTGCCCAGTTGCCTTTCTCCAGAGTCTTCCAAGGAGTGGCTGGATGACCGTATAGCTTCTAGAGCAGAGCTTTCCAAACTGTGTGTCGGGACATGTTAGTGTGTCGGCTGCAGTGTCTGGGTGTGTCGTGGCTGCTGCTGCCTCCGAGCCCTGCCAGGATTCCGCGCAGGTCCTAGTGCCTGCCTTATGCGTTGCTGCCTCCAAACCTGCTGTGATTCCGCACAGGTCCTAGTGCCTGCCTTGTGCCCTGCTGTAAGAGTGTGTCGTGAAATGATGCATGTCTAAAAAGTGTGTCACCAACATGAAAAGTTTGGAAAGCTCTGTGCTAGAGTCTGGGAAGGGTGTGCTGTCTCCACCCACAACATGCACTTCCTGTTCATGCTATGGATGCCTGTTGGACAAAGCTGATGTTGTGTAATGGATTGTTGAAGTTTGGAGTTCTGGACTCAAAACTTATGCTCACATTACAGAGCTCACTGGGTGGCCTCTTTCAACTGAGCTATTCTGAGATTAAATGGATAACCCAAGATAAGGGTTATCCATATGTAGGGACGCGGTGGCTCAGCAGGTTAAAAACAGCTGAGCTGTAGGCTGCCGATCATTAGGTCGGCAGTTCGAACCCCGCGCGACGAGGTGAGCTCTCGTCGCTAAGTCCCAGCTCCTGTCAACCCAGCAGTTCGAAAGCCTTGCAAGTAGATAAATGGGTACCACCTTAAAGTGGGCTAATTTGCTGGCGTCCTGTCGGGAAGTCGGCTCCACTGGAGGAGAGGATCGGAGGAAGATCAAATGCCGGTGGTGACGACGGACCCGATGTGACAGCTACAGGACGTCAGCAGCCGGCTCAAGGCATCCTGGGAATTGTAGTCCAGAGCCTAATAGAGTCGGTTCCCTTACCCCTCTCCCTTCACGCGCGGTGCATTTGTATATTTGAAATTTGGTGTATAATTGAACTGTATATATATGATTGTAAGCCACCTAGAGTCCTCCACTAGGGAGGGGATAGGCGGGGTATAAATATCACTTAAATAAATAAATAAATAAATAAATAAGTCTTGTAATCCAGGATGAGCAAGGTAAAGTCCCAGGTCTCTACTGGTGCCCAAATATCATTTCCTGTGCTTCTAAGAGACACTCTGACAAAAACTATTCAAAACTGGCACAGCTACTGTATCTTCTATCATTTGGAGGCAGCACAATTAGCCTAGGCTGTAAAATAATTTTCACATACCTTTTTAAAACCCTGGACTTTCCTGAAAACCCTGAAAAGTCCAGAAAGTTAAAAAACAAACAAAAAACATTTCCTCCTCCTCTCCTGTTTCGCATAATTGTCTTGCAACAAGGGTAGTGAATGCTTACTAAAAGATTGATCGTAGGTCTTTGGAGGAAAGATTAAAGATTGCAATTACAACCCGAGTTGTGGGTCAAATAAGGTCAAATCTGAAACTGGTGATCGTGATTTTTGTCTTCGCTGCCTATGACTAGCAGTCCCATGGTGTAGTGATACATTGGCTTCCTCAATAGCAAAGCGAGACCTGTCCCATAAGAAGGAAGTTTGCTATCTCTGTGGTTGCCCTTTTGCCACTGATTTTAAGCAACAGATCCTCCTTACCAAATCATAAGAATCTAGTATGGGGCACACAGCCAGAGATGAAAAGGCTCTGAACAAGAATGTTTCAGGAGACAAGAGCAAACATTGAAGGAATCATAAAGGGGAAGATATGATGGGAAGTTGCACCTTGGGTCTTGCAGGGAAAGGAAAGCAGATTGGTTATTGCAGCACTGCAACCAGGGTGTCACAGGGAAAGGATGCCCAATCAATTACTGATAAAACACCCATTATCTAGGACTTAATTTCTGAATTAAAGAGTTGGCATGAGTCACAGAGACATGCTTGACATAAGGGTCAAGACACAGTGGACTAACCCCCCCTGTTGCCTAAGTGTCTCTTCCTGAGCTAGCTAGGATGACCTGAGTCATGACAGTGGATTTCCCTAGGCTCCTTGTCCTGGGGGATTTCAATAGCCATGCTAAATTTACCCAGTCGGGAGTGGCTCAAGATGTCATGTCTTGCATGACAAACATGGGCCAGTCTCAACTGAGATCTGACCCCCATACTGTATGCACCCACTGAGGGGGAGATGGGCGGTGATAAAAAAATTGATAAATAAATTTGGTTTTCTGCTCAGGTGGAGCTGATGATTTAAGGATGGGATTGCCTCATGTGACTCCATTGTGATGGACAGCTCAGTTTTGTGCTGATACGAACCTCTGCAGGGCTAGTTAAAATGGTCTAATCCAGGTGCCTGATGAATGTGGATGGTTTCCTGAGGGAACTTGGGGAATTTTCCACATTCTTGGTGATATTGTCAGTGGTTTAGTGGACTTGGGATATTGGCACTGTTGCTCATATGTGTCCTCTTCCTTTCCATGGAGTTGTTAGCTGACAATAGTGAAGTGGATGAGACTTCACCTGGAGAGCAAGTGGAAGGACTCTCGGGCCTTTCTAAACCCATTCTCTGCAACAGGGGAGGCAGCCAAGAGAGTTTCCTCCTCTGCAACCATTGTGTCTCCATAGAAAAAGACCATTGTATTTCAAGGAGTTTAAGTGACATGTTTTGATTTTCTCCTTCACATGAAGAAGCTTAGAGTTTATTTTGAGTTATACTAATGTTTAGCTGGCTTTTTTTTTATTTCTGTTTGAAATGGAGGGGGGGAGAGAAAACCCCAAGATTGTTTTTGTTAACTTATCTGTATAGTTTCCCAGGCTCTTGGATTAAACAGGTGCTCCAGATCCTGGGAACTATCTAGTCAAGGTCAGATCCTGCAGTCTCTGTACTGTGGAAACAGGGGCACGAGGTTTTAGGGCCAGACTTTGATAAAAACCTTAGGATTGCCTTTTGAGTTTGGGAGCTTCTGCACAGACCTGAGCGCTGGGTGCTGTGGAAATTGAGCTGCCCTGGGGTATCTCCGCTGTCTTTATTAAGGCCTCGGCCGGGCAGGTGGCCCACCGCCCTTGCCGGGCGGCGGGGATTAGAGCCCGCCAGCAGCAGCTTTAGAAAGGCCCTCAAATTACAGGGACGCGGTGGCTCAGCGGGTTAAACCGCTGAGCTGTAGACTGCCAATTGGAAGGTCGGCAGTTCGAACCCCGCGCAACGAGGTGAGCTCTCGTTGCTAGTCCCAGCTCCTGTCAACCCAACAGTTCGAAAGCTTTGCAGGTAGATAAATGGGTACCACCTTAAGTGGGGAAATTTGCTGGCGTTCTGTCGGGAGTCGGTCCACCGGAGGAAAAAGATCGGAGGAAAGATTGAATGGCAGCGGTAACGACGGACCCGGAAGTAACATCTACAGGAAGTCAGCAGCCGGCTCAAGGCATCTTGGGGTATGTAGTCCGGAGCCTTAGAAGAGTCGGTTCCCTCACCCCCTTCCCTTACGCGCGGGCACTGTATATGGTGAATTGTATAATGGAATTGGAAAATGTATATGTATGTAAGCCGCCTAGAGTCCTCCGTTAGGGAGGGGATAGGCGGGATATAATATCACAATAAATAAATAAATTAAGGGGCTCCTGACAGTCTATAGGAATGATTGGGTATCATCTTGCTTGGGACGTTATGAATTGTCTTTATGCTTTTTATGCTTCTGTTTAATCTGCCTGAACTGTGTTTCTGTTTAAATCTGTTTGCTTGAGTTAATAATAAAGCTTAAAATCTCTTTATTCACTGGTGTGCTTATTGTCTCTGGATCTAAAAGAACCAATTGTCTGGGCACCTGATCACTGCTTGGACACTTGGCAGAGCACCCATGCACAACAAGCAGTGGCATCCTTGCCTTGACTCCTTGCATTGTGCTAGAGCAGCCTTTCTCAACCTTTTGACCCTGGAGGAACCCTTGAAATATTTTTCAGGCCTCGGGGAACCTTTGAACATTCAGGCTCAAATGTAGGTCATAAGTTACAAAATCATTATATGCGTTTCGTGCGTAGGCCTGTATATATGCATTAACAGTGTTCTTAAACTAAAAATAAAGAATGAAACTTACCTCTTTAATGTGACGTTGCCTGAATCTGAAATAATTTTTAAAATCATGATCTCCCTAGTGACCTCTCGTGAAACCCTAGGCTTCCACGGAACCCTGGTTGAGAAACCCTGTGCTAGAGTGACGCTTGGACTGGAGCCGATATCTGCTTCCATCTTGCCTGTTGAACCTGACCCCTTTGTTTGCACTGCTTATGGGGTCTCGGATTCTTGGCTTCAGTTCACACTTCACCCTGCATGGACGGAAGGGTGGAGCTTATTTTGTGGCTGGATGAACTGTCACAGCCACATCTAAGATTGATGACCAGCCTGTTTATGTTTTACTGGAGTTAAGTAAAGCAGCGGGAGCTTGTTCCAGCCCTAAACAGAAACCCAGGAGGGAGAGACTTGCAGCAGAAAACCAAGTATTACCCAATCAGTTTGCACAATTAACAGCAGCTATCACAGCTTTGCTTTGCAGACACACTAGCTTGTTGTGAAAGCTCCTCCTTTTCTATCTATCATACTGGGATTGCCCAGTCTTCCTCTGCCCCCCTCCCCAAATACGATGGCAGCACAGAGAAACGTCCTGCATCCCTTGGCCGAGACATCTTGTTTTTACAGCTACGAAGGGAGTTGTATTCCATTTAAAATTCTGGCAGCTCATTAATTTGCTAACTGGCTCTAACCCTTATCTCTTCTCCCAGCTTTTGCAGGCTTCATAAAATCAATTACAATACCTAAGCAATTGCAGCCAGGAATGCCTCTCAGATTTATGTGCACCCTGTGGTTTAGATCTTCTTGGAGATGAATTGGGCTGCCGCAAAGCATGTTATGTGAACTCGGAGAGAACGAGAAGCGTGAGTTAAATTAGTCAGAATGGAATAGGATCAAGTTGATTTGGGGATTAAGGCAGAGTTAAACTGCTGTTCGACTTTAATCCTCATTCAGAGGGAGACTACAAGCAACCTGTGTTAATAAAAGATCAGAGTCTGTTAACTCATGTTCAGCTTTGCGCAGCCAACAGAAGAAGCTCTGATGTGATTAGCTGGGTTTTGGCAAAGTAGCTTATCTCAACCCTGCCAATGCTGAGTGTAAATTAGGGTTTACTGTGCACCCCCAGAGTGGGGCCTGAGGCATTGTAGGCCTGCTGCTGCGTCCCTTGGTGCTATCAGGTTCCTTGCCTGACTTCACTCTTTACATTAAAGAAACACCTGAATTTTAGAAATGGAGAACTGGCATGCTCTAAAAGAAAATGCAGCCTCCAGCATAATCTTGATTTCCCAGGATGCCTGGGTCCCACATCCTTTCTCAGAAATAAAAAAGAAGGGTGGCTGAAGGTTAAGGCATGGTCTGGAAGTTGCCTGTCTGTCCAGTGAAGGACAAATATAAGTAGCAGGCACGGTCCCGCCAGAGACAGGATGTTAGGGACCAGCCTGGTAAATTGGTTCTTTGGATCTGGTTAGGTGTCCCATCCATGGTGGCCATTTGTTGAAAAGAGGATTCCCCCAGCTGTATATTGCAAAAACATCCCTACCATGTTCCCCAATGTGTCCTCTGCCTAGGGCTGAGAGAAAGTGACTGGCCCAAGGTCGCCCAGCTGGTTTTGTGCCGAAGGCAGGACTAGAACTCACAGTCTCCTGGTTTCTAGTCTGATGCTTTAACCACTACACCAAACCGGCTCTCTCCAATGTGTCCACCAGCCCTTAAAGGATTAGGGACCCTTGTTCTGTGGCTTCACTGCATTGTGAACCCAGCAAATTGTGATATATGTAATAAAACATGGCTTAGCCAATGCAGCATACCAACCCAGCTATATAGTATAACTTTCTATTAGAAATCATTTCAGCACGAGTCAACTAGAAACAATGTTGGGTAACCATTGTGAAACTGCAAGCATTTAAGAAAATAGAACCAACAATCTTGTACCCATTATGTTTAAAGCCCACCTAAACAATAAACAAACTAAAAAATAAACAAGGGGCGTGGTGGCTCAGCGGGTAAGACGCCAGGCTTGTTGATCGGAAGATTGCAAGTTCGGAGGTTCGAATCCCTAGCCCTGCATGCAGAGTGAGCTCCTGCACTAGCTCCAGCTCTTGCCAACCTAGCAATTCGAAAGCATGCAAGTGCAAGTAGATGAACAGGTACCATTTCGGTGGGTAGGTAACAGCGTTCCGCGCGTCATGCGGCCACATGACCGTGGAAGCGTCTTCGGACAACGCTGGCTCTTCGGCTAACAAACGGAGATGAGCACCGGCCCCTAGAGTCGGACACGACTGCACAACTGTACGGGGGGAACCTTTACCTTTTTTAAACAATAAACAAGCCTTTGAAATATAAAATAAAGGCTGTTTGTAAAATAGGCACTTCACCCCCATGTATTTTCCTTGCTACAAGACGAGTGTCTTTAATGAAGAACCCCAATCAGCTATGTTCACATAGCATGCTTAAAGAATTAATACATGCCTGTTTTGCCACCTTTAAAAAAACCTGCAATATTGCTCTCTTCTTTACTGTATAGGTATCACATTCCAGATTGAACATGTTACACAGTACCTCTTAAAGATTTAAATGTTACACTCCCATCATTCAGCATTAAATTTCACAAAAGAGACAATTCCATCCATTGTAACATTTCTTACAATTGAGCTAGGCATTAGCAAAGTCGTACCTGATGTGCAATGATTCAAAGGTCTAAAATCTTCTCCCGTAAACTGAATAAAATCGATCTACTGTCTTAGGATTCAGGAAGGGACCGGCTGAAGGAAACAAATTACTTACTATTGCTTAAGGCAAGAGTTTAAACAACTTCCTCAGGCGTGACTTTCTCTAACCTAACAGAATTCTCTTTGGTGCAACTTTTAATGCTGAGTGGTGTGTGGTAGTGACATTTAAACCTGGGCCCCTTCGTTTTCTGTTATTTAGGAGTTGTAAGTTCTATTTTCTTTTGGAGATTTCTTTACTTCAGGAAAATAAGCACGTGAGAGGGTGGAGTAAAGGAAATACATATTTCCTGAAGTGACCTACTGTTTTTCAGTATTGCTTTCATTCCATATATCAGGCTTGACAGTCCTCCATCTGACTCAGTGAGCAGTCTTTTGTGCTTCAATTTTTGGTTCCTCCAGCTGGTTAAAATGACAACTGTCCTGCTTCTGATCATGGCTGTCCCTCTTGTCTTCTGGGTGCCTACTGGTAAGTACTAAATTTTGCAGAGAACACCTGAATTTACATTTAGTGTGGCTGGTGGAATCTAAAAGCTGATTAATGAAGGAGCAAAATGGAACAAAGCATGTCAAGTGATCAGGTGAACATTATTAAAATAAAGTGCAATACAATAGCATACAATAAAATTGAGTTCAACCCAATTCAGCAGTTCCTGTGGGGGAAATTAAAAGGGCAAGCTCCCTTCCTCCTTGGAAGATCTAAAGCCTGCTTGATGGGGAGGGACAGGACACCTGCAGATGGGGAAACAGACTGCACATAAGCTCCACAGATGTGCAGAGTTTTTGTTTGTTTATTTGGTCTAGTGGTTAAGGCAATGGGCTAGAAACCAGGAGACCGTGAGTTCTAGTCCCGCCTTAGGCATGAAAGCCGGCTGGGTGTCCTTGGGCCAGTCCCTCTCTCTCAGCCCTAGGAAGGAGCCAATGGGAAACCAGGAGACTGAGAGTTCTAGTCCCGCCTTAGGCATGAAAGCCGGCTGGGTGTCCTTGGGCCAGTCCCTCTCTCTCAGCCCTAGGAAGGAGCCAATGGGAAACCAGGAGACTGAGAGTTCTAGTCCTGCCTTAGGCATGAAAGCCGGCTGGGTGACCTTGGGCCAGTCACTCTCTCTCAGCCCTAGGAAGGAGCCAATAGCAAACCAGGAGAGTGAGAGTTCTAGTCCCACCTTAGGCATGAAAGCCGGCTGGGTGACCTTGGGCCAGTCCCTCTCTCTCAGCCCTAGGAAGGAGCCAATGGCAAACCAGGAGACTGAGAGTTCTAGTCCGGCCTCAGGCATGAAAGCCGGCTGGGTGACCTTGGGCCAGTCACTCTCTCTCAGCCCAACTCACCTCACAGGGTTGTTGTTGCGGGGAAAATAGGAGGAGGAAGGAGTATTTGGTATGTTCGCCACCTTGAGTTATTTATAAAAATAATAAAGGCGGGATAGAAAATAAATAAATAAATAAAAATATTTATTTTAGATTAGTGGTACTGGTGCTTCAGAGCAGTGCTGATGATCACAAATAAAATAAAGCTGCCTTTGAAGTGGCACAGTCCTTGTCTGGGAGTGCCCTTAAAAGCAGAACATTCTTCTTTTACTGAATTACCAGGCACTGATAACTAGACCTCGTCTAGATCGTCGCTGCTAGTTACAATTCCTGCCCACCGCTTGTTGAAACAGATATAATTTTGGTTTGCCTAGATCCCTTAGAAATCTCTGATGCCATCCGGGTCCATGGGTCAACTTATTTACCTTTAATGGAAGGCAGAGATGCTGAAGAACATTAAGCAGGTTTTGTTTTTTTCAAAATTGCCCAGATTGTTTGCCAACCCTGATTCATTCGTTCTCTTTTGGTTGAGAGGAGGTTAAAAACTCTCAACAAGGATACAACCAAGGGGCCTTTCTACAATTCTACCTACTCATGGTACAAAAATGCCATGACAACACTTTTTTTCTATCTTAACATCATGATGTTACTTTCGTTTTCCACACAGCCCATGGGTGAGACCGACAAGTCATCCTTAGCTGCACCAGTAGCTTTTCCCTTCTAATTCTGATACCATACTCTGTCTTAAAGTGTCCATAATCTGTTAGGCTTTGTCACCCATTACTGGGTGGCTGGCAACGGCTGGCAAGGGAGACAGCAGATGCCATGCTGACATAATTTCCTGTTGACTCAAGGATGGGTGGAGACTGTCATCTGAGCAAACGAAATAGGCTGAGAATTTGGGGAGTGCTAGTCTGTATCTGGAAGAGGGAATCTGGGGAAGGATGAAAAAAAATGTTTCAATCAATATTTTATTCCCTGTCTGCCACCCTGGAAAGAAAACACTGGTCCTTAGCTTGATCCTCGGAATGCAGGACAAGTCAATTCTTGCTTTTGAAATAATGGAACTCAAGACTGAGGACTGCCTTTTTTTTCTTTCTTTCTTTGCTCTTTTAAAGAAGTTCACATGCTTTTTAAGCTGATCATTTAGTGTGTTCATTTTCCCCCAATCAAATCCAGACCTCTCCTGCCTTTATCACTGCACCAATGCTGTCTACGCAACCGATGTGGTGATTTAACTGCTTTGGATTATGTTGAACTTCAGGGGGAAATATCTAGCCTATAAAGTGGTAAAAATGGTCTCTTTGGGCCAATTATCAAAGTGTAGACAGAGGCTTCCACTTGACAAAACACGTGCACGGCCAACAACATGGTACACTTGGAACAGAGTCGTATGGGGAAGATGCCAACTTAGCATTTATTGCCAAGAATTCCATTGCAGAATTTTGTTTGTCAGTTTTCAGTGGGTCTGGCTGAATACAACAATTGCAGGAAGACAGTTCTTTTCCAAGGGAAGGTGATGTGTGATTTTAAGGCATGCATTATTTCGTGGCGTGTTACAAACAAGTAGAAAGCAGGAATGCAATCAATGTTACAATAAAAGGGTTATTTTGTTGTTGACTGAACATGCTGTGAGCTGATGGGAAACTATTTTCCTTTTTTTCCTGGAATCCTGCCCTTGAACCTGTTCATACAAGTTGCTTCCTTTTTGTCTTGGCCTATTCCACTTTGTGGGATAAATGTTGGCAAGTGGACCGGCATGGATCACTTCTGCTTTTAATGGGAGTGTAGTTTATCATAGACAAAATGGGAAGCCAGTGTCCCATATAACAGCCAGGAGGTGAATGAAAGAATATCACTCTCTACACAGAACTGCTATTTCAGATTTGCCTTCCTCTGGAAGAAGAGATCACTGGTAACTCAATGGTTACTCACTGATTATTTGCAATCACATGAATAGAATATAGCCAGCAGTCCTATTAATCAGAGTGAGGTGGCGAATTTGGCTAATGGATGAGCAAAGGTGAAGTAGTGGAGGTCGGAGCTGGGTGCTGCACAGCCTGCAGTGTGCCCCTTGGCCCTCCAACAGTGGAGACGGGGGAGGAAGTTACAGTGATGGCAGCCTTCCCATTCCTCCTCAATTGGATGGACAATGGGTGCTATGGACAATGTTGTCTTAGCATCTATGTTGAGTTCAACTCCCACTCCAATGGACTTTTCTATGTAGAAAGGATAGAGGCTGCCAAATTGTCCATTCCTCCAGGAGGCACATTGACTTGGGCAGATCTTAGTAAGCAGCAAAATATTTTGGATGGGTATCAGATCCATGTTCCTTAGTAGGCTGACTCTTCCCCATCCTTCAGCCCACAGTAAGTTCCCTCCCTTATTCACTGGGTCCCAGTATTGCAAATCCTGCCTCTGCCTCCCTTTTAGCAGACGGGGTGGAGGGAAGAGCATCTTATTCTCCAGTCTGTGCTGGCTTCCCCATTCCAAATATTCTGGAGAGGACTCAGAAGCAGAAAACCACTTTCTTGCTAATACAGTAACACAAAATTCACAGCTAGGCAAAACTCTGGTTAGGATTATTCAAAATGATGTCACAAATTCATACCAGCATAAAATGTTAGTAGGAACATACAGAGTGTCTCTGGGCAGGAAGGCAGGGGAGGTTATGTGGCATTTCTAAGAAAAGCTACAGCCTGGGGCACTGTAGTGGTCTGTGGGAATGACCTTGGGAGACAGGAGGAAGAGCCGCAGACGAGGCAATGGTCAGATAAGAAGCAGCTGGGCCTGCAGAAGGAATGGGGGAGTGGCAAACATCTCAGAAGGGACCCTCCCTAGTTTCTTGAACTGTAAAGGCCAGAGGGGAGATATGTGCTTTCAGACTAGCAAGGTTATGTTCATGTAACCTTACAATAAAGATAGAGCTAGTACTTCTGCGGGTGCTTCTATCTGGATTACCTCACAAGGCTGACAGGCACTCATACTGAAACCCATGCAGGACTTTGCAAGAAGGCCGAATTCTCTAAATTAAGGTATAAATCAAACATTCACATAATAAGAACAAGCAGCAATTTTATAATTTATAGCAAAAGGTTTCTTGGTTTTGATGCTGGAAAATGCAGTATAAATTCATCCAAATTCAATGATCTCAAATGTCCTTATAAATTAAAAGATCAACTTTACAGCCATGTAGCACCAACAATCTCTGTAGATATAAAATAGATATTAAATGAGAAAAGCAACTTTCAGCTGTTGTGGTATTACTTGGAATTGTCAATGCAATCTCAACCAAATGACCATTTCCAGGAAATGCAGATCTATATTTCGTGAGTTCTCTGGCAAACTGCATCAGCAACAGTCTTTTTTGCCAATGGGAACTCCAGATTTAAGCTTTGTAACATTTCACTGTTGCCTGAGTTGTGTTTCAATATTCACACAGCAGATCTGAATTTTCTTCATTTCCATGCTACAGCAAATGCTTGCAAAGAGCACCCTAACATTTGGTATCTCTTCTTGAATCTGTATTCCAGTTCATAAGCACAATGGTTGATACTGGTGTTATAAAGCCTTTTGATCTCTAGTTCATCTTCAAGCTGGACATCATCATCAGTACTGCCAGAAAAAAATTCTAGGAGTTCATGATGACCTTTTGATCATGCTAGGTGGTCAAAGGTTCACATGCTTTCTTAGCTACTTCAAAAGTGTTGCTGAAAGCATCATCACCACACATTTCTTGTAATTGCCTCCTGGTGCAATTAGTTATCTATTCTTCTGTTGTAGTGGAGATGCTTCAGGTTTGTTATACTCCAGTACTTTCAGTTTTCAAATGACCACATTTTTCCTAAGGGGAAAATTCACTGAGTGAACTTGAGTGTAGAATGAATTCTTTGTCTGAATATATTACCATCTCTGAATCCAAGTGTCCAGTACAGATATTTGTTTCTATTTTCATTCATGATGGGAGCCCCTAAGACAGTGCTTTCCAAACTCCCGCCATTGGCGACACAGCGGTGGCGGTGCGGGGGCGTGCGCGGCGGCGGGGGCATTCACGGCGGCAGCGTGGTGGTGGCGGTGTGTATGGTGGCGACGGCAGCGGCTGCAGCCTCATGTTTTGCGCTAAAACCCGGAAGCGCTGATGGCACACCGCTGCCGCTCCCGTGCACGCGCACGCCACCGCTGTCACCGCGTGCGCCGCCGCAGGGGCGGCGGCAACACACCATCCCCACTTCCGGGTTTTGTTGCGACACACTAAAGTGTCGCGACCCACAGTTTGGAAAGCACTGCCCTAAGATATAATTTAATTACAGTAACTTAATCTAGTACTGCAAGAAAGCAAGCAACTCTTTAAACTCTGATTTTTCTGGATCTGATTTGGAGTAGACACATAGGATTAGGTTGTAAATTTTGAATCGGAAGATCCCAGTTCAAGTGTACTTTTCAGGCTACTGTATCTAAGCTGCAAAGATCCATACGATCGCAAGATAGCTGCAAAGAGACATAGAACACTTTATTTGGACATCTAATGGTCATCCAGATTTTTGCAGTCCAGATATACCAGCCCGAGATGTGTCTACATCACAGCTTTCCAAACTGTGTGTCGCGACACTTTAGTGTGTTGCAACACACAGTTTGGTGTGTCGCCACACAACCCGGAAGCGGCGGTGGGGGCGTGTATGGTGGCGGCGGCAGCGGCGCGCCATCAGTGCTTCCGCGTTTTAGCGGAGGCCGCTGCCGCCACTGCCGCACCCCCCGCCACTGCCACGCACCCCCTGCGCCACCGCCGTGCACGCCCCCGCCCCCGCGCGCGCCCCCGTGCCGCTACCGCTGCCGCCATTGGTGTGTTGCCAATGGCAGCAGATTGGAAAGCACTGGTCTACATGAATCATGGATGGATGGATGGATGGATGGATGGATTTGGACTAATGGTCTTTTAAAAACTTTCTAATTTGAAAGTTTTCAGATTTAAAATGCTCCATTTTGCCACTTGACACAGTTGTTTTGAATGCAAAATAGCTGCTTTGTGTTTGGATTGTGCTCTTTCAGTCACTTTGGAAGTATTTCAAGCTTGTAGCATTTCCTCTCCATACAACTTACCAAGTCAGCCAAAACTGTCTTCTCTGAACAAATGCCTCTTATCTATAGTCCTACATAGAGCACAGGAAATGAAAGAGCAGTGCATCGGAACATTTTTCAGTGAAAGAAAATCGGAAAAACAGAGGAAGATGCAGCTGCTTGGAATGTGCAAAAGGACATAGGGAACGGGGACAGGGAGTGTGCGGGAAGGAGAAGGCATCTGGCTCAGGGGACACTCAACCCAGAAGGGACTGCAACTAAAGAGTAAGACTCATTGGAAACAATGGTCCTCCTCCTCCTCCTCCTGATTTTTTATGGCCATTCCAAAAGATTATTTTAAGTAAGCATCTACAGGTTTGCATTATAAATAGTATGGCTGTGCAGTGATCCAGATTCAAAGGAAGCAAGATAATTCAAAAAGTGCATCAGCAGGTACATAGTATTTGTCAGTGACTAAACGTGTCTTTTCCTGGGCTGACATGACACCTGTGCAGAGTGGCCACATGAGCCTAGGAAAAGATGCAGCTTCTTTAATGAGGTGTTATATATGTGCTTATATGAGCTTTGAATAACCTTTTCCCCTTTGAATCTGGATCTCTGCTCATTTTGAAAATGATTTGGAAGAAGTGCCTCAGGCTGCTCAGCTATTCATTTTTTCAGGCTTCAGCGTGAGCCTGAAAAAATTATGCAGCTGCTTTAAGAGTCATTTCCTATATTAATAGTAGTGTCCTGGTGTTTCTTATGGAGATTGTTTCCTAACCTGGCCTACATCAGTCTTGAAAGCCTCACATAATTTTCCCTTCCCTCCCTCTGATACCAAAGAGAGTCAAGGCAGAGTCATTTTAAGTTTCTTTCTAATACCTTCTTCCTTCCCTGGATTTAATTCATGTTTTGCTAACTGCCACATTCCTTCTCCAAGGTCATCTCTGTGGTTCTTTACAGCAGCAGACAGGTGCTGTGCTGACATAGTGGGACCAACAACATGAGGTCCAAAGAAGTTCTTCCAAATCATTTTCAAAATGGGAACAGTCCTAATAAATGATTATGCTATGGATAACATCACACACCCTCCTTGACCTGTGCTGCACCCTCGCGCATCCTCCCTGTCCCACGCCATGCCTCTCATGCACCCCCGACCCTCGCTTCACCTCTTGTGCAACTTCCTGCCAGCTTCCCCACTGACTTTGCTTATGGGAAGCTGGCAGGGAGTGTCAGCAATCATGATCAATGTGATTTTTCCCACCAAAGTGGTACCTATTTATCTACTTGCATTTGCATGCTTTTGAACTGCTAGGTTGGCAGGAGCTGGGACAAATTGCCGGGAGCTCACTCTGGCACGCGGCTCGCGCTCTTGGGATTTGAACTGCCAAGCTGTCAGCCTTAATG
Source organism: Charina bottae (assembly GCA_023362775.1). Taxonomy (NCBI): domain Eukaryota; kingdom Metazoa; phylum Chordata; class Lepidosauria; order Squamata; family Charinaidae; genus Charina; species Charina bottae. The sequence continues at coordinate 10,845,576 of JALMGJ010000021.1, read as the reverse complement.
GCCTCTGGCTCAGCATCTTAACCAGCATCTTAACCACTAAGCCACCGCGGTCCCTTGCAGCAGTGCTGAAGTGGCCACAACTTTGCCAAATTTCAGGATGGGATTTTGGACACATTCTGTAAACGCATTCTGTATGTCAGCCCATTTGAGGTACCTTGGTTGAAAAATTGTTGCCCTATGATGCACCATTTCACCCAATCTAAGGTTACAAACAGACAAACACACACGAGAGTTTTAGTAGTATATAGATTTGTTTCTCCATCAGGGGACCATAGGTATTGTAGTGACAGGTAGGGAACCAGGGACCTGTCAGAAGAGCTTTTGTAATATCCTCCCCTGATATGTAAAGGAAATAAGCAAAATAGTCCTCAGGTTACAATAGCAACTGGGACCAGGATTGCTGTTGCTAAGTGATGCGGTCGTAAAGCATGATGTCATGTGACTGCATTGCTTAGCGATGACAATCCCAGAAATCCCTGTTGCCGTCGTAGCCCCAAGACGCATGGGTCATTAAGCGGGAAGTGGCAGGAGTCCCAGGTAAGGAGCATGGGGGTGCCGCAGGGGGCTGGGGGAGGCCGTGGGAGGGCTTGGGAGGCCCGTCGCAGACCATGTGGGAATCGAGGGAGAGGGCTTGGGAGGCCTGGTGCAGGCCATACGTGAGCGCAGGAAGGCCAGGAGATGGTCGGTGCAACAGGGCACAAGCGCAGGAAGGCCGGGGGATGGACGGCACAGTGGGACGCGAGCGCAGGAAGGCTGAGGAGACTTACTAGAGGAACTTGTGACCTTCCCTGCTGGCTTCCCTATTGACTTTGTTTGTGGGAAGCAGGCAGGGAAGGTTGCAAATGATGATCACATGACCGCGGGATGCTGCAACCATCATAAGTGCGAGCCAGTTGCCAAGCGCCTGAATTGCCATCATGTAACCATGGGGGTGCTGTGACAGCCGGAACTTTGAGGACTGGTCATAAGTCCCACTCATTCAGGGCTGTCGCAACTTTGAATGATTGCTGAACGAGTGCTAAGTGAGGGCTACCTGTAGGGCAGAATGCTCGTTTAATTTTCATCAAGACATCTTTTTAGAACTATGCTCCAGGTGGAGTAACTGCAGATCTTCTTTGTAACCTGTTCTTTGCATCCTGTTCTTGTTTTTCTAGTGTACCCATGTGAAGTGACCATCCATCCCAAGGTAAATACTGTGAAGTTTGGGGCTTCTTTGAATTTGACCTGCATGGTTTTGTGTAGCAACTACACTGAACTGAGATGGGAAGTGGCTCTTCCATCCGTGACCAAGAAGGGAGATAGTAGAATTGATCTGTACATTGCTAATGTGACTGAATGGACTCTTCCACTGATATGCTTGGTTAATTATGGAGACTCTAATCAAACCCACACCAGGACATTAATTTATGTTTACCGTAAGTATTCACAGATTATGTTTACCATAAATATTCAGATTGTCAGAACTAAAAGGTATCATAAGGCTCATGTCATATTTAATTTCTAGAAAGGATACTGTAGAGACACTGCATTTATTTTTTCCCACCAATGATAAAATAATGGTGAACCAGAGTTGCCATGTTTTTAAGGTAAAGGTAAAGGTTCCCCCCGCACATTTGTGCAGTCGTGTCCGACTCTAGGGGCCGGTGCTCATCTCTGTTTGTTAGCCGAAGAGCCAGCGTTGTCCGAAGACGCTTCCACGGTCATGTGGCCAGCATGACGCATGCAGAACGCTGTTACCTACCCACCGAAGTGGTACCTATTCATCTACTTGCATTTGCATGCTTCCGAATTGCTAGGTTGGCAAGAGCTGGGGCTAGTGCGGGAGCTCACTCCGTCATGCGGGACTAGGGATTCGAACCTCTGAACTTGCAATCTTCCGATCGACAAGCCTGGCGTCTTACCCGCTGAGCCACCACGCCCCTTACCATGTCTTTGCATGGTGCCTAATGTGTCAGCGGGGCTCAGAAGGGAGACGCATGTGAGGTAAATAAGTTGAGTGGCTTATCTGCACTTTTAGAGTCCTTGCCAGACCTCATAGGATTTGATCTGGGAGGTCTGCAGGCTCCAACCCTGCTTCTGCCTCTCTGGCCAGGCACTTCCAATGGAACCTTTATAAAGCATCCATTGTACTTCTGGTATAGAAGTAAAGTGACACCACAAAGGCTATGCAACAGCAGTTCCCATTGAGTGACCTTCAGATATGTTGGGATGGCAGCTTCCAGAATTTCTAGCCATTATATTTTAAGTTAAGGCAACGGGCTAGAAACCAGGAGACTGAGAGTTCTAGTCCCGCCTTAGGCATGAAAGCTGGCTGGGTGACCTTGGGCCAGTCTCTCTCTTTCAGCCCAACTCACCTCACAGGGTTGTTGTTGTGGGGAAAATAGTAGGAGGAAGGAGTATTAGGTATGTTCGCCACCTTGAGTTATTTATAAAAATAATAAAGGCGGGATAAAAATTTAATAAAGGAATAAAATAAATAAATAGTGTTCCTTAACCTGAGTGTAGGATTTTGTGAATCATACACACTCAGCATTTTACTTGCTCCAGTTCAAAACTGTATTCAATAGGCCTTTATATATGTTAGGGATGAGACAGGAATCATTAGTTTATCTTCTGTCTTGGTTGGTTATTAGATCCTATTCAGAAAAGATGAATTCAAACCAAGGAAGTATGAACCATGTAAGCATACATTTTACCTCTATGTAAGTTTGGTTCCTATTAAAATATAAACATCCTTATAACAATACATACACGTATCCTTCCATATTTGGAACTTGAATCATAGATCATCTGAAATTAATTTGCTACTTACATTTTCTAACTCAGACACCAACATGATTTATTTTTATTTATTTATTTATCATATTTCTTTTCTGCCCATCTCGTATTGCAACGACTCTGGGTGGTTTACAAACAATTAAAGATAAAAGATTAAAATATCTTTTATTTATTTATTTAGCGTATGGTGCACACATTGCCAGGGAGTCTACAATGTTACACAGTAGATGTTCTGGCGCCAGATAGTTGCTAGTCTTTCTTGCATTGATGCACCACAAGAGGGTGAGCTAGCTTTGCTTCAGCTGGCCAGCAGCATTCCTTTTTAGGGAAGTTGGCTCATCTGGGCTTTTTTCTCCACCGATCCTCCATCAGCACCGGTTCCTGCTCCCTGCACAGATCGCCGCCAGTGTTTTCCCCCATCAAAATGGGGGTACCTATTTATCTACTCACAGATGACATGCTTTTGAACTGCTAGGTGGGCAGGAGCTAGGGATGAAAGGACGGGAACTCACTTCCGTCACACGGAGCTGGGCTCGAACGGTTGGAGTGTCAACCATTTTTGGCCGGCGAACTCCAGCGTCATTAAGCCACTGCGCCACCGCGTCCCCTTTAAAATATTGTTAAAACCATACAATATAAGTATAAATACACATAAATATAAAAATACAAAATATAAAATATAGAATATAGAATATAAAGTCCAAGATGGTGAATAATGGTCTCATCATTGTCCCCATCAAGGTGCCAACCACCCCCACGATTTGCTATCCCCCCTCCCACCCCAAGCAAGGTGGCACAACCAGGTCTTAACCCCCTTCCGGAAGGCTGGGAGAGTGGGGGCCTGCCTCACCTCCGGGGGTAGCTTGTTCCAGAGGGCGGGGGCCACGGCAGAGAAGACCCTCCTCCTGGACCCTGCCAATCGACAATCTCTCATGGACAGGGTCCGTAACATGTCCTCTCTGCCTGACCGGGTGGGACAGGTCAATACAATGTGGGTGAGGCGGTCCCTCAGGTAACCTGGACCCATGCCATGTAGGGCTTTAAAGGTGATAACCAACACCTTGGATTGGACCCGGAAGCAGACTGGCACCCAGTGCAGCTCGCGCAGCAAAGGTGTTATATGTGCCCTCTTTGGGGCTCCTAAAACTGCTCTTGCGGCCGCATTCTGAACCAGCGGATACTCTTCAAGGGTAGCCCCATGTACAGCGTATTGCAATAGTCTATGCGGGAGATGACTAGGGTGTGAGTGACTGACCGGAGGGACTCCCAGTCCAGGAAGGGGCGTAGCTGGCGCACAACACGAAGTTGTGCAAAGGCTCCCTGTTAAGGATGCCTGTTAAGCAGAACACATTGTTCCAAAACAGGGATGTGAGATCTTAGACAAAGCAATTTCCTATGTGCATCTCTTAATACCAGGAAAAAGGTCCCTGATGGAAATCTATTGTGCCAACCTACACTTTCTTCTACATCTAACTTATATGTATCTCTAGGCATCAAGCCAAAAATTAATCAGTTATTTCAGTCACAACCCATCCATTTCCACTTCCTCTTCCCATGATTGGGAATAAGCTATTCATCCTGATGAGGACCATCATCCAGCTCACAGGATCACCACACCCACAGTAACAAACTTGTCTATATTGAATCGTCCTGCCTATTCCATAAGGAAACAGGAAACTGGCAAGCCACAGAGAAAAGCAGCGGCTTCTGGTAGCGCCCTTACTTCCAAGAAGGAGCATCTTTGGGCTCCACATAAGTCCTGGTGGTATCATTAGCCATTTAAAATAGAGGAAGGTTGCACTGCAGTGCTCTATTTGGACGTAGATCCATCTGTCCCTCCCCACAAAAGTTAAAAACAACCTGGGCTGATGGAGAGCATGCTGGGGGACCAGAACAGATATGAGGAAGTAACTTTCCATTTTGACTTTTAGTAAAGAGGTGGTTTTACAACTGGCCACGTATCCCGTGGTGGCCATTTTGTGAAGAGGCAGGTCCCCCTCCACCAAGACAGCCATGTTGTAAGAATACCTACGATATACAGTATACATTCCAAATGGATCATGCTCAAAAAGGTGCATTGCCAAAACTTGTGACACATCTTCCCACTCTCGCAGCTGATCTGAGCTCTTAGCTGAGGCCTCCATGATGACTGCCAGTCTACTCTATTTCTATTGTTCCAAGACTAAAGGAGCCTACATGTAAGCATGATTTGTTTCTCATAATAATGTTACTCTTCAGATTGATCCTTATCAATGATGAGGATTAAATATCCTCTCCCACACCATTTAATGGTGACTATGGCAGTTGTACCATGCTGGCTGGGGAATTCTGGGAGTTGAAGTCCACATATCTTAAAGTCGCTAAGGTTGAGAAACACTGCATTAGACAATCTAGGGTGGCTTTCACAATGTATGGAAATAACATATTAACAAATAATAATAATAATAATAATAATAATAATAATAATAATAATTCTTAATGGTATTACTATCTCCAGGAGACCAAGATTGCCTGGCCTCTTTGAAGAGCTAAGTCCCGCTTATCTTTCCAAATACTGGTCATCCCCATCTTTTGTTATCCCAATCTAGAGTTCTCTACTCCAGCTATATATCCAGTTTCTGAAGTTGTGAGTGGTCATTTGGAAAAAATCACGTGCAACATCTCTAGCTTGAAGGTGAGCGGCTCCATCCCATCTAACATCAAGATTTCACTGAGCAGAGGTGGTAATATCCTGAACAGTAGCAGTGGAAAACCATCTGTGGAGTACAACTTTGTGGCTAATTTAGAGCAGGATGATGGGGCTGAGATCCTCTGTGAGGCCAACCTCCTGGTGGGTTCACAACTGCTGAGAAAAAATGCAAATCGAATTTTGAAGGTTGTGGGTAAGTTGCATTTATTGTGTGGCAGATAAACTCCCTTTCCTTCAGTCTAGGAGCGATTATTTGTTATTAGAAGTCATGTTTCTCTCTGACAATTTGTTCTGGCTTGGAAAATCTAGGACTTGTCCTTGATAGTGAGAGCAGCATTTAAGCAATCACATCAAACCCACTGTCCCTTTCCCTCCCCTCTGCGTTGAAGATGATTTCCTTGTTGTTGTTTGTGGAACATTTTTATCCCATGGCTGACTAAATAAATGAGTGTGAAGATTTCAGGAGCACCATAAGTTTCTGCAGAAACTGTTTAGCATCCATGGAATGACTATGTACCCCAGGGCAAGGATGCTCTTGCCACATTATTCACACCAGACATTACTTGCCATCCTTGCCATAGTTGAGTTGCTGGGGAGGCTAAGCTGTGGGAAACGTCTTGGTTTCGTTCTTGGAGTTCAGCACAGTTAAGCAAGAATACGATGTAGCAGGCGGAGACCTTCTTTTCCACTTGACTAGTATAATTTGACACGGGGAACGTATAGCCAGCTTTGTAGCTTGCCCATGCTTGCATCTTATGTCAAAGCTAGAGCTTCTTTTGTCCAATGCTGTTTAGGATCACACCCAATTGTTTTGCTTTGGGTACATTCTGGTAGACATCAGCTTCCCTAATTGTTGTTGTTTATTCGTTCAGTCGCTTCCGACTCTTTGTGACTTCATGGACCAGCCCACGCCAGAGCTTCCTGTCGGCCGTCGCCATCCCCAGCTCCCCCAAGGTCGAGTCCGTCACCTCCAGAATATCATCCATCCATCTTGCCCTTGGTCGGCCCCTCTTCCTTTTGCCTTCCACTTTCCCCAGCATCAGCTTCTTCTCCAGGGTATCCTGTCCTCTCATGATGTGGCCAAAGTACTTCAGTTTTGCTTTTAATATCATTCCCTCAAGTGAGCAGTCTGGCTTGATTTCCTGGAGTATGGACTGGTTTGATCTTCTTGCAGTCCAAGGCACTCTCAGAATTTTCCTCCAACACCACAGTTCAAAAGCATCTATCTTCCTTCGCTCAGCCTTCCTTATGGTCCAGCTCTCGCAGCCACAGGTTACTACGGGGAACACCATTCCCTAATTACCCCTGGGTAATAATGGCGCTATGCTGTATCAAGCATACTGTGAGCATATGGGGGAATTCCACAGTGAATGTAAATAAATGTTTAGGATTCTCAGCCATCCTCTACATCATAGCTTTCCAAACTGTGTGTTGCAACACATTAGTGTGTCATGACAATACCCGGAAGTGCTGATGGCGCGTCACCGCCGCCCCTGCGGCGGCGCGCACAGCAACGGTGGTGGTACGCACGGCAGCAGTGGCGATGGCAGCGGCACGCCATCAGCGCTTCCGGGTTTTAGCGCAAAACATGAGGCCGCTGCCGCTGCCACTGCCGCCATGCACACCGCCACCGCCGCATGTGCCGCCGCCGCCATTGGTGTGTCGCCAACGGCAGGAGTTTGGAAAGCACTGCTCTACATGTACAGTAAATCCCCTTCCCTAAAAGGTCTAGTGGTTTTTCCCCCCACTGGATTTTTAGTAACAAATCCTTATTAAAACAAAACAAAACAAAATACCAAAATACCTGATGGGAAAGCGATGCCTGAAGAGTGGACAGAGAAGTGGAGCAGTCTTACTTTTATGCATTTCTGTGCCATCAATCAATGCTGTACATGAAATGGTAGACAAGACTTCAGTAACTCACCTCTTTGGCTTCTTCTTGCAGCTAGTCCTTATAATGTCAGCCTATCAGCAACTCATGTGACCTACAAAGTGGACGCAAAAATTGTGGTGACCTGTAATGCTAAAGGAAAACCCCATCCAGAATTTTCCTGGGATCTTCCCTCCAAAGCTGATGTGGAGTTCTCAAACAGCAACAAGACTGTAACAGTTCATTCAGCTAAGGAGATCCATAATGGGACTTACCGTTGCCTAGCGCATAATGTTTACGGCAAGAATTCAGCACAGATTGACATTGTCTTTGAAGGTAGGATGAATGTTTTTATTTTTCAGATTTGCACATTTCTCCTTTTATTTATATCACTGTATTTACAATTAAAAATTTGACTGGCAAATTTGCAGGTGGTGGGCAGTGGTGGGGTGGTAATTCCCCAGAGGAGCTTTCACTGGCCTAGTGTTCTCCTGGTGTGTGGGAAACACCAATAATGTTGAGCCCATAAACTGAAGGTTATCATGTTTGGGGAATATGGGTGTTGAAATCCAGCACATCTGGATGGCCCCATGTTGGGAAGAGTCCTCTGGAGAGACATCTCAGGGATTTTAAGGGAGATCAATATACAGTATAGTAACACCGGCCACATTTTAAAAGGGAAAGATTGACTTCCATATTCTGTCCTGGTCAGCTTGAGTTGCTGTGAATAAGTGTGAGAGGTACTGAAGCTCCCAAACTCTGGAAGAATGTTCTAAAAAATGGGAAAAGCAGCTTCACATAGACATGGCCACCTGGCTTCCATCCGGTATCATCCAATTGAGATTGATTCCAGATGGGTGGCTTTGTTGCCTAGGCAAATAGGTGGTTGCCCTGGAGTTCATCTCTCTAGTCCAGAGCTTTCCAAACTGTGTGTCGCGACACAAAAGTGTGTCACTACACACAGTCTGGTGTGTCGACACACAACCCGGAAGCGCTGATCATCATCAGCGCTTCCGGGTTTTCCCGCGGCGACACACCAACGGCGGTGCACAAAAACCCTAAAGCAGCAGCAGCGTTTCCGGGTTTTTGTGCGCTTCCGCAACAGCGGCACTTCCAGGTTTTCCCGCGGCGACACACCAATGGCGGTTGGTGTGTCGCCGCGGGAAAACTTTGGAAAGCCCTGCTCTAGTCTATTTCTTCCACATTTTAAAAGGGGGCAGGGAGAAAAGTGTTCTTATCATGAGACCCTGGGAGGATGCCATTCCGGACAGCAGATATTGGTCCCATAAGAACCATAGCATGGGTACTATTGATCTGCACTATAAAGCACTGGAGAGTCACTTCTCAAGGAAGCTTTAGCAGAAGTGCCCTGTGATGGAATCTCTCCAAGGGTCCATCTAATTCAGCATCAGTTTTCATTTACTGCTTCCAGGAAGCCCACAAACAGAGCATGAGAACCCTTTAAGCCCATCCCCATTGCTTGTCCCCAGCAGTAGGAGACTTATTACCTCAGAAGTTGGAGATACAGTAGCAGTCTCATCAGCTCTGTGGTTTCCTCAGTCACAGAATGAAATGGATTCTTGATCCAATTGGTCAGAGAAATGTCAATGAAATAGCAAAGTGCAATTACATACATGCAGAAAGTCAGCAAACTCTTCTATAACAATCTCAGGTCCAAGCCATTTCTTAATGTTCTATTGCAGAGAAGTCTCGCAACTGGATTATAGTTCCGGTGATGACGGTGTTAGTGTTGGGTTTAATCATCATTGGTGGTGTCTGGTACTTTTGCCGAAAATGACCATTTTAAGAGAGGGCAGATCGGGATTCCTTTGCGATGCAGAGGCAGAGTTTGCAGCAGATCCCTTTTGTGACCAGCCACAGCAGAAGCCAGGATGAGAAGGGAACTATGTTCCCATTCACAAGTCTACACAGCAGCAGGGGCAGAAGTTGGATGATCTCCTCTACGGCGCCTGATCTACATTCATCTGCTGATGGAACCAGAAACTGTTCCTCTGAGCAACTAAGAGCCTTTATAGGAACTGGAATGTGTACCAAACCAAAGCAAGGAGTTGGATAGAAGCAAAACCTCTATCAGATACGAGATTCAGCTACATACCTGAGAGCTTTTCATTTGGAAATAAAAAATGGTTTCTAGTCCTTAGAGCTGGGGATCATATATTTCAGGGTGATGCCTGCTGAAATCTCAGAATGTGAATAAAATCCCCAATTACTGCAGGTAAGATTCTTTATTCTTCCCCAAGGTTACCAAAATTTGAATAATGTAAACAAATTAACATAAATCACATATTTTTCAACTCCCTATTGGATGTAGGTTGCTATATTCAATTTAATATAGAATTTTGAATTGCCTAAATTTTATAAACAGATCTACTTTGTCCCTCTCCCCTTTTGCTTTGCTGCAGCTTATACAGGCTGCTCTGTGTTCAGTTAATAAGTAAAGGTTACAGAACTTCACATCTTTCATTAAAACAATTTTAGCCTTTGGCTGCAATCTTATGCAAAATACCAGGGAAGTGAAACTAAAAATTTTGACTGCCTATTTTTAAATTGTCTGCATTTATGAATTTTTTTTTCATTCTGCTTCCATCAATAAAAGTACCTTGATTCAAATGATTTTAGACTTGTAGAAGTCTATCCACTTGTTTGCAACTGCGGGCTCTGCTTAAAAAAAGGCCCACTCAAATTGCAGAAACATATCAGTGATGCGGACTTTTTTTTTGCAATGGGAGGTTTGTGAGGTGGGCCTGGGTGTCCACTGGAGAAGAGGAAAGCGATTTGGTCAGGCTAATCAAGGACCATCACTTGTCTGGGGAGAAAGTTCCATTGATGGTTCGTGAATCTTTGAAGACCAGAGTGCTATCTCAAGGATCAATGGAGTGCCAGCGATGGGATGAAATCTCCAGGTGGCTGGGGCTGAAATGTTGGGCATGTTCCCCGTTGGGGGAGATGGGCGGTCATATAAATTAAATAAATAAAAATAAATAAAAATAAAAATAAAATAAATAAATAAATAAAAATAATAATGTTTTGTATTTTGGGGAGATCTTTTAAGGCAAAGGAGGTGATCAAATCCTAACAGAAGCTCAACACATATTTTAGCCTTTATTTTCAGCTCTTAAAAATCGAGCATTTGTGCTGCCCAGATTGAGTAGTTCCAAAATGGGCCCGGGGCAGGTCATATGTGGCCCATGGGTTCGCCATTCCTGATTGTCTCATGGTCTCAGGGCACTTCAAATATTGAACATGAAGCCCAATTCAATTGCTAAAGTCAAGTAAATTGCATCACTGAAAAGGAAGTTTGGGCTGGGAAATGTGCAGTGACCTTCTGATCCACAAAACAGCCCAACCCTAGGCTCAGCATTCAGGGCTGGCGCCTCTTCCTTGCATTTCCATTGAAAGACCCTCAGTCAGAAGAAGGTGGGGGTGGGGGTGGGGGGCTGCTGCCTGCCAGTTGTGGAGAGTCATAGCCTATAACCGGAACTAGCTCAGAAGTGAAGAAAGAAAAGACAAATCAGCTGACTGGATCACATCTCTTGATACAGAAAACATTTAAAGAAAAAAGAGGGAACTTGAATATGCAAGGCAGTAATTAGCATTAATCAGTGGTGGTATCAGCTTTTTCTTGGTCAAGAAACAGCCAGAGGCTGCTTTTCCACATCAAGTTTAGATGGAGAAAAGTTGCAGTTTCCATCTTCCCCAGCCACATGTCACACCTTAAAACAAATCAGTCTTTTTCCAGGAAAAGGCAAAGCTGTTTTAAGGAGTTGCATTCAGGCCCCTTCATGCTCCAAAGCATATTTTTTTGCCTATAAAGGTCCTAATAAGAGCTACTGTATGAACAGGAGCTCAGTACTGTATACTTTTCTTTTGCCTTGCATGGGTTTGCCACACAGTGGAGCTATTCTGTTACAGGAAACTCAGCGTATATCCCTAGTTGTATATGAAGTACAATTCTGGTGAATGATTCAGTGTGACTAAGGGACTTTCCCTATTGTTCTCCAGAGTTTTTGGTGCCAATGTCCGCCATAGCCAACTGCCGTTTCTGGTTGGGAGTGGTTTGAATTGAAACCTCTCTTATCTGGAAGGTCCCCAGTTGGGGAAACCCATCACAGGCTGAGGGACTTCCCTTAGCTCAGGGACATTTGGCTGAGGGAAGAAGGAATTTTCTGTAGATAAGCAGAAGTGCATTAGGTAGGCTGACCATTTTTCAGAATGGCAAAACGGGACGGGGTCTTATGTAATATTCCGTATTCATGAAAAAGACAGGGGTCCCCGCCCCCCGCCCCGTGTGATTGGCTCCTTCCTGCAAACCCCACCCCAGGCCCGTGTGATTGGCTCCCGCCTGCAAACCCCGCCCCTGGTCCGCATGATTGGCTCCCACCTGCAAACCCCGCCCCCTGGTCCGTGCTCCGGCTCGGATCCTCCTTCCACGCCATTCCCACTGGGTTTGAAAAATGGGACAAAATTGAGATTTTTATGAAAATGACAGGACGGTTGAAAAATGCTAAAAAAACGGGACTGTCCCATTCAAAATGGGACGTATGGTCAGCCTAGCATTAGGTGATGAGAAGCAACCAGCAGCCCTGGCTGGACAAGTGTTCCTTATCACCTTCCTTAAACCCTATTTATAGACCTGGCAGATGATGCACTCACCAAACTGGTTTTCTAGCACCTATTTTCTTTCTAATGTCTATTTTCCCTACTGTATTACAAGTTTCTTTGTTATAGGGTCTTTTTATTATTTGCCCACCACATTGGAGTACAAATACTGATTCAGATCCTGATTCCTGAATCTGCAAAAGTTTCTTCACCCAATTTCTCTGGCAGGTATGTTTGCAGATGGTGGCTCTAATCAGGCTTATTTTCTTTCTTTTTTTTTAATTTTTTTAAATTAAAAATAAACTTTATTTACATTTAACATTTAACACAGACATTTACATTTTACATAAAACATATCTCATTTACACTCAGGCTTATTTTCTTTGGGGTGACAGATTGCTGGAGAATTATGTTTTTGCAATATTTGCATTTTGTCTCTCTCTTTCTACACACACACACATACACCTTTCCAGCTGTTGTTTGACTTTCACAGCAAAAAAATCCAGCAGAGTTTCATGGCTTCTTAAAGACTAAGAGCTTCATTTTTTCCTAAATGTTCATGGATTATAGTCTACAATCACAGACAGATGGAGCCTAGTGCTGAGAATAGAGTATCATAAGTACACACGTCACACAACCCCAGGAGGAAAGAGAAGCAAGTGGAATGGTAATAGGAGGAATGAGAGATAGGATGGATCACAGGTTTTCAAACTTTTACAAGGCACAGAACTTGTTAGTTAATGAAAAAAATTCCTAGAACCCCTGATCACGAGGCAAAGCTCTAATGATAGACCTTGATACTCAGTTCTTTTATCTGATCTATTTAGAATATTCTTTCAAAAATATATAATAATAAATAAAATAAAAACAAAAAAGAAGGGTTCCACAGAACACAGTTTATAATACCCTAGGATAGATGGTGTTCCTTAATAACGCAATAGTTAGATGGGATATATAATATTGATTAATGTTTTTAGGAAAGCCATTACAACTTGGCTTGGAGGTTGAGATGTTATAATGCCATTCCTTCTGACACTGAAGTATTAGTTTAATGTAACTGACATCCCCACCATATATGTTCCTGGTTATTATTCCTATACTTTTGTTATTTTCTTTTCAACTTGATTTATGGATGTTGGGCATGTATGCCACTCGGCAAGCAGAGTGGAATATAAGCCCAGTAAATAAACAAAAAATGTAGATATTTTCACTGATGTATTAATTAATATGTAATGTGATAAGAAGACGGTCTCTGTAATCCATGAGAACTGATGTTAAATATTGTGAAGAATTTTAGCTCAACTGTTTCTTGATGAAATTTGTCGTCTTCATTCCTTTCTTAAAAGTGGCCACCTTGATTTCAGTAGTAGAGAAATATAACCCCCTCCAATTTTTTGGATATTGCTACTCTTGAGGTCAGATTTGTGCTAATTGATTCCCTGGGAGACTCACCAGTTAGACAAAGTCAAGTCAAATGGGCATTGTTGATAGATTACCAAATATAGCAGAATTGGGGGGGAGGGATAAAGAAATATATTTGTCCTTAATAAAGCTACCCACTGTAGCATCAAAAAATGAGCACAGTGATTATGCAATAATAAATGTGCTAATCTTTCAGGACCTTTAATGCTATTTGTTATGTGTGTATGTCTGTGTAAATAGACAAAGAGCATACACAAGGGCAAACAACAAGGTGGCAAGTGTGCTATCCTCCATCAGAGCCCTCCATCATTAGGGATTCTTCAATTAACCACTTTTTCTGTCTCCCCCGCATAAGTTTTATCTCAAAAACTTCCAGACCTGATTTCAACTCCATTTAAATTAGTGGTATTCTTCTGCTGTGCAACAAATGAGATTTCTCCATGATGTATTCACACTTGATTTCTCTTGCATGCCACTCACTCTCTCTCTGTCTATATCTTTTGTGTATTATTTCCTGAAAGTATTTCTAAAGGAAAAAGAAATGATTCATGTAAAAGGATTAGCCAATCTGGGAATGTTGGTGGAATATTTGTAAGGTTAAAATAATCCTTACCAGAGAGTCAAGGTTTCCTATGTACAGTAGATTCCAAGTATTTTTTTCTGATAGTCAAGAACTTGCGCAAGTATAAGAAAAGGTTCTTCCTCTTTCCCCTTTGATTGGTTTCCATTTACATGAAGAGATACAAGAGTCAGATCTGCATCAGATTCTCAGAATAAATAAGTATTTCTGGGTCAGGCCCTTTGCTATGCACAGACATTGCAGTTATTAGAAAGTAGTTCTCAGAGTTAGTTTTTATCCAACTGGAAACCTACAGTATGAATATCAGCAATAGTATTTTTATTTCATATGCAGCAAGATCTGTAGTGCTTTTGTTAAAATGAAGAAAGCAGTCTCACAGCATAGGGATGCAAGCTCTTCCCCTTTTGTTCCTGTGTGTGCATTGGCTCAACACACATAGAAAAGGAGTGGAGCTTGCATCGCATTGGCACAACACTGCTTTTGATGTTTGCTCCCCCTTGATTCTCTGCCCCCACCCCCGGCAAACACCTCTGTGGGTACGCACTTAGATCTCAGTTCAGGACAAGATCTATTCTTCTCCACAACCACCACCTTGTGAGGCAGACTGGGCTGAGAGAGAGTGACTGGCCCAAAGTCATCCAGGGAGCTTCCATGGCTGAAGGTAGCCCGCCCCCTTCATGACTGCACCATCCTGGGTCTCAGATATATGCACCACATTAAGTCAATCCAGGACCTTTGAAGCCTACACTCTGCCACAAAGATATGGAAAAGCCCAGTGCAGTGCAAAACGTGCCTTAAATGGCCATTCGTGGGGAGGGGATGTCTGTTGTACCCCAGTATCCATGAAACCTGAATATACATCAAGTGTCTCCATTTATGTCATTTGTATAGCTACACAGTTATGATAGAAATGGACACAAATGATGTAGTAGGGTGCACACCCAAGAACTGTCCAAACGAATGTCAGAAACGACAGGCTTGTGTGTTATTTGTGGGGTGAAGTTCATTTGAGTCCTTTGTATCTGAAGGCTGTGACACTGAGGTTTCTCTGTAGGTTTTTATGCTATTGGCTAAGGTTGTGTTACCTGTGTGGATTGAATGCCCAATTTAACTGGAAAAATCATTTTATTTGCGAGGGAGGAAAGCTATTTCAGTGATTTATTGGCTAAAGCCATCTTACAGAGAAAGAAGCTGAAGCAGATGTTCTTGGGATCACAGGTCTTCTCCAACCCCTTACTTATTTTATTAAGGAGGCATAGCACCTCCTTTTATAAGTCCCAGATTTCCTTATATTTTAATGGTGATTCCAGATTTTAACCCTGTGTGAGAGGAGAACTTCTTGCTGTCCATGTATCCCAGACTATACTGTACATGATTTTATATACATCCATTGTGTTTACAAGATACATTTTTCACCTCGGATGTACATGTGATTAATGTTTCAAAATTTTGGGAGGATGTTTTTGATGAAATAACTCGTGACTAAACAAAAGACTGAATAAACTCCAAGGTTAGACTTGCTACATATTTTCAGTGGTCAGAATGAAAAATAGCAAACCAAGAAGGGGTTTATACTCTTTCTATTGTCAGATAAACAAATTATTGCTCAACATTGGAAATCGCTGGATAATCTTTTAGTTCAAATGCAGCTGGAGAAGAACTACTTGAAAAGTGTTTTTTAATGCTGGAGAAACAAAATGGAGAAATATATCTTTGTAAGAAATGGTATGATTTTGTTAAGCAAGCAGTAAACGTACCTCTTTAAAGATGATCAGGATTTGTAGAAAAAATGACAGATTTCTACCGAATATGAAACAGATGTATAAATAACATTATACTGAATGTATAAATATTATCTCCACAATAAAATAAAACTAATCATCATCTATTAGGGCAGAGCTTTCCAAACTGTGTGTCGGGACACGTTAGTGTGTCGGCTGCAGTGTCTGGGTGTGTCGCGGCTGCTGCTGCCTCCAAACCTGCCCTGCCAGGATTCCGCGCAGGTCCTAGTGCCTGCCTTGTGCCCTGCTGTAAGAGTGTGTTGTGAAATGATGCCCTGCTGTAAGAGTGTGTCGCGAAATGATGCATGTCTAAAAAGTGTGTCACCAACATGAAAAGTTTGGAAAGCTCTGTATTAGGGGATACCATCTGGACTTGTATATATGTGTGTGTGTGTGTGTGTATGTATGTATACACACACACAGTCCAACACATAGTGGCAGGGTGTAAGATGCAGGCAGGAACAACATACACTGAACGGCACAATTAAGTAGCTGGCATTGTGTACAGGAACATCTGCACAGCGTATGGGCTAGACCCTCCTAAGTCCAGATGGGAGATTCCACAGAAGGTTGTGGAGAATGACAGGGCTAAGATCCTGTGGGACTTCCAGATCCAGACAGATAGGCAGGTACTGGCCAATCAACCAGACATTGTGGTAGTAGACAAGGACCAGAAGATGGCGGTGGTGATAGATGTAGCAGTGCCAAGTGACAGCAACATCAGGAAGAAGGAATATGAGAAGCTGGAGAAGTACCAGGGCCTGAAGGAGGAACTAGAGAGGATGTGGAAAGTGAAGGCCAAAGAGGTCCCAGTGGTGGTAGGGGCACTCGGGGCTGTGACCCCCCCAAGCTGGGAGAGGGGCTCCAACAGATCCCAGGAGCAACATCAGAGCCCTCTGTCCAGAAGAGGGCAATGCTAGGAACAGCTAAGATACTGCGCAGAACCCTCAAACTCCCAGGCCTCTGGTAGAGGACCCGAGGTTGAGGAAGACACATACCACCCATAGGGGTGAGAAGGGAATTTTAAAAAATATATATACAGTATATATTAAATTGACAGGCTAATAACTTCATCTCATTGCCTCAAATAGAGTTCATCTCATTCTCTTCCTGAAAGAGGCAGCTCAAACTCGGGCATCAGCCCAGCATACACTGGAGTAAAGACAAAAGCAAATAATCATTTCCGTTTCTCTGAAATTTCCCTGTCCTCTTTAAGCACCCCCTTAGTGCTTCGGTTGCCTAGTGGCCTAACAGTCTCCTTGTTTGGTTTCCTGTTTAGAATATATGTAAGTAATTGTTATTATGCACCTTAACACGCTTTGCCATTCCTTTTTATAACAACAGCAACAGCAATGTATGTTCTATTGATTGCTTGGATTCTTGCTGCTAAAGGCTTCTCTGACCTTGTTCACTCACCATGAGGACTAACCGGAAGAGGGGATTAGACTATGAAGCTCACTTCTATCTAAATCTACCAGACCTAAAACAGCGACAGATAGGGCTGAGACTCAGAGTAAACGAAAGAACCTGGTCATTCCCTACATGGCTGGCGTGTCTGAAAAGATAAAACAGATATTTGGCAAACACCACATACCTGTATATTTCAAACCCACCAACACACTGAGACAGAGGCTTGTACACCCCAAAGATCAAACTCCAAAACACAAGAAAAGCAATGTAGTTTATGCAATCCAGTGCAGTGAGGAGTGCTCTGAACTCTACATTGGAGAAACCAAACAACTTTTGTACAGGAGGATGGCCCAACACAGGAGAAGTAACACCACAGGACCAGAGTCAGCAGTTTATCTTCATCTAAAGGAAAAAGAACACTCATTTGAGGACATTAATGTTCACATTTTAGACAGAGAAGATAGGTGGTTTGAGAGAGGGGTCAAGGAATCCATTTATGCCAACTTGGAAAATCCTTCCTTGAATAGAGGTGGGGGCCTCAGGCACAATCTCTCCCCCATCTTCCTCCCTGCTTTGTCTTCTGTGCCTAGGAAGATTAAGACCATTTCACAAGCTCAACAGCAGCATGGTGATCTTAACGATCCTCCTTTAGATGATAAAAGGACTTAAAAATTACATCTCAATATAACCATGACCTAGCCCCAGGTGTAAGGTCACACAGCTACCTAAAAACATATTTAGGATTCCCTTACCAACTTTGCTCAGACTGAAGAAGCTCCTTGGATAAGGAGCGAAACGTTTCCACTGAGAAAATAGAAATCCAGTTGACATGATTCAAGCTACAGACAATTCCACCTGGATGACTGAGAACCTTCATAGACATATGAAGGTCACTTGCTCCCCTCCTGGCCCCCTGTCTCAGGCTCTGAGATTATAAACCCGATTAAACAGCTGAAATCAAACAAAGCTCCAGGATACGACTTTATTTCAGCAGAGGTCATTCGCAACAATTTAGATTGGTGGGCACCCGTTTTGGCTTCCCTATTCACCTATATTCACCTATATAGTGGAGTTCCCCAGACTTATGGTTCTGGGGGACTTTAATCTGCTGTCCCTGGGACGGGCCTCGGAAGCGGCCCAGGAGTTCATGGTCACCATGGCGACCATGGGCCTGTCCCAGATTATCCAGGGCCCGACTTGAGATAGTGGCCTCACACCAGATTTAGTTTTCTTGTCGGAGCAATGGCAACGTGATCTGAAGGGAGAATTACAGCTCTCCCCTCTGTCATGGTCAGATCATGCCCTGGTGACTTTGAGATTCTCTCATGCCACCCCCCTCTGCAGGGTGGCGGGACCTATTCGATTGGTCCGCCCCCGGCGACTGATGGACCCAGAAGGGTTTCAGAGGGAGCTGGGGATTATACCCGAGGATTTGCTGAACGGTCCAGCGGAGGCCCTGTCTGCTATCTGGAATAGAGAGGTGGCTGGGGCCTTGGACAAGATTGCGCCTATGCGGCCTCTCTTGTTCCAGCGAACCCAATACTCCCTGTGGTTTACGGGAGAGTTAAGGGTTCTGAAGAGGATTAAGAGACGCCTAGAGCGCCGCTGGAGGAAGACAAAGACCGAATCCGACCGAATACAGGCTAGAGCCGCTGTTAAGGCCTACCTTGTGGCGGTAAGAGCGGCGAAACGTCAATATTTCTCTGCTCTTATTGCATCCGCAGAGAGCCACCCGGCGACCCTGTTTAAGATTACCCAATCCCTTTTAGGGAAAGGGGAGTCAGAGGTCCACCTACAGGGTCGAGCCGAGGAATTTTCTAAGCATCTCCAGGATAAAATCGCTTGGATTCACTCTAAGTTGGACTCTCAGCGTGAGGCAGAGTCTGAGGAGACACCCAGGGAACGTACTTACCATATTATTTGGGAGCAGTTTGATCCAGTTGGTCCTGATGAAGTGGACAGGGTCCTCCGGACTGTGAATGCCACCACCTGCCAATTAGATCTTTGTCCCTCCTGGCTGGTGAAAGCAGCCCGGGAGGTGACTTGTGGTTGGGTCCAAGCGAGGGTAAATACATCCTTGAGAGAGGGGGTGTTTCCGGCAGCTTTTAAGGAAGCGCTGGTGCACCCCCTCCTCAAGAAGCCATCGCTGGACCCCACTATACTGGATAATTTTCGTCCAGTCTCCCACCTCCCCTTTTTGAGGAAGGTGGTTGAGAAGGTGGTGGCGTTGCAACTCCAGAGGATTCTGGAGGAAACGGATTATCTGGACCCCTTTCAGTCAGGTTTCAGGCCGGGTCATGGGACGGAAACTGCATTGGTCGCGCTTATGGATGATCTTTGGTGGGAGCGAGATGGAGGCAGTGCATCCATTCTCGCTCTTCTTGACCTCTCAGCGGTGTTCGATACCGTTGACCACGGCATCCTTCTGGGTCGGCTCAGGGAGTTGGGGGTGGGCGGCACGGTTTTGCGCTGGTTCGCCTCCTTCCTCCAGGGCCGATCCCAGTCGGTGTTAATAGGGAGCGAGAGATCCGACCCACGGGCCCTTCTCTGTGGGGTGCCGCAGGGTTCGGTGCTCTCGCCACTCCTTTTTAAAATCTACATGATACTGCTGGGTGAGATCATTCGTCACCACGGGCTGAAGTATCATCAATATGCAGATGATACTCAGTTATACATCTCCATCCCGGGTGAAGTAAGTGATGCAGTGACCACTCTGTCCAAGTGCCTGGGGGCTGTAGGGGCCTGGATGGGGAACAACAGGCTTCAGCTGAACCCTGGTAAGACGGAGTGGCTGTGGATTAACGGCCCCTCGGTTTCTGGGAATTTGTCATCTTTAGTTCTGGATGGGGTTGCACTTCCCCAGACAGACCCGGTGCGTAACTTGGGGGTCCTCCTGGACTCACGACTCCTGCTCAAAGAGCAGGTGGCAGTCGTGGCCAGGAGGGCCTTTGCTCAACTTCGTGTTGTGCGCCAGTTGCGCCCTTTCCTGGACCGAGAGGCCCTTCGAACAGTCACTCATGCCCTGGTTGTCTCCCATATAGATTACTGTAATGCGCTCTACATGGGGCTACCCTTGAAGAATATCCGGAAGCTACAGCTGGTACAGAATGTGGCCGCGCGGGCAGTTTTAAGTGTACCAAGATCGACACATGTAACACCTCTGCTCCGTGAGCTGCATTGGGTTCCAGTTTGCTTCCGGGTCCAATTTAAGGTGTTGGTCATTACCTTTAAAGCCCTACATGGCATGGGCCCAGGTTATCTGAGGGACCGCCTCATCCCCATTACATCGTCCCGTCCTACCCGATCTTGCAGGGAGGGCATGCTATGGACCCCCTCTATGAAAGAGTTCCATCTAGCGGGGTCTAGGAGGCGAACCTTCTCTGCAGCGGCATCTGCCCTATGGAACATTCTTCCCCCAGAGATAAGACAGATTCCTTCACTCCTGGACTTCAGAAAAAAATTGAAAACCTGGCTCTGTGAGCTCGCCTGGGGCAAGAGGGAAAGTGGTCAAGCTTGGGGATGGCTGATTGCTTGAGCCTCCCCAAATATTTTAAACAGACTTCAGCAGCATGGCAAACCATCTGCCTCTTGGTTTTAATTTTAATTTTAATTTTAATTTTAATTTTAATTTTAATTTTAATTTTAATTTTAATTTTAATTTTAATTTTAATTTTAATTTTAATTTTAATTTTAATTTTAATTTTAATTTTATTTATTGTATTTTATTTTATTGTGTTTTTATGTTGTTGTATTATTGTTGTGATTGTGAACCTCCAGAGTCCCTCCTTGAGGGGGAGATGGGCGGTCATAGAAATTTAATAAAATAAATAAATAAATAAATAAATAAATATTGACAACTATGCTAAGGTCCCTGATGATTGGGGTCTAGCTTTGGTGATTCCAATCTATAAAAAAGGAGGCAGAGATTTACCTGCCAATTATCGGCCCATCAGCCTTCTCAGTGTGGTTAGCAAATTATATGCTAGACACCTATACAATAAGCTCCTGGATTGGGTTATAACTGAGAATATCTTGGCTGATGAGCAGGCAGGCTTTAGAGAAGCCCGCTCAATCTTTGGCCATGCTTTAACTCTTCAACATCTAGTTGAGAAATATTCCTCCAGAGCTCGCTCAACACTCTATGCAGCATTTATTGACCTTAGATGTGCTTTTGATTTCATTGCTAGAGCCAAACTATGGGAGAAATTGAATTCTTCCTCGATTGATAGAAGATTACTTGTTCTTATATATAAACTTTATGAAAATTCCCAGATGAAGGTGCGATGTAATATGTATGGACATTGCACCAAGGAAATCCCAGTCAAGAGAGGAGTGAGACAAGGGTGTATTCTAGCTCCCCTTCTTTTTAATCTATATATTAACTCTCTTATAGACAAATTGAATAGCCCATCTCTTCATTCCCCAAAACTGGGAAATAGACACATCTCTGTTCTTTTATATGCAGATGATGCCGTGTTGCTTTCTCGGACACAGATTGGCCTGAAGCGGGCGCTCTGTATGCTTGCTGAGCACTGCCGAGAAGAATGGCTGGAAATAAAGTACTCAAAATCCAAGGTTATGGTTTTTGCCAAGTGCCCTAAGGCATATGTCTGGCGGCTAAACAATAATTTAATAGAGCAAGTTAAGACCTTTAAATATTTCGGAATTGTTTTTCATGCCACAGGTAGCCACAAATTCCATGCCTATTATGTCAGCCTGAATGCACAAAAAACAGTGGCAGCACTACAATCTTTCTATTTCTCCAAAGGAGCTCAATATATACCAGCAGTGATTAAAGTTTTCTTAGCTAAGAACCGAGCTCAGCTCCTTTTTGGAGCTCAGTTGGGCCCCTACAGGTCATTCCTTTCTCTTGAAAGAGTCCAATCCAAGTTTCTAAGATCTATCTTTCAAGTATAGGGTGACCATACGTCCCGTTTTGAATGGGACAGTCCCGTTATTTTAGCATTTTCCCACCGTCCCGTCGTTTTGATCAAAATCTCAGTTTTGTCCCTTTTTTAAACCCGGCGGGAAGGAGGACAGGAAGACAGGAAGGAGGACTGGAGCCGGACTTGCCATTGGAGGCAGCCCGGAAGAGGCCCTATCAGCGCGGCAACTGGAAGCCCAGTTGCCACGTGCGATCCCAGCAGCAGAAGCAGCACCACAGTCCAGGTTCCTGCCTCCTTACCTGATCCTGAGATTGTCTGCCCAGCAGTGGTGAGGCCAGGGGAAGGTTGTGGAAAGAGGGTATGTGTGTGTGTGCGAGCGTGCGCAGATTACTTGCTCAGCATAATCGCGCGCGCACACACACACACACACACACACACACGCACCCCACTACCCTCTTTCTCCAGCCTCCCTGCAACAGGTCCGGGTGCATTTGGTCATGGGGAGGCTGGAGAAAGAGCGTATGGGGTGCGTGTGTGTGTATGTGTGCACATCTGATCGGGCTTGGCCGAGGGAGGGGAGTTGGCGGGCCGCTGAGCAGGAGAATCCGGCTGCAGCTCGGCTGCTTCAGCCACACCACTCCGCCCCTTGCTGCCCGCTGAAGCTCCCCAGGGTGGCCGCTCCTGCTTCTCACATACACACACACACACACTCACAGGACAGACTGCCCTGGCAGGAGCCAGCCGCGCTGAGGGGTGGCCGCTCCTGCTTCTCACATACACACACACACACACTCACAGGACAGACTGCCCTGGCAGGAGCCAGCCGCGCTGAGGGGTGGCCGCTCCTGCTTCTCACATACACACACACACACTCACAGGACAGACTGCCCTGGCAGGAGCCAGCCGCGCTGAGGGGTGGCCACTCCTGCTTCTCACATACACACACACACACACTCACAGGACAGACTTCCCTGGCAGGAGCCAGCTGCGCTGAGGGGTGGCCGCTCCTGCTTCTCACATACACACACTCACACACTCACAGGACAGACTGCCCTGGCAGGAGCCAGCCGCGCTGAGGGGCTTCAGCCACACCACTCCACCCCTTGCTGCCCGCTGAAGCTCCCCAGGGTGGCCGCTCCTGCTTCTCACATACACACACTCACACACTCACAGGACAGACTGCCCTCGGCAGGAGCTGACCATGCTGGGGGGCTTCAGCCACACCACTCCACCCCTTGCTGCCCGCTGAAGCTCCCCAGGGTGGCCGCTCCTGCTTCTCACATACACACACACACACACTCACAGGACAGACTGCCCTGGCAGGAGCTGACCATGCTGGGGGGCTTCAGCGGGTGGCGAGGGGCGGAGTGGTGTGGCTGAAGCCCCTCAGCGTGGTGGCCGGCCGGCTCCTGCCGAGGGCAGTCTGTCCTATGAGTGTGTGAGTGTGTGTGTGTGCATCTGATCGGGGTTGGCCGAGGGAGGAGAGTTGTTGCCGCTACACATAACAATAACTACATTTATGTATACATATTTACATTTGATTTATAATATTCATTATCTAATATATTTCATATAACATATCTTTATTCTAAATTATTTTCCCTGTTTCCCTCTTCCCTTCTTCTTCCTCTAACCCTTTCTAACTACTTTATTTATATATATATCTATTTCTAACCTTATCACTATTTTCTTTTTCTTCTCTTATGTTATATTACTGATTTATTAAGTATTTATTTCAAATTCAATTTTTGACTTATACATCTTTACCATACAATACTTACATACATTTCATTAAAATACCTCCAGTTTTCTTAACAAAAAAATGTGTAAATACTTGATTTACATTTTTCTTCTTTCTTCTATATATATTCAAAAAGAATATAATATTAAGTAGAGATTAATAAACTATAAAAATAAAAATACAAACATAGGGGGGTGGGGGGAAAAAAGAGATATAAGAAGAAAAATGTGTGAGCCGGCCACCCTGGGGAGCTTCAGCGGGCAGCAAGGGGTGGAGTGGTGTGGCTGAAGCAGCCGAGCGCAGCCGGCTCCTCCTGCTTCTCCTGCTCTGCGGCGGTGGCAGCAGCAGTGACTCCCCTCCCTCCTTCGGCCAAGCCCGAGGGGGATGGGGCAGTGGTGGGCCTCCATCCCCTCCATCCCCTCCATCCCCGCCCCTTGTTCCCTGGCCGATGATGGTGCTGTGTGCACAGTGTGTGTACTCCGGCCTCCCCCAAACACACCAGCTCTGACGCACCATTTACTGCTAGAAGAAAAAAAAAACCTTTAAAAATAAAGAAAAATTAAAATCTGAGCCAATCACGCTGATGGGGGCGGGGTTTGCAGGCAGGAGCCAATCGTGTGGGGCGGGGGCGGGGTTTGCAGGTGGGAGCCAATTGCGTGGACTGGGGGGCGGGGTTTGGAGGCCGGCATGGTGGCATAAGACCCTGTCCCGTTTTGCCATCCCAAATGTCCCGTTTTTGTCTGAAGGAAATATGGTCAGCCTATTCAAGTACCTCGCTGCGTCCCCAAGGTGGTGCTTCGCCATGAAGCTGGCCTACTAAAAATAGAAACTTCTGCTTGGATTTACACTTTTTCTTACTGGCCTAAGCTTTCTTTTTTCCCAGTTGGCTTGGCCCCTTTGATTATGACTGATAGCTTTCAATCTTCTTGGTGCCAGGCAATACACGCCAAACTGCAATTATATGGCTTTTCAGGGGCAGCCAATCATCTTGTTGGGCTATAAACGTGCACTAGCTGATCTCAAACAACGGGCCATCGATTTAGAGCTACAATCAGATTTATCAGTTTTACCAAAAAACATTTTTTGGGCCACTCTGCACATCTTCTCCAACCAGCCAGATATCTTAGCTGCATAATGATTCCAAAATTTCAAAGGGTCTTATCCTTGGCTAGATTCAATGCCCTTCCAACAGCTGTTATTGAAGGGAGATATCAAAATATCCCTTTCGATCATAGACTGTGCCCATGTGGCAGAGGAGTAATTGAAATGAAGGAACACGTCATTTTATATTGTCCTCTCTATGCAGATGCTTGCCAGGAATTATTATCTCAATTTTTTACTAAACATCCAGGTTGTTCGGATTCTTTTTATCTCAAGCTGTTTTTATCAGACCAATCTGATTTTATTTCATTGACCACAGCTAAACATTGCTCTATAATTTGTATAGCACACCGCAATATCCCTTCTAATTTTTCTTAGATTTTTTTAGAATTTTAAGTGTTTTTTTTTCTTTTATTCTACCCAGATGTGAATCTTCTGTTTTATTTGCTAGTCTATGACCGAATAAAAATTGATTTGATTTGATTTGGTTTGACTTCATTGTGGACTGTCCTGGTCTCAGGAGGGTAGAGTCTAGCTTCTCTCATGGTCGATTTGAAGAATCTCCAAGCTCTCTGGAGAAATGTGATCCTCTTGATTCCCTTGCAGCTTTCTTTTTGCCAGCTTCTTTCTTAATTGAACTCTGTGTTTTGTTTTGTTTTTAAGTCAAATGTGACACCATGTTGGCTTTTTTGTTAGTAATTTACCTGTATTATGATCACCTTTAATAAATCAAATGATCAATGGATATTGGGCTTCCCATGGATGGGTTTCTGGTTAGTATTTGGGATTAAGACCTTGTAGGAGGAGAGCCGTGTCAGCCTAGGTGACAAAAAAATCAGGAGTCTGATAGCTCCTTTTCTGAATAACTAGATAAATAAATAAATAAATAAAGCGTGTTAGTTGGAAAAGGTGCTGTCAGACTCCTCCTGATTTATTGCCTCTAACTGGCTCCTTAACAAGCTTCTAATACAAAGACAATCATTTACAGTTCAGCTTTATCACAAATGCCTGGTTTTGTGGACAGAGAGAAGGACCATAATGTGATGTTCTTCCTGGACATTTTTATGGAGAAATAAATAAGATCTTATCAAGGAACAAAGACAAATTGGAAGTTCTCTTCTAAGGCTGCCAAGATCCTGGATTATGCAAGGAGAACGAGAAGTTTGTGTCCTTATTTTACTTGAGATAATGCCCCTTTCATCTATTTTGTTTGATTTTTTTGATATGTAGGCCTGGCCCAGGATATTTGGAAGCTTTTGACAGGGAAATAGTCCCCTTTTCTTGAAGATAGAATATAACTGGTGGGGGGGGGGAAGTGAACTCCATGGACAATTCTACAGTGTTTGTTGCGTACAGGTTGCATCATGAACTGCGTCAGCTATTCTGTGGAGAAAAATAAGAACATGAAAAATGTATTCTGACTTCATCCAGTGCCAAAGGAGTGCCAGGGACTGCCTGGACATGAAGCAGTTTTTCAAACTGGTGAAAGAACAAGAGTGAACAGATGAGAGAAATCGAAGTATTGAGAAATAATTTGTGGAAATGAGGTTGAGGTGAGATGGAAAGAAGTAGATCTTGAAGGAGCATTAGAATGAGTCTTGAGGAAAACAGAGGAATAAATGCTCAGACTGAAGAAGCTTCTTGGATAAGGAGCGAAACGTTTTCATTGAGAAAATAGAAATCCAGTTGACATGATTCAAGCTACAGAGGAATAAATGATTATCCTTTATTTTGGAAACAAAAAGGCTACATTGTTCAGTTTAGTGACATACCCGTTTGATTTTTCTGTAGTTTTATTACTCAAACTCAACTTCATGGAAGTTCCTTCCTTCTTTTTCCTTTTGTTCCTGTGTTCCCCAGAGAGCTTACTTGTGAGGGGTATGCAATTTGGTGTCTGTCAGACATTTTTGGACTCCAGTTTCCATCAGCCCCCAACACCATGGTGAATGATAAGGCATGGTGGGGAACTGCCATTCAAAACATACTCAGAGGCATCCATGGTGTGTGTGTGTGTGTGTGTGTGAAAATGTCAAGACTGTGCTATTGATTATTAGAACTTTTCAACTCCAGGGTACTTAAAATATATCCAACCCATGATATCTAATTAATTGTACCAACATTTTAGAAAAATATCAAGTTAACCTCAAATAAAGAGTGGAACCTAGACAGCATATTAAAAAGCAGAGACATCACCTTGCCGACAAAGGTCCGTATAGTTAAAGCTATGGTTTTCCCAGTAGTAATGTATGGCTGTGAGAGTTGGACCATAAGGAAGGCTGAGCGCCGAAGAATTGATGCTTTCGAACTGTGGTGCTGGAGAAGACTCTTAAGAGTCCCTTGGACTGCAAGGAGGTCAAATCAGTCAATCCTAAAGGAAATCAACCCTGACTGCTCATTGGAAGGACAGATGCTGAAGCTGAAGCTCAAATACTTTGGCCACCTAATGCGAAGAGAGGACTCACTGGAAAAGACCCTGATGCTGGGAAAGACTGAAGGCAAAAGGAGAAGGGGACGGCAGAGGATGAGATGGTTAGATAGCATCACCGATGTAACGAATATGAATTTGAGTAAACTCCGGGAGACAGTGGAGGACAGGAAGGCCTGGCGTGCTATGGTCCATGGGGTCACGAAGAGTCGGACACGACTAAACGACTGAACAACAACAAAGCGGGGAACAGTAAAAATGGGCAAATACAGTAATACACTTAGTGAAAATCAGTGAGACAGGTTTAGAGCATGTAGACAGGAAAACAGAAGATTCTGCAATCAATGGAATCCATGTCTGAAATATTGAAAAGTAAGCGATCATGTGGAAATTATCTATCTTTGTTTTAGTACTCTGAAGACGGATGTTATGAAGAGTCTCCTGGGAATCCATTGTTTTAGTAATTAAGTGTTTTTTCAGCTTGAGATCTATTTTCCCCGAAGTTAGGCAGTAAAATGAATGGGGTGGAGTGAGGACTTTTTGAAGTAATATCTTTTATCTGACATGGCGTCTAAGTTTAAACAGAAAGGTGTACATTGAGAAATACAGCAGAGTCACAGATCACTTCCGGGTGCTGAGAAATGTAGGTGCGCTGAACCGAGCTCTCCGTCTCGGCTCCGCGGTCTTTCTGCCTGCAGCGGTTTTTTAAAAAAATAAAACCACTGAAATTTCCCCCTTGAAGAAAAGGGGATCAGAAGATCAATCAAGAAGGGTCGCTGGAATCGCCGCTCTTTCCCAATCCCAGTATTTCCACCACTGGGAGAAGGAAATTGAAGCGGCGAAAGCGACTGGAAGAAACATCGTTGCTCTGCAGGAAGCCGTGAACTCTTTCAAGATAAGTAGCACCAAAACTCAGCCTTTTAGTCACTAGTTTATGATTGTGTTTTTTAAAAAAATTGCCTATTATTAGCTAAGATCTTTCTATGGACATGATTAATTATTTATTTTTATTTCTATTTCAAATTTAGTCACCACCCATCTCACTCAAAGAGCGACTCTGGGCGGTTTACAACAAAATTTTAATATTAAATAATTATTTTAATATTTAATATTTTAACATATTATTAAACGTAGATGGCACGGGAGCATAGCCCTCAATCTTCTCATTTTTGCAATATCATAAAAGACATTTAAGGACCCTCTACAATAACCCGCATCGATTCACCAACAGTGCATCTCAACAGAAGAAAAAGTTCTTTTTTTTTTTTATTAAATTTTATTAAGTTTTACAATACATAATAAAATTTAAAGTAGAAAAAGAAATATAAACAGAAATACAAAATAAGAAAAAGATAAAGAAAAAGTGAAGTCAAGAAATAATAAGCAAAGAAAATATAGAAAATAGATGTCCTCCAATCTATCTTTGAACTTAAAGTACAACAATTGATTTTAAATGTTAGTCCTTCATACAGTATACAGGAACTTTTCTTTGTCATATGCCTTTTGATTTCTTTAATCCAATCTTCTAACCTTCATCTTACTGTCTCCCAATAATCCATCTTTGGCTTCCACTCCTTGAAGTAGTAGTTAAATGTTGAATGTTCATTACTACATATTTATATCTTCAATAAAGACCAGTTAGTATAACAAATAAAAGCCTTATTTACTTCTAATAAACTACAATATATTCTATTCATATTATGACTCATAACCTAACATGTTATGTAACTTAATACATAATTTAGCAATTCTTATAGTGTTCATACATATATATTTCTATAATTTAATTCTAATATATATATATATCTCCATAAAAAAGGAATTCTTGAATCTCAATTATCCATCTGTAATTTCCATTCCTTGTAGTAGTGTCCATTTAAACTAAATGCATAATCTATCATATCACTTAACCTAATAGCTAATATATCAATTCTTATAATATTCATACAATACATATTGATATATATCATCCTGTAGTAACCATCATTCTAATTCCATCATATCATTATCTTCTCATAAATATATCTCTAAGGAAAACAATATTCTATAATATCAACTTGTGTTTGTATTTAGCATCTTACATTTAGAATATCACTTTTTATATATCCATACAATTTCTCATAACAATTCAAGTCCATATTTTTTCATTAACCTTTATATCCATACAGTTTCTCATATCTTCTGTTTAGGTTATGCCAAAATCACAATACACTGTGGGAGATTCGCAATATACAGCCTGCTCTTTTCTATATCTCATATAGAATATCAGAGCAACCTTCTCTCCCTTTCCACATATTTCACAACATCCATCCAACTGTGCACCCATATTTTCACTCTGTCTCCACTGCCACAACATATCTATACCAAGATTGTAGTGTAAAGCCTTCAGAATGTTCTTCTGAACTAATATACTCAAAATTTCCTCCTTCTGTTTCTCCTCCACTTGAAAAACATTTTTCCTTTCTGTCTCCGTTTCTGTTCTCTGTTCTTTCTCTCTGTTTTGCAGAGTTACGAACAGTAATTCCAACGACCTTTGAATATTTGAAAAAGCCTCAGTAATCTCTCTTCTGAGCTCCTCAGGTACAAGTTGGAAAGCCATCTTTCCTGTGTCCTTCAAATTAAAACAACAACCCTTCTAGTCAAAACAATAATCATGTAATCTGTCCATGGAATACTACCAGCAGAATCTATTAAGCAGAACGTCGTTGTTGTTGTTTGTTTTTTTTTAAAGTCAAAAGAAAAAAGAAAGTTCCAATAATCCAAAATACAGGAGAGAATAATATTTTAAACAGTTTATAGAAGGAGAAATAAAAAATATATTCCAAATGAAGCAAAATCCAACCAGGGAGGATGTAGAAAAAGACGACAAGGAAAAAAACACGTTACCCTGTGTTTTTATTCTTCAAACTGCGAGCTTTCGTTCTTCAAGCTGCAAGCTGCTTAATCCAAACAAAGAGTTTCTCAAAAAATGAATAGTCATTTAGTTTATCAAGCGAAGAATTACAAACAGAGTCTCTTAAATCCCTCTAATACAAAAGAGAAGTAAAAAAAAAAAATGCAGACGTTTCATTATGTTGCAAATATAGAGTCCATCAAACTTCCACCAGAATCAGTTATAGCAAAGAAAGCACAAAGTTAGCCAACATTTTCAACAAAGTCCAAAAAATAGATCTTAGATTTCAAAAATATTTTAATCTAAAAAAAAACATTCCTAAAGTGATCTAAAAGTGGCTGGGCGCTCTTGTGTCTCTTCAAAGAGACTTGTTTCCCCTGCGAGAGCCTGATATATCTCGGCCATTGCCTTGCACTTACCCTGTTCCTTCCGCGGTGGAAAACTACAGAAAAAACAAGGGTAGGCAATCCCAATGGCCCCACGAGTAATCTTCTGGTCTCCCCTTCTCCAGGGAAAAAAAAACTTCAGTGGACCACAACTTCTGCAATCCACGCAAGCAAGGGAAATTCAGTCAGCTTCTCTGAGAAATCTGACTGGTCGAGCTGGCAGCCAAGCCTGGAGTGTCTATGGACATGATTAATACTGCTGGTGCTTGTATAACTTTCTTGCCAAGAACATTTGGGAAAACGGTGGGAGCTTAAAGACTAATTGACTTTACTTGAAGCTAAGTGACATTGACTACTGATGAATGGCTCAATTGCTTAATTGGGATTAATTTGTCTTCCTCTCTGGACTTTGAATTTAAATGGATTGATGGTCTGCCTTTTCTTTTCTTCCCTTTGAGGCTGTACCTTTTTTTTCCTTCTTCTTCTTCCTGTAAGCTGTTTAAATATTATTTGGAATATAAAGGATACTTTTTGAATGCCTCTGCCTTTTCTTTTCTTCCCTTTGAGGCTGTACCTTTTTTTTTCTTCTTCTTCTTCCTGTAAGCTGTTTAAATATTATTTGGAATATAAAGGATACTTTTTGAATGCCTCTGTCTTGAACATTTTTTGGATTTTCCTTGTTACTTTGGGATTTTAACTGATTGCTTTTTGAAGAATAAAGACAGTCAGAGCTGAAGTCTTTCCTCCTTTTTTTCTTTTTTTGGACTTGTGAACATAAGCTCCTTGAGAAACTGGATTGTTTTCTGCTTTCAAAGATATTTTGACTACAGTCAAAGAAAACATCTGCAGTATTCTTATCTTTTATTTTCTTTATGTGAGAACATTTGAGTCAACTAAAGTACACTCTGCCCTTTTTTTTTGACAACTATTAAGAAAAGGCAGTTTTATTTTTACTTTTTGTATTTTTTACCTACTACAATTTTTTTCTTCTTCTTGAATAATTCCTATTCCTCTTTCCCCTTTTCCCTTTTTTCTTTTTTGTTGCTTGTTGTTGTTTCCCTTTTCCTCCTGTTTTTTTTTCTTTACAGGAATACTACATACAGTATGGCTACTGTGGCTGCCAGGGTGAAGAGAGACAGAGATAAGGAAAAGGAGAAAGAGACTGGAAGGATGTCTACAGATTCCATTGCAACGTCTTCAGAACTACCATCATCAGATATGAAAAAAATATTGGATGCGATTACAGTACTGAATAAAAAAATGGACGATTCAACTGCTACTTTGGAGAAAAAGATGGAAGATTCTATTGTTACCCAATAGAAAAAGATGGAAGACTCAATTGCCTCCTTAGATAAAAAATGGACAAAAAAATAGACAATTTAGGCCAACAAGTTGATAAAAAAATTGAAGCTATGAAAGAGGATTTAAAACAAGAATTTAGAAAAGAAATACAGAATGTTAAGGAGGTAGTAAATATTTTATCAGGGGAACTTAAAGAGACACAAGGACAGGTTCAGAAACTAGAGATTAAATCAGAATCTATTACTAAAGATATGGAATATAATTTAGATGCTATTGCACTAGTAGAAATGAGAGAGAAAGAATTTATTTTGAGATTGAGAGGAGTTCCAGAAAAATCAAATGAGAATACGAGAGAATATATAGTTGGTGCTTTAGCCCAATTTTTAGAGATAGTAGAAGAAGATCTAGATTCTGAAATAGATAAAATTTTTAGAGTTAATTCATGTTATGCTAGAGAGAAGAAAGTGCCAAGAGATATATTGATATATTTTGTGAGGAAAGTTACAAAAGAACAAATCCTGAAGAAACATTATAATACCAGATTGAATATAGCAGGGAAGGATATAATTGTCTTAAAAGAAGTCCCACTAAGAATATTAAGAAAAAGAAAAGAATACTCCTTCCTCACAGATAAATTAAAGCAAAATAACATACCATTTAGATGGGAAAGAGTAGAGGGAGTATCTTTCACTTTTAAAGAGCAAAGATTTAGAATAACTTCCATCTTGAAAGCAAAAGCATTCTTAGAGAAATATAAGACAGATATAAGTGATGCATCCAAAGTTTTGGAAGAAAAGAGAGAGACATCTAAAGATAAGGAAAAGAGTGAAGACTTATCGGAGATGGGAGCTTCTGGAGTGGATTTAAGAAAGAATTTTTAAATATTCAAACACTATGGACTTTAAATACTTAACATGGAATATCAATGGGGTGAATTCCCCTCAAAAAATAAAAAACAGGATGTTCAAATAGATGAAATTGATGAATATATGAGTAAGCAAAGACTAACTGCTTTAAATGACGAACAAAGAACATTACTTAATAATCCTATAACAAAAGAAGAAATGACAATGGCTTTTAAGAAAATTAAAAGTGGAAAAGCGCCAGGACCGGATGGACTATCGGCAGCCTATTATAAATATTTCGAAAATGAACTATGTATACCTCTTCAGAAAACCATGAATTCGATTTTGAAAACAGGAATTATGCCGGAAACATGGAAAGAGGCCCATATTACATTGATTCCGAAGGAACAGCTAAATTTGAATTCAACAAAGAATTATAGACCAATATCACTTTTGAATAATGACTACAAGATATTTACAACAATATTGGCGGAAAGATTGAAAAATATTCTTGGAAATTTTATTCATCAAGATCAAGCAGGATTTTTACCCAAAAGACAAATTAGAGACAATATTAGAAATGTTTTGGATGTCCTGGAGTATTTAGAACAACATAATGAAAAACAAGCTGCTTTGATATTCATAGATGCGGAAAAAGCGTTTGACAATTTAAACTGGTCCTTTATGTTTAAAGTATTGGAGACTATGAATTTTGGAGGAAATTTTATTAAGTGGATTAAATCAATATATACACCTCAACATGCAAAAATAATCGTTAACGGAGAATTTAGTAAACCATGTGAAATACAAAAAGGTACAAGACAAGGATGTCCTTTATCTCCACTCTTGTTTATATTGGTTTTAGAAGTTTTACTTAGAGATATTAGACAAGATAATGGTATCCATGGCATTAGAGTTAAAAAGGAAGTTTATAAGTTAAGAGCCTTTGCTGACGATCTAGTCATTACCTTAGAGAATCCACTGGATGGAATTGATTTATTGATGCAGAAACTGAAAGACTTTGGGTCGTTAGCAGGGTTCAAAGTTAACTTACAGAAAACAAAAGTTTTGACTAAGAATATGAATTACTATCAACAAGAGAAACTGAGAGAAACGACGGGATACTCTATGGAGAAAAAAGTAAAATATTTGGGAGTTTACTTAACATTGAAGAATGTTAAACTATTTCAAAATAACTATACTCCACTTTGGACAGACATTAAAAAACATTTAGATTGATGGAGAAAGTTACAATTATCATTATTGGGTAGAATATCAGTGATTAAAATGAATATATTACCACCAATTCTATACCTTTTTCAAACACTACCTATATTGACATCAGAGGAACCATTTAAACAGTGGCAGAAAGATATTTCTAAATTTATTTGGCAAGGGAAAAAACCAAGAATAAAATATAAGGTCTTGCAAGATTCAAAAGAAAGAGGAGGTCTAGGACTCCCGGATTTGAAATTATATCATGCAGCCTGTGGTTTGGTATGGCTTAAGGAATGGATTGTTTTGAAAAATGAAAAATTATTAAATTTGGAAGGACATGAATTAAGATTTGGATGGCATGGATATCTGTGGTATGACAAGGCTACAGTTAATGTGGACTTTAAAAATCATTATATTAGAAGATCTTTGTTGAGAATTTGGAACAAATATAAATCAACTTTATGTTATAAGAGACCTTTATGGATTTCTACGCAAGAAGCATTCTATAGAACAGAAATAAGAAATAAGGACAAGTGGTTGACATATAAGGACTTTAAAAAAAGAACAAGGGCATTATGTAATAAAATCAAAAGAAGAACTTGCTCAAGAAGGATATACTTTTCAATGGCTTTCCTATATGCAACTTATAGAGAAATTTAAGTTAGATAAACAAAATTTGGAATTTGAACAAACTAAATCAGAATTTGAAATACAATTATGTGAAACTGATGAACACTTAATTGCTAAAATGTACAAATTATTGTTGAAAGGAGAAATAGTGGAGGAACAAGTTAAAGACTGTATGATTCAATGGGCAAAAAATATTGGCCATAATATACAACTTCAACAATGGGAAGACATGTGGACTAAAGGATTAAAATTTACCTTATGTTACAACTTAAAAGAAAACTTTTACAACATCCAGTTTTTTTTGTACAAATAGAAAAACATTTTTTTAGAATAATACAATACATGATTACGGCAGCAAGACTTTTATATGCACAAAGTTGGAAAAACCAAAGTGTACCAACAATACAGGAATGGATGTTGAAATTACTAGATATGGCAGAAAACGACAAATTGACATGCTTATTAAAAGAAAATTGAAACCGTTATTTTCTTAAAGAGTGGAAGCCTTTGATGGACTATTTGCAAAAAGCAGGAGGAGTGAAGCTTGCATGGGGTTTTGATGATTAGATTACTGTATATATAAATAGTATATATTAGACAAGAAATGTATATGAATGTTATATGAATACCCAGCATGTAAGAACAAATTATCTTTTTTTGTTTTTATGACCATAGATAGATCGGAAGTTATCTAATTTCTATGTTTGTCTCTTCTTTTTTCCTTTTACTTTACTACACCTTTCTTTTCTTTTCTTTTTGATTTGAATTTCTATTTCTGTTTCATTTTCAACTTTTAACTTTGTATATTTGAAAATCTCAATAAAATTTATATATATAAAAAAAAGAGAAATACAGCAGAGTTAATTTAAGGAAATAAAGATCACAGGGGAGACAGGAATTAGCCCCTTTTTAATCCTTCTCCCTCTCCAATATCAGGGAGGTACGTTATTTATAGCAGCTCATTTGGGATATTGTATTATGCTTATCTTTTCTAACATAATTTACTCCTGAATATTTTTTCTACAGCATTTACATTGAAACTTGAAATTGAAAATATCCACAGATCTATATCTACTTTACTAATCAGCCTGGAAATTCTGTGCAAAAGAGAATCACTCTTATTCTGAAATAAGCAGTCTTGTTTTACTACCTGTAAAGCAAGCAGCTTTATGAGGCACTGGATCTCCTCTACACCCACTATGAATTCTAGCCATCAATTCCCTCTGGTTTCTGAGATTGCATCAGAGATTGGCTGCCCACAATCTTTCAAGTATACTGATGTAGGCTTGTTCTGGCTACAGTCTAAGTGTCTAAGTGTCCTTCATCTATCTATATCAGTGCTTTCCAAACTGCTGCTGTTGGCGACACACCAATGGCAGCAGCGGCGGCTGCGCGGGGGTGGGGGCATGCACGGCGGCGGCGTGCACAGCGGCGCCGCCACGCACACCCCCGCTGTGCACGCCCCCGCCGCCGCTTCGCGACACACTAAGCTGTGTGTTGCGACACACTAAAGTGTTGCGACACACAGTTTAGAAAGCTATGATCTATATCAGCGCTTTCCAAAGTGCCGCCGCTGGTGACAC
Organism: Charina bottae; assembly: GCA_023362775.1. NCBI lineage: Eukaryota > Metazoa > Chordata > Lepidosauria > Squamata > Charinaidae > Charina > Charina bottae. The sequence continues at coordinate 10,809,416 of JALMGJ010000021.1, read as the reverse complement.
GCCAGTGGCGGCGGCGCGCGCGCATGGTGGCGGTGCGGGTGTGTGTGTGCGGCGGCGCGCGGGTGCATGGCGACACACCACGCTGTGTGTGGCGACACACTTTTGTGTGGCGACACACAGTTTGGAAAGCTCTGATCTATATACTACTAAAACTCCGATTTTTCTGTGGGTAACCTTTGACCTGGTGAAACGGTGCATTGTAGGCAACAATTTTTGAACCAAGGTACCTCAAATGGGCTAGGTTACAGAATATGTCCAAAATCTGGGACCCATGACTCTTATGGCATTGAAATTTGGCAAATGTTATAAAACATTTTGGGGGAGCTGGGGATGGTGACGGCCGACAGGAAGCTCTGGCGTGGGCTGGTCCATGAAGTCACGAAGAGTCGGAAGCGACTGAATGAATAAACAACAACATAAAACATTTTATGAAATAAAAATTATCATAAAACATTTTATGACATAAAACAAAATGTCATAAAACATTTCCTGTGGTCAACTCCTGGTGTTTGACTGGGCTATACAGTTCAATATGACTGACATGGGCTATTTTCAAGCCAGAGGCATCTCTGAACATCTCCCTGAATTTTTAAGAACTTTCCCAGTGACGGCAGTACATTAGAAGCTCTGCCATTGTTGAACATGATGAGGAATTTGGTAAAGAAATATCTCTGAAACAATGACCAGTAGGTCACGGGTTGTCTAGTTTAAAATAAAATTTAAAAGTTACATGTAATTTTAGTTTAATTAAATAAAGTTAATATAGTTGCCCCCCATACTGAGTATTTTTTCTCCTCCTCTCACATTAAAAAATCCAATGATTGCGAACGGTGGGGAGATGCTAGGGACTACACCCATGGTACGTGCAGCCTTTGGGACTTCAGTTGTGATCTTCACCAGTGTTCTATACCATCAGATTGTTTGCTTGGGTTCCGCTTCGGAGGTTTGACTTTTATCATGCCTGTGGAGTCCTTGGTGCTCTCTGAGCCTTGTTGTTTTCTTGCAGACGTTTCATTGCCAGGCTAGGCAACATCTTCAGTGTGATTTTATCATGCCTTTTGGATAAACTATCACTAAGCATGTGCTGCAGGGACTTCGGTTCCAGCCTATGGCCACTGGCCTGTAGACTATTACAAAGATTTATCTTGTTTTCCATTGTCTTGAATATCTGCATGAAGTTATCAGAAGTTGTTTGAAGATGTGGACTGAAATCTCATCAACATCAATTGGGAAGCAGACAGACCAAAGAAGAAGAAGACGCACCATCTCCAGGAACACTGCTGGCTAGAAGTCAGCTACAGGATTTCTCCTCTACTATGCCTGTTTCCTCTTCTTTTTAGTTTGCTTGTCCTCCTTGATCATGGAAATTATACTGGCAACTCTTCCCCAATTTCTTGAATGTCTGACGTACCAGATTACACTGTTGAATCGTATTCAGTATCATCAACTTCGCTGGACCGGTCATGTTGTTCGAATGCCTGACCATCGTCTTCCAAAGCAGCTACTTTACTCCCAACTTAAGAATGGAAAACGGAATATTGGTGGACAGCAAAAGAGATTCAAAGATACTCTGAAAGCTAATTTTAAAAAATGTAGTATCAGCATTGAGAACTGGGAAGCCCTAACTCATGAGCGTTTCAATTGGAGGTCAGCCTTTATTAATGGTGCTATGGACTTGGAAGAAGCACGAGTACAGGGCGAAAAGGAGAAAAGAGCTAAAAGGAAGGCACGTCAGGCAAACCCTCATCATGACCGTCTCCCACCCGGAAACCTATGCCCTCATTGTGGGAGGTTGTGCAGATCCAGAATTGGCCTTTATAGCCACTTACGGATCCACTGTTAAAATTTTACCTTTGGAAGACAATCTTACTCGGCTACGAGTGATCGCCAATGATGTCATCAAGTGCAACCCCTAAATCCTTTTCACACACATTGTTACCAAATACTGACTAAATTTCAATCTCAAAGTCCAGTCCTCCTGAAACAGCATATTGGAGACAAATTTCAGAAACTGGGTTTTATGCGAGAGGTGCTGCTGACACTGGGGCAAGAAAAGGCTGGGGCAGCTTTGAACAAAGGATCCTTGTGACATAAGTGCAAATTAAATATAGCAAAATACCAGCTGGAATACTATTAGGACACTGTAAGATCTTTTTCAAATGAGCAGTATATCTTGATCTGCTCACACTTAATAAATTCCACAGACCCCCCCTCCCCGCCTTTTTTTGGGGGGGGGGGGGCTTTGAGTCCGCGTTGACTCCTGGCAATTGCCTGGACAAGTCCTGCAGTTTTCTTTGCAAGATTTTTGGAAGTGGTTTGCCCTTGCCTTTTTCTGAGAGAGAGTGACAGGCCCAAGGTCACCCAGTTGGCTTTGTGCCTAAGGTGGGACTAGAACTTATGGTCTCCCAGTTCCTAGACTGGTGCCTTTAACCACTGCACCAAACTGAATTTCAGGCTGCCATACACAGTGGTGCTCTACATAATTTGTTTGGTGAGTGGAGGAATGGGGATGATCCCATAGGATCATCAAGAGTCCCTTGAGGGAGTTGGGTGGTGAGAAATCGAATAAATAAATAAATAAATAAATAAATAATAAATAAATAAATAAATCCCTTAATTGAAGCAGCAACATTACTCACCAGTCCTTGAGCCAGCAGAAAAATATGCCGGCTAAAATTTTCTGCCCCAATTGCCAAACTCTGCTATGCCACTGTCATGAGGTTGGTGATGAATTCTGTTAGCTGTCATGTTTCCTGTGTCCTGTCAGTCAGGCTATATCTGAATACGGGTCTAGTGCTCTTCTGATAGCACTAGACCTGTTTTTTTAACTATGACTTCAGCAAAAGAAGAAATGGAGTGGTAAAACAGGAGGGAGTGATTGATAACAAGCAAGCTCCATCTTCTACACTCATTACAAGGGTGCTAGCACTGAAGGCCATGGCTGGCAGCCCATAGAAGGAGCTGGTAGAGAAGGCAACATGACAGAGTATTGGGTTAAATGTTGCCCCCTGAAAAATAATACAAACAGTAAAAAAAGTACAGTGATACCCTTTGCTGAGAGAAGCAGTGGAAAACCTGTAATGCACATATTGGGGACAGAACCTGGAACTCTTTCATGGTTTAAATAGCTGGCCTTTGGAGTACAGGAATAATACTCTCTTCGATGAAACATGCTGGGTTATGACCACAGCAGTAACTGTGTTGGGAGAAGCAGAAAACAATACTTTAAAGCTGAAATGGCCAAAGAGGTCTTTAAGCTGTTGGGGGTTCCAGCAAATCAGCATGCCTCATTAGCATATGGGTGATTGCTGTAGGAGGCAAACTCACTGTATGCTTCCAGAGGAAGCTGCTTGTTGCCCCTCTCACTTCCTCTTTCTCTCTCTTTTCCTTTTGCCACCATCAAAGGAGCATGCGGTTGCTGAGCTTCTCTCCATCGAGAGGCCATGCCTAGGCCTCAACTCCAGAAGCTTTCCCCTTTCTCCACGCAGCTCTTGGCAGCAATGAGGGCCAAGAGTAAATACAGTTTTAGGGAGAAAAGAAACACAGAAGAACAAGAATCATTTTTAACAGAATGGATGTAACTGTAACTGGACCAAATAAACAGTAAGAACTGCTTTGTACTTACTTTTGAACCTACTCTGTCTAAGTGTGTGATTCTTTATGCTTGGGCGGGCTAAGTGCTTAAGATCAATAACCTATATCTCTCTAGTGTGCTCATTAATGCTATTGTTAATAATATTCCTTTCTGTGCGCTTAATGCCTTGCTCCATTAAGCTCTGCTGCATTCAGTGATCCTAGCAGTCCACTAATGGTCATCATAAGCTTCATCAGGTTTGGACTGTGGATGAGACAAAGACAAGGCTGTGAGGACAGGGCATAAAAATGGTTAAAGGACCATGTTGATGCCACAGTGAGGGGACATGAGAATGAGCCCGTTATCCTGTCAGCTACTGGGGCAGGAAAGATGGCTGATTTACAGCTGGCAATCTCTATAGCCTAGTTGCAGCTAGTTTGACTTCTTCTTTTTAAATTGTATATTGGAGTAACAGCATTTTTGGTGATTTGGGGTGCCAGGTGTATGAGATACCAGAAAATGTTGGGGTAGGGTCTCTTTCTTGGAGTTGGAGTCTTCAATGGGGTGCCCAGAACTGCCCCATCTGGCATTTTAGAAATTACAATATATTTTTATACTGTCAAGTATAAAAATGTGGATATTTTTAATAAATGCAAAACAAAGGACCATCTTCCAACATCATCTTCATTTCCAAGAATTCTCTGAAACCCAAATAGGCCTCATGAAAATAAACATGATGGGGGCTGCCTCCAATTGCTTTGATGGACATGTATCCATGGTCTAGAAATTGGAAAGGGACAGCACAGAACATCCTGCAGTGATGGAGAGGGCAGAGGGAACTTGAGCAACCATTGGGTAAGTTTTCAAGTTATATATCTTGCCTGGAAGCCATTTTGTGAGTTGGCAAGACATTTGGGGAGAGTATCCACAATATGCACACAAAATCCAAGTGTGTAATGGTATGTAAGAAAGACCTTGAGAGACAGGGTGAAGAGATGCTGCCTAGGGAACAGTCAGATAAGAGAGGGCATAGCCCATAGCTGCATAATGGGTGGAGCAAGAGGCTCAGAAGGGACCTTCCCTGGTTTCTTGGGCTGTAAAGGAGACGGTGGGAGATTTGTACTTTTAGACTTGCAAGATTCTGTTAATGTAGCCTTACAATAAAGTAGAATAGCTCATCTGGTCAGATTTCCTGTCTGGTCTACCTGGGAAGGCTGACAAAGTGTGCCTACAAGCCTCCAAACTTTGGCCTAGAATCGTCCCTGTATATATCTCACTCATGTTGAATTCTGATGTATGGAGTCCTTGGTGCTCTCTGAGCCTTGTTGTTTTCTTGCAGACGTTTCATTGCCAGACTAGGCAACTAATCATCAAAACCCCATGCAAGCTTTACTCCTCATGCACTGAAGATGTTGCCTAGCCTGGCAACGAAACGTCTGCAAGAAAACAACAAGGCTCAGAGAGCACCAAGGACTCCACAGTTCAACCCTGAGCTACAAATATTCTCTTTGAATTCTGTTGTGTCAGAAATCATGAACTGGACAGAAAGACAGTTAATGCTGAAGAATTAAGACATGGTGATTGACACCCAATGGAAGATGTCTGCTAGCCCACCTTCCTTCCAAATGATCCCCCAATGTTTCCCTGAGGAAACATTGTTTCCCTTCCCTGGCAGGCTTCTCCCCTGCTAAGTAGTAACTTCTTGATTCAAACGAGAACGGGAAATGAGAGTCGGCCACACAGAGTGCTCCTCTTGAAGATGCCAAACTGCTGAGTCTGCCTGGAACACAACAGCTTCATGTGAAAAATAAAAACATTATTAAAATGCCCTCTGCATTCCCCCGTCTATTTTCTGCAGCTGGCAGAAAAAGCTGGGGGGAAAAAAAAAAAAGCTTTTGAAAAAGCTTTTGTTCAGCTCTTGGAAGCATCCTATGCGTGTTCCAGTTTTTAGAGCAAGGACAGCATTGCAAAGCATTTCAAAAATCCACAGACGTCAGCAGTTTCTCCAGTACAATGAAGGGCCAGGTAATAAACAGCCACATACAGCCACACTTGACTTCTCCTTGGTCTACACTTGGCGGCTTAATAAAGAAGAGCAGTGAATGCAAGTTGTAAAGTCAGTGCTGAAAGTTCTGTTCCTACTTTTTGCTTTGCATTAGCATATTCACGCAGGAAGAGCAACATTTGATCCTGCTGTAATCAAATGATCATTCAACATGCTTGCATGAAATAGTCTGAAGGGGGCTTCAACATGTGGATTATATTTTGACTCAATTTTGTAGTGCACATATACAAGGACAAGGGAAGCTTGTAGAGAACGCATCAGAGAGAGAATTTAAATGGGCTCTGCCCCATTTTCCAATTCCGTCTTCTTATAGTATTAAAGATACTCCACAGCTAATTGATAGACCTGAATAATAAATATATAACTAGGCAGCACAAGATGCCTACAAGAGGGTCTTCATCAAATGACTAGAGAAGGCATCAGAATCTAACAGTCATAGGCACATACAGTACATTGGTCCCCTTAGAAAACAAAGTTTTGGCCTCATATTCCAAGCAGCAGTGGCATCTGTTTCGAGCCATGATGATGCCAACATGAGTCTTTACTTAAATCCCCCACAAAGCAATAGGGGAAATTAAAATTGCAACGCTCTGTTAGGATGCCATATAGGGAGATTGTAGAAGATTAGTCTGGTGGTTAGATTCAGCAGCTACTCAGACAGCTCAGTGTTTGGCTGTTGCTGATCATTCGCACTTACTGTAATTTTGTCAGGGTGACCAATGAAGGGAGGGCCTAGCAGATGATACTTGACCCAGATCCACCTCAAGCCTGCAGCCAACGAACCCAGGAGTTCTCCAACTTGATAGTGCCGTAATCAATTAATTAATTGAATAAAAGTAATGACTACAGTGGGGTAAAAATCTGACAAACAACTAAAAATAATACAACCTTGCAAGTTTAGAAAACAAAACCTTTTACTGGAAATAGCAAAGCCATCAAATTCAGAGCCATGTTTTTGATGGATGAGCTTGCTTAGTTTTGCACAATTCCTTGAAAACTGGGTTTTATTTTAATGACATTGACTCCCATTTCTTCTTCCACATTTATTTTGGATTCGCAGCAACTGTAGAAAACTCGGATGTTCCTGCCAGCTTGTCTAAGCAAAGTGAAATCTGCCAGCAATCCAGCCTTCGATATATGTGCCACGAGGCTTGGGTACCATTTGCTAGCCCAATACCACCTTGTGGCTCTATCTTAGGTTCAAAATCCACAGTCACTTCAGACGGCAAACAAGTCCTTTTATTCACCATAAAACAGCCAAGCACACACAGCAAACAGAGTGCATACAAAAACAGAAAGAACTCTATTCAACCACAGAAATATACAAACAACTCACACAATAGATGTGCTAATCCCACACACGACAGCACCACACCCCTAATCACCACAAAGAACCCTCTCCTAATCTCTTGTAAATGACCCACAGAAGACACACACCCTCTCAGCAGCTATAAACACCAGCAGGAACACACACCCTCCACTTGGGCACAGAGAGAATCTTCTAGCTGTGCTCCTGTCCTCTGAAGATGCCAGCCACAGCTACTGGCGAAACGTTAGGAACCAAAACTGCCAGAACATGGCCACACAGCCCGGAAAACCCACAACAACCAAAAACAGAAAGCCCCCCCAACAGGGATACAGTCAATATATATAACATAAATTAGGATTATTAAGGGCAGTTATCTAACAGGCACCTGCTGATTAACAAGTCTCCTTAAAGACATATTATGCCACATCTTCCCTTTTGGGAAGTACTTCAATAGGACGAATTAACTTTTTAAAAATTAAGTGTCTGTGTCTCTGTGTGTGTATTTACATTCACTTTACTATATTAGAATTCTGTATGCTTACACTACCCATTTCATAATTCTGAAACCATAACAGGCAGCTTCCCCAGTCACCTGCTTTGTGTCTGTACAGGAACTAGATGAGCTGTTTGCACTCAAAGTGAATGTTCTGCATGTGGTGTATCTTAGTCCAAGTCCTCTCTGATGACCATTAGTGGACTGTTAGGACCACTGAATGGAGCAGAGCTTAATGCAGTGAGGCAATAAGCGCACAGAAAGGAATATTATCAACAATAGCATTAATGAGCACGCTAGAGAGATTTAGGTTATTGATCTTACACACTTAGCCCACCCAAGCATAAAGAATTACACGCTTAGACAAAGTAGGTTATAAAAGTAAGTACAAGAGAGTTCTTATGTTTATTTGGTCCAGTTACAGTTACATCCATTCTGTTAGGAATGATTCTTCTTTCTTTGGTTCCCTAAACTGTTTTTTTTTACTCTTGGCCTTCATTGCTGCCAAAAGCTGCATGCAGAGAAAGGGGAAAGCTTCTGGAGTTGAGGCCTAGGCATGGCCTCTTGATGGAGAGGAGCTCAGCAACATGCTTCCTCCTCCAATGGTGGCAAAAGGCAGAGAGAAAGAGGAAGTGGGAGGAGCAACAAACAGCTTCCTCCTGAAGTATATAGAGAGTCATCCTAGAGTGCTCATCTACGTGCTAATGAGGCATGCTGGTTTGCTGGGACCTCCAACACTCTCTGCCTCTCTCAAACGTAGTACAAAGGGCAATTGCCACTGTAGCCTGTCTCACCACTGTAGGGCCATCTCTCCAAAGATATCTTCAATTCCTCCAGTATCTCCTACCTGGTCAAATCTCCACCACTTCGGACCAAGGCTTGTTGTCCTTTTGGAGTCTAATTGTGGGAGAGAATTTGTTGCAGTCCTCCTTTTGGCAATGTTGCAACCAAGCTAGAAATGAATGTCATCCCTTTGGAATCTCAGGAACCAAACTGATTGTTGCTGTGGGGAGAGTAGTTCTAAACAACCTTCCCATTAACAGCTGTGATGGAGCAAAAATATACTGTCACTGGTATATTCCTCAAGTGAAGCGATGCAAGTTGTGGATCTGTGCCATCTAGAAGAGTTTTTTTTTCAGCATCTCTTTCAGTGTTTGAACCATCTTCTCTGCTTCTCCATTGGACTGTAGATCAGTAGGACTATAATGGATTACCTATATGCCCCATTTGTGTATAAACTCCTGCATTGCTTGACTTGCAGAAGGGACATGGTCCCAAGCAAGCTAATTTGGAATCCCATGTCATAAAAATAAAGATTTTAACTTGGCAATGATCACAACCGAGGACTTAACCTTCAAGTCCAGTGTTTCTGAGAACTTAGAATAATAATCAACCATTAACATAAATGAACATCCTCTTATCCCAAAGATATCTGCAGCTACTTTCATCCAAATTAACTCAGGATTTTCATGAGGATGCATAGATTCTCTCACACTGTTGGCTGAAGCAGGTGACACTGTGGACAACTTGTTCTGGATTGCTCAATCTGCTTGTTTATCAAAAAGTGCCTGACCACTCAACCCACCACAGGAAAACCAACAGAAGCTATGAAAAGGATTACACTGCCATACATCAGAAACATCTCAGAAACTACTAAAAGACTGTTACAACCACATGGCATCACTGTAGCACACAAACCAACCAAAACCCTTCAGAACATCATAAGTAACCCAAAAGACCCAGTAGCCCAAGAAGAAAAAAAAAGAGTTATCTACAACATACAGTGTAAGGACTGTAGCAGCCACTATGTAGGACAGATGGGCAGAAGACTAGCAAAGCGCATCCACGAACACCAATTAGCAGTCAGAAGACATGATGAAAACTCCCTAATCTCACAACACATGGACAGACTCAACCATACTTTCAATTGGGAAACTGTGAGCATCTTAAACCAAGCCAAATCTAAAAATGCTAGAGAATTCCTGGAAGCTTGGCACTCAGACAAAGCAGCCATCAACAGACACATAGAGGTAAACAACATTTACATACAATTCATAAGAGACAATAGAAAAGCCAGAAGACCAGAAAACCTCCTTGCCAGCAATCAACACCCAGATATGCAAAGATTAACACCAGGATTAGCACCAGAGGAACAGCACAATATACCCTAATCAGGGAACCTATTCGGGGAGATGGGCGGGGATAAATTTAAATAATAAAATTATTAAATAATTAAATAATTAAATAAACAAACAAACAAACAAACAAACAAACTATTAACTCAGTCAATCAACCAAGCAGCAAACAACAGCCCAATCAAGGAACTGCCAAGGAGAGAACAACACCCCCACCAACACAAGCAGGACAAGCCATGGTATATAAACAGATAGCAAGTCCCCCTCCCTTTTTGCACTGAAGATATTGCCTAGCCTGGCAATGAAACGTCTGCAAGAAACAACAAGGCTCAGAGAGCACCAAGGACTCCACTGCTTGTTTATTCTTGGTCAATACATAAATGATAGCCTATTATCTGTACACAACTGCTCTTTAATCAGCCAATATGGGCAAAGCTCAAGTTCAATTAATTTACACAATCTAGGCCAGTCTATAAGTTTGTAAGTTTTGAAGGCATGCAAAACTGGGTTGTCACTATGCATTACTACAGTTGCTTTAACTGATGTTCTGGTACTGAATGAGTAGGGTGTGAACAGCCTTTTCATCCGATGGTACATACTCTTTCATAGCTAAGGGACGCATGGAGTGATCATGGACTCTTCAAACTAGATCTAAAGTTGTGCATCCTGCACTCCCTAGCAAGGGTATAGCTCATGTTCTAATACCATTTAAAAACACAGCACCAAATACTGAGTAATTTCTTGGGGCATAAGCTTTTCTATAATGCCTGCAAGTAAATCTACTACCGGTCACCCCTACTGGAACCTTACTGGCTGTTGACTTAGCCAGGACAACTGTGGACTTCTACAGCCGAGAAGGCTGCTCATAAGGTGCCTGCTCCAAAGTTGAGTTAAACTTGCAAACCATATGCCTCATTCTTCCAGGCACCCAAAATTTGCATTTGAGACCTTGGATAAACTCTATCCAAGGTCAAATCACGCACTCTCTATAATCTAGTCCAGGGTGTTTGAATGCACGCTGCACAGAATCTTATCTTTTATAAGCAACTCAGAAAGTTCTCTGAATTCACATATGTGAGAGAATCTTTTTAACTCTGTAACATACAAATCAACCCTCTACTCTTTGAGTCCTAATAAAAAAAACACGTCTCCAAAATGTAATGTTTTTCCTAGAGACAAACTGTTCAGAAAATATTTCTATTATTATTTCAGTTTTTGCCTATCAGCTGCTATGTAAACTAAAATGTGTTCTAAATCTTCTGTGCCTCTTCACCAGCACATTGCAAAAACAAAGCACACGGAAATCCTTTTTTCCATTTGGACCCACTAGCACTGAAATGCCTGCAGCCATTTATACCAAATCTCTGCAGCCTTTGCTGCTGTCACCAGGGTTGGAAGGCCATTTAGAGTTCACTCAGTTCTGACATTATGCCACATTTGCTGGCCCAACACTGACCTGTGGCTCTACCTTAGTTCCAAGATCCACAGTCAAGGCACTTCAGATGTCAAACAAGTCCTCTGACATACCTATCAATCAGTACTCATAAAATAACAATAAAAGGTAAAGGATCCCCCCACACATTTGTGCAGTTGTGTCCGACTCTAGGGGCCGGTGCTCATCTCTGTTTGTTAGCCGAAGAGCCAGCGTTGTCCGAAGACGCTTCCACGGTCATGTGGCCGGCATGACGCGCGCGGAACGCTGTTACCTACCCACCGAAGTGGGACCTATTCATCTACTTTCATTTGCATGCTTTCGAATTGCTAGGTTGGCAAGAGCTGGGGCTAGTGCGGGAGCTCACTCCGTCACGCGGGACTAGGGATTCGAACCTCCAAACTTGCAATCTTCTGATCGACAAGCCTGGCATCTTACCCGCTGAGCCACCACGCCCCTATTAAAAAAATAACAATAAGCCCCCCAGAAAAGGACAGTCGACATATATAATAAATTAGGCTTATTAAGGGCACTTTCCCAACAGGCACCTGCTGATTAACTATTCCCCTTAAAAGCGTTATGACACAGCTTGCACACCCAAAACTGGCATGTTCTCAGAATTCACTCCTATCTTTGCTTGGAGAAACCAACTGCTCTTTTTATGTTGACGCTGCAGGTTTTCCTTCCCATTCTACCTCAACAAGCTGGCTCTCAATTTTTAACCAGGTCTGACCCTGCCTAGCTTTGCTCAGATTAACTGAGGAAATATGTGGCCCGCAGGCCTATAGGCTGCCCTCCCCACAGTGGGAAAGAGGAGGAGGAGGAGGAGGAGGAGGAGAATCATGGGGTGAAAAAGCTGTTTTGCAGCATTTGTTTTCTTTCTCTCTTAGCACACCTTCTCCCACACATGCCAACGCAGGAATCTAAGGGGCCTTGGCAGTAAAACCCTGTTATGGAATGCGCCCAGTGTCCTGGAAGGGGTATATGTTGAGAGAAGCACTGGTGCATGATGTGTAGCTGCTGAACGAAAGCAGCCCTTTCTCGAATGGTCAACTTCTGCCTCTCTATCCTGACTCATAGGTGGCCTGGCCCCTCCTGCTGGTGACGGGCTACAAACACAGTGCTTTCCCTCATCTGCAATTGCGGGTTGTCACCTCTTTCAGGTATAATGTGAGTTCAAACCATCAAGGGGAAGCCGAGGTCACAAACAGGAAAGTAGATTCCACTGATTGTCCTCTACCCAGTTGCTCTTGTCAGGTATGGCCAAAGCTAGTGTTCCTCAAGAATGATTAAAACAGAACCATAGAAAAATGGGAAAATCATTATCGTCTTACTTGACTGTCAGAACTCTAAAACAGACAATTATGTGGATTGGACTAAAAGAAAGAGACATGTAAGTGACAACGAATCCGGAGGAAGATAACCCATTAACACCAACCTCCGAGCACTTCCACTACACACCATAAATGATAACAGTCTGAGCACCAAGAGACATTTACATGACACGGGTCTGGGAAGGCAAGAATAGGGGCTAATCACGGCTATCAGGAAAAAGTCTAACACAAGAAAGAATAAAGATATCACCTGGGGAAATTGACAGAAGATGTTAAGCGTCCGGAGGTATTGTAAAGCGTCGGGATTGTTATAGATTGTTATAGATTGATATATCATGAAACAGGATGCTGTCAGTCTGACACGTTGGAGTGTAAATTTGTGTAACTAATACATTCGCATAATAGGTAACTGTTGGAAATTGTGTAACCCTTTTTACTAAATGTATAAAAGAATTGAGTGAGCCTTCACTCAGGGCTCTCTGTACCAACCAGACTTGTGGAGGTAGCAGAGACGCTGCTTTTGCAAAAGCTACAATAAAAACTTAGCGCTGTTATTTGCTGGTTCCATTTTTTTTGTGGGTCAAGGTCCAAATCTCACACTCTGACCAAGGATATGGAAAGTTGAGCTGAGAAGATGGCTTTTTGCACCTCCTCAATGCCCCTCCAGGAGGGTACTTTAAGCACCTGTTATCTAGATACTGTACATATTTCAAAGACCACTGGACATGCATCATGAATACCCTTCTAAGCTTCAGCCCTGGAGCACCTAAACTGTGGGGGACCATGTTATATTGTGTCCAGCAGTCTTCCAGAAGACCATTAGATACACATCAAGAAGATGTATGTCAGTGGTCCTCTGGAAGACTGCTGGACATGTGTTTAAGATGCCCCCCTGCCGCTGAGGAACTGCTATCCTCTCAGTACAGCTGTCCACTCCCCCATAGCTTTGACCCAGCAGCACAAAGCTGTGGAGAGGCATTTCTTGGGAAGGGAAGGCAGGAAAGCAGCTTTTCAGCTGGTACTCCAGGAGGAAAAGCTGTCTAGTGCTGGGAGAACTGGCACCAAAGAGGCCCACTTTCTGCCTTTTCTCCCACTGCTTCATCTGCCGATCCTGGTAAGAAGCAGAAGAGGTGTGGATGTGTGGGGGGAATGGCTCCTTTGCTGCCAGTTCTCCAATCCCTTGGAGACAGGTTGGCTTTGACTGTGAAAATTTGGAATGGAAACAATGGTTGTGTGAAAGAGCTGCATTTCACATCTAGACTCAAAATGTACAACCAAATCTTTGTCTAGTTCAAGGCTTTCCAAAGTTTTCCCATGGCGACACACCAACCGCCGTTGGTGTGTCGCCACGGGAAAACCCGGAAGTGCTGCCGTTGCGGCAGCGCGCAAAAACCCGGAAGCGCTGCTGCCGCTTTCGGGTTTTTGCACGCCACCGTTGGTGTGTCGCCGCGGGAAAACCCGGAAGCGCTGATGATGATCAGCGCTTCCAGGTTGTGTGGCAACACACCAGACTGTGTGTCGCGACACACTTTTGTGTCGCGACACACAGTTTGGAAAGCTCTGGTCTAGTTGAATCACGTTTTGGTTACAAAGTATAAGCATGGAATCAATTTGAATGGAAAAGCTTGCAGGAAAAAAAACCCCTACTATAAGAACATTAAGAGCAAGATCTCAAATTAGGAAATCTTCAGGTAGTGGATGTTGTGAAAGATGATTAAAATAATGCCAGACCCCCCCTGGGGCCAATCTGCACGAATCATTCTGACTCGTTCACGAGGGAGGCATATCATTCTCCACAACCCATTCCATTCTTCTGATGTCATTTTCTATTCATATTCCATTTTTACACACTGTATTGCTTTTTAATAGGTGGGTGGGTTAGCTGGCTGGTTATGGCTTTCTTATGCTTATGTTGTGCAGAGCTTCAGCTTTAATCTCCAAAACATTAACAGGATGTAAAAATCCAGACAACCATATTAGTGATATAAATTGAACAATAAATAAAATAAATAAATAAATTAGACTGCACCAAAGAGCATGCGGTTTTTTGTTTTTGTTTTTGCATTCCTCTAATGGTCATCAACATTTGTCCACCCAGATCTGGTGCCTGTATCCAGAGCAAGTAGGAAGGTGAACTTCACTTCTACCTGCAACACCATAAACAGGTTGTCTGTTTTCTCAGACAGGATTTCACAACTGCTTCATAGTCTGGCTGGGTTGGTGACGGGGAAGAAAGAAGGATTCACCTGCCTGATTGCCTCAAAGTGGGGTGGGGCAGCTGCACCTCTTTTAGTATCACTGAAAAACAAAGTGAACTCTGAGCTCTCTGTAAGGGAAGACTGTTTCCAATGCGTAGGCATGGTAATGCAGAATGGCGAACAGCCACACCATTGTTAATCTTTCTTGTTGCATAGGTCTGCCCATTCACAGAAGCAGAGGTTAAAAAATATTAAACTGTAGCAGAGAACTACTATAGATTGCAATAATAATAATAATAATAATTGAGCCATGCTCATATTTAAACATAGTGCATACAGATGGCTAATGGGTAGCAATTGCCTTTTGAAGACATACTGTTGTGCCTCTCACACAAAAGGGCCCTGATAGATCTTGGCTTGTTCCCTTCCAGCTACAGTATTGGGATTCTTGTAATAAATATGGTATAGGTAGACCTTAGTACAGGGCAGATTTCAGACAAGCAGAATTTGTTTTGCTTATTTACTGGAAGTAGATCAACTAGACCTCAGTGCAAAAGGTGTGTGTGTGTGTATACTATTATTAATATTTTTAATATTACTAATATTAAAGAATTTTGAGCCCAGAAATATATTTTGAGTACTTAAGCTTGTTTCCAGGTTTGAACAAAGGCATTATAATTGGAAATCTTATTTTCAGGACCATCCCTAATAATCCCTAGCATAGAGCTTAACCTTAAACCCTCTCATATTTTCAAGACCTCTCTCTTGATTATCCCCTCTCTGTTCAAAATCCATCAACATGTAGATGAAGTCAGAATTTTTGCCCAATGTATACTTAACCTTGTCTTCTTGAGAACTTAATGTGCTTTATACTGTTATAATTATTTGTAGTTTAGTGCATGAAGAAGAGGCGGGACAGGGAGAGAGAATTTGCTATTGCTACCAGTGCCCTAGGAAATAGGGGAGGGTGGGCATTTCCAAGATGGGTGTATTCTCCATCTGCAGACAGAGCGACATGTTTGGAGGAAAGGGAAACAGTGTGTCTTTGAAAGGCGCCACAAGGATAGCATTAGCACTGAACAAGCTTCCTTTTTCTGTTCTGTGACCTTTTGAAACAGGCAGAGTAATCAAAAGTAATAGCTCAGATCCAAGTCCTTATTAATAGCATGCCAATGGCTCATTTAACGCGACTAGCAATTAAGAGCAAACCATGACATGCCAGATATGAATTTGCTACCCTATCATGGCTTGTCTCAAATAGATTTGCAATCCAGTGAAGCAAGGGAAATGTGAGATCATGACAAGGTCTTTTTCTTTAATTGTGCAGTAAATATGCAGATAAATATGCAGATACTATTTAGGTACAGTATATAGTCAGGGGAGGACAGAATTCTGGCTTGGGGGAACAACTTTGTTTCATGTATTTATTGCTGTTTCTGATAGGCTAAGGCTATCAGATCTGGGCTGCAAAAATCTGGCCAACCACCATAAGGTAGCAACATGATGCAAAAGCGCCCTTTGCTCCCATCTAGTGGTCATCCAGTAGGGGCATGGTGGCTCAGCGGGTAAGACGCCAGGCTTGTCAATCATAAGATTGCAAGTTCGGAGGTTCGAATCCCTAGCCCCGCGTGACGGAGTGAGCTCCCGCACTCGCCCCAGCTCTTGCCAACCTAGCAATTCAAAAGCATGCAAATGCAAGTAGATGAATAGGTACCACTTCGGTGGGTAGGTAACAGCGTTCCGCACGCATCATGCGGCCACATGACCGTGGAAGCGTCTTAGGACAACGCTGGCTCTTCGGCTAAGAAACGGAGATGAGCACCGGCCCCTAGAGTCGGACACGACTGCACAAATGTGCAGGGGGAACCTTTACCTTTACCTTAAAAACATGGCAACTCTGGTTCACCATTATTTTATCATTGGCGGTCACCAATATTATCCTTCTTCATTACAATTTTACTTCTAACCAAAACATTTATATAGTTAAACATTATATCTCCAACACTGCAAGGAGTTTTTGAGCGAAAACAGGGTGGAAAATTTCACAGATCTTTCCAGAGGTTCCCACATCTCTTTCATAGAGATCAACAATTCCCAGAGCTCCCTAGATCAGCCATCAGTATCAAAAGTCACGAGCAGCACATGATCCGTAGCATGCCAACAGAATCTGAGAGTAAATCACAGTACAACATAACAATAAAATAAATCTGTTTCCTTTCCCCTTCGGTCTGAATGATCATGCAATTCTTCCAGCCAAGAAGCACAGAAACTCTGCATTCAGTTTGATGGACATACAGGAATGAAGCAACTCTGACAGAAACTCTGCATTCCTTTTAGAATCATAGTTCAAAGAGGACATTCCTGGAAATATGACAGAGCAGAATGCTAGAAAATAGGGGCAAAATAGTCAACCCCAGGCCTCTTCTGAGCTAGCCTTAACCTAGGCTGGAGTTGGGGAACCAGTGGCTCTCCAGATGTTGCTGAACTACAATGGCCAGCAGCCCCACCCAGCATAGTCAATATGCTCATCAACACCTGGAGAACACAGATTTCCATACCGGGCCTAAGGAGACAAGACTGCACCTGCTATTGAACTAGGTGGCAGCAAAAGCAGAAATTACAATGCAGTGAGGTCCAACTTCACCATCCAGCATCTTTGGTCTGCTCCTATGACTGCCAACATTAATGTCTGGCAGGGGACTATTAACCACCATTTCCCCATTGATTGATTGATTATGTGCCTTCAAGTTGTTTTCAACTCCTAGCAACCACATAGATAGATTTTCTCCATGACGATCTATCCCCAACCTGTTCTCTCAAGTCTCCCAACGGTGCACTCATCGCCACTGTAACAGAGTCCATCCACCTTGCTGCTGGTCATCCTCTTCCCTTTCCTTCCACCTTCCCAGCATTAGAGCTTTTTCCAGATATAATTTGAGCCTGGTCATTTGTGCCTCGAGTGAGAACTCTGGGTTGATTTGTTCAATGATCCATTGGTTTGTTTTCTTGGCTGTCCGTGGTATTCTTAGGAGTCTTCTCCAACACCAAAGTTCAAAAGTGTCAATACTCTTTCTATCCTGCTTCTTTAAAGTCCAACTTTCACTTCCATAGAGTGTCACAGGGAATACCAATGCATCCCTAAAAGGATGGATGCCAACTGCATCTCGAATTGGTTTCACCTGGTACAGGGAGCCAGCAAGGGAAAGGCAACAAGGGGCATTTAATCTCTCAACTTTTCTTCAAATCTGAGGAGTTGTTCATCATTGTCTTCTTCTCACAGGCTTTTGGCCTTCAGCATTATGGCTCTAGGGAGCCCCGTGTTTTAAATGCCAGCAATGGAGGACCAAATTTTCCCCTCACCTCAAATGGTCAGAAACCATCTTTTTTACCTTGTGAAGGTTATTCAGAAGACATTTGTAAGCACTTCACATGTTTACTAAATACACTTGTCATGCTTGTTCTTATTTGTGAACTACTCTATCAGAACAAGGTTTAAGAGTGGCCGCTGCCATTGCCTCCTGTTTTTCCTTCACAGGAGGAAGGGCCAGCACATCTCTATCCTCTGGTATCTCTTATACTCGCTATATTAACATCAGACCCTCTTGAGCCTCTTACCTCCTTGATTTACCTCCTCACATGAAAGATAGCTGTGACATTGAATGATCAAGCTAGAAAACTATGTGCCTTACAAAGAAATCCTCTCTTTGTCAGGGTTCAAAGTTAAATCCTGCCACTAATTGTGTAGTGTTAGTGTAAGCTTGTGGAATGTGAGGAGGGGACGAGCTGTGCCAAGCACAGTGTTGTGGTTTCCATCAGAGACTGTGGAATGTGGCGCCAAGGTCGGCCACCTGCAGGATTCGGAGAGAGGCCTGGGAATGGAGAGTGAAAGCAATGGACATTGACATCACAGGCACGAAGAAATTGGCGCACAGGGGGGAGAGTTAAGTTAGGGCTGTTTGGCACAAATCCAGCATTCAGATCTTTGGGAGTGCTTCGATTTACATGTATCCTTAATAAAGCTTATTCTGCATTTCAATGAAGTGCATTGAGAAGTGTTTATTGGGGCATTGAAGTTGGAGTCATTACAGAAAGATCCTAATGCTCTTTTATGTCGATTTATCCTGAGGCTACTGCTGAAATCACAGAGGGCCTTGTCTGTGAGAATCGACCTTCTACCACCTATCTATTAACAATCTGCATGGCAGAGACCAGCAGGATGGAGGACTATACGGAACCACCCCAAGTAGAGGAGCCTGAGCAACCAGGAACTTCCAGGAACATGGGGGTAGTCCCGAAAGAAGAGAAATCGGTTGCTTTCGAAGATAAAGTTGAACGTAAGAAGAGATCTAAAAAGGGAGCAGTAGTGAGGCGGCTGAGATCCCAGGGTTGTGCACTCCGAAAACTCGAGTGGAGTGGTCCATGGGGATCAGAGGCAGCCTGAAACCAGAGATGGGGAAGCGGGCTACCAAAACACGGGTAACCCAATCCCAAAGAATGGGTTCCTTGGAGGCGAAGGCGTCCTGCATGGACTTTGAATTGGAGACCATCAGTCAGCAGATGGCCATGATGAACAAGACTTTACAACACATCCTGCAAGTTCTCCCCCAGGAAGGGGGAAAAGTTATCCAAAGGGCGGCCACTCCGACCACAACTTCGGCAGAGAGTGACACATCAGGCAAAAGTGAGGAGGAGGAAGAAACATCCGAACCAGAAAAAGGTTTTAGCCTACCCCGCTCTAGCATACCAACTAAAGGGAGAGCCCCTTCTGTCACAGCTAAAGCCCTGGCTGTCAATAAGTTAAAGATGCGGTTCGATGGCGATCCAGGAAAGTTAGCTTGCTTCATGACCCATGTGAGAGGGTTCGTGGAAGAATTTGAGGAGTCATTTGCTAATGAGGAGGCAAAAGTAAGGTACGTGTCTAGCTTTTTGGAGGGGGAGGCAGCGCAGTGGCTGGTGGCCATGCATGATACCAATGCCAAAGAACTTAACATTTAAATCGTTCATGCTGGCATTGAGAAAGATATTTGAAGACACCTTATCAAAGATGTCGGCTAGAGTTGAATTGCAGCAACTGAGCCAAGGGAACCGCACAGTGACAGAATATGCGATGGAATTTAAAAAACTGATTAGTCGGTTGCCCAGTTGGCCAGAAATGTTCCAAATTGAATATTTCCAGATGGGGTTAAGGCCGGAAATTCTGGAAATCGCAGCCGGGAGAGGGGACCCCGAAACGCTAGAGGAGTGGATCCAACTAGCGGGGAAGGCAGAAAGCACCAGGTTGCGCATCAGATCATACAAACAGCTCCAAACACCGGGGAATAGGGTGATGGGGCAGCTCCACCACCAAAGAAGTCCAGCAGCCAAAGAGCCTGGGAGGAGGAAGAGGACCATCGGGCTAAAAGTGGGCTATGTTTTA
Organism: Charina bottae; assembly: GCA_023362775.1. Lineage (NCBI taxonomy): Eukaryota > Metazoa > Chordata > Lepidosauria > Squamata > Charinaidae > Charina > Charina bottae. Next base: position 10,789,460 of record JALMGJ010000021.1, on the reverse strand, counting down.
AATGCGGCAAGGAGGGCCATCGAATTAGCAACTGCCCTCAAGCCACTTACGTGGCAAAGAAGAAACCAGAGATTAAAGCAGCTAAACCACAACCAGCAAAGAGAAAAGGAGCAGCCATAGCCGTCGAGGAGCCAAGCAAAGCAGAATTGTTCGGCAGTGAGAACGACTCTACAGATGAAGAATTTCTGCCAGTGGGAAACTCCAACTGCCTGTCCTGAGATGCGCCGGAGGACAGGCATTTGCAGATACGTAGGCGCGCTGATCCCCTGGTGAGCGGTGACTGTCCCACCATGCGAGTTAAGGTAAAAATCGAGACTTTGGATAGGAGGGATCAAGCTAGTTTGCTAGCTATGTTGGACTCTGGGTGTTCTAGGTGTTTGATTCACCCTGCCATAGTGACTGGACTGAGACTGAAATTATATACACTCAAGGTACCAATAATATTTTGTCAACTGGATGGTTCTGACATGAAGGGGCCCCCAGTAGAACATTATACAGAAGCAGTAAAAATGACTATTGGGACACATCAAGAGACTGTAAGGTTCATTGTAACACCCATAGCAAATCAGCCAATAGTGTTGGGGCTGAAATGGTTAAAGGAATGCAATCCCCACATTGACTGGGTTTCTGGGGAGATGGAGTTTGCTGACGGGTCCTACGCAGGGTTAGAAAGGGACGGCACGAGGCTAGGAACTGAAGTGGGAGCCGCAAGCATTGAAACAGACCAACAAGTGGCCCAGGATGCAGATTTCCCTGAGCCGTATGAGGAAGTGCAAGTAGTTTTTGATGAAGCTGAGTCAGACCAGCTGCCTCCCCATCGTAGAACTGACTGTGCTATTGAGCTGGAACCGGGGGCAGTGCTACCAAAAACTAAGCTGTACTCCATGACTCACAAAGAATTACAAGAACTGAGAAAGCTTATTGGTAAAAACTTAAAGAGGGGTTTCATTGAACCATCCACCTCACCCATGGCAGCTCCTGTACTGTTTCGATTATAGAGGGTTAAATGCCATATGTATTTCTAATCAGTATCCATTGCCTTTGTTAAAAGACATGTTGGCTCACCTGACTAAAGGGAAAATCTTTACTAAGATGGACTTGAGGGAAGCGTATTTTAGAGTACGCATAAGAGAAGGGGATGAGTGGAAAACTGCTTTTAATTGCCAATTGGGATGTTTCCAGTATCGGGTCATGCCGTTCGGATTGACTGGAGGGCCTGGAGTCTTCATGAGCTTAATTAATGAGGTTTTACATGAATTTTTGTATCAAGGAGTGTTGGTCTATTTAGACGATATACTAATCTATACAGAAACCATGGAAGAGCATGTAAAATTGGTCAAAGAAGTGTTAAAACTATTGCTTGATGCTCAATTGTATGTCAAATTGTCTAAATGTGAATTTCACAAGGAGAAATTGGATTATTTGGGGTATAGAATATCACACCAGGGGATTGAGATGGATCCTGCAAAAGTACGTGTTGTGTTGGGGTGGAAGCCTCCAAGAACCAGAAAACAATTACAATCTTTTCTTGGGTTCACCAATTTCTATCGCCAGTTCATTCCCCAAATTGCCCAGATTGCTTTGAGATTAACTGATTTGTTAAAAACGAAACACCCCAATGAGGGGGTCCTGGCAAGCAAACCTCAGACAAAGCTGAAATGGACTCCAGCATGCCAAGCCACTTTTGAGAAGTTAAAAACTCTTTTTACAGCTGAACCAATTCTAAAACATCCTGATTCTGATCAACCTTTTGTAATTCAAACAGACGCATCTGATACTGCAGTAGGGTCACTATTATTGCAGAAAGACAATAATGACAAATTGAGACCCTGTGCATATATTTCCCGTAAATTCACTGAAACAGAGAGGCGCTGGCATGTGTGGGAAAAAGAAGCATTTGCTGTTCGTCATGCTTTGGCTACATGGCGGCATTTGCTAGAAGGATCTCCCCACCCCTTTGAGGTTTTAACTCAGGGGTGGGGAACCTTTTTTCTGTCAAGGGCCATTTGGATATTTATAACTGGGGACTGGGGTGGGGTGGGGGGAGGGGTTTCTGGGATTTCCGCGGACCAGGGGCCGGAGTTTGCGGAAGGGAGCCAATCACAAGCACTGGGGTGGGGGTGGGGTTTGTGGTCAGCAGCCAATCACATGGAAGGGGCGGGGTTTGCGGGCAGGAGCCCCGCGGGCCTTAGGCAGGAGCCCCGTGGGCCTTATACGGCCCACGGGCCTGACGTTGCCCACCCCTGTTTTAACTGATCATAAGAATTTGGAAGCTTTAAGATCACCATGCAAATTGAACCCAAAACAAGTAAGGTGGTCTGAGTTTTTCAGTAGGTTCAATTTCACGTTGAAATATCTTCCAGCAGGGAAAAACTTTTTAGCAGACGCCCTATCCTGCTTGCCTCAACACGATAGCCAATGGGAAGAGGTTGTCACCACAATAATGTCTCCTCAACAGTTAGGAATCAACCAGACCTCAGGACCTGCTGCGCCCGGAATCCAGGAGGCTGGATCTGATAAACAATTAGGGAAAGTGGCTGTCACTAGACGTAAAGCTAAAATTCCGGATGAAATGCCTGAGACATCCTTAGCAAAAGAAATCAGAGTGGAGTTAGAGAACGATGACTGGTGGAAAACAAATAAACAAACCTTGAGAGAAAATAATGGGTTGTGGTGGAGTGGAGACAGACTGTATGTACCGTATGCTTTAAGAAAACGCATTTTGCAGCAGTGTCATGATGATAAGGTGAAACTCTTCTTTATTTTTCATAGGGATAAGTAGTCCTTGGCCAAAAGAGTTCCTTCTTTTAAAAGTCAGTCTTGATTTTCCTATGGAATCAGGACATAATACTGTGTATTTTCTTCCTCAGCTCTTCCACATCATTGGAAACATTGCTTCATTCCTGGATGTCCATCATACTCTCACTTTTCATCAGGACTGTATGGCACTGTTTCATCAGGCCATTTTTCCTGGCCTTCCAAGGCCCATATAAAAGTGTGATCTCCTCCGGAGAAGAAGCTTGCTACTCATCCATGTCTGCGATTCTCCACAGATACCACAATAAAGAACTGACAAGTCACTACAGTGGCTTGAGTAGTCATCTGTAAACTTACATGATCTGTCCTCCTACCTCACTTGGTCTCAAATGACTTCACTGTCTTTGGATCTATTGTTTGGCTCTAGGAACTGAAATGCTTTAGCAGGAGGCACAGCTAGTCAGTCGTATGGGATGTGGGGGACACAGGGCTTCTGCCAAACAATTCTGTAAACTCTAGAAAGTTTCAGATTCTCCCCAGACGACCACTTGAAGAACTGCGCTTACAAGTATATCGTATTTTCAGTTTGGTGGATGGCATTGTAAAACTTGAAATGCAACTTTCAAAATATTTTTTAAAAGATAAGCTGTTATTCAAGTGCAAACTGAGCAAATTACTGCCCCATCCCTTGCCTGTGCAAGAGAAGAGGTGAAAGACTGCTTCAGCTGCAAACTCAAGTCTAATATATTCTATACTGTTTTGTTTGTAAGCTGGCTTCACTTAATGCAGGCTTGCCCAGGAGAATACACGGTTGCATCCAATCCAGGATCAGAAAGTGGATTGTGCCTGATGGGAAGTTGGCGTGGCTCCAACTCTTCTTGAATGGAACTCAAAAAATCTATTTCCTGGATAAAATTATTTATGAGATATAATGAAAACCAGAAACTTTTTTAGGTTGAAAACATTGTTCTGTTTTGGTTGTATTCATGAACCTAGATTAAAAAGCAGTAAACACTTATCACCAGCAGTCATCAAAAGAACACAAGATGACTATTGCAATAACTTGGAATAATGGTTGCCATGACTTACGATAAAACTATTCCCAAGCTCCACAGAAATTGGCTTAGATTGTTCTATTGAGTGATTTGTCCAGCTTGTATGCTTGGATTGAGTCCAATCACAGAAACCGTGGGATAGGTTTTATAATAACAATCCTATTCATGTAGCTAAATTTGGCATGTGCCCACAGTCAGTTTACCATGCTGCCCTCTGATCATTTTTAAATGACACATTGTCACAAAGTTGCTTTTGTCACAGCTCCATCCCACAGCTCCATAGAGGTGGCTTAAAGGCATTTCTAGCTGCTCTAGTTTTAAAATATCCTCTTCTCCTGATCCAATTTTTGCTGAGGTTATTATCTATATGTTCACTTACGGTGGCTGTAAGAACAACAGCTGATCTGTCATGTGGGAGAAGGCTATCCAGGAGAGCAAGAGGGTCTTTCCTGCTTTACTGGGCAACTCCACAAACCACACAGATAAGCTTTTTCAGTATTAGGTTTTGACAAATGGTTAAACCACTGGCCTAGCCATCTGCCAAAACCTGCCTCTTTCCCAGCCCATTTTAAGGAGAGTGATTGGTCAATGTTTCCCTGCCAGCTGGTGATCCTTGTGGGGACAGGAGATGAAGTCAGGATAATTTATTTATTTATTTATTTATTTAATTTCTGTCCCACCCTTATTATTTTTATAAATAACCCAAGGTGGCGAACATACCTAATACTCCTTCCTCCTCCTCTTTTCCCCACAGCAACAACCCTGTGTGGTGAGTTGGGCTGAGAGAGAGTAACTGGCCTAAAGTCACCCAGCCAGCTTTCATGCCTAAGGCGGGACTAGAACTCACATTCTCCTGGTTTCCTATTGGCTCCTTCCTAGGGCTGAGAGAGAGGGACCGGCCCAAGGACACCCAGCTGGCTTTCATGTCTAAGGCGGGACTAGAACTCTCAGTCTCCTGGTTTGCCATTGGCTCCTTCCCAGGGCTGAGAGGGAGGGACTGGCCCAAGGTCACCCAGCCGGCTTTCATGCCGAAGGCGGGACTAGAACTCTCAGTCTCCTGGTTTGCTATTGGCTCCTTCCTAGGGCTGAGAGACAGGGACTGGGCCAAGGTCACCCAGCCGGCTTTCATGCCTAAGGCAGGACTAGAACTCTCAGGCTCCTGGTTTCTAGCCCAGCACCTTAACCACTAGACCAAACTTGCTCTCTCATGTGTATAATCCCATCATACACTTTCCTTATATTGTTCCACATTGAATTTGTAAGGACAGCACCATTAATCAAGTTCAGCAGCAGCCAGAGGGGTCAAAAAAGACAAATGTAATCCATGTACAAAAGGGGTATGGCTTTGATCATACTGCTTTTGATCTTTTTAAACCAGACCCATGCCCACCTCCCACTGATGCTTCTGACCAAGCTAGTTTCTGAGGCAGAATATCCAAGCAACAAATTTTATGTCGCTATGCTTTATGCCAGCTCAAGGATTTGTAGACTGCATTTTAATGTGGCCATGAGGAAGAGTCCACATACATATAGGGCAGCTCCCAATGCTCCTATGTATGTTGATGCAGATTTCATTGTAACAACAATTTTTGCATGTTGATGCAGATGTACAGGCCAATAGGCTTGATGTCTGCTGATAAGGCACATGTTTTGCTACAATACGCAATACCATCATGACAACAAGGCCATGGTGAGACAAGGAAAACAGGAGTGTGATCAGAGCAAAGAGGAAAGACAATTACCACTGCTACTTTCTTGCTTCTCTTGTCAGAGAGCAAACTTGACCTGGCAGAGATATAAAAAGTGGGGCTCTCCAGTTGTTACTATTATCCAACATGTTTTACTCAGAATTTCTATGCACATAGTTAAGGCTCAATGCAGTTTATAGGCCAGAATGTTCAGTCATGCACAAGATCAACAATTTCTTTTTCAAAAATTAGTAACTTAATCCCTTTGTTCACATACGATCCCTTTTAGAGCAGAGGAGGCCTTCCCTCAGAGTATGGCGGGGTTCTCAAAGTTGGTGAGAACTTTGGTTGGTTAACTGCTTTCCCTGGCCCTCATCCATCTGGCCCTTACATGATCAACGATTTGTGACTTTCAGCCAGTTCTTTGGCGTACACCCAGCAAGCCTCCAGTCTGAAGGCCTCCGTATTCTTGTTATTAACTTCTTGGCAGCCTCAAGTCTTTCTATCCATTTTTTTAAATTGAGGGCTTTTGCTGATGATTTAGTTTTGATATTACAGGACCCCTTGGATACTGTGGAACATCTGATGAAGAAACTGAAAGAATTCGGGTCATTGGCGGGTCTTAAAGTAAATAAGCAAAAAACAAAAATGTTAATTAAAAATATGACCTTGTCCAATCAAGAATTGCTGATGGGTAAGACGGGCTTTAAGATTGAAAAAAAGGTTAGATATTTGGGGGTGAGCCTGTCAACTAAGAATAGCACGTTGTTTCAGAATAATTATGTCAAAATTTAGAATGATGTGAAGATAGACTTGTTAAGATGGGGGAAATTACAACTGTCTCTCGTGGGAAGAATATCTGTGATTAAGATCAATGTTTTGCCTAGGATGTTGCTTCTTTTTCAGACTATACCAATTTTGTCGACAGATTTACCATTTAAACAATGGCAGAGAGATATTTTGAAATTTATCTGACAAGGCAAGAAACTGAGAATTAAATATAAATTGTTACAAGATGCCAAAGAACAAGGAGGTCTGGGTTTGCCTAATCTAAAACTGTATTTTGATGCCTGTTGTTTGCTTTGGATGAAGGAATGGATTACTTTGGAGAACAAGAAATTATTGCAGCTGAAGGACATGAAATAAGGTTCAGGTGGCACACTTACTTGTGGTATGATAAAGTTAAAGTTAATAAGAATTTTGAAAATCATTTTGTCAGGAGAGCCATATTGAGGATTTGGAACAAATATAAGGTAAGACTGTCCCCTAATATACCATTGTGGTTGTCACCTCAAGAAGCATTTGTTAGAAGAGAAAATGTGGGAGGAATAAGTTGGTTAAAGTATAAAGATTTGTTAAATTATGAAGAGGGTGAACCAAAACTTAAAACAAGGGAAATGTTAGAGTTGGAAGGTTTCACATGTCATTGTCAGAACGTTTTAAAGTGGATAAAAAGAATTATAAATTTGTTAATGAAATAACTCAGTTTGAAATGGAACTCTGCACAAATGATGAACATGTTATTACTAAAATGTATAAAATGTTGTTACGGATGAATTTGGAAGATGAACAGGTTAAAGAATGTATGATTAAATGGGCTAAGAATTTCGGATATAATATTATGTTGGAGCAATGGGAAAATATGTGGAATAAAGGTTTGAAATTCACCTTGAATAACAACTTAAAAGAGAATTTCTATAAAATGATGTATTGTTGGTATTTAACTCCTGATAAGTTGTCAAAAATGTATAATGGTGTAACGAATATTTGTTGGAAATGTTTACAGGGTGAAGGAACTTTTTATCATCTTTGGTGGACGTGTGAGAAGGCTAAAACATTTTGGGATCAAATATGTACTGCTATTCAAAAGATTCTTAAAGTGAACATACAAAAAAAACCAGAACTGTTTCTCTTGGGCTTGATGGAGAAGGAGTTAGAGAAACAATATGGAACTTTACTTTTATATACGATTACAGCTGCAAGACTTTTATATACACAACGATGGAAAGATCCACAAATACCTACAGTTGAAGATTGGATTATTAAATTAATCGATTTAGCTCAAATGGCTAAGTTAACAGCGTTAATAAGAGAACACTCTGTTTCTGGATTTATATCTACTTGGCAACCACATTTAGAGTACTTGCTTGTGTTGGAAAAAAATGAAGTTTTGATTTTGGGTTTTAGTGATTAAATGGTTTGTTTTAACAGAAATAATGTTACTATGGTAAGAGATTATATTTGTAAATTTATCTATATCTGTATTGGAGAAAGTTGGGAGTCATTTTCCGTTTCTGTTTTCTGTCTATTGACACTTTTATAGTTTTCTCTTTTTTCTTTAGTTCTATTCTCTATCTTTTCTATACTTTCTATTTTGTATTTTAACTATACTTTGAAAAATAATAAAGTTCTTTTAAAAAAAGTATTTCTATCCATTTTTATTGTGACTAAAAAATAGTGGTCCATCAATTCTAGACGTTTGTAAAGTGGAACGGTAGGAGGAAGAGACAGGGGATTGGGGCTGACCAGAGCCATTTGGAGACACACAAACTTGGGGTCAGGTTTGTAGTTGTGTGTCACAACTTTAGGCAGGAAATTCAAGCAATGTCCTTGCTTTCACATGATATTTATCCTGAATACTACTTGCAGCCCCTCTGATGTGTATGCACTCCAGTATGTGTCAGCAACCTTTTCAGATAACAGGCATCCCAGCATGTGATCTCATGCAAGAACACTATCTTATATGAAAGAGCCAAAAACTGTAGAAAATGTGGCTGTTTTGTGTCATTCAGCCATTCTCAATTTTTTAAACTTTAGCATTAAAAATATTTTAATTTGGGAGGATACTTGGGGATATTGTTGACACTCTGGCATATTTGTCTATTGTGTTTATGACCTCTGCACTTCATCCATCCATCATCCATCCATCCATCCATCCATCCATCCATCCATCCATCCATCCATCATCTATCATCTATCTATCCTCTATCACCTATCAATAGGCTGACCATACATCCCGTTTTGAATGGGACAGTCCCGTTTTCTAAACAATTCCAGACTGTCCTGTCGTTTTAAGAAAAATATCCATTTTGTCCTGTTTTTGAAAGTTCCCACGGCGAAGCACGCCTGCGCGCCCGCCCGTGCCTGTGTGCCCACACGCACGCACGCATGCACGCCCACACATGCACGCACCCACTTTGTCCTGCAAGACGTGGGTTGGTTAGGGTCCCATTTTCCTCTCAAGGAAATATGGTCAGCCTACCCATCAAATTACATCTATCAAATTACACACGTTAGTTTCTTCTGACTGCCTTCTTTTAGCCTAGCACCATATTTAGACATTTGGAGAGAGAATTTTATTCCAATCCCTGCCCCTCAAATGTTCTACTTTATACAGCAGAAATATAAGTCTCTTAAAAGGTAATGTGCTGCTATTCTATATCTGCCTTAAGCTGACTGCTTCCTCCACTTGAGATTCATTGCATTTCCTTCCAGACTTCAAACTACTGAACTATAAACAATCCTTGAGGCCCAGAAACAGATGGAAAGCAAGATTTGCTTCTCTACTGCTCAAAAAAGTTAATTATTGTAACCCGCCCAGAGTCCCTTGCATGGGAGATGGGCGGGGAATAAATTGAAATAATAAATAAATAAAAAAAGCCCCAGAGTGAAAAATCAAGGGTGCTGAGCATTATTGACAATGGCCCACAACGTAGAATGAATGGAAGGGGAAAATAACAGGGAAAGATGCCAACTACTGCAGCAATCATGAAAAGTCCCAGCTGAGAGCAGCCCATAAGTGTCTTTGGTGCAGACAATTGTTCCTCCCAGAGGCTATGGAGATGAAGGGCCGCATTCCACAGATTCTTAAGGCACAAACAACTCACAAAAGAACTCAGATCACAAAATCTCCAACATGGAGGACTTGAAGTGAGACTATTTGACCTTGAACCAAACTCTGAGAGATTCCTGAGGTGATGGAAGAGCTGTTTGGAAGAGGGGCCAGACAGACCCTCATCTCATTTGTCATGGCTAAGTCACGAATTTGGAGTGGGCTAGCAAGACAGCTCTTGCCAACCTAGCAATTCGAAAGCATGCAAATGCAAGTAGATTAATAGGTACCACTTCGGTGGGAAGGTAACAGCGTTCCGCGGCGTCATGCGGCCACATGACCGTGGAAGTGTCTTCGGACAACGCTGGCTCTTCGGCTAACAAACGGAGATGAGCACCGGCCCCTAGAGTCGGACACGACTGCACAAATGTGCCTTTACCTTTTTAGCAAGACATCAAAGCTGAAACAAACTTGGTTTCAGAAGATCTGGGAGGTGGATTTTGCTTTCACAAAAAGCACGAAATGCAGGTGTTTAGAGCTGGAGCTACTATTTGGAGGGATTGATCTACTCTCTGCCATCAATTGCTATTACTTAGAAAGGAGAGTGAGAAGTAACATGACATTTAAAGGTTTGGTAGGTTAGTGTCATGCCTAGTTAGACTATCCAAGGCTTTCCTCAGTTCAAATCTTGAGAGTTTCTGCTATGAACTCACCAAGGAATCTCAGACCATCATTCATCTTAGTCTCCCCTTCTGCTATTTGCTATATGGTGGTAATAACACTGACAATACTTTGAAGCTTCACTGGAAGGATTACAAGAAAAACTGGACATTGGACACAGCATTATGTATGATTATTTGAGGCTAGCACCAACACCTGACATACTTGGGCAAATGCTAGGGTCCCAGGAGAGCTCACTATACCACCACTGACATTTCAGTAGACCATTTTCATTTTTATTGGCTGATTGCTGACACACACACTGAGTAGCTACTACTCATTTATTTTTTCATAATGCAGGGACCTCAATCTACATGACCTAAGGTGTCTGGTCTATAGCTATGTTCATGGCTACTGAAGCAAGTGGCAGGACTAGGAATCAGCTTTCTTCCTTTGTAATCAACCCCCACCCCACTTCTTATGCATATAGAGTAAAGAGGACTTGTGTGTCTCATGAAAACCGCTCCCCCTCAATTTCTCACACAAGCAATCAATAGACCTTATGAACATATTCCATCTTTGTCTTCTTAGGGATGGCGTTAGGGTTAGACTCTAATTCAGACTCTTCTTTATTTAAAAAAATTGATTCACATCTTCAGGTTTTTAAATTACAAAAGCAAAGGGTATTGTAGCTCTTTAAAAACTAAACGTTTATTATCTCACCATATTTTGTGGATTACAGTCCACTTCCTGAGGTGCTTGGGCCTGATGTCTCTTGCTTTGGGGTACAAGAAGAGGGCAGCTGAGATTGTATGGAGTTAGTTACACAGGAGAGGGATGGAAAACATGATGAGAAGACCCTGTTCGTAGGAAAGAACTTGGACCACATGGCTTTTTGTGCATATTTGTGGGGGAGGAGGCTATTACATAACTTTATATATCCTGAAAGCCAGTTGACAGCAAAATGCTTAATGTCACTATGTTTAGCCTCTGATGTGACTCAGGGGGAAGAGGAAGTATCTCATGTGGCCACGTGGCCAACTGAACATGATCTTCTGCTTTCACTTTACCAGCAGAAACTGTGTGTGTATGTGGGTAAGGGAGAACATACAAATTAAACATGTAACTACTTCATTGGCATAAATGTAATAGTTCATTATCAGAAGGACAAGTCCTCATTTCTAAAGTCTTTGTGTGAGCTAACAGTTGTTGGATACAAATAATATAAAAAGCAAAATAATGTTCTATCCCAGTATAATTTAAAGAAAAACTTCAGGTGTCTGTTTGGTTGGGTTCCAGAGGGTGGTAGCCAAGAAATGAGGATTAGCAGTAGGAAGGACTACTCCCAATTCTGGGTTGTCTAACTGGCCACTAAATCCAGCAGTGCTACCAGGGAGATAGATTTCTGCCTGTAATGCCTACGTTGTTTGTGGTGGTGGGGATTCAGGAACGCTTGGAAAGCCAATGTTTCTCTGCTCCTACTTTATAGGCCTTTCAGTGTGGAAGAGAGAGAATTCTGTGGATCCCCATAAGTCTGGGGACTGTCAAAGATAGAGCATATGGCCTGGGTAGTCGTCTGGGTTGCTAATAGCAATCTCTGATCATGCATCCTGGACAGCAGAGGTATATCACAAATCCTCCAGTACAGGTGCATTCAGAGTCAGCATGAAGGAGGATTTAACTGCAGTCCAGGGAAATCCCTCTGAAATTTGCATTGGGAGGAAATCCCATGAGGAAGGGCCTTTTTTAAAGCAAAAAGCACATTCCAGATTGTTTCTATTCGCCAGGGACACTCCCCTGATACATAACTACTCTCATTTTGTCTAAGTTTTGACACGCTTCTGCTTTTCAAAATGGTGTTAGTTTGTCAAGGTTCTTATGAAGAAAAGTTGCCCCATCTGGTTATGCCAAAAATCAGATCTCTCTGAACGAAGTACACAGTACTAGACGTTGTTGAATGCCCCTACCACACTATAACCTGTTGGGATTGCAGACTGTTCCCGATAGAGACTAAGTCCAGCCTACCTTTGCTTCATATTCCTCTCACTTTCTGTTGCTTGCAAATGGGGAACTGGGAGATGGGGGTCATGGAAAGGAATCTTCTGCTCTAATCAAAACCAAACCACACACAAACACTGGGAAACAGGCATACAAATGCCCATTCCTCTGAAAGCAGGGGCACTGGGAAAAGGAATCTCTCCTCATTTCTGGAGGTTCCTGAGCAGTTGGACTTTGACTTCTGGCACCCTCCTGCTGGAACACAACTAGTATCATGGGAATGCCATGGCATGTCCCCCAATAAGCAAGCAATTTTCTCTGTGTATGGCAGGACTCCAGTTTCGGAATGTCAGTGACCTTGGAATTAAGAAACATCTGAGATATGAAAAAGAAACCATAAAGTTTAAAAATAAATCTGTGGGGCCAGAACAAGTCTGGCTCTGTTTAAGCTGCCTTTCTCTATCTGAGCAGCTTTTACACTGAAGCCCCTTCTGTGTGGGTGGCCAGTTGTTTCCAAAATGCAAGTGTTGCTGAGGAGGCCCAACAAATCATACAGCACAGTATCTGCTGGCGGTATAATATGAGCATGGGGTACACCATGGAGGAATTAGGAAATGCTAGAAAGGGCAATGCGTTGTAAGCAACTAGTAACCCTGCAGGTTCGTTTTGTAAACCTGCCTAAACGTGAATCACAATACCTTCAGCCTGGCTGGTTTGGTAGGAAAAAAGAATCCAGGTTTATCAGAGAATTTAATCTTTTAATCAGTTTCACAATACCTTCTGTAAAATGGAATCTACTTCATCAGAAGCATGAAAGGTTATGTCAAATCTATTTATTTATTTATTTATTAAATTTATATTACCGCCCATCTCCCCTATCGGGGACTCTGGGCGGTTCACAATAAAACATAGTTAAAAACATAAATATAAAATTACAATAAAATAAATAATATAAAATCCAAGTATAAAAGATGTTAAAAATGGTAATACTGGGAGGCTCCATGGGACCAGCCATCCCCAAGAGGAACTGTTGGCATTTCCCTCCCAGGCAAGCTGGCAGAACCAGGTCTTTAAGTCTTTCTGAAAGGTCGGGAGCGAGGAAACCCGCCTCAGCTCTGGGGGTAAGGTGTTCCAAAGGGCGGGCGCAACTGCAGAGAAGGCCCGCCTCCTGGACCCCGCTAGATGGAACTCTTTGGTCGATGGGGTCCACAGCACGCCCTCTCTGGCTGATCGGGTGGGATGGGTCGATGTTCTGGGGATGAGACGGTCCCTCAGGTAACCTGGTCCTGTGCCATGTAGGGCTTTAAAGGTGATAACCAACACCTTGAATTGTACCTGGAAGCAAACCGGTACCCAATGCAGCTCGCGTAACAACGGTGTCACATGGGCCGATCTTCTGGCCCCAATAATTGTCTGCGCAGCCGCATTCTGGACCAGTTGAAGCTTCCGGATACTCCTCAAGGGTAGCCCCACGTAGAGCGCATTACAATAGTCTATATGGGAGATGACGAGGGCATGAGTGACTGTTCGGAGGGCATCTCGGTCCAGGAAAGGGCGTAACTGGCGCACAACCCGAAGTTGTGCAAAGGCCCTCCTGGCCACGGCTGCCACCTGCTCTTCCAGCAGGAGTCGTGAGTCCAGGAGAACCTCCAGATTCCGCACTGGCTCCGAATGGGGTAGTGCCACCCCATCTAGAGCCAAAGATGACAACTTCCTAGGACCCGAGCGGCCATCAATCCACAGCCACTCCGTCTTACTAGGGTTCAGCCAAAGCCTGTTGTTCCCCATCCAGGCCCCCACAGCCTCCAGACACTGAGATAGGGCGGCAAGCGCATCACTTACTTCACTCGGAATGGAAATATACAATTGAGTATCATCAGCATATAGATGGTTTTTCATCCCGTGGTGACGGATGATCTCACCCAGCGGCTTCATATAGATGTTAAACAGGAGAGGGGAGAGCACCGAACCCTGTGGCACCCCTGAATCTATGACATTTAACCATGTGGAGTGAAAATCCATCAACATCATAGGATGTATCTGAAGTGGTAAATTCTAGTCCATGAAAGTTTAGGCCATGATAAATGTGCTGGCCATAAGATCCTTTATTATTGCTGCTATCTCTCTGGAGCTTTATGCCCTGTTCTCATCCACAATGGAGAAGAAATGTAATAAAGCACATCAAACATACAATATCTTGCCCCACCCCAGTACAAACTATAAAATTCAATTACAGTTACATCACATGATCTGCTATTTGTTGAGTATTATTTTACACAATCTGAAAATCTCCTCAGGCTTCACATGAAAAGGCTCTTCCTTATATGTATTTACAGTTCTTTTTATCCCTCCCCAATCCATAAGCCCCTTCATGGATCACTGCCTTGTCCCCTTCTACGACAAAGGTCCGTATAATTAAAGCTATGGTTTTCCCAGTAGTAATGTATGGCTGTGAGAGTTGGACCATAAGGAAGGCTGAGCGCCGAAGAATTGATGCTTTCGAACTGTGGTGCTGGAGAAGAGTCTTAAGAGTCCCTTGGACTGCAAGGAGGTCAAATCAGTCAATCCTAAAGGAAATCAACCCTGACTGCTCATTGGAAGGACAGATGCTGAAGCTGAAGCTCAAATACTTTGGCCACCTAATGCGAAGAGAGGACTCACTGGAAAAGACCCTGATGCTGGGAAAGACTGAAGGCAGAAGGAGAAGGGGACGGCAGAGGATGAGATGGTTAGATAGCATCACCGATGTAATGAACATGAATTTGAGTAAACTCCGAGAGACAGTGGAGGACAGGAAGGCCTGGCGTGCTATGGTCCATGAGGTCACGAAGAGTCGGACACGACTAAACGACTGAACAACAACAACAACAATCCGTAAGCTCTGGACAGTGTACAACAGAATAACCAGATATAAAGATTTAAAGAAAGTGACATCACTTGATCTGTTCCAGAACCCCAGCAACATTCCATTTGGCTGCACATACATACCGGCTTTGCCAAAGAATATCAAAATGTTTACAGATGATTCTTTTCTCTGGTTTGGGTTGTTTTCCCAAGGTTTCTGCCCAGATATTTGGCTTTGGAAGGAGAAGCATGTTTTTTTCCCCCTTTCTAAGACGTCAGAAGAAGTTGTTTTTTAAAATAAACTTGGAATTGAGGGCAGATGCAGACTTAGAGCTGACTTAATCGCCAGTTTGTTCTGCTAGACACACAGCAGGTAGAAATTCAAAAGGTGTCCCTTAGTGACATCTAGATTTTGGATCTGGCAAGCCTCTGTATTTTATGTGACCTGTATTCCCCAAAGAGATGTGCTGTTCCTTTAAGAGAAATGGCAGAATAAAATTCAAGAAGTGTGGCTTTAGTTGAGCTTCAGTTTAAGCATAAGTTCACTCCTCCAGCCGCCCCTCTAGCGGCTTGGAATGGGGGGGGGATGATAAGAAATTGTTTATGCTTGGGCACTGGCTTATCTGATGGCTTCCCAGGCTCTGGGAATGATGTCATGGACAGGTGCCAGGCCCCAGGAGGAATCCCAGTCAAGGTCAGTCTGGGCTTGGTCATGGGGTTTGGGAGCCAAGCTTTGATAAAAACCTTAGGATTGTCTTTGGAGTTTGGGAACTTTGATACAGGCTCAGGACGCTGGGTGCTGTGGGACTCAACAGCCATTCCTTTTGGGGTTATTCTCTGCTATCTTAGCCAAGTTCCTGGTAGCAACAAGAGAATAAAGGTATCACCTTGCTTGGTATGTATGTATGTATGTATGTATGTATGTATGTATGTATTTCTGTATGCTATGCTTGTTATGCTTTGTGTAATCTGTTTAAACTGTGTTTCTGTTTGACTTTGTTTGCTTAAGTTTATAATAAAGCTTTAAGTTTCTTTATCCACTGGTGTGCTATTATCTCTGGATCAGAACCAATTGTTCGGGCCCCTGATCAAGGCTTGGACTCTTGGCAACACACCAGTGGAAACAAAGAGAAAGCCCTTTGCTCTCTTTATTTTACTTCAGGTTCGAAAGTCTGAGCCATTTTGCATATCCTTACTATCAAGCTGTAGAAAAACCTTGAGAGAGAGCATGTTTGCTGAGCACACTTATAATAAACACACCCTTTTCAGACATTGATAAGGAAGGTAGGACTCGCATTCCACACCTGAGGGAAGGGTTGATCACGCGGCAGCCCAGACAATCATGTTGCCTCTAAAATGACAAATATCAGCACCAGGGTATGAAGTTGCCCCTACTGAGCCATGGTTGATGGAAAGAGCTCAGTGGCTGACACATCCTTACCCTTGGCCACTGCCTCACCTGGCGTTGCCTGCCCTTCACCTCCTTGGGCCGGCCCTTCCCCTTGAGGGACTGTCTTGTGGACAGTCAATCAGTCCAATCTTTATTACAGGCATTGACAAGTCCCACAAAAGAGTAAAACAAGCACACAGACTATCAGCATGAAAAACTCCAGGCCTCAATAACTCATCCCTAATCAGACTTCTGAAGAGTCAATTGGTGGACTTGACAAACAGCAGCACAACATTTGGCCTGTCTCACGGAAACAGCTGTGTCTGTATCTGCCATTAAAAGCAGGGTGGGTGGGTGTAAAATAGATCAGATCCTCCTGGTCTATCAATCAAAAATGGAGAAGCACATATACCTGGATAAAATGAGCAATGCCAGAGAAATGAATCAGGATCTCAAGCTCTCCTAAGCCACAAGGGCAGATCACGTCTCCCATAAGGATATTACAGAATTAACCCTCCAAGCTGATTGATGGTGAAACATGAAAGTGAGCCAACATAATGCCTCATGCTCCATGGTTCCCACCAGCCTATGTAAGGGCAAAATAATGCTTTGGCCACCCACCCCTGAAAAAATGCCACCCATTACACGGTGCTCTCATTTATTTAAGTCTCCAGAATTTCTCTCCAGTCATGTGATTGTGATTCTTGTTTTTTGAGCAATTGCCCTTGTGGCTTATCAGTTTGACAACAGGAACCATGGCATCATTAGTGCTGATCTCACTGTGAATCCCCAGATATACCAAGTCAGTTGTTGCAATCGCAGACTTGTAGTTTCTCTTTTGAACAGGCCTAAAGGTCAGAGAACATCATCCATATGGAATGCCACCTGAATGTGCATCTGTTATTTATCGAACTATGAAAACCTATTTGGTAGGAGTTTTTCTACGGGCCAATGTGCCTTTATGGCACATTGGCCCTTAACCAATGGCCCGTAACCAGGAAGTGTGAAGAGAAATATTTTTCTCTCTCCCTCATGCAACAGAAGTGATTGTTAACCATAAATGAAGCAATGCATTTAGCGCAGCTTATGCCTATTCCTGGACCAACAGGCCCTTCTCACCCATGCCCTAGTCACCTCCCATTTGGACTATTGTAATGCACTCTACATGGGGCTGCCCTTGAAAAGTATCCGGAAGCTTCAATTGGTTCAAAATGCAGCGGCCCGCATAGACGTGCCCATGTGTCACCTCTTTTGCGGGAGCTGCATTGGTTGCCGATTTGCTTCCGGGTCCAATTCAAGGTGCTGGTTATCACCTTTATAGCCCTACATGGCTTGGGGCCAGGCTATTTGCAGGACCGCCTTTCCCCAGTCACATCCACCCGGCCCACCAGAGCGGGAAGGCAGGGCATGTTGCGGGTCCCTTAAGTTAGGGAGGTGCATCTAGTGGGACCAAGGAAAAGGGCCTTCTCCGTCGTGGCTCCCTCCCTTTGGAAAATCACCCCCCCCCCAGATATAAGATTAGCCCCCTGCTTGCTCCTGTTCCGGAAGGCCCTGAAGACGTGGTTTTGTCAATGGGCCTGGGGACCCCAAGCTGCTTCGGAGCCAATCAAGTGGCTGGTATGATTGTGTTTGCTGCCGCCGGGGGGGGGGTGTTTATTGTGTTTTTATATTTTTTAATTCTGTAAGCCACCCAGAGTCACCGTGTGTGAGTTGGGCAGCCTTACAAATCTGTTTAATAAATTAATAAATTAGTTAATTTTTTTAAAAAACTTGCATGAGCTTTGTTAGAGGCAGCCAAAATTTTAGGCTCCTTTTTGTTTTGTATTTTTGGAGGGGGATGCTGATGTTAGAGATACCAGGTTTCAACCAAGCACGTCTCACACAAGCTTGGAGGAGGAGGCAGCCTCTGCTGTAACCTAATCTTACTTGCTTTGTGTGGGAGGGGCTGAATCCCGGTTTCCTGTTCCCTTCTCATTCCTCTTTCTGCTCGAATCTCCTACCAAGGAGGATGGGTCAGCTATGGCCCCCACGTTGCTCATACTTCCATACAGGTGGGCCACATTAAGGAAGCATGTGGGTCACATCAGAACCAATTGCTCGCACGCATGGACCGTTTCTACTAAGGAACTGTGAGTTACAATAAAATTGTGAACTCTTTTTTATGTTACTTTACATTAACGTGTGAAGTGTGTTTATTTTGTGTTTTGAATTGATTAAGCCTTGTGCAAGTTTATGGGAACACTTATACTCTGCTTCATACTAATAAGAAGCTGCATGGAGTTCTGGTACTACCATCCCAGAATTCCTACAGCTGAATGGCACAATGGCTGCCTTAAGCCTTGCCCATTTTAGATCCCCAAAACAGATCTGCCCCAAACTGCTGACTCTGGGGAGACTTTAGGAAGCCAAAGAAATTACAGTGCAGCCCCACCTCCACAAGAAAGCTACCCTCACTGATTCTGGGATCAGTGCATGCAAGTCTTCCTTGTAACGCCCAACTAACTTAGAGACTTCACTATCACTGTATGGAACACAGTGGTTCTCACACTGTGGCTGCAGATCTCAGATGTCCACAAGCTATATTCAGGGGAAGATCCATGGAGGCTTTGCAGAAGAATTGAAATGCCCAACCTTGGCCCATCATTTCCCTCTCTTTCACAATGATAGAGATCAGTCTGACTTTTCAGATTCAGAAGCTCAAGAGCTTGACCCACAGGAATTAGCTGAAGATAGTGTGCTTGAGGAGGCACAGGTGCATCCGAGTCAGCTGACTCAGAGCTTGAGCAAGGCAAGATCCAATGTCCATGGTCTGGAGCTCAGCAACGGGTCACATATTATGAAGAGTCGAGCAAAGGACTTGAGCTTGAGCAAGGCAAGATCCAATGTCCATGGTCTGGAGCTCAGCAACGGGTCACATATTATGAAGAGTCGAGCAAAGGAAGTCAAACTTCTGCTTGAAAGACAACAGTGTGACTCAGTCAGTCAAGCTGATAGTCAGGGCTATACAAAAGGGATGGCTTTCATAACTAGCTCTATGTGGTAAATAATGTTCTAATTTCCAACCTGTGACTCTTTCTATATCAGGGCTTTCCAAACTTTTCACGTTGGCAACACACCAACGGCAGCGTGCAAAAACTCGGAAGTGCCGCCGCTGTGGCGGTGCGGCGCTTTCGGGTTTTCGCGTGCGGCGGTGGCAGCGGTGGTGTCCTGGTGTGCCACGTGAAAACCTGGAAGTGCTGATGGCCCACTGCCACCACTGGTGGCACGCCATCAGCGCTTCCGGGTTTTCGCGCGACACACCTGGGCCCCGCAGGTGACACAGTATTGTGTCGTGACACACAGTTTGGAAAGCTATGGTCTACTGTATATGCTGCTGTTGGATTACATGGATCCTTGAATTAGAAATGGACAATTCTTGGATCTTCCTGAACCAGGATTTGTCTCTCTAGCTCTTTTTTTTAAAAGTAAGCTCTGGTGACTGTTTTCTATACAGAAAGTTATTACAATAGCTAAAAGGAACCTCTAGATTTAGAGGCAATATACCTTTAGATCCCACATGTTGGAAACAAAGAATTGGGGGGCAGGGAAGGGAAGGATAATCTACCTTGTCAACTGGGGTGCTTCAAAGACAGCTGGCTGTGTCTGAAAACCCACTGCTTGCCTAGACAAAGCTTGACTAGTCCGCCACTGATTTGGCTGCTGCCTGAAGGATCAGGATTCTGCATTGGTATCCACTGAGGGAAACACTAATAGCTCAAACCCATAAATCACCAGTCTGGCACAACAGGAGGGCCCAACCAGAACCTGAGTCCCTGACAAGCCATAAGTATTATTAAAACAGGCTCCTTTGTCCTGCTGAGTCTCACATGGTATACTGTAGATCAGCCTTCCTCCTGGTGCCCTTCAAATAAGTTGAACTGAAACAACCTTCCTCTTCATCTTGTATGGCAAGTTCATGGGGTGTGTGTGTGTTATGGGAGCTGCAGTCCAAGCAATATGTCTGGCGTATCAGGCCAGGGAAGGGCACAAACAGAGACCTTACCTCTGTGGAAAAAGTACTCTTTCCCTAGAATTTTATATCAATCAATCAATCAATCAATCAATCAATCCATCTCTTTCAATTCTGCTCTGTTCAACCAGGTGCCTGTCCAGATATCTTAGTCAGCAGATATCTTTCAGTCATCCTAGTCAGCACCATGGTGGAAACCAGTGACTAAAGTCACTGGTTTGAGATGGGTGGCTATATAAATTGAATGAATGAACGAATGAACGAATGAACAAACAAACAAACAAACAAACAAACAAACAAACTGTAGGACCACATCTAAATGGCATCAGATCAGGAGGAGGAAGATATTGTATTCCCAGATAATTAAGAATGTCACTTAAGGAAGATCAAATGTTGTAATTCATTTGCAGTACATGGCATTGATTCATCTGTGGCCTCCTAAACTCAGATTAAAATTTAGGAGCATATTTGCAGAATTAAATCCCATTATTATCCTTTAGACATTTAGATTCTCAATCCTTGAGTGTTTTGCAATTGGTCATTTTCTGTTCCAGTAGTTTGCCTTTGAAAGCCATACAATACTGTAAAATAGGTAACTTTCTATAAGAACAAAAAATAAGTATGTATCTGTTCTACACATTTTCTGACTTTCACACCATAGAGCCAGTTTGGTCTAGTGGTTAAGGCAATGGGCTAGAACAGTGCTTTCCAAACTCCCGCCGTTGGCAATACACCAATGGCGATGGTGGTGGCACGGGGGCGTGCACGGGGGCGGCGGTGTGCACGGTGGTGGCGGCAGTGGTGGCGGCCTCGTGTTTTGCGCTAAAGCCTGGAAGCGCTGATGGTGCGCCGCTGCCATCACTGCCGCCGTCACTGCACACGCCACCACCGTCGCCATGCATGCCGCCGCAGGGGCGGTGGCGATGCGCCATCAGCACTTCCGGGTTTTGTCGCGACACACTAATGTGTTGCGACACACAGTTTGGAAAGCTATGGGCTAGAAACTAGGAGACTGAGAGTTCTAGTCCCTCCTTAGGCATGAAAGCCAGCTAGGTGACCTTGGGCCAGTCACTCTCTCTCAGCCCAACTCACCTCACAGGGTTGTTCTTGTGGGGAAA
This sequence comes from Charina bottae, assembly GCA_023362775.1. NCBI lineage: Eukaryota > Metazoa > Chordata > Lepidosauria > Squamata > Charinaidae > Charina > Charina bottae. The sequence goes on along the minus strand of JALMGJ010000021.1, from coordinate 10,768,109 downwards.
ATAGGAGGAAGGACTATTAGGTATGTTCGCCACCTTAAGTTATTTATAAAAATAATAAAGGTGGGATAGAAAATAAATAATAAGTATTTAGAGAGGAAATGTATCCAACCAGTTGTGGTTGATGTGCCAGATAAAGGAACAAGATTTTAAAAAGCCCATACATAAATCATATCTATAAATGCACAGGAAGGTTAAGGAGGAGTCGAGGCCATTGCTGATCCCTGCAATTACAGGTAGTCCTCGTTTAGCAACCACAATTGGGACCGGCAGCTCTGTCGTTAAGCGAAGTGATCACTAAGTGGGAAATCACGTGACCGTGACTGTACTTCCAATTTTACTTCAGCTTCCCTTTTCCCCCACTCCCCTGCCCTTTGGAATGCTCACCCCAGCACTGGGATAATTAGCAAGAAGGGAATTAATGTTTGTATTTACATTCCTTAGAGAGGAAGGGATTACAAGAGAGTAAGCAGGCACACAATGGGGAATGCACATCGAAAGGAATGTGGTGGTGCTTTGGTCTAGGAGCCATGGGTGCCTATGCAAACAGCCCAGTGTATTCCCCATTGTGTGCCTGCTTACTCTCTTGTAATCCCTTCCTCTCCAAACTCTCCGCTCTGTGAAGGGGAACAAAAATACGGGTCAAGCACAGGAGAGATTGTCTACAGAGATTGCTTTTTTTTCCTTCCCCCTCCCCCTCACTTGTTTAAGCAATCTCTCCACTCTACAAGGAAGGGGGAGGAAGGGATTATAAAAAAGTAATCAGGCACACTGTGGAGAATATACCGGGCTGCTTGTCCCCTTCAGTCATCCCCAGCCCACTATAGAAGCAGCTTAAAGTCATATTTAGCTGATCCAGTTTTTAAAGCAGCATTTTCCCTGTTCTTCCAACACAAGTCTTGCCACGCAAAATCTGAGACCCCATTTCACTGATGATGCTGGTGAGGATGCAACCAGGTGCTGGGATCTCCCTAGTTCCTATTGGTTGCCTTGGGTCCCAACATCCTAAAAAGAACACAATGGCCTTTCCTGTATATGTAGCAGCTGGAGAAAAATGCCTCAGAAATGAGGGAAACAGAAACTGTCACTATCTCCAGAAAATAAAAATAAAGGGGGAAGGACAGAGAGTAAATTACCCCCTTGGAGACCTTTTGAGCTATAGCAGCCTTCCCCAGTTACACTATAGGCAGTACTGTCTGGGAATTCTGGGGTCGTGTCTCAAAGGTTCATATGACACCAAGTTAGGGAAGGTTGGCATATAGCTCCTTTTGGAGCTGAGGGCCACCTCTGGCTTTGAGTGGCATCCCAGGGCTCATACTTAAACAGGTTACTAGGAGCAGGACAAAACAATAAACAGGAAGAACAAGAACCGGATTTCAATTAAATTCATATCATACAGTTAATACAGTTACCTCCCCTCTCTTCTCTTTCTGTCACCCAAGGCTTAGGAAGACTGTGTGCAGCCTGGCTTCAGGGTGTGTACTCTTGATGTACAGACCCCATAAGAAAGGTATGGCATGGTTGGCTGGACCATAGCAGGAGAGATACTTTTGCCTCAGATGCTCAACTTCTCAAAAGCTGGAGAAGATTCAGTTCCACTGATAGAGCAGTACAGAACTCCAACTGCCCCAATCCAGCTGCATGAACTTGCTTGGTGTCCTGACTTCGAGTGAAGGAAAAACACGCTGAGGCTTGGAGTAAAGCTCTAATGTTTATTGTCCTACTCTCCTTGACAGAATCCAGCTAAACTAAAACGAACTGGCAATGCTCAGAGAAAGAGTCCAAGAAATCAGGGCGGGGCCTTCTTTAGCCTCTTGGGAGGAAAGCAAAGCGATTCAGTACTACGCATGCGTTTCTCCCCCTGGAGGGAGCCCCCTCCTTCTCTGCCAGTTATCTCCCTGACATCTGGATTGTAGGAATAAATAAACAGATTATCTATCTATCTATCTATCTATCTATCTATCTATCTATCTATCTTTGAATTGCACAAAATTAGATGATTGGTTTTTCTAGTCCATTATTGTCTCTTCTGAGTGGTGGCCTGCTCAGACCTCTAGGAAGGAACTCTGCCCAGCTCTGTTGGTCAAGATCCTTTTAATTAGACATACCAGGGATTTAATCTGGGATTGGTTACAAGGAAATCAGGTGTACCTTTGCAGCTTTCCAGGCCGATAATGGATCATCGGAAGGAACGACAATTAGCACTGATGATTTTTCTGAAGTAAGAACATTGGTGATCTAGAATTGTGCTGCTTACTCATTCCCTGGGTACTATACAACGAATGATCTTTCCAGAGAGAGAAGTTTTCAGCTTAGTGTAGGATTTGGGGGGAGGGGAAACAGCTGTATTAAAGAATAATATGAGTCAGCCTCCCACTTCCTTGAACTGAAAAGAGGAACGAAATACAGAACTGGAGGTATCCTGGACTATTTATTTTAATCCTCTTCTTTTGACAAATATGCATCTTTTTCAGAATCAGCCCTAATCCTTTCCCATACTCATGAAGACCAAATTCTTCAGTAACCTAACATTTGAGCAACTTTACAGCCTTCCCAGCAGGAACAAAACTAAACAGAGTAACCAATGCTCAATAGGTAAAACAAACCGAGGCTTCTGAAATTTACGGAACAGTTTTTTAAAAAAGATGTAGCCTTTGAAAGTTTGTTCTTCTTTCCCTGCATATTAGAAGCCCCAGAAAATGTCTCTCACAGGTTTATAATCCAGGGATGGGAAACCAGTGGTCCTCCAGATGTTGCTGAACAAAACAGTGTTTCGTCCTGACTTGGTACAATGGACTGTCAGTTCAAGCTGCAGGGAAAAAAATATCACAGTTTTCCAGTCTTTCCATACATGAGGCATTTGCTGCAGATAAAAATCTAGTTCAGCAGAGCTCAGGCTGGGCTAAAACACTTTTCCTTGGGTGCCTAGTTTTTGTTTAGTTTAGTTTTAACAATTAATTAAAAAATGTTATCCCCTCCCTGCAGTCTGACTGTATTGGTACAGTCCATTCTATCCAGAGCCAGTTCCAGGGACTTCCAGGGGAGCTTCCTCTGAGTTGAAGGAATTCAATCCCCTGGACTCATCCTACAGCTGCCCAAATAGCGAGCTGGGCCCCTTCCTCGCAGTGGTGGGTGATCGAGTTATAGTCTCTTTCTAAAGAAATAATTCAGAAAGACCAGGAAGCATTGGAGACTTCCAGACAGACTGTTCTTGGACAATCATCTGGCCTCACTCACAGAATGTTATCAAATTAGTAATTGCCAAGAAAACCCACAGTGGTATGTCCACATAATTCCCGAGAATCAAGCTTGATTCAAGGGAGACTTTATCTTTAGAGTCCCAGAAAGCACTGAGTTCTTCTTCCAGACCCCGGGGCCGCCTTGGTAATCCTGTGAGCCCCCATTTTATGATGTCATTACCTGGGGCTTGCCATTGGAAGCTCTTTGAATGTTTCTCTGGTGTTGTATCTGTTGGAAATGCTGCTTTCCCACAGGGGCAGAATGTCGCTGTGAGGTCATAGGAAGGGCTTTGCTCTTCCCAATCTCTTGTAAATGACCTCTCAGCAGCTATAAACACCAGCAAGAGCACACACCCTCCACTTGGGCACAGAGAGGATCTTCTAGCTGTGCTCCTGTCCTCTGAAGATGCCAGCCACAGCTGCTGGCGAAACGTTAGGAACCAAAACTGCCAGAACACGGCCACACAGCCCGGAAAACCCACAACAACCATCGGATTCCGGCCGTGAAAGCCTTCGACTATACAAAGAATTAGTTCTTATTTAATACTTTTTATTGAGGATTTTAACAAAACTAAAAGATAATCAGAAAGGAAAAAGAAAATAGGAGGAAAAGAGATACAAACTGCAAAAAGAAAAAGAAAAGAAAAAAAAGAAAAGAAAAGAAATAGAAAAAAGAATATTTTAGGAAGTGACTCCCGATCTTCTTCGCAACAAGTACAAGCAAATTTAATATTTCCGCACCCCCTATAAAATTATATAGAGAATGATTTCTTTTTTAAAAATCTAATTCAAACTAATAATTCCAGATCCTGCTGGCCTTTTGAAAAGCACTGAAGACTGGATGTGCTGCCAAGTATGGGGGTCAGGGGTTTAGTTGGACCCCATGGGGAAATCTTAATTTATTAGATTTCTTCTACTCCAGCAGGTGAAGGTTTAATATGTTGGTTGTTTTCTGTTTTTTTTTTTAGTTCTATGGTGTTTTTATCTGTTGTTAGGTGCCCAGAGTCACTATGGAAAGATGGTCCGCCATATAAATCTAAGTAAGTAAAAATAAGAATTGGGCTTCTCATGTTTTCCATACCAGAATACTCTAGGCAAATTCATCATCAACCTCTGACAGTAGCTGGAAAGAAGATACTGGACTAAGATGAAACAATCTAAGAAAGTATCAGATGGAAAGTGCCAATTAATAAAGGCTAAATAGAAAGGGAGAAACCAGTTCGTGGGTGTTGTAGGGAAGGAGAATGGCATGAAAAAGAAGCTAGGATTGGCATCCACCTTTAACTATAACCTATCACTTAAAAGGGTGGCTTTAAATTTAGCAGATATAGGATCTCCTTGAGCTGCTGATTCCAGTCTAAGGGGTCTCTGCTAGGGTCCTTGCAGTTTCAGATTCCCCATTCCAGATGTTGTCCCTGATCTGTGGTTATTTCCAGTTGCAAATGTGTTAAATGCATATATAGTGGTTAGAACCCCAGAACTAGATGATAATTGTTTCTTCTTCATACATCCCATGCCTTTTCTACATGGATGGTTCCAGACTTACCCAAGTAATTTCTCTTCAGCTATAAATTACTTTCCAAACTTTGAAATGTATGGCATTTGTATATACTGTATGTGCATTAAAATGATATCTACTAGAAATGCAGCATTTGTGAACATTTCCACTAAAATCATTTTTAATTCAAGCTCTATTGTGTCAGGGTTTTTTTAGTGGCAGAGTTTGAAGATGATCTTGAAGAACATTTAAACGGTTTAATTCATCTGATGAGATGGATGTGATCCACAAAAGCTTATAGGTTAATAAAATTGATTAGTTTTTAATGTGCTATAAAACTTTTACATTTTGAACAAACAAACTTGTTGATAAAATAGTACTATATTAACCCCATGTTTTAACATTTTGGAGCTTCTACTGAAAATTCAATATATGATAAGAGGCTTTCCTGAAATCTTGTTACACCAGATGTCAAAACCACATCTTAAATAGAAAAGAAAAGAAAAGAAAAGAAAAGAAAAGAAAAGAAAAAAAGAAAAGAAAAGAAAAGAAAAAAAGAAAAGAAAAGAAAAGAAAAGAAAAGAAAAGAAAAGAAAAGAAAAGAAAAGAAAAGAAAGTTTTGAAAGGAAGAAGAGTGATACTAAGGTTATCTACATCTGGCTGCAAAGTCTGTGCAACAGTTCTGTTATTTCCCCAAATAACAGTTGAAGGGCCTTTCCCACTGCTGAGTTAACATGTCATTTCCCACATCTTTTGGCCAGCACAAAACAATGACACCCACTATCTCCACTGCTAATCCCTATCCCTCCTTTACTGTATCTGCCCTGAGTCACTGCTGATTTGGGAATGCACCAATCATTATGGAGAAGGTGACCAGCATCTCTTCTGGCTTTGTTGCCAACCCTCTTAAGTGGGGGTTAACATCATCAGCCAGAGGGGGCAACATCCACCAGTCAAGGTACTGAGGAAGGAAGGGAATGAGCCCAACTTCAAGATTCTGTTTGGGCTTTTCTAAGCTGGTTTAAGAATAACAATAAGAAAATATTTCCTTTTATGCAAAGAGGGGCATGATCAAAGACAAGGCAAAGATCTACTAAGGAAAGAAGATATAAACAAGAGTTGTATCTATATATCTATATCTAAATATACATAAGATCTATACAAATAAAGCAAAATCCCCAAATGGATGATACTTACAAAATTTTGATCTCTGAACTAGAACCAGAGATTGTAGAAACTGAGGCCCTAGAAAATGTTGCTAGCAACAAAGTGTCAGGAGTTGATGGAATACCAGCAGAACTGTTTGAAATCATGCAAGATAATACAGTTAAATAACTCCTTGAGGTTTGTAAGCAGGAATCAGAAACAAAGCAGGGTGGCCAAGGGACTGGAAAAAAAACATTTATATTCCAGTGTTAAAAAAACAAATAATAAAAAGGCCAGTGCAAAAAATGTCCTTCCCACAACTGCATGTATTTTACATACTAGTGAAATAGTTCAAGGTCATGCAATGCTTCAACATAACATGGAATGAGAACTGCCAGATGGACTTCGAAAAAGCAGGGACCTGAGGTCACGTTGCTAACATCTGACATATAATGGAAAAAGCAAAGGGATTCCAAAAAAAAATGTCCAGAGGTATTGTCCCAGTTCTGGAGGCTACAAGGGTCTGGCTGGGGAGGAACAGGCTTAGATTCAACTCTAGCACAAATGAGTTACTTGGTTTCAAGGACCTACAGTCACAATGAATTATCATCTTTAGTTCTCAATGAGGGGACACTTCCCCAGGTAGAACTGATATGTAATTTGGGGAATCCCCTGGACTCTTGGTGCTGAGGTGACAGCCATGGCCAGGAGGATTCTTGCACAATCCAATTTATCCACCAGTCCAATTCCTGGATCAGGAAGCCCTTCTCACAATCACTTATGCTGTAGTCACTTCCTGCTTGGACTGCTTCAATGCACTCTACATGGGGCTATCCGTGAGGATCTCAGATGCTACAACTAATCTCTAACCCTAATTATTGTAGGAATTCTGAAATGCTAAGAACAAAAATCCACGCAGCTTTTAATTAGTTTATAGCAGAGTGGAAGTGTCCAGCAACTTGCACAAGGCTTAATCAGTTCACAAACACAAAATAAACACACTTCACACATTAATGTAAAGTTACATAAAAATAGCTTACAGTTTATTGATCAGTTCCATGGTAGAAATGGTCCATGCTTGCGTGCGATAGGTTCTGACCAAACCCACAGTCTTCTTAATGTGGCCTTGCTGAATGCAGGTATGAGCCATGAGGACAGCCATGGCTGCCCATCCTCCCCGGTGGAGATTCAAACAAAAAAGGAGGAGGAAATGAAGGAGAGGAACAGGAAATCGGGATTCAAGCCCCTCCCACATAAAGCAGTAAGATTAGGTTGCAGCAGAGCTGCCCCTTCTTCAAGCTTGTGTGAGACATGCTTGGTTGAAACCCAATATCTCTAACACCCCTTCTTTTCAACCTTGCATGTCTCAGTGTCCCACGAGATTTAATTTCCCTCTCAGTTCCTGGTAACTGATTTTAGACAACGGCTTCATGAAGATGTCAGCTATCATGTTCCCTGTGGGACAGTAGTCTATCTTGACTAACCCTTGATGTTGCATCTCCCTCACCACATGATGCTTTACATCAATGTGCTTGGTCCTCCCACCAATCTTCTCTGACTGTGAGAGTTTAATGCAACTTTGGTTGTCCTCAAATATCTGAACCAGAATTGGTTCCTCTATTCTCATGTCTCCAAGCAGTAGCTTGAGCCATTTAACCCCATTGCATGTTTCAGTAGCTGCAATGTATTCTGCCTCAGTGGATGACTGAGCAACTGTGCCTTGCTTGTGGCTTCCCCAGCTTACTGCTCCACCCCCATAGAAAAACACATAACCACTGGTGGATTTGCAATCGGCAATGTCTTCTGCCCAGTCAGCATCTGTGAATCCCACTAGTCTAGGATTCTCAGTGGCTGGCAGTTTTAGTTTTAGGTGCATGGTTCCCTTGAGATACCTTCCCACCCGCTTAACACCAGTCCAGTCTCTCTGTGTGGGTGTGCTGGTTTTCCTACATAGAATGCCCACTGCAGCAGCTATGTCCGGCCTAGTGTTGGTGGCTAGATACAACAGTTTGCCTATGGCACTTCTGTAGTCATTGCCCTCTGGTAGGAGATCGCTGGGTTCATGTTGTTTGTGGAAAGCTGTTTCCATCGGTGTAGGCATAGGATTAGCATTTTGCAGTCCTAGGCTTTCCAACAGTTCCAATATCTTTTGTTTCTGGCTTCGAAGAAAGCTCCCATCTTCTTCTCTCTCAATTTGTATTCCTATGTAGTAGCTGGTATTGCCCAGATGCTTCACTTCTACTTCTTTGTTTAGTTGGGAAACAATATCATCAAAATCCCTTTTGTTATTGTGGCAGATCATTAAATCATCCACATAACAAAGTATGTACACATCCCTGCCATTTCTGTGTCTTGTGTACAGACAGGGATCAGCCTTTCCTTGAGCAAAACCCTGGTCAAGAATTTGGTTGAACTTCTTGTTCCATGCTCTGGCTGCCTGCTTCAGGCCATAAATCCCCTTCTGCAGTTTGCAAACAAGATGTTTGGTATTGGGATTAGTAAAGCCTGGAGGCTGTGTCATATATAACTCTTCCTGTATCTCCCCATGCAGAAATGCAGTTTTAACATCTTCTTGGTAGCTGTGCTTGCCCTGTGAAATAGTGTCCCCCTGAGTTTTGTATGGCCCTGATCCTGTTAGGCTTTAGTAAAAAAACAAACCAAAAAAAAAACTATTTCAACAGGCCCCTGGGTAGAGCATAGGGACTGCTCCATAGTGATGTATTTGTTGGGAATATGTTCATGTTAGTTATCCTTCCTCGATAGCAGCATATAGCCTTTCTCGGAATTACAGAAAGCTGCCTCAAACATTAACTTCCAGTGATGGCGAGCCCCGCCCCCAAGATGGTGACAAAGTTGCAGCCTCTGTAATGGGCTCCTCCAAGATAATTTAATTTTTACCATTATATACCTTTTAAATTACAACTATTACTACGGTCGACATGGGAAAAAGAAAGAAGCAACAGAGAACGCCGTCTGCAACACAACTATCAGTCAAGCTGTTAAAACAGCAGAAGGTCGATAGATTTATTACAAGCAAGCAAGTCTCCCCTGTAATTAACGACCTGTTTGAGTGGGATTTGCAAGCTGAGATCGAAAGCCAGCAACTTTTAGAACTCTCCTCATCACTGATAGAGAATGCTCCTTCTCCACAGGCAGTAGCTGTTAGCTCAGCCACTGAACGATTTATACAGGAGGAAGACATGAATTCTAACTTTAAATCCCTGAAAGAACAAAATGCACTGGACTTTATAACTAGGCATAGCCTACTGACTGCACAGACTGTTCTTTCGATTTTTGACTTGCTGACTACGATTAAGGATAAAGTTGACTCCCTAAAACAGAGCTTTCCAAACTGTGTGTCGGGACACGTTTGTGTGTCGGCTGCAGTGTCTGGGTGTGTCGTGGCTGCTGCTGCTGCTGCTGCTGCTGCTGCCTCCAAGCCCTGCCAGGATTCCACGCAGGTCCTAGTGCCTGCCTTGTGCCTTGCTGCCTCCAAACCTGCTGTGATTCCGCGCAGGTCCTAGTGCCTGCCTTGTGCCTTGCTGCCTCCAAACCTGCTGTGATTCCGCGCAGGTCCTAGTGCCTGCCTTGTGCCCTGCTATAAGAGTGTGTCACAAAATGATGCATGTCTAAAAAGTGTGTCACCAACCTGAAAAGTTTGGAAAGCTCTGCCCTAAAAGAATCCTTCACGAAATTTACTGAGAGTCAGCCTAATCATATTATTCATCCTACCAAATTAAATGACTGTTTCACATGCAGCTGACAGAGGGAAGGAAGAATTTACCTCTAAATCTAAACCCTTGAGAGGAAGTGCCAGTGGAGGGAAGGAAAATATAAGCACTTCGATAGAGAAAGGAGAGAAGGATGAAAGGAAATGTCTTCTACAAACTAATAAGATAACTGCAAATCTTAAACAACAGAATAAACAGAGGCAGATGGGGATTAAAAAAAAACATTATTCAGTCATTAAGTCAGCTTTTACCCTGCGAGAGAAAATCTATGGACTTACAAAAGGTAGAATGGCTCCCATCGAGAGGCAATTATAGTTGCGTTCTGCTAACATTTGGACAGTCTGTGGTACCCAGCATGCTCTTCAAAATGAAACCTTTTTTGAGCACATTTTCAATTTTTACAGCTTGTGTTTTTCACTTTGAAGAAGTTAGATCACTTGTGGCTCAGAGCAGCCAAGAGGGTACTGGCACTTTAAATTATGATAGTAAAACATCCTCAGGCAATCTCAAGGACATCTCATCAACAGAGCCTCTGCCAAAGAAACTTTTAAGCAAACAACTAGCTCACCCTACAACTACACAGCTGGCAAATGATTCATTTGAAGAAAGCCTGATTAACTCCTTCAGTGCTTTGTCAGACACAAGGCAGGATGATATACTTCAGAGATTGGATGATCTAAGAGAAGCCCTAATGACAACGTGTCAAACAGCTAAGCCACTAATAAATTTTGCTCTACGAAATAGTCAGCGGCAGCGGCGCACCATCAGCACTACCGGGTTTTAGCGCGAAACACGAGGCTGCCGCCGCTGCTGCCACCGCCACCATTGGTGTATCGCCAACGGCGGGACTTTGGAAAGCACTGCTATATAGTTTGATTATAGGAGTGAAGAGCGTAAAGTATAAGGTGATAATATTGTCTAGTACAGAGCTTTCCAAAGTGCCGCCGATGGCACAAAAAGATGCGACAATAGAGGTAGATTTTGAGTTAGGGTCGACAGAGGCAATAAGATTTTTAACACCATAGGATCCAAAATGTTCACAAAGATTGGTGAAATCACTATATTTTCTTTATGGAATATTATTCTGTCACCCAAATATACAGAGAAACAACTGTATTCTGACAGCAAAGCGGATTGTTAGCATTTGCCCTAGACTTGGAATTTGTGATATTACCGTTTTGCAGATACTAGGTCAACGTAGCTATTCTTTAACATCATACATAGATAATACATTTTATAGAACCCATTGGGCTTATATGCATTTTATCTAAACATATATTGTCCTTGAGTTTAATATTCACCTTATTATACATCCCTGTACTCTATTTTATTTTATACTATCTTATCTTACCTTTTATCCTTATTTTATCTTATCCTATAATATCTTGTCTATTTTATCCCACTGTAGCTTATTATATCTCATTATATTGTATTTTACCTTATTTTGTCTTATTGTATTTTACTGTGGTTGATGCCTATGCTTTGATATGGTCAAATAGACTAATCAATATAGTGCTGATATAGCCTTTCTCAACCTTTTGACCCTGGAGGTACCCTTGAAATATTTTTCAGGCCTCGGGAAACCCCTGCACATTCAGGCTCAAATATAGGCCAGAAGTTACAAAATTATTATATGCGTTTCATGGGTAGGCCTATATATATGCATTAACAGTGTCCTTAAACTGAAAATAAAGAATGAAACTTACCTCTTTAATGTGAAGTTGCCCAAATTTGCAATAATTTTTTAAATAAATTGTGATCTCCCAGGGAACCCCTAGTGATCTCTCCCGAACACTGTTAATGCATATATATAAGCTTACACATGAAACGCATATAATAATTCTGTAACTTCTGGCCTATATTTGAGCCTGAATGTGCAGGGGTTTCCCGAGGCCTGAAAAATATTTCAAGGGTACCTCCAGGGTCAAAAAGTTGAGAAAGGCTGGTTTACAGATAAAGGAGCCCTGGGTCAAGAGTACATCAGCAAAAACCCCTGGTGAAAATGGCAAGACACAGTATTTTTTCCCCTAGCAAATCAAAAAATGAGGCTGTATACAAACCCAGGCTTTGTTTCCATTATTCTGAAAAGTGACAAATGCCTGGCAATTACACAACCACCTGCATCCTAACATTACACATACAGACAGTTAAAGAATTATTTGAAAGAAAATGTTGTTTCATGAGGTTTTTTTAATGCCTCCCCCATGAAGCAAAAAGAATAACAGGAAAACCTTGAACAATTTTCTAGGAAATATTACTTCCTTTTAAAGATAATTGAAAACAAGCCACTTGTCCATAGAATGGTTTCTGGTGGTTTTCCAAGGATGGCTAGAAAAAGGCAGACTATGCTTTATTGTTAATGGATGACTCAACAATTTCTACTTGGCCACCTAAGATGTGCATTTAACACAAATAATAATAATAATAATAAACAATAAGAAATAGATGTAGCAGCAACTGCAGAGTAATGAATTTAACTTCAAAAAGAAAGGCAGTAAATAAAGACACACTTTGCAGAGAATAGGAACTGAATCATTAGAGGCTAGTCAAGGATGCCAGTGCCATGATACTGAACAGGAAATCAAGAAAGCCAAGAATCAGAAGCTGTTCTTTTAAGACAGCGAGGACTCAAGTAAAATGCTCTGTTGATTAAACAGGAACTTTCATTAAAAATATAAGAAGACAAATCCTTATTCCAGATTCACTGACAGTAACCCCACTGAACTCAGTGTGATTTTTTTTTTTACTTATACAGGAAAAGTTTTTTAGTTAACTTTATATTTTATTGGCATCTGATTTTCTGTTAAATAACAACCAAACAGCATATGGAATGTGGAGTCCCTGGTGCTCTCTGAGCTTGGTTGTTTTCTTGCAGACGTTTCATTGCCCAACTAGGCAACATCTTCAGTGCTAGAAGGGAGTGGGGTTTGCTCTCTGTTTATATAGAGTAGCTTGCCCTGACAGTGTTGGTGGGGGTGTTGTTCTCTCCTTGGTAGTTCTTTGATTAGGCTGTTGTTTACTGCTTGATTGTTCAACTGGTGTTAATCCTGGTGTTAATCTTTGCTTATCTGGGTGTTGATTGCTGGCAAGGAGGTGTTCTGGTCTTTTTGTTTCCTTCTTTGCTTTTTTTATTGTCTCTTTTGAATGGTATGTAAATGTTGTTTATCTGTCAGGATGGAGCATCCTGCCAGTGTAGTATGGGGGTGTCGTGGGAGTCTGCCATGCCTGCAGGGTCGTTACGAATGTTGATTAGGCGGTCTAGTCGAACGACCTGACACCAAGGCCGGCCTGAATGGCGCCATCAGCTTGTTAGTAAAGGAATTGTGACTGGAAGGTATGGAAACTGTAAAATGTAGGGAATGAAGTGAATTCCCCAATGGGGGGGGGGGCTGGTACAAAGGCAGGAGATGTAACTGCCATTTGCGCGGGCTTTTCCTCAGTCTAGTCTTTGTATTGGAAAGGATCACTTGCTTTAATAAAGGACTCTTTCATATCCTTTGATGGCTTGTGGTAAGAGTCTTTGAATTAATAGCTAAAGGATCAGGACCATCACATTACCACTATGTGCCTGTTGAGCTTGGTGCTCTCTGAGCTTGGTTGTTTTCTTATAGATGTTTCATTGCCTGACTAGGCAACATCTTCAGTGCTAGAAGGGAGTGGGATTTGCTCTCTGTTTATATACAGTAGCTTGCATCTTCCTAAAACTGACAGTGTTGGTGGGGGTGTTGTTCTCTCCTTGGTAGTTCTTTGATTAGGCTGTTGGGAGCCAGCAATCAACACTCAGATAATACAGGACTGAATAATCTATATTGGCAGCATATCTGCATGGAGGACTCACTAGAAAGATGTTCATGCAACATTCAGAAAGGGGACTGTTAACTACATTAACATGTGTTTCTACCCCCATCTCTTGCTCTTTAGAAGGTCTGTAAAGAAACATCTCTCCTGCCAGACTTTTAAGCATGAATAAATTTTACTATTAATTTCAATTTGTGTTGATTTTTTTTTAGACTCTTTGGCTTAGTTTTGGCTAAATTTTGTGAGTTCTCACTAAGGTATAAAAGTGAAAACAAATCAATGAACTAATAATTAATGAGGTTGCAATAAACTTTCGTTCTCAGCATCCTTGTTGCTATAATATTTGTGAAATGAATCAACTCTGTATTTTTTCACTCTGGTTTAACAATTTACGGGAGTACCCATTCTTCATTTTGTCTCATGGTTTCAGAGATAGCACAAAGGTTACTTTTAAGAGTCAAGATATACATTATGCACGGCCAAATATAAGTGTTAAACTGCAGTTCAAGCCCCCGCCCCACCCCCTGTTTTAATGCAAACAATACTTTTGGGAGGGTAGACTGAAAATGGAGAAATGATGGAAAGTTTAGAAGATTTTTCTCATATAAACTGCTGTTCTTTCCATACATTTCTATGTTTCAGATGAGTATTTTACTACCTGGAGGTGGCCGAAAGGTCTGGAGAGGCAAATCTGGAGCAGGAAATGTCAGGTAAGGAAAGGTTAAGCACCCTGTTCTGCTTTCCACTTTCAGTTACCCCAAATTTTCCAGTACGTATATACAGGTACATGTGTGTGTGTGTGTGTGTGAGAGAGAGAGAGAGAGAGAGAGAGAGAGACAGAGAGAGAGAGAGAGAGAGAGAGAGAGAGAGAGAGAGAGAGAGAGAGAGAGATTTCAGGCTACTATTATTTTTCTTTATGTGCAACATGTGTTTTTGGCCCCATGATAAACCAAATACATCGGCCTGCTGATCCATAAGGTTAGGTTGCTGACTCATGTAACCTTTGCAGTTGTTTTACCCCGTGGGAAATTTATGTAAAGGAAAGCACAGCTAACTCCGAGGTCAGGCATCTATTGAGAATAGCCTGTGTTTCTTTCCTTTCCCTTTACTTCTCCCCACCACCACCACCACCACCATCACCTTTTTAGTTTCCTCCTTTCTCTTCACTCAGACACCTTTCAAACCATAAACGAGGCAAGTGTGATCTAGCCCAGAAGCCTGCTTAATAGCAAAGCGGAGGTCAACATTTCCACTTCCTACCTTTAGTGGTTTTCTCTTTGGGGGGGGGGGGGCTGAAGACTTCTCAAGGCCTGCTTCCCCCCCCCACCCGCAAACAAGGCCTTTGGAGACTGAACAGTTTGTGAGTGGCCAGCGCCAGAAAGATAAGATGCTATCAATTGCCTATTGTTGTATTAATAAAAGTATTATTATTGCTTCTCATAGATCAGTGTTTCTCAACCTCGGCAAATTTAAGAGGTGTGGACTTCAACTCCCAGAATTCTGCAGCCAGCATAGTTGAAGCTGAAGTTGAAGTCCTCACCTCTTAAATTTGCTGAGGTTGAGAAACACTGTCATAGATTATTGTTGTACACTGCTGCTTAGAGGTAGGGTTACCAGATGTCTGGCAAAAGGAGGACATGCCCTCTGTCTGGCAGGCATAGCCTTTAAATCAAATATTGTCCAGCTTCTTGAGTATCTAGCATGCTTCCTCTTCCTGAAAAGCTTTTCGTGGCTTCCCTAATAAACAAGATCAACAAGTTAACAAGCTCAGCTCTGTGACCTTACAGTACTTGTGCTGCTTCCTGAAATTGACAAGACCTTAATCAGCTTTTGCCTCCTAACAGGCTCTAGGATTGAGAAACCAGACTTTCTGATGCTGGAAAATGTAATTTCATATACATATAGGCCCAAGTACTTTTTTCCCCCCAGTTTTTCAGGGGAATTTTTGGCATGGATGCCAAGAAAGTTAAACAGTAAGGGTGTCCCCTTTTCCTCCCCATTTGTCCTCCTTTCCAATTGTCCGTGTCCTCCTTTGCCTGTTCTGGTAACCCTAGTTAGAGCCCTATTGGACTGAAGCAGTACACAAGCTGTATAAATAAATAAATAAAAGTTGTGTACCTAGTGATATTGGTTTCATTTGTTTGTGTTAGTTTTGATTTTTTTTCCCCTAAAACCCCAACATTCAAAGAGATTTTTCGATGTCCCCATGAGGACAGCAGTCTGGGTAGAACCCACTTAGCCTAAGAGAAGCCTCCTTCCCCTTCATTTTGACACAAGGAAGGAAGTTCCTGTAGGTTCTGTTACTGTCTCATGTTTCCAGCTTCCATTACACCATCCTCTTTTCTCCCTTAGAGGTTGGAGAACCTGCCCCTGGAACTAAGCTGACATCGTTAGGGCTACCAGATCTAGGCTGCAAAAATCTGAACCATCACTAAGAGGGCAGCAAGGACATACAGACACCTCAACTCTTTGCTGCTATCTCATAGTCATCCTGATTTGTGCAGCTCAGATAGCTCTGTCCACAGGTCCTTAATGAGGAAAGGTGACTCGACAGCTCAGTGAGATCCCCCTTTGCAACAACCACTCAGATTTTTTTTATTTTTGCATATAGCCAGGAAATTGTTGTAAACCGCCCAGAGTCCCCTCTGTGGGGGGAGATGGGCGGTGATATAAGTTGGATAAATAAATAAATAAATAAATAAATAAATAAATAAATAAATAAATAAAATAAATACTGCCCACTCTAGAGACTTTCAATGCTTTATATGAAACAAACCACAAACAAGAACATGAACCATAAATTGTGCAAACTACTGGTTCCCTGTTAAAATTCAGCCATGGATTGACTCTTCATATATTCCTGCAACAATTGCTTCACTAATATGAATCTATTTTTCAAACTGTTTTTATTTTTTTCACTCGTTATGAAAAATCTGAGAGAAGTGAGAAACAAATGAAATCCAAGGCAGAACTTGCCACTCCAGTACAGGAATAATTCACAAGTACCTAATAGCACCTGGAATTCTACAGCTTTTACAAATATTTTTTCAGACATCAAATCATAAACCAGTGATTAATTACTCTGCCCTTTGTTTTTGTTTTTCAAAGTTACAATGTCATTTGTGAGAACAATCATTTTAAAACACTTTTAAGACTTCAAAGGAGGAAGTATTGGCAGACAGACCTGGCGAAAATGATGGGAGGCCAGATGGCCTGTTGAGAGGTCTTTGTCAATTCCTTTCTCTGAGTTTATCCTCAGTGACCATTGTAGTTTTTTACCCTTTGTTAATATTGCTTTTTATTGTTTCAACATGTTAGCTGCCCAGAGTTGCATTTGTGAGATGGGCAATCACATACTGTAAATCAATTAAATGATAAATAAATGGACAATGGGCCATAAAGACCTAGAAGCAAGTGAACAACATAGAAAGTGATCTGTCAGGATGTGTATCCTTCCAGAATAAGGTTAAGAGTATAATGTCAGGATGTGTAATAAATAAAGGTTATAATAGATGGGGCTTGTAGTTGTGCTTGGATTAGCGGACTTGTAGTAGCATTTGGGTATGGGAAAAGCAGGAGTGGTAAGAGGCCTGGCACCTCCAAGGTCAGCAGCTGGCTTATCACTGTTAGTTGGGAAGGAATGTGAGAAAGGGAGTAGGGAATAGTTAGAGGTGAATGGAATTTTACTGGTAGATAGATTTAGCAGTTAGGGGGGAGCTTTAGCTGGTAGAAGCTGTAGAGTAGAGTGCAGCCATTAGGGAGGGGTTAGAGAAGAAGGGGGTTTTTTATCTTAGCATTTTGCATGCTTTTTCTCAGACTGATCTTTGGCTTGGACCGAGCATCTGTATTAATAAAGTACTCTTCTACTTCACCTCATGGCGTGTAAGAGAGAGTTCCTGAGTTAATATCTGTGTATCAGTTCATCACATGATCTTAGGATGACTGGAAGGACTGCTGAAGCTGCTGCTGGATGCTGCTGACCACCATAAAGGTAAAGGTCCCCCCCGCACATTTGTGCACTCGTGTCCGACTCTAGGGGCCGCTGCTCACCTCCGTTTGTTAGCCGAAGAGCCAGTGTTGTCCGAAGACGCTTCCGCGGTCATGTGGCTGGCATGACACGTGCGGAACGCTGTTACCTTCCCACCGAAGTGGTACCTATTCATCTACTTGCATTTGCATGCTTTCAAATTGCTAGGTTGGCGAGAGGCTGACCACCATGTCCACCACCAAAAAAAGGCAGAAGTGAGGCATTCCATCACTGGGCTATTTGCGTAGCGGTGCAATCTCCTCATTCTTTAGAACTGCCATGAAGCAGAGGTTAGCCCCTCGGTTGGTACAATTAATTCCCTCCAATATCCAAGAGAGAGAGAGAGAGAGAACAGGGACAATCACCCAATCTGTCACCCAAGGGGCCGGAGCAATGAAACGTGCCCTGTGTTGTGGAACTTTGCCCTTTCTGTACGTGGTTGTGACACTGCACACATGTGTATAAGCTTCCATCACAACATCATAATGCATGGGCCATCATTCTAAAGCAACACCTATAGTTTCTACTGGATGTCTGTGGGGGAGATGGTGTCCGCTATACTGCAGGGGAAGCACATCTGCAGATGACACCCTCGCAGTTAAGTGGATCTTCCATGAAAAGAAGCAGGTGTCTTTTTGGCGTCAGTTCCTAGCACTGCAAAGTCCTACTTCCCCACCTTCTCTCTTCCCAGGAGCGGCAGGAAAAGGGGAGACGTCCCTTTGCTGTTGCTTCTCCAGTCCTGTGAAGCTTGGGGAGCTGACAGCAGAAGACTGACAGCAGCTTCCCATCTTCTCCTTTCCACTGGTGCCAGGAGAACTGACCTTTCAAAGACCACTTCCTCTCCAGGCTTCTCCTACCACCCATGGGTCAGAGAAGTGGGAGAGGTGGCTTTCTGGCACAGACGGAAGGGCAGCTCTAACGGCCGGAAAATCAGAGGCCAGGAACCAATGGGGGGGAGGGGGAGGGGGAGGGGGAGCCTCTACCGTGAACCTGCCTTGAAACAATGCACTACAGACTGCTCAGTCCAGCAAGGCAGACTGGAAAAGCCCTTTTGCAATGGAGCAAGAAGCTACAGGCTGAGGCTGCCTGGGTGGTGGGCCAGAGCTGGGTTGAGGCGGCGGCTATGTGTTCAGGTCCTCAGCAAATGCTGAATGGGACGCCTTTGCGCTGGGTCAAGCAGGATGTGCATGGTGAACCAAGGTGAGATTTATGGAAAGTTGTGTCACCCTCTTAGAAATGAAGAAGAGGGCCTGCGATGGCAACACTTTCAGTTTTCTTCGGATAAACTCCTTCTTACAGGGTTCACAATGTAAGCGCCACAGACTCACTTCTGCTTAAATCTGAGTGGCGGGTTTGCAGGCTATCTACAGGCTATCTGCGGGCACAGTGTCCGGATAGGTCGCAGTTATTACCCCTTAAATTAAAGCAACCTTGGGCTCATCCGGGATGGGCGAAGCGAAAGAGAGCAAAACGTGTGTTGCAAGATCTTGAGCTGTAATAGCACACTTGCCCCCTTCACCACTTCTGGAATTCCCTCCGGGGTCCGGGGAAAGGGCTTGAACCGCAGGGCTCGGCGGGCACCTTTCTCTCCAGCGTGCCGCAACTGGTCCCTCCGACTCCCTCTCCTTCATCCGCGCTGGTGGTCCTGGCGGGGGCGGGCAGCGCCTCGCGGGAGGGTGACACAATGGCTGGAACTTCCCACAGCCGCGCGCGGAGGGTGGGATGCGCTTCGGGCGAAATAAGAAATCGATCGGGGGTTTCCCGTAACCCTCGTGGGTGCTGCTGGGGAAAAAGAGGCGTTTCCTGGAAACTTTGTATTAAACCGGAGCAGCGCGTCCGAGTCGGGCAAAACGGCTCAGGCGCCGGGCTGTGTGTATCTCTAGCGGCAGCAACCAGGATTACAATTTTGCTGTCTTGGTTACATTCGGATCGTCTCCGGAGCAGACGCCTTTCCCGAAGTCTGAGTTTCGCCCCGATCGTCATGCAGCGGTTTCTCACCTTTTTCCTCCTTGCCTCGGGCTCCTGGGCTTTTGAAAAAGGTAAGGGCGGCGGTCGGTTTTTCTCAATATCTTCCTCCAAACTCTCAACTCTTAGTTCGAAGAGGAGGTCTGCCCGAAAGGGAAGGTGGAATCTAGACGGGTTTGATGAGGAGGGAAATCGCCCCCCTGGGTCCTCTGCCTCTACCCTCCACTCCGGACCTGTCGGGAAATAGCAGGTTCTGGTCCAAAAGCGTTTTTGTACCCTTAATTCATTCTGCAGAGGTCCTTTATATGTATAAGAATTGGCACTGGAAATGAATACATGAGGTTGAACTCAGATCAAGCCCCAGCACCATTTAAATCTTATCTAACCCATAGACTAGAGAGCCAGTTTGATGCAGTGGTTAAGGCATCAGGCTAGAAACAGGGAGACTCTGAGTTCTATTCCCGCCTTAGGCACAAAGCCAGCTGGGTGACCTTGGGCCAGTCACTCTCTCTCAGCCCTAGGAAGCAGGCAAGGGCAAACCGCTTCTGAAAATCTTGCCAAGAAACTGCAGGGACTACTCCAGGCAAGGCGTGTGGGTGCACACACAAATCTTATGTTAAGTGGTGGCCATAAGGCTATAATTTTCTTCTTCTTTTCCCTCTGTCTATTCCTGGAAAAGGATGGGAATGGGATTTTTTAACCTTAAAAAATTAGGTAATGCTTTACAGATTCCCCAGGTCAGTTTCTGAGACAGCAATTGCAGACTGTTTGTCTTAGGATTCCTTCCCTCTGGCTTTTTAATTCTCTCCATGACCAAAAGGTTTGATAAGTAAAGTTTCTTCCCTGAACTCCTGCACACTGCAATCACCTTGTTGGAAAGAAACAAACAAGAGGTCTCGCCCATCAACCCCAGAACACTCCAATATATCAACCTCCTTGCATCTGATCTCCTGTGAAAACAGGGTTGGTGGGCTGAATATTGCTTGGCAGCCACATTCTTTGTGGAGACAAGTTAAAAGGTAAAGGTCCCCCCCCCGCACATTTGTGCAGTCGTGTCCGACTCTAGGGGCCGGTGCTCATCTCCGTTTGTTAGCCGAAGAGCCAGCGTTGTCCGAAGACGCTTCCACGGTCATGTGGCCGGCATGACGCGCGCGGAACACTGTTACCATCCCACCGAAGTGGTACCTGTTCATCTACTTGCATTTGCATGCTTTCGAATTGCTAGGTTGGCAAGAGCTGGAGCTAGTGCGGGAGCTCACTCCGTCACGCGGGGCTAGGGTCTCGAACCTCCGAACTTGCGATCTTCCAATCAACAAGCCTGGCGTCTTACCTGCTGAGCCACCACGCCCCTCAAGTTACAGACAAACAAAACAAACACATCTTTTTCTTGCAGGCTTGTAGGGCAGTCCCTTAGGTGTGTAAGCCCACCCTTTGGGTGCTGGCCCAGAGATCTGGGGGGAGGGGGAATGAGATATATGTCCGCCAACCTCCTGGGCGGGATGAATGCCAGAGTAGAGAGCACCTGATCGCATGGACAGAGTTGTGCCCTAACTCGCAGTTTGCAAAGGGTTTCAGCTCCTAAGTCAAGGGGGCTTTTTCTCAGTGTTGCCTTGACATGCGTGTGTTGACTTGTAGATGAAAGTTAGATTTGTCTGTTTAGAGACACTGTTTGACTTCATTGGTTCAGAAAATAAGACAAAGGTCGAGAAGGGAGACTTTGCTGGGGGAGGAACAGACATTCCTCTCTCGAGTTACATGGAGTGGCTTAGTTTAATAGTAAAACAGACCATGTAGGGCTAACCTTAACATCAGCAGTTGCTTAAGTGAACTCTGGAGAATTCATATGAAACGCGGCTACCCAAAGCTACCCAGCTTGTAGGCCTGGCCCTGCTGAAATGCATTTCAGTTGCAAGTTGGTCACTCTTTTTTCCTTTGCAAAGGTGATTCAGACTGGGGAGTGCCAGGGGCCAAAGGCTCCTCCTCGGGTTTCACCATAGATAAGACATCTAGCAGTCCTTTGCATGTTGATTCAAGATGATCAGTGAGCTTGCGGGGCCAGCAACAGTGCTCAGAATTGCAGCGAAGTAACTCAAGGGTTTCTTTAAATGAATGCATTTCTACTCACTCAGTTGTGCAATTTCTGGCAAGGGGCTACAGTTTCTTTTAACACTGGTAAGAAAAGGAGTGGCAGGTAATCCTAGACAGACAGGTGGTTGGTAAAGCAAATCAATGAGTCATTATGCAAAGGAAAAAAGAAGACTTCGAGCAGCTTCTAAGTCACACCTGAGCATGTATAACTGAGTGATTCAGTGGGTGTGACCCCCAAGTATCCCAAGAAGCAACACCTCCAGGTGAAATGCATTTCAGGAACAGAAGACTTCAACAACCTCTAAGCTAAAAGACTTGGGTTGCAACATTTTTGTTGAATGATCAGGTCTGCTTTCTCCAATCTGCCATCGCTCTGATGCGTTGAGACGGCTATGTCCAGAATTCCCAGCCAGTGCAGTGATTTGGGTAAAAAAGAATTGGGGCTTTGACTGCATGGCCATGGCTGCCATCTTGACTTTTTGGCACCCCCCACCCCTATGGACACTCCCACTGAAGCACTCAAGAGTGCAGGAAGCTGTAGTCGTCAGGATGAACTGATGAAAAGTACTTGTGATGATCAGATCGATCTTTTGGTGGCTAGAGAACAAAATCCAGGGGGATCTGTCAGAACCCAAACCCATCTGGGCTTATTCAAATTCAGTCTGTTTTCCCCCTATTCTGGAGATGTGTTGGGGGGAATGGAGAGTTTCAGATTAAAAGTTTCCATGCTTTTGGAGTCCAGTAGTGCAACAGCAAGGACTGAAATTTTTGAACGGCACCTCTGTGGGAAGGCAGACCTCCTCCTCAGCTGTGACCTTGGCCCCCTAGATTGCCCTCCCAAGGGGAGTATAATTCCTCCCTAATAAAGCAGTGAGAACTAATACGGAATGATTTCCTGCAATTTTACCAGACTTTGGAAATGGGACATAACTTGGTACTGGTCAAGTTCCTGAAATTCATAATAAAGAAAAGCCAGGAAGCTTTTAGGTCTTTGGACTGCAGAGATATGCTTGCAAATACGTGCTAATTCTTGCTCAGAATTCAGCGTCCCCATCTCTCTCATCGTCTCTTGGGCCGGACTTGGCGGAGGCAGCGTTCTTGCGGACTTGGTGGTGGCTTGCCTTTGTTTCAGGATCAGGGCTGGGCCTCATCAAACCCATGAGAGCTATTCATTTATATCGCTCAAAAGCCTAATCGACCTTAACAGAGTGATTGTCAACCTGAATAACACATTGTGCTTTACTGCCTGCTTTATTCATCCACATTCACTAATGCCTGGTAGATTTCATTTGTGTTCTTCTATTTCTATGGCTGCCCATTATGCCAAGGCGACTCTGGATGGTGAATACAGTTAACACTAGAAAATTAGATCCCATTGCTTCCAAGCCCTTCCCACTCTAATTGTAATATACTTGCCTTTTGTAACTGTATTTTTATGTAAGGGGTATTTGTTTTGATTTCAGGAGCTGCAGAGGAACACTTTGTGAGAATTTGGCCAGAAAATCCTGTGGTGGAATTCGGAGGTTCTCTTGTGCTAAACTGCAGTGCCAGTTGTGGAAATATTGGCCTTGAGACCGCCTTCACAAAGGTTCCCATTGGAGAGGGACCCAGTTGGAAAGCGTTTAATCTCAGCGATGTCAATCACTGGGCAGCCAGTCCATTGTGCTATGCTGACTGCGAGGATCCCCAGCCAAACCCAAAACCTGCACGTGCAACCATTACTATTTACAGTAAGTCACATGGGGACTGTGGCAGGTGGCGAAAAATATTGGGCACCTAAGAAGGGACTCTCTTTCCTTCTGTATGCTCAGTTCAAATTCAGCAGGAAGCCACACAAGAGAATGAGTCGCTCAGTCAACTAGAGTCAGACCTTAGCACTGCTGGCTGAAGTGGCTGTGGGTCAGACAACCAAGAGTAATGGACAACAGAAGCCAGAATAAAGGCAATTGACAAAGTTTTATTGAACAATTCTGGACACTTACGCAGGAGCGTTCTGTTCCGCACCAGCTGCAGTTGGTGCAAAGAGCAGCATGCGGGGCGCACCGTGGCAAGCCACCCTCGAGGGGCTGCTTTGTTGGGCAAGTTTTATAGCCCTTCAACCTATCTCCCCTCCCCCCCTTCCAGGGTTCCTTTTGGGAAAATAAGACAGGTAATAGTTGCATAGTTTGCATTGTTAAGTCTTTAGGGAAATAAGTCAGGAGAATGCATGGTCAAATATTGCGGAATTGACAAGGGAAGGTTACATATTATTGAGGATTAGCTACATTACTGAATGTCTAGCACAGAGCTTTCCAAACTTTTCATGTTGGTGACACACTTTTTAGACATGCATCATTTCGCGACACACTCTTACAGCAGGGCATCATTTCGCAACACACTGTTACAGCAGGGCACAAGGCAGGCACTAGGACCTGCGTGGAATCCTGGCAGGGCTCGGAGGCAGCAGCAGCCACGACACACCCAGACACTGCAGCCGACACACTAATGTGTCCCGACACACAGTTTGGAAAGCTCTGGTCTAGCAGAGGGCTTTCCAAAGTTTTCCCGCCATTGGTGTGTCGCCGCGGGAAAACCCGGAAGTGCCACCGTTGCAGCAGTGCACAAAAACCCGGAAGCGCTGCTGCCGCTTTCGAGTTTTTGCGCGCCGCCGTTGGTGTGTCGCCGCGGGAAAACCCGGAAGCACTGATGATGATGAGCGCTTCCGGGTTGTGTGGCGACACGCCAGACTGTGTGTGGCGACATACTTTTGTGTCATGACACACAGTTTGGAAAGCTCTGGTCTAGCAGGAATGTGGGCACCTAGCAAAGGCAAAAGCTGGAAATAATTATCTAACTGGGGTAAGCAAATAGGAAGAGACCAGCTGGCCCAAGCAAGTATTTGGGTGCTAATTATAGGTATGGTTCAGTCATAGGACATTTTGGCTACAGGAAGTTACCTACAGAATCCAGCTGTTGGTCCATCTAGCCAAACAATCTGTGTGCAAGGCCATAGGAAGGAACATGGCATTCTGTTTCAGCAGAGCTTTCCAAACTTTTCATGTTGGTGACACACTTTTTAGACATGCATCATTTCGTGACACACTCTTACAGCAGGGCACAAGGCAGTCACTAGGAACTGCGCGGAATCACAGCAGGTTTGGAGGCAGCAAGGCACAAGGCAGGCACTAGGACCTGCGCGGAATCACGGCAGGACAGGTTTGGAGGCAGCAGGGCACAAGGCAGGCACTAGGACCTGTGCGGAATCACAGCAGGTTTGGAGGCAGCCAGGCACAAGGCAGGCACTAGGACCTCTGCGGAATCCTGGCAGGGCTCGGAGGCAGCAGCAGCCGCGACACACCCAGACACTGCAGCCGACACACTAACGTGTCCCGACACACAGTTTGGAAAGCTCTGTGTTTCAGTAATTAATTTTCATGAAAATTGAAAAAGTTTGGGTTTTTTGGCACCAGTTGAACTTCTTTTTATTTATAGGCCTTTGAATTCTTGATGTTTTGTATTTCAGTCTGTTCTCCAAGTAATTGCTGCTTCAGCGTGAGCTCAGACTGTTTTCTGCTGTTTGGCTTGAGGAAACCTTCCCCAGTGGAAGAGCAACTTCTGATTTTAACCACACAAATGCTAAACTTGGGGAGGGAAGATATCTCTGTCTGCAGGCAGATGGAAAGGGACGTCTCCTCCCTTCCATTTGCTCAAATAATGGTCCTCCTCTCCAGGCAAAGCTGTCCCTGGTTCATGAGATTAATTAAAAGTGGCTTGAGAAATGTGCAGTTCAGCGTGTTGTGGGAAATCCAACTCTTGCATTAGCTTCTTGGGTTTGACATGATATGCAAGAAAGGAAGGACTTGTACTTGAAAATAATGGACTTCTCATCAGTCAGTCTTTTGGTGCCTATTAGATACAAGAGACAAGATGTTTCCCTTGGTGGAAGCTAAGGCATGTCATCCACTGCCCCTTATAGGTGTGTAGAGATCAAACTTTTGACCTAGGATGCACAGGAAAATATACATATGGAAAATTTTATTTCCATCGAACAAAGAACAGAAAAGCCAAGCTATTGCTTGTTCATCTCTCCTAGCACATGCTAATCAAACAAAGTTGATTTAGAACTTTTTATTTTATTTCAGAACTTCCAGAGAGTATTGAGATGGATCCAGTACCAGAAATGGAGGTGGGCAAGCCATATAACTTGACGTGCCGGGTTTCTGGTGTAGCCCCCATCCAGAACCTGACTGTGACCTTGTTGAAAGGGGCAGAGCAACTTCTGGTGAGGACCTTTGAGAACGAGACTACACATGAAGCTGGTCCTGTTGTGGCGAGCCATCGCATTATAGCTCAGCAAAGTGACCATAACAAGATAGTCACCTGCCAAACATCCCTGGATCTGAGACCAAGAGGGCCATTCCTGAAAAACACCTCCCACGGCATGTCATTAAGGAGTTTCGGTGAGATCCCATCCATTGCCCCAGTTCTGATTTGGATATTGTTTATAAGCTTTGATTTATACAATAAGTTCCTTCTCTTTGCCTAAATGCACAGCTAAGGACATGCCACACCATGTGGCTTCGGAGCATGATCATTCCTCATTGGGGGAGTTGAGAAGAAATTTTTGTCTTCTCGGATTACTTTTATACAAAAAAAAGTTGGTCCACCCATTTATGCTGATCCGACTGTTTTGATTTTTGTTTGCGTAGATTTGACGTCCCCTACAGTTGCTCCAGCACTCACCCCCTGAGAGGCTAGAGAGAGAGAGTACTAGTGTGGCTGTGATTTCTTTTGCAATAACTGGCATGGTTTCTATTACTTCCTTGGCAGATTTTGCAGATGCTCCCCAGCTCCACGCTGACCTGTCCTTAGAAGCTGGGACCGAGATGAAAGTGACGTGCGATGCACCTGAGGTTTCCCCAGCCGAAGAGGCCGTGTTTCATCTGTGGTTTGCAGGGCAGCCTCTGAGCTTCAACACCAGTGCGATGGGGGGCGTAGCAAGTGCCCAGGCTGTGGTGACCTCTTCCTCAGTTGGAGAACATGAGTTGACCTGCACGGTCTCTCTGGGGCCAGTGACCAAAAACGTGAAGGAGACGGTGAATGTGTTTGGTGCGTCTCATATCTCTAATTATTAACACAGAGAGATTTAGAAGAGTGGGTTTCCTTCCGTCTGTTTGAACAAACTTAAAAAGAAGTTAGAAATTAAATTGCCTTCTTTTGAAAAACAAAACTTCCGTAATGGATTGGATCAGTCTAAGTAACTGAAGTGAGAGCCCTTTGAAACCAATGGAGTTGAAGAGATAGGTAATTTATCCCAGTTATATTTTCACTGAGACCCAAGAACAGCTATTTTAGGGTGAACCATACCAATATTCTTATTCAAATTAAATATATACAGAGCTTAGATCTGACATAAAGCCATTAGAAAGAATGAAGCATGGAATGTGATGCCAGGATTTGGAAAAGCTGATTGCAAATGCTGAGAAGCAGCTTCCATAGAAGATGGTTAGTCTCATTTTCCCTGCTTCCAGTGCCCCTGCGTTCCATAAAGATCTTACTATCACTTTGTTTTTACTGTATTGTGTTTTGACATGTATAGATTAAAGAGGCCCATATGTCTTAACCAAGTAGAGAATGCACAAATTGAAAGAAATAGCCACTCTCATCCGCTTCACTTCTTTGGAACATCTAGTATCCAGCCATTAACAAATGTGCTACTTCTAAAATATGGCCTGTACCCAGGTTTCAGTTTTCCTTACAAGACCCTGAGATGAATGTGGGCTGTGAGAGAGTGTGAAGGTGGAAGTCGCTCACTAAGCCTCTATGGTTGTGGATGGACTTGAACCTTGGCCTCCCCTCCCCTAGTCTTTAATCACTGGTTTTCATGTCTAGGATGGGAGAGAGAGAGAGAGAGAGAGAGAGATTTAAATAGCCTTTAACCAGCATTTTTTCTAACTGTTTTCACTAATCATTTTATAACCATCTGCGTACATTATCAATGCTCTGCTCTATTTCCTCGCAGCTTTACCAAAACCCATCTTGCAGATTGAGAATTCAGAAGCTCTCGTCAATCAAACGGTGAAGATTACATGTGGTGCTGATGGCAATGCATCCCCCGGTTTCAAAATGCAGATCAGGGATGCTGTGAACATCTTAGCATCCAGCAACCAAGACCAACGTATCCTGCAGCATGCAGTGATCACGCAGGAAGAGGATAATGGGAGGGAATTCATCTGCCGAGTAACCCTGATTGTTGATGGGCACACCAAGGAAAGACACATATCCCAAAAGCTCACTGTCTTCTGTGAGTAGAGAAAAATATACATCATATTTTATTCCTAGAGATTTAGTACTCTTTACTTCAAACAGTGTGGCCACAAATTTTGCAGTTAGGGTGAACTTTGGAAATTGGGTACCATTGCATATATTTATGTAATCCCAGCTCTCTGCATCCCAGAAGGGGGATGGGAGAGCCAGTTTGGTCTAGTGCAGTGCTTTCCAAAGTCCCGCCATTGGTGACACACCAACGGCGGTGGCGGCACGGGGATGTGCGCAACGGCGGTGGCCTCATGTTTCGCGCTAAAACCCAGAAGTTTGGAAAGCCATGGTCTAGTGGTTAAGGTGCTGGGCTAGAAACCAGGAGTCTGTGAGTTCTAGTCCCGCCTTAGGCGTGAAAGCCGGCTGGGTGACCTTGGGCCAGTCACTCTCAGCCCTAGGAAGGAGCCAATAGGAAACCAGGAGACTCAGAGTTCTAGTCCCGCCTTAGGCATGAAAGCCGGCTGGGTGACCTTGGGCCAGTCACTCTCTCTCAGCCCTAGGAAGGAGCCAATAGGAAACCAGGAGACTCAGAGTTCTAGTCCCGCCTCAGGCATGAAAGCCGGCTGGGTGACCTTGGGCCAGTCCCTCTCTCTCAGCCCAACTCACCTCACAGGGTTGTTGTTGCGGGGAAAATAGGAGGAGGAAGGTGTATTGGGTATGTTCCCCGCCTTGAGTTATTTATCAAAAATAATTATTATTTATAAAAAATAATAAAGGCGGGATAGAAATAAAATAAAATAAATAAAGTGGATGTTTCTATCACCCAGTGGTTCCTTTCCTATAAGTACACACCTAGTGTTCTTCTTGTCCTTCTAACTGTGGTTGTGCAGGGAATGTTGTTTATTTGTTTGTTAAATTTATATAGCTGCCCATCTCAATTCTGTGACTCTGGGTGGCTATATAAATTTAACAAAGAAATAAACAACAACATTCCCTGCACATCCACAATGGAGCCATCAGGAGGATTAATCTCTGACATCCAAAGCAATTGGTCCCATTGCTGTGTTGTTTTTGTTTTTGTTTTTCAACAACATCAGTAATACATTTTCTCATTTTCCTCAGTACTCTAGGAGGTACTTATACCCCTTTATGTTCTCAACTTAACTGGTTATTTAAATCTATCAAGGTTGTGAGAAATAGGAGCTACTGGCTTCTGTGATGCGTTTCATGCTGCGGATGCGATATACTTGGTCTTCCTTGATGCATGGGGTCTTACACTTGCACAAAATGAACCGCCTCTTTCACGAGCCAATCAGGAATAGGCTCCTGAGCCAGGAATGGGATCCTGAGCATGTGCTGCTTTAGAGAGGTGTTTGAAGCAACCCTTGAAAGATTTGCCTAATCTTTGCAGAATTTACATTCTGATATAATGTAAGAGTGATGATCAAATGTTCCATAATTTTAAGAGGACTAAAAGCAGTGGTTGATCCTTCTCCTTGTGCCATTTTCTCCATCTGCCCAAAGCAGCCATTTATTGACCAAGGAAAACCATAAAAAATGCATGTTGGGTGCTCCATTTGGATTAGGAAAAATCACACAGGGGAGTTTAAAAAAATACGTATTTGCCTCAGCACTGCAGTCCTCACCTAATCCTGCATTCTGTGGTTGCTTTTAGCATTTTTGGAAATGGCAAGAGACTCAAAATATTATAGTTTATGACTCAAAATATTATAGTTTAATTGTCCCTCAGGTAAAAACAGATTCCAGTATTTCTGAGGATACAGTATGGCAATTTTGTCCATGGGGCTTGGGTGTGTACAAAGTGTGTACAAAGATGCTGTAAGATGAGGGGAGTGGTGCGCAAATTAGCCTTGGGATTCCCAAGCTTTGTTACTTGCTGCTAAATTCTGCCTTGGAGGCCACGCTCCACACTGTGTAGCAGCATGGTTGCATCCATGTAGATTCCACGATCCACTGAGAATGCACATTGTATAAACTGCAGGAAGTTGTCACCAACTCTCCTGCAGTTTTGCAATACAAACATGCTTCATTTCATCCATTATTACCAGTGAAAATAACCACATTTGCTTCTCCATTCTAGATGGGCCCCGAATTGATGATTCCAACTGTCCCCATACGCTGACCTGGAAGGAGGGAAGTTTGACATCATTTACCTGCTCAGCCTTGGGAAACCCCAAACCAACTGTTCAGTGCTGGAAAGATGGGAGATCTTATAACATTGGGGAACCACAGCTGGTCCAGAGAGAGCATGATGGCATCTATCACTGTAATGCTGCCAACCAGTATGGCTCTGACGTTAGAGATGTGACTGTACATGTTGAATGTAAGTTAACCCCTTGACCTAAAGAACAACAAGAATGGCCACAGTCTTTGGTCTTGTAACTACCAGCCAAATCTACATTTAACTTTATTTGTCAAATAGTGAGTTATAGCCTTAACCCAGTGAAACAAACTGATAGGAATTTTGGCCACCTCAGCCCTTAGTGCCATTTCCATCTATGGCCAATCAAGAAAAAGTGGAAATGGTTCTTGTGCTAAGCAAAGATTCATTGTAAAATAGTGAAGAGACTCCGTTTAAGAAGGGTTTAGAGAGGGGGGGGGAGCTGAAGGCAGTCTCCTATGCCAACAACCCCCAGCCTGCTCATTCAATTGTCCTCCAATAATTTGCCATAATCTTTATATCTCCTTTCTCCAACCTGGTGCCTTCAAGTGATATTGAATTTCATCTCCAGTAATCTTTAGCCAATAGGATCTGGTTTTGCAATTAAGCCTCTATGCATGTATTTCCACTTTAATGCATCTGCTTCAATATCTTAGTATAGCAGGAGGAATTTCATGGAAGGACGTGTTGGCAGAGATTCAGCATTAATAGCATTAAACAGTATCAAAGTTGGGGGACTCAGCAGAAGTTTGGAAAGCAGAGACAGGACTAGGAGAGCTATGACATATTTTGCTGTATAGTTCTTGGAAGAAACGTCTTCCAGGATCAACACTGGCATGTTTTGCATTTATCATTTAGAAAGTGAAAGTCTTTCCTTTCAGTGACCCTATATACTACCAGTTCTTCTGAACCCTCTCTCTCTTCCCTGTATTCATCCCTACTTTCTTTTTTTCTGCCCTTTCTCGTCTGCTGGCAGGTTGCTCTCTTGCTACTGCACATTTATTAGACACCCTGAAACATGTCTGTCTGCATCCTCTGTTGAAAAAAAACGGTCTCTTAGTCCTTTCATGCATTTCAACGTTTGCCCATTGTCTCTCCTTTGATCAAAACCCCTTG
Organism: Charina bottae; assembly: GCA_023362775.1. Classification (NCBI taxonomy): domain Eukaryota; kingdom Metazoa; phylum Chordata; class Lepidosauria; order Squamata; family Charinaidae; genus Charina; species Charina bottae. Next base: position 10,737,085 of record JALMGJ010000021.1, on the reverse strand, counting down.
AGTGTAGCTTTTGCTCACTTTCTTCCCCATCAATATCACATGCCTGTTTCAATGGGGCTTTCATGTGGGGAATTCTACCAAGCTGACTTAGACACATGTTATAATCAATCTCCTGGTGGCCAAGACAAACCACCTAAATTCAGTGCTGGTATTATCAAATTATCTGCTATATATCTGTAGCTTGAATCATGTCAACTGGATTTCTATTTTCTCAGTGGAAACGTTTCGCTCCTTATCCAAGAAGCTTCTTCAGACTGAAGAAGCTTCTTGGATAAGAAGCGAAACGTTTCCACTGAGAAAATAGAAATCCAGTTGACATGATTCAAGCTACAGACAATTCCACCTGGATGACTGAGAACCTTCATCGACATATCTGCTATATATGTTACCTTGGACCATCAATATTATTTTCCTACCTGAGTTCCCTTAGTAATATCAGAACTCCTCTCCAGGGGTTTCACACCTATTTATCTCAGTGCTCCTTCTCTGTTATGTGTAATCGTTCCATCTCCCCATTATTTTTTTTCTTCGTCAGTGGGTGTTCCTTAGGACTCAGTTCCTCCTTTATTTGCTCTTCCTCCGGGTCCTTTGATTCTTATTTTCAATTTAATTATCGTGTATATGCTGGCAAAATCCAGCTGTATTCCTCTGTCCCTGTTCTGGATGACATAGTATGAGCATCCTCTTCTAAATGCCTTTGTAGGGTCTTGGGCTGCATAGGTTCCTACCACGAGAAACTAAACATGGACAAGGCAGAGATTGCTATGTTTCTTCCTGATTGTCCCACCTTCCCTCTTTCTTTTCCCATCTTCTGTTTTTCCCCTCAGTGGTGAGGAACCTAGGAGTCCAAATTAATGAGAGACTTTCCTTAAAGACCTTCATCAAGAAAACCATCCACATTTGTAGTTTTCATTTAATCAATGACTGTAGGATCCATTGGTTCACCACTAAAATGAGACAGTAGCCAGTCATCTCACATTTGGATGATTGCAGCAGTATGGATTTACCTGATACCTCTCTCTATCACCTGATCCAGTTCTAGAATTGTGCTGTTCACACCATTCTGGACATTCTTTAATTTATCCCTAATTCCTACATTGGCTGGGTGTTCATTCAAGGTACTAGTTTAAGTTGCCGGTGTTAAGTTGCTATTATGCATTGGCACACCCTATATTTCTTTTAAAAATGCTTGTGGCTCCTGTATCAATACAGGTAGTCCACCTATGGTAATTGGGACCAGGAACTCTGTAGCTAAGTGATGCGGTTGTAAGGCGCGATGTCATGTGACCATGCTGCGATACAGCGGTAGTTCCAGCAGTCCCAGTTGCCATTGTTAGGAGAATCAGGTCACATGATCATCATCTGCAACCTTCTGCTGGCTTCCCCATTAGCTTTGCTTGTCAGAAGCTGGCAGCAAAGGTTGCAAATGGTGATCACATGACCGCGGGATGCTGCAACGTTGTAATTGTGAGCCAGTCGCTGAGGACGCGTCGTAAGTACCCCTTGTTCAGTGCTGTCATAACTTTGAACAGTCGCTGAACAAGTGTATGTTAAGCGAGGATTACCTGTAAACCTGAGCTGATTGTCAAGATAGGACTGGCTCATACCTCCCTATACTAAAGTAGCCATATCATGGTTAAGAGTTTTTTCCCGTCTAGTTCCAGTTCTCTGGAACCAACTTTCATCAGACTGCCTGGAGTCTTAATTTAAAAGGCACTGAAAATATTTTTCTCTTATGGGCTTTTGGAGTTGGCTTAAGCATCAACTCTTCATGCAAAATTCTTACTGTGGTTCAGATATACTGTAAGTACCAATGATGGTTTTAAATGCTATGGGCCTTTAGCTTAGTGAAGCTTTACCATTTAAGCTGTGTTCTCAGATTGGAATGTAGTATATTAATGTACCAAATGGTTGATGTTGTATTTTATCATTTTGTACCACGCTTCAAAAAGAACTGCTACTACTACTGCCTAGGTGGTAGAATTGTAGTGCTGTGGAACTATTAGATTCCAAATTTTAATGCATTTGTATTTTCCTTTCACAGCTTCTCAACCCATTGGCCTTATCATTGGCTGTGTACTTGCTGTACTGGGGGTTATTGCTTTGGGGACTGTGATAGCTTATACAGTATACTATAATAATCAAAGGATTGGGACCTATCATCTGTGGAACCGAGGGAAGCAGCCACAATCACCACAAGCTGTTGGAAACTCTGTGGAGCAAAGCTTCCTGAATGGCAATGCCAACGTCTGAGCAGACCTGTGTTTACTACAAACTGAAGAACAACTTGTCCCAATGCCCACGAGACTGTAGCTATGTTCGTGGTTCATCACTCTACTTAGCTGCAGAGGAAGATGATGATGATGATGTGCCATCAAGTCATTGTCAACTCTTAGCGACCACGTAGATAGGTTTTCTCCGTGATGTGGAGGAAGAGATATGGGAAGCTGTTCTTCAGCTCCTGAGCATCTGATGGACAGTGCTTCAACTGGACTTTGCCTTAGGACTTTGGGTGATGATGGTAACTTCTGCACTTTCAAACAGTGAGGGGTTGTACTTGTGCCTCCTGTCCTTTACTGAAGACCTCCTCTACCATCTAAGTGGACATCCAGACTTTTGCTCCAGAAGGCAATCAGGAAGCTAAAGATGGTCTAAAAGCCTTTGGGCTACCTCCAGTGGGAGGCATTCCTGGGAAACCAGTAAGTAGTACTGGAACAGGAAGAGGGCATCTGCAACCCACCAGCTTGGGCTCTTCCTACAACAATGGTCAACTTAGCCGTAGCGCGTAAAGCATCTTCCAGATTCCTCCTCATACCATTAGACTGAAAACAAATCCATAATCACATGCGGCATGGTAAAATCCTTTCCTGTTTTTGCAAATTTGCACTTGCAAAATTTTCACAGCACATGCCAGAAACTCTAAGAGTGTCTTTCTGTTTTTAAATCCTGGTACGGGAATTCATGATGATCAAGTTGCCACATTCCGTAACTCTAAGTTAACTCTTATTTCCAAATGCCGGGAAGTTTGGCCTACATCCAGATATCCCTGCAGTGCAAGGATAAAGGACAAGCCTTTCCCAATGGTGGTTTCTTTTACTTCACAACTCGGCAAGTCTTCTAAGCTTCTCATGTACTTGCTTGGTTTTACATCTGTGTTTTATTGTTGGGAGAAGAAAATGATGCTGTGGAGGTAATAGAACTGAATAAGGAACCTAAATAATAAAGTTAATGTATTTTTTTAAAAAAAATATTGTGTAGTAGAAGGAAAGTGTTCCTTGCATCCTACAGGGCCTCTGTGCTGAGTGAGTTGTGTTCCCAGGAATATAGGAGAGACGGTGAGGGCACTATTTCTGCTCTGCTGCCAGGGTCGTGGTTCACATTCTTATACAAAAAATAGTGCAACCTGAATAAAGAGTGTACAGGAGAAAGAGATCATTCCGTATTTATAACTGGGTGAAAGGGAAAATAATTTCATTTTTCCAAACCAATAAAGCTCACGAGAGTTCTGCAGGCTGTTCTTCTTAGTCTGCCAGCGTCTCAGCTCTCCCTACTCTGTTCCTGGGCTGGGGCCTTGGGAGTCTAGGCATTTCTAAGCAATAGCATTTGTAGAAGCCCCACTGAAAGCAGTGTGCAGCCTTAAAGGGGCATTCCAGCATCCCTTCTTGATTTTGTCAAGGAGATCCAAGTCTGGTTTGAATCCTCCTTCATGGTCATCCGGGAGGAGAAAGTGTCTTGAGGAAGAGGGGTGTTTTTTGCAATGTAGGCTTAAACACTGGGTAAGTTCACCAGATGTTGGACAGCCATCTGGCAGGGATGCTTTGATTTGCATCCTGGCAGTGAGCAGGGGTGGATCTGATGGCCTCAGTGACTTCCAGCTCTAGGACTTAGAGCAGTGGTTCTCCGTTGGTTGCATGCAAAGTACAGATGGGACTTAGAAGTAGACTGTATGTGGGCAACATGCTAACTCATTGAAACTTCAAGCCCTCAAAATGACTATGAAAGACAAATATGACCACAGAATACCTGTCAATCAATCAATCAATCAATCAATCAATCAATCTATCTATTTACTTACTTACTTACTTACTTATTTTTATAAATAACTCAAGGCAGTGAACATACCTGATACTCCTTCCTCCTCCTATTTTCCCCACAACAACAACCCTGTGAGGTGAGTTGGGCTGAGAGAGAGTGACTGGCCCAAGGTCACCCAGCCGGCTTTCATGCCTAAGGCAGGACTAGAACTCTCAGTCTCCTGGTTTCTAGCCTGGAGCCTTAACCACTAGACCAAACTGGCTTTCTTGGGGGGGGGGGGGAAAGGCTTTTTGTTTCTATCATGCTGGGACCCAGATTCCTTGACAGAAAGACTGATGGACCTTAAGATACAGAAGGCTGAGAACCACTGATTTTAGAGTGTAATACTCTTTTGTGAGAAAAAGAAAATGCAATCACACATGTTGAAGGACTGTTCTTGGACAGAAAGAAATACATTTGTGCCAGAAGAGATGCCTGTGCAAAAGAGTAACTTTTTCTGTGGAGTCCTTGGTGCTCTCTAAGCCTTGTTGTTTTCTTGCAGACGTTTCATTGCCAGGCTAGGCAACATCTTCAGTGCAAAAAGGGAGTAGGACTTGCTCTCTGTTTATATACCATAGCTTCTCCTGCTTGTGTTGGTGGAGGTGTTGTTCTCTCCTTAGTAGTTCCTTGATTGGGCTGTTGTTTGCTACTTGGTTGATTGACTTGGTTAATAGACTGAGTTATAGTTCCTTGATTAGGGTATATTGTGCTGTTTGATTGTTCCTCTGGTGCTAATCCTGGTGTTAATCTTTGCATATCTGGGTGATGATTGCTGGCAAGGAGGTGTTCTGGTCTTCTGGCTTTTCTATTGTCTCTTATGAATGGTATGTAAATGTTGTTTACCTCTATGTGTCTATTGATGGCTACTTTGTCTGAGTGCCAAGATATGCAAAGATTAACACCAGGATTAGCACCAGCGGAACAATCAAACAGCACAATATACCCTAATCAAGGAACTATTAACTCAGTCAATCAACCAAACAGCAAACAACAGCCCAATTGAAGAACTCCCAAGGAGTAAACAACACCTCCACCAACACAAGCAGGACAAGCCAGGGTATATAAACAGAGAGCAGGTCCCACTCCCTTTTCACACTGAAGATGTTGCCTAGCCTGGCAATGAAACGCCTGCAAGAAAACAACAAGGCTCAGAGAGCACCAAGGACTCCACAGTTCAACCCTGAGCTACAAATATTCTCTTCGATCTCCTCTTAATGAATGGGTGAGATGCCGTGATGGGCCAGGCAGGAACAGGATGACCTTTGGCCATTCATTTCAGCTTGGAGAATGAAAGGGATGTGATCATACGAGCACCTATGTCCAGCCCGGGGGAAATGGGTGACTGTCCTCCCTTCCCCTTTTAACATGCCATTGAAGTCCTTTAATTCTGAAATACGAGGACTTGAAAGAGGAGGGGGCTGGAAGCCATGAGACAGCAAGGCCTTTGAGAAAGAGGATGGAACATGCTGGTTCCCAGTGGTGGGGCTCCAGGAACAGTGCCCAGGCATTCAGCCCACACTCCGACTATGTCTGTACCTTGGAGTGGAGGTTGCTGAGTTGCAACATGCAGCGAAATCTCTCCGCTTCCTCCCAGGCTTAGTCCCTTATTTGTTACCCTGAGAAGAAGAAAAATATCTGGATGTTTGAAAAGAACTACTGCAAGCTTTTTAGGTTCAAGGGAAAGGAAAAAAAGGCAGATAAAAATATGGGTGATTTTGGAGTCACGTGTAGACCAAGTTGCACTGGTGGACAGAATAATGGTGAGCCTTTGAAACAGGAAATGCTTACTTGCTTATCAAACATGCACATTACTACTTAAAATGTGAAACAGGTATCTTAAGACATAAGATGGCAATATTTGATCTATTCATGGAATATAAAAATACATTTTTATATACTCTGTGTGTGTGTGTGTGTGTGTATATATATTATTTTATATATATACATATATATATATATTTCAAACACAGAAGCACACTCACACACACAATGCACCAAAAAAATTGAAAGTGCAAGTTCCTTTTTCTTAAGTTTTAAAATGGAGGTGGTTAGCGTGGGAAAGCAAAAAGTGAAACCATCAAGATTGCCCCAGGTAAAGGAACTTCGTTAGCATTTGAATTTTGATGTAGTATTGTATTTTTAGAGGTAATGGTTAGAAAAATCAAATGCTATGGCCACTTGACACGTAAAATGATATGAATAATGAAGGCTGGCACTGAAAGGGAGTATGTTGAGTTGAGAATGGCTGACCAAGAAAGGTTATTGAAAGAGTCAATCGCAGTGATGAAGAAAAAAGGTGATTTCTTGAGGGGAAAAACTAAGGCAGCCGAGGCCGGAAGAGGGCCAGAATGAGGAGGAAACAAGTATTTCCTGGAAGCTACATAAACACCGAGAGAGCTTGGCACACGTATTCGGTAAGTGTGCTTCCAGAAGCCACTTGCAGCTTTGACTGCAGGTGCTCGCACTGCCTCAGCTCCTCGCTTTCTTCAGCCCTTCGGACTGGTGTGGATTGACCTGCCTCTCTCCAGGAATCTACCCAGACCAGAACCCAACCCAAGAGACTGAGAGATCAACATGCAGAGATTTCTCCTCTTTCTCGCTGTAGGAGCCTGGGCTGTTACTCAAGGTAAGGAAGAAAGCCTCTCTGTTTCTCCTACTGCTCTGGTGCCTCCCTGAGTTTAATCAGATCCATTGATTCGCCCCATCTTAAACCATCCGCTCTTTCATCCTGCACCCTACTGAAGACGACAGAGGGCCCCAATGAAAGAACGTGGCCTTCTGCCCCAGCACCAGTGGAGGTCTGTGGGGTTCAAAAGGCCCGTTTTCTTTCCATTCCCAAGACCAGCGTTCTCCCAGGTGTCTCAGGGCAAGAGCATGAAAAGGAGACAAAGTGCTCTCCGAAGGAGCCTGATAAAATATAATTATCTTAAAGTGGGAGTGAGATGAATGTCCATATTGCACATTCCTTGGAACCGACTTGAGTTTCTGTATATACTTAGTAGCAAATCCAGGTTGGCTGCCATGTCAGGCTAATGCCAGACTGTTATTTGAACATGGAGGCTAGCAGGCAGAAATCCAAAGCTGCAGCTCTTTGATAAGCTGTTTTTATCACAGATGCTAGAAAAGGTGCAATAGAGCAGAGAACCATTGTAACCCACGTGTCTGAGTTTTGGCCCTTTGTACTTGACTTTGATCCTTCAAGCCCTCATACATATCAGTATGTAGAGGAACTTTAAAAGATAAAAACAATTGAAATCTGCTTCACAAAATGGCTGTCCTAGCTGTGTGGCTAGTCCTCAGAAAAATAAGTCTGGTGGTATCAGAAACCAGCAAAACATGTATTTCTCTTTCACTCTCCCCCAGCCCTAAGTATGGCTCTATAGTTTAATGTCTATGACAGCAGCCCCAAAACCTTTCCCTTTTTTTTTCAATAGTAAATTTTATTAGGTTTCAAGAAAAGAATAAAAACTACAAAAAACCCCCAAAAAACTACAAATAAAGAAAAAAAACCTTAAAAAGTGCAGGAACACAAGATAAATTGTTTTTAATTTACAAAAAGATGTGGCTTCCGACTTTTAACAGCAAGGATATACTTTTCCTTTTTAACTCCATTCACTTTCCTGCTTTATTTATTTATTTATTTACTTACTTACTTACTTACTTACTTACTTACTTACTGGTAAGAACTGAAAGAGAAACATGTGAGACCGCTTTGTGACGGGGTGCAGCAGGGCACCGGCTGAGACTTTCTCTCTATTTAGGCAATTGTTGGGAATCAAGGGCCAGCTGAACAGTCATTTCAGCCACACACATTCCACCCAATTTCTGCTCCAGCAGCATCCTAGCTCGGTATAATTTTTCTCTACTAATGGTCCATGAAACAGAAAGGGTGTGGAAATCCAAGCTACTGAACTAATACTTGGGATTAGATTTTAACCTGTTGCTTTGCAATGCAAATTCTCATTGTTTTGTATGATGGAAGATGTCTAGGAGAAGGGTATTGTCTTTTTTTTTTTTTAATCCGTTCAATCGCGTCTGATTCTCCGAGACTGCCTGGACAAGTCCCTGCAGTTTTCTTGGCAAGATTTTCAGGAGTGGTTTATCATTGCCTTTTTCCTTATGCTGTAATAAATAATAAAATCCCCTACTAAACTACTCAGAGCGCCAGTTTGGTGTAGTGGTTAAGGCACCAGGCTAGAAACCAGGAAACTGCAGCCAGCTGGGTGACCTTGGGCCAGTCCCCGGGCTCTCTCAGCCCCAGGAAGAAGAAGGCAAGGGCAAGCCACTTCTGAAAAACCTTGCCAAGAAAACTGCAGGGACTAGTCCAGGTAGTTGCCAGGAGTCAAACACTGACTCAAAGGCACAAAAAAGAAAGAAGAGAAGAGAAGAGAAGAGAAGAGAAGAGAAGAGAAGAGAAGAGAAGAGAAGAGAAGAGAAAGCTACTCAAGCAGTTTTAGATCAGTTTTACTCTTCCTGAACTGCAAATTCATTTCCATTCTCAGCTCAAGATTCATGAGAGGAAAAGGAGACAGTAAGAGTCCTTTCCTAACTCACCTTTCTATAGAGATGGTGAAACATCAGAAATGCTGTAAATGTTCCAAGCTGGGTGCAAAAAGAAGTTGGGATTTGTAATATTTCTATTTTGGAGAAAGGGAATGTCACCTGCCAGATCACTGCAAATAGGGGGAAGCAGGCCAGGCATTCAGGAGTCTGAAATACTCTGACCTACCGAGCTGCCAGTCCGACTTGGAGTCACCAGGTCCTAGCTCCTTTCGACCTTGTGTACTTCCAGATGGAGAATTCCTTAACATTATAGATAGTGAGTGAGAGACAGATACAAATGAAGAAAAAAGAAAAAGATAAATAGCATATGGCAACATCTGTGCTGTTTTAATAGTCCCTAATTGAGGCAGAGTGATTGCGCAGTAAAAGCATCATCAGAAAGGACCCCAAAAGAGAAAGGAAAAGATGGAACTGAAGGATGTCATTGACAATAACATCCCAGGAAGTCATTCTCAGAGACAATTGTCATGAGACAAATACCTAACTCATGAGCGTTTCAATTGGAGGTCATCCTTTATTAATGGCGCTATGGACTTTGAAGAAGCACGAGTACAGGGCGAAAAGGAGAAAAGAGCTAAAGGGAAGGCACGTCAGGCAAACCCTCATCATGACCGTCTCCCACCCGGAAACCTATGCCCTCATTGTGGGAGGTTGTGCGGATCCAGAATTGGCCTTTATAGCCACTTACGGATCCACCATTAAAATTTTACCTTTGGAAGACAATCTTACTCGGCTACGAGTGATCGCCAATGACCATGAATACCTTGGTGTCAGATTTTAAGTCTATATCACAAACAGCATTGTTTGGGGGAATCAGTTCCTTTTATTATCCTTTTGTTCTGCTGCCACTATTAAACCTCTTTTCTGTTTCAGTTCCCAGAATTCCCCAGCCTGGCTGGCATTGCTGGCTGGGGAATTCTGGGAGTTGAAGTCCACACATCTTAAAGTTGCTGAGGTTGAGAAACACTGCTCTAAGGAAAAGTAACTGGGTGGAATGTGGGGAAGATGCAGGGTAGCCAAGACACCTGGTTAACATAGGAATACATTGACTTTTATTAAATAACTTAAAAATACAATAGACTTTCAGTTAACCGGAACTCAAGCAACCGGCACTCTAAAGCAACTGGCAAAAAAAATCTGTATCTCTCTGCTGCCATCTAGTGGGTATTAGGGTTTAATAGTAACTCTCTTTTTTTAATATAAATTTTATTAGATTTTTAAATATACAAAGCTAAAAGTTAAGAATGAAACAAAAATAGAAATACAAATTAAAAAGAAAAGAAAAGTGCAGTAAAGAAAAAAAAAGAAAGAAAAAGACAAACATAGAAATTGGATAACCTCCGATCCATCTATGGTCATAAAAATAAAATAGATAGTTTGTTTTTACATGCTGGTTATTCATATAACATTCATATATTTTTCTTGTCTATTATATACTATTATATATAATCTAATCATCAAAACCCCATATTAGCTTTACTCCTCCTGCTTTTTGCAAATAGTCCATCAAAAGTTTCCACTCTTTAAGAAAGTAACAATTATATTATATAATACTTATATAGTATATTATTATACTAGGTAGGTACCAGCCTTCCAAATTACAGAGATATAAGCTTCATAGTAAGAAACTGGCAGGGCTTTATTTTCATAAAATGTCTGAAATATAGGAGCTACTTTCTCCTTGATTTTGTTTAAGCCATTCTATGGTTATCCCTTCTGTTCCAGGGGCCAACATAACATACCTATAATGTCACAGATTTTCTTTAACATTAGGTGTGCAGCCAACACACTTGACTGTACATCTGAAATTCCTGAAAGATGTATTATATTTTTAAAATTATCTATATGGTCACCAGCTATATATAAATTTTATAGCATTCTAAACCTTAAACATTAATTTCATGATAATTGGTCTATTTTGCTCCTGAAGAATCTCTTATTAAAGATATTATTTTACTTTGTTGCAAATGTTTCATACAAGAAGCCATTCATTTCCCAGGTTTTTCTCCCTGTTCCCAATACATTGGTTACATTGGTTTTTTAAAAAATATTCCGTGTCCAAAGAATACAATTGGTCCAACTCCAGGTTAGTAAACCTAAAAGCATGATATGCTTCCTGAATCTGTTTTGCAACATAGTCCTTGAATGCTTTTTTTTTTTTACTTCTAGTTCAATTTTTCCATGTTGTGATGCATGCATCTTTTTCTGCCAGGAGTAATAGGCTATTATCTTACCACAAATAAGTGCTTTAATAGTATCCTATACTATCCCCATGTTAGTGGAATCTCTATTTATTTAGAAAAAAAAATGCCTATATCTTTCTTTTGCTGTTCCACAAACTATGATTGTTTCAGCAAGGAAGCGTTAAAATACCATCTCCCATTAACTGGGATATTTTTATTCAAAGTCAATGACATTACCACGAGTACATGATCAGAAATTAAAACTGTTGTATAACTCATCTAAATTAGCCATGAAACATGACATTAAAAAATAACTGAGTCTTGAACATGTGCCATATGGGGTAGATAACATAGTATGTTGGAATTACGCAATATCCAGATCTCTACTAAATTAAATTCTTGGATTTATTTATTTATTTATTTATTTATTTATTTATTTATTAAATTTATATTAAATTTATATTACTGCCCATCTCCCCTATCGGGGTATATGTAAAGGATGTTGTGACTTTGGACATTCATTTTCTTTTTTGAAATCTTAGTCCAATCCAATAATGGTTCTAAAACTAAGGGCACTTAAAACTACTTTTTGCTTGACCAGTACAGGCCACAACTGCTTTGAGGGCCACACTGGTTACCCTTAGTTTCTGACTGCAACTTGGAGGGCTCTTGTCACCTTCAAAGCCTTCATTATTCAGCACCTGGATGTCTGTGGGTCTGCCTGCTCCCGGCAGTCTCTGCCTGTCCTTTGAGATCTAGAAGAAAAGGCTCCCTCTGGATCCCAACCCTTAGGGCAGAGCTTTCCAAACTGTGTGTCGCAACACGCTAGTGTGTCGGCTGCAGTGTCTGGGTGTGTTGCGGCTGCTGCCGCCTCCGAGCCCTGCCAGGATTCCGCGCAGGTCCTAGTGCCTGCCTTGTGCCTTACTTCCTCCAAACCTGCCCTGCCAGGATTCCGCGCAGGTCCCAGTGCCTGCCTTGTGCCCTGCTGCCTCCAAACCTGCCCTGCCAGGATTCCACGCAGGTCCTAGTGCCTCCCTTGTGCCCTGCTGCCTCCAAACCTGCCCTGCCAGGATTCCGCACAGGTCCCAGTGCCTGCCTTGTGCCCTGCTGCCTCCAAACCTGCCCTGCCAGGATTCCACGCAGGTCCTAGTGCCTGCCTTGTGCCCTGCTGCCTCCAAACCTGCCCTGCCAGGATTCCACGCAGGTCCTAGTGCCTGCCTTGTGCCCTGCTGCCTCCAAACCTGCCCTGCCAGGATTCTGCGCAGGTCCTAGTGCCTGCCTTGTGCCCTGCTGCCTCCAAACCTGCCCTGCCAGGATTCTGCGCAGGTCCTAGTGCCTGCCTTGTGCCTTGCTGCCTCCAAACCTGCTGTGATTCTGTGCAGGTCCTAGTGCCTGCCTTGTGCCTTGCTGCCTCCAAACCTGCCCTGCCAGGATTCCACGCTGGTCCCAGTGCCTGCCTTGTGCCCTGTTGTAAGAGTGTGTCGCGAAATGATGCCCTGCTGTAAGAGTGTGTCGCGAAATGATGCCCTGCTGTAAGAGTGTGTCGCGAAATGATGCATGTCTAAAAAGTGTGTCACCAACATGAAAAGTTTGGAAAGCTCTGCCTTAGGGAATGGCCTCTGCAGGGATCCTGGGGCTGGGCTGTCTCAGTCATTGCCTGACTTCTCTAGGACAACATTCCTGGCCTGATATCAGATGGGCCACAACTCTGTTATCTTTCTGTGGAGCTATTAAGACTTGGTTGTTTCAACAGGCCTTTGGGTCCTGGGGTTTGTTTCTTCGTCCTTTGAGGATGATTGCTGACCTGAGCTATGGATGTTCCTCAGAGCCTGAGTAAGTCATACTGTTACGTAGCTGAGTTTTCAGTTTTTAATTTTACTACTGTTTGGAGGTCTGTAAGCAATCCAGAGTCAGATATGATTGGAGTGGCATACAAACAGTAGCTTGAATTTATTTCAAGGTAAGGATTTTAAATGTTTGTAAGTTTGTCCGTGTTGAAGGTCTATGTCTGAGCTGGAACACATTGGATTTCCTACTATTCCATAGTAATTTTAATTTCCCCCCTACTCATCCGTACTCATCACTTTTGCACCGGCTGTCTCTGTTTTGAATTCAGGCGCTGCAGAGGAAGACTTTGTGAGAATTTGGCCAGAAAATCCTGTGGTGGAATTCGGAGGTTCTCTTGTGCTGAACTGCAGTGCCAGTTGTGGAAATATTGGCCTTGAGACCGCCTTCACAAAGGTCCCCATTGGAGGGGGACCCAGCTGGATAGCGTTTAATCTCAGCGATGTCAATCACTGGGCAGCCAGTCCATTGTGCTATGCTGACTGTGGGAGTGAGCAGAAGAAATCTCCAAAGGCAAACATCATTATTTATAGTAAGTCACATGCTGGATTGTATAAGTTATGCTCTAGTGTTTCCCAACCTGGACAACTTTAAGATGGGTGGACTTCAACTTCCAGAATTCTCCAGCCAGCATGCCTTTGCTAAGAATTCTAGGAGGTGAAGTCCACCCATCTCAAAGTTGCACAGGCTGGGAACTTTTGCTCTAAGGGACGATATTTTAAGGACAGCAGTGGGAACAAGATGGCTCTCAGCCCTTCAGGACCTGGCTCAAATTCAGGATGAACTCAGGAAAGGATGTGGTTGCATCAGGAAGCTCAGTGTCAAACCCTGAGGGCAGAAATTTACCTACAGAATCCAACTAGCCAAATGTAGTGTGTGGAAAAAGCCTCCATATACTCTTCTGGTTTTAGCTACATAAATGGCAAAAAGTTGGAAAGGGGATGCAAATGCGAAGGGGCACCTCTCTTCTTTTTTACTCAAATATCAATCCTCCCCCAGAGGCAAATTCCTCCTACCCTCCTGAGGCAAAACTGGGATGGTGATTATGAGATTATGGTAAAAGAGGTTGTGTTGTTTGTGTTTCAGCTGGTTGTGGGAAACCAGGCTTGTCCTGTAGGTTGTTGCATGAAGCAGACTACCATTGGATGAGATAATAGTATGTTTGATGTGCACAGGAAGCAGATGTGTTTTGTTAACTTGGGTTTAGCATGTTGTATGAATCTAGCCTATGTGTACTTCTATGCAAAAAAAAAATACATTCCTTTGGTGGCTGCCATTGAAAAGTAAGAGATTAACAAACAACAGTTTCCCTCACTGGAGGTTTGGGTGTGTAATCTAGTGCCTCCAAAGGCATGTAGAAACCAGGCATTCTATTTGGGCTGCACAGGAAACTATATTCCTAAAATGCTATAGAATAACTACCTCAATCTAACTAAAGAAGTTGATTTAGAAATTTTTATTCTGTTCCAGAACCTCCAGACCATATCAAACTGGATACAGTTCCAAAGATGGAAGTGGGCAAGTCGTATAACTTGACATGCCGGGTTTCTGGTGTAGCCCCCATCCGGAACCTCACTGTGACCTTGTTGAAAGGGGAAGAGCAACTTCTGGTAAAAACCTTTGAGAATCATGCTGAGCCTGAAGCCGGTCCTGCTGTGGCGAGCCATCTCATCAAAGCTCAGCGAAGTGACCACAACAAGACAGTCACCTGCCAGACAACCCTGGATCTGCATCCAAGAGGACCACTCTTGAAAAGCACCGCCCACAACATATCGTTAGAAAGTTTTGGTGAGATCACAATAATTGCTCCAATTCCTTGTTTGGATATTGTTGATAAGATTTAATTTGTAAGTTGCTTCTCTTAAAATGCACAGCTGAGGGTGCTTTGAAGAGAGATTTTTATCTTCTGGGACTATTGAAAAATATTGTTAGACTTCCTTTTATACTCCAAAATTTGGCTCAGCCATTTATGCTGATCTGACTGTTTTGATTTTTGTTTGGGTAGATTTGATGTCCCCTACAGTTGCTCCAGCGCTCACCCCCTGAGAGGCTAGAGAGAGAGTACTACTTGTGGGAATGGAATTAGATACTAGGAGAGGATATATTATTTAGTTATTATCCTTCCTTCCTCACATGAGTGAGGTTAGCAGAGTACCATCCCTAGCAGCATAAACTTTGAAAGCTTAAGACAAGGTTGGTTTAACCTTCTAGAAAACAATAATCCAGGATGCTTTGAAGCAGACTGGATTTTCCTGGTATTACCCCTTTTATCCCTCTTAAAATAACAATCACACAGTTTTGTGAAGAAATAAAAGTAATGTTTACTCACATAATCTAGGGCTCAAAACCGCAGTTGCAGTAGTAAAGTCAAGGCAGGTTTAAAGTACTAACTAAGTTACAAAAATAGAAGATCTAACCTTAGAATTGGTGTCTGAGCTGCAGAGCTCAGGCATACACGTGCTTTCAGGGCGGATGCATGGTGAAGAAGAAGGAGGAAGTGATCTCACAGAGTTCCCTCTCTGGGAAATTACTCAGGAAAGCTCTGTGAGCCTCCGCCCCCTTTTATGTGCCTATCTAGCAAAACATGAATTGTTGGTTTGACTGCAATAATATCCCACAAACCCCTTCTCAGGCAAATAAAACAAGTTCATGCAAATTTTTTAATTAAACCACCCAGAGTCCCATTTTGACTTGAAGGTTCTGGAAATTGTCTCTCGGTAGAGGCTTGGTGAGAATGTCTGCAGTCATCTTTTTGGTATGGCAATAAGCCAGGTCCACAAGTCCATCCTGGATGGCCTCACGCACAAAGTGGTACTTCACTCCAATGTGCTTTGTTCTTGCATGGAATTTCTCACTCTGTGACAACTTTAGGCAACTCTGGTTGTCCTCCATGAGGTGAACAGGCTTCTTGCGCACTAACCCAAAGTCTGGTCAGTTGGTCAAGCCAGGCTATTTCTCTGCAAGCTTCTCTAGCTGCAATGTATTCAGACTCTGTAGAAGACAAAGCTATACAATTCTGTTTATAACTGCCCCAAGAAATGGGATCATTTGCAAACATAAATACATAACCACCTGTGGATTTATAGTCTTTTGCATCCCCAGCCCAATCAGCGTCCGTGTAACCTACCAGTTCAGGATCGCTGTCAGCTGGCAACTTTAATTTACAGTTCAGGGTACTTCTTAGATATCTGACAACTCTCTTAACAGCTGTCCAGTCACGTTCAGTGGGATCATTCACTTTTCTGCTAAGAATCCCCACTGCATTTGCTATGTCTGGTCTACACGTTGTGGTCAGGTACAAAAGTTTCCCTATTGCTGACCTGTATTTGTTGTTGTCAGGTAAAAGCTCTGACTCCTCTTGATTCTTTAGAAAGTCGGTAGTCATAGGTGTGGCAACTGGGTGCGCTTCTTGCATCTGCAGGCTGTCAATTAGTTCAGTGATCTTCTGCTTCTGGCTTAGAAAAAAAGAACCATCTTCTCCTCTCTCTATCTGAACTCCTAGATAATAATGCACTTTTCCTAGTTCTTTGACTTCCACATCTTGGCTTAGATGCTCTACTACTTGGGAGTAGTCTCTGTCATTTACAGTTGCAATTATCAGGTCATCAACAAATGCCAGAATGTAAGAAAACCATCCATTATTGTATTTTGTGTAGAAACACTTGTCTGCATGGCCTTGTTTGTACCCCAGTTGTGTTAGCATGGTGTGTAGCTTTTCATTCCACACCCTAGCAGCTTGTTTTAGTCCATAAAGCCCCTTCTGAAGTCTGTATACTAAATGCGCTTCATTTGGTTTGATAAAACCTTTGGGTTGCTTCATATAAATCTCCTCTGAGATTTCGTCATGTAAGAATGCAGTTTTTATGTCTATGTGCCTCACTTGCATTTGCTTTGAAGCTGCTATGCTTAAAAGTGTTCTGACGGTGGTGTATCTGACTAGTGGAGCAAAAGTGGCATCATAGTCTTCTCCATACTGTTGACTGAATCCCTGTGCTACAAGTCTTGCTTTGTAGCGCTGTACTTTCCCTTCTGCATCTTGTTTCACTTTAAAGACCCACTTACTTCCAATAGCCTTTTTCCCTGGAGGCAGCTGGGTAAGTGTCCAGGTCTTGTTCTGGTGCAGTGCATTCATTTCCTCCTGCGTAGCATCCTTCCAGAGACGGGCTTCAGTGGCTGGCATCTCCTCTATCACTTCCCAGTTGGAAGGCTCTAGGGGTTGCGCAGACCCTGCGAGGTAGGAGAGTCGTGGTGGTGGGACACCTCTGTTGGATCTCGATGAGCATCTGACCTGTGGTTCTGGTACCACATCAGCTTCCTCATCATCCTCCAATGCAGGCAACTCTGCATCAGACTGTTCCTCTTCATCTCTGGTGCTGCTGCTGGGAGTCTGGTCCTCTGTGTCTTCTTCCTGTTGATGCCCTGTAGATGGTGTTATGGCTGCGGAAGGCAGATCTGGACAGTTACACATTTGTGGTGGAAAGTACATGAGATCTTGTGTTTCTTTCTCTGATTGCTCACAAAAATCTACAACAGTTCCTCTTTTGTCAACTTTGCTGTGTTCATCAAAATAAACTACGTGTTTTGAACTGACTTGTCCCGTTTCAAGATCCATAACTCTGTAGCCTTTTCCTCCAGTGGCATAGCCCACAAGGATGCCCTTTTGTGCTGTGGAGTCTAACTTGTGCCTATTTTCTTTGGGAATATAACTATAGGCAAGACTTCCAAATACACGAATGTGTGACAGATTGGGAATTCTCCCATGCCAAAGTTCAAAAGGTGTGCGTGTAGCTTCTTTGGTTGGAAATCTGTTTTGGAGATACACCACAGTGGCTGCTGCATCTCCCCACATGTGCTGGGGTAGAGATACGTCTTTTAACATGCATCTTGTCATCTCTATAATGGATCTGAACTTTCTTTCTGCAATTGAGTTTTGCTGTGGTGTGTATGGAACATTTTTCACGTATTCAATTCCTTCCCCTTCCAGGAGGGTTTCCATCTCATGTGAACAGTACTCACCCCCGTTGTCAGTCATGAGAGCCAAGGGTTTTCTCTGGAATTTGTTGCTTACCATGGCAAGGTACTTCCTGAACATTTCTTGTGTTTGACTCTTTTCTTTGAGAAAATACACAACACAATACCTTGAAAAATCATCAAGAAATATTAAAATATACTTATTCTTTCCAATTGAGGGAACATTCAGTGGACCACACATATCACTGTACACTATATCAAGCACTCTGGTACTTCTCTGTTCAGTACACATTGGAAAAGAAGGTTTGGCACTTTTCTCTGTGATACAACTCACACACTTTGTTGTTGGGTGAAGCGTTTAGTGCTACCTTTATTCCTCTTACAAGCTCCTTGCGCTGCAAATCCACTATGGCATTAATGTCTCTGTGTCCAAGTCTCCTGTGCCAAAGTTCTGGACCTGTCTCATCCTTCTGGTTTGAGTGCGCCACTTTAGCTGATTGGGGTTCTGAAAGTTTAATCTCATATACACCATGTATTATACTTGCTTCAGCATACAATTTCCCATCTTTAGACACCTGGCACACATCATTTTCAAATAATATACAGAAACCTTTTCTGGCCAGAGTAGAGACACTAAGCATATTGCAGGTTAGTTCTGGAGTATACAAGACCCATTGTATGGGATTCTCTTTTATCTCACAACCTATTTTGCATTTCAGGACTCCTGACCCTGCACCATGTGCTTTATGATTTTTCCATCTGCAATTTGAATACTGCCACCTTGTGAAGGGTCAATACTTTTAATGTCCTCAAGGAAGTCCTTGTCATGACTAGAGGCGCCAGATTCTATAATCCATTTGTTTGACTTGGTGTCACAACTGTTGACAGTCAAACTCTTTTCTTGTAAGAGAAAACTTCCCTCATTATCAATATCCCACACTACTGTGGCTGTGATTTCTTTTGCAATAACTGGCATGGTTTCTATTACTTCCTTGGCAGATTTTGCAGATGCTCCCCAGCTCCACGCTGACCTGTCCTTAGAAGCTGGGACCGAGATGAAAGTGACGTGCGATGCACCTGAGGTTTCCCCAGCCGAAGAGGCCGTGTTTCATCTGTGGTTTGCAGGGCAGCCTCTGAGCTTCAACACCAGTGCAATGGGGGGCGTAGCAAGCGCCCAGGCTGTGGTGACCTCTTCCTCAGTTGGAGAACATGAGTTGACCTGCACGGTCTCTCTGGGGCCAGTGACCAAAAACGTGAAGGAGACGGTGAATGTGTTTGGTGCGTCTCATATCTCTAATTATTAACACAGAGAGATTTAGAAGAGTGGGTTTCCTTCCGTCTGTTTGAACAAACTTAAAAAGAAGTTAGACGTTAAATTGCCTTCTTTTGAAAAACAAAACTTCCGTAATGGATTGGATCAGTCTAAGTAACTGAAGTGAGAGCCCTTTGAAACCAATGGAGATGAAGAGATAGGTAATTTATCCCAGTTATATTTTCACTGAGACCCAAGAACAGCTATTTTAGGGTGAACCATACCAATATTCTTATTCAAATTAAATATATACAGAGCTTAAATCTGACATATGTCAGGGAGATAACTGGTGAAGAAGGAGGGGGCTCCCTCCAGGGGGAGAAACGCATGCGCAGTACTGAATCGCTTTGCTTTCCTCCCAAGAGGCTAAAGAAGGCCCGCCCTGATTTCTTGGACCCTTTCTCTTGAACTAGCATTACTAGTTCATTTTAGTTTAGCTGGATTCTGTCTAGTAGAGTAGGACAATAAAGCATTAGAGCTTCAACTCCAAGTCTCAGCGTGTTTTCCTTCTCTCGAAGTCAGGACACATAAAGCCATTAGAAAGAATGAAGCATGGAATGTGATGCCAGGATTTGGAAAAGCTGATTGGAATTGACCAAGAAGCAGCTTCCATAGAAGATGGCTTTTCTCACATTCCTAGCTGACAGTCTCCCTGCGTTCCACAAAGGTGTAGTTATAACCTTGTTTTTACATCTTAATCAATATGTTAATATAACAGAACCAACATTTAAGATCCTTTTTATGTGTATGTCTGCCAAAAAAACTAGCTATCATGTAGGACTTCATCTATATACTTGATTCCCGGTTTTGTAAGTTTTTGAATCAGTTTTAGTGAGAAACTTTCATAGAGTGAAAGTAGTAAATGAAGTAAATACATCACTTATTTGCTGATCTATTTCTGTAGTGAAGCATCAGAATACTCTGTTGCATGATGATATGTAAAGAGGAGTTTAGAGGGGTCCATCTGGCTTAACCAAATATATAAAAGAAAAGAGCAAAGAGAAGTGGAAAGAAATTGCCACTCTAATCTTGTTTGCTTCTTCTCAACATTTGTGAACCATTCACAAATATGTTCTTCTAAAATACAGTCCTGAACCCAAGCTACAGTTTTGGTTCACAAGAAGAACCCTGTGATGTATGTTGGGCTGAGAAGGAGTGAAGGGCCAAAGTCACCTACTAAGCTTCCATAGCTTGGGTGCATTTGAACCCGGGTCTCTCTTGTCCTAGTCCAATACCTTAATCACTCTGTCTATATTTACTGATGGAAGGAAAGAAAAAAGAGATTTAAAGGGCCTTGAGCCAGCATTTTTTCTAACTGTTTTCACTAATCATTTTATAACCATCTGAGTACATTATCACTGCTCTGCTCTATTTCCTCGCAGCTTTACCAAAACCCATCTTGCAGATTGAGAATTCAGAAGCTGTCGTCAATCAAACGGTGAAGATTACATGTGGTGCTGATGGCAATGCATCCCCCGGTTTCAAAATGCAGATCAGGGATGCTGCAAACATCTTAACATCCAGCAACCAAGACCAACGTTTCCTGCAGCATGCAGTGATCACGCAGGAAGAGGATAATGGGAGGGAATTAATCTGCCGAGTAACCCTGATTGTTGATGGGCACATCAAGGAAAGACGCATATCCCAAAAGCTCACCGTCTTCTGTGAGTAGAGAAAAATACATGTTATCTTTTATTCCTAGAGATTTAGCACTCTAAAATGTGCAGCAGCTTTGCAGAATAAAAGAAGATGCTTCCCTTTGTGTATTATTACCAGTGAAAATAACCACATTTGCTTCTCCATTCTAGATGGGCCCCGAATTGATGATTCCAACTGTCCCCATACGCTGACCTGGAAGGAGGGAAGTTTGACATCATTTACCTGCTCAGCCTTGGGAAACCCCAAACCAACTGTTCAGTGCTGGAAAGATGGGAGATCTTATAACATTGGGGAACCACAGCTGGTCCAGAGAGAGCATGATGGCATCTATCTCTGTAATGCTGCCAACCAGTATGGCTCTGACGTTAGACATGTGACTGTACATGTTGAATGTAAGTTCATCTCTTGATCTAAAGAACAAGAATGACCATAATTTGGGGGCTTGTAACACTCAACCAGGACTACGTTGAAGTTTATTTGTCAAGTGCGAGTTAGAAATGTAACCCAATAAAAGAAACTGATAGGAATTCACATCTCAGCTCTTGGTATCACTTCCATCTATGACGCAATCCAGAAAGGCTGAGATTTTTTCTAATGGGTTAGGAAGCATCTCCTATAAACTAGTGAAGAGATTCCCTTAGGTGTGGATATGAACTAAGTCTTGTGTACCCAAATAATGCTCCATCATCTTTAAGTTAGCCTTTCCTGACCTGATGCCAAACAAATGTGTTGGCTTCCAATTTTCATAATCCCTAGCATCCATGCCACTAGTTAGGGATTACGAGAACTGACATCTAACATATCAGGAAGTCACCCATTTGCAGATGGTTCATTTGAAGAGCGTGTATTTAAACCCACCAAAACATTCCCAATATATCTTTTGGAATTAGTTTCAGAGGTATAAATACACCTCAGTGTTCTTAACCCAGAACATTTCTTAAAACATGAGGAATCTCAGCAAGGGACTAGCTCAGGGCTTTCCAAACTTTGCCGTTGGCGACACACCAACGGCCAGCGCGCAAAAACCCAGAAGTGCCACCGCAGCCGCAGTGCACAAAACCCTGGAAGCGCCGCGGGGCACAAAACCCCGGAACCACCGCCGCCATGGCGCGCAAAACCCCGGAACTGCTGGCAGCAGCGGCAGCGCATCATCGTCGTCGTCCTGGTTTGTCGCGCGACAACCCGGAAGCGCTGATGGCCTGCTGCTGCCGCTGCCACACATGGCTGCGGCGGTGCACCATCAGCGCTTCCGGGTTGTCACACGACACACCTGGGGCCCCCAGGTGACACAGTACTGTGTCGCGACACACAGTTTGGAAAGCCCTGGACTAGCTTTTTGTGAGTTAAGTTTGCCTAACAGGAAAACAGAGAGTCATTTGGTTAAAGTACCAGGCTAAAAATCGGGAGACCATGAGTTCTAGCCTTGCCTTAAGCACAAAGTCACCTGGGTGACCTTGGGCCAGTCACTCTCTCTCAGCCTAGCAAGAAGGCAGTGGCAAGCCACTTCCAAAAGTGTTGCCATGAAATCTGCAGGGACTTCTCCAGGCAGCCGCCAGGTTGAATGACTTGAAGGCACACACAAAAACAGTAAACAGCAAGACAGATTGAGACTCAGCAGAACTTTGGAAACTAGGGAAGATGAGCCATGCTATTTTTCTACTGTACAGTAGAAGTAACAGCGTTCTGCGCGTGTCATGCGGCCACATGACCGTGGAAGCGTCTTTGGACAACGCTGGCTCTTTGGCTAACAAACGGAGATGAGCACCGGCCCCTAGAGTCGGACACGTCTGCACAAATGTGCGGGGGGTACCTTTACCTTTACAGTAGAAGTACAGTACAGCATGCTGGCTGGGGAATTCTGGGAGTTGAAATCCACACATCTTAAAGTTGTGGAAGTTGAGAAACACTGATCTACATGAAAACCAGCATTTTGCAATTTGTATATATTTTGTCTCAGCTATGAAAGCTAGGAGAGCCAGTTTAGTGTAGTAGTTAAGGCAGCAGGCTAGAAACCGAGAGACCGTGAGTTCTAGTCCCGCCTTGGGCACAAAGCCAGCTGGGAGGCCTTGGGTCAGTCACTTTCTCTCAGCCCTAGGAAGGAGGCATTGGCAAACCACTTCCGAAGAACCTTGCCAAGAAAACTGCAGGGATGTCCAGGCAGTCTCTGAGAATCAGGTATAATTGAATGGATTTTAAAAAATGAAAGCTAGAACACTCACTTTTAAAAACAGACATGAGGTGCGTTTGTGTATCTGGGGGTGGGGGTGGGGGTATGCTAGTACACTTGCAGCTCTGTGGAATGCTTAGACATTTGATTTTCAGCTCTTTTGTCTTTTCCTTTCACAGCTTCCCAGCCCAATATCTCTGTGATTATCATAGGAATACTTGTACCTGCTGTGATTCTTATTTGCTTAGGGGTGGTGGCTTTTTACATCAGTAGGAGGAAATGTAGGATATACCATCTCTGGAAACGGCAGCAGCCACCATCGCAAACAAGAGGAACCTCAGAGGAGCTAACCTGCCTGAATAGCACCACCAATGTCTAAATGGATGCTGGTTGTTACAAACCAAAGAGAAACGTCAACCATACCAGCAGGAGTGTAGCTACAGCAGGGACCATAACTTGATTTAACATTGAGGGAAAAGCAATAGAAAAGTGTTTGTCGGCTCCCAAGTACCCGAAGGAGAGAACTTTCTTTGGAGTTTGGCGTTGGGACTTTCAGATAGTGACTGCTGGCATGCTCTAAAAAGGCACTGCATTCCTGTGTTTTCTTAAGACCTCCCCTACCAAGATGGTCTTCCAGTCTCCCTATTCCAGTCTATGGGCAAAATTCAGCCATTCAATGGGAAACAGCACCAGGAAACAAGGAAGAAGCATTGTAAAGGGAAGAGAGCAAGCATCACCACCAGCCTGGACAGTCCCCACAGCAATGGATAGTTCAGTACTGACCTTTTACTGTTGTTTTGGCAGCAGCTATATGTTATATTATGGGAATAATTTCTATTTCTGGAGATTTACACTTGCCAGCTTTTCATAGCACAGGTTGACCAAAACTGGGGCTTATGGAGTGAGAAATCCTGCATCAAATGTCAGGAAGCTAGAATGGGGTTTTGTTGTTGTTGTTTGCTTGTTTGTTTTTTAAACCTGGTACATAAACTTTTGATTGTCTTATTGAAAGTCATCACATATCATTAATGTGAGAACTCATGTTAACAGTATCAGGCTGGATGCAGGAAGATTTTCCTGTGACAAGAAGATTATTTTAGATTTTGGAAAGGACTGTAGTGAAAGGCCAAATTACCTGCATCTTCCAAATAGGGTGTCTTTGTCTTCACAACTCAGCAATCTTCTGATACACCTAACTGTTTTTACATTTGTCTTTTATTACAGGGAGAATAAAACCAATGTTTAAATTCTGCTTGTAGTTTGGCTGGAAACTACCACTGTGTCATTAGAATGAAAGTAAGATTTCATCCATTCAAAAAGGATATTGTGCAAAAAACCCCACAAAAAACCAAAAGCATTAAATAAGTTGAAACTGAGCTTCAATTGATCACAGCTGAAAGAAGGAAATTTATTTATTTATTTATTTATTACATTTATATCCCGCCCATCTCCCCCACACGGAGGGACCCTGGGCGGTTCACAAGCTTAAACCGCTCAGAGTCCCCTTGTGGGGGGAGATGGGCGGTGATATAAGTTAGAAATAATAATAAATAATAAATAAATTAAAATCAATTAAAACAATAAATATCAATAATAAACAATATATATATATATATATATATATATATATATACACACACACACACATACACACACACACACACACACACATACATACACATACTGTACACATACACATACACACACATATGAACATATATATATATATATATACATACACACACATCATAAATGGATGTTCACTTAAGTCTGCCCCCGTTTTAGCAAAACTAGCACTTGTCTTTATTCAACTGAAAGAAATAAAAACTACCTGATTTTAAACTTTAATCCTAGTTATTGCACATATTCTCTCCTAGGGTATCAATATTAAAATATAATAGGGATGATGATGATGATGATGATGATGATGATGATGATGATGATGATGATTTTATCTTGGTATATCACACATTTCTTTATCAAACATAAACACTTAATGCTTGCGGGGTAAAATTTGATCAAAATTTGCATGATGTCAAAGGCTATGCAAAATTGCATTGACATAAGCAAGTCAGAAATGTAATTGATTAAGCCAGAGTTTTCCAAACTTTTCATGTTGGTGACACACTTTTTAGACATGCATCATTTTGCGACACACTCTTACAGCAAGGCATCATTTCGCGACACACTCTTACAGCAGGGCACAAGGCAGGCACTAGGACCTGCGCAGAATCACAGCAGGTTTGGAGGCAGCAAGGCACAAGGCAGGCACTAGGACCTGCGTGGAATCCTGGCAGGGCAGGTTTGGAGGCAGCCAGGAACAAGGCAGGCACTAGGACCTGCGCGGAATCCTGGCAGGGCAGGTTTGGAGGCGGCAGCAGCCGCGACACACTCAGACACTGCAGCCGACACACTAACATGTCCCGACACACAGTTTGGAAAGCTCTGGATTAAGCAGACGCCGATCGTTACTGCTCTGAAGAGGGGAGGGCTCCAGGCTTTTTGAGCTTTTTGGACTCTCTTTTGAGCTTTTGAGCTCTAATTCCCACCCTGCTTTATTAGTTGGGGGTTTGGGGGAGAGACTTGGTAGTATCATCATACCATGCAGGAGCTCCTGGATAGAGTGACAGAGCACGGCAGCCTTGGAGCTTGGCAGACTCCTGCGGTTTGGAGGGGCTTGATGGCATGGTGGTCAAGGGCCCCCTGGTGTGGTGTCCTTGGAGGCGTGGTTGGTGGTGCAGTGGACCCCCGATGCGGACCACCGGTGTGGAGAGCCGGTGGCGCAACGAGCCCCAGGCATTGTGGGCCAACGCGGCAAGCCAGCGGGGCGATGAGCCCCAGCGCTGTAGACCAGCACGGGAGATCAGTGCGGCAGCAGGCCCCAGCGCAGCAAGCCAATGCAGAGGACCAGAGGGTGACGAGCCCCAAGCGCGGCAGACCAGTGTGGAGGACCAATGATGCGACAAACCCCAAGCATGGCAGGCCAGCATGGAGGACCAGTAGGGCCACGAGCCCCCAGCGCAATAGACTGGCACAGAGGACCATGGGGCGACGAGACCCGGTGTGGCAGGCCGGCACAGAAGACCAGCGGGACAACGAGCATGGCAGGCCAGCGAGCCTAGACATGGGGGCCTGAAATTGAGGCCTGGTTTATCCCCTCCCAACCCTTCTAACCCGCTTAACCATTTACGGCAGGGATTAGTGGGATCCCTCTGATATGAATGGTGCCCCCTCCCACATGTGAGAGACGAGGGAGGGAGACTAGGTGTGAATGGTGTTTATGAGAACACTCACCCTCTGAGTGAGAGACAGGGGGTGAGGGGTAGTGAATGTTATGCCCCCCTGCTGTCCAGTGAGAGAGGCTGAGCGGGGGCATAGTGTGTGTGTAGGTGATGGTTGGGCCTATCAGCGCCAAGAGCGAGAGCTGGTGCGTTGAGGGTCCACCATCTCCTTGTGGTTGTGTGTAGGGTTGGATGAGAGGATGGAGGGATCCCTATTCCAAACCAGGGATTTTAGAGGTCCAGGATTGGGGGCGAATGGAACCGGAAACCCTGGGGGACGCAGGGCTGGGCACTTTATCGAGGTGGTGATGGGCAGGGGATGTTACGACAGAAGTCGGAGGGTGAGTCATCATCTAGGAAGACACCCCAGATGTTTAGTACCTGTGGCATGTTCCGACCCTCTGGGCTTAAACCTAGGCCCTGGACAGCAGACTCGTAGGGGCCCTGACCTCCGGCTGCTGCTTCTTAATGCCAGGTCAGTTAACAACAAGGCCCCCCTCATAAGTGACCTGATCACGGAGGAGGGGGCAGACCTGACGTGTATTACTGAAACCTGCCTGGGCCCGGAGGGAGGAGTGGCCCTATCAGAGATGTGCCCGGCTGGGTTTTGGGTGTGGCACCACCCGAGATGTCAGGGAAGGGGAGGAGGGGTGGCAGTTGTCATCCGAGTCTCTTGTGGCCTTCATGGGCACTGCTCCACAAGTAGCCGGTTGTGAGACCCTGTTTTTCAAGTTGGGTGCCTGATAGCAGTTGGGAGTGTTGCTGCTGTACCAGCCTCCCTGCTGCATAGCAACCTCCCTGCTTGAACTGCAGGAGGCTGTCTTGGGATTGGCAGTGGAGTTCCCCAGACTTATGGTTCTGGAGGACTTCAATCTGCCGTCCTTGGGGTGGTCCTCGGAGGCAGCTTGGGAGTTCATGGCCACCATGGCAGCCATGGGCTTGACACAGATTATTCGGGACCCGACTTGAGACAGTGGTCTCACACCAGACTTAGTTTACTTGTCGGAGCAATGGCAATGTGCTCTGAGGGGAGAATTACATACAGTGGGGCAAAAAAGTATTTAGTCAGCCACCAATTGTGCAAGTTCTCCCACTTAAAAAGATGAGAGAGGCCTGTAATTGACATCATAGGTAGACCTCAACTATGAGAGACAAAATGAGAAAACAAATCCAGACAATCACATTGTCTGATTCGGAAAGAATTTATTTGCAAATTATGGTGGAAAATAAGTATTTGGTCACCTACAAGCAAGCAAGATTTCTGGCTCTCACAGACCTGTAACTTCTTCTTTAAGAGGCTCCTCTGTCCTCCACTCATTACCTGTAGTAATGGCACCTGTTTGAACTTGTTATCAGTATAAAAGACACCTGTCCACAACCTCAAACAGTCACACTCCAAACTCCACTATGGTGAAGACCAAAGAGCTGTTGAAGGACACTAGAAACAAAATTACAGACCTGCACCAGGCTGGGAAGACTGAATCTGCAATAGGCAAGCAGCTTGGTGTGAAGAAATCAACTGTGGGAGCAATAATTAGAAAATGGAAGACATACAAGACCACTGATAATCTCCCTCGATCTGGGGCTCCACGCAAGATCTCACCCCGTGGGGTCAAAATGATCACAAGAACGGTGAGCAAAAATCCCAGAACCACATGGAGGGACCTAGTGAATGACCTGCAGAGAGCTGGGACCAACGTAACAAAGGCTATCATCAGTAACACACTACGCCGCCAGGGACTCAGATCCTGCAGTGCCAGACGTGTCCCCCTGCTTAAGCCAGTACATGTCCGGGCCCGTCTGAAGTTTGCTAGAGAGCATTTGGATGATCCAGAAGAGGATTGGGAGAATGTCATATGGTCAGATGAAACCAAAGTAGAACTGTTTTGTAGAAACACAACTCGTCGTGTTTGGAGGAGAGAGAATGCTGAGTTGCATCCAAAGAACACCATACCTACTGTGAAGCATGGGGGTGGCAACATCATGCTTTGGGGCTGTTTCTCTGCAAAGGGACCAGGACGACTGTTCCGTGTACAGGAAAGAATGAATGGGGCCATGTATCGTGAGATTTTGAGTGCAAACCTCCTTCCATCAGCAAGGGCATTGAAGATGAAACGTGGCTGGGTCTTTCAGCATGACAATGATCCCAAACACACCGCCCGGGCAACGAAGGAGTGGCTTCGTAAGAAGCATTTCAAGGTCCTGGAGTGGCCTAGCCAGTCTCCAGATCTCAACCCCATAGAAAACCTTTGGAGGGAGTTGAAAGTCCGTGTTGCCCAGCGACAGCCCCAAAACATCACTGCTCTAGAGGAGATCTGCATGGAGGAATGGGCCAACATACCAGCAACAGTGTGTGCCAACCTTGTGAAGACTTACAGAAAACGTTTGACCTCTGTCATTGCCAACAAAGGATATATAACAAAGTATTGAGATGAACTTTTGATATTGACCAAATACTTATTTTCCACCATAATTTGCAAATAAATTCTTTCCGAATCAGACAATGTGATTGTCTGGATTTGTTTTCTCATTTTGTCTCTCATAGTTGAGGTCTACCTATGATGTCAATTACAGGCCTCTCTCATCTTTTTAAGTGGGAGAACTTGCACAATTGGTGGCTGACTAAATACTTTTTTGCCCCACTGTATCTCCCCTTTGTCATGGTCAGATCACACCCTGGTGGCCTTGAGATTCTCTCATGCCGCCCTCCTCCACAGGGAGGCAGGACTTATTCGATCGGTCCGCCCCCGGCAACTGATGGACCCAATTCGGTTTCAGAGGGAGCTGGGGGTTATCACCGAGGATCTGCTGCATGGTCCAGCAGAGGCCCTGGCTGCCACCTGGAATAGGGAGGTGGCCGGGGCCTTAGACAGGATCACGCCTGTGTGGCCTCTGTTATCCTATCGAACCCAACACTCTCCGTGGTTCACGGAAGAGTTGAGGGTTCTGAAGAGGATTAAGAGATGCCTAGAGCGCCACTGGAGGAAGACAAAGACTGAACCCGACCGAACACAAGCTAGAGCCGCAGTTAAGGCCTACCTTGTGGTGGTAAGAGTGGCGAAACAGCAGTATTTCTCCGCTCTTATTGCATCCGCAGAATGCTGCCCAGCGGCCCTGTTTAGGATCACCCGATCCCTTTTGGGGAAAGGGGATTCAGAAAACCATCTACAGGGCCGCGCTGAAGAGTTTTCCGGGCATCTGCAGGATAAAATCACTCGGATTCGCTCTAAGTTAGACTCTAAGCGTGAGACATAGTCTGGGGAGATGCCTGAGGAATGTACTTACCCAGTTATCTGGGAACAGTTTGATCCTGTTGGACCTGAGGAAGTGGATAGGATCTTCCGGACTGTAAATGCCACCACATGCAAATTAGATCCATGTCCCTCCTGGCTGGTACAATCAGCTCGGGAGGTGATGGGTGGCTGGGCCCAGTCAATGGTAAATGCATCCTTGTGGGAGGGGGTGTTTCCAGCAGCCTTCAAGGAGGCGCTGGTTTGCCCCCTCCTCAAGAAACCATCGCTGGACCCGGTTGTACTGGACAATTTTCGTCCAGACTTTATGGGGAAAGTGGGAGACTGGACGAAAATTGTCCAGTACAACCGGGTCCAGCGACAAATTGTCCAGTACAACCGGGTCCCTTTATGGGGAAGGTGGTTGAGAAAGTGGTGGCACTGCAGCTCTAGAGGATTCTAGATGAAACGGATTATCTAGACCCCTTTCAGTCAGGTTTCAGGCCGGGATATGGGACAGAAACAGCATTGGTCACACTTATGGATGATCTCTGGCGGGAGCGGGATGGGGGCAATGCATCCATGCTGGCTGTCCTTGACCTCTTGGCGGCTTTTGATACCATCGACCATGGTATCCTTTTGGGATGACTCAGGGAGTTGGGGGTGGGTGGCATAGTTTTGCGCTGGTTCGCCTCCTTCCTCTGGGGTCGGTCCCAATCGGTGTTGATAGGGGAGGAGAGATCGGGTCCACAGCCCCTCTTTTGTGGGATGCCGCAGGGTTCGGTTCTCTCTCCTCTCCTATTTAACATCTACATGAAACCACTGGGAGAGATCATCTATCTCCACGTGATAAGGTATCATCAATACGCGATGTTTATTGTTGTAAACCGCCCAGAGTCTACTGCTGTAGAGATGGGCGGTGATAAATCTGAATAATAAATAAATAAATAAATAAATAAATAAATAAATAAATAAATAAATATGCTGATGATACTCAGTTATACATCTCTATCCCGGGGGAAGTAAGTGATGCTGTGACTGCCCTGTCCAAGTGCCTGGGGGCTGTGGGAGTCTGGATTGGGAACAATAGGCTTCAGCTGAACCCTGGTAAAACAGAGTGGCTGTGGATTAATGGCCCCTCGGTGTCCAGGAATTTACCATCCTTAGTTCTGGACGGGGTTGTATTACCCTGGACAGAACCGGTGTGTAACTTGGGGGTCCTCTTGGACTCATGACTCCTGCTTGATGAGCAGGTGGCAGTCGTGGACAGAAGGGCCTTTGCACAGCTTCGTGTTGTGTGCCAGTTACGCCCTTTCCTGGAGCGAGAGGCCCTTCGAATGGTCACTCATGCCCTGGTCATCTCCCATATAGACTATTGTAATGCGCTCTACATGGGGCTACCCTTGAAGAGCGTCTGGAAGCTTCAACTGGTCCAGAATGCGGCTGCGCAGGCAATTTTAGGTGCTTCAAGATCAGCACATATAACACCTCTGCTCTGCGAGCTACATTGGGTGCCAGTTTGCTTCCGGGTTCAATTCAAGGTGTTGGTTATTACCTTTAAAGCCTTACATGGCATGGGGCCAGGTTACCTGAGGGACCGTCTCATCCCCATCACATCAACCTGTCCCACCAGGTCATGCACAGAGGGCATGCTACAAGCCCCGTCTGTAAGACAATTCCATCTGACGGGGTCCAGGAGGTGTGCCTTCTCTGCAGTAGCCCCCGCCCTCTGGAACATTCTTCCCCCTGAAATAAGATTAGCCCCCTCTCTCCTGGACTTTAGAAAAAACCTAAAGACTTGGTTTTGTCACCATGCTTGGGGTGGAGAGGGAAATAGCCAGTCTTGGGGTTGGCTGGTTTCTTAGATCTCCCTCGACCAGCCCTACCAGCTCATGGGATAAGACCTACCATTGTGTGGATCTGACTGTAACTATGTATTTTAATGATTATTGGTATTATTTATGGTTTTTTATTGATTTTAAACTATTTTACTGTGAACCGCCCAGAGCCCCTCCTTGAGAGGGAGATGGGTGGGATATAAATATGATTATATATTATATAATATATATTATATAATCATATAATATATAATATATATAATATATAAATTATATAATATATAATTTATATATTATAAAAGGAAGAGGGGAAAGGACATGAGGTCTCTGGTGCGTGGGAAAGAGAAGGTGTTAAAAGCCACATCCTATTCAACTCCCAGAATTCCCCAGTCAGCTGGCAGGGGAATTCTGGGAGTTGAAGTCCACACATCTTAAAGTTGGCAAGTTTGAAAAACACTATGCTGTGAGTCTCATATATAGCTGCCATTGTGGTCAGTTCTCCTTGAAGCTGGCATACTTTTCTGCCAATTCCTGCACTGGGTAGCAATGCTTTAATGATGCCATGAAGAAGAATCCCTTCCTCCCAGCTACTGGCCTTCAGCTGATGTAGCATTCTGTTTACAGTTTATTTATTGATTTTATAAAACTTATATGGCTGCATTTTATTAAAGAAGAACCACGTAGAGGCTGTTATTTTCTGAGCAACTATTATGTATGGCAAACATCCTATTCAGTGTAGTACTTTATTATGATTGCTGACCATAATTCTGTAGGTTGACAAATAAACTATTTCTCTTTTAAATGAAACAAAATATAAATGTTTAACTATAGGCCAAGGGTCGGAAATGGCGGCTCGCGAGCCAAATGCGGCTCTTTGGCCCCTTGAGTGTGGCTCTTCCGCAGGCAGGCGTGGCGGGTGTGGCGCAGCAGCGAGTGTGGCGGGGCAGGCGCGGCAGCGGGCATGGTGCGCGTTGCTGTGGGCATACCCCTGGCAACCTGGCAGCCGTCTCCGGCAGCCATCTTGACAACGGGCAGGGCTTTCCAAACTGTGTGTCACGTGACAAGCCGGAAGCGCTGAAGGGAGTGGAAATTCTCCGCGCCAATCAGCTGTGCCTCGGGAAGCCCGGCAGCCTGCACGCGCGATTTTTGCCTCCCTGCCGGAACCGAGGGCATTTTCGGGGTCCCCGGAGCCTGCCCTTTCGAAGGGGCAGCGGCAGCAGCAGCTGCAGTGCTGCCCCTTCGAAAGGGCAGGCTCCGGGGACCGGGGACCCCGAAAATGCCCTCAGTTTAGGCAGGGAGGCTTCGCGCAAGCTGCCTCAGCTGTTCTGCGGGGAGAATTTCCACCCCAGGGCAGCGTGTGCGTGTGGAGAGGGGAGGTTTCTGCCTCCCTGCCGGAACCGAGGGCATTTTCGGGGTCCCCGGAGCCTGCCCTTTCGAAGGGGCAGCGGCAGCAGCAGCTGCAGTGCTGCCCCTTCGAAAGGGCAGGCTCCGGGGACCCCGAAAATGCCCTCAGTTTAGGCAGGGAGGCTGCGCGCAAGCTGCCTCAGCTGCTCTGCGGGGAGAATTTCCACCCCAGGGCAGCGTGTGCGTGTGGAGAGGGGAGGTTTCTGCCTCCCTGCCGGAACCGAGGGCATTTTCGGGGTCCCCGGAGCCTGCCCTTTCGAAGGGGCAGCGGCAGCAGCAGCTGCAGTTCTGCCCCTTCGAAAGGGCAGGCTCCGGGGACCCCGAAAATGCCCTCGGTTCCGGCAGGGAGGCTGCGCGCAAGCTGCCTCAGCTGTTCTGCGGGGAGAATTTCCACCCCAGGGCAGCGTGTGCGTGTGGAGAGGGGAGGTTTCTGCCTCCCTGCCGGAACCGAGGGCATTTTCGGGGTCCCCGGAGCCTGCCTTTCGAAGGGGCAGCGGCAGCAGCAGCTGCAGTGCTGCCCCTTCGAA
Source organism: Charina bottae (assembly GCA_023362775.1). Classification (NCBI taxonomy): domain Eukaryota; kingdom Metazoa; phylum Chordata; class Lepidosauria; order Squamata; family Charinaidae; genus Charina; species Charina bottae. The sequence goes on along the minus strand of JALMGJ010000021.1, from coordinate 10,704,031 downwards.
AGGGCAGGCTCCGGGGACCCCGAAAATGCCCTCAGTTTAGGCAGGGAGGCTGCGCGCAAGCTGCCTCAGCTGTTCTGCGGGGAGAATTTCCACCCCAGGGCAGCGTGTGCGTGTGGAGAGGGGAGGTTTCTTCCTCCCTGCCGGAACCGAGGGCATTTTCGGGGTCCCCGGAGCCTGCCTTTCGAAGGGGCAGCGGCAGCAGCAGCTGCAGTGCTGCCCCTTCGAAAGGGCAGGCTCCGGGGACCCCGAAAATGCCCTCAGTTTAGGCAGGGAGGCTGCGCGCAAGCTGCCTCAGCTGTTCTGCGGGGAGAATTTCCACCCCAGGGCAGCGTGTGCGTGTGGAGAGGGGAGGTTTCTGCCTCCCTGCCGGAACCGAGGGCATTTTCGGGGTCCCCGGAGCCTGCCTTTCGAAGGGGCAGCGGCAGCAGCAGCTGCAGTGCTGCCCCTTCGAAAGAGCAGGCTCCGGGGACCCCGAAAATGCCCTCAGTTTAGGCAGGGAGGCTGCGCGCAAGCTGCCTCAGCTGTTCTGCGGGGAGAATTTCCACCCCAGGGCAGCGTGTGCGTGTGGAGAGGGGATGTTTCTGCCTCCCTGCCGGAACCGAGGGCATTTTCGGGGTCCCCGGAGCCTGCCTTTCGAAGGGGCAGCAGCAGCAGTAGCTGCAGTGCTGCCCCTTCGAAAGGGCAGGCTCCGGGGACCCCGAAAATGCCCTCAGTTTAGGCAGGGAGGCTGCGCGCAAGCTGCCTCAGCTGTTCTGCGGGGAGAATTTCCACCCCAGGGCAGCGTGTGCATGTGGAGAGGGGAGGTTTCTGCCTCCCTGCCGGAACCAAACCGAGGGCATTTTCGGGGTCCCCGGAGCCTGCCCTTTTGAAGGGGCAGCGGCAGCAGCAGCTGCAGTGCTGCCCCTTCGAAAGGGCAGGCTCCGGGGACCCCGAAAATGCCCTCAGTTTAGGCAGGGAGGCTGCGCACAAGCTGCCTCAGCTGTTCTGCGGGGAGAATTGCCACCCCAGGGCAGCGTGTGCATGTGGAGATGGGAGGTTTCTGCCTCCCTGCCGGAACCGAGGGCATTTTCGGGGTCCCCGGAGCCTGCCCTTTCGAAGGGGCAGCACTGCAGCTGCTGCTGCCGCTGCCCCTTCGAAAGGCAGGCTCCGGGGACCCCGAAAATGCCCTCGGTTCCGGCAGGGAGGCAGAAACCTCCCCTCTCCACATGCACACGCTGCCCTGGGGTGGAAATTCTCCCCGCAGAACAGCTGAGGCAGCTTGCGCGCAGCCTCCCTGCCTAAACTGAGGGCATTTTCGGGGTCCCCGGAGTCTGCCCTTTCGAAGGGGCAGCCGTTGCCGCCGCAGCGACAACCTGGAAGCACCGCTGCCGAAGCAGTCGAGCCTCTCTTTCCCTTCTTCTTCCAAACCTCCCCCGCCCTCTTCCACGCGATTGGCTCCCGCCCGCAAAACCTGCCCCCTTCCACGCGATTGGCTCCCGCCCGCAAACCCCGCCCCCTTCCATGCGATTGGCCCCCGCCTGCAAACCCCGCCCCCTGGCTCTCGAGCACTTCAAAATGTGCACGAGCATGTCAAAATGGCTCCCGGCAAAAAAAGTTTGCCGACCCCTGCTATAGGCAATACTTCTCCGCTCTTATTGTGTCCGCAGAATGCCATCCTCCAGCCCTGTTTAAGATTACCAAATCTCTTTTGGGTCAAGTTCAATCAGTAACCCATTTACAGGGCTGTTCGGGAGAGTTTTCAGAGCATCTGCAGGATAAAATCGCTTGGATTCATTCTAAGTTGGACTGTAAGCATGAGGCACAGTCTGGGGAGATGCCAGGGGAGCGTACTTGCCCAGTTATCTGGAAATGGTTTGATCCTGTTGGACCTGAGGAAGTGGACAGGATCCTCCGAACTGTAAATGCCACCACATGCCATTTAGATCCGTGCCCTTCCTGGCTGGTAAAATCGGCCCGGGAGGTGACGTGTGGCTGGCTCTAGGGGATGATTAATACATCTGTGGGGCAGGGGGTGTTCCCGGCGGCCTTTAAGGAGGTGCTGGTGCACCCCCTCCTCAAGAAGTCATCCCTGGAACCTACTGTACTGGACAATTTTCATCCTGTCTCCCACCTTCCCTTTTTGGGAAAGGTGGTTGAGAAAGTGGTGGCACTGCAACTTCAGAGGATCCTGGAGGAAGCGGATTATCTAGACCCCTTTCAGTCAGGTTTCAGGCCGGGATATGGGATGGAGACTGCATTGGTCGCACTTACGGATGATCTCTGGCGAGGGCGGGATGGAGGGAGTGCATCCATCCTTGCTCTCTTAGATCTCTCGGCGGCTTTCGATACCATCGACCATGATATCCTTCTGGGGCAGCTCAGGGAGTTGGGGGTGGGTGGCGTAGTTTTGCGCTGGTTCACCTCCTTTCTCCAGGGCCGTTCCCAATCAGTGGTGATAGGAGAGGAGAGATCAGACCCACGACCCCTCTTATGTGGAGTGCCGCAGGGTTCGGTGTTCTCTCCTCTCCTGTTTAACATATATATGAAGCCGCTGGGTGAGATCATCCATCACCACAGGATGAGGTATCATCAATATGCGGATGATACTCAATTGTATATCACCATCCCAGGTGAAGTAAGTGATGCGGTCAACGCCCTGTCTCAGTTCCTGGGCGCTGTGGGGGTCTGTATGGGGAACAACAGGCTTCGGCTGAACCCTGGTAAGACGGAGTGGCTGTGGATTGATGGCCTCTCAGGTTCCAGGAAGTTGTCATCTTTGGTCCTGGATGGGGTAGCGCTGCCCCATTCGGAGCCAGTGCGGAACTTGGGGGTCCTCTTGGACTCACAACTCCTGCTCAAAGAGCAGGTGGCAGTCGTGGCCAGGAGGGCCTTTGCACAACTTCAGGTTGTGCGCCAGTTACGCCCATTCCTGGATCAAGACGCCCTCTGAACAGTCACTCATGCCCTTGTCATCTCCCATATAGACTATTGCAATGCGCTCTACATGGGGCTACCCTTGAAGGCTATCTGGAAGCTCCAGCTGGTCCAGAATGCGGCCGTGCGGACAGTTATGGGTGCTGTAAGATCAGCCCATGTGACACTCCTGCTGAGCAAGCTGCATTGGGTACCAGTTTGCTTCCGGATCCAATTCAAGGTGTTAGTTATCACCTTTAAAGCCCTACGTGGCACGGGACCAGGTTACCTGAGGGACCGTCTCATCCCCAGAACATCGACCTGCCCTACTCGGTCATGCAGGGAGGGCATGCTATGGACCCCATCGGCAAAAGAATTTCATCTAGCGGGGTCCAGGAGGCGTGCCTTCTCTGCAGTAGCACCCGCCCTTTGGAATATCTTACCCCCGGAGCTGAGGCTGGTCTCCTCGCTCCCGACCTTCCGGAAAAACTTGAAGACCTGGTTCTGCTGCCTTGCTTGGGACGGGAATGCCAATAGTGCCTCTTGGGAGTGGCTGGTGCCATGAAGCCCGCCTTATTATTAACATCTTTCTGTTTGGATTTTATATGTAAATTATTGTTGCTGTAATTTTATATTTTTAACTTGTTTGTTGTGAACCGCCCAGAGTTCCCTGGTTGGAGGAGATGGGCGGTGATACAAATTTAAATAAATAATTCATACATACATACATACATACATACATACATACATACATACAGGCATGATGGGTTTTACAAGCAGTACGGCAAAATTTTGCCACATTTAAGGAAACTGAATCATACTGGTCTGATAAAGGTTGGCTGTACATAATATAAACCAGAATTGTCTGAGTGCTTCAGTAAATAGGGAGTTGTAAAATGGGGCCTTGTGTCCTATAAGTTGTAATATATTTATGTTTTATCACTTGTATTTCTGTATTGCATTGTTTGTTGTTATATGGCTTTTTCTTTTTTGATTTATTGTTTGTTTTTACCCTTTATGTTGCCCACAGTCACACTGTTTGAGTTGGGTGGCCTTATAAATCTTTAAAACTTGAATCTTATTTTACTTACTTACTTTATGTAGAATAATCCTAGATAGCTCCCAACAAAACCCATAAAAACAATAAAACAACTGTGTCACCCATAGACGGAGCAGCACACTTCCCACTACGGCACCATTAGACCTATCCGTTCCATATCCACTGGATCGTCCCCATCCTAGCCCAACGCCTGGGTGAACAGCAGGTCTTCATGGCCCTCTGGGTGGCTGAAAGGGTGGGGACCTTCCAGATGTCAGGTGGGAGGCTGTTCCAAAGGGCTGGGGCAGCTACAGAGAAGGCACCCAGTTCTTAAGAGGACAGGAGGCTTGATGGCTGTAGAGGTTCCCCTTCACGGCAACCATCTTAGATTTGGGGCTTTGCTTAATGGTTGGTCTGAAGAGCCAACATGGTTTTATTTATTGTGGATTGTGTTTGTGGCAATTTAATGGACACTTTTAGGTTCCTATATTGTAAGAGAGAAAGAAATAGACTCCAACCTGCTGATTCTACTTTCTAGTGCAGCCTGAAGAGATCTGGAGTGTTTCAGTTCTTTCCAATCTTTGCAGCTGCTTCTGTCTAGGCCCAGCAACATGCACAAAAAGAGCTGTGCTGAAATGCAATTGCTGCAAACTTTCTTTGAGTGGGGTGGGGCTGCTAGCATGCTCCTTTCCTTCGTATGTGAAGGAATTTCTGTTGCTTCATGATTCTCACTCTTCCCTCGATAGACAGCCTTCAGCACCCTGTTCATGGGCTCTTCCTGTTAGCTTTGTTTCTAATGATCTCTCCCTCTCCACCAGATTAACATGTAATCATAGTTATTGCCACTGAGGAAAACACCTGGTTGCAAAATTGCTGAGATGCTATCCTCTCACCATCATGGGAAGCAATATAGCAGTGTCAGAGTTCACTCTGACTCTGACTCTGAGCTAGAAGGAAATGAAACTTACCTCAGAAATGAAACTGATACTGAGCAGCAACCGGCGCAGGGTCAAAAGTGTGATACTTGTGATCCAACTCGTGATAGGCAGGTGCAGGAGTCCGGACCCAGGGATGACCCAGCAGCGCAGGAGAATCCTGAGAAGCCAATTGGTGCTCCTGACTTACTTCCTAGTTCAGTTCCAATCAGCGCCAGAGAGAGGCGGGCGGATAAGTGCGCCAAACAGAGGGAGTCCCGATTGGCTCTCGAGGAGAGAAGGCACGCTGAAAACAGGATAAAAGGGTGCCAGCGCAAGCATCAGGCTGCCGGTGACAAACGTTCCACTGAGCTAACAGCTTCTTCAGAAGAAGTCCAGCCAGAACAGTCCTTGGAGTCCTGCCCTGTAGCCGCCGCAGAACCAGAGCAAAAGCCTTGCCTCATTTCTGAATTCACCCCAGCTGCATCAGAGGCCCAGATCGCTTCAGCATCAAGTGGGAACGGAACTTTAGTTCGTAGTTCTTCAGCAAGCCCCACCAGGAGAGCTTCAGTCGTTTCGGGCATTCGTCAGTTGGCGTCTACAGCAGGGCTTTCCAAAGTTTTCCCGCGGTGACACACCAACCGCCGTTGGTGTGTCGCCGCGGGAAAACCCGGAAGTGCCGCTGTTGCGGCAGCGCGCAAAAACCCGGAAGCTCTGCTGCCGCTTTTGGTTTTTGCGCACCGCCGTTGGTGTGTCACCGCGGGAAAACCCGGAAGCGCTGATGATGATCAGCGCTTCCGGGTTGTGTGGCGACACACCAGACTGTGTGTGGCGACACACTTTTGTGTCGCCACACACAGTTTGGAAAGCTCTGGTCTACAGCTTCACAGCGTTCTGCAGCCTTGGCAAGGCAATGCCTCGACGCTTCAGCTAAGTACTCTGTTCACCCCTGTGCGTCTTGCCGCATCGATTTCAGGTCGCCACGTTCTGTCATTGGGGGGCTTTCTAGTTTATCATACCCGGTCCTGCCTGGGTTACAGGCAGTATTGCCTAGTGATAGTAGCCTAGTCTGCCTTGCAGTTCCAGTCTAGTGTCCCAGAGGTTCCAGTCCAGTCTGCCTTGCAGTTCCAGTCCAGTGTCCCAGAGGAACCAGTCCAGTCTGCCTTGCAGTTCCAGTCCAGTGTCCCAGAGGAACCAGTCCAGTCTGCCTTGCAGTTCCAGTCCAGTGTTCCAGTTAAACCAGTCCAACCTGCCTTGCAGTTCCATTCCAGTGTTCCAGAAGAACCAGTCCACTCTGCCTTGCAGTTCTAGTCCAGTCCTTTAGAGTGTCCAGATTGTCCAGATAATCCAGTCCAGTTATCCTGAGAATTCAGAAGAACCTCAGCTCATCTATCCTGCAATCCTAGTTCCAGAGACTTCAGTCCAGCCTTCAGCCTTGCTTCCAGTAATCCAGAAGAACTGCTCCTGAGTTTCCTAGTTTGAATTTACCTACCTAGCATCTTGATCCAGGACTGTTGTCTACTTGTTGCTGAACTCTAGCTTGTGCTACTGCATAGCTGCCTACCTCCAAGTGCATCCAGTGATCCAGTACTCTTCAGTTGTATTGATGGACTTATAATTGTAAATAGTTTTTATATAATAAAACTATTTCTATAAAGTTCTGGTGGTCATACTCCGAACAGAACAAGCAGGCCCTTAAATGCATCAGAAGAATGGTAGCTTGTCAGCTTCACAGTTAACTCTTTAGACCAGTGTTTCTCAACCTTGGCAACTTTAAGATGTGTGGACTTCAACTCCCAGAATTCCCCAGCCAGATCTCCCTCATGAGGAAATACTATAATGCTTGGATTTTTACCTTAGAATGGCAGCAGATAAGGGGAGAAAGGAGAAAGCTGTTTAAAATCATGCATATTATGGAAAAATACTGGGTGCCAGTTTGCTTCCGGGTCCAATTCAAGGTGTTGGTTATCACCTTTAAAGCCCTACATGGCATGGGGCCAGGTTACCTGAGGGACCGTCTCATCCCCATAACATCGAACCATCCCACCCGGTCATGCAGAGAGGGCATGCTACGGACCCGTCGTTAAGGGAATTTCATTTGGCAGGGTCCAGGAGGTGGGCCTTCTCTGCAGTGGCGCCCACCCTCTGGAACATTTTGCCCCCAGAGGTGAGGCAGGCCCCATCGCTCCTGGCCTTCCGGAAGAATTTGAAGACCTGGTTCTGCCGCCTTGCTTGGGATGGGAAGGGTAATAGCTCCTCCTGGGGATGGCTGGCACCATAGAGTCCTCTTTTAAATATGTTCTTTTGCCCCTTGGTTTTTACACCTAAATTATTCTTATTTATATGGTTGTTGGTATTGTATTTTATAAGTTTTATTGTTTTAATTGTTGATTTTGCTGTAAACCGCCCAGAGTCCCCCGTTTGGGAGAGATGGGCGGTGATAGAAATTGGAAAAATAAGTAAGTAAATAAATAGAGAGAGAGAGAAATTGTATTCCCTCCCTCACAATGAGAGGAAATTCAGGATCAATAAATACACGACACATAATTCAGCTGTGGAAATTGCTACCAACAGATGTGATGATGGCCACCAACATTTTTAAAAGGGGATTGGATAGACTCATAGTGGGACTGGGCTACTATGGTAAGATCTGAACCGCCAGTAGATAGCAAGAAAAGGTTCTGTATCGTTTTACTGCCATCTAGTGGTCATCCAGATTTTTGCAGCCTGTATGTGGTAACCCTATTAATGGCAACTCTCTTGATGACTATATGTTACCTCCGAAATTGCAGAAAGTCCTGGATATTGAGGTGGGGGGTGGAAATAAGACAAAAACTGCAGCAGAGTTCCTGCATGTTGCAGATGCTTATGTAAGCAGCATGCCCTAAATATCATATTCTAGAAAATAATGGTAGAAAAAGACTATTCTCTTGTGCACTTCCTGATGTTGCTGGTTGGAGACTGTGTGACCCTGCATGCTAGTCTAGGCTCGAGGGATCCTTGGCCTGATCTAGCAGAGTTCCTGTTCGTAACCCAGTGAGTTACAAATAGTCAAATTGTCAAAAGTAACCAGCTATGAGGTCCAGCATTTGTGTATTTAATCATGTATAATAAAATCCTTATAAAACTACTAATACGCCTTGTCACTCAAACATGCTCCAAATGAATTATTCTAAGATCAAGTCTGCAAAGAAAGTTAACATCCAATTAAGGACAGATAGAATTAATTCCACTCTAAAACCCAAGTCTCATTAAGTGAAATTACATGAAGCCATTACTCAACATTAATTATATAAAATTCATTTCTACTCTATTCCCTTACTTCTCTAGAATAAGTGCCCAGGCCCAGATCCAGCTTCATTCATTTGCATGACAGTAGCTAAAGAACGCACCCTTTGGGTATTGTGTACTTTAATGTTGGGATGAGTTAAGACATTTAATTTTAATAATAAGCCTTCGACAATACATTTAATTTTACTCATAAGCTTAATTTTCTCCTCTTTGAAGTCAATCAACATATAAAACAACATAAAACTTTTTTTCTTCCTCATTGCTATCCTATTTGAGAATCTGCCAGCGCCATCTACTGCTGAATTTAAAATGATGGGGGAAAGAAAAACCAGTTTAGTAGCTACTTGGTTGGATTTGGATAAGGTTGTCATACAGCAGAGCTTTCCAAACTTTTCATGTTGGTGACACACTTTTAAGACATGCATCATTTCGTGACACACTCTTACAGCAGGGCATCATTTCGCGACACACTCTTACAGCAGGGCACAAGGCAGGCACTAGGACCTGCGTGGAATCACAGCAGGTTTGGAGGCAGCCAGGCACAAGGCAGGCACTAGGACCTGTGTGGAATCCTGGCAGGGTTCGGAGGCAGCAGCAGCCGCAACACTCCAAGGCACTGCAGCCGACTCACTAATGTGTCCCAACACACAGTTTGGAAAGCTCTGTCATAAAGTATCGGGACTGCAAAACTTCAAATGAACATGAGGGCAGTAAAGTGATTATGAAGACACATCTCAGCAAGATCAAGGAAGAAAGGTATATTTTATGCTAGTATTAGGGCAAATACAGAATGTTGGAAACTGGAAAAGGAATTTCCAATCCTTGTTTGTTTGTTTAAAAGATTTATATGGCTGCCCAACTGGAACGATGCAACTCTAGGTGGCATACCACAAGCCAAACATCGAAAATACAAAAACGAAATAAACAATACCAGCTAAAATCAAAAGGCAAGAGCTGGCAATCAGAGCCTCAGATTCCTAACATTCTTCCAGATGGGAATAATTCCAGTTATTCTGGCCCAAATTCTTCAGGAAATTTATCAGTGAGTTAATAAAGGTAGAGACTCTTGAAATGCTTCTCTGGTTTCCACTGGGGTGTCCAGTGGTCAAAAAAGTCAAGATGGTAGCCAGCCATGCAATTGATGCATCACATATGAGAAAGGGCAAGGATTTGGTCGCATGCTTCTGGCTGTCATCTTCACTTTCTGGAACCACTCCCCCTCCCTAGACACCCCCAGTTTCTTGCCATCTGGACTAAGTTGCTGTTTATCAGAGGACCTATCAACAGACTCCTCTCCTTTCTCTTGGCTGTTTATGTCAAGTTCTCCTTCCATTACTCTCCTATCTACAGCTACAGAAAACACTAACTATTGCTGCCATCTAGTGATCATGAGAAATGCCGGGCTGGATGAATTGCCGGGAGAAATATCAACAACCTCAGATATGCAGACGATACCACCCTAATGGCAGAAATTAGTTATTATAATTAGAAATTAGAAATTAATTAGAAATTAGAAATTCTCACTCGCTGGATCGTCACCTTGTTGTGGTGAGTGGGCTTGTGTGTTCCCAATGAACCCTGTGAGCGAAGCCGTCGGGAGTCATGTACTCCTGGTAGGGTCACCCATGGCGGTAAGGTCCAGGGGGAGGAACCAGACAAAGAACGATCCAAGAAAGTCCTCAACGGCAGAACAGGCGGAAGATAACAAGGTGTATTGTTACAACGGCTGCGAAGGCGGATGAAGGCTGCAGCAGACAAAAGGTCACCAATCGTCATGGTATCCATGCCATTGGATTAGAGCCTTTTTCTGTGAAGGTTGTGTGCTGATCGTTGTGCACCGATCTCCACACATAAAACAAATTCACGCACAGGCATCTTCCAACCACACCAAACCCAAACCAACCAAAAGTCCCATGGCGATTGACGAATGGCAACGGGGGCAGGACTGTGAAATCCGGAAGTTCCTAGTCATGGACCAGCACATGGGCAGTGGATACGGATTCAGTCGCCCTGACTCAAGGATCGAGGCAGTTGAGTAGTTCGGCAGCTGTATCCACGACTGAGCAGCCCTATTTAGGATCCACTCTGCTTACCCCATATGGGGAGGGGGCTAGAAAAGGTGCCCTAAACATAGTCTGCCTCATTTTCTCCCTGACTGGATTACCGCGACCAGTGGGGTCACCATCTAGCGGTCATAAAAAACACATGAATTTTGGAACATGGAATATACGGACACTGCAAGACAATATGGATAGTGAACGACCTGAACGTAGGACTGCCATTATTGCAAGGGAGCTGAGACATTTTAATATTGATATAGCAGCACTCCAAGAAACTCGAAGAGCAGGAGAAGGACAGTTGAAGGAAGAAAAAGGAGGTTATACCTTCTTTTGGAAAGGACTGCCTGAACAAGAACGACGAATACATGGGGTAGGCTTTGCTATCAAAAACGACCTTGTGAAGCTCTTGTCAGAAGTTCCCACTGGGATTAACGAACGACTCTCAACTCTGCGAATAAAACTCACCAAAAACCAACAGGCAACTATCCTAAGTGCTTACGCACCAACACTAGATGCAGATGAGGATATCAAGGAAAAATTTTATACCCAGCTGGACACCATCTTATCAGAGATACCAAAGGAGGATAAAATTATCCTCCTGGGCGATTTCAATGCAAGAGTTGGGCGTGACTTTGATTTGTGGCCAGGGATCATTGGGAAAGAAGGAGTTGACAACAGCAACATGAATGGAATCTTACTTCTGACTAAATGTGCAGAGCATAACCTTGTCATTACTAACACACTATTTCGCCAGAAAAATAAATTTAAAACATCTTGGAAGCACCCACGGTCGAAGCACTGGCATCTTTTAGATTATGTAATTGTCCGTGCTAGAGATCGCCGTGATGTACTTCTCACCAGAGCCATGACGAGTGCTGATGACTGCTGGACAGACCATCGATTAATTCGATCCACAATGGCCATAAAGGTTGTCCCTCATCGTAGGCTCCAAGGAAGAAAACCAAGGCGTAAAATGAATACACTGGCCCTTCAAGATTCTGTTAAACGAGCTTGCTTTCAATCAACTCTCAAGGAACATCTGCCTATGGAACTTCCTGAAAATGTTGAGGAACACTGGGTTAAGTTGAAGACTTCTATTATTTCAGCCTGTGAACAAACTATCGGATACCAAACTAAGAGACATCAGGACTGGTTTGATGAGAACGACAGTGAGATTGAACATATTATTGACAAGAAAAGGAAAGCCTTCCAGATATGGCAAAAAGATATTAACTGTGCCGTTAAGAAAAAAATCTACGCCAGTGCAAAGGCAGAAGTCCAAAGAAGAACTAGAGAACTTAAGAACATATGGTGGATAAAAAAAGCCCAAGAAACCCAACATTTTGCAGATGCTCATGATGCACGGGGCTTTTTTAATGCCATAAAGGCCATCTATGGACCAACAAACCATGGTACAAATCCCTTACGCTCAGTAGATGGTGCTAAACTTCTAAAGGACAAAGAGTCTATTGCACTGCGCTGGAAAGAGCATTACTACAATCTCCTTAATCATCACTCTACTGTGGCTGATGAAGTCTTCTTGCAAATCCCGCAAAAACAAATAAGAGATGAGCTTGCAGTACCCCCTAGTTTGGAGGAAGTCAGTAAAGCCACTAAACAAATGAAAAATAACAAAGCTAGTGGACCTGATGGGATTCCTGCTGAAGTCTTTAAAGAAGGCGGGCCTGAACTTATACAACAACTTCATAAGCTCATCGAAAAAATCTGGATGAGGGAGGAGATTCCAGCAGACTTTAGGGATGCCATAATTATCACTCTCTTTAAAAAGGGTGATAGAACAGACTGTGGAAACTATCGAGGCATCTCCCTTCTGGCCACAGCAGGCAAAATCCTGGCAAAGATCATCGCAAACCGTCTCCTATCTGTATCAGAAGACATCCTCCCTGAAACACAAAATGGCTTCCGCCCTTCCAGGGGAACAGTGGATATGATCTTCACTGCATGACAGCTTCAAGAAAAATGCAAGGAGCAAAACCGCCCTCTGTACATGGTGTTTATTGATCTGACTAAAGCTTTTGATACTGTAAATCGTACTGCTCTCTGGACCATCCTTCTGAAAATCGGATGCCCTGATAAATTTGTGAACATCTTGCGGCTACTCTATGACGACATGATGGCAACAATCCTGAATAACAATGGCTCTCAAAGCGATCCATTTAAAGTGGAATCCGGCGTTAAACAGGGATGTGTTATTGCTCCAACCTTATTTGCTATCTTCATCGCTATGATTATACACCTTGTTGAAGAGAAACTTCCTACTGGTGTAGAAATTATATATCGAACAGATGGAAAGCTTTTTAATCTTAGTAGGCTGAAAGCAAAAAATAAGGTAACTACAACTTCTGTTATAGAACTTCAATATGCTGATGATAACGTAGTCTGTGCACACTCCGAAGAAGATCTTCAAACTATCCTAAACATCTCTGCAGAAGGATATGAAAAGCTCGGCCTCTCGATTAAGATTATAAAAACCAAAGTGCTTTACCAGCAAGTTCGAACCAATCCCTCCGCAGCACCATCAATCCAGCTTAAAGGTGTGTCACTAGAAAATGACGACCACTTTTCTTATCTCGGCAGCCATCTATCTACAAAAGCCAACATCGACGCTGAAATTCAGCATCGCCTGAGCTCTGCGAGTGTAGCTTTCTCCCAAATGAAGAGTAGAGTGTTTGAGGATCGGGACATTCGCAGGGAGACCAAAATGCTTGTTTACAAAGCCATTGTACTACCAACCCTTCTGTACGCCTGTGAAACATGGACCCTCTACAAACGCTACCTCCAACTTCTTGAAAGATTCCATCAATGCTGCCTCCGAAAAATTCTGCAAATTACTTGGGAAGATAGGCGGACTAATGTTAGCGTATTAGAAGAAGCGAAAACCACCAGCACTGAAACAATGATCATCCAACATCAACTTCGCTGGACCGGTCATGTTGTTCGAATGCCTGACCATCAGCTACTTTACTCCCAACTTAAGAATGGAAAACAGAATATTGGTGGACAGCAAAAGAGATTCAAAGATACTCTCAAAGCTAATTTAAAAAAATGTAATATCAGCATTGAGAACTGGGAAGCCCTAACTCATGAGCGTTTCAATTGGAGGTCAGCCTTTATTAATGGCGCTATGGACTTTGAAGAAGCACGAGTACAGGGCGAAAGGGAGAAAAGAGCTAAAAGGAAGGCACGTCAGGCAAACCCTCATCATGACCGTCTCCCACCCGGAAACCTATGCCCTCATTGTGGGAGGTTGTGCGGATCCAGAATTGGCCTTTATAGCCACTTACAGATCCACTGTTAAAATTTTACCTTTGGAAGACAATCTTACTCGGCTACGAGTGATCGCCAATGAATGGCAGAAAGTGAAGAGGAACTAAAGAGCCTCCTGATGAGGGTGAAAGAGGAGAGTGCAAAAGCTGGCTTGAAACTCAACATTAAAAAAACTCAGATCATGACATCTGGTCCCATCACTTCCTGGCAAATAGAAGGGGAAGAAATGGAAGCAGTGACAGATTTTATTTTCTTGGGCTCCAAGATCACCACAGACGGTGACTGCAGCCATGAAATTAAAAGACGCTTGCTCCTTGGGAGGAAAGCTATGGCAAACCTAGACAGCATATTAAAAAGCAGAGACATCACCTTGTCGACAAAGGTCCGTATAGTTAAAGCTATGGTTTTTCCAGTAGTAATGTATGGCTGTGAGAGTTGGACCATAAGGAAGGCTGAGCGCCAAAGAATTGATGCTTTCGAACTGTGGTGCTGGAGAAGACTCTTGAGAGTCCCGTGGACTGCAAGGAGGTCAAATCAGTCAATCCTAGAAGAAATCAACCCTGACTGCTCATTGGAAGGACAGATACTGAAGCTGAAGCTCAAATACTTTGGCCACCTAATGCGAAGAGAGGACTCACTAGAAAAGAACCTGAGGCTGGGAAAGACTGAAGGCAAAAGGAGAAGGGGACGGCAGAGGATGAGATGGTTAGATAGCATCACCGATGTAACGAACATGAATTTGAGTAAACTCCGGGAGACAGTGGAGGACAGGAAGGCCTGGCGTGCTATGGTCCATGAGGTCACAAAGAGTCGGACACGACTAAACGACTGATCAACAACAACAACAAAGTGATCATCTGGATTTCTGGAGCCCATATGTAACCTCCACTAATTTAATTGAATATAACAAAAACGGTGTGGGGCAGGGGAAACAAAAGAAAAATCAAGGGGGGGAAGCAAAAAAGATCGTAAAAATAGCCCTAAATTGTGGGTGAGGGATGAGGTGGGGATCTAATATGGATCTAGAGGTAATCCAGTTCCTGGATCTAGAGAAAGTTGGGAATCTCTGTATTCTTTCATAAGGTAGTATTAAAAACCCACAATGGACTGTTTAAAATAAAAATACCTACGTGGGATCAAACTTGTAGGCAAGGTAAAGAGTATTAAAATTGACGCTGGCTGTGAAAGCCTACACCAACATACTGTATTTAAGTTTACCTCTTTTCATAGAAATTAATGCTGAAGATTTTCAAGGTACAATTTTTTAAAAGTGAGCATAACATTGTTGTTTGGGGAAAATGCAGTAAAATGGTAGTAGCTTCTTCTGTGTGGAATAGCTACCCCAAACAACCTGGCTCTGTGTAATAAATGTGCCTCGCAGGTTATGCGCACAAATGAATGGTTCTTCTCTAATGCCCACTTGTCTTCAGCTAAGAGAGGCAGAGGCAGGGTTGTCCAATGTGGGTGGGTTTTTTTCAAATGTGGCAGGTTTCATTCATAGCGGGGGACGAACTTCAACCATGCTCACCATGGCCTGCAAAACCTGATTCTGATGTAACCACAAGGGGTTGGGAAGTCAGAACTGCATTTGCAATTCCAGGAACTGTACAGATAACAATCAAATTTGACCAGAGCAAGAGAGGAAGGCTTAAAAGATAAATGCCCAGCCGCAAGAGCTGCTCCCTACAAGGAAGCCACCGTCTCACAGAGGGCAATTCCACCCTGCAGCCCAAGCTGTTGTCTCCCATCTCCTCCCGGCTGTTTCTTCAGCCAGTTTCAGAACTTCCTTCCAGATTGCAGTGGCCTGGCAAAGGCTCCAGGGTGGTGCTCAGTCTGGGCTCTAGGCATCACTTGATATGATTGGTCATTCCCCTGCCTCTTCCTCCGGCTAGCTCTGGAGTGGTTGCGTCTACCCGTACCTGCCTTTTTCTTCTGGGGATTGTTCCCTTCTCACTCATCCCCATTCTTTTTCCTTTCTTTCCCAGATGTTTGCACGCTTGGGTGCCTTCATCCCTCCTTTGGCACTAATGCGTAACTTTCTTTTTTTCCCACCCCCCTGATGGTGTCACTGCAGCTCCAATGACACAATAATGAATGCAGTGGGGTTCTTCTTTCCTATTTCCTTCATAGGACCATGGACACTTCGATGCAAGGAAGAACTGGATGGTCCAGCTTCACAGAAACAAAGCAGCAGTGATCCTACATGGTCACTTGAAGACGTTTTCAAAAACAAGAGAAAGGGGAGGGAAGCTTTGTAGTACTGTGGGCAGGGTGTGGGAAAGCAAGGGGCACATGCTTCACCCAGCCTGGGCGGACACCCGAAGGGTGCCCACTGGGAGATGTCAGGGTTGAATGGAATGATGAGCTCCTAGCATTGAGGATGGTTCGTTGGCTTAACAGGCCACCATTGGGTCAACTGCAAGATTATTTGAAGAGAAGCAATGGGCAATCAGCAGAGAACATAGCAGCCAAGCAGCCCAGGGTGGAAAGGCATACCAGGCACTGCAGTCAACTGGAGTAGAGCTGCTGCTAGAACAGAACAAAGCACCGGACACCACCCACCACTGTGAAGGGCTTAAGATGACTCAGATCAGAAAACAGTAATTACCCTTTTTGAATTGAAGCTGGTAAGAAATTGGTGTGGGGTGTATTTGCAAAAGGCTGGGAGTAGGAGGACAACATCATCTGTTCCTGCACTCAGGAAGTGGCAAGTGGCCTTTATTGGTGATGGGCCAAGCCGTAGGTGCCGTTCTAACCAGAATTACTGATAGAGAAAAAGGGGGGTTAGGCTGTGGGAACATTGGCCGCTGGATATGCTTATCACTCCCTTTATCTCTCAGTTTGTTAGGACAGGAATCCCTTGACCCTCTTGTTACCCACTTGTTGATGCAGTGGGGAGTTGGCTACCTCTTTTCATGATCAAGGAGGAATGTGGAGATCTTCCAGACTTGTAGTGTTTGGCAAACTACCATCCTCTTTGGAGTCCTAGGTGCCCTCTGAGTTGGTTGTAACAACCAAGCTCAGAGAACACCACAGTTCAACCCTGAGCTGTAGATATTCTCTTCTATTGGCACCATCCTCTCTCTCAGGCTCTGGGAATTCCATTACAATGAACCAGAAGGTGAATAGTGGAAAGAGAAGTTTCTTCTCTTCGATTGGAAGTTTCTTCTGTTTGATTTAGGTCTTCAACAGCCATCTTAACAGATCAATGGGGCTCAGATCAACTGTACTGGGAAAGTCCCATGAATTGTTGATCATATACATATACATATACATATACATATACATATACATATACATATACATATACATATACATATGAATTTTTCTAAAAATGAACAAAGAAAAAGATAGAAGGTAAGGAAAAAAGAAGAAGAAAGGAATGAGAGAAGAAAAGAAAACATACAATTATGCCTTCCGCCCTTTTCTCTATCGAGTAATTATCATCTTAACCTTTTCCCCATCCTCTTTGTGCCTTTTTAGTCCCTGAATTGTTATCTTAATGAATTCTAGGCTCGTTTGTCAGAGTCTTCTGGTATCTTACAAGAAAACCAATTTCCTAATGCTCTACATTAGAGTGCAGTTTCTGATTGCCTTTGTAGTACTGCAAGTGGTGGATTTAACTTTCCTTCCACAATTTGAACACAGCTGAAACTCTTGGTTATGGAATCCAAACTTTTTCCACTGCAAAGAGGGACTGGATTGGACAGCTTTGGCTGATGGCAAAGATACCAACTGACAGACGTAACTCTTCATTAAAGAGTCTTCTGAGGCTGTGATGATCCTGAGCTAGCAATTAGTACTCCCCACACGAAACACTTTGGAATCGAAAGAAATCTTTATTGCAGTTCGTGATCCATGACACTTTAAAGATTCAAGTGACTACATTTCTCCAAGTTACAGTTTAAGTACATTCTTTCTACCCCCTTTTCCCATTGAGTGTGTTCCGGCAGCCGCCTCCTCTCGTCTCGCACCTTATTCGCCCCGAGTCCCCTGTCCGGTGTACATGGTGCTGAATCCACATCCTTGCCTCCCTCCTGCATGTCCGTGATGTGCTGGCTTAAAGGGGAAAAACCGAGGCTTGAGAATAAACAGACAAGAATGCAGCTTGTTAGGGTCAACAGTGTTTACTGATAGCATAAGGCAATAAATGGATGTATGGTGCATTATTGCAAAAAGGTAAAACAAAACAAACTTATAAGCAGAGTTCTGTGTATTGATCCCAGGGCCAGAGTTCCTGCCATGGCCTATACCCAAAGCCAGGCATAGCTCACTCTGCCCAGTCCACGGGAAGTGAACACGTGAAGAACTACATGGCTAAAAGACACTAGAAATCAAGAAGCATAGAACACCATTTTGCATGGTTGTATATTCAGTTCTTCTAGCATTCTGATTGGCTGGAAGTTAGGTATGACGCACACCAGGCCCAAAGGCACACAGCATTGGGTGACAGTGGCTTGCATCCAAGCAGGCAAGTGAGTTCCCCCCTCCTTGTCTGGGGGGGGCCTGGGCAAGGCTTCCCACAGAAGGAAATCAGGAGGATATCTGCCCATGGGAAGATCCATTGCTAGCTATAACATGGTCTTCTCGCTCCCTATCTCATGAGGATGTAAACAAAGCCAAGGCTTCTCTGTTATCCAGCCACCTGGCGTTCACGTCATCATGAGAACACAGTGCTTTGTACAGGAATGATTTGCCAAAACACTTTTACATTGTAGAGAAACCCAATTTCCAATTACATATAGTATAGGAAATCTGACACCCCTCCACATTGGGTTTCGACACAATGGGATTAACAAAATACATTTTACAGAAACAAGGAAAAACATGGTTAGTACATGTAATAATTTACAAGCTTTAGTTTTTCAGTTTTTACAACCAATAGTCATCAACACTAGAAAATGGTTTACAAACACTTGTTACACATATGTATAATGCATAGTATACACTTTATGCAATGTTTTATTCAGATACATACAGATACATCAAATAATACAGATTATGCAGTAATAGAAACACAGTAAATAGAAACAGAAAACATTGCCCACAAATGTTCTGTCCCCTCCTTTGCAGAAATGCAGTCAGCATAGATAAGGAATTCCAATCCTGCTAGCTGCTCTGTTCGTTTCGTAGAAGCAAAGGTTCGTTTTGATTTTAAGAAAAATTGCAGGGCTGTTTCAACCCTTTGCAAGCTCACATCGAGGGCTAAACCATTTTGCAAGCTTGGTATCCTACCTGGGCAAAACTAATTCAGGGCATGTCCACTGCGTTACTGCAGAGTGATATACTGTACAACAAATTAAGGATAAGCCTTCCTTACACATATTAAGGACAAGGTTCCTCACACATGACACTCTGTAGGAAACCAAGAACCATCTCTGTTCTGGGCTCTAGAAAATTAACATCAACACCAAGATAAATGTTTGAATTTGTGCCTTACTCCTTCAGCTGGAATTACTACCTCAGCTGACTGACAAATTCTTATTCAAGGTGGAAAACTTCTGACTGGCCTGCTTTAAGATCCATAAAGCACCCAAATATGTTGTGTCAACATCACAATATGTAAATGGACACCTGTTTCCACGCTACGCAACCAGAAAACGCACCACACGTAAATATTCTGGCCTAGCTGTGGGTGCATACACTAGATCCACAGTTCACAAACTCCTTTTGTGCAACAAATCCCTGGGCAACTGGCTTTACACTGCAGAGTATTATCAGGAAGAAATGTCTTTCTGAACACTCATCTGGAACCTACAGCTCACTAAAACAAAGGATAGGTTGGTTACTGTCAACTTCAAGGCTTGAAGCCGAATTCAACAACAGAGTCTCTGTAGAGAAACGCTTACAAACAGCAGTCCGGCAGAGTAGAAGACTCGGATTCGTTGGTTAGCTGGCATCTGGCTTCTGGCTTCCCCTCCATTCGTAAATCGGGCTTCTTGCACTGACAGCATCCGCTGGACATCGGGGCAGGGAACAGCCTTGTAGAATCACAGCAAAATGTAGATTCCATGCCAGGTTTTACGTCAGCTGGAACACTCTGTTTGGAATTCTCAAGAATCCTGGAAGTGGCTTGTAAAATAATCCACAACAAATAATCTCGACCAGTAGCTCCAGGCTTGACAAAAATCACGCATGCTTTTTCACAGCCCCAGAAAAACATGCCTCCTTGTTCAAATGCAGCAAACAAAGTTTTGAACTCACCACGGTGGGTCATCACATTCTCACCGGTCGCAGCTTCAAACCATAAAGCTGTCTTAATAGTCCACCAAGGGCAACAGAGTTCTGCTTTGTATTAAAGGCTCCAACAGCCGCTCAGCACCCATTACACAGTCCGTGGGTTGCTGATATTCCGTTCAGAGGATTTGAGTCCCAAAATCAAAATGCACATAAGCACAGTCCAAACATGCTTGCACTTCTTACAGAGGAAACCTCTGAATCCTCCAGGGATCCCCTGGAAGTGGATTTGCCACTTACTGCCACAACTCTTCTTCTTGCAAAAAGAATGATTTCATCTCCACACACTAGGTCAGATAGTTTGTGCCATCTAAAGCCCCAAATGGCAGACTGACCAGACACTGTTCAGCCATTGCTGACCACTCAAAGAAAAACATGTTTACTCCGAAACCAGCCTCTAAAAACAAACTCCCTTCCACAGCCAGGTCCAACGCAGCAAAGAAAACGCAAATTGCTCTCTGGGCAACATAACCTGATGGGATATATGCTGGCTTAAAGGGGAAAAACCGAGGCTTGAGAATAAACAGACAAGAATGCAGCTTGTTAGGGTCAACAGTGTTTACTGATAGCATAAGGCAATAATGCAGATACAGTACATTATCGCAAAAATGAAAAAGATGAATATACAGGATACATCATTGTAAAAGGAAAAACAAAACAAACTTATAAGCAGAGTTCTGTGTATTGATCCCAGGGCCAGAGTTCCTGCCATGGCCTATACCCAAAGCCAGGCATAGCTCACTCTGCCCAGTCCACGGGAAGTGAACACGTGAAGAACTACATGGCTAAAAGACACTAGAAATCAAGAAGCATAGAACACCATTTTGCATGGTTGTATATTCAGTTCTTCTAGCATTCTGATTGGCTGGAAGTTAGGTATGACGCACACCAGGCCCAAAGGCACACAGCATTGGGTGACAGTGGCTTGCATCCAAGCAGGCAAGTGAGTTCCCCCCTCCTTGTCTGGGGGGGCCTGGGCAAGGCTTCCCACAGAAGGAAATCAGGAGGATATCTGCCCATGGGAAGATCCATTGCTAGCTATAACATGGTCTTCTCGCTCCCTATCTCATGAGGATGTAAACAAAGCCAAGGCTTCTCTGTTATCCAGCCACCTGGCGTTCACGTCATCATGAGAACACTGTGCTTTGTACAGGAATGATTTGCCAAAACACTTTTGCATTGTAGAGAAACCCAATTTCCAATTACATATAGTATAGGAAATCTGACAGTCCGCCGGCACTTTCCGGCTGGCGTCACATCACGAATGGCTCCGTGGTAGGGGCAGTTCGTGACAGAGGCTATCGTGCACATCCCTCTCTCCCCTCCCCTTGAAAAGATTTTATTGATTTCCATGGAAGAGATTGGCATGCAAATACCTGAAAGGAAATACCCTTTCTGTTCAGTGAGGCTTACTCTCCAGAAAGTGCTGCAGCCATAAAATACACTGCTCAAAAAAATAAAGGGAACACTGAAACAACACAATGTAAGTCCAAGTCAATCACACTTCTGTGAAATCAAACTGTCCACTTAGGTAGCAACACTGATTGACAATCAATTTCACATGCTGTTGTGCACATGGAATAGACAACAGGCGGAAAGCATAGGCAGTTAGCAAGACATCCCCAATAAAGGAGTGGATCTGCAGGTGGTGACCACAGACCACTTCTCAGTTCCTATGCTTTCTGGCTGATGGTTTGGTCACTTTTGAATGCTGGCGGTGCTTCCACTCTAGTGGTAGCATGAGACGGAGTCTACAACCCACACAAGTGGCTCAGGTAGTGCAGCTCATCCAGGATGGCACATCAATGCGAGCTGTGGCAAGAAGGTTTGCTGTGTCTGTCAGCGTAGTGTCCAGAGCATGGAGGCGCTACCAGGAGACAGGTCAGTACATCAGGAGACGTGGAGGAGGCCGTAGGAGGGCAACAACCCAGCAGCAGGACCGCTACCTCCGCCTTTGTGCAAGGAGGGACAGGAGGAGCACTGCCAGAGCCCTGCAAAATGACCTCCAGTGGGCCACAAATGTGCGTGTGGCTGCTCAAACGGTCAGAAACAGACTCCATGAGGGTGGTATGAGGGCCCGACATCCACAGGTGGGGGTTGTGCTTACAGCCCAACACCGTGCAGGACGTTTGGCATTTGCCAGAGAACACAAGATTGGCAACTTCGCCACTGGCGCCCTGTGCTCTTCACAGATGAAAGCAGGTTCACACGGAGCACATGTGACAGACGTGACAGGGTCTGGAGACGCCATGGAGAACGTTCTGCTGCCTGCAACTTCCTCCAGCATGACCGGTTTGGCAGTGGGTCAGTAATGGTGTGGGGTGGCATTTCTTTAGGGGGCCGCACAGCCCTCCATGTGCTCGCCAGAGGTAGCCTGACTGCCATTAGGTACCGAGATGAGATCCTCAGACCCCTTGTGAGACCATATGCTGGTGCGGTTGGCCCTGGGTTCCTCCTAATGCAAGACAATGCTAGACCTCATGTGGCTGGAGTGTGCCAGCAGTTCCTGCAAGACGAAGGCATTGATTCTATGGACTGGCCCGCCTGTTCCCCAGACCTGAATCCAATTGAGCACATCTGGGACATCATGTCTCGCTCCATCCACCAACGCCACGTTGCACCACAGACTGTCCAGGAGTTGGGGGATGCTTTAGTCCAGGTGTGGGAGGAGATCCCTCAGGAGACCATCCGCCACCTCATCAGGAGCATGCCCAGGCGTTGTAGGGAGGTCATACAGGCACGTGGAGGCCACACACACTACTGAGCCTCATTTTGACTTGTTTTAAGGACATTACATCAACGTTGGATCAGCCTGTAGTGTTCTTTTCCACTTTAATTTTTGAGTGTAACTCCACATCCAGACCTCCAGGGGTTGCTTACATTTGATTTCCATTGCTTTTTGTGTGATTTTGTTGTCAGCACATTCAACTATGTAATGAACAAAGTAATTAATACGAATATTTCATTCATTCAGATCTAGGATGTCTTATTTCAGTGTTCCCTTTATTTTTTTGAGCAGCTTATATAATTAATAATAAAATATGTGTTATTAAGAGTAGTGTTAACACTGGCTGAATAATGCCCAGTACTTGTTATTAATGCAAAGAGCTCCTCCTTCAGAGTTGTCTTTCTAGGAACTCAAAAGCTGGCTGCCTTATCTTCTCCTAGCAGGAAGAACATTTGCCTGCCTGCGTTTGACCACCACCAGCAACAGAACCCTCCTGGTCCTTGGCGCTGTAGAATACTTGTAGCAAGACGACAGCACCAACCACACCGAGACCACTTTGTCTTCCTCAGGTGCTCTTTCTCCTTTGAGCCATTTCTGCCACCAGTGCAGGTAAGTGGTAAAGCCTTCTCCTGAATCACTGTGTCATGACAGTATGGGGAAGAGACATAAACCTTCACTGGGAATCAACCATATGGATCTAAGCTGTCAAAGGGTGGAGAATAGACTATAGGAGCAAAGGAGAGAAGCACTTTGAGTGGTCTTGTTCTTTCAAGCTTCCTTCACTTCAGAAGGCTTTTATGAGGAGAAAATAGAATTGTCCTGAATTTCTTGTAGCAAAGGAAGGAAGGAAAATGGGAGAGGTGTAAGGAGAAAGAAACAGCTCTAGAGGATGTAAGAAAACCCAAAAAGCACAAAAGGTTGCAAATTGATTTTTTGGGGGGGAAAAACCTAGCAAACATTATGGTTAATACCATAATGTCCTCCCTAGTATTTAAGATCAACTCTCCAGATTGGATTTTACATATATTTATATTATGTTAATAATTTGTAATTTTATATTTATATTTTAACCTTGGTTTTATTGTAAACCGCCCAGAGTCCCCCGTTGGGGGAGTTGGGCGGTCATATAAATTTAAATAATAAATAAATAAATAAATAAATAAACTGTAAAAACAGTAAAAACAGCAATTGCAAAAGATAAGGAAAGACCAATTTTTTACATACTTAACACACTTCACAGCATAAGAAGTGCAAGAAAAATAACAGATATCAAAAAGCAAAAAATCCACATTCAAACACTGAGGCACATGAAGAAGAAACCAGAACAATCTAAACTGAGGTATAAAAACTGGCAACAGCAACAGTTGGAAAATATTCCAAGGCCAGTTTTCAGCCTGCAAGGAAAAACTAGCTGGAAGAACAAAAGCCCAGCCTGATATCCCTAGAAGAAGAGCAAATAGAAAGGGAACATGGAACTAAAATATTTTATTTGCATGTTGGAATACAGGGGAACATTCAGAGCTGGTTATCCTACACTCATGTTTTCTACCAAGCGTGTCACGGAAGATTTCAAATATTTCTCTACATGCCAAAATGTTTGGGCACTCCTAGGCTACCGGAATGGACTCTCCGGTCCTGGAGTCCGAGGTTGTCACCGAGTTTGCTCTCCACCCTCACAGTTGCTCCTGGTGGTTTATCCTACTGTGAACTTCGAAGGACACGTTTCCTAAGTCAACGAGCCGCTTCTTTCCATTTCTTTTCAGCGATGGAGGTGGGAACCTGGAAGCTGTTCACCGCCTTTTTGTGTTGCATTGGATTCCTCCTGGCCCTTTCAAGTAAGTGTCCTGAAGCTGGAACTTGTGCAGAACATATCAGGGCTTGGTGCTCACCTTGAAGGTCTTTTGCTAGACTAGACTTTCCAAATGGTGCACCCGCCACGTGCTTTAAGCTACAACTTCTGTTGTGCCATTCAACAGGGCGGTGGGGCACAGGAGTTATATTCCAACGCATGTGGAAGGATCAGTTTGGGAAATGTTCCCCTTCATTTTCTGAGTCCTCAGTATGTGAATAATGGACTCTTTAACCTCCCAACATGAAACCTGGGTCTCCTCTCAAGAGGGAAGTGCTTCCTCAGTGGTAGCATTCTATGTATTAATTTTTAATTTTTCCCAAGTATTTAACTTTGGCTGTACTTCTAATTTTAGCTGATTTCGGGGGAGATGGGTGGTGATAAATCTGACAAATAAATAAAATAAATAAATTTCTGCACACACATACCCCGAGTTTTCTTGGCTCTGGTCTTAAGTGTGCATTTTCTTTCACTGTATCTTTATTGCACTGTTGTGAATTTTTCATTTAATTTCATGAGCTGCCTATATATAATATTAGTTATGACTAATATTAAGAGCATATTTAAATTTGATTAAGGGGCTCATCCACATTGTGGTCTGAATGTATTTTAATTTTTAATTGGAACAATGTAATTTAACTTATAATTTTAAAACTATTTTAAATCAGATGGTGCATATAGAAGGTTCAATGAGTATACCTTGTAGAATCTTGTACTGGTCAGTGACTGTAATAAATCAGAATGAATGAATGTATATATAACTAGTGTAAGTAAGATGTACCAAGGAAGAACCTTCAGAAACTACAGATAGAGAAATGCATTATTATTAGTAGTAATAGTAGCATAGGTCCTGCTGTCCTCTGTGCCAGCAGGGTGAATGGAAGGCCCAGATATTAGCATCACAGTGTGGATGAATAAATGATAAGATTGGATTAATTGTCCAATTAATAAGGTGTCCTCCTTTTAAGATCTTACCATCATTTGGATTTTTACTATTTATTATTGGATTGTATTTTAAGATTTATAAGTTTTTAGTTTTAATATTTTATTGTAAACCGCCCAGAGTCTACTTTGTAGAGATGGGCGGTGATAAATTTGACAAATAAATAAATAAATAAATAAATAAATAAATAAATAAATAAATTAGGTCTCAACTAATTATAAATGAGAAAATGATATTTTTTCAATAAAAAGAGACTTTTCCAGCTAACCACCACCACCCCACCCCTCCCTCCACCCACCACCCCGCTTTGAGACAAGAAGACTCAGAGTGCTTCAACCCTCTCTGGCTCCTTTCCATTTCAGAAGATGGCTGCCTTGGCCATGTCTAATCTACATGGCTCAGAAAATATCCTGAGAGGGAGTGTTTTGCATTCAGGCCATTATCAGAACCAACAGAAGCCATCCCCACGTGGGCTGTAGCCACACATTTCTTTACCATGCTATGTGAGGATTAGATGGTATAAATGCACATTGCAAACATGGCCACTTCTCCCTCTGTGTGGGAGCTCAAGGAATTCAACATGAGTTCCTGATTTTATCCTTGCCATGGCAAGCCTGTGAGGAAGATTAGTTAGTGCAAGAGTGATGGGTCCAAGATCACCAAGATCTTAGGAACAATGCTGGAGTAAGGCAGGTGCTGGATCAGGAAAGACAACTTGGTGCTCTCTGGATATCAGCATGCTCAGTGGTCAAGGATTGTAGGATCTGTCTTCCACCAGTTTACCCTCCCATGAGTTGGGAAGAGCAGGGGGGCAGCTCTTTCTGGTTCCTTCCATCTCCAGCAAGGGGAAGCAAGTGGGCACGCTCAGAGTGACAAAAAAATCAGGAGGCTGGTAGCACCTTTTCCAACATTTTATTAAAAGGTGTAAGATTTTGTGAGCTGCATCTCACTTCCTCAGATGCATAGAGTGGCTAGACTGATGTGAGATTTAAACTGGGGTGAAAAAGGGAGGGGAAGACAGGGTGTTATGCAGACGCAGGCTACATGTGAGACAGATTACAAGAACCTTATCAATTAACAATTGTCATGTGTTAAAAACCCATTGTGTTTGTTGAGACCTTTTGAGATAGCCTGAAACCTTTTGATGTGAGCTTAGCTATCTCTCTTTCAATTGTGCTGTTAAAGTATTTTTCCCAAAATTGTCACTTTGAATACTGGGAGGTTGAAATGCTCTGATATTACTTTGTCCTTGTTTTGAATCCTGATGTCAGACTTGTGTCCACTCATTCTTTTGCACAAATGTTATTATTATTTAAGATATTTTTTATTATTGGGTATTTTGTGTCTCCGAGTCAGTGTTGAGTCAGTGTTGACTCCTGGCAACTGCCAGGACGGATCGCTGTAGTTTTCTTGGCAAGATTTTAGAAGTGGTCTGCCCTTGCCTCCTCCCTAGGGCTGAGAGAGAGGGACTGGCCCCGGGTCACCCAGCTGGCTTCATGCCTAAGGTGGGACTAGAACTCTCAGTCTCCTGGTTTCCTATTGGCTCCTTCCTAGGGCTGAGAGAGAGTGACTGGCCCAAGGTCACCCAGCCGGCTTTCATGCCTAAGGCGGGACTAGAACTCTCAGTCTCCTGGTTTCCTATTGGCTCCTTCCTAGGGCTGAGAGAGAGGGACTGGCCCCCGGGTCACCCAGCTGGCTTCATGCCTAAGGTGGGACTAGAACTCACGGTCTCCTGGTTTCCTATTGGCTCCTTCCTAGGGCTGAGAGAGAGGGACTGGCCCCCCGGTCACCCAGCTGGCTTCATGCCTAAGGTGGGACTAGAACTCACAGTCTCCCGGTTTCTAGGCTGGTGCCTGAACAACTACACCAAACGGGCTCTTTTTATCATTAGAATAATGGATTAGGAAGGGAAGAAAAGTGGATAGTGGATAGTGACAGTTGAATAACACAAAAATAAACCACTACTAAGCATAAATTGACAGAAATGAAAACATATAAAAACTTATAAAAACATATAAAAATAAAATAAAAACTGTGCCAATTTTTCCTGCATCTATCAGCATATCTCTTAGTAAAATGTGATATTTTTTGTTTAGCTTTTCTGGACTTTTGTGCAAATTTTATCCTATGTAGAATCCAGAGGGGCATTGCTGGCAGATATCACATTAGAGAAAGTGCATGTGAAAGCACCTCTAATCTTGGGTGTGTAGTTATTGGAGCCGGTGATGGTGCTGTTTGTATAGACGTGGGAGCAAAGTAGACATCTGGATTTGTTGCAGGGTCTGGTTCCCATTTTACCATCATTGTCCTGTTGTTTCTTGTTGCTTGTGAGAATCTGTTTCACATTGGGTGGCTGTTTATTTGCAGAAATAGGCCTGCTACCTAGTACTTGAGAAAATGAAGTGCCATTGTCCATTATTAGCTGTAGCTTATTAATAATGTTTTGTGTGATTGAGGTGTGAGCTGTAAGTGACAGCCAATGGTGTTCTGTTCTGTTTTTTGTGGTCTGTTTTTTAATAGATTCTCCCTGGGAATCAGTCAGGCTCTATTGATTTGTGGGGAGTCTTTGGTGCTCTCTGAGCCTTGTTGTTTTCATGCAGACGTTTCATTGCCAGGCTAGGCAACATCTTCAGTGCGAAAAGGGAGTGGAACTTGCTGTCTGTTTATATACCCTGGCTTGTCCTGCCTGTGTTGGTGGGGGTCTTGTACTCTCCTTGGTAGTTCCTTGATTGGGCTGTTGTGTGCTGTTTGGGTGATTGACTGAGTTAATAGTTCCTTGATTAAGGTCTATTGTGTTGTTTGATTGCTCCTCTGCTGCTAATCTTGCTGTTAATCTATGCATATCTTGTTGTTGATTGCTGGCCCAGGGGTGTTCTGGTCTTCTGGCTATTCTATTGTCTCTTATGAATGGTATGTAAATGTTGTTAACCTATTGATTTGTCTACTGATCCTGTTGGGTGGGTAAGTTCAGTCTCCTGAACGCCTGGTTTAATTCCATCGGTTGAGCATCTCGGTCAGAACAAATGCAGTTGTGGGGTAGAGCCTGGATGTAGATGATAGTTTTGATTATGTGTTCTGGGTGGAAGCTAGAAATAGGTAGGCATGCTGTATATTGTTTATGTGTCCATTGTGTAATTTTACTGTGACATCAAGGAAATGGACTTCTTCTGTAGATTCATTGAGGCTAAAGTTGATGGTGGGATGAAAGTTGTTGAGGTATTGATGGAATTTGTGGAGAAATTCTTTTCTATGAGTCCAGTTGGTGAAAATTGCAATGAATCTCAAGTAAAGGAGGGGCTTCAGGGGGTAAGAGTTGAGAAAGTATTATTCTATATCAGCTGTGAAGATGCTGACATATTGAGGAGGCATGTGTGTGCCTTTTAATAACATTTGTTAGTAATAAAAAGATTCTACCAGAATCCTCCTGAATTTTTGCTATGATAGACTAACATAGCTAACTTAAAAGGTAAAGGTCCCCACCGCACATTTGTGCAGTCGTGTCCGACTCTAGGGGCCGGTGCTCATCTCCGTTTGTTAGCCAAAGAGCCAGCGTTGTCTGAAGACGCTTCCACGGTCATGTGGCCGGCATGATGCATGCAGAACGCTGTTACCTACCCACTGAAGTGGTACCTATTCATCTACTTGCATTTGCATGCTTTCGAATTGCTAGGTTGGCAAGAGTGAG
The DNA here is from genome assembly GCA_023362775.1 of Charina bottae. Lineage (NCBI taxonomy): Eukaryota > Metazoa > Chordata > Lepidosauria > Squamata > Charinaidae > Charina > Charina bottae. Next base: position 10,675,105 of record JALMGJ010000021.1, on the reverse strand, counting down.
TGCAGGAGCTCACTCCGTCACGTGGGGCTAGGGATTCGAACCTCCGAACTTGTGATCTTCCGATCGACAAACCTGGTGTCTTACCCGCTGAGCCACCACGCACCTCTTACTTACTGAGGGGTAAATGACATATATGCTTCCAAAACATGTGGTAATCCAAAAACTTACATATATTTTAGAAGCTGAGTAAAAAAATTTAACCTCCCAGTGCAAAACTTTAGAAACATCAGTATGGAACCAGAGAATGCCAAGGAAGAAGCAGGTTACCATAATATCTTCCTTTTCCGAATTTTTCAGAGTGATATTGGTGGATGTGCCTAGGGCAAGGTCTCAGCTGATTGTGAGTGATTTAAACGCTTTAGACAAAATCAGGCTGAAATGAAACCAACTTGTTAATTCATGTTCTTGTCACATGTGTGGCATTTCTTGGATTTTCAGGGGCTCAGCAAGAAGTCTCAGTAGCCCCCTTGACAGAAGCCGTGGTGGAGTTTGGACACTTCTTTGTGCTAAACTGCAGCATCAGCAGCAGCAGCAACTGTGATGTTCAGGAGGAGTCTTCCCACAGATATGATTATTCAGAAGTCGGGCCGACCTGGAAAGCTTTCACTTTCATTCTCAATTATTGGTCACTCCATGCATCATGTTTTGTGAACTGTACAAATGACGAAATCAATCATCAGGAAACAATCATCACAGTTTACCGTAAGTCAAATTCAGCTATGAAAGTCTGCCATTTTGAATGTTGCTTACCATGAAGGAGTCTTACTGCAATTCAGTGGAAGACAGGGAGGAATTCTCTCTCCTTCAGGACAAGGGGCTCAAATTCAGCAAGGTCAGAGAAGCTTACATCTGCTGAGAAATCACTTTCCACCAGTCTGCTTTCTCCCCAGCCCCTTCCCCCCTCCCTGGAGCCAGGGAAGTTCATTATCTTTTCAAATGGGAGAGGGAAGCCTATAGTGGGTGATGGAGAAGGGCAGATGGCCAAAGCCTCATAGGTCTGGACACATTATATTCTATCCCTGATATACTGTGGAAAAAAATTCCCAAGCTGCAATGGAATGAAGTGAAGAAAAGTTATTATTTTACTCATCATCACCTCTCCTATAAATAGTGGAAATGTTTGGCTACATTTTATTCTATTTCAGAACCTCCAGAGAGTATTGAGATGGATCCAGTACCAGAAATGAAGATGGGCAAGCCATATAACTTGACATGCCGGGTTTCTGGTGTAGCCCCCATCCAGAACCTCACTGTAACCTTGTTGAAAGGGGAAGAGCAACTTCTGGTAAAAACCTTTGAGAATCATGCTGAGCCTGAAGCCGGTCCTGCTGTGGCAAGCCATCTCATCATAGCTCAGCAAAGTGACCACAACAAGGCAGTCACCTGCCAAACATCCCTGGATCTGAGACCAAGAGGGCCACTCCTGAAAAACACCTCCCACAGCATATCATTAAGGATTTTCAGTGAGTTCCCATTCATGTTTCACTTCCTTTAAAGCTGAAGATCATTCAGTGGCCTGTTAGAACCAGTGGATGGAGCAGAGCTTAACATGTAAACTCATGCACAGAAAAAGGAATATTGTTTAAAAACACAGCCTGTGAGCACGTTAGAGAGATTCAGGTTCTTATTCTTACACGTTTAGCCCACCCAAGCATAAAGAAACACACGCTTAGACATTGCAGGTACAAAAAGTACAAAAGAGTTCTTACATTTATTTTGTCCAGGTATAGCCATTTCAGTAGAAATTTGGTTTCAGTTCTTCTTTCTGTTCCCTAAAATGTATACCTCTGGCCCTGTTTGCTGCCAGAGGCTGCGTGGAGGAAGGGGCTTGAGGCCTAGGTATGGCCTCTCGATGGAGAGGAGCAGCCATGTGCTGCTTCCTCCTCGATGGTGGAAGAATTGGAGAGAGAGAAGAGGAAGTGGGAGGGGCAACAAGCAACTTCCTCTAGTAGCACAGAGTTTGCCTCCTAGAGCAATCACCCATATGATAATGAGGCATGCTTAATTTGCTGGATTCCAACAAAAGCTAGTCTATACAACTTGCCTTTCTTGAGAATCAGGCCTTTTAAATGGCCTGTTGGGACTACCTTCCAGAAAAGTAGGTGAGATCAGAACAGAGAAACGTGCAAAAAAATAAAATGGAATTGGAACTTAAAATTAAAGGAATTAGAGTTAAGACAATAAGTGCTCATTATTTGATAACTTCCTCTTCTTTCACATTAAAAATGATGGTTAAATGGCAACTTTTAGAGGGGTCTGTGGACTGCTCTGGAGGAGACAGGCAGCCTTGGGGCCTCACACCACCTCTGCTATGAAGACAAACTGCAGCAGCCAAAGGCATAAATGAAAATTGTAACAAAAGAACAGAGGTGATCAGAGCCCCAGTTTCAAGGCACAATCAGGGCACTGATTGCAACTTCTTTCAAATCCTAGTGCTGAGGGAAGTGAAGAGTTGGCAGGAAAAAAGAAAGGGTGAGGAAGAAATCTATTTTTTCTTTCTTATCTCTTGCAGCCCAGTAGGGGAAAGAAGCAGGTTCAGTCTGTATGAATGGTGGAATTCCCACCTCTGGTTGCACTGTACTTCACTTGACTTGTGGCGATAATGATGACAATGTAAAAAGGATTTCAGGTATAGGAATTAAATACTTTTGAAAATGCAGGAGGGCATTTTTACATACAATGCAGTAAATAGCAGTAACTCACAAAGCCTTTAACCAGGTATTGCTTCAATGCCGATGCTCCACCAGCTTTAAAGGAAACATGGTACAATCAGACTGGAATCAGAGATTCATTAAACCACCCAACTTTGCTTCTGCCCACCCCACTGCCACAGGGCCATTAAAGGGGACTGATATCCCCATGGCAAAACCCAGCAAAATCCTGATTTTTGGAAGAGAGTGCCAGAAGACTCCCACTCCAGCCCCACCATATATTCTGGAGAGTGATTGTGGTGATTTCTCCTGTTGGTGGGTGATTCTGTGTGGGGAAAGAAAGAAAAGCTGGGGAAACCACTGCCCACTTTCCTGGAAGTGTCCTGCACTGAATCTATAAGGACAGCAACACTTCCTGGCCTTGTTGCTGTTTGGCTGTGGTATCAGTGCAATCCATGACGACACTTTTCTGTTGCACTCAGGGATGTGCAAAACATATACTTCAGTATGGCGATACGTTTTTGACTATGGTCTTCAACATCTGTAAGAGTCAGAAGAAAGGAAGAAAAATGGGGAGAAGGAGGAGGAAACTGGTAGGCTGTTGACCCAGTTGGTTTATAGTCTCTTGAGTCCTCAATCCAGGTTGACCAGTGTAGAAGGCAACATCCTCTTCCTCTTGCCCTTTTAATTATCTCCTGCAAATAAATGAAAACAGACTTTTAAATCAGCAGCACCCTGCCCCCCACAAAGACCTTGGCAGCCTCTCTGGAGCAGTTGTTCTCTTCTAGTCTAGGAGGGAGGGCTGGAATCTCCTAAAAAGCTGCAGCAGGGCTTTCCAAACTTTTCCCGCGGCGACACACCAACTGCCATTGGTGTGTCGCCACGGGAAAACCCGGAAGTGCCGCCATTGCAGCAGCGCGCAAAATCCCAGAAGCGCTGCTGCTGCTTTTGGATTTTCGCACGCCGCTGTTGGTGTGTCGCCGTGGGAAAACCCGGAAGTGCCGCCATTGCAGCAGCACGCAAAAAACCCGGAAGCGCTGCTGCCGCTTTCAGTTTTTGTGCGCCGCCGTTGGTGTGTCACCTCGGGAAAACCCGGAAGCGCTGATGATGATCAGCGCTTCCGGGTTGTGTGGCGACACACCAGACTGTGTGTGGCGACACACTTTTGTGTCGCCACACACAGTTTGGAAAGCTCTGCGCTACAGTATCTTCTGTACATGCTCTAGGAAGAGACAGGAAAGGGCAATTCTTGCATCCTCCTATGTTGGTATTCATTCATATATCCTGCCTTTCATTCAAGAAGCCAAGGCAGTATACCTAGTGCTCCTCCTAATTTTCCCCATAACAACAGCCCTTGAGTAGGTTGGGCCGGGAGAAGGTGACTGGCCCAAAGTCACCCAGGACACTTCCACGGCCGACAATGGACTAGAATCTGGGTCTTGCTGCTTCTAACACAGCATTTTAAGCATGCTGTATTCCTTCCTGCAACTGGAATAAGAGCATCGTGTTTTATACAAGAGCCACGTTCACAAACAGGCTTACCCACAGTTAACCCAAATTTCTGGGTTCTTTTAACACCCTGAAGCATAAACTAACTACAAGTGTTGGGTTGACACACGACACACTAAGGCATAAATAAGATGGCTAGCTTGCAGTTCAGTGTGTAGTTGAAATACAGTAAAGGATAGACATCTGCAATCAGATGAAAAGGCACTTACAGGCTTTGGTGGTAAAAACATCTCACACAAAAAAGGAGATGTTCTAGAAGGGTGATTCATCAAAGATGTTGCTGCTTAAAAAAGAAGCAGAGCAGTGGTTGAGGTGTTAAAATAGGTTTTTGATACAATTTAAGTCTCAAGACACTCTGCTGTCAAACTATGGATGATTCATTGTTCCTTGGATAAGATTAGAAATAAAGGAAGGTTGGGCATTTAATGTCCATTTCAGTGTAGAATTTCAGGGGAAACCTCAATAGTTTACCTTTCAGGACAAAAGCTTGTCTAGTGAGCCAAGAAGTCCCTAAGATATCAGAGACTTTACAAAATGGTGACTTAAGAAACAATATCTCACAATTGGTCCTGGAGCATCAATGCGTGCCTACCAGATAGATCCACAAAGGTAAAATAGCAATCAATAAATTCCTTATTAATTTAGGTAGACTATAATCTAGCATAAGCAGGTATGTTAGGTATGTTCCTATGTTAGTAAAGGTAAAGGTTCCCCCCGCACATTTGTGCAGTCGTGTCTGACTCTAGGGGCCGGTGCTCATCTCCGTTTGTTAGCCGAAGAGCCAGCGCTGTCTGAAGACACTTCCACGGTCATGTGGCCGCATGACGCGCGCCGAACGCTGTTACCTACCCACTGAAGTGGTACCTATTCATCTACTTGCATTTGCATGCTTTCAAATTGCTAGGTTGGCAAGAGCTGGAGCTAGTGCGGGAGCTCACTCCGCACACAGGGCTAGGGATTCGAACCTCCGAACTTGCGATCAACAAGCCTGGCGTCTTACCCGCTGAGCCACCACGCCCCCCTATGTTAGGTACCTGAATATCCCAGAAGATATCAGCCATCATATAAAATACCAACGCTTCTAAAACTGCCTGTCTTTGAACTATTAGCTAGCTATTCACAAGTCTGATTAATACTGTAACTTGGAGTTTTTTTCATTCCAGGGGCTACTGCGAACAACTTTGAGGAGACAGTTTTCCCACAGAATAGGGTGGTGACTCAGGGAGATCCAGTCTGGTTAAACTACAGCCCTACTTGATTGACTGGGGTCCGTACACAAGTCCTGAAGTGGAAAGAACAATGAAAGGAACTTACCATAAGTAACTCCTGAATTTCAGGACATCCACTGGGAATGGATTTCTCCACTGGGAATGGATTTCTAACAGGTGGTGGTAGCAATCCCCAAATTTGGAGATAGAGGAGGATGTCTTTCTCCTTGAAGTGGTCAATGGGGAGTTGTGAAGGAACCCTTGAAGGCCTTCAACCCATCCAACTCTTGGCAGGATAGGAAGGAGGAGAAATAGTCCATCTCTCTCAGAGAAGAAACCCAGCCATTCACCCCACTTGCTGTTGTCTTTCTCTTGTCATTGCAGAACCTCTTGAGCAGATGACCCTGGAACTCCAGAAGCCCTCACCAGGCCGTACCTGGGCCTATAACCTGATATGCCACGTAATAATGGTGAATCCCTGCCATAGGCTTATCGTGACCTTTTTTAAAGGATCAAAGAGGTTGGGTTTGCCACGTTTCACAAACTGTACTTGGTCTGAAGTAGAAAAATATACGTTCAATCACTCTGTCACCCTTCACCCAGAGGACCACGGTGAGAAAGCTTATTGTCACGCAGCGGTGCATTTCAGCCTCCATGAGCCTGCCTATCAAATGAAATCCTCAGAACTTTCACTCAAGACTGCTGGTAAGTTTGCAAGCCCAGAACCTGCTTTGAGGAGCTTTCTTTACTGAACAGACATTGCAGCCCCTCTTCTCATTTCAGGAATGTTGCAACAGCTTCCACTCTCTGGGGATGATCAAACAGCATCCGTTTTTCCTTGTTATTTTAAAAGGTGTTTTATAAATGGAGGACAGCCAGCTCAGGCATCTCTCAGACAGATAGACATTTACTACTGTCATTTTCTTTTTAAATGCATTAACCCTTTCTCCATTTTTTAAAAAAAGTTATGCATACACAATTACATGTATGATCAGAGTAGCAGAAACTCCCTTTGTTCTTATACTCACTAGGCTGCTGTGAAATTTTAAGTGAACTTAACATGTAAAATGCCCTATGCTCAATTTTTTGTCCCCAGTCACTTTGGCAGAAGACTGCTTGGGCCTAGTCTACAAGGAACACAGTGAGGGTAAACATGGCCGATGGGCTGGGGGAGGAAAAGATTACAACATTCAGAGCTGTAACCTTTATGACTGCCAAGGATGTTTTTCTGCATAGTTTGGATTAGATCTCGGAATGCCATTAAGGGAAGGTGCTCCAGTCCATCAATGTTTGAAAACAAAATGTCAAGATTTTAAACCAGGATCTGCCCCAGAAGACTCCTCTCTCACCCACATGTATAACAGAACACTTCATTATAAATATGTACAAAAACCATGTGACTGCTCAGGTGTGAGAGAAAGGTACTCTATACATGCTCAGAGACCTTTCTTTATTATATAATATGAAGAGAGACCACAACATAATGTTGAGGTTGCCAGCCAGCTATGGGAGATACCATTCCAGACCCCCCTCCTCTTATTCCAGTTCCTGCTTGATTAGTCATTCTTAGGAAGTAATTTTAATTAAATCTGTTTCATCAACTCATTTTTTAAATAATGACTAATCTCTCCTACCCAGTTCTTCAGCTAATACATTTCTGAAGTAAAGGCAACACACTGATTTATTTTCCATGTCACAGATGGACTACAGTGCCTTTATTTATTGATTCCATAATATTTCTACTGTATATATCCTTTCCATTAATGTCACCAAAACTGGTACAGTAAATCAGGCTATAAAAAATAATATAGAGAAACAAAACAAAACAGCAATAAAATAAAAGTAGAATAATATTAGCGTTTTTTAAAATTATTATTAAAGCAGCCTATAAGCCTCACTAAAAACTTAGCGTTCCTTCTTTTCCAAAATAATGGGAGTGTGTGGATGAATCTTAGCTTGGAGAAGAAATGATTCTACAAATTGGAAGTGATACAGTGAAAAGCCTATTCCCGTGAGCCCATGAATAGAGGAAGGAGTGTCCCCCACCCCAGGGGACATCTGCAGATCCCAAAACGAGATCGATTCCTCCTGAGGAAAGGCCCTTATCTACTCCCCATTTAGGGTTTAATTTACTTTATTTTAATTTAATTCATTCAATTTAATTTATTCAATTGAGGCGTTGTCCGACTGAACAACTCTGGGTGGTTCACAATGTAACAAAAATAAAATAATAAAATATAATACAATTCAAAAAACAAATCCAAACAAAAATAAATAAGGGGTTAAAGGATTATAGGGAATACTCTGAATTGCAACAATTGGCAACCAGGGCTGGACTTGAGGAACGCACCTATTTATTTATTTATTTATTTATTTATTTATTTATTTATTTATTATCCCGCCTTTATTATATTTATCTCTTTTTATCAAGAGAGTCAGGAAACTGAATTTTTAAGTGAAACTATTTTCGTATTTTCCTCCTTGTAAAACTGAAGCTATCTTCTTTTTTTTCCTAATATGTCCAGATTGTTGGCAGATCCACATTTTATCAACCCACTTTTTCCCCAACATCTTTGGCTTAACTGCCAAAGGCCTGTCAGAGGACCTGAGGTGAAACATGAAAAACTGCTGTCATTCAGATCTTAACTGAAATCACCACAGATTTAGTGTAGGATCTTCTTTATGCAAAACATTTCCTTTGCTGTTGAGTTAAAAATTCAATCTAAAGTGAACAAATAATTGCTCACTTACTAAAATATTATTTCTTGAAACTTAAGGTGTCTAAAAAGTTTACAGTATGAGTTCAAGATGTACTAGTTCAATAAGCTGAAAAAATTGGCTGTGAACATATATAAAATACAGTATCCTATCTGACTGCTATTTCTCACAGTTGAGTTTATTTGAAAGCATACAATATAACTGTAAGCAGGTGGTGGGGTATAATCAAATAACAGATACTTATTCCCTCAAATCTCCTATGCTCTTCAGAGCCAGTTTCAGATTATATTAATGCAGTATTCTGCTTGGAAAATTTGAAGCAGGCTGGTACCTTCTCTCATCTGAAGTACATGTTTGCTTATTAATGTGTAGTTTGATTTGCAGAATTTGTATTTCTGTTTTCTACTGTATAATAGCTTTCTGGAAAGACCTTGATGCAGTTGGGGGAATATACTGAATTCTCTTTGCGAAGTTTGGCCCCTTAACATATCTAGTTATTTTGACAATAACGTTGTGGGTGTTCCATTCCCCTTTCCTAATTGTCTTCCTATTTGGCTTTCAGAATCCTATTTGGCTATCATTGTAGCTGCTACTGCTGCTGCTGCTTTGCTAGTCATTGTGCTAGTGGTCTTTCTCATCTTCATCGTTAGACTTTGGGTCCATTAATACAATGAAAAGGGTAACTCAAAGAATCAAACAAACATTATTTAAGAAGAGACGCCAGAGTAGAAGTCGGTTTTATGAGCATCTCAACTGCAAGGAATGTGTCATGACACAATGGAGAATCACTTTGTATGTGGAAAAAATCTTAAGGCTTTAACAAAAGCTCACCATATCGTATCCAGACCTGACCTTGAGCTTGTGGAAATTGGAATCAGGAAAACGTATTCCACCCTCTGGCATTCTTCTTTCTGCTTAAAATGTCCCATTCAAAGGAACCAAAGCTGCGACAAATTGACATGCTTATTAAAAGAAAATTCAAACTGTTATTATCTTAAAGAATGGAAACCATTAATGGACTATTTGCAACATGCAGGTGGGGCGAAGCTTATCTGGGGTTTTGAAGACTAAAATATATATAAATTGATATATTAGACAGGAAATGTTTTTGTATGTTATACAGTATATAGAGCTAGCATGTAAGATAAAAAAAATTTTTAAAATTTTTTTAAATTACTAAGACCAGAGATAAATCGGAAGTTGACCAATTTCTATGCTTTATCTTTTTCTTTTTTTCTTTACTTTTCTATACACTTTTACTTCTTTCTTTGATTTGTATTTCTATTTCTTTTTCTTTTTCACCCTTTTAACTATGTATATTTAAAACTCTAATAAAATTTGGAGGAAAAAAAAGGAACCAAAGCTGCAATGACTGGCTGGTATCATAAACCTTTGTGAGATGGGTTCCCATCAATTCATAGTTTGAAGGATTGTTCACATTTGAGGACTTTTTGATGATTATAAAATGAGCAGTGATTATCCATACTTTTTTACAAGAACCATGTTTCCTAATAGTACATGTTAAAGGAATGTCAACAATCATGGATGATATATTCATTCCTTTAATAAACTGATAGGGCAATATTATATTCATGTAAATGCCCTCCCCCTTCCCATAGTGTATATACTATTATAGAATGTAGTGAATAATGCATTTATTAGCAATGCAAAAACTTTGTAACTATTACACTTTGAGAGCAGGTAGTGAGATACAAGTACAAATGTGTACACAACTGGGGACATTTGCTAGAGGAAGACACACAGGAAAGTGCAGCATCAGGACATAAATTATCACACTGAAATTAAGGACCATTCTGTATTCAAGGATGCTAAAATTCTATATTTCCAGGTCCTTCACTGTGTTTTTCAGTATCTAGCTACAGCAATTTAAGGGAACAGGACAATAGCCCAAACTTGAATGGTTGAAAATGGGTCTTAAGGAAGCATGGGAATGTACAACAATAATTCAGTGGATCAGGGAATAACGATTTTATGACAGACAATAGACCAGAGGTAAGAAGACAAACAGTATACACAACAAAAATTATAGCTGCAAGAACAACATAGTACACAAATGCAGCACAACACCACAGTAACCCTCAAAGACTACCTTACACCCCAAATAACTCTGTATGGTAGTCTTTCTATCAACAAGTTGCTTTCTCATTCTAACAGCCACTTAAAGAAACTTAGCCCTTAAAAGAGTTACTCTTGGAATTTTATCTTCCAACAAATGTTTAGCACAACCTCAAGTGATTTGCTTGGCAAGGCAGCCAATATAGGAGTGATCAACTGCTATTGGACTCCAGAGCAAACAGAAGAAAGTGCTGGACTCAACTTCTTGTCCTTTACATGGACAACCCCTGAAAGGTTGAGGAATTCCCGCAGGACTTTTCTGCAGAACCTGGGAGGGAAGGATGTTCCATCAGGCCTGAGGATAAAGGCTGTTCAATAGATGATAACATGAAGATAAGCAACTGACTAAAAAGCTTCTTCAAATAAAATGTTGTAATTGCTGGGTGAGCAAGATGAATGACCATAAACAGAGATACCCTGAAGGGAAATGAAGAAAGAAAAAATTATTTATTAAGTGCAAGCACAGAATTATACCCACCTGATAAAGTGTGATAGCCCAATATGATGAGCTCTTTAGGCTACCAGAGTCACCTAGGATTAATGGTAGCCATCTGCAGCAAGCTACACTAAAGATGCAGACACGCAGCCAGAGCTTTGGGGCAAACAGCCATGCTTTGACCTCTAAAGAGGGTTAAGAAAAGACTTCTGCACTGGCTCAGAGGCACTCACCAGCAACCATGAAGAACCAGCCACCATGACAAACAAGGGCCACGAGGAAGACACTGCTTTAGAAACAACATCTTCTAATAGAACTAGCAGAACTAGCAAGTGAATATAAACCTATCCCATGTTGTTCTATCTGCTTTTTTTAGTAGATCTGTTTTTAAAAGTTTGCCAAACACCTACAGTAGTTGTTTTTTAAAAAAATAAGTTTTGTGCTTTCTTAATCATGCCAACAAACATATATGTGTGTGTATAACTAGATGACAAGATGAAATAAAAATTACCCCCCCCCAAAAAAATACTGGAAATTTATATCACAAATTAAACAATTAAAAAAGAAATCTGACAAGCTATTCATGTCTTCCTTGCTCCTTTGTCTAAAACCACCACCACCAAAAACAAAAGCAAGCCCAAACTTAACACAAAAGTTGACAAACATTTCAGCAAGCCAGCTGAAATGTTTGTCATTTCAGCTTGGGGGGGCGGGGTGGGGTGAGAGAGTGATTGTCTCAAAGTCACCCAGTGAGATCCATGACTGAGTAGAGCAGGGGTGGGGAACCTTTTTTATGCCAAGGGCCATTTTGACATTTATAACATCACTTGAGGGCCGGGGGGCGGGGTTTGCAGGCGGGAGCCAATCGTGTGGAAGGGGGTGGGGTTTGCAGGCGGGAGCCAATCGTGCGCACTGGGGGGCCGCCATGCCCGGCGCCATGCCTGCTGCACCTGCCACCGCCACGCCCACCACCACGTCCAGCATGACCGCTGCTGCGCCCACCATGCCCGCCGCCGCACCTGCCCCCGTCGCGCCCGCCGCTGCCACGCCTGGCGCCATGCCCACCATACCTGCCGCCACGCCCACCATGCCCGCTGCGCCATGCCCCTGCCGTGCCCGCTGCCACAGGCCAGACCAATTACTTTCACGGGCCTTATACGGCCCGTGGGCCGGACGTTGCCCACCCTGCCGCAATGATAATAAGGCAAAACCCATTTAAAGAAGTAGGGAATTGTGTATATTTTTCTATTTTTATTAATGCTTTGTATAGCCATTTTTTAATAAAATTTTAGGATATATATTTTATAACATACTATTAAAATGATAGATCTATTAATGTTTAGATAAATAAGCATGTCATTATTGTAATAGGGTTTTAGAGATTATATTATAATTGTCTAAATTTATAGTTTTATTCCATACAACAACAACCTATGTATAATTATATTTAATTGATGAGTGTGGTTTTAATTATTTTAATTAATTTTAAGTTGCTGGTCATTGACCGAATAAACAAACATTCATTCAAAAAAAACCTCAAGTAATTGTTAACAGAAATGCATGCTGTAGAATGTTTTCCTGATGAACTTTCACTCTGCAAAAGTTTTTTTTCCAGAAGTTTAGCTGAAATCTGCTTCCTGCTGATTAGGAATCTCTGCTCCACCTTCTGAATGTCAGCCCTTCAGGAATTTGAAGACAACTGCTGTATTTCCTTTTAGCCTAAGCATGTATTGATTGAATGTATGGACACAGTTCTGCACTGGGTGCAAAACTCCATTTGTCTTCTGGGTCCTTCCCTCCTTCCTCCATTTTCTATGAAATATTCTAAGAAGGGGGAAAAAATAATTTGACATCCACACTGTTATCAAGACCTCAGGATGTCTTGTACCTTTGGGCAGCTACACACAGAGTATCTGGCTGACAGTGCAGACGGAGGATGTCTAAATTCACAGAATCTGCTGGTTCTCCAATGAAAGCTTGGTCAAGTTGTCCATCTCCTTTCTTCAATAGCTTCAGGCAACTGATTATTCTGTCTGGTACTGTTAGCACCTGTCCACCCAGTATCTGATCACAAATGTTTCTCCTTCTTCTGGATACCTGAGGGACCGTCTCATCCCGACCACATCTACCCGCCCCACCCGGTCATGCAGGGAGGGCATGCTTCGGACCCCATCAATAAAAGAATTCCATCTAGAGGGGTCCAGGAGGCGTGCCTTCTCTGCGATAGCACCCGCCTTATGGAATATTTTGCCCCCGGAGGTGAGACAGGCGCCTTCACTCCTGGCCTTCAGAAAGTCTTTAAAGACCTGGTTCTGCCGCCTTGCTTGGGATGAAGGAAGTAATAGTTCCTCCTGGGGGTGGTTAGCTTAGTAATATCCTCCTTTTAAGATTTCACCATCCTCTGGATTTTTTCTATTTATTATTATATTGTATTTTAAGATGTATAGGTTTTTAATTTTAACATTATTATTGTAAACCGCCCAGAGTCTACTGCTGTAGAGATGGGCGGTGATACATTTGACGAATGAATGAATGAATGAATGAATGAATGAATGAATGAATGAATGAATGAATGACGTTTGGGCAGAGAAAGAGGGCATTTTAAAGAGGGCATGTTCCCAAAGCAGCTGTCCTCCCTTGAGCTGCTAACTCTAGAAGCAGCTTGCCCTTCCATGCTTTGAATGGAAATGCATCTGTCTGTAGCTTGAATCATGTCAACTGGATTTCTATTTTCTCAGTGGAAACGTTTCGCTCCTTATCCAAGGAGCTTCTTCAGTCTGAGCAAAGTTGGCAAGGGAATCCTAAATATGTTTCTGAAACATATTTAGGATTCCCTTACCAACTTTGCTCAGACTGAAGAAGCTCCTTGGATAAGGAGCGAAACGTTTCCACTGAGAAAATAGAAATCTAGTTGACATGATTCAAGCTACAGACAATTCCACCTGGATGACTGAGAACCTTCATAGACATATGGAAATGCATCTGGTTACACTCTTGCAGGAAACCATCTTGTCCCAAGCCTTTCTTTTCACCCCTGTGCATAAATCAGGATGCCAGTTCAATGTGTCACTTTCTTCCCTTCCAACTCACATTCTTTGCTTTCTTCACTATCTTAATTCCTTCAACCCATTTGGTAATGTAGTTGATGGCCGTTTATGCACAAAGCTGCACCAGCTTTGTGTACAGATCTTTGGTCACTTGATGTGTGATTATGCCTCAGCAGCATAATAAAGTTTCTTCTGTGATGGGGATGGGCAACCTTGCAATGGGCAAGATTTTCAGTTTATCCAAGAGCTACATTCACATCATGGTGGAGTCTAGATAGAGGAAGGATGGGGCAAAGATCTCATCATGATCATCATCGTGATCATCAAATGCAGTGCCTTGGTTTCAAAGACAAAAAGGTGCTTCACAACTTCTACATGATCCAGGTAAAGATGTGTTTGGTTTAAGGAGTTAAGGATGCCCCCAGATAACCTCAGTAATACTGCTCTTCAAGTGTTACAATTTATAAAACAGCCAGAGAAGCAATAATATTTCATAAAATGACATTGCTGATTTTTGGGTGCACAATGAGGAGAGGCTTCTTGGGGGTCACAAAAGAGTGGTACAGGGGCCCCACGCAGCCTGCATGGGACTCAAATGCAGCTGGAGTTCTAACATTATATAATCATTGTTTATTCTGGTCACTAGGTGGCTTTGGACTAGTTGTGTCAGTGAACTCAGGCACTTATTCTTTCTCTTCTGTTCTTAGTGTAGAGAATGAACTTCCCATCTAGTGTCTTGGCTGGTGTGACATTTTAAGATTTCCATGACACTTTGGAAAGGATGATCACAGCAAGTCCTCTTCCAGGACAATCCCACACGTGTTCATGCTGAAGAAAGAGTGGTGGTGGTCAATGTAACATGCTGATTGTTAAATAGAGGTGCATGAATGGATCCACTTTTATTCAGGTGTATTTGGAAAATTGTTCCAATTGACACATTTGAACTGCTTCAGAAAATCCAATTTCATTCAGACTTCCAAATCAATTAGGACCCAATCTCTGATTCAGATGGGGTTTGTAAACTGCCCAGAGTCGCTTGCAAGATGGGTGGTGCAGAAATGTGAGAAATAAATAAATAAATAAATTTGATTTGGCCCAATTTTCACTATTAAAACACAGGTGTGCTTGCATGGAAGGCAGGCAAATAAGTTACATTTGAGTTGGATTTGGTGCTCCAAATCAGATGTGGAACATTTGCACAGGCGTACAACAAAGGGACACCATAGTATGTTTATACATCCTTAGCAGGGCATTGAACTGTATTGCAAACCATTGAAAACTGCTGCAAATTCCAGGTTTCCAGGCTTGATCTGGAGATCAAAAACCTAAGAAAAACAAGCCTACACTTTCATTGGGAGCAAAAACAGAAATTGCAACAGGTAGAACAGCAGCACGTTCTGCTGGGCTGGGGGTGGGGTTGGTTAGGGGTTCAAGATCCTCATGACTGAATGCTGGTCTTTGCAACATATGACAAGAACATCAGCAACAGCGACAACATTAATATGGGATTTATGTAAAACCAGCCTCTTGGGTCTTAAGGAGTTGTGTCAGAATGCCTTGAGCATGTGGATTGGCCAGGCTTTTGGGCTTCAGTGCCACTGAAATCTGAAAAGCTGTGCTTGTCACATAGTCCAAAACTGGCTTGATAGACCCATCTGGAGCCAGTAACAGCCTGCTTCACCCACCCACAGATGCCCAGCTATTATTATAACTGCCTCCCCCACCTCTCCTGCCCGCAAGGCAGTTGCCTAGAGCTCTCCTTCCAGTTACTTCTCTCTGATCACTCTGATCATCACTGCACACGTGTTGGCTTGTTCACTCAGAAGAAAATCTCGGCGGCCAGGTTCATATAACGAGAAAGATTAAAAACGTTAGAGAATTGTGTGAATCTAGCCAAGACGGCTAACTGCTTTCTTTATAGGTCCTGTAGTAGCTGTCCATTGTGAGAGATTCCCGGATTCACTCTCCCCAGACAACTCCAATCTGCCTTTGGAACGCTTTTCCTCTGAAGAGCCTTGCCAAGGAATCCACTCCAGGAGTTGGCAAGGCACCTCATCCCACCTTCTGAAGCAAGTTCTCTCTCAAACAGAGAAGTCCAATCTGTCCCCTTGCCTAAAGAAGGGGATGAGCCATACGTTGCGGAAATTATTTCACTCCCCTCCTTTTTTGCTGTTGGAAGTCCTGCCCAGCATTTTCCGCATGAGATTCTTCAGCTCCTATTCCTGGTCTTCTCAGTATTCCTCCCAGCCCACTCACTTAGTGGAGGCTTATAACACACCTATTTGCATTCTTATTTTGATCAAAATGAGGGGGGGGAAAGCAATTACACTGCTGAATTTCAGTGTCTCCGTGGGCTTCAGGAAAAGGGTAGGGCTATGCATGGCCCAGGATCTGTGGGTAGTCCATCCCTATTTTGGAACGATTAAGACATCCACAAGGGAAAACTGGTTACCGGTCCTGCTTTAAAAGGCAGAAAGAAATACTCAAGAGCCCACACGTCTTTATATCTTCGAATCAGGATGTGCCAAAAAAAGTGGAGTGCAAAAAGGCACAATTTTGTTGTAGGAAAATGGGGCATATTTGAAAATAAAAATAATAGCCTAGGTGGTTGTCAAATCGTGATGGATTTGTTTAAAACAGGTAAAGAAGTTGAAGCAAGTAGCATCTTCCCCGATGGACCCCTGAAAGCCCCTGACGGTGAAGGCAATGTGGTCAGAGGTCTTTCCCATTGCTTGTCTCTGTGACCACTGGGCTCTGTGGGACCAACACAAGGCATTGCTGCACTCACTTCCTATTTCCCTTGTGGTCTTACTTGTTTCCCCTACAGTTGAAATGTAGATGGTCATAAGCTCTTTGGGTCAAGCAGTTATCTTTTCAGCTTAAGTCCTGCTGCCAAGTGGACTTTTGTATTGATGTGATAGTGCTACAGATGGACTGCTGTTGCTTCTGCTTCTGCTGCTGCTGTTGAGGATAATTGGAAGTGCCTACAGTACAGGTCAGCAGCCAGCTAATTTTGAAAAGCAAAGCAGGGTCAGACCTGATTAATGGGGATGGGAAACCACCAGGAAATCTTAAGGCTGCAGCCTAGGCTAGGAGGTAAAACTGTAGAAGGCAAGGGTCAACCACTTCTGTATTGCTTTCAAGAAAACTATAAGAATGTGTCCCTGTAGTCACCCGGAACTGAGCTTGATTTGATGTAGACTACACATTTTAGTTAGAAAGCACCATTAATTCACACTGAACGTGATAGCATACCATAAGTGTAAAAGACAGGGTTCTGCCCCAAGGGAATCACAGTTCTGATAACCAGCATCAGTGCGATATAGGTGTCTGGAGGGGGAGGCAGGGGGAGGTTGGCTCAGAGCTCTTCCACTTGAAGCCTATAGCCAGCCACTGGAACTACAACACGTTCCTGCAAACCAGTAGCTTGATTCCAGAACAATAAAGCAAATTTTGCATCCTGAGCTGTTCACAGCCCTGGTCTGAAAGGCTGCCAAAATGTAAGCCAGGTTTATGTTGCACAGTCAAAAGAACCCCATTTGTGCTATGTCAAGCACGGAGCCATCAAAGCGGTCCTACACTTTGCCCCTCAAGACAACAAGGCTCGGAAGAATTCTGCTCTGAAGCATCCATCACTCCCACAGATGAAAAGGGATGCAGGAATGGCTGGACCATTCTGCTGATTCTACAGGGGCGAGAGTTTTCCTTATGAACTAGTAGGAGGTGGGAATTAAAATGCACAGCTTGTGCCCCTGAAAACAGTTGGTCTCCTGCTGCCACCAAGCTTTTTAGCCACCTCTGCATCTTCCTGTTCCTTAGATACCAAGTTGCCAACGCTAAACCAATCAAGAGCCCCCTTTCTCCTCCCCTCTGCTTGCCAGCTATTCTTCCTCTGGTTTTGCCTCCTCTCTTACTCTCTCTCTCTAGCTCAGCTTTGCTTTATCGGCCATGAAGCTCCAGCGGCTGTGGCGTTTCCTTCCCTGCTGCTCCCTGCTTCTGATGCTCCTGCCCACGGGTAAGTGACCAGAAGTCCACCCTTCTCCCCCTCCCCCACCCCCACCCCGTGATGCCCCCATTGCCCGAACTATGCCGAGGGCTTCTCGCTGACTGGTGACAAAAGCAAAGGGAGGGGGCTTGTATTTCCTTGTCACAAATGGGATTGGATACAGCTGGATGGGTTTGCCTAAGGTATGTGAGGACCCCCCCCCAAAAAAAAGGGGGTTTCCATTTGTCTCTCTCTCTATGACTCTCTCTCCCCCCCCACTTCCCCTGGACAATATAGACATCTTTGCTTAGATCTTCTCTGGTTTCTGCACATGCTGTTTTTTCCAAGGAAATCTCCCACCAGCTCTAGTTCTCCATACTGTGCTCCGATTCATTCACTTGAGGTTAAGAAAGGGAATACAGTAAGGAGAGTTGTTCTGTGGATGATGATGATGATGATGATGATGATGATGATGATGACGACAATTTCTGTTGCAGCCATGAGGAAATAGTCTGTGTTTCATGACCAGAGAACTGATAGTTTGAGTCTTGGATTGGGCTGAGATACGTTCCACTTTGAATTCTTCTCCAGCCTGTCTTAGCTCAGGATGCGGGTTAAAGGAATGGATGCTGTTGAAGTCGTTCTCTATGGCTGTGAGAATAGAGGTCCTCCTTGATTTCCAAAACAAGACATACTAGAGCTTGAGATTATATGGATTATTAAGTCTTTCTTGCTCATCTGGCAGATGTGTGAGTGGAACGGGAGCTGACTGTGGTTGCTCAGGACCTGCACACGGTTAATTTGGGCCTCAGATCTAACCCCCTGCTCCGTGCAGGAATCCAAACTCAAGCATCTCCAACATGTGCTTAGACAGGCAGCAAAGGGGACCCCATCATTTCTATTACTATTAGAAATACCTTCTTCATTGATATCCTTACCCTATTCTGATCTCTTACCTGTTGAGATGTTTATAAATAAATTTCTCTTTCTCAATCTCTTTCATTTTTCATTCACACAAATAAGTAAACCCAGGTACAAAGTGAGGGGTGTTGACAGGTGTCAGCTTGTCATTCAGGCTGGGGGGAAAAAGTTGGAGATGTGGAAATTCTTTCTTGAAAAACTATTGAAGGAACAAGAGCCCAGTTTTCATCTGAACAGCTGACATGCACACCCACTTTTGCTGGCTGGGGAGTTCTGGGAGTTGAAGTCCACACATCTTAAACTTGCCAAGTTTGAAAAACGCTGCTCTAATTGTTATCTGCTCCTGAGACATGTAGCTGAAATATTTCTCTTCTCTTTCTCTCCCCCATTGTCTCGATTTGCTCTCTGATCATCCCACCCCGGCATTAAAAAAAATTAAATTGTAAGCACTTTGGGGCAGGAAGCCATATTTTTTGTTTTCACTCTTCATCTTTTGCATTAGTTTGTCCCATCCTTTTCTGACCAATCAAAAATGTCTTTGGCTGTTGTGGCCGTGTTCTGGAAGTTGTGGCTCCTAACATTTCGAGAGCATCTGGAACCACAGATTCCAGAACACGGCCACACAGCCCGGAAGACCCACAACAGCCATCGAACTCCAGCCGTGAAAGCCTTCGACAATAGACAAAAATGTCTTCCCAGCTTCCCCTGTTCCTTTTCCTCCACATTTGGGCATTCCTATTCTTCCATTCTAAGGGGCGTGGTGGCTCAGCGGGTAAGACGCCAGGCTTGTCGATCGGAAGATCGCAAGTTCGGAGGTTTGAATCCCTAGCTCCGCGTGACAGAGTGAGCTCCCGCACTGGCCCCAGCTCTTGCCAACCTAGCAATTCGAAAGCATGCAAATGCAAGTAGATGAATAGGTACCACTTCGGTGGGTAGGTAACAGCGTTCCGCGCGTCATGCCGGCCACATGACCGTGGAAGCGTCTTCGGACAACGCTGGTTCTTCGGCTAACAAACAGAGATGAGCACCGGCCCCTAGTGTCGGACACGACTGCACAAATGTGTGGGGGGAACCTTTACCTTTAACAGAAGAGTATGTAGGAGGGAGGAAGTTAGAAAGATCAGAAGTTCTGAGTTCTCGCCCTACTGTTACGCCTAGCACAGAAAATTACTGTATTAGATCACTGCTGAATCCCCTGATTCACTAGTGGGCTTATGGCCAGACAACACTTTCCACCAACACACTATAAAACAAAACAAAAACTATAAAATTAGTAATTAGCAATTCGAAAGCATGCAAATGCAAGTAGATGAATAGGTACCACTTCGGTGGGTAGGTAACAGCGTTCCACGTGCGTCATGCCGGCCACATGACCATGGAAGCGTCTTCGGACAACGCTGGCTCTTCGGCTAACAAACGGAGATGAGCACCGGCCCCTAGAGTCGGACACGAGTGCACAAATGTGCGGAGGGAACCTTTACCTTCACCTTTATTCTTCCATTCTGGTCTGACTTCAATTCTTCTACCACTCTCTACAATCTTCTGCAAGGATGAACTGGCTGGACAGTGCAGGACAAAACCCTTGTGCGCTCCATAGTTGGATTAAAAAGAGTGGATTTCAGCAGAACACCTGAGGACCTCAGCAGTATTGAGTCCATTTCTGGACCCCACTTTTTAAACCGATATATTGACCAACTGAATGTCCAAAGGCAAGAAGCAGCAAAGGAGAGGAGCTTTGTGTGACTAAATCCTGTAAAGAAAGTTTGAAGGAATTAGTGATGTTTAGGCTTGAGAAGATGAGTGCAATGGTGTTTGCAGCGGGGAAGGGGGTGGGGGAGTGAGTGCAGAATGATGAAAGCAGCGTCAGAACACCATGGTGTCACAACACAAGCCCTGCCCCTTTTGTATGTGTGTTACGACATTGCACATGCACACAAAAGGGTGGAGCTTGCAGCATGAGGCCACAATGCCTCAGGCACCAGTGCAAGGATGGAACATCTACCTTCAAAGATTGAAGGCTTGCTTTATAGAGAAGCTGGATGGCCATCTCTTAGGAATAAAGACCTGCCCTCTGTATCTGGCGGGTGGGGGTTGGACTAGAGAAATGTTGAGGCCCCTTCCAATTCTATTAATCTATCGCAGAGGACTGCAAAGTTGTCCCTCAGAAAATATGCTCTTCCATGTAATTACAGGAAAGAATCTGGTCTTCATGTTTCACCCATAGATTCTCTGATTTCCCCTCCACCAAATCCAGAAGATGTTCTTTCCAACCCAAGGGCATATTAGAAAAGAAATATGGGGAAAAAAAGGTTCGGGACTCAGTCTCTCCACTGGTCGGTCTGTCAGCAGGATAACTCTCTCCCAAAACAAATTTCCCATGGGGGAAGAAGCCAACAAAGAAAGATGGAGCTTGAAAATGGGCTTTGGGCAAAAAAGCAGAATAAAATGCCCCTGATGTATCCCTATGGGAGCAAATGGACAGTAGGTCAGAATATTGCTGACTCCTCTGTTCTAAGCCCTCTTCTTTTCTCTTTCTTGATCATGTAATCCTGAGCTACTACTATGGAATTGGAAAAGGGCCCAGAAACACACTTTGCATACTTTTGTTTTCCTCTGCTTATTTATTTGCTAGAGTTATATCCCACCATTTATTCTGGAGCAAAAGGCATTGAATTATAATCCTGAAATTATTCCTGTTCCAGCTATATAGGAAGCTCTAAGATGGTCTCACATATCACTCCAAACCAGGGTTGTTTTAATAACCATGCAAGTGTGCTCTGGTTCACAGATAATAGTAAGGTATAACCCAGAGTTTCCAAACCACAGTGGTTAGGTCAGACATTATGCTATAATATAATTTGTTTGGGTCTGGTTTAGTGGTTGTGTGAATCCAGCCACTGGATGTGAATTTAACCAATCATGTTTTCATTCCCAGCCAACCATGGCAAAACAAACCATGGCTGAGCAAGATACATTTATCTAGCCATAGTGACCTGGGTCATATTCAACATCAAGCATTATGAACCAAGTGTTGACATTATATAGTGACCGGTTTCACACATCACGCTAAGCCCAAACCAAACTACATTTGAATGTTGGTTTAACTATCCTGGGATTGTCTATGCTAATGGCACCTGTCCTCAGAGTTAAAGCAAAACAGACATCTTTCCACCTGCCCAGAATGCCAGGGGGTGAAGCTGGCACAACTGGAATGCCAGGCATATGTGTGTTCCCACACTGAGCTATTGCCTAACGCAATCCCTCAGATACATCGCTCAGTATTGTATGGGGCAACTCATTTAGCGGCATGCTTTGAGAAAGTAGAATGTCTTTTGTGCATGCACACGCATTTGGAAATGGGGTAGAAGGCTCTCAAACGTGCTTCAGGGAGCCCCTCTGAATGATATTATGGTCCCCATATTGCAGATAGTGTGACTGAGGCCTAGTGCTTACTTGGATGGTGAAAAGCATAGCTATGTGTTTGGATAATGCTATTCCTCCCCACTCACCCACACAATCTTAAGGAGACTGTCATCTCCGGTCTCTGGGACATGAGTCCAACTCTCCATGGGTCCTGGACAACCCAGAGAGCTGTCCTTGCATTCAAGCCACCACAAGCATAGATGCCTTTCATACATCCCAGGTGAACATGCCAACAGGGAGAGCTGAGAATAGGACTCTGGGCGTGGACTGTTCTCTGCCCAGTTTCCAATTCTAGGGCATTCAGATGAATGCCTGAAGACAGCTGGAATAGAAAACTAGCATTTCATAGAGTAGGTTAGGTAAGGTCATTCTTCCAACAGCTAGTCTTCCTTGTAAAGAAAGGTTTGGGTGAGTGAGAAGCATTATGTTTTGTGAGTACTGACTTGCAGTTCAAAATAATATATATAGTTTGGGGGCACATTTTTTTTAAAATGCAAGTTTGGTTTTCTTGAAATAATTCTAGTTGTGTTCCCTGGGATTCACTCTCTCATAAATGAGTATAAACTGCAGCTACAAGAATGGGGTTCCCATGTTTCTTTAGCTATTTCAGTTTGATGAGCACAATCTATTGCTAAAATGCATTGAGATTAATGAGAGAAAGGGAGAGGATGGACTGGGATTTCTGCCTTAGCCTAAGCTCTTAGATACTCCCTATCTCTGGACCCAGAAGCCTGTAAGTTTCTGCGTGACCTTTTGCGCCAACTCTTTGGTAAACCCCTTGTGAATACCCTATTTCAGGAGCAGAACAGCACATGTTTGATGTGACCATTTGGCCAGAAAACCCTGTGGTGGAGCATGGAGGGTCTCTTTGGCTGAATTGCAGTACCAGCTGCCAAGAGGCAGATGCCAGGGGAGGCTTGGAGACATCGCTGATGAAGGAGAAGAAAGACAATGGGACTCATTGGGCAGTTTTCCAGCTTGTGAACATCACGGAGTGGGCGTCTGCCACTGAGTGCTCCTTCAGCTGTTACGGAGAGCATAAATCTGTGCAGGCAAACATCATGGTCTATCGTAAGTGGTGATGAAGCAAAGATCTGTTTCTTGTTTATATATGTAAAAGACTCTTTCTCTCATGCAGCTTTTCATCCAGGTAATTACTTAGTCCAGACCAGCTTGGCTTGAGAGTTGGAAAAATATATATGAACAAGGTCAGAAAGTGGCCCAGACCCTTTCGAATATCACACAGGCTCAGTGATACTACTTGGAAAGGATCACTGGGCTAAACTCCAGGGCTCCACAGCCTAGTGATGCTCTCCAGATTCAACAACATGCATTATTATTATTATTATTATTATTATTATTATTATTATTATTTCTTCACTATAAAAACATAATTGCCCTGTCTTTTCCTTTTACCTCATTCCCCTATGAGCCCATTGAAGAAATGAAGGTGCTGAGCATAACCCCAGCTTTGCTCTGTAGCCCAGCCTAAAGCTTTTTAAAAATGTTAATGGAAATATAAATGGCAGGGAAAGGAAGAAAGGAGAGGGAGGAACAGGAAAAGCAAAATGGGGAAGAAAACTGGAAGGTCTGAGCCACAGAAGAGGGGGCAGTTTGCAGTTCATGATAAATACACCCCAAGAGTTGTGCCCTTTAGTATCACCAAAGAGGGCCATGGTGATCCTCTCAAACTGCATGTTGCTTTACAGACATCCACAAACATTGCAACCTGGTTAACTTGTTGGACTTGAATTTAAGGGCTTTTGATAAGTCACAACTATCAGCTGAATGTTCTCAGAATAGAATGATGGCATTTAGGTAGCCATCTCTGACAGAGACTTGCCCTCTTCCGGAAGCGGGTTATCACATCCTGCATGGCTAGAAGCTACTGCAGCCCCACGTGAACCATGTGAACTCATTAACAATAGATTGTCCCAAAACTATTTAAAGGTGTGGCCTAGAATGACCATCTCCAGGTCTTTTACCATTCATATCCCTAAGGAAACCGAGCCTGGTGAGACAAAAATGGGTGCTCCAACAAGGTATGAGATGAAGGTTATACCTAACAGGCCAGGGGCAGAGCCTAGCAATGCCTGGTGCTTGGGGTAGTGCCAGAAGATCGTAAGCAGAAAGCAGCTCAGCCATCTTGGGTTTTCTCTTTTCCCGTGACATTTTACCTCTAAACCTAAGATCGGACCTTGAGATGGTCACCTGAACAGAGAAGCCTTGAAAAATGTACCCTATTTCTGAGGGTATAGTGTGTGCAGTGGGAATGCGTGGCCCACTGGGCTGAAGGACTGCTGGGTCTAAATGTTTCACCCAGCTAGGGCTTGACTCTTGCCTGCCTTTCCCAGAGCTGCTGCTTCAATTTCCTGGTTTACTAGATGACAGACAAAATCACAGGTTATTGGCAAGATTCCCATAAATGTTCACCACTACTGCTTTAAACGTGTTTTGTCTATGAGATGTACGTCAATGAGAATCTGGAGAGGAGACATCTTCAATTGTCTAGATCAGCGGGGTAAACCATCTACGGCATTCTGGAGATGGTTGGACTGTGATTGCCATTGGGCTGCATTATCGGACATGCTAGCTAGAACTGGTGGCTGTTCAGTATTATTCGAAGGGTCACATGCTGTCCATGCCTGATCTCAATGGTTTGACCCTTCCCTTCCTATGGGATTTTTCAGCAGCTGTCACCTTCATATGAAATCCTTTTCCAGTAGGCTTCCATGTATCATTCCAGAAATCCCAGAACATGTAGCGCTGGATCCAGTGCCAGTAATGGAGATGGGCAAAGTGTATAATTTGACATGCCGCGTTGCCAGTGTTGCTCCCATCCGGCTCCTCACTGTGACATTGTATAAAGGAACAGGGAAACTCCACGTGGAGACCTTTGAGAATCACAGTGCTCCTGAAGCAAGTGACGTCATAGTGACCTTCCCCGTAACTGCTCAGCAGGACAACCACATGGAGGAAGTCACCTGCCACATTGCTCTGGATCTGAGGCCTCAAGGGCAGCTCCTTGAAAAGACGTCTTTCAGCGAAGTCCTAAAAGTCTTTGGTGAGTTGCAAGTTTCTTATTGTATGTTCTTCATTTCCTCCAGAATGAAGCTTCCTCCCCCAATAAAAGTAAGTAGTGAATACCTGTCAGAATAGAAAGAAAATAGCTCAAAAATTGAAGAAAGAAACACCAGAAGCCCTAATCCCAATATCTGGGATTCTTATTTGTGTTAAATTCTTATTTGCCCTGCAAGAGAGGAGTGGGTGTCTACTGTCATCTTGGAGGAACACTTGGGCTGAGGACTATGGGGGAACCACTCGGAGTTCTGATCTAACTTGAGAACTGAATCTGGGATCACTGGCAGACAAAGCATTTTCCAGAGTTTCCAAACCACAATGGTTAGGTCAGACATTATGCTATAATATAATTTGTTTGGGTCTGGTTTAGTGGTTGTGTGAATCCAGCCACTGGATGTGAATTTAACCAATCATGTTTTCATTCCCAGCCAACCATGGCAAAACAAACCATGGCTGAGCAAGATACATTTATCTAGCCATACTGACCTCAACATCAAGCATCATGAACCAAGTGTTGACATTATATAGTGACCGGTTTCACACATCATGCTAAGCCCAAACCAAACTACATTTGAATGTTGGTTTAACTAGCCTGGGATTGTCTATGCTAATGGCACCTGTCCTCAGAGTTAAAGCAAAACAGACATCTTTCCACCTGCCCAGAATGCCAGGGGCTGAAGCTGGCACAACTGGAATGCCAGGCATATGTGTGTTCCCACACTGAGCGATTACCTAACGCAATCCCTCAGATACATCGCTCAGTATTGTATGGGGCAACTCATTTAGCACTTTTTCTCATTTTCAAAGCATTATACTTCCAAGGTTGCAGTTAGGTAGGTTTGGATTCTGTACTTAATGGTTTTATATCGGTGGGGAGGACTTCAACACGTGGTGACTCAACCTTATTTCATGGGGGGTCCTGCTGCTTATTCTGCAGAGTAGTCTCCGAGTATCTACCCCCAAATCTTGCCTTGATAGTAACTACTACCAATGGGAAGTTTAAACAGTGATAGAAAAGCGACTAATCAAAGGGGAGGAGATTGGATCAAATCAAAAAGTACTTGGGACAACAACTCAGATTTATGGAATCCAGGAACCAGGTTCCAAACTACCTTTTGGAAAACCAAAACTGCTAACTAATGGCCCTGACTTCAATCCTTATTGTCCTAGATTTTTTTCAAACCACCCACCATTTTTCATTCTCAATGCATGTCCACATGGAATTTCTGGGTGAAGCGGGGTGGCTGTGCACTGGATGCAGATCTCCATTCACATACACCCAAGTGTTGTTGTTTATTCGTTCAGTCGTTTCCGACTCTTCGTGACTTCATGGACCAGTCCACGCCAGAGCTTTCTGTCGGCCGTCACCATCCCCAGCTCCCCAATGGTTGAGTCCGTCACCTCCAGAATACCATCCATCCATCTTGCCCTTGGTCGGCCCCTCTTCCTTTTGCCTTCCACTTTCCCTAGCATCAGCTTCTTCTCCAGGGTATCCTGTCTTCTCATTACGTGGCCAAAGTACTTCAGTTTTGCCTTTAATATCATTCCCTCAAGTGAGCAGTCTGGCTTGATTTCCTGGAGTATGGACTGGTTTGATCTTCTTGCAGTCCAAGGCACTCTCAGAATTTTCCTCCAACACCACAGTTCAAAAGCATCTATCTTCCTTCGCTCAGCCTTCCTTATGGTCCAGCTCTCGCAGCCATAGGTTACTACAGGGAATACCATTGCTTTAACTATGCGGACCTTTGTTGTCAGTGTGATGTCTCTGATCTTAACTATTTTATCAAGATTTGCCATTGCTCTCCTCCCAAGAAGTAGACGTCTTCTGATTTCCTGGCTGCAGTCAGCGTCTGCAGTAATCTTTGCGCCTAGAAATACAAAGTCTGTCACTGCCTCCACTTTTTCTCCCTCTATTTGCCAGTCATCAATCAAGCTGGTTGCCATAATCTTGGTTTTTTTGAGGTTTAACTGCAACCCAGCTTTTGCACTTTCTTCTTTCACCTTCGTCATAAGGCTCCTCAACTCCTCCTCGCTTTCAGCCATCAAAGTGGTATCATCTGCATATCTGAGATTGTTAATGTTTCTTCCAGCGATTTTAACTCCAGCCTTGGATTCCTCAAGCCCAGCACGTCGCATGATGTGTTCTGTGTACAGGTTGAATAGGTAGGGTGAGAGTATACAGCCCTGCCGTACTCCTTTCCCAATCTTAAACCAGTCCGTTGTTCCATGCTCTGTTCTTACCGTTGCTACTTGGTCGTTATACAGATTCCTCAGGAGGCAGACAAGATGACTTGGTATCCCCATACCACCAAGAACTTGCCACAATTTGTTATGATCCACACAGTCAAAGGCTTTAGAATAGTCAATAAAACAGAAATAGATGTTTTTATGAAATTCCCTGGCTTTCTCCATTATCCAGCGGATATTGGCAATTTGGTCTCTAGTTCCTCTGCCTTTTCTAAACCCAGCTTGTATATCTGGCAATTCTCGCTCCATGAATTGCTGGAGTCTACCCTGCAAGATCTTGAGCATTACCTTACTGGCATGTGAAATAAGTGCCACTGTTCGATAGTTTGAACATTCTTTAGTGCTTCCCTTTTTTGGTATGGGGATATAAGTTGATTTTTTCCAATCTGATGGCCATTCTTGTGTTTTCCAAATTTGCTGGCATATGGCATGCATCACCTTGACAGCATCATCTTGCAAGATTTTAAACAGTTCAGCTGGGATACCATCGTCTCCTGCTGCCTTGTTATTAGCAATGCTTCTTAAGGCCCATTCAACCTCACTCTTCAGGATGTCTGGCTCTAACTCACTGACCACACCGTCAAAGCTATCTCCAATATTATTATCCTTCCTATACAGATCTTCCGTATATTCTTGCCACCTTTTCTTGATCTCTTCTGCTTCTGTTAGGTCCTTACCATCTTTGTTTTTGATCATATCTATTTTTGCCTGGAATTTACCTCCGATGTTTCTAATTTTCTGGAAGAGGTCTCTTGTCCTTCCTATTCTATTGTCTTCTTCCACTTCCGCACATTGCTTGTTTAAAAATAATTCCTTATCTCTTCTGGCTAACCTCTGGAATTTTGCATTTAATTGGGCATATCTCCCCCTATCACTGTTGCCTTTTGCTTTCCTTCTTTCTTGGGCTACTTCCAGTGTTTCAGCAGACAGCCATCTTGCCTTCTTGGTTTTCTTTTTCTTTGGGACATTTTTTGTTGCCGCCTCCTGAACAATGTTGCGAACTTCTGTCCATAGTTCTTCTGGGACCCTATCTACTAAATCTAGTCCCTTAAATCTATTCTTCACCTCCACTGCATATTCCTTAGGAATATTAGTGAGCTCATATCTAACTGATCTGTGGGTCTTCCCTATTCTCTTTAGTCTGATTCTAAATTTTGCAATAAGAAGTTCGTGATCTGAACTACAGTCAGCTCCAGGTCTTGTTTTTACCGACTGTATAGATGTCCGCCACCTTTGGCTGCAAAGGATGTAGTCAATCTGATTTCGATGTCGACCATCTGGTGAAGTCCATGTATAAAGTCGTCTTTTAGGTTGTTGGAAGAGAGTGTTTGTTATGCACAGTGAGTTGTCTTGGCAAAATTCTATCAGCCTATGTCCTGCTTCATTTTGTTCTCCCAGACCATGCTTTCCTGTAATTCCAGGTGTCGTCTGACTACCCACCTTAGCATTCCAGTCTCCTGTAATGAAAATAACATCTCTTTTTGGTGTATTATCTAGTAGGTGCTGCAGATCCTCATAGAACTGATCTACTTCTGCTTCTTCAGCATCTGTGGTTGGGGCATATATTTGGATCACTGTGATGTTAAATGGCTTACCCTGAATTCGAATTGAGATCATTCTATCGTTTTTTGGATTGTATCCAAGCACTGCTTTAGCCACTTTATTATTAATTATGAAGGCTACTCCATTTCTTCTGTGGTCCTCTTGTCCACAGTAGTAGATCTGGTGGTCATCTGATGTGAAGTGGCCCATCCCAGTCCATTTCAGTTCACTGACACCCAAAATGTCTATATTTAATCTTGACATCTCACCAATAACCACATCCAATTTGCCCTGGCTCATAGATCTTACATTCCAGGTTCCTATGGTGTGTTGATCTTTAGAACATCGGATTCGTCGTTCACCACCAGCACCGTCGGCCGCTAGCCGTCCTTTCGGCTTTGAGCTAGCTGCGTCATCACATCTGGGGCTAGTTGAACGTATCCTCTGTTCCTCCCCAGTAGCATTTTGACCATCTTCCGACCTGGGAGTCCCATCTTCCGATGGTATACCGACATATCTTTGGTTGTACTGATCCATTTAGTTTTCATGGCAAGAATACTGGGGTGGGTTGCCATTACCTTCCCCAGGGATCGTATTTAGTCTGACCTCTCTGCCACGACCTTCCCGTCTTGGGTGTCCCTTCACGGTTTAGCTCATGGTTTCATTGAGGTGCTCAAGCTCCAGCACCACGACAAGGTAACGATCTCCTTTGCTTTCCTGTGTGTACACTCCCTATCATAGCTTCTTTCATTCTGCTATTACCAAGACTGCAATAATTGCAAGCTCACCTTGTAAAGCGCAACTTGTATCCGAGATGGGAAAGATATGGACCTCAACGTGTGGTTGAAGTACAAGTAACCTAGCATTGGCCATGGCTGCTGAAAATTAGTTCAGCAACATCGGGAGAATTCAGCACCCCAAACATGTACCATGTTAATCTTTCAAATTTGAAATCACAAAAGGAAGAAGTACCAGAAAAGGAAAATATAAAGGTCTACATTGTTAAGGTTCCTAATTGTGTACAACCATTTGTACAACATCACAAAATGGTGTTTAAATAAACAGTGAGCATACCTGCAGCCCTCCAATTCTCTTTTACAGTTCCCAGGATCCTTGGAAGATTGTGCCACTGAAATCTAGTAGCAAAATGAGTAATTATCAGTGTCCTATTTTTTTCTCTTTTTTTGTTTTTTACAATTTAAGGCTTAAAATAGTAGAGATGTTGTGACTCTGGAAGGCTTAATACAGCCTTTCTCAACCTTTTGACCCTGAAGGAACCCTTGAAATATTTTTCAGGCCTCGGGGAACCCCTGCACGTTCAGGCTCAAATATAGGTCAGAGGTTACAAAATTATTATATGCGTTTCATGTGTAGGCCTGTATATATGCATTAACAGTGTTCTTAAACTAAAAATAAAGAATGAAACTTACGTCTTTAAATAAAGTTGCCTGAATTTGAAATGATTTTTTAAATAAATCGTGATCTCCCAGGGAACCCCTAGTGACCTCTTGCGGAACCCTAGGCTTCCACGGAACCCTGGTTGAGAAACCCTGGCTTAATATGTATGTCTGTTTGGTATACTTGACCCCAGTGCTCCCACCATCTCTCCAAATTTTGGGCCTGTCAAGTCTAGTGACATCAGTGTAACACCAGCCATGTCTCTGAAGACCAAATAATAATAAAGAGGAGGAAGAACAACAAGAAGAGCAAGTACAGTACTTGGCCAGAAAGGTTAACCCTACCTGATAAAAGCATGTTAAGAAATCTTTTGTCTTTCAAGGACATATGCTAGTCATAAGGAAGCTAAACTAGCAGTGGCTAAAGCCAGGAAAACAAAACAAGTGTTGTCTTCCCTTCTCTGTGCCATGCATAAATTGCCAAAAGGAGGAACGATCACTTCCTGTTACAAAAACCAAGGATCTTTTGAAATTGGCTAAGCAATGATTGAATATGGCCTCCAGATGTCAACTTGTCCTAATGGGAAAAGGACTCTTAATGCACAGCTACCTAGGAACATATTTAGGATTCCCTTACCAACTTTGCTCAGACTGAAGAAGCTCCTTGGATAAGGAGCGAAACGTTTCCACTAAGAAAATAGAAATCCAGTTGACATGATTCAAGCTACAGACAATTCCACCTGGATGACTGAGAACCTTCATAGACACTCTTAATGCAGTAGATGTAATGATGAAAACAAGATGTTGTCAAGAGGGGGAAAAAAGTTGGGCCACTTAAGAATTCCTGTTTTCCTCATTGATTTCTCAGACAGTTTTGAACAATTATAATTAATTGCAGGATGTTGAATTTGATAAGCTATTGATGTGAGCCAACCTAGCAAGGACTTCATTCATAGAACAAAAAAAGAATCACTTGGGGTTTTTCCCCCTTCCTCACTCCAGTTCCTAGTTCTGTGCACAGGAAAGGCATTCTACTGCTGGTGAGCATGCCCGAAATATGTAGTTATTATAATCCTGTTAGTGGGAGTCTATTAATAATTGTATGTCAAAGACACTGCCCTTTTTTCTCTCTGAGCTGGGTGCTTTAATGAAGTTATGATGACTGTGACTCAGAACTTTATTCTGGTGCCCAAAGATTAGCTGCCCCCAATTTTACCTGTAACAGAGTACAAGGGCATTAGAAAGAAGAGATGCAGGCAGATTTCTTTATACATTTGGTGGCTCCCACACAAACATGCGTACATGGATGCCTGGACATCAGCTGACAGTACATCATTGTTCTGCTTATTCTAAAAAGCTCAATATATGTTTTAGAAATAATTATGCCCCATAATTAAGATGTCAAATCCTAGAAAAGCATCAGTGGCTAAGAACAGTGAAGGCACCAAGAAGATCAAAACAACTAGAGAGCACATTATGTCAGTGGAAGGCAATAGCTGGGGATCGTGGAAACCTGTGAAGTTTTGAAAGCATCTCATGGATGCCTTCACAAGATGCTTTCACATGCCATCCAGCCTCCCCAGTGATCACAACCACCACCCCAATTTACATTTGCCAGTTTTGATGGGCAAGGGGGAGCATTTCCAAATAAAGCCCTGGGCTGCCCACATACCACCCCCCACCCCCTTTTCATTCTGTTTCCTAAGATGAGATACGCTCATCCTTGGAAAAAATGAAGGTGTTGAAGGCTAACATTGTTTTACCACAGGACAACTTCCCATTTCATTTGGTTTCATTAGAAGAATCCTTGGGGGGGGAAAAGCCAGTTGGGGCAGGAAATCTGGAGAGAACCAAGAGAAATGTTACCACATTGATGTTCAGAGGCACAACACTGCCTAATATCGTCTAAATCCATTCCTATGCTGCTCTGGCACTAATAGGTGCACCTCATTATAAGGGTCTAGGAGCCCATAGCATCTATCAAGTCCATCAAGTACCTAGTTATGCCAGTGTTCCTGTCCAGCAGTAGCTCAAAATACTTGTTCAGGAGGAAATCCTTTCAGATCTTACAATGAGCTTGTTGTTGTCATGTGTACATAATCCCACAGAAACTCCATGTAGCCATACAGTATGTTGCCTCCAGAGGCTGGAGTGCCCATTCTGGATAAATTAGATAAATACTGCTAATGGCAGGAGAAGCGAAATGGAAGATCCAGGACCTCCTGGCTGGTTAGAGAGCAAAGAACAAACATGTGCAGATAAGAGTAGATTTCTTTGGAGGATTCATGAAACTAATCTGGCTTCCTAAGAGGATGCTTACAGAGGCTCTCGCACCTGATGGCTTTCCTGGCAAGAGAAATAATCTGAAAATCTTTCTTTCTTACAGATTTTCTGGCAGATCCCCAGCTTCACACTTTGCACTATGTGGAAGCCAATGCTAACCTGAGTGTGACCTGTGAGGTTGCTGGGGTCTTCCCAGCTGAAGAGGCCCAATTTGACTTGATGTTTGCAGAACAGAGTCTGAACGTCAGCATCACTCTGTCGGGCAATACTGTGAGAGCCCAAGCTCAGGTGTCTTCCTGGCCAACAGGAAACCATCATCTAAACTGCACCGTGTCCCTGGGGCCCATAAGCAAATCTGCAGTGGAGACCGTGCACATCTACAGTGAGTGGCTGCTCTGATTTCCAGAGAATTGTAGCTTGTATCCAAAACAAGCTTGTTAGGACCTAGGAGAAGGAATGACAGTACTAAGCGCATTAATCATCGTCATCATCATCCTGGTGGGTTTCGAGGTAGAATAGAGGCCAATCCATACACTTCACTATAAGTGAGTTTAGCCTTGTGTTTATATCATCGGTGTCTCACGTACTGTCAGTGCAGCTTCTTGTACAGTGAAGGGCAGGGTAAGGCAAAGACAGAGGGGACAGGAGGTAAATGGCATCTGTACTCAACAGCAAGTTTCTTAACTACCCCAGATCTCAAGTAGGCCAGACCCCAAAGCTTTTACAAAAACTGTGGGGAAATCTTTCAATTGTTTTCAGACTTTTTGGGCAAAGACTCTACAGCTGGGTAACAACACACACACTCTTCTTTTCCTTCAAGTCACCAATTTAAGACCTGTGGGGACATGTCTTCTGCTGACATGCAATCATCACTAAGAAGCCAGAATGACAGTCCGCCTTACTTTCTATTAAGTAGAGGGGTGCAGCTGCTTTTGAGGCAGGAGTTCCACTTGCTGCCGAGGGGTATGCCAAGGGCCCTGATTTCAAAACATAGGGGGAGAGCTTCGACAAGAAATAGACTGGGACACATCAAATGTCAATTAAATTAAATAGAATCATACGATTACTCCCCATGTATTCATTTTCTCCCTTCTGCTACAGTTTGGGTTCAAATTTTGGAGGGTCTTTGGGGTTTTTGAGGGTTGCACAGGACTTCAATTTGTGCATGCCTGCTCTTGAATAAGCTTTCAATGGCAGCAGACCAGGAGGCAGAAAGACCTGAGCTGCTTTCCCTTTCTCTCATCTGCTGCCAATTTAAGGTGGGTGAATGGTTCTATCTCATTAGAAACCATTAGCAAAAAAAAAAAAAAAAACCCATGGACCAACTCCCACACATAGGGTTTTGTTTGGGTTCCTCAAGCCACAGTTTCCTCTAGCCCCATAAGAAGGCATTTCTGAAGCAGAGGGCATGTATATCGCAAATGCAGTTTGTGAGATGACAATATGATAAGCTACTATACAAAGTTCTAAAGAACCTGAAAGAAGAGCGTAGCAGATCATGTTGTCAGCCTTATTTTTTTCAGTCATCAGCTGATCCTCCAAATCCCATGATCCTTGTACCAATCTGTTCTTTCTCTCCTTGAGCAGGCTGTAAGAAAAATAATCTGGTCCCAGAACTGTAAACACCTAAGACTCTGCCAAAATGTGTTGCTGGATATGCCAGAAATGGAACATCATATCTCCCTCTGTGGTATCTTATGTAATTTTCCCCAACCTGTGAATCTTTCTGTTATACTGAGCAGTAACTCTCATTACATTTGATCACTGGCCATGCTAGCTGGAGTTGATAGGTGTGGTACTGCAAAACATCTGGAGAGCAGCCATTACCTATATCTGATGAAAAACAAATTCTTACGACTATACATTTGTTAAATAATGCCCAGCATTTGATGTAGTTCCCAGTTGCCACCGTCTCCTCAACTGTTTTAGAAGTAGCATTCTTTTTTATCCAAATTGCAGGTTTTCCTGAGCCTTCTTTGGAAATCCACCCCTCTGAGGCCCATGCCAATAACCTCGTGACGGTTCTATGCAATTCTCCAGCTCCTGAACCACCCAGCCTTTCTCTTCAAATCCAGAATGCTTCTGGAAGGACCTTGGCATCTGGTGATGAATCCCCTTTGCAAATCAGCCTGATAGCTCAGGAGGAAGACGATGGGCGAGAACTTGTATGTGCGGTGGAGCTGGCAATTGATGGAAGAACCGTAACAAAGCACACCTCTGCCATTCTTACGGTCTTCTGTGAGTACAGAAGATCCTTCCTATAACAACATGTGCTTTGCTAGTTTTGCATTAAAGCTCTTGTGTCCCTTCTCCCTGCAAATCAGCACATTTGAACCATTTTGCCTCTGCTTACAATTGCACAGTAGGATCTAAGGGATGGAACCTCTTAGATTATATTGCTAGAGATCTCACAATGACCCTTCCAAATTCTTTCGTCACTGAAGCTGCTGGTGCACTCCATCTGAAAAACAGCTTGTTATTCTAGCCCCCAGTAACAGGAGGCAGGCTCTTGGCGTCTTACCATAGGTGGGAACCCTGAAAGCACCAGCAGCCTGTGCCAGGACCCTTCAGTGCTTGCAGTCTGCACTGAAAACAACCACAATAAAAATCTAGCAAACTATTTGCACTCACACACTCACTGCCACTTTAGATATAATATCCTGTTAGCAGAATTAAACACCCAGTGGCGGGGAAAGGAGGCAGACAAACTCATTTGCAGCTCAGTGTCCATCAGGAAGGAGCAAGGAGATGCGATTCCACGACTGCCGCCACCAGCACTGAAACAAAGACCCTGGAATTTGTGCTGGTGATTGAAGAGGAGAAGTGGCTAAGAGGGGCTAGAGACCTGGGTTCAACCTTTTGCCAGGAGTATAGGGAGAGGGGGCAGAGATGGAGGCAGCTGGAATCTGGGCTGGAAATAAATGGCTTGCAGCTCTCACCTCCAGGGCCCTTTGGCCCAACAGCATTTGTGCTGTTACCCAGGGCGAGAGCTGGCCCCAAAGCATGCAGGCTCAAAGAAGTGCTGAGTGCTCTTCCACTTTCGATTCAGCCTCACCACAAAGCAGGAGGGGCTCTGTCCACACCAGAAGCAGGGGGAGGAGAAAGGTAAGGTGGGGAGCCCTTCTGCTGCTGCTGGTAGCTGGCAGAATGAGACCC
This sequence comes from Charina bottae, assembly GCA_023362775.1. Taxonomy (NCBI): domain Eukaryota; kingdom Metazoa; phylum Chordata; class Lepidosauria; order Squamata; family Charinaidae; genus Charina; species Charina bottae. The sequence continues at coordinate 10,639,365 of JALMGJ010000021.1, read as the reverse complement.
CTGACCCAGGGGGAACCAGAGAACGGGCCCCAAAGGATCCATTCTCAGCCACTTCTCTCCCCTTCCCCCTGTTCTTTCTGCCTTCCACTACAAGAGCAGCTCAGGGGAACCAGACCACCCCTTCCCCACCCCTTCCCTTCCCTTGACATAGGTGGCAATCAAAGCAGAAGCGAGGAGGAGGGGAAGAGCCCCTACTCATCCTTTCCTGCAGGAGAGCAAGCAGGACTCTCTCCTGTGACATGCTGGCCCACTGTATCAACATGCCCCTGCATGCTACACAGTTGAAGCACAAATTTTAAATCCCCCAGAGTGCAGAAGAAGCAGCTGATGTTTGTAAACAATCTCCTGGTGAAATGCCCACATGCATCCAGGTGCCACTTGTCCAGTGGTTGACCAGTAGACTGTTAGACACAGGTAAAGTGTTCCCCTGCAGCTTAGGCCCTGCAGCAGCTAAGCTGTTCCTCTGTATTGCAGAGGAAGCATCTCTGCAGTAGGCACCCCTGTGGTTAAGTAGACCTTCTTTGGGGGAAAGGAGGTCGTTTTACTGCTGGGGGAACTGGAACCCGAAGATCAGCTTCCCCTCCTTCTCTCCCCACCCTCACCCCCAAGCGCTTTCTGTCCCACCTAGTGCTCCAGTCTCCCTCACTGCCAGCTTTCCAATCCCATGGAGGCTGGGGCAATGACAACAGAAGACCCCTACAGAAGGGAGAAGGGAGAAGTAGATCTTTTGGGTCCTGGGAGAACTGGCATCCTGTTTTCCCTGCTTCTCACCCTCTTTCGTCTGGCACCCATGGGTGGGCAAGAGACGTGGGAGAGATGGCCTTAGTGGAAGAGCCCTGACTCTCCTATTGCCAGAAGGCGAATGGTCCTGAAAACCAGTGGCTAGGGATTAGAGGGTGTGCATGTGCCCTCTGTCAGAAGATGGCAAAGATTACCTGTCACACCTAATTAGAGTGGCAGGGCTGAGACTATAGGGTAAAAGACCTCTGAATCCACACCTAGCTCTATCTTCTGCCTCGGTGTGTGGCTTGGTAGCCCTCACTGCCACCACCTATTTTGTAGGCAGCACCTCTCCTGGAATCCTCCCCTCTGCTCTGGGTGTGTGCAAGAGAGAGGGTTCCCACACCTTGTATTGCAGTACTTCTTTCTGGCAATTTAAAAGGAAAAAAAGGGGAGGAAAAAATAAACTCTATAGCACCCCCTCCTGGCTGCACAGCACTGAGGTGTGGCTAAGGAAATTATCCTGTTCTTATCCATCCCTTTTTCAGAAGATAGATCAATCTCACAAGAAATAAGTAAAATCAAGCAATACTTAAAAGAAAAGGGGGAAAAAGGAAAATATAGAGGAAAATATAAGGCCCCAAAGGGGGGGGGTGGCTCAGCGGGTAAGACACCAGGCTTGTCGATCGGAAGATCGCAAGTTCGGAGGTTCGAATCCCTAGCCCCGTGTGACGGAGTGAGCTCCTGCACTCGCCCCAGCTCTTGCCAACCTAGCAATTCGAAAGCATGCAAATGCAAGTAGATGAATAGGTACCACTTCGGTGGGATGGTAACAGCATTCCGCGCACCTCATGCCGGCCACATGACCGTGGAAGCGTCTTCGGACAACGCTGGCTCTTCAGCTAACAAACAAAGATGAGCACCGGCCCCTAGTCGGACACGACTGCACAAATGTGCAGGGGGAACCTTTACCTTTATAAGGCCCCGAACACACCACAAGAGGGGGGTCTCCTCTTAATGTAGGGGAAACTGTGTTGTAAAGAGGTTCCAAGTTGTATAAAACATACCAGTATTGAGCCTGTACAGAGAACACAAATACTAGATACAAAATGTACATGAACATAAATACACACGGTCAAAATCAAAATTCTAACATAGTTTTCTGCCTAGACTTGTTTATCTATTCCTTAGATACAAATAGATTTCCAAAGCAAAAACTTTCTTGCTTCCCTGGACTTTTCCATTTTCTCATATGTTGCAACTTTCAGTAAGAGGCCCAGGAGCAACATTTCTTAGCTTTGCTACCCAGCTGCTGCCTTTGTTCTAAAAAGACAAATAGCTTTTCTCTAGCAGAAAGGGGGCAGTTTAGGGTAACCCTCCTGTGTACATGATCTTCAGCTACAAGCCCTAGTCAGCTCAAATGAGTATTTTTTTCCCCAAAGTTTTATTATTTTTTAAAACAAAGATAAAAAACTACAAAAAAAGGAAAAACACTACATACAAAAAGAAAAACATTAAAAGTGCAAAAACAAAAAAGAAAAAAAATCTAAAAAGTTACATATAAACAGGTGGCTTCCCACTCTTCACAGCAAGAATATACAGCAATTTCCACAAACAAACCCTTCCTCTAAGTCAAACCTTAATCACATTATTTCTATAAATCCTTCCAATATATAAATCTCTAATAAATTTGCTCCTTCCCCTTCAATCCCTTCTTTTTAAAAATAATCCATTTAATAATTTTCCCCCCTTCTACTACTATTCTATATACCGTATTTTTCGGCGTATAAGACGACTTTTTAACCCAGGAAAATCTCAAAAGTCGGGGGTCGTCTTATACGCCGGGTGTCGTCGTATAGGGCGGGTGCAACTCCACTTCCCCACCGCACAGCTGATCCCCGGCGCATAGCTGATCGGCGCCGGGCCCTTTTCCACCCGGGCCCTCCCCCCCCAATACATCTCCAAGCTTTAGCAGAACAAACCATGAAGGAGGAGAGGGAAGAGGGTGGTGGTGATGATGGGGGGAGGTTTGAAAAAGCAGATCCAAGCGCAAAAGTTAGTGAGTCATTTCAGCCTCCCTCCCTCTCGCTCTCTTTCCCTGGTGATGGATCAGTGCGGGGGGGGGGGGTCTGGAGGGAAGGGAGGAAACGGCAAGGGAGGAAGGGAGGGAGGGAGCGGAGGGAGGGAGCGGAGGGAGGGAGGGAGCAGAGGGTGGGACCCCCCCCCCGCACTGATCCATCACCAGGGAAAGAGAGCGAGAGGGAGGGAGGCTGAAATGACTCAGTAACTTTTGCGCTTGGATCTGCTTTTTCAAACCTCCCCCCATCATCACCACCACCCTCTTCCTCCTCCTCCTTCATGGTTTGTTCTGCTAAAGCTTGGAGATGTATTGGGGGGGGAGGGCCCGGGTGGAAAATCTCGGCACCGATCAGCTGTGCGGCGGGGATCAGCTGTGCGGGGAAGTGGAGTTGCTCAGTACTCACTCAGTAACTTTTGCGCTTGGATCTGCTTTTTCAAACTTCCCCCCATCACCCTGCTCCTCCTCCTCCCCCTCCTCCTCCTCCTCCTCCTCCTCCTCCTCCTCCTCCATGGTTTGTTCCGCTAAAGCTTGGAAATGTATTCTTCACCCCTCTGCCTTGCCCAGGTAATTAAAGCTTTCTTTAAATCGTTAAAGCTTTCTCACCCCTCACCCCAATATTCTCCTTCACACACACACCCGCGCTGCTGTGCTTCGCATTACTACGGTATTCCCCTGTTTTCTCCCTGCAGTTTTTTACTTTCTACTCTGCTTCCCCACCACACAGCTGATTGGCGTGGATATTTTCCACCCCGGGGCGGAGCAAGCTGCAGGTTTTGAAGAGGGGTAGTCTTATACGGCGAGTATATCCCAAACTCTATATTTTAACTGGAAAAGTTGGGGGTCGTCTTATACGCCCAGTCGTCTTATACGCCAGAAAATACGGTACTTCTGTCTGCACAATACACATCAAATTATAAAAACAAATAAATTTTCTGCCTTTATAATAAACAATCTTAACTCTATTAGATCTCTAAAACAGTATAAAACATTATATCTATCAATATCCTTTAAGTTTTACAAAACCCTATAAAACAATCATATACTCTCTTTATCAATCCAACTATATATTAGTTTTTATAAATTGTCCACTTATATAATTAACAATCTTAACCCTAATTATATTTAAAAACCAATATCTTTTAAGTCTTAGAAATCAAAAATCCTATAAGTCAGATTAACCTCATTATCAGTCCAATTAAGTATTCTTAATTTTTTTATCCCTTCTCAAAATATATCAGAGCATTCAGACATTTCAACAGCACAGCAACACTTCTTTTTTTTAAATCTACAATAGCTTCAGAAAATACAAGGGGTTTCCATCGAAAGAGAAAAAACCTCCCACACAGTACATTTTTTTTTCCCAAAACATTGACCGAAATAGTCATAACATTTCAATTTAGAGTTCTCAGCCAAGCGCTTTTCAATTACCCCCACAACAGCAAAAACGCCATCTTTTCCTGTGTTTTCCTCTTGTTCCATCATAGTATTTTTATATAATTGTTTCATTTTCACCAAAATCTCCTCTTTAATGTCCCGAACAGTCTGTATGATAGTTTGACAATTCTTTAAAATGATATTTTCTTGCTGATGACGTAGTTTTCTTAAATCTTCTTTAAACTCTTCCATTATTCAGATAGTAAATTATAACACACCCTAAGATATTAATTCACAAAGATAGAGGTTAATGAATTAATCCAAAATTAACCAAAAAAAATATTCAGGCAGACAATAGAAAGAAGTAAACAGAGAGTACAGTTTAAAATAAAAAAATATATGAAGAGAAAAAAAAAACACTTCATCCTTGGAACTCTGCCACCAAGATAACAACAGAAAGGCAGTATTCTATCTCTGAATATAACCCAAACTGGGAAGAAAGCCAAAACTTTTTTTTTAATTAAGAAACTCCAAAAATAACTATAGTCACTGAGAGATTCCATTTTTTCTTACTGTAAAAAACTTATCTTAGGATACAAAACTTAAAAAGCAAATCAGGTGTTTAAGATATGGAAAGGCTACGACTTAACTCCCTTTAAATAAGGGAATGCAAACGTGGGTTAGACAAGATTGAATCCCAGCCTCCAGGTGTTGTCTTACCACTCGGTCGCAGACACTGTCTACGAACTCCTGGCTACAACTCACTGTCTGGAGGACAGATGGGTCGATTCTCAGAGTTTTCCTTAATCTGGAAAAACACTTGGGGCTAAAACCAGTCTGTGCCCAAAAAAACCCATCACGTTGCCAGCTCTGCCCGTGGAGCTCACAGGCAAAGTTGTTCAGTCGGCCATTTTCCACAGGAAGCTCAGCTCAAATGAGTATTGAAGCTCAGATGATGCTGGCTGTCAGTCAATATGGAGTGGGGGCTTGCCTGGCCAGTTGCCATAGTAATAGTGCCCACCTCAAGTACAGATGGGCCCTTGCTACATATACTTAAAGCACAATGGAAGATCAATGGGATTCTAGTTTTTAAATAGGAGACTACAGAAGACTGAAATCAGCCTCCCTCCCTGCAAATAATAGTATAATGATTTCTGATATTCAGAAATCTCTGTGTAACCCAAAATGCTGAGCAAAGAATTAGGCTGAAATATGTGGGATAGCCCTGAATCTACAGCAAGGGAATAATTTTGAGTCTCCCATCACAGAGCAGAGCCAGTTTGGTGTAGTGGTTAAGGCATCAGGCTAGAAACCAAGTGACCGAGAGTTCTAGTCCTGCCTTAGGCACAAAGCCAGCTGGGTGACCTTGGGCCAGTCCCCGGGCTCTCTCAGCCCCAGGAAGAAGAAGGCAAGGGCAAGCCACTTCTGAAAAACCTTGCCAAGAAAACTGCAGGGACTAGTCCAGGCAGTTACCAGAAGTCAACATTGATTCAAAGGCACCAAAAACAAAACAAATCACAGGGCACTAAAAACCTCCAGTTCATTTTATCTTTGTTGAAAATATTAAACACCCCTCACCTCCACTGAAAAGTCTTCAAGGCAGTTTACAGGAAATCAATTCATCTAGCAGTACAAATATAAGACCAAATTATATGGTTAACTGAAGACGTAGCAAGGCCAGCTCACCTATAATAGTATAGTAGAGCAACAGTATTGAATAGCGAACTTTGCCTGCACATAGTCTGAAATATAATAAAGAACACACCATTTTCTATAGTGTAGTGATAGGCAGAACATGTCACCTGAGACACTCCCCTCACCAGATCTTCTTAAATCAGCCTCACTCAAGGCTTACCTAACAATATGCCCACTGTCACCCCAATATTCTTCTCCAACCTTAAACATCCCCCTTTATTTCTCATCCAAAGAGAGAAGAGCCTCAACCAATGTGTATATTCCCTCTGCACATTGCAGATGTGCCAGAAATGGATGGGTTGTCTTGTCCCAGCAACCGTACATGGGTAGAGAGAACACAACAAATGCTCCACTGCTTGGCTAAGGGGAACCCGAAGCCTTCGGTGGCTTGCCTCAAAGAGGGCATTGCTTACGATGTAGAAGAGGAGAAACAGGTTGACCGGAGCCATGCTGGTGTCTATAACTGCACAGCCACAAATGAGCTTGGTTCCAGCACTAGACCAGTCACCATCCATGTTGAATGTAAGTAACATTTCTGTCTCTATGTGCATGTATATGTGTATAAATATGACAGCCAATGTGGTATAGTGTCTAAGGTGCTGGACTAGGAGAGGGGAGATCCTGGTTGTAGCCTTCTTTCTGGCTGGGTGACTTGGGGCCAGCCACTCTCTTAGTCCTGGATTGTGAGGTCAAAAAGCATCTAGTGTATGTACCAACCTTTCTCCCTTCTCACACATAGGGGCATCCATTAAAACTCATTGCAGGGAAATTCAGTTCTTTGCTTTGAGCACTTCTTTACAAACCTATGTCATCCAGATATGGTAATGGCCACAAGATGGCTTTAAAGGAGACTAGACAAATTCATGAAGGATCAGAATGTTCTTAGATACCATATTGGCTGTATACTTCTGGTTTGGTGGCTATGTACCACTTCCTGAATCACAGGTCTTTTCCACTGTTGATGCAAGCAACCACTGAAGAAAGTTATCATCATCATCATCATCATCATCATCATCATCATCATCATCATCATATTTGCTTGTAAGATTCTTGGATGCATCTGGTTGCCCAGAGTGTAACACAGAATAGTGGACTAGATGGCCTTTTGGCCTGACACAGTAGGACTGTTGTTAGGTTCCTGTGTTCTTATCACTGAATCCTTCTCCATCCTCTTTCTGCTGTAGATGGCCCAGAGCTGGGAGAATCCAAATGCCCAAGTAATCAAACTTGGTTGGAAGGAAGTCTATGGAATCTCAGCTGCCAAGCTGATGGTGTTCCAGTTCCAGAAGTTTTATGCATGAAAGATGGCAAAGTGTACCATGCTGGAAGGATGCAGAATATCACACAAAATCATGCTGGTGTTTATCACTGCAACGCTACCAATGTACATGGGTCAGACATCAAGATGGTTACTGTTACAATGGAGTGTAAGTGCAACATGTATACTGCATGCAAACTGTGTGGGCTAATACTGAAGAATTGGAGTTCCATAATATGTTTCTATAGATCTTAAAGGGACTCGAGAACATAAAATAAACCACAACATTTACTGGCAAATTATCTTGAACTGGAGTCTTTAAAACAGAAATTGCCAAGCTATATAAAATTCTCTCCCCAGTGGAAATTGTCAAGCATCATCTCTTGCTGCACAAATTGTAAGTTATTGATCTATATTTTCCTACATTTCACTGTAAAATCAGGGTTTTTTTTAATCTTCTAGATGAGCCTGAAATGGATGATTCCAGCTGTCCTCATAATTGGACTCTGACAGTAGGGACGCCACACATGTTCACCTGCTTTGCTTGGGGAAACCCAGAACCAACTGTTGAATGCACCAAAGATGGAATGGCTTACAGTCCTGGGATTCTCCATAACGTCACCAGAGAATATGCTGGGAGTTATCTCTGTACAGCCACAAACATTCATGGCTCCAGCTCGAGAGCTGTGAGCATCCAGGTGGAATGTAAGTGAGCATGGATCTCAGCCCAACGGGGATGGGAACACTGGCAAGGATTTTAAAAAAAAATGGCTGGCATGTAGGAGTGCCATTCTTGTACTCTTTAATTTTTCTTGTACTCTTTAATTTCTCATAACTATCTCTCACTTAGTTGGTGTTTAACTCTTGTTGCAAACCCAACCAGAGAGGGGATCCCTATGGATCAGTTTAGGGTCATGGGCTAGAGCAGTGTTTCCCAACCTTGGCAGCTTTGAGATGGGTGGACTTCAACGCCCAGAATTCCCTTGCTGGCTGGGGAATTCTGGGCATTGAAGTCCACCCATCTTAAAGCCACCAAGATTGAGAAAGACTGGGCTAGAGGTTTCTCATACCTTCCCTATCCTGCTCCTCTTTTACTGGTCTTTTTCCTGAGTTGAAAACTACAACTGATGTAACTTTTCCTCCAAAGGGAATTTGCACTATTTCCAACTGCTCCTTAAAGAAATTATCATCGCACCATAGTCCCAACTGTTGTCCATTTTAAAGCATTCTTTTGGGGGACAAGGTGCTAAAAAGGTGGTAGTTCAAGTACAGGCAATGTTAAATGAAACAGGCTTTGTTTTCTTAACCTATTTTCCATTCAACTTTGGACCATGATTTCATATTGAAACAATTTCACCATGATCCTACCTCTAAAGAGAATTAAGAGAGTTGATTTCTTGGTGGCTTTTGATCTGAATTTTTAATTTAGCTTTAAGAATGGACTTTATAAAGAACATATACATTTAGACCAATGTTTTGCATATTTCTTAGCCAACCCCTCCAACATGTGCCAGGAAATTTCTGCACAGTTGTTGCATGAACAAGAACTGGACTTCATAACACACCTAAAACTTCCCGATTGTAGCATATTACAAAGAAAGATTATGCCCTCTATCATGTTTGATCTTCTCTTTGAAGAATCCCTGATAAGCTTCCTGGGACTGTACCTTAAAAACCCATGACCTAGCCTTTTGTAAATTATCTTTACAAAAATATTTCCTGATATTCCAGATAAGCCAGAAATGGATGAATCTAACTGTCCAAGCAACTGGACCTTGGTGGAAGAGGCACTGCCAACTTTTCTCTGTAAAGCTGATGGGGTTCCACCTCCTGAGATTATATGCACCAAGGATGAGACATCATATGATCTTAGCCAAGGGCAAAGGATTTTGGCCAACAATGGAACCTTCTGGTGTAATGCAACAAACCGACATGGCAGTGTAGCCAAGGCAGTCAAAATTGTGGTTGAAAGTGAGTGTTGATTATGAATAGCAACTCATTAAAGTTGTCCATCTCTTACTTTCACCTGATAGGAAGACTTATTTTTACTTTATTTTTGTGCACACTAGGGACCCCTGCAGTACCACTAAAGATTGGGAGCCTATTATCTAAGTAATGTTCTGTTTCTCTGAAAATACATCCTTTCCTCACCCTTTTGTCAGGTACAAGAGGAATATTATACCAGGTTCTGGACTGGTTTTAAACATGCCATTTTGATCAGCTGAATCTAACTCTCTCTGTAAAAAAAAGGTAAAGGTACCCCCCGCACATTTGTGCAGTCGTGTCCGACTCTAGGGGCCGGTGCTCATCTCCGTTTGTTAGCCAAAGAGCCAGCGTTGTCCGAAGACGCTTCCACGGTCATGTGGCCGCATGACACGCGTGGAACGCTGTTACCTACCCACCGAAGTGGTACCTATTAATCTACTTGCATTTGCATGCTTTCGAATTGCTAGGTTGGCAAGAGCTGGAGCTAGTGCGGGAGCTCACTCCGCACGCAGGGCTAGGGATTCGAACCTCCGAACTTGCAATCTTCAGATCAACAAGCCTGGCGTCTTACCCACCGAGCCACCACGCTCACCACTCTCTCTGTACCTAAGCAATATATTTCAGCTGGAAGCCTAACTGCTGCTGTCCACCTGCTTCACAGAAGGCCAGTTTGTACTTCAAACTAGGAGATTAGCCTATAACTCTGTGACTAACATATTTCATTTCATAAGACGTCTTGCACTGATACCAAATACAGTAAACTAAAGCTGGCTGCCATTTCTCTTCACCTTAGGCTCTAAGAACTTTGAGATAAGTAGGCCTGAATCTATTGAGCTGCAACACTTTATGGACGCTGACTAAATGCCATGTTTGCAGGGACAAAATAATGACAGAAAGAAATGGGTGTTATCCTTATTTTAGGCTTCCAGCTGAAATATATTGCTTAGGAGAGAGTAAGCAATATATTTCAGCTGGAAGCCTAAAATAAGGATAACACCCATTTCTTTCTGTCATTATTTTGTCCCTGCAAACATGGCATTTAGTCAGCGTCCATAAAGTGTTGCAGCTCAATAGATTCAGGCCTACTTATCTCAAAGTTCTTAGAGCCTAAGGTGAAGAGAAATGGCAGCCAGCTTTAGTTTACTATATTTGGTATCAGTGCAAGACGTCTTATGAAATGAAATATGTTAGTCACAGAGTTATAGGCTAATCTCCTAGTTTGAAGTACAAACTGGCCTTCTGTGAAGCAGGTGGACAGCAGCTGTTAGTCACCCACGCACATTTTATATATGTCAGGAAAACAATGGCCAATGATTTTCCTCCCTGTGGGCAGCTCTTCCTTGGCAGATATAATATGTACTTTTGTATGTGTATATGCACACACGTTATCCATCAATTTGTTGCAGCCAAACCTAAGATGGATGAATCGAGCTGCCCGAGCAATCAGACTTGGTTGGAAGGGACTTTGCAGTCTCTGGCCTGTGAAGCAAATGGGATTCCCACCCCACATGTCTTGTGTGCCAAGGAGGGAGCGACTGAGGAATTCTACAGAGAGCAGAATGTCAGCAGGAATGACTCTGGCGTCTACGAGTGCAATGCCACTAATGGCCATGGGACAGAGAGGTGGATGGTGAACGTGCAAGTGGAATGTGAGTCATGAGTTTAATCATGGCCTCATGGTGAACATCCATGGGATCTGTGCCTGAAGAGGGATGGGGTGGCATGAGTATCTCTATTCATCTGCAAGGGTTCCTAAAATTCCCTAGTTGGTCATTATTACACTGGCAGTTAGTGAAGGAAAAGAGAGAGGAAGATGGATGGTGATGGGGAGAGGAGCAACCCTTTTCCCCCAGTGCAAGCTTCTGGTAACAGTATTCCCCCCTCATACAGGTAGTCCTTGACTTACGACCACTATAGGGACCGGAAAATTCATTGTTAAGTGGTGTGGTCATTAAATGAGGCATCACATGACTGCACCCAATTTTACATTTTCTGTGATGGTCATTAATGAACCGTGCGGTTGTTAAGTGAATCACATGGTTCCCCATTGATTTTTTATTTATTTATTTATTTATTTATTTATTTAATTTATATGAATTTATATGATTTTGCTTGTGAGAAACTGGCTGGGAAGGTTGTAAATTGTGATCATGTGACCTTGGGATGCTGCAACCATCGTAAATACATGCCGGTTGCCAACCGCCCAAATTTTGATCACATGACTGCAAGGACGCTGCAACGGTCGTAAGTGTGAGGACTGGTTGTAAGTCATTTTTTTCAGCGCTGTCATAACTTTGAACGGCCGCTAAACGAATGGTCATAAGTTGAGGACTACATTCCAGGAGCCCTTATTTGTAAGACACGTATTGTGTGACTGAAGGATATGTGAGGAAAGCTCATTATATTTCTTCCCACCCCACCACACATCTCCCCCGTGAACACCAATCTCCTCCTTCAAAGAGAATATTTGTAGCTCAGGGTTTAGCTGTGGAGTCCCTGGTGCTCTCTGAGCCTTGTTGTTTTCTTGCAGACGTTTCATTGCCGGGCTAGGCAACATCTTCAGTGTGAGAGGCTCTCACTGGGGGAGCCACCTCTTCAACTAAGCCTATACTAAGCTCTCATGTCTTTTAGATTTTTCTTTCATGTTCACTGTTACAATAGTAAAATCAGTAAAACTCCTGCCTTGTAACCCAGATGTTGTGGGTTCAAATTGCAACAGAAACTTGTTCTGGTTTCCCTCCTCCTCCTCTTCTGCATTCCCTTCTTTTCTCTTCTTTTCTTTCTTCTTGACAAATGCAGTCCTACTCTTTCACCAATTTTCCAGTCACCTAAAGTAGCAGGCTTCCTCAGCTTTCAAACAGCCCAAATAACTACAGTGGTTTGTGGGCCAGGGTGACAGCTTTCTACCTTTGATGCTTTAACCTTGTAAATACACATTAATTTGTGTATATATGTACGTGTGTGCATATACACATACAAAAAGTACATATTATATCTGCCAAGGAAGAGCTGCCCACAAGGAGGAAAATCATTGGCCATTGTTTTCCTTAAACAGAAAGGTGGGAGGGCGCAGCAGCAGGGTATTGTCCAATGGGACGCTGTGGTAGCTTGCGATCCAGACTTTGCAAAATGTCACCAAAGTCTCTCACTCCGGACAGGATTTTCTTGGAATGGCTTAGAGTCAAGCCAGTATGACAGGACATGAGCTGCTTAGACAGTAAGTGCAGATACGCCCTAGACCAGGGCTTTCCAAACTTTTCCTGTTGGCGAGACAGCAACGGCGGTACGCGAAAACCCGGAAGCACCGCCGCCGTGGCGCGTCCAGGTTTTTGCGTGCGGTGGTGGCGCTTCCGGGTTTTCGTGCGGTGTAGCGGCGGCAGCAGTGTCCTGGTGTGCCATGCGAAAACCCGGAAGCACTGATGGCCTGCTACTGTGTGCGGCGGCAGCGTGCCATCAGCGCTTCCGGGTTTTCACACGACACACCTGGTCCCGCAGACGACACAGTACTCTGTCGCGACACACAGTTTGGAAAGCTATACCCTAGACCAGGGCTTTCCAAAGTTTTCCCGCGGCCGTTGGTGTGTCGCTGCGGGAAAACCTGGAAGTGCCGCCATTGTGGCAGCACGCAAAAACCCGGAAGCGCTGCTGCCGCTTTCGGGTTTTTGCGCACCGCCGTTGGTGTGTCGCCGCGGGAAAACCCGGAAGCGCTGATGATGATGATGATCAGCGCTTCCGGGTTGTGTGGCGACACACCAGACTGTGTGTGGCGACACACTTTTGTGTCACGACACACAGTTTGAAAAGCTCTGCCCTAGACCTATGCCTGGCTTCACCGTTTTCCTGCTTAAAGATCTGGGCACAATTCCCTCGTGTAGTCGACTTCTTTCCAAGGCTACCCCAAACTGAGAGGGATTAGTTTCTCTAATGCTTATCACTCCCTATGTATGGTCACTTGTACTCCAAAGACCATCTGGAAAATGTTCTGCTTTTTAAACATTGTTCCCATGTTCCAGTAGAAAGAGAAATGCTAATCACTCAGATCTTTTGTTCTCAATTATACTTGGTCTTATACTGTATAATAGCCATGTAAAGTAATTGTAACTCCTCATCCTGCATTTTCAGGCTGAATTCTAGATGCCATTTTTAACCCCTAAAATGTAATTTTCCAAACAACCTAAGTCCTGGTCATCTCAGAGAAGAGGAAGGAAGGAAGAGAAGCCTTTGTTTATTTGTTTCATTTCACTAAAGTCTTTCCTCCTTAATCTGTCTTGGAAAGCTTTTCTGTTTGTAGGGTTTTTGGTGTTTTCTGAGTTTGGTTGTTTTCCTGCAGATGTTTCTGTTCGTTTTGTTTCAGCTACTTTATAAGCCAAAATGCTACTAAACATTTTTAGACACTACTTCGAAATTCAGTTAAAATCAGTAAAATAAGAGCATGATAATTCCAGGCAATAACTTGATGGCACATAATCAATCAATCAATCAATCGCAATTTTGCTTCCCTTTCCTCCAGCGCTGCATGAGGGTTTTCTTTTTCAGTGCTGGACTCGTAGCACCTTGATTCAAAATCTGGGCTGCAGAAATCTGGATGACCATTGGATGACAGCAAAGAACTAGTTTTTTATATCTCAGTTGGCATCCAGAGTTCTGCAGCCCAAATCCGGTCTTAGTTTTAGTTGACCACAGCCAAGTACTGTTCTATAGTTTGCACAATACAAATTAATTATCTTAATTAATTGTGATTTTGTTTTATTTGCTGGTCTATGACCGAATAAAGATTGATTGATAATATTATTAAGACATTCTTCCAAAGCTTGGTGGCACAAACAATCATTCTGGAAGTACCACCGTATAAAGTTGGTTTGAAGCAAGAGAAGTTTTGTATAGATCCCGCTGAATCCCCCACAGAAAACATTCCTATGGGTTCATCATTCTCTATATGTAATATTAATGGGGAAGAAGTATTAGGAGGGTATCCTGAGATCACAGATCAGGGCTGCAAAACTCCAAACAATCATTAGATGGAAGCAAATAATTTTTGATATCTCTATGCTGCCATGTAGTGATTGTCTGAATGTTTACACCCTAGATCAAAAAGCCCTAACACAATTCTCCTTCTTTCTGAAATGGAGGAATTGAAGTGCTACACCTTAGCAGCGGTACCAAGTCTGTATTCAAAACTGTGGTCACCTGGTGTTCACCTGATTTTTACAGCCCAGATCCAGTAGCCCTACAGTTGGATGCTTTGCAAATCTTGATGTCATAAATAAAGAAGTCAGCTTGTCTAGAAGCATTGCAATGCTATTTATTTGTTAATCAGTTTGTTTAACAATGTTTATAGCCTACCCAACTCAAGAGACGAAGATAGCTAGAGAAGACAGAAAACAAAAATGAGAGCCTTTTGCTGGATGAACTGAACACCCACCATTTTTGTTTCCAGACAGGCCTGCTATCGTCATTCTGTCAGTCAGTGGTTCTTTACCAATTAGAAAGGGAGAAAACATCACCATCACCTGCCAGGCAGATGGGTCCCCAGCTGCCAGCTACACCTGGAGGTTGCCTCATGCCTCCAATGTCATCTTTATTGGTAACAACAGCACAGTGATCATTGTCCATGCAGATGGACAGAACAGTGGTGTGTATGAGTGCACAGCAAGCAACAAGCATGGACAGCAGCACAGCCAGGTAGAAATCCAGGTGGAAGGTAAGACCAGAGACTAGAATGCCGCCAGTAATGACATCTTGTGTGTAAAGATGACAACAACAAGGTATAGGAGGGCTGGGACAGCTTAATCCTTACAAGTTCTCCTTTTCTCCCCTAAGAACAAGAACCTGTTAACAGGAGTTAAGTACAAAATGGTGACTTAGTAAGAAAGTTAGGCATATGCTTAGAATGAAGGAATAAAGCACAGTTAAGCATCTGGACAGGAGGATAAAGCAACTAAAAGGGAGGGCAGAGGTAGTCCTCACTTAACTGCCACAATTGGGACCAAAGTTTCGGTTGCTAAGCAGAGCCGTCATTAAGCGAATCTGACCTGATTTTACGACCTTTTTTGCAGCAGTTGTTTTTGCAGCTAATCACCATGGGCATTAAGCGAACCACATGGTCATTAAGCAAATCACACGGTTCCCCATTGATTTTGCTTGCCAGAAGCCAGCCAAGAAGGTCGAAAATGGCTATCATGTGACCACGGGACGCTGCAACGATCATAAATGTGAACCAGTTGCCAAGCGCCCAAATCATGATCACGTGACCACGGGGACCCTGCAACAGTCGTAAGTGTGAGAGCTGGTTGTAAGTCGGTTTTTTCAGCACCGTCGTAAGTCTGAACCATCACTAAACAACTGGCTGTTAAGTGAGGACTACCTGTAGTAATCATGTCAACCCACCACCACTGTGCTAATGCTTCTGACCGCAAACATCCTGGTTGGTTTTTCTGTAAAAAAGAATGCAAAGCATACTGAGACTCTTATATCCCAAGTAAATTTAGATGTTCAGTAAGAATGAATTATGGAACTGCAATAATCTATAGATTGTCAGTCAGATTCAAAGCCATGTTCCTGATTACAAGAAGCTCCCCCTCATGCATGGAAATGGGGGGGGGGCTCATTTTCTCCACCCTCTAGATCAGTGTTTTTCAAACTTGGCCACTTTAAGATGTGTGGGCTTCAACTCCCAGAATTCCCCAGCCAGCAACAGAGAATGAAAGTTCAAGATAACTGAACCATAGATACATTTCTAACTGAGAGGGACAAAAGGGAAAAAGCTAAGCCATTTAACAGTTCAGATAAAACAGCCCATATAAAGCTAATTTCAAAAGGAAAGCAAGAAAGCGTATCAGGGACTTTTCTTCTCAGTAAAAGACAAGGTGAAATTTTAAAAGGAGCCAGTTGGAGTCTGCCCACGCTGGCTTGTATCTTTTTCAGCAGTGTCAGGTGAGTTTTCTGAAAAGTGCCCACTTCCTGTGGGTAAGAATTCCTTTTGTAAGCCAAAAGGCTGCACACTAATAATCTGCTTCGTCTTTTGCAGATCACTGGCTATATATTATTGTCATTGTGGCAATTGCCGGTGCCACCATGTTGGTCCTGGGAGGAATGGCCGGGGTCATTTATTACCTCAAATCCACAGCCTGTAAAAAGGGGGAATACAATGTGCGTGATGCAGAGAACTCCACCGAAGCCACTTTTCTAAACCGGGAGAGGCCCCGTGACACCGACATCTATGGCATACAGCTCACCAGGACCTGAACAGTCTTGGGCAGGTACTCTTCTGTGCCTCCCTAGATAGGGACCAAGGAAGGTAGATGAAAGAACAACTGCTTCTATACCACCCTCTCACATCTTTCACTATCTCTGCCCTTGAAGGAAGGGTCTTGGGACCATACAGTTCTCTACTTCACTGTGCAATGTATTAACAAGCCAATTGACGGTCCCATGGCTGAGCATGGAGAACCAGTTTCTGAACTGCCTGGGATCACAACCAGTTTTAGTGCCCCAGGTTCTGGGCCAGCCTCGCACATACGTGGCATTTTCCCAGACCAAAGGCTGTAACCAGCCTTCGTCTCTTCCGTTTTTTCCAGATATCCCTTTACTGCAAGTACTTCTTGCAGCTGGAAATATGAAATGACTACATGGCCTCTTGAAAATGTTGCACGAGAGGAACTGACTGCCCTTCTGTTCTGGGATGTGTATGTTAATTCTGGCTGTAAAATTCTACAGCTTCAATCCTCTCTCACTAGTTGATTGGTGCCTTGCCAAGGTGGGAGACATCAGCTCTGGACCACAAGTTCTGGTATCTGATTCAATGTTTTTAAGACAAGACAAAGACTATAATTTAAGAAGAAATATGGAGGAAATTAATCTTAATAGAACATGGAATAAATGAAATTATGAACTGATAAACAGAAAATTGCTGAGAAGTAGTAAAATCGTTATCTTGGACAACTGCTTAATCTAAAAGAACGTAATGTTGTCCATCTTAATTTAACTAAGATGATAATTGAATTGTGACTAAACTAAATCAAGCCCATCATTCCTTGCTAAAAAAAAAAAAAGATATAGGGGGGTGGGGATCAAGCCCAAACAAATGAAACCAGTTTAAATTCATGCCTTATGGATTTAGTTTGATAGATTTGTCAAACAGGTTTGGAGAAAGGGGCCTGAAGTCTATGTCATCTTTTTATGCTTGTATGTACACATGACGAAGAATTCTCTATTGAGCCTCACCCAAGATAGTGACCTCCATGTATTGGATGTCAAGTCCCATAATTCCACAACCAGCAAGACCATTGGCAGGCAAGTTACGGAGATTGAAATCCAGCACATCTCAGGGCATAAGATTGGAGAAGGCTGTGAAAATCACAGATCTAAAAAGAATCAGAAGAAAGGGAATAAATGGACATTTGGAACCAGTTAAATGTCCATTACTGAATGGAAGATTGGTGCCTAGGATCATAGCTCAAGACATTTTTACCTGATAAAACTCCTAAAGGATGGTTTCATTAATTAAATATGAGAAAACCTCTCCGTACGATCCAAGTATGGGACTTACTACAGTTCTCATTTTATTCTTAAGGGGATCAAGATGTCATCAAAATGGTGTATTAAGTATCCTCTTATTTTAAGGCTGCTGCAGGTTCAGCTTCAGAGCCACTGGAAGCCCTCGGGGAAGAACTGATGATGATCTGTGATTCTGGTTCTTCTTGGAGTACATTCTGTGCATTCACATAAATGAAATCCTGATTAGTTGGACGTTGCTAACTAAGCCTTTTAAGTGGGAAAAAGCCCCCTTCCTTGCTTGAGCGCACATGCCCAATGAGTTTTCTGCATCTCCTCCATTCCTTGAGCCGGTGAAGGTGAGCATGATTCAAACTAAATAGAGCTAGGTGACTGGATGGTAGTTGTCTGAATGCATAGACAGCTACTCAAGGAACCACAGTTTTATATAAGCATTTTTTTCTCTCTTTTTTTTTGGGGGGGTGGGTAGTCTCAGGACATCATAAGAAATGGGAAAATAGCAACCTATACTTATCAGAGAAGGGGCAGGCCATCAAGGCAGAACAGCAGACAGGATCAAGAAAGTATCTTATCTTGCTTAAGCCTTTGGTGGCAAATAAATACAGAAAGCTACGATCATGTTGCCAACCAAGAGCATCTAAAAGAAGCTAGGAAAATTACTTCAGCAATTCGGACAACTTCACTTGATGCTGTGCCAAGAGAGGTGAGGCTTTTCTGTACAAAGCACAATACACCAGCTGCACTGTGAATGTTGAAATGATGAAGGTCAAGGCAATGCTTCAAAAATTTCCAGTGATGAGCCTGTATAGAAGAAGTTCAGATAGCACAATGTCTTGAGAAACATGAAACTGAAAAATGATCTTAGCTAAAAAGGAAACATCCATATGAAAATGGCCTTGGCCTTATCAAATGCTAGGTGTGGAGAGTTGACACATAAATTGCCCAGTTTGCTGGACTTACAAGGCAATGTGACAACTGAGAGAAATGCACTTCTGTGATAGGTCCTAGCTAAGGGTCTGTGTCAAGCCTTGTACAGTCAGGAGATCTGTGATGGGAGAATAATGGAACCATCCTACCTGATCTTTGCTACCCTCTTTTTCAACAAGACGATGGGAAAGAAAGTATACAGAAGATGTCCTATTCATTGAAACACAAAAGCTTCCTACTAGGCTATAGAAGAGACTGCATTATACATTGTTCTGGAAATGAACAGGTCAGATAGATCCTTCTCCATCTGTTTGAAAGAACTGTCTGCCAAGTACTTGACAGTACCTGGTGACAGTTGATGAGATTGCTTGGATGCCTCTTCCCAGAAGATCAGTGCTGATAAACACTGAGAACTGGCAAGCTGTGCAAAGGAGTTTGTCAGATGGAAGGAGAATGGTATTATTTTGCTTGGTGTTTGTCCTGTGTGGTAGCAGGGACCACTTATTGTTGCACTGGGCTTGCCTAACTCTTACAGCAAAGCTATCAGTGCATGATGCAATGAGAGATATTTTTTTAATCAGTCATCTTGTTGCTGATCTTGGCACTGATTTGGACTGAGGGGGACTGACTGGCCCAAAATTATCCAGCTGGTTTCCATGCCTAGCAAAGGACTAGAACCTGAGTTTTTTTACACCATCATATTTTTTATATCACATTGGCTATCTAGATGGAGGGAGAATGTACTGGCAGAAAATATTTTTCTGTCCATCTGGTCAAGCTTACAGCTCCTGTAAGGATCATGGCTCAATGGGATCTACTGGAGGGACTTCCCCGAACTGCTTCCACTCCTACGGAATTTGGCTGTGGATAATGTGTAAAAAAAAAAAGGTCTTCTCTGGGAATTTTATAAAAATGGTCCAGGTTCTTAAAAAGGGAAGCTGCTATCATGAAAGCTTTTTGCTAAGAGTCCTTGGTTATTTCTAACAGCAATTACAGGATGGTGATTGCATTGATATCCCAAAATCAGTATGTAAAAGCTAAAATTCAGGGTTTTCCTTGGTGACTGATGGATGGAGGTCTTGTTATCCAACAGCATTTGTTAAAATATGTTTGATATAACAACTATTTTCTGAAAGGGAGATACTGTCCATGTTGTGGCTACTCCCTAAGAAGCATTAGGAAATGATAGCATGAGAGAGTCATAATTCTTTCACCCAGAAAAAACAGGGATTGAACCACCAATACCTGATTGGGAAGACAGAACTTAGGATTCAATATTGGAACTGAGGCAGTATCTGAGAAGAATAATGATAGAAACATGGAAGGTGGAATAGATACTCTCAAACAACTGTATGTCAGCAGTAAAGATGAACCCATGGTGGTTATTGATGCTGCTGGTAAAGGAGGAGAAAGAGGGGGGGGGGGAGGAGGTGGCAGCTGAGCTTTAGCAACAGCTGCCTCATGGAAGAAGGTGAGTAATGATATGGATAACAAAATAGTGTAAGTAGGCCTGTACATGAGAGCCAGTTTGGTCTAGTGGTTAAGGCTCCAGGGTAGAAACCAGGAGACTGAGAGTTCTAGTCCCGCCTTAGGCGTGAAAGCCGTCTGGGTGACCTTGGGCCAGTCACTCACTCTCAGCCCTAGGAAGGAGCCAATAGGAAACCAGGAGACTGAGAGTTCTAGTCCCACCTTAGGCATGAAAGCCGGCTGGGTGACCTTGGGCCAATCGCTGTCTCAGCCCTAGGAAGGAGCCAATGGCAAACCAGGAGACTGGGAGTTCTAGTCCCACCTTAGGCATGAAAGCCAGCTGGGTGACCTTGGGCCAGTTCCTGTCTCTCAGCCCTAGGAAGGAGCCAATGGCAAACCAGGAGACTGGGAGTTCTAGTCCCGCCTGAGGCATGAAAGCCGGCTGGGTGACCTTGGGCCAGTCACTCCCTCTCAGCCCAACTCACCTCACAGGGCTGTTGTTGTGGGGGAAATAGGAGGAGGAAGGAGTGTTAGGTATGTTCCCCGCCTTGAGTTATTTATAAAAATAATAAGGGAGGGATAAAAAAAACTAAAAAAAACCCCACTTCTGAAAATCCTTGCCAAGAAAACTGCAGGGACTTGTCCAGGCAGTTGCCAGGAGTCAAGACTGACTCAAAGGCACCAAAAAGAAAAAAAAAGGCCTGTACATAGTCATAGTTATAAAGAATGGTACTACTGTGGTGTTGATCATCTCTAGATGTTGGAAAAAGTGAACTGGGGGGAACAGGGATGCTTTGCTTCTATAGCTTTCTCTCTAATCTTCCTTTACAAAGGAGATTCCTCTGGAAGCCTGCTGGCTGGGGGGAGGGGGGAGCCACCCAGGCTCAGTGAGTAAATTGGCAGTGAATAAAAGGTCAGCTTGCCCAGAATCTTGATGGGCAGCATCATTAGTGGTAGCAAACGTGTGTTGGTTTTAGGACCTTGGCTTTCTTTTTCTTATGAGTCCCATAATTTTCTGCAGCAGGAGATTTATGTCTTAACATCAGGCTCATGGTGCCATCTTTATACAGAGTGGCAGGACTCACAGACATTGGTGCTGAAATAATTAATAGCACAGTTGAAGTGAACAGTGTTGACTGGTCCATGAAGTTTTGGGTTGATTATGAAGCTGAAGAGGGAAATGGAAGTGTGGGCCATCAGGCTAAAGTCACAGCATGAATGGAGTTGTGGTCCCACAGCCTGTAAATCCTGTTCCCACAGCAGTGCTCGAAAACAAGAAAGATTTTCCCATGACTGTTTCATCTGACAATGGATGAAACAGGCCTACAACAGTCCTTCTCCCAAATGCAGGCATTCACTTAAGGTGTAGAGAATTACACATCATTTTGATGAGAGAACAAATGCTGCAACTGCTTGCTCCTCACAGGCAAGGGCCTATCTAGATTTGCCAGTGAAAATATGAAAGGCTCCATGTATACTAAAATGCTGTTCTATTAAACAGTTTTATCTTTTGCTGCATAAAACAGCAGCAGGAAACCAGTTTAAACGTTGGTCCTTTCATGCAAAAAGATTGTTCAAATCATGTGTTAAAACTAGTTTTATAAGTATATATTTCATGTACAGCAGTAATTTTAATGATAGGCTCAGTTCTATGCTATTGCCAATTATTATTTGCTCCTCCAATATGGGTATTTGGGAAATTCGCTTTTTTCCTTGTATTTAATGAGAGGGTTTTTACTGTAAATAGCAGAAGCAAAGCACAGTTTTATACAGCAAGGGTTATGCTGAAAAAAACACTGAAGCAGGTGACTTGCCTCCAGCTACAGCCATTATTCTTCCATCTTAAAAAAATATTGGAAGATGTGATGCATTACAACAGAACAGTGTTTCTCAACCTCAGCAACTTTAAGTTGTGTGGACTTCAACTCCCAGAATTCCCCAGCCAGCATATAAGTGGAGACTTATACCAGTAATTACTGTAGAAGGTATTTTTATGCCAGATAAAAATCAAGACAGGGATAGAAATAATGAGGGAAAATATATTGTAATTTATTTGCTAACCAAAGGGAACTCTGATCAGTACGTTGTCTCCTTTTCAGCAAATCATCCCATTATTTCCCAGGATAGTTCACATTCTGTATTCCGTTTCAGTAATGCATATCTAAAGTTAAGTATAAATGTGGTCACCCACCCTCCTGAAGGGGAGGAAAATAGATGTTTCTGTGAAATCTAATGATGGAAATAGGAAGCCCCATAGCGACAGTCATGGGATGCTTTCCTAGCCGCATGAATCAATGCATATACTGGAAAATCTTTCATCTAGATTGCAGCATCTGGTCTCATTCACACAAGTGGGCACAGGTGAGGCATCATGCGTGGCAAAAGAGGGTTGAAGAAAGTCCACCTGAGAAACTTTACTTCGTTGTGTTCTGTTCCTTCATGCTCAGCTCTCTCAGCTAGTCACCGGTGGAGAAGTACATGGAAAAGGAGGAGGGTTCAGCCTCCCTCAAAGCATTCTGGGGCAAAGTGGAAAACCAAGGAAATAATGGGGCTTGCTTTTCCCGCCCCTATCTGGCTGTAATAGTGATGACCCTTCTCACTTTCGGTGTTATAGGATCAGAGAGTTGGAATGAACCATTTGGTCTCTCATGGGTTCACTTTGGGGATGGTGACAGATTTGAGCAGAAGATGGTAGAATTCCTGTAGCCAGGTTTTTTTTTATTATTATTATCCAGAAATATACCTAATAAAGATTTTACATTTAAAGTGGAGGTTCCAGACTCGTTTTTAAATACGCTTTTCTTATTTCCTATAGTCCTATTTCTTACACTACTTTCTAGTTTATTCCTAGCGTAACCTTCACAACCATGTCTTCATTCCTAAGCTGCTTTATTTCTTATCCTTTCACTGTTTCATACTTACACTGTAGCCTACAGTTTTATTCCATACCATCCTAAGTGTAAGAAACTTGTGCAGTCTGGTGTGTGGGTCTGCTGCTGGGTGGGTTGGTAGAGACTGAGGAAGTCTTGTCTCTGCTGTTGCTGCCACTCTGGGCTTTGAAGGGGTAGAGGGGGTCCAGATTAAACAACTGTCGGGGCCTGAGCCTCTTACTGTCCTGAGCTTCAGTGTAGCAAGTCCAGCATTCTGAGTCTCAGGACAGCCCTCCGAGAGGGGGAGGCACTTGGGCCTTGTCTCAGCAGGCTCTGGGTGGTATCTTCTTGGCCTCTTTGGATGCTCTTCATCAACACCATCCAGGTACCACCCAATCTTGGCCTTCTGTCACCATCACTGCCTACTCCATTAGGTGCTCTCCTGCTTTCTCTGCAGCCACCAAGGTTCTTCAATTCTCCCTTTCAGGACTTCAGATCTCAAGTACTTCTTTCTCTCTTCCTTCTCCCTTATTCTGTTCCAACGACAAGCCATCCTCCAACAAGCCAGCTGCACTTCACCCTTTGCTGTTCTGCACCATGGCTACCACTGTTCTTCTAAGGCAGCCAAGTGCCTCCTTAAAGGGCCGGCTCCTCATTTCCTGAAGGGCAGGGCCCTTAAAGGGTTCAGGTAGAAATAAGGGGGCAGGTACTTCCACCACTATGAAAGGCCATTGAGCCTCCTCCCACCACACCCCAGGCGTTGTGCAACATTCTAAATTAAAACACTCCAAACAGAAAACTGCCTAGCATTCACTTGAACATGTCCCACGACTGGAAGCCTACCTCATTTCTGAATAATTGGTTACACCATCAAACTGCTCTTACTGTTAGGATTTTTTTCTAACCTTACATGGGAATCTCTCTTCCTGTTATTTAAAGTCATTATTCCATATTATGCAGTCTGGAATAAGAGGGAACAGGCTTTGACCTTATTTTATATGACAACCTTTCAATTATTTCAAGAGTGCTAACATAGTCGCCCATTATCATTTTTCCTCAAGGCTAGATATACCAGCTCCTTTCTAGTTTTCTGATCATCCTCACTGTCCTTCTTTACTGTGAATCTGTTCCAATTTCTCTGAAGCCTTCTTAAAGTGTGCTGCCCAGAACTGGACATGCTATTCAGCAGACTTTGACCAAACCAGAATAAAGTAGAATTACTTCCTGTCCAGCTTATTGATGGCCCAGTTCGTGTGTATGTGTGTGTGTCACACATTGGATCTGGATCTTGGGGCAGTGGCAAGGTGACCTGGGGTTGGGGGACATTAACATCAATCCCTTGCCATGGACAGATCACTCCTTGGACCTGGAGTTCTCTGCAGCTGCCCCCGACTGCAGGAAAGTTGGGTTATTTGATTGGTCCGCCCCAGGTGACTTATTGACCCAGTAGGGTTTCAGAGGGGGCTTGTGGTAATTCCTGAGGTTCTGGTGCACAATTCAGCTGAGGTCTTAGATGCTGGCTGGAATGAGCATGCAATGAGGGTCTTAGATCAGATCACACCTGTGTGGACAACTACCTTTCTATCACCTTTGCATGTCTTAAAATTTCTCTATTTTCTCATCTTTAATAAATATTCTTCTAGCTACCTTTTTTTTGCAACGTTTGATATTTTGAACAGGAGAGGATCATGTACAGAACCTTTTATCTACTTTGCAAAGAACATGAGAAGGACTCTCTGGCTAGGCAGAGAGATCCAAGCATGGTGTATGGACAAGTCAATGGTCGTCTGTCTGTCTGTCTGTCTGTCTGTGTCTGTCTGTCTGTCTGTTTCTCATGTCCAGAATGTTGCACAGGCAGAGTTCTATCCCCCCACTGTTCCCTGCCCCTTCATCCTTGAGAGAGCAGTGGACAACTTTAAATTATTTTGAAATTAATTTATGAAAGTAATAATTAATGGAGATTGGATGTGGAAGTTTATTCAATTTTGAAACAGGATCTGATGAGAAATGGGAAATTAATTAGGAAACATCTAACATCATTCATCCTTGTTTTTTAATTGGCACTCTGTCAAGTTTTTCAAAGTACATTTTAGGTGTAAGAGCTACAATTCTTAAGTTTTGTCATGAGCACTTTCAGACATAACATAGCAGGCATGCTTTCAATCACACTTGTCCTTAGTAACTGGAAATCATTTGTAATTTGAAAAGGAACTACTGATCTGGGATGATACAGAGGAAACTAGAGTCAAAATTAAACAATTTATTTTATTTGGTGTGATTTGAAGGATAAATTAATTGGCTGGCTTTACATTCCACAAAATTTAAATAAGAACTGTCTCAGTAACTAATGACCCATTTAATTAACTATTTCTAAATATAAATAATATGTCTACTGTCTGTCTACATATTTTGTTCTAGGATCTGACCTCTGAATCTTTTAAGAGCATAGCAATGATACTAGTATAAGGTATAGTAGTATTTCCCCTTCCAAGTCTTTGCAAGAATTAATGAATTAATTAAGAATTAATTAAGAATTAAGTGTTCTGTAGTACATAACAATAACAATAAACAGTATTTATTGCAGATGCTTGGCAGCTATTTAGTTACGAAATATCCATTAAGAATCTCACTTTCAACAAAATTTTGGATTTCAGTAAATTACAGAATTTTTGTAAATTACAGAAAAATCAAGGTATTTGGTTTGATTATTTCATGATACAGATCTGTTTCTTTTCATTTTAGTACTGCTCTGACAAGAGACTATAGCAATCTCATACTTCTAATATAAACACTATTTAGAAAAACAAATATGCTTCAAAAGAAAGCCTGCACAATATCACACAACACAATTCTTCCTGGAGAGCGACATACCTTTTAAAACATATTATATACTGGCGAAGGCATCAGTATTCAGAAACTATCATGTTGCTGCATATTGAATAATACATGACAGTTTACTACAAATATACAAATATTTCAAGCATACACCTTGTATATTTATACTAATTTTTTGTGTGAAATTAACAAATATTATCAGGAGCTAAGTGCTTAATCACATGGGACTATTGCTTTTTTAAAATCTGGATCTCTTAAAAGCCTTACCTTTAAGATGGCAGACTAGTATTACATGTTTTAAATAAGATCCCTCTCCTGCTTCTTCCAAACACTACAACTTGTGAAAATGCTGCTTTGCACTTTATAATTCCTCTCTAGAAAGTATTAAATAGCACTGCAATTAATATAGCTTTAACCCCAAATGCTATAAGTTGGTTAGCGATAGAAATTAAACCCAATATACCCTAAAGGAATGTCCATGTGATTAGGAAGGATAATTACTTGAAAATATTTCAGCATTTTGTCCTCAGTCGTGTAGATGGTTGAAATTTCAAGTGAAACACCTCTTTTTCATAAACATTTCATACTTCTTTGCTAACTTCTTCCACATTCATTTAAACTAAATATTCAACGTATGGCATATCTGCAATTTCATATCAGAATAATATCCAGGAAGAAACAAAATCAAAATAAAAGTCTATGTCAATGGAAATGGAAATGTAGTTAGTATATCTAATAATCATCCACCTAGGTATCCATCCAAGGGTCTCAGGCAAGTAGATCAAATTCCTCAAAGAACTTTTCCTCTCCAGCTAATTGCAAAATTTTACAAAATTCCCACATCTACAAAACAGAAGGAAGGAAAGGAATCCCTTAAATCTGTAATATGATATATGTTTAGGGCATAACTACATTCTCAATTTTATGTTCATTCTTCAGAGTACAATTAAAATAATCTATTAATACTATTAAAACTATTTAGGCTATTAATAATCTATTAATACTATTTAGGCTAGGGCTGTGGAAATCACCAAATAAGATCACTTCGAGAAGCATAATGGGGCAAGCAAAGCACTCCTTTTTGCAGCATTAAAGCAGCAGCGTCCTTCAGAATGTTCAGCCCAAGTACTTCAAGGGTGTTTTCTGGTTCATTTATTTGTTTGATTTACATCCCAAATAGCATTCCCGCCTCCCATTTTTCCACACAACAGCCCTGTGAGGTAGGTTGGGGTGAGAGACAATGACTGACACAAAGTCACCCAGTGAGCTTCCATGGCCGAAAGTGGACTTGAACCTGAATCTCCCCAGTACCACTTCAACCCTTTACAGGTAGTCCTTGCTTAATGACCACAATTGGGACCAGAATTTTGATTGCTAAGCGAAGCGGTCATTAAGTGAATCCAACCCGATTTTACAACCTTTTTTGCGGCAGTTGTTAAGCGAATCCCTGTGGGCGTTAAGCAAACCACATGGTCATTAAGTGAATCACGTGGTTCCCTATTGATTTTTCTTGCCAGAATCCAGCCAGGAAGGTGACCACGGGATGCTGCAAAGGTCATAAATGCAAACCAGTTGGCAAGCGCCCAAATTGTGATCACGTGACTGCGGGGATGCTGCGACAGTCGTAAGTGTGAGGACCTGTCGTAAGTTGTCTTTTTCAGCACCGTTGTAACTCTGAACCATCACTAAACAAATGGTTGTTAAGTGAGGACTACCTGTAATTACTACAGCTTTCTCATGTTCTCTGCACATGTGAGTTCGTGCACAGACATTTGCACTGGGACCACCAGTGAATGTGGACCACCACTGGGACCAGAGTCAGCAGTTTATCTTCATCTAAAGGAAAAAGGACACTCATTTGAGGACATTAATGTTCACATTTTAGACAGAGAAGATAGGTGGTTTGAGAGAGGGGTCAAGGAATCCATTTATGCCAACTTGGAAAATCCTTCCTTGAATAGAGGTGGGGGCCTCAGGCACAAACTCTCCCCCATCTTCCTCCCCGTTTTGTCTTCTGTGCCTAGGAAGATTAAGACCATTTCGCAAGCTCAACAGCAGCATGGTGATCTTAACGATCCTCCTTTAGATGATAAAGGGACTTAGAAATAACATCTTAAAAATAACCATGACCTAGCCCCAGGTGCAAGGTCACACAGCCACCTAGAAACATATTTAAGGATTCCCTTACTAACTTTACTCAGACTAAAGAAGCTCCTTGGATAAGGAGCGAAATGTTTCCACTGAGAAAATAGAAATCCAGTTGACATGATTCAAGCTACAGACAATTCCACCTGGATGACTGAGAACCTTCATAGACATATGACCACCAATGAAGAAAGTTGTCTCTGAATGTATAACATGGTGTTTCAAAAGGCAGAGATATTACTACCGAGCTATTGTTCTAACTTTCATCTTGAAAATATGAGGAGGAGTCTCTAGACTGAGAGTTATAGAGGGGTCTGTGAGGAATGACTTTGACAGTGAGCTGGGACATAGGGATATACTTCATCAGAGTTTAGAATTCACTTTACTTTCACACTACTGATCAGCCAGATTTTGGAACTTCATGTTTGTCCTTCGAACTGGAGATTCTGAGACTAGGGACTCATTTATTTATTTATAAAGAAGGCTGACAATATCAGAAAGTAGGTCAATGATTCCTGAGAGTTCTGGTGACTGAGCACCCATCCAAATAGATAGGGCTGACCTTGAAAAACTGACCTCCCTTCCTTTGCAGTAGGCAAACCTGGGATCCAAGTAATATATTTCCACCTGTAATTAAAATCCTCAAGGATGTAATGTAAATGAATGTAAATCCTCAACTCCTAAAGCAGGGTCTGATATCAGTCATGGAGTAAATGAAGAAAAACAAAGAAAGATGCAGAATCCAGATTAGACAGAGCTGTTCTGGATTCATCAAAAGATGGTTAAGGAAATGCTATATATTTTGGTCACTATTGTGGAGGAAAAATATAAGGATAAGTAGATCAAGCAAATTCTTTCTCTGGCTTTCTTCAGCTACAGTGGGGCAAAAAAGTATTTAGTCAGCCACCAATTGTGCAAGTTCTCCCACTTAAAAAGATGAGAGAGGCCTGTAATTGACATCATAGGTAGACCTCAACTATGAGAGACAAAATGAGAAAACAAATCCAGACAATCACATTGTCTGATTCGGAAAGAATTTATTTGCAAATTATGGTGGAAAATAAGTATTTGGTCACCTACAAACAAGCAAGATTTCTGGCTCTCACAGACCTGTAACTTCTTCTTTAAGAGGCTCCTCTGTCCTCCACTCATTACCTGTAGTAATGGCACCTGTTTGAACTTGTTATCAGTATAAAAGACACCTGTCCACAACCTCAAACAGTCACACTCCAAAGTCCACTATGGTGAAGACCAAAGAGCTGTCGAAGGACACCAGAAACAAAATTGTAGACCTGCACCAGGCTGGGAAGACTGAATCTGCAATAGGCAAGCAGCTTGGTGTGAAGAAATCAACTGTGGGAGCAATAATTAGAAAATGGAAGACATACAAGACCACTGATGATCTCCCTCGATCTGGGGCTCCACGCAAGATCTCACCCCGTGGGGTCAAAATGATCACAAGAACGGTGAGCAAAAATCCCAGAACCACACGGGGGGACCTAGTGAATGACCTGCAGAGAGCTGGGACCAACGTAACAAAGGCTACCATCAGTAACACACTACGCCGCCAGGGACTCAGATCCTGCAGTGCCAGACGTGTCCCCCTGCTTAAGCCAGTACATGTCCGGGCCCATCTGAAGTTTGCTAGAGAGCATTTGGATGATCCAGAAGAGGATTGGGAGAATGTCATATGGTCAGATGAAACCAAAGTAGAACTGTTTGGTAGAAACACAACTCGTCATGTTTGGAGGAGAGAGAATGCTGAGTTGCATCCAAAGAACACCATACCTACTGTGAAGCATGGGGGTGGCAACATCATGCTTTGGGGCTGTTTCTCTGCAAAGGGACCAGGACGACTGTTCCGTGTACAGGAAAGAATGAATGGGGCCATGTATCGTGAGATTTTGAGTGCAAACCTCCTTCCATCAGCAAGGGCATTGAAGATGAAACGTGGCTGGGTCTTTCAGCATGACAATGATCCCAAACACACCGCCCGGGCAACGAAGGAGTGGCTTCGTAAGAAGCATTTCAAGGTCCTGGAGTGGCCTAGCCAGTCTCCAGATCTCAACCCCATAGAAAACCTTTGGAGGGAGTTGAAAGTCCGTGTTGCCCAGCGACAGCCCCAAAACATCACTGCTCTAGAGGAGATCTGCATGGAGGAATGGGCCAACATACCAGCAACAGTGTGTGCCAACCTTGTGAAGACTTACAGAAAACATTTGACCTCTGTCATTGCCAACAAAGGATATATAACAAAGTATTGAGATGAACTTTTGATATTGACCAAATACTTATTTTCCACCATAATTTGCAAATAAATTCTTTCCGAATCAGACAATGTGATTGTCTGGATTTGTTTTCTCATTTTGTCTCTCATAGTTGAGGTCTACCTATGATGTCAATTACAGGCCTCTCTCATCATTTTAAGTGGGAGAACTTGCACAATTGATGGCTGACTAAATACTTTTTTGCCCCACTGTATGTAATGTCACTGTCTAGCTAAGCCCTAAGTAACACCTAAACCCTAAGTAACAGCTTTATGTACACTAAAGATTTCAGTAGAATTTTTTTTAAGGGCTGATTTCTTAATAGGCACATATTCTCTCTCAGCACAGACATCTGCTCTGAAAGAGAAGTAGCAACTTTATCCAGGGAGGAAAACAGAAATGAAAATACGCAGCTGGGTTTAACATTCTGCATTCATGTGTAAAAGTTACCTCCAGCTCTTAATACATTGTATTGCTATGAAAATCAATTCTTATCCCATCTCTCACTTCATTTTCCTTTAAAAAAATTAGCAATTTTGGACTGCAGGGGTTCATACATCTTTCTTCTCATCCATCCTCATGTAATAACAATACTGGATTACTCTGGAGAGTTAGAATAACACACACACACACACTATAATCTAAAATGGATTTATCTTTAGACAAATCTACTATATAATTTATCTGTATCCAGCCGGCAGGATAACTTTTTGAATATTGAAAACTGTTATTTTTTAAAAGAAATGCTCATATTAGAAATATTTCAAACTCCTGTTTCTGTTTTTAATCTTTGTGGGGAGGGGGATTTGTTTGTTTTTTGTTTTTGTACAGAAATACAATTCAATTCCAACACCAAAAGCCTGGAATTTTTTAAAATGAGTCACCAATCCCTTCCCAATGGAAAAGATTTTAAAAAGGGAACTGATAATTTCATTCTCCAGTTGCTAAAGCTGTTCATTAATTAGGTGGGACACTGAAAAATAGGGACAGACTTTTATTACAAAGATACTACTTTTAGATGAATAGCAATCACACAATTTGCTTTTTACTTCATCACCTGGAAGGGCTAGAGATGGGGTGCTGTTGCTTATTTGTTGGTTTTTAATGAAAACTGGTAATCTGGGCCTTAGAACTCACCTACAGGCACAGCTATCCTTACTTATCAAGTGGCCTATTAATTAATCCAGATGAACCGGTCTGTTTTTCAAACCATCAAATCAGAACCTAAATCAAATGTTGTAGTACAGGCCACATTTCTTATGGGTGCCTCCACAAATCAACCCCAGGTGAGCAGCGGGGTTCAGTTCAGTTCAGCACAATCACGACCCATTCTGAGCAACCAAAGCTTTCCTTCTCCCCTGCCCCTTTTACCTTTTTCCAGGTTTCTGCTGGACAGCTACTACACCCAACTTTCCTCCACAGTTGGAACAATGTGAGTAAGGTTTCCCACCATGCTTTGGAATACTCCAGCAGTGAAAACATCTAATTCTGTACTTTTTGTACCTGGGAGGAAAGAAGTTTAATCAGATGATCATGTCATTGGTCATTCCACATCTCCGCTCATTGACCAAGCTGAATTTTGTAAGCTGTACCAACCTTCTACCCATGTTGCTGTATCTTCCCTTTTGCATGAAATGAAATGGAAATGTCTTGTCTTGGGGGTGCATGAAATATTTGTGGGATATAAGGAAAATATTTCCTGTGAACAATAGGGCCAATAGTATTAGGGATTTTTGGAACTGTTTTCCAACATATTTCAAAATATCTTAGTCACAGTTCAAATCATTCCTTTCTATGCTTTGTTGTACCTTTAGCATATAAATCACAAGCAGTTCTGTGTTTGGCCAGTTTTGTAGTAACTCCTAGACCTTATCAAATATAATTGTTGAACTATAATAGCATAGGATGCTAAATACCTAATGCCGCAAGCATTACAGAGAGGGGTCCCATCTTCAGCATCTCTCCACAATGGTGTTTTCCTAGTCTTGCAAGAAGCACAACGCTTATTCCCTTGAAAGCAAAGAGCAATGAGGTCAAGTAATATATCTGAGCAACTTACATTTGCTGAAAACATGTCTTGTAATTTTCTTCTAACTTGGATAGTTTCAGTACTAGACAAATGGTGTTTAGTTTTTGTTTTTTGGCTGCTCTGAATTTTTGGGAAAAATCCTGTTGATGTGAAATATGTCTTATGTGCTCATCATTGAAGACTTTATAAAGAAAATTCAGAATGAGTGACCTTTAATAGGTTAATGTATGTAATTTATACAATACTTAGTATCTATAATATTCAAAGTGTCTCCCTATCTTATTTCAATAATCCTGCAAATAGTCTGGTGAGGTGGTCCATTTTTTTTCTTCATACATAGGTGATGAACTATGGTTGACAAAATCATAACTGTGAACCAGATTACTTAGTGAGCTTGTTGCTAGGACAATTCTTAAATGGGGAGTTCTCAACTCATACTTTAAACTACTTTACTTCACGGTAAAGTGTAATTTAAAATTGCAATTTAGGACTGAAGTACTATCTGCCAATCCTTCTGTTCAGATGGCTTATAATCAGAAAAAAAATGATGATTCGAACTATAGCACAGAGTCATAGAATTGGAAGGAGCCATTTAGGCCACTGAGTCAACCCCCACCCACCACCCACCTCCACTCAGTGCGAAATGCAAATTAAATTATCCCAGATTACTGTCTATCCTTCACTTGAACAGCTCCAATGGACAGGATCCCACCAGCTCTCTGTATAACTGGATCTACAGTTGAACTACTGTTACTGTTAGGATTTTTTCCAACATTAATTTGGGGGATGCTCACTAGTGACTTACAGCCATAGGAATCCAGTACAGACCGTGATGTCATGAAAATGATGAAGCATGAGTTGTGATATCACAACACAAACCTCATAACTTACATATTTATGCCCTGACATCAGGAGACAGTTATGAAACATTGAGGTCTGCATGATGTCTATTTCATCACTTGCCAGTCTTCCCTGTCCAATACACCTATGCTTATAGTATCTTCTACAATCATCCAACCATCACTAGTGATGGGGCCATATCACCAAAATTATGTTTGGATTACTCTAGAAATTGCTATCAGTGACTCTTGGGGATCGCTGTAGAGCAACCACATCTTATTAGTATTCTGAACAGCAAATCCATAAATCTTTAGAGGAGATGGCCTTATCGGAAGCCTACCGATTACAACCCCAGTAAGGGTCCCTCAGTATTTAGAGATGTACTTTTTGCCTTCACATGTCTGATTATTTAAAATACTTCAAACAATGTTACATTTAATGTTTGATTACTTAAAATACTTTATCCCAATTTTTATTAAAAAAAAACGCAAAGTGGCTAACAAAAACATTAAAACACAGTATCTATTTAAAACAAAGATTAAGAAAATACAACACATACAGTTTAAGATATTTAAAACACATGACTGTAAATACCAATTAATTTACTTGTCACATGAGATGCTTCTAAGTTGCTGAGTTTTAAATAGAGGTGGAATTTATTTAATTAATTATTAAAATATACTAGCCTTAAAAATAGTGTATAGTAGTTACTAAGGGAAAAATCTCTGTGACAAGTGGAAAGTGATTCCCTCCCATACTGTGTTGCCTATGAAACTATGATAATTATTAGAAGCTGCTTATCATATGTTAAATTCATAAAATAACTCCAGGTTGTCAACTCATTGGTATCTTTGACTTCAGAACACCATGAAAATGAGTCTTGCTCCCTTTCCGTCTAATTCTGTGCCTCAAGATCCTTGTGCAAACATACATTAATCTCTATTAATGATGTAACAAACTGATCTCCCAGCTCTGCTCTGCCAGAACAATATTCCAGCTTGGCTTACAAAGCAAGGAATACAGGATGACAAATTGTGACATCGGGATAACAGTAGCATTGGTTGGAACCAAACCAAAGCAGTTAATCACTTAATCAGTTGTTTAATAGCTCTGACTATGGGTTCTCATGTTCTTACTAGATTGCAGTGTTCATACTAGATTATTAGACGCAATCTTTTCCTGAAAAAAAGATAAACCACAACATGTTTTTGTCTTTGACCCTTTAAACATTACTAGTTGGTATTACAAGTATTTACTGGCAAAATAATTAACATACTGTGAGTAGAGAGGAATCCTTCCTCTTCTGAACTGCCAGCTTTGCACTCTTCTCCTGCTAAAGGGGCTCCGCTTCTTTTCCTAAGTTTTCCACTGAGCACAGATTATATGTTTAGTATTTTAAGTGTGCTTTTAAACAAAACCATTTCCCAAGTCTCTTGATTTAGCTTTATACCCTGACCTACTGTATACTGAAAGCTGAATATAACCAACAATCTTTACAGCTTCTCTCACATTTCTTTACAGCATCTCTGATATACATGCCATGAGTCTCATTTTAGAGATTGAAGAGGGAGGGGAAGGCATAAATTAGACACCCAAGAACATTCTATGGCCAAGCAGGTGGTTGTTACTGTTTTCCCTGAGGACAGCAGGGTCACATTAGGGGTACTCCTGTCAACCACTACACAATTATCCACCCTAATGGCAGAGGCCAAAGGATGGGAGTGAAAGAATATAATTAATCACAAACTGTTTATGGGACAGTTTTTACTAAAAGATTGTTTACCAAATGTGAATGAACATTGCAACTTTGTGAGCAATAGCTGGTACAATTAAGTTCAAGACAGTTTAACTAATCAATTTTCAACCAAAGCAGTAAGAAACTTACTCAAATCAGACTTGATCCAAGATGCATCTACATGCAAAAAGGAACTTACATCTGTTAGAATGTGTCCTCTAAATGTAAGCTTCCACATTTACCGATCGGTCCTATATATGTCCTATCTGGTCCATAGTTGACCAGACTGACTCAACCAAAACCGAAAGGAACAGAAGGGAGAGTGGCCAAGAGTTATA
This sequence comes from Charina bottae, assembly GCA_023362775.1. Classification (NCBI taxonomy): domain Eukaryota; kingdom Metazoa; phylum Chordata; class Lepidosauria; order Squamata; family Charinaidae; genus Charina; species Charina bottae. The sequence continues at coordinate 10,604,285 of JALMGJ010000021.1, read as the reverse complement.
ACTCTGTTGCAATCTTTATCAACATGGTGCCTATCTATCTATCTCTATCTCTCTCTCTCTCTCTCTCTCATCTATCTATCTATCTATCTATCTATCTATCTATCTATCATCTATCTATCTATCTATCTATCTATCTATCTATCTATCTATCTATCTATCTATCTATCATCTCCTATATATGTCCCAGCTCTTACCAACCTAGCAATTTGAAAGCGTGCAAATGCAAGTAGATTAATAGGTACCATTTCGGTGGGTAGGTAACAGCGTTCCACGCGTGTCATGCCGGCCACATGACCGTGGAAGCGTCTTCGGACAACGCTGGCTCTTCGCCTAACGGAGATGAGCACCGGCCCCTAGAGTCAGACACGACTGCACAAATGTGTGGGGGGAACCTTTACCTTTACATCTATATATGACTGTGCAGAAAAAGGTTCTATGGTTCATCGGAGTTATTCCTTGATCAGTAGGACTCAGACTGAGCAGCTCAGCAAGTGTAATATAGAAATATAAACTAAGTAATAGCCATACTGGTCATAAAGAAAATATGGAAACGTCTAACAAATAGTTCATAGGTACTGTAGTTTATAAATACAATTCTGCAGCTAAACCTAAAGAAACAGTTGGGGCTTAAAAGGGGCAGGTAGAAAACAGATAAAAAAGTAGAAAATATGATTCCTTATATCTTACCTTCCTTAGGATTATTCTACTTCATCTAAATCACAGTGTGTTACAAAATGAAAAGAATAAAAAAGGTGCCTCTCCTTTTTTTTTTTTTTTTTTTGCTGGTTATCACATGTTTTGCATAGCAAAGATATGGAAAGTGATCAAGGCAAGAGGAGAATAGGTAAATGTGAGGAATAAACAGTATAGGAGGGTTTTCCTTCTATAGAATTTGATCCCAAAATAAAATGTTCAACTGTGGTGCCCTTTATATATTAGGAACTACAGTTCCAACCAGAATGGTCAATGGCCAGGAATTATGAGTGACCTAATCCATAATTTCTGAAAGGCATGAAGTCCTTTATCACTGAGATAAGAGCGACTAGAAGACAAGAGCGCCTTTGGGTGGCTGGGAAGTGGCTGCGCTGAATTTACAGCAGCAGTTTTGAGACTGGTTTCTCCCTAGCAATACAGTATTGAACTTCTGAGAGTACTGCTTTGTATCTACCAAACAGTACTTGCCTAGTTGGAATTCCAGGAAGAAGTTGCAAATGGTCACTTCCTCAACATCTTATCTCCATAGGTGACCAGACTGACTCAACCAAAACCGAAAGGAACAGAAGGGAGAGTGGCCAAGAGTTATAACCCTGTTGCAATCTTTATCAACATGGTGCCTTACTATGTTAGGAATTGACCTTGTCTCTTATCATCTGGAAAACAAGGCTCTATTATGGCTTGTTCTTTTGTGGGGAGCACAGTGGGCACATTTGGAATTCTGAAAACATGTTATGGACTCTCATAAAATGGCTGCTATGGGGGGGGGTGGAGGTGAGAACAAATGTCCATTCATAAAATGGCTTCCATGGAGACATCGCCCCTGCAAAGCGTCTATTTACCAGAATACTTCCACCCATCCCCTCTAGCCTCCCCAGTTCTTGCACAATTTGCGATACTGCTGCTGCGGCTTACCTTGGTCCTTTTGTTAGGCAAGAGGGTACAGCCACCTATCATTTTTATCTTCCAAGAAAACGTATGAGATCCATGTGTCATTTTTGAAAGTAAAAATGATGCTGGAGGCTTTGCACTGTGTCAGTTTCCCATTTAAAAAAAAATAAAAGGTGGGCCAGGAAACATGGCGAGATCGCAGCTGGTACATTGGGGTCTACAGACACTGGGGTGGGCCCTCAAACTCAACTTTTTTCAATATCTGAGTGCTCTTTCTAAGTTTGACTACCCAAAATGATGGGAAAGTTTGATATGTCTCTCCCTTTTAAGGCAAAATGCAACTTGTAGGAATTGGGACGCTACACAGGGGAGACTGTTTAAATCTCTGGGGAGTCTTTGACATTTTTTCCAGTCAGAGTCATTACTTGTGGGACACAATAAGCATAATACATGGTAGACAAGTTAATCAAGAGAGGGAAAATTATTATTTAGTCCTACAGAGTAGCTTTTGTTAGCATATCTGGGAATTTGGAGCCACAGGTTCACTGACATGTCCTGCAGCAACTGTACCTGCTGAATTGGGGGTTAATGAGAAGGCGACAGCCCTCCGAGCTGCTTTGACACAGACACAGTTTCATGTGGAGCGTCACCCCTTGGAAATTTGGGTCCAGAGCATCATAGCTCCTCATGGGTCTGGGCTGCTTGCGGAAGACCCTCTTCCTGCCTCTCTGTGGCTCAGAGAGTTGTGCCAGTCTGGGCTCTTCCACACAAGCTGTCCACAGCAGGTGGCTGCCATAGTCTTTAGAGTGGGCAATGGGAGACCTCTCGTGAGCAACCTCCCCAGCTTCCGGGGGCTTGACCTGATCTAGAGGTTCTGACTCAAGGCTGGAGCAATGGAGGCTGATGAGGCTCAGAGCATCCGCGGGAGCAAAAGACACTAGGGGGGAGGGGAAACAGTTGCACTGGGGTGCACGGACACTGTGGACAGAATGCATGGCCCGGCCCAGCTGCCACAGAGGCTTTCCTGGGTTACTGCTGATTGGCTCCGCCTGGGACAGCAGCTGTGCACTCTCCTGCAGGAAGCTGAGGGCTTTGCTGTCTGGCATCTGAAGGCAACAAGCCATGTCGCTGAAAGGCTCAAACCTGCAGGTGAGAAGGAGTAAGCAAAACGCACTGAGTGAGCCAAGGTGAAGGAGGAGTAAGTCATGCGTGCTTATAAAAGGGCGGGGCACTTACCCCAAACTCTCCTCCTTCCACATGCACCAACTAAAACTGCCCCCACCTAAGAAATGCTAGCATTTCCATACCATTTTTAAAAGGTACAGACAGCTCTTCTAAAGACTCTTTTTATTAATGTCTCCATGATAAAGTTACCTTAGGCTGCTTTTTTAGAGGACTTCCTGCCCCAGATAGTTCTGTAATAAGTCTCTATCTCCACTGTGTGCTAGTATAATTTCTGTATGAGAGGTTCTCCTACCATCCATCCAAATTTAGTTAAAAAAATAATAGTTTTTCTAATTTCCTAAAGGAGCTTTTTTTAAAAAAAATCCTAACCAAGGGTTCAACACATGTGAAAACATTCAGATTATCTGTGACTTTATCATGAAGTTATCTATGTTGTTTATGCTTTAGCCAGTATACATAACCAAAGGCCCTGTAAATCTGTTGCAGCATCTAAAGAAAGCATTGAAACAACTGATCAACAATTGCTGTAACATAATTTAATGTCAGTGAACTGACTAGAAATATAGGTGCTCTAAAATTTCATGATCCATATGGCTTACTTCCAAGTAAACATACTGCTCAAATGGGTTTCAAAAGAAAAAAAGTTCAGTAATAACAGAAACTCATCCCCTCAAACATCTATAGGCATTTTAGTGATCATGGCTTGTTAATAAGTTTGTTTAGCAATAAATTTCACAGACTGACAGATCAATTACAGAATTGTAGTCCACAATAGTTTGTGTCCTCAATCTTCAGGATACCACAGAACTGTTGTTTGCACAATGAATTATTACAGAGATGATCCCCTTGGAAACTTCCCTAAATAAAGCTTCACTTTCTTACATAATCCATGACTTTTTCCAGGTAGCCTTCCATAATTCATAAGCCTTTCTATATTCCCCCCCCATAACTTCTGCATGACCATTCTAACCCTAATCTAAGAGATCTACCCTTAGCAGACAGTTTTCGATATGAAGAGAATGGAATTTAGAACTAAGTTATCAATTCGTTATTTGACTGAAGCAAATCGGAGTTCCGGTGGGTGGCGCACCTCCTGGCTCCCCTCTGCCCTGCGAACTCATCACCAGTAGCCTTGAAAATCGACCTACAGGACTAGGGATCGCCCTGCCTCGAATATCCCATCCTTTCAACATGACTCCCTAGCTTCCCTCAGCTCCCCAGTCTCAGCTGCCCAGGTTTTCTTGGGAACGGCCCAAGGAGGCACATTCCTGAAAGAGAAGTACGTCTGCTATCTCAAGGGAGGTACCAATCATTGATACGTCCCCTTTCCCCTCCACACGAGACTGAGGTGAGCTCCAGCCCCCGCTTTCCCCAACAGTCTTGCCCACTAATTCCGCCTCCTGTTTTGAAGGCTGCACTTTCCCATATCCGCACCAGTTACTCCGGGCCGGCTAAACAAGAGGCACCATCCTCCTGGGCTCGCCTCCCCTCAAGGAAAACCCACAAGGCGCCCGTATAAAGTTTCCCGCCCCCTCAGCTGCCCACACGTGCAGGGCCCCCGCGGGGGGTTCCCGCTTGCAAGTTCTTGACCAATAGTAACCAACCCTGCTCGGGCTCGCGCCGCTTACGGGGCTGGCCACCCAAAGGCTAATCTGGCTAGAGCGTGCGGGGAAGATGTAGTCCCCCTGCGAACTGCAGCTATTTCCGAGTAAACGAGGAAAGGATTTCGCTCTAAAAACCGATCCTGCACCACATCTTCCTCGGAAATAAATCCCAGTAAGATTACCCATAGAGTTAAAACAAATGAGTCGATAGCCCAGGTCTTTTGCACATTTACTCTGAAGCAAGTCCCACTGCGTTTAATGAGGGTTAGTCCTAAACTTATTGTTCGTGGGATTCAGCGCTCGTTTGATTCTGAGAGGTCCAATAAGCTAATTCGGATCCCCCAGCTGAGTGGGCGCAATCACGCAGGAGGAGCTTTTCCGGATCTTCTTCGGATGCGAACCGATCTGGAGCCTCTCCTTCTCAGGAACAGATTATAGGTGTCAGAGCAGCTAACCTGAATTCTCTAGCGGCGGCTGCCTCTGACCGGATGCTCCCTGAAGTGGAGGCCGGGCTGCTGCTAGGCTCGGATTCCAGGCAAGGTGGGCAGAGCAGCTCCTGCAGGACAGAAAAATCCGGGGGTTGCCCTTCCAAGAAAAGCTCCCCCTCCATGACCAACAGTCTGAAGGGAGAAACTGACGCCGATCACCACCTTCAAAGGCGCAGGATTCAACCTTACAACGAAGGTGCTAAATTGGGCACACCTGGGAGCACGGGGCCGGCACTTATAAAAGGGGATTCGACTCTTCCCCTTCCGTCCCAACCTGCTTTAGGCGATGTCGATCCAAAAAGGAGAAGGTCGAGATCGGAGCAGAGGACCAAAAGCAGGATTCGCTACCTTACCTAAGTGAGGGCATCTTCTGTAGATGCTGGGGGACTTTCCTAGAGCATGTCATGACTTGTTTTTTTACAGAGGAAGAAAATGAATTTAAGAAGTTAGTGAGGACAAGAGGCTTCATCTGGAATTAGTTAAGAGGAGCCTCCATGTTCAGAGATCGTGTATCTTTGAAAAACCAGAGGGGAGAGCCATCACTCTGTGATTTGCTTTATTGCTCAGCTTTCAAGAGCCATCCAATTGGTTATTATTGAAAATATTGTTCAACTAAGTGGGTTTGAACCAGTGAGTTGAACCCAAATGTTTCCATATGGCATTGTACGTTCAGCTACCTAAAAACTCTGAGCAAGACACTCTTTGCTTGAAATATATCTGATTAAGAATTATCAGATGTAGTATGCCTTGCTTAGCTTTTAAAATTAGGAACTGGGGTGCCATGTGGAAGCAATCCACTTCCTTCTAAGTATGTCTACAGCAAGTGGTAACACCTGGTTAAACTCACCTGAGAGCAAAGCCCCAAACTGTTAACTCAAAAGGTTACCACATGGATGGAGGACCCAGGACTGTAGGCTAGACTGGAAGGTAAAGAACAGGTCTTAGAAGTTGGCAATGGCAAACGATTTCTGTCTTGTTGTAAGAAAATTACATGGATGCATCCACTGAGTTGCAGGAACCCAATCTGATTGGGAAGTAACTTCACTTTCCTGCTGAGGTTGGATATGAAGAAATTAGGTTCAGATCCACATTCAGACCCAAATCCTTCTCAGCTGAACCTGCTTTTTAAGCTTATTGAGAGGGTAACATGCTAGCTTCCAGTGGTTCTGGTTGCGTAGGCTGAGTTTCATCGGTCATATCAAAACAGCCTTGTCATCCCCTTAGGCTGCCTTTTTCTAAGCTCTTGGGCTATGGGCTGCCAACATCCATAATGCCCACCCAAAGTATGGCGGCTACTTTAGGTCAGGGCAAACCTTTTGTAGCCTAAAGGTGTGCTTTGGGGTGTGACAATGGCTCTAGGTACATTAATAGGGGTGACTGGTTGGTTGGGTTGTTGTTTTTTGCTTTGGGTTTTTAGGTTAAATAGGTGCATTCAGCTTAGTGGAGAAGCTGCTGTGTATTTTCTCAGGTTTTTTAAAAACAAATGTGAAATTTCAGCAGCACAGTCTGCAGGAAAGCTACAGAAAAGAGGTTGGGACGGCACATTTCAGAGTTTGGCCAATGCCCACCCCTGCTTATGCTGCTCATTCCAGCAGGATTATTTAAGAGCAAAAGGTTATGAAAATTAGCCTAAAGGAAACTTTTCTGGTTTTGAGCTAACATTTATTTATTTATTTTTTATCCCGCCTTTATTATTTTTTATAAATAACTCAGGCAGTGAACATACCTAATACTCCTTCCTCCTCCTACTTTCCCCACAACAACAGCCCTGTGAGGTGAGTTGGGCTGAGTGTGAGTGACTGGCCCAAGGTCACCCAGCAGACTTTCATGCCTAAGGTGGGACTAGAACTCAGACTCCTGGTTTCTAGCCCAGCACCTTAACCACTAGACCAGAGCTTTCCAAACTCTGTGGCAACACACTTTTGTGTCTGGTGACAGAGTCTGGTGTGTCGCCACACAACCCGGAAGCGCTGATCATCATCAGCGCTTCCGGGTTTTCCTGCGGCGACACACCAACTGCAGCGTGCAAAATCCGAAAGCGGCAGCAGCGCTTCCGGTTTTTTGCGCGCTGCCGCACTTTCGGGTTTTCTCGCGGCGACACACCAACGCCGGTTGGTGTGTGGCTGCGGGAAAAACTTTGGAAAGCCCTGCACTAGACCAAACTGGCTCCCTTCCAAGTCTAAGGGTTGTGTATCAATTTTGAAAATTTCCAAAGATTGGGGAAATAAACTATTAAAAAAAAAACCCTCAAATACCCTTTCCTGCCCAAAACCTTTTTTTTAGGGGGCGGGGAGAAAAGGTTAGTATTTGTGGTCTCTGTTCTTACTTTGCAGTGAGTTTCTTCACATACTGGATTCTCATATAAGTGCCAATGGAAATAGATTATACAACATGTGACTTCATTTGCGCCCCAAGTATTTTCTTTCGAAAAATACTATTTTTAGCATTGGTTTCCTCAAACGATATCTTTTGATCAAAATAAATTTTTAGATAAATTATAACTTCTGAGTTATTAAATCTGCTTATCATTAAGTAGTTCCCTTATTTATTGTATTTATTTGAGTTTGATGCCAACCAATTCTAGGCATTATGTGCATAATGTTCATAGATGACCTCTTGGGCTTATGGATACAACTTCATTTGGGACTAATCCATCTGTATTGTTCAGCGTCTTAAATAGCTAGAATTATGTCCTTTTTAGTGAGAAACAAAATGCTGTCCCACATCGACAGATGTACCTGTCAATCAGTTCCTCTTTGTCAAAAATTGAAAAGTTTCTCAAACCTAGGGCTGACCCTGATGTTTTTGATTAGGATGAAGCAACCTGTTTCAGGTGGCATCTTGAAGAGAAGTGAGAGTGAAAGCAAGAACTGGTATCTGACTGGTGCAACATTTAAAGCACAGTTCTGAATGAGATTAATAGTTGAGGTTCTGACAAATAACCACACAGATATATTTGTAAACTACCACAGGTGTGAATGCATTCCTTTCTACCTGTTGCTTGAGTTTTTGTGGGCACACCAGATATTTACAGTAGAGCTTAAAATTTTGAACCCTTTTGAATTTTCAGTATTTGTACATAAATATGACCTAAAACATGATCTGTTCTCCACACAAGTCCTAAAACTAGATAAAGAGAACCCAGTTAAACAAATGTGTCAAAAACATTATATAGTGGATATAGAAAGTCTACACGCCAGTTAAAATGCCAGGTTTTTGAGATGTAAAAAAATCAGACCAAGGTAAATCACTTCAGAATTTTTTCCACCTTTAATATAACACATAAGTTTTTCAATTGAAAAACAAACTGAAATCTTTTAGGGGGGAAAATAAAATAAAAAAACTAGAATAATGTGGTTGCTTAAGTGTACACACCCTCTTAGAAGTAGGGATGTGGCTGTGTTCAGAATTAACCAATCACATTCAAACTGATGTTAAATAGTCAGTACACACCTGCCATCAATTAAAGTGACTCTGATCAATATAAAGTTCAGCTGTTCTAGTAGGATTTTTCTGACATTTACTCAGTTGCCTCTTGCAGCAAAAGCCATGGTCTGCAAAGAGCTTACAAAGCATCAAAGGGATCTCATTGTTGGAAGGTATCAGTCAGGAGAAGGGTACGATTTTTTTTCCAAGGCATTGGATATACCATGGAACACAGTGAAGACAGTCATCAACAAGTGGAGAAAATATGGCACAACAGTGACATTACCAAGAATTGGATGTCCCTCCAAAATTGATGAAAAAACAAGAAAACTGGTCCGAGAGGCTGCCAAGAGGCCTACGGCAACATTAAAGGAGCTGCAGGAATTTCTGGCAAGTACTGGTTGTTTTACTACATGTGACAACAATTTCCCATATTCTTCATATGTCTGGGCTGTGGGGTAGGGTGGCAAGACGGAAGCCCTTTCTTACAAAGAAAAACATCCAAGCCCGGCTACATTTTGTAAAAACCTAAATCAAGTCTGACAAAATCACATGGGAAAATGTGTTATGCTCCGATAAGACCAAGGTTGAACTTTTTGGCCATAATTCCAAAATGTATGTTTGGTGCAAAAAGAACACTGCATCACCAAAAGTACACCATACCCACAGTGAAGCATGGTGGTGGCAGCATTATGCTTTGGGGCTGCTTTTCTTCAGCTGGAACTGGGGCTTTAGTCAAGGTGGAAGGAATTATGAACAGTTCCAAATATCAGTCAATTTTGGCACAAAACCTTCAGGCCTCTGCTAAAATGCTAAAGATGAAGAGGAATTTCACCTTTCAACACAACAACGACCCAAAGCATACCTCCAAATCAACAAAAGAATGACTTCATCAGAAGATCAAAGTTTTGGAATGGCCCAGCCAGAGCCCGGACCTGAATCCAATTGAAAATCTGTGGGGTGACCTGAGGGGGGCTGTGCACAGGAGATGCCCTCGCAAGCTGAGAGATTTGGAGCGCTTCTGCAAGGAAGAGTGGGCAAAGATTCCCAAGGCAAGATGTGCCGTGCTGATAAGACTCGTACCCTAGAAGACTGAATGCTGTCATAAAATCAAAAGGTGTTTCAACAAAGTATTAGTTTAAGGATATGCACACTTATGGAAGGGGGCATGGTGGCTCAGCGGGTAAGAGACCAGGCTTGTCGATCGGAAGATCGCATGTTCGGAGGTTTGAATCCCTATCCCTGCGTGACGGAGTGAGCTCCTGCACTAGCCCCAGCTCTTGCCAACCTAGCAATTCGAAAGCATGCAGATGCAAGTAGATGAATAGGTACCACTTAAGTGGGTAGGTAACAGAGTTCCACGCATGTCATGCCGGCCACATGACCGTGGAAGTGTCTTTGGACAATGCTGGCTCTTCGGCTAACAAACGGAGATGAGCACTGGCCCCTAGAGTCGGACACAACTGCACAAATGTGCGGGGGGAACCTTTACCTTTACACTTATGCAACCACGTTCTAGTTTTTTTTATTTTTTCCCCTAAAAGATTTGTTTGTTTTTCTATTGGACTGTACAGCTTGTAGAAATGTTGCAGACGGACCTGAAGCGGACAGTTCATGCAAGGAAGCCCACCAACATTCCTGAGCTGAAGCTGTTCCGTAAGGAGGAATGGGCTAAAATTCCTCCAAGCCGATGCGCAAGACTGATCAACAATTATCGGAATGTTTAGTTCCAGTTATTGCTGCCCAAGGGGGGCATACCAGTAACTGGAAGTAAAGGTGCACATACTTTTGCCACACACAATTATGTAGCTTTGGATCATTTTCCTCAAAAAATCAATAAGCAAGTATAATGTTTTTGACTCATTTGTTTAATTAGGTTCTCTTTATCTAGTTTTAGGACTTGTGTGGAGAACAGATTATGTTTTAGGTCATATTTATGCAGAAATAATTGAAAATTCAAAAGCGTTCACAAACTTTTAAGCAACACTGTATACTCTTCATATTGTATACATTTTTGCCTTTTACTACATATTTATGAACATTTTAGCTGCTGCAATGGAAGAGAAACCTAAATATGATAATCTATGAAGGTTGCTGCATAGAACGAAAGAATGGTTTTGCTGAAAGAAATTCCCATTCTACCAGAAAGGGCTATAGCAAAATTGGGAAACTTGTGGTCCTCCAGGTGACGTTCAGTTCCAATCAATCTCAATCAGCATGGGCACTGGTCAAAAATTATGGGTGTTGTAGTCAGCCTTTGGAGGAGCATAGGTTGCTCAAACCAATTTAACAGCATAAAATGTATCTGAATTGCAGATTAAGCCTCTCCCAATTACTTGTTAAATAAACAAAAGCAGATCCATCATCTATACCAATGCTGTGCCAGATCTGGTGGGGGGAGAATCTATTTTCCTTGTATCAAAAGTATGTAGACAATAATGATACACAGACATTATTATCTACATACAAAAACTGATTCTTTTCTGAAAATGTTTTTTTTTTCCTGAAAATAAATCTGGATTTATTATCCTGAAGGATAGCATGCTGTATGCCCACCAGTGTGCTGTAACTATGCTGATGACACTACTCTGATAGCCAAAAATACAAAGGATCTGCAAGCCCTAATAATAAAAGTCAAGGAGCACAGTCAAAAAATACTAAAATTAAATATAAAGACGACCAAACTAATGATAACAGGTACAACAGCCAGCCTTAGAACTGACAATGAAGACACTGAAGTGGTAGATAGCTTCTACCTTTTAGGATTAACCATCAACAGTAAAGGAACAAGCTGCAGACTAACATTTTGCAGAACAGCTATGAAGGCTTTGGAAAGGATATTCAGATGCCATAATAAATAGCACAGGAAAAGGTATTCCCTGTCACACTATGGAAGCGAAAGTTGGACTTTGAAGAAGCAGGATAGAAAGAATATTGATGCTTTTCTACTTGGGTATTGGAAAAGCCTCCAAAAACTGCTTCAGAGCTCTTGTCTATAACACTTCTAAGTGGCTGTGCAGTTCCAGAAAAAAAAGGCAACCACTTAAAAGCATTGCAGAAAGATGCTATGGTTGTGCTCCTGAACCCTTCAAAGCACCTTTGAAAGCTGAATCCAAAGTGCTGCACAGCCCCCGCCCCACATACACATATAATTCCAAATATATTTGTTCATGTGTATGGAGAATGGGCGTGGTGGCTCAGCGGGCAAGACGCCAGGCTTGTCGATTGGAAGATTGCAAGTTCCGAGGTTCGAATCCCTAGCCCCGCGTGACGGAGTGAGCTCCCGCACTCGCCCCAGCTCTTGCCAACCTAGCAATTCGAAAGCATGCAAATGCAAGTAGATAAACAGGTACCACTTCGGTGGGAAGGTAACAGCGTTCTGCGTGCGTCATGCCGGCCACATGACCGTGGAAGCGTCTTCGGACAATGCTGACTCTTCGGCTAACAAACAGAGATGAGCACCGTCCCCTAGAGTCGGACACAACTGCACAAATGTGCGGGGGGAACCTTTACCTTTTTTATATGGAGAATGAAGTAAAAAACGTTAGCAACAGCTTGCTTTTTCTTTACTGGAAGAAGCCAATTCCTTGGTTTTTTGGTTATAGAGATGACCAAAGATCCAATATACTGTTCCACAGTTAAATGCAGACAAGAGATGAGGAAGACCCAGTGTAGATCAAAACAGTGCTTGAAGAACAAGAAAACAAGCAAGCTAGAAAGCATACAGAGAAAGTGCTTATGGGAATTACATTTTTTTCCCATCCTCATGCAATTAACACTGCATAAAACTTTATATTCCTCTGCTGAAAGACAGTGGCTACTGCTTAGGAACGTCTTGCCTCTCCATGAAATGTTTCGGTTTTCTCCAGGAAGTGGGGGAAGAACTGTTAGGCATGGAAATATCCTTCCCCCAGCACCCCTCTGTGCCATGGGTGAGGCTATGCTTAACTCAGCTTTGGCTTTCTGAAGAAGGCACAGGCAGGTGAGATAGGTGCCAGATGCTTGAGCCTTATTCCTTCTTTCACTCAATTCCTTCCACAGCACCATCTTCTTACTCCTTTCATAGCCATCTCCTCCTTTTCCTTTTCTTTAAATGTTTCCAGCTTTGGCCCCAGCCCTGCTGTGCTCGCTGAAGCCTTTATCAGCTTAACAATGGAGACAGATCCAGCTATGGAGTCTGTGGCTCTCAATGAGGTTTGGGGACATGCCCATCCACATAAAAGTTCCTGGTGATCTTGGGAAGGGTGAACTCTGCTCCTTCCAGTTCTTTGTTAAGGATAATTTGGCAGCCCAGTCGAGAGTTCTCCTGAAGCAGCGGTGCCATATCCAACATATCCTCCTCCCTAGGAGGACAAGAGTGTCAGGAATTATTTATTATTGCAATTAACATCCTGACTTTGCACTTACAACATTCATGGGAGATAGCAATTTTAAAAACCTGAAAAAGAAAGATGAAAAAGAAAAGCAAGTAGATCCAAATAATAACAACATAAAAGCATGTCTTGGCAAGAATTCAGAAGTGGTTTGCCACTGCCTGTTTCCTAGGGCTGAGAGAGGCTGGTTTTATACCTAAGGTGGGACTAGAACTCATGGTCTCCCATTTTCTAGCCTGGTGCTTTAAATGCTTATTCCAATTCATACAGTGTTGTAGACTTTACAAATGCTTTTTGTCTTTTGTAATTGATTTTATATTTCCATATACAACAAACTTTTTGATTTTAGCATATTCAGCAACTTTTGGAGATTGTTGAGATTCTAAGACTCAATTGTTACCTGATGCTCAAATGCCTTTCTAACATAATTATGAGTTAATTTATTGATCAGTCAATTGGCCCTATCAAGACACAACACAGCATCAACTAACAAAAAGATAAAACTGGTATAAATATACCAAAATACAATTTAGCATATTCAAATCAGTGCATCATCTTTGCATGAGACTGTTCATTCATTCATTCATTCATTATTCAAATTTATCCCCGCCCATCTCCCAATTAAGGGACTCTGGGCGGTTTACAGGATAATAATTAAAATCTATATATAAAATTACAAACAATATAAGATAAGTATAATCCAGATGGGTAAGATATTAGTTAAAAGAAGGACATCAAATTAAGGGATTAGCCATCTCCATGAGAGACTATCCCTTCCTCCTTCCCATGCCAGGCGGCAGAACCAGGTCTTCAGCTCTTTCCTAAAGGTTGGGAGGGAGGGAGATCTGTCTCAACTCTGGGGGCAAGCTGTTCCATAAAGTGGGCGCTGTCACAGAGAAGGCCCGCCTCCTAGACCCCATCCGATGACATTCTCTAATTGATGGGGTACGTAGCAGGGCCTCTCTGGATGACCGGGTGGGGCGGGTCGATAACATGGGGATAAGACAGTCACTCAGGTATTCTGGTCCCATGCCATGGAGGGCTTTAAAGGTAATAACCAACACCTTGAATTGTACCCGGAAGCAAACCGGCACCCAATGCAGCTCACGGAGCAATGGTGTTACATGTGCAGATCTTGGGGCACCCAATACTGCCCGCGCGGCCGCATTCTGTACCAGCTGAAGCTTCCAAATAGTTTTCAAGGGTAGCCCCATGTAGAGCACATTGCAATAATCTACATGGGAGATGACGAGAGCATGAGTGACTGTACGGAGGGCATCGCGTTCCAGGAATGGGCGTAACTGGCGCACCAAACGAAGTTGCGCAAAAGCCCTCCTAGCCACGACTGCCACCTGCTCTTCGAACAGGAGTCGTGAGTCTAGAAGAACCCCCCGATTCCGCACCGGTTCTGAACGGGGTAGTGCTACCCCATCGAGAACCAAAGATGATAATTTCCCAGAAGACGCTAAGCCATCAATCCACAGCCACTCGGTTTTACCAGGGTTCAACTGAAGCCTGTTGTTCCCCATCCAGGCCCTCACAGCCCCCAGGCACTGGGACAGGGTGGACACTGCATCACTTACTTCACCAGGGATGGAGATATACATATAACAGGCTTTCAGCTGAACAGCACTGCCTATAAATTTGGCAGTTCTGCTGGCCACATATTTATTAGTGCTCTGAAGGAAGTATGACAATCTGTTGTTGAGGTCTCTATAGGCTGTTCTGTCAAATCAAGGTTCTAACTATCAGGCCCTGCTGAGGCATATATAATTGGCAATCAAATAAGTCATGTGTGCTATGTTCTGTATCTGGAGCTCCACATACTCAATTCCTCTCATAATATCTGTCCTCCTTGATTTAGCCTATATACAATATTATCAGTGTTTCTCAACCTTTGCAACTTTTATCTGGCTGGGGAATTCTGGGAGTTGAAGTCCACACATCTTAAAGTTGCTAAGGTTGATAAACACTGTGTTATAATATCAAACTGACTCAGCACACAAATGTCCTATGGGGATTTCTCCTGGTGAAGCTTCAACACATACTGGAAATTATTAATGCAGCTGATGAGAATTTTTCAAGCATGAATGGGGGGGGGTATTTACTTAAATACCCAAATTGTCCTTTGTTACAGGTAAAAAGCAACCTTAAGAAAAAGAAAAAGGCCCTGCTTGTGGAGTATACTGCATGTGTGTAATGCCATTAGCATGTAAGGACTTTTTCACTAGGATATTGCTTGGCTTTTAGTACTGTCCATGCCAGAAGCAGCACAGAAGAACTGCAGAGCTGCCGTGGAGTCTTTCCAAAGTAAAAAAGGATGCCCTTTTACAGTGGGACTACTGCTCCCAAATTATTCACCCTGAAAGCACTGGATCATACCCAGTCACCTTGCTCCAAAGGGGTTGGGAAATGCATCAGCATAAAGCCCAAACCAGGACATGTTACAGACCAAAAGTTAGCCACAGCTTGTATAAGAAGAAAGCCAAAGTAAGCCTTACTGTTCATCAGGCATGGGAAGCTTATCCACAAAATCTTGGCTCACATAAACGTGACAAGTGGAGCAGGCTAAGGAGGCTTCACAGGCACCTGTGAAGGCAAAAGGCAGACTGATTCAGCCCAGCTTCCATGATCCCAAATGATTCTGCTGCTAAGCCAAGAGGCAGTGCCAACAGAAAACCAGTGACTGGGTTGAAATCCACATCATTCACAGATATTTTTTTCCCCAGGCATATACAACAGACAGGTCTTCCTAACCCTTTTCCTCCTGGGGAGGAAAAAGTTTTGTCATTTTAAAATGAAGGCAGAAGTTAGTTACCGGGGCTAGATTACATAAAGAAGCAATATGGCCTCTGGCCCATGATTAAAGGTTAGAATCTACAAAAAACTGGAAAAATCCCATTTAGCAAGCAGAAGGCACTCAGGAACAGGTAAACAAATCTACCAGAAAAATAATGAATTTGAGTCTGTTGCTATTTAAGCTTTTACTGTCTCTGTACAAGCCCAGTAATTGTATGTTTTATGCAAGTTGGAACTTCTTTAGAGTTTAACACTAGAAGCAGACCAGCTTCATCTTGTGGTCTGCGCAGAACCTTATATTTTTCTAAGGGAGATCTTTTAAAGTCACAATCTGTGATTTGAACAGCTCTAACTTTTAATTTTCTTTGCTACTGAATGTTATATAGAAGATTACTTCTATGCTGCTATAGGGTGATAAACAGAACCTTCAATTTGGAGACAGTAGTACTATATACTGAGTGCTGAAGAATTATGGGACAGAGCTCTCCAAGGCCCTAAAGACATGGTTTTGTGCCTGGCCTGGGGACCCAGAAGTGTGATAGAGCCCATCTCTTGGCTTTGTTGATGGTTATTTTATGATGCTCAGCTGCTTTGTGTTTTTATTTTATATTATGTATTTTATTTGTTTATTTTATTGTAAGCCACCCAGAGTCACTTATGAGATGGGCAGCTATATATATATCAGGCCTTTGCTCTGATCCAGGAAAGCTTTATATAGATATTTATGACATACCTTCTAGGTCGATGCCATGTCTCTGAGCCAAGTGCAGCACATCATCCCCAACTTTGCCTTGCACTGGGATTTTTTGCCCAGAACGGTCTATGAACACTACATTGACTCTGAGACAAAAGAAAGAACATGGAAATGCTCTCAATTCAGGGCCCTCCAGTATGTGTCATATGCTCATATGCTACAAGCACAACTGAATGTTTTCTGGCAATCTCTGCCTTTATGTAGAACTGCAAGCAACATCTAAAATAGCCTTGCCCATCCTGGCTCCCCCTATGCTGGATGAGAATTCTGGGGGCTACAGTCCTTACACCCATGGGGAAGGTTAATCTAATAGCTGACACAGATTTTTAATCTGAAACAAAAGACACAAATGATAAGAGTGCTTTACATGACATGCTAAGCTAGATTACTTTTAGATCTAGCATGCTATATGAACCACCTCCTTGGATCAAACTATGATTAAGATAAAATACTTTAACTATAATTTTCATCCTAGGTTGATTTAGGTTTGTAGGGCCAAGCTAAATCCCCTAACCCAAATAGATCTTCCCAGAGAAAACAAAGCACAGGCTCAGTTATATAGGGTCAAATTGGGCAACTACCTCATTACAAAAACATCTTCCCTGGAAAACTGCACTGTCAGCTTAGTCATAGAACATTCAAAGAACATTAATTTGTGAAAAGATACTGGGAGGCGAGCAGAGTAATTCCCTAGAAAGAAACCATGTTCATGGAATGCCTCTTTTTCTTTCAAAACCCCACTGTCTTTGTAGTCTTGACACATTACCTCATACGTAGTTACACTCTAATGGCCTCATTGATTTCACCAGGCACATGATGTGTTATACCAATGTATTAAACCTAGTTATTATACAATGTGTTATTACTAGCTGCTCTATCCAAACGCATGTATACTCTAATTTGCATAAGTCAATAAAGAGGGACTGTAACCCCAACCCTCAAGCCTATCTTTGCTGCCACCATTGTCATTAAACCAATTTGTGCTTCAATGTAATGTGTCCTGGTTTCCGGTTCAAATATACCCCTAAAATATTCTACTACAGGTTAACTTTTCTGAACTTAGTTTCCATGTCAGCCAGACCCAGAAGGGAGAGCTACTTGAAGTTATTTGTGTCTTCCAGAACTAAACAAAATGTCAAGAAATTGGAGTAGCAACAAAATGGACCTGTTTCAGTTCCACCACTACTTCTTCCTCTATTTTCACCACCCATGTGCACATGCATGTGCATCCTAATACTCACACTTCTGCTGTACAGCTCTCATCTTCAGTTTGAAAAGCCACTGGAAAAGCAACAACAAAATGCCATTATTAATTAGGAAAATGCAAATCCTTCAATGCTACTTCCCATCCCTGCCTTTGGTGGTGAGGCTGATGAAGGACCTGAAATCAAGGACGACAGATCTTCAGCAGGAATCTTGCCCAACCAGATTTTGGTAATACACGCTAGATCCACCTCTTCATCACCCTCTAAGTCAAGGATGACCAAGGCCTTATTACAAACAGACCTGGTGTTTACTACTTGTGTTACTTTATCTATCCCATGCCATCTAATAGTAAGTCTTAGCTTCATGGGATCATCTGACAAAATTTCATAAAATAAAATACAGAAAGGGCTAGGACAAATGGATCCCCAGCCTAATGAAATCTCATTTTTAGATAATCGTCACTGGATACCCTATTTGTACCTTCATTTTAGGGTTGTTCATGCGAGATCACAGTGCTTCTTAGCACAGAACATCTGGACCCACAGTCAGTAATTGCACTAAAGACCTATTCACTACTGTCAGCTTTCTGAATTTTTAGCACTCAGGTTGTATTATCGCTTGTGTACTTCAGTGAACCAGTTTTCAGCAACATTTATTTCCACAACTAACAAAAATCCAGCATGATAAAATGACAGTAGAAATGCATTCAACAAATACTAAGAAATGCTTCTATAAACCAGAAAGAATACAAACAACTGACCTACCACTCTGTAGAAAACAGACAGGTTGGAACTGGGGAAGTAGTGCAAACTCCTAAGGGTGATACACAGGCTCCAGACAGCAACAAGCAAATCAAGGAAGGCTGTTCTACAGTTCTCCTACGCTGTGCTGGTTGTTTGCTGTCTTGCAAGCACTGCATGAGGGGCGTGGTGGCTCAGCGGGTAAGATGCCAGGCTTGTTGATTGGAAGATCGCAAGTTCGAATCCCTAGCCCCGCATGACAGAGTGAGCTCCCGCACTCGCCCCAGCTCTTGCCAACCTAGCAATTCGAAAGCATACAAATGCAAGTAGATGAATAGGTACCACTTCGGTGGGTAGGTAACAGCGTTCCGCGTGCATCATGCCAGCCACATGACCGTGGAAGCGTCTTCGGACAACGCTGGCTCTTCGGCTAACAAACGGAGATGAGCACCGGCCCCTAGAGTTGGACACGACTGCACAAATGTGCGAGGGGAACCTTTACCTTTAAGCACTGCATAGATTAGTCTGTTGGAAGATGCAATTTGCTACTCTGGAGAATTTAACTGCTGCCTTACCAGATACTAAAAATACCTGTTTTTCTACTATTATCCTAGCAAGACAAAAATATTCACTGTGCAAGAGCAGCTTTTGTGCTACCTGCGGGAAAATTTTTATTCATGTTTTGAAACATGTGAAAAGAAGTTCATGAAAATGCAAGATTTAAACAAGATTTAAACTAGAATCTCTGAGCAAATACTGAAGTACTGTTGGTGCATAGCACAGTATCTTTAAAGAGCCCAAGATAGAAGCAAGAAACTGCAGTTCAACATCTGCCTGGAATAAACTGATATCTGACAACCCTATTTGCTCAGTACTTCAGCATTTTGAGGATAATAAATAACACTGACCTATCTCACAGGACTACTGTAAAAATGAATACATAATGAAGATGTCACTGGACATGCTTGTGAGCAAATAGATCACTGTTAAAGAATCTCATATCGGGTCTGCTTATCCTTTCAGAGAACATAAGGTATAATCACTGTTTCAGGTAATATATAGTGACTGGTTTCATCTATCATCTTAAGCCATGATTTATGTATAGTTGAATAAACCACACAGATTAGGTTTACACATCACACTATGCCATAATTTAACCATATTTTTAAACTATATTTTTAAAAGTGCTGGTTTTAACCTATAAAGCCCTTTATGGCTTGGCACCAGGTTATCTGCAGGACTGGATATCCCCACTAGAGTTAGGCTGACCATTTTGATCATGCTAGGAAAACCAGCTGGTTGTCCCCCATTTTGGGGAAGTCGGGGGGCCAAAGCTCAGAATTATTTTTCAGTGACAGGGTTGGCCCTTTGGAACGGCCTCCTGTGGGGGAGACGTTTGTCTCCACTATTATCTGACTTCTGGTAAATATTGAAAACAAAGCTATTCCTGGGGGTTTTGACGTCTGACACCATGTATTGTTTGGGGAGTTTTAACAGTATTTACAAGATGTTCATATATATATATATATATATATATATATATATATATATATATAAAAATATATATATATATATTTCAGATTTATCACCAGTAGACTCTGGATGGTTTACAACAATATTAACATTAAAAACCTATACACTTTAAAATACAATATAATAATAAAGAAAATCCAGAGGATGGTAGGATCTTAAAAAGGAGGATATCACAGGGCTAACCACCCCCAGGAGGCACTATTACCTCCTTCATCCCAAGCAAGGCAGCAGAACCAGGTCTTTAAAGACTTCCGGAAGGCTAGGAGCGAGGGCGCCTGCCTCACCTCCGGGGGCAAGATATTCCACAGGGCGGGTGCTATAGCAGAGAAGGCACGCCTCCTGGACCCCGCTAGATGAAATTCTTTTATTGATGGGGTCCGAAGCATGCCCTCTCTGCATGACCAGGTTGGGCAGGCAGATATAGTCGGGATGAGACGGTCCCTCAGGTACCCTGGCCCCATGCCATGTAGGGCTTTAATATTGTCTTTGTGAATTGCTGAGAGTCTTTTGTGATTGCAGTGGGATATAATTTTGATTAATAAAACGAGTATATTTAGTGAACTTGATTTATTTGTAATTCCAAACTGTAAACCATGTTTTAACACCCCCCCCCCAAATAATAACTTGATTATGTTAATCAGTCCAATGGCTGTGTTCAAAATGCATGATTTATAATTAACAATGGCTGGATTCACACAATACACTAGGATTAAACCAAGCATGCCCATTATGGCCTAGTGAACCTAGTCAATGGACAGAATCACATAACACGCTTAACTGAGTCTGCCATGAACTACAGGTACATAACTATCTGGCAATACAGAGTCCAGAAGTGAATGCTAATTTCAAAGTAATGTTCTCTTCCATATCAAGATGACAAAAGGAACCCAGGGTAAGGTATGTTCCCCAATTATTAGCTTTGATTACAAAGTGTGTTTACCGCACTCTGCCTAAAATACATTTGCCCAGGTTCCTTTAAATGGCTTATCATGCCACACACAGTTGATTGGGAGAGGGTTTAAAAAGATACATGAATAAAAAGACATAGTGTGTAGAAGTACCTTAATTTGTCAAGCTTAAGGAGGCTGTTTGCCAATCCATAAGGTTTTGTGAAATACCATACAGTAGTTGTCAGGCTCCTCCTATAACTGGAGGGAGGTAAGATGGAATGTTGGGGCGTGGTGGCTCAGCGGGTAAGAAGCCAGGCTTGGCAAGTTCGGAGGTTCGAATCCCTAGCCCCTTGTGACGGAGTGAGCTCCCGCACTCACCCCAGCTCTTGCCAACCTAGCAATTCGAAAGCATGCAAATGCAAGTAGATTAATAGGTACCACTTCGGTGGGATGGTAACAGCATTCCGCGTGCATCATGCCAGCCACATGACCGTGGAAGCGTCTTCGGACAGCGCTGGCTCTTCGGCTAAGAAACAGAGATGAGCACCGGCCCCTAGTCGGACACGACTGCACAAATGTGCGGGGGGAACCTTTACCTTTTTAAGATGGAATGTAGGACTATTTCAACAACTCTCTCAGGCTTCCCCCCCATAACTGTATGGATCTAGCATTATTTAAGAGCTAATACTGAACTTTAAGAGTTGGGCCTTTATTTCTTCCCCCCCCCCCTTCTTCCACCTCCTCCATTCCACTTTCCTGCTGTGCCATAAACATAAAGATAAGGGTTTTCATTGGCTGGTTCATAGTTTGGGAACCTTTTTGCCTGAAATATGGGCTAAAAAAATTAAATGGATATTTTATTTTCTAAATCCTTGACCCTCACTAAATTAATTTTTAGGATTTTATCAATGAAGTATTTAAGGATTACAATAGAGCCAGCAGCATAGCTTCTCTACTGTATTGTGGTCTTCTGAAAAATGAGAGGTATTTGTTCTGTGAAATTTGGGAGTCTGAAACAATAGCCAACACTTTTAAAATAAGATTCACAGGAGTAATTTAACTCTGCCTAGACTTTAATTTTGCAGTTACCATGCTGGCTGGTTCTGGGGGTTTAGTGACATAACACTAAAGCAATGAGAAAAAAAAGAACAGGAATAAGTACAAGAAGCAGAGGCTGTTACATGTGGACCCCCAAAATAAGATGTGAATATATGCAAACCCTCTCATTTAATGAAAAATATTTATTGTATATTTTCATCTACATAATGTGAAAAAGTACCTGGATAGATTATATAAAAATAATAAAGAAAAAAAGAAAAAACAAAAACAAAATCCAACGGTAAATTCAGAAAACAGAGTAAGATATAGAAGATCCCATTAAAACAGCCATTCCACAGAGAACATTATGTAACTCCAAAGAGATGATTTCTACAATCCAAAATGATTGGGAAATGTCCTCATCTAGCACCAAAAATAATAAATAGTGACTATGTTTGCATGACACACATACCATCCTTAAAAGTTTTGCTCTCTTAAAAGGTTTGCTCTCTTAACTCCCTGGGGCATGACCTACAGCATCATAACCTGGGTTCTCATAGTATGCTAGCAAAGAGGGAGAATAAAAGGTGTAGGTTACCTGCGGAAGCAATACTGGGAATCGCGGGGGGAGTGGGGAGGGTAGAAGCGATACAGATTAACGGTCATCTAAATTCTCGAACGGAAGATAAAAGTCTAAGCAAATCACGGTCAAATGGAGACAACAAACATTTGGAAGAGTAGGCTGGGGCGGAGGGAAGAAACGAGAAAGGGGGGGGGGGTTATCGCGCTACCCTTCTTGATTCGCTGGGAGTCCAAATCCTCTTAAAACACAAAACAAGGAGAAAACGAACGACGCTTGGTGGAGAAACGTCTTCCCTCCCTCCGCTATTCTTTGAGGCCGGAGAAAAAAGCCCCCAGCCGCAGCCGCCTTCCCACCTGCAGTACGAAAGCCCCGAAACAGAAATCGCCCGGCAGTTCCGAGGTGCAACTGGAGGCGACGCCACCCCCAGCCCAGGGTCACACTCACGCCGCCACCCGCAGCCCAGGAGGCCGCCATTACATGCTCCACGTGACTGCCGGGCGGGGTCAGAGGTCGGCAACGGTTTCCAGGGAGACAAAACGCAGAGGGAGGAGTAAGGAAGGGGCGGGGCTGGAAAGCAATTCCTAGCCGGGGAGAAGCCATTGTGCTCGACGTTCAGAGTGGGCTTCTTCACGCTGACCTCCTCTGCTTTTGTCGGACGGGAGAGCATCAGGTCTGAGCAGGCTGATCCTGAGTACTGAGAATAGTTCGCATACACTGACTTCTATGCCTTGTACGGTAGGTAGATCATAGACCTAACGGGGAAAGAGGTTGTTGGGGCTGAGAGAAAGTGACTTGCTTAAAGCCACCTACTGAGGAAGCTACTTGGATAAGCAGCGAAACGTTTCAACCAAAAGAAAGAAATCCAGTTGCCATGACTCAACCTACAGACAATTCCACCTGGATGACTGAAAATCTTCATCGACTTAAAGCCACCTAGTGAGTTTGTGGCAGAGATGAAATTGGAGCCCACCGCTGTTGATTCAAAGTTCAGTTCCCGGGACCCCAACCCTAGGCGAAGGAATTCGGTTGTCTGAATGTTTGTGCAATTCACAGGCAGCTGTGTGGATACTTGAGTCTACTGGAAGATTGTTACCTTGGGATGGAGGAACAAAAATCATTGGCAGATTCTAAACCTCGCTAGTTCAATTTATGTAATCCTGGGAATCTGGCCACAGTGACTTTTGTCAAGTGCTTTTCCTACCTTGCCTCTTTCTGCTGCTTGTTTTTTAAAATTCTTTTTCATTTTACATCTGTTCCAAAATGTATTTTAAGTCTCACTGGCTGTTGTTGGAAACAGAAGACTGGATTAGCTGGGTCTGATCAATCAAGAGGTACTGTTTTGTTTTATCATCATCAATAGGAATGAAACTTCCTTTTAGAAAGAGATGCTGACAAACTAATTGTTGTGTACCTGTTCATTCACACACAATCTCCATTAACATGTATTCCATCCAGAAATGCAAGAACATACAGCCCAACAACTTCCCTATTTTGAAAACCACTAGAGAATATTTTAAAACTTAATTGAGAAGTAACAGAGAATTATGATACCAGTGGAGGTCTCTTAAAGTCTTATTGCCTTGGGAGATAATAAGATTTGAGATCTGTTCCCACAGGTGGTTTAATGAAGTCACCGAATTAATTTTCTGAAATTACGTACCATAAACTGACTGCAAGTTGGGCTTACACAATACACCAAACTTCTCACCCCACCCCCCAGATCAGCTTGAAAATAACCAAGCTTAGCATGTTGGGCACATGCAGCTGCTAGATTTCTGACTAACCTTGTGCATGTTGCATGAACACAGCCATTGTTAAACATTTATAGATGGAAAAGGAAATAACTTTCTCCCACTGTTTGATCCTATTCACTATATTTGTTAACTACCCCAATCTTATGACTCTGGGTAGTATAACAGAGTAAAAACAAAGATCTATATAAATAATAAAACAATAATAAAGATACAACAGAACTGTCCATGTCTGGAGGAACTCCCATGCACCAATCAGCTGGAACAAATGCTCACTGAAAAAGGAAGGTTTTCACAATTTTCTGGAATACATGAAAGGAAGGTCTCTTCCTAGCCTCTAGGGGTAATATATTCCATAAATATGGGGGTTGCTCTAGAGAAGGCCTCCTGCCTCGTCCAGGTCCTGCTAAGCTCACAATGAGAATCTCAGCAGGCCGGAATCAGGATATCTGAATCAAATGGGTGGAAACTGGCAAGATGTGCCTGATGTAACCTGGTTTTGGCGAAAAGCAAATTGGTCTTGGAAGGATTTCATTTGAACTTCTTTTGCCCCATCCAGAGTTCTGACAGCCTCCAGATACCAGCGCAGCCCTAAGTGGCAATGTAAATGTGTTTATTTAACTTAATGGAGATAGTATGATGAGGTAGATAGTAAACAGGAAGAGATCTGTGTATTTTGAGTATAGTATGAGCATATTTGTGTGGTGGAGAGATCCTGAAATGAAATTAGCTATTATGATTACTGAATTTTTTGTGCTGGGAGCTTGGACGCAAGAATGGACATGATTTGCAGGTGGTCCCTAAGAGTGGGACCACTGAGTGGGTTTGTGTTTGTATTTTCAGGCCTATATTTACAAAATATTCAGATTCTTGAAAAAGTCATAGTTTGTTACTAGCCTAGGTTGTTGTATGAATCCACTGGATGTTTTCATCCCCAGCTTGTCTATCAACTGATTAATAGGGATGGTTCTTGGAGAATGAAGGAGCATAAGTTCAGAGATCCTTCTTGCTGAAATGATGGCTGTGAAAGAGAACCTGCACGGAAAGCAATGTGAGAGGAGTTGGAATGACCTGGCAGTCAGGGCTTTGAAAACAACATGTAGGTCAGAGCTTTCCAAAGTTTTTCCCGCGGCGACATACCAAGCGGCGTTGGTGTGTCGCCGCGGGAAAACCTGGAAGCGCTGCTGCTGCTTTCGGGTTTTGCACGCTGCAGTTGGTGTGTCACCGTGGGAAAACCCAAAAGCGCTGATGATGATCAGCGCTTCCGGGTTGTGTGGCGACACACCAGACTCTGTGTGGCGACACACTTTTGTGTCGCGACACAGTTTGGAAAGCTCTGATGTAGGTACACAATAGAAACATATATAGCACAGTTGGATTACAGAGTGCTGCCCCTTTCAGGTCGTTTGGTGTTGGGTGGGATCCAATAGAATGTTCCCTGTTAAAGTGAAGTCAAGGAGAGCTCCAAGCTTTGCCAACAGAAACTATGTGGTTGGCAACTCTATTCCATGTTGCAAAAAGGAAAGTACCTGAATTGTCCAGCTGTCTTACAATACTTGCTTTTCCTACAGCACAAAGAAATAAAGCCTTTCCATGTAGTGTCATAAATTCCATCAATACACCACTTTCTGGAAGAAACAAAATAGCTGTGATTACTGGATTGGGGTAACCCACATGTATGTATACCCTTTCGATAGCCAAGTTGCTAACTGCATTGAGATGGCAGATGGGACCCTACTAGATAGGGAGTGGCAGGAGATATCATTAGACTATGGATTTCCAAGAATTGTACTCAGTGCAGCCAAACAGTGCAACCGGGATCACTCTGGCTGCCTAAGACCATATTTTCTTCAGCAACCCAGCAATCAGCAGGGATGGCAGAGAGGAATCCTGTCTGTAAATGGGTGAGAAGGGCAGCCAGGGTATGAAAGTGAGAAAAGCAGCAAGATAATGTGGGATTCTTGGAGAATCAAAAAAAGTTGACCTCTGGAGTTCAGAAATAATCTAAATCACTGAACGCGCTACTTCAGGTTCCACTCACCTGTATATTATGCTGAAAGCTCAGTTTGAGAGTTATATTTAAACCATTAGTATGTTAAAATTTATTCTTAGTTAATATTCCTGGCATTTGGGGTTTAGAAACAGGAGGTGAAGATTTGAAGAAATAAACCCTCCTGTTTGTCTCACAAAAATGAGGTGATTGCTGAGAAAACAGGTTTTTGTTAAAGCTACAATTCTGTTTAATTTAATCAGTAATTGACTGATCCAACATTACAGGCCATTCAGCTTTAGAGGGAAAGAGAGACATTTGGATCCCTTCTCTGGTGAGGGTGGGCAGTAAGAAAGCAGAATTGCGAATCAGCAGAAAGTTTGCTGAGGTTTTGCAGGCTCTGATCGGTGTGTGGTGCCACCTGGTGCTCAACTGAGCAAAAAGACATGTATGGAAACTGCCCTTGACTTTAAAAGGAAGACAAGGATAGCCAAGCATGGCTGGAGACTCAATCAGTAGAATTCACCCAAAGCATTGCCACTAGGATTTCTGTTACATAGAGGGCAAAAAAACCAGATGCATCTGATTAAGTGAGCTGTAGCTCACAAACTCTTATGCCGTTTAATAAAATTCATTCATTGGAAAAAGTGCTACCAGAGTCATCCTGATTATTTTCCCACCATAGATTAACACGACTCTCCTCTTACAGAGTTTACATGGGAAGGGAATGGTATCGGGCAACATACTTTGTAGAGTGTGCTCAATTCAATGCAGGAGAGAAATGCCAGGGTATGCTGCTGTCCTGCAGCTTAAAAGGCCTTATTGATTTTTAACAATAATTACCTCAAAAGGTACCCTAACAACAGAAATACTGTTATTGTTGAGAATTATGAAGCCCCATCCACCAGACAACTTGCAAGGGAAACCCACTTGGCAGCAAAAGACCTCCAGTGATATTTAATATTCTTTCCAACCTTGGGGGTAGAAAAAAGAGGTCAACAATTCCTGCTTCATTTTTTTTGTGTGCGCCTCTAAACCACACCAGTGAGAGAACTTCAGAATTCATGACAGAACTCTACTCATACGGAATTACTTTTCACAAAAGGCAGTTCTAGGCCCAGGTATACATATGGGGCAGGAGTGTCTTCCAACCAAGCATTAGCTTGAACCACATTGTCAATGAATAATACAACAGTATGGTGAAGTTTGGTATAAATATAGCTTTACTTTAGAAAGTTGGTATCCAGCTGCTGATGGATTTCAAATCCAGCAACAAATCCAGCAAACCAGCCAGTATCTACAGTAGAAATATTGTAGCATGTTTATGAAACAGAAAAAGTTCGTTATATCAAGGCAGAACTCTAAATCCCTTGGGGAGAAGGCCAGACTCCCACTCTCTCAAAATGAACCCTATATAGGTCTCTGAGAATGGGCAATATTGCCTATCCTGAATCTAAACTGGCTTAAGGAACTGATTGAGCTCTTCATCTTTGTTAACAGTGTAAACTGGATCTTGCCCAAACTACTCTGGTTGGAGGAGGTTGTGCTTTCTATCTATTCTCCCTTAACCCAGTCTAAAGGGCAAGATAACCCTTCCAACTGCCAATTCAGTGGAAACTACTTTGACAGTTCTGCCCAACTGCTGGCACAGTAGAAAAGCTGGGTTCTCTCAAAGAGTCAGATGTGCCACTAAGGAGCAGAACTGCAAGAAAACAAGTCACCCTAAAAAGCAATGCCCAAAGATTGTCCCAGCCACAAGTTTGGTCTAAAATGTATCAGACCACAGGATTAGCATTAAGACAATGGTCAAAATAGAAAAAACACACTCAGAAGAAAATGGTTTGTGTCCCAAAAAGAAATTGGTCTAGACTAAAGCCTACTACACCTAAGAGGACAGAAACTTAAAAAAATATTATTCAAGTTGACTTGGATGCAACTCCAAGATCCCATGTTCCTAAGCTATTATTAAAAAGAAGCAACTAAAAATCCAGATTTTTTTTTAAAAAGGGAATTTACAAATAATTACAAAAGCAAAATAGACCCATACTTTAAAAGAAACCAAAGAAAAGAAAGCTTGTAGAGAAGGTGAAGACTCAGTTCAACCTGAATATTCCAGGAGCGTGATTGTGACAGACTGCAGCTGTTTGGAACTGTTTCCCAGTGGAAGGCACCACCACCACCTTCCTCATCACCATTCACTCCACTGTACTGCAATGCATCCAGAGGGCACATGCCTTCCTTAGGAGTTTTAAGGCAGGAACCTCTATCTCTTTAGAAGGCATGGCTCTTTCAGGAAGGAGACTCCAATTTGAATTGCAGAGGAAGGAGTCCGTGTGCAAAAGAGACACTCTGTTTGATTTTGGTCCAGCTGACTAGAGCTTGGCAAAGCTTCTCATGATTGCTCACACAGCTTCACCTGGGAAAAAGCACTCTTTGGGAGCAAACATCCGAGGCCCATCTTCAATGTCCACGACAGACCTGTAGCTGATCTTAGAAGCGTGAAAGTATGTTTTTTTTACACACAAGCATTTTTTTAAAAAACCCTAAAGTAAAACACTAAAAACATTTTTACAAACAATGTACACATTGCGACTAGGGAGGATAAGAAGAGTGCTTCACTATGAAATGGATTAAAATATCCTCTTTCGCTTTAAATAGGAGTCTGCGTAGTGCCCTCCCAGGCCCTGAGAATGCTGGCCAATATAGCTGCCTTCTGGACTAGGCTCTGGGGAGGGTAGCAGGTGAGAAAAGGCTCGCTTCTGGCCTCCAATGGGAGTCTGCAAAAGAAGGACAAACAAGGTGAGGAAGGAGAGAGGCAGCAGGGGAGGGGAATTAAAAGTTCAGGAGGACCTCCAAGTTCCAGAATTCCTTCTGGATTGAATCATCTCACCTTTGAGTAGCTGCTGTGGGAAGGACTGGTTGGTCCTAATCCCAGGATACTCTCTCCTGTGCCCACTGGTGGCATCCCAACAGCCTGAAAGTTAAGGAAAGAATCAAACCAACATCAGATTTAACTTAAAGGTTTCTGACACTTTGTTCAGGTACACCATGTATAATCTGGGGGGAGGGGCATGGGTGCTACTGGAGAATGTACCCTGAAAGAATCCTAGAGAATTAGTAAATGTGTATCTTGGATACACAGAAATTAGTAAATGTGTATCTTGGATCCCAGCTATCATGCACAAACTCAGAATAGCCTTTAAAACTTTTCATTTCCATAAACAAATCTGAATATCAAATATTCCACTGTGTAAATACTTTCTTTTTACCAGAACCATATCCCTTACTGGTTGTATCTGGAACGGTTTGGGTAAGATACCTTGACCCCCTGTCTTCAGGTATAAATAGAAAAGCAAGCAGGCCATTGTCAAACCAGACAAGAGAAACAACTGCATAATATCACAGAAGACAGAAACTCTGGGTGGTGGCACTGATATTTTGAAGTAACCTTAGAGCAATGTGCAAACAACTGCAGTATAATACTGAAAGCTATCCAAAGTTAATTTGTGACATGAACTTCACACTACTTTAACAATAAAAATGAAAAATTTACTTTGTTCAGGTGGCTCTGTCTGAGTCCAGCTTGAAGGCCGCTTGTGAAGTACGAGGTTGGAGACCCTGCATAGAATGGGGGCAATGAAGTTCCTAGATGGTTCTGTTCAAACCCAGGAGATGAGACCTGAAAGAGAAGTTGGGTTCATATTAGCTGCTTGCATACAAATTCTCTTATTTCATTATCTAGGAATCATGCAAGTGTAAACTTGCTGCTTTTTACTGACTGCAGTCAGAAACAGGCAGCATCTGGATTTTATACCATGACTATAAGCTTTATAGTATGACTATGAAGCCTACATGTGACACTGTAGAAGATCAAGAAGTGCAACCTTCTTGCCCTGTTCCTGATCAATACCTTCTCCAAGGTACTCCTTACACTTCCCTTCTTACCCATTCCTCTCCTCCTCCTACATTCTGGCCAATAATGGCCGCCTCTTAAATATTTCCTAAAAATTTAGGAAACAGACTTTATGGACTGAATATCAAAAGTAGAAGGAACAGACACAGAAATGGGCAGCTTCTCAGCAGCTCCCTAATACCTGGTCCATTTTAGCTGGTGGAGAGATTTTAATTCAATTAATGTTTACCTTTTGCTTCTTATGTGCAAATACACCTAGCTGGGATGCTGTCTCTCTGGCCTGGGGATATATTCGTGGTACCAAGTCCTTTTGAAATAAAAGAGAAAACAAATCTTTTCAAGAAAACATTGCTTCCACTAAAGACAAGTATGATCCTGAAATATTCACCTAATAGTTTATATGCTCACCAATGAAAAGCAAAAACCTGTGCATGCCTGCATGTCTTCCCCCTCATAAATCATCTTATGGATGTGAAGACAAATATAAATAACCACCGTTGTTCCAACTGAGATAGTCAATCACAAGCAATTTGCTAATACTCACAGGCTGATAGTCAAATGCAGAATTATCTTCTGATAGACTAGACAAGGGCAGAAGATCAGACATGGAAGCCTGCGGCATTCTGGGATTGGAAGCATTGCCAAGTACACCAGTCTTCGGGCTGAATGTTTTATTAGTCCCACCTGCAAGGAAAGTGAACCATGAATATGCAGTGATGTGACTAGAATTCCTTTAGATTAAATGCAGGACCACATGGGAGAATGTCTATATTATGTAAGTTAAGCACAGATTTTCCATGAGCATTCACACATGCTAGGAATAGCCATCATTTCTCTTTGCATTAACATCTCACTTCTGAACCTCCTATATTACTAGCAGACTGAACTATGACACAAGCATGAGAACATAGGAAAGTTATGTTGAATGAGACTAAAGAAGCAACTACATAGACTGGCATTCTGTTTCCACAGTGGCCAACCAGATATCAACAGAAAGCCCACAAGCAGAAGTTGAATAGCACTTTTTCACTTATTTTCCCCAGCAGTAGTAACTGAGATGCCTACTACCTAAGAGTAGCCTTTGATATCTGCAACCATGATCAATTTGTTTAATCCTCTTTGAAAGTTACCCAACTTATCTCTGCCTCTCTAGTAATGAATTCTACAGGCTGAATATTTGTTAATCAAACCATCAACCAGAGTAATGAAAGAAGTGAACTGCCAACACAGAAATATAATTTATGTATCTCTATGCACTTTCAAGAATTTGAGCATACGTCTTCTGGTAACACACCAGACCTTGTGTGGTATAAACAAAACTTAGCAGGACTTATGCATTTTGTTGTTTATTCTGCTCATATCACCAGACCCTGTTTAAACATTTAAAGACATATCATTTGAATCTGTTATTAATTTACATAAACCATATCTGTTCATACCAGATAGTCTTTTGAAAATAGAGGCAGGTAATGATGATTATCTAA
This sequence comes from Charina bottae, assembly GCA_023362775.1. NCBI lineage: Eukaryota > Metazoa > Chordata > Lepidosauria > Squamata > Charinaidae > Charina > Charina bottae. The sequence continues at coordinate 10,572,923 of JALMGJ010000021.1, read as the reverse complement.
TAATTATTATAATTACAATAATTAAAATATGCACAGTTGTTTCAAGACCACCTGCATTATATGGACATTAAAGCTCCACATAATTTTTATGTATCCCCCTTCCAGTACTGCCATGTGTAGAGCATCAAAAAGGGCTAGTGCTCTGTAATATTTGAATGGCTCCTTTCTAATATTTAGCCTGAATCAACATTCTTATAATGTCAACTGTGGGCCTGAACATTATTTATCCTTAGTCTTCTCTTCTACGCATTAAATATGACAGGCCTTTTATCCGTTCCTCATAGGAATTGGTTCAAGATCCCGTATCCTCTTGGTAGCTCTCCCTGAACCCGCTCCAGCTTCTCCACTCCTCTTAAGATGTGGTGCCCAGAGCTGGACCCAGTACTCCAAGGGCAGGCTAACCAGCACAGAGTACACTGGAACTACGACCTCATGATCTAGATACAATGTTTCTCTTAAGGCAGCCTCAGATTGCACTGGCTTTTTAGCTGCTGCATTATATTACTCGTTGATGTTCAGCTGGTGATTTACTAATATTGCTAGATTGTTCTCATGCATATTGCCACCAGCCCAAGTCTCTTCAACCCTGTATTAAGCATTTGGTTTTCCCTACCCAAATGAAGGCTATCATACTTATGGCAACTGGGCTTCTTCTTGTTGGGTTTGCCCCAATGCTCAAACTCATCAAGGTAATTTTGGATTGTGATTTTACTCTGTACAGCAGGAAGACATGTGGTGGCAGCAAGAACTATTAAGTCCCTACCCGACAGCAGGAGGTGGAGGCATGACCAGGGTGTGTGGAAACAGAGGGCTTCTGAGAGAGGAGGTTTGAAATCTCCAGCCCTTCCACCCTATGGGCTCTGCAATCCTGCTCAGTGGTATATTTATTTCTTGCCTAGCCATGACCCTAATGAAATTAGTAGCTTTATCATATGGGAGTCCACACAATTCATTCAATATTTTAGGTGGTCACAGTATCACAATGTTTGTGAATCCCTACTCTAAGGTGTAAGCCAATTTGAATCATCTGCAACTCTGATTAACTGGGCAATCCAAATAAAATATTTAAATATTTGCTAAAGAACTTCTGCATTGCTTAAACAGCCTTTTGAATTATGCTATGATCCCAATTTCTGAGACACCATTCCCAAAGTCATTCCTCAGCATAGTAATATTTAGTTTTTGATCATTCATGTTGTTTAACCTTGTTTATGTATGGTAGGATAAGCTACTCAGAGTCAGTTGATACCTGGAGTGGCATATAAACCTAGTAAAACAATTAAACTAAATAAATAAGTTATGTAATCCCAAGCTTTGCAAAGAAAGCTACTTGCCAGGATGGGAGGACAACAACTAAGGAATAAACAGAAGGGCAAAGAGCAAATGCAAACCCCTGTTGAAAGATGTTTATTATTCCAGAACAGCCTTTTCCAACTTAGCATCTTTCAGATGTTTGAGAACGGCAACATCCAAAATTCCCACCTATTCTTTAAAAAAAATATATTGACCAAACATGATTTTACATTGGGGGATGGGGAGCAAGTGTTTTCTCCTGGTTATCCTCCCTGCACCGTTGCGGCTTACCTCCAACCTTGCTTCTCGGGAGAAGGCTGTGCAGATTTAGATATGGATTGAGTGGGATCTTGAAGTCTTTTGGTGGCTCTCCTAGGAGAGAAACCTGAAAGGAAAACTGCAATAATCACCATTTCCTGGACTGCTGGATGGATTTTACTCCAATTAAGGCAAGTCACATAAGTCTGGCCCTGGGTTAATTACCAAAGTAGCAACAGATAAAATCTCTGAATTCTTATTAATTAAGAGTTAAAACTAGGCAGTTATTTTTAATTCCAGCTCTGCTCTATAAATAACCCTACGAAAGCAGTTATTTTGCATTCACTCAGACTTTAATGTCTGCAAGTATTATAATTATAAAAGCAAAACAAAACAAAAAACACTTAATGAGATTAGAGCTGCAAGCACTGGAGATATAGGGAAATGGGAGCATTATCGGAGAATTAGCCAGTATACAGGACAAAGAGCTCTATCACAGAAAACAAAGAGTTTTTTGTTTCTCATACTACTAAATTACTACAGTAGGTAATGATAAAATTATGCCATTAACTCTGCTCAGATTTTCACTAACACAGACATGTGCTGAATATTAGATATGATGGCCCTACTTACACCAGCTAACTGAGGACCATTGTCTGGTCTGTTATCAGAGGGTTTCTGAAGCCCACTGATCATAGATCCCAAAATGGAGGTAGTGAGACCCTGTAAGCCAGGTGAAGTCAACTGAGATGCTGGTGTTCCCATCATGGCATTCTCCCTCTCCATTGCCAGTGGTCCCAGAAAAGATGGTAAGGACAAGTTTGGAGAAGGCAAGATGGTAGACTTCACAGGTCCTGGAGACACATCAGCTGCTAAAGAGCCACCTGGGGAGAAAACATGAACCCAGTTAAGAGTATATCCGAATGATAGCTGTGGGATTTAGATGGTAGGGCTAAGACATCAGTCTGTTTGCTTAACAAATGATCACCTCATTTCACCACTGTTAAAATATCCCATAAAGAACAGACCTTCCAAATATAGACTGTTTCTTTTAATAGCAACCTCTGTGGCATATGGATAAGGAGTAAAGTCTGTGAAACGAAACCATTCATACACAAAGTTAAGCGTCTCTATGTACTTGGTAGCCTTCCTCCTGATAAGAGGTGCAGAGGAACACCACATTAGGATTGTTCAATCTTCCCACAAAAAAGCAAGATAGGTCAAATTATATTAGCTCGGGAGCCATAGTTTTTACTTTCCCAAACACATTTAAATAGGGAAAAAAGCAATCTCCTTGAAACAGTGTGGTGAGGAAGTAGGGCTTTCCAAAGCACTTCTTTCCATGGCTAAGATGTACCTTCTCCTATTTGGTGAAGACCCTTCACTTTATCTTAATTTGCATCTTCCTCAAACATAAGATGGGAAAAAATCAATTTCACAGAATTAAGCAACAACAACACCCCTATTTTTATTAAAAACAAGGCAACATTGATCTCTGAAAAGATTTCACACAAGGGAGGTGAAAGATGTCCATATTTTTACTCTTCCTCACAGTTCCTTACCCCATTCCACCTATAGATATCCATGGAAGGAAACAGACCTGCAAACATACTTCTCAACTAGATAAGGAGTGGTAGTAAACATAAATTAAAATGTATGACAACATTTGCACCCACAGCCAAATATCTAATTTATTGAAAGTATGCTATTTGTCTTTCAGCAAAACTCTTGATTTCTAACACCTGCATGCTGCAAATGTTGCAAAATAAAAGGTGGCATGAAAATGCAATCTGTGGATGTTTGAGAAAGCAAGTGGGCTTCTTTAGAGACAGGGGTATCTCCCAGCGTATAGAAGCCCATCACAACTCTTCTTATTTTGGCACCCAGCATCCTAAAACATGTGAAACCTTCTTTATTAATAGGACTGACTAGTGGAGTTTCCAAACATGTTTTCAGTTCATGCTTCAGTTCAATGAAAGGGCTAGGAATCTTCTGACACAACTGATAGTGTAGAATCTCAACAGTCTTGCTATTGTCTGTTTCTCGATACTCTAAGCCATACAATACTGGGGTTGTAGCTCTTCTTATTAGGTTTTAGGTACATGTTCTATCAACTGTCCTTACCTGGAAGGAAAAAAACCCACAGTTGTTTATATTGTATTACAGAGTAAAATTTTAATTGGCTGCTTATGAGAACTCCACATTAATTTGTATACTGAAATATATAACTAGGCATAAGAAAAGATATAAAAAGAGCATATTCACTTTATTTCCTGGCCACTGAAGCACCATTTAAGTTCTCTGGCTTTTTTGTCAAAATGATCAGTTACAAATGTACTGCTTCCTTCTACAGTATTCTATTTTCCTCATCCCTCTCTATGATTTTTCTACTACTGTATAGTAAGTACTTTCATGTTTCATGTCTTTTGTTAAAAGAGTGTCGCAACTGGTTTAACTGTACATACAGAAAAGCCTTCGGCAACATATAATATAGTGTGTTGCATAAGCATTTGTCTAAGTAAATTCTTTTCTTCCTTTTGTTCCCGACTTAATCAACTTCACTGTGTGATCTCAGCTCATTCAAGTATCTATGAAAAGAAATACAGTACATTTCTCTACCACTCTCTGGACTGCAGCAGTGAAACAGAAATGTATCAGTTTGTCTGCTGCCAAAACTAAAAAATAGTCTATTGTTACCTTAAAAGCCAGATGACTTATTATTACACAAGGTTTCATGGACAAAAGATCATGCGGAAGATACATCACATGTTATTTAATTAGAGGACAGAGAACTATAGAAAAGAAATGTGAACTGGGGGAAAATAAATACTGCCAAGTATAATGAAGCAGCAGCAGCGGGTGTGAGTGGGTGTGTCACAGGTCAATACAAAGTCCAACTAGGTATAAAAGTGAGCCATTCGTAGCCGCAATCACTGATCACAGTGATTATTATTAACAACTGTAACTGTAATCAGGTTTCTATTAGTTCATATATGCTTGGATTCTAAAATGTCATATGCCACAAATAAATACATTTTGCATTGCGCTGTTTACAACTCTCTTTTTAGACATGTTTACATGTGTGCAGTAGCACAGACATGATGTCAACAGAAGATAATACTGGAAAGAACTAAGAAATTCCCCGATCATAAGTTTTGTGGCTCACTGATTTTATTATAGACACGTCAATTACAGCAAACGCTAAAAAGCAGGGCTTTCCAAAGTTTTTCCCGCGGCGACACACCAACCGGCGTTGGTGTGTTGCTGCGGGAAAACCCGGATGTGCCGTCCTTGCGGCAGCGCGCAAAAACCCGGAAGCGCTGCTGCCGCTTTCAGGTTTTGCGCGCTGCAGTTGGTGTGTCGCCGCGGGAAAATCCGGAAGCGCTGATGATGATCAGCGCTTCCGGGTTGTGTGGCGACAGACCAGACTGTGTGTGGCAACACACTTTTGTGTCGCGACACACAGTTTGGAAAGCTCTGGCTAAAAGGCTTTTATTAAAACTAGACTGAAAAGAAAGCAGCATGCACACATACATCCACTGCCTTCTTTATTAATAGGACTGACTAGTGGAGTTTCCAAACATGTTTTAGATCTGAAATCTCATGAATAACACTGATGAGAATGGACAAAAAAAAAGGCATTGGGGATTTATTATTCATTTATGATTTTTTTAATTTGTAAACTAATTTGGTTTCAAGTCTTCTCAAATAATTTTCCTTGCCCCTTCCTCAACCTATGCTATACACTATTGACTGACAAGGAGAGAATATTCCATAGCTGTTATTTTGAGGAGCATTTAATGGCAAACCTTGATATCCTCCAGCCTTAATAAACATATTTAGACGTAGAGGCTCCGGGGGCTATCCATGAACTCCTTGGCAGCTTACCAATATAGATATATAAGTAATTAAAAAACACCTCAGTATAGTTCTAGTCACAATCTATTCACCTATTTTACTTTTTTAAGGATAAAAAACAGTCACATAAAATTTTGTTTGTATTCATAGTCTATTCACTGGACTCAGAAAGCACAATAATCTTTTTCAGACACTCGGGGGATGGGGAGGGCAGGGAATGATAGAACTATAGAACTCTCAACGACAGAACTCTTACCAAGTTACTGAGAAGAGCAGCAAAAATTATACTGAAATCCAAGGCAAAATCAAAACAAAAAATACCTCAACTTCCATCCAAAGGACAGCCTACCACTGTCTACTCTACTCAGGTAGGTCTCCTTTCAGTTAAGACAGAAAAACTCCTGAATTGAATGAAGAAAATCAAAACTTAGTGAGAAAATGAACCATTCCAACAGCTAGTTGGCTATCAGACAATTTTAGAAAGCAGCAGGAATCTTCTGCAGTCTGTATCTTTCTTCCATGCATTTCTGTTTCTTGACAACCCAACAAAACTTCCCAACTTCTTGTAGAAGCCCCTGCTTAAAGACTACAGATTGGAAGCTTTCTTAATAGGACAACCACAATTAAGCACTTACCTGAGGACATCTCACCTAATAACTGACTTCCCGCCTGAGAAGCTGGCGTGTTTGACATCCCCAGAGCATTGTGCTGCAAGGAACCAAGAGGAGACTCTCCCAAGATTCCAGGTTTCTGCAAACAAGTAAGAGGCTTCAACAAATGGGATTAAAGTCAAGGATATATATGTACATAAAAAGATCAAGCAAAACCAAACTATAAGTCTGCTACAAGCAGCTAATGTCAAGCAAGGCAATGCCAAAAGTTAACTAAGCAGAAAGAAATACAGCTACATATACCTCAGGTGACCTGAGATGCACACTCAGAGAGCCAGAAACTGGATCCTGTAAGCTTAGATACCACGTAAAACATCTGGCAGAAGAGTGCTAATACCCCTCTCCAACAGAACATTTGGAGGAATGAAGGATCCTGGTGACTTTGATAGATCAGTTTAAAATTTTAAGCCCTTTGTAGAGGGAAAGACCTTGATTGAGTTTAGCTGCCACAAATAGTCTAAATGCAACACAAACAGGATTCCACAACACAAGTGTTTAGCTTGAACTCCAGCATCTCACTTTCTTCACTAATTTGAAGGGTTGAACTGCAGCACCAATAAAGTTTTTTGACAGGCATGTTGGCATTTCAAAATTAGTTCCAAAAGTTCTGATTGCCCATTTCCTTCCATTGCTGTAATAAACAGGAAGGTGCTTTGTATCTCAAATCCAAACTGTTAAGCTGTATCTAGTTCCTTGCAATCTTCTTGCAACTGAGCGACAATATCAAGAGTATTAGCCATATGTAAAGCCACAAGATGAAAGGCTAATTAACTCCCTTACAATTTCACCTCAAACCACTGCATGTTTGATCAGGCATTTGCCCTGGTTTCTTCTATTTATAGTTGCAGGCAAAACCTAGAAAGTCCTGTTCTGAAAACCCAAAGTATTGAGCACAGAATACTGAAACCACAAAGGCAGTAGTTTCTAGGGAAGCTGGAATACAAAGAAAAAACACAGGGTTGCATCAGGAAGAAACGTTTGCACTACTTGAATCCAATGGAACTAGAACAATCCTATTGGATGTAATGCTACCAGGAGGCTTTGGTGAAATGGAAAAATATTAAACAGGTCTGATGTTTTGTGTCTGAAACTAAAAACAACCACCACCTCTCATCCCTTAACAAGAATGGGGGACAAATACTACATTTTTCTGAAACGGTGACCCATGATCAAAATATATAGAAGTTAGACCTCTTATCTACTATATATATGATTTTTATAATGCAAAATGTGTCCTCAGTACAGCCCAGCTGATAGGACAGAATCTATCATCTCTGGAATCACAAAGTACCCTAATCCTGACTACAGAAAGCTGTACTCAGAGAGTTACACAGATAATAAAGTAAACCTACATACTGAATTAAGGCCTCCTTAGCATTCCTTTACTTCCTGAGCCTCCATAGTGGACTTGTAACCAAGACGTGCAAAAGGCTATGGCAAGAAAACATGCTAGTTACTTAATTCTACCCCAAACATTAAATTCCTAGGCTGCACCCTCTGAAATTATAGGGTTTAAAAATTCAGTACTACATTGTATATCTTCCCCACTGAGGCCACAATATGGGAAAAGCTGGAAAATGGTCACTGCAGTGCACCTTTCACTGAGCACAAACACTACACACATCTGCACACACCCAGCATATTTCCACACAGAGACCAAGCCTAGCACTCACATGAAATATGGCCTGGTTTTCCTTGTTCTGCAGGAGCTGTGCCCAGACCTGGTTTTGGACTAAGAGCAAGTTTCCAAGAAATGCCTTCTGGAGCAGAAAGCAAAGAAAGACCAGAAATAAAGTCACCAAAAGAGAGGAAAGCTATTAAGAGATAGTTGGAAAGCAAAGCTTACATTGTACTTTTTCTATGCATATATGCAAGTGCCTAAGGACATTTCTATCACCAGATGCAATTCTGCAAAAGCTAGTTGCAGTTGCTGAACATACAACTAGGCTGCTTTGACTGAAAGGCTAAATTGACCACTGTAAAGCTTGGTTATAGACACATACACAACACGCCTTACCTCCAACTTCAAAAGTAACTCTGAGAAAGACCGGAGTCATACATCTGCATAAGTACTTTATTGTGAAGGAAGGGATATATTGTGTGCCTGATTTTGTTTTATGTGAATGGTGGGGGATTGAGAGAAAGATAAGCTCATAAACTATGTACAACAACCCATTTATTGACCAAAAAATTAATACCCTTTTTCTATTTGTAGCCTTGGAGAACAGTTACCTGCTGTGCTTGTGTTTGATTCTGAAGTGCCAGCTGAAGTTGAGCTGTGAACAGAGCTGGGTTGGTTAGAAGAGATACTGTTGGTGGTGCTCCAAGGATTCCTGAAAGGAAACCAATATAGAAAGTTTCTTTTAATTCATCCTATTAGGGAAAAAAATGGCAAGGCAACCTACCCAATATTGCAAAAAGTGTGAGCTAAACCAAATTCTGGAACTCTTCATCACTGGAGGCTCATAATATCTTACTCAGTTTGGCTTTCGATGACTGAATTTGAAGGTTTTTTTTAAAAAAAATCTCTTAATGTTATTGCTTGATAGACAGTTGCAAACCCTTACATTGGGTGGCCTAACAAGGAGGCTTAGTACCATTTTAGCTTTGTCTGATAAAAGTGAGAAATTTATACACTAGTAGAAGGCATGGCTTAACCTACTGGGTATGTCTAGGAAGGACTGAAGTGCTTCACAGTTTGAGGGAAGTGCTGTATGGCATAATAAGCTATGTTTCACTTTTCTAAGCTAAGTTACTAGCTAGCTTGATGGCAGCCAAGATCAGAAACCAAGCCTAGCTCCTAAGTATGAAGCATACATCCTGTACTGCTTTTCTAACTCAGATAGCGAGAGGAAATCCAGTATTCTCAATGGACGTATAGGCTGGAAGTTTCTAAAGGTCACATACTGTAGGTCACACCCCAAACTAGCTTTCAGACTCAGAATCCTTTATCTGGACTTGCCTTGCTTTCCTCCAAGGGCTCCATGAAGAAGGGGGTTGAGTAAGAGCTGGAGAGATGAAGGATTCCCTAAGCTGTTCAGAATCTGAAGAAGATTGGGCTCAGGTAGAAGCCCTTTCCCACGGTTAAGTGCCTGAAAAAGATAACAGCAGAGTCAAAAAGGTATCTGGATTCTTTGACAGAGAAAGAAATATAACACTCATGGCTCCTATATGCAGGAAGAGGGCATCCATGTGCAAGCTGAGGATTTAATTTATACTACAGCAATGTCAAGCACTAGTCAATTTATCAGAAAGTGCCTGACCACTCAACCCACCACAGCAAAACCAACAGAAGCTATGAAAAGGATTACACTGCCATACATCAGAAACATCTCAGAAACTACTAACAGACTGTTACAACCACACGGCATCACCGTAGCACACAAACCAACCAAAACCCTTCAGAACATCGTAAGTAAACCAAAAGACCCAGTCTGTAGCTTGAATCATGAATTTTCCAAGTTGGCATAAATGGATTCCTTGACCCCTCTTTCAAACCACTTATCTTCCCTGTCTAAAATGTGAACATTAATGTCCTCAAATGAGTGTCCTTTTTCCTTTAGATGAAGGTAAACTGCTGACTCTGGTCCTGTGGTTGAGGATGGCCCAACACAGGAGGAGCAACACCATTTATGCCAACTTGGAAAATCCTTCTTTGAATAGAGGTGGGGGCCTCAGGCACAATCTTTCCCCTATTTTCCTTACTGCTTTGTCTTCTGTGACTAGGAAGATTAAGACCATTTCGAAATCTCAACAACAGCAAGGTAATCTTAACGATCCTCCTTTGGATGATAAAGGGACTTAGAAATTAACATCTCAAATAACCATGACCTAGCCCCAGGTGCAAGGTCCCACAGCCACCCTAGAAACATATTTAAGGATTCCCTTACTAACTTTTGCTCAGACTGAAGAAGCTTCTTGGATAAGGAGCGAAACGTTTCCACTGAGAAAATAGAAATCCAGTTGACATGATTCAAGCTACAGACAATTCCACCTGGATGACTGAGAACCTTCATCGACAAAAGACCCAGTAGCCCAAGAAGAAAAAACAGGAGTTATCTACAACATACAGTGTAAGGACTGTAACAGCCACTATGTAGGACAGACTGGCAGAAGACTAAGAGAACACATCCATGAACACCAACTAGCAGTCAGAAGACATGATGAAAACTCCTTAATCTCACAACACATGGACAGACTCAACCATACTTTTAACTGGGAAACTGTGAGCATATTAGACCAGGCCAAATCCAAAAATGCTAGAGAATTCCTGGAAGCTTGGCACTCAGACAAAGCAGCCATCAACAGACACATAGAGGTAAACAACATTTACATACCATTCATAAGAGACAATAGAAAAGCCAGAAGACCAGAACACCTCCTTGCCAGCAATCATCACCCAGATATGCAAAGATTAACAGCAAGATTAGCAGCAGAGGAGCAATCAAACAACACAATAGACCCTAATCAAGGAACTATTAACTCAGTCAATCAACCAAGCAGCAAACAACAACCCAATCAAGGTACTACCAAGGAGAGTACAACACCCCCACCAACACAGGCAGGACAAGCCAGGGTATATAAACAGAGAACAAGTTCCACTCCCTTTTCGCACTGAAGATGTTGCCTAGTCTGGCAATGAAATGTCTGCAAGAAAACAACAAGGCTCAGAGAGCACCATGGACTCCACACGTCAATTTTTCAGCTATTTCAACCACTGGAAGTGGTTCCTGCAAGATGTATTTTGTGTTACCCCTTGAGGGGTGGACTGGAAATCTGGTTATCACCATCAAGATATTGGATAATACAGGAGACATCTATAAAGAGTAGATCATGACTATAAGACAACTGATGAAAAGAGGAGTGCTTGTTAAACTACAATGGAAATAAAGAGGCCTGTGTCATTCCACTGAGATGCGTAGCCTGCTCTAGGCCAAAATAAAATTCTTAAAATAACAAAGCATGAGCATATTGCATAAATTAACAAGAGACACATTATACACAGAGTCAGTACTGTAAGTTGAGCCTTACCGTTGCTTGGGCAGCTATCAGAGCAGCTAGCATACTTCGCCCAGGAGGGCCTGGAGCACAGGAAGAGACTCTGATATGGTTCCCAGCAAGTAGAAAGCCGTTGGTAGCCTGTTGAACCATCTCTGCTATTTCAGCTGACTCGTACTCCAGGACTGCAAAGCCTTTCAGCTGCCCATCCTGACCACATGCCAGCTGTGTGAAAGGGGGGGGGGGGAAGCACTATGAAAATGACCAAGTTACTTCAGGTTTTTAATGGGATCAGTAAATCTGCCTGAATTTAGTTGGGATGCATATACAGAGAAACAGGCTGACTTTACATATCTCATTAAGCTATGATATTGTTTATATGACTTTGATTTTGGCTTAGCACACTGTCTGCACCCAGCCAAAGGATCAGGCAGTTGGCTCCCTCAATAGAATGAATTTCAAAGAAACATGTTCTGAAAGATGAAGGCTAGAGAGATAACAGCTCCAGACTTTCCTGGTTTAATGTCTCTTTGTTTTGTCTTTTGGATTTTACAACTGACTTCTACTTCTTCATTCACTGCAAAATTCTCCAGTGCAATCAAAACATTAAAAGAAAGTGTTGGTAACCTCAGTCAGAGTTGCTTGGCAAACATAAACCAACTACAGGGAAACAGAACTGCAGAATCCATTGCATCCTGCAAAAAATGAATCTATTTAAGGATTAATTTCTAAGTACTGTTTGGTGAAAGTCATAAAAAGGGAGGCAAATGGAAGTTATAAATAATGAGAATTTCTAGTGTCACTGGACTAGACTTCTATGAAATACCCCATCCATCAGCTTGTGCCTCTCTTGCCCATATAGCAGTATGCTCTATTGGACCACAGGGGCATGTGATTTTTTTGGTGACTGGGAGCTGCTCTTAACAGTGAAAAGTGAGGCAAGGCTGCATTATATACCTGGCAGGGCTGAGATATGGGAGTTCCCAATTTTTGGGAGGGGATCTTTAAACTATATTAGGCCTGTTTTAGTGTTACTCTGTAAATTGTGCATTGATTAGATTATGTGCCATCAAGCTGTTATCAACTCTTAGTGACCACATAGATAGGTTTTCTCCATGAAAATTGTGCATGTTTCTTGTCTTTGTTGATTCTTGGGCATTGTGCTGCCAAAATTTGACAATGCAATCAAAGGTTTCACAAACAGCAAAAAAGAATTTTGGAAGCTGAATGTTCCCACCTTTTTTGTAGCAGAAAGATCTTCAACTATTAATATTGAGAAATAAATATCAATTTTCTTCAAGCTGGGAAAATTCCAGATTTTTAAGAGATTGGGATAAGGAGAAGAAGCAAGCTTCCTTTTTGAACAGGGCATACTGGTGTACATTCTGTTGCATTCATAAGAGCAATCCATATTTGCTTACAGCTTGACAAAGGATAAGCAACACAACTTATTCTCACTTAGCAACTTGGGAAAAGGAATCTACATAGGAACAGTCAGCTAGTCATGTGTAGTTATTGGAATGCTACATGGACATCAAAAGAGCAGCCCATTTCCCAGAGGACTAAGATCCTTACCTGACAGAATGTTGGAGGAGAGATGGCAGAGAAGGTCTGCCTCAGTTCTTCAACATCATTGTAACTGTGGGGCAATTTATCTACACATAAACATTTTGAGTGAATGAGGTCTAGAGTCAGTTGGTTGACATCTGTCCAATGAACATACAGAGTCCGTGTTCCCAGCTGTTTACCCAACAGGTCAGACTTTGCTCTGGCTGCTGAATCCTTTTTCATGTACTCCACAAAACCATAACCTTTGGAGTGTCCCTTTTTCTCACTGTACACCAAGAAGCAGCGCTCTAAGTTCCCAAATGGTCGAACCAAGTCTTCAAACTGCTGCTGTGTGTAAAGCTGGGGCAGGTTGGCAATGCACAGGAGGGCATCTGTGGGTTGTAGTTGCACTGTAATCTCCTTGTCTCGCAGCCTGCTCAAGTGGAATTTCTGAATGGCTGATTCTGCCTGTTCCCCATTCAATAAGGTGACAAAAGCTGCAAGAAAAGGGGGATATAAAGGCAATTGGCAAAACGCTCCTCAGCAAACATATAAGCAAAGCTTTCTTATAGATTTCTGACTGAACATTTACACAGAAAAAAAAGGGGGGGTCTTGGTAGACTAGTCAGAAAAAGTTCACCTAGTGTTTCCAATAGTGGCTGGACAACCTCCTGGTTCTTTATTTACACACAAACTTATATTCACTTCTCTATGATAATGAAAGTGAGGGTAGTGTAAAGGATCCAGACACTGATTAGATCAGGACCAGGTTCATTTCAAGAAAACAGTTGTGTTACGGGACTTTCATCTGCAGCCTCCCCTTTGTCAACTCACACTGTAGCCTTCTTCTTATAAAGACTTTTCCTTACATTTGTTATTTTGTAAAATAAAGGCACACTAACAACATATATCAACTGTCAGCATTGTATTAATCTGGGCAAAGATCTTTAGAGAATATTTTCTTTTCTTCTTTCATGGCGCTTTATGTTTCCATAGTTGTCAAAAAAGAAAAATGCTCATCTTTCTGTGAACTTTTCAGTAATGTGTTTGCCATATTAAACATACCTGAAGCACATTTCATGTATAACATTGTTTTCTGATTTATACACCATTACGCAACAAATTAGGACACAATCTTAATTTGAGGATGTATGATACTTTTCTCAGAACTAGATATGTATTTTGTTATTTCGGAAAGAAAATATTCAAGCAACTTTAAATCTATCTACGGAAAGGCAAAAGACAGGCTCTTTAGAATACTGCATCCCAATGCAGTGCAAATGGATGAAAAGAGTAGCAGCTGTGGGCTACTGACAGCTTGTTCATACCCTGGATCTCAATAAAGCATTAACCACAGTTAATGCTTGTCACAACCAAGCAAAACTTTTTATCAGGAAGTGCATGCATTCATGCTTTACAATGATCTGATGTATTGTGTTGAAAAGAACTCAGCTTCAGAGAGGGAAGGAGAGGGAGAACAGTGCTTTTTAGATTTAGTGATATAAACTCATGCAGAGTACAGAATACCTTGGCCTCAGTCATTTTTTTTTCAATTTTAGGGACGGCATAGCAGACAATATTTAAAAATATTATTTCCCTGCCATTAACTTATTCCTAAAAAAAGGTAAAGGTTCCCCCCGCACATTTGTGCAGTCGTGTCCGACTCTAGGGGCCAGTGCTCATCTCCGTTTGTTAGCCGAAGAGGCAGCGTTGTCCAAAGACGCTTCCACGGTCATGTGGCCACATGACACGCGCAGAACGCTGTTACCTTCCCACCGAAGTGGTCCCTATTCATCTACTTGCATTTGCATGCTTTCGAATTGCTAGGTTGGCAAGAGCTGGGGCTAGTGCGGGAGCTCACTCGGCACGCAGAGCTAGGGATTCGAACCTCCGAACTTGCGATCTTCCGATCGACAAGCCTGGCGTCTTACCCACTGAGCCACCACGCCCCACAACTTATTCCTAACACAATACAATTGCAGTTAAAACCCTCCAGAGTAAATATTACCAAGGAAAGCTATTTAATCTTTGGATATTTTCTATGGAAAAACAGGAGGGATATTTCTTAAGGGTATTTCAAGAATAGGGTATTCTACCTTAGGGTGAGAAGATCCAACTATATTATTCATGACATTCCAATCCAATGTTAGGACTGATAGAATGAATGGCCCAATACTAGAACCAATTCTTGGGCACGCCAGAAGTCCCTGTTCATGAAAACTTTCTAATGCATAAGGATACTAGACTCTTTAAATGATGTAGCAAATAAAAGTAGCCTTATCCAATCAGCAGAAAGTTAAAACATGCTTAATAGTGAACAGGAACAGCCAATGGGATTGTTTCCACACAAGGACAAACACTTTCCATGCTGAGCATACAAGACCTCAAAGCATTTACTCCTCTTGGCTCCTAATTTTCCAACTGCCACCTCAAATAGGCTCCAGTGTTCAAAACTGAAGAAAGATCACACAAAGCCAGTAAGACTAAGACACACCACCACAAGATGATTGCACTAGTGTAAGCAAGCAAGAAAAATGAAATATTAGACAAGCCTCTCCCCTTTAGCATTGGGCTTTAGCCCTGAAATTACTTTTTGAATTTCAGGGAGTGGGAGTGGGTCCATCAAGTAGACTGTTTCATGTCCATCAAGAGTTAAACAAAGCCCACCCACCATTCATAGCAAAGCACTTTATAAATTCAATTTTACTCACCAGTTCCTTTGTATTTGTCCACAAAACAGTACTTAAGTTCGTAGTCACTCAAAAGATCATGAATTTCCTGCATAAAGTTAATAAAAGAAATCACACTGAGGTAAAAACATGAAAGGATTACTATTTTTCAATTAAATGACTCCCTGTCAACACTCCACTCCCCTTTCAATAGTCTACAGAACAATACCAAGGGGAAAAAACCAGTCAGAGCACTATTGCTAAAATATATAACATACCTCATTTATAGTAAACGTAAGAGTGGGATGTCCAATTTCT
Organism: Charina bottae; assembly: GCA_023362775.1. Taxonomy (NCBI): domain Eukaryota; kingdom Metazoa; phylum Chordata; class Lepidosauria; order Squamata; family Charinaidae; genus Charina; species Charina bottae. Next base: position 10,557,310 of record JALMGJ010000021.1, on the reverse strand, counting down.
TGCCAGAAATCATGTGAAAGTGTAATCAGTGCTTTGAACAATGAATACTTCTAAACAGTACAGGTCTGAATAAACAATGATTAACTAAGCAAACAACACAATGTTTCAGGTTGTCATAAATGTGTTATGAACAACTACCTCTTGTTATAGCAAATGCTGTATCTGAGGGAAATACTGTATACCTTTTTCTACCAGGATCAAAGCTGAAATTATAACTGTACCTTACTACTGACTCAGCTCACATATACATTTGTTCTTAGGATTCTCAATGTCTAAAGCAAATAAATGTGTTATTAAGGAAGTTGTTTTAATTACTGTATTATATTGTAAAGTAATTATATTGTATTGTACTGTATTATATTGTAAAGTAAAGTACCCTAACTGAATATTAGGTTCAAGTGCTAGTTTCAAAACTGTCCAATATTTTAATGCTACACTTGGACTTTAAACACTAAACAAATAAAATGCAATTTATCACAAGTAAAACTGCAGGGGCCAATTGTTTCAAGCTTATTTTTACTGTAGAGGTATAAAAGGAAATCACAAATCACTTCTGTATCATCGTCAAGACACTGGAGTTTACCTTTTATATCAAACAAATCCAAATTTGTTAGCTTCTAGAGCAGATACAGATACACAGTCCTATACCAAATAAAATGAGGAAAACTTAAAAGATAAGCAAAAGGGTGCATGAATTCCTTACTTTTTTGTAAGGAATTCATGCACCCTTTTGCTTATCTTTTGCATAAACTCAATTTGAGCATGAACAAGGACATCACAACCTAGTACCTACACATAATCAATATAGATTTCTTCAGCCTTAAAAACACTGAGGGTTTTTTTAATCAGTGGAATAAATGCATCAGTGGAATAAATGCATCATTCAGGAATAAAAATTGGCAATTGTAGTTAGCATGCACCTTTGTATATTCTACTTTGGTACTACAAAAATTCGGCAAACACTAGCAAAGAGTTGTTGTTTCCTATACCTCTTTATTGTCATCTAGTGGCTCATTTTTTCAGTCCAGATCTGGTAAACCAAGGGTCAGCAACCTTTTTTCCATCAGGGACCACCCCCACCAGAAATTTTTTTCCAAGGACAGGGGGCAGGGTTTGCGGGCGGCAGCCAATCAGACGGACGGGGGCGGGGTTTGTGGGCAGCAGCCAATCGGATGGACGGAGGCGGGGTTTGCAGGCCTGCCACTCCGTGCGTTTTTTCAGGGAACCGAGGGCATTTTTGGGGTCCCCAGAGCCTGCCCCTTAGAAGGCTGCCTCCGCCACGCACTGATAGGTGGAGGTGTTTCCCCTTCCGGGGCTCCACCAATCAGCTGCTCTGGCTCACCCTGCAGCCCACTTCTTAACGGCCCACGTACCACCGCTAACCCCTGTGGTAAACCACTACATATGCAATGGCACTGCAAATTTAAATATTTAATTTTCCACTAATTAACAGCAAAATCCTGTGTCCTATACAGTTTCAAACTAAGGTTGGTGATTTGGGGAAATGGGAGATTTGACTATAGTCATCAAGTGTTATGAACTATAATTCAGTTTTTGTTGAAAAAAATGAGCAAACACACAAGTTACCAATTGTGACAAAATATTTGAGACAATAAATGCAGATTGCAAGATCATCTGCAGATAAATGCTTAATTAGTTCTGACTGTATTGTCAGAACTAATTAAGCATTTATCTGCAGATGATCTTGCAATCTGCATTTATTTACTAAATTATAAAATCAGCACAGGTCATCAAAAATAACCAGTCAATGGGTCCTTTGCCATATTTTCAGTTGCTACACTTTTCTGCTCAGGCAGGTAATAATTTATGAACTTTAAACTGAACAATTCAAGTGCATAACAAATGGGACAGTCCAGATAAATAAGTCAGACTCACTCAAGGTCATACTCCCCATATTTCTGCAAAACGATTCTTCTTCATATCCTAGACATGGGACAAAATGCTTCAAACGAAAGTCTACTCCATAAGTGGACAAGTGAGAAACCTGATTGAAATGTGCCTCCTACAGACAATTTGAAGCAATAGTACAGTGCACCCCTCCAACATAAGCCTAGCCCAACCCTGTGGGACACAGTGTTATTTGTGTTCTTGGAAAAACAAATACTACAATTAAAGGCAATTCTAGAAGCATCCCTGTGACACTACAGCAGAAAGCAATAGAACTTGGAAATTAAGAGATCTCAACCAACCAGTGAAGACACATCACAGGGTCAAATTTTACCTCCTGATTGTTGAAATGGAATACTGGACAATATATAAAATGAGGATTTCCTATAAAATTTGATTCTCTTTTCTGGTCAGACAATTAGAACCACTATATTATACAGATATAAATGCAATCCTCAAGACTGAGCAGAAATTAAAGTAAGACTTTTTACAACAGAGTATCTTTTGACCCTTTAAAAATAAAACAAATCTTTCTGATTTAAATTAGTAATTGTTACACAATACCAGACAATTCTAAATCCACCTACTTTCATTTCAGTTTGTTTACATTCTGAAGAATTAGGATTAAACAGTCAAATCCTCAAATGTTTTAGTTCAGCTTTAATTTCAAGATTATGGGTAAAAATCTTCAGGTCAGGTCTAGCCTGGTCATTCATACTAATAAATGTTCAGTATATCTGACTAACCCATGTATGATTAATATTGTATCTTTTTCTTAATATTAGTTAATACATTTATATGTGCATTTAGAATAACCTCAACATAAACAATGAAACTATAAACTGTTAATATTTGATTAACTAAAGTTTTAATAAGGACACTCTTCCTCCTCCAAATATATTTCCCCTCCCCCATCTCTTGGGGGTTATCTGTTTTAAAATCAAAAGCTGCTTCACTCTCCATTGTCTGGAATCTGTCAATACCTCTACAGCAGGGCTTTCCAAAGTTTTCCCGCGTCGACACACCAACCGCCGTTGGTGTGTCGCCGTGGGAAAACCCGGAAGTTCCGCCGTTGCGGCAGCGCGCAAAAACCCGGAAGCGCTGCTGCCGCTTTCGGATTTTTGCACGCCGCCATTGGTGTGTCGCTGCGGGAAAACCCGGAAGCGCTGATGATGATCAGCACTTCCGGGTTGTGTGGCGACACACCAGACTGTGTGTCGCGACACACAGTTTGGAAAGCTCTGCTCTACAGTATAACTATTATGGAAGCTGTTTTTAGCTTATTTGTTTACAGTTCAAAGCTTAGAAAAGGAATACTTCAAAACTACTTTAACAGCTATAGAAACTAGTTAAAGAAGAGGCCAAAGGACAGAACTTTCACAATATGTAGAACTACTGTACCTTCTCCCACTGAGCTGGTTCCCTTACAAGTGCCACAAGAAATTTCAATCTTGATGCAGGACGCCATTAGCCAATCCAACAAGTGGAAGGTACAAGTTGCCCAGCCTTAATGTACATCTAATCTTTGGTCACAACTAAGCAGTTCCCATTCACAGCTGTGTAATATTATCAAGTTCTAAAAGACAACCATGCATACTTGGATACTACACAGTATTTCAAACAGAACAGTTACTGGGGAGTCTTTGGTGCTCTCTGAGCCTTGTTGTTTTCATGCAGACGTTTCATTGCCAGGCTAGGCAACATCTTCAGTGCGAAAAGGGAGTGGAACTTGCTGTCTGTTTATATACCCTGGCTTGTCCTGCCTGTGTTGGTGGGGGTCTTGTACTCTCCTTGGTAGTTCCTTGATTGAGCTGTTGTGTGCTGTTTGGGTGATTGACTGAGTTAATAGTTCCTTGATTAAGGTCTATTGTGTTTTTTGATTGCTCCTCTGCTGCTAATCTTGCTGTTAATCTATGCATATCTTGTTGTTGATTGCTGGCCCAGGGGTGTTCTGGTCTTCTGGCTATTCTATTGTCTCTTATGAATGGTATGTAAATGTTGTTTACCTCTATGTGTCTGTTGATGGCTGCTTTGTCTGAGTGCCAAGCTTCCAGGAATTCTCTAGCATTTTTGGATTTGGCCTGGTCTAATATGCTCACAGTTTCCCAGTTGAAAGTATGGTTAAGTCTGTCCATGTGTTGTGAGATTAAGGAGTTTTCATCATGTCTTCTGACTGCTAGTTGGTGTTGGTGAAAACTCCTTAATCTCACAACACATGGACAGACTTAACCATACTTTCAACTGGGAAACTGTGAGCATATTAGACCAGGCCAAATCCAAAAATGCTAGAGAATTCCTGGAAGCTTGGCACTCAGACAAAGCAGCCATCAACAGACACATAGAGGTAAACAACATTTACATACCATTCATAAGAGACAATAGAATAGCCAGAAGACCAGAACACCCCTGGGCCAGCAATCAACAACAAGATATGCATAGATTAACAGCAAGATTAGCAGCAGAGGAGCAATCAAAAAACACAATAGACCTTAATCAAGGAACTATTAACTCAGTCAATCACCCAAACAGCACACAACAGCCCAATCAAGGAACTACCAAGGAGAGTACAAGACCCCCACCAACACAGGCAGGACAAGCCAGGGTATATAAACAGAGAGCAGGTGCCACTCCCTTTTCGCACTGAAGATGTTGCCTAGCCTGGCAATGAAACGTCTGCATGAAAACAACAAGGCTCAGAGAGCACCAAAGACTCCCCAGTTCAACCCTGAGCTACAAATATTCTCTTCGATTAGAACAGTTACTGTTAAATATAAACTGAAACACAAGACATTTTTTTAAAAAAAAATCAGGGCTCTTTAATTTTGAAACGCAGAATAGTCTGTGTTTGTACTTTGTGCATTGATTGTACACTAAACACACTTATGCTATTTTGTTGTTCTTCCCTATAGTGTTATGGGACATTCAATGACATTTAGAATGGCTTTTGCAATGGAAGAAAATTCTGGGTATTTGGCAATAACTAATAACAAAAGTGTGTTTATTCAAGTTTCAAATATGAGGTATCAAGAACCCCTACAAAGCTTTGAGTGAGGGCTATTAAAGTTGCATCCATCACCATGGGGTGAGATACCATCAGCATGCTGATGATACTCAGTTGTACATCTCTGCCCATGGTGAGTTAAGCGATGCCGCAACCGCCCTCTCCCGGTACCTGGAGGCTGTTGAGGTCTGGATGGGGAGCAACAGTCTGGATTTTGAGGTCTGGATGGCTGGTTCCTTAGATCTGCCATGGACCAGTTGAACTAGAACTACCACTGCTTGGATTGATTGTATTTTGTATCTTCGCTGATTAATGTTTTATGTTTATGACTTCTATTGAATTTAAATTGTTTTTATTGTGAACCGCCCAGGATCCCTCCTTGGGGGGGGGGGAGATGGGCAGTCATAGAAATATGATGTATAAATAAAAATAAATAAATAGACAGGTTGAAGTTGAACCCTGGCAAGACGGAATGGCTGTGGGTTTGGGGCTCTTTGGTTTCCAGAGAATTACCATCTTTGGTCTTGGATGGGGTATCAAACCATGAGTCTAAGGAATGCTTCTGACAAAAAGAGAAGTATATGAGGACTCTTAAATGAGAAGTTCAAGTTCTAGGACAGCATTTCCCCTTTCATACTATCAGGATACACATTTTATATCAAATGTTAGCTCAACATTTACATAATTGTAATTTCAAAGTGCAGAAATATTATTTTAAAGCATTGTTATTTTTCTGGGAATTATAATTTTCTATCTGCCTGCAACATTAAAAAAAAGTTCATTTTTCAGTTTATATTTTCTTTTTAGCAAGGATCATCCCACAGTAGTATCTGTATCCTGAACTGCACAAAATTCACAGAAAAGTGTGTAGCAAATGTTGTTGTTGTTTATTCGTTCAGTCGTTTCCGACTCTTCGTGACTTCATGGACCAGTCCACGCCAGAGCTTTCTGTCGGCCGTCACCATCCCCAGCTCCCCAATGGTTGAGTCTGTCACCTCCAGAATATCATCCATCCATCTTGCCCTTGGTCGGCCCCTCTTCCTTTTGCCTTCCACTTTTCCTAGCATCAGCTTCTTCTCCAGGGTATCCTGTCTTCTCATTATGTGGCCAAAGTACTTCAGTTTTGCCTTTAATATCATTCCCTCAAGTGAGCAGTCTGGCTTGATTTCCTGGAGTATGGACTGGTTTGATCTTCTTGCAGTCCAAGGCACTCTCAGAATTTTCCTCCAACACCACAGTTCAAAAGCATCTATCTTCCTTCGCTCAGCCTTCCTTATGGTCCAGCTCTCACAGCCATAGGTTACTACAGGGAATACCATTGCTTTAACTATACGGACCTTTGTTGTCAGTGTGATGTCTCTGCTCTTAACTATTTTATCAAGATTTGCCATTGCTCTCCTCCCAAGAAGTAGACGTCTTCTGATTGCCTGGCTGCAGTCAGCGTCTGCAGTAATCTTTGCGCCTAGAAATACAAAGCCTGTCACTGCCTCCACTTTTTCTCCCTCTAGCAAATAGTAGCAAATAGTAGCAAATAGTGTAGCAAATAGTAGATACTATATTTTAAGAGAGTTAGATACGAAAATTAATGTAGAAAATCTTATTAATCTTAGAAAGGGGATAAAAGACAGCATTCAGAAAGTATGCAGAACCATCAAATCCTGAGATACTGTCTTATGCCACAATAATTAATGTTGGGGAGAAGGGAATGACTGCACAGCGTTGTTAAGGCATAAGAGTCCATTTCATGAAAGCTTGTATCATAAGAAAACAAAACTGTTCGTATTTTCAAGTGTCACAAAGTTTGTTTTTTCAAACTGCAATTAATTGATAGAGCTTTCCATAGAAGTTACTTGCCTGTAGCAGGCTCTCAATAATTACTTTCTTGAAAAACAAAATTCTTTCTGATATAAAAGAAAAACAATCTCTGTCAGATGCCTACAATACCTGCAAATGTACTCTACAGAGAACAGAGGTTCATGTCCACTTCCATACTCCCCTTGGTCACAGATCACTGCCACTTTATTAAACCCTGACTTTCAAGCAGGCAAAGAAAATGTAGAATTAAAGCCATGTGTGGAAAGCAACACATTTGCACACTTTTGCATTCCCTATATTTTGTTTTTCCCTGTTTTTCCCCAAAATTTCACTAGTCATTATCAACCTTAGTTTACTTGCCCTTTTCCAACATCTTAAGGCAGACACACACAGAATTCTGCATTCTATAACCACAGAAGATCATCTTTGTTATAAAGATTCTCATCAAATTATGTTCCTTTCACCTTTCCTCCTCCAAACCAATATTTGGGAGTTCAAGTAATTATCTTGGTTTTAACCAAACATATAGGGGAGATACCTGTTTCATATCTATTCATTATTTTGTCTCCATACTTGAGTCTTGCTACTTCCTTACTTAGCAACATGGCTTTGACCAGACATCCATTTTTCACTTCTTTTAGACCACCTAGTTCCTAAAATACACCTACTAGATCTCTACATAAGCACTCGCCTACATCCACCCACCCCTTCCCTCCCCTTAACAAACCTAAATCTGCCTGGGTAAGATTTTCTCCCTTACTTTGATTTCTGTAATCTTATTTATGCATATTGATGAGAATATTGAACCAACTTCATCCTAGTACTAGTTAAATCCTACTCAGTTTCCTCATCAATTTAGTGAACACTTACCACAAAATATTTACTAATATATAGTCCTAGACTAAAGCTGCTGATAGTCTCTTCTTGATTCAAACCAAAGAGTTTGTATTGTTTTCTAACATTCTCCAGAGCAATATGTTTTCCTCACACTTTCCAATGATTCTCCTAAAATTATGGAGATTTCTGTTTGTATTCCACAAAAGAAAGAGTCAGGCAGTTCATTTGCATGCCTGTGATGTCACATAAACTGAAGTGCTATGAGCAATAGCAACCCAAACAGACTTTTTAAGGAAAATTAATTTGTTGCTGTGCTGAACACATTATTTAATGTGGTTACCAACACATTTCACAGAGCAAATCCAAGTACCATGAACAGGTAGCATACAACTGAATTTATAACACATTTGAGAATGTAATTAGTTGCATATATCTTAAGAATTGATGTAGCAAACTTTTTAAGTTTTAAAATTAAACCAGGCAGAAAAGCATAATCTAACATGGTTTGTCCACATCAACTGTAGTATTATTCTAAACTAACTATACCAAAACCATCTGGATATTTTTTTTTCTGGGAAGGAGCACAAAGCTACAATACAGGATGTGATTACAATTTGCTTAGATAGCACATGCTGCTAGAACACATTTGTCTTTTATTTATTTATTATTTTATTTATTAGATTTATCACTGCCCACTCCCCCAAGGGGGACTCTGGGCGGTTTACAACAAAATATAATTAATTAAGATACAACTGATTTCCTGCATGCAACTTCTGTTTCTCAGTGTCATGTTCTGTGACAGAAACACAGTAAAGTGATCTTATACTGGATATCTTTTGGTAATACCACATTCTTCATAGAATGAATAACTTTACATGATTTGTCAGAAAAATAGGAACATCTGTAATACCTTATAAACAAGACAGACTACTAGCCCATCTATACTAACAGCTCTTTTGAGAATTTCAGATGGAAATCTCTGCAGCTTGACCCAAGAGGCCAGATATTAAGCACTGGATCTTCTGGGCACAAAGCAGAGTCTGTATCCCCAAGCTATACCCTTCCCCTTATCCTGGAAACATCAGTAATCATTCTTTAGAAAGCAGCAGTGGAGGCTGTTGGGATTATCTACTGCCTGGGGATGGAGAGAAATGGATATATTGTACTTGACCAAATTTGTTCATTTTACCTGTGAGCAATACTTTTTAAAATTAGTTCTCATAATACTACTTTCACATTACCTGCATTTCATTATCTCTTCTAAATAATTGCTTCTTAAACTACAGATTTTGTGTCCAGTTGTACATTTTTTAAAATAAAGGTCTAGTACAGAGTTTTCCGAACTTTTCATGTTGGTGACACACTTTTTAGACATGCATCATTTCTCAACACACTCTTACAGCAGGGCACAAGGCAGGCACTAGGACCTGCGCGGAATCATGGCAGGTTTGGAGGCAGCAGCAGCCGCGACACACCCAGACATTGCAGCCGACACACTAACGTGTCCCGACACACAGTTTGGAAAGCTCTGGTCCAGTAGCATCAGAGAGCAATGCCACAATTTCCCATTTTTCTGATGATTGAATAGCCTGGGTAGCAGATTTACAAAGACAAATAGACCTGACTTTGAAAAACTGTCAGGACCCTATCATTTATTTTTCAATGAGTAAACCTAGAATCCAAACATTACATTTCCACCTGTAGTTATAATCCTCAAGGGTTGAAATCCTGGAAAACTGTTCAAGTCCTAAAGCAGTACCTGGTATCAATAACAGACTGGATGAAGGAAAATAAATTGATGCCTTATCTAGATGAGAAAGACATGCTTGTGATTAATCAAAGGCAAATTAAACAAGGCTAGCTGCCTTAAATGCCATTCTGAAGGAAAAGATAGATATATGTCTAATAAATAAATTAGTTGTTTTCCTGGCTCCCTTCAACTATATGACAACTGATCTAGTATGCAGTTTACTCCAGGCTTTGCTTGTTCATACGATATAAGTTTTTTTACAATATGTGAGAAAAAACTAATTTCTGAGCAGCTACATATTAATCTGCCTCAGCATCCAGGCCTCTCTAAGAGAGGGAAGCAGAGTTCACCCAGGAACAAAGGGAAAGTTGCAGTCTTTCTTAATACTATACAGTACATTAATATACCACAGACCTCTCCAATCATTGATAAACTGCATTACAATGACAATCAACTGCAATCCTCCTCTACCCCAAAGAAAAAGCTTCAAATATTAGTCTGTAGCTTGAATCATGTCAATTGGATTTCTATTTTCTCAGTGGAAACGTTTCGCTCCTTATCCAAGAAGCTTCTTCAGTCTGAGCAAAGTTTGTAAGGGAATCCTTAAATATGTTTCTAGGGTGGCTGTGTGACCTTGCACCTGGGGCTAGGTAATGGTTATTTTGAGATGTTTATTTCTAAGTCCCTTTATCATCCAAAGGAGGATCGTTAAGATTACCTTGCTGTTGTTGAGATTGCGAAATGGTCTTAATCTTCCTAGGCACAGAAGACAAAGCAGGAAGGAAAATAGGGGAAAGATTGTGCCTGAGGCCCCCACCTCTATTCAAAGAAGGATTTTCCAAGTTGGCATAAATGGATTCCTTGACCCCTCTTTCAAACCACTTATCTTCCCTGTCTAAAATGTGAACATTAATGTCCTCAAATGAGTGTCCTTTTTCCTTTAGATGTAGGTAAACTGCTGACTCTGGTCCTGTGGTGTTGCTCCTCCTGTGTTGGGCCATCCTCCTGTACAAAGGTTGTTTGGTTTCTCCAATGTAGAGCTCAGAGCACTCCTCACTGCACTGGATTGCATACACTACATTGCTTTTCTTGTGTTTTGGAGTTTGATCTTTGGGGTGTACAAGCCTCTGTCTCAGTGTGTTGGTGGGTTTGAAATATACAGGTATGTGGTGTTTGCCAAATATCCCTTTTATCTTTTCAGACACGCCAGCCATGTAAGGAATGACCAGGTTCTTCCGTTTACTCTGAGTCTCAGCCCTATCTGTCGCTGTTTTAGGTCTGGTAGATTTAGATTTAGTGAAGGCCCAATTTGGATATCCACAGGCCTTCAGAGCTGTTCTCAGGTGCTGATTTTCATTCTTTTTGGAATCCATGGAGGTGGGGATGGTTTCTGCTCTGTGTGACAATGTCCTGATGACCCCTAGTTTGTGCTGTAGTGGATGGTGGGAGTCAAACATCAGATATTGATCTCTGTGTGTGGGTTTCCTGTAGATCCCTATTTCTAGCTTGCCACTGGTCCCAATGAGGACTTCACAGTCTAGGAATGCCAGTCTGTTGTCCTTGGTGTCTTCTCTGGTGAACCTAATGTTGGCATCTATGGTGTTTATATGGTCCGTGAAGGCCTGTACTTCCTGGGCCTTGATTTTAACCCAGGTGTCATCCACATACCTGAACCAGTGGGTGGGCGCTGTTCCCTGGAATGTGTTGAGTGCTTTCTTCTCCACTTCTTCCATGTATAAATTGGCCACAATGGGTGACACAGGAGAACCCATGGCACAGCCGTGTTTTTGTCTGTAAAAGTCACCTCTGTATGAGAAATAAGTGGTGTTGAGACACAGGTCCAGAAGATGGCAGATCTGGTTTGGGTTGAGATGGTTTCTCCTTTCAAGGGTGCTGTCCTCTTCTAGTCTCTTCCTGACCGCGGATAGAGCATGAGTGGTGGGGATGCTGGTGAAAAGGGAGGACACATTGAAGGAGACCAGTTTCATCTGTATCCAGTTTCAAGATCTTTGCTTTGGAAACAAATTCTTCCGAATTATGGATGTGGTGTTCAGAGTGTCCAACCAGAGGTGCTAGTATGGTAGAGAGGTGTTTGGCAATGTTGTATGTTACCAAATTAATGCTGCTGACTATGGGTCGAAGGGGTGTTCCTTCCTTGTGGATCTTAGGGAGTCCGTAAATGCAGGGGATGGCTTCTCCAGGATACAGACGGTGGTAGGTAATCCTATCGATGGAGCCATCATGTTCCAATTGTTTCAAACTGTCTATTACCTTTTTCTTGCAATTGCTGGTGGGGTCTCTTTTCAGTTTTTCATATGTATGGTGATCCTCCAAAAGTGAGGTAATTTTATTGTGGTAGTCTGCAGTGTTTAGAACCACTGTACATCTTCCTTTGTCAGCAGGTAAAATGGTGATGGTTTCATCTTCAAATATTAGAGGAGACTAAACAACAATGCTGGATGTATTCTGCAGGGTTATTATATACAACTCTCCCCTCCTTCAAATGAGCATAACAGTCCTGGGTTACTTTGCAGGACTGATACACCTTACTGTCTCTCAGCCATCTTGGCTTGGTTTTTGTAATATGCATGTTCCAATGAGAGTCTTACAGGCATTTACAGCGTAACTTTTTAAAACATCTGGACCTGATCTAAGTTCAGAATGACAGAAATTCTTGTCTTTCCCTGTTCCTACTTTTTGTTTTTCAGTAAATACACCACTATCCAATAACAGCTTTGCTAAAAGCCCGGATTTCTGGAGTGTTTTATAAAGTAGCAGTACTGTCACACTAGGGAAAAATAGAAAATAATCAAAAAGAACTTCTAGGAATTTTCTTCTACTGTACAGACCATGTTTATATTAATGATTACTAGGATTGCTTGTTGGCTAAAAATACTGCAAAGTAGAAATAGACCTTTCTTACAAAATAGGCAGAATTGCAAAATGTTTTGCCTTGAATCTCAGCTTTTAGAAAGGGCTAGAATCCTGGAAATGTGAGGATTATGGTTTAACAGAGGGGGGAACTGATCGCTTCCACTGTGGACAATCATGACTTAGTTAGATTGTGATTAGGAGGCACACATTTGCTGTAATCCTGTTCTTCCCTTGGTGGCAAGATTTTTTTAAAAATGCTAAAGGACAATCATAGAGGACTGCTATTGTTAGGGTTCTACCAGTTCACTGCTGTCCCTTATGCTATTCAGTATCAACATGAAACCACTGGAGATTATCTAGGTTTGTAGGGTTGTGTCAACAATATTCTTTCTTCTCACTATATTTCAGAGAGGTTACTTGAATATTGTCTGAAAATAGTAGTGGATTGGATATAGGCTAAGAAACAGGGACTGAATTCACACAAATAGATGCTCCACTGTTCGTACAACTATCCCAGGGTAGTTCTAGATGCACTCTTTTCTGCGAGGCCTCATGAGTTCAGCTTTGGTTATGGCTATAGTCATGGTTTTGAACAGTTTAGACATGCATCACATAAGCTACACTCATACTTGTAAAATGTGAAGTGATTACAATCAAGAGTATTAATACTTGTTCACAGCAATGCACTATAGGATAGGAGAACTTGGAAGAGCATTTGGAATCTTCCGTTGACCAAGAATGTAATAACTCAAGTTTTAAAAAGAGCAAGGTTTTTGGTGCAAAGGATTTTAGTAAGGTACTACATACTGGATCCTGGTTTGGTTCCAAGCAAAATTTAAGATACTAATAATTTAAAATCAGGTTATTTGAAGGACCATCTTCTACTATGTGATTCTGTGGATCATGAGATCCAGAACTCATATCAACATGTCCTGTCATTACTGGAGGTTTGTTTGAATGGAACTTGGAAGAAATCCTTCTCTGCCAAGGAAGTCTACTCAGAAGACTTACAGCGGCTGTCTCCTTAATGTGTTTTAAATGATAGACATTTTGGGTTAAGTTCACCTGTACTTTGCTAGGTCTTGAACAGATTTCTATTTGTTTGAAAGATACTATAGCCACCAGGTTTCTCAACTTTAACCATACCACATGTTTGTTTAGAATAGTTTGTTTCAAATGCTTACTATTTGATGGAAAATATGATATAAATTAGCCTTCCTTGTGTGGACACTTTCCAGATACGTGGGCTTCAACATGATACACCATCTTCCTGCAAGCTGTGATCTCTTTTAGCAAGGGAATTCTGTGATTGGGTTTGCTCATCTTATTATCCTATTTTACTGACTAAATCACAATTGATTTCTTAATATACCCTGAGTCATAAACTACAAATCACAATGTCTGGGTTCACATATATTCTAAGCCCAAACCAAACAAGCCATAGTATTGATTAGCAGGATATGTAAAACAGGGCTATAAATTTGCTCTTGCTTGACAAGGTTGAGGCCATCCTCTTGATCTCAGCTGTTCCTGATAGCACAAAATAGAAAAGTGATGTCCTAGCACCTGACACTATAATTTCAGTTCATGCTTCAGTTCAATGAAAAGGCCAGGAATCTTCTGACACAACTGATTGTGTAGAACAGGGCTTTCCAAAGTTTTTCCCACCGTGGGAAAACCCGGAAGTGCGGCAGCGCGCAAAAACCCGGAAGCGCTGCTGCTTTTGGGTTTTGCGCGCTGCAGTTGGTGTGTCACCGTGGGAAAACCCGGAAGCGCTGATGATCAGCGTTTCCGGGTTGTGTGGCGACACACCAGACTGTGTGTGGCGACACACTTTTGTGTCGCGACACACAGTTTGGAAAGCTCTGGTGTAGAATCTCAAGAGTCTTGCTATTGTCTGTTTCTCAAAACTAAGCCATACAATACTGGGGTTGTAGCTCTTCTTATTAGGTTTTAGGTACATGTTCTATCAACTGTCCTTACCTGGAAGGAAAAAAAAAAACCCAGGTGTTTATATTGTATTACAGAGTAAAATTTTAATTGGCTGCTTATGAGAACTCCACATTAATTTGTATACTGAAATATATAACTAGGCATAAGAAAAGATATAAAAAGAGCATATTCACTTTATTTCCTGGCCACTGAAGCACCATTTAAGTTCTCTGGCTTTTTTGTCAAAATGATCAGTTACAAATGTACTGCTTCCTTCTACAGTATTCTATTTTCCTCATCCCTCTCTATGATTTTTCTACTACTGTATAGTAAGTACTTTCATGTTTCATGTCTTTTGTTAAAAGAGTGTTGCAACTGGTTTAACTGTACATACAGAAAAGCCTTCGGCAACATATAATATAGTGTGTTGCATAAGCATTTGTCTAAGTAAATTCTTTTCTTCCTTTTGTTCCCGACTTCACTGTGTGATCTCAGCTCATTCAAGTATCTATGAAAAGAAATACAGTACATTTCTCTACCACTCTCTGGACTGCAGCAGTGAAACAGAAATGTATCAGTTTGTCTGCTGCCAAAACTAAAAAATAGTCTATTGTTACCTTAAAAGCCAGATGACTTATTATTACACAAGGTTTCATGGACAAAAGATCATGCGGAAGATACATCACATGTTATTTAATTAGAGGACAGAGAACTATAGAAAAGAAATGTGAACTGGGGAAAAATAAATACTGCCAAGTATAATGAAGCAGCAGCAGCGGGTGTGAGTGGGTGTGTCACAGGTCAATACAAAGTCCAACTAGGTATAAAAGTGAGCCATTCGTAGCCGCAATCACTGATCACAGTGATTATTATTAACAACTGTAACTGTAATCAGGTTTCTATTAGTTCATATATGCTTGGATTCTAAAATGTCATATGCCACAAATAAATACATTTTGCATTGCGCTGTTTACAACTCTCTTTTTATATATGTTTACATGTGTGCAGTAGCACAGACATGATGCGCAACAGAAGATAATACTGGAAAGAACTAAGAAATTCCCCGATCATAAGTTTTGTGGCTCACTGATTTTATTATAGACACGTCAATTACAGCAAACGCTAAAAGGCTTTTATTAAAACTAAATTGAAAAGAAAGCAGCACGCACGCACACATCCACCGCCATGCCTAAGTAAACCCTGTATGGTAAAAGCAACAAACACATTTGGAACATGCTAAAAAGTTATACATTTATTGCGGCATAATCTTTCAAGGACCAGACCCCGTCTTATCACATGTTGGACGTTTAGTACTGTAAAGTGAGCTTTAGAGTTCACAACAGTTTCGAAGAATGAAGGAAAAACAAAATGCAGAAAAGAAAATTGCATTTTTTTTCCGACAACGTCGGGAGAGTGGGAATCAGTGCCGGCAGCCACTGTGCTTCTTTACCTTCTCACCTGCCCGTTTGCTCGGGTCCCCCTCAAACATCCCTCCACGCCCCAATTCACCTTCCCTTCGGTTACCTGGTTGGCGACGTCGGCAGGCAACCCGCGAATGAGCACCTTACGTCGGTTACGGAACTGTCGGGCACTTCTTTCCAAGCGACTCGCTATCTCGGCCGGCTCCAACGGCGGCAATACCTCTTCAGGGGCGTTGGCCGAGCCTGGTTCTGGGCCTGGGAGCGTCCCAGCAGAAGCGGCTGCCCCATCAACTACCCCACCAAAAGCCGCTACTGCCGCCATCTTGGGAAGCAACTGCCCCCTTCCTCCACCTCCACCTCACAAGCTAACACCAGCGGCAGAGGGAGGTGGGAAAGAATTGCGTCAGCGCCATACCAGCCCCCCATTGGTCCAGAAGGTCCCGCCCACCTCTCGGACAGCCGTTAGATGGGTTGTCCAATGAGAAGCTTGAGTGTGAATTAACTCTTCACGGAACAGTGTAAAGATTGCCGTGCTCGATCCCGCGCGCTCCGGTGGCGTGTTTGTTGCTTAGCAGGTGTTAATTGAATTCTGGGCAGCAGAAAAAGGTGTCAGAGAAATAAAAGTGTGGGAGGAAGTGGGCGGAAGTGAAAAGGGGAAAATATCAACTCGGGTCAGGACAGTTTTGTGCATCATCTAAGTTGCCTGAAAGGTCAGCCGTATTCGTTTTTTGCAGGAAAAACATCGGGGCTCGTGGCACTTTAGTGACTGCTGTAATACGCAACAAGACTATTAGTTATGGAAAGGAAATAATGACATCACATTTTAGGCATATTAAGATGTAGGGCTACTTCGAGTAAGCATGCCTTGAATAGTTCGATTATGTAGAGCTGCAAAAAAATCCGGACGCCAACTAGATGGCAGCAAAGAGAAAATATCTAGAGTTATCGATTTTTGCAGCCCAGATCTGAGAGTAGGTACCTGCCATCTCTTACTTACTCCTCATAAAGTCACTAGGAATCGGGCTAGACAGAGGACAATGTAATTTACTTGAACTTTGTTTAAATTTTTACACCTCATAATTTAAGTTCAAGATTAAGTAATTACTTTTTATGGTTTTCAGATTTTTTTAATCACCTTGGGCTCCCTAGGAGGAAGAGTGGTACTGAAATAGATAAAAATCTAGGTAAGATCATAAAGTAGCATATCAGCTTGGGCTGATACAAAGTATTCTGAGCTAATCAGGTCACTTGCTGTTCTAGTGATAATGAATTCAAAAAACAAACTGTTCTAATAATTCCTTTAATAAAAAAAGAGTTAGAACCAGGATGTTAGATAATGACACCTTAGTCTGCAGTTCCAGATAATCTGTTCCAGATATTAGCACAGATAATAAAATAATCCCCAAAGAATCACATAATGAAATTGCCATAAGGCAGAACAATAATACCCCAGGGTTGGTTTTTGGTATGTTTGTGTGCATGTATGCCTTTGAGTCAGTCTCCATGCAGTTTTCTTGGCAGTATTTGTGGAAGTGATTTGTCATTGCCTTCTTCCTTGGCTGAGAGAGTAAATGGCCCAAAGTCATCCAGTTGATTTCCATGCCCAAGGCAGGACTAAAACTCAGGTTTCCTCACTCCTGGTCCAGGCCCTTACCCACTAGACCAAACTGGCTCTCAAAAAAATGGAATGCTTCATGAATTTACATATCCTTGCTAGATTAGATGTTAGTTTGGACTGATTGAAATTCGGCCTCAGATGAGTAGACCAGCTGGTAAAGGCATCAGGAGGCAACATTTCAGTTGGAGAAAAAACATAGTAGGGAATAGCTATAAAACATATGATCTTTTTTTTTCATAAGCTGACCCATTAATTGTAAATAAAATCAACTCTAAATTCTTAAAATCTATCCTTTGGTAACATATTCTAACTATATATTCTAGAATCGAGAGATTTTGAAGAAATACTCTACAGCAATTTGAAAGTTACATGGTATTTATTTGAAGAAAAAGTGAAAGCTATTACCAGGATATTATATCATTATTCTAGCTGCTACTGGACTAGGACAGAATACATTCATGTCAGAGCAAGTTCCATACTGTCTTCTCACACACACACTTTCTGAACTCACATATGCATGCACACAGCAGCTATAGACACAGAAAAAGCAAGGGAGAGTGAGCTGAAGCTTGCCCATGCTTTTGTTGAAGGAGGGGTCCTTCTAAATTTTCAGTGCAGTTCCAGATGCAAAAGGCACAATACTGTGAAGTTTCCCAGTTTACTGTGTAGGCCAAAGATAATTTCCCAGATAAGAATATGACATTATTCCATACTCAAGAGCTTAGAGCTGTCAATACAGGTTGTATTGTATTGTGTATAGGAGCAGGGGAGATTAGTTTTAAGGCCAGCACTCCAAGTTTATTAATGTTTCTGCATGCATTGCCAGCCTTCAAAAGAATAAAACTGATTGCCTCTATGAACTTTGTAAACACTTTTGTCTTTTATGTCAAGTAGTCCTAAAGACTTGAAAACTAAAATACAGACCTTTAAAGAATCACAATGTAAGTGATAAAACCTCTTTGTACCACAAACACTTTTTAACATAAGGTCAGGATCCAAAGATCCGAATGGGTCCACTGAAGGGACTGAATATGCTAGTGGACTAGAATATTTTAGTTATTTTCTTTCAAAGTAATTCAACACATTGCAAACTGCTTTGAAATCTTTTTTTTTCCACATCAAAAGCAGTTTCCCATGCACCATAGGGAAGAGAGGGAATGCTGTTCAATAAATATAAATCTAAGGCTGCAATTGTATACACATATATTTAACTCATTAAATCAGTAAAGCTCGCTTCCAAGAAAGCATGCCGCTCAGCTTCTTTCATCATGATATCTGCTGGAGATGGGAGGGATCAGCAATTAAACTGTTTTTACCTTCCCTGTGGAAGTCATGATAGGTATATTTGATTGGCTTTTTCCAAGTCTTAAGCTCCCTCCCACTTCCATAAAAATTGCCAGTGCCCCATTTGTATTCTTTCAATTAACTTGACAGGTATTTGGCCCTCAAGCCAAAGACTAGTCATGCAAAGCTATATCCTACCAGACCCAATTATACAATTGAGAGGACAATCAAGACGGCTTCAGCAAAAGGTTGTTTTTGTCCATTTGTATCTAGGATTATTTTCAGACTGCCAACTTCCTCAGCCACCTAAAGTCATATGATGAGTTAGGTGGTCAAATAAATTGAATAATTAAATCCCCAAATCTAAATAATATTCAAAATTATGCACAATTGTATTTTTCTCATTTGTCACACAAATAAGCTCTGAATAATAAAGACTCAACATTAAGTATCTTAAAACACTCTCTCCATCTTCAACTTTGGGCAAATGAGAAATAGGAGCATGTGTGGACCCCAGTTAATTAAACCTTTCTGGGCAAAAATGGGCAATAACTTCTAGGAATCCTGGTTCTTTTTCTATACCTTTCCTCTTCATCACTTTATTGATGGTATACTTCAAATTAAATGGCAACCTGAAAGAAAAGAAGTGATTGCTTCTAATCTTAGAGAAGCAGAATGGTGATAGAATGCTCAAGGACAAGCAGTCACCTCAAATTAATTCATAGCTCCAAGACGCTGGCTGGCAAGGCACAGCTGATAAATAAACTGTTTTGTTTTAAATCACCCTGCTTGTTATAATCCCAGAAATACTTAATTCTGACAATATTCTTTAGAGATGGAGAGCTACACGGACGCCAATGTGTCTGGACCTCTCCCATTCTTTAAGGCAGGGGTGAGGCCACAAGAGTGCTCTAAGATTGCACTGGCTGGGGTATTCTGGTGAGTTGAAGTCCACACATCTTAAAATGGCTAAGATTGAGAAACACTGCTCTAAGGTGACACAGCTGAGACAGGCTCATCAACTTTCTGCAATCTCAGATTGGCAAAACGTGGTAAAAAGCAATCCCCACTTACGAAAAGTCAGGAACCCAAGAACACAAGTTAGCAAGAAATCAGTACTGAAGGCATTGGGTGTACTGACTGCAGTGCTCCATGAAGATCTACATATCCTAGAGCAGAGCTTTCCAAACTGTGTGTCGCGACACAAAAGTGTGTCACCACCCACAGTCTGGTGTGTCGCCACACCACCCGGAAGCGCTGATCATCATCAGCGCTTCCGGGTTTTCCCGCGGGGACACACCAACGGCGGCACTCAAAAACTCGAAAGCGGCAGCAGCGCTTCCGGGTTTTTGCGCGCTGCCGCAACGGCGGCACTTCCGGGTTTTCCCGCGGCGACACACCAACGGCGGTTGGTGTGTCGCCGCGGGGAAACTTTGGAAAGCCCTGTCCTAGAGCCTGCAGTCTCACTCCCAACAAGTTCTGATACACATGTATGAAAGCAGAACTTTATTTGAAAGATCATTTGGGGAGGATAACCTGAACATGCACAATGAAAACAATTGCTCCAATTACTTAGGAAGCAAAATGGCATTTTAAACAGTACAACAAAGAAGAGGCATCACAATCCTTCTGAGGTTATATGGCAGCTAGTTTTTTTCCCAAGGATGTGGGATTACCAGCTCAGGCCATCTTTACTGTGCTACATAAAGCTTGCATGTCAGAGGGTAGCAACTAGTTAGTGGCCAAAAGGCATTTCTTGTCTTCATTTTCAGTATTATTTAAGGCCCGCAGTTTCTTTTCACCCTCCCTTCAAATTTAATGTTTTTGATTGGCAAACCGCAGGGGATAGGTGGTGGTGAAGTTTTTTGGTTGGTCATTTCAAACCAATAATGGTTTTGGGAATGGTTCTCAGCCCAAGAAAAGATGCAGTTGTTTTATATCATTTAAAAAGCATGGTGAGCTCTTAGAAAGTTCAAAGGGAAACATGGCAGCTGCTGCAAATCCCCATTAGTGGGAATCCTTTCTTCATCCATCTGGGAGACAGTAAGGATTGTTCTTTGGGAACAAAATTCTCTGTGGAAATAGAAGTGATCAGATATTTACTTCTCCAGTATTGAGTCAGCTAAGGGTGCTTCTCGCTCCACATAGGCAGATGAGTGACCCTTACCTAGCAGAAGTGCAAATAATGCTGTACTATGGATGATAAAGAGATGTAAAAAGAGTGAATGGGAACAAATGCCAGGTTAGAAAAAGCATATTTCCTTGCAAAGATGCTGAAAATAAAGGCCAGATGCCCTTCCTTCTATCTGGTAAGCAGTTCTATATGATACAACAGGTTTTTCAAATAGCAAGTCCAAATATTGCATTTCAGTATGTTGTCTTCATTTCCATGGTTCTTTGAATTACAGCTGCATACTCTGCATCGGATCATAAGCTCAACAGTCCATTAAATGCATTAAAGACACCAACTTGCTTTCCTGTACCGGGACATCCCATAATGAGATTTTACAGATGACTTGCGTCCCAGTTGGACCTAACAAAGGACAAAGTTTCGTAAGCAGCTTCTGCCTTTCATCTAGACAGAGAAACTGGGTGGGCTTTCCCTTATGCTCCATCGCATTTGGTAAGTGCAAAAAACCCCAGGCGAGGCAGGAACACTGCACTGCTCTGGATAGCAAAACAGCAAAAGTCAGAATCCAAGATGCTGTCACTTGGAAGCAACTTTCATGGCACTGTGGCTTACTAGGACACAGAGTGCAAATAAGACTTTGGTCTTTGGTACAAAATCTCTTCATTCTCATCAACACACACTGAAAACTGAAGGGGCCTGGGTCCTGTACTTTTCATGGAAGGCTTTGAGAATGGGCACCAGGTTTGTAAAAGCTGGGCGGAATGAAGCTTCTGATTCCCAACAGTTTTTCATCAGACGATAAATCTGTGGGGAAAGGCACAGATTTAGAACACAAAAGGCACACGCAATACAAAAAAAGGAAAGGTAGTTCAGCAAATACTATGTGGCATAGCTTTGCCGGTAAATCTAAGCAGCTCTTCTCCCATCAATTTGTTTTCTAGATTCCAAGCTAGCTAAAGAAAAGGAAAATCACACATCAAATCAATATATGACAGAGAAGACACTGTCTCACAATTACACCGTTCTGTAATTTCTGCTCTAAAAGCCATCACTAATGGGTAAAATACTGATCATCAGGAGATACTAGATTTCTCTTAAACTTCCAAACATAGACTACTTGCAGCATTAACTGCTTCGGAATACAAAGCCTTTGTGGCTTGTGAGAATCCTATATATTCACATACAGTGGGGCAAAAAAGTATTTAGTCAGCCACCAATTGTGCAAGTTCTCCCACTTAAAAAGATGAGAGAGGCCTGTAATTGACATCATAGGTAGACCTCAACTATGAGAGACAAAATGAGAAAACAAATCCAGACAATCACATTGTCTGATTCGGAAAGAATTTATTTGCAAATTATGGTGGAAAATAAGTATTTGGTCAATATCAAAAGTTCATCTCAAAACTTTCTTATATATCCTTTGTTGGCAATGACAGAGGTCAAACGTTTTCTGTAAGTCTTCACAAGGTTGGCACACACTGTTGCTGGTATGTTGGCCCATTCCTCCATGCAGATCTCCTCTAGAGCAGTGATGTTTTGGGGCTGTCGCTGGGCAACACGGACTTTCAACTCCCTCCAAAGGTTTTCTATGGGGTTGAGATCTGGAGACTGGCTAGGCCACTCCAGGACCTTGAAATGCTTCTTACGAAGCCACTCCTTCGTTGCCCAGGCGGTGTGTTTGGGATCATTGTCATGCTGAAAGACCCAGCCACGTTTCATCTTCAATGCCCTTGCTGATGGAAGGAGGTTTGCACTCAAAATCTCACGATACATGGCCCCATTCATTCTTTCCTGTACACGGAACAGTCGTCCTGGTCCCTTTGCAGAGAAACAGCCCCAAAGCATGATGTTGCCACCCCCATGCTTCACAGTAGGTATGGTGTTCTTTGGATGCAACTCAGCATTCTCTCTCCTCCAAACACGACGAGTTGTATTTCTACCAAACAGTTCTACTTTGGTTTCATCTGACCATATGACATTCTCCCAATCCTCTTCTGGATCATCCAAATGCTCTCTAGCAAACTTCAGACGGGCCCGGACATGTACTGGCTTAAGCAGGGGGACACGTCTGGCACTGCAGGATCTGAGTCCCTGGCGGCGTAGTGTGTTACTGATGGTAGCCTTTGTTACGTTGGTCCCAGCTCTCTGCAGGTCATTCACTAGGTCCCCCCGTGTGGTTCTGGGATTTTTGCTCACCGTTCTTGTGATCATTTTGACCCCACGGGGTGAGATCTTGCGTGGAGCCCCAGATCGAGGGAGATTATCAGTGGTCTTGTATGTCTTCCATTTTCTAATTATTGCTCCCACAGTTGATTTCTTCACACCAAGCTGCTTGCCTATTGCAGATTCAGTCTTCCCAGCCTGGTGCAGGTCTACAATTTTGTTTCTGGTGTCCTTCAACAGCTCTTTGGTCTTCACCATAGTGGAGTTTGGAGTGTGACTTTTTGAGGTTGTGGACAGGTGTCTTTTATACTGATAACAAGTTCAAACAGGTGCCATTAATGCAGGTAATGAGTGGAGGACAGAGGAGCCTCTTAAAGAAGAAGTTACAGGTCTGTGAGAGCCAGAAATCTTGCTTGTTTGTAGGTGACCAAATACTTATTTTCCACTATAATTTGCAAATAAATTCTTTCTGAATCAGACAATGTGATTGTCTGGATTTGTTTTCTCATTTTGTCTCTCATAGTTGAGGTCTACCTATGATGTCAATTACAGGCCTCTCTCATCTTTTTAAGTGGGAGAACTTGCACAATTGGTGGCTGACTAAATACTTTTTTGCCCCACTGTACTTGTTTATAGAAAATTGAGATATATTTAACATGAAGGCCTTAATCCTTAGGAATTGTTTTTATTTGTATCAGGAAGCACCCTCAAATCAGACCTTCTGATGGAGTGGTGACATGCTCAGATATTGGCTAATATTAAAAATCACTGGAAGACTTACCTGGATTGTGCCGTTATTATTTGTGCAGGAATATGAAAATAAGAATGCAGTGCAATACCATTTACCTGGGATTAAGACCCACTGAATCAATGGGACTTCTAACTAGGTAAGTACAGAATTGCATAGTAAGTAATGCAGCATTACTTGCTGAAACTAAAAAGGCTGTAGCAAGGGCATTTATAGAATACTCTTAACATGTTTATAAATCATCATCATTGGCGATCACTCGTAGCCGAGTAAGATTGTCTTCCAAAGGTAAAATTTTAACAGTGGATCCGTAAGTGGCTATAAAGGCCAATTCTGGATCCGCACAACCTCCCACAATGAGGGCATAGGTTTCCGGGTGGGAGACGGTCATGATGAGGGTTTGCCTGACGTGCCTTCCTTTTAGCTCTTTTCTCCCTTTCGCCCTGTACTTGTGCTTCTTCAAAGTCCATAGCACCATTAATAAAGTATCACAGACGTTTCTTTTGCTTACTACTATATATCATTATCTTCTAAAATGCATCCCTGGCACTAGCAACTGATCCTTTATCTATTTAAATATTAACCAACAATCCTGATCCCATATTTAGCTATCAAACATGAATTAGCATTACTTACTGTTCATTACTTTTGACTATTTAAGCTTAGAATGGGAAGTGTCCTAGAGTAATTCATGATTCCATAATTTCCGATAATACACTGTTTTCTAACCCTTTAGCAGATGTCACAAAGATGAGAAACATAGTTATCTTAATTCTGTTTGGGAGCTCTGGATGCAGCAAAATATCGAGATCCCTAGACTGCAACTTCTACAACAAAAAGGCAATCAAAGACAAAGGAGAACAGACTCACCTCACAAGGGCAGTCTTTTGGACTGGGCAGCCTTTTCTCTCTGTCCAACAGCTCTATAAGCCGCAGCACTGTCATCTGACCCTGAGTCATTCCAATCATCTCAATAAATCTCTAAAGCAATATGGGGAAATCCATCAGTGTTTTCACTCGGAAACAGGAAGATGCCACATGCCAAAACTTCCTCTTTCTTCAAAAGGCTTTACAATGAACTTGTACACCATTTTTCTCAGAGGCAGCAGAGGCTGGTTTGAGAAAAATCGTTTCAGAAAAATAATTATACTTTAATGCTGAACAATGGAGCATTCAGTTAGTCAGAAGGATCTAAAAGCATACCGAGATAATGTTGTACCACGCTATACATTCCATGGGAACTGAACAATTTATGCAATAGCACTGTGCTGACAGCCATTATCCCCTAGGCCAGCATGGACTACAGCATCCTAGACAACGGACTACAACTAAAACAGCAGAGGCAGTCCTCTGAAGTACAGACACTGTAATAGACAACCTTTTTGGGCCAGGAATACATTTAGAATTTTGAAAGCATGTGGTGGGTGCATTTACAAAATGGCTATTGGGGCAGCCTATCCAGGTACAAACATCCATTTAGCAGAAAGCAAATGAGCTCTCAAAATGTTATTTACAGTTCCAAAAAGGTTTAAAGGTACTGCTGTTAAATATAATGCTAGAATCTGATGCTTCACTTTATTTTTTATTCTTTTTTTTAAATCAGAAGGAGCTAATGGGTACCTAGGAAGGTGCCAGAGAACATGGGGACTATGCTGTCTATGGCTGAGTCACCTAAATGCATCAAAGCAACAGTTATACTGAACTTTTTGACTTGTTCCCATTGCTGCTAAGTAAAGGTTATGAATAATAATTTCACTCACTGCTGGAGGGCTCTGACTCGAATCACACCGTGTCAACAGTTCATATAAAGTCACTCCAAAAGACCAGACATCAGAAGCATAGTAGAATTTGCATTCCTTGAGGCATTCCACAGCATACCTGTGTAAACAGCAAGGAAGAGCTGACAAACTGCACCTTAATTAGAGCAAAGTTCATCTAGCTCCCTTTTTATTATCCAACAGCAGTCAAATGGCTTTGAAAATTGCCAAACAAGACATTTACAACTGACTTTTTATATACTGTAAGACTGCAATCCTTCTTTTCCAAAGCACTCTTCTATATAAAAAGGTAAAGGTTCCCCCCGCACATTTGTGCAGTCGTGTCCGACTCTAGGGGCCGGTGCTCAGCTCCGTTTGTTAGCCGAAGAGCCAGCGTTGTCCGAAGACGCTTCCACGGTAATGTGGCTGGCATGACGCAAGTGGAACGCTGTTACCTCCCCACCGAAGTGGTACCTATTCATCTACTTGCATTTGCATGCTTTCAAATTGCTAGGTTGGCAAGAGCTGGGGTGAGTGCGGGAGCTCACTCCGTCACATGGGGCTAGGGATTCGAACCTCTGAACTTGCAATCTTCTGATCGACAAGCCTGGCGTCTTACCTGCTGAGCCACCATGCCTATATATATATATATATATATATACATATATATATATATATATATATATATATATATATATATACACACACACATACACACACACACACACACACACACATACATACATACACACACACACACACACACACATACACATACTCTTCTATATATATACTCTTCTATATAAAAGCATGCAATTATCACCATTCACTTGTTACTGAAAACAAAATAGTCAATCACTTCCAGAAAAGCTGGGAACATTAACCCCCCCCCCAAAGAGTATCAGAGTTGAAGGGCATTGAATTCTGTTTGAAATCTTCGTTTTAGATTTTACCTTTGCCCTCTCAGTATAAACAGGAAGAAACTGTTTTAAGGCTACTACCTTTTCTCCATGATTATGATTAAGATTTTGCTTTCTACATGGTATAGTGCCCGTATGAATGAGTTACAATGCAGTCAGATCTCTCAAGTATCTAAAATCCATAAAGTATTGCAATTGTTTACGCACCAGAAGACGGGGCTGTCTCCATCTTCACAGACACGGTAATATTCATGTCCTTCGGGGATGGCTTTGGCAAGACCAAAGTCTCCAATCTTTACTACATTCTCATTCTCTAGGAGCACATTTCTAGCTGCTAGATCTCTATGGATGTAGTGCAAGGAGTGGAGATAAGCCATTCCCTGCAAAGAAAATAGGGTTACCTTGCATTCTGCAATCAAAGAGGCCAAAGCAATCAGTAGCTATGTCTAGACCCAAAGGTAGTGCTAGCAATCCTGAATTTCACGTACCCATTCCATTTATAAAAATAAAATACTTCCCCAGCACTAAGGAACAATTACATAAACACCTCTCTCTATCCTGCTTTAGCTACAAGAATCAATTCCTCTTTCAGAACAGGAACTATGACCCAAGAAAAAGGCATCCCCTCAGTCAAGAACCACACAAATTTTGTATCTAACACTGAAACAACTTTACCTGACAAATCTGCTGGGCAAAGAGGAGAATGTGGGCCAAGCTTACATTGTGCTTGGGAAGATAATCCCTCAGGCTTCCCAGAGGCACATATTCCATGATAAGCTGCACAATCTTTTCCCCTGGAATTGAAAAATGCAAGAAATATTGGCTTAAAAGAAGTGTCATTGCTTGCCCTAATTTACTTGGTCTTTAAAACTCCTGGCATAAAAAAAGCACACATACAGGGCCTGCAGTCCACATTTGATCCTCAGGTATCTTTTGTGCAGTTCATCAGGCCCACTTGCCATACCCATTTCTCCCCCCTGCTGATTTTGCATACTTTCTCTTGCCACATTAATGGAACCTGTCCTGCTGCCAATGTAGCTGACACACTCCAGAGAACCTATAATAAGTTGGCAGATTCAGCAACTGTCTTTCTGAGTATGGATACTGAAGTGTTTTGAAGAGCACCCAGAAGGTCAAATGTTCAATGGTCTACAGCTAGGCTGCTGAGTTTAATTGAATTTATAATCTCAGAGGTAATGTGCTTCTGGAAGGATGGCAGAAACGAAGCAGAGTCCTGCCTGGCCTACAAATAAGTTGAAAGATCTTACTGTAGAAGTCACGTAAGAGTACATAGATGACCTAGCTAATAGCGGAGGAGAAACAGTGGAATAAGTATATAGGCTGGTTGAAGGAGAAACTATAACCTGAGTGAGGGTGAGAACAAATGGCTAAATAAATGAGAAAAAAAAGACAGAGTGCATGCAGGGACCATTGTGGAAGTAGCATGCGTATGCTAAGTTAGCCACCATCTTGCTCCTGTGGGATCAACTTAGCAGATTCCATACCTTGCTCGCTGCAGCAGCCTTTGTATTTTACAATATTCTCATGGTAGAGTGTCTTCAAGATCTCAATCTCCTTTTTCCAACTAGTCAAGAGCTGCTGGCTGCAACCTGATTTCAATGATTTCACTGCTACCATCTCACCAGTGCCATCATTGGCGGGATCATAACAATACAGGCTCACTTTACCAAAGTGGCCCTAATAGAATGAGAGAGAAAAAAACAAGATAAGAGGATTTTGAATTTCAAAAGCCAAATGTCCTTAACTATATTTCTTTGGGAACATTCACTGCAACTGTCTGGATGTACAGAACTTTTTTCAGAAGGAGAACTAATCTCAATAATGTTCTCAAAACAATCCCCTGCTACATACAAGTCAAGGAGTAATGCTTGTCCAGTATTTCACTCAATGTTGTTGATATGCTGTGAAAACCAAATAATGACTTTCATAATCAAGTCTGAATGATTATCTTTCTCCATTCTTGAATCTTTCTATGACTGAAACTAATCTTCTCTATTTGTGTAGCTGGATACTTAAGCAGAATAGGCTTCTCTCACGGTTCAATCACCAAGGTAAGATCATTATATGAAATTAGCAAAACTATGGAGCAAATGTTGAATTGAAGCAAAGGGGAAAGGACATCTGAATGGACGTGTTGCACATCTGTTCTAAGCAAGATATTTTATGGCTTGTTAAAGGCAAAAGGAGAAGGGGACGGCAGAGGATGAGATGGTTAGATAGCATGTAATGAACATGAATTTGAGTAAACTCCGGGAGACAGTGGAGGACAGGAAGGCCTGGCGTGCTATGGTCCATGAGGTCATGAAGAGTCGGACACGACTAAACAACTGAACAACAACAACAACAAAAAATGAAAATAGAGTTTCAGGTTCAAAACAGGCAGGTTGAATAATGGTTTTGGAAACTACAGTTCGGCATGATAACTAAAGTAACAACATTATGGTTTGTGATTAACAAGTAAAAAAAAAAAGCCAGAATTTGTAGTGGGTTTGTGAACTACAGGTCAGCTTCGTGTCCAATGAACTGTAATTACAACTGCTTCACTGCTTCCAGAGAGATCTAGTCCTATAAGATAAGACCACAGTAAAACCTCATTTGAAGAGATTAACTGTTGGTGGGAGGTGTCTATTATGCTCCAGAATACAGTAAAGCAAAGGATACATCATTGTGGCAATACAAATGACACCAATTACATCATTTGCATCTTTGCATCATTGGTGTGATGACATCATTGCATAAATGGCAAAAATTGATTCAAATGATGTAATTTGCATCATTCACAATTACATCCTTTGGGAAACTATGGCATTACCTGTACACAAATAATGTAAATTGTGACAGAATTTGGCCCATTGATGCAAAGTCCATTGCACTGAGATCTGTACAACTGAGATTTCACTGTACTGAACTAGACAAAAAAATATTAAGCACCCAAGCAGCTCTAAACCATGTCTTACTAGAGTGCTGGGAAATAAAACTGTGGCTTGTTTCTAAACAAGATTATCGGTAGCATCAGTGTTGCAAAATATCTCTCTTTTCACTTTTATGATGAGAAGATTTAGAAACCAACTCTATCCTGCATGTGATGGGAGAGCAGACTGAATCTGCCAATCAAACAAAGACAAGTATTCCATGATGCTATAATGCCTTAGCAGTAACTGCACATTCAATTTTAATATGACGGGGTGCTGTAATAAAAGAACCCTAAATATGTACATTTATAAATGTATAGCCCCATTCTTAACATTGCTCATATGACCACACTGATACAGTTGTAACTAACGCTGAGCGCAATCCCACTTCCCCGTTATATGTTCACTGAATACGTCTTTGTTTTATTGCTTCTTAAAAGATAGGAAACAATATGTCTGGTTCTCAAAATGGAGGTGTGCGAGACATTTGATCCTCAACATGCAGATAGAAAAAGTTAATTGCAGGAACAGATTTAAAAAATCACAAAGGGATTTGAACCATCTGTTTCAGCTCTTACTTTTTAAGAACAGAGGAAGAAAATAAGTTGTTATTCCTAACAAAGGCAATTTACCTCACCCAGATCTCGAATCTTTTTCAGGTAGCGCTTCTGAAAGACAGTAGGGTCTGATATAAGGAATGCAGGATTCACAGAGCTAATGTCGAGAGGGTCTGGAAAAACAAGAAGGAAGATGTAGAGGATGTACAATGGCTAGAAGGGAAGAAACTTGACTTACAAAGTACTACATGCTCTCAGGAAGCCTACACCATACATATCAGAAGTGACTTTTATTGGAGTTTAGTACTGAAGGATTAAATTTTCATAGCCTCGTAACTTTCTATTCTCTCCTTGACCCAAACAAATTTCTAGGTTAGCCTAAATGCTGTACAATCTCTTTCTTCTAGTTTCTGTTGTTTTAGGGCTAACATCTATTTTTTTCCCCACTGGTATTGCAATTTAAGCAGTTGTCACCAGGTCACAAACTGAGTCTCTGCTTATCCTCATTGCATCTTAATCGAGCCTGCTTTACAGTTGGCCTCTTGTATCCACTGTGACCCAAAAGGAAGTGAGAGAACACTATTATATTACACAAGACAGAGATTGCTCCCATTTTGCAGCCACTGGAGCACCCCCACCATGCTGCCAGAATTCAGTGACACATTTGTTCTTGTTTTAATGAACAAAGAAACAACATGTTTATACTGAGTTTCTGCAGTATATAATGCATCTATTTTTCCTTTTCAAAAATCACCTCCCCCAAACTGAGTGGAACCCCCCCCCCGAAGTTTGAGCCCACCTCCTCTGGGAATGCACTGTCATGAGCCCTATGGATTCCATTACTATTTAGCATGGCCCTGGGATGCAAAAAGGTTGCTGTCGTATGGCTACCAAAATGCTGTTGTCCAAGAGCCCTTTGGGATTCTTACTATGTGGCTGCAGTTGAGTGAGGTCTCGTAAGATAGTCCGGAAGGAGGGTCGCTCTCCAGGAGCATAGTTTAGGCACTGGCTGATTAGGGTAGCTAGTTCTTTGAAGGATGGCTCTGGAAGATGGTGCTTTTTCTCATAAAAACGCTCTTTCTGCAGGAAAAATAGAGGCTTATGGTTGAAGGGTTCCATATTGCCAAATGAAATCACGTTATACATAGAGAATCCACTGACATTTCTTTTGTAATAAGGTATCTCTGGTCTTCACTGTATGCCAACCGGCTTTAAAATGGGATCTAGATGCCTAATCACTACAGCTAGGTCTTAAAAGTGGCCATAAAAATCTGCCGGCTATCTAGTCCAGGAATCCTACTTCTCTCACTCCTCTTTCCATTATTTCAGTTCCTGAACAAAATCACTGCATTATAAGAACACCTTAGGAAGCTACTCCATTCCTATTAAATTACCTGAAAATGGGTGCAAATTAAGTGATGTTATTGTTGCTCAGTCACTTCTGACTTTTCAAGATCCAACGAACATAATTTCTCCAGGACAGTCTGTCAGTAGCTGATTTTTTAATTTCTTCTAAGCTCATGATTGTGCCATCAATGGCTGTACCTAGCCACCTTGTCCTCTGCCAGTCTCTCTTGGGATTGCCTTCAGTTTTTCAAGCATCAGGTTCTTCTCCAATGATTCTTGTCTTTGCATTACGTGCCCAAAATATTTAAGCTTTAGCTTCATTATCAGTGCTTCTCTATGCAGTCTAGTACTGAATAATTTGTTCTTTTTGCAGTCCAAGATAGTTTCAACAATTTTCTCCAGCACCATTATTCAAAGGCATTAATTTTTCTTTGTTCAGCCTTTCTGATGGTCAAGTTTTCATAGATACATGTTACAACGGAGAAAACTATGGCCTTGACAATATGGCCTGTGACATCAGAGTAACGTATCTGCACTTTAATATTTTGTCTAGCTTTGCCATACTCTTTCTCCAAAGTAGCAGATGTTTCTTTATTTCATGGCTACAGTCACTATCCTTGTAAATTTTTGAGTCTAAGAAGATAAAGTCTGTTAGTACTTCAACTTCTCTGGCATTAAACTGGGATTTCCTGCTGACATAAACTTGGTTTTTTATTACTGGTTTTTTATTACACTGTTTTTTTATTGTGCACTTTCATCTTCAACAAGATATTCCTTAAGTCTTCCATCACTTTCAACCATCAAAGTGGTATCATCAGCATATCTGAGGCTGCTGAAACTTCCCAGCAATTTTAATTCAAATTTCTATTTCTCTTTATTCTGCATTACTTCTGCCTAATAGCTACAACATATTTAAAGCAGCAATCCTACATCCTTTATCTGGAAATATGTTCAGTGGAACTCAGTGGAATATTTCTGTGTAGACAGTTCTATTCAAACACTTTAATTTCACTAATCTTACAAGGTAGAGTAGATCTTTCTGTATTTGTAGATGAAATTGTGAGAATAAGTCACTATCTAACGTTACTTATTTTTCAATGGTGATGTGCATTTTTTAGGGTTTAAAGTGTAATTTTTATATGCTTCTCATATCAAAATGAATCCACACCCGCAGATCTTTCTGGCTTCCAACCATAATATATTAGTTCCATAGCTAATATACAGTATTGTATGTATTCTTATCACAGAATGTATTATTTAATGCAATAGTCTAGACTTTAGTTATGCATTTACAAACAAATTTATCTAGCCTAATAGCAGAGCAGCCCAATATTCCTACAGAAGATGTTTTCAGTCGTGCCACTCTTCTTGGGCTGGGACTAGGCCCCCCCCGTTCTGTAAGAAACCTACCCCAAAGTATGCAGCAATATAATGGTACTGCAAAAGAAAAGCAGAAGGAGAGGCTACCTCAGAAGGAGTGCGTTCTTTCAGTGGCACATCTGCATCAAAACATATTTCCAGCAGTGTGGTCCCAAAGCTCCATTTGTCAGCTGCTGTGCTAAGGTTGCCTACATCTTTGACACACTCTGGAGAAATCCACGGGATCCGATCAACTCGTTCTTTACAAGTAGAGAAAGAAATCAAGGATTAGGGACTGCTGCACAGAGAACAGAGAAATAAACAGAGACAAGATGCAAAACCTGGTACACATATTGATCACAGTCAAGTTAAGAAAGGTAGTTCAAATATTTACTCAGACAGTGACATGCAGGCAGTTTCATGTAGGCCTCCTTTGCATGTAATATGCAATGTGAGCATGAAGGACTGTCTATAATTCTTCCCCTGTAAAAATGTGGGCATAAAAAGTGCTGGAACTTGATTTTCTATAAGTATGGTCCCCTTTAAACAAACCAGCAAACAAAGGTATCCCTCCTTAAATAATCCATGCTACTTTTAAAGATGGAATTACTGAGTTGCTGGCAAGGGCTGGGGTCTGTTGAATCATTTCACCAGCAGAGAAAATAACTTTGCACTCATAAAACTTTATAGCAGGTTGGGTACCCAAAGGCTATCCTTAATTCTTTGGAAGGCCATAAAACAAATGGGGTCACAATATATATTGGGGTGGGTAGGGGAACTAGGTTTCTGAGTTGGAGTTTGGTGGTTTTCTTTATTTTTCAATTATTATATGTATATTTTAGGGCTTTGATTTTTATCACTGCCCACTTCAAAATGATAGGAAAATCTCTCAACAATTCTCACCAATGTTGGTCAGAGACAGTTTTGAGGGCCACAAAAATGGGACTCAGACATTGCTGGTTGCCCATCTCTGCTTTATGGTATTGGCTGACCTGACTCAGGCAGCAAAGAGAGATGGCCTTCTCCCCAAAGTAGGGCTTTCACCTATATCTCCCATGGTGGTGAATGTCTGTTTCAACTGTACATAAGAGGGTCATATGATAAAATGTTTTTCCATAGAAAAACTATTTAATGCTCATAGAAACTAGCATGGTAGGAAGGAGGTCAAATTAGAAAACATTAAAGAAGTATAATCTAACTCATGGTTCACGACCACAGGGATATTTTCCAAGGACAATATTGTTAACATGAATGAGAGGTTGTGCTAAAAATGTTCCTGAAGGGCTATGCCCTATGAGAAACTAGCTGTCGGGCCCACACCAAGAACGACTCCGAGTCAGTGCATTCCAACTCTAGTCCTTTATTATTCTCACCGTGTAGACAGAATCTTGCCAGACTAAAGCTATCCTAACTATCCTAAGGGGAAATAACCTGGGAGAGTCTAGGGTGGGGCTACTCTGACTCTCTTTGACTCCCTGCCAAGACTCTCTAAACTGCGAGACCGCTTATCTGCTTGGAATGTGCTCTCTCCTTCCTGAGAACCAGCGGCAGCCTCGAAATCCACCACATTAGCTAAGATACTATAAAATCAATACAGACTTTTCTAATGCTCACTTTGGCTTTGCAGAAGATTGGGAATGCACCACAGAGTCCCTTTGAAGCCAACTTTGCTCCTGATAGAATAAGGCAGTTACTATCACTACAAATACAAGATCATCTATTAAAAATACTTGTCCAAAAAGGTCCAATGCATTCAAGCACTCACACCATACAATAGCATAGGAAAAACATTTATACTGATTCCCCCTACTGATCTGATATGCTTTCACAGCATTGTTCCATTCAACCTTGCTATATAATATATTCAGCTTGATCACCTCTACGCACCCCCAATGGCCACAAATGTGAAGAGGAAACTAGTTTCCAAATATTAATGGTTTACCTTCTCGGGAGAGCACAGTGAAGCTGACTCCTGGGTCACTGAGCTTAATGAAGGGGAGCGAGCCATCTTCCAAACCTTTCCTGGCCAACAGGATGTTTTTGGCGCACACATTGCCATGCACTAGGCTTTTATCTTCCTACATAAACAAACACAATGGTAGATTGAGAAATACTGTATCTGGTGAGTGTCAGGGGGAAAACAAATTCTGCTCCTTAGAAAAAAGAAGAGTGAGCTTCCATCTCTAGCTTCCTGTTTAAGCAAATTCGGTCTTTCGTGCATTATGCCTCAGTTTCCTCAAAAGACAGCTAAGTGTTAAATAGAAAGTTTACTAGTTCAATAAACAAAGAACACATGTAGAATTTCTTAACATAAACTCCCTGTAACCACATCATTTATTTGTCACATTTATAAACTACCCAACTCATTAAGACTATGAGCAGCATACAACTTGGATTGAGTTAGATCTTTTTACTATTCTTGCCTCTTGGATTTTAATCTTGTTTTATAATTTAGTATTTTTATATTGTATGTATATTTTATGTCTCTTGTTTTTATTATCTTGTTGTAAACTGCCCAGAGTCCCTCCGGTGGAGGGAGATAGGCGGTGATAGAAGTTTGATTAATAAATAAATAAATAAATAAACTTAAAAGCAACATTCAATACAATAAAAAGTGAAAGGAGGTAAAAAAAATGGGAGGGGAGGAAACACTAACACACTGATAACCCACCCCCCTTCAAGGGCACATACTATTTATTATTTATTTATTTATTATTTATTTATTTTCTATCCCGCCTTTATTATTTTTATAAATAGGTGGCAAACATACCTCATACTCCTTCCTCCTCCTATTTTCCCCACAACCACCACCGTGTGAGGGGAGTTGGGCTGAGAGAACTGGCTGGCCCAAGGTCACCCAGCCGGCTTTCATGCCTAAGGCGGGACTAGAACTCTCAGTCTCCTGGTTTCTAGCCCAGCACCTTAACCACTAGACCAAACTGGCTCTCTTTATTTAGCACCTGGGGAAGGAGCCAGGCCTTCAAGGATTGTTTAAAAGATAGGAGGGTTGGAGCAACTTGAACCTCTGGGGAAATACTGTTCCAGAGAGCAGGTGCTACAACAGGAAACGTGTACCACCTGAGTCCCATCAGATGACATTGTTTTAAGGGTGGTACCTGAAGTATGTCTACTCTGTCAGATCTTACTAGATGGGCAAAAACAACGGAAGGAAGGTGGTCCCAAAAATATTTAAGTCCTATTTACTGTCTATTCCTCTTCTTTTCTATACATCAGGGAAAATAATCTGTCCTACAACTGTTGCTCCCTTTTGGCTCTTCAAGCTGAGAATCACAGGCGCCCACATCTCAATTCTGTCCCTCAAGGCAGAATACCGCATCTCTGGAAACAAGGAGTTGCAGTCTTAAACTGTTTCTCAATGGATAACCACCTCCAGTTCCAATGATGCTTATTTTTCTTCTTATGAGACTTGAAGATTCTAGAGTGTACTTCTGACCTTTTTGTATCTCCCATGCTTGTTTCCAGCAGCATAACTTACAAAGCAGATGTAAACTATTTCACTGTTCATTCTTCACCCAAAAGAAATATAGTTCTTTGAACTCAGGGAAAGTTCTAATCAATATAGCCGTGCAACTTCAGATTTAATTCCAAAAAGATGCTTTGAAGTGCATGGATGTGTTTTGTGCATATGTAGAGTGTTTGTCCATAACCTTTAATGCAGTTGTGTCTTTTTCTGGAATCACAGGAGTATAAAGCACCTTTTTAGAATCAAATCCAAAGCACTGCATAGCCCTTCTGATCAATATCTATACCAAACTACAATTCCAAAGATTCCTGGAGTGAAGGACTGGCAATTGAAATGATATATAAGGAAGAGAATCCTACAATTGTTAAGAGGTCATTTGGGCCACTGTGCTCAGTGCAGGAATTTAAATTAAATCATCTCCAATATAAGCTTAGAATGGAGATCAGCCAAAATGACATCCAAACTTTTCAAGGAGATCCACCCACTGTAAATCCCCACCAAGAGACTTACTAGGTAACTCAGGGCACTAGCTAATTGTGTTGCAATAGTGAATTTCCAGCCTACTGTTATCCGCCCTTTGTTATTCCGCAAAAAAACATCCAGGGGTCCGTGCTCAATGAATTCTTCCACCATTATATCTGAAAAACAAACCAGAAAAAGGGGGTGAAATATGAAACAAACAAACAAACAAACAAAGGAATTAGCATCCTTGCTCTGTAGCAACAGGTGTAATATTGGCTACAAAACATGAGCAGAAATGGGAACGGGCTATTTTCACTGTTCTGACATACCTAAGATAGATCTAAGAGACGGGTGTACCTACTCAAAACTCAGGACCACATGTACCTGAAGCCTCTTTTTTGCAGCTTCCAGAACCACTTTTTCTCACCATTTTGAGACATAAAATAAGTCAAATCATTGATGTAAACTTAACAAAAACTTAACAATTGTTTAAAATTAAGAACTTCCTACTGTAAAAAAAAAAGGAGGAAAAAACAGCCCCACTCAGCACAATAATCCAGTTCCCTGTGGCGCCTCAATATCTCAGAAATATGAAGTGCACTCCTTGGCCATCAAAAAGTAGCCCACCCTAATCTAAAATAGCCCCAAAAGAAAGATGATCTATTAGGTAGGAATTGAAGATAAAGGACAACCATGTCAAGATACAATCGGGTAAGTGGTGTCAGTTTAACACCCTTTTTTGCTAGATACAAAAAGAGATAAAACAGTATTAAGCAAATAAGAATCAAAAGGGATCCAAGGATACAATCTTGAAGCTTGTGGGATAGTTGAGGAAGCAAGAGAAAGATATTTGAAATAAGCAGACAAGACAGGGATGAACCTTTCAAAGGATACAATTAATACTCACTCTCTGAACCCCATACACAAACTCCATGAACAAAGGCCAAGTGGATATGGGACACCTGGCTCATCAGGCTGGCTGTTTCAAAGAATGCCTGCAGAGAAGAAAGAAGAGGCATCACATCCAAGCCACCGGCCAAGGAACATAGCAGGGGCAGACTAATACAGCCAAAGGTTCCTATCCTAAACTACTAATTAGTTCTCAGCCTAATGCTGAAGAACAGGACACCTACTGCCATAAAACAATTATCTATCTATCTATCTATCTATCTATCTATCTATCTATCTAATTTAGCCACTGCCCATCTCCCCCTGAAAGAGGGGATTTCTTATTCACTATTTTGTTTTTCTCCACAAAAGAACAGTGGGTTCATTTTAGGAGCTTTACTAACTTTTTAAGAAATAAGAACAGCTTTGTATTGTCGAAGGCTTTCACGGCCGGAGTTCAATGGCTGTTGTGGGTCTTCCGGGCTGTGTGGCCGTGTTCTGGAAGTTGTGGTTCCTAACGTTTCGCCAGCATCTGTGGCCAGCATCTTCAGAGGGCAGGAGCACAGATAGATTTCACAGAGATTTTGCTTCTATCTGTGCTCCTGCCCTCTGAAGATGCTGGCCACAGATGCTGGCGAAACGTTAGGAACCACAACTTCCAGAACACGGCCACACAGCCCGGAAGACCCACAACAGCCAAAGAACAGCTTTCTCAACACGAGTCCTTGTTCAGGTGTATTTTCATTCCTCTTGCTTATTTTTAAAATGGTATTATATATCATTTATAGACAGTGTTACTGTTCAAATATGGGGGAATGCCGGTAAGAAACAATTTTGAAATTAAATAATCAAACGTTACTGTTGGTTTAGTTAAAGATGAGATATATCTTAAGAACGTAGAACTTGTTTTCCACCACTGGCCTGTATTAAGCTGCCAACTGAAAAATACGTGAGTGATATCAGCACCACCACAAGGAAGGCTGCTGCTCAGCAGTTGTCTCATGACAACAAGCTGCATCAAAACCAAAGGCCTGTATCAGGCAGGGTCTTGTTTCCCACACTGCCCAACCATCTGCCTATGGTAAACCTACAATAGGACATACAACCCTTTCCTGTTATTGCTTATTGGCAATCAGAAATATGGTGTTTTTTTTAAACCTGGAGGTGATACATGGTCATCATTGCCAACAGTCTCTGGAGCAAGCTCATCATTACTCTTCAGTAGATAGCAGATAAAAAGATAGAATACTATACTCCAAGAATTGCTAATGTTCCCTTCCAAACATATGTTTCTGTATGTCTACTCACCAGAGCAATGTCCCTATGGCTTGGGTCCAACATCTTGAGCACTACATGCATCTCACGGCTATTGTTATTCTGCTCAGTAGAAAAATACTCGGTCTCATCATCACTGTTGACCCCACCACATACATGGAGTACGCCATCATAAATGTTGGTGCATGTTCCTTGTCCCAAGTGTGCTCTCTGATGGAGAACAATATACCAGTGTTAGTTAAACCACTTTCCTTTACAACACAGAAACTACTTAATCCTTTAATTCCACACAGAGCCACGAACTGGATTCATAATTATTTGAAAATCAATAAATTCAAAATCCTACCTGTGTCTGCCAAAGGTGAAAAAAGAAGACAGTAATCCCCATTGTCAGGCATTTATCTTGCTTTACTCAAATAAAGTATACTTTCAATCCCCCAGGAAAACCAAGTTGGATCTATTAGTAGCTGTTAAGCCATGAGTAGCTTCTAAGCCATTAGTTGGTATTACTTTTGAAACTGGCAGAGAAAGCTAGATCCTTTTTGGCTGATACCCTTACAAACCTAACCTTTCATCTTCCTATGTATACAAGCCAACTCTGCTGACCTGGGTAATCTCATTCTTCCGAATCTGATGAAAGCTCAGCTGAGTCAAATTCAGAATCTGTCTTGTGCTGTCCTTCACTTTTCGTGTGATGAGCAGGTCTGAGACCTCTGCAGAACACAAATAGTCCAAAAGTTCTGATCAGAGAAATTACACTAAAACAGTAGCACAGAACCTGAACGTTTATAAGGAAACATTTAGCAATATTATTCATTCCCAGAAAATAATTAGCATCCATAAACAATTGTTTAATGCTACCAGGGAAAGTAGGTTTCCCTAGAAACTGCACTTAATAAGTTTAAAAATGTATTATATAGATGTTTTACAAGTTGTTCCAGAAATGAATTCAACCAACAATTCTTCCTGAAACTCACTATTTATGTCAACACCTTCATACCCAATAGTACATCTCACTTGATACCAGTTCTGGGAATTAGCAACCTCGCCCTCCCTCATAGCATATGTGCTTGCCAAGGTAATCCAGACCTCTTCAAAGTTTCTCCTCCAACCGCCATTGCAAATGAAGCTACGGGGGGGGGGGGGGGGGAGAGTCTACAAGGGAGTTGACTTGCTCAGACTTGGGATCATGCCTGTGGAATGCCCTTCCCAGGAGGTACATCTCGTATTCATGCTGGTGCCTTCTCAGAGCCCAAGTAAGCATGCCTCTTCTCCCAGATAATAATACAGTTTTTTATCATTTAGATTTAATTTTAAATGCCTGCATTACAAAGCAATAGTAGCTATTATAATGTTATGTATTTATATTTTCATTCTTTTTCTTCTTGTGTTCTTTACTCTTATAATTATTCATTTTATTTATTTATTTATCACTATTTTATAGCCGCCTATCTCACATAGTGACTCTGGAAAGTGTACATAATAAAACAATCAAAATACATAAAAACCATAAAACCACCAATTTAAATTAAAAAAATAAAAACAGAATAAAAAATAGAATGGTGGCAAAACATACAAAGAATGCATTCAGTTAGCTGTCATGTAGCCATCTACTGAGAGCCAGTTTGGTGCAGTGGTTAAGGCACCAGGCTAGAAACTAGGAGACTGTGAGTTCTAGTCCAACCTTAGGCATGAAAGCCGGCTGGGTGACTTTGGGCCAGTCACTCTCTCTCAGCCCTAGGAAGGAGGCAATGGCAAACCACTTCCGAAAAACTTGCCAAGAAAACTGCAGGGACTAGTCCAGGCAGTCGCCAAGGATCGGACACGATTGAATGGGGGGGGGGGGAAGCCATCTAGCAGGCTCCACTCTATCATGGGATCCCCTGGCTAGTTGACAGAACCAGGTTTTAAGGGCCTTCCTTCCTTCCTTCCTTCCTTCCTTTTCTTTATATCTTTCTTTATGCAAATCCTACCCAGCCAGCTTTTGTATTAAATCATCATAAAAAAAACACACAAACACACAAATATAATCTGTGATATTTTCTTAGAACAATTGACCACAATAGTCATGTTGGATGGGGAAGGAACAGGCTTCTGACATGGCGTTTGCCAACTTTCCCCCCTCTGTCTCATTCCAGGAATGCCTTCCCTAAGATAGTTAATAAAAATGGCCCTGAAAAGGGAAAATCACAATATAATTGGAACAAGTTTATGACATGCTCTTTGCCCAACCGCCTACCTCCTCTCCTAAGATCCTTCCCAATGGGCCAGTTACTATTTTAAAGAGCTCTGTAAGTCCCCTAGAGAACCATTTTGGGCAGATCAACAAACAAACAGCAAAACATCTGAAATAAACCACAGCACAAACTTATATTAAAAAAAGAATACACACATGTGACTCTCCTATGAAATAGGAATAAAAGGGCAGAGAAAACTGTATTACAAAGAAGAAGAGGCCTTCTATGCCACTTGCCTGTGGAACACAGATGCTTCCTTATTATGAGACTTCAAAGCAAGAAAGAAGAGAGGCAATTCTTCCTACGTACTCACACAAAGATAATAAATAGCAGCTTCTGCCTGAATACAGGAACAGTAGCTTCTGTAAACCATAGCTATGAAACCACGATACAAACATAATTTCCTCCTGAATTTGGTATTTTTAGCTAGAGTTCATAGAAATTATTTTTCGAGAAATGAGAAACTGTATTTAAAAATGATCTAAAACCAGCAGCTTTACTTTCCTCCTTTCATGCACAAACGACAGCAGCAGCACCCTGGACTGAGATTACATTTTCTTGGTTTATAAAGTATTTGCCTAAATCAAGGCAAATACGGTTACACATGCTAAAGGTTTAAATTTATACTGAATCCACAAAAAAGGACAACATACTATAGCTGCTATGTCCACTGCTATCCAAAATACTCTGTCTTTTTTTATTATGAATTTTATTAAGTTTAAAGAGAAAGATAAAAGCTACGAAAAAACAAAAAACTACAAAAAAAGAGAAGAAAAACTAAAAAAGTGTGAAAACACAAAAGAATTTTTTTTTTACATTACAGAAAGATGTGACTTCCGACTTTTAACAGCAAGGATATACAAAAATTTTCCATAATCAATCTCTTACTCTATATTAAACCAAAATCACATTATTGCTATAAATCATTCCCCTTTAGCACATTATAAAAATCACCAAGTGCAGTTACTCCCTCCCCTTATATTAAAATAAAGAAATATATATATAAACCTCCTAAACAACTTCCCCCCCCCCAAAAAAAATAACACTTATTTAATTATTCCCTTCATACTACTATTCTATACATTTCGGTCTACTATAATAAAAGTCAAACTAAAAAGCACATAAATTGTCTGCCATTATACTAAATAATACAACAGTTTTAATAATCTTAATCTTAATAAACCCAAAAAAGAAAAGCAATTCGAAACAATGGCCTTTAATCAAATTCTTAGAACCATCCAAATAAATATTTTTAATTTTATTTATTTATTTATTTATTTATGTTTCAATTTATATACCGCTCCATCTCCCCGCATTAATACCCTAATAATCTTAATCCATATCCTTAAAGACAAATAACATCAGTCAAATCCTAAAAGCAGTCCAGATAAACATTATTTAACCCATATCCCACTTCAAAATAAACCAAAGCATTTACGTATCCCCACAATGTGCACAGAGCTTTTCTCTTGAAAAAAAATCAAACAGCCCAACTGCCCCCCTCAAAAATTCCAACTTCTCTTCAGAAAACCTCCCATACATAATGACCCCTTCTTTTTCATAACATTTCACCAAAAAGTCAATTTTACTTATTGCTTGCAGATCCCTCTCCATTGAATTTCTCCAACTCCACTATCCAATCTTCATCCAGCATCTCAACAGAAATCCCAATCTCATTCTTAGAAGAAACATTTCTATCACTGTTGAATTCCTCAATT
Source organism: Charina bottae (assembly GCA_023362775.1). NCBI lineage: Eukaryota > Metazoa > Chordata > Lepidosauria > Squamata > Charinaidae > Charina > Charina bottae. Next base: position 10,514,891 of record JALMGJ010000021.1, on the reverse strand, counting down.
TCATCCACTATATCCCCAACCAGATGACAAATTTTATTTTAAAACTCATATTTTCCACAATGTCCTGAATGTCTTGTATAAAAACTTGATAGGAGTCAGAAAGAATCTGTTTAAAATCTTGATGGAAGTCAGAAAAAAATCTGTTTAAAATCCTCCATCTCAAGCAATAGATTATGGCGCCCCCTAGGAGCTTAACCAGCAAAAGTTTTTAGCGAAAGTTTTTTATTTTAAGATATGAAAACGTTCTGAAGTATGTTTACACAAAGTGAAAGTGAGATAAACAGACAGTTCCCAAGGGAAAGTAGAAACAGAAAGTTGAAGGTTTAAATCAGGCGATTCAACATGTAGGAAAATGCTAATATCTTCAAATTTAATACAAAAATAATAACAGGAAGACAATTGTTTACTCTCAATCCACCTTTATATTTGGAAGGGAAATGAATTCCAAAACTTAAAAAAGAATTTAAAAAAAAAGTAATCCCAAAAATAACAATAAGCACCAAGACTGCCCGCTTCTCCTTGCTGTAGAAAGCTTCTCTTAGGGTACGCATACTTAAAAAACCCCATAAATTTGGTGATTTAGAAATGGGGTGGCCGGTCTTCGTGTCCCTTTAAGGCTACAGCGTGGCTTGGAAAATGGTGACGTCCCAGCCTGCCAGCTAGCTCTTACCAGTCGAACGCGAAACGCTGTTTGCGATCTTCTGGCTGCAAGCAGCCGTCCAGAGGACAGATGGGGTGATTCCTGGTGTTTTCCTTCATCTGGAGAACACTCCTGGGCTTCAGGAAAACCTGCCTGAGCCCGAAAAAAATTGCCGCATTGTCAGTTCCGCCCATGGAACCCGCGGGTACAGCTGCTCAGTCCGCCATGTCCCCACCGGAAGTCCCCAAAATACTCTATCAATTACTTAATCTGAGGTTAATGAGCCTAGTACTGTCCTGTCACTGAAACTATATAGCCCTTTCATTTAACGTGTCATAGCCCAGTTGTGGTGTGATAAAAAGCCTCTTGTGATAAAAACAGAATTCCATTCACTGAAGTGCACAGTGAGGATTTTGGCCTACAAATGTACCTAATTGTGTAAGGTTCTGAACACAAAACAGGGCCATCCACTGAACATCTTCTAAGACAAGATACCTGGGAGATGTGTGTGAGAAATGAGAAGAGCCGTAGGTATGTTGCTATTCACTCAATAACCTTTCCTGCAACACCATGGAATTCCTAATGAGGGGTTTTCTGCCTACTTAAGTTATATGTTTAGATTCACCACATTTGAATGATATTATTATATCCTGACTAAGTTTTGCAGTCCAACACTAAGCAATTATAGGGCTTGTGTTAGAAAAAATGCACCAGGCCTGGTAGCAGGCTGATGCCTCCTCTTCTTATAGTACATCACTATGACCTGATCCGTCTTCTTCGCTGGACAAATTTCACTGTTAGCCTACACAGTGGGAGAAGACAATTTTTAAAGGTGATATGGTGTGTACCTCCTGGTTTTGGGAGACAGCATCTCTTCAAACTGAAGATGTCATTTCCAGATTTTAGAATACAGCCTTTGAGAGCATTTATCAGTTCTTGGACACTAGGAAACTCTTGCTCCCAGCCTTCAAGTACAAAGGAATTTCCTTTCTTCTGGATCCGGAACTGTCTATAGCTTGCAGCACCTTGAGTACTGACACTCTGGTGAAAACAAACAGCAAGGGAAAAAGTAAGAGATGGATACCTATTTATATGGTCAGTTAGTAGCATGTTCTGGAAGCAGCATACCATGGTTCTAAAAAGAAATCATTTCCATGCATAGTTGGGGGCTTTAACTTAGTAGATAGTATCGATTTTTAGAGTGGTATATACAGTCCACCTTCCTTTTCTGAAGCTCTCAGGTCAGAGAGTTACAGGTGCTACGTTACATTATGCCCTCATGTACAAGGTTTTACATGTCTTCCACCTTCACTCTCAGGGGGGAAGGGGAGGGTTTCTCTATTTTTACATAGTGTATATCCTGTGTGTTTTTTATTTATATTGACACACAAAAAGGCAGTATGGGACCACTTTCGTCCTATTTCGGGTTCATCAGAGGTACTATCAGGCATACTTCCCATGGGGTTCAAACCTGCTACCAGAAATTGAATTCAATTCCTGATAGAGAGTTTGAACTCCACAGAACCCCATAGAAAGATTGGTGGCTACGTATGCCTGATGAGTCCCAAACAAGACAAAGCTTCTCCTTTGGTCAATGTTAGTGGTAGAGCACATGCTACGGAAGCAGAGGTTTCCATGTGGTGCTAGATAAACTTCTTTCTGAAAGCCTGGAGAGCTACTGGGAATCCATGGCAACAGTTCTGGGCTTAATAAAAACTAATTGACTTGGTATCCGGCACAGGCAGTTTCCTATAGTTACATTAACTGAGGATTTTTGCACTCCTCTTTTAGAAACACATTCATTCATTCATTCATTCATTCATTCATTCATTCATTCATTCATTCAATTCATTCATTCATTCATTCATTCATTCATTCATTCATTCATTCATTTTATCCCCGCCCATCTCCCTGAATAGGGGACTCTGGGCGGTTTACGTTGCCTTTACATTTAGGGAGCTGTCTAAAGTATGTATTATTTACTCATCTAAAAAAAAAAATCAACAGAGCATTAAGATCAAAACAACACTTTTAGAAAGCCTATAGTAGCTTTTCCCCAGCTGGTCACCCTGTAGATGCATAGACATTGATTCTCAGAATTCTCAGCAATATTTGCTGGCTGGGAATTCTGAAACTAAAGTACACATTTGGAGGATACCAGCTTAGGAAGACTGATCTATAGAATCATAAAGGCCCACTGCCATTCTCCCATCTCTTACCTGGCCATTCTTCAGTACTGATAGGATCAATCTATTGAAATCAAGGACACTCCAGCGGAGGACATACAGCCCGTCCTCCTGCTCTTCCCGCTTCAGCTTAGCCAAAATGAACTCTTCCCTAGGAAGAAAAAAACTTTTAGACATGATGTGGAAGCTCCCTCATCCCAAACCAGATCTTTGGGGATAAAAAACAATGACAGGAGGCTTTACTGCTTACTGCATAGGTCCATGAATACCATTCTGGATGCTCATAACCAGTCGTGGTGGGGCGACTTCATGACACAGATAATGGCTAGAATCAGCTGTTAATCTGAAGTAACCATCAACTAGTGAAATCAAGGAGAGAGCAGCCTCATGGGATGAAAGAGTCAGATCCTGTATTAAAAAAAAAAAAGGGGGGGGAGCACAGTTGTTAGTCCTGAGCTACAGGACCAAAATAAATGCCCATGAGAAGCTGTACAAATGTGTTACTATTTGTTACCAATATTTTGCTTAGACCCCCCCCCCTCCAATCCAGCTAATATCACATGCACTGCCTTATACAGAGCCATCAAATTTAACATAGGTAAAAACAGTGACAAGCCTCAGTATCTGGTAGCTGAGGTATCACTGATTTTTTTTCTATTTTAGCAGATGGTGCCAAACAGTAAAAATCATTTGAACACATTTAACTCTCAATAGGAAAGACTGAGGGCAAAAGGAGAAGGGGATGGCAGAGGATGAGATGGTTAGATAGCATCACCGATGTAATGAACATGAATTTGAGTAAACTCCGGGAGACAGTGGAGGACAGGAAGGCCTGGCGTGCTATGGTCCATGAGGTCACGAAGAGTCGGACACGACTAAACAACAAAAACTCTCAATAGTCATGTTTTGTTCTTTACTTACCTCCAACATTCAGCAAAAACACATGTCATAACTCCAGACAGAAATTGTAAGATGATAGTAGTAGGATACACCCACACCTACCAGACACTTATTGTCTTGGCGATGGATACTGACGTTGCAGTCTTTGACAACAATATGTGTGATCTCTTGGAAGTCACAAAAGTGTGCCCATTTGGCTTCATGTTGCTCCACTGGTTGGTAGGGCTGCTTGGACTTGTGGTCTTTAGTCTTGACTTTCCTCCCCACATAAACTTTATGGGGCTGACTTTGTGATTTCTGCAAGACAGAATGTTACGGTGAGTTCTGGAATCTTTGGCATGGATTCCAATATAATTGTGTAATATTACACAGTAACACCCTTTCTATCAATTAACTTATAATATGCCATCTTCCAAAGACAATGAATAGCAGGATCAAAATACCCACTCCATTGCATATACACCCCACTAATACATTACAGAATTTGAGTAATTTCACTATTCTTCACTTGCAGAAACTTAGGATTTCATAAGCCACACTACAAATTGGGCCCTCAAGGTGACCTGGATCTAGAAGTTGGAAGTAAGCTGTCAGTTGGGCTATTGCTGAACTTCTACTATTAAGAAATAAAAATGCAGGTGATCATGCTAGCCTATTATGGGGGAGAATAATTCAAAACAGCAACAGTAGCATAAAACCTTTATAAAGGCAAATTAGAAAACAGCATGTTTTTGAGTTCACCAAGTCTTTAGCCTGAATATTAGACATGCAAAAGGAAGGAGAAAAAAGGATGCTTATGAGTCCCATGAAAAATACCAGTCTTCAATAGCCTATCAGCAGTATCAAATGTGCGATCTATGTTATGCATAGCCTGTTTTGTTTCTCATACCCTCTATTTAAAAAAAAATCTAGGTTAAACATTAAACATGTTGATGGTTATAAAAAAGCCATAAACACCATCAGAATGCCTACAACAAGCAATTTACATACCCATAATTACATATTAAACTGTACATTCATTTATAATATTGACTGGCTGTTTTTCATATTAAAAAGGATTATACAGTATTGATTTTTTCTAATAATTTGCCTTTCCTCCAAAGTCTTTAAGACAATGTATATGACTCTCTACAATCCATGTTATTTTCACCATAATTATGTGAGGTACCTTAAATGAAAATATTGTGACTTCAGGCTAGCTTCTTAGTGAAGTTTACTGCTGAGTGAACTCAGGACTTCCCAATACTAGTCTGATGTTCTTTAAGTATAGTACCTCATGGGCTCTTCTTGGAGATTACATAATACAGGTAGTCCTCATTTAATGACGGTAAGTGGGCCTGGAATTTCTGTCGCTAAGCAATGCGGCCGTAAAGCGAGATGGCATCGCTTATCGACAGCAATCCTGGCAATTCCCCTTGCCATTGTTAAATGAATTTTACCAGTCATTAGCCGAGCACCCACCCCAATCCAAGCTATTCTGGGCTTGGTCCCTCCCAGCCCCGAACCTCAGTTAGGTAAGCGACTGCCTTCAACTCCCCCCACCCATCTCTGCCCTTTCGGAAGCCCTGCACCCTGCCTTGCGGGGCAGGAAGCAGACCCAGAACCACGCAGTCATATGTGCGGACAGGCTGCCAAGTGCCCAAATTTTGATCACGTGACTGCAGGGGCACTGCAACAGTTGTAATTTCGGGCACAGGTCGTAAGTCCATTTTTTCAGTGCCATCATAATTTCCAACGGTCGCTGAATGAATGGTCATTAAGTGAAGACTACCTGTAGTTGCGATAGCTGGTAATCTATATGTAGCAATTGCTACATTTGTAATGAACTGTACTGTGGGCTGCGTATGACAAGCTAAACATTTCAGAAATTGCAAATTGCTATAGCTTGCCTTGGTTTAATGTTCCACCATCTGCTATGGTTCTCTATTTCTGTCCAAGTTCAATTCATGATGCTGATAATAAACAAGACCCAGCATATCTAAGAGAGCAATTTCTGTTGCATTCAGTTAACAGTATCTAAAACTACAGTATCTGGGTATGCCTTTAATATTAACTGAATGCTCTCCAGATTACAAACCACCTAGTACTGGCAGGCACAATGATAACATACACACCCCGAGAAAAAACTGAATGCATGAATGCTCCCTTGGGGGAGTTGGGCGGTGATAAATCCAATAAATAAATAAATAAATGCTGGTAAGACATTTTTCTCACTACTTCGAGGAACTGTGATTGCTCCGGCTTGACTGAATCAGACTGGAACCTGGAAACTTCACTTTTCAGCTGCTATCCAATCAGAATCAGTCAGCCAGAATTATAGTACCTAGCTATTTTTTTTGAAAGCCAACTACAGTAAGTCCTTTTGTCCCTGGCAAGCAAATCTTTTAATGCAGTTACAACTCTGAGCTGTAGTCTAACACATCTAAAGGACACCAGGTTCAGGAAGGCTGTTCAGCATTCATTCTTCAGGTTGTTTTCCAAATAACTCTGAAGCTCAGCACAATGTGAAGGGACCATCCTCAGTCAAAATCAATAAATATGCAGGGTGGGCAACAAACCCTCATTTGGTGGATGAGTGAATTGCTTTCAAAGAAAAGATTTCTCAAGAAATACCTTTTAGACTTTAGTCCCCACAATTAATAGTGAATGTTAAATTGCATTTGCTTAAAGCTTTATTTTGAACTGGTAACCAGGATTTTGGCTGTTATTAAGAATTCTACACTAATTAAGATTCAAGTTGTATTTGACCCAGACAAAATCTTTGGAAATTTGGACTTCTAATTGGAATGAAGCATCTTTATGGGCCTTCCCAGGATATCTGTGTGTTTGTTGTCAATGATGTCAAAGTGGATGGTATGGCCAAAACTTCTCCCCTTTAAAATGGGGGGGGCTTCAACCACCTGGTCACATCTGCCATTTTGATATTGTTAACCCCACCCTCTCCAGCAAAGGAGATTGTTACCTTGTCGTGGTGCTGGAGCTTGAGCACCTCAATGAAACCATGAGCTAAACCGTGAAGGGACACCCAAGACGGGAAGGTCGTGGCAGAGAGGTCAGACTAAATACAATCCCTGGGGAAGGTAATGGCAACCCACCCCAGTATTCTTGCCGTGAAAACTAAATGGATCAGTACAACCAGAGATATGTCGGTATACCATCGGAAGATGGGACTCCCAGGTCGGAAGATGGTCAAAATGCTACTGGGGAGGAACAGAGGATACGTTCAACTAGCCCCAGATGTGATGACGCAGCTAGCTCAAAGCCAAAAGGACGGCTAGCGGCCGACGGTGCTGGTGGTGAACGACGAATCCGATGTTCTAAAGATCAACACACCATAGGAACCTGGAATGTAAGATCTATGAGCCAGGGCAAATTGGATGTGGTTATTGGTGAGATGTCAAGATTAAATATAGACATTTTAGGTGTCAGTGAACTGAAATGGACTGGGATGGGCCACTTCACATCAGATGACCACCAGATCTACTACTGTGGACAAGAGGACCACAGAAGAAATGGAGTAGCCTTCATAATTAATAATAAAGTGGCTAAAGCAGTGCTTGGATACAATCCAAAAAACGATAGAATGATCTCAATTCGAATTCAGGGTAAGCCATTTAACATCACAGTGATCCAAATATACGCCCCAACCACAGATGCTGAAGAAGCAGAAGTAGATCAGTTCTATGAGGATCTGCAGCACCTACTAGATAATACACCAAAAAGAGATGTTATTTTCATTACAGGAGACTGGAATGCTAAGGTGGGTAGTCAGACGACACCTGGAATTACAGGCAAGCATGGTCTGGGAGAACAAAATGAAGCAGGACATAGGCTGACAGAATTTTGCCAAGACAACTCACTGTGCATAACAAACACTCTCTTCCAACAACCTAAAAGACGACTTTATACATGGACTTCACCAGATGGTCGACACCGAAATCAGATTGACTACATCCTTTGCAGTCAAAGGTGGCGGACATCTATACAGTCGGTAAAAACAAGACCTGGAGCTGCCTGTAGTTCAGATCACGAACTTCTTATTGCAAAATTTAGAATCAGACTAAAGAGAATAGGGAAGACCCACAGATCAGTTAGATATGAGCTCACTAATATTCCTAAGGAATATGCAGTGGAGGTGAAGAATAGATTTAAGGGACTAGATTTAGTAGATAGGGTCCCAGAAGAACTATGGACAGAAGTTCGCAACATTGTTCAGGAGGCGGCAACAAAAAACGTCCCAAAGAAAAAGAAAACCAAGAAGGCAAGATGGCTGTCTGCTGAAACACTGGAAGTAGCCCAAGAAAGAAGGAAAGCAAAAGGCAACAGTGATAGGGGGAGATATGCCCAATTAAATGCAAAATTCCAGAGGTTAGCCAGAAGAGATAAGGAATTATTTTTAAACAAGCAATGTGCGGAAGTGGAAGAAGACAATAGAATAGGAAGGACAAGAGACCTCTTCCAGAAAATTAGAAACATCGGAGGTAAATTCCAGGCAAAAATGGGTATGATCAAAAACAAAGATGGTAAGGACCTAACAGAAGCAGAAGAGATCAAGAAAAGGTGGCAAGAATATACGGAAGATCTGTATAGGAAGGATAATAATATTGGAGATAGCTTTGACGGTGTGGTCAGTGAGTTAGAGCCAGACATCCTGAAGAGTGAGGTTGAATGGGCCTTAAGAAGCATTGCTAATAACAAGGCAGCAGGAGACGATGGTATCCCAGCTGAACTGTTTAAAATCTTGCAAGATGATGCTGTCAAGGTGATGCATGCCATATGCCAGCAAATTTGGAAAACACAAGAATGGCCATCAGATTGGAAAAAATCAACTTATATCCCCATACCAAAAAAGGGAAGCACTAAAGAATGTTCAAACTATCGAACAGTGGCACTTATTTCACATGCCAGTAAGGTAATGCTCAAGATCTTGCAAGGTAGACTCCAGCAATTCATGGAGCGAGAATTGCCAGATGTACAAGCTGGGTTTAGAAAAGGCAGAGGAACTAGAGACCAAATTGCCAATATCCGCTGGATAATGGAGAAAGCCAGGGAATTTCAGAAAAACATCTATTTCTGTTTTATTGACTATTCTAAAGCCTTTGACTGTGTGGATCATAACAAATTGTGGCAAGTTCTTGGTGGTATGGGGATACCAAGTCATCTTGTCTGCCTCCTGAGGAATCTGTATAACGACCAAGTAGCAACGGTAAGAACAGAGCACGGAACAACGGACTGGTTTAAGATTGGGAAAGGAGTACGGCAGGGCTGTATACTCTCACCCTACCTATTCAACCTGTACGCAGAACACATCATGCGACATGCTGGGCTTGAGGAATCCAAGGCTGGAGTTAAAATTGCTGGAAGAAACATTAACAATCTCAGATATGCAGATGATACCACTTTGATGGCTGAAAGCGAGGAGGAATTGAGGAGCCTTATGACGAAGGTGAAAGAAGAAAGTGCAAAAGCTGGGTTGCAGTTAAACCTCAAAAAAACCAAGATTATGGCAACGAGCTTGATTGATGACTGGCAAATAGAGGGAGAAAAAGTGGAGGCAGTGACAGACTTTGTATTTCTAGGCGCAAAGATTACTGCAGACGCTGACTGCAGCCAGGAAATCAGAAGACGTCTACTTCTTGGGAGGAGAGCAATGGCAAATCTTGATAAAATAGTTAAGAGCAGAGACATCACACTGACAACAAAGGTCCGCATAGTTAAAGCAATGGTATTCCCTGTAGTAACCTATGGCTGTGAGAGCTGGACCATAAGGAAGGCTGAGCGAAGGAAGATAGATGCTTTTGAACTGTGGTGTTGGAGGAAAATTCTGAGAGTGCCTTGGACTGCAAGAAGATCAAACCAGTCCATACTCCAGGAAATAAAGCCAGACTGCTCACTTGAGGGAATGATATTAAAGGCAAAACTGAAGTACTTTGGCCACATCATGAGAAGACAGGATACCCTGGAGAAGAAGCTGATGCTAGGAAAAGTGGAAGGCAAAAGGAAGAGGGGCCGACCAAGGGCAAGATGGATGGATGATATTCTGGAGGTGACGGACTCAACCATTGGGGAGCTGGGGATGGTGACGGCCGACAGAAAGCTCTGGCGTGGACTGGTCCATGAAGTCACGAAGAGTCGGAAACGACTGAACGAATAAACAACAACAACAACCCCACCCTCCTGTGTATGCCTCTGGGTATCCCACAACGTCCAGGAATAGTATGCTGAGATCTCCAGAATTACACGAAGATGAACCCACAAATGATCCTACCTCAGCAGGGATGGGCCGCCACTGAATCCCACTAATGCCTGTGACCAAGACTTCATGGGTGACAGGCCTGCTACCAGGAGGAGAGGCATAGGAGTTCTCCAGGTGCGTATGACCACCATTGATGTAAAGTGGCATCTTCTCACCCTCCGAAACTGTTTCCACTGAAACAGCTGCAAAGAGCTCAGTCCCAAAACGTGGAGCCAAGTTTTCCAAAGTAGCTAGGTACTTGTGCATGAGATCCTGTTCTCTAAGTTTGCCAGTGCTCACTGTGTGCTGCTGGAAACGCTGCAAGAATTTCTTGAAAACATTTTTCATGCGGAACTTGGTCAAATAATTGTTCTGTTGGATCTGCCGGCAAAAGGACCGTGGGATGCACTCTTTGAAACTGCAAGGGACATAGACGAACTGTTACCAAGAGCAGCTTTCATATGAATTGTCTTTCTTCAGTAAAACAAATGACAAAATTAGATAGATAGATAGATAGATAGATAGATAGATAGATAGATAGATAGATAGACAGACAGACAGACAGACAGACAGACAGACAGACAGACAGACAGACAGACGATAGATAGATAATACATTCCATTCCCAAGTCCCCCAACATCAACTGATTACTAGAAACTGTAGAAACTGAGGTAGTTGTTGTCCTCCATTAATTTTTAAATTATTCTACACATTTAAATAAGTAAGCCATGTGTTTTCATCCTTCTCTGAATAAAGTAAAAAAGTTTGCTCTTACTTTCTTTTCTTCTCTTTCTCCTTACCTGTCTCCAAATCTTATTTTTGTTAAGGCAAATGAGCATTCTTTACCCTAAGACTTTGCTTGTAATTGTAAATCAATCACCAATTGATACACACAATGGCTCTTTTTCTGTCCAGGCTATTCTCTATTACTAGAAAACGTGATCGATAAGGTTCTAATGGAATCATAGCTTGGAGTTGCATGATGAGGCTCCTCACTGAATTGGCCAACACACATGAAACTCCTATCAGTAGCAGTCTATAAGTTAAAAAATTCCAACAGACATAGGATTTATGATAGTGTTTTTAATTCAATAAATAACATGCACAATTCCCTAAAAAGAAATCTTGGACAACATGGCTGAAAAGCACATCATAAACAGAGCTGCAGTTCCATAAACAATGACAATACCTTGTTCTCTCTGCCACCTCCTCAAGGGAGATGCCTTTCTTAAGTGCAAGATGACACAGGTGGAGGACAGCCATTCCCAGGCTCTCATTTTTAAACTGGTGAATTTCCTGCTCAGTGCGCATGTCTTTTAGGGAGGCAACATCATTAATGAAGTCATATTTTCCCTGAAAAAGAATCACCCAAACTGGTTTGATGAAAATAATTCTCCAAAATAATAGATCTCAGGTCTATCTCCTTGGGAACTATTCTTGTTCTCTTACTGGGGATCAAACTAAAATATTGCCAAAGATTGGCATAGCAATCTTACATAGGCAAAGCATCCTCTCTTATACAAACTACTAAGCTTTCGCATAATGCTGCAAAAAATAAGGATGAGAGAAAAATATTGCATAATGTGTATACCGTATAGAGAAAAAGTTGCTAGGAATGTAGCCATAAAGAACAAGGAATAGTTAAGAAGAAGGCAAAGAAAATGAACGGAGATGTTGATGGAAATTTTGGGATAATACTGAAGTGAGTGAATACTGCAATGCTATTTTAGAGATGTGTACAGGAATGGTAAAAGGGGCGTGGTGGCTCAGTGGGTAAGATGCCAGGCTTGTCGATCAGAAGATTGCAAGTTCGGAGGTTCGAATCCCTAGCCCCACGTGACAGAGTGAGCTCCCGCACTAGCTCCAGCTCTTGCCAACCTAGCAATTCGAAAGCATGCAAATGCAAGTAGATTAATAGGTACCACTTTGGTGGGTAGGTAACAGCGTTCCGCGTGCTCATGCGGCCACATGACCGCGGAAGCGTCTTCGGACAACGCTGGCTCTTCGGCTAACAAACGGAGATGAGCACCGGCCCCTAGAGTCGGACACGACTGCACAAATGTGCGGGGGGGACCTTTACCTTTACCTTTTACAGGAATGGTAGTGATATGTTCAATACAATTTCTTGGACTGACTCTATATCATAGCCTACCCTGAAAAGGAACAGAGTGATAGATATGTATTTAAGTATGTAGAAACTATTAATAGATGCACAACAGTGAAGACAAACAAGAAAGCTCCTGTAGAAGGCATTACTGTTTGGCCACATATCTGGAATCCAATCCTGATCAGTTTCAGCTGTTTCCTAGCAATACCTGCCCCAATCTGAAGCTGCCAAATACCATCTCAGTAAAGATCTTTCTTTGCACCAATGTAATTTTTCATCTCTACAATTTCCCATTTCATTGTTAAGAACCACCATTTTGATGCAAGTGCAAACGAACATTATTTCCAATCTTTTTCTCACTTGTATGCAACATATCTACTACATGTAAGAGTAAACAGGAAAAGAATAATCTGGTCACATGAATGCTCAAACTATTTACTAAGCAATTGAACTAGATTTTAATAAGACGTTCCTATTGGGCAGGTATTCTTCACATTTACAATATGAAATAATACTGTATCTTAGGGTGGATCAGATTATCTAGGTTTTACTCTCTGTATAAAATATAGGTCAGTTTGCTTAGTTTCTTGGCTCTAGTTTGACAGGTGACCTGTTTCACCACAACCTGTTTCAATACTATTTCATAGGGCTTGGTGTTCACTGTGCAATCTTCCTGGCTCATTCATAGAAATGCTAGAATAGACAGATATCCTCTTTCCTTTGCATCCCTTCTCATGTTTCCCACAAATTCTTTAATCTTTACAAAAAGCCACCAAAGAAAGCTAATTAATGATGGAGACCAAGCAGTTGCACAGTAACTTTTGACTGCTAATGTCAGGAGCCTTCTTTGTGGAAGCATCTTTTGAGTCTGTGGAACTCACCAATGATCTCCACCGTTTTTATTTATTCTTGTTTGTACAGTCCTGCCATTCCTACATTTCATGGAGTCTTTCTTCCAGGTACTTTCGCCTAAGCTACAACCATGTGTGATAGTATGCTCCAGATATAGTAACGGTAAAGGTTTTCCCCTGCACAGTTGTGTCCAACTCTAGGGGGCGGTGCTCATCTCTGTTCCTTAGCTGAAGAGCCAGCGCTGTCCGAAGACATTTCCACGGTCATGTGGCCGGCATGACGTGTGCGGAACGCTGTTACCATCCCACCAAAGTGGTACCTATTTATCTACTTGTATTTGCATGCTTTCGAATTGCTAGGTTGGCAAGAGCTGGGGTGAGTGCGGGAGCTCACTCCGTCACGCAGCGCTCGGGTCTCGAACCACCGACCTTCCGATCAACAAGCCTAGCGTCTTAACCACTGAGCCATTGCACCCCCATATGCTCCAGATATATATCAGGCTTAATCCAAACAGATCAAATATCAAAAGAAGCTTCATACTTGCTCAAAGAGATAGGCAAATGATGATTTATCCAGAAGGGCACTGCCTTGCTCACTCCTATATGACTTGTCCTCTGAGTCAGCTGAGCGAGGAGTACTGCGATATACGGCTGGCTCCTTGTCATTTGTCCCATGCCAGTTTCGGAAATAGTATCTGTATGGGCAACAATAGTGCAATCAATTCAATGGTTCTAGAAAGAAGTCTACAGCATTTAATATGAGAAAATACTCATTATTACAAATATGGAGCCATCTGCATGTCATATTGATAGGCATTATTTATTTGTTTGTTTGTTTATTTATACATCACATTTCTATCACCGCCCATCTCCCCCCGAAGGAGGGATCCTGGGCGGTTCACAATAAAAATAAACTTTAAAATTCAATAAAACCAACAATAATACATATAGAGCTAAAATATAATACAATAAAATCCAGATGGTAATGAGTTCTCTTCCGGTCCATGAGTGTGTAAAAAGCCAGTTTAGGGCACCAGCCATCCCCAAGAGTGACTATTCCCCTCCCTGCCCCAGGCACAATGGCAAAACCAGGTCTTCAGTTTTTTACGGAAGTCCAGGAGATAGGGGGCTTGCCTCAACTCTGGGGGAAGAATGTTCGAGAGGGCGGGAGCCACTGCAGAGAAGGCCCACTTCCTGGACCCCACTAGATGGAATTCTCTTAGACAGGGTCTGTAGCATGCCCTCTCTGCATGACCGGGTGGGGCGGCTCAATGTGATGGGGATGAGACGGTCCTTTTGGTAACCTGGACCCATGCCATGTAGGACTTTAAAGGTGATAACCAACACCTTGAATTGGACCCGGAAGCAGACTGGAACCCAGTACAGCTCGCGTAATAAAGGTGTTACGTGTGCCGATCTAGGGGCACCTAGAATCATCCGTGCGGCCGAATTCTGGATAAGTTGTAGCTTCCGGATACTATTCAGGGGTAGCCCCATGTAGAGCGCGTTACATTAGTCTATATGGGAGATGACTAGGGCATGAGTAACGGTTTGAAGGGCCTCTCGATCCAGGAAAGGGCGTAACTGGCGCACAACACAGAGTTCAGCAAAGGCCCTCCTGGCCACGGCTGCCACCTGCTCTTCAAGCAGGAGTCGTGAGTCCAGGAGGACCTCCAGATTCCACACCAGGTCTGTCAGGGCAGAGCAACCCCATCCAGAACTAAAGATGGTAAATTCCTGGCTATCGAGGGGCTGTTAACCCACAGCCACTCTGTCTTACCAGGGTTCAGCTGAAGCCTGTTGTTCCCCATCCAGACCCCCACATCCCCCAGGCACCTAGAGAGGGCAGTCACGGCATCACTTACTTCCCCCTGGATGGAGATGTATAATTGAGTATCATCAGCATATTGATGATACCTCATCCCGTGGAGACAGATGATCTCACCCAGCGGTTTCATGTAAATGTTAAAAAGGAGCGAAGAGAGTACCGAACCCTGCGGCACCCCATAAAGGAGGGGCCACGGGCCCGATCTCTCGCCCCCTATCAACACCGATTGGGACCGGTCCCGGGGGAAGGAGGTGAACCAGCACAAAACCACACCGCCCACCCCCAACTCCCTGAGTCGCCCCAAAAGGATACCATGGTCATGATACATAAAATCATAGAATATTTATTTATTTATTTATTTATTTATTTATTTATTTATTTATTTATTTATTTATTTCAGGGTTTCACAACCAGGGTTCCATGGAACCCTAGGGTTCCGCAAGAGGTCACTAAGGGTTTCCTGGGAGACCACGATTTATTTTAAAAATTATTTCAAATTCGGGCAACTTCACATTAAAGAGGTAAGTTTCATTCTTTATTTTTAGTTTAAGAACACTGTTAATGCATATATACAGGCCTACACATGAAACAAATATAATAATTTCGTAACTTCTGGTCTATATTTGAGCCTGAATGTGCAGGGGTTCCCTGAGGCCTGAAAAATATTTCAAGGGTTCCTCCAGGGTCAAAAGGTTGAGAAAGGCTGATTTATTTACTTACTCACTCACAAACTTGTATGCTGCCTGACTCTGAACAGCTCTGGGCAAAATCATAGAGTCGGAAGGGACCTAAGAGGTCATCAAATCCAACCCCCTTCATGCTGCAGGATTCACTACACCATCCCCAATAGATGGCTATCCAACATGTTGAATCAGATCCAAGAATTGTTACAAATATTTCTCATTTGAAGAGCATAATTTTACGCAAAACTTTATTATTCAGTACAATATTAAAAAAATTAATACTACTGATCAAGAAGTATATACCTAATGCAGAGCTTTCCAAACTGTGTGTCGTGACACGTTAGTGCACAGCTTTCCAAACTGTGTGTTGCGACACTTTAGTGTGTCGCAACACAGAGTCTGGTGTGTCGCCACACAACCCGGAAGCGGCAGCAGGGGGGTGTATGGCGGCGGCGGCGCGCCATCAGCGCTTCTGTGTTTTAGCGGAGGCTGCCGCCACTGCCACCATCATGCACACTCCCGCACGCCCCCCCGCTGCTGTGCACACCCCCGCCCCCGCGCACACCCCCGCCACTGCCGCCGTTGGTGTGTCGCCAACGGCGGCACTTTGGGAAGCACTGCGTTAGTGTGTCGGCTGCAGTGTCTGGGTGTGTCGTGCTGCTGCTGCCTCAGAGCCCTGCCAGGATTCTGCGCAGGTCCTAGTGCCTGCCTTGTGCCTTGCTGCCTCCAAACCTGCTGTGATTCCGCACAGGTCCTAGTGCCTGCCTTGTGCCCTGCTGTAAGAGTGTGTAGCGAAATGATACATGTCTAAAAAGTGTGTCACCAACATGAAAAGTTTGGAAAGCTCTGACCTAATGCTTCTAGAAGAAAGGAGAATTATGAGTTTTGAATACAAATGCGTAGTATTCTTGCCACTCAGAATGCACAAAGCAAATAAAACTCTCGTATAGCATAGTACTGCATTAAAAAAAATATTTCAATACTGTTTTAAAACCCCAATCATTTCACTATATTATAAATAAAAACAATACCTCAGGCTACCAGAATGTCTCAGACCTCATAAACATGTTTTGAAAAAAGCCATTTATTGTGCTTTTGGAAAGCTTGAGGGGTTATACTCAAGTAGATTTCCATAGACAAATTATTTTATTTAAAGTATTAATATGCACTCACACTGCACTGGCCACTCGCATCCTCCCTGACCCGCACCCCTGTATCCCCTCCCCAACCCGTGCAGCGCCTCTCACACACCCCACACCCTCCCCAACCTGTGCCTCTCACACACCCATGACCCTCCCCGACCCACACAGTGCCTCTCATACACCCCCTTGCACCCTCCCCGACCCTGCCTCGCATCCTTGTGCACCCTCGCACACCCTGCCCACACACCTCTCGCGCACCCCCTTGCACCCTCACACAACCTTCCTGTCCCTTGCGGTGCCTCTCACACACACCCTCACTCCCTCCCCCACCCAGCAGCAGCCACTCTCCTCCTGTGGGCCTGGGACTTGCAATTGCCAGCCGGCTTCCCCACTGACTTTGGTTGTGGGAAGCCGGCAGAAAGTTGCCTTGCCTAACAACCATGGGATTCAGTTAACGACAGCAACCAGGATGGCACGGATTGCTTTACGACCACATCGCTTAGTGACAGAAATTCCAGTCCCAATTGCCGTTGTAAATCGAAGACTACCTGTATAGCCCAACTCCATAACCCTCCAAAATCAGGAAAGCAAAAGGATGTCACTTCCAGAATCCATAAGTCTTCAAGGGAGTCAATCTACCCTGCAAAAAATGTTCTTCTCTTTCTGTTCATATGTTGATGATATAATAACCTGACCACAACAAAGTTCTCATCAAAACTATTGTTTGCGGGTTGTCAAAAAACTGACTGATGCAACACTTTGGTGGATTACATCACTGTCTTATGTAATAGTTTTACATTACAGATTACAAATATCTGCAATAAATTCAGCACTACATAACTGATGATATAAGGATCATTTCAAGGTGAAATGGTTGTTAAAAATCTCAGACCCTTCAAAATAAGCCCATTTCCTTGTTTTAACCTTGTCAGCATTTCAATTAATTTCTAGGTGTATAATAATCAACACAAGTCTGTTTCTGGAGGATAATTAAAGGCACAAATAAGCTTTTTGTTTTTTCAGTACTTAAAGCTTCTCTATTTCACATTCTGTGAAAATACAGTGTGAAAAACACTGGGAAAGACTGGGGAAGTCTGAAGGCAAAAGGAGAAGGGGACGGCAGAGGATGAGATGGTTAGATAGCATCACCAGTGTAATGAACATTAATTTGAGTAAACTCCGGGAGACAGTGGAGGACAGGAAGGCCTGGCGTGCTATGGTCCATGGGGTCACGAAGAGTCAGACATGACTTAACGACTGAACAACAATATTTTCACATTCTAATTAATCTTTACATTACAGTACACTGTTCCATGACAATTCTGTTTGCTTACCACAGTTATCTATGCTGTTAAGAAATAAACTATACTTTGCCATTTATTCTCATATTTGAGGGCATTACAAAAATTCCACTTTCAGAGTTTGAAAGCAGAATACACAAAATAAAAATATATCCACAAGATTAAGTGTAGGGAACTGTGGCATTTAGACTATTCATCAGGTTGTCAATAATGATGTAATATGTCTAGGGGTATTTACAAAGCTTTTAACCCTCTCCTTATTCTACCCTTCAAGGATCTGTCTACTTTCAGTATTAATTCTGCAATAACTAGAACTTCACTTAACTGAAATTATCTTTGAAAGGTAGAATAAGGACTGATTAATATATGTTCTCATAGACAAAAATCAATAGTTCCATAACTTCCTACAGACTGAAGAATAAAGGTTATCACTACTTTTTAATTCTTCCATAAAAAGACTGGAAGTTGCTTATCATTTACTACTACTACAGCTTCTTAAAAAATACACTATTTAACTAGCAATTTGGTTAAAAACATTAAAAAGAAAGGCAGCTCATTACAATTATACGAATTCTCAAATATCTTCAACAAAGTACAATTTTGATAGTAACTATTCTGCTGTGAAATTATAACCCCAAACTTGCAGGCAAAAAAAAAAAGTGGAACACCCCTGGAAACAGAATATTCTTACCTCATACGAAAATGCAAAGTCATCTTGATGCCACTATCAACATCAAAGACATAGTTGGGAGGGAACCACAGTTTGGTCTGTGGGTCACAGAGTGCAAACAAACTAAAGCAGATTGGTGTAATTCCTATAAAAGATAAAAAGATTACTGAGAAATGGGGAAAAAAGCCCCAGGGCTGCCATCAAATCGTACTGGGCATAATCCTAGAAGTCAATCCTTAATTTCATTGGCTTACCTATCTTCTGTGCAATATCAATGCAGATTTCTTCAGCACAAGGAGTCCCTTTCATGTAAGTCTGGTATTGTTCCTCTGCCTCACCCTTCCAGTGCAAGAACACCCTCAGGCCTCCAGCAGGTAAAAAATGGCACCTCTCCATGCCTGATTCATTGTGTTTTACTGCACAGTGGCAGAGCGGCATGATGCCAACGTTCAGTCCTTAGCTGGAGGAAACGGGGGAAAAGTCATTTAGAATATCTAAAAGAGTAAATCATTATAAGAAAACCATATCCACGGCAGGACCCAACCACCCCCAAAATATTAAATAAACCATCTAGTCATCAAAAAATTGCCTACTCCAGTTTAGCTTATAGAGACAACTCAAGTCCAAAGGTCCATACATTTGGGTGGAAATACACACTCTGGTAGCCAGCATGGTAAGTCTTTCACATTTCCTGTTCTGCAGAAAAAACAAATGTTTTTTTAATGTGTGCAGAACAGGAACTTACAGAGAAAAAATGGGTGGAGTGGATATTTCTCTCCACTCTAAAGAAATTATGCTCTTTGCTATCTCAAGCTGCAAGATAGCATAATTCTAAAAAGGCATGTCATCTTCTTGTGCTGCTGATGGCTCCTTTCAGAGATACTATTTCTAAGTGAAGCTTAACAGAAAATTTCCTTGCATGTCACCGGAATGAAATAGCTTGTTGCTAATGGCAACCAGATACTATATTTGTAGACTCTTACTTAAAAATCCAGAGGAATCATGCTGGTAGACTAAGCAATGTGGTCAAAATTAAGATATCTTTACCAAACAATAGGTCTATAGCTTCCAGATTCAGTATTTTTCAGCTGAGATTCTAAAAGTGAACAGAACAATAGAGATTCTAGATTCCCATTTTCCCAGTAAAAACATCTTTCTGAAGCCAGCATAAACAATAACCAATATAATATTAGCTCAAGCATCCAATCATTCAAGCCATCACAGTACTCACACTAAATAGAAACAAGGAATCATAATGAATGTTAAGTCTCCCTGATGGTTATACAAGGGCAGCAATAAAATATAAATTTCTTAAATAAACAAACAAACCAATTTGAAAATGCCACTGCTTACTAACTCTTCATTAATACTTAGTAGGTGGGAAGAGCAGAATTCTGTCCATCCATTCAGCTGTTTCTCTCTGTTCCTGCCCCCCCTTCAAAAAAAAACAACCCCAGATTGGTTGAACTGCTTCTGAAAGGCAGTTATTGTAACACCCTAATTTTGGAATTACATAGAAAAACACATTCTTGCTAATGAAAATTACAAGGGAAAAATTTAGAATAATTGATTTCCAGTTCACGAAGGGCACGTATTTGACCCAATGCTATTTATCATTTATTGAACTTTCTTCTATGGACTTCATGGACCTATCCAGGTGGTTTTCTTGGCTGCAATACAGAAGTGTTCACTACTAATTTCGTCAGGCATTTTTTGTGTGACTTTCAAGTCCTGCTAACAGCCCTTGTTGTATTCCTCCCATCAAGTGCAAACCAGTCCAAACCTTGTTTAGCTTGTAAGCCCAGATATGGTCAGCCAGATTTGCTACCTGCTGGACTTTCCTCCCTTTAGATATTCTTAGGGCAGCCATGAAACAACATTAACAAGAAAAAAAGAATTGATGTATCCACATGGCACTGGCTTTCTTGAATGTGGAAAAGTTTTATTCAAACTCTTTTCATAGGAAAAAACTGGGAATGAGGACTGAAACTCATGGTAAACCTGAGAAGAAAGTGTGCAGATAGACTTTTAAATGTTGAAGGCACTCATATTACCCCTAAAACCACCTCTGTCACAAACTCACTGGATGTTTTGATCCTGCCCACTCAGGATTCCGTGTGCACTGGAAGACGCAAATGGAGTGCTGGCGGGGGGGGGGTGTGGCATACGTGATCCACAGATTATCTACCCTTGTACCAAACGACACTGACTGAAAATATCTCCAATTTCCAGCTATTAACCTTAACAGAGGCAGCATTTCAGAGGCAAAAGAATCTTATATAACAGTGACAGGTAGTTCTATTTCTTTTCATTTGAGTTAGTGAGAATCTGTGTGCTCCATTGTGACTGGAGGCAACGATATACTGGATATGCGCCAATCAATTCTGAATGAATCTTCACAGGCAAGAGATCTTTTGTTGACTAGTTCTTAGACTAAGGAATTAGATCCATAGCTTGTTGTAGTGAGGGTTGTATGGCCTCATAAAGAGCAGAATCTGTGTGTATCTCACTATTTGGGGGGGGATGGAATTACTCTCACTATAGCAGATTAAAGCATATACAACTCTCTACAGTGTAGTAATTGTATTATACCTCTTATCATTAGTCATGCAGCCTGGGACTGATGGGATTTGGAATCCAAAATTTGGATGGCTGTAGAATTCATATTCCTGCTCTATAATGCACCTACATTGTAATTTCTGTTCCCATCTACAATCATTAAAGGAGAGTAGCAATGAAGGACACAGAGAAAAGGAAGGGAAAGTACAAATTAGCTATCAGATCACCTGGTGAGATAAGACAGCAAAAACGCTTTAGTTTCCAAGTTTCAAATGTGCCCAAAATAAGGAGTGATTTCCTGACTGTGAGAGCTACTAAGCCAGAGCTTTCCAAACTGTGTGTCGCGACACAAAAGTGTGTCACCTGCGGGGCCCAGATGTGTCGCGTCAAAACCCAGAAATCA
Organism: Charina bottae; assembly: GCA_023362775.1. Classification (NCBI taxonomy): domain Eukaryota; kingdom Metazoa; phylum Chordata; class Lepidosauria; order Squamata; family Charinaidae; genus Charina; species Charina bottae. The sequence goes on along the minus strand of JALMGJ010000021.1, from coordinate 10,493,386 downwards.
GCGCTTCCGGGTTTTCCCACGGCAACACACCAACGGCGGCGCGTGAAAATTCGAAAGCGGCAGCAGCACTTCCAGGTTTTTGCGCGCTGCTGCAATGGCGGCGCTTCCAGGTTTTCCCGCGGCGACACACCAATGGCAGCGCGCAAAAAACGAAAGCGGCAGCAGCGCTTCCGGGTTTTTGCGCGCTGCCGCAATGGCGGCGCTTCCGGGTTTTCCTGTGGCGACACACCAACGGCACCGCGCAAAAACCGAAAGCGGCAGCAGCACTTCCGGGTTTTTGCGCGCTGCCGCAACGGCAGCACTTCCAGGTTTTCCCGCAGCGACACACCGACGACGGTTGGTGTGTCGCCACGGGAAAACTTTGGAAAGCCCTGTACTAAGCGGTGGAAGAGCCTGCCTCCTGGTGTTGTGGGTGCTCCATCACTGGAGGTTTTCAAACAAAGGTTGGACTGCCAGTTTGTCTGGGATGCTCTGAAGATTCCTGCTCTAGAAAACCTCCAAGATCTCTTCCAACCCTATAATTCTATGATTCTATGAAATATACCTTGGAAGCCATTACTAATTGCCAGCTGTTTGAGCATCCATAAGGACCTGGAATAAAATAAATACTGTAAAGTCACTTTTGAGCCAAGCTCAACTCCTGGTAAACTACATGGAGACAAACATGCACTTCCTGTGGCATGATATGGAAGCGGTTTACCACTGCCTTTTTCTGAGATGTTTTTTCAGCTTTCCAGTCTAGCCTACAGCCCTGGACTTCCCAGATAGTTTTCTCTCCATGTACAAATGAGAAACGACCTTGTGTACCCTTAGTACACCTAAGGTCAGCTAGTTGCTACCACCTAGCCAGGCAAGGAGGAAATCTCCGAGTGTTACGTATGAAATCCCTTAACATGATGTTTCTTTTGGCATACAATCCTATCAAGTTTGCTATTACAAGAAATGAGAGAGGCTGTGAGATTCTAAGGTGGATAACTTCTGGAACTATGGGGAAGTATGATTTAGACTGCTCCAAAGCTTTGCTTAGGGTGCACACCCTAACTCCTTTTTCAATTCTGTATATTTTGACAAATAGCATCTTCTACCAAAAGGAAACTTTGGAGCAGACAAAAGACTAGGATAATATATGGGGATATGGACACTTCAGTTGAGTTCAAATAGTATTTTGGTCTCAAACATATTTGGTTTCTTACTTGTATACTTAGCAATAGATCATCATATTATTAACAGTCGAATTTTGGCTTGTAGAAAATGTTTGTCCTTCTGAGGGGGACTATTCCCTGTCCTGGTAAAAAATGATATGCAGTGAACCAAAGCTTATGTTAGGATATAGTGGTTCCTTAATCAAGTTGTTCTCATAGCTGATTCTATTAAGTAACCAATTTTTGCTTCATTTTCCAGCTAGAAATGTATCCAGAAGAAGCCCAATACACCTGTAAAATCAAGTTCTTTTAAGAGGAGTGGGAATATGTAGCCCTTTGCTGTCATTGGATTTAAAGTACCATCAGCCTCTTCCAGCTCACTAAATGAAAAGAGATGATAGGAGCTGAAGTCCAACATCATCTTGCAGGCCACAAATTCTCTACACATTCATATACAATACCTGCAGCTTTATTTTTCCTCCTCTATCTACTATGAGATGTCCCTTAGGCAAGTACAGAATGTCTGCAAATACTTAAAAAAATGTCCTACTGCTCTGCAACTTCTTCCTCGTGTATTAATCATAACATGACTTTCCTACAATTATTAGGCAGTAATTTCTTCTGCATGTTCCGCAGCTAACTGCAAAGAACCAACTTTATACTAAGTGAAGCAGAAAATATTTAGTAATTTGCTGTATTTCCTGCTACATGATTCAGTTTAGAACTGTCTATGGGCCTGTTTTCACTTCCCTCTAACTACAGCATGATCATGCCTCAATAACATCTTATTTCTGCCTTGTCCTCATGACATTGCCTTCATCTCATCCTCTCACCCTATCAGCTAAGGCAGCTTAAAGTTATCCTTAGCTATTCCAGGTTTTAAGTAGTGTTTTCCTCTTGTCCTAATACAATTTTTGCCCTGAATCCAATCTGACTTGCTTCACCCATGATGTGACTGCTGAAGGATTCAGGGGCCTGAATCTGGCCAAATCTTACTGGCCACTTTAGGCTGCTCTCCTCTGGTTGCTGGGATCTGACCTCCATGGCCACTTTGACTCAGGCTGCAGAAGAGACTGGATTCCACAGAAGCCTTCCATGTAATACCTGAGGGCACTTTTGAAAATGTTTGTCAGGTCTTATGAAGGTTCCTTAATGAAGACAGCTTTAGTGTGCTTTTGAAAGAATGCTAATTCTTCAGAGGGTGCTACTGTAGTCTTATTCTGCACAGTAGGTCAATTTCAATTGGAAAAGAGAGCTGACTTCTGCCAACCATGTGTTGCTAGTTTTGTCACTATTAAGTGCATTACAGCTTTTCCACTGCTTCTGCTGAGAAGGGACCTGCATGGCTGTTATTACTGTATACACAACAACATGAAATCACAGCTGCCAGTTCTTTTAGCTGGTGTTGGCCTTCATTCGCATCAAGTTCTTCACAAGAACCTAGGATGGTGTAATCGTAGGGGTCCCCAACCTTTTTGGCGCCAGGGACTGGTTTCAAAAGACGATTTTTCCGCAGACCAGGGGGGCGGGGTTTCCTGGATTTCTGGGAGCGGGGTTTCCGTGGACCGGGGGCAGGGTTTGCAGGTGGGAGCCAATCACATGGAAGGGGGAAGGGTTTGCGGGTGGGAGCCCCGCGGCCCAGTTCCTTACAGGCCGCGGCCCACTAGTGGGCCATGGCCCACAGGTTGGGGACCCCTGGTGTAATGTATCGGTGTAGTATACTGTGTAATGTATTAGATGATGATGATGATGATGATGATGATGATGATGATTTACTATTTCACTATTTTAAAGAATTCATATATTTTTAAAGATTCATATATGACCCTACAACTGCCCCCCTGACCAGCCAACACTCCTGGACCAGTATCATGCAGGTGCAGTTCCAATGTGCTGTTTGTGCAACACACCACACTTATCTCATTCTTGAAGGGGGGTCTGTGTGTGTGTGCATTTTGCCTGCTCCATTTCAGCTTTGGCAGCCAGCCATGAAGTTAGAACTGGACTCCTTGTTCATTCATCTCTCCCTTACAGAAATATTCTATGTCATGATACTTTTATGAAGTTATACTGATTTCAAGAAATGTTTTCAGCATGTATTCATTCATTCAATTTATAGGCCACCTCAATCATTAGAGTGATTGTAGGCTGCTTCCTTAAATGTCAACAACAGACAATTCTCAGGCCTCCAGTTTTTCACCCTGCACCACAAAATTATTTATTCTTCACAGAAAATCAAGTCAACATCTGCAACCACTGGCTCTTTGCCTAAAAGTCTATCCAGCCCCAAAATCCCCTACTTCCCACAACTGAGTTCTTCTCACTTAAATTAGGGTTGGGCAGCTTCTTTGCAGCCAGGGAACATACTGCTCCTTTTCTTTTTCTTTGCTACTGCAGGCAATTGTGTGAATAGCTGTTAGGATACTATGAACTCACTGGAGCTAGTTTTTCCTTTTTTATATTGTACAAGGAGAACTTTTGAAAGTTTCAGTATTTTCCCACACACACAAAAAAAACCAGGAGCTAATATCGTTTCAATCTTTAAGGGTCACAAAAAAATGGGCCTGGAACTAGATATGGCCAGAGGTCTGCTCACCTATTATTTTATTATGTTATAATATTTTACACTGCATTATTTTGTTGTAATCCTTCCAATAATCCTGGAAAGCAAGTCAAAACTAGTATCGCCATATAGCAGCCTGAGATGGAAATTACGTCTGAAACCAAAACAAATAAATGATGACCGAATGACGTTATGATAATCTGGATTGGAAACCTACTGCAGGCAACTCTCCCTCTTAACCAGTTCAGTGGTCAAATTGTGTACAGGATCTGTGGGGCAGTGCAACCCCATCTACAACAAGAGATGGAAGGTCCCCAGAACCAGGGGGTTCTAAAACCCAAAGCCACTCGGTCTTACTAGGGTTGAGCTGAACACAGTTGTTTCCCATCCAGAGCCCCACAGCCTCCAGATACCAAGCCAGGACCTCCACAGCATTACTCGGGTGGCCCAAGCGGAGATGTATAACTGGGTATCATCCACTTGATCACATAGCATCTTCTCTGACTGGAGGAATTCTGGCAACTACCTAAGAAATGATAATTAAGTTAACTGCCATCAAGTTAAGCTTGATTTCATCAAGTTAAGCTTAAGGAGATTGTACCTGACTATGGTACAAACACAAATCACACTGATCCTTCTGTATCCAGCTACCAAGAATTTTCTGGCTTTCCTGATTTGGGATCAAGTACCGATTTAAGATAACACTTAAATAACACTTCCTATCCTGCTTGTTCCAAGTGACATAAGTGAATCTATGCTGAGTTAACAATTATAGTCTGAATTTATATTTCATAAAAATATAAGCACCCTATACAATGTTTTGTGCAGTTGGATCTGCTCTGACTCAGACTGATAAACCTACCTCATCACTGACATTTTACAGCAAGCCATTGCAGTGGACACTTAAAAGAGACTGGCTCTGAATTTTGCCATCCTCCAGAAAAGCCTGCTGGCTAAGCCTACTGAAGAACAGAAATATTAGCTAATGATAATTAGCATAAATAAGGAGTAAGCCTATTCTGTGTTTTATTTTCTGTAAGTCACTTTGTGAATGTATTTAACTATGTAAGATTTTTTTTAAAGTTTGAATTTGTTTTATTTCATCATCCCTATCCTTCTGGCATTCCTAATCTGAGGCAGAATACTGGCTAAGGAAGTGAGTCCAGATGTCCCTCATTAAAATGTAGTCTTTTAATTAGAGCTCACCATTTCATTTCATTTCATTTCATTTCATTTCTTATTTATTTATTTATTTATTTAGTATCCCACCTTTATTATTTTTTTATAAATAACTCAAGGCGGTGAACATACCTAATACTCCTTCCTCCTCCTATTTTCCCCACAACAACAACCCTGTGAGGTGAGTTGGGCTGAGTGTGTGTGACTGGCCCAAAGTCACCCAGCTGGCTTTCCTGCCTAAGGTGGGATTTTGTCTGCAGAGATTGCTGGATGCTTATCAAACATTCCATCACCCTGGAAGTCTGTCTATGTGGTGGTTAAGAGTAAACACCGACTGGATGGCATATCACTTAATTATAAATTATATTTATTGTATAACTGACGATTATTAAAAGTAAATTTAAAACTGTGTCATAAGTAACATTTCTTTCAATATTTATATTACCCTCTTCATTATTTTTCTTACAGACCAAATCCAATTGCTTAATTCAATTTATATATATATATATATATATATATATATATATAATATTAAATTATTAAATATTAATTTAATTAATTAATTTAATTAAATATTAATTTAATTAATTAATTTAAATATTAAATTAAATATATTAAATTACATTAAATTAAATTAAATTATTAATATATATGTGTGTATATATGCATATAATATTTATTAATCTTTCATATTTTGTTAAATATCTAAATGTTTATTTTACAGGTCCCTTTGTCTGATTGCTACACTACAGAGGAATATCCGAAAGCTGTAAAGAATCAGTGTGGTTGACAGGATCATTGAAAGGGAATTAGGTATCCATTCTTTTGACAGATGTTGGGATTTTTACGGCATCTATACATTTAAAGAACGGTTGGCTTCCTCGCCATCCCCACAGGTTTTGTGATCATATTTTCGTTACAGTTAACACACCGCCTTCAGTGATTTCTCTAGTCACTGTTTTGAACCGCCCCCCCCCCCCCATTTGATGAGCTAAAAGGAACATGCCCTCTATACAGTACATGGAAGCTCCGTTATCAACAATTACGGCTGACAGAAACTTGACAGACCTCCGGCTCCCCATGCATTTGGTTCAAATCTCCATTTTCTAAAGCCATTTAAAGTCAGCCTCTCTCGGCGCCCGTCATTCCTGGCTTCCCGCACCCTCGGCGCGCCATTTCCTCCAGAGCCATCAGCCAGTTCCTCTACTCTCTCGGCCCCTCGACTGGGACCGTGCAGCCCCCACCCGCCAATTCCCCCGGCCCAAACGCTACCTACCTCGGAGGCAGGAGAAGGAGAAGCCCTCCCTCGCATTCACGCCGCTGCCGCCGCCGCGGCCAAAACACACTCAAGAAGCCAAAGAGAAGCCACTCCAGCTCCAGCCCCCGCCCTCACTCTCTGCCTGGATTGTCAAACCGAGACAAAGCTTATTATTGGCTCCGTGAGACGTCTTCTCCCATTGGTTCGTGTTCTGCCCCGCTTCCTCCTTCCCCCTATCGGGCTACGCCGTGAACGGGGCGTCATTGGCTACCAGAGGAAAACTCGGTCGACCTGGTTGGAACCTTTAAAGATGATTGGCTTTGCGAGGTGCGCGAACGAGTCTGGTCTTGGCACCCGCTGTAGCTTCGTGCTGCTGTCTACCCAGTCCTGCCAGATGGTTTGCAGCGCCTGAGCTGGCGCTCATCGGCTGCTGGGTTACGGCCTGGATAAAGAAAGAGCATGTCCATCAGTGCAATCAGAAGGCCAGCCGGGTTAGACCCGAGAACCACGTGCCGATCCGAAAGAAGCCTCACGTTAGTTTCCCTGTTAATGATTGCGGTTTAATACATTACATAAAATTTTAATTAGCCACCTTTAGACACACATTGTTCTTTTGATTTCTCTTAAGACACAGAGAGATTCATGAAAACACATGGTTTTCCTGATTCTCTTTTCCAGATAGAACACGAATCACCAGCTACTTTTCAAATCGGGTCTTTGAGCAAGAAACATTGTGAGGGGCGAGGTGGCTGTGACGGGCGTGGTGGCTCAGCGGGTAAGACGCCATGCTTGTCCATCGGAAGATCGCAAGTTCAGAGGTTCGAATCCCTAGCCCCATGAGTGCCCCAGCTCTTGCCAACCTAGCATGCAAATGCAAGTCCATGTGGCCGTGGAATCGTCTTGGCTCTTCGGCTAACAAACGGAGATGAGCACCGGCCCCTAGAGTCGGACACGACTGCACAAATGTGCGGGGAACCTTTACCTTACCTTAGACCAGGGCTTTCCAAAGTGCCGCCGCTGGCGACACACCAGCGGCGGGTGCACGGCGGCGGCGCGCGGGGTGTGTGCGGAGGTGTGCGTGTGCACGGCGGCGGCGGCTGCCGCCATACACACACACACCGCCACTTCCGGGTGGTGTGGCGACACACCACGCTGTGTGTGGCGACACACTTTTGTGTCACGACACACAGTTTGGAAAGCTCTGCCTTAGACACACATTCTAGTATGTTCTAATTATGTAAATCAGAGCTTTCCAAACTGTGTGTCGCGACACAAAAGTGTGTCGCCACACACAGCGTGGTGTGTCGCCACACCACCCGGAAGCGGCGGCGCGTGTGTGCATGGCGGCTGCCATGCACGCGCGCGCCGCCGCACGCCCCCCGTGCCGTCGCCGTGCGCGCGCGCTGCCGCACGCCCCCCCCGCACCGTCGCCGTGCGCGCGCGCTGTGCGTGATACGCCAGCGGCAGCACTTTGGAAAGCCCTGATGTAAATAATAGTTAGAGAGCACCAGTGCTGATGCCTAGAATATGCTACACTTCTTGAAAAATAGCTCAGGAATGGAGCTTCTTTTTTGAACGTGACCAGGTGGAGTTGAATCTTCCAGGTTTCATTCCAGCGTTGGTTGTCAAACTGTCTGAATGGTCAGGTCAGAGGACCCAACCTCGAAGTTGATATGCAGGAGGATGACGGGATAGAATCAGTTCAGTGATAGAAGTACAGTAATCAAATATTTTTAGGACAAGCTGGAATCTATCCCCAAAATGAAATATGATGTACCCAATCCTAATCAGTATTTAGGCTTAAGGTGATCCCACATCTCAAAATAATATTGAAGGAGAAGTACAGGCCACAGAAACAACCTGAAGGCAATGTAACCATAACCCTGGTCCTCTATTCCTAGAGAAAAAGAACTTGTCCACACAATTAATAATAACAGGTAATGTACCTATGCAATGACAGGTTTCAGTGCTGCTTGGCTGTGAAAAATATAGATGCTGAATAGGAGCACAAATGCAATAAAATGTTACACCAACATAAAGAAGATAAGCAGAATTTTTTTCTATTTATGCTTTGGCAGCCATTAAAATTGGGATACAAGACTAGGAACACTGTTGTGAAATGGGCAACCATTAAATAAACAAACAAACACTGCCCCGCACAACTCCTTGAATAAAACTGGTATGACCATTTTTATTTATTTATTATTTAAATTTATATGACCGCCCATCTCCCCCAAACGGGGGACTCTGGGCGGCTTACAATAAAAATTAAGATTAAAATACAAGTATAAAATTACAAATTATTAATATGATATAAATAAATATAAAATCCAATCTGGCGAATCGATCTCAAACAATGGGGAGGGCATTATCATACTAACCACCCCCAGGAGGAGCTATTACCTTTCCCCTCCCACTCTAGGCGGCAGAACCAGGTTTTCAGATCTTTCCGGAAGGCCGGGAGGGAGGAAACCCGCCTCAACTCTGGGGGCAAGATATTTCAAAGGGATTGCCTTCATTTTGGGTGGAGGAGGTTAGGGCAAATTGAATATCTTGCCAATGATCAGTAACTGCTTATACAGCAATTCAGTATTCACAACCCTTCCTATGCATTTGTTTAGTAATCCTTACAAACAGCCCTTTAAAGAAAAGAAATATTGCAGATGAAGGGATCTGAGGCCAAGAGATAACAGTTGGCTTAAAGCCACCCCTGGAAATGAAAGCGAGGGCAAGAAGAAACTTGATAAGTTATTTGTTTGTAGCTCATGCACTTAGTTACTATCTGAGCTCAGATGCTGTCAGGATTTGGAGAAATCATATTTACTTACAGTAGTTACCAAGTAACTACTAAGTAGTTCCACATGGCCGCGGAAGCATCTTCGGACAACGCTGGCTCTTCGGCTAACAAACAGAGATGAGTACCGGCCCCTAGAGTCGGACACGACTGCACAAATGTGCGGGGGGAACCTTCACCTTTACTTTAGTTACCAAGTGCTACTTCTTATCTAAAGTTTCTAGATTAGATCAAGTTTGGTGAAGTACATCCTGATCTCTGCCTTCTCTGTTATTCTTTCTGTCTTTCGTGAATAAAATTGGATTATTCCAAAGAGCTTTTGTGATTGTGACATAAAATATGCTGCTTCTACATCATACAATGCACGTGGGTGGAAAAGGAACACAGAATAGCCAATAGAGGGCATTTGTGTAGGAAACTTTGTAAGAGCACTGGGAACATAGTCAAGAGAACAAGATCTTAGTAGAGACCAAGCCAAAATGAAAACAAAGCAAACACAAACTTGAAAAATGATTATGGCCCCACAGAGTAAATAATCTTCCTAGGCACCCAAAGAGATTGAGTTGCATAGCTAGACAGTGAGAAAGATGTTACTCCAAAGGCAGCCATTAATCCTTGATATAAGTTATAAACATTCCAAAGAGGAGGCACTGTTTTTAACATACATACAGTACATACCCATCAAACTATTCCATTTTGGGGTAAGCAAAATTATGCAGACCACAGAAAAGCAGTAAGAAATAATAAGATGAAGAAATTAAAGGCATGAGATATGATAAAGCAAACAAAGCTAAAACTACTTTACACTAACACCACTCACTATATCTGCAAACCACCCTTGCCCATACAACATTTCATATATTGCCTTTAAACTTTTCACCTCATTTTCACAATACAGTTCTATCCAATCACAGCTTTCTCAGTCTTCCTACTCCTCCTGACCCATTCACTCTTCCTTCATAAGTTTGTTTTGCAATTCTTAAAATTTCTCCATCAGTATTCCAATTATTAGTAAACACTCTATCAAGGGACACAAATTCATCTCCCTGTTCTAGTTTTCACCATCTATATATATATATCATACAGTTGTTCACTGCATTTTCTCTGTGAAATAAAAGTAACTTGGCCTTTGATACTGTACATTAATGCTCAGATTTGTATTCCCTATTGCATTGTACAATCTATCTAATATTTGCTGCAAATCATTAAGTTCTTGTGATGCCCTCGATCCGTTGGCTATTAAATCAGGGTTCCTGACACAAGCCCCTCAGGGATATGAAGGAATCTTTATTAAAGCCAGTGATCCATTGCACGTTAAAGACTCGAGTGAATAAAGCTACCGCAACCAACAGTTTAAGAATCTCCAAGTTCCCCACCACCACCACCATCGGGATTCGCGGCTCAGTCGCCCTTCCTTTCGTCTCTCAGTTTTCAGGACTTTCTGGGTCCGAATCAACTAACGCGGTGATATCGCCCTTTGATCTATCCTGGGTGCTGAATCGCTCGGCACGATACTTTGATTAACATGTTTGCAGTTCTGTGAATACATCAAAACCCCATCACCAGCATTCTCTCCTACTTTACACGACCCTGTGAGTTTAACAGACTGGTGGAGTGTTCCTTCCTGGCGCCATGGCAGGATGGCATGGATGACATCCTGACAGTTCTCCACTAACAACATGGCACCATCTGTATACAAAAAGACACTTAAATCCATATCCCCAGCCACCATATCTCTAATGTTATTAAAAGCATTTCTGATAATTTCCCTTCTATTTCATGTATTTGAGGGTATATCTTAAGGGTATATAATATACCCATAAATACATGAAATAGAAGGGAAATCATACAACCTTGTCACTCCTTGCTCAATGCTGAACCATTTGTTAAGCATTCAATTTATTTTCAGGCATGCTTTTATTCCATCATATTCTGCTCTTAATCGCATTTAGCAACCAAACTTAAACTCCATGTTTGTGCAAAGCATTCCATAATTCAAGACTTTTCACTCTTTCCTAGTCTTTTTTTTATAGTATAATAAAGTCTGATAAACTTTCATACATTCCTTCATTTCTCAGGTCTATATACCCTGTGCATAGCATAAAGCCATATCTCAGTTTTCAAGTTTCGCTCATTGTCGCTCTTGATTAAAATCTCCAAAGAAAAGGTTCTGAACTATCTGATCTATGGAGCACAAATGTATGATTATCATATAACAGTCATGCAATCTAAATTCTTTAGTGTGCTATTTTGCGCGCCTCCTACTTTCTACTAAGACTGGCGGTCAGGCTAATTTCACTACGTATAGGCCCGACTGTAGCCCTGTCTCCCACTAGCTCAAGTTTTTTGTTGTTCAGTCGTTTAGTCGTGTCCGACTCTTCGTGACCTCATGGACCATAGCACACCAGGCCTTCCTGTCCTCCACTGTCTCCCGGAGTTTACTCAAATTCACGTTCATTACATCGGTGATGCTATCTAACCATCTCATCCTCTGCCATCCCCTTCTCCTTTTGCCTTCAGTCTTTCCCAGCATCAGGGTCTTTTCCAGTGAGTCCTCTCTTCGCATTAGGTGGCCAAAGTATTTGAGCTTCAGCTTCAGTATCTGTCCTTCCAATGAGCAGTCAGGGTTGATTTCCTTTAGGATTGACTGATTTGACCTCCTTGCAGTCCAAGGGACTCTCAAGAGTCTTCTCCAGCACCACAGCTCGAAAGCATCAATTCTTCGGCGCTCAGCCTTCCTTATGGTCCAACTCTCACAGCCATACATTACTACTGGGAAAACCATAGCTTTAACCATATGGACCTTTGTGTTTCCAAAAGCCTCCTGACCTTCCTGCCTCTGCAGGATAACTTCACCCCTCGTGGCGTACCGAAATAAATTCTGCTAAAGGTTCCATGGCATCTCCACATAAAACTTAATTTTTATTTTGGCCATAAGCAAGGTCTTTTAGAGCTTTGGACCTGGATCTACAACAGAATTTAAGTTCCATTCCTCAAATGTACAGCCTAAGCTGTTAGGGAGTATCTCTGTAATATCTACTGCCCAACATAGAGTTCTTACTTAATCAGATTCAACGTCCTGCCTTCCACACTCCTGGAAGGGAGTTCAGTGACACACATAAGCAACTTTGCCCCATCCACTGGGAGAAATTGAATCAATTGCTCAATTCTTCTCTGTTGTCTCTTCTATTCAAATTGATGCAAAGTTTAATTATACCACTCTAAATATCCAGGTATCACAAAGCAGATGATCCTGTTCTCTCCCTTTTAGTAAATATCTCAGAAACAACCTCTAGGAAAGTAGCTAAATTTTGCTCAGTTGCCATCGCTGTTCAATGTTAGTAAAGTTCCTGCTGTACAGAATCTCCAATTTATTATCTTCTGATTAACAAATTTAAGCAATGGTCATTGAAAGTAAACCAATTTACCCTCATCTATCCCCAGTGCCATCCTTTTTTCGTAATTTATTTATGCCTTGAGTTATCATTTAAATAATTTCACATTTCAATAATCACTGAATCAGAATTCAAATATTTTAGCACCTGTTTCTCATAGAAGTTCTAGTAATTTCAGCCTGCTTAGTAGTCTTCGTAGCATACCAAATCAGTTTCTGTCCTTTAAACAAAACAACTCGACCGCTGCAATGTGCTCTACGAGTGGCTGCCCTGGAAGACCACTCAGAAGCTTCAACTGATACAGAAGGCAGTGGTGCGGGCAGTGATGGTGAAACCTTGGTATGTCCATCTGACACCCCTGCTCTGTAAGCTGCACTGGCTACCAGTTGCTTCTGGGTGTGATTCAGGGTGATGGCTATAACCTACAAAGCCCTACATGGCATAGGGCCTGGCTGAGGGATCAATTATCTCCTGTGGTTTCTGACCAGCCAACACGGGCCAACAAGATTGGTGCACTCTGGGTCCCTTCAATTAAACACTGTGATCCTTTGGGACTGATGAAGCATGCTTCCTCTGTTGCGACACCTGCTCTCTGGAATGAGGTTCCCCCTGAGATCCCACCCTGATGGCATTCTGGAAGGCTTAAAGATCTGACTGTTCTCCCAGGCCTTGAACTAGGGGGGCTGGAGCCCCTCGTGGGATGTGTTTGCCTATGTTTTATATGTTGTTGATTGGATTCAGCATCTTGCTCTTTATTTTTCTTCATTATCTATCTTGTTTTTTCTTATTTTATTTTATTTTATTATTTTATTATTTTATTATTTTATTATTTTATTATTTTATTATTTTATTGTGAGCTGCCCAGAGTCATTCTAGAGTTGGGCAGCGCCTAAATTGAATAATTAAATTAAATTCTAAAAGTTTACTTCCCATTTGTATATATTTAAGTTCATTTGCTTCAATTATTTTTGGAATTGTACACATTGCTGTTCACTGTCAGATCATTGAAGTAGGGCAGGTCAGGAAACAGACTCCACAAATCTGACTTATTGATATAGGCAATAGTAGCAGAATCATGTCAGCCTGACTAGGTTTTCCCCTCCCTGTTATGCTATAGCGAATTAGGGAGGAGAAATCTGAGCTTTTTTCTCATGCTTTCGCTGTTTCCCAAGCTTAAAGCATGCTTTTGTTTATGAAACCCTCCTTGTCTTTGCCTAGATTCCCCAAGGTCATCTCCATGGCTCTACATTCATTGAATGTAATAAAGATCTGATTTGATTTGATACTATTGTACCCTTTCAATCAGAATTCTCCCAAACACCTTCCTAGGTACGCTTAATAAAAACCCCTCTGTAGTTTTTGCATTCACCTTTGGTAGCTTTCCTTTTATACAGAACAATAACAGCATTTTTTCAATCACCAGGCACTGATGCAGACTTCATGTGTTAAAGTTACCCAGGTACTCCATAAGCAAATCATATCCATATTTTAACGTTTTCCAGTTATACCATCTAGACCTGCAGCCTTACTATTTTTTAGCATTCTCACAGCATTTATTACTTCACTTTTTTTGTGTGGACACTAACGCTATAGGATTTGTTTCAAATTTCACTCTCTGACATTTAAAGAAAACCGAAGTGTATTACTGAGTGTTTTAACATAGGTTATATTCTGCCAAAGGGGAAGATAAAATGGTAAATCAAATCATACTGAGATAGCAGGGATTATGGATGGATTCTTTGAAACCACACATATTCTCACGATTAGAAGCTTCACTAGTGAAATTCATAATCTATTTTAGATGGATAATAGGCAGACAACAGAGATGAAGAAAGAAGAGGCCAAGGCTACAGGGAGGAAATAAGTGGGAATATATGAAAATACAATGTAAGAGATTTCCTGTTTTCATATACACAACTATACAAGAGTGTAAGGTTGTGTGCTATAGAACTAACTTTGCCTTAATTAAGATGACAGCATCCGTTCCCACTGTGTTAATAAGCCTCAATCAAAAGACAGGAAGAATGTTTACGTTTATGATACTCAGTTAAAATCTTTCTCAGCAAGGCATCAGGGATTATAAAAAATGATGTACTCCACCATATTAAATTATATTCAATTATTACTTACATTAATTGAATTATTTCTAGATTGTAATGCAATCCAATTTATACATGTTACTGGCTTTGGTGGCAATGCCCATTTAGTTACTTTTTTTTAATTTTTCCCCCCAGAAACTTATAAATTACACAACTTTCATGGATGGCAAAAAATGGAGCACAACTCTCAGGAGGAAGATCATCCTTTATTGAAGCAAAAAGAAGAGGAATGAAACACAATGGAAAGGTGAGATCTTTTCTAGGAATTAAGAACTATGGAGTGGGAGTTTCTAGGGCTCTAATTTCCTATCAGGATTTTGGGAACATAGAAGGAAAACAGGATTAAGTTTTGTCTATGTAAGGAGAGCTGCTTTACTGTTAAGAAGAAACAATCTTTTTAGAAGTGGCAGCAGCATTGGAAATATCTATTGTATCCTTGTTAATGAGTGGTAGAACTCAATGGGATTTGACACATATCTCCAATCTACCTTTGGAGAACCTTTGCCGTTTTCCCAAGTTATATTGTTGACTTTTCCCTTAATAAGTTTATCTCGGACAGTTACATAGAGCTGGATCTCCACTGCCTGGAGTCAGTTTCATTCCGCCTTTGTTAAGATAAGCAGTATTTCTTTTTGATAAGGAAAGGATTAAGGGGCTTTGTCCTGGGAAGGGAGTAGTTTCCTTAGGTCTGGTGGGATTATATGAACAGGGAACTGGACCCTGTCTCTGTCACTTCCACAGGGGCAAAAGGAGATGTCCTAAAAATACGTTCTCTTTTCATTTCAGCCATAACAATAACAATAGTTCTGTGGTGGTTCTTCTCCTTCCTCCAGGGCCAGTTCCAATCAGTGTTGGTGGGAGGGGAGTGGTTGAGCCCTAGGCCCCTGCTCTGTGGGGTGCCTCAGGGCTCTGCCCTCTGCCCTCTGCCCTCTCCTTTTTAATATCTACATGAAGCCACTGGGGAAGGTCATCTGTCGGTTTGGGATCAGGAATCATCAATATGCTGATGATACATATATATGATACCCCTAGAGTTGGACACGACTGCACAAATGTGCGGGTTGAACCTTTACCTTTACCTTTACCTTTACCTTTACCCAGCTACACATCTCTGTCCCTGGCCATCCAAGTGAAGCTGTCAAGGTTCTTTCCCAGTGTCTGGAGGCTGTGTGTGTCTGGATGGGGAAGAACAGGTTGCAGCTCAACCCTGCCAAGACTGAGTGGTTATTGGTTTTGGGTCCCCCCGATCCAGGAGTTGCAGAGTTTCCATCTTTGGTTTTAGATGGGGTGTCACTACCCCATTCAGATTTGGTGTGCATTCTGGGGGCTCTCCTGGACTCACAGCTCCTGCTCAAAAAGCAGGTGGTAGCTGTGGCTAGTGGAGTCTTTGCACAACTGTGTCTTGTGTGCCAGTTGCACCCATTCCTGGACCGGGAGGCCTTGCTCATGGTCACTCACACCTTGGTCACCTTCTGATTGGACTATTACAATGCGCTCTACATGGCACTGCTCTTGAAAACCATCCGGAAGCTTCAATTGGTCCAGAACACAGTAGCTTGGGTAGTTATGGGCACATCACGTTATGCCCACATAACACTGCTACCCCATAAGCTGCACTGGCTCCTGATAGGCTTCCAGGGGTGGTTCATGGTGCTGGTGATTACCTTTAAAGCCCTACATGGCATAGGACCAGGTTTATTTATTTATTTATTTATTTATTTTCTATCCCGCCTTTATTATTAACTCAAGACGGCGAACATACCTAATACTCCTTCCTCCTCCTCTTTTCCCCACAACAACAACCCTGTTAGGTGGGTTGGGCTGAGAGAGTGTGACTGGCCCAAGGTCACCCAGCCAGCTTTCATGCCTAAGGCGGGACTAGAACTCACAGCCTCCTGGTTTCTAGCCCAGCACCTTAACCACTAGACCAAACTGGCTCTCAAGGTTACTTGAGGGACTGCCTTCTCCCAAGAACATCTGCCTGCCCCACATGTTCCCACAAGAAGGGCATGCTCCAGGTTCCTTCTTTTAAATCTTGTCATCTTATGGGACCTAGGAAGCATGGCTTTTCTGTGGTAGCCCCTGTTCTCTGGAACAATCCCCCACCCCATATCCAACAGGCCCCAACTCTTATCGCCTTTAGGAAAGCCCTTAAGACTTGCTCCTTCCCCCAGGCATTAGGGCAGGGCTTTCCAAACTGTGTGTCACAATACATTGCTGTGTCGCGGCCAGGGCCCAGGTGTGTTGTGGGGGAACCTGGAAGAGGAGGCCATGCACCACATCGAGCCCTGCCCAGCCCTTGCTGTGCCACCGGTCCCTGCTCCGTGCCCAGCTCTCGCCGCAGAACCCAGGTAAGGTACCAGCCCAGCAGGGCTGCAACTGGGTGGGGGGTGCAGGGACGCAACTAGGCCACCGCGCTGGGGGTGGTGGTGCAGGAACACGACTAGGCCGCCGTGCTGGGGGTGGGGGCTGCAGGGATGCGACTAGGCCGCCGCGCTGGGGGGTGGGGGGTGCAGAGATGCAGTGTTTCTCAACCTTGGCAACTTCAAGACGTGTGGACTTCAAATCCCAGAATTCCCCAGCCAGCCTTGCTGGGTAGGGAATTCTGGGAGTTGAAGTCCTCATATCTGAAAGTGGCCAAGATTGAAAAACACTGCTCATGGTCTTGGGTCCATGACCTCCCCATCAAGCACATCTGGAGGGCATTTTTGTATTTTATCTACAATTACATACAATACAATACATACAGTACAAGGCCGGGGGCCGGGGGCGGGGTTTGGAGCCAGGAGCCAATTGCGTGGGCTGGGGGGTGGGAACCCCTCATTACCGTATCACGAAATTATGCATGGCTAAAAGGCGTGTCACCAACATGAAAAGTTTGGGAAGCCCTGCATTAGGAACTGGTTGAGTGGGAGTCCCCCCTGTGGTTGTTATGTTGTGTGCTTGGTTGCCATTTTACATTTTATATTTATATACTGTCTGTTTGTTGTAGATGGTTTGTTTTTTTCTTCTTTTTGATTTATTGTACACCACTCAGAGTCGCACTGTCTGAGTTGGGTGGCCTTATAAATCTTTAAATAAATAAATAAATATTTGAGAATTGATTCTAGTGTGACTCTATTCATTTTTCCTCCAGGACTTATAAAATGCTTCAACATAAGAATTCAGTTTTTGTTGATAGCTCTCATATAGCTAAATGATGGGAAACTAAATTTTCTTTGGCTGTCACACTTTAAAAGTGTGGGAAAGGGCATTGACTGACAAATTTTCATAACACCAAAGAACCTTGAAGAATCTTTTAGTTGTTGTTGTTAGTTGCCGTCGAGTCGTTTACAACTCATAGGGACCCTATGTATAATAGAACGAAATGCTAAACGGTCTTGCACCAATTGCCTGACTGTTCCAATGTTTGCATCCATTGTTGCAGTAATTGTGTCAATCCATCGCATTGAAGGTCTTCCTCTTTTCCACTGGCCCTCGACTTTACCAAACATGATATCCTTTTCAAGCGATCGGTCTTTCCTGACAATGTGCCTAAAGTATGAGAGTCTAAGCCTAGTTATCCTCACCTCTAGTGAACATTTTGATTGTATTTCTTCTAAAACTGATTTGTTTGTTCTTCTGGCAGTCCATGGTACTTTCAGTAATCTTCGCCAGCACCATAATTTGAACGCATCAATTCTTCTTCTATCTTCCTTTTTTAATGTCCAAGTTTCACAGGCATATGTGGCAATTGAGAAAACCATAGCGTGTGTCAGACACACCTTTATTTTTAGACTGACGTCTTTACTTCTGAAAACCTTAGATAGGTCTTGGATGGCAGATTTTCCCAGCGCAATACGTCGTCTGATTTCTTGATTACTACTTCCCTTGGCATTGATCGTTGATCCGAGTAGAATGAAGTCATTGACAACTTCAATTTCTTCTCCATTAATTGTGACATTACTTATTGGTCCATTTGTGAGAATCTTCATCTTCTTCACATTCAAGTGTAGTCCGTATTGCTGACTACAGTCTTTGATCTTCATCAGCAAGTACTTCATGTCTTCTTCGTTTCCAGCAAGCAAAGTTGTGTCATCTGCATATCGTAGATTGTTAATGAGCCTTCCACCAATTCTGATATCCCACTCTTCTTCGTACATTTCTGCTTCTTGAATTATTTGTTCAGCATACACATTGAATAAATAGGGTGAAAGTAAACAGCCTTGCCACACACCTTTTCCAATTTTGAACCACTCGGTATCACCGTTTTCTGTTCTAACGACTGCCTCTTGATCCATGTACAGGTTCCGCATGAGTACAATTAAGTGCCCTGGGATTCCCATTCTTCGTAATATTATCGATAAGTTGTTATGGTCCACACAGTCAAACGCCTTTGCGTAATCAATGAAGCAGAGGTAAACATCTTTCTGGTATTCTTTACATTCAGCCAAGATCCATCTGACATCAGCTATGATATCTCTCGTGCTACGTCCTCTTCTAAATCCAGCTTGGACTTCTGGTAGTTCTCTGTCGATGTAAGGCTGCAAACGTTGAATTATTTTCAGCAAAATTTTGCTAGCATGTGTAATTTATTTATTTATTTATTTTGTGTCCAGATCAAACTTTACTCTGCCAAAATGTAGCCACCGCCACAGCTTTGTCATTAGCTTGCTGTAGGTCGTCGACAGTACAAGGCTTCAACAGTAATCGACACACCATCAGATGCTCCGGGTCTTGGATTTCTCTGCATTCACATAATATATTGTCGTCAGCCAACAACCCCACTTAAATAAATTTCTCTTGCACCTTGGTACCCCCCACCCTCATCCTATTCATTGTCCTCCAAACTGTATAAGGGAGAGTGTTTCCAGCGGCCATTTCTTCCTTCGGTAAAATACTCAAATCGGTGATCTCATTCCTCCATTTACTTATTCGATTCTATTCTTTGGACCCCTCTAGGGTATTAGTTCTTGCCATAAAGCATTTTCTAGATTTAAGTCGACGAATTGGAGGAGCATATCCGCTCAGAGGGTGATGAGAGTCAGTCTCTTGCTTGGTTATTTTGGTGTCTGCTTCTACTTCCCTTCTAATCTTAAGTGGAGCAATGCCAACAAGGGGGTATAGTTTATTAACGGGCGTAGGTTTGAGGCATCCCGTCACTATGCGCATTGGCTCATTCACAGCGATATCTACTTGCTTCGCATGTGCCGATGTGTTCCATACTGGTGCTGCATATTTGGCAGTAGAGACACTCAAGGCCAGAGCTGATACTTGTAACGTAGCTGGCTGGGCTCCCCATGCATAGTTTGTCAGTCATCGGATGATGTTATTCCTAGCACATACTTTAGCCTTGGTATTCATGCAATGTTGCTTAAAGGAAAGCGTTCTGTCCAACGTAACACCCAAATATTTAGATATTGGGCAGTGTTGTAATCTGTTCCCTCTCCATGTAATATCCAATTTAACCCATGCATCTCGATTGCGAAGATGAAAGGCACATAATTGAGTTTTGCTTGGATTAAAGGTAAAGGTTCCCCCCGCACATTTGTGCAGTCGTGTCCGACTCTAGGGGCCAGTGCTCATCTCCGTTTGTTAGCCGAAGAGCTAGCATTGTCCGAAGACACTTCCACAGTCATGTGGCCGGCATGACGCATGCGGAACGCTGTTACCTGCCCACCGAAGTGGTACCTATTTATCTACTTGCATTTGCATGCTTTTGAATTGCTAGGTTGGCAAGAGCTGGGGCGAGTGCGGGAGCTCACTCCGTCATGCGGGGCTAGGGATTTGAACCTCTGAACTTGCAATCTTCCGATTGACAAGACTGGCATCTTACCCACTGAGCCACCACGCCCCTTTTGCTTGGATTAGGTTTTAAGTAATTATTATCATAATACCGCTCCAGTTCTTCTAGAGCTCGTGATAATTTTTCAGCACACTCATCAAAACTCGGTTCTTGTACGGCCACCGCTGTATCATCCGCATATATGAACATTTGCGTATTGGTCGGGGCGGGTTGGTCATTAGTATATATATTATATAAAATCGGAGAGAATACACTGCCTTGTGGTAATCCATTCTTTTGCTTCCTCCATCTACTGTTCTTACCATTCAAAGTCACATAAAACCTTCTATTTTGAAGGAAACTCCCTATAACCCTGGTGAGCTTATGGTCTCCAGTAAACATACAAACGTCTTTTTGGGCAAAAATATTAAAGATGGCTATTTAAAATGCACATCTTTCTCTCTATCAGCTGTTGTGTAATTTTTGTTTGTTGTCCTATATTATATTATTTTACTTTCAATATTTTGTTGATATGCTAACTAAAAAAGGGTGTCCTGGTGTAGGTGTAGAAATAACACGCCGAGGCTTGGAATTGAGTCTCTAGTGTTTATTACCTTCCTACTTACAGAATCCTGCTAAACTAAAATGGCTTGAAGAATCCCAGAGACATAAGTCCAGGCTAGGGTGGGGCTTTCCGGAGGCGTTTGGGAGACAAGGCCAAAGCTTCAGAACTGCGCACACGCTTCCCTTCCTTGAGGGAGCTCCCCCCACCGCTGTCCTGTATCTCCCTGACAAAGGGTGTTGAAAAGATTGTAGATTCTCTCTGGTATTCCCATACTGATGTGGTTCGCTGAGAAAAATGGCAAATGAAATCACTAGAAAACCTGATTATATTGAGACTGTCATTTGAACCGTCGTACTGACATTATGTAAATGACAATGGGTACAAGCAGCACAGACAATACATTTGTATATATGTAGAGTAGATGCTTAATTTTTAAAGAGCTAGCTTAAAATGCTGCACTAACATCCCATGAGAAACCAAGATGTAGACTGTTTGATCCCTCAGGCTCCTACAACACGAGGAGCTACAGAACCTAGAAAACAAACCGGAATTATGTTTTATTTTATTTAGTACATAGTAAAATAAACAACCCTGATGTAAGGTCCTTGAACAGAACCTTCCATGGAGGAAAGGGGGGAGATCACACATGCTAAAGTGTACGTGCCACCGCTAACATTAAAAGACAATGGTGAGGGGAAAACTAGACAGCTGATCATTTGCGCCCATTAACAGCAATCAGCAACGAGAGACCTGAGCGAGACGGAGGAGGAACTAGCCAGCGCGCTGACGGCTGAACGTGACATCATTGCCGGAAACTGAGTAAAGGGGGGGGGGGAATTAATAAAATTGAATGGTTTGGCGGGAACGGGCACTCAGATCTTTGAAACTGTTTTGGATTACTTGATTCCTTATTAAAACTCTATCTGCAACGCTTGCATTGAGGAGTCTTTATTGGGACATAGAATCTGAAACCTTACACCTGATTACACCCATTCTCCACCATATTTATGGCAATATAAAAGGGTTCTGTGTTGCAGACATGGAAATCAGCAAGTTTTTTTCTATCCCCGTAAATCATGTAGAGGCTACATACCAAAGGCCAATTGCCAAACTTTGTTAACAGAAAGTACTGCCACTGACTAGATTCATATAACGTGTTCAACCAAAATGTGGCCTAGCATGTAGTATAAACCCAGCCAATTGTAATTTATTAAAAAAATTGTGTTTAAGCAAATTGTGAGTTAGCATATCATGCAAAGCATATCATAGACTGAGGTTGAGTAACATGCTAGTGGTAAATCTAGTAATCGCAATTTTAAAAACTATGATTTATGGAGAAATGAGTTATATAAATCTAGTTAGAATGACAATAGTGTAGTGGTTAAGGTATTGGATCAGGAAGGTCCAGATTCAAGTCTCCACCTGATCACAGAGCTGACTGGTTGACATTGAACCAGTCACTCTTTCAGTCTAAGCACAATGAGAAATGAAGCCATTGTATCTACTCTGCACATTGCTGCTAATCATCTGAGAAGCACTGGCTCCCATCACTAAAATCTCAGTGCCCCTGTTTTGAAGGACAGTTTCAGCAAAATACTGATACAATCCTCTTCCTGACAAAACTGCTTCCATCAGCAGAAACTAGTTGAGGAAATTACTGTTTCCTCTGTGCAGGCTCAAATCTGCTCTCCAAGAAGATTTTGATGGCACATGGGGGCTTGGTGGAAGATCCTGTAACCTGTAGGAATTCTGGGGTGGTAGTACCAGAACTCCACGCAGCTTCTTATTAGTATGTAGCAGAGTAGAAGTGTTCCCATAAACTTGCACAAGGCTTAATCAGTTCAAAAACACAAAATAAACACACTTCACACGTTAATGTAAAGTAACATAAAAAGAGTTTACAATTTTATTGTAACTCACAGTTCCTTAGTAGAAACGGTCCATGCGTGCGAGTAATAGGTTCTGACGTGACCCACATGATTCTTTAATGTGGCCCACCTGAATGGAAGTATGAGCAATGTGGGCAGCCATAGCTGCCCATCCTCCTTGGTAGGAGATTCGAGCAGAAAAGGGGAAAAGAGAAGGGAACAGGAACAGGAAACCGGGATTCAGCCCCTCCCACACAAAGCAAGTAAGATTAGGTTACAGCAGAGGCTGCCTCCTCCTTCAAGCTTGTGTGAGATGTGCTTGGTTGAAACCCAATATCTCTAACATAACCCTCCCCCTTTGAGGCAGTTCTCCCAGGAGACCTCTTTCACTTTCTGTCTTCTGATCTTTTGCCTATTCTTCCTGCTGTGAACAGGATCTACTAGCAGTCTCTAGGCACTAAGTTCAAAAACACACCTCACTGCCTCTCAATCCTCAGTCTTAAAATTTCCTATATAAAGTGTCTCACTGTTTTAGAGGTCTTTCTATTTGAGCGCAACAGCTCTGTATTCTATTTTAACACTGTTCTAGTAAAGTTCAGCAAATGTTACAAGAAACGTTGTGAACTGAAGTGTGATTGAGATCTGTAAAAAGGTAACGGTTCCTCCCGCACATTTGTGCAGTCATGTCCGACTCTAGGGGCCGGTGCTCATCTCCGTTTGTTAGCCGAAGAGCCAGCGCTGTCCGAAGACGCTTCCACGGTAATGTGGCTGGCATGACGCATGTGGAACGCTGTTACCATCCCACCAAAGTGGTACCTATTCATCTACTTGCATTTGCATGCTTTTGAATTGCTAGGTTGGCAAGAGCTGGGGCGAGTGCGGGAGCTCACTCCGCACGCAGGGCTAGGGATTCGAACCTCCGAACTTGCAATCTTCCGAACAACAAGCCTGGCATCTTACCCGCTGAGCCACCACGTCCCTTTGGATTGAGATCTGTAATTTGCCTTTAAAAATTAAAAAAAACCTTCAGATCAATGTGATTATAGACACACTATGTGGTGGATTTTGATGGTGCCACTGGTTCTCAGGAAGGAGGGAGCACATTCCAAGGAGGTGGAATTAATAAGAGGAGGCACAGTCCAGGAGGCAATGGTGTGAAAATGAAGAGATTCAGGATAGCCCCGCCGTAGAGCTCTCCCAGGTTATTTCCCCTTAGGTTAGGTAGAGTAGCTTTAGTCTAGCAAGATTCTATCTATATGGTGTGAGGAAATAAAGAACTGGAGTTTGAATGGACTGACTCTTCGTTGTTCTTGGGCTAAGCCCAACACACTCACTAGGCTCCAGGAAAAAAAGTTACAAATTTTTCATTGATAGGTCTCCATGCTGTACAATGGTCTACAGCAGCCTTTCTCAACCGTTTAACCATGGAGGAACCCTTGAAATATTTTTCAGGCCTCAGGGAACCCTTGCACATTCAGGCTCAAATATAGGCCAGAAGTTACAAAATTATTATATGCCTTTCATGGGTAGGCCTATATATATATGCATTAACAGTGTCCTTAAACTGAAAATAAAGAATGAAACTTACCTCTTTAATGTGAAGTTGCCCGAATTTGCAATAATTTTTTAAATAAATCGTAATCTCCCAGGGAACCCATAGGGACCTCTCGTGGAACCCTAGGCTTCCACGGAACCCTGGTTGAGAAACCCTGACCCAGGACATGACCTCGAGTTGTCTAAGCTGTGGTGAATTCATCCTTGATTGACTGGGTGGTCCCACAGTGTTGTGTCCTGTCCTCAAGAAGCCATAGCTAGAGTAACAGTGCTGGATAACATCCAATCTATCTCCAACCTTTCCATTTGGATAAAATGGTGGAGAAGATGATGGGACTGCATTCCAGAAGGCCCTGGAAGAATTGGATTATCTGGGCCCTTTTCGGCTAGGTTTCAGTCCCAGGTGTAGTTCTGAGGCAGCATTGATTGAACTTGTGGACGACCTCTGGTAGGACCAGAACAAGTGCAACCCTGCTGGCCAAGGATTTATTAGTTTCAAATGTATACTGTAAATCTCTCATCTCAAATGGGGAAACCTCCTGGTCTTTTATTTTTATTTCTTGTTCTGCTTCTTTTGAAAGGAGAGGCAGACAGGCCAGAGCAGGCAAAGGACAGTTGCAGCAGGCTTTGAGTCATGGAGAAGAGAGGATGGCAGCTTTTATCACAGCAGCCCCCAGTCCTGCCATTACTCTGCATCTCTGATGAGCGACTGGTGGCCTTCTTGGCCTTCCCTCTCTGTGCTTTGTGCAACGCGTGATTGTGCTTTTGCATTGCTAATGAACAGACAGCTTCCCACATGAAAGGCAGAGGCCAAAGGCCACCAAGAGAGTCAGACACAGGGCTGCCTGGCCACTCCAGGCCCCGAGGGAGCAGCCATTCTTGTGTAGGTACAAACAGTGGCCAATGGGGATGTTTCCCCGGTTGCCGAGGGAACAAGTCTCTGAGCTCCCCTATAAAGCCACAGGCCAAAACCCAGGCTGCTCACTCCCATTGTGGACTTACCTGCCAGCTGGCAGGCACTCCTCTGGGCCTCTCTTGCTGGTGGCCAATCCTTGCGCCACCAACCTCTTTCGTTGCAGGGCCATCCAGCCTCTGCTGTGGCGCTACGAAGGCTATTCAGAGTAAGCGAGGCCCTCTCGGCCGCCAAGAAACCAGGAAGGGGGAGAAAGCCATGGGCCCGACTCTCTCTCCCTTGGCTCAGGTCTCTTTCTCTGCCCCCCTCTCCTCACAGAAAGTCTTGAAAAGGCGTCCATTTTCCTGCTTCCGGAGCAACAGGGTGGAAGACCTTCCTGTGCCACCTCCCAGGTACCAAGGCCTTCTCCCAAACCCCGGGCTCAGTGGGGCTCCATTGACAGGCCGCAAGAGTCTGCAGGAACCCCTGGGGTTACATGGGTGGCCATGTAAATTAAATAAATAAAGATGACATTAAGCCAGAAGTAATTCTTAGTGTTTATAGGATTTTTTATTCTCTCTTAAAAAGAGAATAAAAAGAGTCTGCAAGAGTACCCCCCCTCCCCACCGCTTCCTGTCCACAAGGGGCTTGCAGGGGGAAAAAGACCGACAGGCTGGCTGGCCGGTCTTGGAAAGGGGAGGCTGAGCTAGCGGGATGTTCTTCCACGTCTGACCTTCTTCCTCTGGTCAGGACCCAAGAGGCACAGAGACGAGTGCAGGAGCAGGAAAGCTCTCGCCATGGGGTCACCGCTTCTACCTCAGGGGCAAGGAGGGTTTGGCAACGTGGCCGGTGGGAGTTCATGCCTCAAGTGTGTGGGGGGGGCGGAATTCTCACCTGGGAAGGCCGGCCAGGCTGGCAAACTCAAGAACAAGAGCCACCTGGATTCCTGGAAAGACCTTTACGGTTTGGAGGGCAAGGGAACAGCATTTGGAGAGCCTTTCCAAGCAATCCTCCCGCCCCACTCGCGTAATTCTCCCTGGCGCAATTTAGGCACAGCTGCTCTGAACCTCCTCCGGAGCCTCTTCCTCAACGGTCCTGCTTCCTCCTCCTCCATTTCCCCTGCCACCTGGAAAGGGCATCCCAGGGCAGGGACCGGCAGCAGACCCATCTGCCTCTACTCCGGCCTCCGTGCCTGGCTTCTCCCCTGCCCCCAGGGCAGCATTCCAGATGGGTGGTTTGTAAACTAGCTGCCGGACGTCAGGTCACGGCTGGTGGAGGGACATCCAGTGACGAAATGGTGACCGAGGAAGGGGCTGAGTGCCTAAGCGCCCCCCTTTTCCTGACCCCCTCCAAGGCGAAAGGGGAGAGGGATGCGTCTTTGTGAAAAGTTGCCAAGCGCTCGACCTTGAGCATAGCCCGTTTGTAGAACAGCTGGTCCTTATTCTGGAAGCAACATCTTCTTAAACTTTTTATTTAAATAATATTTTATTGGTAAAATATAACACATATTTTAAAATATAACATATAAAATATAAGAAAAAATAACCGACCAAGGGCAAGATGGATGGATGATATTCTGGAGGTGACGGACTCGACCGTGGGGGACATGGGGGTGGCGACGGCCGACAGGAAGCTCTGGCGTGGGCTGGTCCATGAAGTCACAAAGTTGGAAGCGACTGAACAAATAAACAACAAGAAAAATGTTGTTTATTCGTTCAGTCGCTTCCGACTCTTCGTGACTTCATGGACCAGCCCACGCCAGAGCTTCCTGTCAGCCGTCACCATCCCCAGCTCCCCCATGGTCGAGTCCGTCACCTCCAGAATATCATCCATCCCTCTTGCCCTTGGTCGGACCCTCTTCCTTTTGCCTTCCACTTTCCCTAGCATCAGCAGGGAAATCCTGTCTTCTCATTATGTGGCCAAAGTACTTCAGTTTTGCCTTTAATATCATTCCCTCAAGTGAGCAGTCTGGCTTTATTTCCTGGAGTATGGACTGGTTTGATCTTCTTGCAGTCCAAGGCACTCTCAGAATTCTCCAACACCACAGTTCAAAAGCATCTATTTTCCTTCGCTCAGCCTTCCTTATGGTCCAGCTCTCACAGCCATAGGTTACTACAGGGAATACCATTGCTTTAACTATGCGGACCTTTGTTGTCAGTGTGATGTCTCTGCTCTTAACTATTTTATCAAGATTTGCCATTGCTCTCCTCCCAAGAAGTAGACGTCTTCTGATTTCCTGGCTGCAGTCAGCATCTGCAGTAATCTTTGCGCCTAGAAATACAAAGTCTGTCACTGCCTCCACTTTTTCTCCCTCTATTTGCCAGTTATCAATCAAGCTGGTTGCCATAATCTTGGTTTTTTTGAGGTTTAACTGCAACCCAGCTTTTGTACTTTCTTCTTTCACCTTCGTCATAAGGCTCCTCAACTCCTCCTCGCTTTCAGCCATCTAAGTGGTATCATCTGCATATCTAAGATTGTTAATGTTTCTTCCAGCGATTTTAATTCCAGCCTTGGATTCCTCAAGCCCAGCATGTTGCATGATGTGTTCTGCGTACAGGTTAAATAGGTAGGGTGAGAGTATACAGCCCTGCCATACTCCTTTCCCAATCTTAAACCAGTCCGTTGTTCCGTGCTCTGTTCTTACCGTTGCTACTTGGTCGTTATACAGATTCCTCAGGAGGCAGACAAGATGACTTGGTATCCCCATACCACCAAGAACTTGCCACAATTTGTTATGATCCACACAGTCAAAGGCTTTAGAATAGTCAATAAAACAAAAATAGATGTTTTTCTGAAACTCCCTGGCTTTCTCCATTATCCAGCGGATATTGGCAATTTGGTCTCTAGTTCCTCTGCCTTTTCTAAACCCAGCTTGTACATCTGGCAATTCTCGCTCCATGAATTGCTGGAGTCTACCTTGCAAGATCTTGAGCATTACCTTACTGGCATGTGAAATAAGTGCCACTGTTCGATAGTTTGAACATTCTTTAGTGCTTCCCTTTTTTGGTATGGGGATATAAGTTGATTTTTTCCAATCTGATGGCCATTCTTGTGTTTTCCAAATTTGCTGGCATATGGCATGCATCACCTTGACAGCATCATCTTGCAAGATTTTTACAGTTCAGCTGGGATACCGTCATCTCCTGCTGCCTTGTTATTAGCAATGCTTCTTAAGGCCCATTCAACCTCAGTCTTCAGGATGTCTGGCTCTAACTCACTGACCACACCGTCAAAGCTATCTCCAATATTATTATCCTTCCTATACAGATCTTCCGTATATTCTTGCCACCTTTTCTTGATCTCTTCTGCTTCTGTTAGGTCCTTACCATCTTTGTTTTTGATCATACCCATTTTTGCCTGGAATTTACCTCCGATGTTTCTAATTTTCTGGAAGAGGTCTCTTGTCCTTCCTATTCTATTGTCTTCTTCCACTTCCGCACATTGCTTGTTTAAAAATAATTCCTTATCTCTTCTGGCTAACCTCTGGAATTTTGCATTTAATTGGGCATATCTCCCCCTATCACTGTTGCCTTTTGCTTTCCTTCTTTCTTGGGCTACTTCCAGTGTCTCAGCAGACAGCCATCTTGCCTTCTTGGTTTTCTTTTTCTTTGGGACGTTTTTTGTTGCCGCCTCCTGAACAATGTTGCGAACTTCTGTCCATAGTTCTTCTGGGACCCTATCTACTAAATCTAGTCCCTTAAATCTATTCTTCACCTCCACTGCATATTCCTTAGGAATATTAGTGAGCTCATATCTAACTGATCTGTGGGCCTTCCCTATTCTCTTTAGTCTGATTCTAAATTTTGCAATAAGAAGTTCGTGATCTGAACTACAGGCAGCTCCAGGTCTTGTTTTTACCGACTGTATAGATGTCCGCCACCTTTGGCTGCAAAGGATGTAGTCAATTTGATTTCGGTGTCGACCATCTGGTGAAGTCCATGTATAAAGTCGTATTTTAGGTTGTTGGAAGAGAGTGCTTGTTATGCACAGTGAGTTGTCTTGGCAAAATTCTATCAGCCTATGTCCTGCTTCATTTTGTTCTCCCAGACCATGCTTGCCTGTAATTCCAGGTGTCGTCTGACTATCCACCTTAGCATTCCAGTCTCCTGTAATGAAAATAACATCTCTTTTTGGTGTATTATCCAGTAGGTGCTGCAGATCCTCATAGAACTGATCTACTTCTGCTTCTTCAGCATCTGTGGTTGGGGCGTATATTTGGATCACTGTGATGTTAAATGGCTTACCCTGAATTCGAATTGAGATCATTCTATCGTTTTTTGGATTGTATCCAAGCACTGCTTTAGCCACTTTATTATTAATTATGAAGGCTACTCCATTTCTTCTGTGGTCCTCTTGTCCACAGTAGTAGATCTGGTGGTCATCTGATGTGAAGTGGCCCATTCCAGTCCATTTCAGTTCACTGACACCTAAAATGTCTATATTTAATCTTGACATCTCACCAATAACCACATCCAATTTGCCCTGGCTCATAGATCTTACATTCCAGGTTCCTATGGTGTGTTGATCTTTAGAACATCGGATTCGTTGTTCACCACCAGCACCGTCGGCCGCTAGCTGTCCTTTCGGCTTTGAGCTAGCTGCGTCATCACATCTGGGGCTAGTTGAACGTATCCTCTGTTCCTCCCCAGTAGCATTTTGACCATCTTCCGACCTGGGAGTCCCATCTTCCGATGGTATACCGACATATCTCTGGTTGTACTGATCCATTTAGTTTTCACTGCAAGAATACTGGGGTGGGTTGCCATTACCTTCCCCAGGGATCGTATTTAGTCTGACCTCTCTGCCATGACCTTCCCGTCTTGGGTGTCCCTTCACGGTTTAGCTCATGGTTTCATTGAGGTGCTCAAGCTCCAGCACCACGACAAGGTAACGATCTCCTTTGCTGGAGAAAAAAAATATAACAACTAGAAAATCTGATGAAGTCCAAACAAAATTATAAACTGCTAATATAATAAAACAGAATATACAAAATAGTAATTAACTGAGTGACAATTGAAGAAACTAGCGATATACCCATAATTAATATATTAATATAAAACTAGCTCAATCCTTTAACATTAAATTTAGCCATATAGACCATCTATTACTCCATCTTCTCAGTTTTAATACAGTATATTATTTCAGTGCAATAATATTTATGTAATAAACTGAAATTCTTAATGTTCTGTTATTTGGATGCCTTAGAATAATGTGTATAGATAACTGAATAATTAATAAATATTAATTGTAATTTTGGATATTAATATTACAAGCATTACGGTTATTTAACCCTTTCTTCAAAATTAAATATAACATTAGGAATGAGTGAGAAAATAAAGGAAGAGCATACATCAAGGTATTTGTTTTATGATAAGGGTTTCAAACTTAAGCTGAATTACATGATATTAAATACTCCACGTTGTTATTAATTGGTGTATGTGTATCTGTATTTGTATGTGTATATGTGTTTTACATGTTGATAAAGGAAAATAAGTGAACCAAACAAATCAAGTTTAGCAAATTTGACGTAACTGAAATAAAAAAGTCAAAACGGAGAGTAAAAAATTGAAAAAAGGAAAAGAAACAAAAACAGTTGGGTTTCTGACCTGCCCCCTTTTATGCATCTGCTGGTTTGCAATAAGTACAAGGGTTTACGGCCCCTTAAAACCAATCTGTAGATGATTATATATCCTCTTGACCTTAAGGCTTCCAAATGCGCTCTTCCTGTTGGCACTGGGACCGAACCGTGCGCCCAAGACTTTAACCAACCTGTCGGGATGCAGAGGGCTTTGGATCTATGTCTTAATAGGAACAAATGTCATTTTCAGGATTCGATGGAAGCCCAGGGGGGCTCCTTAGCCCAGAGCTTTGAAGACGGGGAGTCCATTCCTGATTCGGCAAGGTACCTGCTCTCAGCTGAGGGATTCTGAAGCCCCCAAGAAGACGGCTGCAGTACCGTCCCCAAGGAAAAAAGCTATGAGAAACGTCTGCTGAGGGGAGGGATAGATTTCTATGGGATGCATGTTCCACCCCCTGGGCAGGAAGCCTTTCTGTTCTCTCCTTAATCAATGGGATGGGGGCCATTTGGGGCCAAGGGGGGACTGGACAATGACGGCTCCTGGGCAGGGAGCGCATGTTTAAAGCACAGTAAAGTAAGCAAGCTTCTGATTGTCCAAAGCCTAACTTAAAATGACAGAGCACAAAAGGAAAAGGGAAGGGTGGGAAAAAGAAAACAAGCACCCTCCTATTGCACCCTCCTGCCCAGCCAGTCGCAAGGGCTGCTGCTTGGCCATCTGGGGAGGGACCAAAGCTTGTTTCAGCAGCTACCTTCTCTTGGAGATTCAGCTCCTTTCCTTCTCAACACCTGCTTCCAATGAAGGAAGAAGGTCAACCGCCTTGGCAGGCCAGCTGACAGGCTTCTTAGAGCATCCGTGTGGCCACTCTTGAAAGAGGGCCCACGGCCAGTTTTGATCTTTGGGCCCTTCAATCTCTCCCCAGTGACAATGGACTGGAGCAGAAGAGGCGGGGGACCTACACGATAGAGGAGATCTCCACTCACATCTCTTCCAGCGCATGGGTAAAGAAGGGCGAGCTGCTTTCTGTTGGGGAGGGCCATGGGGAGGGGGGCCCTCAATTCAGTTCTCCCACCCTGAGTGTACCAGGCAGGGGTGCTCTGGGGTGCTGGGGTGAGAGAAAGCCTGACCCTTGGGGCAACTTACACAGGCTGGAAATGGGTACCCAAGCTCTCATGCGATCAGCTCATTCAATTCTGAGTCACTTTTCCTTTTGTGGCCACAGAGGAGTCATTGTCATTCACAGGATTCCCCCGAAGAAGACCAAGACACTCTGAACGACGTCAGCAGCCTGCAGGAGGAGGCCTGGGACCCCAATCTCATTTCAAACAGGTGCCCTATTTTTGTCTGTACAACCATTGAGGACCTGCCACGCTTTCCCAGGAACACACGTATGAAAAGCATTAGGTCTTTTCCACTCATTTATTTAAAACAGCATTTGGTGGAAGCCGTGCAAGATGGTGGCTATTGCAGATAGAAATGCTTCTCTTTTCTCTTCTCACAGTGGAGCGAAGGACCTACGGGGAAGCTGGTGCGCTGTGGGTGTGAGACAAAATGTCACCCAACCAGTTGATGGCAGAGAGACCTGTCCAGGGAACAGAGGGGCCCTTGGTCGGATCCTGCACGGTTCTGTCTCAGCTCTACTTCTCTGTCCTCCTCCAGAACCTTAGTTACAACTCCCGTTCCACAAACTGACCCCTAATCTACATCTAATCATCCTGTATTTCTCCTCTCAACAGCACGTCCCCAGAAGAGGCTTCCGATGCTACAGGGACCCAGACCAGGAAACAGTCTTCTTTGGAGGAATGTCAAGTAAGGCTTGTCACCCAGGGTTAAACTGAAGGCTTCCCCAGAGAAGGACCTACTCCTGCAGCCTCCAATTCAGCCCACACCTGGAGGAATCGGCCTTTCACCATCCCCTTCCATTTCCTCTTTCTTTCTCTCTTGCATATGTAGGAAATCCTGGATAAGATCTGCCGCCTGGCCTCTCCTCCCTCCCTCGGACTGAGCCAGGTCGTGCGCCGCCTTCAAGTCGTGGCCCGGAAGAACTTGGAGCTGGTCACGTACCGCCTGTTAGAGCTGCCGTGGAGGTAGGCAGGGGTGCGGGTTCTTCCTCCCTTGAGTTCCAGGGAAGTCCGGCATCAGTCCGACCCCTCCGTATTTCTCCTTGTGGACCTGGGACAGGCAGAGGGGTCTGACTTGGTCTCCTCCCAATTTTCTTCCCAGCACCTGCGGCGAGCTGCTCTGGGCCGTCGTCACCTCGCCGTACTGCAGTGGGGATGGGGTCCTGTCCCTGCTCCTGGCCAAGGAGAAGGAGGGCCCTTGGCTGCCTCAAGGAGGAGAGGAACAGACCAGCCATCCTCTTCCTGCAGCTACGGTAAGGGGTAGAGCTCGGAAGGAGGTGGTCCTCTTGTACGCCCAGACTTCAACCTCTCCCTCTTGGAGATGCCTGCGTCTATGGGCTCTGCACGGGCAATCAGGAAGGCATTTCTTGAATTCTGCTGAGCAGGAGTTTGGGAAGGGAGGGAGGGAGGCCCTTTGGGTGGTGACGGTTGGCAGAGAGCGCGATTCTACCAGGAGGCAGGGTGGGCTCTGTTAGCCAACTTTCCTTAGGAGCTCTGTGGGTGAGGCAAACTCCCCTTCTCTCCTCAGGCCAGAGCGATGAGGCTCATCGGGAGGATCGTCCGGTCCGAGGAGTGCGCTGTGGTGCTGGAGGATTGGTTCCCTGAAGTTCTGCTCTGCCTGGTGGATACCATCATGACAGGCGCCAGGCAGCAGAGTACATCAGCCCAGTTCCTCCTTCTTTTCCCTTCGCACCTCCAAACAGCACTTCTAGTTTAGCCATGCCCCTCTGGCCCTGCGAGTCCTCCCCTTAGATAGGCCGGGTGCTGCATAGACCCCAGGAAAGAAAGCCCTCAAACAGGCAGTGCTCCCAGCTTGGGCGCCTTGCTTTCCTCATGAGGTCTGTCCTGAAGCTTTAAGGAAAAGAAACAAAATGGAATCTGTGGCCTCCGTGATGTTTCTGGAATGCCCTTCAGGTGGGGTGGAGGGACAAACTCATACAGGTGCAGCAAATCCCATTTGGTGGCGAACGGCTGCAAGGGAGAAGAAAGGCCCTCTGGAGCTCCCTCCCTCGTTGCTGTTCTCGTGGCGTTCCAGGGAAAGAAGGGAGAGAACCTGCGGAAGGAAGCTTCCCTGTGGGCATCACACAAAGGGTTTCTCTTGCCCCTCAGACTACGGGATCGGGCCTTGGTGACTCTGGCCTTTCCTCTGCAAGGAGACGGTTGAGATCATCCAGGTGCTTCTGGCTAGGGTGGCACACCTGCCCCTGGAGGAGACCTGCAGGGAGATGTTGTGCCGCCCCAGCTGCTGCCTCCAGGGTGTGGCCGTGCTGGTGATGTAAGTCAGAGGGCAAAGGGCAGCTTTTCTTTCCAAAGAGAACCTTCCTTCTGCTCTTCCAGCCTAGCCCAACCTGGCCTGTCTGTCTGTCTGTCTGGTGGCTTTTTCTCAAAAGAGCCTTGGTGTGTTGCAGGGCCCTCACGGAGACCTCCCCGTCTGCCACGTGCGCCCTCCGGAGACATCTGAGTTCTGTCCTGGAGAAGGAAGAGGCAAAGGAGCATTCGGCTGCAGCGGTGGCCTTCTTTGTTGAGGTGGGGAAATCCCCCCTTAGTCTCTAGGATTCAGCCAGGGAGGCAATGGGAGTTGGCTGACCAGGGTGATATGGAGGAGAAAACGGGAGTCGCCCCAGGCCACCTTTAGGTCCCGTTGGGAGGGATCAAGCTCCAAAAGTGGTCTTTCTTGCTTTCCCTGCAGCTAAAGACAGCCTGCTTCCCCCAAGAGCAAGGGTGAAGCATCTTCCCTGGGGGCCTTTTCGGCCCCTTCTCCCCAGTGAAGCTAGCTCACGCCTTCTCTTTCCTCCTCCGGCCACTGACGGGCCTTCTACTGCTCTGCTCTCTTTCAGCTGCTGGCTAACTACAAGAGCCAAGCCCCCATGGAGAAGACCTGGAAGCTCCTAATGGCTTGGCTGGAACACCCCAGCCAGACCGTTTGCCAGCTGAGCAGGAAGGGCCTTCTCCATCTCTGCCAGAACTACAAGGCGGTAAGTGGCCCTCGCCCACAGGGGATAGACAAAGGCGGAGCTCCTCCTCTTCGGGAACAATTGTAGAGGAAGCTTCCTTCCCGCAAGCACCTTCTCTTTAGAATTAGAGCAATAATGTTGCCGGCCTGGACAGATTCAGCCAGTGGGCCTTCTTACCCCAGGATGAGATCTAACCCCCCTAGTCTAGGCAAGATGGAGCGTGTGGGGAGGTGGCACATCCTCCTTTTACTCAGTCCTGGGATGATGATGGCTTGCTGCTCTCACATCCCATCTTCTCTTTGATCTCTCTCAGAGTTGAGAGTAGATCGCTAGCTAAGACACCTAACCGTGACCAGAAAAGGTTAGGCTTGTCTTCTCTCTTTCATTGGAGGAAAGTTTTTCAGATCTCCCATTTTCTCTGCAGATGATGAGCCCAGAGGAACTCTGCCATGCTGTCCTCGGTGGGCTCTGCAGTGACAGCCCTGCCATCACCTTGGAGTTCTTGGGCTTGGCGGAGCAGCTCGGCCTGCAGGCGGGAGAGGAGGTTTGGACGCCGCTGAATGCCTCCTTGGCTGCCCAGTACCGCTCGCTCTTCCACCACGTGAGTCCTCAGCTCCTCCTTCCTTGGAAGAGGAGGGAAAAGTCAATGGAAACCTTAACTGTGAGGCTACACGGGACCCATTCCCTTTCCTTGGTCTTTCATAGGAGGCGGCAACCATCCGACGGGCAGCCTTGAAGTACATCTGGCCTCTTCTGCAGCACCGGAAGTACCTTGAGGGGAGAGCAGCCATCCACACCCTCATTGCGGTGCTGATGCACGTGGAAGATGTTGAGGAGGAGGTGGCAAAGGTGAGGGCCCGGCTTGCCTGGGAAAAGAGGGTTGCAGCTTGGCCAGCTGACTTACTCGAGGAAAGCAGCAGAGGAATGGCACCAGCTTTTTTTCTCTCCTCCCTCTTTTTTTGAAGGCAGCAAAGGTTACCCTGCGGCACCTGGCACAGGCCCTCCGATGGCACCTTGGGGGCACCCTCCTGGCGGGGGGGACTTACAGCCTGCAGGAGCTACTTCATCAGATCGCCAAGCGCCTGGTAAGAGCCCTTCTCTGGCTC
Organism: Charina bottae; assembly: GCA_023362775.1. Taxonomy (NCBI): domain Eukaryota; kingdom Metazoa; phylum Chordata; class Lepidosauria; order Squamata; family Charinaidae; genus Charina; species Charina bottae. Next base: position 10,457,556 of record JALMGJ010000021.1, on the reverse strand, counting down.
CCATTCCCCTCTGGGGGTGAGAGGCATCATGGGTGGCGCATGCAGCACTTGGCGATCTCCCACCTCTGTCTTTCTGCCTCTTCTCCTAGATTCGGTTCCCCATCTCGGAGGGGCAGTTGGAGATGGAAGTGTTCACCTGCCTTTCGTACTTTAAGAGCAAGCAGGCTTCAGTGAGGGGAACGGCTGCTATGTTCATTGGTAATGGAAGGAGAAGCCTCTTTGTGGGCCATCAGGCGGGAGGTCTCATCCCCCAGGTCCAGGGTTTCTGCTGCCCAGGGATAGCCACGTGTCAGCCCAAAAAGTACGCCCCCTGCAGTCTTTCATAGAGTCACTCGCCTGTTTGGGCCATGGACCTTCCTTGAGCCCAGGCAAGGCATGAGCCTCTAGTCCTCTTGCTGAGCTTCTCGTTTCCCCTGGGATCAAAGGCGCGGGGAACTCTGGAGTTACGGCTGCATTCAGTAGAGGAGCGGGCTTTGAAAGAGACAGCGGTGTGTTTTTCTCCCTCCTTTCCTCTGTAGGTCACCTGCTCCATCGGAATGGCAGCCTCCTCACTGGAGGGCCGCTTCCCGTCTACCTTGCTTGTAAGCAATGCCTGTGCAAAGTGACAAGAGGAACAGCTTTGGGTTAGGAGTGTGGGAGAGGGAGGGAGGGAGGGAGGGAGGGAGGGATTATGCAGGATGCATTTTGATGCTCTGGTCTAACGTTTGTCTTTGGAGATATGGAAAAGCTTCTGGGTGACCAGGACCCTGCAGTCAGGCGAGTCGCCCAGAGAACAGAAGCTTTGGTACGAAAGGCCTTCTCCCTCCACTCTCCACACGGGCTGGTGGCTGCCCTCCGGCGCTTGGTAGCAGGCTGTAGGCGGCAACGGTATCCCCCCGAGTATGACGGCCTTTCCGCCTGATGGACCGGTGAGGGAAGCTGGGCAAACGCTGCCCCAGGTGTAGGATGGAGGCTAATGGAGGGAAAGCAGGGGAAGAGGGCAAGGTTTTCCTCTGATGGGACGGGACTTGCCGTGGCCTGAGTCGGCTTTGTGAGGGTGGGGGCCAAAAGCAGAGGACCTTCCCAGTTTAGGTCAAGGCAAGGCTTGCGAGCAGAGAAACCGACTGCCTGATTTCTATATGTCTTTTCAGGAATTCGAGCCCTTCCTCCCGTGCCAGGGAACATCTTGCAGCGCCGCAGGGAAAGACGGCTAGGGTGCATACCATCCCCTTGCTATGGACAAGAGTCAGTCGCCGGTTGACGGGGCTGGGAAGGAATTTTACCCATAGTCTGCCACTGGACTCGGCAAGTGGGGTTTTTGCCTTCCCCGTAGCAACGTTCACCCTACGTTGGCGGTTTCCACTTGTTTAATAAATGTTGGAATTGCTACTTTTGACCTTGTTGCTTAGGTTATTTCATGTGTTCGCTCCATTCTGTTTCTTCATTGGTCTGCCTCTGATCAAAGAGAAAAAAGTCGTTGAAATCAGCAAGAACATTGGTGTCGACATGCCGCTAAGAGTGGAGAAGGAAGAGAAATCAGTGCTGCTTTTCCTTAGGTCAGTCCATTGGGAGGCAGGTCTGGAGCCGAGGAGCAACTCCACCCGCATTGGGACCATGAGTCCTACTCCCCCCTTCCCAGTGGACAGGAGGGATCACGCAGGTTCATACCAGAAGACCCAGGGACCATTTCCTCTTGCTCTGCTGACACGGAGCCCTTTCTCCCTCTCTCGCTTTTGAGCGCCTTTCACTCATATGGGTTGTTGGGATGGTTTTGAAAGGGGAGGGAGACTGGCCAGAGCAGGCAAAGGCCTTGAGACCAGATGCAGCAGGCTTTGAGCCGTGGAGGAGAGAGGACCAGGCAGCTTTTGTCAGCCGCCTGGAAGAAGCTGCACTCTTTGCAATTTTCCTCTCTTATACAGCAGCAGCGCTGCATCCCCCAGCATCCAGAGAAGGGAAGAAAGATGGGTTTTACCTAATTAACATCTGCCACCAAAAGAACAGCAGCTCTCCGGGATTAAGCCTCCCTAATGCCAGAAAGCTGCTCACGAAGAAAAGCTGGAGCAACAGACTTTTGAGCATAGAGGGTTAAGATTTAATGCCCTTTTAAAACCTTACTTCTGTTGTAACTCAGAAACAGTCCTTGGTTTTAGAGTGTCCCACTCCAAAGAATCTCAGAAGAAGGGTCATTTTCATGTCTTACAGAATTTATTCTGATCAAGCCTACTTCCAAACTTCCAGGAACAGAGATGTTCTAAGTAGCAATTTTCCTCCTTTTGGGGCATCAAAAAAGACATAGATATTTTCCCTTTTTCTCCTGGTTTGGGTTTGGGTTTGTGTGAGAGGGTTGTCTCTGAATCGATACGTCCAGTTTTTTTTTTTACCTTTTCCCAACTTTGAGTCCCACTCCATCTTTCTGGAGGTCTTCAGTTCTTGTTTTATTGTGTTTATTGTGTTTTATTGTGAACCGCCCAGGGTGCCCCGATGGGGGAGATGGGCGGTAATACAAATTTAAATAAATAAAAATTATTTCCTTGCGGGCTCCACAAATTAACTTCTTTTCCTGCCAACCCCTACTACTCTGTAGCAGATCATAGCTGTTTTGGACTGCTCACCAGGTTGACTCACCTCTACATTCTTAATTATTATAAATGTTTTTAAGTATGACGTAATGGTTTAGATTAGAAAAACATATTAAAAGTTCTCAAGTGAATAGACAGGGCAGAATTTCAATTAAAGAATCAATGCACTAATAATCTGCTGTTGGCTATGTTTTGGAACTGACCGCTTCACAGAGTACATGTCTTGCATGTGGAAAATTCCTGTCGAAAAATCTGGGCATCTCCATTTTAAAACAAGGATCTCTGGTGCAATGCTAGGGAAGCATTTTCATAGTAAAGTTCTGTTAGACAGCAAAAATGGGTCTTGAAATCCAGTGCATCTGAAAGGTAGCAGGCCAGACCTTTAGGGTAATGACCACCCTATTCCAAATTTGGATATTGTGCAAGATTTCAATCATTTATTTTTATTTTGGAATGAGTGAGAGATTGATAGCACTTAACTCTGAAAGGTTACTCAGCTCTGATCCAATGCAGATGGACGATTAGGAAAAGGTAGTTAATGGTTTAAAAATTATCCTGCAACATGTTGTCTGACTTTGCTAATCGATGCTGCATCAGCCACACTTCAGATGGAAGGACATAGAAAATACTGGATTGTGACCATTTGACAATGACTTCAAGGACTGTATACTCTTACACTTTGCTATTCTGCAATTATTAAAAGTGGAATTAAAATGGATGTTCCCCAAAAGATTGGTAATGTATACTTTATAAATCTTTCTAGAACTGTTTACTGAAAGACGCAGGAGTCTTCAAAGCTATTTTGCCCATTCGTGTTTCATCCCTGCCCCCACCGCCCCAAGATGCCAAACATCCAATTTGAAGAAACATGGGAGGATAGGTCCAACACAGTGAACAAAAGTTAGTAATTGTGAAGATGAAAGTTTGTGTGGAAGTGCCATAATCAGGACCCCCTGTAAAAATGTGTGGACAAAGTATCACTCTGAAAGGAGCCTTCCAGATGTAGTGCCACTGAATTCGCTCATTTGTGACATTTACAGAGGACCCAGAAGATGTTGTTTTTCATTTGGAACCCTCCCATTTCTTAATACTATTACCGAAAATTATTTAGGGAGGGAAAGATGGAATAGCTGCATAATCTCTTTCAACCACTGTGACTGCTAGGAACATTTTGTCTGAAAGTATGCAGAAATGCAGTTTGCATTCAAGTTTTGTAATGTAAGGTTTTGTCGCTGAGTTTCAAGGCAACCAAATTTTCATTTAACACTCAGGCCAAGTTTACCATAATCATCCTAAAACAATTAGGTAAGGCAGCTCACAGAACACCGAAGTACTGCAGTACACTTGGGCTTACCACTTATCACACGAAGCGCATGTTTTGAAATACTTACACTTGAAGGTATTTTTTATAAAACTTAAGTATGCACAGAAAAATATACTGTGTAGAGCAGTCCTTATTTAGACTGCATGACATCTTGGCCAATATGCCATTTGTGGGTTCTGGAAAGAATTCAACAAGCAGTAGTAAATAATTAAAGGTTAAACCCAAAATTAAATAATTAAGGGTTAGATCCAAAATAATAGCAGATGGTTTCTGTTCACCCACGGGGCCAACTTTGAAATTATGTTTAGGTCTCACAGGGGGGATAACCATGGCGGAGCACATCTTGGTGCCTTCAGCGACAATCTTGGCACCTTCAAAAAGATGAGGAGGAGCTCTCTCACAATGTTCCTGTGGGTCCCCCAAATTTCCTTCTGTGGTGTTCTTGAAAGCCAGGCACCCAACTTTAAGGGGCCTCAGAGCTGTTCAAGTGAACGAAGGATAGGCCAGAGTGAAGCCTGAAGGTCTCAGGTCACATTCTCGCTCAGTCCTTTCCCTTCCAAAGAGTTGATTGGTGCTCTGGTTTCCTTTCTGGTCTGCCAGGCAATTTCTCTAGTCGTGGCTACTTGCTGATAATAAAAGATGGCCTCCTTTGCCCCATGCAAAAGGAGATTCCCACGAGAAAGACTGGCTTGGGGCACCCTAAGTTGTACAGAAAATGTCAACATTGTAGTTGGTTAATACCACTCGACCACTCAAAGTTGTTCTTTACAGCACCTCCAATGCCCTTCAGATTTGGTATGAAAAAGCAGACCTTCAAGACTACTTCCTATCACTACACAGCAGCTTCATGTCTTAGTTTTGCATGAAAGGTGCGTACTTGTTATCATTTATTTTCGTGTGCACACAGGTGGCACTGAAGTAAATGAATCAGCCCCAGCAATTTTGCCTTTGGATAGCATAGCATAGCTAGTCCCAACATTGGCCTCTCCTGGGAAGGCCCCCCTGATCATGGGCAGAACTTGATTGTCTCAGAGTTGTTGGCAATAACAACTTTCTTATTAGTTTCTTAAGGCAATAAAAGGAGGCTAGAAGAGTGGGAAACAGTTCTACAGATGCAAGCAGGAAGCAGCAGTAGGAAGCAGCCGTTCACCTGAAGTATTCTTCCTTTTTCTATCTTTTTCTATCAACTGGAAGGATGCATAAGAATACCATCTTAGCCCCCAGGTTCTTCACTTCCTTTCTAAAGCTTCTAAGTCTAGGGCAGCCTTTCTCAACCTTTTGACCCTGGAGGAACCCTTGAAATATTTTTCAGGCCTCAGGGAACCCCTGCACATCCAGGCTCAAATATAGGCCAGAAGTTACAAAATTATATGCCTTTCATGGGTAGGCCTGTATTACAGGCATTAACAGTGTTCTTAAAGTAAAAAATAAAGAATGAAACTTACCTCTTTAATGTGAAGTTGCCTGAATGTGAAATAATTTTTTTAATAAATCCTGATCTACCAGGGAACCCCTAGGGACCTCTCGTGGAACCCTAGGCTTCCACAGAACCCTGGTTGAGAAACCCTGGTCTACAGTACTTAATGAATGGGAACCAGTTCCTTGTGGGAAGAGGCAGTAGGAATTTATGTTCACAAGAAGTTTTGTAAAATGCTAAACATGTATTTACAACTTCTTTAGGCAAAACTGTAATATATTTCAATGAATGAGGTTAAGCTAATCAATTGTTCTGTATCAGTAGTCATGCAAAATTAGGGAATATGCAAGTAGAACTCAACGTGCATCAAGAACTGTACTGAAGTTTTGCTTCCTCTTCCCCAAGCTAGAGAACATATTATTCAAAAGTATCAGTCCAACCGATAAAACTGAAAAAAAGGAGAAAATAATGCTCAATCACCTGTTCGGAATAAGAGTCTAACACAAACACCAATGTGCTTTCGTATCTGTCAGCCTCAGGCAGAATGAATCACAAGCACATGAAACTACAACTCAAGGAATTGTTGGATTTTGGGAAAGAGCAAGCAGGCTCATAGCTTCCTACTTTAAGGTTCTAGTTTGGTTTGCTGTTGCTATACAGAGCTCCCCTCTGTTGGTCTTAAAGTAGCCCTGCAGCATTATCTTTCTAACAGCTGACGAGGAAAAAGGTAGGCTATGAGAAACTTCCCTTTCAGACAAACCTGTGGGACTTCCTGTAAGGCACAGCAAAGCAAAGCAGACACCCAAGACTGCAAAGCAGACAGTCCTTGCAGATTTGGACCATTGTAATAAAAAGCCAAGCATCAAAGATATGCCTCACAGTGGTTACCAAGCCCCCAAACAGCTCTCAAGATGTATCCAAGAAACTGCCTTGATTGGCTGTTCATTGCCCCCCTCAACCCAGGACAGTCCACCAGTTAGGGTTGTTCAGCTACATTCACAAGGTTTCAAGACCACGTGTTTTTCCAGCTCTATTTATCAAGAAAACCTGAGATGCTAAGGACAGTATCTTGGACATTGCACACTCTTTTCAAACAACCAGAACTGGAACTAAACCAAATGAAGAGTTTGAATCCGCAGGAGACACATACAATGGCCCACTGACACTGTATCAATCTCAGATATTTCAACCTTTTTATTTGCTCAATAGCTCTCACTGGTTGTCAAACAAAAAGATAGATATTAATAGCACATTTGTAACTAGAACGCTGACTTGCATCACCACAGCAAGACAGAAGGTGGAACTGCTATGCCAAGCCACTGTGAGCCTGCAGTATGGTGCATGGATTCCCCTGAAATGTTGGCTTCCAATAGATAACAACACTGTACAACTTGGGAACTGTGTTCATAGGGTGAGCAAGAGAGCTAGTCAAGAAGCAGCTCATACAATCATGAAGTGTCTAAATGTGTAAAGCACATCATCGTTGAACAGTCTGATGTGAAAGAAGGGGCGGAAGGAAGTGGGGCAATCTGCTTTACAGACATGTGGCCAAGGCTTCAGGGGTTTCCTTTTTCTTCCTCAGAGCTCTCCTTCTTAATCTCCTCATAGACACCTTCCGACTTGTCACCCTTTTCCGCTCCTTCTGCTGTTTGCGCATTTGGTACCCACAGGCCAGAATCAATGCACCGCTGCATATGGTATTTTGCTTCCTGTAAGGGATACAAAATATATTGCACATTAGATAGCCTAACAATTCAAATGAATTCATAGGCCCTCCTTTCACTTCCAAAAATTATTGTAGAAGCTAAAGTTTAGAAAAATGCTTGAAAAAACACTCAGCAGTGGTAGTATCTTTTGAAAATAGCATGTATACCCTCAAAGAGGAAGATAATTATGAAGGGAGACAAGTGATAGTGCCAAAATTAACAGTTTCCTGATTTCAGTAAACATGCTGGTCCAGCTCATGAAGTTCAGCTATATTATGAATAAAGTACTGTTTCCCCCACATTTCTCCTCTAGCTTAGGACATCAGATATCATTCTGAGTATGCACAGTAAGTAATCAACAAACTTACCAAACCCAATTACTAATACAGAAATTACTATTACAAAAATTAACCAAGGTTCAACCTTTGCAGTCATAACACTTTTGGTATCTTTGAACTATGCAAAATTTTAAATCAATAAATTATGCACTAATGAACAAAAAACTGGAGGCACAGTCAATACCGTATCTACCCAAGTGGAAGAATACCTGAATTGAGGATGCTCTCTGCCAAAGAAAGATTAACCAGAAAAAAACCTGCTGCTTCCATTACTGGGTTCTTAACAATCAGGGAATACGGCATTTAATTTGCATAGATACATACCAGAAATTGAGAGGGGTGAAGATAATTAAAGATGTTGCCGGCTCTTCAAATTTGCAAGGTACAGGGAGAGTTAAATAATAATTAATGATGACATTGTGTCTAAGTATCTCCAAGCCACTGGTCAGACAGGAGAGTGCACATAGATACGCCAGTATATAAGAAGAGGAACCAATATTTCTTGGAAATTATCTGGAAATAAAATTTTGTAGCATGGAGGAAATCTGGAACCTAATTCTTAAACCAGTTCCAAGGATACTCACAGCAGGATCCATTTTGCTGATAGTATCCTGAAGCATCTGCACATCTTTCACATCAAAGCATTTCTGAAGTTCCTGGCAAAAGAAAGAAATATTGTAGCAAGCAAAGGAAAGAATCTGCATAGGCAAGCATTCTTAACACTACTTCATCATTCCATTAAAAATTCAAGACAACAATTAAGTTTTGTCTGAAGCATGAGAAAAAGCAATTGTAAGGAAAGAACTTTTCCCAGTCTGGTATTTTTGCATCTAACCTAATGTTTTACAGAAGAAAAGTCTCCTCCAAAAATACAAGAATGAGAAAGAGGTAAAGTTCAGGTAGTTAAAAATACAGTATCTCCAGATAGTAAAGCTAGAAAAGACTCCTAATCAAGAACTTGGGGAGTTGCTGTGGGACACATTAAATGGCATCTATAACTGGGAAGAAAGAAAAAAAACAGCATAATCTGCTGCAATGCAAGAACAGAGTGTCAGGGAAAACAGCAGTCAGGAGAACAGGATATCAGGATCACCTAGTCCTTTGATCCCAAGAAGTTACCACAAATTAAGACTGGCAATTCTGTGGCTGGTGAGAATTTTGTGCAGTGCTAGGCCAGAATAGCTATGGCTGAATTTCACTGTGTCTGATTATGGTGCTAGCTGAGAGAGGATCATTAAGTAGCATAACCACTTTGGAAACCATGGGGGCACTTTGTCCAGTGTCATCATAAATGTGAAATCCACCCTAGGATTAAAAAAACAGTTAATGGCTAAGAAGGAACATTCCAGAAAAGGTGGCTGGAAGTCACTGCCCCACTCTTGGGAGGCCCTGAATGAAATCACAAAAAAGATGGTGTTGACCAGAAAAAGTTCTAAGTGACAGCAGGAACTGGAAAAAGAAAAGGCTTGGATTAAAAAAAAAACCTTTGGAATTATATGGCTTACTGTTTACATAAGTCATGCCAACCAGACAGAAAATGGAACTCTACATATTATTGGAAAGGTAATGCATCAACAAAAGGAATCATAGGTAAGATTTTTTTTCAGGTTCAGCATGAGCCTACACCATGGAACAGGAGAGAAATAAACAGTTTACATAATAATGCTGAGGATAATTGTTCCAAATGCAAAACATAATAATGCTGAGGATAATTGTTCCAAATGCAAAACATCACTAGAATAATTATTTGTCAATGGCTCTTTTAGGACTGGTTTGCCAAAAAAAATAGTAAATAAATTAGGATGACCTGCTTGTATTAATACAGAATTCACATTAAATTACTGACTATGAAGTTTCTCAGTCATCCAGGTGGAATTGTCTGTAGCTTGAATCATGTCAACTGGATTTCTATTTTCTTAGTGGAAACGTTTCGCTCCTTATCCAAGGAGCTTCTTCAGTCTGAGCAAAGTTGGTAAGGGAATCCTAAATATGTTCCTAGGTAGCTGTGTGACCTTACACCTGGGGCTAGGTCATGGTTATATTGAGATGTAATTTTTAAGTCCTTTTATCATCTAAAGGAGGGTCGTTAAAATCACCATGCTGCTGTTGAGCTTGTGAAATGGTCTTAATCTTCCTAGGCACAGAAGACAAAACGGGGAGGAAGATGGGGGAGAGTTTGTGCCTGAGGCCCCCACCTCTATTCAAGGAAGGATTTTCCAAGTTGGCATAAATGGATTCCTTGACCCCTCTCTCAAACCAGACAGACAGAGAAGATAGGTGGTTTGAGAGAGGGGTCAAGGAATCCATTTATGCCAACTTGGAAAATCCTTCCTTGAATAGAGGTGGGGGCCTCAGGCACAAACTCTCCCCCATCTTCCTCCCCGTTTTGTCTTCTGTGCCTAGGAAGATTAAGACCATTTCACAAGCTCAACAGCAGCATGGTGATTTTAACGACCCTCCTTTAGATGATAAAAGGACTTAAAAATTACATCTCAATATAACCATGACCTAGCCCCAGGTGTAAGGTCACACAGCTACCTAGGAACATATTTAGGATTCCCTTACCAACTTTGCTCAGACTGAAGAAGCTCCTTGGATAAGGAGCGAAACGTTTCCACTAAGAAAATAGAAATCCAGTTGACATGATTCAAGCTACAGACATTAAATTACTGAGAATCATAAATTCTAATTTCAGTTTCTAAAAAGGTAAAAAGATCTCATTTTTGTCCTTGTAAGTCAGTACACTCACTTTCAGAATCCATTCTTTGATTTATATGTAGTTACCATTATGTCCATTGTTATTCTCAGTTCATATTATGTTTTATGGACCTTTAGAGTATTCCTATTGTTACCAGTGGACATTTCTTCCCTTAATTTTAGCACATATCCCTGCAAACTGAGCCAAGCAGAAGATGATTTCAGTAGCTTTAGGAAAACACACAGCATTCTGGTTGTTTTCTCCTTCCCCCTACTCCTTCAAAATAAGCCAGCAACAAAAATCTCTGGGTACTCTGTTCCCTCTCCCAAGCAGGTGGGAGAAAAAAAAGTAACCACATATGCTGCATGAATCTCAAAATAGTCCTTTGTTTCCTTCCTATCAACAGCCACAGAATAGCTAAGAATGCTTTCAAGTACACTTATTATTTTTTTCCCCATCTGAATATTTTGGGGGTAATTTAGCCTTTGGACATTACTTTTAGACATTATGGGCAATATGTAGGATTGGATTATTTTTGTGGGCTATGGCTGAATATTTTAAATGATATTGTGTAAATTTTTGAACATGTGCTATGCACTGCTTTTGAAGGAAAAACAATATATAATTTAAGCACAGTAAGTAAGGAAACAGATATATAAGAAAATTAATGATATTATGCTAATTGCATGCAATTTTCACTGATTCCCACTTCATTTCAGTCATAAGTCAAGATGCTATGCTAACTATAAAATTCTTCATAGGACTATAGATTCTAAAGGATACCTTTTTTTTAATGTTAATACAGGCATACCTCGGAGATATTGCGGGTTCAGTTCCAGACCACCACAATAAAGCAAATATCGCAATAAAGCAAGTCACACGAATTTTTTGGTTTCCCAGTGCATATACAAGTTACGTTTACGCAATACTGTAGTCTATTAAGTCTGCAATAGCATTAGATCTAAAAAAAGTACACATCTTAATTAAAAAATACTTTATTGCTGAAAAATGCTAATCATCATCTGATTAATAATAATGAAAAAAATTGAAATATTGCGAGAATTACCAAAATGTGACACAGAGACACGAAGGGAGCAAATGCTGTTGGAAAAAATGCCACTGAACTTGCTCAGTGCAGGGTTGCCACAAACCTTCAATTCATTTAAAAAAACACAGTATGTGCGAAGAGCAAAAAAATGAGGTCTGCCTGTAATACTCTAAATTTGTCCCTAGAAATTCTGTTTCAGGTGCCCTCCCATGCTGGGGTGCAGTAAATGCTAACTGAGAATGAGCCTATTCAGTGGTAGCCCCCCTCACCACAGGAATGTTCCTCCCATTGAGCTGGGAGGACTTCTTTATTCAGCTTCATCTACCAGGCAAATGTATTTTTATTCTCCCAGGCCTTATATCATCATGTCCGTCCTTCCTCCCTCCCTCGCTTTTATTGTATGCTGTGCATTTGTAATCACTGTTTTATTTTAATTTTAAAATGATGAAGAGTGCTCCGCAGAAAAATTACCCAGCAAATTTGGTCTGAGATGGAACTAACTCTGCCACACAGATACATGAGTAAATGAAAATCAGTTTTGTGACTGCCACACAAACTATAGCATTTTTTTCACATCACAGCAGCTAAAGAAGGTAGAAGGCAAAGCAATTTGCTTTAAATGTTTTGTATTTGTTAGTTACTCAAATAAATATGCAGATATGAACACATAGTGAAACAACAGGATCAACTAATTTTGGTAGAGGCACCAGCTTCCTTGCATTACTCACTGGCGGGAGAGATTCATACACATCCACAGGATCAAGGCCCCCTGGCCCCAGCCGTTTCTGCCGCTCTTCTTCTTCATATTCTTTCATAGCTCTTTCAATGCGTGCCTTAGCCCGGTCCTGCACTCGGATTTTGAAGGATTCCAGTTCATCATTAAAACCTTCCATATACTGCTGGTCAGCTGTCTGAATGGAGTTTGGAAAAAGAACAGGTGATTCAATCACTAAGACTGCCCAATATCAAACAGTAAGACTTTTAGACTTCCATAATCAGAAGTCCCTTGCTGTCAGCAAGGTTTGCTATGAAAGAAAGGATGCTTAGTTTTACTCTATTCCCTCTGCATTGTTTTTGACAGTATGCTTTCTCTTTACTTACCTGGGCAAAAGACTCACCTTGATTTTAGCAAAAAATTGCCTGAAACAAGCTCTAGGGTCAACCTTCATGCTCTTAGCCAGCTCTAGAATGAATTGCATCACTATAGTCTGATGGGCTACCTGCTCCATCAGGGCATGTTTCTGAGAAAAATAATAAAGAAGTATTTCAATTTTAATGATTTAAAATAAATGTACATTTATATATTTTCCCTTCCCCAAAGGAGTTGTTCTAAAGGCAGCTTACAAGATACACAAGTATGTCAAAAATCATTGTGGATGGCATTCTATAGTTTTTAGAAGGGCATCCAAGCATCAAAAAACTTTTCAGATTTCCTTGTAGGAGGTTAGAGAAAAAACTTTGACTTCAGAGGAAGGAAACCAGACTTTTCTTCCTCTTCCTGGACTCTGCAAGAAATATCTGGAGCTCTCCACTCTGACATCAGAGCTGCAATTTCAGGACAGGAAAAAAGGAGTATGGAATAAGTAGATTGAGAGCATTCTGGATCTGCAGGACTAAAGATCTCTCACTATGGAGTTAGCTGCTTTAAAAAATGTCCCTCTCATTGGAAGAAAAATTGGCCCCAATGCCCAGAACAGCATGAATACCAATCCTCTCCTTCTTCCATCATGAGCCCAGGACAGTGCTGGATTCCCATAACCTTTGTACAAAACTAGAAACAACATAAAAAGAGCTAAAAACATTAAATCAGACAGACAGGCCCAGACTAAAATGATCTAATAAACAACAAAATCAACAAAACAAAACGGGGGCTTTAGACAAAAAATAAACATCAACCCCAGGCTTGGAACCAAAGCCAGATTTTCGAAGCTTCCCAAAACCCCAGGAGAGAGGGTGCTGTCCTTATCTTGGCGGGGGTGGTGGTGCTGTTCTAGAGGGTGGGGGTCGCAACAGAGAAGGCATGCTTCCTCGATCCCAGAAGATGACAACATTTAATGGAGAGCACTGGAGTGTACCCTTTCTGCTAGAACGTACTGGGCAGGCAGAAACGATTGGAGATAAGCAGTCCCTCAGACGTCCAGGCCCTCTGCCATACAGGGCTTGAGAGGTAATAACCAGCACCCTGAATTACATTCAGAAGCTGACTGGCTGCCAATGCAGCTTGCATAGCAGTGGTGACACACGGGCACACCGAGAGGTGCTTGTTACTGCTCATCCTGCTGCGTTTTGAACCAGCTGTAGCTTCCAGGTGGTCTTCAAGGGCAGCCCCATGGAGAATGCATTGCAATAGTCCTTGCGTTGCACTTGAAAATGAACTGGTAACCAGAACAGGCAATAAAGGTGTCCCATGATTCTAGCAGTCTGCCTCAGTAGAGCTCCTAGCTGCAATATTTTTGCACGGCTTTTAAGTTCAAGTGATTTGAGACTTTACGTAGTACTGCAGTCAGAAGATGACTTATATAATGTAAAACCACTGCTTATCATATAGATATAAACTGGCATACCAGTTGCAGCTGGGCAAAGCATTCCTGTTAATTTGTAGTTATCCAAGCATCTGGTAACAAGCCTGGGTCCAGGAGAACTCCCAGATTACAAACCTCATATTTAAGGGCATCTATATTCTTAAAAATCAGATTTGTGCCAGCTTGGCATATAAACCTATTTATACTATAGCTTATGACTAAAATTGTTAGGAATGTGGGAATCTTTCTATGGCACTACTCTGCCCACAGGAAAAAACATTTCAGAGAAATCAATGTTGCTGTTAACTGCTGTTGGTGAAGATATTTTAACCCTATTCAGTTTTTAAATACAGAGCTAATTCTCTCTGAAATGTTAATGGTTTTGAATTTCTTTTAATGTTTTCTTATTCACTGCTCTAAGAGCTCAGGTAAAATCCATTCTTGCAATGCAACTACAGCCTCCTGCATCATCAGCACCCAAAGTTTGCTCCAAAAGGTCCAACCTTCTGGAGCAAATTTTGACTCTATGTGGAGGAATGGAAAGGGGAAGGGAATTGTCTCATCTACTATTGGAAGAGAGCACTGGATTTCATTCCGTTTAGATCAAAACATTATTAAATATTTCAATAACTAAAACAAAATGGTTTCAAATCTCCCTCCTTTCAGACTCCAGACATAGGACACTAGCTGGCCCAAAATTATGATTATCAAGCTCATGACATATTGTCTTCTTGGTTATTATTTCCTCCTAATTTTTACTGCCAGACTATTATCATGTGTCAGTTTTTGATTTCAACAAATTGATGAGGGCATCTCTGAAGCAAGTATTTTCTTTTGGGCATGTAATCTGGCTGTAAGACAACAAGTGACTCAGCAAGTCTCAACCGCTATACTACCAGACACAAACTGAAAACTGAAATAATTCTACTGCCAGTGGAAGTTAATCTTTTGAAGCAGAATCAATTGTTTAATGAACAATTGCACTAGCCATTTATTAGGTGGCCATAGCAATAGGTGCAGATTCAAGAAAAAAGAATGCTGGCAATTATCAGTATCCAAATAATATTAAATTTAAGTGTGTAAATGCTGTTTGGACATAAGATGAGGAACAGATTAGATCTCAGAAGCTTGTCTTACAGTAACCAAGATTTTTCAATGTTTTTCCCTCATTTATTTTGAAATAATAACAGTCATAAAAGCTTTTGGTTTCTTGGAAGTTTCTTTTGGAATCTTCTAGCTGTGCTCCTGTCCTCTGAAGATGCCAGCCACAGCTACTGGCGAAATGTTAGGAACAAAAACTGCCAGAACACGGCCACACAGCCCGGAAAACCCACAACAACCATCTTTTGGTTTCTGTTACATAAAAAGTAATTTCACAGAATTTTGTAGCCACTACACAGCCACTACACTATTTGGTGACCAGAGAGAATCCTCTGGCACTAGAAGATTTTGTTGCCCTCCATACACTTCAGTGATCCACATCTGTTTGCCAAGTTTGATAGACAAACCTTATCATTTTCTTCTGAAACTTCTGGACAAGCTCCATCAGCTTCACACTCACCTCCTCTACTTCCAGATCGATACACCAAATGACTAAATAATTGGCTGTCTCTTCACATACAAGATGTGGGTTATCAGATAGGTACTTCTGACTATCATCCCAGCGCCGCAGCATTCCTTTAGAACAGAAAAGTAGCAATGTCAAATCCAATTCTTTCCACAGCCTATAAAGAGGACAATTTTTCCAGCCAGGGCCTGAGCCAAAATGTGACATGCAGTAGTGGAGAATATGTGTAGCTTGTTGGGTTCTTGGTGGGGAACGATGCACTTAAGGCTGTTTACTGTAGCAAGCAAAGGTCAAGAAAAAGGGCAAACAGCCCCAAGCGCATCCTTCTTATTTTCACACCTATTAACCAGCACCCAGATACGCAGGAACCAACACCAGGTAAACAGAAACAGTCAAAGAAGAAACAATATACCATTTAAAGAGCAATCAATTTTTGTTATTATTTTATACTACTGTTTCATTTTATTATTCTGTTGTTTGTAGAAGGGAATGTAAGCTGCTCACATTCCTGCTGAGTGGATTTGAGTGGCTTGTATGTCCCAGTAAGTAAGTAAGTAAGTAAGTAAGTAAGTAAGTAAATAAATAAATAAATAAATAAATAAATAAATAACAATGATGTTATATTTTCTCCATTTTTACACTATCTGCCTGACTGGACTGATGGAGGCAAAAGTCTCTGGCAAAGGTTTTGGAGCCCTTTCCAGTGTCATGAGCTTCAGTAACTTTTTTCCTAAGAACAATCTTGGCACGATCCACAAGCCGGTGACATGTACAACCAACTCCCACAGTAGCAATCAACATGTTGTGATTTATTTTGCTTTTAATGGTGAATGTCATCTCACTGACTGGAATATCTGACTCAGCTTACCCCCTATGATAATTTTCCAATGCAATCTGAACATATTTAGATTGCCTAATTTGCAGATATTTTTTTCCCAAGAATGTGTATTGCTTTTTTTTGACCAAGTACAGTTGGCTACATGAGTCCCAAATGCTCTTAGTTAGACAAGTTTGTAATCCAGGAAAAAAACTGACCACTGCATTTTTCTCCTACAATTCTTCTTTGCTGATATATGTAAACACTTCTATAGACCACAATCCAGAAATATTTCATGAAATCTGAAAGAGAAAATGGAAAAGCTAGTTTTGGATTTACCGAAGTGCTTGATTTGTTTCTCATATTTTTCCACAAATGTTTTATGCTTCTTCTCTTTTTGTTCTTCAGATTCCTCATCTTGTTGTCCAGCTTTGACATTAAAGACACTCTACAATAGCAAAGGAAGCCATGTTAGTGACACAACTGCATAACTGGGAAGCATATGGCCCTCTAGATGTTGCTTAACTTCAATATCCCTTCAGCCTTACTGCCCAAGAGTTAAAAATCAGCCATTAAAGTCAACAATGTATGACGAGCCACTGGCACACCGATTCCTGCACACTAATGTTTCCTCACTGTTGTCAAATCCTCACGGTCTCAATATCATTTTAACTATTTCCAAAACAACCTAAGCTGAAACGTAATGCACTAGCAAAAGAATGAAGAGCTGAAGCAGCTCAAAAGTCTTAGGGATAACTAAACCAGTTTTCTCAGGGCAGCTAAACCAATCCTATAAAGTATTTAGCAAATGGCTAAACTCATACCCTATTGCTACCCTGATCAAACTGTTGGCAAATAACCTGACTTAAAATATTACTGGACACAATCCATTCTACGTATTTGTTAGATTTATATCCCACTTTTCTTTGAGGCTTTTTCATCTATTCATTCCACAACTCATTTTTGCTTCCATCAAATTACAACAGACTGTGTTTGCTGAAGACAAATTTACAGCCAGCAAAAATAAGCTTCTGCCCACCAATCCCACAGAATTTCAGCAAAGTTTGACTTTCTTCAAAGTCCCTCCATTTCACCTATGTTTAAAGGTGCAAAGGAAAGGCACAGATGCAGCCAATCCTGCTGGAATATAGCAAAGAAATATAGCCCTACTGCTTCCTTCCCCTCCCACCGTCTCTTTTTCTTGCAACAACTCAGTAAGACACAATCCCTTACATCACAGCTGGCTCTAGACAGCCCAAGCATATTTTCTTATAAAATGGCTACATTAATTCTCCATAAAATAACACTATTGTTGCTTTAATCTTATATTTGCTTTTGAAATTATCCATGGATACCTTGGGTTTTAGGGAATGTGGACAGCTGGAAAGCAATCCTTATTCCACTACTGCCAAATAACCAACACAGACAGCACATACAGCTGTACGATCCATATACCTTAGCCTACAAGACAGTCACACCAAGTCCCCTCAGTTGCATTTTAAGGTTCAGAAGCAAGACAGAAAAAGAACCAAACCAAAAATGAGGAAGACCCACCTTACTGAAGCCATCTTTGCTAAGAGTGTCAACATTCCAGGGCATGTTCTTTTCCTTCTTCCTGAGTTCCTCTGCCTTGTCTTCCCAGCTCTTGTCTTCTTTCTTGAGTTGCTGTGCCTCAGCCTGTAACCTCTGCAGCTCACTTTTGCTACTCTCTATGTTAGCCAACTCAAGTTCTTTTATCTTCTTCTGGCACTCAGCTAACTTGCGTTTGCAATCCCGGGATCCTTTGTCCGCTTCCGCTTTCTCCTTGTGGAACTGTTCCATCCGTTCAACTCGGGCCTGGAAAACAGGTTAATTGTTTAAATAAAACTTCCTAACATCAAAATATTCTTTACTTTGATACTCATATTGTGGCAACTACTACCCAGATTGGTATGAAGATAAAGCATTTGGCACATTTTAATAAGTAAGGAGCATTAAAAAAAAAGAAGCATACTGACCCTACTATCCCAAACTTCACTGATCCACTGTTAAAACACAAATTCCACTAATGAAAGGACCAGTCCACAAATTCTAGCACAGGATGAAGATAAATATAGGAACACCATGATATATTTATATATAGTTCTGTGGGAAAAAGTATTTTTTCCTGTTCATATTTTCTTTTTGCAACTTTGCTGCTGAATCTACTAGAACTTTATGTGGGTTCTACTGATACATAAACAGAAGAGTGAACCAATAACACCAAAGTTTGGCACTTGTTTTATTTATTTTGTAAGCAAAGTCATTCAACATATGATATACCAGTATGAAAAAGTAATCACCCTCTTTGACTGAGTCACACCTATATCTTTAATAACTAAAACCAAATGCTTCCTG
Organism: Charina bottae; assembly: GCA_023362775.1. NCBI lineage: Eukaryota > Metazoa > Chordata > Lepidosauria > Squamata > Charinaidae > Charina > Charina bottae. The sequence continues at coordinate 10,439,185 of JALMGJ010000021.1, read as the reverse complement.
TAACTAGTCATCAGTCTTTCACAACACCATATTTGAATTTTGGACCATCCCACCGAGGTGATGTATCTTCTAGCAAGACCTGCTAGCTTTAGGTCCTGTCATGAAATCTCTATGGGACTTAGTCTAGACATGTACTTGGTCAGTCCAAAACACTGAATTTGTTCTTCATGCATTCTCTTGTAGTCTTGTTTGGTACCACTGCCTTGCTGCAGGTTCAACTTATATTTCAATGTTAGCTGATAGACAGATGACCCGATATTCTTTTGCAGAATTCTCTGATACAAAGCATAATTCATGCTTCAACAATATAAATTTTCTAGGACCTGAGGCAGATCCCTGGATTCTATTCTAAGGCTCTTTGGGACTTTCTGGACAATGTATGCTGCCTTCTTGGAGTGATTTTGACAGGACAACCACTCTTGGTGTGATTTTAATGGGACAACCACTATTATTGTTCCAAATCTTCCCCATTTCTAAATTCTGGGGCTCCACGATCTGCAATTGGAAACTTACAGATCATGGAACCCCAGAATTTAGAAATGGTTTGCAACTTTTTCCAGACTGGCAATGGCTTTTAATTGAGGTCTTCAGAAATTTCTATTGAACAGGGAGTAGATAGATAGATAGATAGATTATTGATTTCGTCTTTTGACCATATCAACTATGAAGATAAAATAAAAAGCCATTATAAACATACAAGTAAATATGACTAAATACAAATAAAACTATAATACAAATTCGTATCAAACCATCACCCCTACAGTCAACTCCAATCTGGTCTATGTAATCTGTCCTCTTTAGGATTGCCTTTGATATGAAGAGTGCAGTCTTGCTAGTAATGAGCTGGTTCTTACCCTGTAAAAAATAAGAAAGTTTCTGCTGGCTGCTCCAGTATTTTTTGTGTTTTAAATATAAATCTAAGTGGTTAGTCCTTTCTACAGAATATAATTTGCAATCAAATTATAAATCAAATGTGCAGTATCTTGAACAAGGAGTAATTGTTTTTATAATTTTTGTGGTAAGAACTTCATTGTGATGAGAGCCAAAGTTGATGAGATTTACATAGGGCAAGGCTTGTCCAAGTTATTTATTTATATATATGTATGTATGTATGTATGTATGTAAAGGTTCCCCCTGCACATCTGTGCAGTTGTGTCCGACTCAAGGGGCCGGTGCTCATCTCCGTTTGTTAGCCGAAGAGCCAGCATTGTCCGAAGATGCTTCCACGGTCATGTGGCCGCATGATGCGCGCGGAATGCTGTTACCTTCCCACCGAAGTGGTACCTATTAATCTACTTGTATTTGCATGCTTTCGAATTGCTAGGTTGGCAAGAGCTGGAGCTAGTGCGGGAGCTCACTCCGCACGCAGGGCTAGGGATTCGAACCTCCGAACTTGCGATCTTCCGATCGACAAGCCTGGTGTCTTACCCATTGAGCCACCACGCCCCATATATATATATATATATATATATATATATATATATATATATATTACATACATACATACATATATACGTATATATAATACTAAATTATGTACTAATACATCAGACCATTGTTCAAGTTATTTCTTATGCTGATGGTGGTTTTAATTTTCCTGATTTTTAATGACACCAAGGCTTGTTATCCTCAGTAATGTATTGGAATGGAAATGATACTGGTTATGTACCATTGTGGGGTCCGCTTGAGAGTTATTATTTATTTATTTATTTTACTTATTTATTTTCTATCCCTTTATTATTTTTATAAATAACTCAAGGTGGCGAACATACCTAATACTCCTTCCTCCTCCTCTTTTCCCCACAACCATCACCCTGTGAGGTGAGTTGGGCTGAGAGAGAATGACTGGCCCAAGGTCACCCAGCCGGCTTTCATGCCTCAGGCGGGACTAGAACTCACAGACTCCTGGTTTCTAGCCCGTTGCCTTAACCACTAGACCAAACTGGCTCTAAAGAAATATTTGAAAAGGGTATTTTAGCAAATAGAAATATTTAGCAACCTTTCAATTTTAGCAAGCTGTTGGTTCTAATTACAGTTGGAATTCAGTTACTTTTCCAACATTAAGGGTGATTAGACATATTTGGACCTTATTGGGCAGAAAATTTAAATTTTATTTTTCCTCTCATGAGAAATTGATGCTTTAGAGCAATTCTTATTTTAAAATGACTAGTAATATTTTGGGGGGGAAAATAAGAGATCATAATTGAATCATTACCTTTAATCAGCTACTAAATAATGATACTTTTAAAACTTTGGGATTTTACAAAAGCAATACAAATTACCTAGAAAGACTGAATGGCAATGTAAGTTAAAACACTTATTATGTACATTGTTTGACCTCTTGTGGTCTTTGAAACTCCAATACATTAAGTGTATTGGAGAAGGCCTGTATAGTAGTTTATATACATTTAAAACTAATAGCTGTTTTTCATTAAGCTTAATAAAATTATATTTTTAAAAAGTACATTAAACGTGTCCTCAACCTACTGCAACCTACCGTATCCTATCTATGTCTGTCCGTTATGTGCCAACATACAATGGGTTTAATGAATACTTACACTACATATAGACCACTAGTAGTCTTTAAATTAGTAAATGATCTAACTGCAGAATCTTTGTTTTTTAACAAGACACACATGCCTGTAAAAGGAGCTTTTACCCTATTTATCACTGAGTTGCTATTCAAGTATCTAGTTCTCAAAAAAGAGTTGGCTCTACATTTACAGTGGTTGCAGTGAAATCAACAGCTCATCAACTAAATCTATTTCATCTAAATCTATTTCAACTAAATCTGTATCAGCTCAGATTTATATTCCCTTGCAGGTCCCAATTAGGATATATTCAATACATTTCTGAGCCTCTAATGTCATTAAATATATTTATTAATTTGAAGTATGAAGAACTATGGTGGTTTTCTTTAAGACTACTTTTCTTCTCTTATAAATGCCTCTGGGCTCATCTTAAAAAAAGACCTTACATTAACAAATACCATTCATAGCTAGCTTACCAAAATAACAGTAATTCCAGCATTTAAGATGTGGATTTTTACATTTATCTTAAGAGAGAGAGAGAGATAACTAAACTGTATATTGCAGTTACCTTTAAAATGTTGTTTTATGTTTGACCTGTTTTATTTTGTCTTACAGTACTGTCTATATTGCATGTTGTTATGTATTACTGATTTTCATTATATTTTATTCATGGCCATCAGTTGGTGGAAAGGCCACTTATACATTTAATAAATGCTGTCATTTGACAAATTCCTTTTATAATAGTGAAACAAAGTTTGTGCACTCTTAAGAACTATCTGCAATCCTGCAGTACTGTGCCTTACAGCAGGGGTCCCCAACCTGTGGGCTGCGGCCCACTAGTGGGCCGCGGCCTGTTAGGAAGTGGGCCGCACAGCAGGTGAACGGTGGTGGTCCGCGAAAATTGGCTGCTGCCTGCAAACCCGTCCCCGTCCACGATTGGCTCCTGCCTGCAAACCCCGCCCCCCGCGATTGGCTCCCACCTGCAACCCCGCCCCCCGGTCCACGCGATTGGAAAAATTGTCTTCCACGACCGGTCCCTGGTGCCAAAAAGGTTGGGTACCCCTGCCTTACAGTGTGATTTGAGCTTCATCTAAGTCTTACTAATAGAAAAAGAACTTCTGGTTAAACAAACAAATAAAATAGTATAATATGTCATGTCTCCATTGAACTTACTGACCCAACATTCACTATCTTTGTCAGAAAATGTTATGTGAAGCCATTAACTAATCAACTCCTTTAATTGAGTCAGATGTCCCAATCCATCAGATGACAATTATGTCTGAGTTTGAGGAACTCTTCCACATAAAACAAAACAAAACACACACACACAGTTTGCTACTACCTGTATTGGACTCTGTCCTCACAACACAGTTTTTGGAAGTGAATTATATCCAGATTAAAAGATTTGCAGACATAAGAATAATGAGTGTGAAAGCTCATGAAACTGGAAAGAAATAAAAAATCATTGGCAAATATTTTGGCCTCCACCAATCCATGGAGATAGTGTACAAGTGGAGAAAATGCAACATCATTATTACTCTCCCCAGGAATGTCACTTCAACAGCAAGTTGTACAATATTCCAGGAGGTTGAAAAGAACCTGAGTACAGTAATAGCAAAGAATCTGCTAGCCACTCTTGCATTATCTAATATCAGTGTTCATGCATCTATCATAAGGAAAATATTGAACAAGAGTGGAATGTATGGGAGGATACTAAGGATGAAAATCACTATCCTCCAGAACACACACTGTTGCCCATCTGAGGTTTGCCAAAGGCCAGTGGATGATCTAACAGCTATTGGAACAAAGTTCTGTACACAGCTGAGATGAAAGTAGAACTTTCTGGCATAGATAAGAAATGTTATGATTGCAGAAAATGAAACACTGCACTGCAACAAAAGAATCTCACCTCAACTGTGAAGCATGGCAGTTGGAGTATGGAGTACACAGCCACAAGACCCAGGACACTCAAAATCACTGGGAGAATAATAGATTCTGGATTGTAGGAAATTCTACAGCAGTATATCAGAAAATCCATCTTGCTGAAGCTTAAATGAATTTGGGTCATGCAATACAATGATCCTAAAAACACTACTAAATCTACAACAGGACAGTTTAAGCAGAAGAAATTTCACATTTCGGAATGGCAACACCAAGCCCTGAGCTTAATCCATTAGAAATGTTGTGATATGGCTTGAAGCAAGGAGTTCATGAAAACACCCCCAAAATATCAATGAAATGAAGCAGTTCTGTAAAGAGGAATGGCCCAAAATCTCCAAGCTGATGTGTTGGATTGATCATCAGGCAGAGGAAATATTTGGCTGAGGTCACTGCTGCTAAAGGAGGTGACACTAGTTACTAAACCTAAAGTTTCACATACTTTTTCCAACAAAGACACTGAAAGTTGGCTCAATATATTCAGTTAAGACATGATTCAACATACCTGTATAGTTTTTGTTTGTTTAACAGAAGCTCTTTATCTATTAATAGGACTTAGATCAAGCTCAGATCACATTGTAGATCACAGTAATGCAAGATTACAGTTACTTCTAAATGATCTGTTACCACTGTATATCTGCAAGGTAAGAGGACTATTATTCCCAAGTACAGGAGAAAAAAATATTACAACTGAATTAAACTAAATTCAAGAGCAGCAGGAGGCAATCATCCTAGACGAGGGATATCAAGTATTTGCTATGCGAAAAGCAACTTCTTTTTATTGTAACATAACTTGTGATTTAACCTTCCAGAATCACTGGCTTTTACACTGATTTCATGCTTGCAAGATTTTTAATGTGCCCTCATACCACTTAGGCTAAGCCACAGCCTACATACAAGGTCAGAATAGATTATATCTCTTCTTAGCTCATGGACTATGAATAGTGTATGCTTAGGATATAAGCATTTTAGAGATCATGTTGCTCTGCAAACTTTTTATTCTTGCTCTTTTAATTTCTTCATCTTACCTTTTAGAACAGCGCTTTCCAAACTGTGTGTCACGACACAAAAGTGTGTCGCCACACACAGTTTGGTGTGTCGCCACACAACCCGGAAGCGCTGATCATCATCAGCGCTTCCGGGTTTTCCCGCGGCGACACACCAACGGCGGCACGTAAAAACTGAAAGCGGCAGCAGCGCTTCCGGGTTTTTGCGCGCTGCCGCAATGGGGGCACTTCTGGGTTTTCCCGCAGCGACACATCAACGGTGGTTGGTGTGTCGCTGCGGGAAAACTTTGGAAAGCCCTGTTTTAGAAGCTAGCAAACTTGTATGAATCTCTCGTTGTATAGAGAGTTGTTGCTTACTGTCTTCTAAAGTCACTGAAGCTACAGCAGAGTCTAAGATATTGAGAATTCCACGGAGTTACAGGGAAAGGGAGACTGGCTAATATGTAGGCCGTGTAGTTGGCTGCACAGTACGCTTGTGTGTGAAAACATGACCTTCACTTCTAGGTACTATATGGTTCCTTCCACACATCCCTCTCATATGGAAAAATAGGAGTCCTATTCAACATTTTCAGAAGAGGCAGAAAGAGGTAACTCTAACAGGCTTGGTGCATATATCTGCAAGTAAAGTCAGCCAACATGATTTTCAGTTCTTTATCTGGTGGAAAACCAGTATGTAGTTCAGAAAATAAAGGAGCAAGCAGTTTCAGGAGGAAGGTTCTTATTACATGTAAATACTTGTGAGATATTTCTGAAAAGGCAAAATCTATATATAAGTATCATATGCTTTTAAAAGGCTTCCATATTTCTGATGGAATATTAAACATTAATGCTTTACAATTTATGCAAACCAGTGAGCGGCATGCTTGATTCAACTAGGCCCAGGGCAATAGGTGATTCAGTCTGTAGCACCAAGTACACTACACACATAGCCAGTCACAGAGTGTATGGTGCCATTTTCCTCACCCCCCCAAAAGCACTCTTTCACTGAGGTGTCAGGCTTCCTATATCATTCAAATGTGAAATAAGCCAACATTTTTTATCCATTTAACTTGCATCCCTTGGTGAAAGTAAACAAGATCAAACTTGTAACAAACTCTGACAAACACGATTTGGATTGAAGCAATCCAAGACAGTAGCTATTTTCAATTCAAAAAACACTATAAGCTAGAATCTCAGTTAAAAAGTAGTGTGTAAGAGGAAAGGAACTTCTTTTTCTCTTTGGTAAATTTCAATATTACATTATTCTGTCAACCAAATTAATGCATTTTTTCATCCTATTTAGTTTGACTCGAGTTTTAAAAGGAACAGTTCCAACCTAGTGTTCCTAGCAATGTGTAAATATCCAAATGCCAATATCCAAAATTATATGGAATGATTTAGCATGGATAATAACTGTGCAAATTTCTACCTGAAAATTATTAATCTATTTTAATTTGATTTTGGTGCTGCCAAATTCAATATCTATTTGAAATTATACAGATCTACTTCCATGCCTAGTGTCAAACTTGAGAATTCTGGAAATTCTTATTTAAACTCTGGAAAGAGAGAAGAATGCAGGCAATAGCTATCCCAAAAGCCTGCTTGCTTGGATCCCAGTATCAGGAGGGCAAAGACCATCCCCGAGACCTGCTTCAGCAATACTCCCCCTCCCCACAGGCCCGCTGTTCTCAACTGCCCTATGGGAAAAATACCATTATTATTGTTGCTTTTATAACACAGTTTATTCTGTTATTATCCTGATGTTGACTTTTAGTCATCTGGGAATTTGGATGGTGGAAATGTGGATATAAATAATTATAACAAATAATTGTATTGCAGGTAGTCCTCACTTATTGACCACTCATTCTGTGACCATTCGAAGTTATGACAGTACTGAAAAAGGAGACTTGCAAATAGTCCTCGAAGCTGCGGCTCTCACAGCAACCCCCGTCACGTGATCACGATTCGGGCACTTGGCAACCGTTGCGCATTTGCGAGTTGCAGCATCCCGCAGCCATGTGATCACCATTTGCAACTTTCATAGCCAGCTTCCGACAAGCAAAGTCAATGGGGAAGCCAGCCGGAAGTTGCAAGTCACGGTCATGTGACGTTGCGCTTAATGACCTGTGGCGACCAGCCCAAACTGACAAATTGACGCCGTAAGTCGGACACGGTCACGTGACTTTATGACTGTGTTGATTAGCGATGGAGTTGCCAGTCCCAATTGCGGTAGGTAAGTGAGGGCTACCCATAATAGCATTTCAGGCAGTAAAAGCCATTGAAGAGCCAGCCTTTTTAAAGCTCCTATCCAGTATTCCATCAATGGCTGTGTGTGCATGATACACTGAACCACAAACAAGCCAATACATTTTAACTTAATATGTTGTGCTAAGTTCTGTGTAGTTAATGAATTGCTGGATCATAGGAACCCAGAAAACTGGATTGAGTATACTATGGTTGTTAACTGTGTTGTATGAATACTGCTAACAACAATACTGGGAAGAACAACCCCCTCTACAAAATGGCAACAATTACCTTACCCTTGACAGGCATATCCCTGACACACAAGATACTGGCTGGGTTTGCTCAACACACAGACTCACAATTTAGCCAACCACATTTTAGCCTAGCAAACTATTCAAACTCAGCTCATGTGATTAGTTTATGATTTAGTATGCTGAACCAATCCGGAAAATTGGATTAAATGGGTAAACTATGGTTAAATTTACCATAGCAAGTGAGGCAACCTAAGTATGACTATCTCCAGTGCTTTATACACTTGGAATGATAGTTAGCTATTGCAGGGACTAATAACGGTTATATGGTACAATAGATGCCCAATGATTGATGACAATCCTCTTTCCCACAGAACTTAAAATCTAAAATTTGACAGAAATTTTAGGGAACGCAGGAGATTAAAAGAGAAAGATGTATTTGGTGCAGTCACATGCACTCGGTCCTTGAGCCTTTCTGAAACGAAAGTTAAAGGCTATAAAAATTAGATAGATGATAGACAGACAGACAGACGACGCAAGCTTGGGCCAAGGAAAGGCGGGCGCTGAAGGGAAACTGGAGAAATCCCATCACAGGAGCTGCTCTGAAAAGGAGCTCCCTCACGCCAGCCGCAGCGAGGCAGGGGCGGCGCCTCTGGAAGAAACGGAAGGCCTGTTCTCAATGAGCTGTTTGGCTGGCCAGCCAAGGAACAGATTTCACAGGCGAGGGCTCCGGCGAGCAGCACTCGGCTTCATCGTAGAGCCCAAGAGGAAGGCCCCGCAACTTATAGCACGTCGTCTGTGAGGAGGCGGCCGCCGCAGAAATTCCCCCACGACCCAACCCTTCAGAAGACCCTCCAGCCACCCTGGAGCTCTACGGATTTTTCTCCAATTTTCTTCCCTCCCCCCCTCCCTCCGGCAAGGGGCTCGGGGCCTCCGTCCCTTACTTGGTGCCGCCATCGGAAGAGGCTGGGGGTGTCGATATTGGGGTGGGTCTCGTCCTCATCGTCGGACACCTCGATATGATCCCAGACACTGTAATCCACCATGGCGCTGCTGCTCCCACGACTTTCGGGGGGTGCCGCCTCCTTCGCCTCTCCTGCTCGGAGATCCGCTTTCTCTCTACGTCACTACCGGAATCACCGGCCTCCGCGAGTGCGGAGGGGGCGTGGCTTCTCTCTCCCGCGAAACGGCGAGGGCGCGCGGACTGGGGGTAGTGGTGGCCGCCTCTCGTTTGCATTTCCTCGAATCTTTTCCCCCCACCCCCAGCCCAGTGGAGTGAAAGCGGCCGAAGCGGCGAGGCTTCTGTTTCAAGGAAACCGATCGCGTCGGGAGCTTCTGCCCTTGCTTCCCGTCTTTGGCAAGATTCCTCGGTTACAAATTCCTTTGAGCTTTCGGCTATCCCGCCTCTGATTCGTCGTCGGAACAGAACTGTGGATTTCCTGTTTACTAAAGGAAAAGTAGCCGGCAGTTCTGAGAGCTTCAGAAGGAAGGAAGCAGTTAAGAGTTATTTATTGCGTACGTTTAATTTGTTTACAAATAAGAATGGTGAAGAATCCTGTTGGCTCTGTCTCAGTCTTCATGGGCTGGGCATGCACATCGCATTAAGCTGTGGATTGCTAATCATGGTTTATTGAATACACCATGGTTGGATTTGCACAGTGGATTAAGGCATATGCCCTGATTTCCAACTGTCAAGTCCCACATTGTTGACAAACCAAAGAAATTCCAACTATATTAGGAAAGTCACTTTTATTGCTAGACAGGAATAAAAACAACCTTGAAAACTGTAAGAGTAAATTTCCTGGCAGACTTATAGTGAATTAAGCCAAAGTCTTTCATTTCCCCCACACCTGGGCTGCCTTTCCTCATATAAACTGAGTTCCTCCCCTCTTACACAAACTGCATCAGGTTCCCACCAAATGCGATGCAATTTCTTTCCTTGTGACTTAGTGTGCTGTGATCCCAAACGTAAATCGGAAACCAGGGCTTATGGTTTTATGCATTGCGTGAACCCTGCCAATTGTATTTTATGTTGTAATGCAATTCATGAGTTGGCATACTTAGAGTGTTATTTGACTCCATCCATGGGGTAAGTTGTTGACCTACTGTGGAGAAGCAGCAAGAAACCATTGGACTGTTCCAAGCAGAACGTGCCTGTTCATTCTTGCCTCATTAGATTCTATGATGCAGTTTCTGCAATATGATAACAAAAAGCCCAGTTAATAGTGCAATACACACCTTCATCTTATTCCCCCACCCATTGCATACATCCCTTTCACCAAATACTAAGCTTGCTTAATTTAGCAAAACAAAAAAGTCATACTACCCTATTACAGCAACATGATGTAGGGGAAATTGTAACCTTACCTGGACAGCATTAATATATATGCTGGCCAATCAACATAACACAAAAGATGTAAGGAAACATATTTTCAAACTAATTATTCATATACAGCAGATTTTGGATCCTCTTCTTAGATCACTAGATTAGACATTAACCAAATATGGGACATTTTTTATTGGGGAAAAGTAATATTAAACCCGGATACCTTGCAAATTAAGGCACCACTTTGCATGATTTCCTAAAGAGAAAAAAAAGGGGAGGGTGTAATGTTACGGAATATCAAATTTGTAGGCTGGATGTGAAAGTTGAAAAAACATTCCAGAAGGCAATGGCAAAGCCAAGTAATCTTTATTTGGTCAAGGACCAGCACAAAATAAACAAAAAGACAAAGTGCAAAGCTACAACCTTGGCCCCAAAACATCTCAAGCAGGAAAAGGAAGTAGCAGTATATAGGAATGGGAAATCATCATCAAAAGCTAAAGGTGGCGAACCTATTGGAAAGAACTGAGTTTTAAGCCAATAATTAGCCCTCAACCTCGAAGCTCATAACTGAATTTTGGGCATTCCTGTCTCCAATCTAACCTGGGCATTTGCTGTGCCCTATAACTCAAGAGTAGGTGCGTGGTGGCTCAGCGGGTAAGATGCCAGGCTTGTTGATTGGAACATTGGAGGTTCGAGACCCGAGCACCGCGTGACGGAGTGAGTTCCTGCACTCGCCCCAGCTCTTGCCAACCTAGCAATTTGAAAGCATGCAAATGCAAGTAGATGAATAGGTACCACTTCGGTGGATAAGTAACAGCGTTCCGCGCACGTCATGCGGCCACATGACCGCGGAAGCGTCTTCAGACAGCGCTGGCTCTTCGGCTAAGAAACGGAGATGAGCACCGCCCCCTAGAGTCGGACACAACTGCACAAAATGTGTGGGGGGGACCTTTACCTTTTTATATCTCAAGAATTTTGTTTGCACCAGGTCCAATGTGTCCTTCTTGGCATAAGTTCCCACGTATGTGCGTTATACGATTTGGTCTCAAAAAGTTTTAATGCAGCTGGTATTAATTGTCTACCTTTAGTGAAAAATAAACACTTAATAGCAGTTGACCTTAAGGCTAGGCATGCTACAGGTCCTTTGGAATGGAAGACCACCCCAAAATATTTGAAGGTATTGACCTGGTCAATCCTATTCCTCTCTATTATCCAGCTTTGCTATTTTGCTCTCTTGGCAAAAACCAGGATTTTTGACGTTTTTGAAATTAAACACCAGATGGCTTTGCTTGCTATAGTGAAGTATACAGTAGCTGTTATTTATGTATTCATTTAATCAATTTGTAAAGCCACCCATTTCAACAAGTGACTTGGGGCAGCAAAAAATAACAAATAGAATAAAAACAATTACATCAAATATATAAAAATAAAATACAAAAAATATTTTTATTTATTGCTCTTTTAAGCCCAGTAGGGGTCTGTGATGTAATAGCAGTGTCATTTGCGTAAAGGAGTATGGGGATCTTATGCTGTACTACTTTAGGACCATGAAAATTGAGATTATATAGACCAAGGGTCGGAAATGGCGGCTCGCGAGCCAGATCTGGCTCTTTGGCCCCTTGACTCTGGCTCTCTCTCTCTGTCTGCCGCCCGACATCCGGAAAGCCGGTCTCCGGAAGCAGCAGGCTTGGCGCGAACCCTGGGGAAGAAACAGAGACGCTGATTGGTGGAGGCTCAGAAGGAAGGACGCCTCCACCAATCAGCGCGCGCCAAAGGAGAGCAGAGAGGTGGGCTGAACAAGGCGAAGCCCGATTGGCCCTGCTTCCCAAAGGCGTGAAAAAAAGACCGGCGCGACTTACCTCCATTGCCCGAGACAACCCGCACAGAAGCCTCTAGATTCCGCGCCGGATCCTGTTTCCAGGCCTTGCCTTGCTACCACCCCGGAGCCCTGCCTTGCTTCCGCGCCGGACCCTGACTCCACGCCCAGCCCAGCCTGGCCCGCAGCTTCGGCGCCCTCCCCTCGCCATTGCGAAGGTCCCAGGCGACGGTGGGGACATGTTCGACCTGCTCGTGCAGCACCCGGGCGGCCTGGGCGAGCCGCGGGCCAAGCGCTACTTCGCCCAGATCGTCCACAGCCCACGCCATCTCCTACTGCCACGCGGCCCGGCTGCGGGGGGGGGGCTGGATGGGCGGCCGCCCCCGGATACTCCGCGGCCCCCCGGCTGCCAGAGAGGAGGAGAGGCGGTGGAAGAGCTGCAGCCGGAGGGGGGGGCGGCCCGTGAGGGCTCCAGGGGGGCAGCAAGGCATCTCCTGCTCGGGTTGCTCGGGTGCCTTCCACTCTCCCGCGCCCGTCCTGCCGGCCGGAGGGTGGCAGCTCTTTCTCCACCACTCCCGGTGGGGCGGCCGGGCTGGGTTCGCGGAGCCACTGGCTGCGCCTCCTCCCTCCGTGAGCCCCCCGACCCTTCCACGCGATTGGCCCAGCTCCCATCTGCAGGGCTGCTCCGCCTTCGCCAGCCCCGAGGTCTCCTGGGAAGCCCGTCCCGCTGCACTAAGGGGGCTTGGACCCAGGACCCCGGGCGCAGGACTGCACCTCTTCGCCCGACCTGTTAGCAAGGGCCCCGGGAAGCACAGCCCTCCGCAATGAGCCGCACAGCCCACTTCGCCTCCCTGCCTTGAGAGGCCAGGCAGGTCCCGTTCTCCCCCGACCCTCCCAAAATCCAGATTCGCCCTTCCACCCACCCCAATAAACCACGTGATTGGCTCCCCCCCGCAAACCCCGCCCCCTTCCACGCGATTGGCTCCCCCCGCAAACCCCTCCCCCTTCCACGCGATTGGCCCCCGCCCGCAAACCCCGCCCCCTGGCTCTCAAGCATTTCAAAATGTCCTCGAGCATGTCAAAATGGCTCCCGGCATAAAAAAGTTTGCCGACCCCTGATATAGACTATCCAATTAAGGTATGTATTAAACAAAGATGGAGTGAGGATATATCTTTGATAATCTCCTCTTTATGCACATATGGTGCCAGAGAGGGATCCAAGTGAGTTATGCCTATTCTTAGAGAAGTGTTAGAGAAGTGTTTGAATATAAATTCAATATAAATATTCTGCAACAAAAAAGGCTCCTATCGCCATATTTTTTAGTTTTCGCAAAGGACAGTTCTCAATATTAAATCCAACATGGATGTAAAATCTAAAAAGGCCACACACAGGGAGGATTTCATTTCTTTAATGTCTTTTTGTATAAGATGATGATGAACAAAAATGTGATCTATCCTTGACCTTCCTTTTCTAAATCCTGCCTGCTCATCTCCGATTATACCTTCTGTTTCTATCCAGTCTTGTAGCTTGTGATATGAGTGTTTAGCATATAATTTGCTATCCACATTCAGAAGGCTAAGGGGTCTATAATTAACCAGGTCAGTCCTTTTTTTTATAAGAATTTTATTAAGTTTGAAACACATAAAAACTACAAAAAACAAAGAAAACTACAAAAAAGAAAAAAAACTAAAAAGGTGTGAAACACAAGAAAAAAGAATTTTGAAGATTACATAAAGAAATGACTTCCGACTTTCAACAACAAGAATATACAGTAATTTCCATAATCCCTTGCTCTATATCAAACCAAGATCACATTATTTCTATAAATCATTCCATTAACACATTATAAAAACCACTAAATACAATTGCTCCTTCCCCTTATATTAAAAAAAGAAATATATATGTATAAACCTCCAAATCAACTTCCCCCCCAAAAAACAACATTCATTCAATTATTTCCTTCCACTCTTCTATACATTTCTGTCCACTACAATAAAAATCAAATTATAAAAACATATACATTGTCTACTTTTATAATTAATAATACTATAACAATCTTAACCCTATTAAACCTAATACCAAGCTATTATTATTATACCCTATAAATCTTACAAATCAAATCTTAAAAGCAATCCAGTAAATCTTAATCCAAATCATTAAAGAAAAATGGAATCATACAAGCCTTAATATCAATCCAGATAAACATTCTTAAATCTTCACCCGACTTCAAAATATACTAAAGCATTTACATATTTCCATATTACACACAAGGCATTTTTCATACAGAAATCAAACAGCCCAACTGCCCCCCAGAGAAACTCAGACTTCTCAGCAAAAAACCTCCCACAGAACAGAGCCACTTCTTTCCCACAACATTCCATCAGAAAAACAACTCCATTTGTAATTTGCAACTCAGAGTGTCCCTTTAACCCCTTCAACACCAAAATGTAATCTTCGCCTGGCATTTCAACAAAGTCTTCAGTCTCGCTGTCAATAGACACATCTCTGTCTCTGTTAAAATCTTCATCTTCTTCCACAACATCCTCAGCCAGATGACACATTTTAAAGCTGATATTTTCTGCAATGTCCCGAATATCTTGCAGAATATCTTGATAGGCATCATGAAAAAACTGTTTAAACTCACAACGAAGCTCACAACGGAACTCTGAGAAAATCTCTGTCAGGATGTCACCCTGCCATGGCGCCAGGAAAGACATTCCACCAGTCTGTTAGACTCACAAGGCCGTTTTGTGATGCCTACCAGCAAAAACACCGGACATGTAAAACAGGAAAGATTCCTGTCAATAGGGATTTCACTTCACACCTAGGCGAACGAATCAGCACCCTGGACAGATCAAAGGGAGCTGCTGCTGTGATAATGGATTCAGACCAGGAAGCCGAGAGACAGACGAAAGGGAGATCTGCCGCACAACTCGATGGCGGGGGGGGGGGGGAATTCGTAGGCTTTTAAATTGTTGGTGGAGGGAGTCCTATTCACTTGAATCTTTACTGTGTCATGGATCACTAGCATAATAAAGATCCCTTCATATTCCTACGTGACTTGTGTACGGAGTGCTGTTTTATTAGCTAAAGGATCGAGATCGTCACAATCTCCTTGAAATCCTCCATGTTTCAGGTAGTAGATTATGGCGCCCCCTAGATACTTGACTAACAAGAGTAGGAGTTAATGAATTAATAGAAATTCATCGAAAGTTGTTGACACAAGAGAAAGTATGCTAACAGGCAGCTCCCAGGGAAAGTGAACAGAAAGCTGAAAACTCAAAACAGCAGATTCAACGTGTAAGAAAATATTAAATCCTTCAAATTCAGTACAAAAATAATAGCAGGGAGGTAATTATTTATTCTCAGTCCTCCTCAGTAATTAAATGGGAAAACAAGCCAAAGCTTTTTAAAAAAATTAAAAATTAATCCAGAAATAACGATAGGCACCAAGAGAATTAACCAGGTCAGTCTTGTTACCCTTTTTATAAATTGGTACAATTTATTGCGAGCCCCCAGTCTTTTCAAATATGACCAGTTTGATTGATAAACGTAAATAGGGATGCAAGCAAAGGCACCAACCAGTTTGAGTTCATTTTAAGTGTCTCAGGTAGAACATAGTCAAAACCTGGGGCCTTACCTACTTTCAAGGAGTCAATTAATTGAGGTACCTCTGACACAAAAACTGGAGGCCAACTGTCCATTTGATTAGGATTTATGTCACTATCATTTATAGTTATATCAGAATCAGCATACAAAACTCTGAAATGCTCCTCCCAATGCTTGGACCACACCCAACGCTTGGATGCTGGTTAACTGGTAAGGGTAGAGATTTACCCAGCCCCCTGGCTGTAATTTGCCAGAAGAAATACATTTTTTTTAATCTAACTAAATTAATTTCTGCCATTCCTCCTTGATGGCCAAGCTTTTCCTTTTTTTTAAAGAGGGACTTATATTGTACCTTCAAGTTCTGTGAGGACTGAAGGTGGGCCTTTGAGGAATATTGCTTGCACACTTTATATGCAAATCTGTATTTCCTTTTAATCTACACACATTCATAATCAAAGCAGTTTTGATCTTTTGTGCCCCAATTAGAGCAGCATTCTTCCTTTCCTTAGTAAAAACAGATTTATAATCAGTAAGTAATGAGTCATATAAATACATGTACCCGTCAGTCACTCATGCCCTAGTCATCTCCCGTATAGACTACTGCAATGCACTCTACATGGGGCTACCCTTGAAGAGTATCCGGAAGCTACAGCTGGTTAGAATGTGGCTGCGCGGGCAGTCTTGGGTGCCCCAAGGATGGCACACATAACACTTTTGCTGCGGGGGTGCCAGTTTGCTTCTGGGTCCAATTCAAGGTGTTGGTTATCACCTTTAAAACCCTACATGGCATGGGTCCAGGTTACCTGAGGGACTGTCTCATCCCCATTACATCGACCCGCCCCACCCGGTAATGCAGAGAGGGCATGCTACGGACCCCGTCCATGAGAGAATGTCGATTGGCGGGGTCCACGAAGCGGGCCTTCTCTGCTGTGGCCCCCATCCTTTGTAACACACTTCCCCTGGAGGTGAGGCTAGCCCCCTCTCTCCTGGCCTTCCGGAAGAAGTTAAAGACCTGGCTCTGCCATCTTGCTTGGGGCGGGAAGGGGGGTAGTCAATCCTGGGGGTGGCTAGCGCCTTAAAGTGGTTTCCATGTATTTATGAATCTGAATCAGAACTCTTAATTGCCATCTTGGATGCACATATACTTTATATTTATACTCTATATAATATATCTTGTTTTTATTGTATTTTAATATTTTTCAGCTTTATTGTAAACCGCCCAGGGTCCCTCTTTTGGGGGAGATGGGTGGTGATGAAATTTGATAAATGAAATAAAATAAAATAAATATTAGCTACAAGTCATGATCAAATATCTAATATAGCAAGTGTGGACAGAAGGCAAAATGTTTCCATGGGTGTGTCCATAAAGATGCTGATTGAACTCATTTTAAAGAAGATTTTACCTTTTTAAAGAATGCAAAAAGGGGAGCACATAACCTGACTAGGAAATTAAATGGAGATCTTGAACTAAAATATAACTATACTCTTGCCAAAACTAAAGTGAATGTTTGCATGAGGGGGCAAGACATGTAAAATAATATGCTTTTGCAGCCATCCCTTAGTTGAAGTCCAATCAATGCTAGCTCGCAAGGTAAGATTATGGGAGTTGTAGCCCAATTGGCATTGCAGTTACAGTGCCTGGGCTCACACATTGCACTAAATCATCATTTGTTTCATCACTGCTTACACAGTAAACCACAATTGGGTAGATTTATGTAACACATTTAACCAAAATAAGTACATTAAGTGTGATGTATGAAGCTGGTCAGAGAATAGCAGGAACACTTCTGGCTAAAGACTGATGCATAAGGATCTAGTCGTACAGATTGGGGTGGCCTATAAATTTAATAAATAAATGTATAAATAGTCCATATTAAATTAAAGTAGCACCACATTGTTAGGAGGGACTATCATTTATTCTTATCCACACTTAGTTTGATTGCTGTTATTCCTGTTTTATAGGTAAGAGATGAAGGCAGATGAACTGGCCAGGGTTACCAAATGTATCCAGTGCTAAACTAGATTTGAACTGGAACTTATGGAATGAAAAAGTGAGGCCAGCAGTCTATAGACCTGATAATAGTTCGGGATTTGAGGTTGCCTGCTTTGTTGCTGTGTCCATTTTAGGATCACTAGACATTAATTAAAAGGATGCTAATTAATTTCATCGTTGTTAAACAGCTAATGAGCAGCCACTAGGAATCTTCAAGAATGGCCTCCCCTAACCTGCACATTCCCCAGACTTCAACTCACATCACTTCCAGCCCCCATTATCATTGCCAGGCTTTGGGCAGTTGATATTCACCCAGATGGAAAACCTATACAAAATGCTGCTCTAAAAACCCTACAAGATAGTTCTGTAAATAGGAAATTATTGAATCTGCACTTACTGTGTAAGCTGTGCAAGCAAGGTCCATGAAGTTTACTCTGTACTATCAGTTACAGTCTTGGGATATGATCTTGTTATTAGTTCCCTAAAAGCAGTTGCCCTTGAACTCAGTGAAATGTAGGTTTAGGACTGTGCTGCTTAACTGTAGTTTCCAGTGCAATTTCAGTGCAAGGTCCATCTCGCCTGGGGCGGGATGGGGGTAATCAGTCGTGGGGGTGGTTAACGCCTTGAAGAGGCCCCGGGGACTTACATGTATTAAATGAAGATCTTTGTATTCGCCATCTTGGATTTTATATTTTATATTTATATTTTTATGAAGAATTTTGCTTTTATTGTACTTTAATCTGTAGTTATTTTAATTTTATTGTAAACCGCCCAGAGTCGCTCTTAGTGAGATGGGCAGTGACGAAATATGAAATATAAATAAATACATACATAAATACATACATACATACATACATACATACATACATACATACATTTACAAAGGAACATTGTAAAATTATTGTTCCCGTGAAATGTTCAAGTACCAGAGGTTTTTTTATTTTTTTTTACTCTGTTCAAAAAGATTTGTTATACGACTTAAACTGAAAGTTTAAAGCCCTTTAAAGCTTCATGGGAATAGGAACAAATATTTTCTGCAGGCAAGCAAGCAATGAATTACCTTTTATTAATAGACTCTGTGGTTGATGAATTGAAATAATGCATGTTGTAAAATAGCTGCTGATGAAGATGAAAAGCAAAACCCATCTGGCAGAACTTGTTGAAAGCTGTTTGTATCAGGCGCTAAGACATCCTGCTCCACAATGGCTGTGGGTGAAAGCCCTGGACATCCATGGTGACTCTTGAGGGAACCACTTGGCCTTACTCTGAAGCTGGCAGTTTCATACACGATGCCCTACTTGCCCCACAAGGCGCCTATGTTAATTTACAAACTACATAATTTGGGTTCGCACAGAATTCTGAATCATGAGACTGAACAGAGTCCATGAACTAATTTGCACACTACAGTTTGTTTTACCAGGATTTATTGAGTAAACCAAACTGCTAGGTTCCTACTCAAGCTATAAATCATGGTTTACAAATGACATTGTGTGGGTTAATACAGCTAAAACATAAAATAAATCACAATATAGTTTAGCACAATACACAAGCCCATTGTGTGAATTCTGACCCTCCTCTTTACTCCCTTTGGGTTCTTGTTTAGTTCACCTCTTTATTACTATTTTTGTTATACTCTAAAAGCCAAAAACAGCAAAAAAGGTAAAGGTAAAGGTTCCCCCCCGCACATTTGTGCAGTCGTGTCCAACTCTAGGGGCTGGTGCTCATCTCCGTTTGTTAGCCGAAGAGCCAGCATTGTCCGAAGACGCTTCCATGGTCATGTGGCCGGCATGACACGCACAAAATGCTGTTACCTACCCGCAGAAGTGGTACCTATTCATCTACTTGCATTTGCATGCTTTCGAATTGCTAGGTTGGCAAGAGCTGGAGCTAGTGCGGGAGCTCACTCCGTCACGCGGGGCTAGGGATTCGAACCTCCGAACTTGCGATCTTCCGATCACAAGCCTGGCATCTTACCCACTGAGCCACCACGCCCCCTTAAAAACAGCAAAAGAGAAGTATAATTTTGCAGAACAAATAATGGCTTTGAGAGTTCAATAGAATTCTTCCTCCGGTTCAAGCTTAAGAGTGCTGAATTCTAACCACAGCTCTAAAAGGGAATTATATAAATAGGTAGAAAGGTAAGACTCACTGGAGGGGTTCAGCTCTTGGTGACTTCATGGATACATCCATGTCGTTTTCTAGACAAGACTTTGTAGCTGCCTTTTTCTAGGAATACTTTACAACTTCCCAATTTAGCTTGTAGCCTGCCCCATCCAAATACTACTAACCAGCCCTGATCCTGATTAATTTGGGGGGATTTGCTAAGATTGCCTGATTTCTGCCACTGATTTCTGCTGGTGCTTTCCCAGGGCAGCTACACTGAGATAACTAGTTATCTTCTTTTTTTTCCCAACCTTGTGTTTGTTATTAAAAATCCCTCCCTCACTTTTTGCAATTTCCTCCTCAGTGCAGCCTGAAAGCTCTTCTCCCTTACTCTGCCTCACAATTCCCTCTGCAGAATGAACATCAGGTCAGATGATTATAGAGTTTTGCATAGAAGCCTTGTGCCTTTGGGGCATAATTACTCCTCCTCTGAAAGGCAGCACTCAAGGTGTTTTGAAGAAAGCAAAAAAGAACACTCATTTCATACAGTGCTTCTATTCAGTATACTTTTGCATCAAACCAACAAGCATGCTCAGGAAGAATTTGCAAGGAAGACACTCTGGTACTCCTCCATCCATTGTCTTACATTTCTGGGTGGCTATGACCCATACTTAGCAAGGCTAAGGAAGGCTAGGATTTTGCTACGTATATCCCTATAGAAAAATAGCTTTTTCTCCACAATTTCAGAACCTTATAGGTACGTCACATTATTCACAATGAAACAGTAAAGTCTTCTTCAAGTTGAGCTTGAGTGTTGAGGATTTCACGGGTGTGCCATACATGCTAGCAAAACTGTGACATAAGATGGTGTTTCTGCCAGAGGTAGACCTGAGGGTATGTGGACTGATTTCAGTGCTACATACATTAAGAGCAAGACTAAACTTAGGCTGGGGTCATTTCTGTCCAGCAGCTTTTGCTGTTAGAACAGATCAACAGAAGAAGATCAAAACAATGTTAATCAAGCAGGTTGTCTTTTTCATTTTTTAAAAACAAAACCTTTGAATAAGGAGGCTAACTCGTAATATGCAGAGCCAAGTTGTCAAGACAGGATTAGTGAAAACAGCTTGGAATAAATAGATGTTATCCTGTATATGTAGGACATTTTGCAGCCATGTCTCACATAACAATTTGACAACTTCATTAACCCAATTTATTCATTGGATTCTTAACAACTCTTTCATGTGGTATTTTTTCCCATCTGGCCAATAGTAAACAGAGTGGGAGATGCCTTTCACTTCAATTTTTTATGGCCCTTTTTTTAGTTTGACACATAATTGAGATGCTGGATAAGAAGAAGGTCTGTCTGGTATAGAAAGCATCTCCTTTCTGTCTCAGTTAAGGACAAGGCTGGCCTTTTGACAAAGCATTTAATCTATTTAGTGTAGAAAAAGCTGGATGCTGTGACAAGAGAGCAGCAAGATGATTTAAGATCCTGGAGAGGGGCAAGAAGGGTTATGACATATCTGATGGTTTAATTTAATATTGCAGACACACATGAAGCTAGATTTTGATGAAACAGAGAGAAATGAAATGATGATTGAAAAAAGATGTATTCTTGCTTCATTTCTAGTCTAAAATGGCATTATTTGAAAATCCAAGAGAAGAACAAACATTTCTACTCTGCTGAAAATATATGAATTGTATTCAGTGCCTGTTACAAAACACGAAGTATCATGAAAAAAACAATGCACACCTGTAAAGTAACATAAAATCAGTATTGATGGGCATTTGGGGAAATGCTAATGGGGCATTTAGACCAAGGCTCCACAACTGGTTATGTCTTGGCCTTAGGTAGACTGAACTGTTGACATCAGTTTTTAAACTGTTTTTGAAGGGTGAGGGAAATGAGGGGAGATAGAATACCTGGGCACAGAGATTTCGCTTCTGTCTGTGCTCCTGCCCTCTGAAGATGCCGGCCACAGATGCTGGCGAAACGTTAGGAACCACAACTTCCAGAACACGGCCACACAGCCCGGAAGACCCACAACAGCCATCGGAGATAGAATATGTAAAGGGGAAGGGGGGAGAGGTAAAAAGAGAGAGTGGCCTGGTCCATACAGAGCACTAAGCCAAAATGTGACTTTGGCTTAGCTCTTGGGTGAATCCAGTCATATAATACAGTAATGAAAATAAATAGGGATCCCAGGATGGGGCAAATGAGAAGCATTCTTTGAAGAGAAAAAATGAAGATTACTGTTATAGACTGCAAAATACTCATCATTATGGCCTGAAGACTTCCAGATATTTGAGTCTAGCATGGCATTCTCTGCTACAGTATATGCCTCCATCTCCATCCAGCTACTCTATTCTGAATCATTTGTTTTTAATGGTAGTCAAAAAGTATTCCTTCCATGCTTCCAGCAAGGGAAGTTGTCTGTCTCATAATGCCTCTATTCTGCATTCTTGGCGCTCTCAGCCTGGAGGGACCAGTCTTTACCATTACTCAGATCTGGGCAGATGATAGGTTACATTAGTTACTGCATGATGAATCAAAGGGAGAGACATTCCCTGAGTCTTAAAAGGTTTAAATGAATCACCACAGGGAGCTTGTTAGAGATTCACTGTCCTTTTGCTATCTGCATGCTTCAGAAAATCTGTAATTATGTTTAGTAATCCTTTAATTGTATTGATTTTTGGTTTAGACAATAAGCTATTTTATTCAAGGCTCATTTTCCATGAGGTGAGATTGGACTTTCTCAGAGTGATAATTGGATCAACTGCATTTTTTCTAATTTGGTTCACTCTTAACTTTCCTTAACAGTAAATGTAGAGGGCAATTTCTCAGTGGAAGGTAGATAGATAGAGAGAGATAATTTGGTAAATGAATGGAATTAAAATGCCATGCTCAAGCCAACAGGTAGATCAGGTCGTCAGTGAACTGGCTTTCACCAAATGAGAGAAATCCTATCCGAGTCCCCAAAGCAATTCCATCACAAGGCTTCTGAATGATTCACACACACACAGAGTTCCCTGCTCTAGAAAGCTTAGAACTGTCAGGTTTGGGGCCTAGCTTGTGACAAGCTGTAATATTAATCTCTAAGTTATGGTTCACATACCATGCGAAGAGAATATTTGTAGCTCAGGATTGAACTGTGGAGTCCTTGGTGCTCTCTGAGCCTTGTTGTTTTCTTGCAGATGTTTCATTGCCAGACTAGGCAACATCTTCAGTGCGAAAAGGGAGTGGGACTTGCTCTCTGTTTATATACCATGGCTTGTACTGCTTGTGTTGGTGGAGGTGTTGTTCTCCCCTTAGGAGTTCCTTGATTGGGCTGTTGTTTGCTGTTTGGTTGATTGACTGAGTTAATAGTTCCTTGATTAGGGTATATTGTGCTGTTTGATTGATCCTCTGGTGCTAATCCTGGTGTTAATCTTTGCATATCTGAGTGTTGATTGCTGGCAAGGAGGTGTTCTGGTCTTTTGGTTTTTTCTATTGTCTCTTATGAATGGTATGTAAATGTTGTTTACCTCTATGTGGCTGTTGATGGCTGCTTTGTCTGAGTGCCAAGCTTCCAGGAATTCTCTAGCGTTTTTGGATTTGGCTTGGTTTAAGATGCTCACAGTTTCCCAGTTGAAAGTATGGTTGAGTCTGTCCATGTGTTGTGAGATTAAGGAGTTTTCATTGTGTCTTCTGACTGCTAATTGGTGTTCATGGATGCGCTCTGCTAGTCTTCTGCCCATCTGTCCTACATAGTGGCTGCTACAGTCCTTACACTGTATGTTGTAGATAACTCCTGTTTTTTCTTCTTGGGCTACTGGGTCTTTTGGGTTACTTAAGATGTTCTGAAGGGTTTTGGTTGGTTTATGTGCTATGGTGATGCCATGTGGTTGTAACAGTCTATCTGAGATGTTTCTGATGTATGGTAGTGTTATCCTTTTCATAGCTTCTGTTGGTTGTATTGTAATGGGTTGGGTGGTCAGGCACTTTTTGATAAAGTTGAGTGGGTATCAACTTTACACTAACTGGCTGGCTGGAATCCCTTAAAATAGAGTGCTTCAGGGGAGGTCTGCACCCCGAAATCTTAGAATGGTCCTTGGCTCGAGGGAACCCCAAATCGCTGAGAGAATGGATATGCCTGGTGAACAAGGTGGAGGAGGTATGGATCCAGGTTAGACAACAGCAGAGATAGTACATCACAGTGAAGCTCCCAGAAACTACAAAAAACCCCGTAGAAAGGAAGGCAACTGACCAACCCTGGGACGAGGAGAAGGAGTGGAGAGCAAGGAAAGGCTTATGTTTCAAATGCGGCAAGGAAGGACACTGAGCGGCCAACTGCTCACCAGCTACTGCGTCAAGAGAAGCCAAAGCCAACGAAAGCGGCGTGAAGGCCTCGACCAGAAAAGGCAAAGGGACATTGGCGGCAACCATCGAGGGGAGATGCAATGAGATCTTTGGAGACTCCGAGGACTCGACTGAAGAAGAATGCCATTCGTTGGGAAACGAAGGGAGCCTGTTCTAAACAGCACTGAAGGGCAGGCATGGACTGGAGGGTTCGAGGATCCCATAGTAAGTGGGAAATGCCTGGCAATGTTGGTGGGAGCACAGTTGAAGCCACTGAGGGGTGGGGGGAATACGAGGTTAGTGGGGCTACTGGACTCTGGGTGCACCCGCAATCTGCTACACCCCGCAGTGGTGACTAAGTTAGAACTGAGAGTGGAGAAGTTAAAGGACCCCATCATATTCACCCAGTTAGACCAGTGTGACATGCAAGGGGGCCCCGTGGAATTTTGCACGGAGCCCGTGGCTATGCGAATGGGAACACATGAGGAGGTCTTGAGATTTTTGGTAGTCCCAATGGCCAACCATTCTGATTCTGGGACTAGTGTGGCTACGAGAAAGAAACCGGAGGGTAGGCTGGAAGTCGGGGCATATGACCTTCTCCGATGGGAACTACAACGGTCTGTGCTCTAAAGAAAGGAGCACGGGGACCAAATTAACAGGATCCGTAGTGGAGGCGAGGGGTGGAGCGGCAGAGGAGGAAGAACTCTGCATACCCGAGCAATACAGAGACTTGAAAGAAGTATTTGGGGAAGCCGAGTCAGAC
This sequence comes from Charina bottae, assembly GCA_023362775.1. Taxonomy (NCBI): domain Eukaryota; kingdom Metazoa; phylum Chordata; class Lepidosauria; order Squamata; family Charinaidae; genus Charina; species Charina bottae. The sequence goes on along the minus strand of JALMGJ010000021.1, from coordinate 10,414,285 downwards.
CAACTCCCACCCCACCGAAAGTTGGACTGTGCCGTAGAGCTGATCCTGGGGGTGGAGCTACCTAGAACGAAGTTATATCCCATGACCCCTAAGGAACTCGAGGTGCTATGCGAGTTTATAGACAAAAATTTAAAACGGAGGTTCATCCTCCCTGCCGCATTGTCTATGGCTGTACCTGTTCTATTTAGAACAAAGAAAGATGGGTCGCTACGACTTTGCACTGACTATCGAGTTTGCACCTCAAACAAATACCCCCTCCCCTTGATGAGGGACATGCTGGCCCACCTATCAAAGGGGAAAATTTTCACAAAGCTAGACCTAAGAGAGGCGTACTTCCGGGTGCGAATTCGGGAAGGGGATGAGTGGAAGACCACCTTTAATTGCCAGCTAGGTTCTTTTGAATACTTGGTAATGCCTTTTGGCCTACAGGGGGCGCCAGGGGTCTTCATGCACCTAATAAATGAAATACTACATGACTTCCTATACCAGGGAGTGTTGGTGTATTTGGACGATATACTAATCTACTCCAAAACAATGGAAGAACACGTGGCACAGTGAGGGAGGTATTAAAGAGACTATTAAGAAACCAACTGTATGCCAAACTGTCAGTGCGAATTCCACAAGGAATAACTGGATTACCTGGGGTACTGGGTCTCTAGCAAAGGGGTGGAGATGGATCCAGGAAAAGTCAAAGACTTAGTAGCCTGGGAGCCCTCCAGGACTAGGAGACAGCTGCAGAGCTTCCTAGGATTTGCAAATTTTTACCGGAAATTCATCCCCCAGTTCGCGCAAGTAGCCCTACCTCTCAGAGACTTACTTAAGACCAAAGGGAAGGGAGGACTCAAAGCAGCGAAAAGACTGGGAACAGTGTTGAAATGGACAGCAGAATGCCAAGAAGCATCCGACCGCCTAAAAGCACTGTTTACATTGGAACTTGTGTTGAAGCACCTCGACCCCACACGACCCCTAATCATCCAAGCAGATGCATCAGATGTGGCAATAGGAGACATTTTGTTGCAAAAGGACAAGAGGGGGGAGCTGAGGCCATGCGCCTACCTATTGCGCAAATTCTCGGACACAGAGAGGCGCTGGCATGTCTGAGAAAAAGGCTTTTGCAGTGCGGTGGGCGTTAATCACCTGGCGACACTTACTGGAAGGGGCCCCACACCCTTTCAAAGATTGGACTGACCATAAGAACTTAGAAGCCTTGAAATCTCTGAGGAAGCTAAACCCCAAACAGATTTATTTATTTATAAGTCGATTTATATTCACTGCTCCATCTCCCCCTAGGGGGACTCTGGGCGGTTTACAAAAATCAAACAATTAAAATCAAACAATTAAAATAACATATAATATAATACAGTCATAATTAAAATAAATATAAAATCCAAGAGGTGATGGGCTTGTATTTAAAAGGGCTCTATGGCACCAGCCATCCCCAAGAGGAACTGTTCCCCCCCCCATCCCAAGCAAGATTAGATGGGTGCAGTTCTTCAGGAGGTTCAACTTCACGCTAAATTACCTGCCAGGGAGGAAAAACTTCCTAGCCAACGCCCTGTCCCGATTGCCTCAGCACAACAGCCAGAGGGAAGAGATAGTAGACTCAGTCATCTCACCTACCCAATTTGGGATGGCGGTAGACACGTGAAATCAAAAAGCCGTGGCAGCGGCAAAAGTAGAAAAGGACTTACAAACTGAGTTGCAGTCTGCATTGCAACAAGATGGGTGGCTACAAGAAAACAAGACTTTTTAAATAGAAAGACAAGGGCTGTGGTGGAAGGGAGAATGTATGTCCCGGAAACCTTGAGAAAGAAAATCCTAGAAAGATGCCACGACGCTAAGGTTGCAGGGCACTTTGGTTTTGTAAAAACTTTACACCTAGTAAGGCGACAATTTTGGTGGCCAATCCTATGAAAGGATGTGGAGGAGTACGTAGCGAGCTGCCCCATGTGCACTACAGCAAAATGTATCGGGGGTAAACCCAGGGGGCTGTTGCAGAACATAGCGAGCCCCACCCGACCATGGAAACAAATCACTATGGACTTTATAGTGGAATTGCCAGAGAGCAAAAAGAAAACAGTCATATGGGTCGTGATGGACTTGTTCTCAAAACAAACCCATTTCATTCCATGCGCTGGTCTACCCACAGCTAACCAACTAGCTAAGATGTTCATACAACACGTATACTGGCTACACGGAGCCCCCAAAAGAGTCATAAGCAATCGCGGAGTCCAGTTCACCTCCAAATTCTGGAAGCAATATCTAAAGATGATAGAGGTGGAGCAGGGCTTAAGGTCCGCCCATCATCCAGAGACAGATGGAGTGAGTGAACGACAGAACCAAATACTAGAACAATACAGTGCTATGTCAGCTCCCAACAGGACGATTGGGCGGACTTAATCCCATTTGCAAAGGTAGCTTACAACAACACAGTACATCTGAGCATGGAATTCACCCCATTTCAAGTAGTGAATGGACAAGACTTCGTTGCCATCCCGGAACTATCTAAAGAGCAGACTAAAATCCTCTCCCTAGATGAGTGGATCAAACAAATGACAGACAGCTGGCCAGTAATTGAAAAAGCACTAGAGGAAGCCAAAGCCGACTACAAGAAATATTCAACAACGTGATAGTGCAGCTACAATTACCAAAGAACTTGAATCCACCCCATTTTCCACTGCAGCCTACTGAAACCAGTGTGGAATTCAGAACGCTGGCACCCCGAGGCACCCCCACTGGCCCCCACAATGATTGAAGGAGAACAACACTTTGAGTTCCAAACCATTTTAGACTCCAGATGGCAAAGAGGGGGTTTGCAGTACCTGGTGCAATGGAAACATTTTCCGAAAGCACACAGCGAGTGGGTGGAGAGCTGACACATTCGTGCACCCCAACTAGTGAAACTGTTTCACGATAAATATCCAGGAAAACCAAAATGAAGGGGGAAGGGAGGGGACTACTGCATTCATGCACTAACTGTCCTTTTTATCTTTCAGGTTCATTTTCTTCAAAAGGGAGGAGGGAGGTGATCTGTCTTGAGGGAGGCGGCATGTAAGGATGGAAAATCCAGAAGCAATGGCCGATTGCATCTGGATGCTCCAACCTTACACAGGGTTGATAAGAAAGGAATGTAAAGAATGAAGAACAATAGGAGGGTGGGGGGACATGCAGACCAGCAAGGCAAAGTGATTAGACAGCAATTAGCACCTCCAGGGCGAGAGACGCAAAAGCCCATGTAAAGAATGGACCATTGGCACCGGCCGGCACAAGCAGGAAGGTGGAGGTTGACACAGAATAGAATCGAATTACAAAGAAGAGAAAATGGAATAAAGAGGGAAGGGCGGGGCAAAATGGGAACTGAATGTTTAAAGAAGGGATCTGAGCAAATGAGAAGTTATTTGTGGCTTTAATGGAGAATAATACTTGATCTAATAAAGAGCCTCACATATCCCTCGTGGCTTGTGCTGGAAGTTACTTGGTTTAGATTCTAAAAGATCATAAGCCTCACAAATACAGACTACAACCAAAGAGCATCCTATTTGTTTTTCTCCTTGCTCTACTTTCCTAATTGTAAGAGCAATACTCTTAGGCCAAGGGTCGGAAATGGCGGCTCACGAGCCAGATGCGGCTCTTTGGCCCCTTGAGTGTGGCTCTTCCGCAGCTGAACGCACCCCCGCCCCTCCCATGCGATTGGCCCCCGCCCACAAACCCCGCCCCTGGCTCTCGCACTGAGCGAGGCCCGGCGCGGCAGGGAGGTGCTGCTGGCCCGGGACGCGGCGCTGTCGGAGGCGGTGCAGGAGCGGCTGCAGGGGCTGCTGCGGCTGGAGATGGCGCTGCTCCGCGGCATCCAGGTGCTGGGCGAGGGCGCGGGCCCGGGACGCGAGCGACAGGGCGGTGCAGGGGGCCTGGTTGGGGCGGTGGCCAGGTTTTGAGCCGGGCAGAGCGGAGAAGTTGCCCGCGGCAGCCGCTCTAGGAGATGGCCAACCTCCGCCGCTGGTTCTCATCGCTTCCCCTTGGACAGGGAGTTCCCTCCCGCCGCCCCCTCGGAGAGATGGGCCTGAAGGGGCGCAGAGGCCGGAGAGGGAGCCCCTCCGTCTCCCCTTCTCTCCCTGCCTCGCCCGCCCGCAGGGAAGGAGGCGCGGGTCCCGCCCGGTGAAGAGGGCGCAGCCTTCCGCTCTCCCGCGCCCCAGGTTTTGAGCCGGGCAGAGCAGAGAAGTTGCCCGCGGCAGCCGCTCTAGGAGCCGGCCAACCTCCGCCGCTGGTTCTCAGCGCTTCCCCTTGGACAGGGAGTTCCCTCCCGCCGCCCCCTCGGAGAGACGGGCCTGAGGGGGTGCAGAGGCCGGAGAGGGAGCCCCTCCGTCTCCCCTTCTGTCCCTGCCTCGCCCGCCCGCAGGGAAGGAGGCGCGGTCCCGCCCAGTGAAGAGGGCGCAGCCTTCCGCTCTCCCGCGCCCCAGGTTTTGAGCCGGGCAGAGCGGAAAAGTTGCCTGCGGCAGCCGCTCTAGGAGCCGGCCAACCTCCGCCGCTGGTTCCCAGCGCTTCCCCTTGGACAGGGAGTTCCCTCCCGCCGCCCCCCTCGGAGAGACGGGCCTGAAGGGGCGCAGAGGCCAGAGAGGGAGCCCCTCCGTCTTCCCTTCTGTCCCTGCCTCGCCCGCCCGCAGGGAAGGAGGTGCGGTCCCGCCCGGTGAAGAGGGCGCAGCCTTCCGCTCTCCCGCGCCCCAGGTTTTGAGCCGGACAGAGCAGAGAAGTTGCCCGTGGCAGCCGCTCTAGGAGCCGGCCAACCTCCGCCGCTGGTTCCCAGCGCTTCCCCTTGGCGCGGGTCCCGCCCGGTGAAGAGGGCGCACCCTTCCGCTCTCCCGCGCCCCAGGTTTTGAGCCGGGCAGAGCAGAGAAGTTGCCCACGGCAGCTGCTCTAGGAGCCGGCCAACCTCCGCTGCTGGTTCTCAGCGCTTCCCCTTGGACAGGGAGTTCCCTCCCGCCGCCCCCCTCGGAGAGATGGGCCTGAAGGGGCACAGAGGCCGGAGAGGGAGCCCCTCCGTCTCCCCTTCTCTCCCTGCCTCGCCCGCCCGCAGGGAAGGAGGCGTGGGTCCCGCCCGGTGAAGATGGCGCAGCCGTCCGCTCTCCCGCGCCCCAGGTTTTGAGCCGGGCAGAGCAGAGAAGTTGCCCGCGGCAGCCGCTCTAGGATCACTGCAAAAAGTGACGGTGGGGAGGGTGCCCTGGGGTGGAAAATATCCATGCCGATCAACTGTGCGGCGGGGAGGAGGTGCGCCTCCACCACCCGGCCGCACAGCTCATCGGCGCGGATATTTTCCACCCCTGGGCGCCCCCCCACCGTCACTTTTTGCAGTGATCCGAGGCTTTTTTGCGAGCTGGCGGCGGCGCTTCCGGAAACCGGAAGCGCTGATGGCCCGCCGCCGCCAGTGTACTGGTGCGGCATCCGTGCTTCTGGGTTCTTGCGCAACACACTTGGGGCCCCCAGGCAACACAGTATTGCGCCCCTTCAGGCCCGTCTCTCTGAGGGGCGGCGGGAGGGAACTCCCTGTCCAAGGGGAAGCGCTGGGAACCAGCGGCGAAGGTTGGCCGGCTCCTAGAGCGGCTGCCGCGGGCAACTTCTCCGCTCTGTCCGGCTCAAAACCTGGGGCGTGGGAGAGCGGAAGGGTGCGCCCTCTTCACCGGGCGGGACCGCGCCTCCTTCCCTGCGGGCGGGCGAGGCAGGGACAGAAGGGGAGATGGAGGGGCTCCCTCTCCGGCCTCTGCGCCCCTTCAGGCCCGTCTCTCCGAGGGGGGCGGCGGGAGGGAACTCCCTGTCCAAGGGGAAGCGCTGAGAACCAGCGGCGGAGGTTTGCCGGCTCCTAGAGAGGCTGCCGCAGGCAACTTCTCCGCTCTGCCTGGCTCAAAACCTGGGGCGGGGGAGAGCGGAAGGCTGCGCCCTCTTCACCGGGCGGGACCCGCGACTCCTTCCCTGCGGGCGGGCGAGGCAGGGAGAGAAGGGGAGACGGAGGGGCTCCCTCTCCGGCCTCTGCGCCCCTTCAGGCCCGTCTCTCCGAGGGGGGCGGCGGGAGGGAACTCCCTGTCCAAGGGGAAGCGCTGCGAACCAGCGGCGGAGGTTGGCCGGCTCCTAGAGCGGCTGCCGCGGGCAACTTCTCCGCTCTGCCCGGCTCAAAACCTGGGGCGCGGGAGAGCGGAAGGCTGCGCCCTCTTCACCGGGCGGGACCCGCGCCTCCTTCCCTGCGGGCGGGCGAGGCAGGGAGAGAAGGGGAGACGGAGGGGCTCCCTCTCCGGCCTCTGCGCCCCTTTAGGCCTGTCTCTCCGAGGGGGGCGGCGGAACTCCCTGTCCAAGGGGAAGCGCTGGGAACCAGCGGCGGAGGTTGGCCGGCTCCTAGAGCGGCTGCCGCGGGCAACTTCTCCGCTCTGCCCGGCTCAAAACCTGGGGCGCGGGAGAGCGGAAGGCTGCGCCCTCTCCACCGGGCGGGACCCGCGCCTCTTTCCCTGCGGGCGGGCGAGGCAGGGAGAGAAGGGGAGACGGAGTGGCTCCCTCTCCGGCCTCTGTGCCCCTTCAGGCCCGTCTCTCCGAGGGGGGCGGCGGGAGGGAACTCCCTGTCCAAGGGGAAGCGCTGGGAACCAGCGGCGGAGGTTGGCCGGCTCCTAGAGCGGCTGCCGCGGGCAACTTCTCCACTCTGCCCGGCTCAAAACCTGGGGCGCGGGAGAGCGGAAGGCTGCGCCCTCTTCACCGGGCGGGACCCGCGCCTCTTAGGGAGAGGGCGCAGCCTTCCGCTCTCCCGCGCCCGTCCTGCCGGCCGGAGGGTGGCAGCTCTTTCTCCGCCACTCCCGGTGGGGCGGCCGGGCCAGGTTCTCGGAGCCGCTGGCTGCGCTCCCTCCCTCCGTGAGCCCTCCGTGAGCCCCCCGCCCCCTTCCACGTGATTGGCTCCCGCCCGCAAACCCCGCCCCCTTCCACGCGATTGGCTCCCACCCGCAAACCCCGCCCCCTTCCACATGATTGGCCCCCGCCCGCAAACCCCACCCCCTGGCTCTCGAGCATTTCAAAATGTGCACGAGCATGCCAAAATGGCTCCTGGGATAAAAAGTTTGCCGACCCCTGTCTTAGGCTATCACTTTTAGCATGCTTCCTATAGGAAGAATACAACCTGTCCTCTTTCCCTCACCGTAAGGCCAGAAAGCTCAAACATGCATATATTTTATAAATGCATAGATCTTCCTTAATAAAATTTTACTGTCTTTGAACCTTAATAATCTTTCTCAAGATACTCTAAATGGCATTGTTTCTACTCATACACATAAATGTGGAGCAATGAATAAACCAGAGTAGGTTTATTATATGAATAAACCAGATAATTACTTCCTCAATATTTTCTTTAAATATGTGACCCAGAAGCTTAGGTTTCTCAACTTTGGTTTAGTTCAATGATTGGATCTTGTCAAATGTTGACTGATGGGCCGGAGTTGCCATGTGAATTCCTCCTTTTTACCTCACAACTATGTCTATTTTTAAAAGAAGGGAAAATGTGGAGAACGAAAAGAAAGGGCTATCTGAGGTGAAGGAGAATAGGGTTTTGTTAAAGGAAATATTTTGAAAGTACTGTATAGTCTTTTCAATCTTTTATGACAAGATGTACCTGAAAAAAAATATCTCCATGTATACAATTATTACAAGCCTCTTCTTTTCCCCCCTCCCCCTAATCAGATCCCTGGAAAAAGAGGGCACAAACTTGTTTAAGGAGGAAAAGGAAGGCAACCCAATATTGCAGTAAAAGGTACGGTAAAAGATTGGGTCTGAGATGATGGCTCTAAAAATCTATGCCAGAAGAAATGCAATTTGAGGTGAATCTATATGCCAGAGCACGGTCCCTTTAAATTGCTTACACTGTTTCAGTTAGGAAAGGGTTCTCATGGTAATAAAGCTTATCTTTATGTAATACCTTATGATTTAGACTGACATTGGTTTAAATTATGTTATCACTCTCAAGCAGACAATCACATGGAGCTGTCCAAGGTGCTGGAACACTGAATTGAATTAACACTGAATACACACTGAATTGCAGTGTGTGTCATAATTCTGCTTTTGAATTCAATATGATGACATCATCATAGTCCTTGCTGTTTTTATACAATACCAACATTTCCCCTATGGTATCAAAAGATTTAGTTAGACATTTGAGTATACCCAAACTTGATACATTTGCTCTGCACAACTGGTGGTTGCTACAGTTGATTCCTCCCATATTTAAATGGATCCATGTAAGTAAACCCAAATGAAAGGAGGACCAGGTTAACACATTGTATCAAGCCAAAATGTTGATTATTTGACACCAGTTTAATTTATTCTGTGAATTCAGCCACTGTAGTTTATAATCCACACTTTAGAGCTTAGCGTACTCAGCTATTGTGGCTTATTCAAGGAAATGTAATTAAAATAATGGTATATGGTCATTAGAAGGATCACAGCTTTTATATATAACATAATGTAGAAAAGGAAAGAACACCTAGCACAGATTGGATGTGATTGTAGGGGTGATGAAATGATTTGACCTATATTGATACTGATTACAGCTTTAATTGTATTTCCTTTCTTTCTTGGTGTTTTATTATTTGATTATATGGTTGAAAGACTAATCAATAAAATATTTACATATGTATAAAATAATGGTATAGTATGATGTATGAAATATGGGGCGTGGTGGCTCAGCAGGTAAGATGCCAGGCTTGTCGATCGGAAGATCGCAAGTTTGGAGGTTCGAATCCCTAGCCCCGCGTGACGGAGTGAGCTCCCGCACTAGCCCCAGCTCTTGCCAACCTAGCAATTCAAAAGCATGCAAATGCAAGTAGATTAATAGGTACCACTTCGGTGGGAAGGTAACAGCATTCCGCGTGCGTCATGCTGGCCACATGACCATGGAAGCATCTTCGGACAACGCTGGCTCTTCGGCTAAGAAACAGAGATGAGCACCGGCCCCTAGAGTCGGACACGACTGCACAAATGTGCGGGGGGAACCTTTACCTTTTATGATGTATGAATCCATCCACTATCTCACTAGAGAAGATGTGTCTAAAGTTTTTCCCAAACAAATTCTGGGTTACATAAGAGTCTTATGCTGTCAAAGTGCTGTCCCAGTGTCTGGAGACTGTTGGGGCCCAGATGGGGAAGAACACCTGGCAAGACCACGGGCTATTGGTCTGGGGGGGGGGGGCTCATCCTGGAATGGAAATCTCCCATCTTTGGCTTGGGGGTAACATTCACTCACTTAGAACCAATGCACAATTCAGGGATCCTATTAGATTTGCAGCTCCCTTAGCCTCCCAACTGCATCCATTCCTGGACCAGGAGGTCCTGCTCGCAGTCACTCATTAGTCACCTTTTGGACCATTGAAATACATGGGACTCCCCTTGAAGACCACCCAGAAGTTGCAATTGGTTCAGAATCCAGTGGTATAGGTAGTTATGGGCACACCTTGGTACACCCATGTAATGCCTCTACTTCATTTTATATTTTTATATTTATATGTGTGTGTATATATACACACATACACACACACACACACACATATATATAGTAATTTTATTAAATATTATAATTACAACAGTAAAAACCAATACAAACTAAAAAAAGAGAATAAAAAGAAAGAGTAGAAGGTGCAGAAAAGAAAAAAAGGAAAAAGAAAGAAAAGAATATAGTACAGAAAAAGAAACATACTCTCTGTGTATGTGTGTGTATACAATAAATAAATAATAAATAAAATACAATAAATAATAAATAAAATACAATAAATGATCTCTTCTTCCCATATCCCATCTCTTATCTATAAACAAATCCATAAAGCATTGTCATTTCAGTCCTGGAGTCAGCAAAAATCCATTAAGGGTTACCAGAGATAACAACGTATCTATTTTAACCTTGATCAATTTAACCAACTTTATATTCCTTCCTTTTACTTCTAACAATCTTAATCTTTAGTCCATTCAAATAATGTTGTAGAACTTGATTTCTTTTCATTTTTCCTTTGTCCCTTCTCATGAGATTCTACAAAACTTTAACAAGCCTCTTTTGCAAATCCAATATAGGAAAATTATCCAGGCCACTCTCTTGGTTTATTGCTTGTATATCCCTTTTAATTATTAAGGCATCCGGAGGAAGAAATGGCAGACTTAAGATGGTTCTGCCTAATGCCTCTACTTCATGAGCTGCATTAGCTCCCAATAGGCTTCCAGGTGCAATTCAAGGTGCTGATTATCACTTCTAAAGCCCTTCATGTGGCAGGACCAGATTATTTGTGGGACCACCTATCTCTGGTTGTTTCTGCCCATCGCAGATGGTCCAGCAGAGTGGGCATGCTCCAGGTTCCTTCCCTGAAACAATGCCATCTGTCAGGATCTAGAAATTGTGCCTTTTTGGATGTAGCACTTGCCTTGTAGAATGATGATGATGAGTTATTACATTTGTATGCCTCCCGACTTCCAATGACTCTGGAAGGCTCACAAGTAAAGATATTTAAAAAGAGAGACAAAAATAAAAGAAAGATGGCAAAGATGACAAGAACTGGACAGGAACAAAAGAAAGAAAAAAAACCCACACAATCCAAGGGGGCTTCACTCACCCTCACCAAAGGCCTTGGTGAAGACCCAGGTTTTCAAGCCCCTTTGAAACACAGGATGAGGGCCATCTGGATCTTGTGGGGAACCTCATTCCAGAGGGCAGATGCTGCTACCAAGAAGGCACACTTCCTGGGTCCCAATTGATGGCGTTGTTTAATCAAAAGAACTTGGAGTGCACCAACCCTGCTAGATTGAATTGGCTGGGCAGATACTATGGGAGACAGGCAGTCCCTCAAGTAACCAGGCCCTGTGCCATGAAGGGCTTCATAAGTAACAACCAGCACCTTGAATTGCACCCAGAAGCAAACTGGCAACCAGTGCAGCTACATGGGCATACTGAGACATGCCCATCACTGCCCACACCGCTGCATTCTGGACCAGTTGAAGCTTCCGGGTGGTCTTCAGAGGCAGCCCCATATACAGCATGTCACAGTAGTTAAGCCCCCTGAGTGCTGACTGGCCCTGACCCTGTTGGCCTACAAGAAGGCTTGGAAGACCTTTGCATTCCCTCAGGCTTTGGGACCAAGATGTTACATGGGCTCATCCTGGAAGGTTAGGCATATATTAATAAGCCTTATATTTCCATTTCCCTAAGACGGGTGCAGTTGGTAAACTGAATTAACAAGAAATATGAAAAGAAATCATAGCTGCCCTATGGAAATGCAGGATTTATGAAATCCCGGTTAGCTAGATAATGTTAAGAAAAAAAACCATTTAATTTGTTCAGTCTGTACAATGAGATTACATGCTGTGGCTCCAATGTGTATCTTTTTGGATGCTGCTTTTCCTTTGCCAAATGATGGTCTGACTTCCAGTAGAGAAATGAAACATGGGCATTTAACATTTTCTGGCTTACTTCCTCTGCCACCTGTTTCTCCATCAAACCACATTCCAAATACATGTTAAACACTGGAAACACGGAGTTGAAACATCTATTGTTTGAAGAAAGCAAGGCAATGAGTAAGTGAAAAGCTGGAGCCTATCGCTTGCCTGTTTCAAACTGGAAATCGGGCCCTCCTGGACCCACGTCACAAAGAGAAGCAATGGCCAACCCTTGAAGCATCCTGAAGGCAGAATGTATCATTTCATATCCTGTACACCCTGCCTTTGTCCAATACTTGTTTCCCTTTATTCCAACATTTTTATCTGCAACACATTCAAACAGTTGCATGTTGAGATTTAGCTCAGTACATAAGTCTGTCATTTTGGCCTGGTCAGCACATAAGGTTTGTGTTCTGTTTCATTCTGAAGGATAAAGAGGAGCTACCCTGCCTATTCTTTCAAAGAAGGAAGAAGCAAGACAACATTTCAATAATTAGATACAATGAAAAACAGAAGGAACTGGAACACGGGGCATAATCCACCTAGGACAATCTCTAGGTCAACCCCCATTGAAACCAAGTGCAGATATACAAATACTGCACAGTTTATTTATTGCATTTATATACAATTCCTTTGCGGATGGTTCAGAAGCTATAACCAAGGGACAACTCTATGGCGTGCCTTTTAACTGCTGTCCTGTAATATTAACAGGATTTATTTAACATGTATTTTAAAATGTTGAAGGTTATGTTACATCAATAAATATTTTAAAACAATGTTACATGTTATGTTAATGCTGTAATTTTTCAAATGGATAAACCACTTTGTAGTTAAACCAGGAACTTGGGCAAGAGGCTTCGGTTGTTTGGCTCCTATATGCAAGCCCAGAACTCAGACATTGCCACATTTGCAACATCCTGCATTTAATTTCCTTCATCATCCTCAGTTTTTGGGGGTCTGTTAAACAGCTTGTTTTACCTCCAACTTTATAAAACAGTTTATGACTGTGTTATCAACACAGCAGAAATGCAATTACTGTGAATTCAACTTACTAGGCATCAGCTTAATTTTGTTTAAACAGAGAATGGATTGACCATCAGTCCAGGGGGAGCAATCTGCAGAGATTGTGGAAATAAGGAAATCCCATAAAGATCTTTCTCCAGTGTTGGATCATAGCACATTCTTATCTATCTCATCTCCCTATTGTTCCAGTACCTTCCACATTCAGCTATGTGACAATCAAATCTTTGCCCAGCTTAGACAAATGTAAGTCTTTTTAAATAGTTTTTATTAAATGATTTTACGTATATAAGAAATACATTCAAAGAAAAAATATAGTAAATGTGAAAAAGGAAAAGAAGAGACAAAGGAAAAAGGAGATAGAAAAAATAAAAGAACAGAAAAGATAGATAGATAGATAGATAGATAGATAGATAGATAGATAGATAGATAGATAGATAGATAGAAGTGGCTTCTGGTCTTCCTCTTGGCAGTTATAGATACAATTCTAATGAAACCTCTCTAAGATAACATCATCATTCCCTTCTTTCTATAAACTATTCATTCTAATCATCAAAACCATAAGTCACAAAATCATTTTATTTTTTTTACACAAAACCTCCATAAAGGGTTTCCAGTCATTGATGAATGTCAATAATGGCCTTTCTCTAATCAAAGAAGTTAGTTTGGCCATCTCAGCAAGTTTTGTCAATTTCACCAACCATTTCTCCATGGTGGGTAATGCCGAATCTTTCCATCTTTGTGCATATAATAATCTTGCCACAGTAATCATATATTGAAATAATCTTCCATCACTCTTTTCTGTGCATCAATCAGTCCTAAAAGGAAAAGTAAGTCTTTTGATGCCCTGGGTGATTGTCATTGCTTTTGGTACAGAAGTGAATGTATTGGACTAGGAACAGGAAGACCTAAGTTCAAGTCCATCCTCCATCCCAGAAGCTTGCTGGGTAACTTTGGGTCAATCATAAAGGGCAACTAGAAAGCCATGTATCTGGCAAACAATGGGCAGTACCTTACCTCTAGATAGCACAGCCTTGGCTTAGTACATCATAGAAACATGTTCAAAGAAACAAATTGGTTCCTAGAAATAAGACTAATAAGCTATGTTGGCCTTATGAGTTGTATGAGGCCTGATGGGTTCAGATTATCTAACATTATTAAAAGTATGTATCATAAGCTAATTCCTTTCAGATTGGAACTGCAGTCTTTGATCTACAGTATAATGCTGCAGTGCCTGAGCTTCTGAGTAGTTGAATGTTGGTGACCTAAGAGAATGGATTCACTGGCATCTGGCCACTACAAGTTTGAGATCCCTTCCTGTACCTTACACTAGGGCTGATCATCCACTGCATTAAGCCACAGTTGACTCCATTTCTTAAACTAACCACAATTAATAAAGTTCATATAGCATGCTAAGCAATGGTTTGATTGTGGCTTACTGATCAGTCTGAGGCTGAAAACTCTGTAGGAGCTATCAAAGCCAGAAGAAAAATCAGCTCGTGGCATTCTGTAATCAGTTTGGAATCAAATCCGGCAATCTCACATATTACGTAAACGTGAGAATGGAAGGTACATTTAAAGAAATAAATCAAGATCAAAAATCAGTAGCCCAGTTGTTATGCTGAAATAGCAAAGCCGAGAAAATAGACCAAAACTTAAAGAGCCAGAGAAACATAAAAAGCCATTTCAGGGTCTTTCCAAGATGTTTCTTCTGGTCTGCCTCGAGGAAGATGGAAGTGATGCTGCTAACCTGTACCTGCAGGTGCCAGCTCTCCTGCGGAGTTACGAGAGTTCCAGGTTCTTCCACCAATGGCATTGCATTTGGAGCCTTCTTGGTTTCTGAGCCTGAGAAAGAGCAGTCTGATTAATTAATGGCACTCTGCATATATTTATTTATTTATTTATTTATATTTCTAACTTATATCACCGCCCATCTCCCCCCATTCCAGAGGGGACTCTGGGCGGTTTACACCAAGCCAGCAATTAAAACATATAAAAATTTATAAAATAGAATACATAATATAATTAATATATAAAATCCAAGAGGCTCTGATGTTAGGCTTTAAAGAACCCTATGGAGCAAGCCAACCCCAAGAGGAGCTATTACTCCCCCCATCCCAAGCGAGGTGGCAGAGCCAGGTCTTCAGTTGTTTCCGGAAGGTCATAAGTGTGGGGGCTAGCCTCACCTCCAGGGGCAGAATATTCCAGAGGGCGGGTGCCACTGCTGAGAAAGCCCGCCTCCTGGACCCCGTCAGATGGAATTCTCTTATAGACGGGGTCCGAAGTAAGCCCTCTCTGCATAGCCGAGTGGAACGGGTCGATGTTCTGGGGATGAGGTGGTCCTTTAGGTAACCTGGTCCCATGCCATGTAGGGCTTTAAAGGTGACAACCAACACCTTGAATTGGACCCGGAAGCAAACCGGTAACCAATGCAGCTCGCGCAGCAGAGGTGTCACATGTGCCGACCTTGGGGCACCCATAACTGCACGCGCAGCCGCATTCTGGACCAGTTGAAGCTTCCGGATACTCTTCAAGGGTAGTCCCATGTAGAGCGCATTGCAATAGTCTATGTGGGAGATGACCAGGGCATGAGTGACTGTACGGAGGGCCTCCCGATCCAGGAAAGGGCGTAGCTGGCGCACAACTCGAAGTTGTACAAATGCCCTTCTGGCCACGGCTGCCACCTGCTCTTCAAGCAGGAGTCGTGAGTCCAGAAGGACACCCAGGTTCCGCACTTTGTCTGAATGGGGTAGTGCCACCCCGTCCAGATCTAAAGATGACAACTCCCTGGATCTCGAGGCACCATCAATCCACAGCCACTCCGTCTTACCAGGGTTCAGCTGAAGCCTGTTGTTCCCCATCCAGGCCCCCACAGCCTTCAGACACTGAGAAAGGGCAGCCACTGCATCACTTAACTCACCCGGGATGGAGATATATAATTGAGTATCATATAGCATAGCATATAGCATATAGTTCATATAGCATGAACCCAGACCTTTTGGTTGATAAACCATGGTTTGTAACATGGGTAGGCAACAGGGACAGGAGCTACACTTAACATTTCTAGGTTGCTGAGAGCTGCAATAGGTAGAGACAGGATTATTTTATTTTTCCTCACTTTGGGGAGTTTTGTTTTTTAAACTAGCTATATTAACTAGTTTAGGACATATGTTATTATCTGTTAGTTTTGCAGCTCAAAATAATAGAAACAATGCCCCCCGTTTTCAGCAATTATGGTCAGAGATAGCTCTTGGGACTGCAAAAAAAAGGTTCAGGGGTATATGTACTTTTGGGGGCTCAGGTTGCCCACTTCTGGTTATTGGCTTTGCAGAATGTGTAAACTTGGTTTGGTTTTATCAACAAACCATTATTAAAACAATGGTTTGTGTAGTGTGTGAACCCAGCATAATCTTTTGAAAGCAGAGAGAGTGAGAATGAAGAAACAAGAGACTGATAAATATAGCACATGAGCATAAGGCAGGGAGCCAAGTCAGAAATATTAATATCCAGGCCTAAGTAAAAAGAAGGCCTTATGTACTGGTGACTGGGGAAGAACACATGCATCAAAAGCATTCAAACTACATTATGGATTAGCTTTACAGGGTCATTTGGAACTTAAATGTAATTTTAGTTGTTGTCCAGGGTATTCACTTAATCTGAGCCTCCTGAAACAGCATTTCAATAATGCCCAATTATTGAAATATGTCTGTAGCTTGAATCATGTCAACTGGATTTCTATTTTCTCTGTGGAAACGTTTCACTCCTTATCCAAGGAGCTTCTTCAGTTGAGATGTTAGAACATCTCAAAAAAAAAAAAAATAACCATGACCTAGCCCCAGGTGTAAGATCACACAGCAACATATTTTAGGATTCCCTTACTAACTTTGTTCAGACTGAAGAAGCTTCTTGGATAAGGAGCGAAACGTTTCCACTGAGAAAATAGAAATCTAGTTGACATGATTCAAGCTACAGACAATTCCACCTGGATGACTGAGAACCTTCATAGACATATTGCCCAACTATAATATGATGAATATTGCCTTACCCAACAGGACTAGACTGTGCCTGACACACAGAACCAACCAGGCTCAAGGAAAAGGACCATTTTGCTAAAGAAAGATCCCTGTTGATGTAAGTAAAGGGAATTGGCAGGTTTCCCAAATTGGTAGCAGGTGGGGAGTGGGAAAACTCTCTGATAGAAACTCTTGGAATACTGATGGCCGGAGATCAACCCAAGTAAAAATTAATGGCAAATTTATGCTTAGAGCAGGGCTTTCCAAAGTGCCGCCGCTGGTGACACACCAGTGGTGGCGGCGGCGGCAGCGCAGCGGTGGCAGTGCGGTGGCAGCAGCGCGCGCGTGCACGGTGGCGGCGCGGGGGGGCATGCGGGGGCGTGCGCACGGCGGCGGCGGCAGCAGCAGCCTCCGCTAAAACGCGGAAGCACTGATGCCGCGCCGCTGCCGCTGCTGCCGTACACACGCGTGCCGCCGCTTCCAGGTGGTGTGGCGACACACTTTTGTGTCGCGACACACAGTTTGGAAAGCTCTGGCTTAGAGCCTTCATTTACATAATAGCCCAGGTCACATAAAGTACAGATCTAATTAGCTGCTCTGTATATGTATTGCCTAACAGCATGGTGGAACCAAGGAAGTTAGCTTATTCATCCAGGTTTTTCTGCAATGTATGTATACTATCCTGATGTGCTCTAAACACTTTGTCTGGAAATTGCTTTAGATTGGTTAGGCTTATTTTACCAAGTAAAGTTTAGGAACCTTGTAATTCACTAAATTACAACATTCTGGTTTTGCCTGGCCACACCGATAAATCCTTTCACCTTCCTGACACCAAGCAGGTTTGTAGTTTCGTTGCACTAAACCCCCTTGCTTGCTAATTACCAACATGCAGAAAGAGACCAATGGTCATGGTGATTCACAGAGTTTGTTACAGCTGTTGTCTGGGGAAAAGTACCATCTATTTACATCAATCAGCCATCTTTTTTCCTCCTTATGGATTTACAACCAGGATTTCCATCCCAAACAACGGGAAACATTGGAAGCGGAAGAGAGAAATATCTGTCTTGGGGGACATGGGTTGTGTCTATAGAGCAGGTTGTCCAGAGCAGAGGCTAATTCCATATTGCAAAAGTTCTCAGTCACATCATCATCTCTCTAGTTTTGTTCCTTTCTCTTCCTTCCCTATTGGGCCACTCACTCTCTCTCAGCCCAACTCACCTCACAGGGTTGTTGTTGTGGGGAAAATAGGAGGAGGAAGGAGTACTTGGTATGTTCTCCGCCTTGAGTTATTCATAAAAATAATAGATAAAAATCTGTTTTAAAAAAAGCCTCCTGTTGTGAGCAGTCTTTTCTACAGCAGCACTGCAAAAAGATATTGTAAGTATATCAGTCTGGGCTACAGTAGCTTTCTCCACCTAGGTGGAGAATCTTGGACCAAAACTCCAACATGGCATTGAGAAAATTATCTGCAGGGCATGAGGCTGGGGACTGGAAGGCAGATCCAGTAGATCTGCATACAGTGCATTTCAGCTTCTTTTGAGGCCCAGGTCTGCTTCTGGGAAATGTATATGTACCATTGTCACTTGATACTCAATTGGCTTATTTTCCTGTTCTCTTCCTGACCCTTCTCATGGGTTTTGTTAGAATAATGACTATCAAATTATAAGCCTGCAGGCAAGCAGTGACCTGCTTCACATATCGTGCAAAACTTTACTTAATTATATTTTACTGAATAAAGTATAAATAGCTGGATGTGCACAACACATGGAGGCATAAACCATGATTTACAAACTACAGTGTATAGTTTAGTTTAGCATAGCATATATGGTTTCATATATGCTGTGCTAAAAATCAAACCTATGTTAAAGCTTAGAGGGATGAGTGAGAAATCCCTCACTTATTCATTGCTTCAAACTTGTAAGGCATGCTTCTGCATTAATAAGAAGCAAGTTTACTGTAATAGTGAAATCATTCCTTGAGTGAGGCTCCTTCTACAGCATTGCCAGAATATCACCATCCATACTCAGAAGAATCAGAACCTTTGCCAAATCAAGGTTTGCAAGCTATTAGAAAATAATTATTAATTTTATTTATTATTTAAATTTGTATTACCGCCCATCTCCTCCAACCAGGGAACTCTGGGCGGTTCACAATTAGGGAAAAGGAGTGCATTGAATCAAGTACCCTGGGAAAGAGCAGGGTTTAGAAGAAGCCCTTAGCAGGAGCATAACCTACTGCAGCATTTTGACCAGGTTCACACATCAGTCTAAGACATTATCTGTTTAGTCATTTTTTTTTATTGCATAAACCACAACTGGCTGGATTTACACATTACAAGGTGATACATTTAAGTTTGGTTTATGAAAACAGCAATCTAGTCCATTGAAGTCTTGCCTGCTCCTTGGCCTGAACTGCTACCTATCTGCCATACCTTGTCAGTCTTCTCAAGGTTCTCATTTGCTTTCCTATCTTCCTGGCTCCAATCATGGCTTTCCCAGCTGATGGGTATTGCTAATGTTTCTCCAGCTGAACTCTATTTGGCAAAAGTGAAAGTTGTTGGGTCTTGTTAAGAGCAAAATTGTGATAAATTGTGACAGGACTAGACTGTGCCTGACACACAGAACCAGGCTCAGGGGAAAGGACCATTTTGCTAAAGAAAGATGTAAGCAAAAGGAATTGGCAGGTTTCCCAAATTGGCAGCAGGTGGGGAGTGGGAAAACTCTCTGAAAGAAATCTTGGAATACTGTATGTCTGTATGGAGATTCTTTAGCGGGTGCAAGGTGTACTGTGATCTTTTGTGGTATAAACTTTCATTGGCACTTTTACCATCTACTTCACAAAATATACAGATACTGTGAATGAACCAGGTTTATATACCCATGAGCTGAAAAATATATTAATCATATGGAAAAACTGCATTATACATCCTGTATCAGTTTTTAAGGCACACTTTGAAGATGGCTGAGAACTTACTATTGTCTTTTTTTTTATTAATTGAATACAAAAAGGAAAGGAAAGGAAAAAGAATACACACAATTATAAAAGAAAGAAGGAAAAAAAACATACAAAATGTATATTTGCAGACATAAGTATACTGATAAATTGAAGCCATGGTTCATTACAGTCATCCATGGTTGAGCTATATTAATCAATTCTGCAAACCACTAAATAGTTGGAGCCATATGTTTGTGTTTCCAATGCTGAACAATAAGTCTTTTGATTATGTATTAATTTTCCCATGTGATTGAAATAAATCTCAGGTTGAATTATACATGTAATTGCTTCTTACTCAAATGGAACAATATATTTAAATAAAGTGTTAGGTTCACTGCATCTCCAACAACTTAAATGCAATATGGTCATTTCTGAAATATTGTTTCTTGCTGAAAAGGATTTTTTTCCTTCCTAGCATTTTTCCTGCGAGTGCAGGGGCCACTTTTTGGATCTAATGTTGATCCATTTCTTTTTCTTTCTTGTTGAATTTCTTGTTGAAAAGGATATGATCTAAAATCTATTGAAATTGTTGGGGTATTTTTTAACCTTTTTTATTGGTTCAATAAAACATTCAAGCAAAAAGAAAGGCAAACGTGCACGTGCACACAAAGGAATTTGAGAAAAAGATTAAAAAAGCAAAAGAGAGAGAGAGAGAGAGAGAGAGAGATGGATGGATGGATGGATGGATGGATGGATGTAGTGGTTCAAGGCACTGGGCTAGAATCCAGGAGACTGTGAGTTCTAATCCTGCCTTGGGCATGAAGCCAGCTGGGTAACCTTGGCCCAGTCACTTTCTCTCAGCCCTGGGAAGGAGGCAGTGGCAAACCACTTCCAAAAATCTTGCCAAGAAAACCACAGGGACTATTCCAAGTAGTCCCCAGGGTCAGTACGTGTGTGTGTGTGTGTATACACACACACACACATGCATATACATACATGCACACATAGATTCTGGTAGCCCCCCATGCTTTCTCCCCCCCCCCCTTTCCCCCCCCAGTGACTAATTGCTACTTGGATATTTTTTATACTTTACTTTGAACATTATTACTGATTTGTTTGAATCATTTTTATTATTAAAAACAGTATTATCTTTTTCTTCAAAAACCATATTCTGTGTCTTAGGTTGCCTTGCTGTATTATATGTTGTATATAAGGGAACCATTCCTGCTTGAATTTGGTTAGACTTCTTCTGTGAATGTATACTATCAATTTTTCCATTGCCACATATTATTCAATTTTACTTTCCCAATCCTGCAGTGATGGCAAGGTTTCTTTTTTCCAGTGTTGTATCAGATTGATTCTTGCCACTGTCACCATATATCTTAATAAATTAAAATATTATTTATGCTGTCTGGGATCATACTTAATAAAAATAATTGTGTTTTAATTCAAATTTTATTTTCAGAACTCTTTGGATATTTTGGTGTATATTTTTCCAGTATTTTTGGGGTTTTTTAACATAACCACTACATATGATAAAATTTTCTTTCTTTGTTACTGCATTTCCAACATTTATTGTTATATGATTTATCCATTTTGATAATTGCTGGAGTTACATATCACCTTTAGAACATTTTGTACCATTGTTTTCCTTAGATTGTAGCTCAGTGTATGTTTGATTGATGTTTTTCCCATAAGTCTTCCCATTGATCCATTGTTACTGCTTCTTTGAAATTTTGCATCCATTTTTAATATTTAATCATACAATTTTTAATTTGTCTCCATATCATATTTAAGTAGCAATTACTATTGTCTATCATAAGATGCCTGCACAAATTTTCTTGTTTTGGAGGGGGACCCAGTTCCAATAATTAATCTAAGAGATTAAAAACACTCATTTACATGTCATGCTAAGCCATAAGTGGTTGGTTTAGTTCAGCCTTAGCAGAACTATGGCATAATGAATTACATGAATATATTCAATTGTATTTTATTTTATTTTTATTTTATTTTTATTCATTGATTTTATACTTCTATAGTTGTTAAACGCCTTCAGAATTTTTAAAGAAGAAATACATAATATACGGGCACTGTATATGATGGAGTTCTTGGTGCTCTCTGAGCTTGGTGGTTTCCTTGCAGACGTTTCACTATCCAAGTAGGTAACATCATCAGTGTGCAACATCTGCAAGGAAACCACCAAGCTCAGAGAGCACCAAGAACTCCACAGTTCAGCCCTGAGCTACAGATATTATCTTCTATTGGAACGGCATATGATTTTGATTACTACCCTGAGCAGTGTGATTCCAGCAGCCATTTGGCCCTTAGGTTAGTTTAAATGAATGATATCTATGATGTATTTCTATTGCTGATTTTTATTACTTACACATGATATTCAGTGCCTTATTCTTGTTTTGAGGTGGTTGTATCCTGCCCAGCATCTTTTTAAATTGTAAAATAAGATAGAGTGATATTTGGCACATATCATTGTTTTCGAAGAGTAGCCATTGCACATGCCTTGGATGGATAGCCAATATGGGCCTGATTCAAACATAGACTGTCCAAGCTCTGAATTCTGGAGCACGATATGCTAGCCTGTTTGGGGATAAAACATCTGGCAGCTTCTTTTAATCTGATCTATTTGTTGCTTTGGATTTTTTGTACCCTTTTTTTTTAAGGCAGCTTTGTTACATTAACAAACTATTATTGCATTATTTATCTTCCATTAGTGCTGAGAAAGACTGGATGAGCTCTGACCTCAATATCATTCTTGGCAGGACACAGACTGAAAGAGGCAACCTCCCAGAACTTCAGACCACGTGAAGCAAAAATGCATTCCAATAAAAGTGCCCCCCAAAAGTTTACAATCATGAGATCAACAGTGGTGTTTTTAGTAAGCAATAACAAGCATGCAAGGAACAAACCCAGGCTTAACACCCCCTTTCCTTTGGCTGACAGCATTAAAGAATGCTGCCTACACAGCTTTCTTTGCATCTCCAAAAGTAGTTTAGAGAAATTTAAAAACATTATAATTTAGCACTCAGGAAAGAGAGGATTGACAGGTTCAATCTTCACAGTATCCCCCCCTTCACAGCAGCTGTAACTTTAGGTCCTATTCCGCAAGCATTTACTACAAGTATCAAGTATGTACATGTCTTATGAATTCAAAGTACACGTCTTCTTTATTTAAAGCATGCTATATTCTTTATATTATTTTAAAATGTGTATTAGTTTTATTCCTTGTCCTTTTTTCTTGGAATTATAATAAAAAAATAGAAAAAATGAAACATGCTGATGAGATCCTCCAGCCAGTCCTGATAGCCTGAACTCTGGGTTAGCCACAAATTTTGTTTTCACCTGCTAAACACCAGAATTGTTTCCAGCCCAGCCATTGGCCTGTGTTCACTGTAGCCCAACTTCTCTATACACAGCCAATGAGTACATAGATTGAGTTTTGTCAGGAGGAGCACCATTGGCCCTTTAGCCCCCAAGGGAGTAATGATGCTGGGAACTAAGTCGCGCAGCGTTTCCAAATCCAAATACTTTGAGCCAACGCTTCCTGGAACAGCAGTAACAGAAGATGTGTGCTTGGTCAGGAAAAAGCCCAGTATATATTAAGCTCATTTGGAACAAAATCAAAATCTGGCTCCCTTCATAATGGAAAGTCACTTTTCATTGAAGCGCTCTGATCCGGGACCTTAGAATTCCTGAATTTTTTTTTTTTTTTAAGAAATCAACACCCAACTACCAGCTGGACAAAGAGCCAGGAGTTCTGCACATGCTCACAGAGAAACATTTTATGCTTTATTCACGTGATCCAGAACTGCCCTGGCTTTTCTCAGGATTCACACCCGGACGCTATTACTTGTAGCAGTTCTACTCCTTCGGGGCTTCTATCTGCCTGCTGGAGCTGCGAGGCCAAGCTCGAAGCTTTCCTCTCCTCTCAGGCATCGCTCAAGCGTACACTCTGCTTACGCGAACCCCAGCGCTAGCTTGCCTCGTGAGCGAACACACACACGTACGCGCGCCCACGAGCCGCTTCCCACTTGCCACAATTAGGCTTCCCGACTGCCTCCTTCGCTCTCCACTCCGCTAGCCTGTCAGCGGACGGACTTTAGGTAGAAGGCGCTTGACCGAGGCGGGGTTCTCCCAGCTTCCAAGCCCCGCTCGGGAGGGGAGGGGAGGGGAGGGGGGGGTGGGGTGAGGGTGGCACGCTTTCCTTCGCGCGCTACTTGGAGTCGCGTCCACACCACGCCAGAAAAACAAAAGGCATTGGCCTCGCCGACGAATGGGGTTGCTGGCACGCTGCAGAAACCCAAGCTGGGCGGAAAACGGAACCGGACCGAGTGCTGCACCTCCCTTGTTTGCGCCGATCGCCTCCAGGGACCCTCGGCTGCTCTGCAAGGTAAGGTAACGCGAAGCGCCTCTGCCTCTCTCTCCTCCTCTCCCGCTCCCCGTCCCTTCGCTCTCTCGGGTGGTCGGGGCTTGCTGCAGAGCAGCTGCTGTGGTGCGTTCCGTCTCTTGGCGGTTTGGTTTTCGCCTCCTCTGGCTTTGCCCGTCCACGCGTGCTCGCTTTACTCCCGCAGTGGGAAAGGGGCAAGAAACCCGCTCGAGGCTCCGAAGCTCTGTCCGTTGATGCGCCAAACGCCAACTCGACGAGAGGGGATTGATTTTTCCGCAGATGGTTTCAGGAGGGCGCGCTGAATCCACTCCGGGCGGCGAATTGCTGCAGGGACTCCGGCCTCTGCGGGCGCCTTTGGCTGCCGACGGAGAGGCGACGCCTCCTCCCCCCGCCGCGGCTCGTGTGTGTTTACTTGGTCGTGTTTTCGCGTGCAGGGCTGTTCCGTTGACCGCCCATTTATATGCGGAGACTTTCCCCGCGCGATAGGTTGCAAGTGTTGGTAGATCTACCTCGCGGTTCTTCAGCTCCCGTATTGTGGGGTACCGGGCTGGGCGGAACGGACTGGACTCTTCGTGGAGTATCAGCTTCTGTACGCGCGAGGGTCTGCTCAGCGCTGCCACGCGCCCTTTGGGTTCGAGTGGTCTCCCGTGCAGTAAAACCCAAAGGTTTAGACCAGAATTCGTTTGGGTTCTTTTAGGGACCTTACAGATGGACTTGAAAGAACACTACTTCCCCCGCCCCATCCATCCCCTTTCCATCACTTAATAGTTTCCTCGGATGGATTTTGGGTGGGAATCCCAAAATAGACTGAGAAATCTGGGCTGATTTGCATATGCAGGGCTGCCTTCATCCCTACTGTGGATTATTGCTTTGTATACTAGCCATCTATGTGCAGTCTAGTCCATCTATGGGTATAATAGGAGGGGGGCGTGCTGTTGCGAATCAGCAGAATCTAAACCAGCTTCCTGTAAGCTGCTGTCCTCCAGCTGTGTTGGGATGGGGCCTGGGCATAGTGTGAGTTGTCCATGAGGGAGGCTGATTTAAAGGCATAAAAGAGCATATATTGGAACTAAGAAAAAGTCCCAATGCTGCTGGTTGATGTGTGTCATTTCTCTGGGTCAGGGCTCTTGCATGGATGAGTCTGCAAAGAGCATAGAAGCTCTTGGCTCCAGATTATTCAATGGATGGCCATTATTGCTGACTATCCAGGCTACCAGTTTGACTAAGCCCAAGCTTCTTTGAGAGGTTCCTTTCCCTTCTCTTTTACAGTGTCCTGTCCTTTCTTTAGCTCTGCCCTTCCCAGCCAAAGGCTGGGCTTTGAGCCAGGAGGCTGAGACAGCTCCACATTGGTGCTGAATCCTGGGTGGATTCCAGGCGAGATTTATTGCGCCAGTGTCCCAGCTCATGCATAGCATTTTTCAAAAGGTTCAAACCACAAAGTCACTTGATGTTTGCAACCCATTTGTGCTTTTCCACCTGCTCTCTCTCTCAGTAAAAAAAAAATCTGTTAAAGAATCCTCCATCTGGAAGAACCCCAAGTAATTTGGCTTCATAGGGCTGTGGATCAGAGCTAGACATTCATTACAGGTCAGCCTACCTCTGTCCCCAAGGAAGTCTGTGCCAAAGGCTCTTATTATGACTACTTCATGCTCCTGGATTTGTTGTTAATGAACTTTTTTTTTTTTGAGAGCCAGTTTGGTCTAGTGGTTAAGGTGCTGGGCTAGAAACCGGGAGACTGAGAGTTCTAGTCCCGCCTTAGGCATGAAAGCCGGCTGGGTGACCTTGGGCCAATCGCTGTCTCACAGCCCTAGGAAGGAGCCAATGGCAAACCGGGAGACTGAGAGTTCTAGTCCCGCCTTAGGCATGAAAGCCGGCTGGGTGACCTTGGGCCAATCGCTGACTCACAGCCCTAGGAAGGAGCCAATGGCAAACCGGGAGACTGAGAGTTCTAGTCCCGCCTTAGGCATGAAAGCCGGCTGGGTGACCTTGGGCCAATCGCTGTCTCACAGCCCTAGGAAGGAGCCAATGGCAAACCGGGAGACTGAGAGTTCTAGTCCCGCCTTAGGCATGAAAGCTGGCTGGGTAACCTTGGGCCAGTCACTCACTCTCAGCCCAGCTCGCCTCACAGGGTGGTGGTTGTGGGGAAAATAGGAGGAGGAAGGAGTATTAGGTATGTTCGCCGCCTTGAGTTATTTATAAAAAATAATTAAGGCGGGATAAAAATAAATAAATAAAAAACTTCAGACTCTTGAAATCTCAAACATGCTCTTTCCAGCAGGGCAGGCAACCTGGAGCTTGCTAGAAGTTTGGACCAATAGTAAAAGGTTGTGAGGGTTATAGTTTAGAGCACCTGGAGGACACTGTCAGGTAATAGCAATGGCAGTCTTACCTGGAGCACGGGAAGGTGGGCCCTCCAGGTGGCACTTTTGGAAGCCACATTAATAGTGATAGAGTAGGAGTCAGCTCACATCTAATTCATAGAATCCTGTGGGAAAATTTTCCTGAGCCTGTGTGAGCACTGCTGAAATGAATGGAGAGCATTATTCCTGATCACATGAACCTTTGATGGATTGTGGCCTTCATTAATGATTGGCTGGGGGGGTTGTGGTTTAGCTTTATTCACCTCTTGCACCTCAGTGTCTTGGGCCAGCTATGCTTTTTACTTGCCCAGGGCCATTAGCAGCAATAGCCTTGCTTACCATGCTGCTGCTGCTGCTGCTGCTGCTGCTGCTGTGTTTTAGAAGGGAAGATTAAGGAAAATTTACTTGTTTTTCTTCCCAGCAGTTGATAACCTACTGTTGGAAACAGAGGAACATTATCTTCAAAGCAGGGCCACCCTGCTTGCCCAGAATACAAGAGGAGAGCTTGTGCTGCATCCCAAACAGTAGAAATCAAACAGCGTATCTTATACAACAAGCCAAGGGAAAGCAAGTTCCAGCATTCTTTCCATGATTTTCTTTTAGTTTTGGTGGTACAAATCCAGGCTAATTCTCTTGAAGTCTGTGAGTTTATGTGTGAGAGAAAGAAGGAACTGTGTCAGCATCACCACAACAGTTTGGATG
The DNA here is from genome assembly GCA_023362775.1 of Charina bottae. Taxonomy (NCBI): domain Eukaryota; kingdom Metazoa; phylum Chordata; class Lepidosauria; order Squamata; family Charinaidae; genus Charina; species Charina bottae. Next base: position 10,387,427 of record JALMGJ010000021.1, on the reverse strand, counting down.
CTCTTCTCAACAGCTAGTTTGGGAACCCTTCTTTATGATGATGAAAGGGCACAAAAAGATCACACACGATCTTTAATGTACTGTATGTGGGAGGTGAAGGATCTGTGCTGGTGACCCTGGTGTGATAGTTGCTAGCTACACAATGCACTTTATAACCAAGTGGGAATTTGGATCTGGATACTGAGTGGTGGTTTGCCAGGTGGGGTGAGGTTCCACAGATGCATCCTATATTTTCACAGCAGCTCGTTTTGCCAGAGTTCCCCATTTCCACTCTATTCGGTGGTCAGAGATCTTTGCAGCTGTTTAATAAGAGGGAAGTGGAACAGGCTGTCCACTTAATTGTAAGAGAAAATCTGCCTGATTATGTTTCTGGCTCTCAAACTGCATAACCTTGTGTTATGTGTTCTCTGCAAATTGAAATTTCTTGAGCACCTGTGTAGAAATCATTGCAGATTAAGGGAGTGAAAGGCCACCTGGCTGTCATAAACCTGTATTACTGAGATTAGGAGATGCCCAAATCATAAGAGCCATTTGTATCTATCCATCAGAGCAACTTCAAGAATATTCCCTGGTGTTTCTTAGTTTCCTGTGTGGCAGTGTGTTATTTTGAAGTCTATCTTTGCAGTAGAAAATATAAACTGTGCACTTTGGGGCTGCTGACTATGAATAATACCATACTATTTTCTCTAAGTTTGGATATATACAGATTCAGTGGTTAATGAAGTACAGTACTCCAAATATTTAGCTATCAATGTTGGAAAGTTTTGATTCATTTATGAAATATACAGTATAGACTGTTTTAATCTCTAGGGCAAGGGTCCCCAGCCCCCGGGCCATGGACCAGGCCGCCATGCCGGTCTCCAAACCCCGCCCCCCTGGTCCACGCGATTGGCTCCTGCCTGCAAACCCCGCCCCCCGGTCCACACGATTGGCTCCCGCCTGCAAACCCCCCTCCCCCCGTCCGTGGAAAAATTGTCTTCCACGAAACCGGTCTCTCGTGCCAAAAAGGTTGGGTACCCCTGCTCTAGGGGCTCTTGGTAGTATAGAAACAGCAACATCGGCACAGCCTGTGTTCAGTTGTGCTATGGTTCCATGAAGTTGGCTGACATGAGCATGGTGTTACAATTGTACTTAATCAGTTCACATTCAGTTGGCCTATTTTATTGGTATTCATTGGGAGCTTACCAATAAATTCCATTATTGGTATGCATGTATTTATGCGTGTATGTATGTCTTTATTAACTTTATAAACTGCCTAATTTCAGAAGCTCTGTATGTTCCGTCACATTGCATACCATGTAATTTTTGTGATGGGAAAATGTGCAAAATTTGTAACTATCTCCTGCAGAGATAGACTAGCCTTTCCTAACCTGATCCCTTCCAGATCTGTTGTACTACAACTTCCATTGTCTTGCTGGCTGACCGTGATGGAAGTTAAAGTAAACATTTGGTCAGTGCCATGTGATAGAAAACTGCTTCAACTAGAACTATCTATGCATTTTTAGCCCTTAATGTTGATCCATAAAGCATTAAACAGTGTTTTATACTATGCAGTCACTTGAGAAATATACACTGTACTTACTGATACAGGTTCATGGTAGGAACTCTACCTAAGTGAAACCGAACAAATCCTTACTGCTGATTAACATGCCTTTTCTAAGAAAGTCAGAGAGATTATTAAGCCTGTTGTTTTGCTTACTCCTCAGTCCTCTTCCTGTAGTGAAACAATTGCTCTTTTTGTATGACACACTGAACTGGAACTGGGCCAGGGATAGAGTTCATCCAAACTGCTGTTTGGGGGCTAAGTAACTCTTTCCCCATCTGCAATCAAGATGATATCCTACAGAGGCTCAGTGAAAAATTGGCCCCTCTAGTCTGTCCATCTTTGTGGCTGTTTTGGTTTTACAATATCTGTTGGGGGGGGGGGAAAGTTGTGGGTGTCTATTGTGAGAACTTTGGCCGACAGCATGAGTGCAGAGAAAGAAAATTAAAATAATAAAGCAATTCATGGAGGATTTCTGGAAGCTGGTCTTTTTCTTTTCTTTATTAGAAAATTACATTTAGATAAAGTAAAGGTAAAGGTTCCCCCCGCACATTTGTGCAGTCGTGTCGGACTCCAGGGGCCGGTGCTCATCTCCGTTTGTTAGCTGAAGAGCCAGCGTTGCCCGAAGACGCTTCCACGGTCATGTGGCCGGCATGACATGCACAGAACGCTGTTACCTACCCACCGAAGTGGTACCTATTAATCTACTTGCATTTGCATGCTTTCGAATTGCTAGGTTGGCAACAGCTGGGGCGAGTGCGGGAGCTCACTCCGTCACATGGCGCTAGGGATTCGAACCTCAGAACTTGCGATCTTCCGATCGACAGGCCTGGCGTCTTACCCGCTGAGCCACCACGCCCCCTTTACATTTAGATATTAAACATGAATATCTGATTTACCTGTATTCTGAGTAAAAGAATGAAAGGTCATGTAATCTCCTAGACTACATGCAGCCTGGTATGGTGTTTACTCCATTGTCAGAGGAGAGAAAGAGAAATTGTGAGGACAATGAGCAGGAACTGGAAGTAATGACAGTCCTGAGAATACTAGTCTAACCAATCAGAAGCATAGGCTGAAAAGGTGCAGTGAGACAGTGCATACACATCCAACAAATACATCCCTCTTGACCTGTTACAGAGTATTGCTGACCTGATCTTTCCACCCCAGATATTTTACTTACTTACTTGCTGTAATTATTTATTTAACTATGTCAGCTGGGAGAACTGTGAAATGTGGCAACCAGTTGGGACACCCTTAAACATGTGCTACTGGTGCACAAAGTTGTGAAAAGAAACCTGGGAGGTGGAGGGGAAATATCTTAGCCAGTCATGTCATGGAAACATGAACAATTATGGCTGCTGCCTGGAATAGAGAGGCGGCTGGGGCCTTGGACAGGATCGCGCCTATGTGGCCTCTTTTGTCCAATCGAACCCGACACTCCCCCTGGTTTACGGAGGAGTTGAGGGTTTTGAAGAGGATTCAGAGACGCCTAGAGCGCCGCTGGAGGAAAACAAAGACTGAATCCGACCGAACACAATCTAGAGCCGCTATTAAGGCCTACCTTGTGGCGGTAAGAGCGGCGAAACGTCAATATTTCTCCGCTCTTATTGCATCTGCAGAATGCCGCCCCACGACCCTGTTTAAGATTACTCGATCCCTTTTGGGGAAAGGGGAGTTGGAAATCCATCTGCAGGGCCGTGCTGAGGAATTTTCGAAGCATCTGCAGGATAAAATCGCTCGGATTTGCTCCAAGTTGGACTCCGAGCGTGAGTCAGAGTCTGGAGAGATACCCAGGGAACGTTCTTTCTTTGTTATCTGGGAACAGTTTGATCCTGTTGGACCTGAGGAAGTGGACAGAGTTCTCCGGACTGTAAATCCCACCACCTGTCAATTAGATCCATGCCCCTCCTGGCTGGTGAAAGCAGCTCGGGGGGTGACTTGTAGTTGGGTCCAAGCGATGGTGAATGCATCCTTGGGAGAGGGGGTGTTCCCGGCGGCTTTTAAGGAGGCGCTGGTTTGCCCCCTTCTCAAGAAGCCATCGCTGGACCCTACTATACTGGATAATTTTTGTCCAGTCTCCCACCTTCCCTTTTTGGGAAAGGTGGTTGAGAAGTTGGTGGCATTGCAGCTCCAGAGAATTCTGGATGAAACGGATTATCTGGACCCCTTTCAGTCAGGTTTCAGGCCGGGTTACGGGACGGAAACTGCATTGGTTGCGCTTATGGATGATCTCTGGCGGGAGCGAGATGGAGGTAGTGCATCCATTCTCGCTCTTCTTGACCTCTCAGCGGCATTCGATACCGTCGACCACAGTATCCTTCTGGAACGGCTTAGGGAGTTGGGGGTGGGCGGCGTGGTTTTACGCTGGTTCGCCTCCTTCCTCCGAGGCCGGGCCCAGTCAGTGTTGATTGGGAGCGAGAGATCCAGTCCGCGGGCCCTTCTTTGTGGGGTCCCACAGGGCTCAGTACTCTCTCCGCTCCTTTTTAACATCTACATAAAACCGCTGGGCGAGATCATCCGACACCATGGGGTGAGGTATCATCAATATGCCGATGATACCCAGTTGTATATCTCCATCCCCGGTGAAGTAAGTGATGCAGTGACCGTCCTGTCCAAGTGCCTGGGGGCTGTAGGGGCCTGGATGGGGAAAAACAGGCTTCAGCTGAACCCTAGTAAGATGGAGTGGCTGTGGATTAATGGCTCCTCGACTCCTGGGAAATTATCATCTTTAATGCTGGATGGGGTTGCACTACCCCAGACAGACCCGGTGCGTAACTTGGGAGTCCTCCTGGACTCACGACTCCTGCTTGAAGAGCAGGTGGCAGTCGTGGCCAGGAGAGCTTTTGCACAACTTCGGGTTGTGCGTCAGTTACGCCCTTTCCTGGAACAAGGGGCCCTTCGAACAGTCACTCATGCCCTGGTTATTTCCCACATAGACTACTGTAATGCGCTCTACATGGGGCTACCCTTGAAGAATATTCGGAAGCTACAACTGATCCAGAATGCAGCCGCACGGACAGTTTTGGGTGTCCCAAGGAGGACTCACGTAACACCTTTGCTGCGCGAGCTGCACTGGGTTCCAGTTTGCTTCCGGGTACAATTCAAGGTGTTGGTTATCACCTTTAAAGCCCTACATGGCATGGGACCAAGATACCTAAGGGATCGTCTCATCCCCATCACTTCATCCCGTCCCACCCGGGCATGCAGAGAGGGCATGCTACGGACCCCATCGGTTAAGGAGTTCCACCTAACGGGGTCTCGGAAGCGTGCTTTCTCTGCTGTTGCCCCTGCCCTTTGGAACATTCTGCCCCCAGAGATCAGACAGTCCCCCTCACTCCTGGACTTCCGAAAAAGACTTAAAACCTGGTTGTGTCATTATGCTTGGGGTCAGAAGGAGATTGGAGATACCTGGAGATGGCTTGCACCTTAGATTTGCTCTGAGGGGCCCTTTTTATAAACTTAAGAATACTCTGCCTTTGGATCCCATTTTATTCGTTATATTTTAAATTATTATTTATTATGTATTTTGTTTTATTTATAAATGTTTATTAATGTTTTAATTCTGTTGTAAACCACCCAGAGTCCCCCTCGGGGGAGTTGGGCGGTGATAAATCAAATAAATAAATAAATAAATAAATAAATAATCTATATAACAGCATTTTATTTGGTGTTACTTTTCCTATTCCATTGTACTTTCTGCTTCCTGTCCCCTCGCACTGTTGACATTTACATTAAGTGCCTTGGGGTGCAGATCTGGCTCTACTTATGAAGTGGGGATTCCATAACAAAGATGCCTCTCTTTTGGTCAATAGGAGTGCAGCTTTAATGCCATGTGCAATTGGGAGAAATTTCTAGTAAAATTACTGAATAAATATATTTAATATTTATACATTGGCTTGATCTGCAAGTTTATATAATTTGATGGAGAAGTTCCTGTCTGAAATCACTCATAGAGAGATTTGTTAGTTATATTCTGCAAGGTTCTGTGGAGTCTGGTAACTGGATTTCTGCAAGGTGATAAATTATCCATTCTTCAGTTCTGGGAGGTCATGCATGTGTGCATCAAAAGAAGAGACATGAAACACGAAGCAACTAATGACATTCTTCTGATCCTATGTAACTTCTATTGTGTAATTTCACTTTAATCTTCCTTTTCTACACAAAGCACCCAAGGCAGATAATAAAACATAGAATAAAATAATTAAACATCAATAAAGGTAAGATTTTTTTTAAAGGGAGCATCAGATGGTGAACTGCACGCTGTCCTAAGTTGCTTCTCTGATCAATAATAATGATGAGAATGCATTTCCCATTGGCAGCGTGACAGCAACTAGCTGAAATGGTCTCAGATAGTTCTCTCCTTTTTCAATCGCAGGGCAAGATAGGTCCTTCCTTTTATCCTTCCTTCCTTCCTTCCTTCCTTCCAAGCACAGCAAGATCAGATACTGGAAGTGTTCTGAAATTACTCCTGACTCTGGATTCAAGATTTCAGAATCACATTCCTTAAGCTAGCCAGATCTTTTTTACTAGTCTTCAAAGGGCACAGCTGCCAAAGCCTTTGTATGGTCATTACTGTTTTCTTGGTATCTTTTGAAGAGTGTTAAGAGATTTGCAATGACTATTGCAACAAAAATTGATAGAACTGATTGGCTGATTACAAGGGAATGATCTGACATGGATTGTCTGCAATACCAATGCAGGTTGCTGTGTCACAGAGAAAAGTTGCTCTATTACTTTTTGTGCTTGAAGTCCATTGGAAAATCACTGACACCAGCCTTTCATAAAACGGTGGCAGGTACAAACAGCCAGAGCATCCATTATCACAGGGAGCAATACCTCTTTTTTTAAAAAAATGCAAACGTATGAAAAAATAACTCATTATTCTTATTATAAGTATCAGCATTTTTGGGGGCTCCTTCAACATACATTCAGGCCATTTTCCTATGACTCCTTTCTCATTGTCCAACTGGAATCAAGGGTGAGGGGAGAGGCAAGGAAGCACCAAGATCCGCTGGAACGTTGCAGAGTTTGAGAAATGCTGCCCTAGAATTTGGTGCATGCTCAGTTTTATGAAATGAAGAGCAGAGAACATGGGGCTCATGTTACTCGTAGGAGAGAGCAATCAGGACTGCTGCTGCTTCTGTCCCCTTGCACTCCTCTTTCATAAGGAGGTTTGTTGTTGTTGTTGTTCAGTCGTTCAGTCGTGTCCGACTCTTCGTGACCTCATGGACCATAGCACGCCAGGCCTTCCTGTCCTCCACTGTCTCTCGGAGTTTACTCAAATTCATGTTCATTACATCGGTGATGCTATCTAACCATCTCATCCTCTGCCGTCCCCTTCTCCTTTTGCCTTCAGTTTGGTCCACTCCTTTTAGCCCCCTCTCCCTTCAAATAGAAGAAAAAGAAAAAGAGGGGCGTGGTGGCTCAGCGGGTAAGACGCCAAGTTCGGAGGTTCGAATCCCTAGCCCCGCGTGACGGAGTGAGCTCCCGTACTCGCCCCAGCTCTTGCCATCCTAGCAATTTGAAAGCATGCAAATGCAAGTAGATGAATAGGTACCACTTCGGTGGGTAGGTAACAGTGTTCCGCACGCATCATGTGGCCACATGACCGCGGAAGCGTCTTCGGACAACGCTGGCTCTTCGGCTAACAAACGGAGATGAGCACCGGCCCCTAGAGTCGGACACGACTGCACAAATGTGCGGGGGGAACCTTCACCTTTACCTTTTACCCTTCAAATAACATAGCAAAGCGATCACCAAACAAGCAGAGCCAAGATACTTGGCACCATTTTACTGGAAGGGCAGGGTTCTTGGACCTTAAACAATAGAGTGGCAGACAGAAATTCAGTAGGTGCAGAAGTCCTTTGTTTTTTCCTGCCTGCCTTGCACCTATTTATTTATTTGGTCAATTGATATAGCCGCCCATCTCAGCAAATGACTCTGGGTGGCGAACAATATTTAAGTTGCTCTCCGAGTGAGATGGGTGGGGAATAAATTTGATATATAAATAAATAAATAAAACAATTGCAATCACAACTATAACAATTAAAATGCAAAACAGCTGAGAGAAGTGCAGCAATCATTAACACAGCCAGGGGACCGCTTCCTTCACGCACTTGGGGCCCCAGGTCTGAGCACAAGCCAGGTCTTTAGGGCCTTACAAAAGGCCAGCAGGGTCAGGGCCAACCTGATCTCTGGAGGGGTGGTTTTTTTTTTTTAAGAGCAGTAGCCCCGCCAGGAGATCCCAAATGCAACCCTCTTGCCCTGAATTTTGCTGGATTTGAGGAGGACAGTGGCTGACTTAAATGTCATTTTGGAAAGGTGCGTGTTGCTAAGCAACGGCTAGCTTCTGTCTTGCCTGTCTGTGGGGGAGGGGAGCTGGAGAGGGAGGAAAAGAATGCAGAGTGATCTGGCGAGCACTTTAAAAAAAATATTAAAATTTAGTTTGGCGGGAGAAAGGTGTGGGCTCTTCCTGCTCTTGGAAATCTGACTTCCGAACCCTACCCAGGTCATGAAGAGCATCGTCCCCCCCACCAGCTGAAGAGAAGGAGGGAGGTTTTGGAAATGGATTTGGAGGGCCCGGCTCGGATGACAACCAAAGGCCCTGCCTGCCTAAATGGGTTAGCATTTGTGGGCCTCTGAGAAGGTAGCGCCTACTGACCAGTCCCAGCTCCTTCGCGGGGTTGCAGGATCTGCGACCTGTCCCTTGACCAACCCTTTCCCACTGAAAGTGGACGGATGTGTACTTTTCACTCTGAGGGAAACTCGGGTTAAACCCCTTTGAACTGAAGAGGATTACATGCTTCCATTAAAACAAAACCAACCCCAAACACCTCCAAAATTCCTTTTTGATAGAAACCTGTTTTTTGCTTGACAAGCAATATTTTATGCCGAGGGTTACTTTTCACAGAGAGGAGGTTTGCTCCAGCCTGAAATGGAGTAATTGAACTCGGTTCTATCAGCTTGGAGATAAGGAAGCCTAAATCTGGTTTAGATGTTCCTGGAGTTCCACAGTTGAGATGAACTGCCAGCCTGGGGCTTTACAGTAATCAGTAGCCAAGCTTGGGTGGTCTGGGCGTAGCCACCTTGGGAGGTAGGTACTAAGGGAAAGGAAGCATCCATCAACACAGCCCACCTACTTACCCAGCCCCAGGACCCAAATGAGGTGTACCTCTCAGATTCATAGAATAAAATAATTAAACATCAATAAAGGTAAGATTTTTTTAAAGGGAGCATCAGATGGTGAACTGCACGCTGTCCTAAGTTGCTTCTCTGATCAATAATAATGATGAGAATGCATTTCCCATTGGCAGCGTGACAGCAACTAGCTGAAATGGTCTCAGATAGTTCTCTCCTTTTTCAATCGCAGGGCAAGATAGGTCCTTCCTTTTATCCTTCCTTCCTTCCTTCCTTCCTTCCAAGCACAGCAAGATCAGATACTGGAAGTGTTCTGAAATTACTCCTGACTCTGGATTCAAGATTTCAGAATCACATTCCTTAAGCTAGCCAGATCTTTTTTACTAGTCTTCAAAGGGCACAGCTGCCAAAGCCTTTGTATGGTCATTACTGTTTTCTTGGTATCTTTTGAAGAGTGTTAAGAGATTTGCAATGACTATTGCAACAAAAATTGATAGAACTGATTGGCTGATTACAAGGGAATGATCTGACATGGATTGTCTGCAATACCAATGCAGGTTGCTGTGTCACAGAGAAAAGTTGCTCTATTACTTTTTGTGCTTGAAGTCCATTGGAAAATCACTGACACCAGCCTTTCATAAAACGGTGGCAGGTACAAACAGCCAGAGCATCCATTATCACAGGGAGCAATACCTCTTTTTTTAAAAAAATGCAAACGTATGAAAAAATAACTCATTATTCTTATTATAAGTATCAGCATTTTTGGGGGCTCCTTCAACATACATTCAGGCCATTTTCCTATGACTCCTTTCTCATTGTCCAACTGGAATCAAGGGTGAGGGGAGAGGCAAGGAAGCACCAAGATCCGCTGGAACGTTGCAGAGTTTGAGAAATGCTGCCCTAGAATTTGGTGCATGCTCAGTTTTATGAAATGAAGAGCAGAGAACATGGGGCTCATGTTACTCGTAGGAGAGAGCAATCAGGACTGCTGCTGCTTCTGTCCCCTTGCACTCCTCTTTCATAAGGAGGTTTGTTGTTGTTGTTGTTCAGTCGTTCAGTCGTGTCCGACTCTTCGTGACCTCATGGACCATAGCACGCCAGGCCTTCCTGTCCTCCACTGTCTCTCGGAGTTTACTCAAATTCATGTTCATTACATCGGTGATGCTATCTAACCATCTCATCCTCTGCCGTCCCCTTCTCCTTTTGCCTTCAGTTTGGTCCACTCCTTTTAGCCCCCTCTCCCTTCAAATAGAAGAAAAAGAAAAAGAGGGGCGTGGTGGCTCAGCGGGTAAGACGCCAAGTTCGGAGGTTCGAATCCCTAGCCCCGCGTGACGGAGTGAGCTCCCGTACTCGCCCCAGCTCTTGCCATCCTAGCAATTTGAAAGCATGCAAATGCAAGTAGATGAATAGGTACCACTTCGGTGGGTAGGTAACAGTGTTCCGCACGCATCATGTGGCCACATGACCGCGGAAGCGTCTTCGGACAACGCTGGCTCTTCGGCTAACAAACGGAGATGAGCACCGGCCCCTAGAGTCGGACACGACTGCACAAATGTGCGGGGGGAACCTTCACCTTTACCTTTTACCCTTCAAATAACATAGCAAAGCGATCACCAAACAAGCAGAGCCAAGATACTTGGCACCATTTTACTGGAAGGGCAGGGTTCTTGGACCTTAAACAATAGAGTGGCAGACAGAAATTCAGTAGGTGCAGAAGTCCTTTGTTTTTTCCTGCCTGCCTTGCACCTATTTATTTATTTGGTCAATTGATATAGCCGCCCATCTCAGCAAATGACTCTGGGTGGCGAACAATATTTAAGTTGCTCTCCGAGTGAGATGGGTGGGGAATAAATTTGATATATAAATAAATAAATAAAACAATTGCAATCACAACTATAACAATTAAAATGCAAAACAGCTGAGAGAAGTGCAGCAATCATTAACACAGCCAGGGGACCGCTTCCTTCACGCACTTGGGGCCCCAGGTCTGAGCACAAGCCAGGTCTTTAGGGCCTTACAAAAGGCCAGCAGGGTCAGGGCCAACCTGATCTCTGGAGGGGTGGTTTTTTTTTTTTAAGAGCAGTAGCCCCGCCAGGAGATCCCAAATGCAACCCTCTTGCCCTGAATTTTGCTGGATTTGAGGAGGACAGTGGCTGACTTAAATGTCATTTTGGAAAGGTGCGTGTTGCTAAGCAACGGCTAGCTTCTGTCTTGCCTGTCTGTGGGGGAGGGGAGCTGGAGAGGGAGGAAAAGAATGCAGAGTGATCTGGCGAGCACTTTAAAAAAAATATTAAAATTTAGTTTGGCGGGAGAAAGGTGTGGGCTCTTCCTGCTCTTGGAAATCTGACTTCCGAACCCTACCCAGGTCATGAAGAGCATCGTCCCCCCCACCAGCTGAAGAGAAGGAGGGAGGTTTTGGAAATGGATTTGGAGGGCCCGGCTCGGATGACAACCAAAGGCCCTGCCTGCCTAAATGGGTTAGCATTTGTGGGCCTCTGAGAAGGTAGCGCCTACTGACCAGTCCCAGCTCCTTCGCGGGGTTGCAGGATCTGCGACCTGTCCCTTGACCAACCCTTTCCCACTGAAAGTGGACGGATGTGTACTTTTCACTCTGAGGGAAACTCGGGTTAAACCCCTTTGAACTGAAGAGGATTACATGCTTCCATTAAAACAAAACCAACCCCAAACACCTCCAAAATTCCTTTTTGATAGAAACCTGTTTTTTGCTTGACAAGCAATATTTTATGCCGAGGGTTACTTTTCACAGAGAGGAGGTTTGCTCCAGCCTGAAATGGAGTAATTGAACTCGGTTCTATCAGCTTGGAGATAAGGAAGCCTAAATCTGGTTTAGATGTTCCTGGAGTTCCACAGTTGAGATGAACTGCCAGCCTGGGGCTTTACAGTAATCAGTAGCCAAGCTTGGGTGGTCTGGGCGTAGCCACCTTGGGAGGTAGGTACTAAGGGAAAGGAAGCATCCATCAACACAGCCCACCTACTTACCCTTCCTTCCAAAATAACCAGCTGCCCTCAAATGTATTAGAAGACACTGTCATCTCACCCATGGTCAAGTATGATTTAATTGATCATCCACTTAGTTTCTGTTTTTAGTTTCACAACAGCCTCAGCCAATCCTGCTGCCCTCTGAATGTATTGGGATTGCAACTCCCAGCATTCCTTCCAAGCATGCAGTCCTCTCTTACAGGGCTGTGGAATATGGGACCATCTCCTTTACCTCCGACAGCAAAATGTTGTGGGTTGATCATGCCAGTTTGACTGTGATGGAGACATTCTTTTAGAGCTGTGGTTTTCAGTTATGTGCTATCATTTGAAGAGGATGGATATCAGGCTTATGCCTGTATATACCCTTACATATGATGTGTGGCCTAGCTTAATAGATGAATGCTAGGAGTATGTATTTTTTTATTTATTTATATATATATACACACACGCGTGCACACACACACACACACACACACACACACACTCATGGAACCTTTTCCTCTATTTATCTTTGACTTGCAAAGGATTCTGGGATGTTTCTACAAAATGTGCCTCCTTAAACATGGTGATTGTCTTTCTGAGGCTAAGTAGTGTAAGAGCGATTGGGTACTGGTGAAATGACCTTTAATACCCTTAAAGGGAAACTTGTCTGTCATCATAATGTTGGCATCTTGAGGAAATGCTGATAGACTTCTGAGGAACCCCTCAGTTCCCTGCAGTGCACTTTGAAAGCCATTGACGTAGCCTTCTTTCCCTTTTATGTCCTGGAGATGAAACAGTGTATGCTGTTAACTTTGGTGAGGTGTCAGAGTTGCTGTAATTCTTCTTGAATATGGGAGCAACTGGAGGAAATAGAACTCCAGAGGACCTTAAGAGTGCATGAGGAGCCACTTTTATTGCAACTACAGTCGTGGAAGTTATTGCAGAGGGTATAAGCATCAAGCTGTTTCCACTATCTAGGTATGAATAAAGGAAGTGACTAGCTTGCTTGGATGAACCAGCTCATGTAAATAGCCAGTGCTGTAAGAAGAACCAGTCCTGGCAATTGATCTCAATTGGCTTTCTGTTCCTTCCTTCCTTCCTTCCTTCCTTCCTTCCTTCCTTCCTTCCTTCCTTCCTTCCTTCCTTCCTTCCTTCCTTCTTTCTTTCTTTCTTTCTTTCTTTCTTTCTTTCTTTCTTTCTTTCTTTCTTTCTTTCTTTCTTTCTTTCTTTCTTCTACAATGATTCAGATCTAATATCCATTGTAGGGAACTACTTTTAAGAAGACTGCCAAAATGGTAGTAAGGAGTACAAGCTCTTTTGCTCACCTTCATCTAACAAGAAAACAGGATTGTATTTTTGTTAATAGTGTTGGATATTATTTAAAAGCAAGAGATGGTGCAGAAGCAAGAAAGTCTCTGCTTTGGGTAGATGTTTCAGCCATTAGATCTGCAATGCAAAGTTAGCCTTAATATGGAGATTGTAGACTTGTTGTATTAGCCCATGGTAAGTAGTGTCAGTATCAGGCCATCTGTTATTTATTTATTTTATTTTTATCCCGCCTTTATTATTTTTATAAATAACTCAAGGCGGCGAACATACCTAATACTCCTTCCTCCTCCTATTTTCCCCACAACAACAATCCTGTGAGGTGAGTTGGGCTGAGAGAGAGTGACTGGCCCAAGGTCACCCAGCCGGCTTTCATGCCTAAGGCGGGACTAGAACTCTCAGTCTCCTGGTTTCCTATTGGCTCCTTCCTAGGGCTGAGAGTGAGTGACTGGCCCAAGGTCACCCAGCCGGCTTTCGTGCCTCAGGCGGGACTAGAACTCTCAGTCTCCTGGTTTCCTATTGGCTCCTTCCTAGGGCTGAGAGAGAGTGACTGGCCCAAGGTCACCCAGCCGGCTTTCATGCCTCAGGCGGGACTAGAACTCTCAGTCTCCTGGTTTCCTATTGGCTCCTTCCTAGGGCTGAGAGACAGGGACTGGCCCAAGGTCACCTAGCCGGCTTTCATGCCTAAGGCGGGACTAGAACTCTCAGTCTCCTGGTTTCCTATTGGCTCCTTCCTAGGGCTGAGAGACAGGGACTGGCCCAAGGTCACCCAGCCGGCTTTCATGCCTAAGGCGGGACTAGAACTCAGAGTCTCCTGGTTTCTAGCCCAGCACCTTAACCACTAGACTGCAGTGCTAAATGGGTCTATGTCAGGGTCAGATACAGGGTACAAGAGGTGTAAAACTGTTGATCTGTCTGAGTCAATTCAACTCAATATGGGGATGGATTGTGGATGGGATTCGTAGTTGCTCTTGCTGTCCCCATCACCTTTGCATGTTCAACATTCATAAAGAGGTTGCATTAACACAACCTGCTAAGCCAGAACAAACAAAGCACTATTACAGTCTAGTGTAGGAGAAGGCACTCTGAAGACCCATGTTGAAAGTGGTCTCGAAGACCCTTTTTTGCAGTCTCTAAATTTCTGGTCACACCTATAGGAAATAGACACGAACGGTTGCAAACCCCAACACAGACCTAACATATGCTCTCAGGTTAACATCATTTTAGAAAACAAGGTCCTTCTCCCAGAGAACCTCCCACCTACCTAGGAATATACGTACACAGGAGATCCTGGTTCTACCCACATGCATGGCATGGCCCCATTCGCTAGGTCCTGTGCAAACATAATTTTCATTTTATGGCCATCCAACTCAAACAGTGCAACTCTGGGCAGCTTACAACAGAAAAACAATCCGAGATAAAAACAAGCATAGTTAATACATGTATATTAGTTGGGCTAAAGAACTGAGCAGGTAGTTGCAACAACAGGCCCCAATTCACCTATATTGCAGTGCTTACATTTTTCCCGGACTGCCCCAAGGACAATGGCCGTTCAGGTTAGAGGACTGTTGAAAAAAGAGGCAGGTTCTCTCTTCTTCTCACTCCTCTGTGAGAAAATGGATAGCCTGTACTTTGCAATCTGGTGGTCCTTAAAGTTTTTTTCAGAGAATAAATATTTAGATGCCTGCAAGATTTATAAGGAGTCTTTTGCTGCTCATTGGGAAGAGTGGGGGGCCCAACTACATCAATTTAAAGGTAGCTTGGAGAAGACTGCCAGAATGGGAGCTTGGCCTTTGCCAGCTCTTTGGGTGAATTTTTAACTCAAAAGGAACCGTTTGCCAACTTGATGAATATCTGTTAGGGTTATATTAGTCAAAAAATGGTTGTGCCACAACTATTCAACAAACCTGGCAGGGTGGGGGAAAAGGAATATGGATTTTTCTCTTATAAGCCATCTGCATCAATCACTCTGTGGATTACACAAACAAAAACAAAAGTATTATCTAATTCTCAGATGAGCATCTTGCTGCTCTTCCTGAGGATTGACTTCAATTTTTGAGAACTAACCAACATTCACAAATTTCTGGATTTGAAGAGTTTGAGGTTAAGCATTTGTATTTAGGCAAACGTCCATTCAGGCAGAAGGCCGTGAATGCTCAGCTCAATTTAAGCAGTGTGAGCTTGAACCCCGAGTTTATATTGTTGTTCAGTCGTTTAGTTATGACCAACTCTTCATGACCCCATGGACCATAGCACGCCAGGCCTTCCTGTCCTCCACTGTCTCTCGGAGTTTACTCAAAGTCATGTTCGTTACATCGGTGATGCTATCTAACCATCTCATCCTCTGCCGTCCCCTTCTCCTTTTGCCTTCTGTCTTTCCCAGCATCAGGGTCTTTTCCAGTGAGTCCTCTCTTCGCATTAGGTGGCCAAAGTATTTGAGCTTCAGCTTCAGTATCTGTCCTTCCAATGAGCAGTCAGGGTTGATTTCCTTTAGGATTGACTGATCTGACCTCCTTGCAGTCCAAGAGACTCTCAAGAGTCTTCTCCAGCATCCAAATCAAGATCCAATATAATCTGATACCAACAGTATCCAACCCTGCATCTTCATTCAGTTCACAACCACCACTTTGGGACTGACAGTATGACTGGGGCAGTTTACAAATATTGAAAACCAGTCAGTTAATTAGTCAGCTGCAGAACTTAAATGGATTAAAGATCAGATCTAATTTTCGGCTTCTCTAACATCTTTCCCTATCCTTTTCTTTTGTGTAACTTTTTGTAAGAGGAATGGTTCTGGAGAAATTGAAAGTCTGTATGTTCTTTTGTGTTTGTTTTGCTGGACAGTTCTCATAAAGGAATTTGGATTGACTTCCCCATCGAACGACAGCAGGGTGATGATTTCTTTTTATGGGCTTTGGAAGATCCCACAGTTAGCAGCTGGGATTATACCTCTAGTTTTTATATTTATTAGCACACCTCCCACTCCTATAACAATTCAGAGTGGATTATAGAAATAGAATTAAAATAGCAGAAATGTAATGAAAACATGCTGGAGAAGACTCTTAAGAGTCCCTTGGACTGCAAGGAGGTCAAATCAGTCAATTGGTATGTAAATGAAACTGATGCTTGTCCATCCTTATCTTTCATGCAGCCCTCTAAAAGCAAAGTTACAAATTGTTTGGCAGGAAGGAACAGGGAGAATGGAAATAAGTGGGGTAGAAAGATGATTTGTTGTTGTTCAGTCGTTAAGTTGTGTCTGACTCTTCGTGACCCCATGGACCATAGCACGCCAGGCCTTCCTGTCCTCCACTGTCTCCCGGAGTTTACTCAAAGTCATGTTCGTTACATCGGTGATGCTATCTAACCATCTCATCCTCTGCCGTCCCCTTCTCCTTTTGCCTTCAGTCTTTCCCAGCATCAGGGTCTTTTCCAGTGAGTCCTCTCTTCGCATTAGGTGGCCAAAGTATTTGAGCTTCAGCTTCAGTATCTGTCCTTCCAATGAGCAGTCAGAGTTGATTTCCTTTAGGATTGACTGATTTGACCTCCTTGCAGTCCACGGGACTCTTAAGAGTCTTCTCCAGCATCACAGTTCAAAAGCATCAATTCTTCAGTGCTCAGCCTTCCTTATGGTCCAACTCTCACAGCCATACATTACTACTGGGAAAACCATAGCTTTAATTATACGGACCTTTGTCGGCAAGGTGATGTTGATCCTCCCCAAATGGCATCTGGGAAGACAATGGGCCTCCTTTCAGAAATGAAAGCATACTTACCTACAGGGCCACTCTCTCATTATCTGGGCCATTACAGGGCTGGGCAACTGGCTATCTGCACTTTGGGTGAGTCCTCCAAGTTTATCCAATGGTTCACCATGTAAACAAATAAAATTATAGTATCAAAAGTAATAAAATAGTACTTCTTTGGAGATGAAATATAGTAAGGTTTAACAACCAGGCTTTACGTTTCTTTATTGGTTATTCTGTGTTTGCAGAATATGCTGAATCAAAACCAAGCAAACAACTTGTGGCTTAACACACTGTGCAAACCCGCCCTTGGTGTCTTTCTCCCTACTCCTATTTTTAGAAAATTAAAGGAGAGCCTCAGGAGATTGAGGCTTGTGGATTTCATTAAGAAATCCTCTGTTGGTCTATTTCCTTTCAGAACTTACAGTGGGCAGATGATTGATTCCTGCCCAGCTGAGCCAATCACACCGTGCACTAGCTAAACAAATGATATCCGGGCAAGACTCGGATACAAGCTGCTGTGCTGGCATTACATGCTTTCCCCTGAGCTAATAGGCAGGTTTTCTCCAGATTTGACTGAAAGGGGTGCATTGGGAAAACATCATCATCTCTATATCATCGGAGGACATTTAAAGTTGTTGCGGTTGTTGGCAATCTTCTGCAGATAACATGCAGTGCTGTTATCATTGTTGCGGTTGTTGGCAATCTTCTGCAGATAACATGCAGTGCTGTTTACTGTTTTCTGGGTTGGCAGCCAGTTCTGAAGGCTACTAGCAAGCAGTTACACTAAATGGTTGTTGTGCGTTTTCCAGGCTGTGTGGCCGTGTTCTGGCAGATTTGGTTCCTAACGTTTCGCCAGTCGCTGTGGCTGGCATCTTCAGAGGACAGGAGCACAGCTAGAAGATTCTCTCTGTGCCCAAGTTACACTAAACCTTTTCCCTTAGTGCAGTGATTCTTAAACTTCCTGAGCCCCCCCCCACTAAATGTAGCCCCAACTGCACATCTTCTCTGTAAGCCAAATGTATGAATTGTTATACCCAAATTCATACACCCAGCCAGTTGTTGCATGCAAGGATGAAAGGACAAGGTAACTCAGCAAAGCTTTATAACCTGACAGACCCATTTACTTCTGGGTGGCCTATGCTGCATGGCAGTGATTTTCCAAAGGCTTTGGGATTTTTTCATAATCCGCTACCTGATACATCTGAAATGAAATGACTTTATTTCAGTCATTGACCAGCCTTAAATAATGTAACTCAGAAATAAGATAAAAATAAAATAAGAAAAAATGAAGCATTTTAAACATTGAGGCTCTTAACACTTCAGTGGAGAGACCAATATAAATGACAGGGAACAGGTAAAGGGGGGGGGGATGTTGGTTGTGGTTTAATAATAATAGTTGTTGTTGTTGTTGTTGTTCAGTCGTTCAGTCGTGTCCGACTCTTCGTGACCTCATGGACCATAGCACGCCAGGCCTTCCTGTCCTCCACTGTCTCCTGGAGTTTACTCAAATTCATGTTCGTTACATCGGTGATGCTATCTAACCATCTCATCCTCTGCCGTCCCTTTCTCCTTTTGCCCTCAGTCTTTCCCAGCATCAGGGTCTTTTCCAGTGAGTCCTCTCTTCTCATTAGGTGGCCAAAGTATTTGAGCTTCAGCTTCAGCATCTGTCCTTCCAATGAGCAGTCAGGGTTGATTTCCTTTAGGATTGACTGGTTTGACCTCCTTGCAGTCCAAGGGACTCTCAAGAGTCTTCTCCAGCACCACAGCTCGAAAGCATCAATTCTTCGGCGCTCAGCCTTCCTTATGGTCCAACTCTCACAGCCATACATTGCTACTGGAAAAACCATAGCTTTAACTATACGGACCTTTGTCGGCAAGGTGATGTCTCTGCTTTTTAATATGCTGTCTAGGTTTGCCATAGCTTTCCTTCCAAGGAGCAAGCGTCTTTTAATTTCATGGCTGCAGTCACCATCTGCGGTGATCTTGGAGCCCAAGAAAATAAAATCTGTCACTGCTTCCATTTCTTCCCCTTCTATTTGCCAGGAAGTGATGGGACCAGATGCCATGATCTGGGTTTTTTTAATGTTGAGTTTCAAGCCAGCTTTTGCACTCTCCTCTTTCACCCTCATCAAGAGGCTCTTTAGTTCCTTGCAAGTTTAATCAAACCAGACCGTTCCTAGTGAAGTTCTGCCAAACCTTGATGGCTATAAAACAGAATTTGGGAACATAATAGGAATGTGTGTCACTTTGGTTGGCTAAAAATTAGCAACATAAAGACTCAGTGTAGCCTGAGTATTTAGTAAGTGAAGGTGTTAAAAGTTTATGTGGCAGATCTTGGTAAGTTTGACAGTGAAGAAGCGTGTGGGTGTTGTGTCAACGACTCCCAACTTACACTAGCAGAGACATTCACTGTAAGGGTTTCTGAAATCTCTTTTCCAGGACTGCAGTTTGTGAGGTGTTACAGTGTGCAAGCATCAGAGCTCTTTGGAATGTTGGTCTAGTAATCAGATTAAGTTTAAACTGAGCACCAGGAGGCAGTACATGACCGGTTTTGTCCTGCTTGCGACTCTTCAGACATATACAGCCATCAGTCTTTCTATGGGGTTCAAACCCTTTACTGCAAACTGAACTCATGGGCCACTCCATTGTAGAGAGAAAGAGAGAGAGAGAGACAGAAGTCATGTAAAACCTCATGCATAAGACATAATGAAATACCCATATACAGTATCCCTCTGGCCTGAGTGCTTAAGAAAAGGAAGTAGACTGCATCTGTTTCTTGTTTGGCTCTGTATTTACAAGTACCTCTCCTCCTGGTATTTCTACAGCCAACTCTAAACCACATTAAAAGCAAATAATGGAAGGGAAAATGGAATTTATTTAGGAGAGGAGGATGTGAAGGAACACAAGAGATTGTGGCCTGCTCTCCATCTTGTAACTGTAACTCCATCTTGAAGCTGCAGCTGTATAGTCCTTTGGATTGGGTTCCTAAAAGGTGCTTTGGAGTGTGAGGTGGTGCCAAAGTGACAGCTGTTTGCAACTGTCTAAAGTGTTTACTATGTTCATGCCTGTGCACCCTCCAAAGCTACTGCTTAAAATTGAATCAAGCACTGTGTAGGTAATGGATACATTAGGAGTGTGATCATATTCACTTTCGTGATAGTCACTTTTGTGATAGTCACTTTAATGAGATGGGCAGCTATATAAATGTAATAAATAAATAAAATATTGCCCCAAGCTTCCTGGGACCACCCATTTTTCAAAGTGAATCTGCAAAAGACCCAGCCCCAGGACCCAAATGAGGTGTACCTCTCAGATTCTGGACCACTTGCATCTAAGTGTACAAATAACCCTTGGCAGCATCTTTGTTGTGTCCCCATGATATTGCCCTTAACTTGTTCTCAACCCAACCTCAAGTCTTCCTCAACTGTACAAATGTTAAATGCAGTGTTTCCCCCTTAAAGTGACAATAATTAGCACAGTTTCAAAGGGGTCCAAAACTGGCATACTTTGCCACCTACTGTTGTCAGCTCCACCAGGTGACTTGCACAGTGGCAGGATTAGCCCAATGTCTTTTGCCCATTTCTGTCCTCTCCCCTCTAAAAATTCTCCTGGGCATCCTCCTCCCCTGGCATTTTTCCCCTTCCTGCAGAGATAGCTGGGGAGGTGCTTGTTTTCGAAAGAGCAGCACTCTACTTGAAGCAGGAAAGCGCGGCTCTTTCAAAACCAGCCAATTCTGCAGTTGGCTCTTTCCAACTGCCTGACCTCAGCAGGCTTCCTGCGGTGTGTGGTTTGGAAGGAGCGCTCTTTAACTTGAGTGCGGTTCTTTCAAAACGGTGCACTTTTCACCAGTCCGCTGAACAAGTTGGTAGTAAACCAGGATAGCACAGTTAAAACTACCTATCAAAACTTGATCCCTCTCCCCAAGACCACTTCCAAAATTGACGAGTAGACTTAGCCTCTGTTGCTTTGCCATGCAAAGGAAGCAGGAGAGGTGGGTAAAGGCATCTGTCAAAACCCTGCTCCCCCCCCACCCCGTCCCATTGCCACCCCACCCATGTGTAATCAATTAGATTGGTAGCTGAGCATGGTAATGCTCAGAAGTAGAGGAGAGGAGCAAAGCCACATGGTGTGACCAATCATGTTGCTTAACATGTCCCCCACATGCAAAATTAGGACGTCACCATTCAGCGGCAAGCTAAAGGAGAGGCAGGATGGGGACTGGCAATCAGGACAGCAAATTTTATGCCAGTATAGTTTTGCCTGTTTCAAATGGGTGAATAGCAATTTAATCCAGCAGTGGGGAAAGCTCTCCCGCTTTCTCCCTACTCTACTCCCCGGGGACTTCCAGATATCTTCATTTGATGGCTAATTTTTATCATCCTCTTGTTTTTGGAAGCCTTTTTTTCCATTTCTTTTTTGCAGTCAGTTAAGGGCAAGGTAACCTGATTATGTAAATTAACAATCTTAACTAATTACATCCCACTTTTAGTTAAGAGGTGGCTATTTTCTTTAGGTTTGGAATCTAAGGAGTTTATAATTTCTTGAGCAATGGTTAGGAGGAGAACAGAAAGATTGGACACAGCTATTTCTGGTAAAGTTCTGATGCATACAAAAGGAGGTACACATCAAAAATACGTTTTTCTTGTTATTTTCAGCCAGTGCTCAGAAGGGAGAACATTGGAAGTTAAGAAAAAAAGCTATTTTTTCAGAAGCTGCAAAGGGGCAATTGTGGTCAATGTTGTCTGCCATTTATTTCTGCAGTCCTACCCCCATATGTAGGAATAAATCTCACTGAATTTAGTCTGAATAGGACCTGTGTACATTCTCCAATTTGTTCCAGAGCTGCCTGTCCCTATGACATCAGCTTGCTGTGAGGGCTAAATTGGCATTTTTCTGGCTCTGCCCTGGTTTCTCTCTTAAGCTGAAACATTTGTTACAGTGCTGGGACTCATGGAGAATCTGTTCTTCTATGGCAGGGTTTCTCAACCAGGGTTCCATGGAACCCTAGGGTTCTGCAAGAGGTCACTAGGGGTTCCCTGGGAAATCACAATTTATTTTAAAAATTATTTCAAATTCGGGCAACTTCGCATTAAAGAGGTAAGTTTTATTCTTTAGTTTTAGTTTAAGAACACTGTTAGTGCATATAGAGAGAGCCAGTTTGGTCTAGTGGTTAAGGCAACGGGCTAGAAACTGGGAGACCGTGAGTTCTAGTCCAACCTTAGTCACAAAGCTAGGTGACCTTGGGCCAGCCACTCCCCCTCAGCCCTTGGAAGCAGGCAATGGCAAACCACTTCTGAAATTTATTTATTTATTTATAATTCAATTTATATCACCGCCCCATCTCCCAGGAAGGGAAATCTTGCCAAAAAAACTGCAGGGACTAGTCCAGGCAGTCGCCGAGGATCGGACACAATTGAACGGCCAAAAAAAAAAGTGCATATATACAGGCCTACCCATGAAATGAATATAATAATTTTGTAACTTCTGGCCTATATTTGAGCCTGAATGTGCAGAGGTTCCCCGAGGCCTGAAAAATATTTCAAGGGTTCCTCCAGGTCAAAAGGTTGAGAAAGGCTGGTCTATGGGCTTTGCTGTTGTTTCAGCACAACTTCCAGCACTTGGGCACAAGCAAGTCCTTACTCATTATCCACTGCAGCATGACTATGTTAGGGAAGGAATATAGTCTCACAGTCCCAGTTAAAATAGCTTAGCTGAGCTTGGTTTTCCCTGATAATAAGCAGCATAAAACCACTCTGGGTATCTTGAAGCCAGCTGCTTTCTCTCAGCCCAGCCTACAGTTACTCACAGGATTGTTCTTGTGGAAAGATCCCCCTCAAGCTCCTGGAGAAAAGGTGGATATAAATCAAATTATATATAAACTTGTATCTACACCCCCCAATCTTCATCCTTCTAGTCAGCTTCTGTCATTGCTTAACCCCCTCTTGATTTTTTTCAGTTTATTCAAGCAGTGTACACTGAATTTTTGTTTCATCCCAGCCTCAGCTGTGCTGAGCTGTTTGATGTGTTCAGTGACCCATCACACACACTCTTTCTCTTTCTTTTTGACACACACACACACAGAGAGAGATTCAACACAATTTATGGTTAGAGCTATAGTAAAAAGTATCTGACTGCCAGAATATCACCATGCTACCTATTCAGCATCACATCTCATAAAGCTTTTTAATAGAAAGGAGTTGTGTTTACCCAGAGTGATGGCTTCTCTGACCCATAACAACTGCCCATGAATTTTCAGTGACCAGACAAATGCTCACAAAATGTGTTGAAAACTTGGATAGGCATTTTTTACTCCTTTTCCTTGCTTTGTAGTGGGGCTAAGGAGATTTTTGTTACTCCAGGAGCTGTGGTAGTGGAACACTGAGTTCCGTGTTTGGAATTCTTGTGTCAGCTAGAGCAGCGGTCCCCAACCTTTCTGGCACCAGAGACCGGTCGTGGAAGAAATTTTTTCCATGGACCAGGGGGGCGGGGTTTGCAGGCGGGAGCCAATCACGTGCACAGGGGGGCAGGTTTGCAGATGGGAGCTAATCGCGCACACCAGGGGGTGGGGTTTGGAGGTGGGAGCCAATCGCGTGCACCAGGGGCAGGGTAATTGCACGCACCGGGGGCGGGGTTTGCAGGAGGGAACCCCGCAGCCCACTTCCTAACAGGCCGCAGCCCACAGGTTGGGGACCCCTGAGCTAGAGGGAGAATTGGTTCATGGGGTTCCCTGCCTGATCTGAAGCTGGCAGAAATGAAGACCATTCAGTGTGGTTTGTAAGGGATTGGGAGTTGGGAATGTAGTAAAACTGTATCATGTGAAAGTGCCCTCATTTTGAGCTCTGACCTTATTTAGCATTGGCATGGAGTCCTCAATAGATTATTCCAAGAGTAACATTGGTTCCTCAACAGAAAAAGGAATCTACACCCTGTGAAGGATGCAATCCTATGCAGGCTTACCTGGGTAGTCATTGAATTATTTGGGACTTACATCTTTAGTGGAAGATGGCTGCAAGAGGATTGATACAGGTATGATTTCTCATCTGCCCCAGCATTGTCTGGTTTTGTCTTTTGGAAAACAGGTTTGTTCAACATAGTTATGGCAATGTTTTTTGTTTTTTGCTTCCTCCTTATTTGCAAAACAATTTATTAATCTGTTGCATAACGCATGGATAATTGATTTGGAGATGGAAGGTTCTTTGTCATCTTCTTCCCAATATGTAAGTTGTTCATAGTTGCTAGGGGAGTTTATATATTGCAAAACCAGAACTGAGCCACTTCTCTAGAAGATTGAATTTTAATATAATAAAAGCAGAGAAAGAGATGGAACGATAGATATAGGTTCCTCAGTGCCTCAAATATTTTAAGCTGATGAAGCTTTTGCTTCCTTCCTGAAAAATTGCCTTGCTTCATTTTCTACCTCAGACTTGTCAAAGGGAGATCCCCCGAGGATTTCTTACAGAGGGGGAGCATAAAAGTCCTGGTAGAAACAGAAATAGCTAAAAAAGAGGAAAGAAATGATATAACAACAAGGAAGGCAAGAAATAGAGTAATGAATTCCATTTGGCATCACTCTGTTGGTATAAGGACTGCTCCCAACGATGTCCAAGAAATCCCTTTCTCTAAAAGAAGCCACGAACGCTGGTTTCTTACAAGTACACAGGAATTTCTTACAATTCTGGTACACAGGAACAGGAAGAAAGACATGAATGAACTGGTATGGCATGGTATATTGCATTTAAGCATTCCCCCCCCTTTTGTCCTTTTGAAGTTGAGGTGTGTAGTTCTTGCCTCCGGAGTACTCAGACAGTCCTTCCCGGGTTGATGCGTTCCGTTTCACACCTCGTTACTGTAGCTCTGGCTTCCACGCTAGCTTGTCAGTTACGTGTCTTATTCATCGGGTCTTCCTGCACGTATCTGAATGGCAGAAGTCTGCCAGACTCTGACATGCCGCCCGTCCAAGAGAAATTCCCCCTTTCCCCCCCGTGAGTTCCACGCGTATTTACATTGTCTACCTCCTGCTGTCTTACTTCTGTAACGACAAAATACATTAATTCAATTGCTTTTACCGAGGTTTGTCTGGAAATTCTTTGTGAAAAGTTCTAACTAACTTTGGGGCTTGCATGTGTTTCTGGTCTACCCACTCTTTGTGCCCAATCGGCAGATGTTGCCATTTTACTAGGTACTGTAGTTGCCCTTTGTGTCGCCTGGAGTCTAGGATTTTATCAATTTCAAAATGTGGTTCCCCATTGACTATTGCTGGTGTCGGCTCGGCCACTTCGGGGTGCCATTGTGATGGGATGTACCGTTTTAACAAGCTGATGTGAAATACTGGGTGAACTCGTTTCAGTGATTTGGGGAGTTTCAGTTTGGCCGTTACTGGGTTGATCACGTTTATTATAGGGAACGGCCCAATGAATTTTGGAGCAAGTTTTCTAGCTGGTTGTGTGGAGCACAAGTTTTTGGTGGCCAGGTACATTCTGTCCCCAATTTTGAGCTCCCATTCGGCTGTCCGTTTCCGATCTGCATATTTTTTGTAGTTCTCCTTAGCTTCCTGGAGGGTTTTCACCATGACCGGCCAATTGTTTTTAATGCGTGCGATCCACTCGTCCACCCATAATGGGGTGGTCCCATCTGTTACTTGGGTCAGGGCGAGTTCGGGGATGGTAATGAAATCTTGCCCCGTCGCGATTTTAAAAGGCGAAAACCCTGTGCTTTGGTGAATGGAATTATTGTAGGCTACTTCTGCAAAAGGCAATAATTCTGCCCAATTATTTTGTTGATAGCTAATGTAGCATCTCAGGTACTGTTCTAGTATTGCATTAAGGCGTTCAGTCCATGCACAGATGGAATGCACTACTTAATCCTTGTCCGGAACCAATTAATTTCAAAAATGCCCGCCAAAATTTGCAGGTGAAAGTACTGCCGCGGTCGCTTATTATGCGTTGGGGCGTACCGTGGGCTCTGTACATATGTTGAATGAACATTTTGGCTAGTTTATGGGCATTCAGAATCCCATTGCAAGCAATGAAATGAGCCTGTTTGGAAAATAGATCAGTAACTACCCAGATCGCCGTTTTTTTACTGCTCACGGGTAAGTCCACAATAAAGTCCATGGCAATTTGTTTCCATGGCTGCGTTGGGTTGGCTACTGGCTGTAGCAGTCCTGTGGGTTTCCCCATTACTCGTTTCACCGTAGCGCATACTGGGCAGGAGGCTACATAGTCTTTTACATCCCTGCACAGCATTGGCCACCAAAATTTGTTTCTGACTAGGTGCAATGTTTTGACAAATCCGAAGTGGCCAGCCGTCTTGTGATCGTGTGTTTTCTCTAAAGCCCCTTTCCTTAGCCCTTCCGGGACTTATGCCTTTCCTTCCTTCCACCACAGTCCATTCCTTTCAGTTAATGTGTGCTTGTTCTCCCCCCACCATGTGTCTGTCACTGTTTCCGCCCGTAGTTTGGCTTCGAAGGGGTTCTCCCCTGCCTCTTTGGATTTGCTCCGGGTGATTGCCAAATTACCCTCAAGCCTATCAGTCTGCTTGCCCTCGTTTGGTGGGTCAACTGCCTGTGTCAGTGTGCACGTCTGAGTGGGGATGAGCGTTTCCACGATCCCCTCGACTTTACCGTCGTGTTGGGGAAGGCGGGATAATGCATCTGCCAGGAGGTTCTTTCCCCCCGGGAAATACTGCAAGGAGAAGTTGAATTTGCTAAAAAATTCAGCCCACCGCAGTTGCTTGTGGTTCAATTTTCTGGGAGATTTGAGCGCCTCTAAGTTTTTATGGTCCGTCCAAACCTGGAACGGTACGGTCGCTCCCTCCAGCAAGTGTCGCCATGTGTCTAGGGCAGGGGTCGGCAAACTTTTTTTGCCGGGAGCCATTTTGATATGCTCGTGCACATTTTGAAGTGCTCGAGAGCCAGGGGGCGGGGTTTGCGGGCGGGGGCCAATCGCGTGGAAGGGGGCGGGGTTTGCGGGCGGGGGCCAATCATGTGGAACGGGGCGGGGTTTGCGGGCGGGGGCCAATCACGTGGCTTATTGGGGCACGTGGGAGGGCCCATGTAGCAGTTTCCCCCCCCACCGGCTTCCCGCCCCTCCCTCCTTGCCTGCAGAAGGCGGCCGGCCTTTCCCCCCGCTATTTCCGGAAGTGATCCAGCGCCGATCTGCGGGCTGCGGGGGCTCCAGCTTCGGAGGGCACCGGCTGCGCCTCTGCCTCGGCAGCCAAGCTGTTCCGAACCAAGGAGCCAGGGCGGAGCCAGGGCAGGGGAGGAACGGGGAGCGCCAGGGGACTCACCCGCTGCTGCTCGGCTGCCACCTTCCTCCTCCGCTTCAGCCGCCCGCCCGCCGAGTCCCGGCCCTTCAGCCCCCGCTGGGGGGAGGGGGGCAGGGACTCAGCGCCTGCACGCCCGGAGCCCAGCAGAGCTGCGTCTCGCCCCGCCCCACCCTCCCAGAGTGGCCAGCGGAGCGCCACCGGCGCCCACCTGCTCGGGCAGGTACCAGCCTCTCTGCACGCTCCTTCCGCTGCTGCTGCTGCTGCAGGGAGACGGCGTCCACCCGGCCCAGCTGCCCGGGGTCCAGGGAGATCAGCTCCGGCGGGATCTTTAGCGAAGAGCGGCCGTGGGGGGGGGACGAGGCAGGCGGCGACAAGCGGCGCGAGGCGGGAGGCAAGCAGGTGGGGTGGAGGACGCGTTTCTCTTCCTTCCCCCTCTTTAAAGCGGCTCACCTGGGCTTTGGGTTCCCACACCCAGCTCCCACAAACCCGCCACCGCAGCAGCGCAAACCCACTTCTTCCTTCCTGCTCCACTGGGTGCCAAGCCCGGGCGATTCTCCTGCCGATTTGATCAAAGCGGGGCGGGGGGGTAGGGGTTGGTGAGTAGAAGCACTGGGTAGACCCGCGCGCGTGCGCGCAAACCTTTGGAGAAAAATAATCGGCAAGGGATTCACGCCGAAGTTTTTTAAATCTCCCACCACCACCCGAACACACGCGCGCGCATACACACACCCTCCTCCCCCTCTCCCTCCCTCCCTTTCTCTCATAACCAACCCCCCCATACACACACACAGAGGAGGAGGAGGAGGCCCGGGCCGCCCCCCCCGCTTGCCTGCCTGTTTGCCTCCCTCCGCGAGGGAGGGACATTGCAAACCAATGTCGGGGTGGAGGAGACTTTTTTTAGTTGCCAATATTTGAGTTTCGTTTACTGTGCTTTAAACGAAGCTCAGGGGTGCGATCTTTCACTCGCTTACCTGGAAGCAAGTTCCACTGCACTGAAGGGGAGACTTATTTCGTCTGGAACGGCTAGTCTAGATTGGTGTTGCAAGGCATGCTTTGCAACTGTGAAAGGCAGCCCTCCGAAGTTCCTTCCCAGAATGGCATGAAACTGGAGGAGGACAAGCAGGAGCACAAAGAAAATTCTCCAAACTTAAAGTCTCCTTCCTTCTCTCTTTCTCTCTCCCCCACCCGCGCCCGGAAGTGTGAGGCATAATCCGAAGATTATTTTGCACCCGTAGAAGGAAGCGGGCTCAGTGATTTTAGAAATGTAAATACGTGGATAAATCACACGCAGGGTGAGACCTCCGCAGTGGCCAAACTCGGAAAAGTTCTTAGCTGATGCTGGAAGTTTAGCCAGGCAGCAGCGACACAAGCTTTTTAAAAAGCCCTTGAGAGCTAATGATGGAGAAGGCGGTTAAGATGATAAAGCTGGCGAGGAGAGGGATTCTCTGCCCAGCGAATTCGCTGCCAAACATGGGTTGCCCTGCTCTCCTGCCTCCGCATCCACAAAATGCCCCCCGCGCAAAGCGATCCTAAGTGGGTTTCTTCTTTCAAGCGGAAGCCCCCGGGAGTTCAGGGGGAAGCCCTATTTGAGTTTAGGGCTGGAGCTTTGCGGGCGTCGGGTGGACTGAAGAAGAACCCTGGAGCGGGAGGGGTAGAGTGACAGACAGAGAGAGACAGAGGCACGTCGGCAGGGAAAGGTGTGAATTGTATCTTGCCCTGCACTGTTTGATCTTCTATGAAGTGGCAGAAAAACATCAGGAATAAAACCATGCCCGGAAAGATTCTCTGATTTAACATCCTTAAGTTATTTCCCTCCAGCGAAAGAGACGAGCGCAACCCGAGTGGCAGGAACCAGACCAGGGGAAGAAAGGGCGAGCACGCCCGTCGCACAGCCTGCTTATGATCGCTCTATCTATTGAATGAATGTCAGCCTCTGAATGCAGTCTCTCTTTAAATCGAATGGGGTCTTAGTTGTGCGGTGGGCGGTCTCCTAACGTGTGTGTGTGTGTGTGTGTATGGGGGGTTGGTTATGAGAGAAAGGGAGGGAGGGAGAGGGGGAGGAGGGTGTGTGTATGCGCGCGTGTGTGTTTGGGTGGTGGTGGGAGATTTAAAAAACTTTGGCGTGAATCCCTTGCCGATTATTTTTTTCCAAAGGTGTGCGCGCATGCGCGCGGGACTACCCAGTGCTTCTACTCACCAACCCCTACCCCCCCCGCCCCGCTTTGATCAAATCGGCAGAAGAATCGCCCGGGCTTGGCACCCAGTGGAGCAGGAAGGAAGAAGTGGGTTTGCGCTGCTGCGGTGGCGGGTTTGTGGGAGCTGGGTGTGGGAACCCAAAGCCCAGGCGAGCCGCTTTAAAGAGGGGGAAGGAAGAGAAACGCGTCCTCCGCCCCACCCGCTTGCCTCCCGCCTCGCGCCGCTTGTCGCCGCCTGCCTCGTTCCCCCCCCCCACGGCCGCTCTTCGCCAAAGATCCCGCCGGAGCTGATCTCCCTGGACCCCGGGCAGCTGGGCCGGGTGGACGCCGTCTCCCTGCAGCAGCAGCAGCAGCGGAAGGAGCGTGCAGAGAGGCTGGTACCTGCCCGAGCAGGTGGGCGCCGGTGGCGCTCCGCTGGCCACTCTGGGAGGGCGGGGCGGGGCGAGACGCAGCTCTGCCGGGCTCCGGGCGTGCGGGCGCTGAGTCCCTGCCCCCCTCCCCCCAGCGGGGGCTGAAGGGCCGGGACTCGGCGGGCGGGCGGCTGAAGCGGAGGAGGAAGGTGGCAGCCGAGCAGCAGCGGGTGAGTCTCCTGGCGCTCCCCGTTCCTCCCCTGCCCTGGGCGCCCACGAGCGCCTCAAGGCGGCACGGAAAGACCTCTGCAGACCCGGGGATTTCCCCCTCCCGACTGAGAATCCTCCTCGCCCCCCCCCTACACCACCAGGGCCTCGCCTTCCAAGGATCGGAGGGGGGTATTCGGAAAAGGGCAGGGGTGGGCGGGTATGTGATTTGGCAGTGCGCTCCGCTCCCGTGCAGAGCGGGCGGTGGAAGAAAGCCAGCCAGCCAGCGGGTGCACCCTCCTGCCCCATCAATCCCCCCACCCCGCCGTTCGGCGTCCTCTCCCCCCCCGCTAACCCGAACCCTGCGGCGGCCGGGGGGACTGAGCCAGGCTCGGACCGGAGGCGGCCAAGGGGAGAGCAGGCTGCTCTTCGCCCTGCGCCACCCTGCCGCTCGCGTCCCGGGCCCGCGCCCTCGCCCAGCACCTGGATGCCGCGGAGCAGCGCCATCTCCAGCCGCGGCAGCCCCGCAGCCGCTCCTGCGCCGCCTCCGACAGCGCCGCGTCCCGGGCCAGCAGCGCCTCCCTGCCGCGCCGGGCCTCGCTCAGTGCGAGAGCCAGGGGGCGGGGTTTGCGGGCGGGGGTCAATCACGTGGAAGGGGCGGGGGTGAGTTCAGCTGCGGAAGAGCCACACTCAAGGGGCCAAAGAGCCGCATCTGGCTCGCGAGCCGCCATTTCCGACCCTTGGTCTAGGGCATGTTTAACTGCAAACGCTTCTTTTTCCCAAACATGCCATCTTTTTTCTGTTTCGCTAAACTTTTTGGAGATATAAGCACATGGTCTTAGTTTTTTGGAATCATCGAATTGTAGTAATATTGACCCAATTGCGTTGTGGAAAGCATCCGTGTGAATTATGAATTGCTTCTCCACCTCAGGGTGTTTTAGGATGGGTTCCTCTGTAAACAGAGCCTTGAGTTTGTCGAATGCTTCTTGGCATTCATTGGTCCAAATTATTTTGCTACTGGGCAGTTTCCCTTTGGCCCCCTTTCCTTTTGTTTTCAGTAGGTCCGTCAGGGGTAGTGCGATCTGTGCGAACCCCTGAATGAACTGCCTGTAGAATCCTGCAAATCCGAGGAACGCTTGGAGTTGCCTGCAGGTTCGGGGGGGGTTCCCATTCCAATACTGCTTGTACCTTCCCCGGGTCCATTTCGATACCCTTGTGTGAAATTCTATACCCTAGGAAGTCCAAGCTATCCTTATGGAATTCACATTTTTCTAATTTAACATATAGTTTAGCCTCTAACAATTTCTCTAACACTTTTTTGACCAATTGGGTGTGCTCTTCCAGGGTGTGAGAAAAGATTAAAATGTCATCCAAATACGCAATCACCCCTTGGTATAGAAATTCATACAGTACCTCATTGATCAGGCGCATGAAGATGCCCGGTCCCCCCGCTATTCCGAACGGGAGGACCCTGTACTGATATTGACCCAATGGGCAATTGAATGCCGTTTTCCATTTGTCCCCCTCCCATATGCGTACCCGGTAGTATGCCTCTCTGACATCCAGCTTGGTGAAAATTTTACCTTTTGCCAATTGAGCTAGCATATCCTTCAGGAGTGGGAAGGGGGTACTGGTTGGTTACTGAAATGGCATTTAACCCCCTGTAGTCCGTGCATAGTCGTAAGGACCCGTCTTTCTTTTTCCAAAAGAGAACAGGGGCTGCCAGGGGCAAGTTTGCGGGTTCTATAAACCCCCTTGCCAGATTTTTGTCAATGAACTTGCGTAATTCGCCCAATTCTTTCTGAGTCATCGCATACATTTTGGGTTTGGGGAAGGGGGCCCCGGGGATGAGGTCAACCGTGGCATCTGATAGTCTGTGTGGGGGTTCTTGTTCACATTCTTTTTGACTGAACACCTCAGCTACGGGGAGATATTTCTCCGGGATTGTGTCCAAGAGCGTGTTACTCTCCTGGTCTTGGTCCTCCTCCCATTGTTCCAGCCCCCCTTGCTCCGTGCCTGC
Organism: Charina bottae; assembly: GCA_023362775.1. Taxonomy (NCBI): domain Eukaryota; kingdom Metazoa; phylum Chordata; class Lepidosauria; order Squamata; family Charinaidae; genus Charina; species Charina bottae. The sequence goes on along the minus strand of JALMGJ010000021.1, from coordinate 10,355,655 downwards.
CTCCCCCCATTCCAGATCATTTACCCTATTCGTCTCCGCGACTGCTTTGTATGTCCCATCAAAAAAATCCAATTCCCCAGATGCCCAGTCCACTCGGGGGTTTCGTTTCTTAAGCCATTTGAGTCCCAGCACAATGTGTCATGTTGCAATAGGGGCTACGACGAACCGTAATGTCTCTACATGAGTCCCCACAGACATTTGTATGTCTTCAGTGGTATATTCAATTGGACCCCCTTTCATTTCAGATCCATCCAATTGGCAAAACGTGATGGGTGTATGAATTTTGATCAATTTGAGTTTCAGTTTGGTTGCTACTTTCAGGTGCATCAGACATCTGGAGCACCCAGAGTCCAGCATGGCCACCCCCCCCAATTGTCCCATCCCATCCAAGGTTTGCAACTTTACCTTAATGTTCATTGTGGGGCATTTGGGAACGCCATCCCCCCCGTCGCGCCCAATGTTGAAGGCCTGTCCTGCGGCGCATTTTAGCACAGGCCGTTTTCGTTTCCCGCCAGCTCGAAGTTGTCCTCAGAGGTGTCAGAATCGGTGTCCCGGTACTGCACGCTCCTTCTCTCCTCAATTGCTGCCACCGCTCCTTTGTATTTCACCGGCGCTGGTTTGGTTCCTCTGTCATCTGGAATCTTTCTTGCAGGGGGTTTTTCCTTAGGATTAGTCTTGGTCTGGGGGCAATTGCTTATCCTATGGCCCTCCTTCCCGCAACGGAAGCAAAGTCCATCTTTCGTGCGATGTTCTTTCTCCTCCTCCCAGTTCCATTGCTTGATGGGTTTGCGGGGTTGGGTGAAGGAATTTCCTTGTTTCTTTCTCATGGAGTGGAAAGTCCTGATATTCTGTAGTTGAATTTTGCTACTTTCAACTTTCCCTGCCAACTGAATCCACCCTTCTAGCGTCCCAGGGTCGTCTCTCTCTATTGCCACTTCTATCAGATCCTGTGTCTATGAAGGTTCTCAGTCATCCAGGTGGAATTGTCTGTAGCTTGAAACATGTCAACTGGATTTCTATTTTCTTAATGGAAACGTTTCGCTCCTTATCCAAGGGGCTTCTTCAGTCTGAGCAAAGTTGGTAAGGGAATCCTAAATATGTTCCTAGGTAGCTGTGTGACCTTACACCTGGGGCTAGGTCATGGTTATATTGAGATGTAATTTTTAAGTCCTTTTATCATCTAATGGAGGGTCGTTAAAAACACCATGCTGCTGTTGAGCTTCTGAAATGGTCTTAATCTTCCTAGGCACAGAAGACAACACGGGGAGGAAGATGGGGGAGAGTTTGTGCCTGAGGCCCCCACCTCTATTCAAGGAAGGATTTTCCAAGTTGGCATAAATGGATTCCTTGACCCCTCTCTCAAACCACCTATCTTCTCTGTCTAAAATGTGAACATTAATGTCCTCAAATGAGTGTCCTTTTTCTTTTAGATGAAGATAAACTGCTGACTCTGGTCCTGTGGTGTTATTTCTCCTGTGTTGTGCCATCCTCCTGTACATAGGTTGTTTGGTTTCTCCAATGTAGAGTTCAGAGCACTCCTCACTGCACTGGATTGCATAAACTACATTGCTTTTCTTATGTTTTGGAGTTTGATCTTTGGGGTGTACAAGCCTCTGTCTCAGTGTGTTGGTGGGTTTGAAATATACAGGTATGTGGTGTTTGCCAAATATCCGTTTTATCTTTTCAGACACGCCAGCCATGTAGGGAATGACCAGGTTCTTTCGTTTACTCTGAGTCTCAGCCCTATCTGTCGCTGTTTTAGGTCTGGTAGATTTAGATTTGGTGAAGGCCCAATTTGGATATCCACAGGCCTTCAGGGCTGTTCTCAGGTGCTGATTTTCATTCTTTTTGGAATCCATGGAGGTGGGGATGGTTTCTGCTCTGTGTGACAATGTCCTGATGACTCCTAGTTTGTGCTGCAGTGGATGGTGGGAGTCAAACATCAGATATTGATCTGTGTGTGTGGGTTTCCTGTAGATCCCTATTTCTAGCTTGCCACCGGTCCCAATGAGGACTTCACAGTCTAGGAATGCCAGTCTGTTGTCCTTGGTGTCTTCTCTGGTGAAGCTAATGTTGGCATCTATAGTGTTTATATGGTCCGTGAAGGCCTGTACTTCCTGGGCCTTGATTTTGACCCAGGTGTCATCCACATACCTAAACCAGTGGGTGGGCACCGTTCCCTGGAATGTGTTGAGTGCTTTCTTCTCCACTTCTTCCATGTATAAATTGGCCACAATGGGTGACACAGGAGAACCCATGGCACAGCCGTGTTTTTGTCTGTAAAATCAGATCCTGTCTTAGTCCATATTGAATATGTTCTATTTTAAAAGATTCAGGCCAGTCTGGTAATTTTGACAGAAGCTTTTTGAAGTCCATAGCGTATTCCGCTACTGTACTATTGCCTTGTCTTAAGTTCTGGATTCGTGCCCTGGCTGAAATTTTTGAAAGAGTATCCTCGAATCTCTTCCTGAGGGCGTACATGAACTTCTTAAAGTTCATTAACTCGCGGGCCCCACTATCGTGTAGGGCCACCAGCCAGTCGCCCGCCTCCCCTTCCAGAAAGCTGGAGACATATCGCACCTTACTCTCCTCCGTTCGGAAGGTATGCTCAAATTCCCCCATGAACCCTTGTACATGTGTCAGGAAGCATGCTAGTTTCTTGGGGTCTCCGTCGAATTTTGTTTTTAGCTCACTTATGCCACTTGCGGCCAGGGTCCTCAGTGGGATCCTGCGGTGATCATAGTTTGGGGTTGTAGGTGGTTGGCTGTAGGGCAACTGGCCATAGGGATGAATTTCTTCCTCCCCCTCTTCACTTTCCCCACTGAATTCTATGATTTCTTCCTCCTCATCTGAGGGTGCCGGGCTCACTTCCGTCCCTCTGGTTCCCTCTAGGTTTCTTAGGAGTTTTTCTATGGCCGCCCCCATAGAGTCCAATTTTTTATTCATCGTTCCTACCTCTAGGCTCAAGTGTGCCATCTGGTCTTCCAGGACCTCGATGCGTTGAGTTGGGGTGACCCTTTTCTTGGTGGGTTTCCCCACTTTCTCTTCTAGTCCTTCGCCAACGGCGACGGACCATCCCGCCAGTTTAGGTTTGGTAGCACTTAGGAGGGTAGGGGTTTTGTTTACCTCCTTCTTCTGGGGTCTCTTTGCCTCCCGCCTGTCGGTGTTTTCAGTAGAGATTGCCTCCGCTCGCTGGGTTCTCTCCATCACCTGGGCACCTGACAAGCTGGGTCCGGCTGCTTCGATATTCTCTGTTGCCTCTACCGATTCCATTCCGCTCCGCGCGACGAAATTTTCCGTTGGTGTGACCACTTTCAACTGGGGAGCTCACCGTTTTTTTGGGATATTCCTCAGGATACGTGGTCAATGGTGATTCACGTCTTTATGTAAGGACTGCTCCCAACGATGTCCAAGAAATCCCTTTCTCTAAAAGAAGCCACGAACGCTGGTTTCTTACAAGTAAAAGGATTTATTCTGGTACACAGGAACAGGAAGAAAGACATGAATGAACTGGTATGGCATGGTATATTACATTTAAGCATTTCCCCCCCCCTTTGTCCTTTTGAAGTTGAGGTGTGTAGTTCTTGCCTCTGGAGTACTCAGACAGTCCTTCCCTGGTTGATGCGTTCCGTTTCACACCTCGTTACTGTAGCTCTGGCTTCCACGCTAGCTTGTCAGTTACGTGTCTTATTCATCGGGTCTTCCTGCACGTATCTGAATGGCAGAAGTCTGCCAGACTCTGACATGCCGCCCGTCCAAGAGAAATTCCCCCTTTTCCCCCCGTGAGTTCCACGCGTATTTACATTGTCTACCTCCTGCTGTCTTACTTCTGTAACGACAAAATACATTAATTCAATTGCTTTTACCGAGGTTTGTCTGGAAATTCTTTGTGAAAAGTTCTAACTAACTTTGGGGCTTGCATGTGTTTCTGGTCTACCCACTCTTTGTGCCCAATCGGCAGATGTTGCCATTTTACTAGGTACTGTAGTTGCCCTTTGTGTCGCCTGGAGTCTGGTTGGGTGTTGGTAAGCAGGCATCTGAAGCTGTATCTTTGGGCATGGTATTTGAAGCAGGGAAAAGGAAAGAAGTAGGCAGTGTCTCCTCTACTTTCCTGCTCAAAACCTTCAGCTCCTAAAGCTCAACTTTCCTCAACTCAGACCAACATCTGGATCGAAATAGATGCATATGCATCATTCATGAAACAGGGAAAGGAACTCAGCAACTAAATAGCTCTTCAAGAATATAAATCCATGGATTGTAGTATGGTAGTTTTGCCAATGGTGGCCAGAGTGAGAAGTCAGTGCTGTAGAGAAGCTTTTCCCAACTAGGAGTCATCAGGACATTGTCACACAGAGCAGAAACCATCCCCACCTCTATGGATTCCAAAAAGAATGAAAATCAGCACCTGAGAACAGCTCTGAAGGCCTGTGGATATCCAAATTGGGCCTTCACCAAATCTAAATCTACCAGACCTAAAACAGCGACAGATAGGGCTGAGACTCAGAGTAAACGGAAGAACCTGGTCATTCCTTACATGGCTGGTGTGTCTGAAAAGATAAAACGGATATTTGGCAAACACCACATACCTGTATATTTCAAACCCACCAACACACTGAGACAGAGGATTGTACACCCCAAAGATCAAACTCCAAAACACAAGAAAAGCAATGTAGTTTATGCAATCCAGTGCAGTGAGGAGTGCTCTGAACAATACATTGGAGAAACCAAACCACCTTTGTACAGGAGGATGGCCCAACACAGGAGAAGTAACACCACAGGACCAGAGTCAGCAGTTTATCTTCATCTAAAGGAAAAAGGACACTCATTTGAGGACATTAATGTTCACATTTTAGACAGAGAAGATAGGTGGTTTGAGAGAGGGGTCAAGGAATCCATTTATGCCAACTTGGAAAATCCTTCCTTGAATAGAGGTGGGGGCCTCAGGCACAATCTTTCCCCCATCTTCCTCCCTGCTTTGTCTTCTGTGCCTAGGAAGATTAAGACCATTTCACAAGCTCAACAGCAGCATGGTGATCTTAACGATCCTCCTTTAGATGATAAAAGGACTTAAAATAACATCTCAATATAACCATGACCTAGCCCCAGGTGTAAGGTCACACAGCTACCTAGAAACATATTTAGGATTCCCTTACCAACTTTGCTCAGACTGAAGAAGCTCCTTGGATAAGGAGCGAAATGTTTCCACTGAGAAAATAGAAATCCAGTTGACATGATTCAAGCTACAGACAATTCCACCTGGATGACTGAGAACCTTCATAGACAGGTGTCCTCTAAACTTGTTGGACTAGAAGAAACATATTGATTAGAGATGATATGACTTGGCAGCCAAAGTATCTGGGAGGTAACAGGTCAGGGAAAATGCTTTAGAGCCTAGCTCCTCGGCATATTGATTTTTTGTATGCTGTTGTTGATATTAGTGCTAGTAGTATGTGTTCAGTAATGTGTGTTCCCAACTGCAGCTTGAAAACAATATTATTTGAGCCATCTCCTTTGTGATATATGCCACAATCTAACTCTTCTCCAATTCTTTCATAACTCTTCCTTTTGTGAGGCATTTGCCATCATGGTCCTTAAATTTTGCTGCTGTATCTAGACTATCTAGCTTTCCTCCAGAGGTTCATTTCCTTTCCCCAGTCATTGTAATTGGGGTGAGCTTTCTGGTTTATTTTTTTATTTTTTTATATAAATTTTATTGAATTTTGAAATACATATTAAAAGTTAGAACAAGAAATAAAGAAGGAAATACAAAGTAAGAAAAAAGTAAAAGAAAAGTGAAGTCAAGAAAAATAATAAACAAAAGAAATATAGAAAATAGATGGCCTCCAATCTGTCTTTGGTCTTTAAGTACAATATTTGCTTTAAATGTTGGTCTTTCATACAATACACAGGAACTTTTCTTTGTCATGTACATTTCAATTTCTATAGTCCAATCTTCTGATCTTCATGTAGCTTTCATATTTCTAGCAATTCTCCAATAGTCCATCTGTAGTTTGCACTCCTTGAAGTAATATCAATTTAAATGTTCTTAACTGCATCAATTTCCATTTTTACATCCATATTTATATCCTTGATAGAATCCAATTAGTCTTAAAACATATATATAACAAGTAAAGGCCTTATTTTATATCAACAGTAATTTATATTTTATTTTAATTCTAATAAAATAAAATATATTCTATTCATACATATCCATAAAAATAACCCTAATTTAAACTTAGTCTATATTTAGACTATAATTATACCATATTCTACATCTTCCTACATATTTACCTATTTAACAAATTTTTATATCTACCTATTCCCCTAATACATAACCTAACAACAATTCTCAATAATATTCATACTAGTAATTATAAAAATAAGTCATCCTGTAATAGTATTAATTCTAATTCAAACTCAACATCCCATCCTTCATGTATCTCCCTAAAATTTTTTCTAGTTTTCATATACTCTGTAACATCAATTTATATTTATATCACTAATTTTATAACCTTTTATCTTACAATTAAAATATCACATTTTTATACATCCATACAGTTTCTCATATTAATTTTTAACATTTAATATTCCCAACAGTTATATTACTAGTTAGAACTTGATTTATTTAGTACATTTACAAACTCAATATCCAGTTAAAATCCATGGTTTCAATACCTTTGTATCCCACATAATGTTAAGTCTCCTATTCAAGTTATGCCAAAATCATAATATGTAGCCTGTTTTGTTCTGTGTTTCGTGTAAAATGTCAAAATGTTTCTCTTGACCTTTCCCCATATTTCACAATTTCTATCAAATTGCATGTTCAGTCTTTCTCCTTGCCTCAACTGCCACAATATGTTTACACCAAAATTATAATGTGTAGCCTGTTTTGTTATCTGTCTCATGTAAAGTGTAAGAATGTTTTTTTGAACCAATGTGTTTGAAATTTCTCTTTCTTGTTTCTTTTCTATCTCAAAATTTTTTTCTTCTGCTTCTATTTCTATCTTTTGTTCCTTTTGTTCCTGATATTGCAAAAATAAAATTTCCAGTGATTTCTTAATTTCTGAAAGAGCTTCACAAATCTCCACCTTAAGTTCTTGAATTGCTGTTAAAATTGCTGTTAAGAAAACCATTCTTCCCCACCCCCTCCTGGTTCTCAGGCTGCAGCAGTGGCCGTTCTAGCCAAAACAAGTAAATAGTCAGCTGATCTGTTCAAGTGGAAAATTACCGGCAGGGTCCATTAAATAAAAAGTTTTTTAAAATAAAGGAAGAAAAATTTCAATAATCAAAAATAAGCGAAAAGGCAGTATTTCAAACAGTTTATAAAAGGAGAAAGAGAAGATGAATTTCTACCATTATAAAAAGGAAAGAAAAATTAAAAAAAAACCAATTCAGTAGTTAATCCAGCAAAAGATATTCAAAAGATATTTAATATGAACTCTTATACTTCCAACTGAGACATAGTCCTCTGATAGGTTAGAAAGATAAAAAATAAAAAATGCAAGCATTACTATGCTTCAAACATAAAATCCGTTATATTTCCACCATAATTGTTATAGCAAAGAAAGTACAAAATTTGCCAACATTTTGTGCAAAGTCCAAAGATAGACCTTAGATGATAAAACAATCTAATCTAAAAATAAAATAAAATAAAGTGATCTAAAAGCCAGCTTCTAGCTCTAACTTACGATTCCCTGGAAGAGCTTGGATGTTTCTCAGGTCGTTTCACTGTCTCCAGCCCCCTGCTCTCTCCGTGGCAGAAAACTACAAAAAAAGCAGGAGGGGGCAATTCCAACGACCCCGTGAGTAATCTTCTGGTTCTCCCCTCTCCAGGGAGAAAACTTCAGTGGTCTTATAATTTCTATAGACCACCGCAAACAGGGAAAAGCTAGCCAGGTCTTCAGCACTCTGAAAATCTGACTTGTCGAGCTGCCAGCTGACTCAGAGTTTGAGCTTTCTGGTTTATTTATTTGAGCAAAGAATGATACATGATTGTAGCCCTTCCTGCAACATGCCCTTGGTCTTGTGATTGCTTTCATGTCAGGTTGTGACTGTTGAGAATGATGGGGGATGCATAATCTGGTCTGTTTTAGAGAACACTAGATTGGCAATTCTTGAAGTCCTCAAACTGGTTCCTTTCTATTGAGAATGGGGCAGGGGTTGCATACTATCTAAAGCAATGTTTCTCAAACATTTTTCAGTCATGGATCATAAAATGTGGGGAGCACTCAATTAAACCAACAACCCTCACCCTCCCTATATTTTTGTTGTTAAGGGAATGGGAGTTCAGGTAATTCAGAGTGTACGTTTATGCTGATAGCATGCATGATGCCTTCCCATCCCCTTCATTTTTTTAAAAGGCTGTTTTAAACTAAATTGTATACCAAAATGTTAATCCAAAATTAAGTATATATTTATCACCTGAGGTTTTTTTATGTGCTCCATGCCATATAGTAACAACAAGTAGTCAGTAATAACTTGCTGGTCAAGAATGTCCTTCAACAGAAACCTCTTTACTTTTGTATTAGATAGTCTAGTCATCTGGCTGATGGTAAACATGGCAGGTGGGTGCTGAGGTAGCGAATGGGCTTTGTGCAGGCAATGAACACAGGGGTGGCGGCTGAGATAGTGGCTGGTGAATGTGGGGAGGCTGTGGTGGACCACAGTTTGAGAATCATTGATTTAAAGACTCACATACTGGGTGCCCCCAATGCAGCGTCACCAGCTATTCTGACAGTTCATGAAAGTTTGTAGACATCTCTCAACAGAGGGGAATGCATTCTGCATTATACTGAGAGGAATGCATTAAGATGAAAACTGAAATAAAAAGACAGTGATTGGGAATATAACATGAGGAATTCTGAGTTTGTGTTGTGTTTAATGAGACTCCAGTGGCCTTTCTTCCTTCCAAAATTCCTACAAACACATCCAGAATTTTGCAAGGATGGGGTTGGGCAGCAGCTTGGAGTATTTCTAGGGGAAATGTAGCTGTTAGAGTATTTAACATGAAGTCGCTTCCTGTAGGTTTTGTTTTTTTGCTTTGCAAAGAAGGACTATTGGGCTTTTATACAGTACTATATTTGGATGTGATGTAATGTTTCTTCACTTCAGCCACAGAATTCCCTGAGTGTTCTTCTTTAAACATTTACTTGTGCCTCCTTATGCAAGAGAACAAATGCCTTGCTTCATTCTGAACTAGCTGACAAATTGTCTTAATCAAAAGCCATTACAGAGCACAATCACCACATGAAGCAGCTTTTATTGTCCTGACCCAGCTGTATTATCAAGCTACATGCTGGATTCTCCAAGTTCTTCTGCCTTCTTTAATATTCTTCTGCCAAGTTCTGTGTCCTTCAAAGTATCAGCAGGCCAGGAATTACATTGCTGGGTTAAAGCTGCTTGGTATAATTCTTGATGTTTTGCAAAAGATCTACCTACTAAAAGAAGGTGGTGTGACTGTTCTCTAATTATAGTTGATGAAGAGAACTAAATGATCACTAATCCTTGCAGAGAGAAGTGGAAGGGTCAAATGGGAAAGCTTTTGTAATTGCAATTCCCCAGAGAAAGCAATACGTTCTGAATGGCCAACCAAACATGTACAGTATATCTCTTATGACTTAATTGGTTTGAGTCTGTGTTCCTAAGTGAAAGAACCATTCTCCATCCTCTCAATAACTAATCTATCTTGATTGTGTTATTTTAAGATAAAAGTATAGCTCCTGAGAGATGGGCGGTGGCAAAATTTGATTAAATAAATAAATAAATAAAGATTAGGAGTATTTTATGTACAGATCTGTCACTGATTGGGATATTAAGCTGTAGGCTGGGTCAGCTTTGCTTGGTCCAAGCAGTTTAGGATACAAGAAGGGATATTGTGAAATACAGTAAAAAGGTAGGCACTTTCCTACTACATGTGTGCAGCAGAATTTGATCATGCATTATAGTGTACTTCAAGTAGTATGTCCATCCTGATCTAGCTTGCATAGCTCTTCACTGGTCATCTAATTTTAGACCCCAGGGGATAAAAGCTTATATTTAAGAGTCAAGACAGATAGCAGATGGTAGTAGCTGCAGACATTAGAAGCAGAGGCCTGCATTTCTTGTACTTTTTCTTTGGAAAATGAAGAATAGTCTTTTGTAGCATCAGTACTGCAATATCTCCTACCTAAAATTGTACAGCATAACCCTTCATCTCTGGAGATTTTCATTTTAATGAGGAAGATGATGGAAGTTGAAATTCTATCTCTCTCCCCTTCCTCTGCCCTCATCCCAGGAAGAAATAAATTCTGCAAAAATCTGTTTCTGGCTTCAAAGAAGCATGCATAAGATGGAGAAAGACGCTCAGATAGGCCCCCTCTTGTCCAAGGAGCTGGCATATCATGATATGCAGCCTCATCCTGGCTGCAAGCTGGGAACTAGGAGAAGAAAGGAAGCTCCAAGAGGAATTGGGTTAGTGCATGAATAGATGGGACATTGAAAAATGCTTTCTGTCACTATGCATCATCTTCCTCAGTATTTAAGGCATAGCTTTCCAAACTGTGTGTCGGGACACGTTAGCGTGTCGGCTGCAGTGTCTGGGTGTGTCGTGGCTGCTGCTGCCTCCTCCAAGCCCTGCCAGGATTCCACGCAGGTCCTAGTGCCTGCCTTGTGCCTGGCTGCCTCCAAACCTGCCCTGCCAGGATTCCACGCAGGTCCTATTGCCTGCCTTGTGCTTTGCTGCCTCCAAACCTGCTGTAATTCCGCACAGGTCCTAGTGCCGGCCTTGTGCCCTGCTGAAAGAGTGTGTCGCGAAATGATGCCCTGCTGTAAGAGTGTGTCGTGAAATTTAGCATGTCTAAAAAGTGTGTCACCAACATGAAAAGTTTGGAAAGCTCTGATTTAAGGTGTTGAGGATCTTTCCCAGGTTTCCACTGGGATGCCAGGAATTTCTTCTGGGGTCTTTTGGAGTTGAAGCATGTTTCCTGCCCCTGAGTAGGACCCCTCTCCAAAGATTGGGAAAGAACGATTGGGGTTCAGTGTTTAATTGAGTGGACAGATTTCCTTTCTGCTGATGTCATCCACTGCTGCCTTTGAGATATGCTGCCCATCTGTGATCTGTAGCTTATTAATATATTTGCTGCTACCACCTCTGTTTTGTTCTTGAGCAAGAAGGGAGGGAAAGCAGAGGATAGTGGAGACTTGAAAAGAAATTTGTGCACAGGGTTCTTTTTCCATTTAAAGGGTTCTAGGGAAACTCTACATCTGAACTTCTGCTGTAATAATATTCACACAAGTGTGTACACTAGCTGTCGGGGGGGGGGAAGCCATGGAGTCATTTGTGCATATCAATTAAATTAAATGCAGCACAAGTGCTAATTTATTGTATTGTATTTCATTTCATTTTTCTTCTGCTACTTTACTGTAATTCTGACAAGCTTATAAGGCAAGAACGTGCTATTATTTTACTTGTTTAGAGGTTGAGAAAATAAAAAGTTATGATTGGGGTGAGATGTATCTGGGACTTTTTGATTTATAGCTTGTGTGCTTCCAGGTGCAACTCCTCTCCCACCTCTGTATTTTGTGCAATTGCCCTGTCTTATTTCCCAAAATTTTACGAGGCATTAAAATGAGCCATCTTTCCTTGATGCTTCTATCATTTTCTTTCTTAAGAGGGGAAGGGTGGAATTGTGGACAAGTGTCATTGCTAATGGTATGAGCCTTCCATCCATTCAGAAGTGTCGTCAGTCTCTTAAACACTGTGTCACGATAGCACGCAAGTCCACTGTTAACAGATGACTCCTTCATTCTGAGGCACTGCTGAAATCATACTAAATATGCTAATCTGAAGTGAGTAGTTGCAGCAGATGATAGCTGTGCTAAGAGTCCCTTTTACTTGTCAAGTTCCTTGGAGGTTTCTAAAATGCTTCCTTTCCTTGTCTGCTTCCCCCCCCCCCCCCACATCCAGCCTTGGGCAGCTTCTCTGGCTGTAGCATCTGTGCGTCATTTGGGGAGTCCCCATGCTTGGCTACTGTCCAAGCTGGCACAATGTCCTTGCTTCCAGCTCTTGTTGGGTTTCTTCCTTCCCATTTCAAAGGTTCCGTCTTTGAGCTAAGCAGAGAAGAGGCGGGAGGGGTTGTGAGTGCTTGCTCCGAGTCCTCAGCAGCCTGTTTCTCTGGCTGAGGGAGAGCATTTCCTTTTTCATTATTGTAGCAATTGTCTCTAAGGTTGATGACTGTTGTCTGAACCATCATCTGAGGGACACCTACTCAGGCAAGGAACCAGATCAAACACCTCAACACAGCAAATACTCAGGGGGGCACTTTTCTTATACACATTTGGAGTACAATTTTCAACAGGCTGTGAAAAGCCAGATGTGGCCCTTGAGATATTAAAAGGCACACACCCCTGTGCTAAGCCCAGAGCAAACCACCTTGTGGCCTGGTTCTCATATTGTGATAAATCATGTTTTTAATTATGGTATCATCCATGCTATGAACCACGGTGGCTGGTTCACGCAATGTGCTAAGCTGAAGCCAAACAAACCACATTTTGGCTTAGCACAGTCAAAGGCTTCCAGCCTAGTCAGGGTCTTAGGACCTTGCCCAACTCGTACCTAACCATGATGCAAATGTTCTGTCATGGGCCTTTATAGATTTCACAGGTTTTAATACAGGACACGGCACATCAAACGGGATTTTTTTTCTGTTTTATTAATACAACAAATAATATAAAGCAAAACAGGTTTCTACTTTTGCTTTCAGCCAACATTCCTTTGCAAGAGTAACAGGCAACTAGATAAGCTGAAAGTCTTCTCTCTGCTGTTTCCACCTGCCTGATTGATAAGCAACAGGGGAAAAGACAAGGGTGATGTATCAACCCAGAGTTCTCACTCAAGGCACAAATGACCAGGCTCAAATTATCCTACTTCAGACACATTATGCGAAGACCTAGCTCCCTGGAGAAAGCTCTAATGCTGGGAAGGGTGGAAGGAAAGAAAAGAAGAGGATGACCAACAGCAAGGTGATAGACTCAGTTACAGTAGCAATGAGTGCGCTGTTGGAAGACCTGAAGGACCAGGTTAGGGACAGATCATCATGGAGAAGATCTATCTATGTAGTTGCTAAGAGTTGACTTGATGGCACTTAATCAATTAATCAGAGGCATGAGTTGTTTTCAGTTGGTAAGGCATTGTAAAATAAAGCATTATTTATTAAATGTGTGAAGTTTTTTGTGTCTGGTCAAGTCTATTCCCATCAGTATAGTTTTTTGTTGACTCAAGAGTGGGTGGATTGCACTTTAATTAAGCAGTGGGGAAAGGCCCTTAGTATGATGTGTGAATCCAGATTGTCTTCCTGTGTCTGCAGTCCTGCCCCTTTGGATGTTCTGTCTTGGGCATCAAGGTTCAGTAGTAATACCTTTTGCATGCTAAATCCTTCTCTGACTTTAGGGCCAGTTATTACTTGGTTACTCCCCCTCCCTTCCCTATGATGAAAACTCCCCCTCTCTCTCCACCCTCCCCACTTCAAGTTACAATGAGTTTCTATAGGTGGCCCCATCATGTGATTTCAAGCAACACTTATTCCTCATCTTCCACTGCAAAGGCTGCAGAAGAGAAAGTTCCTTTGCTACCTGAGTGCTGCAATGTGAATGGATATTGTGTCTCCTCACAGCCAGCTCTGAAGGCTGCAGTTTATATAGCTCTTACAAGTTGCGCTACAGGTAGTCCTCGCTTAATGACCACAATTGGGCCCGGAATTTTGGTTGCTACATGGTCATTAAGCGAATCCGACCCAATTTTACGACCTTTTTTGTGGCAGCCGTTAAGCAAATCACCATGGTTGTTAAGCAAATCACACAGTTCCCCATTGATTTTGCTTGCCAGAAGCCAGGAAAGAAAGTTGAAAAGGGCGATCACATGACCACGGGACACTGTGATGGTCATAAATGTGAACCGGTTGCCAAGCGACCAAATCATGATCATGTGACTGTGGGGACGCTGCGACGGTCATAAGTGTGAGGACCAGTTGCAAGTCGGTTTTTCCAGCACCGTCGTAAATCCAAACTGCAACTAAATGAATGGTTGTTAAGTGAGGACTATATGTATTCTGAAAGATCCCCAAAGGAGCCACCTATGTTGGCCTGTTGCTTTCTCTCTCTCTCACACACATACACACAAACAACACATATACATGGGCCTTTTTCTCTTTTGCTTTTTTGATAAATAGGATTAAGCTGAAATCTGGGAAAGCTCAGTGGAAGTGCGCATAACATGAATTGGAGCTCCTGTGTGCTCACTTATCTTAATATAATAACACTGAACTCTCCTTCACCCTTCAGCCTGAATCAAGGGAATTAGAATAAAGGCAGCTGAAAGCAGGTTGCTATTATATTAAAGAGCTCTGAACTTACAATAAAAATTCGAGATACTAGGTGGACGTGTTAGTCAACTAGGCCAGGGGTCGGCAAACTTTTTTTGCTGGGAGCCATTTTGACATGCTCGTGCACATTTTGAAGTGCTCGAGAGCCAGGGGGTGGGGTTTGTGGGCGGGGGCCAATCGCGTGGAAGGGGGCGGGTTTTGCGGGCAGGAGCCAATCGCGTGGAAGGGGGTGGTTTTTGCGGGCGGGAGCCAATCTCGTGGAAGGGGGCGGGGTTTGCGGGCGGGAGCCAATCGCGTGGAAGGGGGCGGGGGGCTCACGGAGGGAGGGGGTGCAGCCAGCGGCTCCGCACAGCCAGCGGCTCCGCGAACCCGGCCCGGCCACCCCACCGGGAGTGGCGGAGAAACAGCTGCCACCCTCCGCTCCCCAGAATATCGTGGGGCAAAGGGAAACCTGCCCGGAGGGGTCATCAGGAGCACAGGATCCGGCCCCAGCCCAGCCCGGCCCACAGCTTCGGCGCCCTCCCCTCGCCATCGCGAAAGTCCCAGGCGATGGCGGGGGCATGTTTGACCTGCTCGTGCAGCACGGGGCGGCCACCCCCGGAGACTCCGCGGCCCCCTGGCTGCAGCTCTTCCACCGCCTCTCCTCCTCTCTGGCAGCCGGGGGGCTGCGGAGTCTCCGGGGGCGGCCGCCCCGTGCTGCACGAGCAGGTTGAACATGTCCCCGCCGTCACCTGGGACTTTCGCGATGGCGAGGGGAGGGCGCCGAAGCTGCGGGCCGGGCTGGGCTGGGGCCGGATCCTGTGCTCCTGATGACCCCTCTGGGCAGGTTTCCCTTTGTTGTGGGGCAAACCTTCACCCTGCGCCGCCCTGCCGCTCACGTCCCGGGCGGGCAAGGCAGGGAGAGAAGAGACGGAGGGGCTCCCTCTCGGGCCTCTGCGCCCCTTCAGGCCCGTCTCTGCGAGGCCCGGCGCGGCAGGGAGGCGCTGCTGGCCTACCCGGAGGGCCTCCCGCAGCCGCTTCTCCAAGGCGAGTTGCAGAGCGCGCGCTGCGCCCACGGGAACGCCTGGTCCCTCCGCTCCCTCCAGCTCCGCCAGCAGCGCTGCCCTCCCCATCCTGCCGCCCGGCAAACCTCCGCCGGCTCCGTCCCCCCGCCGCCACCGCCCCAGCCAGGCCCCCTGCGCCGCCCTTCCACTCGCGTCCCGGGACGCGGCGCTGTCGGAGACAGCGCAGGAGCGGCTGCAGGGGCAACGTGTGTGCGTGAGAGTCAGCTCCGGGGGTTGCGGGGAGGGGGAGGCTGTGTTTCCCCCCTTTGGGTTGCAAACGGCCTTGCATGCGGGCCTGATCCATGTTGCTGCCATCATTTTAAAAAACAAATGGCACTTGTGGGGGGGGGAAGGCATCTTGTATTAATTTTAGGGGGGGAAAGAAGGCAAAGGCGAGAGAGCAATAGGCGCATGGAAGTTTTGAAGAGAGAGTGACCAATTCTTGAACGCGAAAGGTCCACGTTGGAAGATGGAGATCCACAGGAGTGGTTGTCAAGACAGGAATTCAGACCTAGAAATCCTATGTTGGGCTCGGGGCCAGCGAGGAGGAGGGAGAAGGAAGAGGAGACAGAAGGGGAAACGGAGAAGGAATTTTTAGGAAAAGGGAAAAGAGAGAAACGCGGAAATGCGGCCCAGGACGCGGCGCGTGAGAGTCAGCTCCGGGGGTTGCGGGGAGGGGGAGGCTGTGTTTCCCCCCTTTGGGTTGCAAACGGCCTTGCATGTAAGGCCGTTTGCAACCCAAAGGGGGGAAACACAGCCTCCCCCTCCCCGCAACCCCCGGAGCTGACTCTCACGCACACACGTTGCCCCTGCAGCCGCTCCTGCGCCACGTTTCAAAAAAAAAAAAGCGTTTTGGCTTTGATCAGGCCCGCATGCAAGGCCGTTTGCAACCCAAAGGGGGGAAACACAGCCTCCCCCTCCCCGAAACCCCCGGAGCTGACTCTCACGCACACACGTTGCCCCTGCAGCTGCTCCTGCGCCGTGTTTAAAAAAAAAAAAAAGTGTTTTGGCTTTGATCAGGCCCGCATGCAAGGCCATTTGCAACCCAAAGGGGGGAAACACAGCCTCCCCCTCCCCGAAACCCCCGGAGCTGACTCTCACGCACACACGTTGCCCCTGCAGCCACTCCTGTGCCGCCTCCGACAGCGCCGCGTCCTGGGCCAGCAGCGCCTCCCTGCCGCGCCGGGCCTCGCTCAGTGCGAGAGCCAGGGGACGGGGTTTGCGGGCGGGGGCCAATCGCGTGGAAGGGGCGGGGGTGAGTTCAGCTGCGGAAGAGCCACACTCAAGGGGCCAAAGAGCCGCATCTGGCTCGCGAGCCGCCATTTCCGACCCTTGAACTAGGCCATTCAAACCATTCTCGTGCTTCAGTTTTCTTTCTTTTCCCCAGCTGTCCTTTACTATTCTTAGTTTTCCTTGAGCTGATTAGTTCTGCAAGATTTTTGCCTCCTAATTTTTAAAGAATCTGTACAGTATCTCCGCAAACTATGCAAGAAATAATATTCTTATTTCTCAGTGGTTCTGTTTAGGCTCCGTTTGTCACAGTACTGATAATCTGGGGATCTGCAGATGATCAGATGGATTCAAAAGCAAAAGTGTGGATGTGCACTTAGCATCTATCTTCAACTTCTTAAGCTTAATGTGTCTTTCCAGGATTTGCACAGCAGGTATGGAGTGCAGCCACACAGTCCTGGGAAACGTCACAGCTGCTTTAAGGATTTTCTGACAAGTGCTATGTGAGCACTCCGGAGCATTTTCAAGCACCTTTTTGTCTTTCATCCAAAGCACTACCCAGATGCTGAAAGACCTAGGATTCAAGTTTCCAAGTTCAAATCCAGTATCTCTTTCTCTTGCCCTTACATACAGATTGAGAGTCATTTGTCTCTCATTGGGAGAAGCACTTGGCACTTGGACATTGTTACTGTAACAGGACAATCTGGTCTCAGGCTCTGTACTTCTGACCTTGTTAGCTCTTGCTCTCATACCACCACCACCTCTATTTTCTTCTTCTCATCCTCCTTATGTGTCAGGAATGTCTCCCCCTCTTTCCTCCCCCCCCCAGGTATGGGGAAGTGGAAGGGCCTGTTTCCCTCCTTATTTCCATCTGTGTTGTCATTTGGGGCTGACAAGGCCCCTTCTCCTTTCCCCTTTCACCCAAAGGAATCAGGATGGGAGGATGAATGTCCATTTCCTCATGATGAAGGCAGCAAATGGCGAGGGGGAGGCTTTGCTATATCTTGGCTACTCTTCCCAGTCCAGGACACTCACCTTCAGCTTTGGGCCAGGGTGGGACCCATCCAATAAAATATGGGAGCCAAAGTAATCTAAGACAGGTACATCAAAGGGTCATTTCTTCAGTTTAGGATACAAGTTGTGTTGATTGAGTCATTGTAACACAGTTTGAACCAGTTCAGGGAGGATATTGGATCCTCAGACTAGATCAGAATGTCATCTAAGTACAGTATCAAATACTGTACTTGTCCAACATGTTATGAAAAATGAGATTTATAAAGCACACGAAGACTAATAGTGCATTAGTGAATCCATAACTCTTTACTGTGTATCCAGCTCTTCCATAACAAGTTCAAAGGCAGTTAAATATTCATGTCCCTGCTATTCAAATATAATGAACAATGCAAGAATTAAGACATTATTTTAGACAGAGTAATTAATTCTCAGATATGGGATTGTGTTGCAAAAATATGTACTTGGGGAACCAGATTTATAGGACAGACACAGAATCGACGGGTGGTCATGTCTCCTTCCCAAACACACCAACAGAATCTGAATATTTGGCTGGTAAAATGGGGGGAAGTTCCTGCTCTGATGTAATGAATGAGAGTGGAGGTTTGAGGCCCCACAGATGGTGAGATTTAAATGCCTAGGAATTAAAATAAATGCTGTTCTGGTCACAATAAATATGTGGGTTCAGAGCCTAAAACTAACCTTTACCCCAAAATATTGAAAAGTGTAATAGAGCAGACAATATAATTGCAAGATTTTTTTGATGGTCATAGATGTTGAGTAGAAGTGGTTTTGTGCATTCAGAGATGGGGCTAGCATGCAAATGTTGACCATCAGTGGTTTCAGTCTTCATAGAATGTTTGACAAGCTGAGTAAAGGTAAACGTTCCCCCACACAGTCGTGTCCGACTCTAGGGGCCGGTGCTCATCTCTGTTTGTTAGCCGAAGAGCCAGCGTTGTCCGAAGACGCTTCCGTGGTCATGTGGCCGGCATGACGCGCGTGGAACGCTGTTACCTTCCCACCGAAGTGGTACCTATTCATCTACTTGCATTTGCATGCTTTCGAATTGCTAGGTTGGCAAGAGCTGGGGCTAGTGCGGGAGCTCACTCCGTCACACGGGGCTAGGGACTCGAACCTCCGAACTTGTGACCTTCCGATCGACAAGCCTGGTGTCTTAACCGCTGAGCCATCGCGCCCCCTAACAAGCTGAGTGGGTAAGATATATTTACATGTGGTACCTGAGATCCACTAGGGCATGTATTGCCAGGCCAATCTGAGTTTGAATAAATGGAGGAAGAACAAAACGTCAGTGTGAATAATCTGAGTTGCATTTAATTTCTGGATGTTCCCACCTTTGAGCCCTCTCACTTTGGGACAGACCTGCTCGAATGGCTATAATTGCTGATACTGTTATTTCAGCTGGATCTTGAGCTCGGGGAGGTATTGGCCCACTTGCTTCATTGCCTGGATTAGGCTCATTGTCTGGATTAACTGACTGGTCCTGATGCAACATGACTTAGTTCTGATACTGGATCACAGGGTGGGCAATTTGATCCACAGCCAATGGAGTTGCAAGAGTGTCAGAAGCCATGGCCTGGATTTAAGAAGCTTGAAATAATTTCTCATACTGTAAATGTGGAAGTAGAAGTAGCTAGTTTTGCTGTCAGACTCCTCCCAGACCACAGTCATGTGGCCGGCATGACGCACGTGGAACGCTGTTACCTACCCACTGAAGTGGTACCTATTAATCTACTTGCATTTGCATGCTTTCGAATTGCTAGGTTGGCAAGAGCTGGGGCTAGTTCGGGAGCTCACTCCGTCACGTGAGGCTAGGGATTTGAACCTCCGAACTTGCGATCTTCCGATTGACAAGCCTGGCATCTTACTCGCTGAGCCACCACGCCCCCAAATCCATAGTTACTATAAAATATACATTCTTTACACATCCAACATTTCACCTAAAAGAACTTATTTAAGCATTCAAGAATCCAATAGCCTGGGGGACAAAGCTGTTTCCCAATCTGGCTGTTCTACATCGGATACAGCGGAACCTCTTCCCAGAGGGTAACAAAGAAAACAAACCATGATGAGGATGGGAGGCATCACTGATGATCTTTCGAGCTCTGGACAAACAGCGTGCATGTGCTAAATCTTGGATGAGAGGCAGAGATATCCCAATTATCTTTTCTGCTGCCCCTACCACTCTCTGCACAGACTTTCTATCTGAGGCCCTACAGCCTCCAAACCAGATGGAAATACAGCTTGTAAGTACACTCTCTATAGTGCCTCTGTAGAAAGTAAGGAGAATGGAAGATGGGAGATGTACTTTCTTCATCCGATGCAAAAAGTGCAAACGTTGCTGTGCTCGCTTTACCAAAAATGTGGTATTAAGGGACCAGGTCAGACTATTTGTTAACTGCATATAAATAAAGTATCTGAGCTGGAATATTCCTAGAGTAAAATCCCCCTCCCCCCAATATATTTAGTCTAGTGTTTCTCATGTGACTGATAGTTGAGGCATACTGAATTAAATTTACTTTTTTCCCTTACATTTCCTTAGGCATCCCAAAAAGTTTATTATTAAATGTGAAAGAATTATCTGGCTACAGAAACCCGGCTCTAACTCAGGAGCTGAACTCCCATTTTCAAGGCAAAAGGTCCAGACTCTCAGGTTAGTCTATGGCCTCTCCATAGAATGATAAAGCCGTTTATTTGAAAATCTGGAAAGGCATGGCTTGATCAGTGCTGCAGCCAATCTTGAGTTAGACGATCCATTAATCTGACTCAGTATATGCCACGTTTCTGTGCTCCATCTGTTCTGTTTCTGCATGAGTCACTGTTTTAGTTGTGTCTTCTGATTGGAAGGAGGCAGATACCAAGCAGTGACTCATGCAGATATGCAACAGGCAGCCTGTACCAGGGCTAATAATTTTATTCCATCCAAATGGAGTATAGCTGCAGTCTTGAATCTACAGACTGCTGGGATGTAGCAAAGACCACAATCAGCAAAGTCTGACTGGAAAAAGGCAAAGAGCAGCAAACTAAGCAGGAAGTCTGTGCTGGCTGAGTTGTAGATGGACACCAGAATGGGAAAGGCTAAAATAGGTAATTTCCTGTAGAGATGGATACAAATGGTTACTAGGAGGACTTGAATGAGATATGATAGAATGTCTCTTTTGTTGCAGAGTTTAGGTAATTGGTTCTGAACCAATTAAGGACGAGTGTTCTGTCCTAGAAAGTGATGCAACAAAAAGTCAATAGGGGATCTATCCTACCTTTGGCTGGACAGCCTATCAGCTTTGGATCCCAAAGCCATTTTACCACTAAATGGTACACATTCTGCAAGAAAATATTTTGAAGTTGCAAAATAGCATTTTACACAGTGGTCTACTTCTCACACATAGAAATGAGGTAGGAAATTGTTGGAAATATGGGGTTTCAACCAAGCCTGTCTCACACGAACACAAGGGAGGGGCGGCTCTGCTGCAACCTAGCTTTGCTGCTTTGTGTGGGAGGGGCTTGAATCCTGGTTTCCTGTTTCCTCTTTCTCTTTTCTCCATGGGCCTGCACGAGGCAGGAGGGAATCCTCTCTCCTCCTCGTTGCTTTTCTTACTTCCATTCAGGTTGTCTACATTTAGAAGCATGTAAAGGTAAAGGTAAAGGTTCCCCCCGCACATTTGTGCAGTCGTGTCCGACTCTAGGGGCCGGTGCTCATCTCCGTTTGTTAGCCGAAGAGCCAGCGTTGTCCGAAGATGCTTCCACGGTCATGTGGCCTGCATGACGCACACGGAATGCTGTTACCTACCCACCGAAGTGGTACCTATTCATCTACTTGCATTTGCATGCTTTCGAATTGCTAGGTTGGCAAGAGCTGGGGCTAGTGCGGGAGCTCACTCCATCACATGGGACTAGGAATTTGAACCTCTGAACTTGCGATCTTCTGATCGACAAGCCTGGCATCTTACCTGCTGAGCCACCACGCTCCTTTTTTAGAAGCATGTAGGCTTCGTCAGAACTTCTTGCTCACACGCATAGGACCGTTTCTACAATGAAACTGCTTTGTATCAAGATCTACAATAAATGTAAGCTATCTTTGTTTCTCTTTTACACCAACTAATGTGTGGAGAGGGTTTATTTTACTCTGAAGTTAATTAAGCCTTTGTGCAAGCTGCCGGATACTTTCCACTCTGCTAAATCTAGATAAATGCTACGTGGGATTTTCTGTTACTAGCATTTCAGAACCCCTACAGAAATGATGTTTATACATATTGAGGGATGGCCTATGCAAGAGATCCTTTTCTCTCAGAATTGTAGTGCTTTGTTTGCTTGTAATTTAAAATGTCACATGCTTTGAGAAAAACTGCAGTGGCGTGTGGGTGCATGTGCATCACTAAAAACCCTCCAGCAACTTGATCAAGTAAAAAAAATGATGAAATAGACTCTAAAAGACTAAAGCTCTGCTAAAGAAACAGCATCAGCTCGACGGCCTTGGATTCTTCTCCTTCATTATCCGGCAAGACTTATTGCCCAGAAATTAAGAAGAGCTATTTGCATCTTTCACCTTTAAGACAAGTTCTACGCCATATGAATATTACAAATCACATCTCTCTCTTAAATAAATTCAGGAGAAAGGGAAATTATCGTTATTCAAAAATCTTACATAATCAATCTGTAGCACTTCCAGATTAGAGATTTGTATGATGTGCAGCTCCTCTAAACAGAACAAACCAAATACAAAAATAGTACATAGAATTCCTCTCCCTGGTATGATATCTTTAATTATTGTTTTTATCTATATGGAAATATATGGCATGTGAATGCATAAGAAGACTGCATTAATCCGGTCACCCAGTTTGACAGTGTGTGCAGACATACTGTAGTTTTATCACTTTATCTGTTCTTTGTGAGAACTAAGACTAAAATAGCAAAAAGCATTTCAGCAATATTATTTCAAATTATATAAAGGACAAGACATTTCTTTGGAGAAAACAGATGAATACTTAAAGAAACAAAATCTACCGAGTATTACAGAGGAACAGAAACAGGTTATGAATGGACCTATAACAATAAGGGAATTTTGGGAAGCTATAAAAAAGATTAAAACAGGAAAGGTGCCTGGACCAGATGGATTACCAGGATCTTATTATAAGTGTTTTGAGGATGAACTTTCACAACCTTTACAAAATACGATGAACTCTATTTTACAGAGAAGAAAGATGGCAGAGAGCTGGAAAGAGGCTAATATAGCATTAATACCTCTAGAGGGACAAGATTTGACCTTAACAAGAAACTATCGGCCAATATTGAATAATGAATATAAGTTGTTTACAATGATTTTGGCTGGAGTGGCTGAAAATAATTTTGCAAGAATTTATACATGAGGATCAATGTGGATTTTTACCTAAAAGACACTTATAGGACAATATTAGAAAAGTGTTGGGCATTTTGGAATACTTGGAGCAACATAATGAAAAACAAGCTCCATTTTCTTAGATGCAGAGAAGGCCTTTGACAACTTGAACTGGGCCTTCCTGTTTAAAGTTTTGGAAAATATGAACTGGAGAGAATTTTATTAAATGGGTAAGATCAATTTAATACATCACAGAAAGCACAAATATTTGTTAATGGAGATCTAACAAAACCTTGTGAGATACAAAAAGGAACAAGACAGGGATGCCTGCTGTCTCCTCTCTTGTTTATTTTAGTTCTTGAAATATTGAATAGAGATATAAGACAAGATGAGAAAATTGCGGGAGTAAAGATTAAAAAAGAAACCTATAAGTTAAGGGCATTTGCAGATACTTGGTGTCGGTTTTGGAGGATCTTTAAAGGGAATTGAAACATGATTAATGGGAAAATTAAAATAATTTGGTACAATAGCAGGTTTTAGGATTAACAAACTGAAGACAAAGATGTTACAAAAAACATGAAAATAGAGAATCAAACAGAATTGATGAAGAAAACAGGTTTTAAGATTGAGAAGAAAGTAAAATATCTGGGTATCACCATGACTAATATGAATTGTATGTTCTTTCAAAATAATTATGTTAAGACATGGAATGAAGACATGTAATGATGGGAGAAATTACAATTGTTGTTGGAGAGTATTTCTGTGATAAAAATGAATGTTTTGCCTAGAACGATGTTTTTGTTTCAGACAATGCCAATTTTGACATTAGATATATCTAAGTTTGTATGGCAAGGGAAAAAACCACGAGTTAAATATAAGGTATTACAAAATGCAAAGGAAAAATGAGGATTGGGTTTACCTGATTTGAAATTGTATTTTGCAGCTTGCTGTTTGGTTTGGATGAAAGAGTGGGTGTTGCTGAGAAATAGAAGACTTTTAGAGTTAGACGGACATGACCTGAGATTTGGGTGGCATGGATATTTGTGGTACAATAAAGTCAAGGTTAATGTGGATTTTAAAAATCATTATATTGGACGTGCCATATTGAGAATATGGAGGTAGTTCAAATCTATGTTGGAAATGTGAACCACAAGAAGGGTCATTTTATCATGCTTGGTGGATGTGCAAAAAAGCTAGAAGATTTTGGGTTCAAATGCATACACTGATTCAGAGGATTTTAAAGATTAATATATACTGTATATAAGAACTTTTCCTCTTGGGACTGATGGATAAACAGTTGGAAAAAAGTCATTAAACTTTGTTTTTATATATAACCACAGCGAGATTATTGTATGCACAAAGATGAAAAGATTGGCAATACCCACAATGGAGGAATGGTTGGTGAAGATGATAGAACTTGCTGAGATGGCCAAATTGACATGTTTGATTAGAGAAAAGACAATATCTATGTTTATTGCTGACTAGAAGCCCATTATTGACTTTTTTATTTGTGTTTTGATGATTAGACAGGATAGATTATAGAAAAAAGAGTTATGTTGTAACCATAGAGTAAGAGGGAAATCTACGATTGTACTTGTAACTGCTGTAAAGAAGATTGGAAGCCACTTCTTTATATCTTTTTTTTCTATTTTTCTTCTACCTTTTTTCTTTTCTTTTCTTTTCTTTTCGAACTTTAGCGTTCTCTTTTATTTCTTCCTTTTTCTTTTTTTCTTCTTACTGTGATGATCCTGAGCTAGCAAGGATCCTCACACAAACCACATTGGAATCGAAAGAAATTTTTATTGCAGTTTGTGACCCATAACACTTTAAAGATTCAAGTGGCTACATTTCTCAAAGTTACAGCTTAAGTACATTCTTTCCCCACCCCTTTTCCCATTGAGTGCCGTGCCGGCTGCAGCCTCCTCTCGTCTCGCACCTTATTCACCCTGAGCCCCCTGTCCAGTGTGTGTGGTGCTGAATCCACATCACTGCCTCCCTCCTGCACGTCTGCCAGTGCTTTCTGGCTGACGTCACGAATGGCTCCATGGCAGGGGCCGATTGTGACATTCTGCCCCCCCGAAGATTAACCCCTCCCTTGTTTTGGTTTTCCCGGGTATTTGTTGTGAAAGTTCTTTACTAATTGGGGTGCTTTTACATCGCGGCTGTAAACCCACTTGCTTTGTGATTTGGGAAATGGTTTCCATTACACCAGGTATTGCAGTTTTCCTTTATACAATCTAGAATCTAATATTTCCTGTACCTCGAAGTGACATTCACCATCTATCATTATTGGAGTCGGCACCTTTTGCTGTGGGTGCCAGTGTTCTGATTCTTTAGCTGGTTTCAGTAGGCTGCAGTGAAATACAGGGTGGATTTTCTCAAGGTTCTTTGGTAATTGCAGTCGCACTGCCACCTTGTTAATTACTTTGGTGATTGGGAAGGGCCCTATGAACTTCGGACCTAGCTTTTTGGAAGGTTGTGAGGACTTTAAGAACTTTGTGGATAAATATACATTATCCCCCACATTTAGTTTCCGTTCCGGGGCCCTCTTGCAATCAGTGTAACCTTTGTAAGTTTCCTTTGCGTGTGCTAGTGCTCTCTGTATTGCTGGCCATCCCTCAGCTATATATTTCGCCCATTTGTCAAGCGGGACTGTGATTTCATTAGGCTTAGGTAAATCTGGAAATGCTACGAAATCCTGACCGTTTACTCTCTTGAATGGTGTGAATCCAGTACTTTGATGTACCGAGTTGTTGAAAGCTACCTCTGCAAATGGTAGCAGGTCTACCCAATTGTCTTGTTGGTAATTAACATAACATCTAAGGTATTGTTCTAGTACTTGGTTGGATTATTCACAACCTCTGTTCATGGCTGGGTGGTGACTGAAACTCAGACCTTGCTCTACCCCCATAAGTTTTAAAAAAGCTTTCCAAAATTTTGACGTGAACTGGACTCCTCAGTCACTTATCACTCACTCAGGTGCCCCGTGCAGCCAGTATACATGCTGTACAAACAATTTGGCCAGTTGCCCCGCCGTTGGGATACTGGTGCAGGGTACGAAGTGAGCCTGCTTGGAGAATGGATATTTGGTCCATGACCACCCAAATCACTGTCTTCTTATGACTCTCCGGTAAATCTACTATAAAATTCATGGATATTTGCTTCCATGGGTGCGTGGGATTGGCTACTTTTTGTAATAGCCCTCTAGGTTTTCTCCACACACGTCTTGCCATGGCGCATGTCGGGCAGCTGGCCACATAGCTTTCTACATCCTTGCGAAGGGTGGGCCACCAAAATTGCCTCCTTAGGAGGTGCATGGTTTTCAAAAAACTGAAATGGCCGACTGATTTTGCATCGTGGCACCTTTTAAAAATCTTCTCCCTAATGGAGTCTGGGATGTATAGCCTGTCTCCCTGCCACCAAAATCCTTCCTTTTCTATAAGGTTGCCTTTGTTGGCTTGTAGCCAGTCATTGGCTTTCAGCGCTTCACTCAACTCCCTCCTCACCCCCTCTACTGCTTCTAAATTGGGCTTTTTCCCTTGGCCTCTAGATATTGCCGCTCCCCCTTTCTGCTTGGTGGGGATGATTGAGTTTGTCACCTCCTCTCTCTGGCTATTGTGTTTCGGCAGCTGAGACAATGCATCTGCCAGGAAGTTTTTTCTCCCCAGTAAATACTTTAATGTGAAATCAAATCAGCTGAAGAATTGAGTCCATCTAACCTGTTTGGGGTTCAGGTCCTTGGAGTTCATAGTGCTTCCAAATTTTTATGATCAGTCCACACTTCGAATGGGTGTTTTGCTCCTTCTAGTAAATGCCTCTAAGTTTCTAATGCTGATCTGACAGCATATGCTTATTTTTCCCAGAGTGCCACCTGCGCTCTGTGTCATTGAATTTGTGGGAAAGATAAGCGCAGGGCCATAATTTCCCTTCCTCATCCTTTTGTAATAATACCCCCCCCCGGTTGCCATTTCTGATGCGTCAACTTGTACGATTAGGGATTTGTCAGAATCTGGGTGTTTTAGTATAGGCTCTGATGTGAACAATGCTGTGAGGTTCCGTCCACTTACCTGGCAACCGGCAAACTTGCCGGACTCCGAACTGGAAGAGGAGCCAATCACAAGAGGCAGCAGTCTCGGCGCGAAATTGACTGGGGACCCGGAAACGCTGATTGGCCGAGGCTCTGATAAAAATACGCCTCCGCCAATCAGCGCGCACCAAAGGAGAGCAGAAAGGCGGGCTGAGCAACGTGAAGCCCGATTGGCCCCTGCTCTCCCAAGGCACGAAAAAAGAAATTAAAAGCCGGTGCAACTTACCTCAGCTGCCGGAGACAACCGATCCTCCTCACGATCTGGACCCGTGCCTTCGACTGATCCGCCCACCACGCACACCAACCAAACCGAACCTGTCCAAGAGCTTCGCGACAACGGAAGCCCCGCAAGCCGCCTGATAGCCGCGGAGGAGACCGAGCGAAGGGAAAGTTTTACAGACCTGTTGCCGCCGTGCACTGAGCCTTCTTCTGCTGCCACGCCTTGTTCCAGCGAGCTTCCGTGTCCAGGGCGTCTTCCGGAGCACTCCTTGTTCCCTGAGGAAAAAGCCGTCACCGGGGTAAGCGCTGCCGCCTTGCCTGTTTCCGCCCCGACTGCCCACGCCACAGATTCTCCGCAGCTTCCCAAACCTGAGTCAACCGAAGCCGGCCAGCAGTGGGTTGCTTTTGTCGGGCCCCGGTCGTCCCATCTAGCCACCAGCCACAATCCTCAACTTAACCCAGCTGGCGCCGGACATCAGTGGGCTGCTTTCCTTGGGCCCAGTTCTGCTTATACCGAAGTCAGCCAAGATCCTCAGCTGGTTCAAGCCAACACCGGTAACCAGTGGGCTGCTTTTGTTGGGCCCCGATCTACCTCAAGTTCCACCTGCCAAGCTAACGAGACGCCCACTGTCACCTTGCCTGTTATCTCCAGATCCATTGTGGTTCCTGTAACCCCTCTGGTCCTTCCTGCCCGGCCAGTGGAGTCCACTGTACCCGTTGTTATCCAGCCTGTAGAAGAAGAAGAGGACTGTGTAAACTGGGCTGCTTGTGTAACTGTATAAATAAAGTTAATTTCAGTAACGCTTCCGTGTCAGTCTTAGTCGGACCAGGACAAATGCCTTTAAATGCTCAAATGCCTCCTGACACTCTGCTGTCCATTTTATGGGTGTGCTAGGTTTTGTTGCTCTCCCCGACTCTCCCTTACCTTTGGTCTTGAGTAAATCAGTGAGGGGCATTGTCACTTGCGCGAAATGTGGTATAAATTGGCAATAGAAATTCACTAACCCTAGAAAACTTTGGAGTTGTTTTCTAGTCTTGAGGGGCTCCCACGTTACTATGTCCCAAACTTTTCCCGGGTCCATGCCAATCCCCTTTCCTGAAATTCTGTAACCTAGATAGTCTAACTGTTCCCTGTGAAATTCGCACTTTGAAAGTTTGGCATACAATTGATTTTTTTTCAGGCGTTTCAAGACCTCCCTCACTAACTCCATGTGTTCTTCAATTGTCTCTGTGAATATGAAAATATCAAGATACACAAGTACCCTTCTGTACAATAAATCATGTAAATTTCATTAATTAATTGCATGAATACTCCAGCTCCACCTTTTAGCACAAACGGCATTACCAAAAGTTCAAAACACCCTAATTGGCAATTGAATGCTGTTTTCCATTCATGCAAATTGCATTCAGTCCTTGATAGTCTGTGCACATTCTTAAGGATCCATCTTTCTTTGTTCTGAATAGCACTGGTGCTGCCATTGGGGAGGTGGCTAGGCGGATGAATCCGTGCTCTAAATTTTTGTCCACAAACTCCTGCAGTGCCTCCAATTCCTTGGGAGTCAATGGGTACAGTCTCGGTTTGGGCAATGTCGCCCTGGGTTCTAATTCAATCGCACAGTCAGTCTTTCGGTGGAGGGGAAGCTGATTTGATTCCTCCTCCCCAAACACTTCACTCAAATCTCTGTATTGTTCAGGGATATCCTCAGTTTCTGTCTCCCCCCTCCACGCCTCTTCCCTGATATCCGAGGCTGCCCCTACCAGTTCGTGGTTTGTTGACTGTCCCGGGGGCTGGGTTCCCTCACCCTTCTCATTTCCAAATTTCAAGCTGCTTTTCACCCAGTCAATTTGGGGATTCCAAGCTCATAACCACGCTAACCCCAAAACTACTGGTGGGTCTGAGACAGGAGCCACTATAAAGCGCAACACCTCTCCATGGTCCCCTATTTTCATGTGGGCTGGCTCGGTGTAATGCTTAGCAGGCCCACCCTTCATTTCAGACCCATCAAGTTGTACAAAGCCAATTCGTTGTTTTAAGTTCTCTGTCTTTAACCCCAATTTTGTTACATTGTTGAGGTGCATGAGATTTCAAGTACACCCCAAATCTAGCAATCCGGTGAGTTCCAGACTGCCCCTCCCCTTGGCTGCTTTTACCTATAACTTTACCAGCATTGCTGGGCAGTCCCCACTCACCATCCAGTTTGCATGCCTTTCGTGCTCAGCCTGCTCATCGGCGCTCATTGTTGAGGTGCATGAGATTTCAAGTACACCCCAAATCTAGCAATCTGGTGAGTTCCAGACTGCCCCTCCCCTTGGCTGCTTTTACCTATAACTTTACCAGCATTGCTGGGCAGTCCCCACTCACCATCCAGTTTGCATGCCTTTCGTGCTCAGCCTGCTCATCGGCGCTCAGAACAAGCTGTTGTCATTTCCTGCCTGTTTGCATTCCTCCTCAGACGAGCTCCCTTCCTCCCATAAGGGACCATGGGGTTTTCCCCCTTTTGCCACCTCTGTGGGTGCCTTGATTTTTGCAGATGGATTTTTTGAGCTGCCACCCCCTTTCTTGCTTCCTCTGGGTGCTGCATTCTGTGGGCATTCAGCGATCCAGTGTCCCTCCCCACCGCATTTGAAGGAGAGCCTCTTTCTTATCTGACGTTCCTTCTCCTCCCACAACTTACGAGCTCCGCGGTTCTTGGACTGGGGGTTTTGCCCTGTTGCACGCTTGCTCCTCGCCTCATCCCATTGTTGCTCTTTGACTTGTGCCTGCAAATTCTCTATTTCTCTGGCCTAACAAATCCATTCTCTCACCATCTTTGGGTTGCCTCGCATTAAGGATCATTGCAGGATTTCTGCTTGCAAGCCCCTCTGGAAACACTACACCTTCAGAGACTCCGGCCAGTCTGATAGCCTTCTAGCCAGTTTCCTGAACTCCTGTGAGTATGCGGAAACTGACCTGTCTCCTTGCTTGATGCTCTGTAGGTTTGCCTCAGCTTTCAAATTTAGCAAAGGGTCTTCAAATCTTTCCCTTAACAAGCTCATAAATTCGTCAAAGTTCCTCGGTTCTAGAGCTTGCGCATCATGGAGCCCCACTAACCAATCCGCTGCCTTCCCCTCTAGGCAGGAGGACACAGTTTATTTTGGTTTCTTCAGAGGAAAAAGAACCCCCGTGCTCCCTCATAAAACCCCTCACTAGGGTCAGGAAGCAGGCTAACGTTTTTGGGTCACCAACGAACTTTGTTTTTAGTTCCCTGGTTCCGATGTGGCCGTCGGTGCTGTGTGCTTGGCTCGCTTCCCTTACAGAAGCTCTTGGGAAGGGGTGGTCATTGGGAGCTCTTCCCGCCACCTGCTGTCCCCCTCCCATCCCCAAACTTCCAGGGCTGTCACCCATTGCCAGTTGTGTGCTCGTTCCTGTTCTGGCCACTGCTGGCGATTCTAGTCTCCACAGCACTCTTTCCAGCATTCCCTGCAGACGATCCATTTGATGTTCTCACAACACATGGACAGACTTAACCATACTTTCAAATGGGAAACTGTGAGCTTCTTAAACCGAGCCAAGTCGAAAAACCCTAGAGAATTCCTGGAAGCTTGGCACTCAGACAAAGCAGCCATCAATAGACACACAGAGGTAAACAACATTTACATACCATTCATAAGAGACAATAGAAAAGCCATAAGACCAGAACACCTCCTTGCCAGCAATCATCACCCAGATATGCAAAGATTAACACCAGGATTAGCACCAGAGGAACAATCAAACAGCACAATATACCCTAATCAAGGAACTATTAACTCAGTCAATCAACCAAGTAGCAAACAACAGCCCAATCAAGGAACTACTAAGGAGAGAACAACACCCCCACCAACACAGGCAGGACAAGCCATGGTATATAAACAGAGAGCAAGTCCCACTCCCTTTTCGCACTGCAGATGTTGCCTAGCCTGGTAATGAAACATCTGCAAGAAAACAACAAGGCTCAGAGAGCACCAAGGACTCCATAGTTCAACCCTGAGCTACAAATATTCTCTTCAATTGGTACATACTAGGGATATATAACAGGGCAGTAACCTGAACCCCTCGCCTCTCTCCTTAAATTTTCTGTTTCTAATCAAACCTTTGAGCATTCAGTTCAAAGAGCTATGGATGCAAGCACTTTTGACTGACTTATTTATAAGCTCCTGTGACTAGGCATCTATTGTTACCTATGCAGAAAAGTTACATTTGGGACTTAAATATACCTCCCAATCTCTAAGAGATGCTTGAGTCCCCAGATCACAGTCATCTATACAGGTAGTCTTTGCTTAACAACCATTCATTTAGTGACGGTTTGGACTTATGACGGTATGGAAAAAAAGACTTGCAACCGCTCCTCAGACGTATGACCGTTACAGCGTCCCTGCAGTCACGTGATCACGATATGGGCACTTGGCAACCGGTTCGCATTTCAGACCGTCCCATGGTCACATGATCGCCATTTTCAACCTTCCCGGCTGGCTTCTGACAAGCAAAATCAGTGGGGAACTGATTTGCTTAATGACCACGTGGTTCGCTTAACACCTGTGGTGATTCGCTTAATGACCACCTCAAAAAAGGTGGTAAAATTTGGTCAGATTTGCTTAATGACAGCTTCACTTAGCAACCAAAATGCCGGTCCCAATTGTGGTCGTTAAATGAGGAGTATCTGTAATTATACTGTATCAGTGGAAACAGGTTTCTGGCTAGTTTGGCTTAGCTTTTTGGAGCCCTCTGGTAATTTTTGATGCTGGGACAAGAAGCTAAATGTTGAAAGGCATGTCAAGTTGCGCCTAACAACCTAACCCCCGGGAAGAGCCTGCCAACGCAAATCCCCCCCCACCTTTCTGCATTCAACACCCACCTCAAGCAAAGCAGCTGTGAAAAGCTCTGTGAAAAGCCCTGTGTGGGATTTACAATGCCTGCGAGGTGGAAAGAGCATGTAGGAGCAAGAGATAATCCAGGGCTGCGAGAAGCAGAAAATTATGGTTGAACAGCAAATAATGGGAACCTCGTTTTGAGAACTGAGTCTATAGAAAAGTAGTCATGGATGCTTAAAAGGCATTGCTTCATGCTTTGGAAATGTTATGTGAAAAGGTGCTTGGTGGAGAATTTACACATTTCAGAAAATTTCAACTTTCATTCTTACTTTTACAGAGGGATTTGAAGAGCATCGGTTTCAGGAGTCTGAGGAGCTTTTACATATTTATCATACCCTTGTAATCAGTGGGAAGGAAGTTTTTTGCTTCTGGCCCAGGGCTGATGCAGTAAGCTCTACCATAAGTGGGATAGGATCATGACATACAGCTTCATTCTGTTTTAAACATCCAGTGGAGTTACTCTATCACAGAGCTTTCCAAACTGTGTGTCGCGACACAAAAGTGTGTCGCCACACACAGCGTGGTGTGTCGCCACACCACCTGGAAGCGGCGGCGCGCGCGTGCACGGCGGCCGCCATGCGCGCGCGCTGCTGCACGCCCCCCGCGCCGCCGCATGCCCCTCCTGCGCGCCACCGTGCACGTGCACGCCGCCGCACTCCCTCCCCGCCACCGCCGTGCGCGCGCGCCACCGCACGCCCCCCCGCGCCGCCGGCATGCGCACGCGTGTTGCCGCCGGCGCCGCCGGGTGTGTCGCCAGCAGCGGCACTTTGGAAAGCCCTGCTCTATCACATGACAAATATACTAGGATATTTTAAGTAGTGCTGATCCAGCAGGACTGCTGCTAAATCCTAGACCCTTTACAACCCTTGAATCCTGTTGACTGATGTTTGTGCAGCTCTACTTTGTTTCCAGGTGCTTCTCTGACTTGGTCTAGGCCAGGGGTCCCCAACCTGTGGGCCGCGGCCTGTTAGGAAGTCGGCCACATAGCAGGTGAGCGGTGGTGGTCCGCATGATTGGCTCCCGCCTGCAAACCCCGCCCCCGTCCATGCAATTGGCTCCTGTCTGCAAACCCCGCCCCCCATCTGCACGATTGGCTCCTGCCTGCAAACCCCACCCCCTGTCAACGTGATTGGCTCCCACCTGCAAACCCTGCCCCCCGGTCTATGCAATTGGCTCCCGCCTGCAAACCCCGCCCCCGTCCATGCAATTGGCTCCTGCCTGCAAACCCCACCCCCTGTCAACGTGATTGGCTCCCACCTGCAAACCCTGCCCCCCGGTCTACGCAATTGGCTCCCGCCTGCAAACCCCGCCCCCTGGTCCATGCGATTGGCTCCTGTCTGCAAACCCCGCCCCCCCCGGTCCGTGGAAAAATTGTCTTCCACGACCGGTACCTGGTGCCAAAAAGGTTGGGTACCCCTGGTCTAGGCTGTTTCATTACCATATTTCTTCTAGTGCTGTGTGCTTAAGGTTGTAGGTGTTCCATCTAACTATTTGGTAAAGCATGTTTATATGTATTTCCTTGGAACATTGTACTTGTCCACTGCTTTTTTCTGAGCAACTGGACCTATAAAATATTGCTACGTAGGATCTTGGACACATTTGGCTGCTTATCCTTGTTAGTCTATCTACCCTTCCTTCATGTTTTTTGTTATTTATTGATTTTTAAATATATACTCTACTTTTTATTTATAACAGTAAAATGCAGAATTTAAAATAATAAAATTGATGCATTTAAAATAAAAAACTAAAGTTTATGCCTTCCATATCTATATACTAATGCTCACAGTATGGGAAATAAACAAGAGAAATTTGATTTCTTATTATACAATGGCAAATATGATTTAATAAGTGTAACAGAAAATCAGTGGGATGATTTCTACCATTGGAGTATAGACATTAAGGCATAGCTTTCCAAACTGTGTGTTGCGACACATTAGTGTGTTGTGACAAAACCCGGAAGTGCTGATGGCGCGTCGCCGCCGCCCCTGTAGTGGTGGCGCACCATCAGCACTTCCGGGTTTTAGCGCGAAACACGCCACCGCCGCTGCCACTGCCGTCGTGCACGCCACTGTCGCCAACGGCGGGGCTTTGGAAAGCACTGCATTAAGGAATACAATTTGTTCAAAAGGATCAGAAGCAATAAAAAGCGAAGCTGCACTGTATGTTAAAAATATCCACACCTGCTCAGAATTTCAAGTGAATGAACTCCAAGTAAATGAATGTGGTATATGGTAGACAGTATCTGGATTAAAATAAGCAGAGGAATAAATAGGCATGAAACCTCGGGCCAGTCACTCTCTCTCAGGCCAACCCACCTCACAGGGTTGTTGTTGTGGGGAAAATAGGAGGAGGAAGGAGTATTAGGTATGTTCGCCGCCTTGAGTTATTTATAAAAATAATAAAGGGATAGAAAATAAATGATAAATAAATAAATAAATAAATAAATAAATAAATAAATAAATGCAATACTGTTGTTGGTGTCTTCCCCGCAAATGAAAACACCTGGATAATGTTTTTCAAAAGCAAACTGCAGGTCTTTCAAAGTGGCATAAAATAGTAGCGATGGAGGAATTTAATTGCCCTGACATACATTGGGAGATAAATTCTGCAAGCACAGTCCTTTTGGGAAGTTCCCAACTTGTGCATTGCTGACAACTCTCTCCTTCAGAGGGTAGAGGCAAACATAAGATAGGCTTGACTTAATCCCCCCTTCCCTCCACTGTTCCTTGGCTCCAGTGTTCCTCCTTTTGTTACTTTCCCACCCAGTAAAAAAATAAAGGAAACAGAATACAGTAGCTGCAGTAGAGGAGTCCAAGGCAAATTCCTAGAAAACTCATTTCAGTCTTTAAGAACTCTTGATTTATAGAGCAGGGAGATCTGATATTTATGAGTCAAGTTGCCCCACATATTAAATAATAAACATAGTAATAAAAAACTAAGTGAGGTAGAGTTTCCTAATATTCTAAAATGCATCCCATGGAATATTGTGGGGTGAGATAATAAATTTGTGGATCAAGTGTTTCTGCTCTTCTACAATGTTATAATGTGATTGTTTTCCAAGAGCCTGGCTTGCAGAAGGAAAGTAGCAAATTTTGGCAGGCATCTTGACTTTACATAACATGCCACTAAAGTGCATGAAATGGGTTGAGTGAAAGTAGAGTTGATAGAACTAGTAGCACTATATAAGGATATGGTTATGGCTGAAGTAGATCAGTTCATTATGATAATGAGGTTGATGACAAATAATAAGGTGAGTAGGTCTGTCTGTCTGTCTACATATACATACATACATGCTTCCCCCTGGTAAGGTAATTAACTGCAATACCTTGAAGCAGAGTCTGAAGTCTACAGTAGTCAAGTGCAGATTTAATAATTTGTGGGGACCTAAATGTTCCAATTAGATTATGTATAGAGCTTCCTGTGTGGAGGGGATAATATTATAGAGGACATTTTCCAATTTGGACACAACTCACAAGTCCTGATTCTAAATGAGGGGCAGTCTCGAACTATTGGTATATCTACAGTATACAGATCAAAAACAAAGATGGCAAGGACCTAACAGAAGCAGAAGAGATCAAGAAAAGGTGGCAAGAATATACGGAAGATCTGTATAGGAAGGATAATAATATTGGAGATAGCTTTGACGGTGTGGTCAGTGAGTTAGAGCCAGACATCCTGAAGAGTGAGGTTGAATGGGCCTTAAGAAGCATTGCTAATAACAAGGCAGCAGGAGACAACGGTATCCCAGCTGAACTGTTTAAAATCTTGCAAGATGATGCTGTCAAGGTGATGCATGCCATATGCCAGCAAATTTGGAAAACACAAGAATGGCCATCAGATTGGAAAAAGTCAACTTATATCCCCATACCAAAAAAGGGAAGCACTAAAGAATGTTCAAACTATCGAACAGTGGCACTTATTTCACATGCCAGTAAGGTAATGCTCAAGAGTCTGCAAGGTAGACTCCAGCAATTCATGGAGCGAGAATTGCCAGATGTACAAGCTGGGTTTAGAAAAGGCGGAGGAACTAGAGACTAAATTGCCAATATCCGCTGGATAATGGAGAAAGCCAGGGAGTTTCAGGAAAACATCTATTTCTGTTTTATTGACTATTCTAAAGCCTTTGACTGTGTGAATCATTTATTTATTTATTTATTTATTTATTTATTTATTTATTTATTATTTAAATTTATCCCCGCCCATCTCCCGGAATACGGGACTCTGGGCGGTTTACAAGATAACATAGTTAAAAACTATACATAAAAACTACAAACCGTATAAAATAATTATAAATTATGAATCCAGATGTATGAGATATTCGATTAAAGAAGGACAGGGAACTCAAGGGATTATCCATCTCCATGATGAACTATCCCTTCCTCCATCCCATGCCAGGCGGCAGAACCAGGTCTTCAGCTCTTTCCTAAAGGTCGGGAGGGAGGAGATCTGTCTTAACTCTGGGGGTAAGCTGTTCCATAACGTGGGCACAGTCACAGAGAAGGCCCGCCTCCTAGACCCCATCAGGTGACATTCTCTAATTGATGGGGTACGTAGCAGGGCCTCTCTGGATGACCGGGTGGGGCGGGTTGATAACATGGGGATAAGACGGTCCCTCAGGTATTCTGGTCCCATGCCATGCAGGGCTTTAAAGGTGATAACCAACACCTTGAATTGTACCCGGAAGCAAACTGGCACCCAATGCAGCTCGCGGAGCAACGGTGTTACATGTGCAGATCTTGAAGCACCCAATACTGCTCGCGCAGCCACATTCTGCACCAGCTGAAGCTTCCGGATAGTCTTCAAGGGTAGCCCCATGTAGAGCGCATTGCAATAATCTACATGGGAGATGACGAGAGCATGAGTGACTGTACGGAGGGAATCATAACAAATTGTGGCAAGTTGTTGGTGGTATGGGGATACCAAGTCATCTTGTCTGCCTCCTGAGGAATCTGTATAACGACCAAGTAGCAACAGTAAGAACAGACCACGGAACAATGGACTGGTTTAAGATTGGGAAAGGAGTATGGCAGGGTTGTGTACTCTCACCCTACCTGTTCAACCTGTATGCAGAACACATCATACAACGTGCTGGGCTTGATGAATCCAAGGCTGGAGTTAAAATCACTGGAAGAAACATTAACAATCTCAGATATGCAGATGATACCAGACTGCTCACTTGAGGGAATGATATTAAAGGCAAAACAAGTACTTTGGCTACATAATGAGAAGACAGGATACCCTGGAGAAGATGCTGATGCTGGGGAAAGTGGAAGGCAAAAGGAAGAGGGGCCAACCAAGGACAAGATGGATGGATGATATTCTGGAGGTGACGGACTCAACCTTGGGGGAGATGGGGGTGGCGACGGCCGACAGAAAGCTCTGGCGTGGGCTGGTCCATGAAGTCACGAAGAGTCGGAAGCGACTGAACGAATAACAATGTGTTGGGACCATGACAATGATTGGGAAAAGCAAATACCAAGATATTTTAAAAAGCCATGAAGAAACTATTTATGTTTTCTTTGCCTCTTTGCAAATGCCACTATCTTGGTTTTAGAGTAGTGAATTTCAACTGACTGAGGTCTACAGAATTTGCTCAACGTTTTAAAGAGTCTGCGCCAGCCAATAATTGTAATTAAAAGAAATGTCCCATCTTCTGCATATAAAAGAACAGAAATCTGGGAAAGATTTGAAAAAAAGACCCCTAACTATAACATTTATATCAGGTGTGTCCAACCCGCGGCCCATGGGCCGCATGCGGCCTGAACAGCTAGTAATGCGGCCCCCAAAAATCATAAACTTTTAACATTATTTTGAGATTTTTTTCGTGACTCTATCGCGTGGTGCTCGATCGCAGACTGCATAGGTAGAAAGAACGGAATGCTGTGTAGGGGAGGGGGCAGTGCAGTGCTAACGCCGCCGCCACCTGCTACACACATCAGCTTATGGCGACTTGGCGTTATATATAATATTTCAACCTACCTACACGTGTTCTGTGATGACAGGTGTTTATTATTATTATTATTATAAGTCCTCTTATTTGATTATTAAACTTTGCTTTGTTTATTTGCCTACCTAACAACTTACAATGGGCTTGTTGTGTTATTTCTTTAAAAAAATATTTATTCCAGCATGGCTTCAACATCGTTTCAACAGAAAACAGCCCAAAAAAGAAAAGAAAAAAAAAAGAAAAATTGTGGATGAAGGAAGAGTATTCAACGAAAAATGGACAGATGAGTACTTTTTTGTCGAGACAAATACTAAGGCACTATGCTTAATTTGTAGGAAAAATGTGTTTCAGTTTTTGAAGTTTTCAAAGACTACAGTTTTCAAAGACTACAATTTGAAAAGGCATTATACGGAAAAACATGCTGCCAAATTCAAAGCATATCAATTAATTTGTCGTAAAGACAAATTAGCGGAACTGGAAAAAAAGTGTCATCTCAACAATTTTTTTTTAAAGTCACAGCTCAAAAGTACTCTATTATAAAAGCTAGTTATTTGGTAGCAAATCTGATTGCAAAAAAATCAAAACCATTTACTGATGGTGAGTTTATTAAGCAATGTACAGTATGGAAAGCATGACAGACATAATTTGTCCTGATAAAAAAAGAAATTTTTCTAAAATCAGTTTGTCTCACCAGACTATAACCAGGCGAATTGAAGAAATAGGAAAATCTATTGAAAGAGGTTTGAAGTACTCTTAGTAAAGCTGCTAATTTCAAATTTTATGCTTTGGCGATGGATGAAAGTACTGATGCTACAGATACGGCTCAACTTGCCATTTTTATTAGAGGTATTGATAACGAATATAATGTCACTGAAGAAATGGCTTCTTTGGTGCCAAGAGAAGAGAAGAGAAGAGAAGAGAAGAGAAGAGAAGAGAAGAGAAGAGAAGAGAAGAGAAGAGAAGAGAAGAGAAGAGAAGAGAAGAGAATAATAACTTTATTGTCATCCCACTATACACTATACACCAAGTGCACAATAGAATGAAATTTCGTTGCAGTTGGCTCACAATTTCAATCAAACAATATAATACTAATACTAATACTAATACTAATACTAATACTAATACTAATACTAATACTAATACTAAAACATAGTTACTATAAAATATACATTTTTTAGCTCACAATTTCAGTCAAACACTAAAATACTAATAAAAAAATCAATAATTACTATAAAATATACATTCTTTACACATCCAACATTTCACCTAAAAGAACTTATTTAAGCATTCAAGAATCCAATAGCCTGGGGGACAAAGCTGTTTCCCAATCTGGCTGTTCTACATCGGATACAGCGGAACCTCTTCCCAGAGGGTAACAAAGAAAACAAACCATGATGAGGATGGGAGGCATCACTGATGATCTTTCGAGCTCTGGACAAACAGCGTGCATGTGCTAAACCTTGGATGAGAGGCAGAGATATCCCAATTATCTTTTCTGCTGCCCTTACCACTCTCTGCACAGACTTTCTATCTGAGGCACTACAGCCTCCAAACCAGATGGAAATACAGCTTGTAAGTACACTCTCTATAGTGCCTCTGTAGAAAGTAAGGAGAATGGAAGATGGGAGATGTACTTTCTTCATCCGACGCAAAAAGTGCAAACGTTGCTGTGCTCGCTTTACCAAAAACGTGGTATTA
The DNA here is from genome assembly GCA_023362775.1 of Charina bottae. NCBI lineage: Eukaryota > Metazoa > Chordata > Lepidosauria > Squamata > Charinaidae > Charina > Charina bottae. The sequence goes on along the minus strand of JALMGJ010000021.1, from coordinate 10,315,826 downwards.
AGGGACCAGGTCAGACTATTTGTTAACTGCACCCCCAGGAATCTGATGCTACTGACTGACTCCACAGCTATGTTATTGATAAAAAGTGGAGTGTGACTACACTGGTTCTTCCTGAACTAATTAATTCTTCATGAACTAATTAAAAGACACAACTAAATCTCTTGATTTGTATGAAGCAGTAAAATGACATTAAAGCGATTTTCTTTAACCATTGTCAACATATCTGGTATATCTACTGATGGTGCCCTGGCGATGGTTGGTAAAAGTGAGGGACTTACAAAATTGATACAAGGCGATGCAAGTGCCGCTGGCAACTCACGCTTGATGAAGTACCACTGCATTCTACATCAAGAAAATTTATGTGCAAAAGCTTTAAAAATGGATAATGTCATGCAAATTGTCATCAAAGCAGTGGATTTCATAAGGGCCAAGGGATTGAATCATCACCAATTCCAGGAGTTCCATAAAAGTATGGATGCTGATTATGGGGACATCATTTACTTTTCTGAAATAAGGTGGCTAAGTTGGGCTAAAATGCTAAAAAGATTTTATGATTTGCGAAATGAAATCAAGTTGTTTATGGAATCAAAAAGAAAATTTGTGCCAGAACTTGAAGATGAAAAATGGCTCACAGATTTAGCATTTTTGCTGCATTTGACTGCTCATTTAAATGAGTTAAACATGCGTCTTCAGGGTAAAAACCAACTTATCACTGCAATGTTTCAAACCATAACAGCGTTTGAAATGAAACTTAAAGTATGGCAAGCTCAAGTTATGGAAAATAATTTTATACATTTTAATACGTTGGCTAAACACAGTCCTGTGAACAGCGAGAAATATGCAGCCTTGCTTTTCAGTTTGATACAGGAATTTGAGAACAGGTTTCAAGATTTCCAGAAAAATCATCAATATTTTGGTATATTTTCGACTCCATTTTCAGTCATAACTACATTACCTCTGAATTTTCAAATGGAATGCATAGAGTTGCAATCAGACATTCAACTCAAAGAAAAATTTGATCATGTCTCTCTACTGGACTTTTATAAGACCTGTCTTCCCAGAGAAAAATATCCCTCGCTTCACAATCACGCCTTATTCATGACATCGCTTTTTGGCAGCACGTACATTTGTGAGCAACTATTTTCAAGGATGAAGCACACGAAGAACAAAATTAGAATTAAAATTTCTGACGAGCACCTTGAGAACTCACTGAGAATTGCAACCACTTTCATCGAACCAGACATTGATGCATTCGTTTCACAAAAACAAGGTCAAATATCCCACTAGTTTTATGCTGCCCTCTTTTTTTTAATTTTATAATAAAAATATTAAAAAATAAATGAAGTTTTATTACTTATATACATTAACTATATTATACACTTTTTGTGTGGCCCAAGACTATTCCTCGTCACTCAATGTGGCCCAGGGAAGCCAAAAGGTTGGACATCCATGATTTATATAGTAGCAAAACAAAAATGTGCACCAAGATGCATCTTTGTTGCAATTTTTTTCTGTTAATCCTGCAGCTTAATCTACCTTCACTTGCATAAATGTACCATTGTAAAGACTGTATATCAGAGCCATAAACCTTATCTACACAGCTAAAGTTATCTCTCAGTATAATGTATCTCTTTTCACCAAATCAAATGTTTGGGACACATCAATACATGCCACCACCTTTAAGACCAATTCCAAATAAAATCCTGCAATATAAAGCATTGATCCAACTCTTCCTAAATTCAGCTTGTTCAGGATGCACTACTTAATTGACCTTTTTCCAATCCAAAAATGCTGCAAGGAGATATCTTGCAGCCAATTGGCAAATGGTCTTAATTAAACTAATAGGCCAATAATCAGCTTGGTTTTATTTACCCCTTTTTGTACATAAGGATCAACACACAATTAGCTACCCTTGAGGGATCCATCCCATGGAACTGATATACTGTAGTTAAACAAAACTGCTAACCATGGAGTCCACCACACCAAGAAAGGTTGAAATATTTCTGGAGGCAGCCCATCTACTTCAGGGGCTTTGGCTCCTGATTATCTTTTGTACCTCCTCGGGGTGACCGGCAGCCAGCGGACACAGATATCAATAAGTCATCTCTTTTCTCTTGTTTTTGGCCAGTTTCCACCTGATCTACAAACACATATCAGAAGCGGGTCACCAAAGTAATGGGAACAATCTGTGCTTCAATTCGTACTCTTATTCCATTAGGTCCTAGAATTTGTTTTCACTGCAATTAAATTTATTTATTTATTTATTTATTTATTTATTTATTCATTTATTCATTCATTCATTCATTCATTCATTCATTCGATTTATCACCGCCCAACTCCCCCAAGAGGGAGTCTGGGTGGTTTTTTTAATCCAGCTCAACTCCAACTCTGCTCATAAAGAGAGTGCAAACTCACGCATTTTGTTCCTTATCAATTTTTTTAATAAGAATTTTATTAAGTTTCAAGCAAAGATAAAAGTTACAGAAAAACAAAAAACTACAAAGAAAAAAAGAAAAAACTAAAAAAAAGTGTGGAAACACAAGAGAAAATCTTTCAAAATTACAAAAAGAGGTGACTTCCGACTTTTAACAGCAGGGATATACAACCATTTTCCATAAACAATCCCTTATTCAATATTAAACAAAAATCACATTATTTCTATAAATCATTCCATTGGCACATTATAAAAATCACTAAATACAGTTGTTTCCTCTCTCTCTCTCTCTCTCTATATATATATATATATATATATATATATATATATATATATATATCTCCTAATCAACTTCCCCCCCAAAGATAACATTTATTTATTTCCTTCCTACTACTACTCTATACATTCCTGTCTACTATAATAAAGATCAAACTAAAAAACATATAAATTGTCTGCCACTGTACTTGATAATACAACAATTTTAATAATCTTAATCATATTAAACCCAAAACCAGACATTTATTATTTTTTATTATACCTTAATAATCTTAATCCAAATCATTAAAGATAAATGAAACCAGACAAACCCTAAAAGCAATCCAGATAAATATTCTTAAACCCTTATCCCACTTCAAAATAAACCAGAGCATTTACATATCCACACAATGCGCACAGAGCTTTCCTTATCAAATTGTTATAGTGATACATTTTGACCACTGTGGCCAGCACTTTGTGTTCAAAATTGGGTACTTTTGCTCTTGAAGCTCTGGCAATCTGTCTCCTGGCATTTCTCCATACTTGAACAAACCAAGAGACCCTTTACAACCTAGCTGGTTGCCCCTTAACCATTTTACACAAATTTCAGGACCCTGGTAAGCAATAACAGCAGAGCTTTCCAAACTGATCATAATCAGCGCTTCCGGGTTTTCCCGCAGCGACACACCAACTGCAGCGTGCAAAACCCGAAAGCGGCAGCAGCGCTTCCGGGGTTTTGCGCGCTGCCGCAAGGACGGCACTTCCGGGTTTTCCCGCGGCGACACACCAACGCCGGTTGGTGTGTCGCCGCGGGAAAAACTTTGGAAAGCCCTGAATAACAGTGTCTCTCCATTACTGCACATCTGATCTGAATTCATCCTGCTCTGCCTCTGCAATCTTGTCAGACCGTTTCAGATGTCTTTGTCCCACTCTGGAATTCTTCCAAATATATTTCCCCATGAAATAGGTTCCAGGAATACATACTGAAATGGAGAACTAGAACCAACTGGTCTTTGCTTTATCTGTTACATTAATATGCTGAAATGTTGGCACCAGGCTAAGAAATGTGATACCAATCGAAGAGAAATGTGAATATATAATCCAGCATACACACTTCTCTATGATTTAGGAAGGTGAAAACAAAATAGATTGGTCCTGTTTGCTCCCCTGTGGTCCTATCAGCCTAAATCTGTATACTGCTTTTGTTGTTTATTATTTGTTCTTTATGCGGACCTTTGTTGTCAGTGTGATGTCTCTGCTCTTAACTATTTTATCAAGATTTGTATTGCTCTCCTCCCAAGAAGTAGACGTCTTCTGATTTCCTGGCTGCAGTCAGTGTCTGCAGTAATTTTTGCGCCTAGAAATACAAAGTCTGTCACTGCCTCCACTTTTTCTCCCTCTATTTGCCAGTCATCAATCAAGCTGGTTGCCATAATTTTGGTTTTTTTGAGGTTTAACTGCAACCCAGCTTTTGCACTTTCTTATTTCACCTTCGTCATAAGGCTCCTCAGCTCTTCCTCGCTTTCAGCCATCAAAGTGGTATCATCTGCATATCCGAGATTGTTAATGTTTCTTCCAGCGATGTTAACTCCAGCCTTGGATTCATCAAGTCCAGCAAGTCTCATGATGTGTTCTGCATACAGGTTGAATAGGTAGGGTGAGAGTATACAGCTCTGCCGTACTCCTTCCCCAATCTTAAACCAGTCCGTTGTTCCGTGGTCTGTTCTTACCGTTGCTACTTGGTCGTTATACAGATTCCTCATGCCAAAATGGCAGCCGTGAAATTCATGTAAGCATGTTGCTTCTTCTTCTCAAAGGTGGCAAGCTGGTACCACCAACAATTAAGATTTTTAAAGGGAAAGTAGTACTTCAGTTGGGATATTTATAAATCTAATAATTTTTTGCTCTGTCCCCAACATTCCTGCTGCTGTTCTGAGTATAGAAGTGGGACAAAGATCAGCACAGTGATAAAAGCTCGTTTTATTATAAAAGGCTGCTTAGTATGCCAGTGTTTTAATTGGCAAAACAGTGTTTTAAGGAGCAACATTTGGAAGGTAGTTCAACTCAGTTCTGGCTCAAGTATTTCAGACAATGCTTGATACTGTTGGAATATGTGTAGCAACTGGACTGTAAGGAGAAACATAGGGATTAGATGGTCCTGGTGGACTCATTCCAGGACTGGTGTTCAATATATCACACATGGTTTTATAACTGGTTCTGTGTGGTGAAACTATATAATTGAATGTTCCCACACTTGCAGTCCTTGATAAGTTCCCCACTGAGACAGACTCTGTTGTCAGTATATTTGGAGGGAGATGTATGGGGATCCCAGCAGCAAAGTACTTGTGAACACCTCAAGAAGAAAAATTGATTTATTGCATGTTGTACTGTAAATTATATTTGGCTCCTAGATTTATATCTATCCACTGGTTTATATCTATCCACTGCTACAGAGTTGCTGTTGGGTCTCACATAATGAAATTCTTTGCTTCTAGCTGGCAGTTCTGATCTTTATGTAATACAGCAAGTTGCATTATATGAAGTAGCAGCAAGGAAGTAAGAAATAAAGAATGGGCAGCTATGGCAATAGATTGTGCAGAAGTTGAGTAGTGTTAATTCCGTGCAAAATCTGTGTTAATGGGCAGATAATGGTGGAATAAGCAGACCTTGATGGGCTGACCTTGTATATGGTTGTTTTTATGATTGCTAAGGCATTTGGGAATTGCTAAAACATAAGGTTGCAAAAAAGTATTATTAAAGTACAAAATAAAGTTTTGGTATAAAAGTAATCATTAAGTTTTTGTAACTTATTGCTAAAGCCCTTTTGTCTACCTCTTTTCCTGTATACTCATGCATTAGATCTTATTTTATCCTTGTGGTAGTATTAGTTTAATCCTATCATTTAGTATATATAGTCTTGCTCAAACCTACTGTCGTCTTCTTCTAAATTGTAGCTATAAAGTTCTTACATCTTATATTTATAAACGATACTGCTGCATCTATACATTATACTTATATTTCTATATTATTATCCTAATGTTATATCCTTCTCCCTTAAACCCCCATTTGGCCTTAAAGTTACTTGCCTGCAACAAGACCTGTGTGGGCATTTTCTTTTGCCATGGCCTATTCTTCCACTAAAAAAAAAAAAAGAAGAGGAATAGGATGACCAGCAGCAAGGTAGATGAACTCAGTTACAGTGGCAATGATTGCACTGTTGGGAGACTTGAAAGATCAGGTTAGGGACAGATCGTCATGGAGAAAATCTATCGATGTGGTCACTAGAAGTTGAAAACGACCTGATGGCACATAATCAATTCTTCCACAGATAGATCACTATGGAAGGGTACATACAGCTAGCTTGGGACTGTTGGGAAAACTAAAGCTTAGAGCAGAGCTTTCCAAACTGTGTGTCGTGACACGTTAGTGTGTCGGCTGCAGTGTCTGGGTGTGTCACTGCCTCCGAGCCCTGCCAGGATTCCACGCAGGTCCTAGTGCCTGCCTTCTGCCCTGCTGCCTCCAAACCTGCCCTGCCAGGATTTCGCGCAGGTCCTAGTGCCTGCCTTCTGCCCTGCTGCCTCCAAACCTGCCCTGCCAGGATTCCGCACAGATCCTAGTGCCTGCTTTGTGCCTGGCTGCCTCCAAACCTGCCCTGCCAGGATTTCGCGCAGGTCCTAGTGCCTGCCTTCTGCCCTGCTGCCTCCAAACCTGCCCTGCCAGGATTTCGCGCAGGTCCTAGTGCCTGCCTTCTGCCCTGCTGCCTCCAAACCTGCCCTGCCAGGATTCCGCACAGATCCTAGTGCCTGCTTTGTGCCTGGCTGCCTCCAAACCTGCCCTGCCAGGATTTCGCGCAGGTCCTAGTGCCTGCCTTCTGCCCTGCTGCCTCCAAACCTGCCCTGCCAGGATTCCGCACAGATCCTAGTGCCTGCCTTGTGCCTGGCTGCCTCCAAACCTGCCCTGCCAGGATTCTGCGCAGGTCCTAGTGCCTGCCTTGCTGCCTCCAAACCTGTTGTGATTCCGCGCAGGTCCTAGTGCCTGCCTTCTGCCCTGCTGCCTCCAAACCTGCCCTGCCAGGATTCCGCGCAGGTCCTAGTGCCTGCCTTCTGCCCTGCTGCCTCCAAACCTGCCCTGCCAGGATTCCGCGCTGGTCCTAGTGCCTGCCTTGTGCCTTGCTGCCTCCAAACCTGCTGTGATTCTGTGCAGGTCCTAGTGCCTGCCTTGTGCCCTGCTGTAAGAGTGTGTCGCAAAGTGATGTATGTCTAAAAAGAGTGTCACCAACATGAAAAGTTTGGAAAGCTCTGGCTTAGAATAAGCTGAAGTTGGTGAAGGACAGTAAAAACAGTTAAGGGCTTTATTTATTCAACATTAAAGGAAGGTAAAAGAATCAGTATACTAGCTGCTTAATGAAGATCACAAAATGGCAACATGTCAGTAGAGAAAAGGCAGAGCTATTCAGCCCTTGAGCCCTTTTCACTCAAGAGGATTGGTTGTCAGGGTACAAATTGTATGAACAGCTCAGTTTAGCAAGACCCTTGTACTGAAACCTTGAAATCAAGCTAACAATTTCCCATGTCTGTTGGTGTATTAAATATTCCAGAAATGCTTAGCAATTGAGAGATCAAATAAAGACAAAAGACTTTTTCAGCAAACATTATACAGTATATATTAATAAAAAAACAAAACTACAAAATCTCTTCACAGAGAGATGGCCTCAGCATAATTTACAGAGGCAAAAAACAAATAAACAGCACAGCACAGCAGAGAACAAAGAAGAAACAAGCATAGCAAGGCAGTATTTTACAACACAAAGGACATGTTAATATATACCTTTTTACATATAGGTTAGAACAACTATTCACCATGGTAATCCACTTATCAGTCCTAAAACAAACAAAAGATTGAACTCTCAACCCGTCCGATACTTAAGGAAAACAAAAGAATGCCTTGGAATGCCAGACTTGCTGGCACCACAATCTTGTGATCCAGATTCTTGTTTCTAGCTAGCAGGATATTTTCTGATTCAAATTCTTTTAAATCATAAAACCATAATAATGTCTTCAGATGTAGCAGAGATTTGCTCCTCTAAAGCAGGAGGAGGAGACTAAATACGATCCCTGGGGAAGGTAATGGCAACCCACCCCAGTATTCTGGCTGCGAAAACTAAATGGATCAGTACAACCAGAGATATGTCGGTATACCATCAGAAGATGGGACTCCCAGGTCGGAAGATGGTCAAAATGCTACTGGGGAGGAACAGAGGATAAGTTCAATTAGCCCCAGATGTGATGATGCAGCTAGCTCAAAGCCGAAAGGACGGCTAGCGGCCGACAGTGCTGGTGGTGAACGACGAATCTGATGTTCTAAAGATCAACACACCATAGGAACCTGGAATGTAAGATCTATGAGCCAGGGCAAATTGGACGTGGTTATTGGTGAGATGTCAAGATTAAATATAGACATTTTAGGTGTCAGTGAACTGAAATGGACTACTGTGGACAAGAGGACCACAGAAGAAATGGAGTAGCCTTCATAATTAATAATAAAGTGGCTAAAGCAGTGCTTGGATACAATCCATAAAACGATAGAATGATCTCAATTTGAATTCAGGGTAAGCCATTTAATATCACAGTGATCCAAATATACGCCCCAACCACAGATGCTGAAGAAGCAGAAGTAGATCAGTTCTATGAGGATCTGCAGCACCTACTGGATAATACGCCAAAAAGAGATGTTATTTTCATTACAGGAGACTGGAATGCTAAGGTGGGTAGTCAAACGACACCTGGAATTACAGGCAAAACAAAATGAAGTGGGAATAGGCTGATAGAATTTTGTCAAGACAATTCACTGTGCATAACAAACACTCTCTTCCAGCAACCTAAAAGACGACTTTATACATGGACTTCACCAGATGGTCGACACCGAAATCAGATTGACTACATCCTTTGTAGCCAAAGTTGGCGGACATCTATACAGTCGGTAAAAACAAGACCTGGAGCTGACTGTAGTTCAGATCATGAACTTCTTATTGCACAATTTAGAATCAGACTAAGGAGAATAGGGAAGACCCACAGATCAGTTAGATATGAGCTCACTAACATTCCTAATGAATATGCAGTGAAAGTGAAGAATAGGTTTAAGGGACTAGATTTAGTAGATAGGGTCCCAGAAGAACTATGGACAGAAGTTCGCAACATTGTTCAGGAGGCAGCAACAAAAAACGTCCCAAAGAAAAAGAAAACCAAGAAGGCAAGATGGCTGTCTGCTGAGACACTGGAAGTAGCCCAAGAAAGAAGAAAAGCAAAAGGCAACAGTAATAGGGGGAGATATGCCCAATTAAATGCAAAATTCCAGAGGTTAGCCAGAAGAGATAAGGAATTATTTTTAAACAAGCAATGTGCAGAAGTGGAAGAAGATAATAGAATAGGAAGGACAAGAGACCTCTTCCAGAAAATTAGAAACATCGGAGGTAAATTCCAGGCAAAAATGGGTATGATCAAAAACAAAGATGGTAAGGACCTAACAGAAGCAGAAGAGATCAAGAAAAGGTGGCAAGAATATACGGAAGATCTGTACAGGAAGGATAATAATGTCGGGGATAGCTTTGACGGTGTGGTCAGTGAGTTAGAGCCAGACATCCTGAAGAGTGAGTTTGAATGGGCCTTAAGAAGCATTGCTAATAACAAGGCAGCAGGAGACGATGGTATCCCAGCTGAACTGTTTAAAATCTTGCAAGATGATGCTGTCAAGGTGATGCATGCCATATGCCAGCAAATTTGGAAAACACAAGAATGGCCATCAGATTGGAAAAAATCAACTTATATCTCCATACCAAAAAAAGGAAACACTAAAGCAGAGCTTTCCAAACTGTGTGTCGCGACACAAAAGTGTGTCGCCACACCACCCGGAAGCGGCGGCGTGCGTGCGTGCGCGGCGGCAGCGGCGCGGGATCAGTGCTTCCGTGTTTTAGCGGAGGCTGCCGCCACTGCCGCCGCACATGCACGCGCACCGCCGCACGCCCCCTGTGCTGCTGCTGTGCGCGCGTGCGCGCGCCGCCGCCACTGGTGTGTCGCCAGCGGCGGCACTTTGGAAAGCCCTGCACTAAAGAATGTTCAAACTATTGAACAGTGGCACTTATTTCACATGCCAGTAAGGTAATGCTCAAGATCTTGCAAGGTAGACTCCAGCAATTCATGGAGCGAGAATTGCCAGATGTACAAGCTGGGTTTAGAAAAGGCAGAGGAACTAGAGACCAAATTGCCAATATCCGCTGGATAATGGAGAAAGCCAGGGAATTTCAGAAAAACATCTATTTCTGTTTTATTGACTATTCTAAAGCCTTTGACTGTGTGGATCATAACAAATTGTGGCAAGTTCTTGGTGGTATGGGGATACCAAGTCATCTTGTCTGCCTCCTGAGGAATCTGTATAACGACCAAGTAGCAACAGTAAGAACAGATCACGGAATAACAGACTGGTTTAAGATTGGGAAAGGAGTACGGCAGGGCTGTATACTCTCACCCTACCTATTCAACCTGTATGCAGAACACATCATGCAACATGCTGGACTTGAGGAATCCAAGGCTGGAGTTAAGATCGCTGGAAGAAACATTAACAATCTCAGATATGCAGATGATACCACTTTGATGGCTGAAAGTGAGGAGGAGCTGAGGAGCCTTATGACGAAGGTGAAAGAAGAAAGTGCAAAAGCTGGGTTGCAGTTAAACCTCAAAAAAACCAAGATTATGGCAACCAGCTTGATTGATAACTGGCAAATAGAGGGAGAAAAAGTGGAGGCAGTGACAGACTTTGTATTTCTAGGCGCAAAGATTACTGCAGATGCTGACTGCAGCCAGGAAATCAGAAGACGTCTACTTCTTGGGAGGAGAGCAATGGCAAATCTTGATAAAATAGTTAAGAGCAGAGACATCACACTGACAACAAAGGTCCGCATAGTCAAAGCAATGGTATTCCCCGTAGTAACCTATGTCTGCGAGAGGTGGACCATAAGGAAGGCTGAGCGAAGGAAGATAGATGCTTTTGAACTGTGGTGTTGGAGGAAAATTCTGAGAGTGCCTTGGACTGCAAGAAGATCAAACCAGTCCATACTCCAGGAAATAAAGCCAGACTGCTCACTTGAGGGAATGATATTAAAGGCAAAACTGAAGTACTTTGGCCACATAATGAGAAGACAGGATACCCTGGAGAAGAAGCTGATGCTGGGGAAAGTGGAAGGCCAAAGGAAGAGGGGCCGACCAAGGGCAAGATGGATGGATGATATTCTGGGGGTGACGGACTCGACCGTGGGGGAGCTGGGGGTGGCGACAGCCAACAGGAAGCTCTGGCGTGGGCTGGTCCTTGAAGTCACGAAGAGTTGGAAGCGATTGAACAAATAAACAACAAAAAGCAGGAGGACCACATTTGACCTTTGAGAGTTGTATAGCTGCTGCATAGCTTGAACTTCACTGAATTTTGCAGTTTCTCAATCCTGCAAGAAATCTTTTTCTGGTACTCTTACAAGAATCAGTTTCCTTTGTGTCTAATTTTAAATTCATTAATTGGAATGAAATTCCCCATTGCATAAATACCGAGACTTGATTTCTGCTGTACCATCTGCTCATTTGAGAATAACATTAACTTACACCATAAGATCAAGTTTAAGTTTCCCTTCTTATTCTTCCAGGTTCCTGAAAAGCTATTCAGGTCACTGACACACTTTCTTCATGTGTCATTTGAGGGGACTTTTCATAATAATTTTTTAATCCTCATTCTTGCAGTAACGATCATCTTTTGATACAGGGAGGATGGCCTAGGATAAAGCTCCACTGAACTTTCCAAAGTTTACTCCTTGTCACCTCTCATACCCCTTCAGACAGAATTCTGCCAAACATCTTCCCAGACATGCTTCACAAACTAACTGCGTGGTAGTTTTTGCATTTACTCTTGGTACCTTTCTCTGTGTATATCGGAACAATAATGGTATTCTTTCAGTTGTCAGGGATTGTAGAGAGCCACAGATTACCTTGGAGAAACTATGCAGAGATGGTTTCAACAACATGTACATGAACATGCTGTTACTATAACCTATATCAATAAAGTATAGTTACAGTCAAACATGTGGAGTTGGTTTCCCGCTTTGGCCTATCTCGAAGAGTGTCTTCATACACATGTTGAACAAATCTCACAGCCAATCTATAAACCAGAGCTTTCCAAACTTTTCCTGTTGGTGACACACACCAATGGTGGCGCGCGTGGTGGCGGTGTGCAGGTGTGTCACGTGAAACCCGGAAGCGCTGATGGCGTGCCGCCGCATGCGCGTTGCTCCGTGCCATCAGCACTTCCGGGTTTTCACACGACACACCTGCACACCGCAGGCGACACAGTAGTGTGTCGCGACACACAGTTTGGAAAGCTATGCTATAAGCAATCCACATCTATGTTTGAACATTTCTCCAGTTACACCATCAACACCATTTTTAAATGCTCTCATGGCATTTTTATTTTATTTTATTTATTTTATTATTTTATTATTTTATTTTATTTTATTTTATTTTATTTTATTATTTTATTTTATTTTATTTTATTTATTTTATTTTATTTTATTTTATTTTATTTTATTTTATTTTATTTTATTTTATTTTATTATTTTATTTTTTTATTTTTATTTATTTTTATTTATTTTTATTTTATTGTAAACTGCCCAGAGTTCCCCCTTTGGGGAATTTATTTAATAAATAAATTAATTTAATTTAATAAATAAATAAATAAATTTCTGACTTCCTTTCTTGGACATGAACATTTATAGCATTCAGTTTATTTTCGCTCTTTGAAGTATCATTATCATTCCCATACAAATCTCTAAAATGTCAGTTTTCCCTCACTTCAATTTTCTCAGATAATTTTATCACTTTAATCCTTAATTAATTAATTAATTTTATTTATTTATTAGATTTATCACTGCCCAACTCCCACAAGGGGACTCTGGGCAGTTTACAATAAAAAAACCTAAGCAATACAATATAAAATCACTTCATTTGTGCAGTCGTGTCCGACTCTAGGGGCCGGTGCTCATCTCCGTTTGTTAGCCGAAGAGCCAGCGCTGTCCAAAGACGCTTCCACGGTCATGTGGCCGGCATGACGCACGCGGAACACTGTTACCTACCCACCGAAGTGGTACCTATTCATCTACTTGCATTTGCATGCTTTCGAATTGCTAGGTTGGCAAGAGCTGGGGCGAGTGCGGGAGCTCACTCGTCAGGCGGTCCCTTAGGTAATCTGGTCCCATGCCATGTAGGGCTTTAAAGGTCATAACCAACACTTTGAATTGGACCCGGAAGCAAACTGGGACCCGGTGCAGCTCGCGGAGCAAAGGTGTTATGTGTGCCACCCTTGGAGCACCTAAAATTGCTCGCGCGGCTGCATTCTGGACCAGCTGTACAGTAGCTTCCAGATATTCTTCAAGGGTAGCCCTATGTAGAGCGTGTTACAGTAGTCTATATGAGAGTTAACCAGGGTGTGAATGACCATTCAAAGGGCCTCTCATTCCAGGAAGGGGCATAACTGGTGCACAACACGAAGCTGCGCAAAGGCCCTCCTGGCCACAACTGCCACCTGCTCTTCGAGCAGGAGTCGTGAGTCCAAGAGGACCCCCAAGTTACACACTGGGTCTGATTGGGGCAGTGCAACCCCATCCAGAACCAAAGATGATAATTTCCCAGATGCCGAGGAGCCATTAATCCACAGCCACTCCATCTTGCCAGGGTTCAGTCGAAGCCAGTTGTTCCCCATCCAGGCCCCCACAGACCCCAGACACTCAGACAGGGTGGTCACTGCTTCACTTAGTTCACCCGGGATGGAGATATATAATTGAGTATCATCAGCATATTGATGATACCTCATCCCATGGCGGCGGATGATCTCACCCAGCGGTTTCATGTAAATGTTAAAAAGGAGCGGAGAGAGTACCGAGCCCTGCGGCACCCCATAAAGTAGGGGCCGCAGGCTGGATCTCTCACTCCCTATCAACACCAACTGAGATTCGCCCCGGAGGAAGGAGGTGAACCAGCGCAGAACCACGCCGCCCACCCCCAACTCCTTTTCGACTCACAGACAATGCTGGATAGTCCATGGTGGAGGAGGACTTTGCCCAGATTTGGGTGGTGCACCAATTGCATTATTTCCTAGAAAAGGAAACCTTGGCAGTGATTCATGCCCTTGTCACCTCCTAGTTAGATTATTACAGAGCACCTTACATGAATTGTCTTTGAAGGTTACTTGCACTGGTCCCAAGCCCCTACTTGCATGTAGCACTTCCAGGCTCTGCATTGGTTCCCAAATACAAACTTCAAGTACAATTCACAGTGTTGGTTTTGACCTGTAGAGCTCTACTGTATATGACTTGGCATCTTGGTACCTGCAGGTCCATGTGCTTGAATTGAGTCCTGCCCATCCAGTGCATACAAGCCACAAAGGGGTGCTGAAGGTTGTTCTCCTACAAGAGATTTGGGAGAGAAAAAGAAATTTTTGTTCTTCTATAGTGCCACCTACCTATCGGATCAGCCTCCCACCAGAAATCCAGATGTCACTATTGCTCCTGACCTTTAGGAAGGCTGTAAAAGCGGACACTATTTGAAAGAGCTTTTGGCTAAGATCTGGTCATAGAGATGCTTACCTCATATCTTAACATATGGGATTGAATCATTAGCTCAGTTAATGGTTTGGATGAATTTATTATGCTTTGTATTTGTTTTGATGTGATCTTGTTAGGATGACTATCTGTATTATTGTATACCACTATGTGTCTTTGTGGAGTGTGGCGGTATGAAAGGAAGGAACTTGGCTTAACTGTGTTGTGCTAGCATGTTCGCATATCCTAGCTATGATTTGGTCATCCTTGATTAAAAAACCAAAATTGAGTAGATTCACACTAGTTTAATGTGCCACCAAGATTTGTTGCTCTGCACGCATCCACAAGCTATCCCATGATGGGTCTTCTAGGTTTGATCTAAAGAAACCCAGAATATCAACAAGAAAAGCCAGTTTTTGTTTTCTAAGTCTTCTGCTGCTCTTCTCCCTTGCAGGGCTCAGGAGGTGGCGCTTCCTTCCTTCAGTCCCCTGCCTTCTCAGGAGTTCTGCAGCTCTAATGGCTGCTAGCTGGTGAACTGGGAAATCTTCGAAAGGAAGGAATACCAAGTCCACCAAGCTGGAAGAGGACATGAAAAAGAGTCTTAGTGTCCTTGCTGTGACTACAGATGAGGTGAGCAGAGCACATTCTATTGCTGGATCTCAAATGGCTTTGGGGCAATTGCTTGCTATTTTACTTCCCTTTGGGGTAAAGTTTGCCATGTTTTGGGAGGAAAAAAGCTCACCATTTTTATCTCGCTGACAGGCAGATAAATATACATATAATGCGCCTTATTATCTGCTTAACTGTTTATTGTCACTCTATTAATTTGAAAAAAAAACTCTGTTGTTTTCTAAAAGGACAACAATTGGGAAGATTGAGATTACATGGTCTAGACCAGAGCTTTCCAAACTTTTCATGTTGGTGACACAGTTTTTAGACATGCATCATTTCACGACACACTCTTACAGCAGGGCATCATTTCGTGACACACTCTTACAGCAGGGCATCATTTCGTGACACACTCTTACAGCAGAGCACAAGGCAGGCACTAGGACCTGCGCGGAATCACAGCAGGTTTGGAGGCAGCAAGGCACAAGGCAGGCACTAGGACCTGCGCGGAATCCTGGCAGGGCTTGGAGGCAGCAGCAGCCACGACACACCCAGACACTGCAGCCGACACACTAACGTGTCCCGACACACAGTTTGGAAAGCTCTGGTCTAGACTGTACAAAGCTAGTTACCTTGCAGAGCAATCTTGTTAAAAGATTAACGAGATTAAGATGCAGCAAAGATGTACAGTATTTCCCTTCAAAATGTTTCTTCAAGTGTGGAGGAAGAACTGTCTGGGTCAGCACTTGGAAGGATAAAAAGGGTGTGTGTACAGCAAGCAAAAAAAAAAAAAGTCAAAATGAGGGCATCTCCATTTGGGAATGATCATTCACTTACATATTCACTTACAAATAAAAATTCAATTTTAAAATGTTTAAACAGGATTCCTTTTGTTTTTCTACTTCAAAAATTTCCAGAGGGTTTTTTTTTTTGCCCACACTTTTTTTTAATCAAGCATATAAGCAAATAAATTGATGTGAACAGGACAGCTTTTTCTGAGAGGTGCCCTGGGAAAATGATTGCAGCAGCCACTTAAACAGATAGTCACTCTTATAAAATAGTTTCCTGTAGTACTTTCAAACTTTTTCTTTCTGCTTGTCTTCTAATGCTGTAGGGGAGCATTTCAGATGATTAGCAATTTGTAAAGAAGCTGCATATTACTTGTCTGTCTTTCTGTAGGTGCATACACACACAAATCTTGTACAGCTAAACACTAAGCCTGGCCCACATATAGAGAGATTTTCTTAGTTATTACAAGGAGGAGGAAATGTGTATATGTGAGAGATTACAGGGACACAGTCATAGTGTTCCTAAAAACACACAAAGATGAATATTTACATTAAGACACAAATGACAGAACTGCCGTAGAAAAACTTTGCAAGAGAAGAATTCTATTTTTATGTCTTATAGGAATGAAACTCTTTGCTTCCTATAAAACATAAACTTTGACTGTAAAGGAAATGAATTCTGGCTCCCTAAAGGATTTAATCTCCCCTCTCCTCCCTCCCTCCCACCAGTTTTTTACCAAAACATTTGGTGGAGCATTTAGTATTGTTAGTGCAAAAAGCCTTGAAAAAGAGAGAGAGAGTGAGTGAGAGAGAGAGAGATCTAAAGATCTGTGTCAAATAGCAAAACTGCAATGAAGGTTGGATTAGGAACTATCATTTCAGCACTAGCGCAACTGTCCAATGTTTGACTTGCGCTATCTGTAGAAATTACCAGAGTATCTTGGCTGATCTTGAAAAAACTAAGCAGGACCTGATTAGTTCTTGGAAGAGAGATTATCAGGGAACCCCAGTGCTGTAGACTAGAAGTCAGAAACAAAAACAAAAAACAGAAGACGGCAGTGGCAAACCGCTTCTGTATTTTACTCAAGAAAACAATGTGGACATATCCACGTACTCATCAGGAATCCAGCTTGCCTCAAAGGAAATACTTCCTGACTCTGCTGATTGGTATATATTTGTGCATATAAGAAATTCTAAATTTGAATCTTTGGCTTGGATTTCCTCAGAGGAAACATGATCAAAACTCTGAACTGCAGTTTTTTGAGTTTCAGATTTCGTCCAACCACTTACATTGCTTATAGCAGGGGTGTCCAACCCGTGGCCCACGGGCCGCATGCGGCCATGAACAGCTAGCAATGCGGCCCGGCCCGGCCCGGAATGAGCCTCCTGTCCCCACCGACATGCCAGACTAGGGAAGAGTCTGGCATGGCGCGAAAGGGGAATCCGAGCTGAAGCTGCCGATTGGAGGCAGCCTGGAAGAAACCCCTCCACCAATTAGCGTGCGGCAAAGGAGGGCAAAGAGGTGCAAAATTCAAAGCTATAAAGGGCCAGCACAGCCGGTCATTACCTGCTGCCTGCGCGCGCCGAAGAGAGCTACCCCCGCGCCACGTGTAGCCCTTGACCCGAGCCAAGGGACGCCACCGCCGACTCCTCCTCCGCGCCAAGCCCTGCTGCCACGGCAGAAACCCTTCCAGGCGCCAGCCCAGCTCTTGCCTTGCCGCCGGTTCCTGCCCCGTGTCCTGCCGCCGCCACAGAATCTGCTCCGGAAGCCTGTCCAGCCTTTGCCTTGCAGCCGGTTCCTGCCCAGAGCCCTGTCGCCGCCTTCCCGGTCCTTGGAAGCGCCACGTGGGTAAGCGTTGCAGCCTTGCCCCCCTGCACCGCGATAGAGTCAGTGCCCGCACACATTGATTTTTCTTTTTTTAAATATTCTTAAGAGGGATCTTATATATTTTATGTTACATTATATAATATATAATAAATATATATTTATATTTATAATATATTATATTATATTATATTATATTATATTATATTATATTATATTATATTATATTATATATATAAAATGTAATAAATATATAAATATTATATATATATATATATATATATATATAATATATTTATTGTGTTATATTTATATTATATATTAAAATATATTTTATATATTTTATGTGCGGCCCAAGACAATTCCTCTTCACTCAGTGTGGCCCAGGGAAGCCAAAAGGTTGGACACCTCTGGTTTATAGTTTCTTTTACAGGTCATCAGGCAATAGTAAACCATTTTTTTTAGTTACAAGCAAAAAATGGAGATGATACAGCACTGCCCTCTGCTGGAAGGCAGTAATAGAGAACATTAAATTTCAGAGCACACAGGACATACAGATGCTCTTGTCAATGTTGGAATACTTTTTTCTTTCAAGAGCTAAGATAATAAACAGTTAGGCAACTACCCATAGTGGCTGGCTAATGCAAAATGCAAAATCATAGTGTAGTTTGCTTGGTTTGGCTTAGCATGTTGGGTATGAATCCAACCATTGTCTTATATAAACAAGAATTTACAGGTTATTCTGCAAATTTAGCCAATGGTGGTTTACTAAGTCAGCCATGGTTAAATAAGCTATTATTTATGCCTGAATATTTATTTATGTATTAGGTTTAGATCCCGCCACAATTATATACAGACTCTCAGAGGCTCACAATAAGAAAGAACATAAAAATATATAAGAAAATACATTAAAAAACAAACATTCATCTTGTCATGCCCCCCAAATCCTTTGGAAAAGCTCTGTTTTCATCTTTTTCCAGAAACTGGTAACACTGGGGACAAACATACTATACCTCCAGCAGGGTGGTTGCTCCAGAGGGCCAGCCCCACCACTGGAAAACAACATTTAGATCATTTATGCAGCCAGCACGTTATTGTTATCACTAACTGCTACCTGCTTCCAGGGTTGTAAGACAGTTTTTCAAGCTCTACTGAGAGTATTAAGAACTGAAGCTAGGATGCAAAACATATGCCTAGCCCTTGAACCAAATAAACATAAGATGTTTTTCGTATGTATATATGTATGTATGTGGAGAGAGAGAGAGAGAATGAATTTGAGGACACGACTAAACGACTGAACAACAACAACAACAACAACAACAACAAATGGCCCAGAGATGGGGTCTTTTCCATTCTGAGAAAGAATTATGGAAATCCCCAGGGATGCCTGGTTAATACAATTATTATTTTGGTATCAGATGGAAACATTCCTTTTCTCCCATTTTTTAAAAATTGTACTTTAAAATTACTCAATAATGGAAGTGCTCAGGTATAAAACCAGGATAAAAAACCAATAAAGACCAACGACAGCACAATAGTATAAACTCAAAATTCATAACAACTACACTAAAATTGTAAAACTTCAGTGATTCCTAGACAGTCGGGGTGGGGGTCTTCACCTAGTTTCAGAAAGAATAGGACGGAGATGCCTCTGGATCTGTCCTGTCTGCCAGTTGTGTTCTGGGCACAATTGAAGGCATTAGGCCTAACCTTCAAACAGAACCCTAATTAGCTGAGAGCTGGACTATCTAAGAGATGGCCCCTCTCTCACTATGAATGTTTATATACTTTTAAGATATGTAGGAAAAGCCCTTTGAAAGATATTTCCACTTTCAGAAGCCCGTGAAGAAGAAGGTCTCGTTCCCCATGTCTAAGGCTACAAAACACATCCCACTGGGAATTGCAGTGTCTGCTACATTTGCCTGTTTAGGAAAGGCATTGCCCTCACTTTTTCAAACAGGCCTTTTGAATTGTTTTTACAATGTTTTGAATGTTTTGGTATGTATAGTTTAATTATGTTAAGGTATTTTACTTATATTAATCCCCTTGATCATCCTGTATGAAGGAAAGGTGTGGTATAAATTAAATGGATGATAACAGCCATGGCTAAATTAACTATCCTAGCAACCAAATTTATTGTTAGAAGCATTTTTTAGAAATATTAAAGCAGCAGTGTGAGCCAAGCTGATCTGAGAGATGCCCTCAAATGTTGACCCACAGACACTAGTTCTTTAAGCATGTGAGGATTTGCTTCCCAACACCACCACATCTTTGACTGCAAGTTGCTGTTAGGGCATTCAGATGTCCTTGGTAATTTTAGCTCCTGCAAAAATAAGTAGAATGAGTCTACTAATACAGTTAATTAGCCAAATTCACACATCACTAAGCCATAATATTGCATAACCATAATTTTGTTTGGCTTAACACAAAGTTGTAACCCAGACATTGCCTGAATCTTCCTTGAGCTGTTCCTGTTTTCTAGCCATGCCTTGTTTCATTTGGAACATGCTCCTGTCCATCTCCCTCATGGTCCATTTTCCTGTCCAAGGAGAGTCTATTAAGGATGGGGTGCACCACAGTTTCCTCCAAGGCTGCTGGGATTATCCCCTCCTGAAGTGAGGCTTTCACAGCCTCCCAGATCCAGCGCATCACACCACCCCCTGCCCCATGTAGGAACCAGCAGGGGCATGTATTAAGCCTACGAGTAGCAAGGGACAGGCTAGAGCAGCGGTCCCCAACCTTTCTGGCACCAGGGACTGGTCGTGGAAGAAAATATTTCCACGGACCGGGGTGGGGGGTGGGGTTTGCAGGCGGGAGCCAATCGCGTGTACCGGCAAAATGCTGTGCAAAACAGTCGCGCTTCCCAGGCTGGATGTTTTCCAAGTCATCCTTCCCTGAGAGGGAGTTCACTGTCCTAAACAAAACAATAATAGGGGAGTAATGATATCTTCCCTTCCTTATTGTCATGGCACAGCCGTGAGTTTGAGCTCATACCCATGGGCAGTCAGGGTCACTTTTGGTTCTCCTCCATTGGTGCTCTAGGCATCTTTTCTGATATGTTATCTCCCACAGTATTTCAGTGAATCATGGCATAGTGTACAGAAAGAGGCCACATGGGGTCAGTCAGAGCCTGTGATGGTTCCGGGTGTTATGTCCCAATAAAAGCTCCTCACGCCAAGTTAAACGGAATGAATTTTATTAAGGAAACATACAAGCCCTAACACCGGTGAAGATCTGAATGCCCCGGTTTGGTAAACAATTGATTTTTATTATGTCCCCCCCCCCCTTAGTTCAATGTGTATTGCCAGCACTGTCAGTTTCCTTCTTGGCGCCTCTCTTGTCTCGGCCGTAGGTGATTGGGTTGTCTGACATTGACAGGTGTTAACGATCGCTCTCCAGCTAGCTGTATTCCTTCTCTCTGTCTCCCGTAGCCGGTATCCCGATGTGTATTGTCTGGCGCATGTGTTGGGGTGGAAGGTTCCGATGGGGGACCTTACATGCCGCTCCTCCAAAATACCCTATAATATAAACTATAAAATATAAACTAATATAAACAATAATATATACAATTAATGAGGAAGTAAGTCAAATTAGCGGGTCCTGGTGTGCCGCACCTGAAACGAGAAAGGGAATGGGAGAGAAACAAGAGAGGGAGAAAAGGGAAAAGAAAAATTTTGAGTAACAGTCTTTGGTGAGCGGTCAGTTTATTTGGGTTTGTCTGGCCATTTCCGATGGAACTGGGTGATCAGCTTCGGAGCCGAGACGTGATGGTGGTCTACCCACTCATTGAAACTTGGGGCTAGATGGTTCCAGCGAACCAGATATTGTAAATGTCCTCTATATCGTCTGGAGTCTAAAATGTTGTGTATTTCAAAATGTCTTTCTCCCTTTACTATCACGGGGGGGGGGGGCTCCGGTGGCACCAGATGCCATGTGTCTGATTGCTTGTAGGGTTTTAATAAGCTGATGTGGAACACTGGGTGTACTCTACAAAAGTTTTTTGGTAATTCTAATTGCGCTGCTACCGGATTAATAACTTTCACAATTGGGAATGGTCCCACAAATTTGGAACCCAATTCTTTGGAGTGTTGAGTTGTGCGGAGATGTTTTGTGGACAAGTAAACTTTCTCCCCGACCTGTAATTGCCATTCAGGAGTTCGTTTGCGATCGGCATATTTTTTGTAAGAGTCTTTGGCCGTTTGTAAGGTCTGGTGCTGTACTGGGCCAGCCTCTGCCTCACGACTCCAGCGAGGAGTCAGCAGATGAGATGCCCCTGTTAAACACCCAGGAGACTGACGAAGAGGTAGCCCCAGGTCCAAGCCCGGCTCCAGCCCCAGATCCAGTATCAGAGGGGAGTGGAGATGTGGCAGCATCTCAGCCTCCAGAGGCTGAGCAGGAACAAGCCCTGGATCATGGTTTGTCCCTGCCCTCCAGCCAGCAGCCAGCTGCTCCCAATCAGACCCCCAGCTCACCTGAGTCACCCAAGCAGCAGAGGAGGCAGAGGTTAAGGGCTGCCTTAAGGGAGAGATGCAGGAGCGCTCGTTTGGCTGCGAGGGAATTACAGAGGCGTGACTGTGAGTGCACCCAGGAGCCAGCCAACAGCTGGGTGCATCAAGATAAATCAGCAGAAGGGACGTGAGCAAAGGCTGTGGAAGCAACGTGCATTCTTGCCGCGACCACTCCCTGTATCTTGCCTGGATTCCTTGGACTTCTGACCTTGTTTTGGACAATTGTTGACCTGCTTGCTACAATCCTTGACCTTGGCTCTGGACTCTTGCTTACCTGCTTGTTCCAATCCTGACCTCTGCTTGTGACTTCTGGACTCCCACTGGACTATTCCTGGACTTAGTTTTCTGGCTCTGCTGGCGTGCAACCCACGGTTTGTGAACAGACGTTTGTCTCCTGTTTGGTATCTTGCTGTCAGCCTCTGTGTAACCTGACACCAGAGGCTAGCCAGCACAGGTGCATGATTGGCCAATTGGCTGTCAATTTGGTGATCCATTCTTCCGCTGGTCCCGAGGCTTTTGTAGGGTTGAGTTCGTTCTGGTTAGGTCCGGTGGGTAGTTCAGGAATTGGGATGAACTCTTGTCCCGTGGCAATTTTAAATGGTGAGAATCCTGTGCTTTGATGTACTGCGTTGTTATAAGCTACTTCTGCGAATGGTAATAAGTCCACCCAATCATCTTGTTGATGAGATATGTAGCACCTTAAATATTGCTCCAATACTGAGTTCAATCGTTCAGTCGATCCGTCAGTGTTCGGATGGAAAGCCGAGCTTAATCCCTGTTCGGTACCAATTAATTTCATAAAGGTTCGCCAGAATTTTGAAGTAAATACACTTCCTTGGTCGCTAATTATTCTCTCTGGCACCCCGTGTGGCCGATATATGTGTTGCACAAAGAGTTTGGCTAATTGACTTGCTGTAGGTGTCCCTTTGCATGGGATAAAATGAGCCATTTTGGAGAATAAGTCTACTACCACCCAAATAACTGTTCATTTTTTACTCTCCGGTAGGTCAACAATGAAATCCATAGCAATTTGTTTCCATGGTTGGGTAGGATTGGCTACTGGTTGCAATAGTCCCACCGGCTTCCCAGTTGGTCTTTTGGCTGTGGCGCAAGTTGGGCAAGTCCCTACATATTCTTTTACGTCCTTTGTAAGAGTTGGCCACCAAAATTGTCATCGCACCAAGTGCAGAGTTTTTATAAATCCAAAGTGGCCAGCCGTTTTATTATTGTGGCAATTTGTTAACACGCGTTTCCGTAGGCTTACAGGAACATACAAAGTGTTATCTTTCCACCATAATCCATTCAGCTCTTGTAAGGAGTCTTTGTTTGCGATCCACCAAGGATCAGATACAGTGTCTGTTTTTAACTGGGTTTCTAAAGTATTTTCAGTTTCAGTGTTCTTTTTTGTTTGACTACGAGTGATTGCGGCATGCCCACTGTGCAATGCTGGGCTATTTTCCCCCTCTGCTCCCCTAGTTGGCAGGTTTAGTTGTTGGGGGGACATTATGGTGTCTGTGATTACCTCTCTTTGGCAATCATGTTGAGGTAAGCGTGAAAGTGCATCTGCTAGAAAGTTTTTGTTTCCGGGTATGTGTTGCAGGGTGAAATTGAATCAGCTGAATAATTCAGCCCAGCGTATTTGCTTTGGGTTCAATTTCCTAGGTTCCCGTAAAGCCTCCAAGTTTTTATGGTCTCTCCATACTATGAAAGGGTGAGGGGACCCTTCTAGTAAATGTCGCCAGGTGGCAAGTGCATGGCGAACGGCAAATGCCTCTTTCTCCCACACATGCCGTTTTTTCTCTGTTTCAGAGAATTTCCGTGAGATATAAGCACATGGTCTCAGTTTATTTTCATTATCTTTTTGTAACAATACAGAGCTCAGTGCCATGTTTGAGGCGTCTGTTTGCACAATGAAAGGTTTTCCTGGGTCAGGGTGTTTTAAAATTGGCTCCTCTGTAAACAGCATCTTAAGCTGTTGGAATGCCGTTTGGTATTCCGGAGTCCATCTAATTTTTGCTCCTGGTTTTTTCATTGCTACTGCTTCCCCTTGTTTCCCTGTTTTTAGTAAGTCAGTCATGGGTAGAGCTATTTGCGCAAATTGTGGAATGAATTGGCGGTAAAAATTTGCAAACCCGAGAAATGATTGTAGTTGGCTGCAGGTTTTGGGGGGTTCCCACCCCAAGACATCTTTGACCTTAGCCAGGTCCATCTCGATCCCTTGGTTAGATATTCGGTACCCAAGGAAGTCAATTTTCTCTTTGTGAAACTCACACTTGGATAGCTTCGCATACAGCTGTGCTTTCAATATACGTTCTAACACTTCTCGCACTAATTTCACGTGTTCTTCCAGATTCTCGCTATCGATCAGGATGTCGTCTAAATATACAACGACTCCTTTATATAAATAATCATGAAGAACCTCATTAATTAGTGCCATGAATGCTCCAGGCCTGCCCGAAAGCCCAAACGGCATCACGCGGTATTGAAAGCAACCCAATTGACATTTGAAAGCTGTTTTCCATTCATCCCCCTCCCGAATGCGTACTCTGAAATATGCTTTGCGTAAATCCAATTTCGTAAAAATTTTTCCCTTTTCCAATTGTGCTAGCATGTCATCCATTAGTGGTAGAGGATATTGATTAGATACGGATATGGCATTTAAACCGCAGTAGTCTGCACAATCTTAATGAGCCATCCTTCTTTTTACGGAAGAGAATGGGTGCAGCCAACAGGGAGGTGGATGGTTCGATGAAACCTCATTTTAGGTTTTTATCAATGAACTTCCTTAACTCCTGTTTTCTCTTTATGGGTCATGGAGTAAATTTTTGCTTTGGGAAAGGTAGCCCCGGGTATGATTTCGATAGCACAGTCTGTGGGGCAATGGGGGGGGGGTAATTGATCAGACTCCGTTTCATCAAATACTGGCTTGACTGGTTCGTAATGCTCCAGAATCTCTACTTCCCCATTGTTTGTGTCCGTTTCCCAATCCTCCATATCTAACGCCCCCATTGCATTTTCCATATATAGTTCTTTCATCGGTAATTCCCTATAATTACCATCTGCAAATTGTAGTTCCCCTGAGACCCAATCAATCAATGGGTTTCGCTCCCATAGCCATTTGAGTCCAAATACCATTGGCTGGTGAGCAATGGGTGCTACGATAAAGCGTAAAGTTTCTTCATGTGTCCCAATTTTTACTTTGATGGGTTCAGTGTAATGATTTACAGGACCCCCTTTCATGCCAGACCCATCTAGTTGACAAAAAATGATAGGTACTTTTAATGTAAATAGCTTTAGTCCCAATCCAGATGCTATTGCTGGATGGATCAAACATCCCGAGTCTAGCATGGCTCTTAACCCGGCTTGCTCCCTTCCATCCTCCGTCTCGATAATAACTTTTATCTGCATTGTAGGGTAATCATCACTTACCTGGTAGTTGGTGCACCCGCTGTTGAATGCCTGTCCCCCGGCGCACTTTAGGGCAGGCAGTTGGCGTTTCCCGCCGGCGAGAATTCAATGTCTGAGGAGTCGCTGTCATCCTCTTGGAAATGTTGAATTCTCTGCTCCTCCATGACTGCAGCCGCTCCTTTGCGTTTTGTGAGTGCCGCTTTGTCCCCCTTATTCTCTGCCGGTTTTCTGGTGGGTGCTGTGTATTGTGGGCAGTTGTTTATGCAATCTCCCTCTTTTCTCCAACGGAAACATAGTCCATCTTTTGTTCACCGTTCCTTCTCCTCTTCCCAACTCCTCTGTTTGGTGTCTCTACGTGTGTGAGGCATATGATTCCCTGGTCTCCTCCGCAGGGTGTGGAAATGTCTAATTGTTTGAATTTGCAGCTTGGTGTTTTCCACTTTCCCTGCTAGTTGTATCCACTCCTCTAGGGTTTCGGGATCTCCCCTCCCCAGCGCCAACTCTACCAGATCTTGTCTAAGGCCGTACTGAAAATATTCAATTTGAAATGTTTCTGGCCAATCTGGTAATTTACTTAATATCTTCTTGAACTCCATGGCATATTCTGCCACGGTTCTGTTCCCTTGTCTCAGATTTTGTAATTGTACTTTTGCAGACATTTTAGACAAAGTGTCCTCAAAACGTTTGCGTAGTGCAGAGCTTTCCAAACTGTGTGTCGCAACACGTTAGTGTGTCGGCTGCAGTGTCTGGGTGTGTCACGGCTGCTGCTGCCTCTGAGCCCTGCCAGGATTCTACGCAGGTCCTAGTGCCTGCCTTGTGCCTTGTTGCCTCCAAACCTGCTGTGATTCCGCGCAGGTCCTAGTGCCTGCCTTGTGCCCTGCTGTAAGAGTGTGTCGCAAAATGATGCCCTGCTGTAAGAGTGTGTCATGAAATGATGCACGTCTAAAAAGTGTGTCACCAACATGAAAAGTTTGGAAAGCTCTGGCGTAGTGCGTACATAAACGCTCCAAAATTTTGTAATTCTCTGGCCCTGGCATCGTGCATTACCACTAGCCAGTCTGCTGCCTCCCCTTCCAAAAAGCTGGAGACATATCTAACTTTAGCATCCTCCGTTGGAAAAGTGTCCTGAAACTCACCCATAAAACCCCTCACGTGTGTCATGAAACAAGCAAGTTTCTTTGGATCCCCATCAAACCTCATTTTCAGTTCGCTTACCCCGGATGGCTTGCCTATGAGGGAGTGGGTCCTGAATCGACCGTGGGGTGGGTTGCGGCTGGTTGTGGTTTTCTGATTCGGATTTCTCATCTTCTTCTTTGCTGTCCTCTGTGGATTCATCCTCCCCTTCGGAGATGGTTGGGCTTACTGTTCTCCGTTTTTCGGTTTGCCCCTCTAGTTTTTGCAAAATTCTGTCCATTACTAGTTTCATCGACCCCAACTGCTGGCTTACCGTCTCCAGGTCGTGGTCCAGTCGAGACATCTTTTCTTCAATGTCCCCCATGCGCTGAGACTGGGTGACACGTTTCGTGGTTCGCTTTCCGCCTTTCGCTTCCAGCCCTCCTCCGATTCCGAAAGACCACTCCGCCTGGTTTTTCGGTGCCCTTGCCCCTGGGGTGGTTTCCTCAATTTTGAGGGTTTCGTTTCTTTGTGACTCACGTTTCTTTCGGCTCCCTCTAGGTACGACGGTCACCGGTTTTTCTTCCCTCGAGATTGCTGAAGCCCCCTGGGATGAGGTTGCTGCATTCTGGGTTGGGGTGGTGGGTCTCTCAGCGTTGTCGCTTGACATGGCTTACTTTGTTGTGCTGGCGTCGATTCTCGACCGAAAATTTTCCAAAGTTACGGGGTTGTCTCCGGGAAAAATCGACTGGTGTTGTTGATTCAGATCTTTCTGTGATGGTTCCGGGTGTTATGTCCCAATAAAAGCTCCTCAAACGGAATGAACTTTATTAAGGAAACATACAAGCCCCAACATCGGTGAAGATCTGAATGCCCCGGTTTGGTAAACGATTGATTTTTATTATGTTCCCCCCCTTTAGTTCAATGTGTATTGCCAGCGCTGTCAGTTTCCTTCTTGGCGCCTCTCTTGTCTCGGCCGTAGGTGATTGGGTTGTCTGACATTGACAGGTGTTAATGATCGCTCTCTGGCTAGCTGTATTCCTTCTCTCTGTCTCCCGTAGCCGGTATCCCGATGTGTATTGTCTGGCGCATGTGTTGAGGTGGAAGGTTCCGATGGGGGACCTTACAGAGCCTGAGTTGTTGCCAGAGGCTAACCCGGCAATCAATAGAACTCCCTGCTGAATTGTTGGGAAACTTCCCAAGTGCCCCCCAGAAGCCTTCCATATCTACCAGTACCCGGGTGTGGGAAAGTTAGTTGTTGGGATAATCACAGGCACCTGTGCCACCTCCCTCCCTCTTATTTCAAACCTCTTCTCAGCCTCAGGACGGGGGAGTGGCAGATAAAAAGCCTCGGAGTTGAAACAGCTGGGAGGAGGAGAGAAAAAGCAGGAGGAGAGTGCAGAGCCGGTGTGTTTGGAGATTTTGCAGCAGCCAGCCAGAAAGAAAGAAAGAAAGAAAGAAAGAAAGAAAGAAAGAAAGAAAGAAAGCAACCAAAAGGAAAAGAAACATGTTTGTTTTCCCCACAGAGACTTGGAAGGTCCTGAGGAAACAACACAACGAAGCAAAGTCCTGCAGAAACTGAGTGAGAAGGGGCAAGTGTGTGCAAACGGCCCAATTACAGATACTAGCTATAGTAGTAGTAAGCTTGTAGTATTAGTAGCAAAATAAGAATAGTTAGATTACCTATGTATAAGGATAGAAGAACGTTGTATAGTATAATTCATTGGTAAGATAAGGTTAGTTAGTTATAAGCTAGGATTGTTAGACATTAGCCACTCACATAGGCAGATAAGTACACTCTTTTATACTGTAAATAGATTGTTTATAATAAAAACACCTCTCCAACCTATAAGGGGAGAGATAAAAACTCTTAAGGGTTGTAGAGTACAGTGCTTTTTTTAGAAGATCTTTTTGAGCTTGGAACAATCAAACCTTGGGTATGAAAAAGAACCCGTGGCACTGGGACAGACCCTCCTAATGGATCTCTCAGCCCTGCATGTGTCAGGGGGGCAGTTAATCTTTGTTGCACCAGGAAGTGATCTGATCATAGCTCTGGGCTACATGCAATGTCCTCCATATTCAGATTACTGCAGAACTGCTCTGATACAAAAACACAGTTTAATGCATCATTGAATCCAATATGATTCAGGCCTGAGATTACTTGGGAGAAGCCCATGGTCACCAAGGAGGCCATGACTGTCCTGGCTTTCTCTGATACAGCCCCCAAGTACTAGAGATTGATGTCACTCAGCACCAAATTTGAGGTGATTCTAGTACCAGCCTGGAGACTAGATCAAGGGCCCAGAGAAGGTTCCAACTGGGCAGCAGGGTGGCTGGTACACCAGAAGAAAAAGTTGGTACCCAACTTTTATCTACAGCCCAACTTGACATGAAAACCCAGGCATTCTGCTGCATTCGGAGCAGGGCCCTGGTCACAAGTAGATGTTCCCAGAAGATCAGTGCCACCTCCCCTCCCTCCCCAGTATTGGAGTTGTGGCTGCTGCAGAACCAAAACGTGGAAGTACAGATCTCTGAGAGGGCAGTGTTGCTGCCCTCACCAAACCAGGTCTCAGTAATGAATGCATGAAGGTGGTCTTACTGAAAATAGACCTAGCTTTTACCAGCTAAAATTTAATTTTAAATAAAATTTAAATTTATATTATAAATTTATAATAATACATTAAGAAAAAAGAATAAAATTAAATAAATAATAAGAATACAATTTATCATGATAAATTAATAAAAAAAAGAATAAAATTAAAACTGAGCCTAAGCTCAAGTTACTGATGATCCAGTCACCGAGACCAGAATGGGTCAGAAGTGGAGGTTGACATCACCATCTCTCTCTCGGCTTGTCACAATGGATCACCTCCTAGACTGTGGTCTCATACTAACCACAACAAATGGCCCATAATCACACACACTCCCGCCATAATGCACTACATACCGCTCATCCTTTGTCCAGAGCAATAGATCTGCCAGGGCAGCTTCCCCACGATCAGCTGTGCCAATAGATAGCAGATGGGGAGCAGCCTACATTGTCTTTCTGTTTTTCTCTTGCTAGTAGCTCTCTGGGGAGGGGGAATGATCACACCCTGTGATCAGCTGCTAATTCTACTAAGACAAGGTGGGAGGGCATTAATAAGGCATCAATAGCCTTCCCCCATGGGATGTCAGGGCAGAATGGTATTCTTCCCATCAGGAGATAAGGCCCTCTTGATAGTTTAAAAAGGGCTTTCTGGGGGACCTCAGTAATAACTCTCATTCATTTCCTATGCCTCTTTATGTGTCTCCAGCTTATATAATTGTATTACATTTATTCCCTGTGGAGACAAGAGCTGGTCAAGGTAGCATCTTTCACTGCATCATCTTGCTAATGAAAGGGGGGAGAAGGGAGAGAAAATGAACCCATAGCTTCAAGTTGAAGATAGGACTGTGTATTTTCTCCAGCATTGGAGACAATAGGCCTCTGAATATCAGAGAACTGATATTCAATATGAATATCATATCATATATCATAAAGAATATGAGAACTGGGAAGCCCTAACTCATGAGCGTTTCAATTGGAGGTCAGCCTTTATTAATGGCACTATGGACTTTGAAGAAGCACGAGTACAGGGCGAAAGGGAGAAACGAGCTAAAAGGAAGGCACGTCAGGCAAACCCTCATCATGACCGTCTCCCACCCGGAAACCTATGCCCTCACTGTGGGAGGTTGTGCGGATCCAGAATTGGCCTTTACAGCCACTTACGGATCCACTGTTAAAATTTTACCTTTGGAAGACAATCTTACTCGGCTACGAGTGATCGCCAATGAATGAATATCAGTGGCTTGGAAATGAGAGTGAAAGGGTTTGATCAGATTATGCTTGTGAGTATTTAAAGCAGTGCTTTCCAAACTGCTGCTGTTGGCAACACACCAACGACGGCAGTGGCGGTGGGGGCGCGTGCGGCAGCGGGGGCGTGCACGGCGGTGGGGGCCTCGTGTTTTCCGCTAAAACGCAGAACCGCCGCCGCCGCCGCCGCCACCGTGCACACTGCCGCCACGCGCCCCCCCCCGCAGCCGCTGTGCACGTCCACTTCCTGGTTGTGTCGCGACACACTAAACTCTGTGTTGCAACATACTAAAGTGTCACGACATACAGTTTGGAAAGCTATGATTTAAAGGCAGGTAGTTGGCCTCTTTGGGAACAAATATAGAAGTAGATGGACCTTGAGTCAGATCAAGCAAGGGGTTTCTTTACAGCCTTATTACAATGTTTAGAATGTTCATTCAGCCCATAAAACTTGTGTAAGTGAGCAAACAACTGATCGAACTAGAAATTAACGGTAATGTTGGATTTTGCACATATAGGAAAGCTTACAGTTTGTGCTATGACGGTGAGCTTATTGGGCATGACTGAATTTCCTTTTTTTCTTATAGAAACATTTAACTTTTGTAGACTGTAGTTTGTGCATGGTAATGTTTAGGCCATAAACATGTATTGGGTTTTAAAGTACAACAGCATGTTTTGTTTTTGCATCCACAGACAAACAAAGCTATTGCTGCAAAACTGTTTAAGACAATAAGACAGCAATGCTGGAGATAAATCCTACAGTAGGGCCTAAATGTAAGGTGACATGTATAGACTAGCACTATAAAGTAACCAACCTAGCAATTTGAAAGCATGCAAATGTAAGTAGATTAATAGGTACCACTTTGGTGGGATGGTAACAGCGTTCCGCGTGCGTCATGCTGGCCACATGACCGTGGAAGCGTCTTTGGACAACGCTGGCTCTTTGGCTAACAAAATGGAGATGAGCACCGGCCCCTAGAGTCGGACACGACTGCACAAATGTGCGGGGGGAACCTTTACCTTTTTATAAAGTAGCATTCCCCCCCCCAAGAAGATAACCCTGAATTTAAGATGTCTCCCGGCAAGCTAAAGTAGATAGAAAAAAAGGACGAACATCCTTATAATGTCCATCTTCCCTGCTTCAGCTAACTCTGAATTTTCCTTTTCTCAGTATATGTGTTCATGTGACATACATATATGTAGCCAGTTCAGCTTAGTGGTTAAGGTGCTGGACTAGGAAGAAGGAAACCTGAGTTCTGGTCCAGCCTTAGGCATGGAAGCCAGCTGGGTGCCCTTGGGCCAGTCATTCCCTCTCAGCCCTAAGAAGAAGAAAGCAATGGCAAACCACTTCTAAAAATACTGCCTAGAAAGCTGCACTGGCTTGTCCAGGCAGTCACCAGGAGTCAGGCCTGACTCAAAGGCCAATATATGCGTGTGTGTGTGTGTGTGTGTGTGTGTGTGTACACATATCTGTATATATCCTGCCAGAAGCTGCACTCTGCAAGATAGCAAAGCCGGAACAACCAAAAGAATAAGCAATAATTGTTGATTGAAATCAAGTGCCTGTAATAAGAGCTGCCTCATTTGTTTTATAAATCAATTTATACATTGGTCCTACTCCTACCAATAATGCCGTTTCTCTCACATACATTCCCCTTCTTCCTTCCAGTAGAAACAGCAAAAGAAGAAGAAGAAAGGAACAGCATGGAGAGGGAAAGAGTAGCTGCACGGTAAGGGAGGGACAGATGGAGATGATTCATTACCCGACTAGGTGACATCATCAGTGCACTGATGATGTTACCTGCTCAGGTAATGCAACATCTGCAAGCAAACAAACAAGCTCAGAGAGCACCAAGAACTCCACAGTTCAACCCTGAGCTACAGATATTCTCTTCTATTGGATGGAGATGAGGCAAGAGGAAGAAGTAAATAACTGAATTAGGAAGCAAGGTTAATCTTCAAAAGCACACTTGGTTTCCTGTCATAGTATCTATAGCCATTTGTACTCCTGTCCATTGCTTTGTTTGCAACAGCTTCTGTTTTTGTCAGGTAAGGTAGAAGGATCCCTCTCAATCAGAAGTAAACAGAGAATAACTCTGACATCTTCTTTTGGATCTTTTTTCTGATCATCATGTTTATCCATGCTAAAAAAAAAGAATGAATGAATGCAGAGCTCCAGATGGTAGAAGTGGGTTAATCAGTTACAAGTTAGAAGGCAATTCAAAATCCCTCAGGGAAATATATTTACTTAGCAAATATATTGGCTAAGGTATTTAATTTTCTACCATTTGCCGCAGTGTATAGGGGCTAATTCAACTCGCTTTACAGTTACAGTACTTCTAGTAGGTTAAAATAAAGTCTCCATCAAGTTGAGGATAATTTCTGGTGACCTACAACATCATGTAGGATGTTGGTAGCAATATGGTACTAGTTTGCCAATGCCTTCTGATGACAGTTTTTTTTTAAATTTCTCATTCTAGTCTACAGTTCTGGTGTTCCCTAGAATTCCCCCATCCAGGCACCAACCAGGCCCAGCTGTACTTCACATCTTGGCCCAGGCAAAGTTGCCCAGGTGCTTTCATCTGCTGAGACTCTAATGGATTACTTTTCTCTTAATTAGTCACATTTTGTTGTTGTTTATTCATTCAGTCGCTTCGGACTCTTCGTGACTTCATGGACCAGCCCACGCCAGAGCTTCCTGTCGGCCGTCGCCACCCCCAGCTCCCCCACGGTCGAGTCCGTCACCTCCAGAATATCATCCATCCATCTTGCCCTTGGTCGGCCCCTCTTCCTTTTGCCTTCCACTTTCCCCAGCATCAGCATCTTCTCCAGGGTATCCTGTCTTCTCATTATGTGGCCAAAGTACTTCAGTTTTGCCTTTAATATCATTCCCTCAAGTGAGCAGTCTGGCTTTATTTCCTGGAGTATGGACTGGTTTGATCTTCACATAAGAATACGAAAAAGAAGAAGAAGGAACATTTGTTATATTTTGTAAATGCCAAGATAAAAGGTTTCCTGGTCTTATATTTAATTGTAGCCATAAGCTATCATGTGACAAATTTATAAAAGCAAGATGTAGATTTACATCACAATTGGATTCTGTGCTACTACCTGCATCTTTGAAATTGTGAGTCATAAAGGAAATAGTTTAAATTCTTGCATATATTGTTAGAGTTGGTTTAAGCCAATGTTTCAGATCCTTTTAATTTTTGTGCCTTTCCCTCGAGAAGCTAAGGGCAGCAGACATGGCCCTCCCAAATCCATTTTACCCACATAAAAAGCTTATCAAATAGCTTGGAATGATGGATGGTGGTAACAATCCCCAAATCATCCAGTAAGTGTTATGACTGAACAGTAATTGAATTTTGGGCTCCTTGGTTCTAACCTGACTTCATATTCTCACCCCTTGTTTCTAGAAACATATATCAAGGGAGATTATGTAGCAAAAAGCAGGTTCATAATGCCTCTCGTTGACCCCTGGATAACAACAGACTGTTGCTACCATATGTTTAGGCCCTGAGGTAAGCAAGAAGGATGCCTTTGGCAAGGAAAAATGAAAGTAGGAAAGAGGAATTGCCTTAATTTTCCTCTGCCACCTTTTTTCCAGCCTATCTTGCTAGTGATGTTGAAGCTAAGTTGGGGGAAAGTCAGAGAGAGAAGTCAAATACTGTATTAAGCCAAGGTTTCTTAAGGTTTATTGAGTAAACTACAACTGGTTTGGTTCACACAATATCTTAAGCAAAAAGCAAACCACGCAATCATGGCTTAGTGCAGAGCTTTCCAAACTTTTCATGTTGGTGACACACTTTTTAGACATGCATCATTTCGTGACACACTCTTACAGCAGGACACAAGGCAGGCACTAGGACCTGCGTGGAATCCTGGCAGGGCAGGTTTGGAGGCAACAAGGCACAAGGCAGGCACTAGGACCTGCGCGGAATCCTGGCAGGGCTCGGAGGCAGCAGCAGCCGCGACACACCCAGACACTGCAGCCGACACACTAACGTGTTGCGACACACAGTTTGGAAAGCTCTGGCTTAGTGTGATGCATGAGCCAGGTCATAAGGGTGGTGGTGGAAGTGAGATCCCCTGACCCATGTGCCCTATTTAGATGCAAAAATTAGGCTCTCCACCATGACCCTCCTTGGTTTTAGATGCAGCTATTTCTTGAGTCCTCCAAATTAAGCAGGGCTCCTCTTTCAGGACAGATGCTGCCCACGCACGCATGTCTAGGTATTATCACCTCTCCTGGCTGTTTTCCCAGCATTCCTTTCTCTCTCTCTTCATCTCAGCATTCTGCAAATGGTCTAATTTGGTGGTTGTGGTTGGTTTGTTTACCCTCAGGACTTACACTTGATAGTAGTACTTTTTATGTCTTGTTGCTAAGCTTCCTGCTGACCGTCCACACCCAGGCATTGCTCACACATTGTTACCCGGCTTTCTCCGGCAGTGTTTTCCCCATCCTGCTCTCACCATGGCCATTCTTAACATCTTCATGGTTTTGCTTTGGAGCAGCAGAGGGCAGTGCTTGCCGCCTTTGTCCTCTCGCCAGCTTGCTGCACTGCATCCCCCTGTTTAATGAGTTAAATTTTCATTTAAATTTGCCTCTCCAGGTTCCTGTACCATTTAATTACATTTTCTAATTAAAAAAAAATCAAGCTTCAAAATTAAAGTCAGGCTTGAGAGTACAATGATAATTGTTCTTTTAAAAAAAGGCTTCTGGGGGTAGGAACAGAAGAACAGCTTTGAGACCTGCTACCCTAAAGGTTTTGCTTTGGAATCAACCTCACTTTCTGATATCTTCTGAACTGCTGGAGGCATCTTGCACTGGAAAGCTTTCTTAAATCACCTCTGTTGAAATAAACCAGTGTTAAATGATGAAAGCATGGGAATGTCCTTGTATAGTTCTTGGCTACCTTAATGAAACCTGTGCATCATATTCATTGTTGAATAATGTACGGTATATGTGGGGTTTTTTTGGATTTTCCACCTAATGTACCATCATGTCTTCTTTAACCTGTGTCTTGGAACCCAGAATTGCAAAATATTTTCCCCACTTTCAGCCTTGGAGGTACAGTATGATCCTTCCAACGGAAGGGAGGGAGGGAGGGAGGGAGGGAGGGAGGGAGGGAGGGAGGGAGGGAGGAAGGAAGGAAGGAAGGAAGGAAGGAAGGAAGGAAGGAAGGAAGGCAGGCTCAATGTGATATTGCCTCCTCCCAGTTTTTAAACTCATTCAAATATTTGATGCTTTTTAAGAACTTCGTGGCATTTACTTTCAAGTGTTTTTTAAATCTTTTTATATCAGCAGTTAAGACGCCAGGCTTGTCGATCGGAAGATCGCAAGTTCGGAGGTTCGAATCCCTAGCCCCGCGTGATGGAGTGAGCTCCCGCACTCGCCCCAGCTCTTGCCAACCTAGCAATTCGAAAGCATGGAAATGCAAGTAGATTAATAGGTACCACTTCGGTGGGAATGTAACAGCGTTCCACGTGCGTCATGCCGGCCACATGACCACAGAAGCGTCTTCAGACAACGCTGGCTCTTCGGCTAACAAATGGAGATGAGCACCAGCCCTTAGAGTCAGACACGACTATGTGGGGGAACCTTTACCTTTATATTCACAATAAGTCTGTATTGCCTATTTAGATCTCGTTATTGTCTTAAACATTTATTAAACAATTATTGAGAGGGGATCAGTTTTTAAAAATAACTTTATATTTGGATTTTAAAGTGGATAACTTTAATTTTTTTTTAATGCCATAAAGGCCATCTATGGACCAACAAACCATGGTACAAATCCCTTACGCTCAGTAGATGGTGCTAAACTTCTAAAGGACAAAGAGTCTATTGCACTGCGCTGGAAAGAGCATTACTACAATCTCCTTAATCGTCACTCTACTGTGGCTGATGAAGTCTTCTTGCAAATCCCACAAAAACAAATAAGAAATGAGCTTGCAGTACCCCCTAGTTTGGAGGAAGTCAGCAAAGCCACTAAACAAATGAAAAATAACAAAGCTAGTGGACCTGATGGGATTCCTGCTGAAGTCTTTAAAGAAGGTGGGCCTGAACTTACACAACAATTTCATAAGCTCATCGAAAAAATCTGGATGAGGGAGGAGATTCCAGCAGACTTTAGGGATGCCATAATTATCACTCTCTTTAAAAAGGGTGATAGAACAGACTGTGGAAACTATCGAGGCATCTCCCTTCTAGCCACAGCAGGCAAAATCCTGGCAAAGATCATTGCAAACTGTCTCCTATCTGTATCAGAAGACATCCTCCCTGAAACGCAAAATGGCTTCCGCCCTTCCAGGGGAACAGTGGATATGATCTTCACTGCACGACAGCTTCAAGAAAAATGCAAGGAGCAAAACCGCCCTCTGTACATGGCGTTTATTGATCTGACTAAAGCTTTTGATACTGTAAATCGTACTGCTCTCTGGACCATCCTTCTGAAAATCGTATGCCCTGATAAATTTGTGAACATCTTGCGGTTACTCCATGACGACATGATGGCAACAATCCTGAATAACAATGGCTCTCAAAGCGATCCATTTAAAGTGGAATCCGGCGTTAAACAGGGATGTGTTATTGCTCCAACCTTATTCGCTATCTTCATCGCTATGATTATGCACCTTGTTGAAGAGAAACTTCCTACTGGTATAGAAATTATATATCGAACAGATGGAAAGCTTTTTAATCTTAGTAGGCTGAAAGCAAAAAATAAGGTAATTGCAACTTCTGTTATAGAACTTCAATATGCTGATGATAACGTAGTCTGCACACTCCGAGGAAGATCTTCAAACTATCCTAAACATCTCTGCAGAAGCATATGAAAAACTCGGCCTCTCGATTAACATTAAAAAAACCAAAGTGCTTTACCAGCAAGTTCGAACCAATCCCTCCGCAGCGCCATCAATCCAGCTTAAAGGTGTGTCACTAGAAAATGTCGATCACTTTTCTTATCTCGGCAGCCATCTATCTACAAAAGCCGACATCGACGCTGAAATTCAGCATCGCCTGAGCTCTGCGAGTGTAGCTTTCTCCCGAATGAAGCGTAGAGTGTTTGAGGATCGGGACATTCGCAGGGAGATCAAAATGCTTGTTTACAAAGCCATTGTACTACCAACCCTTCTGTACGCCTGTGAAATATGGACCCTCTACAAACGCCACCTCCAACTTCTTGAAAGATTCCATCAACGCTGCCTCCGAAAAATTCTGCAAATTACTTGGGAAGATAGGCGGACTAATGTTAGCGTATTAGAAGAAGCGAAAACCACCAGCATTGAAACAATGATCATCCAACATCAACTTCGCTGGACCGGTCATGTTGTTCGAATGCCTGACCATCAGCTACTTTACTCCCAACTTAAGAATGGAAAACGGAATATTGGTGGACAGCAAAAGAGATTCAAAGATACTCTCAAAGCTAATTTAAAAAAATGTAATATCAGCATTGAGAACTGGGAAGCCCTAACTCATGAGCGTTTCAATTGGAGGTCAGCCTTTATTAATGGCGCTATGGACTTTGAAGAAGCACGAGTACAGGGCGAAAGGGAGAAAAGAGCTAAAAGGAAGGCACGTCAGGCAAACCCTCATCATGACCGTCTCCCACCCGGAAACCTATGCCCCCACTGTGGGAGGTTGTGCGGATCCAGAATTGGCCTTTACAGCCACTTACGGATCCACCGTTAAAATTTTACCTTTGGAAGACAATCTTACTCGGCTACGAGTGATCGCCAATGAACACAGGGAATGTTTTTGGATAGGATACACAATCTTGTAATTGTCCCTAATCTTGTTCCTTCAAGATGTTGCACAGTTGTCCTGATCACCTGAAGCCAGCATAGTCCAGTATACCTTGAGGGCATTAAATTGGGGAAGAGAAAAGATTTGCCTTCATCTTTAGGCACGTTTATGTTTCTTTAAGTCATAGCTTTCCAAACTGTATGTCACGACACTTTAGTGTGTCATAACACACAGTTTAGTGTGTTGCGGTGTGGGGGCGCGCGCGGCGGCGGTGCGCCATCAGCGCTTCCACGTTTTAGCGAGGCTGCCGCCGCTGTGCACGCACGCGCCGCCGCCGCTGCCACCATTGGTGTGTCGCCAACGGCAGCAGTTTGGAAAGCACTGCTCTAAGTAATTGTACGTACAGAAATCAGCTACAAATGAAGGACAAACTCAGAATATGTGTGTTGCCCCACTTAGGTAGACCAGACCATGAAATCAACTCCACCGGAAGACTAGAATTACTTGTATTGAGATTGCCTTTAATAACAGAATCTTGCAAGTCTGATTGTGCTGTCCCTCCTTCTCCTCCTCCTTATAGTTCAGTGAATCAGGGAGGGGCCTGAGCCATTTCTGAATGTCGTCTTTCAGCCTCTTTTGCCTAGATAACCATCAATGCCATCTTCCTTAGTCTCTACAGTATGTAAATGGGCTGAGATTTTGGTGGGTTCTTCTCTCAAAATGAAAGTTATAAGAGAGCAGGAATGCACTAATATTAATTTGGTAGCATTTCTTTTATTTACAGGTGTACTAAAATAGGGTAACAATTACCAGCCTTGTGGCCTCCAGTTGAGTTAGGGCTGCTGTTCCTGTAATTTTCCTTGTCTGCACTAGATGGAAATGGTATGAATTATAACCCCAGCTCGTCTGAAGAATACTAGGCATGGGAATACTGAAGTTAGCTGGATGGGCATTTTGAAGTTCACTTGTCCCGCCTGCAGTTCTCTGATTTAGG
Source organism: Charina bottae (assembly GCA_023362775.1). Taxonomy (NCBI): domain Eukaryota; kingdom Metazoa; phylum Chordata; class Lepidosauria; order Squamata; family Charinaidae; genus Charina; species Charina bottae. Next base: position 10,276,684 of record JALMGJ010000021.1, on the reverse strand, counting down.
GAATGGGCTCTGATTAGTGTTGGATGCCAGAGTATTCCAGACTCAGATTACCACTTCAGTAAAATCAAGATCTCTAACAAATGATACTCATGACACATCCCCTGCCACAGTAGAAAGTATGGCAAATATTTTTCAGCTTAGACACAGCTCCCCACATTCTTAACAGCACCTCTTCTCTGCCATCTTGAGTTTCTGTTTGCTTTGGATCAAATGGCAAGACTTTGTCAAATATTAAAGCTATGACAGGTGCAATGGCTTTGGATTTGTTCCCATTATCAAGGTGTGTTTAAATAGTCTTTACTGAGATTGAATGCCTCGGGGGGAACCTTTAACCTTTATAGGGATCTCCCCAGTGTAGGATTTGAGCTGGGGGTTCACTGGAAGCAAATTAATTGTACTTCAGACATCACATGGCAATTTTTTTGAGAGGCGTGACCTTTGATTATGTAGATTCTCATGAAGTAAGGTCAGATCATGGAGTTTCTTTTTAATCTTTCATAGTTAACAAACATGCTGGATTTCAGCTTCCATAATTGTTCCACATACTTGATGATTATTCACACTTCTCACTGTGGTATTTCATCCTTATACATTTCCTTAGTATTTATACTGGATTCTAGATGTTATAATATGCCAAATCTTTCTGTCTCCACTTAGGAGGCACAACTAAAACGAAAGAATGAAAGTTCATAAGACAGGTTATGGAAGAAGAAGAAGAAGAAGAAGATATGAGGACAGTGGCAAGAGCTCTGATGCCTTTCAGAATGTTCCTTTTCTTACTCTGTGGAGATGTAATGGGTCCTGTAGCCCTATGAGAAGTCTTGCATTAATGAGTAGGTGTGGAGCATTTCATTGTTCACTTTAGAATAAGGCTCTGTCGCATACTGTGGCTTGAAAAGGTGTGAACACTGATGCAGTATTGGGAGAGATTGGCCAGCAAGTCTGAAAATGAGTTATATTTGAATGTGGAACTTGCATTTGGCAAGTTTAAGATAGGTACATCTGAATGAGTGACAGGAGAAGATGTGGAGGGGGACGTGAAATGCCATCAACTGTGCATGCTTGAGTGAATGGACAGGAATAAGTTGAGGAGAGGATTGTCTAGTCATCAAGGAAGTAGGCTGAGAAAAACCTCAAGTGTCAAATTATAACTCAAAATATGCATTATCATGGAAATCCCAATCCACAAAGGTACATACATCTCATACATATCCTTCTACAATGAATTTTTCATGCATTAGGAGAAGCTATATTTAGAGGCTAGAGGCCAGATATTGTCCCTCAAGTCTACTGTTCCAAGCACAGCTGAGGACCAATGCTTTGCAGAAGTTCTTTCGGATTTTGTATAAATCCTTTAATGGTAAGGATTTCCTAAAAGTAATCAGAGTAACATTTTTGAGATATTTTGTATTTATTTTTCCTTATTTCCTCTTTTATATAACAAAATAAATGCTGCTTGCTTAATTTATATGGTTCTTTATTTTTGTCCCTTTGTCCCCATTGTTTCTTTTTACTTAGTCTCTCCAATAGGGTATGCAGCTTCTAAGCCAAGGACTGCTTTTGATTGGAGTGCTGGGCTGTGCTCCAAAAAGCAGTTGGTGGGCTAGTAAATAACTAAATTTGATTTCATTTACATTTAATGCATTTAATAATTTCACCCTTTCACCTAGTTAAAAATTACAATTTGCTAATTTCTCTTGAAGGAATCTGGAGGATTGCACCAAGGCTTTCCAGCACTTGCACATGATCCTGGCAGCTGAAACTGCATACCTCTGCATCAGAAGCAGTAGAATAGCTCTCCATTTCTCTTCTAGCATTGTTACTTCTAGATCCTATAGCAGCCTTCCTCCATATTGGCCTTCTGAAAGTGTTGACCTTTAGCTAGGTGATACTAGCTGGGATTATGGGAACTGAGGTCTTATATTGTACATTGCTTTTCCTGTTTGGGGTGAAGCCAATCAACTGGGTGGACTTTGCCCTCCAAAAGTCTACCCTGTGTAAAATTATGATGTTCTTGTGTGATGAAGGATCCATATCACAATCATCAGACCAATGACAGAGTTACTGTTTGTCCATGGGGGTTCTCTGGTGGCTCAAGTGATGTAGAATGTAGGATGGAGAAGCACTATTCCTGAAGGAGTGGTTCTGTGACTTGGAGTCCTCCTAGACTCATGGCTGCTGCTGGAGCAGCAGGTGGAAACCATGGTCAGGGGCATTTGCCCAGCTTCAGCTGGTGTACCAGTTGCAGCACCACCTGGTGAGAGGACTTTGCTACAGTGACTTGTGCTCTTGTCATCACTTGGTTAGACCACTGTGACATACTCTGCATGGAGCTGCCTTTCAAGTCTATTGGAGCTTCAAAGTGCAGTGGCCCAAGTACTATCTGGCACTCAGCAGTGGGAGTGTGATACACCTGGGTTGTGGGCCATGCACTGGCTTCCCTTAGTTTCTAGGCACTGGTCTTAACCTATGAAGCCCCTTATGGCTTGGGACCTAGCTACCTCTGAATGGCCTCCTAATGGAAATTAGGTTAGCATCTATTTTAACCACTATACGGAAGTAGCTGAAAACAAAGCTCTAGAGGGCATTTAGAATTTGACACCAGGATTTGTGTTTGTTTTGTATGTTTTAGTGCTTTTTTTAATGCAATCCTGACCTTTTAATGGTGGTTGTATTTCAATAAACCATCAGAGTTCTGCAAGATTGCAGTGTGGTATAAGTATAACAAATAAATAAATTTGTGGATCAGCTTGACCAAGGCACATCCACATACATCATGGCAAACTTGCAGTTTTGGTACCCACATATTCCTACAACCTCATCCCTGTTTGACAGCCAAATCTATTTCTGGCTCCACTATGTTTTAAGAAAAACGTATTGAACCCTGTTTTCCAACAGAAAGGCTGGAGCTCTACAGAGCTAAGGAGAGACTGATTTTCCATTGATGGAAATTTTTGCCTCGCCCCAATTCATGTCTTCTCTCTGTTCCCTGTAGCTTCTCACTAGTATTTCTCTACTGTTTTAAACCAAGTAAAGCAGCTGAGGGAGATCACAAGCAAATATGAGTCAGGTTGCACTTGACTTGCTCCTGTGCTGCCTCTATGTGGGTGGCCTTTGCTGAGCTACTGGTGCTAGATGGCTGATCCAGACACTGAGGCTTTTCTTCAACAGCCTTTGTGCTTGCAACAGCCCTGAGCTGTCAGAAGCAGAGTGCTGTACAAGATGATCCAGGCAGGATCGAGGCTCTCTTGCCTAGTCTCGCCTTCCCCCTCTTGCAAGGATGGATCTTCCTGGGCTTCTTCATGGGAGATGTACTGTATCCCTGGCTCCTGATGCGGAGCCTGCATAACTATCAGCCCTTTGAGGGAGGCCAGACTCCACAAGGACTACTGTAACTGTAATTTATTGTTGACCGGTATAATAACAGCATCTTGAAAGATCAGTAGAGATTCTTTCTCCCACGTTTATGATGTGAATCAAGGTGGGGCATTCTTGAGTTTCTCCCTCACTCACTCCTCTCTTTCAGAGCTAAGCTAGTGTTTATCTAACAGCTTCTTGAAGGCCATCTCTGTACTTCTCTACAGCCAGCCTGAGAGCTGCTCCTCTTCTAGTTCTTATAGGATAATGCCTTGTGATAGGAGGCTACTGTTCTCTGGCTGCAGATTTTCTTTGGAACACATCCTCCATATGCTGGACTCTCTCAGCTTGGCCACTCTCAAGGAAAAAGAGGTTTCCTTCTCACTGGCACCACTTCTCAGGGTGTTCTTCTCCCTCTCTTTGGTGCCCACCAAATGCTTCCTTGGTGATTTGTACATCTAGTTTTCTGAAATATTTCTTCTTCTAGTGTTAAGTCTGTCCAAATCATTCAAACTGGGCTACCTTCATCAGGCCTTATTTTGAAGACTTTGGCCTGTCCCTGCTTGCAGCTTACTATGTTACCATAATCTCCTGGCAATCCCAGTCTTCTCCTTCTCACAAAGTTGACCCCAGCTTGTCCCCAGTCCACTAAGTCTTTTGGCATCATTTTGTGTAGTGGAAGTCCCCCCAACCCCAAACCTTCAAAGGTTAATCTGACACTGTACTGCCCCAGTGTGTAAAATTGATACAGCTCTGGTGCCAAAAGAGTCTGAGATGAGTTCTGTTGCAGATGTGACAAATTCTGTTTTGAACAATGTAATTACAGACAGGGAAACATCAAGCTAGAATATGCCTCAGAGATAAGGGAGATAAACTCTGCTATGATTCTATGGAAAGTCTGTCCTGATTCTGGAGCACTTAATCTGTTTTACATAGTAAGATGTATCCAGTACTTTAGGGAGGGTAGCTGTTATCATAATATGATGGAGGTGGAATGGCTGATTGTTATCCAGAGGCAAGATAGCATGCCTGTATCAGTATGAAATGCCTGAGACACTCCTCCTGCTGACAGCTTGTCCAGTGAACCTGCTTATTCACTCAAAGATGGATTGCTGGCAGATTGCACTCCCACTCTGCCGGGACAAGCTGATAGCCGGCTTGTCCAGGCAGAATGGGAGCCCAATCTGACATTAGGTGTCCTGTCAATGGTCTGATAGTTATATTTATCAGAGAGAGGGTTACACAAATTCATTTATTATTACTTCAGCAGGTCATGGCACCACAAAGTTTAAGAATGTGAAGGGAAGGAGCCTTAGTGACATTATGATGGAATGTAGCAGCTGTACACTATCACACTTATCACCCAGACATACACACTATTCTGGTATCCTGATAAGTTAGTTGGGAAAGAGATAAGAGTTTTTACACTTTCACACAGCAGTCCTCACAGGTGGGAGACTGTATATTAATATGAGCTAAACTGATTGGCAGGAGGAAGAAGGGGGTGGCTGATGAACCATGTTGGACTTGTCAGCTTTGCTGTTGTTGAAGGTCCACTTTTTCCATGGTGGTCCCAAGACTGCTGAAGTGTTCCATAGTGGGCTGGGAGAAGACTGCTGAAGGGTTCCAGAGTGGCCCAAAGACCATGAAGAAGTGGAGGAATCAGGCCATTGTGGGACCCAGTGCAGAGGAGAGAGATCATCTGTCATAGGATCATATTCTGAGGAAGGTTTAAAAAGTAGCATCCTGCCGGCCTGAGAAATTGCCAGCCAAGTATAATTAACGGCCTTGCTTAACTCTAAATGGGTGTGGAAGAGAGACAAACCTGTATACACAAATACTCACAAGCTGAAGCAAAGCACATGTCAAGTAGAGAAGTGTTAACCTAGAAATTATGGTGCAAGTAGCTATGAATCACTGCTGCAATCCTATCCCTTTGTGGCTGAAGAAAATAAGGGAGGAGAGAAGAATTCTTGTTTAATTGCCTAACTCGAATGCTTCATAACTAGATTGAAAACAAAACTAGGAAACCTGCAATTACCTAAGGCAAAAATAAAGGGGGGAAATTCACTAGAGGCATTTTGTGTGCTGACTGTCTGATCATTACCCGAGAACCTCAAAAGCCTTTGTGATGTGCGTAGTAACTTTGTGCACCACTCTACCAAATGCTAACAAAAAGCACCAAACACCAAATAAAATGATTGGTGGATGGGGGAAGCACTGGTTGGTCAGCTGAAAGATTGTCTTATGTGGGGTTCTTCTCATTTTGAGGTTGGTTGTGGGTAGGCTTGAAGATGATTCTGAGGATGTGAAGAGTGAATCCAATCAAGATGTTGATGGGGCCTATGCTTAGACTCCAGCATTTTGGTGAATAAAGAAGAGAATCAAAATGGCACAGGATCCTCTCAATAATGAATGAATGTGGTATAATTCGCAGCAAACTTGGTCTGCATTAGACACTTGAGATGAAAGACAGTTTGCTAAGATCTTTTTCATTTCAGTTGACAGAAGACTTCTATCATTGTTCCCATTTGCTTCAATGAGACTAACACAATAACGTTTCCAGTAGATTTTTAGCCTGCAGATTTCAATCCGCCAAACCCAAATCCACTTACTAGATGTAATTCCATCCCTTCATTGCATCCACAGCCTTTTGCTATTGAAGGGAAATAGCAGAAAAATAAGCAATAATTCATGTGTATAAGAACCAGGCAATTCGAAATCTGTTGCCAGTCAAAACTCAAACCTATCTTTGGAAGCTTTTGTAGCCCAATCAGGTCAAGAGGTATACCATAAGTTAGGTACAATATCTCATTTCCTGCCTTTTACCATCAAAATAACCGTGTTCATCTTACCATTTCACCTGCATTTGCCTTTAAGCATATGCTTATCAGGGAGCTACAACTAATCATAGCTCTGTCTTACAAATCTTCATAATGTCTTCAGTCAGAATCGATGACGGCACTTAGATTCAGCTTAAAACACTTTCCCCTTTGCCCCAGTGGCATCAAGGGCATTGGCTGTGGCAAGGCACTTGACTGACAACAGGTCACATGGCACATGGTAAACAAAGAGGTTTTGCTCTTCGAGGCCCACAGAAAATCAGCTTGTCATTGCCGAAGTGCTCTGCTAAGCAACCTGCCTTCCCACAAGATGGGCGAGACACTAAGGAGAACGCTGCCTCTCACGGAACAGATGCCCTGGAGAATGTGGGTGGGTGGCTGGTTTCTATGGTGCAGCTCAGGGAGCTGGTAGGGGAGCTGGTGTCACCGGCGTGTCTTGCCAGGAGATGAAAATGCTGTCCTGAACATCTGTCACAGACTCATGATTGCTTCCAGTCCAAAGGGGGATTTCACGCTTGTATGGAGCCTCTTAATGAAGAGATTAGCTTTCATTGTCAGAGGGAAAGGCATGGAGAGAAGGTATATTGTCTTAGAGTTTGGGTGATTCAGGCTCACTTAGCCAACACTAATTTGTTTTTTTAAAAAAAAAAAAACTTGTACTGCAATTTTCAGCCTTCAAAGATCCTTCAAAGTGGATCGTATAGAAGATAATTGTAAAATGTCATCAAATGTCACACTAACCTGAAAAGCATGGAAGACACTTTTGGAGTTACGCACCACAGGAGCCTTAATATCAGAGGGCATTTAATTTTCGAGTATATTCACTCGTTGAATATAAGTGAAAATATATAACATCCACGCCCCTGTTTACAGAAACAAAAAGGCGAGCCTAGGTGGCCAACAAAGTTGTGCTGCTGCCAACTAGCATTTGAAATCTCCCACCATGTTTCTGGTGTAGAAGCACAACTCCCAACCACATGAGAATGGCCGGCAGCAGCAGCAGCAGCTCTTGCTAGCAACACTGGTCTCTTGTGCTCCCTTTGTCGCCTGTAAATCTGCTTCACGTTAAGGGGAAGTAGAGGCAAGGTGGGGCAGTGGTTCCTCCAGAGGTATCATGCCAATGATGTAGCCTTCTGATGCCGGCCTTTCTGCTGGAGCTCAGAGATAACCCTCCATTTCTTTCTCCAGTTTCACTGAGAAACTGCCCTCTCTATTTCTCTCTTAGACGCTAACTAAGCTTGCCCTCTCTTTCTGTGGAAGTAGGGTATCTGAAAGGAGGGTGAATCATCTTCTCCAACCACTTTGTCTTTCTTGACCATTGTTGTGTAGCTTCCCCGAAAAGAGAATCCAGGAAGAGATCTGCTTGACAACTAGTCCTGATCTCCATTAAGCAACATTAGCCGTCTTGGTGACCCTGTTAATTTTCTCTTGTCCAATTTGTTAAACTCATATTTGTGTAATGTCAGGTTGATGGGAAAAACTCATTCATCAAGAAGAGAAAACAAATCCACAATCCAAAGTGCCTCTGAGCTTGCAAAGAACTTGGGGGGAGTGGGGAGGGGAAAGGAAAGGAAAGGAAATGGCTCTGTCATATACCATGTTGCTTTATTAAACTATATGTGACCATTCGCTTTTTTAAAGCAAGACATTTGTCATCTTTTCTTGCACTGCTACCATGGTGATAATCCCAACCTTACATCTATTGTATCCACAAATGTTTACTTCAAATATGATGGAGTTGAAAGGACTGTCTTGCTACCTAAAGGACTAATTTGATCTCAAAAATGAGCAGGCAGAGATTCAAGGGCACAGCTCTTTGACAAGCTGGTTTTATTACAGATACCTGAAAAGCTGTAATAGAGCAGAAAACCAAGAATGGCCACGCATAAGCTGCAGGCAATATATCTAAAGCAATCCTGACATTCAAACTGTATATCTTCTTATCTCACCCATGCATCCCAATGGATGGAGAGTAGGTCTTTTCTCACTGGGAGGGGCAGCTGCCATCTGTGTATTGTTACTGTAATGGGCTTTTGTGGTCTCCGACTCTTGGGCATCTGTCCGTGGTCCTTCTAGCCTTCGTTCATGCCTGGCAACATCTTTGCCTTCCTCTCACCCCCAGTTCATGTTGCAAGGTAGTCAAGACAAGAAGCACACCCAGAAGTACTAGCTCTATCTTTATTGTAGGGTTACATTACCAGAAACTTGCAAGTCTGAAAGTACATCTCTTCCCCCCTCGCCTTTAGAGTCCAAGAAACTAAGGAGCATCCCTTCTGAGACACCTGCCATGTCCCCATTCCTTCTGTGGGCTCAGCTGCCTCTTATCTGACCGTTGCCTCGTCTGCGGTTCTTCCTCCTCCTGTCTCCCAAGGTCATTCCCACAGACCATTACAGTGCATGAGCGAGACAATCTTAAGATGTCCTTTGTAATACCACTGTTAAAAGTTCTGTTTCCCCCTTATTTAGAGTTTGTCACATTCAGTCTTGAGGTGTGTAGAATCTGTTAGGCTTTGTCATCTCTTAACTGGCAGGGATATCAGGTGGCATCAGTGGCCTGAAGCAGATGCTAGGGAGACAGCATTGGATTAGCAATGGGAGCAGCATATTCCACGCTACTAGAGTTTTCTACTGACACTTAAGGATGGGTGGAGAGCAGTTCAACTCAGCAGTAGGGAAAGGCCCACTGAAAATCCGTGGCCTGCGTTATACCTGTGCCCCTCTAGCTGCTACTGTACTCCTACTCCCAGCATCCCCAGCTGGAATGATCACTACTAAGGAATGCTGGGAGTTCTAGCTCCCCCATACCTGGAAGGTTAGAGGGCTTTCTTCTGTTAAACCTACCTGCTAAGCCAGGTGGACTCAAATTTAATATGGATTAGCTAGGGGACACAAAGGTAAAATAAAATTTCTCTTTGAAAGAACAAAAGCATGTGAGTGTAGAAATGTGTCAGAAGTGAAGTCATAGAGGCCCACTAAAGTAACATAAATCGTTTTGTGTAGTTTCTTCTTGTTGTTGTTTGATTCTTATATTATGCCTTTTTTCCTTTGTCATTGGTTGATTACTTAGGTATAAATTTTTAAAGGAAAAACTATCGTATACATCTTCATAGCAATAGCTTCTCTTAATATTTTAACACAATGTAATGTAAAACAATTATATAACACCACAGCTACCATCATGTTTTAAAGCCATATATTTATCCACGGTCTCCAGAACAAAATAAAATAATGATATTTATTCCAAAACCCCATCTTTTGACTGTTATTCATTCTTAATTCACTCTAATCTTTTCAAATACTACTGAACCTACTCATTAGCAATGGTGAGGCTTTTTTAGCGTGAAGAGAGAATGGCTTTCAGCAGCTCTAACTGCAGCATCAATATTAGTTTCCCAACAGTGGGAAGGCTGTGGCAATTGCTGTGTTGTGGTAATATGAGTTCGGCTCTCAAGATTTTTCCTCATCAAACACTATCCGTCTTTCGGGGTAGACCTCCTCCTCCGAGTTCTCTCATGCTTTACCATTTAACTGAGACATTCTTGTGCCAGTTCCCACACTTGGGGCTGCTGTAATAGAACCGCTACTCTGTTTCATGAGAAATAATTAAAACAGCCTTATTAATAAGCCCATGATCAGTATTAGAGGCTTGCAGCCTGAGATTCCATGTTGTCCGCGGGGAAAGGAAAGCCGCCTCTTCCACATGAAAACAGATAACACTTGTGTCTTAGCAGACTTGTAATAAACATGCTGGTCTGAGAAAAAAGAGAGGGTGGGCGGAGGAATAGTTTTCCCCTATGCTTCCGTTAGCCTAGAAACTAGGTAGAAGGAGAAATGAAGAAATGAACTGTTTGCCAGCCTACCCATAGGCCTGCAGGGAATTTCTGGCTACCTGGTGCTACCTGGTATACTCCTGCAGCGGTGCGGGGGTCCCTTTTGTCTTTTGCTGATTTTAGCATTTGTTGTATTTTTCTGGTGGGTCTGAAGACTGTTTGACAGTTGTGTTTTTCCATCAGTTGGACCCCCGCACCGCTGCAGGAGTATACCGCATACCATGCAGCTGTGGACAAGTATACATCGGAACCACAAAACGAAGCATTCACACCAGGATAAAAGAACATGAAAGACACTGCAGACTACAGCAACCAGAAAAATCTTCAGTAGCTGAACATGCTCTCAAGCAAACGGGACACAAAATCCTATTTGAAAACACAGAAATACTGGACAACACCAAAAGCCACTACACCAGATTATACAGAGAAGCCATTGAAATTCACAAACACCAGCACAGTTACAATAAAAAAGAAGAAAGTTTAAAAATTAGCAAAACCTGGCTACCAGTCCTGAAAAACACAGCCTGCAAAAGGTCAACGAACTCAGTCCAACCACCAGGACATGGGAATACTTCTCACAATGAACATGCTAATCACGCTCATCAGCCACTCGTTAACATTTCAACACAACAAAAAACCCCACCTAATCTCCTATAATTTAGCTCTATAAATAGAACATTGCCACTCTACCTGGGCACAGAGATTTTGCTTCTATCTGTGCTCCTGCCCTCTGAAGATGCTGGCCACAGATGCTGGCGAAACGTTAGGAACCACAACTTCCAGAACACGGCCACACAGCCCGGAAGACCCACAACAGCCATTGAACTCCGGCCGTGAAAGCCTTCGACAATACATTATTTTTGTTTGTGATGAACAAGAAGTTCAGAGTGGAAGTCTTCAGAAAGAGCCACTACAGGTGTCAACACAACCCACAACCACTGGTACATTGGAGCAGTAATTGGCGTGAGGAGTAGCCGACTTAGCCATGTCATGACACATCATGTGAATAGAGCCAGTGAGTTTCACAGTGGAGCAGAAAGGAGATTCACATCTCAGTTGTTCTTTTCCCAATCTGGCACTCCAACCACTACACCACAGTAATTACTGAGCCATGGCAAAATTCATGGAGTTTGCTTTCAAAACACCCTTGAGAAAAAAGTTCTGGAGTAGAGGACCAAAAAGGCAGAGGGCATTTAATATTTAGTCCCTGCCATCTTGTCATTTCCAGAAGAATCTAGTTTCTTTATGTAGAGAATCAGGGAGATGACCTTGAGGGAAATAGGCAAGAATTACGATATAAGCAAAGAGGGCTGAAACATTTCTTAGGGAAACAAGATAGTATTCAGAAGAGACTTGGGCAGGCGCATCCCTGATTCACTGGAATATAAAGGGAAGGGGAGGTAAAACGCAATCAGGATTGCAGGATTCTGTTGTTATACCCTATCTCAATAAATTATAGTTCTAGGCTGTAGAGTTCTAGGCTGTAGAGTCTGTTTCCTGTTAATTCTGCTGGTTCCCAGTAGGTGTTTCACCATATCTAGCAACAGCATCAATAAAATTAGGAGCCCTGCCTGATCAGACAAAAGATCTACTCAGTCTAGTATCCTGCTACTCTCAGAGGCCAGTTGTCTCTAAGAACCCCCCAGGGAGGCAATTGTATTCTCCTTCTCCTGCAGCTGGTTCCTGAATATTGATAATTGCCACTGATAGATTTATCTTCCATGTATTGGCCTTGTTCCCTTTTGAAACTCTTTTACCTAGTAGTCATTAACATATTTACGTTTGTGAATTACAGTACATGAATTAATGACACATTGTGTAAAGAAATACAAGTTTTTGTCTGTTCAGCATCTCCTGCTAATCAGTTTCATTGGATGGCCTCAGGTTCTGCAGTTATGGAAGAGGAAGAAAAACGTATCATTCTACCTGGCATGCATATTTTTTAATATGTCTATTATATGCCTTCTTGGTTGCTGCTTCTTCATTTAAAACTAAGCTGTAAATATTGTAGGCTTCCCCTAAATTGGAATGGCTCTAGCTTTTTGACTCTTTTGGTCTTCTTCATACTTAGACTTGCAAACCGTCTGGATACTCTAACAATAGGGTAAATCTAGATAATTGGGTAATGCAGATGCTAGATAAACCAGCCAGCTTTCTTCCTTTATTCAGAACTGTTGCTTGATGGCAAACGAAGTGAAATAGGCACAAGAGAGCTGCTTAGAAAAATGTTCTGAGGTTACTGTTCCCAGAGCTACTAGCCAGTGGAATCAGTAACCATATTGGGAATTTTGAGAGTTGTGCCAACACACTGAGAGGGCACCAGATTGGTTAAGTCTGAGTGTCAAGATTGATGGAGGGAGCTGTCTTCTCAGTTTCCCCAAGAAGGCACCATGCAACTGGAGCTGCAGCTGTTGTTATCTCAGAGTGACAATCTCATCAGCACCATAGGGACAGTTTAGTTTAATGCCGTGCGCATGCATTTAAGCAGCTGTCGTAACCCTTCTGTTACTTGCATAGGAATAACCAAGTGTAGGCCAACTTGGCAGAGTAGTTGCTCATTGGTTTTCCTTGTACTTTGCTGAGCAAGATAAGTGTTACTGCTTTTCAGGGGCAAAATCTTTGCTGGGCTCAGTTTGGTGTCAATTCCTGATGGTCTGATCTTGGCATGTGGACGTATCATTGCAGGCAGGGTCACTAAGGTCAAAAATATCTTTAGCTAGGTCACTGGATGAGAGACAGCATGTCAGCAAAGGTATTTAAAGTGTCAAAGATTCTAAGTGGAAGAAAGGTGCTTTCTTGACAGATCTACTTTCAGAATCTAGGGCAAGAGAGTTGGCACGAACCACAGGAAATAATGGAGCTGTCGGTTAGAATCTAGAATTTTCCCACCTGGATATAGAGAGGGAAATCAGGCAAGGAAGAAGAATAGCAATTGCTCTGAGAGCTGGAGTTTGTTCTTGCCTCACAGGTCCTCTTCTCCTCATTAGTTTTGCTCAGCATTCTCAGAGAGAAGGAGCAAAAGACCAGGCCTGAAACACTAGAGCTCAAGAAGAGCAAGGGCACAATCCTGAACAAAGGCTCTGTTTAAAGTAGGAAATGTGGTGCATTGTCAGAACACTGAGCCATTACCTCCTTAAATATTTTTTGCTCCACAGTGGTCTAAATCTGTATTTCTGATCTATTTTTTTCTTTCAAATATATTGAGAGAAAGGGAGGGGCTAGCGGAACAATAGTAATGCTGGTGGAAGATATATATGAATGTTCTTTTGTTCCTTGAAGGCAGAAATTATTAGCTCATCTATTTCTGTACTAAACAAGAGCCACAGGTCATATTGGGCCTTTCACTGGCAATGTGTCCTCTGAGCATTATGGCTGGCAGATTCTCATATATTTTCCTTCTTCAAAACTTTAAAACATGTTCATGTGAAATTTTAAGTATTATGAATTTCTCAACTTTCAAGCAGGGTTTTTTTTTCCATTGAAGATGCACTGGTAAGAAGTTTAGTAAGGTCAAATGCTGGCATCACTGAAACTCAGTGTGACTCGGAAACAGAATTTCTTAGCACGTAGCATGCAACCGTTTTGAATGAGTTTATAAAACCACTGGGCTGGCTATCATTTAACTCAAATTATCTTTAGCTTTTGTTTGTGGCCTAAATTATTTCTGTTCCATTTCCTTGTATTATGTAGACTAGAGCCGCACGCACTTTGGATTTGAAAGCGAAGAGGTGCTCTGGAGTGCACAGAGATGCTCATGTAGCATCTGTCTACAACTTGTTAAAGAAGCTGTGTCATTTCCAAGGATTATGGGGGAAACACAAATTTGATTTAAGGAACTGCAGATAAGCATCCCCACATGCTCTGAAGCCTTTGGATGCAAATTGCTGCACAACCCTAGTGTAGACTCTTGGCCTGCTTCTTTTGTGATTAATTATCAGCCGATATCTTTATATCTTCAGGGATAAGAAGATCTCTCTTATTCCACTTAATCATTGTTAGGCTTCCTTTCAAATGCCTCTTTCTACTTTAAATTGGTAATTGCATTTTGGAATTAGGACACTACCTTCACTGCAGTTTTCAATTTATCACCACATTTTTAGTATTTAATATATTTTAATATAATTAGCATCAGAGCAAGAAAATAATAGAAGAAATGAAGTAGTCATCATTATTGACTAAAGTGCTCAGATACCACCCCAAAGTTGATAGAAGGATCTCAGTTCAAATCCAAGGCATGACTATCCAATTCTATGCTCCAATTATAGATATAAGAGAAATGGAAGCTAAACAGGTCTGTGGTGATTCGCAATGTCTTGTTGACACAACACCCCAAAAATACATCATTTCTGATTATAGGAGACTGTGAGAGAGACTGTGGAATGGAAGCAGAGGAGGAGGAGGAGTGTAATTTAAATGAGAAGAGACAACACAACCCAGATGTGAGAGGCATGAGAAGCAGGCATTTCAAAGATACTCAGCCTTAATTAACTTTTGTAAGACTGGCTGGGAGTTTACTCTTACATTTTCCAAGATTATATTTTTACCCCAGGCTAGCATTAAGGATGCCTTTCTGAAATCTGTGTAATTCTTGCTTCTTTGGTTTGCCAGCTGCACGGGGCTCGAAAGATTGGAATGCTGAAGTTGCATGTAAAGTAACAAGTATCTGGAATAATGGGAAATGTTTGCCTCAGTGTATAGAATAGAATAACTTTATTACAGTCTTTGACCAGCCTTTACAGAAAAGAAAATAGTTTAATTCAACAATCCATTGTCAGGAAAAAGGAAAACAATAAAATAATAAAACAATATATCTAATTTAAAATTTTGCATAATTGAATAGCTTGATAAAAATATTTGGCCACCAGGTTTGTGAGTGTAGAATCCGCATCCCTTAAAAAGAAATAAACGTAAAATCTATCAGTATGACCCACAAATTTAGAAATAATTGGGGAAATCACAACACATCTTGGGGCATCATAAAAAGGACACCATATGAGGACATGGGCAAGAGTTTCTACCTCCCTGGATCCAGAAGGGCAAAGTCTCTGTGAATAAGGAGTCCCATGTCATCTTCCTGCCAGCAGTGCTGAAGGGAGGGCATCAAAGCGGGCTCTGGAAAAGGCCCATCTATATTTGTTTAGGATTAGATTGTATAGATACCCTGCAGGAGAGGGTTTGCGGCTATCTAGAATTTGGTGATAGAAATCGGGAGCACTGGTAATATCAATTTGGCGATCAATGTCTCTAATTCTTTCTTTTTCTATTGATTTGGCCTTCTCCAGAGTTAGTTGGCCTAAATATTCTGGGGAGAGGCCAAGACTACAAAGTTCTTTTGTACAAGTGCGGTGCCAGTGAGATTGGTAGCTGTCTGACAACAGCAAAGGCATCAGGCCTGTAGGCTCGCACATAATGTTGAGTCCTGAAGTTAAAATTCTGATCCAGGCCTGAGCCTTAATACTTGGCACATTGCCTCAGTGTATGAAATGAATCAGGAGCCAGGCTAATAGAGTTTTGCCAAAAATAATTCAAAGTTTATAGCAAAAACCTCCTTCCCACACCCTGAAGGATGACTCTGCACATGGAAATAACTGGATGGACAACACCAAAATCAAATTAATTATATACTTTACAAGCAAAGATGGAGCACTAATATTCAGCTGGCAAAAACAAGACTTGGTGTGGGCTGTGCTTCAGATCACTAATTCCTTCTTGCAAAATTAAATTTAAAATAGAGAAAACAAATAAAATAATCAGACCAACATGATACAACCTCAGCAATATTAAATAAGGGATTTAATAGATTAAATTTGATCAATAGGATGCTTGACGAATTCTGGACTGAATTTTGTGACATCATTAAAGGTGAAGCAAAGAAATAAGGCAAAATGTCTGTCTACTGACATGTTGAAAATAGAAGACTTGATTGACAGGTAATGATCCAGTATTTTAAGTTGTCAACAGATGGCAGTACTACATGCTAGAAGGTCTGAAGTGTTCTTTAGCATCTGTCTTTCATTACAGTTGGTGGGAAGTTGTTGTGAGAAAAGTTGTGTTGCTATTCTTCGGGCAATGGAAGCTTGCAGTGATGGCTTTAAAAGCTTGTCTATGATTGTCAGATGTACTGTATGTGGTGAATGGTAGCCATTATGTTGAGAAGTAAATACAGGTAATAAAAGAGCTCATTTCAAGGACTATTTTTCTGTTTCATTTATTAAAATATCTCTAATTAATCTAAAGTTATGGAGGTGAAGGCATTACTTTTCATTCAATCGTTATAGCTGAAGGATGGTAGAAAGCAAAGGCAACAGAAACAGAAAAATTTACCCAACTAAATGCTGATTTCCATAGAAGAGCAAGAAGAGATGGGGAATTCTGTAAGCAGGCATGGAAAACATAGCAGTGACCACAGGATTGGAAAAAGATCCATTAATATTCTAACACCATAAACAGATAGTGCTAAGAAATAATCAGACTATCAACTATTGCACTTATCTCACATGCTAGTACTGTAAGATAGTGCTCAATATTTTACAGTCCATACTTTAACAATACAGGGAAGAAGAAATGCTAGATGTACAAGCTGGTTTCAGAAGAGGCAGAGAAACCCAAAATCACAGTTAATTAATTATGGATTGTATGTATTGATTATATAAAGGTGTAATAATAATGGATTGTATGTATCAATTATACAAAGATGTAGACGCAAATTGTGGATAGCTCTTAAAAATCTGCCTTTTAAAAGAATTTGTATGATGACCAGAAGCAGCAGTTGGAGTAGAATATGAAACAACTATTTGTTTCATAATTGAGAAAGGTGTGTGCCAACGTTATATACTGTTATCCTATTTATTGAACTTACACGTAGAATATATTATGAGAAATGTTGGACTAGAAGAAGCAAAAACTGGAATGAAAATTTCTGGGAGAACCATTGACAACCTCAGATATTCAGATGATAACAACACTTGATGGCTGGAAGCAAGGAAGGTTTAAGGCAGAGTTTTCCAAAGTTTTCATGTTGGTGACACACTTTTTAGACATGCATCATTTCGCGACACACTCTTACAGCAGGGCACAAGGCAGGCACTAGGACCTGTGCGGAATCACAGCAGGTTTGGAGGCAGCCAGGCACAAGGCAGGCACTAGGACCTGCGCAGAATCACAGCAGGTTTGGAGGCAGCCAGGTACAAGGCAGGCACTAGGACCTGCGTGGAATCCTGGCAGGGCAGGTTTGGAGGCAGCAGGGCACAAGGCAGGCACTAGGACCTGTGCGGAATCCTGGCAGGGCAGGTTTGGAGGCAGCCAGGCACAAGGCAGGCTCTAGGACCTTTGAGGCAAAAGCCAGTATCAGCTTCCCCAACCTAACACCCTTCCAGATGTGTTAGACCTTCACACCTGGAGTTCAAGGAATTGAAGTTAAATATATCTGAAGGACACCACCACAGGAACCTTTCTTCAAAATGGTTTAAAATTTTAAAGCTTGCAGATTTTTTGAGAATCTGGAAGAAACATGGGCTGTGTTCATAAATCCCATAAATCCAGTGTTTGTGTTTCCCCTGATTTGTTGAACAAGTCAAAAAGAGCCAGAATCAGTCTTGTAGATGAGCAAAGGAATCATGGCATGTTTGTCCAACTCTGGTATGGTTCCACTCCTTTTTCTAACTGCTTGTAGTTGCAGAAGTAGTATGCATAATTTGCATAATTCAAATTATGTTGAGCTAAATACAAACCAGGTCATGGTTTCATGTGGTATGTAAATCCAGAAAAAACCCTGCTATATAACAATTTTACAAACTTTTAGCTCTGATCCAGCAATATTAAACATCATCAGTGTCAACAAAGGAGGAAGGGCAAAATGTTCCACCCCCTCCCAGTGCGCAAGTGGCCCGTAGGATGATGTGCTGTATAAAGGCATCCATGCTTTACATGGAGATGGCATCTGCACCCTTTAATGGACATCACTGGGGTTATTTATTTGGTGAGGGGTGGTGGGGCTGCTCATTGCTACTTTTATTACTGGGGAGGTTCATGGAAATGGCTACATAGGAATTCTAACCACTGCCCAAAGTGCAGCTCCAAAAAAAAATAAAGTCTCCCAGGTCAAGCTGAACTCCTGGAGGCTTCATGGGGATGCACGTGGGGTTTTCTTGGCAATGATATGGAAGTGGGTTACTGCTGCCTTTTTCCAGGCTGCTCTACATCTCTCCACCCAAAATATTCTCTCCAAATTTTGCAAGTTTACTTTGTCACTATATTGCCCAGGAGTGACAAAGTATTGTCCAGAGGGGATTTTTGGTGCTTTTCAACGGTTTCAAAGAAGGATCAGTCTGGATAGCAGAAAATGCACAGTAGAGGTATTGGAGGAAGTGTAATTATTGGTTTTTTGTTTTGTTTTGTTTGCAATGGCTATATTGGCTTTTATTCTTCTGGGTGTGTAATAGGAATATTGATTGCAAGTGTACATTAAGACTTATGCATTATTGTTTGCTATGGCTTTGGGGCCATGAATGTTGATTTCTATTGACAATTTACAGTACATCTTCTTGAATTGCTGCATCACCTCAGGGGATCTCTGCTTAGTTTCCAAAAAGGGGGTGGGAATAGAGGGCAGTCTCGCCCCTATATGAGGTAGGTTAGGCTAAGAGAAGGCCCATGCATTCAAAGGCAAGTAAGAACTAGAACCTCTGTCTCTCCACTCCTAGCCCAACATTTGACTGCTACATCCCGTACTGATTCTCATGTATACACATCATACACAGTAATAGATTCATGTAAATAATGGGTGGGTGTGGGTGGGTGTTTCCTGTGCATTCTGAGAAAGTTCAAGAAGATTGTAAGTGTTCATAGTGAGGTCACCTTCTGTGCACGCCCTCTCCCCCCATCAGTGATCGTTTACTTTCAGAGGAAGCACACACTATCTGTGAAGCCTCTCACAGGTTACCCAGCCAATGAGTAGCCAAAGTGTTTGAACCTTCAGAGGATGGGGTCTGAGAACAACAAGGCCCACAGAAAACCTGTCCCTTTTTGCCCTAGAGGCATTTGGTATCTTAGCACAGTGTTTCTGAACCTCAGCAACTTTAAGATGCGTGGACTTCAATTCCCAGAATTCCCCAGCCAGAGTTGAAGTCCACACATCTTAAAGTTGCTGAGGTTCAGAAACACTGGCTTAGAGCATGCTATGTCCTTTTGATTTCAGTTTGTAAAATGAGAACAATAGGAGCCAGATTCAAATATATTAAACTATGTTTTAAGTCATAGTTTGTTGAATTAGCCAGAGTTTGGCTGAGTTCACAATATGCTAGGTATAGACCATGATGTACAGATAACAATGGCTTAGTATGTTGTGTGAACCCAGAAATTGTAATTCATCGAATGTAACTAACAAGCATTTTCTGGATTGGCCTCTCAGACCACGTTTTAAGTCCATAAGCCCTGTCTGCCTGATTGTCTAACTCTTTTTGTCCTTCTTGAATTCTCTTTCCTCTGTCCCATTCTTCTAATTTTTATTTGGAAAAACAAGTTTAAAATTGTGACATGATCTGCTTGTAAGTCTCATCTCGCTAGTTAAAGAGCAGGGCATAGAATATTAAAAATAAAAACAGTTCTCATCCTGGAAAAAATCTTATTTTCAAACAACATACCTATTCCATTAGGAACTGGCCCAGAATGCAGAGCAGTGTGGTTGCCAATTACACAACCCTTTTGGAGTGAATTAGCTGTCTTGCATTGATCCGATTTAATTGCCCAGTCAAAACAGTACAGTGTTCAAGAACATTTAATAAAGTTAACAGCTCCACTCTGAGCATAGTTTATTGTTTAGAAATAATTTCCTGGAGTACACAGCTTAGTCAGGGAGGAACTGATTCTTGAGGCCCATTTCCTAGGTCCAAAGGAGAGGACAGTCTTGAAGCAAGGCAGCCATGCAGAAACCTGGGAATGATAGAGGCAGGAGACAGCTGTTTCAGCTGTCAACCCTGGAAGCACCCTTTCTGAGCTGGCAGACACCTTTCTCCATACAGCGGGCTTTCTTGTTTTTTTCAATTTGCAAAGGGTGGATCCATCCTCTCTTGGCTGCCTTGCAGATGAATGATATCATTGTCAAAGGGAAAGGGTTGGGCCGTAAGCAAGATACTCAGAGAAGGTCCATGCCCCTTGGACAAAGAAGTTGGCTCTTGCTTGTATAGGAAGACTTATCTCCCACCCTCCCTATCTGCTATTCCCTGGTTCAGCAAATTAATGGCACAACCATTTGAAAGCATCAGGAGGGTAGATATGGGAAGAGGTGCTTTGCACTGAGGTAGACACTGGTAGTGAAGATCAGTTGTGTTTGGGCTTGAGTTTTCCCCTTCTACTTCAGAAAGGGCAAGTTTTGTTTTATAGACTTTCCATCAACTGTTTTAAATCAGTGGTTGAGTGTTTGACGTAATAACTGCTTTCATGACTGCCGCAAAATGTCACTTTTAACAAGAGAGGCGTTAAGGGTAGAGGGAGTTTACCAGGAAAATGACCGAGACATTCTTTAAGATTAACTTCATTTAACACAGCTTCTTCTAGAACAGTTCCTGGAGTTAGCTGTGAAATATTCTGTATTAAATTCTCCTCTCCTCAAAGACCGTTCTCCATATGCGAAGTTCCAAGTGCCTTGGTAGAGGGCTTAGTTTCCTTTTGATGAGACATATGTTACAGTTATAATTATTTGTCTTATTTGAAATTTACCAACAGACATTGCGAAGCAGAAAATAATCCCTCTTCTGTTACAGGCCCCAAGTATTTGGGGAGAAGATCTGTTGACAAATCGTCTTTAGAATTCAGATGAGAGATCTAGTCATAGAATTCCATAGCCTCATTTAATTCAACCCTGTTCACAGTGATCCAATGCAAAATATAGTTTATTCTCTCTCTCTCTCTCTCTCACTCACTCACTCACTCACTCCACACACACACACACACACACAGAGAGAGAGAAAAACAAAGAAGCACAGAAAGCTGTGTACTAGCAAAATGTACATAGCTCTAATCTGGACATTCACTTATGCAAAAGTTGTTATAAATAGATGCTCCAGACCCATGACATTTAACTGATTGTCCTTCCCCAATCTGTTGTCCTATATGTGTTTGGACATCAGCTCCCCTCATTCTTAGCTCATGTGGGAGTGATTGGAGGTATAATATTTTAACATATCTAGAGGACATCAAGTGGAGGAAGGCTGCTTTTTCATGCATAGCAGACTTTTTTGCAATGCTCTGTTCTAACCACAACTCAGTGTTGGCACATAGGTTGCACCTTTGTCTCTTCTCTCCCAAATCCTCCCATTGGGGATTTGTAGCTGGTGGAAGAATACCAGAACACCATTAGGTAGGATCATAAAATAGGCCCACCACCAATTTTGTAAGACAAAGTAATTAAAGAAGTACAATTGGAGGGCAACGAAATGCTTAAGGGAAATCATGTATCTTTGTTTTGAATATAGACAGTCCCTCAGGCAGTGCTCTCACTTCAATGTGCAGTGAAACAGAATGGATAGAAATTGGAAAAACACAAAGTACCTTCGGAAACCAGGAAGGAAAGCAATCTTTGTAAAGGTGAAGGTTAAATACAAAGTCAGGTTTCCCTTTCTGGTGTCACCAATTTTGTCATACATTGTAGATATTTCCAGTCACAGAAGAGTTTGCATCATTGGATGTTGCCATTGTTAATGGAACATTATTTAAGAAATGTTTTGGTCTGACTGTCATAATTCCTTCTTTCATCATTTAGTTAATGTATAAATATAGGTGAACTCCTAGGTATAAAAATAGGGCCTACTACTTCAATCAAAATAGAGCTACACTTAGATGAGAAAGTTTATAAAAAGCATATCCCCTATTAATAACCAAATTATGCAAGCATTATACTAATGTCGGAACTCTGGAGGCTGTGATCTCATGTAGCTTCACTTGAATGAGCTCCTTTGGACACAGTAGGTTGGAATAAATATATAGAGGACTGTGCTATAAAAGTATTGTTTATGTTCCAGCTCATTGGCTCACTAATACTGTAACTTGAAATAGCAGCTGCCTGTCCAAGGGTAAATGAGAAAGCACCCTGCTTATGCTATATATTTTTAAGTGATATGACTTCACAGTTTACTTTTTGGAGCATGATATGTTTGTACATGAATGTTACACCTGAGGTTAATTTAGGATAACTCTGCACCATCCCTGCTGAAGGCCCCTAATCAGCCAAGTTCATTGTCATAATTATTTGGGTAGTTCTCTTAGTACAGTATCACAAGACTCTTTCTTGTTTTGCTGCAATACACTTACATAACTAGACCCCAGAGTTAGCATTTTTCATTGATTATCTGCCATCAAGTCATTGTTGACTCCTAGCAACTACATAGACAGACTTTCTCCATGACAATCTGTCCCCAACCTGGTCCTTCAGGTCTTCCAACGGTGTACCCATCACCACTGCAAAATCCATCCACCTTGTTGCTGGTTGTCCTCTTCTCTCTCCCTCCCTCCCTCCCTCCCTCCCTCCCTCCCTCCCTCCCTCCCTCCCTCCCTTCCTTCCTTCCGTCTGTCCCCAACATTGGAGCCTTTTCCAGAGAGCTATGTCTTCACATAATATGTCTGAATTAGAATAATTTAAGCCTGGTCATTTTTGCCCAAGGGAGACCTCTGGATTGATTTCTTCGATGATTCATTTGTTTGTTTTCTTGGCTGTTCATGGTATTATCAGGAGTCTTTTCCAACACCAAAGTTCAAAAGCGTTCAATATTCTTCCTATCCTGCTTCTTCAAAGTCCAACTTTTGCTTCCATGGAGTGTCATAGGGAATACCACTGCTTGCACTATTCTGATCTTTGTAGATATAGACACATCATGCCATCTGAATATCTTTTCCAAGGCCTTCATGGCTGTTCTACCAAGTGCTAGTCTGCTGTGTATTTTTTGACTGCTTGTTTCTTTACTGCTGATGGTTGATCCGAAAAGGCAGAAGCTATCCACCACTTTGATATCTTCATTGTCAATTCTACAAAACAAAAAAGACAGCTGTTGTTGGTTTTAGAGTTGCATCTCAAGCAAAAAGTCGGAAATTGAAACCAGTTGGTAGATCATGCACTAATAGGCATGCAAAATGGTGTTTTGTTGTGTTTAATGACATCCAGTTGTGCTTCTTCATGGAAAGGCTTCTCTGCCGGATCAGTGATGAACAGGGCTGGGCTCAGAAATAAAATATTTCAAATGCTAATCTAATCCCAACTATACTTCCCCTGCTTGTAGTATATATCTCTGGTAGAGACCTAGCTGAGCTTTGCTAGTGCTCTAAATGTCTGAAATCCCATCAAAAAGTATAAGCTGATTTCTTTCTTGTTCTCCTTTGCAGAAGCCCAAGGACACATTGGACTCCAGCTGGTGTAGCCGTTCTTATACCTCCTCCAGCATGTTGGGCGCTGATTTACGCCGGGGACGGAGACGCCTCTCCTCCAGTCTCCAGGTCCCTCCATGGAAACCTATAGACAGAGCACGCTCACCAGAGCCAGACAACATCCAAAGGCCAACCACTCTGCCACTACGCATCCCTCCCCGAATTTCTATCACCCATGCTGACCCAGACAGGTAAGACAAGGCAAGGGGAAGGAAGGCAATGAAGCAGGGGCAGTATGGCAACTTGAACACGCCAGTAGGCAATTCATCTGGAAGATACTGTAGAGAAAAATTGGTGGTGATGGGGTGATTACTTGCAGTGTTGGCTTTGCAGAAAGCTATGGGAGGAAGTATGTAATGGGAGAACCAATGTCCAATGAATTAGGAAGCTGATTTTTTTTTCTTGCATCGTGTCTCATTCATGACCCCATTCTTGGTGTTCATGTGATCCTTTCTGCATCTGCAAATGGCTGTGAGAGGAGCATGTGGATAAGCGATTAAAGGGCATGTTATGATAGAAATGTTGACCTGTGGCTTGATTGTGCTAAGTTTGGTAATAAGGACCCAAAATATTCTGGCTAACAGTCCACTGTAAACTTTATCTGACTACAGCTAAGGTAGGACTTGGGATGTAAGACTGCCTTGACTTTCAATATCAGTAGTGGCTCATGCTTGCGAAGGAGAAATCCTCTGAGTTGCTTCCTCATTCTGGGCCAAACTGTCCATCACAGAGAGCAAGACGGGGACATTCTGTGGACAATGCTGAGGAGTTTAGAGAAAGAACCAGGAGAAGCTGTGGAGTTGCAGGAGGGGGCTGCCCTTTTCTTTCCTGGGAGAAATGCAAGGCACTAGGGCCACGTCACCCATGTCTTGGGCTAGGATTTTGCTTGGGGGTGTGGGTGTGGGTGGGGATGTTTTAAGTGTATTGTGCCTATTTTGGTGTTTATCCTTGCTGTGTTTCCCTACCTGAAAATGACAGAAACTGGTGTTTTCAGTTTTCAGCAGTTGTGGTCAGACGGGGCTCTGCAGGCTGCAGAAAAAGGAATAGGGAGTACAAGCTGCCATTCCTGCTCTTGTGTCCTTCTCTGTGAGGCCCCGGGTGGCTGTTCATGGCTGTGAGAGCTCCTCCTTGTGCTGTTATGCTGCCTCCACTACAAGGAAGTAGTGATCCTGTTTGGTGAAGGTCAAGTTCAAAGTCATTTACATGGTCAGGCATCGTCTCTCTCCCCTATCGATGAGTGTACTTTCAGATTCTTGTTGCACGTTGGCAGTTTTTTAATTCAGAGAAATATTTGCATTTTGTAACTACTGTATTTCCCCCTGATTATAGTTCAGTACCCACTGAACTGTAGACTTGAACCTTACATCAACAACAATCCTTGAACAGGTAGTGATAGCCTGCAAGAGAGTAATTGCAGGGACCTTCCCTTTTTCCAGCTATGCCGTTCCTTGTTATTATTATAAATGTAGATAGATTTCGTGTTGCACAAGCATTTTTACAGTAGCTACCATCTACTAATAAATTCAGATAAATAAATAAAATAATCTGTGTGAAGTTTTAATTTCTAGTTAGGAATAGATTCCTAGTAGGCAAGGTATTAGTTTAGTTGAGCATAAACCTTCAGCTTCCAACACTTTCCAGCTTTTTATAAGTACCTGAAGGCATTATTATACAATTTCTACATATATTTTCAGGCGTTCGGGCAGAAAAGGCCTATGAATGTTTCATGTTTATGAGAGAGAGATTCCTGTCCCACCTTCCAAATACCGTATATGCATAATTTCAGACTGCTTGCAAGTTTCAAACCCATACAAAAATTAAAAATTATTGAATTACAGTGCTGAACACAAACGAACTATAAAAATCTCTCATCGTAGGGAACAGTCAGGGTGGTATGGGAGGAGGCAGTCCTTCAGATATCTTGGATCTCAGCCTTTTCAGTTGGAAGGTCAACACTAATACTTTGAACTGTGCTTAGAAACAAGAAGTACAGGACTGGGGTAATATAAACATTGTTTTATTAGTAATTATGAAATGTCTGTTATAAGCCATAAATGTTGCAGGTGAACTATTGTTCTAAAGGGATTCTTCTTCCCTGCTCTTTTGGGGGATGCTGGGCTGATTTAAAAACTTCTCAGAGATTCTTTGATGGAATATCAGAAAGGGCAGAGAGGTTCCCTGAAACACAAGAGGTCTGTTACCTGTTCACTGCAGTGTTGAACAGTGGTGAGTAGGGCCACTGTATGACCACTTGCAGTGATTTTGGATCAAGGCCTTCTTCCCTGGCACTGCTTGCCTCTCTAGCAGAAGAACCTTCCTTCTCCACTCACTTTCTAGTCTACGTGGCTTCCTGAAGTTTTGCCCCATATCTCATAAGGCTGCTGGGCCCTATAACGATGCAGGGGCAAATCTGTGCTGCTATGATCCACATACCCCTTCCCTATAGCCAATAATGATAACACCCCTTCACCAGTATAGTGGAAGCACTCATCGTGTGCTTGATTTCACTGGTGCAGTTTGGTATGTTTGGTGGCATTATTGTAGGATACTGCATTTTAGGCTTCACTCCCAACTTCCATGGTGCAATGGTGCAACCTAATTGGCCCAACCGATGCACTACATGTTTGGAGGGAGGGGACATTAGTGTGCTCCAGCAGCTTCTGCAGGTCATAATAATTCTGTGGCAGATGCAGGAGGGTGAGATGACAGGGGTCCCTTGAGAATCTTTGCTCCAAATCATAAGCATGCAATCTGGACAGGTTTTGAGCCATTTGGTTTGTGTAGATTATGTATGTAACATCACTGAGATCTTCGAAGAGAAAATAGGATTGACTTCTCACTAAATGGTTATCTTGCAGTGGGTTGGCAAATACAAATCTCCCAATTTCAATTCAAGATGGGAAGGGATTAAGTTGCATATCAGATCCCCAAATGTTAAGCAGAGGACTCAAGCCCTGGACACATTTATGATAAATTTACTAGAAATCCGAGAATGTTGATTTCATTTTTCCCATGGTGGAAGGAAAGGGGAGCCAATAAAATATGTACATTTACATAAAACAGTGGCCATCATGACATTAATATTTTCAAACTGTTGTTACATCTACATCAGAAAAAAAGAAAGTGGACTTTAATTTTTTTTAAGACTGAAACAGATATGTTGTATATTCTCATTGCATGACATATTTAGTCTCAAAACTTTTGTTTTCCATTTAATTACTAATTCATTCATTCTCGTTCTCCATTCTCCCTCCTCCAGTTGTTTAGGCATTTAAGGAAATGCCCGTTTCTCTTCATGGGTCTTTTAAAAGCACTATGTAATACATATTAGGATTATAGCTATGATTTAGTACTTCAGAGTCTCCTGCATGTAAAAGAGATATTGGTAAAGTTAACCAGAGGGAGAAAAGACAACCTGTTTGAGCTTTGTTTTTGTTTTTTTTAGCCAGTTGCTAGGGAAAGTAGACAGATGTTGATGTTTTGCTATTGTTTAAAAGCTGTAAATGTAAGAGAAATAGAACATTTCTACATTGGATTCTGCCTCTAGTCCCATTAAGAATGGTTGGGCTCTTCCATCCTAGAAGGTCCGCCTTGGGATGCAGAGGCTTTAGCTCTGGGGCTGTTGTCAGGATGGGAACTTTTCATTTTAGGAATAGATTGGTATCAGCTCTTTATCCAGAAGAGCAGAGAGAGGTGCTGCCGCATTAGACTCTCTGCAATTCATAGTAGCCAATCTCAATCTCATTAGAGCTACAAGTAATTGTTTTAAAAAGGAACATATTTGGACAGAAGGAGAGCACCACATCCTTGGACATGGGGGTAGTGTAAGTAAAGATTTTTCTGGGTAACCCATCCGTGGCCCTTACAGGCAGACATTAAGACCAACTAAGTGTGAGCTAGATTAAATACCCAGTAGCTGGAGCATGTGTGCATTCATCTTTCATTGTGGCAAGTTGATGCAGGCATTCATCTCCATCTTAAGAACTGTGGGTGTGATCTCTTTTACTCCAAACATGCTTCAGTTTGTTGAAGCACGTATTTATCTCTTCTCTTCTCTTCTTCCTCTTATCATTATACATGTATCAGAGCTTTACAGTTAATCCAGGGGGATTTGTGATGAAATTGGGCTCTAAAGTCCCCAGGCACACCATCTGTATTAAGTGGCGTATTCAGATCAGAGATATAAATTTCCTTGCCATGGAAATCCCCTTTAAAACCACCTTCATCTCCTTAACCAACCTCCCTCCTTTTCAACCTGCCTGCAAGAGGGGCTGGCATAATCCTACTGATGTTCTCCCAGTACTGTAGATAATCTCCCCATTTGCCACCTTCCTGGCAACTCAGAACAGAGGCTGGAAGACATACAGGAAAGTCATGATCAGTTCAAAGAACGTCACATTATTTCTGAATTACAAAGCATACTTCAACTTTTCAAATATACATTGACTCCTGTGAATTAAACTCTTTACAAAACTTATTCAGCATGCGATGCAGCAAGGGAGGCTAACTCTGTCATTTCTGCAGCACGTTTCTCTCTATGTCTGTTGGAAGGATTGATGATTTCTGTATTATAATGGGAAATTAGTGTGACACATTACACTTTCAGCCATGTAAACACAATGTGCATTAATGATGACATTTGGCATTTATATCATATTGCAAAATAGACAGGCAATGTACAAATTTAATAAGTAAGTAAGTAAGTACGTACGTACGTACGTACATACATACATACATACATACATACATACCTGAAACCTACCCCCACCCTCCACCCCATTTTCACATCTATCTTAAAATACTGGCAGTGACTTGTCTATTATGGAACAACAATATGCTCCATAGAGAATTGCAATGCAATAATAGTGCAGGTCGCCTATAATATTCAGCACAAACCATTTAGGAATACTATTGAAAGTTATCCTGAGTTATGAATGAGGAAGTTCCTACAAAGTTCCTAAACTTCAAATATACTGCCACAGTAATTGCACAATATTCCTGTAACATATTATTTTTATCTGCATATTGCAGATGGGATGAGAGGATGTTGGCTTGACTTGGGTCACCTAGTGAATTAATGGAAAGAGCAAGTTTAAACTAGGAACTTCCTCATTCATAACTCAGGATAACTTTCAATAGTATTGCTAAATGGTTGTGAAAGTGTGAAAGCCCTTCACACTTTCGAAGGGGCAGCCACTGCCGCCACGTGGCAACCCGGAAGCACCGCCGCCGGCACTTCCGGGTTGTCACGCAACACACTTGGGGCCCCCAGGCGACACAGTATTGTGTCGCGACACACAGTTTGGAAAGCCCTGTTTTAGCTATTAAATCGGAAACTGTCGACACAAGCCATTAAGGATATGAAAAGTTCTTTATTAAAGCTAGCGATCCATTACACTTTAAAGCATAGCTTTCCAAACTGTGTGTCACGACACATTAGTGTGTCGCGACAAAACCCGGAAGTGCTGATGGTGCATCGCTGCCGGTGGCGTGTGTGGCAACGGCAGTGGCGCACCATCAGCGCTTCCGGGTTTTAGCACGAAACACGAGTCCGCCGCCGCTCCTGCTGCCGCCGTGCACGCTGCCGCCGCCGTTGCTGTGTCACCAACAGCGGGACTTTGGAAAGCACTGCTTTAAAGACTCGAATGAAGGGAGTCACACAAACCAACAGTTAAAATCTTCAGGGTTCCCCCCCCCCATCGGGGATCCGTGGCTTGACAGCCCCTCCCGTCATCTCACAGTTTCTAGGTCTTCCCAATCTCAAATCAACCAACATGATGATAGCGTTCTTTGATCTGTCTTTGGTGCTGAACTGTTTGATACCATACTTGAATCAGCATAATTTGTGGTCTTGCGAATATACTCAGACCCCACTACAAGTATTCTCACCTACTCTACAAGTCTGGCAAGTTTCCACTAAAGAGCATATCCAAGGGCCCTGCAGGTATGCCTACCACAAAGTGTTCCGCTGACCCTGTGGAATTCGATAGACTGGCAGGATGTCACCTCCTGTCACCATGGCAGGATACAACATCCTGACAATCCACAGAATGCTGCCCAACGGCCCTGTTTAAGATCACTCAATCCCTTTTGGGGAAGGTGGGGTCAGATACCCACCTTCAGGGCCGTGCTGAGGAGTTTTCTGGGCATCTGGAGGATAAAATCGCTCCGATTTGTTCCAAGTTGGATGCCAAGCGTGTAGCAGGGTCTGGAGAGATGCCTGGGGAGCGTACTTACCCGGTTATCTGGGAACAGTTTGATCCTGTAAGGCCTGAGGAAGTGGACAGGGTTCTCAGGTCTGTTAATGCCACCACTTGTCAATCAAATCCCTGTCCCTCCTGGCTGGTGAAGGCAGCTCGGGAGGTGATGTGTGGGTGGATCCAGGCGATGGTGAATTCTTCCTTGGGGGAGGGAGTATTCCCGGCTTCCTTTAAAGAGGTGCTGGTGCACCCCCTCCTCAAGAAACCATCACTGGATCCCACCATCCTGGACAATTTTTGTCCAGTCTCCCACCTCCCCGTTTTAGGGAAGTTGGTTGAGAAAGTGGTGGCATTGCAGCTCCAGAGGATCCTGGATGAAACAGGTTATCTGGACCCTTTTCAGTCGGGTTTCAGGCCCTGATATGGGACAGAAACAGCTTTGGTCGCACTTTTGGATGATCTCTGGCGGGAGTGGAATGGGGGCAGTGCATCCATCCTGGCTCTTCTTGACCTCTCAGCAGCTTTCGATACCATCGACCATGGTATCCTTTTGGGTCAACTCAGGGAGTTGGGGGTGGGTGGCATGGTTCTGTGCTGGTTCACCTCCTTCCTCCAGGGCCGGTCCCAATCAGTGTTGATAGGGAGTGAGAGATCTGGCTTGCGGCCCCTCCTGTGTGGGGTGCTGCAGGGCTCAGTACTCTCTCCGCTCCTTTTTAACATCTGCATGAAACCGCTGGGTGAGATCATCCATCACCACGGGATGAGATATAAATTTGATTAATAAATAAATAAATAAATAAATAAATATGCTGATGATACTCAACTATACATCTCCATCCCAGGTGACCTAAGTGGTGCTGTGACCACCCTCTCTCGGTGCCTGGAGGCTGTAGGGGTCTGGATGGGGAACAACAGGCTTCAGCTGAACCCTGCTAAGACGGAGTGGCTGTGGGTTAGGGGCTCCCTGGCATCCGGGAATTTACCATCTTTGGCTCTGGATGGGGTGGCACTGCCCCAGACAGATCTGGTGCGGAACCTGGGGGTTCTCCTGGACTCATGACTCCTGCTCAAAGAACAGTTGGCAGCCGTGGCCAGGGGAGCCTTTGCTCAGCTTCGCGTTGTGCACCAGCTATGCCCTTTCCTGGATTGGGAGTCCCTCCGGTCAGTTACTCATTGGCGATCACTCGTAGCCGAGTAAGATTGTCTTCCAAAGGTAAAATTTTAATGGTGGATCCATAAGTGGCTATAAAGGCCAATTCTGGATCCGCACAACCTCCCACAATGAGGGCATAGGTTTCCAGGTGGGAGACGGTCATGATGAGGGTCTGCCTGACGTGCCTTCCTTTTAGCTCTTTTCTCCTTTTCGCCCTGTACTCGTGCTTCTTCAAAGTCCATAGCGCCATTAATAAAGGATGACCTCCAATTGAAACGCTCATGAGTTAGGGCTTCCCAGTTCTCAATGCTGATATTACATTTTTTTAAATTAGCTTTGAGAGTATCTTTGAATCTCTTTTGCTGTCAGTTACTCACACCCTAGTCATCTCCTGTATAGACTACTGCAATGTGCTCTACATGGGGCTACCCTTGAAGAGTATCCAGAAGCTACAGCTGGTGCAGAATGTGGCTACATGAGCAGTTTTGGGAGCCCCAAGGAGGGCACATATAACACCATTGCTGCGCAAGCTGCATTGGGTGCTGGTTTGCTTCCAGATCCAATTCAAGGTGTTGGTTATCATCTTTAAAGCCCTACATGGCATGGGTCCAGGTTACCTGAGGGACCGCCTCACCCCCGTCACATCGACCCGTCCCACCCGGTCAGGCAGAGAGGGCATGTTACGGACCTTGCCTATGAGGGATTGTCGATTGGCAGGGTCCAGGAAGAGGGCCTTCTCTGCTGTAGCACCCACCCTCTGGAACAAGCTACCCCCGGAGGTAAGGCAGGCCCCCACTCTCCCGGCCTTCCGGAAGGGGGTTAAGACCTGGTTGTGCCACCTTGCTTGGGGTTGGAGGGGGGATAGCCAATATTGGGGGTGGTTGGCAAAGAGGGGGCCAATAATAACATTCTTACTCGGCATCTTGAATTTTATATTTTATATTTTATATTTTTGCACTTATACATTTATATGTATATTTATATGGTTTTAATAATATGTTATTTTTCTATTTTAAATGTTGTAAACCGCCCAGAGTCGTCGTCATGAGATGGGCGGTAAAGAAATACGATAAATAAATAAACAAACATCCTCTGGAGCATGTGCAGGATATGTGTTCCTTATGAAAGAAGTGTTTCCACATCTTCTGGGATGTACTCTGTGAGGCTAGCCATTGTCTTATTAAGTGCCAAAACTCTGTGTAGCAGCAAGACCAATTTGCAGCTTTATTCACAATCTGCACATCTCTCTTGCACTGCAGATGCTCTCTTCTGATCACCCCATGTCACATTTCAGTACACAGACATGGGTTCTGTAGCTGAAACAGCTCAGCTGAAACTATTTCTGGCTTTGACTCCTCCAGTGTTGACAACAAAAAGGGTAACATTCCAGTCTAGTCAATAAGGTTCTGGCAGGATTCGTGTCCCCTAATTCATTGCTATTCTTTGACTGTTCTGGGGCATGAAGGCATCACGGATAAGATGGTGATTAGGAATAGTGGGGTGCATTTGAATTCCAGGTGTAATGCAATGGAGTTTAGGCCTTAATTCAACACAATTAAAGGAGGTAGCGTGTGCTATCATTACTATTCCCTGGTGTGCTAGAGGAGGGATATTAGCTAAAAGCATACTTATTTTTAGCAGGTCCTTGAATTTTTTTTTAAAACCATATAAATAGTTTTGTTTAGGGGGTGGTGTCCCCAGGAGCCCTATTAGGTGAAGCAGCCTGATGTGCTCTAAGGAGATTGGTATTCATCTGCAGCCTGAATTTTAGACTAATTGGAATAGCGGTAATGTTTTTAACACCAGGGAAATAGAGTCTGGCCATCACTTTCTGTAACACCATAATATCCCATGTACAGTATAACTATTCAAAAGTACAACAAATTGAGTCAATGTGATTTATTCCCATGAAACTAGGTACAGGATAGCACTGCAGCCTAAGATACCTACCGTATATTCACTGCCTGAGGATATATGAATTTGGTCATTTTTAAGACCATGGACTATTAGCTTAGGGTGCCTTTTGCATGTCTGGTATACAATGATGAATAATAATAATGATATAATGATATATGAATTTGTCTATATAGTAAAAGTATACAAAACAAACACAATATAGGAAGTACCAGTATAATGACTTCAATTTTACATCTAAACAGGTAAATTGTGAATGTGGAAAAAAATGCAGATATTTCCTTATGTATCCAATAAATGGATGTCCTTTTTTTTCCCCCTTGCAACCTTTACCAGTTAGTCCTCAGCAAATTTTAAAAATACATTTTAAGGAATTTAAACTTAGGAAGGGTTTTAAAAACAGCAGGAGCTAAATTATGAAACCAGTAAAATCTTCACTTAAAAGCAAAACAAAACAAAAAAATCATTTCTAAGGCCTGCTTATAAGAAGGAACAGAAGGAACTAGGTCAGGGGTTCTTAACCCATGGATTTTAGGGGACCTGTGAACTCAGATGGGGAAAAAAGTACATTATCAAACTGAAATTTAGCTTTTCATTCAGTACTGTAATGTATTTAACCAACCAAGTGATTTATGGCCTCTAGACTCCAAAAATGTTTGTTAGCTTCAACGAATCTCACTATCTAAAATGATTGTACCCTTAAAACGGTATTGTCTTTATATATTTAATGGCTTAATAAAGAAGCACATATATTACAGTATTACATATTTGTTATTTTTAAATATTTTTATAACTGTATTTGAGCATAATTGGTTTCCTTTGTAATTCAATCTATATGTAGATATTTCAATTTATGCATTTAAAAACGTTTTTCTGAGAAGGGATCTGTAGGTTTCACTAGACCAGAGCTTTCCAAACTTTTCATGTTGGTGAAACACTTTTTAGACATGCATCATTTTGCGACACACTCTTACAGCAGGGCATCATTTCACTCTTACAGCAGGGCACAAGGCAGGCACTAGGACCTGCGCAGAATCACAGCAGGTTTGGAGGCAGCAAGGCACAAGGCAGGCACTAGGACCTGCGCGGAAGCCAGGAGGCAGCAGCCGTGACACACCCAGACACTGCAGCCGACACACTAAGGTGTCCCGACACACAGTTTGGAAAGCTCTGCACTAGACTCTCAGAAGAGTCCAGTTGGATGTCCCTGTGGCAGGTCATGCGTGGGACTGAAATCAAGGTCCTGAAAAGACAGTGCTTCACATAGCCTATGCCAAAACCTCACAGAGTAAAACTTAAAGTGAACCCCAAAATCAGTAAGAGGCCGGTGCAGTTGGAACAGAATGGGTTAACACGCATTCTAACAGGCACCTCTGATGGTTGCTTTTTCCACCATCTGAACTCTCCTAGCTTAAAGCTGCATCGTGTAGAGTCGATCTGGATATAACCAAGCGGTAAGTAATTAAAGCTTGGTCCACTTTCTCGAGGTAAAATGAGCCGACATAAATCATTAAAAGGGTTCCTGATAGCTTATTTTTGGTTCCTTCCACATGTGGCAGTTGCGCCCATCTGAGATTGATGCAGCTTGGGAAGCTGACCTAAATGGCTGTCAGCTCAGCTCCTGCTCCAGAGGAAACACCACAAAGGGCTCTTCTTCATCCTTGAGGTGGCAAAAAACTGTGCTGGCATGCTGCGCACCGCTTGTGCTGCTGAGCAAGGAATGAGGCCAGAGAGTGCTGCTGTCCTTGCACTTTTTATGGGGGGTTGTTGTTGTTGTTTATTCGTTCAGTCGCTTCCAACTCTTCGTGACTTCATGGACCAGCCCACGCCAGAGCTTCCTGTCGGCCGTCACCATCCCCAGCTCCCCCATGGTTGATTCCGTCACCTCCAGAATACCATCCATCCATCTTGCCCTTGGTCGGCCCCTCTTCCTTTTGCCTTCCACTTTCCCTAACATCAGCATCTTCTCCAGGGTATCCTGTCTTCTCATTATGTGTCCAAAGTACTTCAGTTTTGCCTTTAATATCATTCCCTCAAGTGAGCAGTCTGGCTTTATTTCCTGGAGTATGGACTGGTTTGATCTTCTTGCACTCTCAGAATTTTCCTCCAACACCACAGTTCAAAAGCATATATCTTCCTTCTCTCAGCCTTCCTTATGGTCCAGCTCTCACAGCCATAGGTTACTACAGGGAATACCATTGCTTTAACTATGTGGACCTTTGTTGTCAGTGTGATGTCTCTGCTCTTAACTATTTTATCAAGATTTGCCATTGCTCTTCTCCCAAGAAGTAGACGTCTTCTGATTTCCTGGCTGCAGTCAGCATCTGCAGTAATCTTTGCGCCTAGAAATACAAAGTCTGTCACTGCCTCCACTTTTTCTCCCTCTATTTGCCAGTTATCAATCAAGCTGGTTGCCATAATCTTGGTTTTTTTTGAGGTTTAACTGCAACCCAGCTTTTGCACTTTCTTCTTTCACCTTCGTCATAAGGCTCCTCAACTCCTCCTCGCTTTCAGCCATCAAAGTGGTATCATCTGCATATCTAAGATTGTTAATGTTTCTTCCAGTGATTTTAACTCCAGCCTTGGATTCCTCAAGCCCAGCACGTCGCATGATGTGTTCTGCGTACAGGTTGAATAGGTAGGGTGAGAGTATACAGCCCTGCCGTACTCCTTTCCCAATCTTAAACCAGTCCGTTGTTCTGTGCTCTGTTCTTACCGTTGCTACTTGGTCATTATACAGATTCCTCAGGAGGCAGACAAGATGACTTGGTATCCCCATACCACCAAGAACTTGCCACAATTTGTTATGATCCACACAGTCAAAGGCTTTAGAATAGTCAATAAAACAGAAATAGATGTTTTTCTGAAATTCCCTGGCTTTCTCCATTATCCAGCGGATATTGGCAATTTGGTCTCTAGTTCCTCTGCCTTTTCTAAACCCAGCTTGTACATCTGGCAATTCTCGCTCCATGAATTGCTGGAGTCTACCTTGCAATATCTTGAGCATTACCTTACTGGCATGTGAAATAAGTGCCACTGTTCGATAGTTTGAACATTCTTTAGTGCTTCCCTTTTTTGGTATGGGGATATAAGTTGATTTTTTCCAATCTGATGGCCATTCTTGTGTTTTCCAAATTTGCTGGCATATGGCATGCATCACCTTGACAGCATCATCTTGCAAGATTTTAAACAGTTCAGCTGGGATACCGTTGTCTCCTGCTGCCTTGTTATTAGCAATGCTTCTTAAGGCCCATTCAACCTCACTCTTCAGGATGTCTGGCTCTAACTCACTGACCACACCGTCAAAGCTATCTCCAATATTATTATCCTTCCTATACAGATTTTCCGTATATTCTTGCCACCTTTTCTTGATCTCTTCTGCTTCTGTTAGGTCCTTACCATCTTTGTTTTTGATCATACCCATTTTTGCCTGGAATTTACCTCCGATATTTCTAATTTTCTGGAAGAGGTCTCTTGTCCTTCCTATTCTATTGTCTTCTTCCACTTCCGCACATTGCTTGTTTAAAAATAATTCCTTATCTCTTCTGGCTAACCTCTGGAATTTTGCATTTAATTGGGCATATCTCCCCCTATCACTGTTGCCTTTTGCTTTCCTTCTTTCTTGGGCTACTTCCAGTGTCTCAGCAGACAGCCATCTTGCCTTCTTGGTTTTCTTTTTCTTTGGGACGTTTTTTGTTGCCGCCTCCTGAACAATGTTGCGAACTTCTGTCCATAGTTCTTCCGGGACCCTATCTACTAAATCTAGTCCCTTAAATCTATTCTTCACCTCCACTGCATATTCCTTAGGAATATTAGTGAGCTCATATCTAACTGATCTGTGGGTCTTCCCTATTCTCTTGAGTCTGATTCTAAATTTTGCAATAAGAAGTTTGTGATCTGAACTACAGTCAGCTCCAGGTCTTGTTTTTACCGACTGTATAGATGTCCGCCACCTTTGGCTACAAAGGATGTAGTCAATCTGATTTCGGTGTCGACCATCTGGTGAAGTCCATGTATAAAGTCGTCTTTTAGGTTGTTGGAAGAGAGTGTTTGTTATGCACAGTGAGTTGTCTTGTCTTTATGGGGGGAGCATTAAGGAAAATGACTAGTGAGTTCCTCTGGCTTCATTTGCCCTCCTACCGAACATACCTGGTGGCTGGAAAACACTGACCAATTGCTATCCTTAACCTGGGGCTGGGACAAGCTGCTGCAGTGGCATCCTTTGCCACTTGGCAGAACTTACTTTGGTTTGGCGCAAGGGGAGGCCCAACTGGTGATAATCCAGCTCCTTTCAGACATAGAGTCTGGAATAGAGATGCTCCAGCATTATTCTGGGATAACATTATTCAGTAAAAAGTCCTATCAGGGTCGTTCTCTTGGCTCTTCTCTACCTTGTAATCCACAGGTTTTTTTCCTGTCATTTGTATTTCCAGTTTGAATGACTTGTCTATTTTGTAACCCACACTTTTTTTTTATCCACTATTTCTGATTCCACTATTTCTGCATCAAGCAAAATTTGTTTCACATCTGTCATTCCTTCATTAACATCTTTTAGACATAGTCTATCCATAGAAGTGAGAGCCAGTTTGGTGTAGTGGTTAAGGCACCAGGCTAGAAACTGGGAGACTAGTTCTAGTCCCAGCCTTAGTCACGAAGCCAGCTGGGTGACCTTGGGCCAGTCACTCCTCTCAGCCCTGGGAAGCAGGCAAGGGCAAACCACTTCCGAAAAATTTCTTCAGTCTTAGCAAAGTTAGTAAGGGAATCCTTAAATATGTTTCTAGGTGGCTGTGTGACCTTGCACCTGGGGCTAGGTCATGGTTATTTTGAGATGTTATTTCTAAGTCCCTTTATCATCTAAAGGAGGATCGTTAAGATTACCATGCTGCTGTTGAGATTGCGAAATGGTCTTAATCTTCCTAGGCACAGAAGACAAAGCAGGAAGGAAAATAGGGGAAAGATTGTGCCTGAGGCCCCCACCTCTATTCAAGGAAGGATTTTCCAAGTTGGCATAAATGGATTCCTTGACCCCTCTCTCAAACCACCTATCTTCTCTGTCTAAAATGTGAACATTTATGTCCTCAAATGAGTGTCCTTTTTCCTTTAGATGAAGATAAACTGCTGACTCTGGTCCTGTGGTGTTACTTCTCCTGTGTTGGGCCATCCTCCTGTACAAAGGTTATTTGGTTTCTCCAATGTAGAGTTCAGAGCACTCCTCACTGCACTGGATTGCATAAACTACATTGCTTTTCTTGTGTTTTGGAGTTTGATCTTTGGGGTGTACAAGCCTCTGTCTCAGTGTGTTGGTGGGTTTGAAATATACAGGTATGTGGTGTTTGCCAAATATCCTTTTTATCTTTTCAGACACGCCAGCCATGTAAGGAATGACCAGGTTCTTCCGTTTACTCTGAGTCTCAGCCCTATATGTCGCTGTTTTAGGTCTGGTAGATTTAGATTTAGTGAAGGCCCAATTTGGATATCCACAGGCCTTCAGAGCTGTTCTCAAGTGCTGATTTTCATTCTTTTTGGAATCCATGGAGGTGGGGATGGTTTCTGCTCTGTGTGACAATGTCCTGATGACTCCTAGTTTGTGCTGCAGTGGATGGTGGGAGTCAAACATCAGATATTGATCTGTGTGTGTGGGTTTCCTGTAGATCCCTATTTCTAGCTTGCCACCGGTCCCAATGAGGACTTCACAGTCTAGGAATGCCAGTCTGTTGTCCTTGGTGTCTTCTCTGGTGAACCTAATGTTGGCATCTATAGTGTTTATATGGTCCGTGAAGGCCTGTACTTCCTGGGCCTTGATTTTGACCCAGGTGTCATCCACATACCTAAACCAGTGGGTGGGCACCGTTCCCTGGAATGTGTTGAGTGCTTTCTTCTCCACTTCTTCCATGTATAAATTGGCCACAATGGGTGACACAGGAGAACCCATGGCACAGCCGTGTTTTTGTCTGTAAAAGTCACCTCTGTATGAGAAATAAGTGGTGTTAAGACACAGGTCCAGAAGATGGCAGATCTGGTTTGGGTTGAGATGGTTTCTCCATTCAAGGGTGCTGTCCTCTTCTAGTCTCTTCCTGACAGCGGATAGAGCATGAGTGGTGGGGATGCTGGTGAAAAGGGAGGACACATCGAAGGAGACCATAGTTTCATCTGTATCCAGTTTCAGGATCTTTGCTTTGGAAACAAATTGTTCCGAATTATGGATGTGGTGTTCAGAGTGTCCAACTAGAGGTGCTAGTATGGTAGAGAGGTGTTTGGCAATGTTGTATGTTACCGAATTAATGCTGCTGACTATGGGTCGGAGGGGTGTTCCTTCCTTGTGGATCTTAGGAAGTCCGTAGATGCAGGGGATGGCTTCTCCAGGATACAGACGGTGGTAGGTAATCCTATTTCCACTGTTTCCACTGAGAAAATAGAAATCCAGTTGACATTATTCAAGCTACAGACAATTCCACCTGGATGACTGAGAACCTTCATAGACACTTCCGAAAAACCTTGCCAAGAAAACTGCAGGGACCTCTCTAGGCAGTCTCCGAGAATCGGACACGATTGAACGGATTAAAACAAAATCCATAGAAGGAGACATTGTTACTGATATTGTTGATATTATGGCTATTAATTTCTGGCCCCATTCTTCGAAGATCTCCTTTAATATTTCAGATTATAGTATTTTGTATACAATATAGTATTTTGTATCATTTTGTAAATCCCAATCCTAAAGCCAAGTTTTTTTCTTTTTTGCCTAGACTTTAGTCCCCTCTAGTGTCCAATTTAAATCAATCAATCAATTTTTATTTCGGTCATAGACCAGCATACAACTAGTAACATAACAATTATGCTAAAATAGAAATAAAATAAATATAAAAAGTCATATTGATAGCATAAAATAAGATAAAGATAAAATTATTAAGGTAAAATTACAGAGTACAAATATTAAAAAGCAAAAAAAAAATCCTATAAAATTCCAATTAATTTTACAATGAATAATCTATATACTATAAATAACTAGGGCAAATAGCTATAAAAGGGCATAAGTAACACTACGAGAATGTAAAGCTATGCTAACTTATATTATCAAATCAAATCAATTTAGACCAGGAAACAAAACTAAAAATTCACATCTGGTTAGAATAAAAAAACAACAAAAAAACACTTAAAATTCTAAAAAAATCTAAGAAAAATTAGAAGAGATGTTGTGGCATGCTGTACAGATTATAGAGCAGTATTTAGCTATGGTCAATGAAGTAAAATCAGATTGGTCTGATAAAAACAGTTTGAGATAAAAAGAGTCCGAACAACCTGGATATTTGATAAAAAATTGAGATAATAGCTCCTGGCGAGCATCTGCATAGAGAGGACAATATAAAATGACATGATCCATTGTTTCAATTACTCCTCTGCCACATGGGCACAGTCTTTGATCAAAAGGGAAATTTCGATATCTCCCTTCAATAACAGCTGTTTTTAGGTAAAACTGATAAATCGGATTGTAGCTCTAAATCGATGGCCTGTTGTTTGAGATCAGCTAGTGCACGTTCATAGCCCAACAAGATGATGGCTGCCCCTGAAAAGCCATATAATTTCAGCTTGGCATGTATTGTCTGGCACCAAGAAGATTGAAAACTATCGGTCATAATCAAAGGGGCCAGGCCAACTGGGGAAAAAGAAAGCTTAAGCCAGTAAGAAGGGGACGGCAGAGGATGAGATGGTTAGATAGCATCACCGATGTAATGAACATGAATTTGAGTAAACTCCGAGAGACAGTGGAGCACAGGAAGGCCTGGCGTGCTATGGTCCATGGGGTCACGAAGAGTCGGACACGACTAAACGACTGAACAACAACAACAACAACAACAAATGTAAATCCAAGCAGAAGTTTCTATTTTTAATAGGCCAGCTTCATGGCGAAGCACCACGTTGGGGATGCAGCGAGGTACTTGAAAGATAGATCTTAAAAACTTGGATTGGACTCTTTCAAGAGAAAGGAATGACCTGTAGGGGCCCAACTGAGCTCCAAAAAGGAGCTGAGCTCGGTTCTTAGCTGAGAAAACTTTAATCACTGCTGGTATATATTGAGCTCCTTTGGAGAAATAGAAAGATTGTAGTGCTGCCGCTGTTTTTTGTGCATTCAATTTAAATCATAAAGTCTCTTATCTCTTTTATGACTTGCGGTAGTCAAAATAATTCTGGTTCTCACAAAAAGCTGTTTATTTTATATAGTTAATTCCAAAATCTTGTAGTAAAAATTTCAATACTCCAAATTTGTCTGGACCCTTAATTTGTTTATAACTTTCTTAGTTCAAAATCTCCTGTCCTCTCCTTGTCTGGAGAGTCCCCGAAGAACTGGTCTCCTCACCAGTTCTTCAGTCTTTGCTGCGGTCGTTGTCTCCGCTCTTCATGAAGATGTGTTTAGCTCACCATGCCTCCACTGGAAGACAGGGAGCACTAACTCTGGCATGATCAGAAGCAAACAGCTTGAAGCCAGACTAGTCCATTACCAGGGGACGGCCATTGCTCCCATCCAAATGCATGAGGTTTTTAGTCTGTTGTACTGTGCAGGACCCAGGCCACCTTTTTCTCTTTCTAAGCAGCTGAGCACATTATCAAAGAAACAGTGAGCTACAGCTGAGCCCCATGTTTATCTTCTGTTATATACGGTATGTGATCAGGAAGCGTTCTTGTAAATATGATGTTAGAGATTGTCCCTTTGCTTTGCAACATGCCAGCTTTCAATTTTTAAGAGCATTTAAAGAGTTTTTAAAGAATTGGACTCATCTGGGGCAAGGTGCCTAAGGAGCACTCATGTACCATGTTGTTGCATATCTTTGCTATAAGATTAAAACCAGCATCTTGTATTGAGCCCAAATACATGTTGTTCAGAGTGGCATGGAAAGAAGCCATGCTAAGTAGAGAGGCCCTGGGAACTGCTCCAACACATCTGGAGGGCACCAGGTTTGTGAAGACTGATTGCCTTATTTAATGCCCCTTTCCCGTATCTTTCCAGCTGCTGGTTTTGAGATGGAGTGCCTAAAAATGTACCCAGTGTCCTAAATGTTAACTTACTTATTTAAAAAAAAAGGTGACCTGGAATAACCAGGTCTTTTTGGAATAGTTATTGAAACTACATGGGAGTGAAGCCATGGCCAGACTAGAAGACTTCTTGGGAGAAGTAGGAGAAGAGATCTTGGGGTTTTGTTTTTGTTTGTTTTTGAGAACTAAAGTGGTTTTTCTAGTTTTATAAGACTATAGCTGTACTTTAGCTACTGTAGAGCTTTCTATCATCCCTTTAACTTCAAGCCCCCCCCCCCCCAAAACAACACATAGGAAGCTTAACAAGTATTCTTTTTTTTCTAATTTAAAAAAATTACTTCTATTCCACGGAATCTTCAGGATCAATATGCTAGAGCAGGTTACCTATGATAAAAGATTGGAAGAGGTAGGCTCTTTTGACTTAACAAACACAAACAAGGGGTATTTCTTAGCAGTGTATAAAATCATGTGATAGAGAGAAAAAATGAGAAGAGGTTTTCTGTCCTCTCTCATGTTGCTGGACATGAGGTCATTTGATGAACCTGGTGGGACAGGAAATTAAGTACAATAAACAATGGACTTAGCTGCCAGAAGATATATTCAGGATCACCATAGTTTGTTGAATACGCCATAGTAGCCTTGTTTTGACAGAATGCTAAATTATAAGAGATAGGTTCCAACATCTTACTAAGCCAAAAACAAACAAACCACATCAAGTTGTGTGGTGTTTAGTGTGCTATCTGAACTGAGACTGTAGCCAAGGTAGAGAATATTAACCACAGTCTCTAGTCATAGCTTTTTCCAGGCTTACCTAGTCTAGCTGTGGATGTGTCACA
The DNA here is from genome assembly GCA_023362775.1 of Charina bottae. Lineage (NCBI taxonomy): Eukaryota > Metazoa > Chordata > Lepidosauria > Squamata > Charinaidae > Charina > Charina bottae. Next base: position 10,234,108 of record JALMGJ010000021.1, on the reverse strand, counting down.
GTTTTGCCTGAACCTGGATTAATGGCTGGTCTATGATTAAGTACCTCAGAGCTTTCCAAACTGTGTGTCGGGACACATTAGTGTGTCTGCTGCAGTGTCTGGGTGTGTCACGGCTGCTGCTGCCTCCGAGCCCTGCCAGGATTCCTCGCAGGTCCTAGTGCCTGCCTTGTGCCTTGCTGCCTCCAAACCTGCCCTGCCAGGATTCCACGCAGGTCCTAGTGCCTGCCTTGTGCCCTGCTGTAAGAGTGTGTCGCAAAATGATGCATGTCTAAAAAGTGTGTCACCAACATGAAAAGTTTGGAAAGCTCTGAAGTACCTAATAATCCTCTCAGAAAATGATACCGGATATAAGAATAGTCAAAACATGTCCTTTGCTCCTGCACTTTGCGCACTTGAATATTATTTTAAAAATCAAAAGATTGATTGATTGATTGTGTGCCATCAAGTCATTTTCAACTCCTAGCAACCACATAGATAGATTTTCTCCATGACAATCTATCCCTAACCTGTTCTTTCAGGACTCCCAAGGGTGCACTCATCACCCCTGTAATTGAGTTCATTCACCTTGCTGCTGGTCGTCCCCTTCTTCTCTTTCCTTCCATCTTTCCCAGCATTAGAGCTGGGTGAAAAAATCAAAAGAGCTGGGGGAGAATTTGTCTTCTGTACCTCACCCAGCATGAAGGCATTCTGATCGTAACCAGGTGCATGCATCTACTTTTTGTTTAAAAACCAAAACAAGTCAAACCTGGAAGTGATGGCCAGTAATCTACCATAAAAGTGTCTGCGATGTTGCCAACCACTGCTAGCAACGATTTATCACGTCAGGTGGCTGCAATAGGAGCCTTTTATCCATTGAATGTGGCCTGTGTTTTAGCCTAACCTGGCATACAGGATTATTTTGAGGTTAAAATTAAACATGCCCTCATGCCTTGGAGGAAGAGATAAAAATGTTAATAACTTTAATAGCTGTCATGAGAATGCCAGTGCAGTTTCTTTCCAATTTCCTGAGCTTTGTCTTCCTCCCACCCCATAAGTCTCTCTTGTCACAAAACTTGCTCTACTTAAACTTCTGCTAATAAAGGTCCTTGATGAAGAATGCCTCTCCCCTCCCTTTACCATTTGAGAGAATGGTGGCTGCCTTGAAATTATAATGATGATGGATTAAATAAAACATTTGGTATGCAAGGCCATATGAGATGAGAACTGTGACACCACCTTTTATCACTCGCTTTTCTGGCTGTTACTCATTGTTGAATACAAAACAAGCACATTTTCATGAGCAGCAAAAGATACCAATCCTGCCTTGCTTTTGGTGCTCTCAGGTCTTCCTGTGAGAAAAACTGGAAAACATTGAGAGAGGAGCTGCAACAGTTAGTACAGGCAGTATCTGAAAAATAGATATACAGGTAGTCCTCATTTAGTGACCACAATTGGGACTGGCAACTCAGTCGGTAAGTGAAACAGTCGCTGAGTGAAACCGTGACTGTGCTTATGATCTTACTTCAGTTTTCCTTTGCTTTACAGACCTTTGAAAGTTGTAAATGCGAGGATTGGTCGCAAAGTTACTTTTTCATCACTGTCGTAACGGCGAATGGTTGCCATACAAGGCAGTCACTAAACAAGGACTACCTGTAGACCATCCCACTATAAGAGTTTAGGGTGAGACCTTCAAGGTCATGTGTTGAAACTAAATGTGAAGAGATTCAGGACCCAAAAAAGGAGGACTTCTTTACACAACACATCTAACTATGGGACATTCAATGAAATGTGCTGCTGCCAGTTCAGGTGATGGTCACCAATTTAGATGTTCCAAAGGGACTAGACCAGTGTTTTTCAAACTTGGCAACTTTAAGATGTCTACTGGTTGGGGAATTCTGGAGTTGAAGTCCACACATCTTAAAGTAGCAAAGTTTGAAAAACACTAGACTAGAGAAATCAATTGAAGATCTGCTACCGGCTACTAGTTTTGATGGCTGTTTATTACTTCCTGAGGATCAGATGCTGGGAACCAGGGAGTTATCTAACTTAGGCAACAGCCAGTTCTGATAACAGTTCATCAAGTTAGCTCTTAAAAAGGAGAAATATCAAAGTAGTTAAAAATCAGGATGTACCCACACATCTTTTTAAAAGGTGAATTGTTTCAACAAAGGTTAAAAAGATAGTGAGTCACAATAATGGCAATAAGACAGAGGTTCTCAAACTTTGTGGTACTAAAATTTCAAGCAGGACTGACCTTTTTCATCACCCTAATACCATAAACTCAGGAATCTGCTCTAAATAGCACAATTTAACTAAAATTAAATGGAAACCTTTGAGAAATGCAGTGCTTTTCAAATGGAAGACTGACAGGGGGGAAAAATCTTCCATATAAAGAATTCCCTTTGAGCTGGATGACATTTCTGGATTATAAAAGGTTAGAAAATGTGGTCCTTTACACAGAGAACTGAAAAAATAAGGAGAAATAGCTCAATATCCCTCTTGAGTGTGGACAGAAAATATGAGTGCTTAGAGATAATTTTTTTCCTAATGGACTTTCCTCCCCCTCTTTTTAACAATGCTGATGTTATAATTAAAACAGCTTTAAAGACTGTACTGGTTAAGGGAATTAGCTGCAATTCTATACTTACTGGCCACCCTTCTGCTTAGAACTGAAACAATGTTTTGTGCTCAGTGTCCTACTAAACTGACTAGTAATATGTAGAGATAATGTTTGGGAGAAAGTTTCATCCACAAGCCACAATTATGCATATCAGGGTCTGTTAAAAAGGAATCAGTAGAATTTAAATTCTTCTTTAGGTGCTTCAATCCCAGTATTTTCAAAACTATTGGAGCTGAGATATAAATTCACATTTTACCCCACTCTGCCTAGACAGCCTGGCTGTCCAGAAAGCCCGAACCGCAGTCCCATCAGAGCTCTGCTTTTCCTGTAGATGAAAGCCTGATTCCTGTCATTTGCACTCTGAGCTTCCCTTCCAGCTGTGCCTGAATAAGCCAGCTTCTCCAGGTCGAGCAGGAAAAAGGTCTTGGCTTAGCTGTAACATGTGTGACAATTTAACAACCGGTTCTCATGATCTGGCTAGATAATGCCACTGTGGAAAGGCACAGTGGAACAGTACTATTGCCCTCCTGTCTATATTAGTGAGTTTCCTGAATGCACCTGGTTGGTCACTGTGCGTTCCAAACCAGAAAGAAGTCAACGTAGTGGCCCAAGGGTGCCACGGGCTGATGACAAGGCTGACCTGTTCCAGGCATTGCATGACAGCAGGGGCAAAAAACAGATAAAGCCCCCCCACCCATATCTGGGGATTCCAGCTCCCATCAGACCCAGCCCACATGCCTAGTGACAAGGGATTGTAAGATTAGTACTCCAGTCTATCTGGAGGGTATCTGGTTGTCTCTTTTTTGCCAGGCTCTCATTTTCTGCCAGACTCTGGACTGGTACTACAGGTGCAGTGCAGCTCAGGGTACCTTCCTTGGCCAAAGAAAGACCATACACTTTTGCATTTAAGTTGCAGGCTCATTAAGCAAAGTTAGCATTATGCTAAGTGCCACTGTAGAAATGAGGCCCAAGGTGCTACTCAGGAAACAGAGGCAAGCAGAAAAATGTCATGCATACAAGTCACATTTGAGGTACTTGCATCTTGTCAGCACTTGTTCCAAGTGACAAGTTGGATTAAATGGTTGGAGGATGATAACTAGGATTTTCAGAAATTTCTTCTCCCCTTACCTAATTACAAAGCTTTGCCATCCCTTGTTTTACCAGCTTAACTCTCCCAGAGACAATGCACACTTAATGTAACCAAATAGATAATTTAATCATGGCTTGTAAAGTATCAAATTGTAAAGAGAGACACAACTCCCAGTGTGTTGAAGAAGAAACGGATTCCACTGGGTGTTTTGTCTCTCTTTTGATAGACAATTTGCATTTGGACGCTGAAGAAAGTGCTAAAAAACTCTTTATGGAGAATGGAGCCATTAATAGCAATGGACCATTAATAGGAATTAATTGGTTGTACCTGCCCACTGCTGTACCAAAAGTACATCTTTGATCAGCATAATTGTAGGTAACTTTTTGGAATTAGAGTCACATAAATGTAGCACAGGAAAATTAATCCAAGGGCAACTTTGCTATCTTCCTAATAATAAAAAACAAAATAATACTGAAATGATTCCTTCCTTCCTTCCTTCCTTCCTTCCTTCCTTCCTTCCTTCCTTCCTTCCTTCCTTCCTTCCACTCAGTATTCAGAGATTGTAATAGGAAGTATAGTGCTGTATCAAATGCTGTGTGGGAAAAATGATGTAATTCATTTTCAACTGGTTGTGGAACTGCAGTGCCTCTAAAAGATATTTGCAGGGCATCAGGGATTGGCATTGCTGGGCATTTAGGACCTCCTGCTTACCTTCAGAGACCCTGTTCTCCTTCTCCTCCTCCTCCTCCTCACTCTTATTGCCTGTTCATCTGCCTTCTCTGAACACGCAAGCTGCAAAGGCAATAGAAGCTTACCCTTCTGCATGGGGCTGTAGATCAGACGTAGAAAGGATCTTACTAAATGAACAATAGCGGTAGTGGTACAGAAGCTGGCCCGCTGAGGCATCTTGCCAGAAGCTCCTTCCTTTCCTCCCTCATCCCCCCAAACTTGAAGCTGACTATGGGCCTTTGTTATGTGTGAAAGCAGATTTGGCTGCTTTAAAACTGCTTTCCCTAGCCCACCTGGGGGTGGGGGTGGGGGTGGGGGGGTCAAAAAAGTTCAGATGGCAACTGTGACACAGGAAAAAAGGAGTGGGGCTTTGATTGCACGATTGCAACTGCCATCTTGACTTTTTACACACACAAAAAAAGAGATGTAGCTGCTTCCACCTTTGGTCAAGCTATTTAGAAATTAGGAAAGTTGCCCTCCACCAGGTGGCTCTAAGGAGGAGAGGAAAAACTTCTTGGAGTCCCTGGGTTCCACTCCTCCCCCACCTTCATGATGGAGGTAGAGTAGCATCACTGGAGAGGGCAGGGCCAGATGTTTTCCCCCTATTTTTTTCAGGTTTTCTATGCCCTCATTGTGGGAGGTTGTGTGGATCCAGAATTGGCCTTTATAGCCACTTACGGATCCACCGTTAAAATTTTACCTTTGGAAGACAATCTTACTCGGCTACGAGTGATCGCCAATGAATGGGAAAGAAAGGGTTAGGAATTTTGTTTTAATCGAATAGGTATGCTGAGTCTACTGGAGGCTGTGCTTTGGGGTTTTTAAAGCACAACATTTCCAGAATTCCACTGATACGGCCTTGGGAAGCTCTACTTTCTATTAAGAAGAACAGGGACCATATGCCAACTGTGAGTTGCCTACCCCCACTCAGAAGGCAGGCAGTGTGTGCTCTGTGCTTGGCTATGAACGCAGACCATACAGCAAGAAAGCTGAGTAGTAATTCTGTTTTCGCAATGTGAATCCCGTTTTAGTTGCTAGTTCTGTATGGACCTGAAGTAACTAGCTCCCAGCCTCAACAAGCAGACCCAAGCATTAGCGTCATATAAAGTTGAAAAAACAGGCCGGGAAACCCCGCATTGAAGGAGCAGTGATTTATAATGGGCTTGTGACTGTTTGGATAACTGCACAAATGTGACAAGACTCCTTGAACATGACAAATGGCTTGGTGCTGAACCTCAGCTGTAAACCTCTTAGAAATGTTGGGCAGTTTACTGTGCAGGCAGTTGAAGTTATGGCTCTGTATTTTTCCCCCTTTCCTTTGGTAAACTTGGTGGAAACCAGGAGCCATCTGATCAAGATAAATCACATCTTTAAGCCTGCAACAACTCCAATAACTGTGGCTTTTACTCCAGAAGGGCTCAGACAACTGGCCAGGAGGGTGTTGTGATCTTATTGGCTTGCCTCTAAGGCTTTTCCTAAATCATAGTTTAGCATAGCATGATGTGTAATCCCAGCCTATTTGACAAAATGTGGTTAGGTAAGCCATGGTTTTGCACAACATGAGGACCCAACCTTTGTGCATTCAGGCTTGAAAGTAATCATCCTACTGTGCCCTTTCAGACCTTGTGAGTAATGGAGAGAAGGCAACCCCTGGATTGTGAAGATCTGATATACATACCAGGAGCCTGGCACTCTCTCTATGCCAACAAGAGAGCAGTGCTTCCTGCCTGCTGATGACTAGGTTGTCATGCCTACCTGCCAAATCTAGGAAGTTCCTTTGGACAATGCAAGCCTCAGATCTGGAATCAGCATGGTTGACCAAAGCTCCAGCCTGGATGTGACCCCTATTTGTCACTGTGGTCCACTCCATTTAACCAGTTGCATCATCTTTCTCCCCAGCTTCTGAAAATAGGCAGGGCTTCTACTGAGTGCAACATTCACTCTGGGTCAATGTGTGGTTTGTTGGGGAAAGAAGCCCACTGAGTTCAATTTGCACAATTTCTCTTAACTAAGTATCCATAAGAATGCAGGGTTACTTTAAAAACTGCATGAATTTGGGAGGTACCAAGAGGCAAGCTTTTAGTGGATATGCAGATGTGTGTTTACCTGTGTATAGCAGGGATATCAGTGAAACATGGGAACATTTGTAGTTTGTGATATTACAGGTTCTTGGGGGTGGTGTGCTTGTGTGCATGCACATGTTTAGCAATGGAGGAGACATCTAGTCTCAACCTTTGTTAATGCTGATTTGATTCAGGGGCCTGGAACCTGCTGATCTGGTGTACAGTCAAGATTCCCTAAAGCAGTTGCATTGATTTGTTTTGTTGGCTCAGAAACATGACACCTCCTCCCTTTTGAAGGTCTGCAAAAAACACCACTCAGAGGGAGTGAGTACCAGTAAAGGCTTGGAACCTCTCCAGTGTTTATATTTATAATTTAAAATAAGGCATTGAATGAAAGTTATATTTCACATATTTTTGATGGAGGAGGTTGTGTTTATATGTTTCACCAAATACAACGAGTGCTTTGGTAGAACCTTCAGGGCCAGGCCTTGGTAGAACCCCCCCTCTTATACTCAAAGACCTTTTGCTTTTTGCCTGACTTTTATTTTTCTTCAGCATCTAGAGATATTTCACTGCCTAGCATTGCAAGAAGCCACCTAAAGGTATGCTTCTGCAAGTACGTATTGGCACTGAGAAGATCTTATGCTTTGCTCATTAGCAGCCAATCCTATACATATTTTTAAGAGCTAAGTCTCAGTGGCTTGGTTTGTACATAACCTGTTGTAACCCGCCCAGAGTCCCCTGTTTGGGGAGATGGGCAGGGATAAATTGAATGAATGAATGAATGAATGAATGAATGAATGAATGAATGAATGAATGAATGAATGACGTAAAGGCATAACAGGGTTGGATGCTTTTTGGCTAAACCTGATGGGGAACCCTCCCATTGTAATTTAGGTCAGATGTCCATCAGATCACTGTGGCCTATTCTACACACCATGGTTTAAGAATTCTAGCTGAGCATTATGTGAGAACTCAGCCACTGAATTCAGTTAGTCATATCTCCTCTGAGACTCATGCTTAAGATAGCAGCCACAAGAGGAACAGAATTGGTTTCTTCTGGGCATAGGGAGAGGCGAAGAGAAAAGGGTGGTTTGTATCTATTGTAGCATTCATCTCCTTTGAGGTCAAGCAAAGAGAACAGAAGCATGATGAGTGTGACAGAAGGAAGGAAGGAAGGAAGGAAGGAAGGAAGGAAGGAAGGAAGGAAGGAAGGAAGGAAGGAAGGAAGGAAGGAAGGAAGGAAGGCTGACCTTTTTTTATTGGGCAGTCTCTATTCACCCCAGGGTCTCGGGGGAAGTGTATTTATCTCAGCTCTGTCAAAACAAGAGCCCCCAGCAAGCGCCGGTTCTGGGATTTGGGAGATCTCAGGTCAAGATTCCACCATGTGCAACTGCACCAAGCTCAGGCCAAGACAGGAAAGTAGCCGCCAACATACTGTAATCATATAACATCAATCCTTAAAGTGCTTCATTGGCTGCCTATAAGCTACCAAGCTCAACTCAGGGTACTGAGTTGAGATTAGTTTATAAAACCTTAAACACCTAGGACCCGAAAGCTTAAATGATCACCTTCCCCAGCACCATCCCAGATCAACTGAGGAGACCCTGCTCATGGTCCCACCTAGGAATACAGCCTTCCCAGTGGCAGCTCCCCAGTTATGGAACTCACTCTCCCAAGGAAAGTACAGCTGGCCTCCATGTCTTCTTTCAAATGACAACTAAGGGCATGCCTGTTCAGCCAGGCACATATAGGATAGCTATTGTTCCAGAACCAGTCTGTGCTTGAGAGGACCCTTTTAACATGAACTTGTTTTAAATCTTTGTGGTTTTATTGTTTTATTTTAGCAAGTTGGTTTTGAGTGCTGATTTATTTATTTTTTGACTGGAATATTTGTTTCCGTGTTATTTCTGTGTATTGTTCTGGGCTTCTCCAGGAAGAAGCGGTATAAGAATATAATTAACACAATGTAACGTAGCATGGAATCTTCATGAGCTCCCAGTAGTCTGCTATCCAGTAGGTTTAGTGATAGTGCAGGATCAATACTCTTAAACGATTCACTTCACTTAATTATACGGTACAGGAACTGTTGCTTGCCCGTGCCCTTTGATGGAAACTGGGTCTGGCATGTCAAATGATAAATCTTTTCAGAAGCTTTTTAAAGCAGCTACATGTCACTTTCTGTTCCTGTGGTCACACATGTGTCACGTGGTCAGGAAATGTGTGGAATGATCCTATGATATCTAACCCAAAGACATCAGGCAATACTACCTAATTTATAGCATATGCATAATGACATTGCCATGCATATTTCATCATTTTTCCTCTCTTGCCCCCCTGCAGACATCCATGGGGCCTTCAAATGTGTAGGACTAGAGTTTTTGTCACTCTCGACTGGCAGTGATGGGGTTTTTAGCTGAACCCCTCTGGAAACCACTAGCCTGAACAAGACTGATTCTCACAAATTGATCAGGAAGCTTCAGCTGCTACGCTCTGATGAAAGGCTTTCTAACCACATCCAGGAGTATCTTTATAACTTCCACATTCTCAGAGTAAAACAGATTTTGTTGGGTTTTAGCTCACTCAGGGATGATGAGAGTTTGAGTCTAACAATTCTGTTCCCCATCCTGGCTCTAAAGTGCTGAAGTTGGCATACAGAGACTTCTCCTTTTAAAGCAACCCGGGGAGAGAAAGATTGGGCTGAAATACATCTGCTGGCCTAAGGCCACCTACTGAGCCACATAGACTGACTGGGAAGCTGAATGTCCCCATTTCTGTCTAGTCTAACCCTTGACTAAACCATCTTGGCTCTGGCCATCACACGGCTGACCAAAAACAGGGTGCTGTTTCATTACTTGCTCTCTTTCTTTTATCCAGTTGTTTGATTTCATTTTCATTGCCTTCTGTATATTCATTACTCTGGATAATTCAGGGAGCTTGATCCTCCCAATGAGGCAGATAATTTCTACAATTTCCTGAACTTTATGCGTATACCAGAAATGCCTCATTTTGCATACCAGCACAGCAGAAAGCCATTGCTCTAGCTGGCGGAGTGTGTTGGTATCATCCTGGATCCACAGGTATAAAATTTGGGAGCAGGAATAACATGCACCCAGTATGGTTGGTCTGGAGAATCTAAAGGGAAGATGTTATTATTTCTCAACATACATAGTGAAAGGGATGCTCTGTTTTGTTAGATAGATAGTGAAGGCTTACAACAGTTTTGATACAGAATGGTCTTCCCTAACCCATGCCCCCCCCAATTCATTGGACCAGTTGGTTGGGGGTGATGGGAGTTGTAGTCAGACACATCTGGAAGATACCAGGTTGGAGAAATAGACTGGGTTCAGCTTTTAGGAAACCTTGGGAAGGCTGTAGCTGTAAAAGTTTTAAGTTCTAGAACCACACTAGTTCAGGAGCACATCATCAGATTGGGCCAGATAAGAATGAAAACACAGTTGGGAAGGATGGGAGTAAACAACTATGGCAAGATCTGAACCTTGCCAAATCTTTCTGGCAAATACAGATTACGTTGGTTGTGTTTTAGGCCCGGACTCTTCTCATATGGCCCCCTATGGATATTAAACTGAGTCATCAGCCACATATCCCAAACAAAGGGAATGAGTTAAACTTTTATTTCAGTGTTGTAAGAAAAAATAATTGTTAATATGGTGAGCAGCTGTTAACTCAGCTTGGCTGTCATCAGGACATGAAGTAATAACAAGAGAGAGCAAATAGGTTTATTCTGGCATAAGCTTTGATAGACTGTGATCTATTTCGTCAGCCAGATGAAGTCTGTTTGCCATAACAGAGTTGTTAGCCTTTGGAAAGACTTTTTAAAATTTTCTTGCAACAGCTACCTGTTTGGAAAGATTAAGTCAGTGAGACTGCAGTGAAGGGAGTGTGTCCTTTGGGATTCCAAGGACCATACTTGTGAACAGATCTGTGTAGGCTGGCACCCTAAATATCCCATGGAGTTTGAATGCATTTTTTTCTTGGCAATTACAGATACATTGCATACGGTGATTATTAAGTATTTGTATGTGTTGGTGGGTTTGAATCTATTTATTTATCAACAAGGCTGCTATACATATGGAACTGTTTTTTATCCATAATAATTAAGCTACATGCATGTGGTCTCTCTTATTTGGTATCTTGGCATCCTATTTCCCTACCTAATATTAGGGCTGTACAGTGCTATGAATTTGGTTCCAAAAAGGTGCTTTGAAGCATGTGGGAGCATGAGCATAGCACATCTCACCTCTTTGAAGCAGCCATCTCTTTCCCCAGAATTACATGGCTGCCTTTTGCATGATCCCAGGAAAAGATGTGGCTGACGTAAAATGTGGCTGACATGTGCCCCCGTGCCCTCTGCAGCACCTTTTGGAGACTGAATCCAAAGCACTGCACAGCTAACTAATATGCACTATTTTATATTGCATATCTGTATTTTGTTGTGGTATTGCCATGTATTACTTTGGACACAATGCCAATGCAAGAGATTGTTTGTATGTTCAGAGTGACTTTGTTTTTTGCTACTCAGTTCATTTACATTCTTTCAGGGGGTGGACCTTGTTTTTATTACGCTGAGTCAGAATGTTAGATCATTCAACACAAAATCACCAACTGTTTGGCAACACTTTGCCATTTTGCCTCAAGCAGAAGTTTTCCTTAGCCCCACTACCTAATCTTTTAATTGGGTTTTAAAGTTGGGCATTTTGCAGGTCAAGCTCGTGTTCTATCTACAGCTGAGTTCATATGGTCATCCAAGAAAAAAAATGTGTTTATATAATTTGGATTGATGTATCACACTAAATCATAACATACTGAAGTTGGGGGGATGAGTCATACTAAAGGCCTCACAGATCGTATTAAACATTACTTTATTAACCATGATTTGTTGACTAAGCCACAATTGATGTGAAGTATTTGATAAATGAGATCATTGCATGATGTATGACCAAGGTTATCCTGAGTTCAAAATAGATAACACTTGAGTTGAATTGTTTACCTTTTTTTTTTTTGTGTGTGTGTGTGTGTGTGTGTAGAATGAGTTGAAGAGGGTGGATTTTCAGGTCTTTATTTTAATTTTTCAAAAGCTTTCCTAGTCTTCTTGGATGCCGAAGTATACATGAAAAACAGAAGCAGTAAGAAACTGAAATCTTAAGGATATGGAGTTTTCTACAGCCTAAGCTCCTGGTCCTTTCTTTGGGACTGCGTTGCACTTATACGGAGATGTTGCTTCCGCCTCTCCTGTTGCTATTGTAATGTTGTTCCAGATTCTTAGGGCTGATTACGGAAGAGTCATCCGTAAGTCAGGCTGCTTCACAAAGTGCCCGAGGTGTCACACAGGTTGGGTATTGCTAGGATCACCTTATTTCCAGGGCTAGAGAATTATGCTCAGGAGAGGGCTGGCATCTCATCCTGTATATACAGAGCTACGATGCTGTAGCATTCTGCCAAGTGACGAATAGTTTCTCCCCTGCCTCCTTTTGGATCTGCTGAAGGGGATAATCAAACCTTACATCCTTTGCTTGAAGGCCTTTATGCGACTGTGGTCTTGTGTCTTCCCTGTGTTGCGTTTCAGGCCACAGGGTGTTTCTTTTCCACTGGAAAGAGAAACAGCTGCTGTGGTATGTGCAGGAGGACTGATTGAGTCACTCTAAAGCAGAAGCTCAGGCTCCAGGATGAACACAGCCTCCGGCCTCAGAGGGGCAATTAAAAACAATTCCCGTTAGCAGAGAAGTGGGGTGGTGCTAGAAAGCCAGCCCCATGTTTCTAAAGCCAATGAATTACTATTGAAAAAAACCAAACAGAACTACTTTTACTTCTTCAGCAGCTTAGAAAAATGAATTCAGTTTCCAATTGCAGGAGGGTTGGGGTGGCACCCAAAGGCCCTTCACCATTTTTGCTAGTGTGGTCACCCCTGCCTAACTGCTTATATTTGCACATCCTCAAGGAAACCACTGTTTTCCATACTAACAGGAATGCAGTCATCTTACATTGGATTGTGTGTGCATGGTCATCCATGCTGCAAATTGATATGTAGCTCTATCACTATTCAGGAAGCGAGTTTCCAAGGGTTACTGTGCCCTGTTTTTTGCTGGTTGTTTTGCTGTTTGTCTGCCCCAGTCCACTTGATCTTCTCTCCGGGAGGAAAATAGCACGTGTGAACCATGCCAATTGAGGTATGCTTGCTTGACATTTAAAACAGTGGCAGAGTTCCCACAACACACTTAATTAGGTCAATTAAAGATCTACTAGCTGGAATCACATAATATGCTCATTTTAACCAGGATTCATTTTCTTGCATATTAGTCTGTGTGAACCCAGCCAATTTGGCAAGTTTATGATTCAGTGTATTATGGAGACACGAAAAGATGAGTTGAGTAACCAAGTTAAATGCATTGTGAGAACTCAGCCAATGTGTAAATTCAGCCATTGGGTTTTGTAGACCATTATTTATGGATTGGCATAAAGCTAATTGTGACTTGATTAATCAACTGAGGCAATGTCTTAGGTGATGTGTAAATCCAGTCATAAGGTTAGTGGATGAGTTCACATCTTGTACTAAGAAATCTTTTGTTTAAACAAACCACCATTGACTGGGTTCACCATGAAAAGAAAGCTCACTGAATAAACTGTAGCCTATCAGACCTTTGGTCTAATGTACCTGACAGAATTGTAAGTTTGCAATTTAAACTTCATTATATTCCAGAGAAAGCCTTTGAACTTCACCACAAACCTGAAATGGCATTCCTGCCATTGGCAGAAACAAATGTTCTAACGCCAGAGCTGCTAAAATGAAATCCAGATGGTCCTTTAAAGTTAATTAAAAGCAGCTTTGGAATAATTTGTGTTGCTAGTAGAACAGAGCTCCTTCTAAGAACTTAACTTCCTTGCAAGTTAAGTCAATAAATAATCCAAGCCCTGTAAGAGGTTGGATGAACTTAATTAAGCTATAGATTTCATAAAAACAGTGTACTACCCAGTGTTCTTGTGTGTCATTATAATACCCAATTTGATTTAACTCTAACATGAAAGTCATGTGCTTTGGTTTCAATCTTCCATGGCAAAGTGGAAATCTGAAGAATCTTACTTTTTCTGCTTTGAGCTTCTAAAGCCCCATCTCACTTGAATGCTGCAGGAAGTAAACAACATCTTGGTTAGATTTGCTGGGACCCTGCATAAGAAGAGCCGTGCGGGGTCAGGTCAAGGCTTGAATACAGACTGTAATAGCCACTGAAGGAACTCATTTTCACAGGTCTTGGGTGATTGGATCATTAGGAACACAAAGAGATTGTGGGTTTGTGCCCAGTGTATAGATTGCCTGCAGGTGAAGTCTGTAGAAATCGCACACCGTTTAGAGAAACTGTTAGTGTTGAGGTCAGAAAAGGAAAGAATGTCAAAGGAAAACAAAGGTTGGGTTCATAAAACATGCTAAGCATTCATATGGTTTATTTGTTTTGGCTTGTACAAATCCAGCCAGTGGTGGTGTATTCAACAAACCACAGATAAGCCAACTGTGGCATAGTGCTATATGTGAATCCAGTCAAAAAGTTTATAACTCTGTTGACTTACTTCCATTTTTAATTTCTTTTGTTGAAATTACACCCCACCTTTCCTTTAAGAGTTCAAGGTGGAATACACAGTTTTTCCCTACAATAACCTTGTGTGGGAGGTCGGGCTGAGAGAGAGTAACTGGCCTAAAGTCAACCAGTCATTTTCCATGGCTGAAGGTGGACTTGATCCAAGATCTGTCCACTCCTGGTCCGGCACCTTTATTATTAGACCACACTGGCTCTCTGCTTATGACTCCAGGATCTGGAGAAATTCTGATTCTTGTTCTGAGCTATGTCTGCAGGCCATGGTTTCTTGATGATGTTCATTGTGCTTTGATTTGTAGTTACGGTCTAAGATTGGATCAATGTACTGTTGGATAACACATGCATTTAAAAAGCAAGGTGATAGTTTGTAGTTGCACAGAGCTGTACACACTATCTGAACAGAACTCTAATGGGCCAAGTTTCCTGACTTGTGGGGGAAATTTAAATATCTCTGGCTCTGTACGTGTATGCGTGTGTCTGTGCATCCTCATTATTTAACATTATCTTTTTGGAATGTGCTTACACAAACAATCCCCATTTCTTCTTTCTCTTTATCCCCCACTCCCTTTTCTTTGCTCTAAATTAAAAGATCACCTTCCTCAATACACCCCCCCCCCCGCCTCAAATGATCAGGAGGCCCTACTATAGGAGGACCTATTTTTAGACCTATTCACTAGTTAGGTTCAGGGTGATGGCCAGGAGCAGAGCCTTCTCCCAAGGGAACTCTCTCCCAAGGGAAGCCCGCTTGACCCCTGCATCAACAATGGAAGGCATGCCCAGGCAATCATGCATATGTAGTCTAGCAAGTCTCCATGATCAGCTTTTCTTTAGGCTGTCACAAAATGAACTTTGTTTGAAATGTTTGCATTATCTTTCAGGATTGCCAATTTTACTACTGATTGTTTTACCGATGGTTGTTTTCTAACTGGTTTTCTATAACCAAGTCTGGGATCCTTTGGGAGGAAGAGAGATGCAAAACTAAAATAAACAGTAATTTAAGTTGAGTTCAGCCAAGATGGCAAGAGATTTTATTTATGTTAAGCTTAGCTTGAGAGTATGGATCAAATATGAGGTGGTTGCCCAGTGATAGCTAAATTGATTATCACTGTTTGCATTCAGGAATAGAAATCATCTAATCACAAAGCAGCCATTCATGCAAGGGCCACTGTAGTTCCAGCAGTAGGAACTCCATGTGATGTCTCTGGTTCTAAACCTCCAAATCAGCATTCCTCAGTACACTCCATTAGAAATGTAGTAGAAAGCTTTATTAGAGATACACAGATCAGAACATGTCTAAAGACCCGAATGAGGTTCCCGCTCGAAAGATTGAATTTTTCCTCTCCCGCCTTCGTGCCAGCCAGCCCCCATCTGTCCGATGATGTCGACCCCCTGCTCTTTCCCACTCGTTTAGTTCCCCCTCCCGTCCGGTGCTTGTCTCTGAGACGTTCCCAGGTGGACGACCTTGACTCGCTGACAAAACATCTCCAACCGCCTCTTCTGGAATGCTCTCCCCCCTCTCGCGTACTCCATTGGCTGACACGCATCTAGTCGCTTTCTTCCCGTGACTCCCTAAGCTCATGGCAGGGCTTGCACTGGTGCAATCCTGACACTCCATTTGTTGCAAACAGACTGTTAATACCATGTTTGGTATGTACAGTATTAAGATGTATAAGATGTATCTCCTGGACTTTAGAAAAAACCTAAAGACCTGGTTTTGCCATCATGCTTGGGGAGGGGAGGGGAATAGCCAGTCTTGGGGTTGGCTGGTCGCTTAGATCTATTTTGACCAACCTTTCCGACCTGTGGGATAGTAAGAACTACCATTATTTGGATTAAATTGTATTAGATATTTTATTGAACTTTTGTATTTTTATGTTTTTATTGATTTTAAACTTGTTCTGTGAACCGCCCAGGGTCCCTCCTTGTGAGGGAGATGGGCGGGATATAAATATGATGATAAATAAAATAAATAAAAATAAATAAGTTTAGGTATGATCTATTCTGAGAGCCAGTCTGGTGTAGTGGTTAAGGCATCAGGCTAGAAACCGGGAGAACCCTGGTTGAGAAACCCTGGGCTAGAGTGTTCTATATCTGTCAACGGGCCTAGGGACCCCAGGCTGCTTCGGAGCCAATCAAGTGGCTGATATGAATGTGTTTGCTGCCGCCGGGGGGGGGGGTGTTGTTTATTGTGTTTTTATGGTTTTTAATTCTGTAAGCCGCCCGGAGTCACCATGTGTGAGTTGGGCGGCCTTATAAATCTGTTAAATAAATAAATAAAAATATCCTCTCTGCTGACATCTAGAGGTGTCTGGATTTTTACAGCCCTTGTCTGGAAGCCCTAACAGAGCGCAGAATACTGTACCAACTGCCCCAAGAAGTCCTGAAAAGTTTGTTTGTTTGTTTGCTTGTTTGTTTATTTATTTATTTATAATTAAAATTTATAACCGCCCATCTCCCCCAGCGGGGGACTCGTTCCCACCAGTCCTCCCGAAATGACCCAGGAGAAGGAAAACAGTTTCATACTCCTGGCAAAGGAAACAAAGTCTTTAGTGAGGGCGAAGGGCAGTCCTTGTCCCCCACCTAGAAAGCTCCGCAGGGGAGCATAAGGGAACTCAGGAGGAAAAGAGAGGGAGGGGGTGAGGGGAACAAGTGCAAATAATCCAGGACATAAAACCAGTCTCCGGAAAACAGGGCAGCAGGCTCTAGAACCCCTGCATCCTCAGCAATGCTGGCCATCCAAGCTATGCTGCCAAATTGTTTGGCAAGTTTCGAATTGGTTGCATGTGGAAAGATGTGTGAATGTTTTAAGAACTTAGGCCCTAGAGCAGGGTTTTTCAAACTTGGCAACTTTAAGATGTGTGGACTTCAACTCCCAGCATTGGGCAGATTCTTGAGAGTTTGTTTAGTCATACTTTGCCAATAAAGTGTTCTGTTCTGTTCTGTTCTGTTCTGTTCTGTTCTGTTCTGTTCTGTTCTGTTCTGTTCTGTTCGAAAAGGACTTGATCCACTGAAGACCAAGCTGGGGATGCAATGCCAGCAGCCATGCCTGCTTAATCTGTTCTGTTTGTTGTCATTCCGTATCATTTGGAGTGGCGTAGAGTCTTGTATTTGCATGAAAGGGGGAAGGTTATCCATTTTCCCCAGCCCAGCAAATAATGTCTGGGGCAATGAGCCATAAGAAGTTAAAAGAGGAAGAGAGTTTAGCTATTCTTCCTGATATAACTCCTTGCTATGAAAATCAGGCCTTACCCTGCTTTATAGGCAAATGGGGAAGATGCGATTAAAGAAATGTCCCTGATGTTATTTGTTTCTCATTGTCCTCAATGATTTGAGGATCTAGATTATCATGTGACATTGCAAGTCTCCCAAGCCTAAGCGCATTTTTCCTTGAATCTGCATTTCCCTCAAAGAGTTACTGGGCTGAAGATGATGGGGGAGTTGTTCAGATAGGGAAATTCTCAATTTCTCTCCAAAATGGATCTTTCTTCAAGAATGGACAGTTCTCTCCACTATCCCTTGCCCAACCTCACATATTCATTGCTAATCCCAGGCCACCTCCATCCCTCATTCTCAGAATCTAAGGAGATCCTTGCAATTTGTATGAATGCCTCCAATGCTGCTCAGGTGGTACAGATCAAGGAGCAACAGACCTATTATGGCTGAATCTGACTGAATAGCAGTCTTTTATTCACTACTTGCAGCAGATAGATAAATAGATCTGTAATGTCTTCCATTGGCGTAGCATCTTCACAAAGCCATTATGTTACAAAGCGGATATTGATTTCATTTGCTGGCTCCTTTGTCTGCCAGATGGTGCATTGGACGGGGGTGGAGATGGGGGAGAGGGAGAGAATTTAAACAACTCAGAAGGACTGAATACCTGGCTCAGGAGCAAAGGCTGCTCTTAATGAGAAATTGACCCTAGGCAAGGATGGGGGCAGCTTCTGAGGCTTTAGTGAATCTGGTTTCTTCCCTGGTTTTTGTTTTTTTAATTTGCTTGTTGTTTCCTTCTATTTTCTTTGGTGGATATACAGTACCTGGGAAAAACTGCCCAGCATCTAACTAGTTTGGGCTGAACTTGGAAGCTAAGCATGGTAGCCCTGGTTAGTACTTGGATAGATCTCCAGGAGATATCAGGACTGTAGGCTAGATGAGGATCTTGAAAGAGCTTTTTTAGAAGAAGGAAATGGCAAACCTCTTCCATATTATTGCCAAAAGAAAAAGAAAAACCCCACATGAGCCTGTCCATGAAGTCTTCAGGAGCTGAGTTTGTCTCAAGACTTTACCTTATATCTAGGGAAACTGAATTTGGGAGGGAAAACTTGATAGAAGACAAGGTTTGGGCAATAATTGGCATGCTGTAGCACTTGGACCATAAGTGACTTTTCTGCAAATTGTTCTATGTTCAGTAGATATAAGGCTGTTGTTGTACCTTACTATTTTTTGCCTTATTTCCATCTTCACATAACTCCATGCTACCTAAGCTATATATCTGACTTGGGAAATAAAATTCATAATGCATTTCACTGACTCATGACATATACTCCCTTCTACATGGAGAGTTATCTCCAAGGTAGAAATTGTGATTAACAAAATGACCCTTGGTCTGTCCTGCCGCAGCTGCAGCTGAAGTGATAACACGAGAAATTGATTTTAATGTAACTTTGGCAAGGTAGATCTTTTTCTTGAAAGACTGTATGAATAGGAAATAGATTTTCCTTTTCCCCCTCCCCAATACTGTTCAGCTTCATTGCTTCTAATGCCTGGTGCTTCTTTCTAAAGCACGTGTCTTTTTCTTCAACCACCATTCAGATGTCCTCCCTTTGACTATCTCGGGTTCTGGAAAACTGTTTCAAGAATTGTCCATCTGATCCTTTTTGGTTTTCTAAACTATCTCTAGGATCTAAAGTTTTCCCCCTCCTTCACTGTACAAAGCAGTAGCAGCATCTGGTGCTCCCCATTTCCTGCATGGAAGATGTAGAATACAACTATACGTGCATAGGACAAAGATGATGGTAAAGAAGCCCTTGAATCTAACTTAATTCCTGATGACTACAGAACACCTCCAGATAATTTAATTTTCTTGGCAGTAATAACTTCTTTCAGATTTTTTTTTAAAAAATTCCCAGTGTAGCCTACAGCTCTTGGTTTACTAATGATCTCCCATCCAAAAAAAAAAAAAAAAACCAGTAGTAACCAACTTGGCTTAATTATTTTAGGATCAGCTAAGGTCGGCTAGGCACTGCCACCCGTTGTGGCCATAAGAGCAAAGATACTATACCAATCCAGTGATACAGTTGGCAGCATTATTTTTTTCTTCAGAATCTTTTCCCTACCAGTCCAATTTTGTGCTAGAAAGATCACACTAGGAACATCTTAGGAAGAGTGCCTGTTAATGTCCTTAGCATAAAAGTTACTTTGACAAACATTTTCAGCAGTACTAAAAAAAAAAACAAAAAAAAAAAACACCTGCTTTTGATAACTCTTTTTGCATCCTTTGGAGCAAAATGTTTTTTGCTCATTTAAATTGCCCTCATAGGCCTTCATTTCTCTTTAATGACTTTAAATTGCCCTCACTGGCCCTCCTTTCTTTCTAATTATTTTACCATATGGGCAAGTCTGATTGGTTTGTGTTCCTGGTGTTTTTACTTATAGATTCACTGGCATTAACATGAAGGTTATGTGATTCTAAATGAGAGAATAGTGGCTAATTCAGGAAGGAATCAGAAATAACGACGCTGAACAGTGTAGAAAAAAGAAGGTGAGCATTCACACAAACTTACATGCCAAGTACTTGTCAATCATCTCTGTCTTTTTAGACATTGTTCACAGCAATGGAAGGCAGTAGTAAGTTCAGGTTACTGCATATTTTCCTTTGTAACTCAAAGTAAAAGAGGCAGACTGACTTTTAAGAAAAATGTAAAGCTGGCAGATAAAGGATGAAATTTAGAATACCTTTGAAAGTCCTGTTCTTCTTCATCCCTCTTTTCTAAGACCTTGGTAGTACCGCATGAAAGAAACTGTAGGATTGGAGGCCACACTTGCTTGGAGTCCATTCTGTCCCTCCACCCCCAGGCTGGCTGAGTTTTGCCAGACTGCAGAGACAGCGCTCTGAACGTGCTCAGTGGCAATCTCATGGTTCACATGTTTTAGAGATGCCCTGAAAAACAGAGCCTGCAACCTACTCTGAACCCTGCTGGAATACAACCCGTCATCAGAATCCATGTGTCCCCATTTCAAGCTCTCTGCCCTCTCCCCTGATGGGAGCACAATATTATTAAATCCTGTTATTATTTATTTATTCATTCTTAGACAGGTGATATCCGAACCACGGCTGCCAGGGCAACTCATATATAAGGAGAGAAGTTCTATTAAACTGTGCAAATATTAGATGCATTCAGCAGAGATACCTCCCTCCCAGGCATCGAAGCCGATAACACGCAGGCCTAAAGCTCTCTTACTCACTTTAGTCTTCTGGTACCATCCAAGATTGTGCTGTCTGCACCAAATGGCCGCCTGGCTTTTCATATTTTCAGTTCAGCCTCTCACATCTGGCTCGGTGGCAGTTCGCAAAGGCCTTTGGGCTATCAGGCTGCCAAAGCTGTATTCAGAGCAACGTCCCTTGCTCTGGCAGAAAGCAGTGCTTCTCTGGCATGCATGTTTTAAGGACAGGCAAGATAATTTAGAAATGAATGTCAATTTTCACATCACCGGCTTTGCTGGCAGCGGCTGTTAGGGGTTCAGTGACATCTAGAGTGCTGCAATTGGTCACACCTGGTTTAAGAGCAAATGAATATAGATTGTCAATATACAAAGTAGGGCAACCATAATTGGGCTGCAAAAATCCAGACCCCCACTAGATGGCAATAAATGTGTACAGAGAACTTTAAAGAATCTTTCAGACATAGAGGAATGATTCCCCCCCCCCCACTGATTCTGGGAACTTCTGTATGTGCTGCATCCCTCTGCTATGACCTTTCCTTCCTTCCCTGACCTCTGAGGAACCCTCCACCTTTCTAAAATAATGGAACATGTATCACACACTAAACCACATCTGTCTGTCTATTTTTACTTAGCGCCCTAGTCCTACAGCCAGGAACTCAGCTAAATCTCTGTGCTAGTGGTTATACTATCACTGCCAATCTTACGGGGTGGGGGGGAGGCTGAGTCACCAGATGAGGAACAGAGGCACTTTCTTCAGAAGCTGAGTGCTCACAAGGCTTCCTTGCCTCATTAGGCCTTTCGCATTGGCCAGACAGGTAGTGGCCTGGTCGCTGCAGGTAATGAATGGTGCACTGCTCTGCCTCAGTGATGAATTCAGTAATGGATAGTCTTGCTTTTTCCACCACTCCTTCTCTCCATCTCTTTTTCTTGGAGGAATAGGTAAGCAAAACAGGCCAATTGACTGGATTAAGATGTTCCTATGGCATGATGCCAACCTAGCAATTCGAAAGCATGCAAATGCAAGTAGATGAATAGGTACCACTTTGGTGGGAAGGTAACAGCGTTCGGCGCATGTCATGCTGGCCACATGACCGTGGAAGCGTCTTCAGACAACGCTGGCTCTTCAGCTAACAAACGGAGATGAGCACCGGCCCCTAGAGTCAGACACGACTGCACAAATGTGCGGGGGGAACCTTTACCTTTACCTATGGCATGATGAGGGGTGTGGTGGCTCACCGGGAAGACGCCAGGCTTGTCGATTGGAAGATCGCAAGTTCGGAGGTTCGAATCCCTAGTCCCGCATGACAGAGTGAGCTCCCGCACTAGCCCCAGCTCTTGCCAACCTAGCAATTTGAAAGCATGCAAATGCAAGTAGATGAATAGGTACCGCTTCAGTGGGTAGGTAACAGCGTTCCACACGCGTCATGCCAGCCACATGACCGTGGAAGCGTCTTCGGACAACACTGGCTCTTCGGCTAACAAACGGAGATGAGCACCGGCCCCTAGAGTCGGACACGACTGCAGAAATGTGCGGGGGAACCTTTACCTTTTTATGGCATGATTGAGTGGAGTTAGTTTAACCCTCAGCATGACACTGTTTTGGGTTACATTTAACTCCCAGAGGTTAGCTAATGAATAGAATAATTAACTTATTTTGGCGGTTCCCACAACACATTAATACGGTCATTGGTCCTGCTTAAGAATGTTGTGGGAACAGGCCACTGTGTCATTTAAATCAAGATTATGATTAAGGTTGAGTGTATGGCTAAGGATGAGCAGTCATCATTCATCAATCTAATTAATCAGATTATAGTTGATAGTTTGGCATGTTGTCTGAACCCAGTTAAGCAGCCCTTAGTCTTTCAGCATCTGCAGAGCAGACCATCCTGCAGCAATGTTTGTGCCGCACCCCCTTGCTTTTTCTCCCCCTTGGGTGTGCAGGGACTTTGTTTCAAAAAGGTTGGGGAAAAGATCGGCCTTTCCTCCAGCTGACACACAGACCATCACATGCTTCTTAGAATTATTTTTGCCTGATCATCGTCCAGTAGAAAGTGTTCTCCAGTGCAATTTGCTGATACTCTTACCGAAAAGAAGAGGAGCCAAGAAGCTAAAGTTGGCTGTGGTTTACCATGTCATTTTATTTATTTTTATTTATTTAAAAGATTTATATGGCCGCCCATCTTAAGCAACTCTGGGGGATCATTGGGAGTCTTGCTTAAGGCATTGACTTGGTGAGCGCCTTATTGAAAGTTAATGCTAAGTCAAGCTTAGTGTGTCATACAAATGCAGTTTTATAGTTAACAGTCTCCTCTCATGACAGAAACATGTGTAGTTCAAGAGAGGAGCAGAGCCTTCTATCTTCTTCTTCTTCTTCTTGGCGATCACTCATAGCCAAGGAAGATTGTCTTCCAGGGGTAAAATCTTAACAGTGGATCCGTAAGTGGCTGTAAAGGCCAATTCTGGATCCGCACAACCTCCCACAATGAGGGCATAGGTTTCCAGGTGGAAGACGGTCACGATGAGGGTTTGCCTGACGTGCCTTCCTTTTAGCTCTTTTCTCCCTTTCGCCCTGTACTCGTGCTTCTTCGAAGTCCATAGCGCCATTAATAAAAGATGACCTCCAATTGAAACGCTCATGAGTTAGGGCTTCCCAGTTCTCAATGCTGATATTACCTTTTTTTAAATTAGCTTTGAGAGTGTCTTTGAATCTCTTTTGCTGTCCACCAATATTCCGTTTTCCATTCTTAAGTTGGGAGTAAAGTAGCTGCTTTGGAAGACGATGGTCAGGCATTCGAACAACATGACTGGTCCAGCAAAGTTGATGTTGGATGATCATTGTTTCAATGCTGGTGGTTTTCGCTTCTTCTAATACGCTAACATTAGTCCGCCTATCTTCCCAAGTAATTTGCAGAATTTTTCGGAGGCAGCGTTGATGGAATCTTTCAAGAAGTTGGAGTTTGTAGAGGGTCCATGTTTCACAGGCGTACAGAAGGGTCGGTAGTACAATGGCTTTGTAAACAAGCATTTTGGTCTCCCCGCGAATGTCCCGATCCTCAAACACTCTACGCTTCATTCGGGAGAAAGCTACATGCTAGCCATTGCACACCTGCTCTGTATCTTTCTGAAGTCAAAGCCAGATCCAGTTTCTTGGCTTCTTGTGGTTATAGAATAAGATATGTAAATCAAATCAGCATAACAAAAGAAGAAATGCTCAAGATAAATCCATGCAGCAGTTTCTGAAATCTCTGTAGCTGTTGGCAATAGAAGTTCTGTGTTCCATAGACTGAAATGAATTTCCTTAGCACCGGCTCAAATGCCATGCTGCTGCTGAATATATACTAATATTGCAACCTCTTCAAAAAGGTTGTTAAAAAAACTACCCTTACACAGGGCCATAATGTGGTTTGGAGTTTTTTTTTTCAGCTTATCATATGGGGAAACCTATCACTGTTGGCAATTTTCAAAGAGTGTCATTGGTGTCAAGTTTGTTCCCCATTGTGGTATAGTCCTTCAAAATTAATAGAATCCATTGTGGAAATCCATTCTATGCCTGTATGATCTTCAGGTACAAAGGCACTGTAAAGTAAAAGATCTTTGCTGTTTAAGAATATCTCAAAATTGGTAAATGTGCATCTTGGTTTTGGAGGGCTGCCTTGGTGATTAATCCTTTCAAAAAATGCTGTTTGTCCTGCATTTCCACTCGTACTTGGCTTCTATCCTGGCCAGCTGCAACTTGTTCCATCCTCTGTGATGTATCAAAGAGACCTCCTTTTATTTTTTTCCTGTCCAGGAAATTTTTTTAGTCAGAAATCAGTACCCACCAGCAGCTGTTTTTGTTCAACGCTGCCTGTTTATTAAAAAGGATCCATGGAGACCACTTGATGGTCAACATCTTCCAGTCATATAAATAAGCCTTGATGCAGATTAGCTAAGAGTCACATTTTAACATGGAAAACCAAAGCTGAGAGGCAATAACACTTCTGAGTGAAGCCAAGGAAGCCTTGAGAAATACATGTTTTGAGGCGGAAACTTGCTGGAATGCTTAGATCCAGTGGAGGTTGCCGTTTGGGGCCAGGGGAGGAGAAGATTGTCCAAGGAACACCTGCAGAAGAAAGCCGCCTGTCCTTTTTCAAAATACACTGTATTTTAATTTTTGCATGTCTTGCTTTTATGGACTGTTGGTTTATTGCTGATTGTTCTAAGGAGTTTTATTGTTATTTGTAAATTTCTCTGGGCCCTGATACAACGGTATAGAAACAAAATAAATAACAACAAGCCATGCTTTACCAACCATAAAACCCAGGTTCATTCTAAGCCATAAAGCAACCAACCACATTATGTATTGTCGAAGGCTTTCACGGCCGGAGTTCGATGGCTGTTGTGGGTCTTCCGGGCTGTGTGGCCGTGTTCTGGAAGTTGTGGTTCCTAACGTTTCGCCAGCATCTGTGGCCAGCATCCTCAGAGGGCAGGAGCACAGATAGAAGCAAAATCTCTGTGCCCAGGTAGAGTGGCAATGTTCTATTTATAGAGCTAAATTATAGGAGATTAGGTGGGGTCATCAAAGAGCCATCAAACCAAGAAAACAACATCCAACTGAAGAAAAACAGCCCCACACAAACAAAGTATTCCTGCCCTACATCAAAGGAGTCACTGACCGCATGGGAAAACTGATGGAAAAACACAACTTTCAAACAGTCTTCAGACCCACCAGAAAAATACAACAAATGCTAAAATCAGCTAAAGACAAAAGGGACCCCCACACCGCTGCAGGAGTATACCGCATACCATGCAGCTGCGGACAAGTATACATCGGAACCACAAAACGAAGCATTCACACCAGGATAAAAGAACACGAAAGACACTGCAGACTACAGCAACCGGAAAAATCTTCAGTAGCTGAACATGCTCTCAAGCAAACAGGACACAAAATCCTATTTGAAAACACAGAAATACTGGACAACACCAAAAGCCACTACACCAGATTATACAGAGAAGCCATTGAAATTCACAAACACCAGCACAGTTACAATAAAAAAGAAGAAAGTTTAAAAATTAGCAAAACCTGGCTACCAGTCCTGAAAAACACAGCCTGCAAAAGGTCAACGAACTCAGTCCAACCACCAGGTCATGGGAATACTTCTCACAATGAACATGCTAATCACGCTTATCAGCCACTCGTTAACATTTCAACACAACAAAAAACCCCACCTAATCTCCTATAATTTAGCTCTATAAATAGAACATTCCCACTCTACCTGGGCACAGAGATTTTGCTTCTATCTGTGCTCCTGCCCTCTGAGGATGCTGGCCACAGATGCTGGCGAAACGTTAGGAACCACAACTTCCAGAACACGGCCACACAGCCCGGAAGACCCACAACAGCCAACCACATTATGACTTAATACAATGAATCTGAGGACATGTGGACAATACCTGCTGGAGTGACCGCTGACAGAACAAGATCTCCAGTATTTGGGAGTAGCTCTCCAGGTTGGACTGGCCTAATAGGTTTAGTTGCTTGAGGAAGAGGAGAAGCTAGCACTCGCCTCGGAATCCCACTGGACTGGCAGATTAATCTTACTTCCATGCTGGAAGCCCAAAAGGCTAGTTGGGAATGGCTGAAGAAAGGCTGTCTTCTCCAAGACGAGCAGTGGCTGAACAGAATAAGCAGGGGCCGTGCAGGGTCTACTAACAGAAGTGCTTGCCTTACTCAGGCAAATCTTTTATGTATTTATTTACTTAAATTTATACGGTCGCCCATCTTGCATAAGTGACTTTGGGCAATGAACGATGAACGCCCAGAATGTAATAGTAAAATGTGTATGTGTAATAATAAATATATATGTGGATTTGCTTGCAGCAGTTCTTTCATTCCTGACTGAGAGCTATTCCCTACTGCTGAATTATAAGTATCATCCATCCTCAGATTGACAGCATGAAATTTGCTGCCTCTGTTCCCTGTCCTGCCTTTATTTGTCTGTTTCAAGTACCACCAACAGAGCTGTTCTGTGCAGTGTGTGAGACAAGCAAAGCGATTGGTTGAGTCCTCTGGCTTTGCTGCTGCTGCTGCTGCTGTGCTGCTGCTTCTCCCTTCTCCTCATCCTCATCTTCATCCTCCTCAACAACTGGCAGGACAAACCACCACCAATCTCACTGCTGCAAAAGGAACAGGAAAGGCTTCTGTCCATCATCTCCTGTCTCCTTCCTGTGCCCCCTTCTCCTTCACTCCATTTTGTCATAATCTCAGCTGCACAAAGTTATTTTTAAAAAAGCAAGAAGAAAACAGATGGGGATCATGAAGGGAGCTGAGTCACAAGCAGTATACTTCTGCTTAAGATTTCTCTTCCCCTTCTTTATAGAGGCAACAAATGCCACTAGTCAGGAGGCTCTGTCTGTCTGTCTGTCTGTGTGTGTGTATGGTGGGGCTATTGATTCTGTGATTTCAGTATCACATTATTTCCACCTGTTATTTCACTTAGTTGTTGCACTACTTCATCCTTATGCCAAATGGTATTGGCATTAAAGTGCTTATAGTATTGCCAGCTGAGTAGTCTAGCATTATTCTGTACTTCTGAAAGCGCACCACCCCAGCACTGCTGTATCCAGTTCGTTCTCTCCAAAGCGGATTGGAGGCAGATGAGGCTGACCTCATCAACCAGACAGGAAGAGTTGTGCCCACACCAGCTACAATAGCCAATAAGCCTTCTTCTGTTCTTACCTATTACTGGTCACCTGACTTTGCCTCTGATGTAATGGGTGGTGGAACATAACACCTTGCAGCTGACACTGGATACTGTCAGGAGAAAGTACTATTTGAACACCAGTATAATTAAGACTGGCTTACGCCTGACTCTCTCATGGGCTGGAGATGAGATGAAGGCAAGATCATGAGGGCCGAGCAGAAAAAAGATGTTGCCAGGGCATTTTGCACCATTTTTGTTGTTGTTGTTTAGTCATGTCCGACTCTTCGTGACCTCATGGACCATAGCACACCAAGCCTTTCTGTCCTCCACTGTCTCCCGGAGTTTACTCAAATTCATGTTCATTACATCGGTGATGCTATCTAACCATCTCATCCTCTGCCGTCCCCTTCTCCTTTTGCCTTCAGTCTTTCCCAGCATCAGGGTCTTTTCCAGTGAGTCCTCTCCTTCGCATTAGGTGGCCAAAGTATTTGAGCTTCAGCTTCAGTATCTGTCCTTCCAATGAGCAGTCAGGGTTGATTTCCTTTAGGATTGACTGGTTTGACCTCCTTGCAGTCCAAGGGACTCTCAAGAGTCTTCTCCAGCATCACAGATCAAAAGCATCAATTCTTCAGTGCTCAGCCTTCCTTATGGTCCAACTCTCACAGCCATACATTACTACTGGGAAAACCATAGCTTTAATTATACGGACCTTTGTCGGCAAGGTGATGTCTCTGCTTTTTAATATGCTGTCTAGGTTTGCCATAGCTTTCCTCCCAAGGAGCAAGCGTCTTTTAATTTCATGGCTGCAGTCACCATCTGCGGTGATCTTGGATCCCAATAAAATAAAATTTTGCACCATGGTTAGGTGCAAATGGAGAAAAGCCCGAACACAGGCCATTTCCCCAAATGTGATCCATGGCATCATCTTATTCAACCATGTTTTGCTGTGCTAACAGTAATGAGGGCAGGTTATCATCCCAGCAACATCTGGGTGATGCTAGAAGATGTTGTACTGTAAGTGACTCTTTGGGAAATAGCCACAGTCAAAATAACTTTTGCAAAATAAGAGAAAGTGTCTTTTATTTTCTATAGTTTATAGAATTTTTAAAATTGTGTCTCAAGTAAAAATTTCCTATAGAAATGCTGATTGGGTTCACACAGGCTATTTTCCCATGAAGTTGACTTAACCATGGCTTACTCAATAGCCATATGGACTGAATTCAGACTAAGTTAAAATGCTGGCTAGTTTGCATTTCAGGGTAATATGGTTTATTTGTGATTCAGTGTATTGTGTGAACTCGGTCAATTAAATTAATTCAATTATCATGCTGTGTGCATGCAAGCATTGTACTCTGTTACTTAGCAGATGTGTGAACCCAGCCAAGTGTCTGTCAACAAAACCCCAGGCAAGGAGAATCCACCCCACTGATTGTACCTTGATCCAAATTATTGCCATGCAAATTCTCACAGCTGTTATTGCTGCCACCTTTTGGCTGCATTTCCCTCCACAAAGACCTTTGCCAGAAGCTCTTTGGCATCATGAAACCGGGTTAAACATTCAAATAACATTTCTTCATTTGTGAGTTTTTAAGTTCTGTTATTTATTACTTGCCTGTATAAGATGCCTACAAAAACAAATTCTCAAGATATCAAATAATTAAAACAACAATTCCATGCAAAAAAGGTAAAACTACAGCAGTGAAGCAATGTGGTAGAAATACGAAGACAACCAATCTGATAAAATACAATATAAAACCAATCCAAAAAGAAGAACAAGAATGAAAGCCACCAACATGTAAGAGGCTTTTGGATTCCAAAAGCTACATAACTTCATTTAAAGGCCCAGGAGGAACAAAAGACTGTCTTAACTTCATGATGGAAAAACAGCACTGATGCTGCCCTAATAAAAGAGTCCCCACTGAAAAGGGCCTGTCTTTAGTAGTCATCCTTTGGCTTCTTTGAAAATGATTTCTGGGGAACACATGATGTGGATGTCCACTACAGGTAGTCCTTGCTTAACGACCCTAATTGGGACTGGCAACTCCATCACTAAGTGAAGTAGTCATTAAGCAAAACATCACGTGCCGTCACGACGGCAGTTTTGGCAGTCCCAGTTGTGGTCATTAAGCAAGACCTCCATGGCTTGGGACCGGGTTACCTTAGGGACCGTCTTTTCCCAGTTATTTCTACCCATCCAATCCGGTCCAGCAGGATGGGCATGCTCTGGGTCCCGTCAGCCAAGGAATGTCGGCTGGCAGGGACCAGGAGACGTGCCTTTTGTGCTGTGGCGCCTGCCCTCTGGAACACCCTTCCTCCTGAGATTAGGATGGCCCCGACCCTTTTGGCTTTTCGGAAGGCCTTAAAGACCTGGCTTTGTGCCCGGGCCTGGGGCCCCGAGTGTGTGAAGGGCCCCATTTCATGGTTGTGTTAACACCTATGGCTTTTAAGATCTCTCGGCTGTATTTATATTATATTTAATTTTTGGTATTGTTTTTATTGTTGATTGTTTTTATTATTGTTAGCCACCCAGAGTCACTGGTTTGAGATTGGCAGCTATATAAATTGAATGAATGAATGAATGAATGAATGAATGAATGAATGAATGAATGAATGAATGAATGAGTCACGTGACCATGGCTTGCAACCTCCTGCCGGCTTCCCCATTGACTTTGCTTGTCAGCAGCCGGCTAGGAAGGTTGCAAATGACAAACATGTGACTGTGGGGACGCTGGAACAGTTGTTTTCAATTTGAATGAGTAATGCTGGATTTGTACCTGAGTTCAGATTCTGCCTTAAGAGTTTTCCAAATATCCTTAAATTAAATCATCCCCTCCCTTTCAACCACAAATGGGAATATCACTGACCTCTTTCATGATGTGTGAATTGCAAGGCTTGCCTACATGAAGGTTGCAGCTCTAGGCCCACTTATCTGGGAGTAAATCCTATTGGATTCAATAACTATTAATTCTAAGCAAGCATGCATGCATTGGAGTACACAGTAAAAGTCTTGTGCAAATAATATATAAATAAAGGTAAAGGTTCCTCCACACAGTCGTGTCCGACTCTAGGGGCTGGTGCTCATCTCCATTTGTTAGCCGAAGAGCCAGCGTTGTCCGAAGATACTTCCATGGTCATGTGGCCAGCATGACACGCACAGAACACTGTTACCTTCCCACCGAAGTGGTACCTATTAATCTACTTGCATTTGCATGCTTTCGAATTGCTAGGTTGGCAAGAGCTGGGGTGAGTGTGGGAGCTCACTCTGTCACGCGGGGCTAGGGTCTCGAACCTCCGAACTTGCGACCTTCCAGTCGACAAGCCTGGCATATTAACTGCTGAGCCACCGCATCCACTAATAAATATATAAATTGTTTGTTGTTTATTCGTTCAGTCGTTTCCGACTCTTCGTGACTTCATGGACCAGTCCACGCCAGAGCTTTCTGTCGGCCGTCACCATTCCCAGCTCCCCAATGGTTGAGTCTGTCACCTCCAGAATACCATCCATCCATCTTGCCCTTGGTCGGCCCCTCTTCCTTTTGCCTTCCACTTTCCCTAACATCAGCATCTTCTCCAGGGTATCCTGTCTTCTCATTATGTGGCCAAAGTACTTCAGTTTTGCCTTTAATATCATTCCCTCAAGTGAGCAGTCTGGCTTGATTTCCTGGAGTATGGACTGGTTTGATCTTCTTGCAGTCCAAGGCACTCTCAGAATTTTCCTCCAACACCACAGTTCAAAAGCATCACTCAGCCTTCCTTATGGTCCAGCTCTCGCAGCCATAGGTTACTACAGGGAATACCATTGCTTTAACTATGCGGACCTTTGTTGTCAGTGTGATGTCTCTGCTCTTAACTATTTTATCAAGATTTGCCATTGCTCTCCTCCCAAGAAGTAGACGTCTTCTGATTTCCTGGCTGCAGTCAGCGTCTGCAGTAATCTTTGCGCCTAGAAATACAAAGTCTGTCACTGCCTCCACTTTTTCTCCCTCTATTTGCCAGTCATCAATCAAGCTCGTTGCCATAATCTTGGTTTTTTTGAGGTTTAACTGCAACCCAGCTTTTGCACTTTCTTCTTTCACCTTCGTCATAAGGCTCCTCAACTCCTCCTCGCTTTCAGCCATCAAAGTGGTATCATCTGCATATCTGAGATTGTTAATGTTTCTTCCAGCGATTTTAACTCCAGCCTTGGATTACTCAAGCCCAGCACGTCGCATGATGTGTTCTGCGTACAGGTTGAATAGGTAGGGTGAGAGTATACAACCCTGCCGTACTCCTTTCCCAATCTTAAACCAGTCCGTTGTTCTGTGCTCTGTTCTTACCGTTGCTACTTGGTCGTTATACAGATTCCTCAGGAGGCAGACAAGATGACTTGGTATCCCCATACCACCAAGAACTTGCCACAATTTGTTATGATCCACACAGTCAAAGGCTTTAGAATAGTCAATAAAACAGAAATAGATGTTTTTCTGAAATCCCCTGGCTTTCTCCATTATCCAGCGGATATTGGCAATTTGGTCTCTAGTTCCTCTGCCTTTTCTAAACCCAGCTTGTACATCTGGCAATTCTCGCTCCATGAATTGCTGGAGTCTACCTTGCAAGATCTTGAGCATTACCTTACTGGCATGTGAAATAAGTGCCACTGTTCGATAGTTTGAACATTCTTTAGTGCTTCCCTTTTTTGGTATGGGGATATAAGTTGATTTTTTCCAATCTGATGGCCATTCTTGTGTTTTCCAAATTTGCTGGCATATGGCATGCATCACCTTGACAGCATCATCTTGCAAGATTTTAAACAGTTCAGCTGGGATACCGTTGTCTCCTGCTGCCTTGTTATTAGCAATGCTTCTTAAGGCCCATTCAAACTCACTCTTCAGGATGTCTGGCTCTAACTCACTGACCACACCATCAAAGCTATCTCCAATATTATTATCCTTCCTATACAGATCTTCCGTATATTCTTGCCACCTTTTCTTGATCTCTTCTGCTTCTGTTAGGTCCTTACCATCTTTGTTTTTGATCATACCCATTTTTGCCTGGAATTTACCTCCGATGTTTCTAATTTTCTGGAAGAGGTCTCTTGTCCTTCCTATTCTATTGTCTTCTTCCACTTCCACACATTGCTTGTTTAAAAATAATTCCTTATCTCTTCTGGCTAACCTCTGGAATCTTGCATTTAATTGGGCATATCTCCCCCTATCACTGTTGCCTTTTGCTTTCCTTCTTTCTTGGGCTACTTCCAGTGTTTCAGCAGACAGCCATCTTGCCTTCTTGGTTTTCTTTTTCTTTGGGACGTTTTTTGTTGCCGCCTCCTGAACAATGTTGCGAACTTCTGTCCATAGCTCTTCCGGGACCCTTGCTACTAAATCTAGTCCCTTAAATCTATTCTTCACCTCCACTACATATTCCTTAGGAATATTAGTGAGCTCATATCTAACTGATCTGTGGGTCTTCCCTATTCTCTTTAGTCTGATTCTAAATTTTGCAATAAAAAGTTTGTGATCTGAACTACAGTCAGCTCCAGGTCTTGTTTTTACCGACTGTATAGATGTCCGCCACCTTTGGCTGCAAAGGATGTAGTCAATCTGATTTCGGTGTCGACCAGCTGGTGAAGTCCATGTATAAAGTCGTCTTTTAGGTTGTTGGAAGAGAGTGTTTGTTATGCACAGTGAGTTGTCTTGGCAAAATTCTATCAGCCTATGTCCTGCTTCATTTTGTTCTCCCAGACCATGCTTGCCTGTAATTCCAGGTGTCGTCTGACTACCCACCTTAGCATTCCAGTCTCCTGTAATGAAAATAACATCTCTTTTTGGTGTATTATCTAGTAGGTGCTGCAGATCCTCATAGTACTGATCTACTTCTGCTTCTTCAGCATCTGTGGTTGGGGCGTATATTTGGATCACTGTGATGTTAAATGGCTTACCCTGAATTCAAATTGAGATCATTCTATCGTTTTTTGGATTGTATCCAAGCACTGCTTTAGCCACTTTATTATTAATTATGAAGGCTACTCCATTTCTTCTGTGGTCCTATTGTCCACAGTAGTAGATCTGGTGGTCATCTGATGTGAAGTGGCCCATCCCAGTCCATTTCAGTTCACTGACACCTAAAATGTCTATATTTAATCTTGACATCTCACCAATAACCACATCCAATTTGCCCTGGCTCATAGATCTTACATTCCAGGTTCCTATGGTGTGTTGATCTTTAGAACATCGGATTCGTCGTTCACCATCAGCACCGTCGGCCGCTAGCCATCCTTTCAGCTTTGAGCTAGCTGCGTCATCACATCTGGGGCTAGTTGAACGTATCCTCTGTTCCTCCCCAGTAGCATTTTGACCATCTTCCGACCTGGGAGTCCCATCTTCCGATGGTATACCGACATATATTTGGTTGTACTGATCCATTTAGTTTTCATGGCAAGAATACTGGGGTGGGTTGCCATTACCTTCCCCAGGGATCGTATTTAGTCTGACCTCTCTGCCACGACCTTCCCGTCTTGGGTGTCCCTTCACGGTTTAGCTCATGGTTTCATTGAGGTGCTCAAGCTCCAGCACCATGACAAGGTAACGATCTCCTTTGCTGGAGAAATATATATAAATAGCTAACAATAAAACAGAGTTCTCAAAGAAAGGGGGTATGTTAATATATAAGGCAGCCTAGATATATCAGATGATAAGCCCATCTCCTATCAGTGGGGCCAATCAGTGTGATGGCTATAGTTGATCAATGGGGTAGTCCAACTCATCTGCAGGATTCAAGGTTAGGAAAAGCTGATATAGGACAATAAAAAGCATGTCTCAAACACTGCAGGTTCTTGACTAAACGGCAGACTTTCTCCAGTGAGAAAATGTAATGAGATAAATGAAGGACAGACTGCTTCCACTTGAAAGATTTCAATCAGACTAGAGCTCTTCCAGAGGAACAGTTTTTGGGAGCTTGCAACCAAGCCATTGAAGAAGCCAAGTGACGTTTCGCATGGGACGTTGGCAAGGGGAGTGTGCAAGGGAGATTCCAACCAACATAGACCACAAAGGAAGCTTTGAGGTAATCTGGAACACATGTGTAATGTTTAATCCTCTTACCTGAAGAGAACCTGCAAGCTTGTGTTCTTATTGGAAGAGAAGGTAAAAGGACTGAGGAGAGAGTATCTATACTGCAACACACCAGGGAAGGTGAGAAGTTCCCAAACAAGACAGATGAAGCTCCTCAGGAGGTACAGAGAAGGGAACATCAGTGAACATGAAAAAGACAACAAGTAGGAGCACATGACTCAGAGAAGCAAGAGGATCAGGAGGTGCTGATGCAGCTTAGCAAGTGGTATCAGGCTGTCATGCTAGAAGACAATTCATGGCCACCTAAACAAGCCTCCCAAACCCAGCTTCACAAAACAGAGCTGAAGATACTCAGAGCTCCATGGGCCAAAGGAACCCAAGAACCATTTTGAGGAAGTAGAGTCAGGTTGTGGTGGATGATTCTCTGCTGAGTGAAACTGAGGCCAAAATGTGGAGGCCTGATGTGATATTGCAGGAGGTCTTTCAGGTATCCACTTCCAGGATGTAATGGACAGGCTGCTGAGATTCTTCAAACCTAACTATCCCTTCCTATAAATTCATGTGGAAGTATACAATACTGCCCAAAGAGACAATGAGGCTTTGGGCAGAAAAGTTACAGAACAGAGAGCATGAATAGCTTTTTCATCAGTTCTTCCAGAGGGAGGTCCCAGCATAAGAAAAGAGAATGGGGTCCTAAAAGTGAACAACTGACTACCTACATGCTGGCATTGCAAAGAGTTTGGATTCTTGGATTGCACTGTATCTATAGGAAGGACTTCTGGCAAGAGGTGGGCTATATCTCACAAAGACTGGGAGGAATGTGTTTAGCAGGCACCTTGCCAGTTTTATCAGTGCTAAAAGGAGAAGGTGGCAAAAGCCCAGAACTGAATATACTGCCAAAAGCTGGGAGCCAACAACACAGGGGATGAAAGGAGAAGCATGAGGGCTGAGGAGGGACTTGGAGATTGGCAGGAAACCACAACTTCAAACCAGTCATTGGTACCACTCACAATCTCAGATGTTTCTACACCAATGCAGATAACATGAGAAACAAATAGGGAAAACTTGAAATCCTAATTACAAGAATACAAATATGATGTCGGAGGTATCTCTGAAACCTGGTGAACTGATACAGATATTCAAATACCACTCTGGAAGGCTACAATTTATGCAAAAAGAATGCACTCCCCTGAAAGGGATGGGGTGCTGAAGTGTACATAAGGAAAACATATGCTTGCACAGAAATTCATGAATCAGAGCATGGAAATCTTGTTGAGGGAGATTGGATAAGAATAAAAAGACAAAGAAACAAAAGGAATATTGTTATGGAAGTTTATTATAGGCTGCTTGGACAGGTAGAACATACGGATGACGGGAGATTTCAACTACCCTGACATATGCTGGAAATCTGACTCTTCCAAAAGTCCATGGTCCAACTAAATTTGTCCTCTCTTGCCAGCCACTTTGTTTGACAGAAGCTGGAAGAAGGAACAAAGGGGTCTGCTACCCTGGAGCTAACCCTCACCAAGAGGGAGGAATTAGTTCAAGAAGTGAAGGTAACTGGAATCTTGGGAGAAAGTGACCATGTTATCCTTCAAGTTCATGATATCAAGGTGAGGAGGGATAAAGAAAAGTCAGATTTGTGTACTTTATTTCAGAAGAGCAGATTTTGATGAACTCAGATGGAAGATTGGTCAGATCTTGAAATCACGAGGAAGGGAAGGGAAGCCTGCAAAATCAAACAGAAGAAAAATGTGGACATCTAAAGAGAGAAGTTTGGGTACACATAGAGCTTTTTAAAATGCTGAAAAGAAAAGAGACATGTGAGAAATGCTCAAAACAACAACAACAACAAAACACTTTTTCAGGTACATCGCAAACTGAAGGAAAGCAAAGAAGAGGCTGTGGGTCCGTTGCAAAAAAGGAGGAGGTGAATTAGTTGAGGTGAGAAGGCAGAACTCTTGACTCATACTTTATATCTGTCTCCTCTCAAAAGGAAACAAAGCCCTAGCTGCCACTAATGGAAGGAGGGAGCTGGAGCCTAGAGAAGGTGAGGATAAAAGATACTTTACTAATTTAAATTATTCTAGTCTCCAGGGCCAGATGAATGACATCTTAGGGCATTGAAAAAGCTAGCAGAGGTGAATACAGA
The DNA here is from genome assembly GCA_023362775.1 of Charina bottae. NCBI lineage: Eukaryota > Metazoa > Chordata > Lepidosauria > Squamata > Charinaidae > Charina > Charina bottae. The sequence continues at coordinate 10,197,692 of JALMGJ010000021.1, read as the reverse complement.
ACTACCAGAGGTGATCACACCATAATCTTTGCAAACTCCTGGAGAATTGGCAAGTCCTAGAAGACTGGAGGAGAACAAATGTCATCACCGTCCTCAGAAAGCTTATTCTCTGTTGTCTTGCATGGCAGGACCAAAACCAATGTCTTGAAAGTACAGGGAACTAAATTCTGCTCAGATATTAGGAAGAATTTCCTGACAAATAAAGCTGTCAACCAGGTTAACGGCTTGCCTCATGATGTACAGGGAGTCCTCAGCTGTAATTCAGACCAGGAACTCTGTTGCTAGGCGATGGGGTGGTAAAGCAAATAATCACGTGACTGTGCCAACTTACAGTGGCAGTTCTGGTTGCGGTCATTAAGTGAATTGCACATGGTTGTTAAGCACAATGTCACGTGACCGCGACTTGCAACTTCCTGCCAGCTTCCCCATTGACTTTGCTTGTCAGAAGCCAGCAGTGAAGGTCGCAAATGGCGATCGCGTGACTGCAGGACGCTGTGACCATCATAATTGCGTGCCAGTTGCCAAGCGCTTGAATCATGATCATGTGACCATGGGGATGCTGCAACGGCTGCAACTTTGACGACCGGTCGTAACTTTGAACAGTTGCTGAATGAGTGGTCGCTAAGCGAGAACTATGTAATGACCTTCACTGAAGGTCTTTAAACAGAGACTAAATAGCTGTGTCTCACCTGGAATGTCCCTCCTAACCTGGAGAGTGAGAGAAATAGAGTTCACAACCTATACAGGAGATTAAAAGGTCAAAAAGTTTAAAAAACTGAAATAATTTCAGTAATGCTATTTCCTGGCTGCATAGTGTCATGGCATGTCATTCCCTCCTTGGGACATAGACCAATCTCACTAACCAAAATCAAATGAAGGTGAAGAAGAGGGGATAAAATATAGCTCCCCTTTTAACTTGAAACCATAAAATTTAACTTAAAACCTAACAAATTTTATTGGACAAGAAAATGCAAAACAAATGCTCCAGGCAGTCTGCTACAAGTAAAAAAATATCTATAAAGAGTTAGAAGATTGTAATTATACACCTCATGAGAAAATTACAAATAATTAATATGTTCTTGTGTATAACCTAGGGCAGAGCTTTCCAAACTTTTCACGTTGGCGACACACACCAATGGTGTTGGCGGTGGCACAGCCTGCGATGTCCTGGTCTGTTGCGCAAAAAACCCAGAAGCGCTGATGGGGGGAACTGAAAGAAGCAGCACCCCCGCCAATCAGCACCGCCGGTGATTGGCAGGGGTGCCGCTTCTTTCGGTTCCCCCATCAGCGCTTCTGGGTTTTTGCGTGACACACCAGGACACTGAAGGCGATACTGTAGTGCAGGGCTTTCCAAAGTTTTCCCGCCATTGGTGTGTCGCCGTGGGAAAACCTGGAAGTGCTGCCGTTGCGGCAGCGCGCAAAAACCCGGAAGCGCTGCTGCCGCTTTCGGGTTTTTGTGCGGCGCCGTTGGTGTGTCGCTGCGGGAAAACCCGGAAGCGCTGATGATGATCAGCGCTTCCGGGTTGTGTGGCGACACACTTTTGTGTCGCGACACAAAGTTTGGAAAGCTCTGCTGTAGTGTGTCGCGACACACACTTTGGAAAGCTATGACCTAGGGTTTAACTCAAGACTGATACAACACTGTATTTTCTAAACCTGTGCAATGAAATAAGAACATTACACTGAGCTCCACCCAGAAAAAAAAACTCTAATGCAAATTCCTGCTAGTCTTTTTTTTTTACCTATTTTTGTCTTGTGAATGAGGGGTTCACAAGAGTCTGATTTGAAATTATAAAAAACTATGGCTAGTTGCACCTGTCATTACATTGAGTTTAGCACTTGCAAGTTTCTATTCTTGACTCAGTACCCCACACATATTTTTGGATAGTCTGGAAGTTTCTCTCCGTGCTGCCATGCTTTTTCCCTCTCTGAAGCAGGCAGATCAGCACTGTGAGGGACAGCATGCAGGAAATGAAAATTGTTTTTAAGTGCAATAGGATTTGGCCGTTCTTTACCAAAGCATGTGATCAGAGGGTGGGTATTCTGTTTTTCTTCATTGAGAAAAAAAAATCACCCAGTTTAAAATTAGCCCTTTTCCAAGCAGGGAGCTGTGCAAGATGCTTCTCTAGCGGTTGGCTTGTGAGACAGCTTAGCAGGTTGCAGGTTCTACTTATAGATCTCCTGGCTAAGTTAGGTTAGGTTAGGTTGCATCTGGTTTCTAGCGTAGGCTGTTTGCAGCGATGCTGAACTGAGCCATTAGTTTCCAGTTCCTCATCTGCATGAAACTTCAAAACAGAGTTCTAAGGTTTATAAAATGGACCTTGAACAAGCCATGGGCCACAGGTGCCCTGGGCATGCAAAAAGCATTGGGTTCCATATCATGGAGGACCTGTCCTGGACATCTGAATGTATTAACTGGGATGGCCCAACGCTGATTTCTTACTGCAGCACTCGATTTCTTTAATTGTCAGTGCTACTATGCGTTATTATTTTCTGCAAAAAAAAAAGATTATTGGTGAGAATGATTGTTTATGATGAAGGGCATCGTGTCCTGGAAATACATGGCACAGGATAAAGATAATCTAAGTTTTACCCTATTTTGATATGAAATTATACCCTAATGCCAAAAGAGGTTTTCTGCCCCTTGCCCCGTAAGTCCATTCTAAAAGAGTTTAACTACTACATGCTGTTCCAGGTGGACAGGCTGGAAGGATTCCTGAGATTGGAGTCTCTCCTCATAACTCTGTGCATTTCTCACAAGGCTTCTGGTTTGCAAATTTTCAGTGTGAGCAGGGTCCCAGGGGCTCCATTTCCCTTTTCCAACTCCCATTTCTGACATCACATTTAAGAAATCCAGGAAGGCAGGATGTAATCACATGGAGTATATGGTTCAGAAGAGACTTTGCTAAAGCAGTAAGCATTAAAGCAGGGCTTTCCAAAGTTTTCCCGCGGCGATACACCAACCGCTGTTGGTGTGTCGCCGCGGGAAAACCCGGAAGTGCCGCCGTTGCGCTGCTGCTGCTTTCGTGTTTTTGCGCACCGCCGTTGGTGTGTCGCCGCGGGAAAACCCGGAAGTGCCGCCGTTGCGCTGCTGCTGCTTTCGTGTTTTTGCGCGCCGCCGTTGGTGTGTCGCCGCGGGAAAACCCGGAAGTGCCGCCGTTGCGCTGCTGCCGCTTTCAGGTTTTTGCGCGCCGCCGTTGGTGTGTCGCCGCGGGAAAACCCGGAAGCGCTGATGATGATCAGCGCTTCCGGGTTGTGTGGCGACACACCAGACTGTGTGTGGTGACACACTTTTGTGTCGCGACACACAGTTTGGAAAGCTCTGCATTAAAGGAAACAAAGAGGGAGCAGTATTCTGTATATGCTCAGAGACACTTCAGTTGCTCCACTTCCATTCTTCTTGCACAACATCTATTTTTGCAAGCCGCCCCCTGACTTCTATTTCCAGTCTCCTTTACCACTTTCCCTCTTTTAGCCCTTCTCCTGAGTCCACTTGTAGCTGGTTTCTTCTCATTCTGGAGAATTTATACCTATCGATTGTCAAGGTTTGTGTAGCATCTTGTGTAACATGCACTGGTTGTCATGAACTCTGGAGAACAAAATTATATTCTCAACATCTATTTTTATCTGGAAGGATAAAAATAGCTTCCATAAAGCACATCCGGGAACAATTTATATTGTCCCCTTACCATGCAAACCAGCTAGCCTGCGTGGGCTCTTCTTGCGTAAAGGCAAGCTGAAAGTGAAGCTTTGGGTGTGTTAAACTGTCATCGTATTGCTATGCCCATTGGAGTGTTACAATGAACCAGTGGTGATAGGAGGCCGTCTTTGCTTCCAAGCCCTTAAAGCAGATACCAGTTGCACAATTGAGAGAAACACTGCCTTTTCTTTAGAAAATGCCTTTAGTCAGGCCAGTGATACAGAGATAGCTTTCTTATGCTGGATAAGGACTTGAGTATATAGCCATCAGGGTCTGTAGAAGAGAAACGAAAATCCTCAGGAGGAGTATACAGATGCCAGAAACGAATACTGTAAGAGGGGTGGTTCCCAGTGGTGGGGAATCTATGCTAATCTGCTGTTATACGACTAGAATTTCCAGCAGCCCCAGCCAGGATATTCAGGATTATCCTGAAAGCCAGTTTGGTCTAGTGGTTAAGGCAACAGGCTAGAAACCCGGAGTCTGTGAGTTCTAGTCTTGGGCCAGTCCCTCCTTCTCAGCCCTAGGAAGGAGCCAATAGCAAACCAGGAGACTGAGAGTTCTAGTCCCGCCTTAGGCATGAAAGCTGGCTGGGTGACCTTGGGCCAGTCTCTCTCTCTCAGCCCTAGGAAGGAGCCAATATCAAACCAGGAGACTGAGAGTTCTAGTCCCGCCTTAGGCATGAAAGCTGGCTGGGTGACCTTGGGCCAGTCTCTCTCTCTCAGCCCTAGGAAGGGGCCAATAGCAAACCAGGAGACTGAGAGTTCTAGTCCCGCCTTAGGCATGAAAGCCGGCTGGGTGACCTTGGGCCAGTCCTTCCCTCTCAGCCCTAGGAAGGAGCCAGTGGCAAACCAGGAGACTCAGAGTTCTAGTCCCGCCTTAGGTGTGAAAGCCGGCTGGGTGACCTTGGGCCAGTCCCTGTCTCTCAGCCCAACTCACCTCACAGGGTTGTTGTGGGGAAAATAGGAGGAGGAAGGAGTATTAGGTATGTTCACTGCCTTGAGTTACTTATAAAAATAATAAAGGCGGGATAAAAATCAAATAAATAAATAAATAATTTATGGAAACTGTAAACCAGCCAGATCTGTAGGGAGCAACTGTGGAGGCCCCTTCCGAGAGCTTTTCTGCTCTGTAGCTTCCCCCAGTAGGCTCTGAATGGGAATGGCCCGCTGGGTGAGTCAGCTTGACCGGATCCACTTTTCCTCTGCCCACGTACGGGCACGAGAGAGATCAGATGCATGGATTTCTCTTGGGCAGGGCCCATTCATTTCGGGGAGGATGGTAAAGGAGAACTCTCCTGCCTAGTGCCACTCGTTTACCAGCTGGAAAAAGGTGGTCGTTTGTTTGATCTGCTAAAATAGGATTGCAATCCCAGGAAAGCCAAGTACAACTCACACAAAAGATTCCTTTTTCTTTGCTTTTATCCTGCAGGAAGCTCTCGATTATTGTTACAAATATAAAACATTTACAAGGGGGCACAAAGAGGAGCTGCTGTGCCATTAGCAGCCATTTTATTGCTCTGTAGATATGCTCTTCATAGACTGCACTGCTCTGGTTGCCAAAGTCTGCTGTTGGCCTCATGGTCAGTCGTGGTACAACCATCTATAGCAGGTTGCCTGCTGTAACCTGGCCACTGATCTCATGGGAGAAAGCCACAACCCTGAGCTATTTTAGATGCATTGCTAACGAAAGCAGTTTGGAGTGTTTCATTTTAAAGTAAAAAGGAGAGTGGCTGGGTTCACACACAACAGAGTTTACACATCAGAATGGCTGAGTTCTCACAGCTACTAAGCCAGAAACATACAACCACGTTATGCCTCAACATCCTGGGTGAATGGAGTCAGTAAAGTGGAATGTAAATAGCCAGCTTGCCGTCTGTCGCCGTCTAGCGTTTTTGTCTGGTACAACAGATTTCCTCAACTTGGTGCCTCCCAGGCCGTTGGGAGTACAGGTGACCAGAACTGCTGTGCTGGGAATACTGGTTGCTGTAGTCCAGCACATCCGGAGGGCATTGGACTGGGAAATGCTGTTTTACGCCCAGGGCGGTGTGTTAGCACTTGGAGTGAGGAGGCTGCAGTTAAACGCTGCCTGTACACGCTCACAGGCACTCTTGTTCTTTCAAATATTTCACTGCGAAAGTGTCCTAACTTGTGAGGAGGAAGCGAGCGTTCAAGCATGAGAGGGAAGGAGCGACGATTTGCTTTTCGGGGTAGGGGATGGGTGAGGGCTCGTCCACCAAGAACCACAGTTCTTCCTCGGGGAATCGCGGGCGTCTAATAAAACGCACGCCCACGCCACTTTCGCTGGGCCGCTTCTTTTCCAGGCGGGTGCTACTACGCGGGCGGCAGGCGGCTCTCCGGCGACCCCCGGTGCTTCCCCTCCTCCTTCGCTAGTTCCTCCCACCGCCTGCCCGCCCCACCGGCGGCGCGCTCCCGCTCCCTCACCGGAGGTTCTCGATGGTGGCGTAGTCGCGCGCGGGGGGACGCTCCGTCGGCTCTAGGCGCGAGCGTCTTTGCCGCTGCCGCCGGAGCGCCAGCAGAAGTCGCTCCGGAAGGGCTGCGAGTTCCTCACCATGAAGCGGGCGTCTGGACAGGACTCAAGAGCGGCTCGGGGCTCCCGCAGGAAGCCCAACTGGGCATGAAGACGGGTTTTTGGCGGAGTTTGTAACCTGCTGTGCCGCTTGAGAGAGAGGGCGGCTACTCGCTGTCAGCCCTTGGCCGGGGTCCGCAGCCGCGGCTAGACCGCCTCCTGCTGTCCCGGGCGCGGTTCCTGGCCCGTCCGAAGCCTGCGAAGAGGATGGAGGCGCCGCCGCCGCCGCCGCCCTGCTCGAAGAAGAGCCTGTCCCTCTCGCTGCCAGTGCCGCGGGAGGGCCAGGCCACCCTCAAGCCGCCCCAGCACCTTTGGAGGCAGCCCCGGACCCCCATCAAAATCAAGCATCGCGGCTACTCGGACACGGAGCGGCACCCCCACCGGCAGATCGAGAGAGCGGACGCCATGGACACCAGCGACCGTCCCGGCTTGAAGAAGTCCCGCATGTCCTGGCCGTCTTCTTTCCACGGGACCACCAGCAGCGGCGGCGGCGGCCACGGCCACGGGGGCAAGCGGTGGGTTGAAAGCGCTTTACCACGTGCGGGGGGCGGGGGAGGAGCCCAGGTACTCGGGAAGAGTCGAGGGCGTGTGCCCAGAGAGTGCGCCGCGCTGTGGGATTTGTATCCGGATTGAAGTGATTTGGGCTGCTGTTTATAACTAAGCCGCTCAGTTGCCTTCGCTTCGCTTGCCACTGCCATTTCCCCCGTCGCTCGCCGCTCTCCGGGTATCCGAAGCCAGAGCGCAATTTCCTCAGTCCTGCAGTTTGGGAACTGGAAAGTGCGCCCTTCCCTCTACCTGGAGACCTCGCCCGGCCTCCCTCCCCCCGGCCTCTCAACACCTACAGTCCCCGCAGCTGCGGGTAGAGCAAACAACGCAATTGCTTATTATAGAGGCGGAGGAAGCACTCCGTAGTTGCTTGGAAGGATACGCATGTTACCGGACACTTTGCAGAGCCTGAGTCAGCTTAGCCCTGTTTGAAGTTAGCAATCTTTTTTGCCCCGGAGTTTGCGAGAGTGGCCCAGTACTTGATTGAGGTGAGGTTCCCAAGCAGAGCAAACAAGACGTTCTCCATTTGGCTATCTTAATATAGACTCTGCTCTGTTCTCCCTCTTCCATCCATTCAGGGTCAGGCAGTTCCTAAGAACAATAAGGTGCTGTTTGATAAAGATAGAATGGAAAGCAGTGGTGGCTCAAGGTTCACTCTCGCAATAATTCCAGTTGCCTGTTTATCTTTGGGTGGAAATTTGTGTTGAGGCTTGGAAGGCAAATGATGGGTGTTTTGGTTGTGATACATCTTACAAGCCCAACTTCTTGATTTGGCTGTGAATTGGAAAGCGAGAGAGACGATGTGGCAACAGTAAACCTGCAACCCTGATTTTTAGAGAGAACCATGGGCATCTTTCAGGTGGTGCTTCCCAGTTATTCCCAGTTATTAATTGCCTGCCTTACTGCCCTTTTTTCTACGTATTGAGGTCTCTTGTGGCTGTTCATTAAAAGTACCTCACAGGGATGTCAAATGCACATCCGGTTTGGTTTTTCCAATTTTTGTCTTCCAGTGTTCTGAGTTTTAAAAGATAATATGCTAAATCCTGCCTTTTATTAGTAGTTTATGTATGTGTCAGAATTCTTGCTGGTTTGGTTCACTGGCTGCCCTCTCCCCCAATGTGCTGTTTCCTTTCAAAATCCAATTAACATTTCATGCCAGAAAGCAGAAGAGTGGGGGGGGGGGAGAATGCTCTTAAAAAATTGAAATCTGGAGGAACAAGTTGGTACTACTATTATTTATTAGTTGTAGCATTATGTGAGGTTTTCAGCTTTATAGAAGCCTTATAGTAAGTTGACTATTAGTGTTAGTAAGTTGAATGTAAAGCTGCTGATCAGATAAGTCTATACAAACATAATACATGGCTTACTGTTGTGCTGAACTCGGAAGGGAAGCGTGTCGTTTTCAGTATGCTAACCTTCACAGATCGAACAGCTGTAAAGATCATGGGTGCAGGTAGTTAAACACCCTACCCGTCAGTTTTGTTTTCTAGTCATTTCTGGAGGCTCGGGGATGACTCGGGCACACATACTTCACTGATGGTCCTTAAAACATGCTTCAGACCTCTTTATAAGTCCTTGGGTTTGTATGGCTGATATTCAAGGGTTCTTCGGCATGTGGATGTATGTAGAAAAGGTAAAAGATAGAAAGTTCAAAAATTGGGCTAGGCTTACCCTTTTCTGATTAGCTATAAGCTAACAAGCTGGCTTGATGGCTGAAAGCGAGGAGGAGTTGAGGAGCCTTATGATGAAGGTGAAAGAAGAAAGTGCAAAAGCTGGGTTGCAGTTAAACCTCAAAAAAACCAAGATTATGGCAACGAGCTTGATTGATGACTGGCAAATAGAGGGAGAAAAAGTGGAGGCAGTGACAGACTTTGTATTTCTAGGCGCAAAGATTACTGCAGACGCTGACTGCAGCCAGGAAATCAGAAGACGTCTACTTCTTGGGAGGAGAGCAATGGCAAATCTTGATAAAATAGTTAAGAGCAGAGACATCACACTGACAACAAAGGTCCGCATAGTTAAAGCAATGGTATTCCCTGTAGTAACCTATGGCTGCGAGAGCTGGACCATAAGGAAGGCTGAGCAAAGGAAGATAGATGCTTTTGAACTGTGGTGTTGGAGGAAAATTCTGAGAGTGCCTTGGACTGCAAGAAGATCAAACCAGTCCATACTCCAGGAAATCAAGCCAGACTGCTCACTTGAGGGAATGATATTAAAAGCAAAACTGAAGTACTTTGGCCACATAATGAGAAGACAGGATACCCTGGAGAAGAAGCTGATGCTAGGGAAAGTGGAAGGCAAAAGGAAGAGGGGCCGACCAAGGGCAAGATGGATGGATGGTATTCTGGAGGTGACGGACTCAACCATTGGGGAGCTGAGGATGGTGACGGCCGACAGAGGGCTCTGGCGTGGACTGGTCCATGAAGTCACGAAGAGTCGGAAACGACTGAACGAATAAACAACAAACAAGCTGGACTAATGTTGCCCAAGCATGCTGTAAGCACCAGATAGCCGAAAGAACAGTCCTTTGATTTAGAGCATGTGTCCTTTTATTTGTTTATTTAATGCACTCCTATCCTGTCTGATCTCAAGTTGGTGTACATGGGAGTCCCATTTTTATCCACACGACAGCAGTCTGGTGAGCAGTTAGGCTAAGAGAGAGTAACTGGCCAAAATTTACCTACTGAGCTCCATGTTTCAATTAGGATTTTAAGGTTGATTTCACCTAAAAGTGCTATATCTGAGCTGCAGAATTCCAGGCACCTACTAGATGGCAATAAAGAAGTAGAGCTTTCTGTATCTCTTTCCTGACATCTAGTGGCTATCTGAATTTTTACAGCCCATAAAGTAAGAGAACTGCCATATGGCTGTAGAGAGGGCTTTCCAAAGTTTTTCCCACGGCGACACACCAACCGGCGTTGGTGTGTCGCCGCAGGAAAACCCGGAAGTGCCGTCCTTGCGGCAGCACGCAAAAACCCGGAAGCGCTGTTGTCGCTTTCGGGTTTTGCGCGCTGCAGTTGGTGTGTCGCCGCGGGAAAACCCGGAAGCGCTGATGATGATCAGCGCTTCTGGGTGGTGTGGTGACACACCAGACTGTGTGTGGCGACACACTTTTGTGTCGCGACACAGAGTTTGGAAAGCTGTGCTGTAGAGAATTGCATCCAAACATAAGTCTTGGGGGGAATTTTCCCAACCTATTTCTCCTTGATATTGTGAGGACAGTTGCCTTCTGCTTATATGTAAGCAAAACATGCATAATTTGCATCAGTCTGATGGGTTTTCGTAGAGGCAGCTGCTTCAAAGAGTTCTGGATCTAAGGATGAAAAACTTCTTAAACATGTTCAGGCAATGTGCCCATACAGGAAAATAGAAGCTTCTGGAGTTCCATGGGCTTTAGTTCCAGTGGCACAAAGAAGTCAGCCAGCCAGGCATGAACCCAAATGCTAACTACTATATAATCTGAATGCAAAAGTCAAATCAGTGAGCTGTTTGAACTAGTGGTTGGAGATAAGGCACAATTTTGTTCCTTGTAAAGAGGCCAAGAAAAGTGTTCCATTAGCAGACTTCCGTGCTTCCCAGATTTCTTATTGAAAGTATTTTACTGCATGTTTATTAAAGTCAATGTTTGTCTGTATGCCTCTGAGTTAATGTTGACTCCTGGAAACTACTATTCCCTGCAGTTTCCTTGGCAAGATATTTGGAAGTGGTTTGCCCTTGCCTTTTTCCCAGGGCTGAGAGAGAGTGACTGGCCCAAGGTCACCCAGTAGGCTTTGTGCCTAAGGCAGGACTAGAACTCACAGTCTCCTGGTTTCTACCCTGGTGCCTTAACCCGTAGCTTTCCAAACGGTGTGTCGCAACACATTAGTGTGTGCCTATCGAAGAGAGTGCCAATCGAAGAGAGTACCAATCGAAGACGTGTGTCGCGACAAAACCCGGAAGTGCTGATGGCGCATTGCCGCCGGTGGTGTGTGTGGTGGCAGCGGCGCACCATCAGTGCTTCCGGGTTTTAGCGCGAAACACGAGGCCGCCGCTGCTGCTGTGCATGCCGCCGCCGTTGGTGTGTCGCCAATGGCGGGACTTTGGAAAGCACTGCCTTAACCACTACACCAAACTGGCTCTCTTTAAGTCAGTTACTGACTCCAAAATTAGTTAATATTAAAAACAGATAATTTTTTAATGACAATATATTTTTTAATGACAATATATTGAACCCACAAGGGTTCTCTTCCTGATATTTCTGCTAAAATTTTGTAAGCATATAGAAAGGATAGGCTCTAATATTAGGCAACATTAACTTTTTGAATACTAGCATTCACTTGTTTTAAAAAGGTTCTACAGGTAGTCCTTATGCTTTCAGAGTATGCCTGAACATACGTAGAGAGTGCTAATGTGGCCCAGAGTAGGTGAATACAATTCACCAGTCATTAGTGGGTGGAGGTCAGTATTCTGTGTAACTCTTTGTCTCCCCCCAAAAAAAAATTAGCAAAACAGTTACGTTGTTCAAAATGTAATTCAGATATGTGCAAATTGGTTACAAAGTCCAGCTTTTTTGAACCAGAGTGACTGGGTACATAACTTAATTTTTTTAAGCATATATACATACAGGTCACATATCACAGTATGACATTAGACTGCAATTCCTTCGATTATATTTTGGATTGCCTTGGGCATTTTGCTAGACTCTGCTGGCTTGGAAGTACTAATTCTTAAAAACTGTTTTTTGTATGTGGTTCTGTCCTCCCTTTCCGTTACCTTCACTCAAGCAACAGATCTATTCCCCCCCCCTTTTTCTCCTATATCTTTCCAATGTCCTTTTAAGCTACCCAGCTCTCCTAGTGCATCTCCCATCCACCGGGGGCGGGGGGGGGGGCTGTGTTCTTTCTTTTGGTATATGTAAAAAAATCTTTTGAAGCAGACAGCCTTGGGGGTGGCTGATATCAGACATCCACTGCCCACAGACAATCATTAGCTTTAATAGAACAGCACTGGCATTTTAAATGTATGGCTGTGAGAGTAAAGGGAAATTAAAAGCCTCTAAGTTTCTTTTCAAGTGAAATTCGTTTCAGATTTCAAATGAAGCCTATCAAGAGTGTTCCCATTCCAGTATTATTCTACTATCTCTAATAACCGTTGATTAATATTCTTTTTGTAATTAATATCTTCTTTTCTAGCATGGCTCCACCATTTTAAAGAATTTGGGGAAAGTACAGCCTCTGGAACGTTCACTCTTTTTTCTCCTGTGAAAGTTTAGCATTCAAAATTCCCAAAATAAGATTTCTCGGATAACTTTCTATGTGTCTGATCTGTATAAATTAGTAACTGGACACACAGAAATAAACACATAGGAAACCAAACATAAAAACTGGCAAAATCAGTGTTGTTTTCATATGGACTTTGCAAATCATCACTTTGTTTTCTATTTTTTAAAGTTTATTTTTTAAAGAGAGAGAGAGAGAAAATTGCTGAACACTAACACATCTACCCCTCATGAAACTTTTTAACTGCGTGACACTTTGGCTGAATCATACAATAAAACTGCAGTTCACGAAATTGCAGTTTATTTTTAAAGGATTAATTAAAGCTGTCACCAATGCTGATGTATTCTGAATGGGGATTTAACAAAACTTCTTCCAACCCATAACAGTTAGGAAAAGAGCTAAACTAGGATACATAGGAACATGAAATGGCTAGATCAGGGGTCGGCAAACTTTTTATGCCGGGAGCCATTTTGACATGCTCGTGCACATTTTGAAATGCTCGAGAGCCAGGGGGCGGGGTTTGCGGGCGAGGGCCAATCGCGTGGAAGGGGGCGGGGTTTGCGGGCGGGAGCCAATCGCGTGGAAGGGGGCGGGGTTTACGGGCGGGAGCCAATTGCGTGGAAGGGAGCGGGGGTGAGTTCAGCTGCAGAAGAGCCACACTCAAGGGGCCAAAGAGCCGCATCTGGCTCGCGAGCCGCCATTTCCGACCCTTGGGCTAGATGATCATGGAACAACCATTGTCATTGTCTGTATCCTATGATGTATAGGGACCAGTGGGAACCCAGTTAGCCTTTCAGGAGGCTCTGAAGACCTGGCTGTTTCCCCCAGCATTTGGGCTAGGAAGTTAGGTGAGCTGTGCTGCTGATGGGGTATTTAGGATTAGGATTTATTGTTTACCTCAGGTGTCATGAGTCAGTTTTCTAGCTGCTGTTTTAATCCTTGTATGTTGCCCAGAGTCAGTGTTGTGAGATGGGCGGCCATATAGTTTATTTAAAGAAATAAACAAACCCAGAAAGCTGTTGATTTTGATTTTAATAGTATCTGCCAAACTCCTAAGATGCTCTTTGAAGCTTTTCTTGAGGTACTACTGCTCACAATAATATGGCAGGAGGTTACCCTGAAAAGAGCCCTCGTTGGAGTAGCTTTTTCAGCTGCGAAATGCTCTCTGTCAGTGATCTACTGAACATGTTCACGAGATGTATTTAGTCGAAGATCCTCCTCCTCCAGCTAATAATTTTGTTACTTTATTGGTAAAACCAGCTGTATTTTTCTCCTTCCTCATCTAAATTCTTGGGGCATTCTCATATGTTTTATTTGTATAATTTACTAGATAACAAAGAAAAAATTATTTCCTTAAATAAATTAAATAAACTCTGCCCACATGTATTATTTACTTAATTACTCATTTGTTTGTTCAGTTTATATGATGGCCTAATTCTGGGTAGCTAACAAATGTTAAAACCATGGCAATATGGGGAAAAAAAAGAATGAAACAATAAAATATACCATACCAGGATCAAACACAGACCTCATAACATTACAGTGGGCTCACTTACCATCCTGGCCCAGCGTCTAGGAGAAGAACCAGGTCTTCAGGGCTTAAAGGCTGGCAGGGTTAGGGCTATTCAAATTGGGGGGGGGGGATGCTGTTCTGTAGGGCAGGCACTGTGACAAAGAATGCACTCCTCCTGGGTCCCATAAGGTGACACTGCTTAGTTGATGGGACCTGGAGCATGCCAGCCCTGTCGGATCTTGCAGGACAGGCAGAGTTCACTGGAGAAAGATGGTCACACAGATAATCCAGGCTCTGTGCTATATAGGACTTTATAGATGGCCACCCGCCATCTGGTGGAAGAAGTAGGGTCAATTACTTGGCTAGTCAGTCGTATTCCCACATGCAAATTCAGAAGCCGTAACTTGATTCCAATATTTTACAAAATAATAGATGAGCCTGGAATAGTCTGTTATTTCAATCCTTGAGTTGGAAAATGCATGTTTATTTAGTGTTGTTTTTTGGAATATAGGAGCAATTCAGCACCTTGAATTGCACCTGGGAAGCCACTGGTAATCATCAATTATTGTAGGTTTGGGGGTGATTTTTGTTAAGTTATGGTCCATGATTGCAATAAAGTTATTCGTTTATTCACAGCAGTTAGAACTGTTAGATCAGATGAAGACCAGGTCCACATATTTATATATTGTTGATTTATTTAGCTAGTTGTTTAGCCTTTCATTTTTTTTACTGTTATAGTATTGCTTTTTATAGTTAATTTTAACTACTAACTTAATAGTAACTGTTTAATACTGCACTATATTATATTTGACATCATTTTATTGTCATTATTATAATTTTACATATAGATTTTAGTGATTCCATGATTTTATAGCTAATTAATAATTGTACTGGTCAGTGACCGTAATAAACCAGAATGAATAATTCTGTTTTTTTGTTACTTTCCATAGCTTTTAGATATTAACATTTATATTGCAGTATATCATACTGTAGTTTCCACAAACTTCATTTTAACATTTTGGTGATAGAGTGATTTTTATGGAGCTGTGTTAGTCCTATTTTTAAATTATTTTTCCATAGCTTATGGGCTAGACTGTTCATATTGGAAGAGTTCTAAATTTTCATTATTCTAATGTTATTTTATGCTGGTCAATGACCAAAATAAAGATTTCACTTTGCTGCTGTATTTTTATCTTCAAGTTTATTTTATTCTTCTTGGTTTCTGTGTTTGTTGATTATATTTCAACATGGGACATTTCCCAATTGGCTAGTATATAATTTTTTTTTTTAAATTAGCTCACTTTTCAGGCCACCGAGATGAACGTCTTTTCTCCTATTTCCAGGTAGTCTAATTCTACCTAGAGGGGGGAACAAGTTCGCTGGGGCAGCATGTAGAGTACTGCAGCAGGGACAATGCCAGCAAAATTGATCATCCCTGTCTTTCCATTTGTTATATACTGTATATTCTTCAATTTGTTAAATAGTAAATTTTACTAGGTTTCAAGAGAAGAATGAAAACTATTTAAAAAACCCCAAAAAACTACAAAGAAAGAAAAAAAGCTTAAAAAGTGCAGAAACACAAGAGAATTTTTTTTCAAATTTACAAAAAGATGTGGCTTCCGACTTTTAACAGCAAGGATATACAAAAATTTCCATAATCAATCTCTATATTAAATGAAAACACCACATTATTTCTATAAGTCATTCTACTTTAACACATAATAAAAATCACTGAGTACAGTTACTCCTCCCCCTTATATTAAAATAAAGAAAAAAAGTTCATATAAACCTCCTAAACTTCTTTCTCCCCTCCAAAAGATAAAACGTATTTAATTATTCCCTTCCTACCACTATTCTATACATTTCTGTCTACTATAATAAGAGTCAAATTAAAAAGCACATAAGTTGTCTGCTATTATACTTAATAGTACAACAATTTTAATAATCCCAACCTTAATAAACCCAAAAAACAAAGACAATTCAAAACAGTAATTCCATACCTTTAAAAGGGAATAACATCAAATCCTTAAAGCAAACCAGATATTCTTTAACCCTAATACAACAGTTTTAATAATTTTAATCTTAATAAACCCCAAAAACAAAGCCAATTCAAAACAGTAAATCCAAATCTTTAAAGATAAATAGCATCAATCAAATCCTTAAAGCAAACCAGATGAATATTCTTCAACCCTTATCCCACTTCAAAATTACCTGAAGCAGTTACATATCCCCACAATGTGCACAGAGCTTTCCTCTTGGAAGAATCAAACAGCTGGACTGCCCCCCTCAAAGATTCCAGGTTCTTTTCATGGCATTCCACCAGGAGATCGGTTTTACTTATGCCTTGCAGATCACTCTCCCTTAGATTTCTCCAACTCCATTATCCAATCTTCATCCAGCATCTTGATAAAAATCCCAATCTCAGTCTTAAAAAAACCCTTTCTATCGGTGGCACTTTGGAAAGCACTGGTGTAGGAAAATGCTAATATCTTCAAATTTAATAGAAAAATAATAACAGGAAGACAATTGTTTACTCACAATATTTGGAATTTCCTTTGGAAGGAAAACAAAATTCAAAACTTAAAAGAATTTTTTTAAAAAAAAATCCCAAAAACAACGTTAAGCACCAAGAGAACCAGCTTCTCCTCGCTGTAGAAAGCCTCTCTTGGGGTACATATACTTTAAAAAAAATGCAAATTGGTGATTTAGAAATGGGGTGGCTGGTCTTAGTGTCCCTTTAGGGTCTACAGCGCGGCTTGGAAAGTGATGAAGTCCCCGCCTCCCAGCTGCCTCTTACCAGTCGAACGCGAAACACTGTTTGTGATCTTCTGGCTGCAAGCAGTCATCCGGAGGACAGATAGGATAATTCCAGGTATTCTCCTTGATCTGGAGAATGTTTCTGGGCTTCAGTAAAACCTGCCTGAGCCCAAAAAACGTTACCGTGTTGTCAGCTCTGCCCGCTGAACCAGCGGGCACAGCCGTTCAGTCCGCCATTCCCACCAGAAGCCATATTCTTCAATTTTTTAAATGCTGTTTGTTTTATCATGTATTCTACTTTCTGGATGTTTTATTCTTGTAGGCTACTGTAAGTTGCTGACCTTTGGCTGTAACAAGGAATGCATTCAAAGTGGATCTCTGAAGACGGAGATGTTGTATGGAGAGCATATCTTCTAGCAATGTACTGTATGTCCTTTACAAAGCATGCTTGAAGTAATCAAGGAATTGCATAATTAATTAGAAATATCTACAACAGTATGATAAGGGATGTTGGTATTGCTCCTTTACTTGTAAATGAGGACTGGAAGTAACATCCCTAAAGCTATAGCATTCACATCTGAGGATAATTTGAATCAGGGACTTCTCAGTTCTCACACTTCAAGACACAACTTCTGATAGGCTTGATTGCAGTAGAGGGTGGAGATCCCTTGGTAAGACATCTTATGTGGATATCTATCAATATTGCACAATATCTTGATGGATTACTCATTGGTCCTCAGAGGCTGCAGCTTTTCATTGCGTTGTTATATAAGTATGATTCATGCATAGATGAAGACTATTTTAATACCTTTGGCCTGTAGGGAAAGATAGAACATCAGATATTTTATAGGTCTAGCTGGTGATTGCCAGTGGCAAAACATATTTTTTTTTGGTGACACTCTAAGGACTTTGAAGAATCCACAGTTTTTCTTGGAAAAAATGAAGTAGGGTCTAATTACTTGACTAGTCAGTAGTATTCCCACATGCAAATTCAGAAGCCATAACTTGATTCCAATATTTTACAAAATAATAGATGAGCCTGGAATAGTCTGTTACTTAGGCTGACCATACGTCCCATTTTGAATGGGACAGTCCCGTTTTTTTAGCATTTTTCAACCGTCCCATCGTTTTGATAAAAATCTCAATTTTGTCCTGTTTCTTAAACCCAGCGGGAATGGCATGGAAGGAGGATCCGAGCCAGAGCTGCCGATTGGAGGCAGCCCGGAAGAGGAAGCCCTCCCGCCTATCAGCATGTGGCAAAGGAGGGCGGGGTTTGCAGGTGGGAGCCAATCGCGCAGACTGGGGGGCAAGGTTTGCAGGCGGGAGCCAATCACGCAGACCGGGGGGTGGGGTTTGCAGGTGGGAGCCAATCGCACGGACCGGGGTGTGTGGTTTGCAGGCAGGAGCCAATCGCGTGGACCAGGGACCCCTGTCTTTTTCATGAATACGGAATATTACATAAGACCCCGTCTCATTTTGCCATCCCAATGTCCCGTTTTTGTCTCAAGGAAATATGGTCAACCTACTGTTACTTCAATCCTTGAGTTGGAAAATGCATGTTTATTTAGTGTTGCTTTTTGGAATATAGGAGCAAATAACAGCTCTTGGATTGGGTAGCTGTGTGGATGTTGGAGAAAGCAAGCGAACAAGAAGAAAGATGTATGCTGGAAAAAAAATGAGGAAAAAAGTATATGGTGTGAACCTGCTGTTTTTCTATCCTTGTCAGCCTGAACCTGGGGAGACTGAGAGAGAGGGGGTTCCCCCATTGTAGTGCCCTACACACACATACCTCTGCCTCTGTGGGATTGCTTTGCTATTTTACATTGCCCAATAGCAAATCACTGGGTGGCTCCTACAATAGGATTTTAAATGATTGATTGCTTGGTTTTGTTCCATCAAGTTGGTGTTGACTCTTAGTGATCACATAGATAGATATTCTCCATGATGGTCTGTCCCTAATCTGGTCCTTCAGGTCTTCCAATGGTGCACCCATCACCACTGTAAGTGAGCCCATCCACCTTGCTGCTGGTCATCCTCCTTTTCTCTTTCCTTCTACCTTTCCCAGCATTAGAGCCTTGTCTAGAGAGTTAGACCTTTGCATAATGTGTCATAAGTAGGATAATTTGAGCCTGGTCATTTGTGCCTCGAGTGAGAACTCTGGATTGATTTTTTCAATGATTCATTTGTTTTCATTTTATTTGGTGGCCCATGGTTCTCTAGCACCAAAGTTCAAAAGCATCAATACCCTTCCTATCCTGCTGCTTCAAAGCCCAGCTTTCACTTCCATAGAGTGTCACAGGGAATACCATGGCTTGCATTAAGTTATAGAATATAGCAATATACTCAAAGAAGTGAGCAGGTAACTTCCCAGTACTGGATATGAGCCATTTATTAGTGTGGTGCAGTAAAAGAAAGATGGTTCCCCAACAGGTTATCTAGCATGGGACTGATTGGAATGACGAGTGCACGAATCAAAGCCTGGGAGTATTCTTCCTAGCTCTGGTGTGCTTCGCTGGTGCTTTTTGTTTGAAGGATTTCAGGTGAATGTTGCACGTGATGATTAGAAGGAAACCTTTTGGATTTCCTGCCTTGGACCCTAAAATGTCAGACCAACGTGAGAGATGCTGCTTTGTATGTTGTAGCTTGAACCAGTCAGCTCGCCCTTCTAGTTCAGTCACCATTTCTTCCTGGAGATTCCCTGTGTTGAATCTGGAATTTTTGATACGGAATGATAATTTTTTACCCACTGACATACGATCTTTTTCTCTCCAGTTATGAAAATTTGACACTCACCAGGAGATAGGCAATCAGTACGGAAAGAGGTAATTAGGTCACAAAGCTGTATGGTTGAAGGAAAATGACAACAACACATGAACTGAAACTGGAAGGAAGACAAGAAACTTTGATTCTGTGTGTAGAGACTTTGTTTGGTATTTAGGACTCAGGGTTCAGGCTTTAAGACACAAATCTGTGTGACATTTGCACACTTAGAAATTATTATTAGGATTTATTCAAATTTCAAAGAAGTCAAGTCCAGTTGGTAAAGTCATTTCTAGATTCAGGAGCACTGAATCATTTCTAGATTCCAAGGGGCTGTGCCCCTCATGATCACAAAGGCCATTGCTTTCAAAGCTGCTGCTCTAGGTTAGCTATTCACATGGCTTCAGATTTCAGTATCCTTCTAGTGAGAAGTATTGCAGTGTTGTGTGTCTTACTCCAACTCCCTCATGTAAAAGCTATTAGCCAAGACTAGCCTAACTGTTAAGCCCTCCAATTGGTGGAAAATCCCACAGGGCCACAAACTGAAAAATGAATTCAGGCTACCAAACCCGTTCTTCCAAAAATAGCCAGGGACCTGAGCAGACTTCATATCTGTCCATTCATTTCACACACACTTTTTAAAAACACACCTTAATACCATATACACAAGCTTGTTGTAATTAAAATCCATCTCAATTTAAGACCATGAGTAGAAGAGTCAAAATAATTCATGTATCTTCCTGTTTGCTATAGTAAATAGATAAGATTGGTAAATTGATAAGACTACATCTAATGACTTTGTCATGATGTATTTTGGTATTTTAACCAGATGCTATATCAGTGAATTATGTTTCCAATGTAATTGTATACAATGTCATACTGCTTTCCTTGCTGTATCAATACAGAGATGACATGATTTGTTTCATCTTTGATTTTAATAAACCACTGAAAAAAAGGTTGTGCAGTCTTTCTGGTAATCACAGTTAAGAATTTGGATTCGTAGAAACTAAAATGTGACAGAGTTCAAAGCTATCATTCTTTGAGATAGGATATTCTAATTCAACAAGTTAATTTTAATATCTCTTTCCCAAGTCTTTACTCTTAGTTGTTCCAGCCAATAATTTAACAATAGTATATTCTATTTTGAATCCATATCTTAGGAACTGAAGTCACTTCTGTTCCTCTAACAAAATAGCCTCTTGATTGCTGCCATTCACCAATAAGTCCCATCCTGCAGATAATGAGTTTTCTGAGACTGAATCAATGAACTCTAATTAAACACTTTATTGATAATGTAGGAATTCTGGGATGGTAGTACCAGAACTCCACGCAGCTTCTTATTAGTATATACCAGAGTAGAAGCGTTCCCATAAACTTGCACAAAGCTTAATCAGTTCAAAACACAAAATAAACACACTTCACATGTTAATGTAAAGTTACATAAAAAAAGAGTTTACAATTTTATTGTAAGGGGTTTCCAGTCAGCCATAAATGTAGATATTGTCTTTTCTCTAATCAAAGAAGTTAGTTTAGCCACTTCTGCAAGTTCCATCATCTTCCTCCATTGTGGGTAGTGTCGAACCTTTCCACTTTTGAGAGGAGGAGAACTAGAAGCTTGATTGCCTATCAGCTCTTATGGATTACAACTTGATATCTCTTTGGAGAAGAAGAAAGCTATAATCAAAATTCTTGTGTGCATCATGTTATCCATTCCTTCCCAACCCACAAAACAAAACAAAACAAAACAAAACAAAACAAGAAGTCACTGCTCTCTAGGGCTATATGTTTTTCTAGATGGAATGATTCCTGACAGAAGCATTTTTAGTCAAGTTGCATTTAAGATTAAATTGGCAAAGCTA
Source organism: Charina bottae (assembly GCA_023362775.1). Taxonomy (NCBI): domain Eukaryota; kingdom Metazoa; phylum Chordata; class Lepidosauria; order Squamata; family Charinaidae; genus Charina; species Charina bottae. The sequence continues at coordinate 10,176,713 of JALMGJ010000021.1, read as the reverse complement.
AGTAAAAGGACAAAAAGTGGAAACCCTTAGTAGCCTTGAGCTGTCAAGGTGATTAAGAATCAGAGGCAGTTATTTCTGGAAAAAAACCTTTCTAACGTTTGAATATCCAGAAGTTAATTAGGAGTTCACTTTCCTCTCCATTGGAAAGGAACACATCAGCCAGGTTCTAGGCTGATTTCTGAAACAGACCCAGGAGGTGATTTGATGGAGTAGTCTGGAATTACAAGAAATGACTTGCATAGAAGGGCTTTTTGTATCAGAATAACACTATTAAAAATAAGGCTAACATGATTTTATTTGACAGAAATATGATAAAAATCCAATAATTTCTAATTAAAAGTATCCTGAAACATAGACTATAATCAGGCAATCCTCCTCTGACTTCAGAACCTCTGAAGCTGATAGCATTTCCCTCCACCTCCCATTTCCTTATCAGAAGAGAGGAAGTACAGTACTTGGAACCAGCTCCAGGACTGAGTTAAAGCCCACTGTGGGGTTTGTTCAGAAATGGGGAGAGCTATGAATCCACTGTCCCATCTTGGGCAAACTATTATTGAAGGTTGCTGAAAGGAAGACATGCAACATTGACTTTCCTCTCTGGAAGCTGGAGCTCTTTCTCCAACCTCCAGAATTGTAGATGATTCCTTGGACATTTTTCAAAGGACCACTAGCATTGCAATCTGACACAATATGAAAGAACAATACTGGAAAATGCAGAATTATGTTTTCTGAAGTATAGAATGACTTCTAAAATATGACAGAAGCAGAACAAAGAGCATATTGTTTAAATAGGTGTAACATGGACCATGAAGCATTTCAACATAGATATTGAAGATTCTATGGAATCAGGAATACAACTTTAAGTACCTCAGTAGAAAAACCTGCTTTAAATTTATGGCTAAATGGTATATAAGTCTGAGTAAAATTTATTTATTTATTTATTTATTTATTTATTTATTTATTTATTTATTTTATTTTCTATCCCACCTTTATTATTTTTATAAATAACTCAAAGCGGAGAACATACCAAATACTCCTTCCTCCTCCTATTTTCCCCACAACAACAACCCTGTGAGGTGGGTTGGGCTGAGAGAGGGCGACTGGCCCAAGGTCACCCAGCCGGCTTTCATGCCTAAGGCAGGACTAGAACTCTCAGCCTCCTGGTTTCTAGCCCAGCATCTTAACCACTAGAATTAGTGATTCTTGATGGAGATGTCCCCCCAAAATGTGGGTAATTGTTGCATCTTGTAGAATTGCCCTTTCACAATATATTAGAAATTAATAAACAACAAAATATTTTTTCTCTCAGATTTTTTTATAGTTTCAGTTGCTTAGCAAAAACACAAGTTGTATAAGATCACTACAGCCAGAATTTGATTTTTTTTTTTTCGTGTCAGAAGCAGCAAGGCGCTTTTGTAGTGAAAGGATTTGCCGGTGACATCACCATTGCCTGGGGGTCGCCCGAGGAGGCTCCTTTCATGTCCCTGTGATTTTTCCCACCGAAGTGGTACCTATTTATCTGCTTGCATTTGCATGCTTTTGAACTGCTAGGTTGGCAGGAGCTGGGACAAATTGCCAGGAGCTCACTCTGGCACGCAGCTCGCACTCTTGGGATTCGAACTGCCGAGCTGTCAGCCTTAATGGCCTCTGACTCAGCGTCTTAACCACTGATAATAACATTGGACATTAAAAATTATACCTATCACTCTACCATAAAAAGAAAGAATGAATAAGATGTACAATTTTTGCAACAATGTGTTTTTTAAAATGTACTGTAAAATGGAACAAATTAAGAGAAAACTGAATACATTTTATTGATTCCTGTAGAAGAAATATAATTTATGGAAAAGCACATCAGTATTTTTCAACAATTAAAGCCTTTAAAATGAGGGGAAGAAAATATAATTAGGTTTGAAGATGCTATCCATCTTTTTTACTATTTTACAGAAGACGTGATTGTTAATGTGCAATTTCTTAATTTTTGTTTCTTTCTACAGGCATCTATATTTACAGATTTGTGCTTTTAGTGTGTGCTTAGCAGTGATACTCAACATGTAATGATCAGTCACAGTGTAAAGTAAAGCTGAGTAGGACAGCTCTCCCGTCCTTTGCATCTTTTCCATATATGCTTGTACAGATCCAAGCTGGTGTGTGCCAATTAGGAAAGGTCTTAATGCTTTGGGGTTGAACAGATGTTTCTTTTATGGAATGCTTTCCATATGAATTTGTCTTCTGAGAAGCCCTGGCACATCTACCACCAATCTTGTTCATTGCAGAGCAGTTCATTCCATCTCTAGAACATGTCCTGGTCTTGCAGTTATTGCAAAATGCTACACCCACATGACTTGGATCTTGTTCTTATGTGTGAATCGGAAAAATTCCTACAGACATACCATTGCCCTATGAATGAATATGTTGCAGAGAGGTAAACAAGGTAGTAAGCTAACGGTCTTTGATTTTCTCAATAAGTGACCCTAGAAAGCTTCATTCATTCATTCATTCATTCATTCATTCTTTGTTATGGTAGAGTGATAGGTATCATTTTTAATGTCCAGTGTTATCATCAAATTCTGGCTGTAGTGATCTTACACAACTCATTCCTTGTGTTTTTGCTAAGCAACTGCAACTATAAAAGATTGCAAGGGTTCTGCAGACCATAATCCTATTTAAAAACAAAGCAGCAAACTGCATTACAGCAAGAGTCCCCTGTGGGGGAGATGGCGCGGTGATAAAAGTCTAATAAATAAAATAAATAAATAAAAATAAAGATGTTTGCCTCGTTACCTCTGCAGGAGTAGATGTTGGCCTAGGCCTTTTTGTTCTGCCCATTCCACTATACTTTTGGCATGATGGTAAACTAATATTTTAAGTTGGAGTCATTCACAGTTCTTGGATCTTTATTGATTTTGTGAACAATGGACTGCAGAACAAGAATAATAAGGTTATTTTAAAAATCTCTTGACTCTTAGAACAGATTGACCCTTGCTTCCTGGATACAGGGAAAGAATTTGGTAATTGTTTCAAGTTCTGACTGTTTTGCATTCTTTAATTATGTGTGTGTGTGTGTGTGTTTTGGCTTCTCCAGGTGCTTTTCTTGCAAAGGTCACAAAATACTGGCAACTAGGTTTCCTGTCCCTGGTTTGTGACATGAACATTTTTTTCATGTTAATGGGGTGGGGTTGCTGGGAAGAACATAAATTTGCTGCATTATTGCTAAATGTTCAGAGTTCTGCATCTTTTTCAACTTCTGTGTATTGCTGCCTAGGCCACAATTGGCCAACAAATGCTAAGCATTGCCTTCATAGAAGGGTGGAGCTCTAGTCTTGCTATTACTGTATATATTACAGGGCTTTCCAAAGTTTTCCCGCAGCGACACACCAACCGCCGTTGGTGTGTCGCCGCGGGAAAACCCAGAAGTGCCGCCATTGCGGCAGCGCGCAAAAACCCGGAAGCGCTGCTGCCGCTTTCGATTTTTGCATGCCGCCGTTGGTGTGTTGCCGCGGGAAAACCCGGAAGCGCTGATGATGATCAGCGCTTCCGGGTTGTGTGGTGACACACCAGACTGTTTGGAAAGCTCTGATATATTATATTCAATATAAAAAATAATTCACAATTTTAAAGACATTTTACTTTCTCTCTCTCTTGTATATTAAAACAATAAAATATTTTTTAAAAGAGTTGTGTCTGAGCTGCAAAAATCTGTACGACCACTAGAGGGTAGCAACATATTAGAGATTTTTGTATCTCTTTGCTACCCTCTAGTGGTCATCTGGAAATTTGCAGCCCACTGATGGTAGCCCTACCCATGTAGCTTGTAGATCAGAAAGTTGTACTGTCTTGAACTGCTTGGTTTTAAGGGCTGAACTAACTAATAAAGTATATAAGAGCTACAAACACAGCTTACAATTGTTAGAGGCATAATCGTGCTTTTCCACCTTGGCACCTTCAGCTCCCGGCAGGGTTGATCTGGGAGGTTAGGAATTGCAGCTTGAGACCTCTAGCAGGCACCAGATTGGGGGAAGATTGCCAGTCTTGAGGCCTGTGCCTGTTCCCCATGCACGGGTTAGGCCTTTGTTCCAGTCCACAGGGCTGCTCCTGCCGTCTGGATGTAAGGATATATGGTAAAAACCAATGCAACCCCAGAGAATGGAAAGAAGCTGTTGAATTCTATGGAGTGCCTCATAATGAGGTCAATTCTTAGAGCAACCTTGATTGCAGATGCCAGAAGGGACAAGATACAAACAAGAACAAAATAGATGCGGTCTGTTTCCCAGAAACCTGCGTTTTGTACTGGGCTAGGTCAGATTTTTATTAATATGTATTTCATGCATGTGAAGTTCCGTTTGAAAAGAAAAATGAGCTTGAAAAACACAATCCTTTGAGGACCTCTGGTATTTGATTGAGTTTGGTTACAATGGTGGAGAATATATGTAGCTCAGGATTGAACTGTTGGGTTCTCGGTGTCCTCTGAGCTTGCTTTTCTCCTTGCAGAGGTTTTATTACTATGCTAGGTAGCATCATTGGTGCATGGGGGAGTACAGTTCGCTGACAGTTTATGTATGATAGCTCATCCTACCAGCATGGATTAGAGTACTGTTTCCTCTTTAATTGCTCTTTGAAGGGGGTATTGTTTTTCCTTCATTGTTCCTGTTTATGTGATGCTGGTTCCTGCTTATCTGAGTGTTGGTGTGTAATGCGTTTGCTTAATTGGATAAACATGAAATATGACCATCTCTGACTTGCATACTTCCTGAATGGTCTCTGGTCTGGTTGAAAAAGGAAATACGGCCTGGATTGACTCATGCTAAGCCATGATTTGTTTTATTGTTAATTTATTAAATTAACTCCAGATGGCTATGTTCACATAATGTGCTAAGTCATAAACCATGATTGATAAACCACAAATGGTTGGCTCCATGTGATAAACTACAACAGATGAATAGTATTGTGGCTTAATGTGGTGTGTGGACTCAGCAAATATATTAACATCCATTAACTCTTAATTAGGTTTGGAGGTGGTATGTTGAGAACTTCTTGATAGCTGGAGTGGGAACTGAATGCTGATAATTAACCCCTCTGTCTTTATCTAAAAGTCCCAAAGCAAATGTCTAATTGCAGGTTATCTGGCTTCCCTTTAGAGCAGCATAAACTTTGAGGGACTATACTTTCCAATAGAGCATTAGGCCTCTACAGCACTTATTAAGAAATAGGATGACTTGTATGAAGGATGCAACTAACCAACTATATTGGAAGCAGGTGATGGTAAGATGGTGATTGCTATTGGTGTTCGGTTTTAGGTGTCATCATTCTGTCTCATTGTCGTTACATGACATTGCCAGTTGATTCAGTTCCTGGATGTCTTTATACCTTTGACAGCTGCAGTAGCAGAAATAGCTTTTTCAAGATGTTAAGGGAAGCAGAATGGAAGAGAACTAGGTCTAAACAATGGAGCTGACTCAATCAAGAAGTAATTCTATGAATGCCTTGTAGGACAACCTAAAAGAACTTAGAGGTTGCAGGTTGTGTTCTTTCTTACTGGGGATGAGTCCAGTCTACCAGACAGGATATTGTTGTAGGAAAATTGGAGGAGGGAGTGTAGTGTATGCTGCCCTGAATTATTGAAAGAAAGGCAGAATAGGAAACTTAACGAGCAAATAGGCAAAACACAGATAGAAGTTAATAGATCACCAGGATTTACCACTTGAAGATTTTGCCTTGGATATCAAACTATTTTGGGCCAACCCTGAGCCATGGCCAAATTAAGATTCTAGCAAGGTTTTCTTACTTGGACAAATTTAAACCATAGCTGGGTTCACACATGCTAAGCCAAAACTAAATTACATTCTGACTTAGAGCAATGCATGAACCCAGTCATTGCATATGTAAACTTTATTTTATGATTTAGTGTTAAATGTTACATGTTACACTGTGGCTTGTTCAGCAAGCAGTGGTCAAGATAATCTGTGGTTTAATATGATTCATGAATCAATCCATAAGTTAACATTGATTTGAATGTTTTCAGCACAGAGTTGTTTGTGGACAAAGCTGTAATGCTTAAATTTTTTCTCCGTAGCTGGATGTTATTTGCCAAATATCTCTCAGGATCCATAGCTTTTTTAAAAAAGAGACAATGTGTGGGAATACTAACAACAATGAGGTGCCTACACACCTCTCCCAACACAGTCTCCTGCTCTCCTAAATGCCAAGACAATTAGCTACCTATTACTGTCCAACCATGACAAATGAATTCCAAGTTGTGTGTGTGCATGTGTTTCAAGAACCAGATGGAAAAGCTGTAATACTTCCAAACCATGAAGAATGCCCAGCAGAGAACTTCTGCCTCTGACCTTCTTTCACCCTGATGTTCTTTTAAAGACACTCCTCTATTTTGCCAAAAACAATGTGAAAGCAAATAAACATTGTTTTCCACTCAGCCAGCCAAATGTGAAATGGGGCACATTGGATACGTCGAGCTCCACCACACTACCATCCACTCCATCTGCAAATCATTCCCAACACTCTTAAATCCAACCCAGATTTGCTTAATGTTGTCCTTATGCAGATCAAAGACATCTTCAGCGTATGACAGACAGACATTCCCTTCTTACTCCTATGGGTGGTATGTGTCTTCCTCAACCTCGGGTCCTGTGCAGTATCTTAGCTGTTCTTAGCATTGTACTGTTCTGGACAGATTGCTCTGATGTTGCTCCTGGGATCTGTTGGAGTCACTCTCCCAGCTTAGGAGTCACAGCCCTGAGTGCTCCTACCACCACTGCGACCACTTTGGCCTTCACTTCCTACATCATAGCTTTCCAAACTGTGTGTCATGACACTTTAGCGTGTCGCAACACACAGTTTAGTGTGTCGCGAAGCTGTGGCACGGTGGTGTGCGGGGTGGCGGCAGTGTGTACGGCGGCGGTGGCGGCGCGCCATCAGCGCTTCCGCATTTTACCGAGGCCGCCGCACACACCGCCGCGTGCGCCCCCACACCACCGCCATGCAGCCCGCACACCCCCGTGCCGCCGCCACCGTTGGTGTGTCGCCAGCGGTGGCACTTTGGAAAGCACTGTTCTACATCCCCTCTAGTTCCTTTTTCGGGCCCTGGTACTTCTCCAGCTTCTCATACTCCTTTTCCTGATGTTGCTGTCACTTGGCACCACTACATCTATCACCACTGCTGTCTTCTGGTCCTTGTCTGCAATCACGATGTTTGGTTGATTGGCCAGTACCTGCCTGTCCGTCTGGATCTGGAAGTCCCACAGGATCTTAGCCCTGTCATTCTCCACAACCTTCTGTGGAATCTCCCATCTGGACTTAGGAGCGTCTAGCCCATACATTGTGCAGATGTTCCTGCACACAATGCCAGCTACTTCGTTGTGTCATTCAGTGTATGCTGTTCCTGCCTGCATCTTACACCCTGCCACTATGTGTTGGACTGTCTCTGAGGCCTCTCTGCACAGTCTGCACCTCAGGTCCTGTCTAGTCTGGTAGACCCCTGCTTCTATGGATCTGGAGCTTAGTGCCTGTTCTTGTGCTGCTATGATCAGTGCCTCAGTGCTATCTTTTAGTTCAGCCCTTTCCAGCCACTGGTAGGATTATCCAATGTCAGCCACCTCAGCTATCTGTCGATGGTACATCCCATGCAGGGTCTTGTCTTGCCATGGCATTTCCTCTGCTTGATCTTCTTCCCATGTCTGCTGCTGCCTTGGGCATTCTCTCAGAAGCTCATCTTTGGGTGCCATCTTACTGATGTACTCCTGGACAGTGGTTTCAACACTCATCAGACCCCGCCTGCCCTCTTTCTGGCTGGTGCACAGTCTCTGGGTGTTGGACATGGGGTGGAAACCTCCGTACATTGTGAGGAGCTTCCGGGTCTTCACATCGGCAGCCTCCATGTCCTCCTTTGGCCAGCTCACAATGCCAGCAGGGTATCTGATGACAGGCAGGGCGTACATGTTGATAATATTGCAATAGCATATGGTACTTGCTTTTAGTAATCATTTTTGATCCTGTCTCAAAGTTTCCCACCTGTAAACTTGGGATAAGAACATTATAAAACAGCCCAAGTGCTCCATGAGAGGACTCCACTGAATGCCATGTCCTTCACGTCAACAAACCAGCAAGACAGACATCAGGAAAGATTATGCGTTATCCTCTCCTGGATTTTTGTTAGTTGGTTTAGGGATTTTCCTTCCCATTGTGAGCCCAATAATTGGGGTTGGGGTACATGACAGGGGACTCTTAGGGCTTGATATTGTAGAGAGCTGAAGCTGCTTTCATGGCAACCCTCTGCATTTCCCACTGTCTCCTTTAGGGGCTCTCCCAGCTTGTTGAACAGCCAGCTGTGGAAGCTGGCAAGGGGATGACATTGGAAATCTGATGTTTTTTTCCCCCTCTGAGATGAGAGGGGAAAATCCATCCAATCCTATATTCACACATCATATTGTGTCATCATGTGGTTTGGGGGAAGTACCGTATGCTATTGCAATTTTATGGTTCATCACAATGTATAGGTTCGGATAGGAATCAGGGGCTTGAAGATATTGTGCAATTTTACACAATGGTATGAACACCCCCCAAAAAAGGGTTTTGTGGGAGTTTTGCCTAAAATTGCATTAGTTTATTTAAGAAAATGAAACTAATGTTGGGGTTTCCATAAATGTCATCTGGGGATGTCATGCATGCAGGGGTACTCAGGAACGCTATGTTGTCAACCCTTAGCTTAGTACAACGTGTGAACCCAAACAGTGTGGGTTATTCAACAAACCAGGGCTTAGAATGATATTTGAATCCCACCAATATATCAGTGGCCATAGAATAAGCAGGCAGCTCTCCTGATATTTCTGAAGTGGAATTCACGGCATCTCCCACCTTTGACTATGCTAGCTGGGCATACTGAGAGTTGTGGTTCATCATACAGTTTTAACTAAGACTTTTGCAACTCTTTGTAATGTTATCTCAGGAATATATCTCAGCTGGTTTCTGCACATTTTTTCAACCAGTGGCTCAATGGGTAGAGGAGTTAATTGGCTCCCCTCAAAGACATCATTTAGTTTATCTACTATTATTCTCACTGAAGAATCTCCTGAACAGGTTTTAAGGACCTTAAAAGGACCTTGCCTTGCAGCACCATTTGGAAACTATAAATTCAACAATTTGCCTGTGAATTAAGGGAAGAATTATGGTTGCCTTCCTCAGTCCTAGTGCCCTTCAGATGTATTAGTCAAAGGTGAACTTTGTGCTGGCTGGGGGTTATAGCGGTATTTCCTGACTTGGGTAACTTTGAGATGTGTGGACTTCAACTCCTAGAATTTTTAACAATGGCCGTGTTGGCTGGGGAATTCTGGGAATTGATGTCCATACAACTTAAAATTGTCCTGGTTGGGAAACACTGGGTCATAGGAATTGAAACCCAGTACATCTGAGGGTGTCAGGTTGAGGGAAAATTCAGGTAAAGACCCTTATCTCATCATAGGACAAGGTGGCAGTGGAATCTAGTACTCACATTTTAGTAATAATTTTTGTTTTTCTCTGGGTAATGATAATTGTATTCATGAACAGGTGTAATAATGGAATTATGTATGGGGCCATTGTCCATGAAAAAGGAAAGCTGCCTTTTACTGGGAACAAAATATTTATAGCTAAATTCCAGCAGGGAGATCTCTCTGGTTGCCTGCAGAGATTTGTGGTCTTGGAAGAGATTAGAAATCAGTTTGGGTTCCTTTTAAAAATTCCCTTCCTGAATTTAAAATAATTATGAGGCCAGTTATAAGATAAATTATAAATAAAACTAATTACAAGACAGCACCATCTTGTGGTGTCTGCCATAGCACCAGACATGTGCCAGTTTTGCTAAAAGTACAGAAAACTTGTTCTTGCATAGGTGAGAAGCACTGCTGATTGTTCAGTGTGATCTACTTATTAAGAGATGCAATAGATCAAACAATATGTTTCCTAGTTCCATTTACCTTTTTCTTTTTTTGGCCGTAGGCTATGCTTCTTGGCTGAAAATGCCAAGCAGATTTATTTTACTTTGATATACTGATGCACTTTTCATTAAAGTAGCAATGGAATTAAAAATCAAGGCCCCACATCCCTTTATATAAGACGTGGATGGGATGCCTCTGAAAAGGGCTTTGATTGTGCTGTTCTACTGCCTCACATCCAGAATTTTATTGGAGGTGAAGGATTGATAGGTAAAATACTCTTGTGTTTTCCACTTTTGAAGGGGGGGCTATGCTCTCCCCCCCTAAAAATCTTTTCAGAGGGAAAAGAAAGGAGCTGAACAATAGTTTGTGATTGGTAATGCTCATTCTGGAAACATCTAAATACCCTGTAAAGATTCAGGGCTGGGCTGGGTTAAGTAAAAGCATTCAGAAGTACAAGCTGCTATCAGGTCATTTCTCCCCATTGCTCAAATTCTTTTATCTGTTTCAGCATTTATTATAGCAAATGCACACCCTGACTAATTTAATCTTCAGTGTCAATAGTGTAATCACTTGCATGTCATGAAATTCTGAGTATGCTATAACTGTACTTCTGAAAAATAAGGAGATTGGATTTTCCTTTTTTTTTCTCTCTCCCCCATGGAAGGACCTAAGCAGTTCAGATCCCCTAGAACCTATGATTTGGCCGTAGGATTTCTGTTTCACTGCCTTACAGGTTGGGACAGAGACCTGCTTCAAACCCAGATTTAGGGTCTGAAAGATTGTTTCCATCAGGCCTCAGTTTCTGGTACCTTAAGTAGTTGGCGTACAGTCTGCATAGATTACTCACTTTTCCTTGTCTTCCAGCCAGTAATTTTGGAGTTTGAGTTTTAAAAGATCTATATGCAGCTGTTTTTGCTGGGTAAGTAAACAGCTAGAAAAGAACACTGCTTCTTGCTTTGGGGAAATGGGAAATAATAGGTGTATTTTGTAATGGAAAGTAATGGTACATCCATAATATAAATCAGCAGTGTATCAGTGGAGTAATACATATTTTTCTTGTGGGTGGGCTTTACAGCGCAAGAGTTGCAGAAATTAGAATGATAACACAACTTATGAAAGATAATTGAATTCTAGGCTTAAAACACACAGTGCTTTAAAAAAGAAAGAAGATAAATCTTAGCCTTCATATAAAATCCCATGCAAATTGAAACAGTGGATATGGAGATGGGATTAGAGTGGGCAGGTAGCAGGCTATGGAAACCTTATGAAGAAAGAAGTGCTTTGCACCTGCAAGAATCATTTGGCATTCAGAATTCCCCTTATCTGAACCCTTGTGGTGTTTGTGTCTCTCTTTTGCCTCCTGAGGGAGGAGTTATGCTGTTTCAAAATGATGGCTGAGTACATTTTGCCAATCTGACCTGTGATTGCTTATATTGATGAAATGTTTAGCACCAACAAAGCTGGCAAATCATAGCACAGTGCTGGTTGACAGTGTTTTCACCCTTTGCTAACAAATAAACTTCAACATGCTCTTTAAAACAGTTTTAGATCCTTCCATTATTTTTGTCCCCTCCCACCATGAGTTCACCGCCATCAATATTTCAGGATTGCATCAACACTTGCAAAAAGCCAACAGAGCGATTAACCAGTTACCGTGTAATGTGTGTCCCCTTGGCACTGCATGGATTACATATATAGTAGAGTGAATTGGCATGAACTAAGCTCAGCCCCCCAAAGGGGGTGGGATTTTTCTAAATTTGGAAGAAACCCTTGAGGTAGTTGGTAGATGCTATGGTGCCAACCCTGGGAGTGGCCTGCGTTAGATGGAGGGGGAAAGGGAGACACTCCTGCTGCAGACACACCCCTTGCCTATAGATTCACTTATGTGGAGATTTGTGTGCTACGATTTTTGTAGATGATGGGGATGCTTGGCTGTGGATTTCTGAGGACACAATATCTGATGGAAAGGAACCTCACAGCTTTCCCAGGAAGGAAGGCAAGAGGGAAGATCCTGCTCCAACCCCTGCTAGACCCTACATGCTCAGAGGGTGCAGAAGGCAGGAATAGCAAGGCCAGGAGTTTCCTGAGGCTTAACAGAGTCCTATAATGCGGGGGTTCCCAGGAACCGGGAACCGCACAGCAGGAGGTGAACGGTGGGTGAGCGAGCGCAGCTTCGTCTGTGTTTACAGCCACTCCCCATCGCTCGCATTACCGCCTGAGCTCCGCCTCCTGTCAGATCAGTGGCGGCATTAGATTCTCATAGGAGCGCGAACCCTACTGTAAACTGCGCATGCGAGGGATCTAGGTTGCGCGCTCCTTATGAGAAGTCAGAATCCGACACTTATTTTAGTCCGCGCGTGGCCCACCCATTATTTTATTTACCACTTCCGATGGTTTCATCCCGAAACCATCACTGCTCCCCGCCCCCCCCCCCCCCCCGGTCCGTGGAAAAATTGTCTTCCATGAAACCGGTCCCTGGTGCCAAAAAGGTTGGGGACCACTGCATAATGTCAATTATTTATGCTAGCTCACTATAAAATCCCTGAGCCTTACCGATTCACTTAGTCCTCCTCCTCTTCAGACATGCTAATAGGTAGATTGACACTTTTCCCTCAAGCTGAGTCAGCAGTGAAAGGCCTCTTTTGTCCAAATTCTTCCAGAGTTAACAGCAAGAACAGCTTAGACAGTAATGGTCAGCAAAAAGAGCTCTAAGCACCATCCTACTTGCTCTCTCAAAATGGATGGATGGAAATAAATAAATTTGGGTTTATCAAGTAAAAAGAAGATAATTCAGGAAAATACAGTCCTGCTGATGTAAAAGTGAGCTGTGGGCCACCATGCATTCTTTAAAATGAAGGAGATTTAGTGTTTTTGGAGAGTTTATGTAAAATAACTAGAAAATGCAAGAAAGTAAAAAGGAAAACATTTGCTGTTTAATAATACTGAAGTGAAAGAGCCACCAAAGAAGCAATTGGTTTAAAACTTATTTTTTTAAAAAAACATGCAGAATACTAGTGAAATCTTAGTAGCTGTACTAGAAGTTTCTGGTAGTTTGTGGATTGGAAATCAAAAATGTTCTAGAGACCTGGCCAGCCAGCAGCTGGTATGTCAGTTCTGTGATTCTAATGCTTCAGAAGCTGCAATGAAGAAGAAGGGCCAGGATATAACGTCAAGAGGTTCTAGGACCACCTAGAGATGCCTGATAACCTTAGGATGAAGATTAAATATTGATAAAGAAGGTTCATCTATTTTGGAAGTCTGGCTCTCCTTTCCCAATTTGTATGGCAGATATGCATAGCAGTAAGAAATGTTTGCTCAGCCTCTTGCCTTCCCCAGTGCCTGGGGCATATAATTTGTACTCCTTCCAGTGGTGGTAACAGATTGCTGGGTATTACAGCTCAGTGATTTCTGGAGGGCCATAGCTTTCCTATCCCTGCTGTAAGCTCTTAAATTGCCTATCTTTTTTGAAAATGCTGATGTTTATACCATGATTCATCCTTAAATTTAATATTGCTTAAAGGAAGCAGATTTTAAGAAGTTGCAAAGATATTTTGACTATGGGCACTATTCAGAGTTTGGTTTTGATGAGATTTTATGGGCCTGTGCTTTCCACATTGCTGGCACTGTTCATCCTTGGGATGAACAAAAGCTCTTTGTAGTGAACATGGGAAAAGTGCTAGCAAATCATTCAATTTCATTACCAATGCTGCATCTATCTTCAGGAACCATGAACATTTGCATGTGTAGTAGCTAAGTGGTGAACCAGGAAGTCCTAGGAACAGTGCCAGTTCTTATGTAGTCCATATTGCTCTCCTTCTGAAGTACCAAAAGCACTAGAAAAAGTCAGAAGTCACAGTTCATTTTCCCCTCTATGCACTAATCCCCCATGTTCCTCCGAAATGTAGGATTGAAGAGGCTAAGTTCTTAGATCCCTGGTTGCTAATCTGTGATGGCAAATGAGAATAAACCACTTGGAATCATCTGGAATGGAGACTGTGCAGAATGAAACATTGAAATATGCTTGAATGAGGCATTTTAGACTGTTGGCTTTCCTCCAGTAGTTATTTGCTTGAGGAGTCAGAGAGTTTCTAAAGCTTGTAATAAGCTGCTTATCAGCCTTATGATTAGTTGCTGTTTTTACCCAAAAAACAACTTCCTACAAAAGGAATAATAAATTTAAAGATGTATAAACACAGACAACCTCCCCCCAAAAGTACAATATCTAACTTTTTACTCTAGAGCTTCCAACTCCAGCTAGAGTAACCAAATCTAGAGATTTCCCTTCCCCGAAAAGGTGTGCATGTAACACACTTATATATGTATACAGCTGTTAGAAGCCACATTCCAAAAAGGACAAGGTGGGAGATAGAGAAAAGGAAACAGGAAGAATATTAAACACTAATTAAAACACCACAAAAGTCAATTTTCTGTAAGATAAGTTTAAAAAATGACTCGACCCCCCCAACTGCGTATATCAGCTTTTTTTTCCCATCACACAAGCCACTCTCAAATCAGAAGCATACCAATATAGCCCCCCCACACACACACACACACCCTCCTACCTCTTTCTAGCAGAAACTGCAGGAAATAACAAGAAAAAAAGATGGAGATGGATTGAGGGGTATCTACTCTGGGAAGACAAGAGAAAGTAGGAAGAAAACTGGATGGGGATAAGGTGAAGGAAGAAAGAAGAGGAATCGGAAATTAGAAATTCCAAAAAAGATTAAAGTTCACTAGGCAAGCAAGACCTGACAAACTATGGTTAGTCTCCAGTTTCATCCATAGTTTCTAGCAGTTTGTATCTACAGCTATTTGCATCATCACCTGTTTACTTCTTTCCAAAATGTCTTCCTTTCTTGTCCGGGAATGTAAGAGGACAACCTCATTCCCCCCCTCCCCAATTCATAGGTAATTATTGGGGGAAAAAACTTGTCTTCCTTAGGCATGACAAATACCATAGTAATCTAACGTGCTTCTTCTCTGTTGGAAGTCTAAACTGATAGAACAAGCCGCTTTAATTAAATATTCCAAAAGCTTGAAAATTCCTTGCACATCTGGTATGTTCTAGCTGTTTGGGTTTTTTTAAAAAGAATATTCCATTTAGTTATATAACCTTTTAGTTGTGACATTTAAAAAGTAATATACTGTATTAGAAACAGAACTATCCCACACACCTTATCCTTGATTTATTTTGTCACAAATATCTTAGTTCAGGTTGATTTCCAGCATTGGTTTTGTTCTTGGGTTGCCTGTTGTATACCTTAATGGTCTTCCAAGATAAGATATTCTTCACACTTTAGTGATCCTTCCTGACTCTGATTGCCTAATTAGGCCATTAGGAGCTGTGCCATCAAAGCCATTCTTCTGGTCTGTGCATCTGACAGCTGTATCTTTTGGGTAGAAATTGTATATTTTGGTACTTGGTACATCCTGTTGTTAAAATGCTCCATCTCATAAAAATTTAGTTCTATGGGACACATTGGAATGATCCAGGAAAAAGTTTGATTAGAACCTAATGAACTACAAATTATTCATTATTCCTTCACACAGTTCATCATGAATGTGATTATAACCCTTAGAACAGAAGTGTGCAATATTTTGGAGGCCAGAAGTCATAATTGGCCTTTGAATTGAGATGAAGGCAGGGAGAACCTATTCAAACAAAGTAGATGATACCAGGAGAAAAACTAAATTTGATTATTATAATTATAATTTAATATTTTATTTGTTATAACTTTATAATTAAGTTTAGTATGATTCCATCCTGTGTATTACTCCCTTCCAGGCATTTTAAAATTTACAATTTAGTTGCAAGCTTTGGAGGGGCTGAGTAAGCTGTCCCCAGGGCTTATTACCCATGGAATCTGAGCCCATTTGCCCTGATGTAACCAGGTTCCTTTATTGCTTCAACAGAGCCTTTCCAGCTAGATGTTTTTCTAGCACGTTGAAATTATTTCCTATCAGTATACTTTAGAAGTACCTAGTTAATCCAAAATATAATCTCCACTAACATACCTTTTTAGTATTTTTTTGGATTCTGTATCTAATTTAGTAATACATGCTTAATTTAGTCAATAAATTTGTTTTTGCACGCAGTATCCAATATGGCTCTCGTCAGCCTGATGCCCTCCCAATATGTTGTAAATGCTGGCTGGAAATTCTGGTGCCACCTAATGTAGAGGATGCCAAGTTGGAGAAGGCCACTTTAGTGTTGGACACCCTTTGGCTGGGTCCAATGCCAGTGAGGCTTCCCAGAAACCCAACAGTGTGCAACTAGTAACAAATCTCTATTGTAGCATCAGAACTGGAGACACAGTTGATTGCTGTCTGACACTTAAGGCTGCTGTCCCCATTTTATATCCTCTTGGGTTTAATTTCAGTGTCTTTCCCTCTCCCTCTCATGCCCTGTGCTAGATGGCAGCAGTTGTTTATTGACCTTTTCAGCATTCCTGACTTAGGAAGCTCTACCTTCAAATGGATCTCCCGCATCTAATGCTTTTATCTGTGTGGTTTTAATCTAAGTGTTCCCAGTGCCACCTTTAAGCCTTACAATATTGTTGCCCTCCCTGTCATAAGTTTGTATGAAACACGATGATGATCAGAGGGAAACTAGATTTTCTCTAGCAGGCACAAACTAGGCAATTACCTTTGGATTTTACATTGCTCCCTGGATTCCTTTCAACAATCAATGAAATACAGATTGAGATTTATTACTGTTCCTTAGATAAAAAACATTTAATCAACATATCTGAATTGTAAGAATTGGAGAACTCAAATGTTAGTCGTCTAGTCATACAACAAAATTGGAGAAGACTATGGTATGGCTATTATACCAGCTGTTAATGATCTATCCAGTAATGTTGGGCATATATAATAAAGAATATCAATAGCTTTACTGTCTAACTTTACGCCATAGGATGTTAATTCACTAATACATTATTGGTATTCTGTATGTAGCCATTAGGCTTCAGCATACTGTAGCTGTTTGGGTTTTTTTGTTTGTTTGCTTTTGTTTTTCTGGACAAGCAAATTGCAGCAGAGTTTACTAGGTGAAATAAAGTAGAATCAGCTTCAGAATATAAATGGAGCTACCTAAATTCTACCTAATTCTATTTCAGCTACCTAAATTCTATTTCCCCATAGTAACACTTCTGTATTGTGGATTCTCAAAGCAAGAATCAAAGGGGCACTTGAGAAGAACAATGGAAAACAGGAATGCTTGCACAACTTCTCTGTCCCCCTCTCCCAGGATATTCTCCAGGAGAGCTGCAGGTTGGGTTCACATGTGGTACTTAGACATAATTCTTGAACTAGCCACAGTGGTTAGTTCATAATGCTAGGCATTGAAGGCTAGTTTATAACCCACGTTTGCTGGATTCATAAGTCATGCTAAACTAAAACCAATCAATCATATTAGTATGATGGTTCATCTTTGGAATGGGTAATTATTGATTTATTTGATTATAGGATTTACCAACCCCCTCACGCCAGAGGCTCAAGGCAATGTACAAAGTCAAACACAGTGTTAAATACAATAAAAACAATAAAACTGTAAGCAAAAACAGATGATAATGGCACAGATTTTCTTCTAGCAGCTTACTCACCAAAGGCCTTCTGGAAAATCCAGGCTTATAAATGTAAGAGTGGGGGGTATTTTTCCTCAGTGCGTAGCTGTCCCAAAGGAGGGGAGCAAGGCACTGAGAACACATGCCTCTGTGCCCCTTCACATTGTACCTCCTGATAGGAGGGGGCCTTCAGTAGGCACTCCTATTCGCCTGGGACAAGTGGGCAGAATAGACTGGATTCACTTCTGCTTGTTTCTTGAGCAACACTAGGGAAGGTGGGGGAGAAGGGTGCAGGGGCTGCAAAAGGAGTAATGTGACAGCAGATGCCATGTGGGAAACCATTCAAGATTACTGGAGAAACTTTCAAGATTGGATTTGGCACAAGCTTGAGGGAGCTGGCGTTGGAAATGTAAGACATAATAGTTGTCTTGGCATCTGTGGTTGGCTGACATTGTGACCAGGTGATTGGATACCTTGGGAGGAACCATGGTAACACGAGGGTGAGGAGCTGCAATAATGCACGTGGAATTGAGAGGTGCCACTTTGAGGCCGTGTACACTTTGCACACAAGAGTACATTAAATTAAACCCAGGAGATCAAAGCTAGATATAAGTAGTATTGTTTTGGACATTACTTTGACTCAGGCTGTTTGGTGGCTGTGTGGAGCTCTTGGTTTGGTGCAGGGGAGCATGTGTGGCTCCATGGGGCTCTTATATTCTGTTTCTTTGGTTCAGTTAGCTCTGGTGGTGAGAGCTTGATAAGAGCAGTAGTGTTAAATTAAGCATCTAAGGCAGCCTGTGGGCTCTTCCCATCCCTAATTGGTGCAGGGGCACAGTCATCACCCTCTAAGGCCATGCTTAATTATACCTTCAGATCAAGCAATAATCTATTTTTTAGATTTTGATGAAAAATAAATTAATGCTGTTGATGTAAATGAGTAAAGTACATGAGTGAATGAACAGGGAGATCAAACAAGAGTTTGGCAGGGGAAACCTTTTGTTTGTAAAATGGAGAACACACAGATGGAGGGAACTGCTCTCATGATCTACAGTGGATATACCATGCTTATTTTCCTCCCAGAAGCAAATGTAGGCTGATTGTCTTCCAGGAAGAGAAGGTGAAAGGACTAGAATCAAAAGGGCTCAAGGAGAGTGTTTCTGCACTGTAAAACACCAGGGAAGGTAAGATGTTCCTGAGCAGGATAGTTGAAGCTCCTCAGGAGGGACAGAGAAGTGAAGGCCAGATAACACAAAGAGAAAGATAAGTGGAAGCAAGCTCTCATTCTAGAACATAATTCTACGCCATCTGAGCAAACTTTGTCAACCCCAGCTTCATGGAACAGGGTAGAAGATACTGAGGTATCCATGAATCAAAGAAACCCAAGAACCATTTTGAGGAAGAAGAATCTGGTTGTGGTGGGTGATTCCCTGCTGGAGGAACAGAGCTTTCAATGTATAGACCCAATATAACATCATGGGAAGTGGGCTATCTTCCAAGCGCCCATATTCAGGATAGGCTGCCAAGACTCTTCAAACCTACCAATAACTATCCCTTCCTCCTGATTCAGGTGGGGACAAATGATAATACCAGAAGAGACTACAAGGACTAGGAAAGGAAGGTGAAGGAACTGCGAGTACAAGTAGTGTTTTCATCAGTCCTTCCAGTTGAGGGTCATGGTATAAGAAGAGAGAACAGGATCCTGAAAGTTAACAAAGAGGTACATAGAAGATTCCACTGGGAAATAAAAGGTTAAAGGCTAAAGTGCAGAATAAGCTGAAGTTTCCAAGAAATGCCCAGAGCAAGAAGAAAGGCTTTTTCAGGTGTGTCACAAACAAAAGGAAAGCAAGAAGATGTAAGTCAGTTGCAAAGAGAAAGGGTGCATTGGACAACGGGTGATAAGGAGAAGGCAGAATGTGTTTTGTTTATGTTTTATTTTATGTTTTATGTTTCTCTTCTCTCAGAAAGGAAACTAAAAGCCCTAGCTGGCCATCACTGTGCCCCCATTAGAAGGAGGGAGCTGGAATTCAAGATAGAGAAGGTAAGGGCAACTTTGCTAATTTAAATGAGTTCAGGGCTCCAGGGCCAGATGAATTACACCTTAGGGTACGGAAGTAACTAGCAGAATTATATAATCTTTGAAAGCTCTGGCAATGTCTCAGAAGATGTCTCAGAAGATTGAAGGAGAGAAAATGTCATCCCCTTCTTCAAAAAAAGGAAAGGGGGAGAAACTGGGAAATTACAGACCTGTCAGTTTGGCCTCTATATTGGGCAAGATCCTCAAGCAGATTATTAAACAGCATGTTTGTGAGCACTTGAATAGTAACACAAAGTTAACCAGCACATTTGTTACAAACAAGTCATGCGAGATTAACCTTATCTCCTTCAATAGCATTACTAGCTTATAGGTTGGGGGAATGTCATGGACACAGTGTATTTTTGATGTCAGCAAAGAGTTCAGTAGAATCTCTCATGTTAATAAAATGGTAAACGATTGGCTAGATTATACAACTGTTAGATGGATTCATAACTGACTGCATGAATGCTCCGAGAGAGAAATCCTTAATGGCTCCACCTGAGTTTGAAGGATAGTATCAAGCGCCACAGGGCTGTGTCCTGGACGCTGAGTTGTTCAACAGGGAAGTAGATTCAAGTTAGGTATTAGGAGGAATTCCTTGATGGTAAAAACTGTATGAGAGCCAGTTTGATGTAGTGGTTAAGGCACCAGGCTAGAAACGAGAGACCGGGAGTTCTAGTCCCACCTTAGGCACAAAGCCAGCTGGGTGACCTTGGGCCAGCCACTCTCTCTCAGCCCTGGAAAGGAGGCAATGGCAAACCACTTCCAAAAAACCTTGCCAAGAAAACTTCAGGGGCTAGTCCAGGCAGTCACCAGGAGTCAAAAACTGATTCAAAGGTACAAAAACTGTCAACCAATGGAAAAGGTTGTCCCATTAAGTGGTATGTTCTCCTTCAGTGGAGGTTTTCAAATAGTGTCAAGACTTCAAAGCATTGATTAAATATTTTTCCATGTACTGGGAATGTACATGTGCACTGGGAGGGCACAGTTGCTGAGTTGAATTTGAAAAGGATTATCCTTTGCTCTGAGATCCTCTAGACCCCTCCTTTCTTTCGAGTATAAAGATTGATCAAGCTGTAGTCAGTTTAATGCTTAGTAAGGTTGTAGTAATAATTCTAGAACCTTGTGCTTAACCTGGAATGAGAGGTGTCTGGAAATTGAAACTCCAGAAGAACAAGAGAGCATTTCTGGACTCTGACAGTGTGGTGCCATTTCCACACCACCAACAATTCTACCCTACAATTCCTTACAAAATAGTTTGAAATCAACCTGTAATCGTCTTCACTTATTCTGATCCTAAAACAGAGAGCCCACAAAGAACACCATCAGCCACCAATGCGCACTTACTTTCCATTCAGCTTACCTATAAAAGAACACAACCATTAGAAAAAAGCAACATCATCCAATCAGTGCCCTCTCTCCCACTTCTCTTGTAGAATAACAACAATCTGTTCACCTCCAAGTGCACTCAAAAGAAATAAAGTAAATTTCTAATCTGTTCTTCCTCCTCCTTATTTTTAGTACATAGATTTGTCTGGTAGTTTGCAAGAAAATCTGAGAGGCTGTTATAAGATAAAGCTACATGAGAGAAGATTGATTATAAAAAATATAAACAAAAGCATTGAAATCCTCCAAAGACTTTTTGGTTGTCTTGCTACCATTCTCAGTTGCATTTAAGTGTTTGTGTAAGTTGCAAAGAGGAATTGCTAGCATGCCAGCAATTTTGCAGTGGGGTACTTTTCCCAGTAATTGTGAAAATGATTGCATGTTGCTAAGATGGCTGGATGGTGGAATGGGAAAAAGTAAGTGCCTGATGATAAATGTAGAACTAGATAAGCTACAAGAACAGGATGCTGAACATATTTGGGAGGGTGGGGGAGTAATGGCTGGCTTGAGTCCAAGAGGTGGGCAGAAGCAAGACTTTCTGCCAGCGTGTTAACACATATTCTGCAGAACTGATGCAAAGGAAAAGACCAGCTTTGCTGCAGTTTCAAATAAACTGTAATAGAGTCAGGAATAAATTGATTCCATTCCCCAAAACAGACAATGATATGAGATCAGGTGTGGAACCAATCCCAGAGTGATACACAGGAGCTGTCCTGTCTATGAGAGAGAGAGAGAGAGAGAGAGAGAGAGAACACACGAGCATTGACAAGGTTGACTCTGCAACATGTTCTGTTAGACTTGAGTTTTCATTGCCACTTCTTGCTAGGCCTAGAAACTCATATCCCCATCTACCCCAAGCATGAGGATTAGCCAGGCCTGGAAAATACAAGAAAGCTTTACAACAGGATAGCGTTCCTCAGACTGTACTCCTTTACACGGTTACTTCTAAGAATTGATGGCAGAGTTGGCATAAAGTATTTTTGTTATGTACTTTCATAAAGGGATTAGTTAAATAATAAGGCTAAATACAGCAGCCAACCACTTAGTGAAGCTTTCCAAATTCTTGCTTGCAGACGTAGCAGGCCTTAAGGATAACTAGCATACCACTCACAACCTGAGGCCACAGATTGTGCAGCTCGTTATGTGGAGTTTAATTTTGCCCTTCTTTTGAAGAAGAACTGTAGTAGTTGGGCACTTTCTTCTGTATCACAATAGATATGATGAATTACCTTCCCCATTCATTTATTCTGCTTGTCTCTCCTGTACGTACCTTCTACAGTCCCTATTCTGGTCATACCTCTGAATCACTTCTGTAGCTTCGCAATGACTGTATTTGATCCTTAAGATGGTGACAAAATTATCTGACTTCTGAGAGCCAGAGTTGAATTAATTTGAAAAGTGTGGTAGGGAGATGATGGGAAGCACTGGGGAATGAAAGTGTGTGTGCCAGTCACACATTTCTTAATTAGCTGCTCGTGCTGCATTTCACAGACATCAGAGATTCAGTTCTAACCAGAAATGTTTTCCCCCTAATAATAAGCTGGAAGTGGGAGAACTGTTCAGGATGCTTGGCTTACATTGTAGGTGTTTATGCTCATGCCCAGTCTATCACATAGGCATTTTTTTTTAATCCGTTCAATCGTGTCTGATTCTCGGAGACTGCCCAGAACAAGTCCCTGCAGTTTTCTTGGCAAGGTTTTTTGGAAGTAGCTTGCCATTGCATCCTTCCTAGGGCTGAGAGAGAGTGACTGGCCCAAGGTCGCCCAGCTGGCTTCATGCCTAAGATGGGACTAAAACTCCTGGTCTCCCGGTTTCTAGCCTGGTGCCTTAACCCCTACACCAAACTGGCTCTCGTAGGCAAATTTGTGTACGTAGACGTGCAGTACAAACATATCCTTGCCTCAACATGATCATGTAAACTCTGATAGATGTGTGTGTTGCCTCCCATATTGCTAAATGTACTTCCATAGCACACTCGGGTGCAGCTTTTCCCACCCACAGAAACCTTGAAAAATCTACTTGGCATTCACATCCTCTAAAACAGACAAGCTAGCTGTTGAAAAGCAGACAAGAAATCTCTTTCTTTGCCACCGGCAAGCAAAAGTTACGTGAGCACCAAGGAAGTGTTTTCCGTCTTTTTCCTCCCTCTGCTCACTCTCAGCAGTACCTCCCATGAATAAACAGCCTTTTTTCCTCTGGCATTCTGCTCTTGCTTGCAACAGAAGCCAAATGGCAGTAGTCGCAAGCATAGTCACTGATAATAACTCCTCTGCACTGCTAAATGTTGAACCCCTGAACCAAGGTTGCTGAAGGGCGTGCACAATTGCTAAAACATGTTGGGTCAGGTGGGTTGAAGGAAACCTTATTTATTTAGGATGGTGATTGGCATCACTCGTCAATTTTCTTAAAAATATCTGCACTCAGTTTTCCATGTGACCCATCTTTCCTGATCATCAGACTTGATCTCAGAAACCTCTTGAATTAGCTCCAACCGGACAGAAGGCACGATGAAGTGGACTTAATAGGCTTTAGGTGACCAAGCAAAGAGCCAGGCCTATTCCTCTTCCAGCTCTGCAGAATGACATCAGTTGGGAGCATCGCTTCTGAACTTGGTTGTCACTAGAACCACATACACAAGGAGTAAAGCTCTGGGAATTATGTCTCTGGAACCCGGACCCAGTTTAACAAATCTCCATTCTCCCAGGCTTTAGGGGCCCCTTTGCCTTGCTATCTCCTCTTCTTACTAGCACTGTTTTTCTTCTAAGTTTCACCTTGAAATCTTCATTTCTTTACCATCAAACCTGCTTCTTTTTCTGATTTGAAAGTTCTCCATTAAACTTCCATTCTATTTCACTTCACTTCACTTCACTTCATCTCTGTGTCTACAGAACCACTAGAAACAGGGTCGTGTACACACCCAATGCATGACTGGTGCTAAAAACGTGTTTGCTGCTTTTCTTATTAGGAGGAAAGAATCTTACATGTTGATAGATGGAAGGTGGGTGAATAATGTGAATGGACAGCTTTTGATGTGATCTTTATTTATTGATGACCAGCTAAGTGGCAGCACTTGTCTGATTTTCAAAAGCTAAGGAGGTGTCAGTCTCCTTACAGCAAAGCACAATCAGGCAAGCAAGAGTCACAGTTTCTTTAATTAGGTTTAATATCAAGAAATAAGGTGATAGGAACCAGAATTATGGAAACTGACTCAGCACACCTCCTGCCTTCATTTATGAGTGAATTCATTAGGGTGGGGTCTCTGAGTTGTTTGAACCTCTTTTTTCTCACTAAAGAACTAAGGGCACCTTTTCCAGATAGGTCTGATACAAAAATATCTACTTTTTGTCAGTGATGCTTTGAAATACTCTGTTTCTTTCTCCTCCTCAGCAAGTTCCCTTACAGGTTTGCTGTGGTTAGTACTTGGATGGGAGACCACTAGGAATTCCCAGAGCTGTAGACTAGACTGGGAAGTTAAAAAAAGATTCCAGAAGAACAAATGGCAAACCAATTTTGTATTGTTGCCAATAAAACTACAGGGGTATGTGCATGTAATCACTGAGAGCCAAGCACAATTCAAAGGAGTCTACCTTTTTAATTTATTGATAATGGAATTTGGAGAACAGTTAGGAACTGCAGTTGCGTGGAAATCAGAGTGATTTGGAAAGAGAGGCACAATACTAAGAGGTAAGACTAGTATCAGATATATTTTTGCCTTTTTTTTTGCATTTTGCAGAAAAGTTAATGAACAAACCATAGGAAACATGATGATGTCGTATTTTTCACTTAACAATTTTATTACTGCATAATGGGTTCCTTTAAGCCTCTGGAATATACTTGTTTGAAATGATTGAATATGTCCATGACACCCATTAAGGGGTGAACGCATTACTAGTTTGTATGTGAAGGAAATGAATTTTCTTTTGTTATATTCAATGGAGAAACATAATTCCCTTCATCTGTCAGTTGAGCGTGTCAAGGATAGTTCCAGCTCAGTCTCTCTTTTGATATGAGAATTTTCCATTATATGAAATATTCCACCCCAACCTGCAATTCAAATGATGTACTGCAGAAAAAAAAGCTTACCCCCCAGAGTGCTTTGAGGACCCTGATAGTACTATGAAATTTCAAGCCGACTAGCTGTTAATCAGACTGAGGTGCGGACATAGCTGGATCATGCCCAGATCCCCGGGCATTGTGGGGTGGAGCTGTGCTGGATTCTGGAAACAATGACATTTCTGTCCCATTGTTCCTACCCTATATAACGACGAGTGCCACAACACAAAGGCACATGCATGCGCAGTCCAGTAGGTTTCTTGCCCAAGTCTCAGATGATAACCAACAATCTGCACAAAGATTTCAAATACATCTTCTTGATAAATCAGTCTCTGAGGTTCTTCCCGAAGAGGGCTGTCGGTGCCTGCCCCTTTAGGTATGGTTGTAAAGGCTCAGTTTAGAACTCACCAAAGTGATTTAGTTGGTATTTTTGGTGTTTCGCATTGCAGGCAGGCAGACAAATTCAGTTATTTTTTAGTCTGCTGCTACTCTTCTCAAGAGAACTATCACTGATGGCAAAGGGGAATTGAGATTTCACGAGCATCCCTTTTTTTAGATATTGACTGAACTAGAAAGCGTTGGCCATTGTGTGTAAAAGAGGCTTGATAACTAAGTAGTGGAGAAAGGAGATATGGGCTGGATAGCTTTTACATTTTTTTAAAATGCAAAAATAATGTCCCCATTCCATAAGGTCATACTATAATCCAAAATACATATTTAAGGCACTAGGCTAGCCTCTCCCAGCCCTTCAGATAGGTTGGACAATGTGTGAAATGTGAATTTTGGGACTTAACAGTCCAAAACCTCACTCAGGTAGCAGGTTGGAGAAAAATGGTACCAGACAAGCCTGGAAAATAATCATATATTGCCTGATAAATAAAATAGTCCTCCCCTACACCCTGACATGCATCTCTCTCACATAGTTAATAGTTAGTTAATGTCGTTGATCTTATTTGTGAAAGGTATGATTTATTTCTTCCTTATTTAATTGGATCTCCATAATTCTTTCTTGCTGAATCCCAGCAATTCTCTTGCCTAGAGAGTGGCCAAGGCAATAAATAAGAGAAGGATCAAAAGAAAAAAATGCATAACTTGTAAAAGGCAAAATCAAATCCTGTCATGTAGTATGCAGCCCTGCTTCTGTCTATAGACATTATCTGTTACACATGAGTGAGTAATGCAGATCAAGCTAGCAGAGAAGGTAATCCAGGCTGTTTTATGTCTGGGTAAATAAAGGTTTGAAAAGAGTGAAACTGCCACTCTGAAGCTGATGATTACATTTCCTTACAAACTCAGGCACCCAGATCACAGAACTGGAAGAAAGGGGCCCAAGGGAAGGAAGTTAAGTGAGGTTCTTGAACTTTTAATGGGGTGTGAAAACCTGAAAAGAGATGTGTTGCTTACCTTTCCTCCTGTCATCTGCCCCTAACTGCATCAGCTGTTGGCTGAACTGCTTTGATGTCACAGAATGCCAATAAGGATTTTATCCTATTAATGGAACACTCCAGTTGGATTTACCAATGCAAATCAATTTTGGGTTGCAGGGAAAACTCACACATGGTAGCATGCTATTGCCTGGCAGAAAGTGAAGGGTGAGAACTGAAAAACTGGAAGAAGACCCACCAAGCTACTTAGCGTATCTGATTTTCTTATTAGAAATTGCTTGGTACAATGGCTGGTACCCTAACTCAGGCCTTTTGCAACTCGTTACGTATATTTTTTTCCAGTTGACTAGTAACTGGGGAAGCTTCAAGTTGCACTTAAAAAAAGAAACAAACGTACATACACTTTTTCAAGATTGAAGAATTACTCTCATGCTGTTTCCCAGTCCTGTTCGCATTCCCAGTCAGTCAGAGCTCTGAAGTGGGATGGTCCTGAGATTTTCCTTTTTCTCTCAGCCATAGCAATGACTGCATTCCAGACTCATAACGTGTAGCTTTTCTTCCCTTTGAGATAATGGTGCTACATGTAGATCAGCAGGGAAAGCATCTATGCTGTTTGGCCCCTCCCTGCTCTGACGATAGTTGATGTATCCAGGGTAGCAGATGTATTTTTCCTGACAACCATGTTGTCAATCTCTCTTCACAGCTGGGAATCAGCAAGGTGATAAAATACTGCCCCAAGCGTTGTTAGTGTCCTTTGCTTCTGCAGTAGTTTAGTTAAGTTTTGCTTCTAGTCATGCCTATCAGAATTATCCTGATAGTGCAATTGGGCCTTTTTATTCCGTCTCATGGATTGGCACCAGTACTGCGTTGGGTCAGCAGACTGTCAAAAGCAGGCTCTGTTCCATTGATTTCCTGTTGTGCTCTGAAGATGTTCAGTGAACATTTATTCTCCTATCCTTGGAGGCACGACATCTGTGGGTTTTTTTTTTTTTTTTTAACTTTGGGGATTGCATTTGGGAAGACGAATATATCTCCTGAAGATGCCAAGTGGTTAATTGGTTATCTAAAAAAAATTATGCTGGTTCTGTGACCTGTGCTTTCAGCTGCTGGCTTATGTCTCAAGTGGTATTATTTCTTCTCTTAGCTGGAACTGTCAAGTCACTGGGAGCCAATATCTTCTTGCTTCCAGCTTGGAACTTTTTAAAAATAGGAACTATGCGGCCACCTTTGATGGGGAAGGAATGACAACATAAACCATGCTTGAGATGAGTTTGGGGCTCTTCTTGTGATGCAGTGATGAAGGGTGCCATGTCACTTCTGGTTTAATTGAATATCCCTGTTGCGGGATATGTCTTGCTTAGCAGCCAGATACATATTAAATACCTGATTACATGGTAATTAGTGGGTTTGATGAAAGACACACATTAAGAAGCTCTAAGATTAGTTTGCTGTTAGCAGCAGAATAAAAGCTCTTCCTTCTAGCTGCCTCATTTGTAACACTAGTAGGAAAACAAACATGACAGAGATTGTAGCTTTTGATTAACTGATGGTGTCAAGGCTTAGCACTGTTTTGCTATATTTATCTCTCCCGATATAGATGTATCAAACTAATTAACAAAAATATACATACATACAATAGTATTAATGCAGCAGTGTAATATCAAAATTAATAATTACAGTAATAAAATGGGGGGGGGGAAACAAGCCTGGAAAATCTGTCATAAGCAGAACAACCTCCCAAAGTTTGATTATATTTTTTGAAAGATTTCTTTCTTGGACCTTTGTCAAACTGCACTCCCCGCTTCAACCCTAATTCAAAACTGACAAATAACAGATATTGACAATGCCTTGCTATAGATCAGGGGTAAATGTCTCTGTTTTGGATTGTATGTAATTCTTTTAGCCAGCTCTCTGCCTGAAAATTCCACAGATCTTGATATCTTGATAAATTGCAGTTCGAGATGTAGCCAAGAAGAACCCATGCATCTTTAAATCAGATTTATCCAGACTCATTTTAAGGATCTTGTTTATCTTGTCCTATTGTTGCCTCATTTTGGATTAAGTCTGAACCATATGGTTCCGTGTTCAAGCTCCTGAATTGTGTCTCCAGCAATTGCAACCAACCCTCATTAAACATTCCCTGAGGTGTCCAATATACACAAAACATTGTTTTTGTATTAATCTCATTTTAAGATAGAAGAAAACTAATTTTGCATTATTTAAATCAACCATTCACTGGTCCACTAGGATCAGACATTCAAGCTCATTATTCCAGTAATCTTATAAACAACTAATTCCAATTTCATCAACTTCCTCAAAGAATATATTATTGGCTTAGAATCTACAATTGATGTCTCCAAAGACTCCAACACTGTGAAACTTTTGAAACAGCAATGGCATCTGGAGCACATTTATTTATTTATTTACCAAATAAATAACTAAGAAGCACTCCGAGACAAAATCAATTTTTTTTAATTCTACAAAAGTTTTAAAAATAACTTCTGCATGGAATTGTTCCAAAACAGTAATATTAGGAGATTCCCAGTTTCCTCAGAAAACAAACTTTCCCATTATTTTTAAACTGCAGTTATCCACAAATGTAAGCTATTTATTATAGTAAAAGAATCAAAATTAGATGTGTGACTCAGTATTTTTCATACTAATCTTGCAGCATTAAGTGCAGGTATTCAAACAGATCATCCCTTCAAGGAGGGATACCTGTAGTTGAAGTGATTTCAGCAGGCACCATTGGTTTGCTGTACAATTATTAGGGAGATAAATGGTCCTTGGAACAGGAAGGTACACTATGGATCATTTTTATGCCTCTTTGTGCCCATGGATGGATGGATGGATGGATGGATGGATGGATGGATGGATGGATGGATAAATTCATTCATTCATTCATTCATTCATTCATTCAATCAATCAATCAATCAATCAATTTATATAACTGCCCATGTCAAACCAGTGACTCTGGGCAGCTATATGATAATGATAATGCCTGCACAATTCGATCTTTTGGGACTTCTTGATTGGTTCCTAGGACATTGGAGAGATCAAAGCACTCTCTCTCAGCCCAACTCACCTCACAGGGTTGTTGTCGTGGGGAAAAGAGGAGGAGGGAGTATTAAATATGTTCGCCGCCTTGAGTTATTTATAAAAATAATAAAGGGATAAAAATTAAAATAAATAAATGTATCTTGTCCTTCAGCTTGTTGGATATAAGCCTCATCAGCTGGAAATTTGGTTGAGGCCATGCCTCACTTCACAGTACTTGCTGGTGTCAGATAAATAAGCTATAGCCTTGTAAACCCTAAAGAAGATTAGCTTCCATTTTCAATGACAGCCATTAGCATGCAGAGAAAATGCAGAGGACACCAGTCTGTTACTTACCATTTAATTATTTGGCTTATCAGTGGGGCAGACTTGGAAACTACTGTGCAAAGAGAAATACAGGTTTCTCCTGTTCTGTTTTCTGTGCTCAAGTTAGAAATACTACTTCCTCATTTCTAGCAGCTTATTTTATTCTAGTAAGTATTTGTGCCTAACTTGGTAAGTAAACTGCACACGTCTCCCTAGTATTCTATGTCACTGGAGAGCTGTTGCTACTCAGTCTTGGGCCTGGTACTTTTAACAGCACTTCTGGAGATGCCAGGACTCTTCTGCATGCAAAGCATACATTGCAGCACTGAGCAATAATCATCCCGGTTTGAATTATGATATTTGTGATATTTTTGCAATATCCCATTACCAGTCAAGTTGCCAGCTGAGTAGCAGTTTCTTTTGCTTATTTTGTACATCTCTGCAGCTTGATGGGATGTCTTGCTGAAATGGTTTCTGAAGATTATCAAGGAAGCTGTTGGTCAGCTCCAGCGCCTTGCATATTTTATACGTGTGTGTGTGTGAGAAATAGCAGGTGCTTGCATAGCTTTTGGCACTGCAAATTGAGGGAAGGTTTATGAATTGAAGGGTAAAGTTTGCCCCATAGAATGTGTTGTGATTACATTAATTCTTTTCTGCATGATGAGAGTATTTAAAGGCAGCACTAGAAATTTTCCACAGCCCCTCCTTTTGTACCCAGTTGGGTGGATATGGATGTTGTTCATTTATCTATTTAATCAGCAATATATAGGCTCAAGTTATTACAGTAATGGAAGGCAAGGTCCAGGTAGTCCCTTTACAAAACAGAACTGAATCCTCACAAATGGCTGAGATTTTCAAAGCATCTGTCAATTCAGGCAGAACTCGCTTATGTGTCTAGTACTCGTACCTGGGCAATGCTGTTGAATAAACATGATGAAGTTCACCTAAGCTAAACATGGGAAGGACAACAAGATTGATAATGGTTAATTGATGCAATTGATGTATTCTTTCTCTGCTTACTCATTCCTCTATTACCCTACCTCTGTTCCCTGATTTTAGGTTGTAAGCCTCTTGGGTAAGAGATCTGTTACACATTGTTTGTGAGGTGTCAGTCTCATAGATGGTGCTCCATAAACAAATAATCAAAACAATGCCTTGAATAACTTAATCAGAGGTATTCAGTTTATTAAGAGACTGCTTGCGTTCCTTCCTTTTATTCATTTATTTTTTTATTATTCAGAAAGTAAATACAAATAGTCACAAAGAAAAAGAAAAAAATATTGATATACAAGAAAAAAGGATAAAAATAAAAATCAATAAAAACATTACAGTATTCAGAAACTACTTGGTTACAAATTGCACTCTTCCCACCCATTGTGCCCCAATTGATGATTGCAGTCAATATAAGATAAGATTTCTGTTTAAGTCAGGATAAATATGTACAAAGAAGAAAAATGCTTCGAGATACCCTATTCAGATTTTTGCACAAAAGTACAAGAGATGATGTTTTAAAAGAGAAGATTGAGACCCCACTGATAAATATGTGGGATCTTCAGATTGAAGCTGAAGATTGAGACCCCACTGATTATAGAAGGGAAGCAAATCCAAATATTTCAAGATGTATCCCCAAGATTGTTTTTTAAAAATGAAAAGAATTTGCATCCCTGACAGCCGTATTAAGAATTAAACCAATAAGACACCGATGGAGAATTCCATTTGCCTTGGAAACAAAAAAGGGTAATTATAAAGACAATCTCAGAAGCTTTCTCTTTGTATAAAGAACTAACTGCTCAGGACTCTTTGGACAAGGAACAAAAAGACAATGCAGACGAAGAAGGGAAATTATAGATAGCAGCGGCATTGATGTCACTAAACGTAAATGGACTAAATTCACCAAATAAAAGGAAAAAAACTTCAAACCCAGAAAACAAAATACTGATATTGTTTGCTTACAAGCCATCACAGTTCGTTAAAACAGAAAAAATTAGGACAAGAATACTGAGCTGCAGGAAAGACTTCAGGAAAATGGAATAGCGATTTCTCTGAAGTCTGGGGAAGTATCATTGACAGGGCAATGCAACAGAAGTTTTTTCTGTTCTGCTCTGTTTTTGAGTTTTTTCTAAAGCCCCTAGGCATTTTAGCCAGGAATCAAGCTAAGAAAGCTGGCTGGAGGGTGCTTCATCACAAATCCAACAATTTAAAGATAAAGCAGGGAGATACCTAATTCTGAACTTAAGAGGACAAAATTATAACGCTGGCCTCCATCTATACCCCCAACAAAAATAAATAAAAAATTTATAAAAGATTTTTTCAAATGATTACATAAGTTGTTGAGTTGTTCTTCGAGACATGAATGGAGTATTAGATCCAAATTTGGATATATTACAATGCAACAATGGGAATCATGGGGAAAAAATCAACAAAATTTACTCCAAGTTATAATTTAGGGGAAAATTGGAATAAATGTTTTACAGATGGTATATACTCCATTAATCACAAAAATAGATAAATCATACAATAAAAATGTTGGAAATACCATGATAAAGAAGGAACATTCTATCTATGGGCTGGTTATATAAAAAAAGCTAAAAAGTACTGGAAAGAAATATACAATATTATACCAAAAAGAAGAGAATAAAAGTAAAATTTGAACTGAAACATCAAATATTTCTACTAGGAATTGTTCCAGGACATATAAACAAAAAATATCATAATTTACTAAGATACATGTTGATGGCCAGAAGGATAAAGCAAGAATGGCTCCCTTATATGGCTCCCAAGAATGGCTCCCTCACACAAAGCAAGGCAGACTTAGATAATTAGAGTACAGTTACTAAGGAAAAAAAATAGATGAAAAACATTCTTTCCTTCTTAAGGGTCATCGGCTTTTTGGAAACTGAATTGTTTGGGTTCCTAAAGGCAATTGGCTGCCTGGCACCCGCAGAAGTTGGACCACCCTGATTTGCTCTGGCATAGATGGGATGGCATTATTTTTCTGCCCTGATTTAAGCTGTACCAATCTTCAGACTGTTTAGTCACTTATGAAAAGGAATGCATCCAACTTTAAGTTGGACAAGAGAAGAAAATGGGTGAAACGTTAGAATTTTTGGCTTGCCAACAGATTTGCCAGCTACTAGTTCCACGTCCTACCGATATTATCGGCAGCAGCCTGTGGAATAAAAATCTAAAAATAGCAGGGATGAAATCCAAGTGGAGACAGGAGACCTCCTGTCTGTTTTGCCTGGTGAATGAATATCCCAGTCTTGGAAATTGCCTTTAGGCCTCTCTTTGCCTTGCTGTCCTTCATCTTCAGGAGATGTAATCCCACTCTGAGCCCAGGCTGAGGCACCTCCCAAATGATTGAGGCTGCAACAGGAGGGGGAATGCAGAGAGCTGGAACTATAGCTCAATTAAAAAAAATGCTGGCCATTGACCGAATAAACAGGGTTTCATTTCATGGAGTAGCTTTTCTGCTCTGAGCTGCTTTGCAGTGGATTTGGGGAACTATGTGCACTACTAACCTGCAAAGCCGGACAGGTTGCCGGAAGGCTCACTTTGTCATACATTTCAAAAGTAGATATGCTGTCACCATTCACATGTTTTATAATAAATAATAAACCTCAGCCGGAGCACATGAGAACCCAGGCCTAAAGCCTGAGCCTATACAGAAGGCAGGGCCTTCCTTTAATCTTCTTAAGAATGAGGTAAGTCTGTTGACCTTGCAATCTGGCACCTGAGAAAGAAAGCTAGCCAAAGGATTAAATTAATTCCAGCTTTCAGTTCACTGCATTTATTAAAGAACTGAGCAGAGAAGAGTCAGAAATGGGAGTTGTTAGAAATAAAACAAACCTAAACTTGGCTACCTATGCTTATCAAGACCTTTAATCTTTGAGGATACTTTCAGGAGGCTTCCAGGAACTGAACTTCATTGTTAGGCCTGTACTCCATAGCATCGGACTGAGAACAAAACAGGTTTCATAAACTGAGTTTTCTGGGAGGAAAAGATTGAAATTCAATTGACCAATCAATGCATAGAGTGACTGACAAGGTATCTTCAAGCTAATTCCTGTAATACTTGTTCAACATAAAGTTGGGTCTTAGGGAAGCCAGTCTGGCATGTGAATTCATGTAAATATTGGTATGATCATACCTGCTCATTACTTTTGTTTAAAAAAGTGGTCCAGCAAGAAGAAATGCAATGTTGCTTTCTGCAAACTGATTTTTCCAGGTGTATTGGATTATGACAGTCACCCTCCAGTCATTAATGAAGGCTATCCTAATTAACCTCTTTGTGGATTGTTACTATATAGCTGCATATAGTAGGGGGCTTGCCATCCTAATGACTTTCTGAGCCATTGGGAGTATATATTGAGTGTGCACCATGAAAGGCAGGTCATAAACAAGATGTCAGACTCAGTCCAATCCACTGGAGAAGGAAATGGCAACCGACTTGAGTATTCTACCAAGAAAACCAAATGCAGTTTTGCAAGTAGGATAATGTTGACTTGTCCTGGAAGATGAGCCCCTGGGCTGGAAGATCTCCCACAAGCTACTGGGAAAGAGTAGAGGGCAAGTTAAAGTAGCCTTGGTGCTTATGGTATGTTTGGATTAATACCAAAACAATGGCCAGGTGCTGATGTGGCCAGAGACAAGAGGAAAGTTTGATGCTGCTGCAAATATATGTAAACTATTGATAGATGGAATGTCAGGACCATGCACCAAAGCAAACTTCTTGTTGTCTGAGCAGAAATGTCAGGATTGAACACTGACATTGTAGGAATCAATGAACTGAAATGGACTGGAATGGGTCACATCACATCAAAGAAGCATATGATCTACTGTAGACAAGAATATGATAGAAGAAAAGTAGTACCCATCATTATTAATAAAAGGTTGTCAAAGACATTGCTTGTATATAACCCACAAAATGATAGAATGATTTCAATCTGAGTCCAAGGCAAACCAATCAATTATGGTGATCCCAGTGTATGCTCCATCCACAAATCCAAGAAGAAATTGGACAGTTCTATGGTGAATATTAACATCTTGTTGACACAACACCAAAACAAGACCATTACATTAATTATAGGAGACTGGAATGTTAAAGTTGGAAGTAAAATAGCATCTGGAAAAATGGGAAAATCGAAGAGAATATTTGTAGCTCAGGGTTGAACTGTGGAGTCCTTGGTGCTCTCTGAGCCTTGTTGTTTTCTTGCAGACGTTTCATTGCCAGGCTAGGCAACATCTTCAGTGCGAAATGGGAAAATTTGCAAGACAAATCAAGAGACTAATAGAGTTCTGCCAAGAAAATTCAAGGGTTCTAGTGGTGTTCCTTGTTCCTCCCCAACATGCATCTTCAGAAGGGGGAGCAGGCTGACTTGGAATCTGACTTGGATCCTCTTTCCCTGCCTTCACTTAATTATGTAGCCAACATGGACATTCTTATTTTAATAAAAAATCTCAAAATTGATTATATGTACAAAGGTTTCTGGAAAGTGAAGCGGGACCAGAAAATATTGGCAACATTAACATTGCTAGAATGAATCAAATGCCAACAGAACTGTTTAAAACTTTGCAAGATGATGCAGCTGAAGTGCTACTTGCAGTCTGCAACAGGGTTGGAAAGCATAGTAGTGTGGCCAGGGGACTGGAAAGGATCAATTTATATTCCAATGCCAAAAAAAAAAGAGTACTAAAGAATGCTCAGAGTATTGAACAATTGCACTTATTTCACATGCTAGTAAAAAAATGCTCAAAATTCTGCAATCTAGATTTCAACAGCACATGGAACAAGAACTGTCATATATAAGGTGGATTCAGAAGAGGCAAGATCACATTGCTAACATCCAATAAATTATGGAAGACAAGGGAGTTGCAAAAAAGTATTTTTTATTTTATTGATTAGTAATAGGTAAAGGTTTTCCCCTGCACAGTCATGTCCGGCTCTAGGGGCCGGTGCTCATCTCTGTTTCTTAGCCAAAGAGCCAGCGTTGTCCGAAGACACTTCTGCGGTCATGTGGTCGGCATGACACGCGTGGAACGCTGTTGCCATCCCACCAAAGTGGTACCTATTTATCTACTTGCATTTGCATGCTTTCGAATTGCTAGGTTGGCAAGAGCTGGGGCGAGTGCGGGAGCTCACTCCGTCACGTGGCGCTTGGGTCTCGAACCGCCAACCTTCCAATCGACAAGCCTGGCATCTTAACCACTGAGCCA
This sequence comes from Charina bottae, assembly GCA_023362775.1. Lineage (NCBI taxonomy): Eukaryota > Metazoa > Chordata > Lepidosauria > Squamata > Charinaidae > Charina > Charina bottae. The sequence goes on along the minus strand of JALMGJ010000021.1, from coordinate 10,140,742 downwards.
TTGCACCCCTTTATTGATTACACTAAGGCTTTTATTTGGATAAATCATAATAAATTATGCATAGCTCTTAAAAACATGGATGTACTTCGCCCATTGAAGAATTTATACGATGAACAGGAAGCAACAGTTGGAATGGGATATTGTGCAATTAAATGCATTTTCATATTACCATATGAGGTAGGTTAGCAATTAAATCTTGGGTGCCCTAGTGTCTTCGGAATCCAACTTGTAGATCTGGCAGTTCTTGTTCATTGCAGTCTAGTCTGCAAAACCCTGGACATTTTCTTACTAGCACGTGAGATAAATGCAGTTATTTAGTAGTTTGAGCATTCTTTAGCACTGTCCTTTTTGGTACTGGAATATAAATTGATCTCATCCATTCCCTTGAACTTTCACTGCTGTGTTTTCAAAACTGATTACAGACTGCTAGTAGCACTTAACTGCATCATGATATTACAGTGTGGGGATTGGAGGCTGTTGTAAGGAGTCCTGGAAAATAAAGCACATCAGATTTGGGGGAGGGGATAAAGTGCATCAGATTTGGGGGGCTGTATAAATGTTAGTTTTTACTTGTTCCTTTGTGCTGCACAGTATTTGGAAAGCTGCCTTTTGTCAAGGTGGTGCCCTGTAGGGTTACAGTAGCTGCAGACCTCTGTAATTCTATTGCAGGCTTCATGATGGCTTCATGGAACTATTGTTTACATCAGGGCTTTCCAAAGTTTTTCCCGCGGCGACACACCAACCGGCGTTGGTGTGTCACCGCGGGGAAACCCGGAAGTGCCGCAGCACGCAAAAACCTGGAAGCGCTGCTGCTGCTTTTGGGTTTTGCGCGCTGCAGTTGGTGTGTCGCCACGGGAAAACCCGGAAGCGCTGATGATGATCAGCGCTTCTGGGTTGTGTGGCGACACACCAGACTGTGTGTGGCGACATACTTTTGTGTCGCGACACACAGTTTGGAAAGCTCTGGTTTACATGGTATCTTTCAGAGTATTAGTCATGGTTTATTCCACTCTAAGATATAATTTTTCTCCAAACAGTAATTGCCATTAAAAAGAACAATAAAAAACCAGAGTCATTTTTCAAGGCTAATGCTATATGAAGATGGCGCGGAAACTTAGTTTAAGAATCACAAATGTATGAAGAATCTATGGATTTTTTTTTTCAGGTTATGTTGGGGGGAAAAAGATCCTAACCATCACTGCTGCTTGAAGTGCCAGCCCCATTCCAGTGCCAGAATTAAGTTAGTGAGGAGATGAACTCCTATCAAACTCCATGCCTTCCAGACCCAAGTGAAGACAGAAGTAATTCAATAGTACTGTACCATTGCCGCCCATGAAGCAGATTATATCCTTAATCCTGACTCTCCCCTTTTCTAGGAAGCACTTTGAATAAAAGCATACGCAGGCCTGAGGTGGACAAAAGGAAAAGCAATCTCTCTTCTGAAAGAGAAGCACATTCCAGCTGTGACATGTTCCAGGAATTAGCCGGAACATACATCATTGCCATGCACCTACCTGGACATAATCCCAGGGCAATTTACAGCTACAAAATGTACTTGGAATGTTGTCTTGCAGAGTAGAAGATAAATGTGTCTGAATGACTAATTGGTTTTGCCACTTAAATGAGTTCAAAAGAAAAAGAGAAAGTCCCCTCATGCACAGCATTGCCCCAACATTTATAGATCACATCTTGCAGGCCATACCTGCTATGTTTCTAATATGCAGCACAGGAGTAAACATCTGATTAAATATGCTTAAAATCTTTTGCTTAAAAGCTCTTTTTGCAACAGAGAAAACTAGCAGCCTTTAATCAGTCCTCTCAGTTTACACTTAGATGGTTGTCTTGATTTGGCTGGGTTGGGATTACAGTAGCCATTTGGAAGAAATGTTCTAAAAAAGCATGCCAGTATTCCTACATGGGAGGGGGTAGATATGACCCAGAGAGGCCACTTTGTGGAATGGGAAGAGTTGCAGTTTATCTATGAAGTTCGGAGGGTTCTTTACCAAATGGACAAGGTTGCATTTGGAGCTTAATAAATGAAATGGCATTGCATCTTGAGAACAATCGGGGTGCTGACACAGCATCCTTTGCTTCAGCTCCTTTTTGCCGTACCACTTTTAAGTCCTTTAAGGCTGCTTATTTAACTTATATGCAGAGTACATCATGAGAAATGCCAGCCTGGATGAATCACAAGCTGGAGTTAAGATTGCCGGGAGAAATATCAACAACCTCAGATATGCAGACGATACCACCCTAATGGCAGAAAGTGAAGAGGAACTAAAGAGCCTCCTGATGAGGGTGAAAGAGGAGAGTGCAAAAGCTGGCTTGAAACTCAACATTAAAAAAACTCAGATCATGGCATCTGGTCCCATCACTTCCTAGCAAATAGAAGGAGAACAAATGGAAGCAGTGACAAATTTTATTTTCTTGGGCTCCAAGATCACCACAGACGGTGACTGCAGCCATGAAATTAAAAGACGCTTGATCCTTGGGAGGAAAACTATGGCAAACCTAGACAGCATATTAAAAAGCAGAGACATCACCTTGCCGACAAAGGTCCGTATAATTAAAGCTATGGTTTTCCCAGTAGTAATGTATGGCTGTGAGAGTTGGACCATAAGGAAGGCTGAGCACTGAAGAATTGATGCTTTCGAACTGTGGTGCTGGAGAAGACTCTTAAGAGTCCCTTGGACTGCAAGGAGGTCGAATCAGTCAATCCTGAAGGAAATCAACCCTGACTGCTCATTGGAAGGACAGATGCTGAAGCTGAAGCTCAAATACTTTGGCCACCTAATGCGAAGAGAGGACTCACTGGAAAAGACCCTGATGCTGGGAAAGACTGAAGGCAAAAGGAGAAGGGGACGGCAGAGGATGAGATGGTTAGATAGCATCACCGATGTAATGAACATGAATTTGAGTAAACTCCGGGAGACAGTGGAGGACAGGAAGGCCTGGCGTGCTATGGTCCATGGGGTCACGAAGAGTCGGACACGACTTAACGACTGAACAACAACAACAAAGGCTAATGAATGTACACTTGACTTTCAGGCATATACCTTTGCATCTTGTAAGTGCTATGCAAACAGTAGGTAATTAGTTTTGTGTCTTGTAAGGTGCTAGAAGAAAATAAACACACTATTGAGGTATAAGGTGACCTTGGGCCAGTCACACTCTCTCAGCCCAACTCACCTCACAGGGTGGTTGTTGTGGGGAAAATAGGAGGAGGAAGGAGTATTAGGTATGTTTGCCGCCTTGAGTTATTTATAAAAAATAATAATGGGATATAAAATAAATAAAATATAAATAAATAAATAAATAAATAATAAAAAAATACCTAGGCTTGTCATGTCTTCCAGCAAACTCCTGCTCCCACACAGGCACACAGCTTTGTTAAGGTCTGTTTCCCAAAACACCGTAAGAGGGTTCAGTGCTGAGTATTAATGGTAAATAATGTATACTCCTAGCAATGTCGTGATGTATTCCCTGCATTCCAGGTGGCCACTTCATCCATTTAAACTGTTCAAGATAGCTGCTTCAGCATCGCCATTAGCTACCTTGACCTTTAAGAGTGGTTCTCTGCACACAATCCTTGTATTGTGTATCAACCAGACACAATTGGTTCAATTTTGGCAGTTTTGTTGTCTCTCAAAATGATTTGAGCAGTGTGCTCAGTTCCAAGAGATTGCAGCATTTCCTGGAAAGGATCCAGGAGGTAAAGTAGCAGTAGGCAGGATGCATGTGTTGTATTTCAAGTGTTTCACATAAGTCATATCCATAACTTTTCAACAAAAAGTTGAAAGTAAGTTGATACTATTCCCAAGCTGTAAATGGACGTAAGGGCAGGGAAGCAGCTGCAACAGACTGAGAGATGGTTTACCAAAATGTCCCTTTTGTAGTTGAACTGAAAAATGCTGAGGAGCAGGGGATTGTAGACTGTGAGTACATTGTGCAGCTCAAATGTATGCCTTTAGCTAGCACTGGTTTCATTTTGTGTCCACATCCACTAGGCTTAATTGATTCTCGAAGCTCTGGAAACTGCAGTTGGTTTCAGCTACCCTTGTTGTAAAATAATAGCCAAACACATAAATGTACATCTAGGAGGGATTCCAAAATTCTTCTATCCCTGCCTCCAAAATGGCAGTCTAGGGCAGAGCTTTCCAAACTTTTCATGTTGGTGACACACTTTTTAGACATGCATCATTTCGCGACACACTCTTACAGCAGGGCACAAGGCAGGCACTAGGACCTGCGCGGAATCACAGCAGGTTTGGAGGCAGCCAGGCACAAGGCAGGCACTAGGACCTGCGCGGAATCCTGGCAGGGCAGGTTTGGAGGCAGCCAGGCACAAGGCAGGCACTAGGACCTGCGTGGAATCACAGCAGGTTTGGAGGCAGCCAGGCACAAGGCAGGCTCTAGGACCTGCGTGGAATCCTGGCAGGGCAGGTTTGGAGGCAGCCAGGCACAAGGCAGGCACTAGGACCTGCGTGGAATCACAGCAGGTTTGGAGGCAGCCAGGCACAAGGCAGGCTCTAGGACCTGTGCAGAATCCTGGCAGGGCAGGTTTGGAGGCAGCAAGGCACAAGGCAGGCACTAGGACCTGCGTGGAATCCTGGCAGGGCAGGTTTGGAGGCAGCCAGGCACAAGGAAGGCACTAGGACCTGCGCAGAATCCTGGCAGGGCTCGGAGGCAGCAGCATCCACGACACACCCAGACACTGCAGCCGACACACTAACGTGTCCCGACACAGTTTGGAAAGCTCTGGTCTAGGGCCTGCACTTGTGAAAACTTCTGCTGCATAAAGTTCTTTCTAAAGAGGAAGGGACCCAGCTTAAGCACATGTGTTGCATAGAGAAGGTCACACGGTTCAGTCCTGGCCTTTCCCCCCTTAAAAGAGGATTGGGAAGAAAGAAGAAGTGAGAGACTTCTGCCTAAGCCCTAAAGTGTAAGACAGTCAAAAAGCCAGATGTGGCATAGAACATCTTTTTGTGAGGGAATGTGTCTCACTAGTGGCATGCAGGCTCTACATAGAGGAAGCATGCATGCTGGCAGGGAAGTATAGGAAGACATCTCATCTGGAGAGTACTGAGTTATGGAAGATGATTCTGTGGCATATTAGCAGCAGAGAACACAGAGGCAGCTGCTCTTCGTTGCCCTAAGCATCTATCGCTCATAATAAAAAGCTGTTCATTTATCCCATATAAATGAAATTGTCTTTCTTTATCTGACAAACCTGGGAAAAAATGTAGCTACTGATAATAGAGCACAGTTTTTTATTTCCTATAAGCACAAAATACATCTGCATTGCTGCTGATGTCACTCACTGAGAAATAAACTGGCTTCTAGCATTTTATGAAGCTCTGCTTGCGTGTTTTCCCTAGATTGCGCTGGTAAGTAGTTAGAAAAGAGGCCTATGCGTGTGAAGAATTAATTTTCCTGAGTTTGTACTGTTGAGGAAATAGTACTTTATACTTTGATTGTTTAGGTAGATTTTCTTTTAACAATTTCTATCATCTATCTATCTATCTATCTATCTATCTATCTATCTATCTATCATCTATCTATCTATCTATCTATCTATCTATCTATCTATCTATCTATTTTCTATCCCGCCTTTATTATTTTTATAAATAACTCAAGGTGGCGAACATACCTAATACTCCTTCCTCCTATTTTCCCTGCAACAGCAACCCTGTGAGGTGAGCTGGGCTGAGAGACAGGGACTGGCCCAAGGTCACCCAGCCGGCTTTCATGCCTAAGGCGGGACTAGAACTCACAGACTCCTGGTTTCTAGCCCAGTACCTTAACCACTAGACCAGGGGTCGGCAAACTTTTTATGCCGGGAGCCATTTTGGCATGCTCGTGCACATTTTGAAATGCTCGAGAGCCAGGGGGCGGGGTTTGCGGGCAGGGGCCAATCGCGTGGAAGGGGGCGGGGTTTGCGGGCGGGGGCCAATCGCGTGGAAGGGGCGGGGTTTGTGGGCAGGAGCCAATCGCGCCGAAGGGAGTGCGGTTGGCGCTGGCGCTGGGCTGTGAAGCTGGACGAGCCGCCGGACCTGGAGCGCTTCCGCACGCAGCTGAGCGAGGCCCCGCACCGGTCTTTGGCGCAGCTGAGCGCTGGGCTGTGGAAATGCGCTCCAAAAAGACCGGCGCGGGGCCTCGCTCAGCTGCGCTGGGCTGTTGCCCCGCTCCAGTTCTCGGCCCTGACCACCCGCCTGGGGCTGCTGGGAGATGTGGTTCAGCCGCTTCCGGAGAGCTGCGGCTTCGCCAACCGCACCCTCCGGCGCGCCCGGCAGGTGGCTGCCCACCATTTGCTAAATCGCCTCCAGCGAAGACGACCTCCCCCCGCGCGCCTGCAGCAACGTGGGCAAAAGGGGAGCAGGCGTGTGTGCGTGTGCAAAAGGGTTGAGGAGGTGTAGAGGTGTGCGTGCGCGTGCAAAAGGGCTGAGAAGGGCTCCCCTCTCCCCGCCATGCTTGCAAGGTCTCGCCTACCGCTTCTCCCCGGGGCGTCTGCAAAGGGGCGCGCCACTCACCCCGCGCCCGTCGCTGCAAAGGGCATCTCCCCCGCCGTTTACCCGGACGTTCAGGCGCCACAGCAAGAGCGGTGGGGGGGCTCTGCATCCGGAGGCCCGGCTGCACGCTCCCCACTGGAGAGGGAGAGGAAACGCGGCCCCTTTTTGGAGCGCTTCCGCGCGCAGCTGAGCGCTGGGCTGTGGAAATGCGCTGGCGCTGGTAAGCGGAGGAGCAATATCAACTTCTGCTGTTGCTCCATCGGCCGCAAGCCTGGTTCATTCTGCGGCTTGGGGCCAAGAGATGCCTGGGGGCGACCACCTCCCCGGTGAGAGATTTCTGCCTGCCGCTCTTTCTTCCCGGCGGAGGCACTGAGGCTTAAGCAGACCGAGATCCGCTTCCCAGAAGGGAGGAGAGAAACCATTGGAAGAGGGCGCGCGCCTGTCACTGGGGAGGGGCCGCGTTTCCTCTCCCTCTCCGGTGGGGAGCGTGCAGCCGGGCCTCCGGATGCCTGCAGCAACGCGGGCAAAAGGGGAGCGGGCGTGTGTGCGTGTGCAAAAGGGTTGAGGAGGTGTAGAGGTGTGCGTGCGCGTGCAAAAGGGCTGAGAAGGGCTCCCCTCTCCCCACCACGCTTGCAAGGTCTCGCAAGGTCTCGGTTGGCGAGGCCCCGCGCCGGTCTTTTTTTCCGCGCCTCTGGGAAGCAGGGCCAATCGGGCTTCGCCTTGCTCAGCCCGCCTCTCTGCTCCCCTTTGGCGCACGCTGATTGGTGGAGGCGTCCTTCCTTCTGAGCCTCCACCAATCAGCGTCTGTTTCTTCCCCAGGGTTCGCCCTGCTTCCGGAGACCGGCTTTCCGGATGTCGGGCGGCAGACAGAGAGAGAGAGCCAGAGCCGAGGGGCCAAAGAGCCAGATCTGGCTCCTGAGCCGCCATTTCCGACCCTTGCACTAGACCAAACTTTATTCAGCTACAGCAATAGTTTATTATTTAATAGTGGTGTAAAGGAGAAGAGTAGGATCTATTTATATTTGCCATTGTTCTTGATAAGATGCATCTGACTAATTTATTCATAAATATAGTAGCATTTTTTATGGAGGAGTCATAAAACCAAAGCTGGTTGTTGTCTCTTTTTTTTACTTCTTTAAATAACTGTTCTATGAAGCATTTTCTTGTGGGAATATTTTTCTCCTAATCTTCCTCCTAAAAGGGTCCTTTCCAGTATTCTGATTAAGCTCTGCTTGCTTCTTTCTTATCATCTTACAACGGGACCAGGAATTGCAAATGAAACTCACTTTTTAGCAATTCTGACTGCAAAAGTAACTTCTCATAGGGCTAACCTGATATCTCATCAACTTTGAGGAAGGAAGAATCTGAGAAAGGCCCTGTTAGCTCTGAATGAGAAAAGAACTTGAAGATCAAATATATAATCTCTTGAACCATCCTTCATAAGTGATGATGAGCATCCTCAGACTTGAGAAAGATTTATATGCTAATGATCCCTAATCAATTTTGCTTAATGTTGTTGCAAAGATCTGGATCCATGTAAACAAAACTTAGTATAAACTTGAAAAAGGAAGGGGCCTAATATTGCATTATACATAAAGATTGGTGGATGCCATTAGTTATAGTGATGGAATTATAACACACTTGCAAACATGTTGACTATTTTGATTGACAGGGAGTATTCCTTAAAAGTCCAATATAAGACCCAGAATTGCAAATAGAATGTTACAATCTCGGAGGAGGAATAGATGTGGTATTTAAATATTACTGTGAATGTATTCTGGGGCGCGGTGGCTCAGCGGGTTAAACCACTGAGCCGTTAGACTGCCGACCATAAGGTCGGCAGTTCGAAACCGCGTGACGAGGTGAGCTCTCGTCACTTGCCCTAGCTCTCTGCCAACCCAGCGATTCGAAAGCTATTTAGCAAGTAGATTAATGGGTACCACTCACGTGGGACAATTTGCGGACGTCCAGCGGAGGGTCGTCCTCAATTCCAAGAAAGACCTCGGAAGAGCGGCGATGTCGGCGGAGGACGACGGATCCGGAGACACCAGCTTCCTGGACGTCAGCAGCCGGCGCGGAGCAAGGCATTCTGGGACTTGCAGTCCAATGCCTGCAGCAGAAGAGCCGGTTCCCTTCCTCTCTCCCTGTCGCGCGGGAATAAATTGTAATAATTGATGTTGTATAATTGTATAATTGGATTGGAGATATATAATACTGTAAGCCGCCTAGAGTCCTCCAGTAGGGAGGGGATAGGCGGGGTATAAATAAGACAAATAATAATAATAATAGTAATATATGCCAGTGCACTGCATATGTGTGTGTATATTTCCGTTCAATCGTGTCCGATTTTCTGAGATTGCCTGGACAAGTCCCTGCAGTTTTCTTGGCAAAATTTTCAGACGTGGTTTGCCATTGCCTCCTTCCTAGGGCTGAGAGTGACTGGCCCAAGATGACCCAGCTGGCTTCATGCCTAAGGCGGGACTAGAACTCACGGTCTCCCGGTTCCTAGCCCAGTGCCTTAACCACTACACCAAACTGGCTCTCACATACTTCCTACTTAAAAGAATGCATGGAATGGAATGGGATGGAATGGAATGGAATGGAATAGTTTGAGCATACTTGGGTTAATGTGGCTTTTGGTCCCATTTGTGGCATATTGGCACAAAAGTGTCAAACCTGTTACTGTCCTTACTGTTAGGGCATGCTGCATGTGGCATGGCTGCAATGTAGTCTCTAACTTAAAGTGTTATATAAATGCCTTCAATTGACCAAAGCTAGGATGGGTAGCAGAGGTCAGTATCTATGGACCTATATTGTGACAATCATGGAAAACAAAATATTGCAACTTGGAATGTAATAGGAGTAATTGGTAGTTTAAGTTAAAATTGAAAAGAAATGAAAAGGATGCATTCAGTGTGTTTCTGAAACTAAAGTGGAAGGACATATTATATGTACGTGATGGACTGATCTTGTAGAGTGAAGTATATGTCACTTCTCTGCATGTATTTAAGATGCAGGTTTGATTATGAATAAAATGATTAAAATGTATGCCAGAAATTATGAGTTAATGTCATCTAAACTGTAGATGCATATGAAAATATCCTACATGGCATGGGACCAGGTTACCTTAGGGACCGCCTCATCCCCAGAGCATCGACCCGCCCCACCCGGTTATGCAGAGAGGGTTTGCTACGGACCCCGTCTATAAAAGAATTTCATCTGGCGGGGTCCAGGAGGCGGGCCTTCTCTGCAGTGGCACCCGCCCTCTGGAACATTCTGCCCCTGGAGGTGAGGCTAGCCCCCACACTCCTGACCTTCTGAAAGCAAGTGAAGACCTGGCTCTGCCACCTTGCTTGGGATGGGAAGAGTAATAGCTCTTCTTGGGGATGGCTTGCGCCGTAGAGTTCTCGCAAACATTACATAACAGCCTCTTGGATTTTATATATTTAATATTTAATTTATGATTGATATTATATAATGTATTTTATATGCTTTTAATCACTAACTTGATTGTAAACTGCCCAGAGTCCCCTGGTGGGGGGAGATGGGCGGTGATATAAGTTGGAAAAATAAATAAATAAATAAATAAAATAGGAAACTAGTTGGTAATAGTTGAATGTTATGTCTAGTGAATGGTGATAATGGAAGAACCAGGAGAAAAAGTACAACATAAAGGCAATCCATGGGAAGAAATTATTCTGTTATGTGAAATGAATTGATGGGTGGGAACAAGGTGAGAGTCCAGAAAAAGTGTTTGGGCCATTTGGAGCCCCAAGAATTAATGAGAATGTTGATGTGAGTGTCTATAAAAAATTCTGTAGTGAAAGAAACTACAGTGAAAGTAGAATAACTGCAGGAAGAGGAAGAATGAGTCCTGTATGAAAAAGTATTAGAAGACTTATGATCCAACAGAATGAATGGAAAATTGGTAAATAGAACAGAGTTGAAATGAACTATGTTTATGTTATATAATATATCTATCAAGAAAAAGAAGTATGTAAGAGGTCTGTATGGGAATGAGAGTGATATGTCAAGGAGTGGTACTGAAATTGATACTATAAATTCTGGTGTCTGAGAAAATTTAAACAGAAGGAAGTCATGAATGCTGTGAGATATTTTTTAAAAAGTAAGATTACAGATGTAGACATTGTAACTGAAGAAATGTTAAAATCTGGAATCCTATGCTTATGGCAGAGCTTTCCAAACTGTGTGTCGGGACACGTTAGTGTGTCGGCTGCAGTGTTGGTGTGTTTCAGCTGCTGCTGCCTCTAAGCCCTGCCAGGATTCTGCGCAGGTCCTAGTGCCTGCTTTGTGCCTGGCTGCCTCCAAACCTGCCCTGCCAGGATTCCGCGCAGGTCCTAGTGCCTGCTTTGTGCCTGGCTGCCTCCAAACCTGCCCTGCCAGGATTCCGCGCAGGTCCTAGTGCCTGCTTTGTGCCTGGCTGCCTCCAAACCTGCCCTGCCAGGATTCCGCGCAGGTCCTAGTGCCTGCTTTGTGCCTGGCTGCCTCCAAACCTGCCCTGCCAGGATTCCGCGCAGGTCCTAGTGCCTGCTTTGTGCCTGGCTGCCTCCAAACCTGCCCTGCCAGGATTCCGCGCAGGTCCTAGTGCCTGCTTTGTGCCTGGCTGCCTCCAAACCTGCCCTGCCAGGATTCCGCGCAGGTCCTAGTGCCTGCTTTGTGCCTGGCTGCCTCCAAACCTGCCCTGCCAGGATTCCGTGCAGGTCCTAGTGCCTGCTTTGTGCCTGGCTGCCTCCAAACCTGCCCTGCCAGGATTCCGCGCAGGTCCTAGTGCCTGCTTTGTGCCTGGCTGCCTCCAAACCTGCCCTGCCAGGATTCCGCGCAGGTCCTAGTGCCTGCTTTGTGCCTGGCTGCCTCCAAACCTGCCCTGCCAGGATTCCGCGCAGGTCCTAGTGCCTGCTTTGTGCCTGGCTGCCTCCAAACCTGCCCTGCCAGGATTCCGCGCAGGTCCTAGTGCCTGCTTTGTGCCTGGCTGCCTCCAAACCTGCCCTGCCAGGATTCCGCGCAGGTCCTAGTGCCTGCTTTGTGCCTGGCTGCCTCCAAACCTGCCCTGCCAGGATTCCGCGCAGGTCCTAGTGCCTGCTTTGTGCCTGGCTGCCTCCAAACCTGCCCTGCCAGGATTCCGTGCAGGTCCTAGTGCCTGCTTTGTGCCTGGCTGCCTCGAAACCTGCCCTGCCAGGATTCCGCGCAGGTCCTAGTGCCTGCTTTGTGCCTGGCTGCCTCCAAACCTGCCCTGCCAGGATTCCGCGCAGGTCCTAGTGCCTGCTTTGTGCCTTGCTGCCTCCAAACTTGCCCTGCCAGGATTCCGCGCAGGTCCTAGTGCCTGCTTTGTGCATGGCTGCCTCCAAACTTGCCCTGCCAGGATTCCGCGCAGGTCCTAGTGCCTGCTTTGTGCCTGGCTGCCTCCAAACCTGCCCTGCCAGGATTCTGCGCAGGTCCTAGTGCCTGCTTTGTGCCTGGCGGCCTCCAAACCTGCCCTGCCAGGATTCTGCGCAGGTCCTAGTGCCTGCCTTGTGCCTTGCTGCCTCCAAACCTGCCCTGCCAGGATTCCGCGCAGGTCCTAGTGCCTGCCTTGTGCCTGGCTGCCTCCAAACCTGCTGTGATTCCGCGCAGGTCCTAGTGCTTGCCTTGTGCCCTGCTGTAAGAGTGTGTCGCGAAATGATGCCCTGCTGTAATTGTGTGTCGTGAAATGATGCATGTCTAAAAAGTGTGTCACCAACATGAAAAGTTTGGAAAGCTCTGGCTTATGGCATAGCTGTGTGACATTTAACATGTGTGTGAAAACTCCATTTATCTAACAATTGGAAGAATGCTGTTATTGATCCCATGTACAAAGGGAAGGTAGAAAGAGTAAATACAAAAACTACAGTGGTTAGTTTGTTAAAAATATGTGGGAAGGTGTTTGGGAGAATTCTGATCAAAAAGGTACCAAGGGACAATTAACAAAATGTGAGAAATGCAGTGTGGTTTTATGCCAGGCACGGTATGCACAGAAAACATGTTTGGCCTCCAGCAGGTCACTGAGAATCAGTAATGTTTATTTTATGTTTGGTGATTTGCAGAAAGTGTATAATAGAGTGAATTGATTGAATTTTGGTATGTTTTGTGCTAACGTGGAATTGAAAGTTGGGTGCTGCCATAAGCATAGTATATTAAAGCATGCATGAGAATAAAGGGAATGCTTAATGAATAGTTAACTTGAACAGAAGATAAGATAAAGATGTGAGATGTTCCCTTCATTGCTTTCATGTATAAATGTGTAAGTATTGTTTGTGGCAAAGTTAGAGGTGTGCTGGTTTGGGATGTAAATGTGTATGCAGATGATGCTGTGTTGTTGTGAAACTACAGCAAATGTTAGATTATATGATGCGATGAGTATGGATTGGAAAATTAATGTATCAAAATCCAAGGTAATTGTACTTAACGAGGAAATAGAGTGAACAACAACATGTTATACATAAATAGGGAAAAACTAAAGCAAGTAGATGCATCTGTGTTCCTTGGTAGAATATTTATTAAAGATAGGGAAGTGGATTGAGTAATGGTGGTAGCAAGGTAATGGATAGTTTATGGTCTATTGCAAGGAATGAATGTTTGTTAAAATAAGTAAAAATGGCAGTGCATAAATGCATTCTTCTGCCTGTACTGTTGTGTGGAAGTGGGAGTTGAGTATGTCAGGAGATACATAAAAGTTAAGTTGAATGCAGTGGTAATAGGGCCCTTAGGCAGTGTATGTTGTAAGGCAAAGAGAAATAGAGCCAAGAATGAATGGATGCAGAATGAATGTGAGTGCACACAAGAGTGACCGGTTCAGAAAAAAGTATACTGAATGTGGGTTTGTTCATATAGAGAGGATCAAAGAAGGATCAGACTGCAAAACAAATATATGAAAGAAAAAGGAAGGAGTGGGAAGGAAGGAGGAGACTGAAAAAGTTGTGGATGGATGGATGGAGTTGATGAGATCCTGAAAAAGAGAGCAGTGAGAAGCTTAAAGAATAGAAGGAAATGTTTGAAGTGGTCTATAGATGTGGTGAAAGCAAGGCTCCTTTGCAAGGGTAAGAAAGTATGGAGAGGTATAGTGAACATTATTGATGTAAATTAGTTTTAGCTCTGCTTCCTTTTTTTTTTTTAATCTAATGCCTTGTTTCCTAGGTTTTATTCCTTTTCCACACTTTTCATAGTGTTGCATACCCCACAAGGAATAGCATGATGGATATCCATGTATGTAGGAAAAGATACTTTTGAATGACCAGTGTGAATCTGCTGAGTGGATTGGGAAGGGTTCTTGCCTCTAGTGGCATTGAAGCTTCCAGCTTTGAGACGTTGATCCTAGTGCTGGCTTTTGCAAGATGCTTGAGTAGCCATCTGCTTTATTGAGGCAAGTGCGGTGGTGCCAAGACAGCTTGTTCTGTGATTCTGTGTACTGTTGGCTTGCCTTTTGGGAGATGCAAAATCTTCTGTGTCCTGCACCTATGAATTGTTTTTATAGCAGATGTTACAATGTGGCACTAATCCAGATCTTGACCGTATGGCAAATGGATTCATTACTTGTTAAAATTCTGAGACACAATGGAGAAGCTACATTCAAGGGCTGCCCCGATGATTAAATAATTGAATAACCTTCCAGTGAAGTTAATTCTATTATTTTAATGCAAGCTTTGTGCAAGTAGAGGAGGGAAGGCAGTACATAAGCGACTTTAGGGGAAATTTGAAGACCTTATTCAGCCGATCAGTGAAAGCTTACACAGATTGTTCTATTCCGTGCATTATAGCCTCTTGATTCAAACATAACAGTTTGGAATTCAATCTACAGGAAATAAATGAGGATGACTCATAAGGGGAAGCTATACTGCTGCATAACCATTTTAAAAAGCATACACCTCCTTTATCTTTTGAAATGTGTAATGTGTGCCCTTCAAAAATCCAAGAGGAAGACAGGTTCCATGGTTGATTGTATTCTATATATTCTTTTTAAGGATAGATGAGAATTGTCATAATATAATAGGAAACATTCTGAAGTATCTTTGTGAGTTTCCCTTCAATTTATCAAACTCCCATGGCATCAATAGTATCAGATAGGGAATAAACACAGAAAATCCACTGAGCTCAGTACTAACTGAAACTTCCTGTAGAAGACATCCAAAAAACAATGCACTGACCCCAACTCAAAGGCCCTTGCTTGATGCTGAAGGAGGCAGGGTTGGGTATGCAGAACTTACTGGAACAGATCTGAAGCTTTTTGAAGGAAGAGCATTGATGCTTTGGTTTTGGTGAAGGCTCCTGAGAATACCATGGGCAGCCAAGAAAACAAACAAATGGATCATCAAACAAATCAACCCAGAGTGATCACTCGAGGCACAAATGTCCAGGCTCAAATTATCTTACTTCAGACACATTATGTGAAGACCGAACTCTCTAGAGAAGGCTCTAGGAGTCGACAACGACTTGATGGCACACAATTAATCAATTTAAAGTGAAATACCAGCGCTTGGAATTATGTATAGAAGTAGGCCAGTAAATGAGCGCCAAAGAATTGATGCTTTCGAACTGTGGTGCTGGAGAAGACTCTTGAGAGTCCCTTGGACTGCAAGGAGGTCAAACCAGTCAATCCTAAAGGAAATCAACCCAGACTGCTCATTGGAAGGACAGATACTGAAGCTGAAGCTCAAATACTTTGGCCACCTAATGCGAAGAGAGGACTCACTGGAAAAGACCCTGATGCTGGGAAAGACTGAAGGCAAAAGGAGAAGGGGACGGCAGAGGATGAGATGGTTAGATAGCATCACCGATGTAACAAACATGAATTTGAGTAAACTCCGGGAGACAGTGGAGGACAGGAAGGCCTGGCGTGCTATGGTCCATGGGGTCACAAAGAGTCGGACACGACTTAACAACTGAACAACAAAAGGCCAGTAAAACAGTGCAGTTGCTTAGGAATAAGAGGAGTCATATGTGGAGTCATTCTACATTTTCAGTCTAGCAGTTGTTTCCTCAGCATAGAAGACTTCAAATGCTACTCCAAATACAATACATTGCAGTAGAAAAATCTTGAATTTACTAGGGCATTAAAACTATTCCTAGGTTATTTCTGTCTGGGGAGGATTATATCATGTCATATATCATATATGCCCTAGAATGACCCCTTATATATTGACGGACTAAAATAATATTTTGTTGCCATCTGAATTCTATTTTTAGCTGTAGCCATTTCAATGTATTAGTTAGAGTTTATACTGAATTTTAGTTTTCATTTTTATTGTAAACCACCCAGAGTCCCTCCTTGGTGGGGAGATGGGCGGTGATAGAAATTTAAATAATAAATAAATAAATAAATATATCATATGTCATATATCATATATATCATATAACATATATATCACAGGTAGTCCTCGCTTAATGACCCTAATTGGGACCAGCCACTGCGCCGCTAAGCAAAGCTAAGTGGGAAATTGTGTGACTGTGACTATGCTTTCCAGCAGGAAAGGGACAAGACTAGTCAGTTTCACACCTTTGGCTTTTGTTTGCCTCCTAACCACTCCCCCACCCTTTGGAATGCTCTAGTGCAGAGCTTTCCAAACTTTTCATGTTGGTGACACACTTTTTAGACATGCATCATTTCGTGACACACTCTTACAGCAGGGCACAATGCAGGCACTAGGACCTGTGTGGAATCACAGCTGGTTTGGAGGCAGCCAGGCACAAGGCAGGCACTAGGACCTGCGTGGAATCACAGCTGGTTTGGAGGCAGCCAGGCACAAGGCAGGCACTAGGACCTGCGTGGAATCCTGGCAGGGCTTGGAGGCAGCAGCAGCTGTGACACACCCAGACACTGCAGCCGACACACTAACGTGTCCCGACACACAGTTTAGAAAGCTCTGCTCTAGTGCCTGGTTACTGTCTTGTACACATTGTGTCAGGCAAAGGAGAGATTGCCTATAGAAATCACTTGCTTTTTTCCCTCCCCCCCCCCCCCCGTGCGCAGAGCAGAGAGATTGGAGAGAGAGAGATTTCAAGAGAGTACTGTAAGCTGTTTGCGTAGCATGCCTGCAGCTCCCAGCCCTGGGCTGCCAGCATGATCGCATTGCTTTTGATGTGTAGAAGAGCAAACAGCTTTCTTTCTTGCAATTGATTTCTCTCCAGTCAGTCTGCTCTGTGGGAGGGGGGACAAAAAACCACAGGTCAGGCACAGGACAACGCATGACTGTAATGGCAATCATGTGACTCAGGGATGCTGTAAAGGTAGTAAATAAAGTTATTTTTCCAGTACCTTTGTAACTTGAGTGGTTGCTGAAGGAATGGTTGGTAAGCGAGGACTACCTGTATATTATATTATATTCAATCATATTCAGAACTGTCCAATGTATTTTTTTAGAATTTTAGCTAAAGCCATTCAAAAGAAAAAGGCTGAGTAAAAACGCTTTTTCAGTGTAACAATCTGTTTTTATTCTAAACAAATTAACGTTTTGGCTTTTCTAACCACCATACTTTTGATTTCAGCAATATAACAATAGCATATTGGGAGTAAAGCAGGGTAGTATCTTCTTAATGTTTTAAATACCTATTGTTGTAAAAACTACCTTGTTTTTATATATGCCTATTGTCTGAGATGTTAAATGGATATCAAAATGTGTTCTATTATATTCCAGAATTCAGGGGATACCAATCCAGCTTCTGCCCTCTTTGTGTATGCCTTCTTCAAAAGCACTTCACAGCACTCATATTTCTGAAAAAATTGTAGGATAACTGAAAGAAGCTGGTGCCTACTGTATTTTTTCTGTTTCAGCTGGCCCTCTTATTTTTTCACAAGCATATTCAGCATTGCCAAAACACTTTCTCTCTCTGTCTCTTTTTTCTTTCTTTGTTTGGTCTTTCCTTAAATATTTTCCTTGTGAAAATGTTCACTGTATTGATTAAATAACCCACTTTGCTGTCACAAAGCCAAATCTGGTTCTGTAGTACTAATATCAACCCATTCACTGCATCCTTAATTGGGCAGGCTTGTGTCCACAAGCAATTATTCCTGGTTTTGAAAACTGAAACCGATGAACGTCCAATTATGGCTATAGAAGAATGTATTCAACTGAATTAGGCCATGAGGGAGAGGGTACTGTGCCCACTGCGTTTCATGATCCATTATCCTGCCCACACAATTGCAGTAACAATGGCTGAGTGATAAATCTAATTTTCCTAACTACAGAATATGATGTAGAATGCATGGAAATGCATTGTCATTGCAACAGAAGAGAAGTCTTGAGGGAAGCCAACTGTTCTATGTAAAAAATAAGTAAGTTTACTTTTCTGAAGCAGAAAAGGAAGCGAGAAAAGCTCATAAGAACAGGTAATTTCACAGAATCACTGCCTGTAAGCAATCCATCTGTTATTTGTTGAACCAATCATTTGTTCACCTGTCCCACTTGGCAAATGAGATTTAGTCAGCCAAATTTCACCTTGATCTTTAACTCCAGGAAGTGCCATGCTTGGGTCTAATCATATCAGTAAGGCTTCCTCGGAATTGGTAGTCAAAAATGAAAATCTCATTTGATCAAGTGCTCTACAGATCTCAGGACTACAACTCTGAGAATCCCTAACCAGAAAACACAAAGCAAATACAGGTAGTCCTCACTTAATTACCACAATTGGGAGTGGCAACTTTATTGATAAGCGGCACGTTAAGTGAAACATCATGTGACTACACCAGACTTAAGAAGTCTGGAGTCGTTAAGCGAATCACCCGCGGTTGTTAAGCGAGATGTCATGTGACCACGGCTTGGAATTTTACTGCTCGCTTCTCCATTGACTTTGTTTGTCAGAAGATTGCTGTGAAGCTCACAAATGGCAATCACATGACTTCAGGACACGGCAGTGGTCGTAAATGCACCCCAGTTGCGAAGCACTGGAATGGTGATCATGTAACTGCGGGGATGCTATGACAGTGGTAAGTTTGAGGACTGGTCGTAAAGTTACTTCGTCAGCACCATCAAAACTTTGAATGGTCGCTAAACAAGACAGATGTTAACTAAGGATTGCCTGTAATTCTAGCATCGGTAATCCAACGATATCTGAAGAACACCAGATTGGTGGGTTGGTTAGTTGGTTTATTTAATTTGTATCCTGCTGCAATCTAATGACTTTTGATGGCTTATGGCAGAGGTTTTCAACCTTTTTCATCTCATGGCACACATCTCATAGGCAGGACTTTGGGTCACAAAACTGGAAGTCCCATGATGTCACAGGTTGCATGAGGAGAAATTAAGGCAGATCGCCCCGGTGACATCACAGAAAGCAGGGTTCTGGCTGATGCGGCACACTTGCAGACATTTCACGGCACACCAATATGACGCAGCACAGTGGTTGAAAACTGCTGGCTTATGGAGTATACAATATATTAACAGTAAAATATCCATGGTACATTCTAAAATCAATACATCATAAAACTGCAGTAAAAATAAAGGTGGCACAATGCTTTAAATCAGGAGAGATAAGTTCAATTTTCAATAATTTCCTGAAAGCCATCAAGGAGTCTGATCTACATATGTTGAAAAGTTCGAACTAAATGAAGATACATTCATTGCTGAGGGGAGAGAGAGAGAAAACTGATTAATCTGGATCATGTAAACGTCTTCAAAAGAGCTGGGAATATATTTTTATCATATCCCTCTAACCCAGGAAGGCCTAGCATTCTCAGCCCAACTCACCTCACAGGGTGGTGGTTGTGGGGAAAATAGGAGGAGGTAAAGGAGTATTTGGAATGTTCGCTGCCTTGAGTTATTTATAAAAAAATAAAATAAAGGCGGGAAATTAATTAATTAATTAATTAATTAATTAATTAAATAAGGATACTTCCAGATGGACAGCTCTCAGAACTATCAGCTCCAAAGACATTGTGTAGCTATTCAACTACCCCACTTTAATAATTTTTTACCTGTGGTAAAAAACAGGATAAATGGAAAGAAATTGTGAGAATGATACAAATAACAGACACCCTGGTTGGGACCCCATTAAATTCTGTAAATCAGGGAGAGGGAGAAAGAACAATGAGAATATCCCAAAGAACAATCTGGTCTTTCAGGGTCATGGTGAACTTGGTTATTGACCCTTTGCATCTTATCAACACTCCTAAATATTTAAGAAAAGGCACATAACACATGTATGTTACTATGGTATTGTGTTCCAATAGAAGAGAATATCTGTAGCTCAGGGTTGAACTGTGGAGTCCTTGGTGCTCTCTGAGCTTGATTGTTTGCTTGCAGACGTTTCATTACCCAACTAGGTAACATCATGAGTGCTATCCCACTCAAGCTCAGAGAGCACTGATGATGTTACCTAGTCGGGTAATGAAACGTCTGCAAGCAAACAACCAAGCTCAGAGAGCACCAAGGTCTCAATTGTGTTAATTACAACTTTATAATTTAATGCGCTCTCCCTCTCTCTCTCTCTCTCTCTCTCTCTCTCCCTCCCTCCCTCCCTCCCTCACATTACCATACTGTATGTTCATACCACAATGACAACAGTAATAGCTCTTAAGATATAAATTAAAGCATGACCAATACACAATGAATTTAATGCAGTGAACATGAAATAGATTAATCAAATCTGGCCATGAGTAAAAATAGAAAAACTGTTTTTCCTCCAAATGAAATTTAAAACACTGCTGGAAAAGGAAGGGCTTGATAATTTACTGAAAAGTATCAGTGTCAGACTTCCTCTCTTAGGTTTCCTTTGGGAAGGCAATTCCAAAGTTATTGGTGCCACCACAAAGAAGGGCCTATCTTAAAGTATTAAGCACGTGGCACCTCAATAAAATGTGAATGGAGTATAGTATACGGGAACCTTGGCTAGGAAAGGTGTCTTCATTTTTATGTTATGATAGCCTGCATCAGTAAGGCTTTGAGGATAGTTTAGATATTGAGCAAATCCAGGAAAAGCGTCAAGCAATGCAGTAAATAGGCATATTTGAAATAGGCATAAGTGAAATAAACTGTATTTGTGCCCCATAGTGTACATTAGCATCATGTTTTTTTCTTTTTAACCCAGAAATCAATGCACCAATTTCAACTTTGGTTAAATAACGTACATTAAGATAAATATTTGTTTATTGTGAAGAGCTTTGGCAAGCAAAGACGCTTGTTTAACGAAGTTGGTTAGTGTTGCCTAGCTCCATGGAAGTTTGTCAAATTAAGAAGCAACTATTTAATCCTCAGTTAAAAGATTCTACCCATTAATTGAAGAAAATAGTTTTAGAATGTAGCATGACATGACAATCCTGTCTGGGGTTAATGTGCTATCTCTAATCATTGACATTTGAAGTAATAAGGAACTTATTAAATGCTGAGCCTGAGTCAGGGAAAGGAAATTGCATTCTAGAAATCTCATTAATACTGACAGTGTCGCCAAAGAAGCATCCGTCAGGAAAAGGCAGATGAGATTCAAAGGGAACCAGCAGAATTGAGGTGAATGTTCAGTATATATTGCAGGCCGAAACCATTCTAATTTGTGGAAGACTAAATCATTGAGCCTTCAGAATTTTTTCATTTTCATATTTTCATTCCATATAAACAACACGTATGGAGCAAGTATGTTTCAGTTGTCTTAATTTATTATTTAGGAGCAGTGCTTTTGGAGTAAAGTGCAAGAAACATACATGCCGCTAACTAACATATGTATTTAGAAGACAGCATGATGCAAAGCAAAATGTCAGTCTCAAGCACAATTTGAATTTCAGTAGACTCAAGAGGCATTCGTAGAAAATAAAATGGTGGATCCTCCACAGTCCAGTGTTTTATTTGCAAGTTTGCTTCTCTACCCAGAATGTGATACCCATCCCACTATTCCTTTTCAGGGTAAGCAATATTATGTAGAGAGTTTAAAAATAGTAAGCCAAAGAAATTAAAGGCGTGAGATAAGAAAAAGTCATCCAATGTTCTAAAGATCAACACACCATAGGAACCTGGAATGTAAGATCGATGAGCTAGGGCAAATTGGATGTGGTTATTGGTGAGATGTCAAGATTAAATAAAGACATTCTGGGTGTCAGTGAACTGAAATGGACTGGAATGGGCCACTTCACATCAGATGACCACCAGATCTACTACTGTGGACAAGAGGACCACAGAAGAAATGGAGTGGCCTTCATAATTAATAATAAAGTGGCTAAAGCAGTGCTTGGATACAATCCAAAAAACAATAAAATGATCTCAATTCAAATTCAGGGTAAGCCATTTAACATCACAGTGATCCAAATATACACCCCAACCACAGATGCTGAAGAAGCAGAAGTAGATCAGTTCTATGAGGATCTGCAGGACCTACTGGATAATACGCCAAAAAGAGATGTTATTTTCATTACAGGAGACTGGAATGCTAAGGTGGGTAGTCAAACGACACCTGGAATTACAGGCAAGCATGGTCTGGGAGAACAAAATGAAGCAGGACATAGGCTGATGGAATTTTGCCAAGACAATTCACTGTGCACTCTCTTCCAGCAACCTAAAGGACGACTTTATACATGGACTTCACCAGATGGTTGACACCGAAATCAAATTGACTACCTCCTTTATAGCCAAAGGTGGCGGACATCTATACAGTCAGTAAAAACAAGACCTGGAGCTGACGGTAGTTCAGATCACGAACTTCTTATTGCACAATTTAGAATCAGACTAAAAAGAATACGGAAGACCCACAGATCAGTTAGATATGAGCTCACTAATATTCCTAATGAATGAGGCTGAATGGGCCTTAAGAAGCATTGCTAATAACAAGGCAGCAGGAGATGACGGTATCCCAGCTGAACTGTTTAAAATCTTGCAAGATGATGCTGTCAAGGTGATGCATGCTATATGCCAGCAAATTTGGAAAACACAAGAATGGCCATGAGATTGGAAAAAATCAACTTATATCCCCATACCAAAAAAGGGAAACACTAAAGAATGTTCAAACTATCGAACAGTGGCACTTATTTCACATGCCAGTAAGGCATAGCTTTCCAAACTCTGTGTCGCAACACACAGTTTAGTGCAGAGCTTTCCAAACTGTGTGTCGCGACACAAAAGTGTGTCGCCACACACAGCGTTGTGTGTAGCCACACCACTCGGAAGCGGTGGCGCGTGCGTGCACGGCGGCAGCGGCGCGGGATCAGTGCTTCCGCGTTTTAGTGGAGGCTGTCGCCGCTGCTGCTGCCGCCATGCACGCGTGCACCGCCGCACGCCCCCCAGCGCCGCCGCCGTGCGTGCGCGTGCCACTGCAGCTCCCCACGCTGCTGCCGTGCACGCGCGCCGCTGCCGCTGGTGTGTCGCCAGCGACGGCACTTTGGAAAGCCCTGGTTTAGTGTGTTGCAACATAACCCGGAAGCGGTGGCAGGGGTGTGCACAGTGGCGGTGTGGGGGCGCACGCAGCGGCGGTGTGCATGGCGGCGACGGCAGCAACGCACCATCAGCGCTTCCACATTTTAGTGGAAAACACGCTACCACCACCATGCTCCCCCCGCGCCGCTGCTGTGCACGCCCCCACCGCCATGCGCACCCCCACTGCCACTGTTGGTGTGTCGCCAACGGCGACAGTTTGGAAAGCACTGCAGTAAGGTAATGCTCAAGATCCTGCAAGGTAGACTTCAGCAATTCATGGAGCGAGAATTGCCAGATGTACAAGCTGGGCTTAGAAAAGGCAGAGGAACTAGAGACCAAATTGCCAATATCCGCTGGATAATGGAGAAAGCCAGGGAGTTACAGAAAAACATCTATTTCTGTTTTATTGACTATTCTAAAGCCTTTGACTGTGTGAATCATAACAAATTGTGGCAAGTTCTTGGTGGCATGGGGACACCAAGTCATCTTGTCTGCCTCCTGAGGAATCTGTATAACGACTAAGTAGTAATGGTAAGAACAGACCACGGAACAACTGACTGGTTTAAGATTGGGAAAGGAGTACGGCAGGGTTGTATACTCTCATCCTACCTATTCAACCTGTACGCACAACACATCATGTGACGTTCTGGGCTTGATGAATCCAAGGCTGGAGTTAAAATTGCTGGAAGAAACATTAACAATCTCAGATATGCAGATGATACCACTTTGATAGCTGAAAGTGAGGAGGAGCTGAGGAGCCTTATGACGAAGGTGAAAGAAGAAAGTGCAAAAGCTGGGTTGCAGTTAAAACTGAAAAAAACCAAGATTATGGCAACCAGCTTGATTGATAACTGGCAAATAGAGGGAGAAAAAGTGGAGGCAGTGACAGACTTTGTATTTCTAGGCACAAAGATTACGTCTCCCCTTCTCTCCCTGCCTCGCCCGCCCGCCGGGCGCGGAAGCGCAGCCGCCTTGACGTCAGGCGCTGGCAGCATCTTCCGCGCGGGGTCCCGGCTGGTGTCTGCGCTCGGGCGCCGGCGGGGAAGGAGGAGCGGGTCCCGCCCGGTGGAGAGGGCGCAGCCTTCCGCTCTCCCACGCCCCAGGTTTTGAGCCGGGCAGAGCGGAGAAGTTGCCCACGGCAGCCGCTCTAGGAGCCGGCCAACCTCCGCCACTGGTTCCCAGCGCTTCCCCTTGGACGGGGAGTTCCCTTCCGCCGCCCCCCTCAGAGAGACGGGCCTGAAGGGGCGCAGAGGCCGGAGAGGGAGCCCCTCCGTCTCCCCTTCTCTCCCTGCCTCGCCCGCCCGCAGGGAAGGAGGCGCGGGTCCCGCCCAGTGGAGAGGGCGCAGCCTTCCGCTCTCCCGCGCCCGTCCTGCCGGCCGGAGGGTGGCAGCTCTTTCTCCGCCACTCCCGGTGGGGCGGCCGGGGCGGGTTCGTGGAGCCACTGGCTGCGCCCCCTCCCTCCATGAGCCCTCTGTGAGCCCCCCACCCCCTTCCACGTGATTGGCTCCCGCCCGCAAAACCCGCCCCCTTCCACGTGATTGGCTCCCGCCCGCAAAACCCGCCCCCTTCCACGCGATTGGCCCCCACCCGCAAAACCCGCCCCCTTCCACGCGATTGGCCCCCGCCCGCAAACCCCGCCCCCTGGCTCTCGAGCATTTCAAAATGTGCACGAGCATGCCAAAATGGCTCCCGGGATAAAAAGTTTGCCGACCCCTGATCTAGGAGAAAAGTAATGGCATTCTTCCAGTCATTATGCACAGATACAGTCTGTACATGTACTTTAAACAAATGGTAGAGCAAATCACACATATATTTTAACTTTTTCCAATTATAGCTTCACCATCTACAGATTTATGATTTCTCAATATTCTCATGGCATTTATTATTTATTTTCCATCATTTTTTCTTGAATATTAACATTTATAGCATGCAGTTCACTTCCACTCTTCAACGTATTTCTGTCATTCCCATACAAATCTCTAAAATACTCCTTTAAATTTCATCCTAAATTATTTCATCACTTTTATTTTTTACTCCTTTCACTCTGGTGGAGGGTCCTTGTTCAGCCCTTTTCCCCTGCTTCCAAAACAATTTTTATTCCCATCAAAATAACTCCTCATTTTCCCTGCCTCTATAAATCTTTTGTTACCCTCTTTGACTGCATTCTCTGCATCTATTTTTTTCTCTTTGCATACATTATACAATATCTTTTTCTCATCCACAGCCTCTTTCACTTTATCATTCAACCAAGCATCCTACTTTCATTAGCAGAACTCCATATGCTTGTGTGGCACTCTGTAATACAATCTTTTTTGTTTTGTTCCATGCAAATTTTACTTCTTTTTTCCTTGCATCAACTTTCCATTCATTCTGTTGGGAGATTAATCTACTTTCTAATATTTTTTAGACAGGACTCGTACTTTCTCTTCCTGCAGCCATCCTACATTCACCAGTTTCTTTCACTTCTTTTTCCTTTCTGCCATATCCATTTTTCCCTAAGATCAAATGTTGTCCTATCAAACAATCATCCCATATTCAGAAACCCCCCCATCTCCCTTTTATCTTCATTAATTCGTTCAGCCTTTCATCATGGACAATCAAACCAATCATGCCTTCAGGTTTATATGCAGTCATCAATATCATTATGTCTGTGAATGGCTCAGTCACATTTTCTTTACTCTCACACCTTGTTCCACCCACACATACATGTTACCTAGCAAAATATTTTTCACTTGGATTGCATTCATTTCTGAAAGTAGCACTACTTTAAAACTCATCTCTGGTTTTTCTATTACTACCCTGAGTTTCCTGCATGTATTCATCAAATCCACTCTATAAAATCAGACCTTTATTCAGATTTATTACATCCTTCCACTTTTTCTTAATTTCAGAAGCACCCTGAACCTCTCTCTTACTTATTTCATTTCTTTTAATTCCTTCATTTAAATTCTTTGCCATTTTCTCCTCATACATTCCATTCTTCTGGGTGCCATGGTTGTCACAAAATGGGCCTACAGATACTGATCTCTGCTGTCAGTCGTAGCTTTGGTTAGTTGAGGGTATTCACGTAACACTATTTCTTAAGATAAAGAAGACATTGGGTTACCAGACTAAGTAGCAGCCATGCCACATGCAGCAATCCTTGCTAACAGTAAAGAGTGACAGTCAGATTTGGCACATTTGGGTCAATATGCCACAAGTGAAACCTAAGGCCAGTTTTAACCCAAGTATTGTCATACTATTCTATGCAAGCTAGGGTCTGCTGCCATCACTTGTTTTGAAAAGGAGAAAAAAGACTGCAGCCATATACCCTTTAACTAGGATTGGTGAATGCTGACTGTAAAACCTGCCATTATCTGAGATTGGAGTAGACGTTTTGCCTGTTTTTGTTTTTAAAGAAAAACACCTAAATATGCACAAGTAAGGTGAGAGCAGTATAGCAGAGATTATTATAAAGCTCTTAGCTTTATTTTATTTTATTTTATTTTATTTTATTTTATTTTATTTTATTTTATTTTATTTTATTTTATTTTATTTTATTTTATTTTATTTTATTTTATTTTATTTTATTATTTATTATTTTATTATTTTATTTTATTTTCTATCCCACCTTTATTATTTTTATAAATAACTCAAGGCAGCGAACATACCTAATACTCCTTCCTCCTCCTCTTTTCCCCACAACAGCAACCCTGTGAGGTGAGTTGGGCTGAGAGAGTGACTGGCCCAAGGTCACCCAGCAGGCTTTCATGCCTAAGGCGGGACTAGAACTCTCACTCTCCTGGTTTGCTATTGGCTCCTTCCTAGGGCTGAGAGAGAGTGACTGGCCCAAGGTCACCCAGCAGGCTTTCATGCCTAAGGCGGGACTAGAACTCTCAGTCTCCTGGTTTGCTATTGGCTCCTTCCTAGGGCTGAGAGGCAGACTGGCCCAAGGTCACCCAGCCAGCTTTCATGCCTAAGGCGGGACTAGAACTCTCTGTCTCTTGGTTTGCCATTGGCTCCTTCCTAGGGCTGAGAGGCAGACTGGCCCAAGGTCACCCAGCCGGCTTTCATGCCTAAGGCGGGACTAGAACTCTCACTCTCCTGGTTTGCTATTGGCTCCTTCCTAGGGCTGAGAGAGAGTGACTGGCCCAAGGTCACCCAGCCGGCTTTCATGCCTAAGGCGGGACTAGAACTCTCAGTCTCCTGGTTTGCTATTGGCTCCTTCCTAGGGCTGAGAGAGAGTGACTGGCCCAAGGTCACCCAGCCGGCTTTCATGCCTAAGGCGGGACTAGAACTCTCAGTCTCCTGGTTTGCTATTGGCTCCTTCCTAGGGCTGAGAGGCAGACTGGCCCAAGGTCACCCAGCCAGCTTTCATGCCTAAGGCGGGACTAGAACTCTCTGTCTCTTGGTTTGCCATTG
Organism: Charina bottae; assembly: GCA_023362775.1. NCBI lineage: Eukaryota > Metazoa > Chordata > Lepidosauria > Squamata > Charinaidae > Charina > Charina bottae. The sequence continues at coordinate 10,113,474 of JALMGJ010000021.1, read as the reverse complement.
GCTCCTTCCTAGGGCTGAGGGAGAGAGTGACTGGCCCAAGGTCACCCAGCTGGCTTTCATGCCTAAGGCGGGACTAGAACTCTCAGTCTCCTGGTTTGCTATTGGCTCCTTCCTAGGGCTGAGAGAGAGGGACTGGCCCAAGGTCACCCAGCCAGCTTTCATGCCTAAGGCGGGACTAGAACTCACAGTCTCCTGGTTTCTAGCCCAGCACCTTAACCACTAGACCAGAGCTTTCCAAACTTTTCATGTTGGTGACACACCAACATAGACGTGCATCATTTTGTGACACAGTAATAACAGGGCTCCCTGCCCTCCGGCCCATGCGATTGGCTCCTGGGTGGAAACCCCGCCCCTGGCCCACGTGATTGGCTTCCGCCTTGGGCAGGACAGGGTTGCCCTGCCCCGCCCCGCAGCTGCCCTGCCTTGCCTTTGCCAAGAAAAGCTGCGGGTCGCAAGGCGAAAAAGCTCCACCGCACAGCTGATCGGCGCAGGTATTTTCCACTCTGGGGCGCCCTCCCCCCACCGTCACTTTTTGCGGTGATCCGAGGCTTTTTCACCTCGCGACTGCAGCTTTTCTTGGCAGAGCGCCACTGTCACGAGGCGAAAAAGCCTCGGATCATGCAAAAAGTGACGGTGGGGGGGCGCCCCAGGGTGGAAAATATCTGCGCCGATTAGCTGTGCGGCGGGGAGTAGGCGCGCCTCTGCCTCCTGGCCGCACAGCTGATCGGCGCGGATATTTTCCACCCCGGGGGGCCCCCCCGTCACTTTTTGCGGTGATCCGAGGCTTTTTCGTGAGCCGGTGGCAGCGCTTCCGGGTTGCTGCCACCGCAGCGCTTTCTGGTTTTTGTGAGCTGTGGCGGCAGCGGCAGCATCCTGGAACCCGGAAGCGGAGGTGCGCCATCAGCACTTCCGGGTTCTTGCATGGCACACTTGGGGCCCCCAGGCGACACAGTATTGTGTCGCGACACACAGTTTGGAAAGCCCTGCACTAGACCAAACTGGCTCTGTAATTTTAAAAAGCAGTGACTGTGGGCTCCCAGCAAGGCAGGAGTAACATAAAAGGAATGTGGATTAAATGTGGAGATTGGGGGAGGCAGGAAAACTTTTGCATAAAAATAATAACTCAGCATGTGACTTGGTAGTAGAAATGGATTGCAGTAGAAAATAAAGAAAATGAAAATAATTAAGAATTGAATGCAGATATTACCAAGATTGGGTAAATCTATTATTAATAGATTTCAATCTTTCAATTCCCCCCGTTGACTCTTCAGTAATCCATTTCACTGATGAGTCACTTATCTCTTTCAATTCTACTTGATAAGGCAATTCAGCTCTGGCTCTTTTAGGTAAGCAGGTTTTACATACAGAAATACATACAGGCGTACACTGAAGGGTAATACAGGTTATTACAATTAAAACGATTTTAACAACAATGGCACTGACCAAGGTTCTTAACCAGGTCCAAATACTGAAGTAGTCTGGAGAAGTGTTGGTCCTTAGCTTGCATTTTCCAGTCCACATCTTGGCTAGAAGGGTGAAAAAGATTAAGTCCATGCCTCAAAGTCCCATTGAAGTGATGCTTCGGATGATTCCAGCAACCAGCATGATCTCCCATAGATGTCAAAGGGTTCAGTCCATGGCTTCTTGCAGCTGTGGGGTCTCATAGGCGCAGAATGGACCTTTTCCTTGGCTCTCAGGTGCAAAGGTACAGCATTCTGTCCTGTTTATTATTTATTTATTTATTTATTATTTAAATTTATCCCCGCCCATCTCCCGGAATACGGGACTCTGGGCGGTTTACAAGATAACATAGTTAAAAACTATACATAAAAACTACAAACTGTATAAAATAATTATAAATTATTAATCCAGATGTATGAGATATTCGATTAAAGAAGGACAGGGAACTCAAGGGATTAGCCATCTCCATGATGAACTATCCCTTCCTCCATCCCATGCCAGGCGGCAGAACCAGGTCTTCAACTCTTTCCTAAAGGTCGGGAGGGAGGAGATCTGTCTTAACTCTGGGGGTAAGCTGTTCCATAACGTGGGCGCAGTCACAGAGAAGGCCCGCCTCCTAGACCCCATCCGATGACATTCTCTAATTCAGAGCTTTCCAAACTGTGTGTCGCGACACATTTCTGTGTCGCGGCAAGGGCCCAGGTGTATCGCAGGGGAACCCGGAAGAGGAGGCCATGCACCACGTAGAGCCCCGCCCATCCCTTGCCGTGCCGACAGGTCCCTGCTTTGAACCCAGCTCTTCAGCTCTCGCCGCAGAAGCCAGGTAAGTTAGCAGCCCGGTAGGGCTGCAACGGGGGGGGAGGGTGCAGGGACGCGACTAGGCTTCCGCGCTGGGGGGGGTGGGGGTGCAGGGACCGTGAAGTGCGGCGGCCAGAGACATGGCTTTTCCCTCCCGAGAAGTGCCATCGGCCTGAAAGCTGAGAAAGGGACGGGGAGGCGGCTCCGCTGCCCGCCTCGCATGGCCTCCGCGCCGTCCGCGTCTCCGGCTCCCCCTTCCCCTTGGTGGCGGCCCCAGCCAAGCAGAGGCAGGACTGGGCAAGCGGACAGGCGCCGTTCTCCGCCTCCGTGGCCTAGCCTGGCTCGCCAGTTCATCCCGTTGCCTACGAGCAGAAGATGGCAGCGGTCAGATGCGCGGCCCGTGACCCGCGAGAGCTGAGCTGGGGCCGAGCCGAGGGAGCCTGCCATAGGCTCCGGCCCAACGAGAGGGCTCCCAGTGCTCCGGGGAGACCCAGCGCGGGCGGCGGGCACGGGGCAGAAGCAGAAGGAGAGTAGCCGCCGGCAGGAGCGCGGCACGAGCACCTCGCCGGCGCCTGCCCGGCTTCCAGTGCGCTTCATCGGAGAAGGCAAGATGCCGCGCGGGCGGGCAGGCAGGCAGGGGGTCGCCTGCAGCGGGCTGATCTGACCATCCTTCCCGGAGCTGCTGGGGCCGGATGGAGCGGTGGGGGACTCGGCATCACTCCTTCCAGCAGGCACTCCAAGCCCAGCTGTTCAGCCATTGATCAAGGATAGATCAGGCCCAGGGGCAGGGCTGGCTGAGGGGCTCGGGGGGAAGATGGGTCCCTGTTGCCTGAGACATCCTCACGCATCCTCCCCCCCTCCCCCCACAATATGGCAGCAATAACAGGCAGGGCCCTAAAGAGAAGGAAAGCCCCAAGAAAGAGCGGGGATCCTGCACTTTCCACTCTCCAGAAGCGCGTCCCGCACTTGGATCCATTTCTGCCAGAGCCTTTGCGGCAGGTGGTGGTCGCTGTGGTTGTTATTGCTGCCATATTGCGGGGGGAGGGGGGGAGGATGCGTGAGGATGTCTCAGGCAACAGGGACCCGTCTTCCCTCTTCCCCCCTGAGCCCCTCGGCCAGCCCTGCCCCCGGGCCTGATCGATCCTTGATTGATGGCTGAACAGCTGGGCTTGGAGCGCCTGCTGGAAGGAGCGATGCCGAGTCCCCCACCGCTCCATCCGGCCCCAGCAGCTCCGGGAAGGATGGTCAGATGAGCCCACTGCAGGCGACCCCCTGCCTGCCCGCCCGCCTGCCTCTCAGCCGCCCACCCGCCAGCGTGGTGTCTTACCTTCTCCGACGAAGTGCGGTGGAAGCCGGGCAGGCACCGGCGAGGCGCTCCTTGTGCCGTGCTCCCGCCGGTGGCTCCTCTCCTTCTGCTTCTGCCCCGTCCCCGCCGCCCGTGCTGGGTCTCCCCGGAGCGCCGGGAGCCCTCTCGTTGGGCCGGAGCTGCCGGCAGGCTCCCTCGGCTCGGCCCCTGCTCAGCTCTCACGAGCCGCGTGTCAGACCGCCACCATCTTCCGCTTGTAGGTGATGGGAGGAAGTGGCGAGCCAGGCCACGGAGGCGGAGAGCGCCGCCTGTCCGCCCGCCCAGTCCCGCCTCTGCCTAGCTGGGGCCACCGCCAAGGGGAAGGGGGAGCCGGAGACCCAGATGGCGCGGGGGCCATGCAAGGCGGGCAGCGGAGCCGCCTCCCCGTCCCTTTCTCAGCTTTCAGGCCGATGGCACTTCTCGGGAGGGAAAAGCCATGTCTCTGGCCGCCGCACTTCACGGTCCCTGCACCCCCACCCACCCCAGCGCGGAAGCCTAGTCGCGTCCCTGCACCCTCCCCCCCAGTTGCAGCCCTACCGAGCTGCTAACTTACCTGGCTTCTGTGGCGAGAGCTGAAGAGCTGGGTTCAGAGCAGGGACCTGTTGGCGCGGCAAGGGATGGGCAGGGCTCCACGTGGTGCATGGCCTCCTCTTCCGGGTTCCCCTGTGACACACCTGGGCCCTTGCCGTGACACAGAAATGTGTCCCGACACACAGTTTGGAAAGCTCATACAATACAATACATACAATACAAGACTGGGGGGCCGGGGGGCGGGATTTGGAGCCGGCAGCCAATTACGTGGGGTGGGGTTTGGAGCCGGGAGCCAATCACGTGTGCTGGGGGCAGGGTTTGGAGCCGGGAGCCAATCACATGGGCCGGGGGGCGGGGTTCTGAGCCGGCAGCCAATCACATGGGCCGGGGGCGGGGTTTGGAGCCGGCAGCCAATCACGTGGGCCGGGGGAGGGGATTGGAGCCGGCAGCCAATCACGTGGGCCAGGGGGCGGGGACTCCTCATTAGTGTGTCACGAAATTATGCATGGCTAAAAGGTGTGTCACCAACATGAAAAGTTTGGAAAGCCCTGCTCTAATTGATGGGGTACGTAGCAGGGCCTCTCTGGATGACCGGGTGGGGCGGGTCGATAACATGGGGATAAGACGGTCCCTCAGGTATTCTGGTCCCATGCCATGCAGGGCTTTAAAGGTGATAACCAACACCTTGAATTGTACCCGGAAGCAAACTGGCACCCAATGCAGCTCGCGGAGCAACGGTGTTACATGTGCAGATCTTGAAGCACCCAATACTGCTCGCGCGGCCGCATTCTGCACCAGCTGAAGCTTCCGGATAGTCTTCAAGGGTAGCCCCATGTAGAGCGCATTGCAATAATCTACATGGGAGATGACGAGAGCATGAGTGACTGTATGGAGGGCATCGCGTTCCAGGAATGGGTGTAATTGGCGCACCAACCGAAGTTGCGCAAAAGCCCTCCTAGCCACGACTGCCACCTGCTCTTTGAGCAGGAGTCGTGAGTCTAGAAGAACCCCCAGATTACGCACCGGTTCTGAACGGGGAAGTGCTACCCCATCGAGAACCAAAGATGATAATTTCCCAGAAGACGCTGAGCCATCAATCCACAGCCACTCGGTCTTACCAGGGTTCAACTGAAGCCTGTTGTTCCCCATCCAGGCCCTCACTAACATTTTTTTGTGTAGGGAGCCAATTGCTTTGGAGCTGTATCACATGCTACCTGTTCTAAAAATACTGGGCACATAGTTATGATGGCAATACTGTAGGCCAAGCTCCTCATACAAATTCCGTGCCATTCTATGGGAGGCCATCTGACTTAGAGCCCTGGCCCAGCAGTCAGATGCATTTATTGTCTACAGGAGGGTGCTACCACATGCCTGTGTTAAGGCACCAGGTGGGGCAAAAAGGGGAACCCACACACTTCCTTTCCTCCCAGCTTCCAGTGTATGTTCCTTCTTGGGCTCGTGTGCTAACCCAGTGAATGGGCAGCAAGCACTTGCCCAGTCTAACACCCTGGCTGGGGAAACAGTAATATTAACATTGAGAGACTCCTTGGTTTGTGTTGCAATTGTTTAACTGAGGCAGCTTGAAAACCTGGGATACTGATTTCAGAGGAAAATGGGAGCTCTTGCCTTCTATGGGAGAGGAAGAAGGAAACCAAATGTAGCAGAGAGAGACAGACAGACAGACAAACCTAATCTTACTTATAATTCAGCCTAATGCTTCTTTCTTTGATTCTTACCAGCCTTTGGGTGGTAATGTGCAGAAAAGGGGACATCAGCTTTCCTATGCACCTGAAGCATTTTGGTAGAGTTTTGCAGAGCTCTTTCTCACTTTGACTCTTAGACTGGAGGTAGCTGCAAGGCTGGTCTGGTGTCAAGTTAGTCATGGAGTGCTTCTTTTGGTCTGCCCATCAGGATCTTGGGGTATGATTGCTTGTCCTGGAACAAAATATAAACTTCCATTCCCCCCCTTTTTGTTTGCTCCTTATAGCCACGTTTGTGGGGAAAGGGGCAAACTGTAGATCAGAGGGATGGCAAAGGAGGGAAAGGAGTAAAGCTTCTGTCTAGGAGGCTTCTGCTAGAGGCTTTCTTAGCAGATGACCCTGAGGAGATGCGAAAGGTCAGAGTCCATAAATGTGCAAGAGAAGAGAAAGTTAAGGGAAAGCATGGGGGTCCTATAAAAAGCAATGAGTGACTCAGAAATAAGATAAAGAAACCTTTGAATAGCTTAACTATGGTCCAGAAGCTGCAGTAGAGGATAGTTGTTTTGGGAACTATTTGTTAACTATTTGTCCTTAATTAAGATTTTCTGTGGCATCCACAGTTCATACATTCTGCTAAACATGTACACATTCCATAGGAAGGGGGGTTTAATACAGTTCAATCCTTCAATTCCCCCCGTTGACTCTTCAGTGATCCATGTCACTGACGAGTCACTTATCTCTTTCAATTCTACTTGATAAGGCAATTCAGCTCTGGCTCTTTTAGGTAAACATTTATCTAAGTAAAAATTATCAGAGTGACCCAGGAATTTAAACAAAAGGGGGGTAATCAGCTGGTGGCGAATGTCCCTATAAAACTGACAATACAGGAGAACATGGGCCGTGGTCTCTATAGCACCTGTATCACAGGGGCAAAGACAGGTTTCATATGGGGTTTTCTTGTATTTCCCCTCCAAAACAGCTGTAGGGAGGACATTCAGTCAGGCTACTGATAGGGCTCTCCTAAATTTGGGAACTGTGATATAATATAAATATGGAGCTGGTTTGGACAGTAAGATTTGATTATTGACAAATATATTACGAGTAAAAGCAATTTCTGTTTGGCCTTCTATATCTAAGATCCTTTGCCTTAGTAGTGATTTAGCTTGGTCTGCCTCTAAGGCTAAGATGGCATCACTGGAGAAACCATAGAGGCTCAGTCTCTTTTGGATAGCTGTTTCCCAGGAAGATTTAAAATTATCTACCAATATTAGGTGGGTCAGTCCACTAGGGTTGTGATGCAATTTTAACCAGTAGGTAAAGATATTTATCTGGTGGTTAGATTCAAGTTTACTAACTAACTAAATCCTGCTTCCCATTGAAGTACAGCATTTGGAACACAGAGGGTAACCTGGAAGATATTTCTTAGAAATTTTGTTTGGATTCTTTCTAGGGCAGTCATGTTGTTATATGGTCCCATATAGCAGTTGTGCTCGAGCTTTAGCTGCAAACAACTTGATTGCAGCAGGAATAAACTGTGCTCCTCTGGTAAAGTAATACGTTTGGATAGCTGATCCAGATCTCTGTGCGTTACAAGTTACATGGTCCAGGTGGGCATTTCTGCTTCCTGTAGCTTGAAAAACTATCCCGAGACATCTAAATATCTTAACCTGCTCAATGGGCTGCTCACCTAAGTTCCAGTTTCTCTGTTTTGGACGTTTGGAGAAAGCATCTTTTGGTTTGGTTGTAATTTATTATTAATTCCTCCTCAGTACAGTCATGCATAAGTGAACTCAAGGCTCTTTTGAGGCCAATAGAAGTTAATGACAGAATTACTGCATCATCGGCATAGAGTAATAAATTGACATGTCTTTGGGCTAATTTAGGGGGATGAAAGGTGGAGTTACTTAAATGAGGGACCAATGAGTTTATATAATAGTTGAAAAAATAGTTGAATAAAACTGGAGCCAATACACATCCCTGTCTGACTCCCCTCCTTACAGGTATTTCCTTTGTGACATGTCCTTGGTTACTGCACCTAACTTTCAATCTTGTATTCTCGTGTATTTTAATGAGCAGCAGGAGTAGACGTTTGTCAATTGTGGAATTTTTCAGTTTATGCCACAGTTTGGTTCTAGATACTGTGTCAAAAGCTGCTGTTGTTCAGTCGTTTAGTCGTGTCCGACTCTTCGTGACCTCATGGACCATAGTACGCCAGGCCTTCCTGTCCTCCACTGTCTCTCGGAGTTTACTCAAATTCATGTTCATTACATCGGTGATGCTATCTAACCATCTCATCCTCTGCCATCCCCTTCTCCTTTTGCCCTCAGTCTTTCCCAGCATCAGGGTCTTTTCCAGTGAGTCCTCTCTTCGCATTAGGTGGCCAAAGTATTTGAGCTTCAGCTTCAGCATCTGTCCTTCCAATGAGCAGTCAGGGTTGATTTCCTTTAGGATTGACTGATTCGACCTCCTTGCAGTCCAAGGGACTCTCAAGAGTCTCCTCCAGCACCACAGCTCGAAAGCATCAATTATTCGGCGCTCAGCCTTCCTTATGGTCCAACTCTCACAGCCATACATTACTACTGGAAAAACCATAGCTTTAACTATACGGACCTTTGTCGGCAAGGTGATGTCTCTGCTTTTTAATATGCTGTCTAGGTTCGCCATAGCTTTCCTCCCAAGGAGCAAGCGTCTTTTAATTTCATGGCTGCAGTCACTGTCTGCGGTGATCTTGGAGCCCAAGAAAATAAAATCTGTCACTGCTTCCATTTCTTCCCCTTCTATTTGCCAGGAAGTGATGGGACCAGATGCCATGATCTGGGTTTTTTTAATGTTGAGTTTCAAGCCAGCTTTTGCACTCTCCTCTTTCACCCTCATCAAGAGGCTCTTTAGTTCCTCTTCACTTTCTGCCATTAGGGTGGTATCGTCTGCATATCTGAGGTTGTTGATATTTTTCCCGGCAATCTTAACTCCGGCTTGTGATTCATCCAGCCCGGCATTTCTCATGATGTACTCTGCATATAAGTTAAATAAGCAAATAAGCAGGGTGATAATATACAGCCTTGTCGTACTCCTTTCCCAATTTTGAACCAGTCGGTTGTTCCATGTCCGGTTCTAACTGTTGCTTCTTGACCCACATACAGGTTTCTCAGGAGACAGGTAAGGTGGTCTGGTACTCCCATCTCTTTAAGAATTTGCCACAGTTTGTTGTGATCCACACAATCAAAGGCTTTAGCGTAGTCAATGAAGCAGAAGTAGATGTTTTTCTGGAACTCTCTTGCTTTTTCCATGATCCAGTGAATGTTGGCAATTTGATCTCTAGTTCCTCTGCCTCTTCGAAACCCAGCTTGCACTTCTGGTAGTTCTCGGTTCACATGCTGCTGAAGCCTAGCTTGTAGGATTTTGAGCATAACCTTGCTGGCATGTGAAATGAGCGCAATTGTACGGTAGTTTGAACATTCTTTGGCATTGCCTTTCTTTGGAATTGGAACGTAAACTGACCTTTTCCAATCCTGTGGCCACTGTTGAGTTTTCCAAATTTGTTGGCATATTGAGTGCAGGACTTTAACAGCATCATCTTTTAGGATTTTAAATAGCTCAGCTGGGATACTGTCTTCTCCGCTAGCTTTGTTGTTAGTAATGCTTCCTAAGGCCCACTTGACTTCACTCTCTAGGATGTCCGGCTCAAGGTCAGTGACCACACCATCATATTTATCAGGGATATTAAGATCTTTCTTGTATAGTTCTTCTGTGTATTCTTGCCACCTCTTCTTAATCTCTTCTGCTTCTGTTAGGTCCCTGCCTTTTTTGTCCTTTATCATGCCCATCTTTGCACAAAACGTTCCCTTGATATCTCCAATTTTCTTGAAGAGATCTCTAGTCTTCCCCATTCTATTGTTTTCCTCGATTTCTTTGCATTGTTCATTTAAGAAGGCCTTCTTATCTCTCCTTGCTATTCTCTGGAATTCTGCATTCAGTTGTTTATATCTTTCCCTTTCTCCCTTGCCTTTTGCTTCCCTTCTTTCCTCAGCTATTTGTAAAGCCTCATCAGTCAGCCACTTTGCTTTCTTGCATTTCTTTTTCTTTGGGATGGTTTTAGTTGCTGCCTCCTGTACAATGTTACGAACCTCCATCCATAGTTCTTCAGGCACTCTGTCTACCAGATCTAATCCTTTAAATATATTCCTCACCTCCACTGTATATTCATAAGGGATATGATTTAGGTCATACCTGATTGGTCTAGTGGTTTTCTCTACGTTCTTCAATTTAAGCCTAAATTTTGCGATAAGAAGCTCATGATCTGAGCCACAGTCAGCTCCAGGTCTTGTTTTTGCTGATTGTTTAGAGCTTCTCCATCTTTGGCAGCAAAGTATATAATCAATCTGATTTCGGTATTGACCATCTGGTGATGTCCATGTGTAGAGTCGTCTCTTGTGTTGTTGGAAAAGAGTGTTTGCTATGACCAGCGTGTTCTCTTGACAAAACTCTATTAGCCTTTGCCCTGCTTCATTTTGTACTCCGAGGCCGAACTTGCCCGTTATTCCGGTTATTTTTTGACTTCCTACCTTAGCATTCCAGTCCCCTATGATGAAAAGGACATCTTTTTTTGGTGTTAGTTCTAGAAGGTGTTGTAGATCTTCATAGAACCGGTCAACTTCAGCTTCTTTGGCATCAGTGGTTGGGGCATAGACTTGGATCACTGTGATGTTGAATGGTTAGCCTTGGATTCGAACTGAAAGCATTCTGTCGTTTTTGAGGTTGTACCCCAGTACTGCCTTTCCCACTCTTTTATTGACTATGAGAGCTACTCCATTTCTTCTAAGGGATTCTTGCCCACAGTAGTATATATAATGGTCTCCTGAATTAAATTCGCCCATTCCTGTCCATTTTAGTTCGCTGATTCCCAAGATGTCGATGTTCAATCTTGTCATCTCATGTTTGACCACATCCAGCTTACCTTGATTCATAGATCTTACATTCCAGGTTCCTATGCAATATTGTTCTTTACAGCATCGGACTTTCCTTCCACTTCCAGACACATCCACAACTGAGCGTCCTTTCGGCTTTGGCCCAGCCGTTTCACACTTTCTGGAGCTACTCGGAATTGCCCTCCGCTCTTCCCCAGTAGCATTTTGGACACCTTCCGACCTGAGGGGCTCATCTTCCGGCGTCATATCTTTTAGCCTTTTGATACTGTCCATGGGTTTTCTTGGCAAGGATACTGGAGTGGTTTGCCATTCCCTCCTCCAGTGGACCACGTTTTGTCAGAACTCTCCATCATGACCTGTTCTTCTTGACCTGACTTCATTGAGTTACGCAAGCCCCTTCGCCACGACAAGGCAGTGATCCATGAAGGGGGTCAAAAGCTGACCTAAGGTCAATAGATGCTGCATAAAGCGATTGTCCTGATTTATGGTTGTACTTTTCTACTAAATGTTGCAGCACCAAAGCATGGTCTAACGTTGATCATCCTACTCTAAATCCAGCCTGTTCACCCATCAGAATATCTTCAGATTCAAGCCAATCATTTAGTTTCTCCTGGAGATGTTTAGCATACATTTTGCTGATCAGACTTAACAAACTAATTGGGCGGTAGTTATCTGGGTCGTCTCTCTTGCCCTTCTTATATATTGGTATTATAATAGCCAAGCCCCAATCCTTTGGTATCATGGCTGAATGGTCTATTGCAAGGGTCGGAAATGGCGGCTCGCGAGCCAGATGCGGCTCTTTGGCCCCTTGAGTGTGGCTCTTCCGCAGCTGAACTCACCCCCGCCCCTTCCACGCGATTGGCTCCCGCCCCCAAACTCTGATGGCCGGCGCTGGAGGAGGGCGATTGATTCTTCCTCCTCCCGCCCTCAGGAGCCTTCCAACTTTCGCCAGAGTCGGGCAGCGCTTCTTCGAGGTCGGCGGGTGGGGAAGTTGGTTGGTTGCCGCCGCCGCCTCTTCCTACGCCCACGTTGCAACGGCCGCCGCCCCCCCGAAGCGCTTGCCAGGCAGGCAGGAGAGCGTCGCCATGCTGGGCGCGCTGCGAGAGGAGACAGCGCAGCTGCTGGGCGACTCGTCGGATGGCCGACGAGCTGGAGAGCCGCAAGCGCCTCTTCTTCCGCAACGCCTGCAGCGCGGCGGCCTTACCGGAGCCGGGCGAGGCGGCTGCCTTGCTGGGCTGGGTGGTGACGCAGATGGAAGCTGAGGGCGGCCTCAATTGGGGCCGGGTGGTGGCGCTGGTCGTGTTCGCCGGGTTTTTTTTATTTTCGAAAAGGAACGCGAACACCTCAGGGAAGCATTTGGATCGACACGTGTTTTAAATTGTTTCCCCCCCCCCGAGAAATCCCGGTGGTGTCCTCGCGGGCCAATCACGTGGAAGGCGCGCGGGCGGAGCTGCCTGCCTGGCACTCGGGTGCTCCGGCTGGGGTGCAGCGGGACGGGAGCATCGCCGGCGGCCCGCGAGGACCAGCCAGGGAAGGCACGCAGGCGGAGCTGCCTCCCTGGCACTCGGGCGCTCCGGCTGGGGTGCAGCAGGATGGGAGCTCCGCCTGCGCGCCTTCCCTGGCCGGTCCTCGCGGGCCGCCGGCGATGCTCCCGTCCCGCTGCACCCCAGCCGGAGCGCCCGAGTGCCAGGCAGGCAGCTCCACCTGCGCAGTCGTGGCAGCGGACATGGCGGCGGTGGGCACTGCAGCGGGCATGGCGGCAGCAGGCCCTAAGTGTGCGCGATTGGCCCCCGCCCACAAACCCCGCCCCCTTCCACGCGATTGGCCCCCGCCCGCAAACCCCGCCCCCTTCCACGCGATTGGCCCCCGCCCGCAAACCCCGCCCCCTTCCACGAGATTGGCCCCCACCCGCAAACCCCACCCCCTGGCTCTTGAGCATGTCAAAATGCCCTGGAGCATGTCAAAATGGCTCCTGGCATAAAAAGTTTGCCGACCCCTGGTCTATTGCAATGAAAAGTGAGGGATCCACCATTCCAAATTATTTTTTATTACTTCATACGTAATAAAGTCTGAACCGGGGGCTTTCCCTGGGTTGAACTGTTTAATTATATTTCTGATCTCTGCGCACGAGACGGGGGGCCAGTGGGGGAGGGAGGTCGCATCCAACTCCAACTCTGCCAAGGAATTCTCTGCTTGACCATATAGGGTAACAAAATGGTGTTCCCATATGTTGACTGGTATATGTGGCAAAGAGCTGTAAATATAGTTAAAGGAAGAAGAGGCTACCAGCCTCCAAAAGATAGCAGGGTTTTTCGCACTGGCAGCCACTATCAAGCGTTGCCAGGATACTCTCATAGCATTCTGGTTTTGTTTTGTTTTTGACAGATTAACTGCTTATACTGTTTTTTCAACGTCATTGATGGCTTACACATTTGAGGATTGCATTGGAGGCTTTTTGGGCTCTTACAGACAAATTGCTCAATTGATTATTCCAGCAAATGGAAATGGATGCCTAGATGCTTGAAGTCCTTAACCTGGTCAATTGGTCCTTTATTAATTTTCCATCTAACTGGGGACTCCCAAATGATACTTCTTCAACAAATGCCATAATGATCATGCCTAACAATGAAGATAAGCAACTCACAACCAGATTAATCCAGGCACAAGTTATGCTCATGTTCTACTCGTATAACCTGAGTATCACCAGCACAGCATCACATGGACCTCCACCAAAACTGGCAGGGCAATCTACTGTATATAAACAGGGAGCAAACCCCACACTCACTAGCACTGATGATGTTACCTAGTCGGGTAATGAAATGTCTGAAAGCAAACAACCAAGCTCAGAGAGCATCAAGGACTCCATATTTTAGATTATGCTTGTGGTGCATCACAATGTGTATTTTGTTTTTTGTGGTAATACAACATGAAGATTGTTGGGGGGAAAACCTCTTTTCTTGCCATAATTGTATGTGATTTCTTGTATGCAGTTGTTTCTCCTCTTGTAGCAAATAAAGCAATGTGAACATGACCATATAAGCATTCCAAAGGGTTGCTTGGAGAGAGAAATTTGTGGATTGATTCTCCTTTATTCAAGATGGTTGAGGGAACAAAGTTGACTCATTCCCTTTCCAGTATGCAGTATTAGAAGCAATCATCCTGATCTTGTTTATATGGTACGGCCATGGGTCAATACTAACTGAAAAGAAGCTGAGATTTGACTTCTTGGCTCCCCTTTCCCTGTATGTATTCACTTCTCTCCAATATATCAGAGAAACTATTATATATATATATATAAAACGATAGATGGATGGATGGATGGATGGATGGATGGATGGATGGATGGATGATAGATTTCTATTACCGCCCATCTCCCCCCAGAGGGGAACTCTGGGCAGCTTACAGTAAAATAAAGTATATGTATAGCGTAGTGGTTAGAGCGCCGCCTTTGGAGCAGGAGACGGGGGTTCAAATCCCGGCTGTACCTAACTTACCAGTAGGGGTCCTTGGGCAAAGAACCCCTAACACTTCACCTGCCTACCTCAAATATGAGAGTGACACAAACTAAGAGAGTCATGCCGGCTCAGACGTCGCCCGGATTACCAAGGTCCGCGTCAGATGTTGGGGAAGCAGGACAACCTGACGATAAGTGGGCTACTGGAACAAACCATACATGGAGGCCAAAGTGGTCCCAGTGGTGGTAGGGGCACTTGGGGCTGTGACCCCCCAAGCTGGGAGAGGGGCTCCAACAGATCCCAGGAGCAACATCAGAGCCCTCTGTCCAGAAGAGTGCAGTGCTAGGAACAGCTAAGATACTGAGCAGAACCCTCAAACTCCCAGGCCTCTGGTAGAGGACCCGAGGTTGAGGAAGACACATACCACCCATAGGGGTGAGAAGGAATCTCCCATCTGGACTTTGGAGGGTCTAGCCCATACACTGTCAGCTACTTGGCTGTGCCGTTCAGTGTATGCTGTTCCTGCCTGCATCTTACACCCTGCCACTATGTGTTGGACTGTCTCTGAGGCCTCTCTGCACAGTCTGCACCTTGAGTCCTGTCTAGTGTGGTAGACCCCTGCCTCTATGGATCAGGTGCTCAGTGCCTGTTCTTGTGCTGCTATGATCAGTGCCTCAGTGCTGTCTTTTAGTCCAGCCCTTTCCAGCCACTGGTAGGATTTCCCAAGGTCAGCCACCTCAGCTATCTATATATATTGCGCATACATACACATACACATACACATACACATACACATACAATCTTGAACAGGTATAAATATATCGGATTAATTAGGTTATGAACAGGCTATTTTTTCATGGATTTTGCTGCTGCAGTTTGTCAGCTGGGTTTGCTAGCCATTCCGCCATGGCTCTTCTGCTGATTTTTCCAGGCTATGTTGTTTTAGTGAGTGATCCTCCTTGTCCTATGTGGACTGAAAGGTGTATGCCCACCTGGTTCAATCCCTTTTTAGGCCAGCAAATAAATATACACACACTTGTTAAGATGATACCTCTTGATTCTGACATGAGCAGCTGCACCTGCAGTATGAAGCCAAGTGGAAGCCTGATTGGATGGGTAAGCTTTTTCCTAGCTTGGTATTGCAATATATTTATTTTGGGCTTCAACTACTGTTGCTGGCTGGGGGATTATGGGAGTTAAAGTGTGGAGTCCAAGCATGATCCTGATAAGTAACAGAGAGAAGGAACTTTTCTGTGCTTTTTGGTGTTTTGACTGCAAAAGGAAGAAGAACAAGCAGAAGCTTTGCTGTCTGAACTGATTTTGAAAGGGCTGTGAAGCTGAAGGACAGCACAAGTTCCATGCACAACTAAACCACCACTTTCCCCATGGTAATTGAATAAACTACAGTTGGCTGGATTCACATAATAGAATAGGCCTAAACTCTGTCTTTTTTTTAATCTGTTCAATTGTGTCCGATTCTCAGAGACTGCCTGGACAAGTCCCTGCAGTTTTCTTGGCAAGGTTTTTCAGAAGTGGTTTGCCATTGCCTGCTTCCTAGGGCTGAGAGAGAGAGTGACTGGCCCAAGGTCACCCAGCTGGCTTTGTGCCTAAGGCAGGACTAGAACTCACAGTCTCCCAGTTTCTAGCCTGACATCTTAAATATTACACCAAACTGGCTCTCAAGCTCTGTCTATAGACCACAGTAATTAGGTTACTACAATACTCTTAACCAAAATCAAATTAAAACCACATTTCAGCTTAACCTGTGTTGCAAACCAGACCAAACTGGCTTGGTCCTGCCATTTTATTACCTTACTCAGAAAGATTTTTTTAAAAAAAGAACCAGAGTAGATTCCCATTTCCACCTGTTCATTCTCTTCTGCTAAAAGGGGCCAGCATCAGCCCAATATTTTGCTAGAGCAATATAGTGTAGTCTTCAGAATGACAGTGAGGATCCAGGTTCAATCCCTGTTTAGGAATGAAGACCCCTAGGAAACAAATCTCTATATTTCATGCTGATGATCCCATAAGGTGGTCACAAGGCTAAAACAGTGTGGGGAGAGCGGAAAAAGGTGCAACAACTTAAGTCTCAGAAAATGGCAGAATATTAATGTAATAAATACAAAGCTGCACTTCTCTTCCACCCATGGTTGAAGTGAAGACTTAGACCAGTGTTTCTCAACCTTGGCAGGTTGGGGAATTCTGGGAGTTGAAGTCCACCCATCTTAAAGTTCCCAAGGTTGAGAAACACTGACTTAGACACATCCTTCATTTGCTTCTTTTTGCTCAACATTTTCTCCCTATTCTAGGCAATAATATATTTGGGTACTTCATACTGCTGTTCCCCACATTATATTAAAACATTATTAACTATGGTAGATTTACATGTCTGATTATTTTCCTTAACATTTGACAAAACAGGCAATCCTTTGTGTTCTAAAGGAGCTCTGCAGAGATTTGAGTCAGCCATTGCCACAAATGAATCTCCGCAAAGATTAATTGTCTTCCTCTGCTTTTGATGGATGTAGAGGAGGTAATTTTGGCGCAGTTATAAAAGTTGCTTAATCTCTCTCCCTCTCTGTTCTTCCAAGTGTTGGATGAGTCACCTGCCTCTATTAAAAGTGATTCACATTTGTTTTAAAAACGCCTGGATAATATCCAGTTTACTAGAAAATCCCACACCAGCCGGCATGATGCACTCTCACAGCCTTCCAAAAATAGCTGCTGACAAGAAGGCCAGGCGCTGATATTTCCCTAACGCCCCCGGCTTTGCTGCTGGCGTGTCAAAAGTGCCGGAAGGAGATGGTGCTGCATCCCAGGGTTTTTTATTAAAACAAAAACAAAAAACAATCTTTTTCTTACAAAAGTTCCACTGTGTCAAAGGGTTGCTAATGCTATTGACTGATTGCATGATCATCGCCAAGTAACTTTTTTGTTGCGTGCTCTCAGCCTTCTCCCTACAAAACTTTTTTTCTTCTCTCTCCTCCTAATTACAACCATAGCAACTTAGGAACAAGCCCTGTCAATCATTTGAAAACTGGAAAAAAGAGAGGTGCCATTCTGTTTTTTGAAAAGTGTGGGATGCCTTGTCCTTTCAGAGTCTCAGACGTGTAAAAGATACATAACTGTATCATGTACAGCAGTTACAGAGTTGCTACGTGCTATTCTGCTGTGACAAAAGCCCAGTTACGAACTTTAAAATTAGCTTATTGTGGTACAGTTTTTCATGGGTGATGTCCTGTTTCATTCCATGCGCGAAGAAGCATGGAACCCTAATAGAATTATATATTTATGGAGTTGAGGAACTGTGGTGAGAAATTAAAATCACTGACAAAACGAAGAACGTACTGGCTGAGTTCCTCTAAACCAGAATGTGGTTTATTTGATGTTGGCTTACAGTGTTGTGTGAATCCATCTATTCTGTGGTTTTGGATTTGGCATGTTGTGCTGATCCAGGAAATTGAAGTTTATTCATAAAACAGAAAGCCCAGGAACTGATATCTGGGACAGTGCAGTCAGGTTTTATAGCTTGGCTCAGATTTGTCCCCTAATATTTTGATGCCTGCAGCTGTAATGTCTAAATAATTCTCTTCCTCTCGGTGTTGCTGTCTCACACACTATGTAGCACAGCATAACTAGACAAATCTGCCTCCCTTCCATTTTGCTTTCTTAAAGGATGCCCCAAACTGGTTGAAGACATGGGAATTTCATAGTCTTCATAATAAGATTATCTTCTGTTCCAGTTTTGCAAATTCTTTGTGGATTTGCAAGACATTGGATGGCTCACTGTATGGACATTGTATATGTATTTTATTCTTCCCTCTTCTCAGATAAGCTTGACTAAAAATATTGTGGCAGGTGGAGGTAAACGTTGTGGCATCAGCCTCATTATTATCAGTCTTTAAAGAATAAGTTTATTTTCTCCAAGGTTGAGAAACTGAGGTGGTTTGAACTATTGGTGTTCAAATATTTGTTGAACATCTCACTATATTTTGGGCTTTAGCTGGTTTTTTAAATATTAGTTTATTGTTGTGTAACATGTGTTTTTATTAAACGTAGGAAGCCATCTTGCTTGCTTTGCCTTTCTAATTAATTGTAATAATAATAACAATTCAATTTATATGCCACCCAACTTCCAACAACTCTGGGCGGTTACAGATAAAAAAATTAAAAACAAGAAAAAATGTACTGTAACAATAGGCAAAAATGAAGAGTGAAGATGGGAAGAATGATGCTTACCGTCTTGTATTAAACAGGTAGGATAGTGCAGAGCAAAATCTGGCATCCATTTTTATTAGTCTCCACTAATAAACAGGGATATACAGGTTTAAAATAAAATCAATACAAATAACAAAAAAACTTAAAAGCACATATTCTCTAATTTATGTTCCAGTGGTGGCTCAGCGGATAAGACGCCAGGCTTGTTGATCGGAGGATCGCAAGTTCGGAGGTTCGAGACCCTAGCCCCGTGTGACCGAGTGAGCTTCCGCACTCGCCCCAGCTCTTGCCAACCTAGCAATTTGAAAGCATGCAAATGCAAGTAGATTAATAGGTACCACTTCGGTGGGTAGGTAACAGTGTTCCGCGTGGGTCATGCTGGCCACATGACCGTGGAAGCGTCTTCGGACAACGCTGGCTCTTCAGCTAACAAACGGAGATGAGCACCGGCCCCTAGAGTCGGACACGACTGCACAAATGTGCGGGGGAATCCTTTACCTTTACCTTAGCTCCATTTAGTAAGTTGGAATACAATTTTCTTTTCTTCAAAAAAGAGGAGGATGAGAAGAAAGAATCTGCCTAAAACCAAGGTGGGGAACATGGTGCTTCCTGATGTTGGTAACTGCAAGCCCTAGTATCTTTTACTCTTGAGCCTTGGCAATCAGCTGTCACAAGTGTCCTGGGATCATCACATTTTTCAAAGTACAGTCCCTCAGCAGTATCCTTCCCTGAGGGAAAATAAGAAGTAAAAAGGTGCAGTCTCCTTCAGGTTGAGCTCTGTTCCTGATGACTTCATGGACACATGTAGCTTTATGTCAATAATATGGAAGTAGTGTCTTTTGCTTTATTTCTGGGTCTGTACCACAGCCAAGGATTCACCAGCAGTTTCCCATCCAGATCTCATTCTTGCGTATCTTTCTTGATCAACCAAAGTCAAGTTATTGCCATCCTGGGCCCAAACAGCCAAAATAATTTGCTTATTCCTCCCATGCCTTTTTTCTCCTACCCATAGAAGACGTCTTCTGGACATGTTCCTTGATGCCAGTTTTCCTGTTCTGGAAGAGTAAATTTTGTGAAGCCAATTAAGGGCAAAGATGATGGTTGATGGCAAATTAACAACCTTAGCTAATTATCTTCCACTTAGTTTAGAACTGAGGGTTTTTTTCCCCCATTCAGGACTTTAGGAATTTATTATTTGCTTGAGCAATGGTCAGGAGCAGAGCAGAGAGATTTAAGCCTTACTAAATTCAGTTGGATTCACATCAGAACACACATGTATCTACTGTGCAAATAGCAATTTATTCAAATCATTCAAAAATGGTTTTGCATTAGCCAGAAAAAAGGTGTTGATAGGAAGAACCTGCTGCTATATTACTTTTCTTGTTTAGTTCTCTGTAAGAAGGCTGAAATCTTAGACTTGCTTACCTGAAAATAGTTAGGTTAGGTTCTATGAAGTTGGGTTCCTGGCTGCATGGACAAATGCTTGCCATCTTGACCAGTCAGGTAGCTCTTTGAAGGGCATTCCAAAACAAAATTCTTTTTTGATCCTATTTATTTACCTTATCAATTATCTTCTCTGCTTCTACTTCCCTCAACCTTGGCAAGCATAATCATCTTTTCTACTCCATCCTCTACTGACATCACCATGCCCCACCATGTTCACATCACCATGCTGATATTTGATTGCTGATTGGTGCCTTGTGGGAGCAATTGGTCTTCATTTGGTCCAAGACTGATCAACTGGTGGTTCTTGCAATCAATAATACTCTTAGTAACTGTCTCCAAATGCATAAATCAAAGATTTCTGTCATCTCTCTTTCTTTGAATCCAGTTTTCATAGCCATGAATTATGATTGGAGAGATCATTTGCTTAAAACTATTTTGAACTTTCTTGTCATGATTTTTTAAAATTCTTCTTTTTATTCTTATCCTTGATCTAAGTTTGCCATTGCCTTCCTCCTTAGGCTTGATCTACTCTTTCCTTATCCAACACATTGTCCTTTTGTATCTCTTCTTGAGCCTAAGAAGACAAAACCATCTACCATCTTCACATCTTTGCCAGCCATTTTTATTTCATTAGGAATGCCACTTGTCTTTACCTATGTCTTCTTGATCTTTAACAATATAGATAATCTTTTGTAATAGGTTCTTCTCATTCTTTTCTTTTAGCTGACAAAGTGGATTTGTCTGAATATCTCAGATTGGTGTCTTTTTGACTCCAATTTTTATTTCCTCTGTCATCTTTTCCAACTGTGCCATTCTTGCAGTATATTTCCTATACAGTGGGGCAAAAAAGTATTTAGTCAGCCACCAATTGTGCAAGTTCTCCCACTTAAAAAGATGAGAGAGGCCTGTAATTGACATCATAGGTAGACCTCAACTATGAGAGACAAAATGAGAAAACAAATCCAGACAATCACATTGTCTGATTCGGAAAGAATTTATTTGCAAATTATGGTGGAAAATAAGTATTTGGTCAATATCAAAAGTTCATCTCTATACTTTGTTATATATCCTTTGTTGGCAATGACAGAGCTCAAACGTTTTCTGTAAGTCTTCACAAAGTTGGCACACACTGTTGCTGGTATGTTGGCCCATTCCTCCATGCAGATCTCCTCTAGAGCAGTGATGTTTTGGGGCTGTCGCTGGGCAACACAGACTTTCAACTCCCTCCAAAGGTTTTCTATGGGGTTGAGATCTGGAGACTGGCTAGGCCACTCCAGGACCTTGAAATGCTTCTTACGAAGCCACTCCTTCGTTGCCCGGGCGGTGTGTTTGGGATCATTGTCATGCTGAAAGACCCAGCCACGTTTCATCTTCAATGCCCTTGCTGATGGAAGGAGGTTTGCACTCAAAATCTCACGATACATGGCCCCATTCATTCTTTCCTGTACACGGAACAGTCGTCCTGGTCCCTTTGCAGAGAAACAGCCCCACAGCATGATGTTGCCACCCCCATGCTTCACAGTAGGTATGGTGTTCTTTGGATGCAACTCAGCATTCTCTCTCCTCCAAACACGACAAGTTGTGTTTCTACCAAACAGTTCTACTTTGGTTTCATCTGACCATATGACATTCTCCCAATCCTCTTCTGGATCATCCAAATGCTCTCTAGCAAACTTCAGACGGGCCCGGACATGTACTGGCTTAAGCAGGGGGACACGTCTGGCACTGCAGGATCTGAGTCCCTGGCGGCGTAGTATGTTACTGATGGTAGCCTTTGTTACGTTGGTCCCAGCTCTCTGCAGGTCATTCACTAGGTCCCCCCATGTAGTTCTGGGATTTTTGCTCACCGTTCTTGTGATCATTTTGACCCCACGGGGTGAGATCTTGCGTGGAGCCCCAGATCGAGGGAGATTATCAGTGGTCTTGTATGTCTTCCATTTTCTAATTATTGCTCCCACAGTTGATTTCTTCACACCAAGCTGCTTGCCTATTGCAGATTCAGTCTTCCCAGCCTGGTGCAGGTCTACAATTTTGTTTCTGGTGTCCTTCGACAGCTCTTTGGTCTTCACCATAGTGGAGTTTGGAGTGTGACTGAGGTTGTGGACAGGTGTCTTTTATACTGATAACAAGTTCAAACAGGTGCCATTACTACAGGTAATGAGTGGAGGACAGAGGAGCCTCTTAAAGAAGTTGTTACAGGTCTGTGAGAGCCAGAAATCTTGCTTGTTTGTAGGTGACCAAATACTTATTTTCCACCATAATTTGCAAATAAATTCTTTCCTAATCAGACAATGTGATTGTCTGGATTTGTTTTCTCATTTTGTCTCTCATAGTTGAGGTCTACCTATGATGTCAATTACAGGCCTCTCTCATCTTTTTAAGTGGGAGAACTTGCACAATTGGTGGCTGACTAAATACTTTTTTGCCCCACTGTATCAGTTAAATAGATACAAAGACAATATGCATCCTTGTTTCATTACCTTCCCTATTCGAAACCTTTTTGTTTCTCCAGATTCAGTTCTTACAAGAGATGATGGTTCATTTTAAAGATGCCTCAGAATAATGAATTGTTCTGGACCACCCATTAGTCTTAATATATTCCTCATTCTGGCACGATCTACAGTCTCTCTGTTATCTAAAGGGATGCGGTGGCTCAGCGGGTTAAACCGCTGAGCTGTAGACTGCCGATCGGAAGGTCGGCAGTTCGAATCCCCGCGCAACGAGGTGAGCTCTCGTTGCTAGTCCCAGCTCCTGTCAACCCAACAGTTCGAAAGCTTTGCAAGTAGATAAATGGGTACCACCTTAAGTGGGAAATCTTGCTGGCCTCCTGTCGGGAGTCGGTTCTACCGGAGGAAAAGGATTGGAGGAAGGATCGAATGGCAACAGTGGCGACGGACCCGGAAGTAACATCTACAATGACGTCAGCAGCCGGCTCAAGGCATCTTGGGATATGTAGTCTGGAGCCTTAGAAGAGTCGGTTCCCTTACCCCCTCCCCTTACGCGCGGGTAATTTCACTGTATAAATTTCGTGAATTGTATAATTTGTATAAGGATCTGTGTATGTAAGCCGCCTAGAGTCCTCCATTAGGGAGGGGATAGGCGGGGTATAAATATCAGAATAAATAAATAAATAAAATCTATTAGCCATATATGGCTCTATTCTTCTTTGTAATCTCTTTAGTAAAACTTTGCTGGTGTGAGAAATTAAGGCAATGATTCAATAATATGCCCATTCTCTTACGTCTCTCCCTTCTACTTTTTTACATACACCATTCTTTTCCAAACTCTGGCCCACACAATCTTGTTCCATAGAGCTGCTAGTGCTTTAATTGCCTCTTCACCTGCAGATTTAAATATTTCAGTGGGTATTTACAGTATCTGTGTTGGCCTTTTGTTATTTGACAACTGGTCTCTTATCGGTCATTCCTCATTTTCTGGTGAAAATGATTTCTGAATGTATTCTTTCTTTGCAAAAATTTAGTTTTTAATTCTGTTTGTAAAGGGTTTCCATCTTCCTTTAATCTCATATGCCACTATCAGATCTCCTCTGTGGACACACTGGAGTATTCCTACCTTAGCTGTAAATTTTAATGTAATTTTATTTGTTTGTTTGTTTGTTTGTTTATCTATCAAATTTTGCCACCGCCCATCTCCCCCCGAAAGAGGGACTCTGGGTGGTTTACAATAATTTTGTTAAAGAGATCTCTCACTTTACTTTTCTTGTTATATTCTATGGGGGCTGCTTTGAATAGTTTTAGATTTCCATCACCTTTATTATTTGTTTCTGTCGTGTAATGTATTGCTGTCCTTTTTTGGCCTTTGATGGTAAATCAATGAAGTAAAATAAGTAAAAAGTTACATTCTTCTTATGGAAAAACACAACTTTCAAACAGTCTTCAGACCCACCAGGAAAATACAACAAATGCTAAAATCAGCAAAAGACAAAAGGGACCCCCGCACCGCTGCAGGAGTATACCGCATACCATGCAGCTGCGGACAAGTATACATCGGAACCACAAAACGAAGCATTCACACCAGGATAAAAGAACACTAAAGACACTGCAGACTACAGCAACCAGAAAAGTCTTCAGTAGCTGAACATGCTCTCAAGCAAACGGGACACAAAATCCTATTTGAAAACACAGAAATACTGGACAACACCAAAAGCCACTACACCAGATTATACAGAGAAGCCATTGAAATTCACAAACACCAGCACAGTTACAATAAAAAAGAAGAAAGTCTAAAAATTAGCAAAACCTGGCTACCAGTCCTGAAAAACACAGCCTGCAAAAGGTCAACGAACTCAGTCCAACCACCAGGACATGGGAATACTTCTCACAATGAACATGCTAATCATGCTCATCAGCCACTCGTTAACATTTCAACACAACAACAAAAAACTCCACCTAATCTCCTATAATTTAGCTCTATAAATAGAAAACAAACAAAACATTGCCACTCTACCTGGGCACAGAGATTTCGCTTCTGTCTGTCCTCCTGCCCTCTGAAGATGCTGGCCACAGATGCTGGCGAAACGTTAGGAACCACAACTTCCAGAACACGGCCACACAGCCCGGAAGACCCACAACAGCCATTACATTCTTCTATTCATTGATATTCTTGACTGAGATGCTTTTCTTTATTCTTTTCATTCATTCTTCATTCTTCCTTGCTTGGTTTTGAAAGTCTGTATTTGATCATCATATATTTCTTTAGTTGCCCAAGTCTTTCATTCTTTGTCTTTCCTTGATGTTTGTGCTCACTTGCTTTGAAAGCTAGTTGGATCTTCATCTCTCTTAATCTCTTTCCAAGCTCCCTAGGTTGTTATTTGTGTGTTAACCATACATGGTTGTTTCTGTTCCTTACATTGATGCTATATTCTGATTGCATATTCTTGAGATCATATCTTGCTGGTACATCTATTCCCATTAATTTTGTAAGCATAATCTGTATATTTGACACTAAAGCTTCATGGTCTGTTACATAGTGTGCCGTTGGAGGTGCCCTGGCTGACAGTTTACATTTCTCCATCTTCTGTTTCACATTTTGTGTTTGATTGATTCTGATGTCCATCCAATAATGTCCATGTGTAGAGTCTATGTTGATGTTACTTGAAGTAGGTAGGAGTAATAAACAAAGAATTTTCTTTGCAAAACTATATTAATTTATCTCCCACGAATTTAAAACATCCTGTAATTGCTAGGTTCCTCCATTTCTCCAACTTCTGCATTACAATCACGCATTAGAGTACCGTGGTTTTTTTGTTTTTTTTGATGTTGCTTTTGTACCTCTTGCCATTTGCCATAGAATTCCTATGTCCTCCTCTCCTATGTCTGTAGTAGATGTGGTTTTTATTTATTTATTTATTTATTTATTTATTTAGCAAATTCATATAGCCATGCATCTCACAAACGTGACTCTGAGCAGTATACAAACAATGAAAAACAAGTATAAATAACCATTTAAAAAAAAGCATAAATATAACTAAGACCGTGGGAGTATGGACCAACATCCTAAACACAATATAACCATCTTGCAGACTCCCTATTTCCATGGGATCCCCAAGGCTGCTGGAAAAACCATGTTTTAAGGGCTTTCTGGAAGTCTAATAGGGTTGGGTCTAACCTCACCTCAGGGGGAATTATATTCCAGAGGGCAGGTGCCACAAATTATCCTGATCCTATGCCATGCCATGTTTAAAGGGCTTTAAAGGTCAAAATCAGCACTTTGAATTGAACCCAGAAGCAAACCAATGCAGCTCACGGAGCATAGGTGTAACATGTGCTGTCCTAGGAGCACACATAAATGCCCACGCTGCCACATTTTGCATCAGTTGAAGCTACTGGATGCTCTTCAAGGGAAGCCCCATGTAGAGCACATTACAGTAGTCCATTCTGGAGGTGACCAGGGCATAAGTAACTGTGAGTAGAGCCTTGTGATTCAGGAAAGGGTGCAACTGGCGCACAACACAAAGCTGTGCAAAGGCTCTCCTAGCCAACCCCCAGATTGCGCACTGGGTATGTTTGGGACAGTGCAACCCCATCCGGCACCAAAGAGGTAAAGTCCCAGATCCAGAATGCCGTAAAACCCAAAGCCACTCAGTCTTGCCAGGGTTCAGCTGAAGCCTGTTTTTCCCCATCCAGACCCCCACAGCCTCCAGGGACTGAGACAGGACATCAGCAGCATTGCTTAATTCGCCAGGGGCGGAGATGTATAGTTGAGTATTATCCGCATACTGATGATACCTCGCCCCATAGTGACAAATGATCTCACCCAATGGCTTCATGTAGATGTTAAACAGGAGTGGAGAGAGTACCAAACCCTGTGGAACCCCACATAATAGGGGCCTAGGTTGGGAGCTCTCACTCCCAATCAACACCGTCCAGAACTGGCTTCAGAGAAAGGAAGAAAACCCAACACAATACAGTGCCACCCACTCCCACCGCACGAAGCCAATCCAGAAGGATACCATGGTAGATGGTATTGAAAGCCACCAAAAGGTCAAGTAGAGCCAGGATGGATGCACTACCCCCATCCCACTCCCGCCAGAGATCATCCAAAAGTGCAACCAATGCTGTTTCCATCCCATACCCAGGCCTGAATCCTGATTGAAAGGGAACAAGATAATCTGCTTCATCCAGGGTCTGCTGAAGCTGCTGCACAACCATCTTCTCCACAACCTTCCCTAAAAAAGGGAGATTGAATACTGGACAGAAGTTGTCCAGTGTGGTGGAACCCAGTGTTTCTTGCATAACACTGATGTTTATTGGATACCCACTAATTCTAATAGATACAATCCAGTCATTTACTGGCTATGCAGAGCACTTTTTTCAGCTGATGCTCTGAATTGACATGCTGGGAAAAGACTTATGCAACTGATGCATTCTGATTTTGGAAGTGTGGGCTCTTTTTAGGAGGCCACTCAATTTTGTCCCCATCAAAACTGAAATGTGGCCCTCAAAACCTTTCCCAGAATTGGACTGAGAAGGGTTCTGTATCCCTGTTTTAAATATAATGAAATAAGCATTGGATGTACTGTTTCATTGGGTCTATACAAAAACTGCCACTTCAGGGCTTGAGAAAGGGGTGGAAGTTGGGGGAGAAAAGGTAAAATGTGCTATGCTGTGCATGGCACACTGAAATTATGCATTCTCTATTTTGATTCTGAAATGTCAGTGGATATTTTGGAGTTGCTGGAGGACCACAGGTTTCCCAGTGCTGGCACTGAGTATCTGAAAGCTATGTTCAGTTCTTGTTCAGGGTATATGTGCACATGGAGAACAGTTTCCCAGCAGATTTGCTACTCCCATCTCTGTTCCTCAGCTGATCTGTATTGGAAAGAGCTGAACAGGCCACCAGTTGGTGCCTTTCCTCTGCTGTTCAGGCAACTGCTGGGCTGGAGAAGTGTTAATCTCACCATCTCCATGCAGTATGTGCACTGAAAAGGGAATGGAAGGGTAAATGTCTTTGCCATAGTAAGGTAGTGAATAGAGGAAAGGGGAATGGGAAGGCCCTTGGGACAAAACCATTTGCTGATCCTTGTTCAGTCTAGAGTAGTGTTTCTCAACCTCAGCATCTTTAAGATGTGTGGACTTCAACTCCCAGAATTCCCCAGCCATCTTAATGTTGTGGAGGTTGAGAAACACTGATCTAGAGCTTCTCTTGGGATTCTAAATAATCCTCCCCCCCTCCCCAATAATGGTGTTTCTCACCCTTTCCCTCACTTAAAGTACTGAGGAAACTCCTCTGGTGCAGTGTTTCCTGTGTGAGTCTTTCTCACAGCTGGTGGCATTGTTTGTATGTTGCTTAGAAACCGCTGTGCTGGATTCGATGTGAAGGGATATGGAAGTTCCCTCTATGTTGTTCAGTTTGACCTGTGGTGGCACATTTGTAAGGAAAGGGAAGATCATGCCTGCCTCTTGCAGTGGTAGTCTTCAGAACAGTCTTTGTTTGTGTGGTTTTGTAATGAAGACAAATTACCCTCCAGCACATCTATTCAATTAGGCTAAATGATGCTTGGCCTCATTAACTTCCAGGATCAACTGAGCTCTGAATGATGCATACAAGAAAGCACTCTGTGGTAACTTTCCCGGACAGCAGGAATCCCTACTCAGATGTTGCTTAGTCAGGAGAGGAAAATTTATGTCAGGTTTGACCTGAATCTCTCTTTTAGAAACCAGTATTAGCGTTTAAGGCTTTGGATGTTCCTTTCAGACACAAGGGCGCAATTCATTTAATGCCAACCACTGTTGTAGCGAGTTTCACTGCTCTTTGGAAACAGGACTGGAAAATTGCTGGTCGGGGTGCAGCCTTTGTACACAGGAGATCTCATGTTCCTTCTGCTATACCTTCTTGCATCGATTGCAGTCCTAAAACAGACCTTGCCCTGAAAACTTAAGAGCACCACCAGAAGCATGAGCAGATATTAGTACAGGTAGTCCTTGTTTAGCAACTACAGTTGGGACCAGCAACTCAGTTGTTAAGTGAAACAGTTGCTGAGTGAAACTGCAACTGTGCTTATGATCTTACTTCAGCTTTCCTGTGCTTTACAGACCTGTGAAGGTTGTAAATGAGAGGATTGGTCATAAAATTACTTTTTCATCACTGTAATAACTGCAAATGGTTGCTAAATGAGACAGTCGCTAAATGAGGACTACCTGTAAGCTAAACCAGTGTTGGGGTTTGTATACCCAGAATTTACAAGTAGATTAATTAGACAGGTGAGAGGCATTAAGTTCTGCAACTCATTCTATTAGCAGCCATTGTTGAAGAATGATGAAAGAAGTGACTCATACTGCAGCTGATATAGTTTAAGCTGGGTGTGGTAGATAATGAATTTGACCTATAATGTGATTGGTCAATTTAAGTATATAAGCAGAGGAGCTCTGGTGTTTATTCTTCTCTTGTTACTATCTTCATTATCATCTGTATCTGTGGATGTTACTGGACTGTGTATGGCAGAGCTTTCCAAACTGTGTGTCGCAACACAAAAGTGTGTCGCCACACACAGTCTGGTGTGTTGCCACACAACCCAGAAGCGCTGATCATCATCAGCGCTTCCGGGTTTTCCCACGGCGACACACCAACGGCGGCGCGCAAAAACCCGAAAGCGGCAGCAGCACTTCCGGGTTTTTGCGCGCTGCCGCAACGGCGGCACTTCCGGGTTTTCCCGCGGCGACACACCAACGGCGCTTGGTGTGTCGCCGCGGGAAAACTTTGGAAAGCCCTGGTGTATGGACTGCGTATGTATATAGAGTAAATAGACTATTTTATCTAATCTCTTGTGAGTGTCTGCTTACTCAATAGAACGTATTACTCTGAGGTCTAGAAGGAACATTGGCAGCCCCAGCACTGTATACTCTGACAACCAGAGACTGGGATATTGGAGCCACACATGGCCCCCAAAGCCTTTCTACCACACTGGTGTTTTCTTTTAACTGGAACAGAACAGAGGAAGTATTAAATCCCATAAGGAATAATCCTGTGAAGTATACTTAATTCATTGAGTAAGACCTTAAATACATAAATAAGACCTTTTATTCTAGATCCATCCAAAGTCACCCAAAGTCACCCAAAGTCCAAGCTGGGCCTCAGCCTGAGGAAATGTAAAGATCCTTGGGGCACCTTCCCTGACTCAATGTAATGCAGCTTCACATGGGGGTGTCAGTTTTTGTTTTTTAAAAAAATAGAGCAAATTTTCTAAGTCTTCGTTTTATGGCTGTTGTCACAGGCAAGCTGGTTGTTTACTTCAGTTCATTGCTCTTATCCTAACAATAAACTCAAACAGATAGTGAATTTCCTATTGTTAAATGCACTATCTCAACAGGCCATGTATTAAAACATGGATAGCCAAGCCAGCTTAAAAATATTTGTATGCACAAATTCACCCCTACATTTGGCAGCAGATACACGACTGAACGGATTAAAACATTTTTTTTTAATGTAGCCACCTTCTTGGTTTCCTCTTTTTTTTCCAGTCATTTTACAAAATTTGAGAAGGGCTGGTTTAGGATTTTCTTTATAGTGGGATGAGTAGACTGTTTCTGGCAGAGTTACAAAGATGACAATGCAAGCAATAATTACAGCCCTAAAATATATTTTATTAATATATTGAAAGTTACATTGTTCCTGATCATTCAGAGCAGCCTAGAACAATTTAAAATCACCATTCAATACAACACTATAAATAAAAATGCAATTCTCATTCTACATATACTTCTAATGTTATTCCTATGTCACAGCTTCATCATCTGAAATGCAAGATTATAAAAAGTTTTCATAACTTGGATGCCAGAACATACCCTTTCCTTTTGCACACAAATGCCTCTGAGTCTATTGAAGCCATGTGTTCAAAAAGGAATGTTACCAAAGTTTATGAATGATTCAGTATAGGGATTTATCCAGTTTGTAATCTTCATTTGTCAATTTTGCAATTCTATATTACAAACTGAGTGCCATTTTGTCAGAAATTCTTCAAACATAGAACGTTAAACATGGTTCTAGGTATGCCTGGGTAACAATACAGCTATCAGACATCTGCTTTGTAAATGAATGTGCACATCCTTTAATAGGGCTGTGCAGTGCTTCCAAAATAATTCTGAAAAAATACTTAGGACTGCACAATAGCACAAACATATCTAGTTGCAGTTCTTTGCAAGTAGACTGGTGCTTCATTTGCACTCTCGCATGCTCTGAAACATCTTTTCTGAATTATTTCCAAAGCACTGCCCTGCTCTACAGGGCTGATGCCTGATCCTAGAGATGACTAAGTCCTTGATCTGTCTTCACACATTATCAGGCCTCTAGATAAACAGCCTTTTGAACTGTTTGTCTTCTCTCAGTCTGAGAGATATCTGCCAATTGCCGCAGGTGATTGTCCACCACCCAGATCTAAAATAGTTTTTAATTCCTGGATGTGTTTGCTTAAGAAGCGAGGGAGCTGTTCAGTTTTTTAAGTGGTTTCCTATATGGATGGTGCTGTTTGGTTCAGTTCAAGGGCAGTTCAAGATAAAATATAACTCCCTGGAAACCACGTGATTCCATGTATGCGGTCCCATTAGAGACTCAGGTGCCAGCAAGCATGAGAGGGTTGTTAGAAAACAGATTGCCTTTTTCCAAATGCTTATTTGGAGCCAAGTTAAACTTGCAGACTTGCAAACTTGCAAACTGTGCAGGCAAGTTCCAAATTAAACTGAGGACAGTTTGACTAATCACCAATTTTCTGTTTTTAATCAACAAAACATTGATCAACCCAAAGATGAAAATGTTAAAAAACAGAAGAACAAAAATACAAAAAAGTAAAAATCAGAAAATATACACTAAAAGCAAAACACAATTTGACTTGGTTTTACTAAAGATAAAACATGATGGTGATGATTTGTTCATACAGTAAAAAGGATTCACACCTAACTTGATGGCACCTTCCTATGGCATATATCTCCACTGGCAGAAAAAATTGTTCAGACATCATGCTAAACAATGCAATGAAAGATGCCTGAGAGTGAAGATCTGGGATCTTCAGAGGATATTCTTCCTCTCCTTCTCAAATTCACTATGTCTGATTCCTGCTTTGTCATTATGACCAAACCAAGAATTGTGGATTAAATAAACATTGGTTTGATAAACCATACCGCTAATATGACCCAGCGTTTATGTCTGACTGGCTCTCTTAATGATTAACTAGAGTTTATTTTGCATCACAATTCCTGCTTTACGTGTTAAAAGCAAGCCACTTTTGTGGAAAGCTGAAATGAAGGGAGTATGACTCTGGGGTTTTATCCAGGCTCCCTTTTGGATTGTGCACAGAAACGCTAATGCAGGAATTCTCAAATCGGGAGAATTCAATTTTTTCAAACTGTGCAGGCAAAGCAGGAGTGCTGTCAAAACCCGCTTCTACTTTGTGGAGCCTGTGAGCATGGAGCAAAGCCCAAGGCAAGTGTTGACAGCACTCGTGCATTGCCAATACAAGCCTGATACAGGCAAAATGGGGAGTAAAGCCTGGGGCAAATTTTGAAAGATGGCTGATCCCTTGGGGGGAGTCATCTGTCAAAAGTTCCACCAATCTTAACATTGCTGTGATTGGCAGATGGCTGGTAACTTCCACCATGGTGTGTGGAAGTATATCCGAAGTCTTTGTAAAAGTAGATATGTCATTGTTGTTACCCATTAAGCGTCTAGCCTTTCAAGATGGAATGGGGTTGCAATATCAAAAACTTTGAGAACCCTGGTGCTACAGTATTATGTGCAAGTTCAGCTCGTATCTTAGCTGCTTTCCCTAATCACTAAATATAATTTGCTTGCGCACTCTCCAAATTCTTCTGAGTACCCTACCTGCAGCGTATGGCCATTATTTCTTAATGCAGCCTTCTCCCGCCTTGGCCCTTCACAGAAGTGGATCAGCCTCAAGAATTCCCAGCCAGCATGGCTATCCCCCTTGGGAAGGATGGTTTAAGTGTAGATATTAATCTGTATGTGCTCTTCACATTTAAAACCAATGATGACCTAGTTTTCCTCTTCTTACGATCTAAAGGAATTAACGTAGCCTGCTGTTAAATGTTAGAAAAACCACTATGTATAGATAGTGTTGAAACTAGGATGCTGTGAAGTCTCTAGCAGACCATCACTAGATACATCATACATCATTTTTCCAACTGCCAAGGACTAAATCATCAAAAAAATTGCTAGTAGATGTGTTTACTAGGAAGCTCCACTGAACATTGTAAAACTGGCTCCTTCTGAGTAAATGTATAGAGAATTGCTTTGCCAGTCAGCAGAGTGCAACATCATGACTTCCTTTAAAAAAAAAGACTTCAAAGTTTCAATGCAATGTTGTTTAGATTCTACTACATGATAACACTCCTGTTTAGCCCTCTACATTACTATCAACTGTCCTGAAATCTTTATACTGCTTCATTTCTCTATGTTGATAAAAGAGATATTGTTCCACTAGTCTATTTCTCATTGTCTTGAATTTAAGCTAGTCAATTATAAAAGAAGATTCAAGAGCAGAAACTCCCAAAGCACTTCAGAATAGTGATTTTCCCCACCTCTTGGGGTAGAGGTGGGGAACACATTCTGATTGCATGCTGATGTGAAGCAAATTTACAAAACTGTTTTTCTTTGCTACTTTCTGTTTGAACTGTTTTTGTCTCTCAATTCAAAACTGTTCAAGATGGTGTCCTGAGGGAAATTTTGGTATTGCAGAGCCCATCGTGGGGGATAGTTTAGGGAAATGTAGGGATGAGTGAGATAGGTGCTGGGCTAGAAACCAGGAGACTGAGAGTTCTAGTCCCGCCTGAGGCATGAAAGCTGGCTGGGTGACCTTGGGCCAGTCACTCTCTCTCAGTTCTAGGAAGGAGCCAATAGGAAACCAGGAGTCTGAGAGTTCTAGTCCCGCCTGAGGCATGAAAGCTGGCTGGGTGACCTTGGGGCAGTCGTTCTCTCTCAGCCCTAGGAAGGAGCCAATGGGAAACCAGGAGACTGAGAGTTCTAGTCCCGCATTAGGCATGAAAGCCGGCTGGATGACCTTGAGCCAGTCACTCACTCTCAGCCCAACTCACCTCACAGGGTTGTTGTTGTGGGGAAAAGAGGAGGAGGAAGGAGTATTAGATATGTTTGCCGCCTTGAGTTATTTATAAAAATAATAAAGGGGGGATAGAAAATAAATAAATAAATAAATAAATAAAAAATAATGTGTCCAAAGTATAATAATTTGAGTCTGGTAATTTGTGCCTCAAGTGAGAACTCTTGATTGATTTGTTCGATGATCCATTTGTTGGTTTTGTTGGCTATCCATGGTATTCTCAGGAATCTTTTCCAAGTTCAAAGTTCAAAAGCATGAATATGCTTTCTCTCCTGCTTCTTCAAAGTCAAACTTTTGCTTCTATAGAGTCTCACAGTAAAAAAACATTGCCTGCACTACTCTGATTTTTGTAGTATAGACACATCCTGGCATCTGAATATCTTTTGCAAGGCCTTCATTGCTACTCTACCAAGTGATAGTCTGTGCTTATTTCTTGACTGCTGGTTCATTTACCATTGTTGGTTGAGCCTAAAAGGCAGAAGTTATCCACCACTTCAGTACCTTCATTTTCAGTCCTAAGTCTGGTTGCTGTACCTGTTGTCATTTGCTTGGTCGTCTTTATATTTAATCTTAGCCCCATTTTTTGCACTGTGCTCCTTGACTTTCATTACTAGAGCTTGCAGATGATTTACATTTTCAGTTTTCATATACACAAATACATGTTGCCATATGCAGTTAGTGTGTGTGTATGTGGAGAATGTTGGGGATGAGATTAAATACTGGAGGAGGATATATTGTTTGGATATTATCCTTCCTTTCTCACGTAAGTGAGATTAGCAGAGCATCATCCCCGGCAGCATAAAAAGTTGGAAACTGAGACAAGGTTGGTTTAACCTTCTAGAAAACAATAATCCAGGATGCTGTGAGGCAGACTGGATTATCCTGGCATTACCCCTTTTTGTCCCTCTTAAAACAACAATCACACAGTTTTGTGAAGAAATAAAAGTAATGTTTACTCACATTATTTAGGTCTCAAAAACAGCAGTTGCAGTAGTAGAGTCAAGGCAGGTTTAAAACATATTAAGTTAGAAAAATAGAATATATAGACTTTAGCATTCTGTCTGGGCTTGGAGAGCTCAGACAACGTGTCCTTTCAACTCGAGAGCATGGTGGAAAAAGAGAGGGAAGAACAGGAAGAAGGAAGTGATCTCACAGAGTTCTCTCTGCAGGAAGTTACTGCGAGTCTCCGCCCTCTTCATGTCCTTATAGAGCAAGACATGAATTGTTGGTATGACTGCTATATTTTCCCACAGAGAAGAGATGCTAGAAATGTATTAGCTTCTCTTTTTGTGAAGGGAAGGTGAATGACAGTGCACTCAACAATTGGCCATCTTGAAACAGCAAGCACTGAATGGCTACTGCTCTCTGCACTCAGCTATTGGCCACTTGAGACTGGGCAGTGATTGCCTCAAGTTATTTTGTATGAGCTCCAAATTTGCATATAAGTAAATATATTTTGGTGGGAAGGTAACAGCGTTCCACACACATCATGCGGCCACATGACCATGGAAGTGTCTTCGGACAACGCTGGCTCTTCAGCTAACAAACGGAGATGAGCACCGACCCCTAGAGTCGGACACGACTGCACAAATGTGCGGGGGGAAACTTTACCTTTTAAAATATATAAATAAGAACTTGCTGAAAGACTTGAAATCTATACATACGTAGGATAAGTGTCAGGGTTCATTGCCATGAATCCTGTCATTAGTAATAGAGAGGTAGTTAGTGTGTGAATAGGCACGGACTGTTATGACTTCTTCTGGAGACTGGAGAATGCAGTGTCAAGGCCAACCACCTGCAGGAGATGGAGGCTGGGAACGGAGAGCGAAAGTTTTGAACATTGACATCATTGCGCCTGAGAAATTGGCGCGCAAGGGGGAGAGTTAAGTTAGCAAGGTTTGGCGGGAATCCGCATTCAGATCTTTAGGAGTGCTTCAATTTGCATGTATCCTGAATAAAGCTTAATCTGCATTTCAATGAATTGCATCGAGAAGTGTTTATTAGGGCATTGAAGTTGGGGTCATTACAATAATGTAAAAAAATAATTGCTTGATTTTAACATGTATTACAATCTATTGGCAAATGGGAAAACTGATGGTATTGCAGACTTCCAAATTCTGTTCTGACAGGTAGGATCATTCTGTAGCATAAAGGCTGTGTACCCCAAATAACCGCCTAGAGTCCCCTCTATGGGGGGAGATGGGTGGTGATATAAGTTGGAGAAATAAATAAATAAATAAATAAATAAATAAATAAATAAATAAATTGGAAGCATTGCATGAGCAGGAATAAGGAGAAATGAGCATTGCACTGCCTTACTAACTAAGAGTTGGGAGACGTAATTATTCCCCTTTGATGGGTATGGTTCAAGCAATAATAGAAGTAGGTGTGATGGAGCTCTCCAGTCCTAAATGGTGGCAGGATCTACTCAGCTTTAGTTTTCTCTTGCAGAAGTGCTTCAGAGATCCAGAGAGTGTGTAGCTTTTTGCTGAGCATTAATAGATGACTTGTGACAGCCTGGCATGTGTTTTGGTTTCCCTATTAATTATGCACTTTGTTCATGCACGACTTCTCTGTCTGTGAAGAGGTGAGAGCACAATGTGTGTGATGGGTGCTGGCAGCCTTTCAGTTCTGCTGAAGGTGCCCTGAGTTATCAAAAGTTGGTTTGCCTCCCACCCTTTGCTTTCTTTCTCAACAGGACTCCTCTGTTAAAGGTGACAGCCAACTTTGTCTTTGCTGCATTGTACCCTAGCTAAGGTTATATGATTAACTTCGGTTACTACCACTAAAGAAAGTCCATGAGAAGCCTTTGGCTCAGCTCCCAATTCTATAACAAACTAACTAGGACTGAACATGGATCGCCAAAACAGTTATGGGGTTTTCCCCTTGATTACTCTACTTTCCTTGAAAAAAAGGTTCTTCTCCCCAAAGATTTCTGTGAATTGTGTGTATAGATGTGTAGCCTTTGAAAATGAGCCCTGCTGAAGTTTAGCTCTTTTCTGACACTTAAATATATCTTCTCTCTCCTTTCTTTCCTTCTCTATCCAGGCATCCATTTTTTTCTCCCTCTGCCTTTCCCTATTCTTCCCCCATCTTCTTCCTTCCTTGCTGCAAAGCGGGAGAGGAACTTTGTATGTATTCATCTCTTTGTGTCACTGTTCTCTGAATGTGTGAAAGAAAGAATGGTTGTTATATTACAGCTAAGGATCAATTGAATTTGTAATTCAATTAGAAAAATAATTTTAATTGGTAGTTATTAATTCGTTGAATTACCTGGGCCTTGCCTCTTTTTTGGAATATAATTTTTGGCAGATACATATATGCACCACATGCTCATATTTGTGGAGAGGGTCTCTAGTTTCATCTGGAGCTGGCTGTCCTAAGCTGAAAAAGTCATGAAGCTGGATATTGTATAGAATTTTTGTCTGTGTTTATAATGTTTTTCTGCCTACTCTTCCTTTTGGAGCAGGTCATTCTGAGTTCAAGGTTATTTTGGGTAAATTCATACATGCCCCTCACAGTATTCCCTTTTAGGTAAACAGTATGTGCAGAACCCAGAAAAAGAGTAAGAAATAGTAAGTTAGAGAAATTAAAGTCATGAGATAAGAATGATGTAACTTAAAATAAGCTATACAGTGGTGCTTAAAATGTTGTGAACCCTTTTGAATTTTCAATTTCTGCATAAATATGACCTAAGATGTGACATGTTCTCCACATAAGTCCTAAAACTAGATAAAGAGAACCCAATTAAACAAAAGAGTCAAAAACATTATACTTGTTCATTTATTTATTGAGGAAAATGATCCAAAGTTACATGTTTGTGTGTGGTAAAGGTACAGTATGTGAACCTCTTGGATGATCAGCTCATTTGAAGGGGAAATTAGAGTCAGCTGTTTCAATGGGATAATAATCAGGTGTGAGTGTGGGAGGTCCTACCTTACTTAACAGAATTCTGGGTAATCACTATCAAAGTCTGATCTTCACATCTCAGGTGAGTGGAAGTGTGTCACGGCTCGAACAAAGGAGATTTCTGAATACCTCAAAGAACAGTTGTTGATGTTCACCAGGTCTGGAAAAGGTTACAAAACTATTTCCAAAGAATTTGAACTCTACCAGTCCACTGTCAGGCAGATTATGTACAAATCAAGGCAATTCAACACCATTATTATCCTCCCCAGGAGTGGTTAACCAACCAAGATCACACCAAGAGCAAGGTGTGTAATACTCCAAGAGGTCTCAAAGAACCCCAGGATAATGTCTGAGGAACTAAAGGCCTCTCTTGCATTGGCAAATGTCAGTGTTCATGGACTACCATCAGGAGAACACTGAACAACAATGGTATACATGGCAAGGTTGCAAGCAGAAAGTCACTACTCTCCAAAAAGAACATTGCTGTCCATCTACAGTTTGCGAAAGACCACATGGATAAGCCAGAAGGCTATTGGAAGAATGTTCTGTGGATGGATGAGACCAAAATCGAACTTTTTGGCTTGAATTAAAAGCGTTCTGTTTGGCAAAAGGCAAACACTGCACTCCAGCATAAGAATCTTATCCCATCTGTGAAACGTGGTGGTGGCAGTATCAGGTTTGGGCCTGCTTTGTTGCCTCTGGACCAGGACGACTTGCCATCACTGATGGAACTCTGAATTCTGAATTGTACCAGCAGATTCTACAGGAAAATGTCAGGGTATCTGTCCGTGAATTGAGGCTCAAGAGAAAGTGGATCATGTAGCAAAACAACAACCCAAAACACACAAGTCATGGTTAAAGCAGAAGAAAGTTAATGTTTTGGAATGGCCAAGTGAAAGTCCTGATCTTAATCCTATAGAAACGTTGTGGAAGGACCTGAGGCGGACAGTTCATGCAAGGAAGCCCACCAACATTCCTGAGTTGAAGCTGTTCTGTAAGAGGAATGGGCCAAAATTCCTCCAAGCCGATGTGCAGGACTGATCAACAGTTATTGCAGTGTTTCCCAAACTTTTTTCCTCATTACCCAAAAACGCTTATCAGAAAGTCCTTTTTACCCAATGTAGGTAAAACACTTTAAGTCAATTTAAATGTTCCTGTTGTGATTGGGTAATGGGTCTGTGTGTTGTCACCCAAAGAAAAACCACTTTTACCCAATTTTGGGTAATTTACCCAGGTTTGGGAAGCACTGAGTTATCAGAAATATTTAGTTGCAGTTATTGCTGCCCAAGGGGGGCACACCACTTACTGAAAGCAAAGGTTCACATACTTTTGCCACACACTAATATGTAGCTTTGGATCATTTTCCTCAATAAATCAATGAACAAGTATAATGTTTTTGACTCATTTATTTAATTAGGCTATCTTTATCTAGTTTTAGGACTTGTGTGGAGAACAGATTGCGTTTTAGATTATATTTATGCAGAAATAATTGAAAATTCAAAAGGGTTCACAAACTTTTAAGCACCACTGTACTAATGCTTTCCACTCTTCCTCTCCATATTTTTCTATCCTTTCAAACCATCCTTCTTCCACTGCATCCATACATCATTACAGTGCCTGTAGTTCTTTAAAATTTTCAACTTGATCCAACCACAACTTTCTCTGTCTTCTTCTTGAACCATTCACTCTTCATTTTGTGTTTGATCCTCATTCCATCTCCCTATATAACCAAACCAGCACAGTTACTTCTTTCGTTCCAGTAATTCGTTTTAGTATTTCATCCACATTCATTCAGCACTCATTTATTTTTTACCTCCGCACACTTCTTTAGTGCCCCATTTCCATTGTATTCAGCTTACATTTATATCTCTTCTGACATATCCAATTCTCAGTTCTATATAACAAAGCAGACAGAAGCACACTCTTATACACAGCTATTTTGTTTCTTTCAATATTTAGTAAAAAGACTACATGCTACCCATTACATTTCTATGAGCTGTGGAGTCCTTGGTGCTCTCTGAGCCTTGTTGTTTTCTTGCAGACGTTTCATCGCCAGACTAGGCAACATCTTCAGTGCGAAAAGGGAGTGGGACTTGCTCTCCGTTTATTTACCATGGCTTGTCCTGCTTGTGTTGGTGGAGGTGTTATTCTCCCCTTAGGACAGTGTTTTTCAAAGTCCCGCCGTTGGTGACACACCAACGGCGGCAGCGGCCTCATGAGTGGCACTAAAACCCGGAAGCACTGATGGCGCGCTGCTGCCGCTGCTGCTGTGCATGCCGCTGCCACAGGGGCAGCAACACACCATTAGCACTTCCGGGTTTTGTTGCGACACACTAATGTGTTGCGATACACAGTTTGGAAAGCTATGCCTTAGGAGTTCCTTGATTGGGCTGTTGTTTGCTGCTTGGTTGATTGACTGAGTTAATAGTTCCTTGATTAGGGTATATTGTGCTGTTTGATTGTTCCTCTGGTGCTAATCTTGGTGTTAATCTTTGCATATCTGGGTATTGATTGCTGGCAAGGAGGTGTTCAGGTCTTCTGGCTTTTCTATTGTCTCTTATGAATGGTATGTAAATGTTGTTCACCTCTATGTGTCTGTTGATGGCTGCTTTGTCTGAGTGCCAAGATTCCAGGAATTCGCTAGCATTTTTGGATTTGGCTTGGTTTAAGATGCTCACAGTTTCCCAGTTGAAAGTATGGTTAAGTCTGTCCATGTGTTGTGAGATTAAGGAGTTTTCATTGTGTCTTCTGACTGTTAGTTGGTGTTCGTGGATGCACTCTGCTAGTCTTCTGCCCATCTGTCCTACATAGTGGCTGCTACAGTCCTTACACTGTATGTTGTAGATAACTCCTGTTTTTTCTTCTTGGGCTACTGGGTCTTTTGGGTTACTTAAGATGTTCTGAAGGGTTTTGGTTGGTTTATGTACTATGGTGATGCCATGTGGTTGTAACAGACTATTGGTCATTTCTGAGATGATTCTGATGTATGGCAGTGTTATCCTTTTCATAGCTTCTGTTGGTTGTGTTGTAGTGGGTTGGGTGGTCAGGCACTTTTTGATAAAGTTGTGTGGGTATCCATTTTGCTGGAAGATGCTGTATAGATGATCTGTTTCCTTTTTCTGGTGTTCTGGGTTGCTGCAGTGCATTAGTGCTCGTCTGAATAATGTTCTTACACAGCTTCTCTTGTGGGAGGTTGGGTTGTTGCTTTGGTAATGGAGCACTTGGTTAGTGTGGGTAGATTTCTATGAGCATTTGCATGTCTTAAAATTTCTCCATCCATGTTCCCATTTTTAATTAACATTCTACCAATGTAAAGAAATTCATCTACTTGCTCTGCTTTTTGCCAGTTATGTTTAAATTGCATTGCATTTCCTCTATCACACAACCACTTTAGCCTGGGATACATTAATTTTCAGATCCATATCCCTTGCTGTTTTATTTATTTATTTATTTATTTATTTAATCAAATTTAACACCGCCCAACTCCCCCAAGGGGGACTCTGGGTGGTTTACAACAAAATATAATCGATAATGTACAATTATAAATAGAACAAAATATAAATTAAATAACAATTTGAAATGTAAAAAATATAATAAAATCCAATGACGGGATCTTCTAAGTTCTTCTTAAGTAAAAAGGGCACTCCAGGGTTAATCTAAGGTTCTAGCCATCTCCAGGTGTGCCCGTTCTCCTTCCCGCCCCAAGCATACTGACAAAACCATTTTGAGTTTCTTCCGGAAGTCCAGGAGCAGGGGGACTGTCATATCTTTGGGGGAAGACTGTTCCAAAGGGCAGGGGCAACAGCAGAGAAAGCACGCTTCTGAGACCCCATTAGATGGAACTCCTTAACCGATGGGGTCCGTAGCATGCCCTCTCTGCATGCCCGGGTGGGACGGGATGACGTAATGGGGATGAGACGGTCCCTTAGGTATCCTGGTCCCATGCCATGTAGGGCTTTAAAGGTGATAACCAACACCTTGAATTGGACCCGGAAGCAGACTGGAACCCAGTGCAGCTCACACAGCAAAGGTGTTATGTGTGTGCTCCTTGGGACACACAAAATTGTCTGCGCAGCTGCATTCTGGATCAGTTGTAGCTTCCGGATATTCTTCAAGGGTAGCCTTGAAGAATTATACAATCCATCTAATATTTGCTGCAAATTATTTGGGATCTGTGCCAACAACACAGCATTATCTACATACAAATGTACACACAGATTCATGTCCTCAGTCAACATACCTCTAACGTCACCACAAATATTCCTTATATTCCATTATATTCCATTAATAGATTAAACATACAAGTGGAATTCTTGTCTTATTCCCTGCACAATGCTGAACTCTTCACTAAGCATCCCATTTATTCTCATGCATGTTTTATTCCATGATATACTGCTCTTATATTCAGCAGCCAACTTTCAGTTCCATATTCAAGCAAAATATTCTATAATTCAAGCCTATTTATTTTGTTACATATTTTCTTTAAATCATGAAATTTACAGTAATTCTTTCATGTTCATACATTTCTCAGTGACTCAGTAAAGAGCAAAAATCCTGTCTTTATGGAAGTGAGACCCTCTGTCTTACATAAAGCCATACAGTACCGCGTTTCTCAAATTTTTTTCCTTGTCACCTCTTGTACCCTTTCAGTCAGAATTCTGCCAGACAAGTTTCCAGATGTGCTCAACAAACTAATACCACTGTAGTTTTTGCCTTCATTCTTCCTACTTTTCCCTTTCTATATATTGGAACAATAATGGCAGTTGTCTGTTGTCAGGCATGGATTCAGTCTTCTCGCACCTGTTTAAAAAGTCGCACAGCCTCTCCATAAGCAAGCCACATCCAGATTTTAACATTTCTCCAGTTACACCTGCAGCCTTACAATTCTTCAGTATTCTGAGAGCACTTACTGTATGTCTTCCTTTTAATCATCTTTAATACTTCTATCACTTATTTCAATTCTACTCTTAAATGTACTTCTGTCATTTCTATTCAAATCTCTAAATTAATCCTATCACTTCAGCTTCATTCCAAATCATTTCATCATAACCCTTACACGCGTAAGTAAGAGTTAGAAGTGAATCCCGTGCATCATCTGATCTCCAAATGCTCTCTTCACCAGGTGTTTCCTGCACCAGAGGCGCTTTGTTCATACCTGCTGCACTGAAGTATTATTAGCCAGAGTGCAGGCACAACTTTTGTTCGGAGCCCAAATGGGACCCTACAGCTCCTCCACCCCTTTAGAGGGGGTGCAATCAGAATGTGTAAGGAACATATTTAAAGTCCCATGATGTGTTCCTAATACGGTCTTATGCCATATTGAACCCCATGCATTGGACATGCATCTTCTCTTACTGGTTAATGTTACTTTCCCTCCCCAGCCCCAATTTTAACTGATAGCTTTGTTTCATCGTGGGGTAGGACATTACATGAGAAACTGAGCTGCTATGGTAATATGTCTATGAAGGTTCTCAGTCATCCAGGTGGAATTGTCTGTAGCTTGAATCATGTCAACTGGATTTCTATTTTCTCAGTGGAGACGTTTCGCTCCTTATCCAAGGAGCTTCTTCAGTCTGAGCAAAGTTGGTAAGGGAATCCTTAAATATGTTTCTAGGGTGGCTGTGTGACCTTGCACCTGGGGCTAGGTCATGGTTATTTTGAGATGTTATTTCTAAGTCCCTTTATCATCTAAAGGAGGATTGTTAAGATTACCATGCTGCTGTTGAGCTGCTATGGTGTCTCACTTAATGCAATCCTGTTGATGGGATATGAATGTGCAGGGGCAGCTCTTAAACAGTACTGTACGTCAAGGATTTGGAAGCCTACTTGGGCCTGGCTGCCATATGCAGAGATGTGTTCTTGGACTCTCATTCACCTTTTTTCAAGCTGGCTAGATATCTAAGCCC
Source organism: Charina bottae (assembly GCA_023362775.1). Taxonomy (NCBI): domain Eukaryota; kingdom Metazoa; phylum Chordata; class Lepidosauria; order Squamata; family Charinaidae; genus Charina; species Charina bottae. The sequence goes on along the minus strand of JALMGJ010000021.1, from coordinate 10,070,195 downwards.
AGTTATGGTTCCCAAGTTCCTAACCCGGGTAAGATTTAATGTCCTCCCAACAGCTGTTCTGAGGGGCATTCCATCTGAACAGAGACTTTGCCCCCGTGGTGAAGGAGTTCTTGAAACACTAACCCGTTTTCTTTTGTATTATTCCTATTGCAAAGATACCAGCTTGCAGTTAATAACACCCCATCTAGTCAGATTTCCAGGCCATCCGTTACAGTTGCCACTATCCGATCACTGTGATTTTGCTTCTCTTAACATGGCTCAGTTTTGTTTTACTATTTGTAAAATATGTCACAGCTTGACCACATCAGTTTAATAATTACTGGGTTTTACTGTGGTTTTCATTTGCTGTCTCACACTTCGTTTTGTTTTTCTGTTTTTGAGCTGGTCCCTGACAGCAATAAAGTATCTGATTTTGCCTTGTCTAGCTTACACCCACCTTTGTTTTTAATAAGGTAGCATCATCGGCCAAGGAGCCTGCTTATGGTTTGTCTTAGAAGAGGCTAACGCTTTGGAAGTATTGGGGGCGTGCCTATCAGGTGACCTTTCCTGAGCAAGCTTGCAGCTCAGTGCCCATTGAACCTGACAGTCCTGCATGGTCGTGCTCATCGGTGAGTGATAAAGCTCATTCTCCTTGGGGAACTTCACTGAAAACTGCCGCCTGGCATGCTTGGTAGGTGAGCAGACAGACTGTAAAAGGGAACACACTTTTGTCAGCAGTGTCAAGGCATAAGAGGTAGGACAGATTGTCACTTTGCTCCCAATTATGATAAGACAGCATCCAGTACCCAAGCCTATTATCTTATTTAGTACTGAGCATTGTATTGTTGGTCAAGTGGGAGGACAGCCTTGTTAGCAGTCCTTTTGTAGCCTTCCTCTGTCTTGCCAGTGTCACCCCCTTCCAGAGCAATAAGCAACCACATGCTCAGGTACCTACAGATTAGAAGTGGCGCCCACACTTCTTACTGTAGATTTGCCTGCCATTCAAAGCCACTGTTTTCTTTCCCATGTTCGGTTCCAGCTGAGCTGTTTACGTTGGGCCCCTATCCCCTGTTTGCTGTCATGTTTCATGGTGTTAGCCTTTGACAAAGCTGCTACTACATAACATAGCTGGATACATTCTACCTTCCCTTCTACAAGTTCCTGTGGAAAAAGAAGCCAGAAAAATCCCTTTCGAAAATAAAACTTAGTTTAACAAGTTAAATTTCTCCTATAAATCCAGCTTTTCCTCCTCCACTGAAGCAAATGCTACAGAAACTGAGTTGAAAGGCATGAGCTGTAATAAAGCCGCCTGGAAACAGGGACAAATTACCATCCTCTCTGTTGTAGCCCGGGCAGCATTGGAAAGGTTAGCAATTTGTGGCGTGCAGCCCTGCCCAAGCAATTTGCAGTGAGCATTGTGCCGGCTTTCTATTTATATTGCATATTATCAAATCCATTTTGCTTTTCAGCTCTCCTGCTCAAGAGTGAAGCAAATTAACCCTCCAAAAAGGCTGTTTGGTTGTCTGCAATTTTTTATCTCAGACACTTCCCAAAGACATGCCCACTTTGGCCGTCTCCTCCTGCGGTGGGCTGTGATAGCACTCAAAATACATCATTTTGCTGTGCGGTATCCCATTGAGGCAATCCCCTGATTACAGTGTAGGCACAGGAGTGGAAAGGCATGGAATATGACTGTTGATGGAAGTGGTTAAATACAATGACAATTCAAGAAGCAATGGAAGACTTGAAGCTGTAAGATTGTGAGTTGGGCAGCTAAGATTCAAACAGTACAAAAACAATATGCAAAACAAAAACATGACACAATTGAGACATCCATCCATCCAATCATTTCATATGGGCTCATCCACCACCTTGGCCCAATGCCCAGAGAATAGCTAGGTCTTCAAAGCCTCATAGAAGTCCAGCAGTTCTGGGAGTAAGCTGCTCCATACAGCAGGTGCCTCAACAGAGAAGGTATCTTCCTGGGTCCTGTCAGATGACTCTACCCTATGGAGAGGACCTAGAACATATCTAACCTGTCTAATCTCATTGGCTTCCATAGGAGATTAGCAGTCCCATAAATAACCCATCCCGAAGAGCTTTATAGATGGTAACCAACACCTTGAATTGCATCCAGAAGCCTATTGGGAGCCAGTACATCTCACAGAGCAGTAGTGTTACATGAGCATATCATGGCACAACCATAACTATCCATGCTGCTGCTGCTGCTGCATTCTGGACCAGTCGCAACTTCCAGGTGGTCTTCAAGGGCAACAGTATGCCCTATGTAGACCATAGGGCAATAGTCAAACTGGGAGGTGACTAGGGCATGAGTGACTGAGAGTAGGACCTCCTGATTGCAATTAGCACACAAAATGGATTTGTGCAAAGACCCCCCTGCCCACAGCTACCTACGCTTTGAGCAGGAGCTGTGAATCCAAGAGGGCCCCCAAATTGTGCACCAGTTCTGTCTGGGAAAGTACAACCCCATCCAGAACTAAAGATGGAATGTCTCCAGTTCCAGGGGGCCTCAATACCCATAGCTACTCAGTATTGCTAGGTTTGAACAGAAGCCTGTTCCCTCTCCAAATCCCCACAGCCTCCAGACTTTGTGAAAGAGCCTTGATGGCATCACTTGGTTAGCCCGGATCAAGACATATAACTGAGTATCTCCCCTCACTTGTTTTTTCTTTAGGCTAAGCATACCCAGATTTTTCTGCATAGGGCGTGGTCTCCAGACCTTCACCATCTTGGTAGCCTTCCTCTAAACCTGGCTCCAGTTTGTCACTGTCCTTTTTGACCGGTGATGTTAGAACTTCAAATGGAGCAAGTAGAGTAAAATAGTTACTTCCTGTGATCTGGACTCTATGCTCCTGTTGATGCACCTGAGATAGCATTTGCCTTCTTAGCAGCTGCATTTCAGTGCAGATCTCTTCACTTGTACTACTGCCAAGCCAGATCTCCCCCATCCTATATGCTTCCTTTACATTTTTCCTACCCAAATACAGAACTTGACATTGCCTTCTGTTAAATTTCACACTATTGATTTCAGCCCATTGCTCAAGGCTGTCTGGATATTTTTGAATCTTCTTTTTCTCTTCTAAAATGTTAACCATTCCTCCTAGTTGTGTTTCATGCAAACCTGGTAAGCGTCTCCTTGACTCCCTCATTCAGTTCACTGATAAAAATGTTGAACAGCACAGGGTTCAGAACAGAGCCCTGTGGCACTCCATTCAATGCTTCTGTCCAAGTTGAAGTCATTAATGAGCACTCTTTGGGTACGGTCATGCTATTTTTCTAACAGTAGTATCATCTACTGTAGCTTATATTTTACTGTTATATTAAGGAGGGTATTATGAGAGAGTTGGTGGGATGCTTTGCAGAAACCCAGGTACATGATGGATGGCTTTTTCCTGATCTACTAGGCTAGTAATTGTATCAAATCTATATGCAGCCAACCATGCTAGTTCTTGTTAATTATAGCATACCAATCCAAGGACTCACATCCATGCTTCTTGATAACTTGTTTGAGGATCTTGTCCAGAATAGACATCAAGCTGACAGGTCTGGAATTTCGCAGATCCTCCTTCTTCCCCTGAAGATAGGAATGACCTCCAGTCCCTGGAGTCCAGTCTTCTGGGACCTTGCCAGTCCTCCAGGAATTCTCAAGGATTGAGTGATCATCTCTCCAACTTCCTTCAGTAACCCTTTCTGTTGGATCCATTCCCTTTGAATAAGTTATCCATTGCTACATACTTGTTTTCCTGAGTTAGAATCTCTAGTCCTCTGCACGCATTGGTGTAGAAACATACAAGGCTTTGAGTAGCACTATCTCTTGGCCTCTCCTGGGAAGCTACACCCCAGTCTCTTGCTTTCCCCATGTTCTGCTTTCTTGACCCCAGTCCCTGGCTGCAAATTTCATTCTGGGCTTTTATCACCCTCCCTCTTTCGTTCTACTTTAACATTTGAAGTGGTGCAGAAACTGTGCACTCAACTTGCAGATTACAGAGATGCTTCCCTTGCTGTCCATGTTGCTCGGACCCTTTCCTGCCAACTCCCCAAACTGCCATGCAAAACTTCCCTGTTTATTCTGTGTTTGTTCATTCTAGTTGCAAGTTCCCAGAAGCTGTCTCTCTCTGCTCCCTCTCTTGAGGGAGGGCTTCTCCTCCTGAACTCCTGTTTGTTGTCCCTGTTTGCTCACTCAGTGAGCTTTCTCTCTAGAAACTGTAAGTTCCTTACATGTTCCCTTGAGCTGCTTCAACTAGGTCAGCAAAACCAGTGCTCCAGTCAGATACAACAGGCAGTCAACAGCATTAAGAAATTGTTAGCAGCAAACAGCAGTCTCTCTCCTTCCTTAGCTCTTCCTCTCTTTTCTACCTCTTCCTCAACAAACTTCTGTTTGCTCTCCCTGTTTACTTGCAACCTAATTTATTCCTAATGTGCAATTTCTGTTTCTGCCTCCAATTTCTTGGCAACAACTAATAGTGTAATCCTATATGACAGTGCTTTCCAAAGTGTCACTGTTGGCGACACACCAACGGCGGCAGCGGGGGGGGGGGGGCGCGGTGGCGTCGTCGTGCATGACAGTGGCGCGGGGGGCGTGGCCGGGTGCGCCCCCGCCGCCGCCGCTTCCGGGTTGTGTTGCGACACACCAAACTGTGTTGCGCCACACTAAAGTGTCGCGACACACAGTTTGGAAAGCTATGCTATATGAAAAGTATATTACATATAGTTCTGTAGAGCAGGGGTCCCCAACCTGTGGGCCGCGGCCTGTTAGGAAGTGGGCTGCACAGCAGGTGAGCGGTGGTGGTCTGTGCTATTGGCTCCCGCCTGCAAACCCCACCCCCAGTCCGTGCGATTGGCTCCCGCCTGCAAACCCTCCCCCCGGTCCGTGCGATTGGCTCCCACCTGCAAACCCCCCCCCCCCCGGCCCATGGAAAAATTGTCTTCCACGACTGGTCCCTGGTGCCAAAAAAGTTGGGGACCCCTGCTGTAGAGGATTGCACTCTAAGCTTGTAGTCTTGCATACATTTATTACCTTTAAAATAATTGGATGTACTCTGAGTAGACAGGGATATACTTGAGCATATGTTCTGGGACCAGAAGGATTGCTTCTCTTCTTGATCTACCCCAATTGGACATTGTGATGTTTCTTACAGTGTCCCTTAATCTCTTTCTTTACAAAATTATTTTGATTTTTCTTCTAGAGATCTGTCAGTAATAATGTTCGCGGCTGTGCCTTGATTCTGTGAAAAACTGCCAATACAGTTGAAGCTTGTTTTTCCTTGGTGGAAATAAAGCTTGGGACTGGGTCTTTCCATTCTAAGTTCCAACCTAGAAAGCTTGGCTTGGCCTTCTGTTGACTTCCTGCTTCATTTATACCATTTGTTTGTCTCATTATGCTTCAACTTTATACTCATTTGCTGAATTCATACCAAGCATGCTTAACCCTAACCCTAGTTAACAGATGCTATATTCATATATCATGCTATGCCCAAGCAAAGAAACTGTATCATGGCTTAGTATAATAGCCTGGTTGACACACGATGCCATGGCAATAGCTGGGTCCTCACAATATTCTAAACCATAAATCACTTAACCTGCTTTTATCCCAGTCTATTATGTTGTTCAAATCCAACCATGGTTTCAAAACATGCTCCTTGAATCTGATGCCTTCCGGAATGACTATTTATTTATTTATTTATTTATTTATGTACTTATCTATCAAATTTATATGGCCGCCCATCTCACAAAAGTGACTCTGGGCAGCGTACAAGAAGGATATAAAATGATAAACATAAAAAAACAATCATTATTAAAAGGTTTAAAAAACCATAAGGCATACAAGAAGAGATTAGATGTTAACAGCCATAATGGAGCCACCTCAAGATCTCACCAGTCCCCTGGGACCCCCATAAATATGGCAAGAAAAGCTCCAAGAGGCTTGAAACAAACTATTTTCAGTTGTTCTTCTTGATCTCTGTGACGCATGGGAAATCAATTTGCCCTAATAATTAAGCCCAAGAAGAAGCTTGTCTTTCCTCCTTTGTTATTGCTCTTTGCCATCCTGATGAGTTTGACCTTTGTGGTTTGTGAAAGGAAATCTGGCAAGGAGTTCCAAATAAGACCAATAGGAATCCAGTTACCTACGTAGATAAGAGTTGGTGGGTCCTGAGACTTATGTCAGTGACAATTATGCCACTGTTAGAGTAGCCAGTTTCCTCATTGTGAAGAAATTAGCAGTTTTTTAAAAAAAATCCTTTTACTAGCCCAAAGATTAGAGTTCAGTTGGTATTAGTAAATATATCTCTAATTTGACATGTTTCTTTTGTAGCATGGTTGCTGTCACAACTCTCCCTGTGTCTGGTTTCTGTCAGTGTATTTTGCATTAATAATTTCTAAAAATGCCAGTCATTTGGATGCTTGCTGTGCCTGGTAGTCTCTGGGGAAGTATAATGCTGCTTTCTGTAGAAATTGCATGGTTGTGCAGGCATCTGTAACCAGAGCAAATGTTATATATTGCTTTTGATAAATGTTGGGATTGGAAAGCCTTCATAGCTTTGCAGTTTTATTATTCAGATGCAATGAAGACACATCTTTGGAGAGGAGGGGCAGTATCTATGAAAGCAAACCAAGTGTCTGCCACACGGAGGCACGGCCCTTTCCTGATTAGACCACCGAGTGGTTTTCTGTCTCTTCTGTAGCTTTGCAATACAGCAGTGGCAAACAACGAAGCATCCGTGCCTGGTCTAGACAGAGCTCCCTCATGCTCACTTCTGCAAAGCATGCCAAGGACCACTTACTTACTAAACCAAGACAGGATCATTGTTTGTCCCCACCTGCAACCTCAGAGAGCTGAAATTGCTTTCTGTGAAAATTGTTTGGAGCCAGTTTTGATTGTCTTTACTCCATATCTGATAACCGATTGGTTAGGGCAGAGCTTTCCAAACTGTGTGTCGGGACACGTTAGTGTGTCGGCTGCAGTGTCTGGGTGTGTTGCATCTGCTGCTGCCTCCGAGCCCTGCCAGGATTCCACGCAGGTCCTAGTGCCTGCCTTGTGCCTTGCTGCCTCCAAACCTGCTGTGATTCCGCGCAGGTCCTAGTGCCTGCCTTGTGCCCTGCTGTAAGAGTGTGTTGCGAAATGATGCATGTCTAAAAAGTGTGTCACCAACATGAAATGTTTGGAAAGCTCTGGGTTAGGGAGAAGCAGTGAGGAACAAAACAAAATGGCAATAGATCATCAGGTGGATCATCAGGGTAGCAAATATCCAAATGTGAAACAGAATTGTAACATTTATTGTAGCTACTGCTTAACAGTACAGGAAGACTGCTTTCCAGTCCAAATATCATTGCAAAAAGCATGCATAACTGCCTGTTATTTCAACATTAAACTATGAGTAACACTGAAGATAAAAATATTTGGGGATAAAAAAAAATTGTTGCAACTTGAAATGTGACTTCCAAAATCTGTATTTCTTTATATTGTGTCTCTTCTTGGCTTGGAGCTAGAAAACTGAATATAAGTAAAACTTTGCTTCAGTCTCCATGAGAATTGCCATCCAATTAACAATTATACATTAGATCTCTCAAAATCCACTCCATTATTTTCCTTTCTCATAAGATAGTGGTTGTCAAAGAGCTGTCTGCCCCAGCTCTTGCACAATTCCAAGAAGGTGGGTTGTTGTGATTTCCAGGCAGGCCAAACCTCCCACCTCTTTCCAGCTAGGGCATGTCTAATGTCTTGAGAATCCTCACTGATGCATATTGAATTTGGATGATCAGCTGCTTCTATTTACATTTTCCTGGTCATTGGAATATTCAATTCAGAATAGAGCTGGCATTTTGTTTTAATGGCGCTTCTCTTGTGTAGTATAGCAATCCGAAATGTCTTGCATTATTTTGTTTCTAAATCCAGTGCTACATTATGTAACATAAGTTTTGTTTATTCGTTCAGTCGCTTCCGACTCTTCGTGACTTCATGGACCAGCCCACGCCAGAGCTTCCTGTTGGCCGTCGCCACCCCCATCTCCCCCAAGGTCGAGTCCGTCACCTCCAGAATATCATCCATCCATCTTGCCCTTGGTCGGCCCCTCTTCCTTTTGCCTTCCACTTTCCCTAGCATCAGCTTCTTCTCCAGGGTATCCTGTCTTCTCATTATGTGGCCCAAGTACTTCAGTTTTGCCTTTAATATCATTCCCTCAAGTGAGCAGTCTGGCTTTATTTCCTGGAGTATGGACTGGTTTGATCTTCTTGCAGTCCAAGGCACTCTCAGAATTGTCCTCCAACACCACAGTTATGTAACATAAGTAAGTAACATAAATCCATAAGTCGTCTACTGTGTACTTATTATACTTTTTATACTATAAATCCTATGATTGCTTGCAGTGACCTCTGTATTCTTCAGCTGTGGAACTGAATTTGTGGATCAAAGGTAGAATAATTTTAGAAAAAGATGTGCTTAAATTTATAAGTTGATGTTTATTATGGCAGGGAATCAGTCTTAGTGTCCTCTGAACGAATAGCCTGGCTTAGGTAACAGATGAGGTCCGCTTAACAGGAAAGACCCCCTTCTACTAGGTTCCTTGTTCGTGGTAATCCCACACTGGTGACAGCTTTCTTTTTCTTGCCCTCCACTTGGTGCTGGGTTGGGTTTTCATTAATTGTTCAGGCTGATGGAACCAAAGGCAGGACCGGGCCACTTTGTATGGGTGTAAGCCCATTTTTGCTTGTTGCATTGTATCCTTGACACTGTAGATGCTCGTATTCTTGGCATCCTTGTATCAGCTTGTTTGCTGAGTTGTATCCTTGACACTGTAGATGCTATTCTTGGCATCCTTGTATCAGCTTGTTTGCTGAGTTGTATCCTTGACACTGTAGATGCTCACATGTACCTGCTTAGAATCTTTACACTACTGTGGCTCCACATTAGTTGCCTTTCAGTGGGTGGAAGAGATTCTGAGTGATAAATGCCACCAGGAGAGAAAGTGAGAGAAGAGAGAATAACTCTTTAAGTAAGCTAAGGGGTTTCCTTGCTCTTGATTGATTTCTCAGCAGAGCAAGGCTGTATGTTTACCATCCCTCACTTTGATCAACGGGGCACCGTTCTGGGAGTTTGTGCTGTAGAATTCACTCAATATGAATTTGCAGAAAGCAAATGCAACATCGCTAGATACTCATATGCTGAGAAATCTGAATCCATCCCCAAATAAATAAAAAAATGTTTTCTTCCTGAAGGCTTGCTTCCTTCCTTCCTTCCTTCCTTCCTTCCTTCCTTCCTTCCTTCCTTCCTTCCTTCCTTCCTTCCTTCCTTCCTTCCTTCCTTCCTAGGGTATATATAAAATTTAAGCAACCATATGGGTACGGGGGTCAAGTGCATAGCTTTTCTCATTCTGTTAAGTGCTGGTAATAAAATCCTGCTCAACTTCAATAGTGGAAGAAGGAATGGCACTGAATAGTGGAGGCATTCCTAAGCTTCCTTCTGATTTGTGCAAGATAGTTTTCAGGGAACCAGTTTTCTTGTTTGGAACAGGCCATTATTGCAAACCTGAAATGAAAAGTCAGTCAGAGACAGCATGAGTTTGCCTGCCATCCAATAAGATTATAAGTGTGCCGAATGGTTAGTGATGCTGCTACCCTAGAGGTGTACCTTGAGGGGCAGGGGCTTTGACTTTTTAAAAACTTTGTTTACTTGGTTCAAACATTATGCTAAGCCTAAACAATGAATGCAATGACTTAATGCAAAACTCCAGCACATTTGGACATTTGAGAACCAGTTGTGAGTGCTATGGCTGCCATGGAGTCAGATGGGCATGGAATTGAGATGAGAGTGCATTGGTGACTCCATGCTTAGTGCAATGTCTGAAGCAAGCCTCTATATAATTAATTTGCTCTTCAGTCACATGAAAAATTACAACTTGGTAGCAATTTTTGCAGGGCCTCTGGGGCTGCAAGATATTCAGGAGCAGCCTGCAGCCTTGGGTCCTGATATGATGCACCAGCTTTAGATCCTGAATTTATTTGTAAACCACCCAGAGCCACTTGCATAGTGAGATGGGTGCTGTATAAATTTGATGGAATAAATAAATAAAGAATAGCCACCCTTTATTATGCAAAAGAGTGATATATATTTTAAAATAAAATAATAAGATAAGCATTGTAATTTTAAAAAAAGAATTTTATATTGTTGTGATTGTAAAAAATAAGAAGGAAAGAAGGTTCTTTCCCAGGAGTTCAGCATTAGACTGGGACGTCACTGCAGTCATCAGCTGCTGCTACTCTCTTGGAGATCGCTTAGGTGGAAGGGCTGTACCCTTGTACCACTGAGGAAGGCCAGAAGCAGCTGAAGGGAAAACCAGAGGAAGGAGGGCATGAAGAGAAGGTAATCAGTCACTGCAGCTACAAGTAGGGTTAGCTTTTGCACCTATTGATTAATTCAGATTGGTCTTTAAACCAAAGTTACCACAATCCATAATTTAAAATTGAAATTGATTTGAGGGCTTCCATGTCCATTATGGTTTAGAACTATGTTGCTTTTCAGTTTCTATCACTTTCTCGCTCTCTTCCCTAAGTTCAGGGGCCTCTGAAGCTAAATCAACCATTAGGACAGAAGTGTTAGAGCAATTGCAGCATCACAGCAAAGCATAGTTAGTACAATATGGCCTGCAGACTCTCTTCAGATTTGTTTGTCTACCCAGTACAAAACACGGTAAGGCACTGCACTTAATTAAGAATGACACTGTTTGACATGTTTCTTCAACTGAGTCTGTGTCCAGCCACAAATGTGTTTTTCAGAAACTCCTATAGATGGGAGACCTACTGTATCTAGTTCAAAGGCAACTTCTGTAGCTACTACAAGTGAGTTATTGGGAAAATTTATTTAGTGTCAACCTACTGCAAGCTCAGAGTGGTGCCGGCCCCCAAGACAGCAGGTCCTTAATGGCTGGAAGCAACATTGTGCCCACCAACAAATTACTAGAATCTAATCTATTTTAAAGAGAGCCAGTTTGGTGTAGTGGTTAAGGCGCCGGGCTAGAAACTGGGAGACTATGAGTTCTAGTCCTGCCTTAGGCACAAAGCCAGCTGGGTGACCTTGGGCCAGTCACTCACTCTCAGCCCTGGGAAGAAGGCAAGGCAAACCACTGCTGAAAAACCTTGCCAAGAAAACTGCAGACTCAACACTGACTCAAAGTCCCCCCGCCCCTGCCCCTGCAAAAAACATCTATTTTAAAGATTTTTTAAATTAAACCAAATCCGGCCTGTATTTTAAACCATGCTTCTGGGACCTCCATAGATCCTAGAGACATTTTTGATACAATGAAAAATTGAGAGGTGGCTGCAGGCAATGGCTTTGCTTTGGGGCATCCCTTGTTCTGTGATTGACCACACCCACCCTGTCAACCATTTTGCAAGAGGGCTCCCACAATTCCAAAGTTACCTCCTGGCTCCAAAAGACTTGTGTATTCTGGGCTACACTTCCAATATGGAACTGAAAGCTGGTAAGGCTGTCTAGCTCTACTCTTGGTCTCTCTATTAGAACAAGCTGTTCCCTGCTGTTTCCAGCCTTCATCTGAGACTAATTGTCAATTAAGTAAACGAGAAATTAGGCACAAGGCAGAAGCGTGGGGTCTGTGTGTGGCAGTAATCACTACAGCATGGACTGGAACATACTGTTGAGGAAAGGAAGCCTTATTCTGGCAGTGTTCTACGACCAGGCTAGCACGAACTCTGTGCTTCCTTTTGGAGAATCAACAAATAGCTCTGTATAATGAGGGGAAAACACAAACCTTTCCAATGAAGATCATTCAGTGGCCTGTTAGAACCAATGAATGGAGCAGAGCTTAATGTTGTGTAAACTCGTGCATAGAAAAAGGCGTATTGTTTAAAAACATAGCCTGTGAGCACATTAGAGAGATCCAGGTTCTTATTCTTACACTTTTAGCCCACCCAAGCATAAAGAAACACACGCTTAGACATTGCAGGTACAAAAAGTAAGTACAAAAGAGTTCTTACATTTATTTTGTCCAGGTACGGCCATTTCAGTAAAAAAATGATGTGTCAGTTCTTCTTTCTGTTCCCTAAACTGCATACCTCTGGCCCTGTTTGCTGCTAGAGGCTGAGTGGAGATTGAGGCCTAGCACATGGCCTCTCCATGGAAGGAGCTAAGGCACGTGCGTCCTACCCCATCGGTGGAAGAATCAGAGAGAGAGAAGAGGAGGTGGGAGGGGCAACAAGCAACTTCCTCTAGAAGCACAGAGTTTGCCTCCTAGAGCAATCACCTATATGCTAATGAGGCATGCTTGATTTGCCGGATTCCAACATCCAAAACCTTTTGCAGGTGTTCAGGGCTGTCTCTTGTTGGCTACGAATGTTATATTCTGTACTTTATTACCTACATTATACATGGTTAATACAGTTTAATAATAAAAGGCTCCATGCCAAAGCTACTTAGGTGATTTATCAGAAAAGCCATATTTCTTCATTTCTAAGCCAAGCAGTTTCGCATATTTTGCATGGTTTGTTCTCCATTATCATTTCAACTTCTGTTGCCATATTTATCACATTGTTTGAGGTTGTTCAGTCACTTCCATCTCTTCATGAACTGATGGACATCATTTTGCCAGGATGGTCTGCCAGCAACAACTACTTTCAGTTCTTGCAAACTTTTGAGCATCATCAATAATAGTATCTAGCCTCCTTGTCTTCGGTTGGCTTTTTTAAAATTGCCTTTGATTTTTCCAAGTTTTAACACTGCTGTCTCAGAGACAATCTATAGATGTTCAGGATTCCTTTTATGATGTCAGATGTTCCAGGGTTCAGCCCTGATAGACTTCCAAGTTGACATCTGACACAAATGAACCCCTAGATAAAGAAACACCATTGTCCACTATTGGTTTTGAAAAACAGGCTCTTTCCTAGCCCCAGTATTCTGATGTTTTCCTCCACAATTCCATGCCCATTGACTGTGTTCCATTCTCCTTCAACTATTTTAGCTCCCCTCAACCCTTAAATTTTAGCTTCTAAGTATGGTTCATGTTTTAATAAAACTCTGATTACCCCAAGATCATGAATATTTCCATCTATTTCCTGTGGCTTTGTAGGAACAAGCATATGAAGATCCATATTGGAACTAGAAATAACTATATATCATTGGAGATCAATAGCTTTGTCTTAGTAAGGGATATAAGGGAGGACATTAGATGATGAAAAAGGATGGAAGAGACTTTTGCCATGCATTTTTTCCTAATTCCAGCACTCCCAGGGGAGAAGTTGAAAAGGTCAAGAATTTAGGGTTTTACTTCCTTAGGTGGAAGAGACTAAATCTGTGTGAATAATTGGAATAGCACTCTTGTGAATCCACAAATTTCCTTTGCTTTTTTGTGCCTTAGCTTTTGAAAGATTTATATGAGTCTTATATGATTTATATGAAAGGTTGTGCTTATTTTCTTATACGCCTATATACTCAGGCAAAGATCATGCTTCTTAATGTGGATGAGAATTACAGTACAGAATCAAGCCCTGTTTTGCTCCTTAGTTTTGAGACAAAATGTTGGAATCTTGGCTCCCATGTCTTCTTGTACACCCGCTTCCTTATTTGTAGTTGCCTAAGTTTCTGTTAAAAGAAACTGTCACATTTCAGAGCATAAAATTTGGATCTGTATTGATGCATGGTGCTATTTCTTCAAATAGCACTTTCTCTCTCTCCCATTTTGCTTGTTACAAAGAAATCAGTGATTTGCAAAGATATATTGCAGTGACATCTTTTGATTAAAGAATAAATTGTTTGCATTTGAAGAGAGCATAACACTATCTAAAACATCTGCAGGTACTTTCAAGATGGACAGTTTCTAGCATTAATATCAAAAGGTTCTGCCTTTTCCTATTTAATGAGTTTTTTTCCCCCAGTAAGAAGAGACATAAATAGTAATGGGAGTGTCTGGGCTAAGCTGTCTCTTAGAATTATATGGACGAGGCAAGGTGATGGAACAATTAAACCCTCATTTGGAGTTACCTATATACCTTGTTTTTATGCTCAGCACTTCAGGCTTCTGTTAATTGTACCTTTTAACAAATTTTAATTAAAGCTAAAAGGCTGTGTTCCATTTCGGTGTTTCCATTTCTCTTCCGTTCTAAATGGCTGGGGCACAATCAATACATCATTAGTTAGTGTCTGGGGTAGGGAGGAGAGTGTGGGGAGGGATGGGGAAGGAAAGTCCGACTGTGAATGTATGGCTTCTTTGCAGAAATACCATGCTCTCTCTTACGTTTCTTTTATCCAGCCTTAGGGTCTGTCACTCTGGGATGGAAGGCCTGCACGGGGAATCTTTCAGCCAGTTGTAGCAATTCCCCTTGAATGGCCGGTTCCTCTGTTTTTGTTCCTGTGAGTGATGCCTGGGTTCCAGATGAAATTGAAGGTTGTACCTCTGGCAGAAACATCACATGGAAATGGAAATGATTTGCTGTGCTGCTTCAGCAAGAGAGTTATTCTTCCCGATCCATAGGAGTTTTGTAGCTTATGTTATGTTTTTACTAATTTGTCATGATTTATTATGAAAAAAAAATGGAATTGTTAGCTTCTTGAAGATGCTGAGAATTTTCACATCAGGTTGTCTCACAAAACACTATCCAGTGTGCTGATTTTTGATGGAGTCTTGAAGGTTAATAAAAGAACTCCAAGCAGCTAACAACAATCTTGCAGAGTAGAAGCGTGAACCAGCAGGGAACTTGCACTTTAAGCTTAATTGCGTTCATAATAAATTCAATCTTCACACATTAGTTAGATGAAGAAAAAATAGAGATAGCTTACATTTATTCAGTAGATCTGGTTACGAGTAGATTCATAGTAGATCTGCGTGCAAGCGAGATGGAATGGACGAGAGCTGCATGGTGCAGCCCTCCTGCTTGCAGGTGTGCCTAAGGAGTAATGGAGATTGTTAATCCCCCAAACTCGAGGAGGAGGAGGAAGAGGAAATCAGATGACCCATGTGACATCCCACAAGCACAATAGAGATGTGTTTACTAGAAAGACCCCCTATTATGCTTATGAGACAATGCTGAGTTGACTCCTGATAATCCCAACAATTTTTGAGACAGAAGAGTCTAGAAAAATATGCTTTAAACCTGCTTGTTTTCTAATTGTTTTGCACATTGGTTAAGTACAAATTTTCCAATCTGCATGAATCTTTATTGGGAAGATGTGGGAAAGAGCAGAAACTAGGGGAATGCAAGGGCACTCGCAGCCAGCCACTGAGAAATAGTCTCATTAGTTCAGATCAACACCTGAAATTCACTTGGACACCCTTAACTCTCCTTGTTCCTTTAGGCGTGTGAAATCATACTGCTGGCAGTATCCGTGGAGGCCCAATTGGCAGGATCCTCCTTTTATGCATCTCTTACAAATATAGCTGCAATTTAATGGTCACAGACCCCTTGATTTTCTGTCTGGCAGTCCATTTCTGTCAAACCACTCTGTTCCTCTACCAATGATACATCACAATCCATTGTTAGGGCCTGTGTGAGGTTTCAAGATAAAACCTCCCTGACGTTCTGCTTGACTCCATGGATGCTTCCCTGATCTTTTTTGGCAACAGCTGGGAAGGGGTTTGCCAAGGTCTTCTGGGATATTTTTCAACTTCCCAATCTGGTTTACAGTCTGGGATGTCCTGTTGGGCTCCCATCCAAGTACTAACTAGCTCACCCCAGTGCTAAGAAGGTGCCTCTCTTCATCTCTCACATCATCATTTTTAAAACATTTCCTTTCCAACCCACTACTTACTTGTCCAGCCTCTTTAGTTGTACTGTTTCTTGCCATGCCTTGTTTCCATCTTAACTGAAAGAATATAGTCTTTCTGGACTGGATAGGGAGGCTAAGGTTTTTTTTAAGAGCCTTCTATTAGATCATTTCCCCATTTCCTGTATTTTTACCTCAACCCTCCGCCCCCTTGATCCTAATTTCCCCCCAGGCTTCTCTTTCTTATCCCACTGACTGCTTTCGAAGTTTTCTTTAGCCTGCTGGGCTTTCTACTCCACAGACAGCCTACCCATTTCTTCCCAGCCTGCTACCCAAATCTTTTCTTCCCCTAGGGCTTTGGTAAAATTTAAAGCATAGGTGACACTATTCCTTTCCTTGCAGAAAATGAATTGCAGATATTCTGACCCTTTGTTGGTATTTACTGTAACTCAGCTGTTGTCAGAGATGTTGTTACTCCTATCCAGCAGCAGTGGAGCCTAGACATGTCAATCAATCAATCAATAAATGACACTACCCAGAGGTGTTAGTACAGTCTGGAGATAGGTATTCCATTTGGGTTCTGTTGCATAATAATAATTACAACAACTAATACTACTACAACTACTAAGAATTGCATGCAGAGTCTTATAGCAGCAGTCCGTTTTTTGGAATCAGGGTACTTGCTTGTCAGAATTTAAATTTCAGTAACTCATCCATACCTAGAACAAAATATCATATAAAACATAAAAACGTAACAATTTCTTGAGAACGTTTGGTGGAAATTGGCTGTTCCACATGGCAGCACTAAAGTGCTGCTATCCCGCGCAGGAGCTGGCAGAAAACTAAGATGGCTTAAAGACGTGCCAGTTGCTATTCCAATTCATACTCAGCCTCAGCAATGACACAGGGGTTCTCTCTGCACTAGAAGCAGCGGGAGGAGAGCATTAGAGAGGAGGATGTCTCCTTTGATGCCAGTAATGGGCAGCAGAAGACCCACAGGTCTTCTGCTGTGAGGTTTCCAGTCTTACAGAGCAGTCATTCCCTGGGATCAGAGAACTGGCAGCACAGGAGCCATTCTCCATGCCTTTCTCTCCTTCCTTGTCCTGTCACCTATGGGTGGCAGAAACAGGAGGGGGAAAGAAGGAGAGGAAGAAGGTTGCTACCAGTTCTCCTGGCAATAAAAATACCTGGTTTCCCCAAACAGAAGGTTCAACCATTCTGCATGGGTACCACCAAAAAGACCTCCTTCCAGACTTCCGGGAAAGAAATGGCAGACTGAAGATGGCTCCGTAGAAAACAGAGCTGATGACTGCAGCAGAATGAAGAGCTGGCGAGTAGACTGGCTCTTGGATAATTCCTCTCCAAACAAGGAGAGGACTTGAGATCACCCACAAGTGCTCCAGACAGCTGCTCCTCATGAGGAGACCACAAGATAGCAGTCTCTGATGGGTTTAGAGCTCTGGGAGATGAGGGTATAGCCATGTTGCTCAAACCACAGTTGGCACCTTTGAAAGGACACTAAGCTTGCATGATTCCTTTTCTAATCATTTTCAGGAATTGCTTGTTAACTGCTTTAATCTATTAGGAACCTTTGGATCAACAAGTTTTATAGCACTTGGTGCATTTTCTTCAATTCTTAGCAAATGAAGTTTTAACTACAAGTTTAAGAACTAAAAATATTTTTGGAATAAACAGCAAAAGGATGATTAAATCTTTGATTTTAGAAAGTTACAAATAGACTAAGGGTCCAGATAAATTTGAAATAAGGCTTTGGAATTAAATATAAAGAATTCTTCCCATGGGAAAATGTTTTGTTTTAATTTTTTTAAAAAAAATAATAATAAGATAAGGCTTTAAAAAGTGGACAGGGAACTAGAGGGAACTAAAGATTACAATTAAAGGAGAACACTCAACCTCAACATGCAATTACAGAATGGAGCAAAATACTTTAACATTGGATGTATTGAAGGATATTTGTGAACAATAGACACAGAAGTTAATTTTAAGAGTCTCTGCCTCTATAGATAGACTGTGTCTAAAAGATGTTATGGAAGAGGAACAAGTTCTACCTGACAAGATCGAGATTGATTTGAAAGTGGATTTAAAAATGACAGGCTACAAGAATGACATGGTAGAAGATGTTACACTGGACATAGAAAAGAAACCAGCTTTCTTAATAATTAAAAGGCATATACAAACAACAAACCAAGAGAGAGAGTGACTGGATAATTTTCCTATATTGGATTTACAAAAGAGGTTTGTTAAAGTTTTGAAGAATTTTGTGAGAAGGGACAAAGAAAAAATGAAAAGAAATCTAGTTCTAGGACATTATTTGAAGGGACTAAAGATCAGAATTGTTAGAAGTGAAAGGAAGGAGTATAAAGTTGGTTTATTTGATCAAGGTTAAAATAGATATGTTGTTATCTCTGGTAATCCTTAATGGACTTTTGCTGACATCAGGACTGAAATGACAAGGCTTTATGGATTTGTTTATAGATAAAAGATGAGATGTGGGAAGAAGATTTCATTTGTTGTATTTTAAGAGAAGGTGATAAGTTACTAAAATTGTTTATACTTGTGATGAAGGTGGGAAGTTACTTCTTCTAAAATAAGAATAAGAATATAGTAAAGAGAAAGAAAAGAAATATATATTTTCTTTCTCTTTACTATATTCTTATTCTTATTTTTCTTTTCTGTTTATCTATTTTTCCCTTTTTTCTCTTTCTTTTCTTTTCTTTTCTTTTCTTTTCTTTTTTTCTTTTCTTCACCTTCTACTTTTTCTTTTTATTCTTGTTTTTAGCTTGTATTAGTTTTTACTGTTGTAATTATAATCTTTAATAAAATTACTATAAAAAAACCAAAAAGATCAGATTCCCACCCTAGTGGATGGAGACACTTTCCCCACTTCCTCACTCCACAGATGAAGGGAAGTGAGTATATGGTAATGAATAAATTGGCCAAGATTAAAAGCCAGATCCTACAGGGTAGGGGAAGAATGGGAGCCAAGCTATGCAAGTGAAAACAGGATCCAGGATGTAAATCAGGTCCATAAACAGTAACAGATCACTATTCTGAGAACTCAGATAACAGGATCATCAAGAGCCAGAACCTACCTATATGGCCAAATCCTTGAAATGTATCCAGCTTGTTTTTTTTTTCAAATAATGTCAGGATGACTGATCCTCTTTTTCCTTCCTAAGCTGGATTTTTGGACTTCACCTTTTGCAGTTACCATATCATAACTATATCTTTGTTTGACATTCTCCCAATGTCAGGTCAGAGAGAGGTCAGTTGTTCATCTTGCCCACTGTTCTTGGATTAGATAGTGATGTTCTCTTTGCCACCACCTCTACTTTACCCTCCTTTTAATGAGAAATGGAACTTTCTGTGTATTGTTCACTGTTACATGAAACAGCATGCTTTCTGCTTCATCATGCAATTCTTTAAGACTGATATTTGGCAGTCCCTGGTATCTTCACTCTGATGCTATCCAAAATGGAAAATAAACTTCTGTCTGAAACTACTGCCTATGAGAATTTAAAATGTGGGCTAAACAGACCAGCAATTAGGATAAAGCATTTCCATGTTTTTATACGTATATTCACTCTGAAAACGTTCTGTTTATCTCTGCCTTACTTCAGTGCACCAAGATTATGGCTGCATATTCCTGTGGTGTTAACAAACTCTTCCCCAATATGGTATTCCCTTTCTAGAGGGAAGAGTCCTTCTAGGTAAAGGTAAAGGTTCCCCCCGCACATTTGTGCAGTCGTATCCGACTCTAGGGGCCGGTGCTCATCTCCGTTTGTTAGCCGAAGAGTCAGCGTTGTCCAAAGACGCTTCCGCGGTCATGTGGCCGCATGACGCACGTGGAACGCTGTTACCATCCCACCGAAGTGATACCTATAGATCTACTTGCATTTGCATGCTTTTGAATTGCTAGGTTGGCAAGAGCTGGGGCGAGTGCGGGAGCTCACTCCGCACGCAGGGCTGGGGATTCGAACCGCCAACCTTCTGATCTTCCGATCGACAAGCCTGGCGTCTTACCCGCTGAGCCACCACGCCCTTCTAGAGTCCCCGCCAATAAGTAGTTCCAGCACATTTGGAGAACCCCAGTTTGACAAAGAGCAATATTACCATGTTAAAGATGAAATTCCTGATTGACTAAAACCAATCCAGGTTACCAGCCTGTGGAGCAGCCTTTCTCAACCAGGGTTCCGTGGAAACCTAGGGTTCCACAAGAGGTCACTAGGGATTCCCTGGGAGATCAGGAGTTATTTAAAAAATTATTTCAAATTTGGGCAACCTCACATTCAAGAGGTAAGTTTCATTCTTTATTTTTAGTTTAAGAACACTGTTAGTGCATATATACAGGCCTGTACATGAAACAAATACAACAATTTTGTAACTTCTTACCTATATTTGAGCCTGAATGTGCAGGGGTTCCCCGAGGCCTAAAAAATATTTCAAGGGTTCCTCCAGGGTCACAAATTTGAGAAAAGCTGCTGTGGAGCATTGCTGTCACTCTGAATTAGCTTTGCTGCTTCTTATACAAGCCCAAATCTAGCCAGGTGGGATTCTGGTGATGTCATGCTCACTTTCACTGGGTGACCCCTGATGGTTTAAGTTTATTCAGGAAAGGCTTTAAAAGCAACAATCTGGAAAGGTAGCAGGAGTTAGAGAAAATAATAGCAGGAGAAGCCTTCAAAACAAATACACATTTGACTTTGGGAGAGACTGTTCCAGAAAACAGTTTTGCTCCCCAAAGTAGGGTTTTAAAATGTCTGAAATGGAATGAGCTGAGCCCGGCAACAGCCTTGGTTCTTAGCACTTTCTTCATTTTGCCATTTGCTTCCTTTAAGCAATAATGAACAGAGAAGGGATCACCACCTGCAGAGCTTTTCTTGAAATGAAAGGCGTGACAGAAATGGAAAAGTTCATTCATATAAGCACCCCTGAAATGTCAGCTCCTGCTCATTGTCATTCAGAGGAAGGAGCTCTTCTTGTCAGCTTGATGCTACTCCTGGTCACTTGTGTAACGTTTATCAGGCACAGAACAATCTAGCTGTTTTCTTCAATCAGTGTTGGAATTGATCTTGGCTTGCTTTGACACAGTGGCCAGCATTCTGACTAGATGGCAATGGATAGTTCAATAGTTCTTTTCCAAAGAGATGGGAGGCTTAATCTTTGAAACTTCCAGACCTGCTTGCTTATTTATTTATTTATCAATCATATTTATATCCTGCCCATCTCCCTCACAAGGAGGGACCCTGGGCGGTTTGCTGTGGAAGCTGGTGGAATCTATCAGCTTGAATGCTTTTCTGTTTCTGCGTGGGCTTAAGTGAACTCCCCTACTGTATGTGCTGCACACTTTCCTGGTGTGATTATACGATCGTTTGAAGTGCCAATAAGTACTTGTAAAGCCATCCGTGGCTTGGGACCCTGGGAGGATCTGCCTGCGCATATATGAACCTGCCTGGACCTTTCCGGGAAGCAACACTTCGTGTTATAAAGGTGGCCACGAGGAAAGGAGATGGGCTTCGGGGGGATTGACCTATCCGTGCCAAATATTTTCCCACAGGATGTGCATCTCTTTTTAATGGGCCTTAGTCAGACCTTTCAGATTTGTTTTAGAAGAAGGGATGCCCATTTTAAAATTTTATGTTTTACTTCAGCTGTTACTTTAAGACTGTATTCTGCTGTTGTACACTTGTGTTTTGTACAGTATTATTTTAATTGTTTACATTGTAAGCCACCTTGAAAGATTTTGCTTTGAAACTAGTATAACATTATTTTAATCAGAGAACTAATAGAGGGATGTGGAGGTGATAATGGGGGCTGCTGAAGAGAAAGGGGAGGGCTTCGTTGGTCTCTGTAGATTACTTCTTCTTCTGCACTTCTATTGACTTTCAGAGGAACCTGCAAACATTTCTAAGAGCTTTGTTGTTCAGTCGTTTAGTCATGTCCGACTCTTCGTGACCTCATGGACCATAGCACGCCAGGCCTTCCTGTCCTCCACTGTCTCCCAGAGTTTACTCAAATTCATGTTCATTACATCGGTGATGCTATCTAACCATCTCATCCTCTGCCATCCCCTTCTCCTTTTGCCCTCAGTCCCAGCATCAGGGTCTTTTCCAGTGAGTCCTCTCTTCGCATTAGGTGGCCAAAGTATTTGAGCTTCAGCTTCAGCATCTGTCCTTCCAATGAGCAGTCAGGGTTGATTTCCTTTAGGATTGACTGATTTGACCTCCTTGCAGTCCAAGGGACTCTCAAGAGTCTTCTCCAGCACCACAGTTCGAAAGCATCAATTCTTCAGCACTCAGCCTTCCTTATGGTCCAACTCTCACAGCCATACATTACTACTGGGAAAACCATAGCTTTAATTATATGGACCTTTGTCGGCAAGGTGATGTCTCTGCTTTTTAATATGCTGTCTAGGTTTGCCATAGCTTTCCTCCCAAGGATCAAGCGTCTTTTAATTTCATGGCTGCAGTCACTGTCTACGGTGATCTTGGAGCCCAAGAAAATAAAATCTGTCACTGCTTCCATTTCTTCCCCTTCTATTTGCCAGGAAGTGATGGGACCAGATGCCATGATCTGAGTTTTTTTAATGTTGAGTTTCAAGCCAGCTTTTGCACTCTTTTTTCTTTTTTCTTTCTTTTTTCATCCAGCCCGGCATTTCTCATGATGTACTCTGCATATAAGTTAAATAAGCAAATAAGCAGGGTGATAATATACAGCCTTGTCGTACTCCTTTCCCAAATTTGAACCAATCAGTTGTTCCATGTCCGGTTCTAACTGTTGCTTCTTGACCCGCATACAGGTTTCTCAGGAGACAGGTAAGGTGGTCTGGTACTCCCATCTCTTTAAGAATTTGCCACAGTTTGTTGTGATCCACACAATCAAAGGCTTTAGCGTAGTCAATGAAGCAGAAGTAGATGTTTTTCTGGAACTCTTGCTTTTTCCATGATCCAGCGAATGTTGGCAATCTGATCTCTAGTTCCTCTGCCTCTTCAAAACCCAGCTTGCACTTCTGGTAGTTCTCAGTTCACATACTGCTGAAGCCTAGCTTGTAGGATTTTGAGCATAACCTTGCTAGCATGTGAAATGAGCGCAATTGTACAGTAGTTTGAACATTCTTTGGCATTGCCCTTCTTTGGAATTGGAACGTAAACTGACCTTTTCCAATCCTGTGGCCACTGTTGAGTTTTCCAAATTTGTTGGCATATTGAGAGCAGCACTTTAACAGCATCATCTTTTAGGATTTTAAATAGCTCAGCTGGGATACTGTCTTCTCCGCTAGCTTTGTTGTTAGTAATGCTTCCTAAGGTCCACTTGACTTCACTCTCTAGGATGTCCGGCTCAAGGTCAGTGACCACACCATCGTATTTATCAGGGACATTAAGATCTTTTTTGTATAGTTCTACTGTGTATTCTTGCTACCTCTTCTTAATCTCTTCTGCTTCTGTTAGGTCCCTGCCTTTTTTGTCCTTTATCATGCCCATCTTTGCACAAAACGTTCCCTTGATATCTCCAATTTTCTTGAAGAGATCTCTAGTCTTCCCCATTCTATTGTTTTCCTCGATTTCTTTGCATTGTTCATTTAAGAAGGCCTTCTTATCTCTCCTTTCTGTTCTCTGGAAATCTGCATTCAGTTGGTTATATCTTTCCCTTTCTCCCTTGCCTTTTGCTTCCCTTCTTTCCTCAGCTATTTGTAAAGCCTCATCAGACAGCCACTTTGCTTTCTTGCATTTCTTTCTCTATGGGATGGTTTTAGTTGCTGCCTCCTGTACAATGTTACGAACCTCCATCCATAGTTCTTCAGGCACTTTGTCTACCAGATCTAATCCTTTAAATCTATTCCTCACCTCCACTGTATATTCATAAGGGATATGATTTAGGTCATACCTGAATGGTCTAGTGGTTTTCCCTACAGTCTTCAATTTAAGCCTAAATTTTGCTATAAGAAGCTCATGATCTGAGCCACAGTCAGCTCCAGGTCTTGTTTTTGCTGATTGTTTAGAGCTTCTCCATCTTTGGCTGCAAAGTATATAATCAATCTGATTTCGGTATTGACCATCTGGTGATGTCCATGTGTAGAGTCGTCTCTTGTGTTGTTTGAAAAGAGTGTTTGCTATGACCAGCGTGTTCTCTTGACAAAACTCTATTAGCCTTTGCCCTGCTTCATTTTGTACCCCAAGGCTGAACTTGCCTGTTATTCCGGTTATTTCTTGACTTCCTACTTTAGCATTCCAGTCCCCTATGATGAAAAGGACATCTTTTTTTAGTGTTAGTTCTAGAAGGTGTTGTAGGTCTTCATAGAACCGGTCGACTTCAGCTTCTTCAGCATCAGTGGTTGGGGCATAGACTTGGATTACTGTGATGTTGAATGGTTTGCCTTGGATTCAAACTGAGATCATTCTGTCGTTTTTGAGGTTGTACCCCAGTACTGCCTTTCCCACTCTTTTATTGACTATGAGGGCTACTTCATTTCTTCTAAGGGATTCTTGCCCACAGTAATATATATAATGGTCACCTGAATTAAATTCGCCCATTCCTGTCCATTTTAGTTCACTGATTCCCAAGATGTCGGAGTTCAATCTTGTCATCTCATGTTTGACCACATCCAGCTTACCTTGATTCATAGATCTTACATTCCAGGTTCCTATGCAATATTGTTCTTTACAGCATCGGACTTTCCTTCCACTTCCAGACACATCCACAACTGAGCGTCCTTTTGGCTTTGGCCCAGCCGCTTCACTCTTTCTGGAGCTACTCGGAATTGCCCTCTGCTCTTCCCCAGTAGCATATTGGACACCTTCTGACCTGAGGGGCTCATCTTCCGGCATCATATCTTTTAGCCTTTTGATACTGTCCATGGGGTTTTCTTGGCAAGGATACTGGAGTGGGTTGCCATTTCCTCCTCCAGTGGACCACATTTTGTCAGAACTCTCCGTCATGACCTATCCGTCTTGACCTGATTTCATTGAGTTACGTAAGCCCCTTCACCACGACAAGGCAGTGATCCATGAAGGGGATCTTAGAGCTACATCCCAGCTAAAAGTATGAAAATTGTGTTACAACCTGAAAATTGTGTTCAAAGCAGGGAAGTATTTGTTCAGCTTTCAAGGGGGCATCTCTCCCCTTTCCTTCCCCACTTAGTCTGGAAATTGTCCTGTGGAGACATTGCTTTGTTGCTGAGGATGATTCAAATGATCAGTCTGTGGTCTTTTTCCTCTTTCCCTGCTGCTGGTTGGGATCCTCAGCTACAGGGTGGTTTGAGGAAATGGTGAACTGACAGCTGGCAATTTTTTCTGTGATCATGGGAATTGCTGATTAAATACTTGTGCATCCCTGTCATGCCTGGGGATTGTTGGAAGAGATACTGCAGAGGAAAAGGGAAGAGTTGGTTTCAAAGTGTACCAGCTCCAGGAATGAGATGAAGCTCTTTTGCCAAATGAATGCTCTTCTCAGCTATTGTATCAGGAAGGAAAGAGAACCATGCCACAGCTGGGGGATCCAGGTGTTCCAGATCCCTGCTTAAATTCATTTGTTTTGTTGGATTCTGGCAGAACAGAGTTCAGGGTGGTCTTTGTGAAGATATTAAGAGGTCTTCCTCTGATCTGTACAGACCCTGAACCTTCACAGTTTTGTACATCAAAACCTGGGGGGGGGGAAGTGATGCTTCTTTGGTTGAGTGGCTGTTTCAAGCATGTTTTGTCATTTCCAAAGGTGTCGGAGAACATCCTTTGCAGTTTCTCTGGACAGAGTATCTGCAGAGCAGATGATGTATTAGCACATCAATACAAAGAAGAAGAAAAATGAAAAGATGAATGAAAAGATGAATGCAGCTCCAGACGATACAGCAAGAATTTTACTGGATCATAGGGTGCCTGAGCTGCTGCTAAAAGCAGATTTGTCAGAGGACTTGAACCTGGGAAGAAGAGCGGGGGAGGGAGGGAGAGAATAGCAAACTACCAAACCCCTAAATGGCAGTGACTCATGCTGCGCCATGCAGGGAGTGGGGAGGGAAACAGCTTTTTGGTTTGGGTTTTTTTTTCTTTTTCTTTTCCTGGTTAGCTAAATAGCACCCAGTGGCTTATGACAAAACAGATACTCAGAAAGAACATGTGCTAAAAAATATTGCCCATTTTCTGGGCTCAGGTGTGCCTACGCTGGATTTAGGGGATGTGGGAGAGTGAAAGCTCATTCTGTTGCAAAATGAAATATTCACCAGTTCATCTTTTAATGGATTCCTCTAATCACATTTGGAAAGACACCAGTAATAATATTTATTTGCACACTTCAACATGATTAAGACTGCCGTGGCTGTAGGTCTATAAAGTTCTCAGCCATAAACTCTCCACTGCCATGAGAAGGTAAACCAATGCTGGCAGCTATTCTTGGACAGATACTGAAGCTGAAGCTCAAATACTTTGGCCACCTAATGCGAAGAGAGGACTCACTGGAAAAGACCCTGATGCTGGGAAAGACTGAAGGCAAAAAGAGGGGACGGCAGAGGATGAGATGGTTAGATAGCATCACCGATGTAATGAACATGAACTTGAGTAAACTCCGGGAGACAGTGGAGGACAGGAAGGCCTGGCGTGCTATGGTCCATGAGGTCACGAAGAGTCGGACACGACTAAACGACTGAACAACAACAACAACAACAACAATTCTTGGATTAGATGTTTTCTGAAGTTTGTTGTATAGCCATATTTGAAACAGTAATAGAATACCATCATGATTGGCTATAACATATATTGAACTGGTTGCCTTATTTCCATTTGCAATTCAGAACTAGGCTAACATTCTGTTTGCAGTATAGTAATGTCCCACCAGATGTGTGAAGATATTAGTTCTAGTTTGATAACTTGATCTCCTACTCTTCCATCCAGTAACTTGTATTCAGAAGAAACAGTGTTACAACCTGAAAATTCCATTTATGTAGCATTGCTAAAACATCTTCTGTCTTAGGTGACAATTGTAAAAACCTGTATCATTCCATTTGCCGCACAGGCAACATTAGAGATTTATCCCATTGTTTATTTTGTTCCTTCAGGTGTTATTGTAATGAAAAGGGAACTGGTCTAATTTTATAATTATTTAATTGTATTAATTAAATTGTAATTTTATATTTTTATATTCTTATTTTAAATGTGATTTTATTGTAAACCACCCAGAGTTCCCCGTTGGGGGAGATGGGCAGTCATATAAATTAAATAAATAAAAATAAATTAGAAAGAAAGATAAACGTTTGACTTTTTTTTAGTAATGAAACAATATTTTTGTTAAAAAGTATTTATTTGGTTCTTCTTAAAACCACATTGATGAATAAACATAATTTAGACATCTTCCTGAATTAATAAGATATCCTTAAGTATGGGTTTGATTGTGTAATATTTTGATTGATCCTAAATTTATTATTTCCTTAGTACTTGGGTATGAGCTGTTGTTGGGGCTAATGTGGCAATGACTGTTGCTGCTGTTGCAGCCAGGGGCTTAAACCATGAAGCTTATTCTGCCCCATCATGGCTACAGGATAACCCTATATGTGATGAATTTGTCTAGTCCGCAGTCATATCTAAATGATTGCTACATCCTGTTATGTACATTGAGTATGTATAAGAAGCATGGATTCTTACTTTTGCTGAACCCATCCTAATGGCATGGGTTTGGGCTGCATTGTCTATTTTAATAATGCTGTATGTGACTATGAATGTGTTCTCTTCAATGATGAGAGTTGTTTCAGGTCCATAGGACACTAAGTGGCATCTTGAGAAGGCTGATGGAGAGCAATAAGGTTGTGAGGAGTAGGGTCAAGAGCAGATAGTAGGTTCTTGAGGCTACAGAGCTTCAGGCAGCTAGGAAACAGCACCAAGGACAGCTCCAAGATACACATGTTGTTTGGCAGCATTGCCATCAATTTAGGGAGTAGGTCTTAATAACTTGCCCAATACAGCTCAGGAGCCCAGGTTACAATCCAAAGATGACATTGCCACGTGACTGATTCTGTGTCAGAGTGGGGAATATTTATTTATTTATTTATATGTTAACTTGTATTACCGCTCCATCTCCCCCGAGGGGGACTCTGGGTGGTTTACAGTACAACAATTTAAAATCTTTAAAAGTAACTACAATTTAAAATACATTACAGAACTAATACATTAAATATAAAAATCCAATAGGCGATAGATGGTTCTCTTTAAAAGGGCTCTATGGCACTAGCCATCCCCAAGAGGAACTATTCCCATTCCCATACCACGCGAGGCGGAACAGCCAGGTCTTTAAATTCTTCCGGAAGGATAGGAGCGATGGGGCCTGTCTCACCTCTGGGGGCAGAATGTTCCAAAGAGTGGGTGCCACCACGGAAAAGGCTCGCCTTCTGGACCCCGCCAAGCGACACTCCCTTGACGACGGGGTCCGAAGCATGCCCTCTCTACATGATCGAGTGGGACGGTTTGAAGTCATGGGGATGAGACGGTCCCTCAGGTAGCCGTATATTCAAATATTCAAAGACTTGCTTCCGTTCTGATGGGCTTTGGAGTATGTGATGCTGCTGAATCATCACTGGCAATGCCCTTCTCTTTATGACTCAAGGGATGTTGTTGGGCAAGTTCAGACCCCTTGTATTTTTGATCCCACATAGAATATAATCGGATCCAGTCAGGAAACATACATATGCCTGTACTCTCTATTTTAGTGTTACTGGAGAAATCATCTATGTAAAAATGTCAAAGCAGTAATCTGGACTTACCCCTTTCAAGTCTTAGGTCTTGTCTGCAGTCAGAGCTTATAAAATGACTTGTGAATCAAATATGCATCTTAATCTATTAAGTCTCCCATGCAAATTTATTTATTTATTTATTAAGGTAAAGTAAAGGATCCCCCCGCACATTTGTGCAGTTGTGTCCGACTCTAGGGGCTGGTGCTCATCTCCGTTTGTTAGCCGAAGAGCCAGCGTTGTCCGAAGACGCTTCCGCGGTCATGTGGCTGGCATGATGCGTGCGGAACACTGTTACCTTCCCACCGAAGTGGTACCTATTCATCTACTTGAATTGGCATGATTTCGAATTGCTAGGTTGGCAAGAGCTGGGGCGAGTGTGGGAGCTCACTCTGTCACGCGGGGCTAGGGATTCGAACCTCCGAACTTGCGATCTTCCGGTCGACAAGCCTGGCGTCTTACCCGCTGAGCCATCATGCCCCTTGTTTATTAAATAAATAATTTATAAATAAATTTATAGATAAATTATTTATTTATTGTTTATTTATTATTTAAATTTATAATAGTGCCCAAAATCAGCTGTCTGACATCATGCACCATATGCCAAATACATAATTGTGAGCAGCAATTTTCCTGAACATGTATATTTTTAAAAAGTAACCACCTTTTTGTGGCTGGGGGCTGTACTTTTTTTTCCTATCATTTTTGGTGGCTGTAGGGCATAAGGAGTAATAATGCCACAATTATACAAACGGGCAAAGCGGATTCTCGCTTTTTCTTGTATTTTTTCATGGAGGTTTTTGGCAGCTTATCTGAAGGTTTAACGTTATTTATTTCTTTGGTTTCTCACTGGAAATTGGCAGGAAAGCACATCATTTGCAATTTTCCACCAAATTTTGGTACTGCAGTTACAGGAGTGGTTTGAAAACCACCAAAAAGGGGGACTCAAGTGGTCTCTTGAGGTCTGGAAATTGCTTTTTTCTGGTCTAGAACACTTCATAGATTGGAGGGTGCAGACATGATACTACAGAGCAGAAATAGCCCAGTGGCTGGAGAACTGATCTTGGTGAAGTGCTCACATTTTCTGTTTATAAAATGGGAACTACAGTAATTGTTCTAATTACGTTTTCACAGAAACAAGTACTAAATGATTTAAAGAATGCTGCCAGTCATAAAAGACTGTTTGGGTGGTAAATGTTAGTTGTTGATACAAAACCCTGTTAGATAAATATTGGAATAATGTATTACAGTCTTTAAATGCTAACTGCAAATTACATTTTTATAATTGCGTTAGAACACTTTAATTTGAAGTTATCAAATATGTCAGTGAATTAAATGCACGCTCTTCTCATTTTTATCATCGTTTATCATCTTGGTTTAATTCCAGCTCCAATTGTAACTCAGCTATTGAAACAATTTACTTCTTGAACATCTGTGCTATATCTCTACATGAATTGTGTACAGCAAGGGTGTCCTAAGTACTTTTAGATATCAGAATTAGAAAATCCAAATGGTAACCCCCTGCTAATTAAATGCAGAGCTATGTACAAACACACAGGCACAAGTCATCTTCAGTTTAGGGAGCCGTATGCAGAAGAACGTTTCAGGGCTTTGCCCTATATGTTCAGATTTCTGCCACTCAGAATACGCTACATGATGCAGCTGATTCAACATGTGTGCTGCTTCTTTTGTTGTTGTTGTTGTTGTTAGTAGTAGTAGTAGTTGTATCATCTTGTTAATTTTCCCTTTTTATGTAGCGTTTGTTGCTTGACATGGTTTGAACATAAGTCTCTTTCATTGGCTGGGATGTAGGACAAGAATATGTTTTACTAAACCAAAGAATAATAGTGATAAAAGAAACATTCTGATGAAGGAAGACAAGCCCAGGATTCCCTCCAAATTGCCAGTGTATCTGGGACTTGTTAAATTCCACGGCTTTCCCAAAACTAAGATTGAACAGTAGAAGTAGCCATTCTCCATGTTTTCTTATCCTATATCATATTGCTCTAGCCCAGTGTTTCTCAACCTTGACAACTTTAAGATGTGTGGACTTCAACTCCCAGAATTCCCCAGCCAGCCATTTTCAATTCCTATGGAATTCGGGGAATTGAAGTCCACTCATCTTAAAGTTGCCAAGGTTGAGAAACACTGCTCTAGCTATGCAAGTGGTCCAGATTCCTATGGCCTTAACACACTGGAACATTCACCATTGCAGTTATTACATCGTCTTCTAGGACTCCTGTGCTCCATTCTGTATTTACTCTGGTGGGATACAGGGATACTGGGTTTTTAACATGTCTTTGTTTTTGTTTAATACAACACAATGGAAGATTTAGTTCCTAAAGGATTTGTTTCTGGGCAAACCACATCATTTTATTGTCATGTGAAATTTAGCTCAAATCCCATTGACCCTTCAAATCTTACCTCTTGCAATGTCAGTTTCATCCAGGCAGTAAATCTGAGACTGAACTGTATAATTGTAAACTATTAGAATACAACTTAACATAGAAAAGCTCCCTTGATATAGAAATCTAACATGTCAAGAAAAAGTTTAAAATCCTACTTCCTGACATATCCTAACCCAGTGCTTTCCAAAGTCCCGCCATTGGTGATGCACCAGTGGTGGCGGCGGCAGCGCGAGGGCACGCATGGCAGTGGTATGCACGGCAGCGGCGGCCTCATGTTTCGTGCTAAAACCCAGAAGCGCTGATGGCGCGCCGCTGCCGCTGCCACCACCACCACGCACACCACCGCTGCCGCGGGCGCTGCTGCAGGGGCGGCGGCAACGCACCATCAGCACTTCCGGGTTTTGTCGCGACACACAGTTTGGAAAGCTATGTCCTAACCACTCTACATAGTTTACTTACACACACACACGAACATGCAATCTGAAGTGGTACAGACCAGCCCATTTTTCTCCTTGGTGAGAATTAGTCTCTTATTTAGCCTTGCTATCACAGCAAACTGTACCTCAGGCTGCACCTTTTCATTTTTGATCTCACAATAGTTTCAGATGTCCCTGTTTCTCTTCTGTTGTATTAGATGTTTGGCTGTTTGAGGCATAGATCTTCATCAGAATTGCTGGGATGTATCACACACCATCGAAATATATTTTGCAGTTTCTTGAGTAAGTGATATTTCCATGTACCTAACAACTATTCTCTTGAGATGGGAAAGCCCAACTTGCTTAGGAACAAGGAGTATATGTGCATCTGGAGAAGAATGTGAACTATATTTCTGGTGGAAAACAAGATTTGCAGTAGCTAAATAAAACGGAAACCATTGTTTGTGGAGAGATTGATCATCCCTTGAATTACTGTTAACATTTACAGGAGCATAAGTTCTGTTCAAGATGAAAAGCTAATAGCAATTTAGAATGTGGATCCTCTACATTTTCTGTATTTTATTCTGAAACCAAAGGGTTAATGCTTGCTGCTAATGGTGTGCAAAATTCTTCAAATTCGAACTGTTTTGAGTTTGAAAGAGTTGTGCTTCCACTTCCAAAAGAATTGAAACAGGCTAATTGAAAAGCAAAACAGCTGTTGTGAACGTTAAAAATTGAGTTCAAAACATTTGGATACCACATTTGGAATTCCTTAGGTTAGAGTTATTGAGTAAATCAGCCTTCTCCAGGTAGATGCCCTCCAGGTATATTGGGTTATAACTGATTTCACTTCCAGACCCATATAACTAATGACTATGCTGGTTGGGGATGATGGGAGCTGCAGTCCCACTTACCTGGAGAGTACCTAGTAGGAAAGGGTGATGTAAAGGATAGTAAGAAAGACAGCTGAAGATTGTAGGGGGTGGGGAACATATATGAGGCTCAAAAGCATGACAGATTTCCAGTTTTGCATCCTGTTTGCTGCTTCTTGCCCTTTTTTATATGCCAAATAACAGGTGAGTGTATTGTTATCTTGCCTTTAGTCAGCCAAGCAATACCTCACATTCTCAGCTTGACTGTTACGTATTTCTGGGGGTGCACAGTGGCTGGGTCCAAAGATCCTAGCCAGGAAAGGGGTACGATATCATTTATAAGAGCTTTCCTACTTTTTTGTTTTTGTTTTTAGATTTTTTATCCCGCCTTTATTATTTTTATGAATAACTCAAGGTGGGGAACATATCTAATACTTGCCAGCTACTCAGCATACATGGACATCTGGTGCCTTCCAGAGAGCCTTGGATATAATTTTGGTTTCCTCAGATTGCCTCTGGAGCTATTGAGCTGAAGCTGTAAACCAGTACTTCTCCATTCTGGGAGTTGAAGTCCACACATCTTAAAGTCACCAAGGTTGAGAAATACTGCTGTAAGCAAATTTGCTTTCGGGAGACTGATCTCCTGGGGAATTTCAAACCGTGCCATGCAGCTGTGAGGAAGTTGGCTCTAGAGAGCTGCTGTTCCTCACAGAATATGCAGTACAGGTGCTGGAAATGTGAGGAAGGAGAGGAGGCATTCTTCCTTCAAGGGAGAAGGGGGAACCCATCTGCTTCTCATGGCAACAGGCAGGGATCCATTGCTATGCGGCAAACTGAACATGATGTACCCTACATTTTAAGTAGATTGAAGATACGTATAATTTCTGACTTGCAGGGCCTAACTCACCGCCCTTCCTGACTCCCTCCATAATAGCTGGTAATGTGGCTTTGCTATTTCTTTCCCCTCCCCCGCCCAAGATGGCTTTCTACTCAGGTGCCCTTAGGCTGCAATAATTTTGTGATGAGATGTCATTTCTTCTAAGCATTAGCATTGGCATGGGGAAATTTGTTTCTGTACATATCCCAGCCCTATGGAATTGTGAGTTCTGAGCAGAATGAGTTCTGAGCAGAATGTACAAGCACTGGTGGACCGTGCCTTTGTTGTCACGAACGATGATAATAAGCATAAATGTAAACGACAATAAGCATAAATTCCATACACACATCCAGGTTACCCACATCTGTAGTTAAGGATAGGAGCCTCTTTGGAAAAAGTGAACTGGGAAAACAGAAGCAAAACTGTCTCATCCCATGAATCAATAGGCTGTTTCATGTGCAGCTGCCTATTAAATGTTGTGTTTGAACACTGTGGGATCTTGAGCTTCAGACATGCTGCATCTACTTTCCTTAATTGGCTCAGTGTAGGTAGCTGGCACCTGGTGCAACAACCTTAACTCAGTGCCTGAAGGATGTTGTGGAGCTAAGAAAGGATGCAAGTACAGTAATAACAAACGTGTAAGTGATAATTTCCAAAAAAGTGTGTCTGTTTCACTCAGATAAAACTGACAAGTGTCTTTGTAGCACAGAAAAATGAGAACTGACTGACAGGACTGCCCCCCCCCTCAAAATAATCTATCCTCGTTTATTGGTATGCCAGGGAATAAGTCGTGGGGTTTATTATAATCTATAAATCAGCATGAACAAGTTTATTTCTCAGTAGAGCAACCTGTTTAAATCTTTTAATAACTTAAGTGAAATTGAGTAATGCTTACAACAAAGAAGGGCACTCGTTTTCTGATTCGGGGCCACCCTTCTGGGTGGCAAATTTCACAGGTTATCACTAAGGGCTGTATAACACATGAGGATAGGGTGGGGTTCTTTGGGGAGAAGAACCATTTTTTTAAAAATCTAATCTTAGGGCATATACTACCCTTTCCACTTCAAAAAACAATGCAGAAATTCTGCAGCATAGAAGAAGAGGATAGCCAAAATGAGTTGAAGGTACTGAAGCTGCAGGTTGCCCACTCCGTCTTAAAAAGAGCCTGCTGCTTGTGATTCATTTTGCAGTTGCTGGCCCAGTTCCTGGAATCTAATTAATACATAATATCTTGGTAGAGTTTTCCCCATAACATCTTTGTCAATTAAAGGATAGTCCAGCCTTGTCTAACCTGTCTTCTACCAGATGAGCTGAACCACAGCTCCATTTGTAGTACCAACACCATCTGTCAGGTTAGAGTAAATACAGAAATGGATTGCTACTAGCTTCTTCCAAGATATGTTTTTTAACTTCCAGTCTAGCTTACAGCCTGGATATGTCCTAGTGGTCTCCTATCTAATCCCTAACTTCGTCCACCCCTGCTTAGCTTTCAAGATCAGCCAAGGTTGGCTGGGTTCTGCCATCTAGCTAGGTAGGCTGAGCTAAGAAGTTCCTAGGAAGGAGAAACACAGCTCAGTAATAAACCAGAGGCTCCAGCTTAATCACTGGTACTTTCAGATAAGAAAAGGAGTAGATGGCTAACGAGATATAAAAAGGTATAAGGTAGTTTCCTCTCCTGTTTTGCTTGTTTGTTTTAAAATGAATATTCGGGGAGAGATCCATGCACTCCTACAAGTGTCTTTCCTCCTTCCTATTTGGGTTGCAGACTTGCCTGCCACATACATACCCAGGATCGTTACCTCAAAACATGCACTCTTAATCCATAAGGCAGGGCTTTCCAAACTTTTCCCGTTGGCGACACACCAACGGCGGCGCGCAAAAACCCAGAAGCGCCGTGGTGGTGGTGGTGTGCGAAAACCTGGAAGTGCCACAGCGGCGGCGTGCAAAAACCCGGAAGCACCACAGTGGCTTTCGGGTTTTCACGCACAGTGGTGGCAGTGGCATCCTGGTGTGTCACGCTAAAACCTGGAAGCGCTGATGGCCCGGCAGTGCGCCATCAGCGCTTCCGGGTTTTTTCGCAACACATCTGGGCCCCACAGGTGACAGTACTGTGTCGCGACACACAGTTTGGAAAGCTATGTCATAAGGTGTAAAGTCTTCCACTAGTCTCTCAGCATACCCAGGAAGTCGCAGGCTTTAGGGATAGAGGGTAACAATTACACTCTTTTGAAGCAACTAACACAAAAGAGCTAATGAACTCCCAGCAACTTTTTGGCACACAAATGAAGCCAGGATGGAGAACTGTTATTTCCTGTTGACAGTAAAGGTCGCAAATTATAAATGGTTGACTGTTTGCAAGGCAGACAGCTAGTATCTCCTCTGTGCAAACAGCATGGAGCCTTTGACCTTTGAAGGGGACCTTGACCTCTTCTTCACCATTGACCAACAGTTGCCCTTTTACAACTTCATTGCTTAAAGGTTAAGAAGTTAGCGGGCTCAAAGACAAAGTAGGGTGCCGTGTGCATCACTATAAATAAGCATCTGATATGGGCTTTTTTAATTTTCAAGAGTGTTTCCCTTGTTTTTTCCCAGTTTTCATTTTAACCACTTGCTGTGCAGTGCAAATGAGCAAACCTCTACAATGTACTCTTTTTGCTTCTTGGTGCATAAAAAGGGAAGCTGTCACCAAATGTCAGGGTAGGTATACGGCTGGGAACTAAGCCGAACTAGAAATGTCTTCACAGACGCACATTTAAATTGTGATGGCTGCACTTTTTCAAAAAGTAGGGGAGAAAGCTTCTTTGGGAGTGGATGGGAGTAGGGAGGAAGAGACCGGAGTTGCATGTTCAGGCACCCAGAGTTGGGGAAGGAATCCATGTTCAAGATTAGGTCATGATAGATTCCAGGAGGCGCATGGAAAATCTTTTTAAAAACTATTCGGTTTTTGCCAGCCTTTTCCTTTTATCCACTAAAATTCATTTGTTTGCAGAAGCTGTGAAAAAGTGATGGCAGATACCCATTTGGCCTACTGAAAATGAGAACAGATTCTACTGATTTCGGGTGGAGGCAGATTGAAGCCTGCTCCCTACCCTAAAGTAGCTACCCACATCTAGCTCTCTTGGGAGTTGCAGCCCATGTTTGTGAGGCAGCCATAGCAGCAGCAGGAATCTTGAGCTAAACAAGTTGCATTTGGAGAAAGGGGGGAGAGGAGTGGCCGGTGATAGGCTCCAGATAAGATCAACCTTTTTAAGGTGGGCTACCCATCCTTCTCTGAGGATGAGATATTGCACTGAGACAGTGGGGCAAAGTGTGCCCTGGGCCAACAATCTCTGACAATTGTGGATGCTTTTAGAGTATTAGTGGCGCAACACACACAAAGCTTGCTCCAGCACCACCCTAAATTGGGGCTTTGGAACATAAAGCTGCATTAAAGAGCTTTCCTCACAGCGGCTCCTCTTGACATTTTATAGTTGCAGATGGAGAGACAGTTGCATAAAATGTGTGACTCATGCAGAATGGCGGGGTGGGGGGATGAAGTGAACTCATTTGGACTGAGTGAATGGAGCTTTTTCACCCAGGCATAGATAAAGAGAAAAAAAGGACAAGCAATCCAGGGAAGTATTTATTGTTCCAAGGCTGTGAGGTGGTTCTCTCAGCCTCTGGATGCTGCAAGCAGGGGAGAGGAGGAGAAGGGATAAATGTCCAGAGCACAAAGGCTCATAGAAAGAGAGAAGGGTGGGTGCTGGAAGGTGGGTGGGTGCTGGGCATCGTGATCGGTGTGAGGACCTGTGCAAATATTATATCAGTTACGATCCTTTCTTTATGTGCTAATGCTGTAAATGTCACAGGTGTGCTTACCTGCTCCAGTACATCCATGATTGTATTGGACTCCCATCAATTTGAAAATGTGTTTTCAAGAGGAGCAGACTCTCGGATTGGCATGCCGAGAAACTGGGTCGATAGCAGAACTGTGTATTTTCCCACACAGATTCTTATTATACCATAACGAGTGTCCGGATGGATGGATGGATGGATGGATGGATGGATGGATGGTTGGATGGTTGGATGGTTGGATGGTTGGATGGTTGGATGGCCGGCCAGGCCCTCTGTGCTAGTATCAGTTTCTTGTTTAGTACCTTCAGGGTGTCCTGTTTATCAGTCTACTGCTCATTTTCTTCCTGCATGCCAAGGGCTGAATGGCAGATATTTCAGACTTTCCCAGCTTGGGATACCTGTGGTGGGTTGCACCTTCTCCCTAGCCATCGTGACCAAAGGCATATCTGGGGAACCTGAGATTGTGGAAGGCCGAAATACTGTGGCCTTGGCTTAATTATCCAGGGCTTTCAGTGCCATTATGTCCCATCACCTTTGACCGGTACTCTTTTTAAAATAAAATGCTGTTTGGGGGTCAATTTGTCTATCCATTTCTTTGTCTATGATCACAAGACCCACCTTTTTACTTCCTGGAAAAGTCAACATTGCTTACACTCAGGTTCCCCCTCTGACTACGTCATCTGCATACCTTTGAATGCAGTGCATGGGTGGGTGCTTGCCTACAAGTATACACCTAGGGAAATGTGTGTTTTGCTCCTGCTGCTTGCTTGGCACCTTTTCAGAGCAGATGGTGGAAGGAGCTTGGAATGAGCTATTGCCAAGCAACTTTGAAATCCAGCTCTGCGATCGGTGACAAACTGGTGCAGTATTGTTGATGAGCATGCCCGGTGTGTGCGTGTGAGAGAGAGAGAGAGAGCTCTGTTGTTTTAAGCGTCATAATTTTTGTTCTTCTCAATCTGTTTCATTTGAGGTTGCAGGATAAATAGATGCAGAAATAAACAAACAAAGACCCAGTCTGCTGTACCAACCTGTTTCTCTGGGAGCATATTGGTTTTTCTCAGCCTCGGTTCCTATGTAAAATTATCCCCACAGCAGGGGATGGGATGCTAGAATCATAGAGGGAACTAAAAATTGGCTAAATAGCTAAGCGTGCTGCAGGGGAAAAGGTGAGCAGGCCATCACATTCATAATCTAATTCAGTAATTTGTTTTTCACCGATTTTCCTGAAAATGCTAGATCTGGAAGGGTAATTGAACCAGAGAATTCTTAATATGTCCACCAAACAAAATAACCAGGATTTTGGTTGGTTGGTTTTATAGCATGAGTCTTACAGCCTAGGAAAGCAACCAGAATAATTCTGAGGCTCCACTAGCCAGCAGGATCTGGTTGGAACCAGGCTGAAGAAGGACGATCTTGAGTCTCTCTCTCTCTCTCTCTCTCTCTTTGCCTTTTAATAAGAACTTTATTCAATTTCAACATATATAGTTAAAATACAAAACGTACTGTATGCTCAGTGCAGTGAGTTCCGAGCTCTCGGAGAATGGGTCTACTCCCTAGATGTTGGGGAGGGGCTGACCCGAAGAAGTTAGGAGAGTTAGGTGTGTGGAAGAGGCCTTCTAGGATGTTAGAGATGTGTCCCTTTCCAGGGTGTGCTGTCTTGGAGAATGAGGGTCTTCGGGCTAGAGGACAACACTGTAATAAAAGGACAGAATCCCTTAGGCGAGACCCATTCCTTGAAGGAGGCCCCAATATTTTCTCCTATAAGTTTATTCCTCTGAGGTGGGGGGCTTCTAGTCGTGGGAGATTTGATCATTAGAAATATAGAGGAAAAAGGTTTGTGACAGCCATGTAGACGGCATAGTGACTTGCCTGCCTGGTACAAAGGTTGCAAACATTATGCATCATCCACAGAGGCTTGTAGAGAGCGCTGGGGAAGAGACAGCTATTGTGGTGTATGTTGGCTCCAACAACCTTGGAAAATGTAATTGGCAGACATCAAATTTAGGCTATAAGATAGAGTAACTAAGCCCAAGACCTCAAAGGAAGAAATTAAGAACATAGACATAACAAGAATAATAAAAACTTGTGGAATGAAGAAAACCAGTGGGGCACTGTATCTCTTGACTTCACGCTGTACAGGAAAGACAGGGATGGGTGTACAGGGGAAGAAGTGACACTGAGTGGATAACTACTAGGCTTACAATCACATATAATAATGGTGTCACCCATCTGATGAAGTAGCTGCCAGGGATCTTAAGCTACAGATGAAAACTGGAGAAGCATCCAAGGGAGAAACTGCTGTAATAATGGGTGATTTCAGTTATCTACCGATAGACTGAATGCACTTCAATTCCACTCAGAGTGAGAAATCAAAATTCCTGGACACCTTATTTATTTGATGGGATTCCTAGGCTGCCCAAATCTGCTACAGCTCTGGGTAGCTGAAGCAACTGCTCCTTGGAACAGTTGATCATGGAACTGACCAGAAGAGAAGGGACTCTGGATTTATTCCTGAGTGGTGCCTGGGGCCTTGTAAGGGATTTGAGTGTGTGGTAGACCCCATAGGAAACAGTGATCACTGAGAAGTTAGATTCAAAGTATACGTAGGGGTAAATTGCCAAGGAAGTCCAAGTCCACCACTGAAATGGAGGAGAAACTGCCCCAAAATGAGTGAGAAGATGAGAGAGAGAGAGAGAGAGAAAGAGAGAGAGAGAGAGAGAGAGAGAGAGAGAGAGAGAGAGAGAGAGAGAGAGAGAGAGAGAGATCTGATAAAAAAACGCTGAGGGGGAAAGTTAAAGTCTGATTACATGGAAATTATTTAAAACAGCAACATTGGAAGCCTACGTGGAATGTATACCTTGGGGCAGAAAGGGGGAAAAATGCACAAGGAGAACCACGTAGCTGACAAATCTAGTGAAGGAGGCTATAAAATAAGAAGAGTTCCTTCCAGAAATTAATGTTTTGCCAAACGGAGGAGGCCAAAAGCAAATATGAGTGCTGGCAAAAGAAAAGGAAAAGAAAGGTAGTAATAAAGGAGGGAGGAAAGAGTTTGAGGAGCACTTGGCGAGAAATATAAAAGCCAACGATGACAGGTTCTTCATCTACTGTACATTAACAACCAGAAACTGGCCAGAGCAACTGTTGAAGCACTAGATGATGAGGGAGTGAAAGGAAAGCTCAAACAGGATGCGATATTGGAGGAAATGAATGATTTCTTTGCATCCGCCTTCACCATGGGGGACACATGACAGCTAATGGGGCCTAAACCAAGGCTTTCAGGCAGTGAGTCTGTGCAGTTGATGCAAATAGATGTAACAAGAAAGGATGTTCAATCTAGAACATATTGAAAAGCTCAAAATATTGCCAGGGCCGGATGGCATCCACCCAGGAGTCCTTAAGAAATTAGGATGCTGATCTCCTGTACTGGTCTATGACTGTAATAAAGTAAAGTAAAGATCTCCTGACAAAAAATTGTAACTGTTTCTTAAAGTCTAGCATTGTGCTTCAGGATTGGAAGATAACCAATGTAACTCCAATTTATAAAAGGGGATCTAAGGGGAATTTTGGAAATCACAGGCTGGCTAAATTATCATCTGTTCCAGGCAAACTGGCAGAAATCAGAGTCAAAGATAAAACCCTGGAGTAGACTAGCACTTCTTCCAGAGGTGGGTCGTCATGGCTTCTGAAGGAGTAGGTCCTGCCTTATTAGCCCACTCAAGTTCTTTGGATGTATACAAAATAGGTGAACGGAGGTGATTCTGTTGAGATTGTGTACTTGGATTTTCAAAAGCTTTTGACAAAGTTCCTCATCAAAGACACTTAAGTAAACTGAGTAATCGTGGCATTGCAGGGGAGGTCCTCCAATGGATTGGTGATTGGCTGAACAACTGAAAACAAAATGTAAAAATAAACTGGCACCTTTCACAATGGAGGGATGTAAGAAGTGAGGTCTTGCAAAGATCTGTTTTGGGCAAGTGCTATTCAATTCATTCATAAATTATTTGGAGTCGGCTATATCCAGCAAGGTGGCAAAATGCACAGATGATACAAAATTATTTAAGGTAGTGAATACCCAAAGGAAATATGAAGAGCTCCAAAGGGATTTCTCCAAATTTGGTGACTAAGCCACTGAATGGCAAATGCCATTCAGTCAGTAAGTGTGAAATGACGTAAGTATGGTGCTAGACATCCATACTTTGCTTAAAAAATGAGGGGGCCTGAACTGTCACTGGCCAACCAAGGAAGAGATCTGAGATCATAAATGAAGTTGTCTACACAGTGTGCAGTGGCTGCAAATAAGGCAAATTCCATGCCAGGGGTCATTAGAAAAGAGATAGTGAACCAACTGATCCTATATAAATCTGTGATG
Source organism: Charina bottae (assembly GCA_023362775.1). Classification (NCBI taxonomy): domain Eukaryota; kingdom Metazoa; phylum Chordata; class Lepidosauria; order Squamata; family Charinaidae; genus Charina; species Charina bottae. The sequence goes on along the minus strand of JALMGJ010000021.1, from coordinate 10,028,989 downwards.
CAACAACATCTGTCTATGCACAGTTCTGGCCTGTGAACTGACAAGAGAGCCATATAAATATGTTTAATAAATAAAAAAATACTATGATGCTGGAGAAGGAACAGAAAAGGGCAACCAAGATGATCAGGAGGACTGAACACTATCCATCTTAGGACAGGATGCAATGGTTGGAGCGATTTAGCTTATAGAAAAGAGGTATGATAGAAATTTATAAAATTATGCATGGTAAACAAAGGGTAAAATGGGAAGAGTTTTTTCTTCATCTCCCATACTACTAGAACTAGAGGTCACCCAATGAAACTGACTAGTTAAAAATTTGACTTCCGGTGGGGACATGGCGGACTGAACAGCTGTGCTTGCGGGCTCCTCAGACAGAACTGACAACGCGGCAGGTTTTTTTGGGCTCTGGCAGGCTTTTCCTGAAGCCCAAGAGCGTTTTTCTGGGAAAGGAAGATGCTCGGAATCATCCCATTTGCCCTCCAGGACGGCGGCTTGCAGCCAGAAGATTGTAAACAGCGTTTGTGCTCGACTAGTAAGAGCTGCCAGGAGGCTGGGACCTCACCATTTCCAAGCCACACTGTAGCCTTAAAGGGACACTAAGACTGGCCACCCCATTTCTAAATCACCCAATTTATATATTTTTAAAAAGTATACTGTATGTACCCTAAGAGAGGCTTTCTACAGATCTCTTGGTGTTTATCATTATTTTGGGGATTAATTTTTTTTTAAATTCTTTTTAAGTTTTGGCTTGTTTTCCATCTAAATATTAAGGAAGGTTGAGAGTATGTAATCATCTCCCTGTTATTATTTTTGAATTAAATTTGAAGAGTTTAGCATTTTCCTACACGTTGAATCTGCTGTTTTGAACTTTCAGCTTTCTGTTGCTACTTTCTTTGGGGAACTGCCTGTTATCATACTTTCACTTGTGTAAACACGTTTTGGAATTTTTCCATTATCTTCCACTTTCGCTAGTTAAGTACCTAGGGGGCGCCATAATTTACTGCGTGAGACATGGAGGATTTCATTCAGACTCTCTCAGATTTTCATTGAGACTTTAAACAGATTCTTTTTGATTCCTGTCAAGTTTTTATGCAAGGCATTCAGGACATTGTGGAAAATATGAGGTTTAAAATGTGTCATCTGGTTGGGGATGTCGTGGAAGAAATTGAAGAGCCTAACAACAATAGAAATGTTTCTTCTAACAGCGAGATTGGTGCTTCTGTTGAAATGCTAGATGAAGATCGGAGAGTGGAGTTGAAGAAATTAAAGGGACAGTTTGAATTGAAAGTCATATGTGAGAGTAAGTTTTTGATGGAATGTTATGGAAAAGAAGGGGTTATTATGGCTTTCTACTGAGAAGTCAGAGTTTTTAAGTTGGGCTGTTTGATTTCTCTATGAAAAAAGCTCTGTGTGTATTATGGGGATATGTAAATGCTCTGGTTTATTTTGAAGTGGGGTAAGGGTTTAAGGATATCTATTTGGATTTCTTCTAGGGCTTGCTTTATAAAGCTTTATCTTTAATGATTTGGATTAAGATTAATAAGGTATAATAATAAATGCTTGGTTTTAGGTTTAATATGATTAAGACTTTTATAATTGTTGTATTATTAATTATAATGGCAGATGATCTGTATACTTTTTTAGTTTGATTTTTATTATAGTAGACAGAAATGTATAGAATAGCAGTAGGAAGGAAATAATTAAATAAATGTTATTTTTTGGGGGAAGTTGATTAAGGGATATATATATATATTCTCTTTTTCTTTTAATATAAGGGGATGGAGCAACTGTATTTAGTGATTTTTATAATGTGCCAATGGAATGATTTATAGAAATAATGTGATCTTGGTTTAATATAGAGTAAGGCAGGGCTTTCCAAAGTGCTGCCGCTGGCGACACACCAGTGGCAGCGGCGGCGCGCGCGCGCACGGCGACGGTGCAGGGGTGTGTGCGGTGGCGCGCACGGCAACGGCGCGGGGGGCGTGCGGCGGCGCGCGCGCGCATGGTGGCGGCGCGGGGGGGCGTGTGGTGGCGCGCGCGCGCATGGCAGCCGCCATGCACGCGCGCGCTGCCACTTCCGGGTGGTGTGGCGACACACCACGCTGTGTGTGGCGACACACTTTTGTGTCGCGACACACAGTTTGGAAAGCTCTGGAGTAAGGGGTTGATTATGGAAAATTTGTTGTATATCCTTGCTGTTAAAAGTCAGAAGTCACCTCTTTTTGTAATTGTAAAAAAAAAATTTCTCCTGTGTTTTCACATTTTTTAGTTTTCTCTTTTTTCTTTTTGTAGTTTTTTGCTTTTGTGTAGTTTTTACCTTTGTTTTAAATCTAATAAAATGCTTATAAAAAAAGAAATTTTAAAACTGATAAGAGGAAATATTTATTTATACGGTGTGGAATACGGTGTCACAAGATGTGGTGTTGGCTAATTTAGATAGCTTCAGAAGGGGTCAGACACGTTCATAGAGGACAGATGTACTAAGAATTACTAGTTCTAATGACTGGGTGCTGCCTCCAGACAAAGAGGCAGTCTACCTCAATATGGGAGGTGCATGGGGAGCAACAATTCGAGTGGAAGGCTGCTTTCATCTCCTATTTGTGGCCTTCATACATGCATCTGGTGGGACCATGTGAGAAGGAATGCTGGCTACAGGGTTCTAGGCCTGATCCAACAGGTCTGGTCTCATATTTTCAAGTTTTCTCCACCCCTGGAAGACATTCATCACTCCATTTCATTCTTTTCATCTTTGGGGTGACTGTTGGAAGGCAACAGGATTCATTTCAGCAATTGTACACCTGCTTGTAATTTTCAAAACTGAGGCGGAATTAATAAGATGCAGAAAATACTATGTGTTCAGTTGTAAGCATAGAAAAAGATTTAGAGATGGATGGGTGGGTGGGATGAGGTTGGAAACCTCTAGTCCCTTCATTTAATATTATGACTATGAAAGGCCTGTCTCGGTTTCTCACCAGGGTATAGATATCCATCCATCATACCTTTTATGTCCTCAGAAATCCTTTCTCAGTTGTTTACAATGCCTTCAGCAGTTTATTTAGATAGCTCTGCTACAAAGCAGGAAGATAAGCTATAGACTGAAAGTCCCTATGGCTAAGCAAGGGAGGCTGGCCATGGACTGGAGGTTGAAACCTAGCCATTAGTACACAGATTTTAAAAGTTATACTAGAGCTTTCCAAACTGTATGTCGCGACACGTTAGTGTGTCGGCTGCAGTCTCTGGGTGTGTCGCGGCGGCTGCTGCCTCCGAGCCCTGCCAGGATTCCACGCAGGTCCTAGTGCCTGCCTTGTGCCCTGCTGCCTCCAAACCTGCTGTGATTCCGTGCAGGTCCTAGTGCCTGCCTTGTGCCTTGCTGCCTCCAAACCTGCCCTGCCAGGATTCCACGCAGGTCCTAGTGCCTGCCTTGTGCCCTGCTGCCTCCAAACCTGCTGTGATTCTGCACAGGTCCAATGCCTGCCTTGTGCCCTGCTGCCTCCAAACCTGCTGTGATTCTGTGCAGGTCCTACTGCCTGCCTTGTGCCCTGCTGTAAGAGTGTGTCACGAAATGATGCCCTGCTGTAAGAGTGTGTCACGAAATGATGCATGTCTAAAAAGTGTGTCACCAACATGAAAAGTTTGGAAAGCTCTGAGTTATACCTTGGTGCTCAAGAAATACTTTGCATGTAAGGTCCCCTGCTTGGGGCAAGGGAAGATTGATGACAGAGATTCCGGGCACCCCCTTCTGGTCCGTGTACTGAACTCAAAAAATCAGCGATCGGAGGCTGCTTTGAATGCAAGGGCAGACAACCTGGTGTCCAGATTCTCCTCCCTCTCCCTCAGTCCTTTTCTGCTGGCCATGCTGGCAAAGATTTTGAGGAGTGTAAGCCCTGAACTGGCGCTAGGAACTGGTCTCTGGCTACAGATGAAATCTAGGAAGATAATTTTATTGGCCAGCACGACTGTTGTCAGGAGGTGGTCAGATTTGTATATTGCAATATAAACAACAGCATCTTGCAGCACTTGAAAACTGACTGACCTATTGGGGCATTCAGAGTCATGGACTGAAACCCATCAGATGTTCTTATTGTGCACTCACTTGACTTTTTCAGAGAAAGGGCAAGGACCTCCAGTACTGATTATATTTCATGGCCTCTTGCCTCTATGGTTTACATTTCTGCTTCTATTTGTCTCACCCTCAGATCTATGCATACACATGCATGTATGCACAGTATCTTCCAGCTGAGGATTACTCTTCATGCTTCGGTTGAGATTGCTCTGGTTCATGTTGTGAAAGCTTCTGCCAGATAAAATGGTTAATCTTTGAGCAACATCCTTGGCTCCCTTTACTGCAGTATCTTAGCATTGCTACTTCCTTTGTCTTGTTTGCTTCTCCAACGGTGAGCAATAGCAATGAATTTTCTACAATCCTATATTTGGTCTAGTGGTTAAGGCACCAGGCTAGAAACCAAAAGATTGTGAGTTCTAGTCCAGTCTTAGGCACAAAGCCAGCCTGGTGACCTTGGGCCAGTCACACATTCTCAGCACTAGGAAGCAGGCAAGGGCAAACCACCTCCAAGAAAGGCTGCCAAGAAAAGTGCAGGGGCCAGTTAAAAAGGTAAAGGTAAAGGTTCCCCCCGCACATTTGTGCAGTCGTGTCCGACTCTAGGGGCCGGTGCTCATCTCCGTTTGTTAGCCGAAGAGCCAGTGTTGTCCAAAGATGCTTCCACGGTCATGTGGCCGCATGACGCATGCAGAACACTGTTACCTACCCACCGAAGTGGTATCTATTCATCTACTTGCATTTGCATGCTTTCGAATTGCTAGGTTGGCAAGAGCTGGAGCTAGTGCGGGAGCTCACTCCGCACACAGGGCTAGGGATTCGAACTTCCAAACTTGTGATCTTCCGATCGACAAGCCTGGCGTCTTACCCGCTGAGCCACCACGCCCCTAAGGGGCCAGTTACCAGGAATCAAAACTGACTCAGAGGCACACACCCCAAAAAAAGGTGGGATTGGGCTAGGTTATTTTTGAGATCCTTTCTCCCACTATGCTTTGGTGACTCTTCTAAAACAGACTACATTGGGTGAAGTAAAGTTGGTAATTGTCAAGCCCCATGGAGTTGGGCAAGATTGAGGTAGCAAGACTTTAGTAAGGCATCTTTAATGCAAGTCTTGGGGTAAAGACAGAATCCTGGAATCTGCAAGAGAAATGTCCAGCCCTCGTTTATAGTAAGTTCATTAAGGTGGAGTCTCTCAAAGCATTTTGAATAGTTTCTTTCCAGGGTTTTGGCCACTTGATTAAGTTGATGCTTAAGTCATAAAGTGCCAACAGACTCTCCTCCTCTCTCTTGATTGTTTAGGCCTACTCTTCCTTCCCAGCCTCCTCACAGTTTCCCACAGTAATTTTATATAGATTACTGAATGGCTGAGTTGGGGGCAGTAGGGCAATGGGCATTTTAATTGCAGCAACTCATAATACTGGATTCTTCCCTTTTCTGGTGTAGCCCATCCAGATGTTAAAACAGTCCCCTGTTTTCCTAGTAACATACTTGCCTATGAAGGTTCTCAGTCATCCAGGTGGAATTGTCTGTAGCTTGAATCATGTCAACTGGATTTCTATTTCTCAGTGGAAACGTTTCGCTCCTTATCCAAGAAGCTTCTTCGCTTCTTGGATAAGGAGCGAAACGTTTCCACTGAGAAACAGAAATCCAGTTGACATGATTCAAGCTACAGATAACATACTTGCAGGAATACAGTAAGAGAAACTCTTAGAATCATTTGCTGACAAAAGAAAAAAGCATTTAATTTCATTCCTTCTAATTACTGTATTCACCAAGAACCTCCTCGTCTTGCTAGAGAAAAGGGAGGGGTTAGAACATAGAACAGAATGTTGAGTTTGACACTAGAAAAGATGGCCTCTTTTGTCCTGCTGGTTAATTATGGACTCAGCTGTATTTGTCTCTTGTTCTGAGGAGGGAGAAACAGGACAAAAGGACATGGATGGTGGTTGAATTGATGCTTTCTGCCTGATTGCTGGAATTAAGGAAAGCTACAACAGGAAGATCAATAAATGTAGACAACTTATTTGAAGGATTGAGTATTTTGTGAGGGGAAAGTTGATGCAGTATTTCTCTGCCAATGAGAAACAGATCAGTCACACCATATAATAAGACAAAATGGAAGCTCACCAGGAATATGCCTGCTTCTGCACGAGTGGTTCAGCTTGGAAACATTGCTGTGACATATTGCATATTGCATCATCTGCAAAGTACATCTGAGGCTACCTAAAAAGCATCCCTATAAACAAGGTTAGCACAAAACATGGATTTGTTTCTTCCAGAAGTATAAAGACAGTGAACATTGAACAAGCCATTCTGCTGGGGGGCTGGGGCCAATGAGGGTAAGTAGGCATATTCCATAATGAAATAATTGGCTTTACTTGCGGCTTACTGTGTTGTTGAAACATGTGCAAGCCCAAATAAGTCCATAGAATATTCTACCACCCTGGAATCTATACATTCATTTCCAAATTGGATCTTTAAATGGAGTCTGCCATTGGCGCTCTCATCATGCCACAGGAGTCTGGCCAAGAAGGGTTGATCACAGAATGTAGGTTTCAGAGCTTTCAGAGTGAATTGTAAGACAGGTTTATTCTAGATCCAGCACTTCGCTGACTGTGAAAGAGCTGCTTGGGAAGCTGGACCTGCCCATAGACCCCTGGGTGTGTCTCTGTTCAGTGGTCACAAAGGAAGGATAGGGAGGCCGAGGTTTCAAGCTGCCTTGTAACTATTTCCAGAAGGCAGAAGAGGTCTTCCAAAGAATGCCAAAAAAAGCCATCCCCCTAACATTTCTGTTTCTGTTGGTGATGCCCACTTTGCTTGACGTTAAAATATTTTGCAAATGTGTGTCCAAGATTTAAATCACTGGCTCCTGGAAAGGCAAAGGGTCAGCACCACGATTAAACAGTGGCTCTTGATAGTGCTTACGACATCCTCCCACTTCAGTGAAGTATTAAAGCCATCCGTCAGGGCTGCCAGACGGCTCCATTAATAACGGATTGGCAGCATGAACGGTTTGTCTGGGATGGATGTGCCAGTGATAGAAGCAAAAGCAAACAAGGGCAGAACGACTGCACTGGGAGAATATGTATGTCGTCTTCTGTGATTTTAAATGTATGGTCAAGGGGCAGTGAAGACGTTGGGAGAGCAGCCGTGGTTGTTGTTAGTGTGGCGCATTACGAAGTACAAAGTAGGGAGTGGGAGTCAGAGGTGGGCTTCAAACATCTGAGCATGTATTTAGTTATTAATATTTAGCTATTGACTTTACTGCTTGTTCGATGCTGTCAGTCACTCTTGATTGTTCTACATATTGCAATTTTACAATGAAAATGATCTTGACTATAAAAGACAGCCTAAACATAGATTGTAAAAATTGTGCAGGAGTTGAATCTTCCCCATGCCTGTAAATTCCAGCTGTTTTGTCAGCCTAGTTTACTTCTAATTGTGAGGGAATGGGCGGTTCAAAAATGCCTGGCATCAGGAACTTTGGGGAAGGAATGGGATTCCCCCCATTCTGGCTCCACATCTTGTATGCCATTAAATCAAATAACAGAGCAGTAAGTATGATGGCTCAGCGGTTAAGACGCCAGGCTTGCCGATCGGAAGGTCGGAGGTTCAAATCCCTAGCCCTGCATGCGGAGTGAGCTCCTGCACTCGCCCCAGCTCTTGCCAACCTAGCAATTCGAAAGCATGCAAACGCAAGTATTTATTTTATTTATTTATTTATTACATTTATATCCCGCCCATCTCCCCCACAAGGAGGGACCCTGGGCATCTGGGTAGATGAATAGGTACCACTTCGGTGGGATGGTAACAGCGTTCCGTGCACGTCATGCTGGCCACATGACCGTGGAAGCGTCTTCGGACAACGCTGGCTCTTTGGCTAACAAACGGAGATGAGCACCACCCCCTAGAGTCGGACACGACTGTGCAGGGGAAAACCTTTACCTTTACTAAGTATGTTTATCTCTTTCAAATCTAGCTTGACATTCAAGAAATAGTTGAAGAAGTAGTTTGAATTTTCTTTCTAGTAGGACAGCCAAGGAGTTGTGGGAATTATAGTTCTAACACCTCTAGAGAGCATTTTGTTTGGAAAGTTCCACCCAAATTCTAGATACTTCCTCCTGTTCTGGAATAAACAAAATATCTATGTGGCTTTAGGAGATATGAGAGTATTAGAGAAGGGTTGTAAGAAGAGAGTGCCATGGTTGTGATCTTATAGGATAGGGTGGAAAAATCTGTGGTCCTCTAAATACTACTGAACTACATCTACATCCTTCAGCATTGGTGTATCTGCTGGGGCATTCCTGTTCCGATTCCATACCTAAAATGCCCAAATGCAAATCCATGGCAGACAGTCCTAGACTGAATTCAACAACCACCATTCCACTTTTGGTTTATTTCAATTTACAAATAGTTTCTTTGAATCCTGCTTCCTTCACACACTTGCACTAAACCACCCAGAGTCCCCTTCAGGGGAGATGGAGCGGTAATAGAAATTGAAAGAATAAATAAATAAATAAATAAATTATATTGTGCTAATTTGGGGAGTTAACATCCAAAGGAGGAAGTATTAATAAGTAACTCATATAGGGCCTTAAATCAAAAATATTCCATTTCTGCCTATCAGTTGCATCTTACCAGCTGAAGGTGTGTGGATAACCTGGGAGTACATAGATTATCTGGAAAAAAAGTCTGAAATAACCAGAAAGAGGATACTTTTTTTTCAAGTTCAAGGGCTACCCATAAATAAATTTGTATAGCAGGATGTTTTTAGCTAAATAGCCATCAAAACTTGAACTCTTCAAATACACCTTCCAAAATAACTTTGGCTGCTCAGGCTAGGAAAACTCTTATCAATTGTTCCTCACTGTCATGAGCTGTTAGAAGGGTAAAGTTAAAGGTTCCCCCCGCACATTTGTACAGTTGTGTCCGACTCTAGGGGCTGGTGCTCATCTCTGTTTCTTAGCCAAAGAGCCAGCGTTGTCCGAAGATGCTTCCACGGTCATGTGGCCACATGACACGCGTGGAACACTGTTACCTACCCACCGAAGTGGTACCTATTCATCTACTTTCATTTGCGTGCTTTTGAATTGCTAGGTTGGCAAGAGCTGGGGCGAGTGCAGGAGCTCACTCCGTCACATAGGGCTAGGGTCTCGAACCTCCAAACTTGCGATATTCTGATTGACAAGCCTGGCATCTTACCCGCTGAGCCACCACGCCCCTGTTAAAGTCCCTGTTAGAAGGGACTGGGCCATAAATGTATGAGGAGAAATTGCAGTTGGCTGTTTGATTTGTGGGCAGTTTAGGAACTTAATCAAGACTTCCAGTTTTATGCAATAGTAGCAAGAAGATGAGCATATATTCTCTGTCACATTAGCAGCTAATGCTGTCTCTATTTATCACCCAATGAAATGTTCATTCCTCTCAGGATATTATTATTTTCTAATTCTACTAATCTAATTTGTCTGGCTGTGAAGCAGGAGACTGGTGAAAGATATAGGAGTCCATTATGTATCCTTTTGGTTCTGGACAGTGAAAGCTGAATTGTTTTAAAAATGTCTTTTTAATTCATTTTACACCATTTTAAGCCACCCATCTTCAAATGGGTGTAATAAATGTTATAAATATAAAATAAATACTTACGTTCTCTTAAATTCAGAATGAATTCCATATGTTTCCTCCTGCACCTTCTTTCCTTTCACCTCTACAGCCCTACTTGGTAATTTTTCTTCCTTTGTGTGTGCCCTCTGAGATCTAATTTAGAGACTGCACATAGGCCCAGCTGCTGTATGGAGGATGCAGAGGAGAATTGGTAGGTGAGGAAGGATTATATACCTCTTACCCACCAAAAGTCCCCTACAACTGTCCCCCTCATTATAACATCTGCCAAAATAATGCATTCACTTAAGTAACAAACAGGTTAGGTTGAGGGTGGTAACAGAGACAAAATTACTTTGTTGAGTATGTAAGTTTATTGTTGTAACCACAGGTCATAACATTTAGTGTGCCACAAAATACAATAAAAATAACAGTAAAATAGTAAGATTGTAAAGTAAAGTAATAAAAGAGTTACAAATTGCTTTGTTGCTGTACACTCATTCTACCATTGTGTCTGATTTTGCAAATAAGTTATTGTTTCCAAAGAAACCCCCCCCCCAACTGTGATGAATGCACATATTGTGTTAGTAGGGCATTTTTATTGGCATTTATAGCCCCTCTTGCGTGTCTGACTACTGTGTTGCAAAGCCTTAAGGAGCAAAATTGTTGTTGTTATCATGTCTCTAAGTGCTCTTGCACTGATCTAGCAGAGATTGCTTGTGTAGTCAAAACATCTAAAGCACTTTCTGTCTACAGTGGATCAGAAATAAAAAAAACTTTCCAATCTTTCCCTGGCAATGCAGAATGATCATATTTGCTTACTTGCATTCTGGGATGCTATGAAGCAGCCAAGCATGGCCAGATAAGCTTTTTTTTTTCTTTAAACACAAAAAAGCAATGCCCAAGCAGTGCAGAGTTTTGCAAATAACAGCAGAACAGGAGGTTAAAAAAAATCAATGTTCTAGTTGGGTGATTGGAACCATCAGGATAGATAAGATAGATAGTCCCGCCTTAGGCATGAAAGCCGGCTGGGTGACCTTGGGCCAGTCACTCTTCTCTCAGCCCAACTCACCTCACAGGGTTGTTGTTGTGGGGAAAGTAGGAGGAGGAAGGAGTATTAGGTATGTTCGCCGCCTTGAGTTATTTATAAAAATAATAAAGGCGGGAATGGAATGGAATGGAATGGAATGGAATGGAATGGAATGGAATGGAATGGAATGGAATGGAATGGAATGGAATGGAATGGCAGCAGTAGCTGTGCAATGTGAATGCAGTAACAAACTTAGCTTCTCCCCAAAAGTTGTTCAAATAAAGTTTTTCTCTCACACCTAAACCTAGTATTTGGAACAAGGAATCACACTGCAAGTTCCTGCTGACAAATTAGTCTCCGTATGAATTTGGCTAAATACTTTGCTGAAATCTCACATAAAATCCAGTTCTTTCTTTCCCAAACCCACCTACTTGTTCTTCTTTTCATGGTATCACGTCCCCCTCCTTTGTTTGGCAAGGCCTTTCCCTTTGGTTCCATGTGGAATCAACTGAGGGAAGGTTTTGGAGATAATGAAGGAATAAGAGAACATCCATTACGAGATTTGTAAAACAGACACGCACACACAGATGCACCATTCCAAGCAATGAAATCCTAAACTAGATCAGGTAGGAACAGAACAGAATTTGTGAAAAATGCATCACCTGCCACAGTAAAATACAGAGGAAATTCTTTCTGGGGAGGTACATATATCACACTTTTTTGATATTTCTGAAAGTTAATCTTAGCTTCCAGCCCTTTGTCTGACTGCAAATATATTTGCATATGAATTTGAAATACGACGTTTGCTGTGGAACTGTGTTTAACAATTAACAATGCGTACCTTGATAGAGCAGTCTACTTGGCCAAACCTGGCAGATGAAATACATCCTTCCGTCAGTTCCTGTGAAGTATGTGGAGGTGTAAATTGATAGAGGATGTTGGAAGTAATTCAGTTGCAAGATGTTCAAGGGGCTGCAAGTTCATATTTCCCCGTATGCTTGAAAGAGCAAGGAGCCCATGGCTGTTTCCTCTGAGAGCTATCATTTGTTCTTAGACAGATAGGGACGAGTGCAGATTTAAATCTCTGGCTGTCCACCTTCTTCTAAAGGGATCACAGGAGACAGAAGGGAAACTATCCACAAAATTTCTCAGCATTGGCTGTGATTTGATTAATCCAGATAGCAAGGGTTCTATCACAGCATGCAGTGATTTAATAGTGAGAACTAGAAGTTGCAGGAAGGCAGCCAAGTTCATCTGGGCAGTTCCTTATAATCTGCTTTGCAGCATCTTGACAATACCAAGGCTTAGTACTCCATAAAGCTCTGTCCCTGTGTTTGGGATACAGATGAGGGCTTGTATCAATGAACACTGAACTATCATACTCTGTGATTCCTTCCCTACAGGCAGTTAGTGTTGCCTTCCCAAGCAGATAATGCTTTTTTCTTTCAAACAGTATTCCAGCTTTGAAGTGGCATAGCCTGGACACTGATTTCCCTTAGAAAAAACCTAGTCAAGTTTGGGGAGAGGGGGAAGAAGGCATATAAAAGTTTGTACAGGGTTAATAAAGCAGATAGGAAGATGTCATTAATACTAGATAGAAACCCTGGTAATGCACTAAAGCTGAATAGGGTGGATTACTGCAATGTGTTGAACGTGGGGCTGCCCTTGAAGAGTGTTTGGAAGCTTCATCTGGTACAGAATGTGACTGCACATGCAGTTATGTCTGCTCCACAATCAGCGCACATTGCACCTCTGCTCCACGAGATGCATTGGTTGCCAGTTTGCTTCTGGGTTCAATTCAAGGTGCTGGTAATGACCTGTAAAGCCCTTCATGGCATGGGGCTAGGTTATTTGAGGGACTGCCTCTCCCCAGTTAAATCTACCTGTCCCATCAAGCCCAGCAGGAAGGGCATGCCCCAGGTCTTGTCAGCCAGGGAGTGTTGTCTGGTGGGGCCCAGGAAGAGAGCCTTTTCTGTCGTGGCACCCGTCCTGTGGAACATCATCTCTCAGAGATCAGATTGGCCCTGACCCTGCCGGCCTTTCACAAGGCCCTAAAAACGTGGTCTGGTAGAGCTGATGTGGTAGCTGTACTGATTGTTGTTGATGGATGTGACTACCTCACCTATGAGCTTTATGAATTTATACACTTTTATGATGGCTTTTATACACTTTTTATATTATTTTTAAATTGTTGTGTTGTTTTTGCTGCTTTTAATTGCTTGTAAGCTGCCCAGAGTCATATATACGAGATGGGCAGCTATATAAATTGGAAATAAATAAATAAATAAATCACACGTGCGCTCACACACACAAACATATATTCATTCATTCATTCATTCATTTCATTCATTCATTAATTCATTCATTCACAGGGTGAAAGAGGTATTATTTTAAGCCATTAAGCCATCCAACTACTTGATCAGTCCAGGAATCCAAATTAAAGCATCCCCAACAAATGGCTGTCTACCCTCTATTTGAACAAACTGAAGGAGAACCCATTATCTCTGGGTAATTGGTTTCACTGTCAAGCTGCTCTTGCTGCTAGGACATTTCTTCCCTAGCATTCCATTAGAATGTGCTTTTCTGCATCTTAAATCCATTATTCTGTGTTCCACACACTGCAACCAATGGAAAAAAGGTCTCGATCTTTTTCTGTGTGATCTTATTTCAGATATTTGAGAAGTAAAGCATGCCCAATTCCTTCCATCTTTCTTCAGAGGATTTTGTTTCCAGTCCCTTGATCATTTTGGGTGCTCTTTTCCCTCTTCCCATTCATCTCAAGTTTTAATCCTGTCCCTTTCTTTTACTCTTCCCTATTGCCTGGTGAAACACACACACTCTTGTTGGAAAAAGATTTAGCAGCTCTGCCTTTTCTTCGTGGCCTGTTAACATTTTGCTATCTTTATTGAGAAACTGATATAGTCATTATTCTTTCTTCTCTGGATTTTGAAGCCCTTTTTGCTGTCCTTTGCCTCCTGTGCCAACCTCAGCTCATTCTGAACTTTAGAATTCCTGACACAATTTCTGCAGTTCTGGACTCAACTCTTTTTGTCCCTCTTTTAACCTCCTCTGTATCCTTTTTTGTTTTCAGATCTTTACTAGCCTTTTTGTGTCATCACACTGACTTCTTCTGCTGTCTTCCATTTTCTCCTCATTGGAATTGTATGCACTTCTTTTAGGAACTCCCGCCCATCTTGAGCTCTTGATTTTCTTTAAAATCAAGAACAGCCTGACTTAATCACTTTCCACAAGGTTCTTGGTACTTCTGCTCCCTCATCTAAGAGCTTTTCCTCATGGTCGTAACAATGTGCTTTCTTTCTGTCTTTGAGTCAAGAGGAAAATATATTGTCATAAATTGCACTGTCCTCACAGGCTACCTTTCCTGTGCTTCAGCAGTGATGCCAGGCAGTGCTGCTGCCCTCATACAATTTAATGTGCCAGTTTGGTGTAGTGGTTAAGGCACCAGGCTAGAAACCAGGAGCCTGAGAGTTCTAGTCCCGCCTGAGGCATGAAAGCCGGCTGGGTAACCTTGGGCCAATCGGTGTCTCTCAGCCCTAGGAAGGAGCCAATGGCAAACCAGGAGACTGAGAGTTCTAGTCCTGCCTTAGGCATGAAAGCCGGCTGGGTGACCTTGGGCCAGTCCCCCTCTCTCAGCCCTGGGAAGGAGGCAAGGGCAAACCACTTCTGAGAAAGTGCCAAGAAAACTGCAGGGACTTGTCCAGGCAGGAGTCAAGATTGACTCAAAGGCACCCAAAAAAAAAAAAGTTTCAGGGCAGTGAATGGTGGCTTCCCTGTTATCCATTCCCCTCTACCCAGTATCACCTACCAGTGGGAAAACTACCAAGAACTCTCTTGAACATGTACTGAGGTAAGGTTTTTTAATGGTTAGATAGCATCACCGATGTAATGAACATGAATTTGAGTAAACTCCGGGAGACAGTGGGGGACAGGAAGGCCTGGCGTGCTATGGTCCATGAGGTCACGAAGAGTCGGACACGACTAAACGACTGAACAACAACAACAACAATCTTTTTGCAGGTTTGCTACATCAGAAATTCCAGCCTGCAGTAATCCAGATGACCTTGAGATGACAGCACAATAGAAAATGGATATCAAAGTTCTCCCCTATATTCCCCCCACCCCCCAAATGTCTCCCTGAGTGATCAGAAAAGTTGACTTGCAGAGGAGTTCAAACCAAAGAGCTGTCAATGCTATTGTGCCTCTGGATATTTCTTTTCTTTCTCCCTCTGAAGCCAATATGCTTCTTCCCTCTCCTACCCCTCATTCCATATTGGTGGGTGGGTGAGGGTGTCTCACACTTGCATTCATTCTTTACGGTCTCCCCAGCACATACAGACACAGAGAGAGAGCATGCGCAGGATTCTTGGTCAACAGATCGACCAATCAATCTCCTGGGAGTTCAGTAGAAAGTGAGCAAGACCATGTGCCCGATCGCTCTCACAGCCGAAGCCAAAACGGCCATGTAGGTGCATTGCCCAGAGATCATATGAGATGTTTCCACAATAGTTTTGCATGACCAGTTGCAGGTGAGCAGATCACTATCTCTGAGAGTGTCATCTCCAGGCTTTTTCCTGAAGCACCCTAGGTTGGCCACATTAGAATTTTAAGTTGGGAGAAGAAGGAAAACTCCACTTCCAAACTGAAGCAACTAAAGATGACTGTAGGCTGCCTTAGCAGTAGGCTGGGGATGAGATGGAGGTGAAGTCATGAGGACACGTTCCTCAAGCATGGTAGGTAAAGCATACAGTATTTTGAAAGGCAAGAGGTGTGAATGAGCCCATAATTTTCTCTGTCAGTTAATATCCAGCCAAGAATGGTCAATTCACTTGACCCTTCCTCCACCCTCTGAAGGAGAAAGTTGGAAGGACTATGCTGGGCAGAGTTTGTCTCCCAACCGATGCTGGGGTTGGTCAAGTCCCACATCAGTATTACTTCTCATTGGAAGATGTGCAGTTTGCTTTTGGAAACATTTCGATATATTTTTCTTGATTGGTTGGTTAATAGTAGATACCAACAGCAGTATTTGCTTCTACTTGTTCCTCCATCTCTTTTAATCCAGATGTTCTCTATGGTACTGCCAAGTTCCTTCACTTGGGTTTCTAAGCAAGAGTGAAATACTTCTAACAGGCAGTGCAATTCCCCTTTCCTCCCAATTGCTTCTGTTCTTTCAGAACAGATTGTATCTTTCAACTCTCTATTATCACACCAAAAGCCAGTAGGAACATTGTTCTTCAACACTTTCTAAGGTATAACTGCAGGTTTAATCCTAGGCGAATCGGGACATATGAAAGCGCTGAACGGTGTCTCTCTTTCACTATGTAACCTGTTTGGCCAAAGCCAAGACCTCTCCTCTGAATGCAGTGGATAGGTAAGCAACTAGGGTGATTTTTGTACATATTTTTGTAACATTCTATCAAGCATTTTTTTTTCTGAATTTCTTAAAATTTATTTTATTTATTTATACTTATATTTATCTCCAGCAAAGGAGATCGTTACCTTGTCGTGGTGCTGGAGCTTGAGCACCTCAATGAAACCATGAGCTAAACCGTGAAGGGACACCCAAGACGGGAAGGTCGTGGCAGAGAGGTCAGACTAAATACGATCCCTGGGGAAGGTAATGGCAACCCACCCCAGTATTCTTGCCATGAAAACTAAATGGATCAGTACAACCAAAGATATGTCGGTATACCATCGGAAGATGGGACTCCCAGGTCGGAAGATGGTCAAAATGCTACTGGGGAGGAACAGAGGATACGTTCAACTAGCCCCAGATGTGATGACGCAGCTAGCTCAAAGCCGAAAGGACGGCTAGCGGCCGACGGTGCTGGTGGTGAACGACGAATCCGATGTTCTAAAGATCAACACACCATAGGAACCTGGAATGTAAGATCTATGAGCCAGGGCAAATTGGATGTGGTTATTGGTGAGATGTCAAGATTAAATATAGACATTTTAGGTGTCAGTGAACTGAAATGGACTGGGATGGGCCACTTCACATCAGATGACCACCAGATCTACTACTGTGGACAAGAGGACCACAGAAGAAATGGAGTAGCCTTCATAATTAATAATAAAGTGGCTAAAGCAGTGCTTGGATACAATCCAAAAAACGATAGAATGATCTCAATTCGAATTCAGGGTAAGCCATTTAATATCACAGTGATCCAAATATACGCCCCAACCACAGATGCTGAAGAAGCAGAAGTAGATCAGTTCTATGAGGATCTGCAGCACCTACTAGATAATACACCAAAAAGAGATGTTATTTTCATTACAGGAGACTGGAATGCTAAGGTGGGTAGTCAGACGACACCTGGAATTACAGGCAAGCATGGTCTGGGAGAACAAAATGAAGCAGGACATAGGCTGATAGAATTTTGCCAAGACAACTCACTGTGCATAACAAACACTCTCTTCCAACAACCTAAAAGACGACTTTATACATGGACTTCACCAGATGGTCGACACCGAAATCAGATTGACTACATCCTTTGCAGCCAAAGGTGGCGGACATCTATACAGTCGGTAAAAACAAGACCTGGAGCTGACTGTAGTTCAGATCACGAACTTCTTATTGCAAAATTTAGAATCAGACTAAAGAGAATAGGGAAGACCCACAGATCAGTTAGATATGAGCTCACTAATATTCCTAAGGAATATGCAGTGGAGGTGAAGAATAGATTTAAGGGACTAGATTTAGTAGATAGGGTCCCAGAAGAACTATGGACAGAAGTTCGCAACATTGTTCAGGAGGCGGCAATAAAAAACATCCCAAAGAAAAAGAAAACCAAGAAGGCAAGATGGCTGTCTGCTGAAACACTGGAAGTAGCCCAAGAAAGAAGGAAAGCAAAAGGCAACAGTGATAGGGGGAGATATGCCCAATTAAATGCAAAATTCCAGAGGTTAGCCAGAAGAGATAAGGAATTATTTTTAAACAAGCAATGTGCGGAAGTGGAAGAAGACAATAGAATAGGAAGGACAAGAGACCTCTTCCAGAAAATTAGAAACATCGGAGGAAAATTCCAGGCAAAAATGGGTATGATCAAAAACAAAGATGGTAAGGACCTAACAGAAGCAGAAGAGATCAAGAAAAGGTGGCAAGAATATACGGAAAATCTGTATAGGAAGGATAATAATATTGGAGATAGCTTTGACGGTGTGGTCAGTGAGTTAGAGCCAGACATCCTGAAGAGTGAGGTTGAATGGGCCTTAAGAAGCATTGCTAATAACAAGGCAGCAGGAGACGATGGTATCCCAGCTGAACTGTTTAAAATCTTGCAAGATGATGCTGTCAAGGTGATGCATGCCATATGCCAGCAAATTTGGAAAACACAAGAATGGCCATCAGATTGGAAAAAATCAACTTATATCCCCATACCAAAAAAGGGAAGCACTAAAGAATGTTCAAACTATCAAACAGTGGCACTTATTTCACATGCCAGTAAGGTAATGCTCAAGATCTTGCAAGGTAGACTCCAGCAATTCATGGAGCGAGAATTGCCAGATGTACAAGCTGGGTTTAGAAAAGGCAGAGGAACTAGAGACCACATTGCCAATATCCGCTGGATAATGGAGAAAACCAGGGGATTTCAGAAAAACATCTATTTCTGTTTTATTGACTATTCTAAAGCCTTTGACTGTGTGGATCATAACAAATTGTGGCAAGTTCTTGGTGGTATGGGGATACCAAGTCATCTTGTCTGCTTCCTGAGGAATCTGTATAACGACCAAGTAGCAACGGTAAGAACAGAGCACGGAACAACGGACTGGTTTAAGATTGGGAAAGGAGTACGGCAGGGTTGTATACTCTCACCCTACCTATTCAACCTGTACGCAGAACACATTATGCGACATGCTGGGCTTGAGGAATCCAAGGCTGGAGTTAAAATCACTGGAAGAAACATTAACAATCTCAGATATGCAGATGATACCACTTTGATGGCTGAAAGCGAGGAGGAGTTGAGGAGCCTTATGACGAAGGTGAAAGAAGAAAGTGCAAAAGCTGGGTTGCAGCTAAACCTCAAAAAAACCAAGATTATGGCAACGAGCTTGATTGATGACTGGCAAATAGAGGGAGAAAAAGTGGAGGCAGTGACAGACTTTGTATTTCTAGGCGCAAAGATTACTGCAGACGCTGACTGCAGCCAGGAAATCAGAAGACGTCTACTTCTTGGGAGGAGAGCAATGGCAAATCTTGATAAAATAGTTAAGAGCAGAGACATCACACTGACAACAAAGGTCCGCATAGTTAAAGCAATGGTATTCCCTGTAGTAACCTATGGCTGCGAGAGCTGGACCATAAGGAAGGCTGAGCGAAGGAAGATAGATGCTTTTGAACTGTGGTGTTGGAGGAAAATTCTGAGAGTGCCTTGGACTGCAAGAAGATCAAACCAGTCCATACTCCAGGAAATCAAGCCAGACTGCTCACTTGAGGGAATGATATTAAAGGCAAAACTGAAGTACTTTGGCCACATAATGAGAAGACAGGATACCCTGGAGAAGAAGCTGATGCTAGGGAAAGTGGAAGGCCAAAGGAAGAGGGGCCGACCAAGGGCAAGATGGATGGATGGTATTCTGGAGGTGACGGACTCAACCGTGGGGGAGCTGGGGATGGTGACGGCCGACAGAAAGCTCTGGCGTGGACTGGTCCATGAAGTCACGAAGAGTCGGAAACGACTGAACGAATAAACAACAAAACTTATATTTATACCCCGCCTATCCCCTCCCTAATGGAGGACTCTAGGCGGCTTACATACATCGTATACATTTCATTTTATACGTTTCATACATTTAAACCGCGCGCTAAGGGAAGGGGTAAGGGAACCGACTCTTCCGTGGCTACTGGACTACATGTCCCACGATGCCTTGCGTCGGAGCCGGCTGCTGAAATCCCAAGCTGTTGTTAAAACAACTCTATTTAATGGATTAAATCAAGCCGGATTGGCTTTTCATCCTTCCAGTTCCTTCTCTTGGTGCTTTGTCCTTTACAGTTGAGCAGATGGTTGCATTTAAAGCTTAAAATCCTGCTTTCAGTGCTGCACCCGGATCTCATGGGAAGAGGTGTGTCCAGTAATGCAACGGTTGAGCGAACTGGGATGCCTCAGCACTGAGGAATTTTGAAACTGGACAGCATGGATTAAGTTGTAACATTTTGTAACTTTAGCTTACGTTTGATTTAGCCAGTCATTGTCCCGGCCTTGGGAGGCCATTTTAATATCTGTGCTCAAATGAAGTGGAAGAGACATTGTCAATATGCAAACACTGAAAAGAATTTTCCAAGAAGGCAGAATCTTCTACTATGCAGAACTCAGGCTGCAGGCTCCCTTTGGCTAATTTCAGTTCTCTGAAATTCACTTGGATGTAAGAACAGAGGGAGGTCTGAAAAAGAAGAAAAAGGGTGCGTCAGATGTGAATGGGTACCTCATCCATCCTCCTAATGTATCTTCCATGTGACTCCAACAGGTTACCCCAAAGGAAACAAGCCCTCAGCAGAAAAAAAAGGTTACACATTCCACTAGGCATGCTGGCTTGGAATCATGGGGACTGAAGTTCAACATAATTAGATGGCACCAGTGTGAGGAAGAGTGCCATAGCATGTTCAGAGACCCCTATAAACTGGAGGATTGTATAGTTCATAAATGCTTTAAACATGGAGGGAGACTCTGATGGAGTTCTAATTCCTATCAAGAATTATGATCAAACATTTAGAGGGCTCCCCTATTATCTAAATCAGCCTTTCTCAACCTTTTGACCCTGGAGGAACCCTTGAAATGTTTTTCAGGCCTCGGGGAACCCCTGCAACTTCAGGCTCAAATATAGGCCAGAAGTTACAAAATTATTACATTTGTTTCACGTATGGCCCTGTATATATCCATTAACAGTGTTCTTGAACTAAAAATAAAGAACGAAACTTACCTCTTCAAGGTGAAGTTGCCCAAATTTGAAATAATTTTTTAAATAAATCCTGATCTCCCAGGGAACCCCTAGTGACCTCTCCTGGAACCCTAGGCTTCCATGGAACCCCGCTTGAGAAACCCTGATCTAAATAGTCTTCATAGTGTTTTCATCTGCTCAGGGTCCAGTGTAAAGCATTCTTGACAAGTAACACTGCAGCCTTTCCTTGAATACAGTGATTACAGAGCTGATCAATTCCCAGGCAACTGTTTCTAGCATGGAACCATTCTGACTACTTGGGATGTTTTTCTAAAATTTCTGACAACTTAGAGACGAATTCTGATTTTCTGTGCCCAGAACCCTGAGACACTGGAGATCAAGTGGCAGGCTTCCATGTTGCAACGCTTCTTCAGCTGAACATTTTTAAGAAGCAAAATTATAAATAAGTCTAGAGAAAAGAGAAAAAAAAGAAAAGAATTCTTCAATTCTTGTACTTTACAGATATATTAACAATGCTCATGAATTATTATCACTCAATATTTAAACAGCAAATTAAACCTTGACCACATGGAATGTGGCCCAGTCTTTCCTTTTTATTGATAAGAGCATGAATTCTATTTATTTGAAATAACACTTCATTTAAAATTTCCATATCTTGCATGCTGGTATGCTCGACTTGCGTTGCACTCTCACCACGTCTTCTTAGCCCTATTTTGGTAAAGTAATATATTGGTGTTCCACAATGTTTAACACAGTATAGCAATACAATGTATTACAGGAAATAATAACACAGAACAACCACATTTAAATCAGGCGCAAACAAGGTAAGGCATGTATTCTCCTAACTTTTTAGTGTGCTTTTTTGTGAAGATAATGCAGCAAGGACTTTTTAAATTAAATAATGCTAATTGGCTATTGGGGGGGACAGAGGAGGAGGAGGAGGAGATGGAGATATAGTAGTGTGAGAAGCTTGGAATTATAATTGTGCTGAAGTTACCAGATTTAATGCAACAGTTCAGGGATCTACAGTACAAAATGCCATTTTCAACAGAGGTGTGTGTGTGTGTGTGTGTGTGTGTGTGTAGCTGGGTGGCAAGAGAAGCAGCCATATATGCATTTCAAACAGAAAGTGCATATGGAATACCTATCCCTTGGGCCCAGAAAATCAAAGCATTTTCTATCCAAGGACTTGAAATAAAATGTGGAGGTGGGAGTGGGTAGAGAAACTGCAGAAAAGAAACTATAGCATCTGGATTTTCTTTGAAATAATATATATATATATATATATATTCCCCATAACTGGTCTTGAGAAATTTGGTCCACAAAATCTCCAAACTAGTCAAATTAATTGAATGCACTGTCTCCCACCATTTTTTTATTATGGAATAAAAAAATGGTGGGAGACAGTGCATTCAATTAATTTGACTAGTTTGGAGATTTTGTGGACCAAATTTCTCAAGACCAGTTATGGGGAAGGCATTAGATGCATGTTAGAAATTGAAATAGTTTTATGTTGCTTTAGCATGTAGTTGCTATTCTTTAAAAAAAAATACAAAAACAGGATGTTTTTGACTGTATTGACAATTCTTTCTGAAGTCAAATAAAGCATGAAGTATGAATTCTTGTCTAAAAAAGAGTTTTATTTGGTGTAACAGAAAAAGCAAACAGAATGATTCTTCATAAAGTGGTAGATTCAGACCTCCAAGGGGATTCTGTATGTTGCCTCTATTCTCTTTTGTGTTTATTGCACACCTCAATGGATGTTTATAATAGGTTGTCTATTGTCCTTCCTTTGCTGAAGACACAATATGTTTGAATGCATAGTAGTACGTCTGTTGTGTTGTCTGTTGGTGATTCCCTTTGGATAGATATTAGTATTATGATAGGCTAATACTTGGGGGGGAAATTAAGCTAGAAAGATGTTAATGTAATTTGA
Source organism: Charina bottae (assembly GCA_023362775.1). Lineage (NCBI taxonomy): Eukaryota > Metazoa > Chordata > Lepidosauria > Squamata > Charinaidae > Charina > Charina bottae. The sequence continues at coordinate 10,006,453 of JALMGJ010000021.1, read as the reverse complement.
GGATATAATGTTACGTTATATCCCCAAACTCTGGAATTTGTTTACTTTTGAGGAAACGTGGATATACTGTGACTGGACTGTCACAAAAAAGGTGATTATACATTCCTGGAAAGATGTTTGCATACTACCATATTTTAAATAGTGGCTTAGTAGAATTTATCCCCTCTCAGTCTTTGAACTGGCTCTGTATCAGCAGAAAGGCAAGATTGAACAATATGGTTCTGTATGGTCTACATTTAACTCATTGTTTCATGTATCGTGTGTGTGTATGTGTGTGTGTGTGTTTGTGTGTGTGTGTGTGTGTGTGTGTTTGAATGCTATTAACAGAATTTGGGGGGTGTCCTTATAGACTTTCCAAGCTAGTCCACAGCCCTGGAATTTTTGATCTCCCATCCAAGAATTAACCAGATCTTTTTAGTTGTTTTGAGATCGGCCAAGGTCAACCACAGTCCTGAAAATAATTTAGCAATATTTGCTAGATTCTAATCTTTGCTTTCTATTCTCCTGCTGCTTTAGCTATTTCAATGGTTGTTTTGAATTGTTGCTGTTTTTAATTGGCTGGATTTATTTATTGAAAGCTGCCTGTGATATTCCTTTCATTATAAATAAATATGTACGGTATATATTAATAATAAATGAATAAAAATTAAGCTTAGCCAAAGGTATGGAAATGTTTATTTATTATTAATATTTCCATGTCTCCCTGTTCTCAGCTGCTCAAATATATAACTGGGCAGAGGAGAAATAACCAGTGCTTTTATCAAGCATTTATTCATAGTTCTGGCAAGTTTCCTTATTTATACCATCACTGCCATTGTATTCTTGGGACAGAATCCAACAGAACAGAACAATTCTGTAAATAAATGTTTTGTTAACACAGTCTTAACCAGATACTTGTAAGCATGAACTTCATTGTGTCAATTTTTGATTTTTATCCTTTTCCTCCTGATGGTTATATTGCAGAGCATTCTGGCACAGTATGGGTGATTTAGATTTAATGCTAAACTTCCCCTAGGCCTACATACTCCCAATTTTCTCCAACTTGGCTGCAAGGAGGAGTTCGAAAGACTTTGTTTCTTTGATTGATTGATTGATTGATTGATTGAACGAACTGCTGCATACCAGGTCTGAAACTGCTATCCTTTATGCTGGTTCAGGAAAAGAAGCCAGCTTCAAACTAAATGTAATTGTATGTGGGAACAACCTTCCGAGACTGGGCCCAGAGATGCTGCCTAGGGAATGGTCAGATAAGAGAGGGCATAGCCCGCAGCTGGATAGTGGGTGGAGCAAGTGGCTCAGAAGACCCTCCCTAGTTTCTCAGGCTGTAAAGGAGACAGTGGGAGAATTGTACTTTCAGACTTGCAAGATTCTCTTAAAGTAGCTTTAAAATAAAGTAGAATTAGCTCATCTGGTCATGCTTCCTGTCTCGTCTGCCTAGTAGGGCTGACACTATGACAGAAAAAGCTGACCTGTTTTCACTGACTGTATTCACAATTTACAAAAGTTTAGAACTTAGATACTACAGCCAACCATTATTAATCTAAAATGGAAGTAGAAGAAAGTCCTATTGGTGACTACTAAATAGTGTCTAAGCAGTAGATTAGCATTTTCCCCTGCAGACATCTTGGGATATGCTCCCGCTAGCCATGCTGGTTGGTAATGATGAGAGCTCTGGGCCAGCGTATCCCACTTTAGGCTGGGATAGAAGAAGGAAACCATCTCAGTATCTCCAACCAGACTCCATCTGTAGCCTAAGATGCATCACTCGCATAACAGAGAGCCAATATCTGGGTGTAGATCTGAATGTGGGATTCTCTATCTCAGCCCAAAGTTGTGCTTATTGTCCCAGCAAAATTAGTGCCAGTTTGATTAGTGGAAGCTCTGGCGTGGGCTGGTCCATGAAGTCACGAAGAGTCGGAAGCGACTGAACAAATAAACAACAAAACTAGTTTTCTCTTGTCTTTCCCCTAGGATCCCAACTAGAAGTACTAATATGAATAGGCTCAGGGGCAACTCAAGCAAATGAGATTGCTTTTTTTTAATAGTAATTTTATTAAAAATTACAATTACACTGATGAGCCAGTTCGGTCTAGTGGTTAAGGCAAAGGGCAAGAAACCAGGAGACTGAGAGTTCTAGTTCTGCCTTAGGCCTGAAAGCCGGCTGGGTGACCTTGGGCCAGTCACTCTCTCTCAGCCCTAGGAAGGAGCCAATAGCAAACCAGGAGACTCAGAGTTCTAGTCCCGCCTTAGGCGTGAAAGCCGGCTGGGTGACCTTGGGCCAGTCACACACTCTCAGCCCAACTCACCTCACAGGGTTGTTGTTGTGGGGAAAATAGGAGGAGGAAGGAGTATTTGGTATATTTGCTGCCTTAAGTTATTTATAAAAATAATAAAGGCGAGATATAAAATAAAATAAAAAATAAAAAAACTAATACAAACTAAAAAAAGAAAAAAAATAGGTGCAGAAAAGAAAAAGATAGGAAAAAATAGAAAAGAAAAAAATATCCCATCTCTCATCTATAAACAAATTCTTTTTTAAAAAAAACCTTTATATTCCTTCCTTTTACTTCTAACAATCTTGATCTTTAGTCCCTTCAAATAATATCCTAGAACTTGATTTCTTTTCATCTTTTCTTTGTCCCTTCTCACAAAATTCTTCAAAGCTTTGACAAGCCTCTTTTGTAAATCCAATATAGGAAAATTATCCAGGTCAGTCTCTTGGTTTGTTATTTGTATATCCCTTTTATTAAGACATCAACCAGTTTCTTTTGTATGTCCAGTATAGCATCTTTTTCCATATCATTCTTGTAGCCTTTCATTTTTAAATCCACTTTCAGATCAGTCTCAGTCTTGTCCTGTAAAACTTGTTCCTCTTCCATAACATCTTTTAAACACAGTCTATCTATAGAGGCAGAGACTCTTAAAATTAACTTTTGTGTCCATTGTTCACAAATATCCTTCAATATGTCCAATGTTAAAGTATTTTGCTCCATTCTGTATTAGTACGTCAAATTTAAATGTTCTTCTCCTTTAATTGTAAATTTGAGTTCCTTCTGGTTCCCTCTAGTATCCAACCTTCAAAGTCCCATCCTATCTATTTTTTAAAAAAGAATTCAAAACAAAAGCATTTTCCCACAGGAAGGATTTTTACAATTAATTCCAAAATCTTATTTCAAATCCTTCTGGACCCTTAGTCAGTTTGTAACTTTCAAAAATCAAAGTTCTGATCACTCTTTTGCTGCTTATTAAAAAAAAAAGTCCTTAAACTTGTATTTAAAACTTCTTTTGCTAAAGATTGAAGGAAGCTCACCCAGTGTTTTCAGACTTGTCGATCCAAAGGTTCCTAATATCTGAAAAACAGTTAGCAAGTAATTTCTGAAAGTGATTAAAAAGGAAGTATGCAAACCCAGTGTCCTTTCAAAGGTGCCAAACATGGCTTGAGCAAGATGGCTATTCCTTCATCTCCCAGAGTTCTAAACCCACTGGAGACCGCTGTCTTGAGGTCTCCTTGCGAGGAGCAGCTGTCTGGAGCACTTGTGGGTGATCTCAAGTCCTCTCCTTGTCCAGTGAGGAATTATCAAAGAGCTGGTCTATTCACTGGCCGCTAGTTAGTTAGTTCACCATTTGTGCCCTGGAAGTGCAAAATTATCAGTATTTGTTTGTACTGATTATCAATATATGAGATTGCTAAATTATCATGTTTATATATGTTTATTGTCAGGGTCACATTCCTTCTCATTCTACAGAGCACTGGCAAAGAGACTTAAGAAGTGAAAGACAAAAAAAAAACTCTCTGTAGTAATTAAAATAAACAAATTCTTGACAGAATGTGCCCACTTAACAAGCACAGGAAATTATTACAATGCCTGTTATAATTTATGAATATTACAACTTACCTGCACCAACTCTTCAGGGTTTAAAATTCAGTTCTTCTCAGCTGGGCCTTATCTCCACAGCAACCATTGTGAGGTGGAAGAGGCATCTGGAAGCCTTCTGAGCAAAACATAATAAAAACTCACTGAGCATGTGCCTCTGAAAAACGCTTCTTCCATTTATAATGCAAGCGCTGTACCCAAGAGATAAATATTCTTGGGGCATGGATTTGATTAATCTTAAGGCTTTTTTTTAACCAATGTGGTTTTTTCCTGAACCCTGAGGCTGTTGCTCCATCTGTTGGGGCCCCTTAATGCATCTTTGTTCAGTATTCAAGCGCCAGCAGTCAGCCTATATCACAAACACAGGAAGTCAGTGCTGAAAAGGTGGAGCCAGAACACTGTTTGCCCATGTGCAGAATATGGTCCTTTAACCTCCCATTGTTTCATATTATTGTAGGATCAAAACAACCACTCTCTAAGACAGGGCTTTCCAAAGTGCCGCCGCTGGCGACAGACCAGCGGCGGCGCGGGGGGGGGGTGCGTGCACGGCGGCAGCGCGGGGGGGCGTGCGGCGGCGTGCACGGTGGTGGCGCGCGCGTGCACGGCGACAGCGGCAGCCTCCGCTAAAACGTGGAAACACTGATACCGCGCCGCTGCCGCCGCCGCCATGCACACACGCACTGCCGCTTCCGGGTGGTGTGGCAACACACCACGCTGTGTGTGGCGACACACTTTTGTGTCGCGACACACAGTTTGGAAAGCTCTGCTCTAAGACTCAGGCTCAATTTTTGTCAAAATTCAGCAGGTATCCAACCCATTATTCATTTTAGAAGCAAGAGTTCAGTGCTAGGGAAAACAATTGAATGATGGAGCAAATGCAGAGGGCATTTCAATTTTCAGTTAGTAATTAATTACATTCCACACATATTAAAGTTTGAGAGAAGCTTTTTGCCTCATAGCATGTTTGTTTCCAAACATTTTTGAGCAATAGCATCTTTTTCTACAAACTAAACACTGCCCAAAATGTTTTTATGCATTGCACAATAACTATTTGAGATGTATTGAGCTGAGCCAGGGTTGTTGATTATGAAGGCTTAATCCCATTCCATTTGAAGAAATTTTGTGCCAGATCTCTCTCTCCCCACCTTTCCCCTCAGCTGCTAAGCAGCTAGATATCTTCTTTTCCTTGCCCTCATTCTCATGATCCTTATAGCAGGGTTCCTCAACCTCAGCCATTTTAAGATGTGTGGACTTCAACTCCCAGAACTCCATTGCTGGCTGGAGTATTCTAGGAGATGAAGTCCACACATCTTAAAATGGCTGAGGTTGAGGAACCCTGCCTTATAGGACTACAAAGGAGAATTTCTGTGCTTGGGATATGTCTATGAAGGTTCTCAGTCATCCAGGTGGAATTGTCTGTAGCTTGAATCATGTCAACTGGATTTCTATTTTCTCAGTGGAAACGTTTTGCTCCTTATCCAAGGAGCTTCTTCAGTCTGAGCAAAGTTGGGATATGCTGCTTGCAATTTACTTACTGAGTGCTACAGCCATCTACTGCTTGCAATCTAGCCCTGAGTGCTAGATTCACACAGGACTGGAATAGGTACAGACCAACATTGGAGATAGCTCACGTCTTGACAGGTCTGACTACAGAGCAACAGCAAAAGCTTTGGCTGGGTCAATTTGCCATTTATATTTCCCAAAGCACCAGGAATTATACTACATTGTGATAGATAAATCCACTACTCTGGCAGAGCTAAAAGCACACGGATTTCCTCCAGCCTGGAGCAGGACCTAAGTCACTCAGGCAATGGTTGAAAGTAGTTCTCCTTAAATAAAAGAGGTTCACCTCCTCCGCCTTTCTTGTTAAAAATATTGTAATATTTTACTAAACATTACTTTATTTAATAAATAAAATATTTATTAAAATATTTTAATAATTAATAATCCTAATTGCTTTAGGACTGAGCCCAATAGTTGTTCATTTCTAAAAACAGGTGCTGGGGCTCACACCTTTTTTGAAGTTAATAGATTGCATACCCATTCCCTTCATTTGAAAAAGTTTGAATGAAGCAACTAGTCATTACTCAATGGCTTTGTCTACATTAATAACAACCAAAGGTCATGGAAATTACAGTATGTTAACCACAGTCCAGGTGGTAAGTATTAAGGAGCTTCAGGTTCAAATCTCATAGCCACAAAGCTCACTGGATTATATTGAATCAATTACTTCTCGACCAAAACTATGTCACGTATGGTATAATGAACAAATGTAGGGTTGGGAAAAGTCATGTGTACCAGCCTGAATTCTGTGCAGGAAGAGAAAATTAAATATATGATAGATAATCAACAGTTTTCAGCATTTCTATAGCACTTTTGAATCTCTTGCGATCCTTAGGGCAGATCTGGAAGTCCAGGGCAATCTTATTCCCATTTTGCAGATGGGAGAACAGCTATAGCTGGAAAAAGTGTCTTGCCAAAGGCTACCTGACCAATTCAAGATTGAGGCAAGATTGGAAGCCAGCACTTTCTGACTGATGGCACATTCTTTCAGTCACTGTGTCAGCCTTCCCAAAGTCAGTAACCTTTAGATGTGTTGGATGACAGCTCCCATAATTCCCAGCCAACATGTTATTGGAAGAGCACCAAGTGGGGGAAGGCTGTACCAGTTCTCCTAGGGAAATTTGTTTCTCCATACAATTTAATGCCAAATCTTGGTATTCTTAGCTCTTGCTCAGATTGAACTCTATGTGGGCTTCTGTCAGTCCCCGTCATTGTGCTTTCTAAGTAAGGACCGGAGCCAATGGCACCAGTGTTTCTCAACCTTGACCACAAGCTAGACATCTAGTCTCATTCCCTTTCTCTGTGACAAGCTCCTTGGACCAAGGGAAGACAAGGAATTGGCCTATTAGACAGCGGCACTGGGTCGGCCATAAGCTGGGAGGCTTATGGGCTCTCCTATGAATCTCCCAGCAGTGCCTGCTAGCACTTCCCTCCTTTAGCCAGCAGTCCTGAGTGAGTGCAGGAATCTTGGCCTGTAAGACATAGAGCCCGTATTTGAACCCCACTGTGTCTGAACGAGTGAATGATGGGGCCCTAGTGAATGGCCAAACCTGGGAACTTTAAGATGTGTGGACTTCAACTCCCAGAATTCCCCAGCCAGTAAAGAACTCTGGGAGTTGAAGTCCACACATCTTTAAGTTGCCAAGGTTGAGAAACACTGGCCTACACAATACCCACTTGTTAAGAGAATGATTGGGACAATGGCCTTGAGGGGCCAGTTCAGACCTGGAGTGTTAATAATTTATGCAGCAAAAACCTTAGCATCCCCATGTTTCATTTCATTAGCATCCTTTCAACTGCCATTTGTAGCTCTGCATTGGTCCAAGGGGATCCATTGCACTGGTAAATTGGGCTCTCAGCATCAGGATGAGCAAAACCTTTTGTATGTTTCATGCAGTTTAATAGCTCATTAGTTCTGCAAGGTAGCAATTTTCTTTTTTAAATGGAGAGAAATATTGGGGGGTGGAAGAGATGATGGGAAAATCAGCCCCCTCTATCTGGCTTTTCATATTTATCATATTCCTTCAGAATTACTTGCAAGGAGGTTAAAAAAAATCTATGCCAAGTAAAATTCTTGCCTCCCAGGCAAAGTTTTCTAGGTTCCAGGATGATGGGAGTGTCCTCTGTTAAGAAATAAAATACAATTAGCCATACCTCCAAGCAGGTGTTTCTCTTATTTCATCCAAGTTCTTTCTTACTCTTCTTTCATTTATCCTACCCCTGTTTTTAAATGAGCCCTTCTGTTTGGCTGCTGGCATTCAGAAAATGTCTGCCCTGGGTGTATTCAGGTGTTGCTTAGAATCTAATTCTGCCAGTCTAGGAAACAAGAATAAATCTTCACACAGTTTAACTTGACTTCTAGTTTAACATTAAAAAAGCCAAAGTGCTTTACCAGCAAGTTCGAACCAATCCCTCTGCAGCGCCATCAATCCAGCTTAAAGGTGTGTCACTAGAAAATGTCGATCACTTTTCTTATCTCGGCAGCCATCTATCTACAAAAGCCAACATCGACGCTGAAATTCAGCATCACCTGAGCTCTGCGAGTGTAGCTTTCTCCCGAATGAAGCGTAGAGTGTTTGAGGATCAGGACATTCGCAGGGAGACCAAAATGCTTGTTTACAAAGCCATTGTACTACCAACCCTTCTGTACGCCTGTGAAACATGGACCCTCTACAAACGCCACCTCCAACTTCTTGAAAGATTCCATCAACGCTGCCTCCGAAAAATTCTGCAAATTACTTGGGAAGATAGGCGGACTAATGTTAGCGTATTAGAAGAAGCGAAAACCACCAGCATTGAAACAATGATCATCCAACATCAACTTCGCTGGACCGGTCATGTTGTTCGAATGCCTGACCATCGTCTTCCAAAGCAGCTACTTTACTCCCAACTTAAGAATGGAAAACGGAATATTGGTGGACAGCAAAAGAGATTCAAAGATACTCTCAAAGCTAATTTAAAAAAATGTAATATCAGCATTGAGAACTGGGAAGCCCTAACTCATGAGCGTTTCAATTGGAGGTCAGCCTTTATTAATGGCGCTATGGACTTTGAAGAAGCACGAGTACAGGGCGAAAAGGATAAAAGAGCTAAAAGGAAGGCACGTCAGGCAAACCCTCATCATGACCGTCTCCCACCCGGAAACCTATGCCCTCATTGTGGGAGGTTGTGCGGATCCAGAATTGGCCACTGTTAAAATTTTACCTTTGGAAGACAATCTTACTCGGCTACAAGTGATCGCCGATGAGATGACTTCTAGACTCGGACTCAGCAGAAGTCTTATCAGACTCACCACAAAGGACAGCTAAAGAAGAATCTTTATTGCCAACTAGAATGGAGCTATGCTGAATAGCTAATTGTCAGTGGGAGGATGCAAGTAGAGTTCCCTTTTATATCGGCAGCATTTTAAGCCCTATTATTGCTGCCTCCCACTTTTCCTATGTTTCAATGAATTCTCTGTCCTGCCTTCATAGCCTTGAAGCCAAGCATTGGTTGGTCATTGACTTGACCATCTCTGTCTTGAGAACTGCTGCCTCTTGGCTTAGCTCTGACAGATTCAGTGGGGTTTTGTTTTTGATTAAAAAGACATGCTTGTATTTGGTACACAGGAAATAAATCCAGGATTTAAATCTGAGCAACAGCTAAATGATGATGATAGGCCTTCATCGCCATTTTCCTTGCCAGAACAGTCCTTAACCCTAGATTTTGTAGAGAAAGCATCTAGACACATGTAGTCTACAATATCCATCCATCTTTATGTATCAGCAACTGCTGATTTCCTTCCAAACTAGCACAGCAGAATTTAATCAACCTAATGTGTGTGTTGGAGGGTGAATTACGAAGTTCATTTTTATAGCCTACTAATTTTTTTGTGGCATGTAGCCATCTCATTAATCTTGTTATATACATATTTAATATCAACAGAGTCTATAGGTTTTAGTATGGGTGGCAAATTTCAAAGATGTACTCTGTTCATCTTCGTTTGTTATTTTCACCAGCATTTCCAGATGTTGAAAGACAAGCTTCTGTAGAGTCTAAACAGGATTTTGTTCCTTTGGCATTGGGAACTTCTGTGTTAAAAATAATAAATGAAATTATGGTACAAATGTATATTTCTCCCTCTGCAGGTCTATGAGTCTTTGAGGTTCTCCCATTTGTGGACCAAATATTAGAATTTTAATTAATTTTTCTCCCATTTTATATGCATTGCAAGTTGGTCTTACCATGATTTCGCCTTAAGTCCTCAAGGACATTACAGTTTCAGCCCTCTCCTATTTAGCAATATCACTTTCAGGCTTCAGGGACATTTCCTTCCTTATTTAGTTCAACATGTACAGTAATTCCTATATATTTTATTGATTGGAAAGGGAAAGATGTGATAGAAACCAGAGCAGTTGGGGAAAAGATTGTGGCACGTATTAATCTGATTCTTTCCTTTTCTCTCTCTACTTCCTGGCTGATTTATTTATTTGTTTGTTTATATTTTGAATTTCGTCACCACCCATCTCATTCAAAGAGTAACTCTGATACACCCCAAATCAGCATGGGTGGTTGGAAGTGTTTCGCGTCAGTTTGGGATCATTCTCACACATCTATTTCTTATTTAGGGTGGAAGTTAAATGAGGTCATACTTCAAAGCATACGCAAGTAAGAGGCCGTTTCTGATTCCCAAGTAAGTTATTGATTCCCATTTGCTTCCTTTCAGGCAATTACATTTTGCCGCCAGCAAGAGCATGGGGACAGGAAAGGGGGGCTGGAAACGTAGAAGAATGAAATGAAATTTCTCAAATTCATAATGAGGTAAATTTCAAGTGATTGACTCTTCCGTTGGAAGGGAAGTATTATGTTAGCTGGAGAGAGACAGCAGCACTCTATAAACGGGAGGAAAGGATTGGGAATTGTTCTGTTGTTCAGGTTTAGCACCTGTGTGGACAATGTCATGATGAAGCTTAGACACTAGATGGCACTAGATTTTAATTGTGTCTGGTGGAATCTGGAGTTTCTTGTTGCTTGCCTGTTCTTACTTAAAACAGATTGTAAAGTTTTAATCTAGCTTCTTAATGTATGTATCCTAAAGCTAAGCTTTCAGGGCAAGGGGTAGCTTTGCCTAGAGAACCCTCAGGAACTGGAAGTGGACAACCTTTTGATACTGGGGGCCACATTTAATATTTTTGAGTGTCCAAAGACTGCAGGAGTGGGGGAAGGATTTTTAAGGGGACTTTTTCCCCTTTTAAGAGATTCAGGGGAATTCTTTCTTTTAAGGAAAAAAAAAACCTATGTTGAGGCTATTTTAGGATTTACATTTTTCCACTTGAAATGACCGTAAACCAGTTTGTAGCATCTCTGACTATGTGGACCACAAAAGGGGCTTTAGAGCCTGATCATGCCTCAGGCTTTGGCTGTCCTCACTTGCTCCAGTGAGGTATGTTTTTACTGAGCCTGAAAGAAGAACCTACTTGCCTTTTGTGTTGCGGTTCAAACCATAGCCCATATAAGAAGTCATACCATCCATGCCTTCAATCAGGATATATAGCATAACAGGAATGCAATAATATTGAAGCAATAGCATCATTGTACATTAAGAATTAATTAATTAAGAATAAAAGGGGCATGGTGGCTCAGCGGGTAAGAGGCCAGGGTTGTCGATCAGAAGGTCGCAAGTTCGGAGGTTCGAATCCCTAGCCCCGCATGACGGAGTGAGCTCCCGCACTAGCCCCAGCTCTTGCCAACCTAGCAATTCGAAAGCGTGCAAATGCAAGTAGATGAATAGGTACCACTTGGGTGGGTAGGTAACAGCGTTCCGTGTGTGTCATGCCGGCCACATGACCATGGAAGCGTCTTCGGACAACGCTGGCTCTTCGGCTAAGAAACGGAGATGAGCACCGGCCCCTAGAGTCGGACACGACTGCACAAATGTGTGGGGGGAACCTTTACCTACATTAAGAATGGGCAATCCTTTGTGGCTGGGACCATATTTAGCATTTTGGGAGGGGCAAAGGACTATGGTGGATAGGACGATGCAGAGCGGGGGGAGTCATGTTATTTGTGTGAGCTGGGCTGGAATTTTCTGTTTTATTCTGTGGGGTTGGGGAGGTTGTTTTATGGGAGGGGTAGTTTGCTTTATCCCCCTCCCAACTATAATTTTCACATGACTCCTGCCTTCAGATGGCATCAGGGGCTTGGGGAAAAGAAAGGTACTACTTAGGTGGTAGTAGTGGTAGAAAAGAGAAATTGGCAGGAAACTCTAAGGAGAGCCATGTGATGCCAGGCTTAATGGTCCTTCAGTTTAGAAGGCCCTTTTATTTACCAGGGTTCCCAGGCCTTTATCTAGCTGATCTTCATCAATTATTTGCACTGATTTCAGTTATTTTTATTGACCTACATTTACCGATTCTGCAGTTCACTAGTAATGAAACCAGAAGTTCAAGGGCTGCATGTAAATGCTTTGAAGAAAGGTTCTCCGGCTGGATGAAGAAAAGGTCACAGTGATGAGAAAGAGAAGCTGGGGCAAGGCTGTAGGAAGCTGCAGAGATACATATGAGTTTGTGCTAAGACAATCTGGCAATAGAAGCTGGAAAGGATGGAGAATGAAATACACGGCTGTGTCTACATACAGTATGTCTCCTTGATATCACTGCAGTTCCAGGCACTCTGCAGTGTCCTCCATGTTTCAGTAAAACAAATGATATACTGTAGTACTTCAAATGTACACCATTTTGTTTGGCATGTCATTATCCAAGCTTTCCAGAAAAAAAAATCTCCAACAACCCCAGTCCAAAGCAACCATTGGCTGATGGAAACTGTCAACGTTTACTCTGATTGTACTCTTTGAAGTTGAAACTGAGGGCTTGGGCATAGCTGGATTCCACACCAGGAGACCCATTATTGGTTCTCCTGAAGTCTTTTGGTTTAAAAAATATAATAGCAACCAAAGGGTGGGAAATTGAATTGAGACTTTTGCACTGTGGTAAGCTGCTGGTTTGGCATTTCTCCCTTGTGCTGTTTTTCCAAACAATTTCCTCCTTACACACACACACACACACACGCACACAAGTTTACCCCATAGGAAGAAATTTGCCAATATTAGTTTGCCTTGATTTGTTGGAATATTGCTATGTGACAAAGAACCCTTCCACTTGATGAGCTCTGCAACAAAACAACCTGTTGGGGAAACAGGCAACCCCCAACAGAGAGCACTGTTTACCCTCCTGAACATTCAAACCTAGAGAGGCTTGAAAACTGTTTTCAGCAGATGGGGATATGATGGGCAGAAGCTGTCTCTCCAGTCTACTGGCAACTGTTGGGAGCAGTGGGCACACAAACAACTGTGTTGCTTCCAGCCGTGTGGTGGAGGGGTGAAAAAGAAGTGGATTTTCCAAGGGAATTGTTTGCAATGCTGCAGGAGCACGGAGGGAACCACCAATTTTAAACACACAGTATTCTTTGCGTAGACTTCTGCTCGATGCCTCTGTCTCTTAAATATGCACACTCCTACACGTAGAGTTTTAGAGTTATCATTGTTCAGAGGGAGAATACAACTTACTAGTGTGTTTCAATCAACTATTTTCAAATGCAGTAAATTCACCACTTCCCACGCAAAGCATTAAAGAAGCTTTAGAGCTGCTGCCTCAGGTTCAGTAGACTCTCCTGTCCCTACAGGGCCTATGATTTATGGGCTCAGCTCCATCCTCGGGATCTCTTTCAGCCACCTTGACATCCGTAAAACAATTGATTGCCTTCCCTTCAATGCTAGCATAAAGTCTTTTTTTTTTTTTTTTGTACTGAAGATGCTTTGGGAGGATGGCTGTGTTAATCACTGCATGTCCTCCCCCGCTTCTGTCCCCACCCCCATGCCTTGGAGTCATTTGCTGTAATGAAATGCCTGGCTCTGCCATCGCCATTGCTTTGAAAAAGTGAGAAGGCAGGCAAGAAATATGAGCAGGACAGCTGGGAAATCCTACTCTAGAAACTAGGAGGAGAATGCCTACTAATGTTTCCAAATGATCTTTGACCCTTCTTGCAGAGCTTGTACCATAATCGGGGGTGTCCACAGGGTGTGGTCCAAAAAGTCAAGATGGTGGCTGTGGTGGGATCCAAGCCCTGCCTGTTTTTTATGTGTGATGCACATAAAAACCAGGTGGAGGTTTGATTGCACCATCACAACTTCCATCTTGACTTTTTGGACCACATCCTGAGGACACTGTTGGGATTATCAGGAGTCAACTCAGCATTGTCTCATAAGCATAATAGGGGGTCTTTCTAGTAAACACATCTCTACTGTGCTTGTGGGATGTCACCTGAGTCACCTGATTTCCTCTTCCTCCTCCTCCTTGAGTTTTGGGGGATTATCATTCTCCATTACGTTTTGAGCACACCTGCAAGCAGGAGGGCTGCACAATGCAGCTCTCATCCATTCCATCTCGCTTGCACACAGATCGACTATGAATCTTCTTGTATCCAGATCTACTGAATAAATGTAAGCTATCTCTATTTTTCTTCATCTAACTAATGTGTGAAGACTGAATTTATTTCTGAACACAATTAAGCTTAAAGTGCAAGTTCTCTGCTGGTTCACGCTTCTACTCTGCAAGAGTGTTGTTAGCTGCTCGGAGTTCTTTTATTAACCTTCAAGACTCCATCAGATACATCTGACAGTAAGGGTGTTTGTATGAACTTCCAACCTCCATCTTGCACACCTGCCTGTCTTGCCTCAGCTGCAGACCTTATTCCCTGTAAGGCAGCCGGTCTAAAGAGAAGTTCACTGACATGCAGGGAGCTTCTCTTCTTTCAGTCCCACTATCACAAGCCATCCCTCAAAACGGCAGGTCTCATCCTGACCTTGGAGGTGGCAGAAGTCTAACAACATGGTCACCTTTGGTAGACGGCCTTGTATTATTTGTCCTTCTTTTAATCCCATCCTTTGTCAAGGTGGAAAGGGTGGGAAATCCTGCTTTATCCTCACAGCAACCTTATAAGGGCGATTAAGCTGAGAGGCTGAGTAACCTTCACAAGTAGTGATTATACCAGTCTTTTAGTCCAGCCTTCCCAACCTCATGCCCTTCAGCCATGTTGGATGAGAATTCTGGGAATTGCTCTCCAAACCTTCTGGAAGACAAAGAGTTAGCGTGCTCTTGTTGATCTTCCTCATAATGCTGCCATTAGATTATATTCTCACTTGAACTACCTGCAGTCAGTCCAAGATTATTAAATCATTAATATCTTCCTTGCAAATGTTTTATTTGAAATCCCTGTTTCTCCCCTCACCTTCTCCCCCCCCCCCAAAGATAGAGAAGAAGCTGTGCATTCTGAGTTGGGAGTTGATAGATGACACTGAGAAAGTGTCCTGAGGGAAACCAGCAAATCTGTTCCATTATTTAGAGCTCAAGCGCTTCTCTCAAGTGCCTGAACATTGCAGAAGCCATCGCTGAGGGGTATGTCAGATTCTTTCCCCCCAGAACAGTGGTTCTTAACTCTGCTCTGGAGACCACAGAGGTCCACCAGGTGTCTGTTGCATGTTCACCACCAGCCTGCTTGCCCTCAGCTCCCTTCTTCCTACATTCATCATCAGTCAGCTGGTTCACGAAAATGAATTGGTGACTGAAAATGACTATGAAGGTTCTCAGTCATCCAGGTGGAATTGTCTGTAGCTTGAATCATGTCAACTGGATTTCTATTTTCTCAGTGGAAACGTTTCGCTCCTTATCCAAGGAGCTTCTTCAGTCTGAGCAAAGTTAGTAAGGGAATCCTTAAATACGTTTCTAGGTAGCTGTGTGAGGTCAAGTGTAAGGGCTTGCATCTTCCTCCCTGCTTTGTCTTCTGTGCCTAGGAAGATTAAGACCATTTCACAAGCTCAACAGCAGCATGGTGATCTTAACGATCCTCCTTTAGATGATAAAAGGACTTAAAATAACATCTCAATATAACCATGACCTAGCCCCAGGTGCAAGGTCACACAGCTACCTAGAAACATATTTAGGATTCCCTTACTAACTTTGCTCAGACTGAAGAAGCTCCTTGGATAAGGAGCGAAACGTTTCCACTGAGAAATAGAAATCCAGTTGACATGATTCAAGCTACAGACAATTCCACCTGGATGACTGAGAACCTTCATAGACATTCTGCTCTGGAGACCACAGAGGTCCACCAGGTGTCTGTTGCATGTTCACCACCAGCCTGCTTGCCCTCAGCTCCCTTCTTCCTACATTCATCATCAGTCAGCTGGTTCACAAAAATGAATTGGTGACTGAAAATGAGTTCTCTGAAGTATACAAGGAGCAATGGCAGAACTAAAATTCAGAATATTGACAACGGTGAATAGGTCTTGAGAGTAGTTACCAACTGTGAACACACAAGTACTGTGCTAGGTTGAACTGTGATCTCTCACAAGCAATCCAAAAAGAGAAGTGTAAATAGGAAATACAACAATGAGTATCTAAAAATAGGATTTCAAATTGGAGATCCTCTCAACTGTAGCCCCATAGAGATTTTTGTTGAAGAACATTATTAACCAGCAAGTTTGTGCTAACAGTTGTTCTTATTGTGGCATGAGATACATAAAATAATTCAAGTGGTAGATAAATATTGGATTTCTGATTATTTTTAGGAGTGGTTGGTACAAAGTTTAATTTAAAAGGACCGGACCTTTAAAAATGGGGAGGATGGGAAGGCATACTGTATGCAAATACAACTATAACCATCTGATTCTCTGAAAAATGTGAACTCCCGTGTACTTAAAGACAGGGTTCTTCGTTTACTGCAGAGCTTTCCAAACTGTGTGTCGCGACACGTTAGTGTATCGGCTGCAGTGTCTGGGTGTGTCAAGGCTGCTGCTGCTGCTGCCTCCAAACCTGCTGTGATTCCGCGCAGGTCCTAGTGCCTGCCTTGTGCCCTGCTGTAAGAGTGTGTTGCGAAATGATGCATGTCTAAAAAGTGTGTCACCAACATGAAAAGTTTGGAAAGCTCTGGTTGACTGGATGGCCCCTGCAGTTTCTGAGTGTTTATTTTGTGGTCCCCGATTGCAGAAAGTTTGAGAAATGCTTCCCTCAAGTTGAAAGTAGGTATTTGAGAGCTGAATGGGACAAGGGTCCTTGAAAGTTAGCAACCAACAGTACTTGTCCAAGCTGACTTAGGATAAGGCAGTCAGTATTCCAACTGTCTTTCATGGGTGTTTCAGGGTGGGAGAAACATTTTATAGACGAAACAACTGGGTATCATAGTCTGCCTACAATTTATTTATTTTTCCTGACAAACCAAAAGTAGAGAATGCCTGGGCCAGAGGAAACCTGCAGAACCTCCCTGCCCAGCCCTGGTCCTGCGCAAGGGTTACTAAGAAAAAGGCTGCCCCCTCAGAGCCAAATTTTTCAGTCTGTGGGGAAAAACAGGATGATTGCTGCCTGCGACTGGGGAAGGAATGGTTAACAGCACCTTTCTAGCGCTCATATCTTTTTAAAAACTCCCACCTCATTAGCACAGTAATTAGGCTTCCAAAAGGGCTCCCATTATCTTTTGGGGTGCTTTTGCTTAATGGTTCTCCATGTGTTTAAGTGGATGGGTAACTACTGTGTAAGAAAGAAAGGAGTAGTCTTGCCCACTTTGGGCTTTAGCCCACCAGGGCATGGTGGCTCAGTGGGTAAGACGCCAGGCTTGTCGATCGGAAGATCGCAAGTTCGGAGGTTCGAGACCCTAGTCCCGCGTGACGGAGTGAGCTCCCGCACTCGCCCCAGCTCTTGCCAACCTAGCAGTTCGAAAGCATGCAAATGCAAGTAGATGAATAGGTACCACTTCGGTGGGGTGGTAACAGCGTTCCGCGCGCGTCATGCCAGCCACATGACTGCGGAAGCGTCTTCGGACAATGCTGGCTCTTCGGCTAACAAACGGAGATGAGCACCGGCCCCTAGAGTCGGACACGACTGCACAAATGTGTGGGGGGAACCTTTACCACCCACCCTGGCACTTGGTCCCTGGAATGCCAAGCCCTATTTCCCCTGGCTCCCTGAGGCTATGACAGGCAGTTGGGCTCACCTTGGGGAGCAGGCTGTACTAGGGAAGGAGAGGCCAAGCATTGTGGAGGCACAATGGAAACAATGGAAACTGTTCAGGGAACAGTCCTGAGGAAGTTTTGTGAAGGTGGAGGGTGGCTGTTAGTAGCCTAGTGGAGCATTTTGTGAACACTTAGTTTTTGCATATTGCAACGTAGGCTTGACTCTCCCCGCAGTGCACATCATGCAATTTGTATGACCCTCAAGCAGTTTGAAGAGCTGTGAGCTCTAGATGACCCCTTCAGTTCCCAGATTTCACAGCTATTAAGTCACTTGAGGCATCCCATCATGTGTGATTTCTCCTGTTGAAACTAAAAGGCTGTAATGTGTGGCGCTCTCTTCACACTCTGCCACCCATTCATCATTTTCTGCTTTTATAATTCCATAAAACACCTGAGTTGCCTCTGAAGCATGCATCTCCAGGAACTACCTGACCACTATAGATGCCTTGTCCTAAGTGTTTGTTTAACATTTTCTGTTGCCCAACTGACAGCATTTCAAGGCAAGTGATGGCATTTCAGAGCAGCTTCATCTTGGGAGGGGAGGGCACTGGAAGATATAAATTGTAAATGACCAGGTAATATCCTGGCTGAAGGAAGCACACTAGCTTCTATTCATAGACCAGTGGAACACAACCTTTCACCAACCTGCTATCTTCCAGATGTATTGGATCACAACTCCCATCTATTTTTGGACTCTTGGACTGATTGGAAGGACATTAGGTTGGAAAAAGCTGCTTTAGAATTTGGAATCCAAACATTTTGCCCAGAACAATCAAATCTAAACTACTACTTCCCAGCAACCTTCCCAACGGACCTAACTGATCATTAGGCACCTGGACATTGGTGTGACTCTGGCTAACAAGCAGCAACTGGCTTCTTAAAGCAAGGCTCTAGTTATCTCAATGCTAGCAGCTAATCTGATATTGCTTATCAAAACAGGAAAAGGCAGGGGAGCCATAGTAAAAGATGGAGCCTTCCTATCATAGTGCCTTCCAAGTATGTAGGGCAATTCCTAGAATGGTCAAGCAAAAGAGTTCTTCTGTCCAAGGTGCTGATCAAGCCTACATTAGTATTTACTGACTTTGTAACCAAAAGTTCTTAAAATCACAAATGAATAGCTGCCAATTAGCTACTAAGCCAAGGTTGAGGGGGGGGGGGGCGAGTTTCTTAGGGAGGGTTGGCATATTGGCATTCTTCATTTTTATTAATGACTTGGACAAAGAGGTAGAGGGAATGCTTATAAATCTATAGATCATACACAACTGGGTGGGATAATTAAGTCCCTAGAAGACAAAAACCAAATTCAAAATCATCTTGATAAGTTAGAGAAATGGGCTGAAGACAACAGACTGAGATTTTGTAGAAACAAATGTGAAGCTTTTCTCAGGAAAAATGAAATATCTTTAAGACAGGGGATACTAGGCTTGGGAATACTACATTTGACAAAGATTTTGGAATTGTTGTTGATCACAAGCTGAATATTAGTCATGGTTTCAGTCATGGTTGCTGAAAAAGCAAGTGTAATTTTAGGCAGCGTCAGTAGGAGTACAGTTGTGTTGGTACTCTGGTACCCAGTCAGGAGTACATAGGTTCTTTAGGATTAGAAGGAAATATGCTCCAGCCAGGATGAAATACCAAATAAGATTTTATTGAAGAGAGTTAACAAAAAAGACACACCAATCCATTTCCTTTCAGCATGCCAGGAACCCCAAGAATGGCAGTGGACAGAGTTGGCAGTTGTGAAGTATACTCCCGGGACATACTCCCGGGACTTTGGACTTGCACCAAGATTCAAACTGACTGGAGCTTTTGCCACCTTTTAATTCTTTTCTTAAGAGACAGGGAGTATAAACAATAATGGGTGGAGATGGCTTGGGAGCACATCTTATCAGGAACTTGATCATAATTTTAGATAGTAGAACCTCTGCCAAGGATGTTTTTTAAGGAAGACAGAGTCACTAGGAGACAGCATCAGGGAATGGTGTGATGACCTATCTGGTTAATACCTAGTGACCCTTTGTTTATGAGAATATTGCTTTTAGGCAGCTATGATTCCCCTCTTCTTGGCAGGAGTTAGATTAGGGAGCTGGTGTTGATCTTTTTATCTTAATGGTTACAAGCAGGAATATACATAGGAAGCAAGAGTGATTAACAATACAATGGTGCAACCCCACAGAGCTCACGTAAAGTCTTCTAAATGCACATGTGGAGGAATTTGCAAGGCAAAGCTTGCCAAGTTACACACAGTGCCTCAGCTGACTAAATAACCCTTTCTGCACAGATTTGTAGGAGGAGAGCTGTGTTAGTCTGCGGTGGCAAAAAAAACCAGGAATCTGATAGCACATTTTCGGACTAATAATTGTCATTAAAAGGCATAAGCTTTTGTGAACTGCAGCTCATTTCATCAGATGCATAGGGTGGCTAGCCCAGTGTTTCTCAACCTTAGCAACTTTAAGGTATGTTTGACTTCAACTCCCAGAATTCCCCAGCCAGCAAAGGGGAATTCTGGGAGTTGAAGTCCACACACCCTAAAGTTGGTAAGGTTGAGAAACACTGGGCTAGACTGATGTAGGATCCTGAATAGACATGGGATAATATTCACTGCTGTGCCAGGGGATTGGGAGGGGGAGTTTAAATCCAAGATACTCCAGAACACCCAATGTTTAATTCTCTTATAGTCATGGAGATTTTTGCAAGTATGCCAGGACCCTTTGAGGGAGGTGGGCTTATCCTCCCAGGAGCATCACTTGAGCACAGGAGAGAATTGTTTTATTGATTTCCGATGGTTTTCTGTGAGTTCCTTGAATCTGGTTTGGACTTTTCTCAAGCTGCAGATTAGATATCCATTGTATGCTCTTGGCTAAGGAGGACATGAGTTGTACTCTTAATACACCTGGAGACCCCTATCTGGAAAAGTTGGGATTAAAATATTTTGGTAATCCACAATATATTTAAGGGCAACCCTTAAAGAAACCGAGATGATGCCGGCAGAGGTCCCATGCCGCACAGTCCCATCCTGTTCTTGTACCTTTGACTGCAATATTTATTTATTTGTCTATCACATTTATATCCTGCCCATCTCCCTCACAAGGATATGTAGTTATTTAGTAAGTATAATCAAGTTTAAAAATAAACACACTTATTTGAGGCAGGCTTGTCATTATCATCATTATTTTTTGTGGAAAGAAAGCAAAGCTGTTATCTCTTCTCTGTTTCTGTTTACTGTTTTCTTGATTCTCAATTCAAGTAAAAGCTATTTATGGGAACTTGCATGGTTTGTTTTAAGTACTGCTGCTTACCCACCGTGGGCATGAAATTAGCACTGGTTTACTAATTTCATTGGGGGGGGGCTGCCACAAACTGGCAGCTCAGCGCAAATCAGAATGTTTGGCTTCGTTCGAGGGGTTTCTGTCCTGGAGACACACCACCTAACACAGGGCAGACTTTCTTACATTGTGGCTCCCACAGCTTCAGCCAGCTCTAGGCTGGGAAATGATGCTCTAGCTATTATTAAAAGTGGACACACCTAATTTAAGTTGGAAAAGTTGAAAAAACGGAGAGAAGGAGAGAGGGAGAATTTCATTCATTTCTATTACCTGGAGGAAAACCTGAGCCTTCTTACTTGTTTGAGCCAAGTTGCCTGCCTTTCTTTGAGGAGGATCCTTAGGTCTTGCTATGATTCGCCCACCAACTCCGCAACCAGCAGAGCCAGTGAAAACGCAGATCCAAACCAGTCACACAAATAAATGCTAATGATTGAGGTAGTTGGTGCCTATTGTTGGTCCCTTGCTTTGATTAGTGTCTCTTGTCCTGTCAGTCAGGTGAGTAGTCAGTGGTTGACGACAGAAGATGAGCTGTATTAATAACCTGTCAGCCTACACAGCTCCTTTCTCCTTCCTGACACCTTGTTACATGTTTCATCTAGGTGTTAAGGCTTTCATAACTTAGAGCAGTTTAATTGGACTCTTTCTGTAAAGCAGGAGTCACTAAGTTTTGGTGGGCCCTGGGCACATTTGGGATTTTGAGAGGAGGTTACAGGAACTCACATGAAATGGTTATCATCTTGGTTATCTCTGTGGGGCCCAGAGGCATTGATGGAAGTACAGGTCATGCTTAAGGCTGCTCTTCTGCTTTGCAGCATTGTGGCTTCCCATTAATGTTTGTTTCCAATTGAATCTAAAAAATAAATAAAATTAAGCATGGTGGGGAGCTTGGCGGACATCAAGGAACTTAGGAGTGGTCCTGTTATGCTCCCTGTTGACTCTAAAGGATGGGTTTAGCTGAAGTCATAAGCCTGGAGAGATGTTTGCAGAGGACGGTGAACATCCCTGTTGCTGAAAGAACTGGAGATATCCTAGCCTTCCTGCAACCAGGGGCCTTCCCCATAGGCATCCTGTGCCTGAGGGAAAGCCACTCTACTGCCTTGCAGTCTAGAAGCTAAGGCCAGCCCGGGCCCTTTGCCATGTTTATCTCATAAGGTTCAGCATGGTAGGTAAAGGTAAAGGTTTCCCCCACACATTTGTGCAGTCGTGTCTGACTCTAGGGGCCGGTGCTCATCTCTGTGTCTTAGCCGAAGAGCCAGCGTTGTCCGAAGACACTTCCATGGTCATGTGGCCAGCATGACGCGCACGGAACGCTGTTACCTACCCACCGAAGTGGTACCTATTAGTCTACTTGCATTTGCATGCTTTCGAATTGCTAGGTTGGCAAGAGCTGGAGCGAGTGCGGGAACTCTAATAATAGGTATCTAATAGGTAAAACAACCTGATCCTTTTATTATTATGTACCTTATACTAGTGGCTTTTGGGGCTGGTCAAGTACATTTGGTGTTTTGAGAATATGTTGCGGGAGCTCTTGCAAAATGACTTCTGGGAGGGGTTCCCCATTCACAAAATGTTTGCTACAGGGACATAACTGGTTACAAAGCCTAACTTATGAAAATAGCACTTGCCACCCCATAACCCCCCATTTCCAGAAGATACTACCTATTATTTATGCTTATCTCTCTCCTTTTGTCTGGTCAGGTGGGCATAAAAGGTAAAAGGTAAAGGTTCCCCCCGCACATTTGTGCAGTCATGTCTGACTCTAGGGGCTGGTGCTCATCTCCGTTTGTTAGCCAAAGAGCCAGCGTTGTCCGAAGACGCTTCTGCGGTCATGTGGCCGGCATGACGCGCACGGAACACTGTTACCTACCCACCGAAGTGGTACCTATTCGTCTACTTGCATTTGCATGCTTTCGAATTGCTAGGTTGGCAAGATCTGGGGCGAGTGCGGGAACTCACTCCGTCACGCGGGGCTAGGGATTCGAACCTCCGAACTTGCGATCTTCCGATCGACAAGCCTGGCGTCTTAACCGCTGAGCCACCACACCCCCTTTCAGCATGGTACAAGGAAAATAAAATCCTTCCCTCTTAGCTTCTGAGCCCAGGGATTGGGCCTGAACTTTAAATTGCTCCTGGGCGGGCAGCACTAGAAGCCGTTCCATGGGACTCCTTTATAAGGCTGTGAACAAAGTCTACTGGGCATTAATCCAAGTATTCAGACTCAGAATTTCTTAGGGAAGTCACACTGGGAAGGGAGGAAAAGAACTGCCTTTGAAAGTCCAGTCGATGCCTTGCCAAGAGACTATAGTTAGTATGGTCGACATCGCTCAAAACTGCTATTGTGGAGCTGGAAAAGATGCCAAAAAAGGGCAATCAAAATGCTTGATTGAGGTAGTTAGTTTGGGGGCTTATTAGTTTCAAAGGAGGAAGAGAACCATGCATGTCATTGAAAATCCGGATAATTTTTTCTCTCTCTTTCCCACGGTTTTATAACTAGGAGTCACCCATTATAACTTATTTATTTATTTATTTATTTATTTATTATTTATTTATTTATAAAATTTATATCACCGCCCATCTCCCTCCACCAGAGGGACTCTGGGCGGTTTACAACAAAATAATAAAAACAAAAAACATAAAATATACATAGAATATAAAAATACAAATTATAAAACAAGATTAAAATCCAAGAGGCAAGAGTTTCTAACTTAATCCAATGTAGGAGAGGAGCTCTCTAAGGCAGGGCTTTCCAAAGTTTTCCCGCGGCGACACACCAACCGCCGTTGGTGTGTCGCCGCAGGAAAACCCGGAAGTGCCGCCGTTGCGGCAGCGCGCAAAAACCCGGAAGCGCTGCTGCCGCTTTCAGATTTTTGCGCACCACCGTTGGTGTGTCGCCGCGGGAAAACCCGGAAGCGCTGATGATGATCAGGGCTTCCGGGTTGTGTGGGGACACACCAGACTGTGTGTGGCGACACACTTTTGTGTCACGACACACAGTTTGGAAAGCTCTGCTCTAAGGTATTAGCCATCCCCAAGAGTGACTGTTCCTTCCTTGGTCCCAAGCAAGGCGGCAGAGCCAGGTTTTCAGGTTCTTTCGGAAGGTCAGGAGCGAAGGGGCTAATCTCACCTCCGGGGGCAAGTTGTTCCACAGGGCGGGAGCTACTGCAGAGAAGGCACGCCTCCTGGACCCCGCCAGATGGAACTCTCTTATAGATGGGGTCCGTAGCATGCCCTCTCTGCATGATCGGGTGGCACGGGTGGATATATTGGGGACGAAGCGGTCCCTCAGGTAACCTGGCCCCATGCCATGTAGGGCTTTAAAGGTGATAACCAACACCTTGAATTGGACCCGGAAGCAAACTGGTACCCAATGCAGCTCACGTAACAACGGTGTTATATGTGCCAATCTAGGGGCACCAGCAATGGCCCGTGCAGCTGCATTCTGGACCAGCTGAAGCTTCCGGATACTCTTCAAGGGTAGCCCCATGTAAAAAAAAATGTAAATATGTTGTACACACTGTAAGTATATGTATAATTGTTTATATGTGTTATAAAATATATATTTTAAATAATAAAATATTTTTTTTAAAAAAAGGGTAGCCCCATGTAGAGCGCATTACAGTAGTCTATATGGTAATGTAAATATGGTAAAAGTAAATATGGTAAATATGGTAAAAGTAGTCTAATGGTAAGAGACTCAGGACTAGTAAAAGGAAACAGCACAGAGTTCAGTTATGGAGCCTGAGACCACTAGATGTAGTTTTAAAGAAGATCAGACAAATTCGTAGAGGAAAGAACATGTGAGTGCCTTCTGAATTGTAGGCTGTTCCATACCTTCAGTACTAGCTGGTAGAAAACCACTGTCCATAAAAAGGTTGTTACCTTCTTTTTCTGCTTGGTAGCTTTCTGAATGAACCTGGCTGGCCTTCGGATGAGACTGACGGCAGGAGTCCCCTCGGCCTGATCCACCAGGGCCCTGTCTCAGGCCTTACTGTTAGTTGGTGTGGTTGTAGCTGCCTTGAAAAAAAAAAGCCTGTGTGTTTCTGTGTCTGCTGTGACTCAGCCACTGCAGGTTGGAGCTTAAGAAACAGCTGCAGGGCCTATTCAATAAATCATGACAGCAAGTTGTACCCTTGGAAGGCAGTGACATGGCCTTTGTAGTGACAAGACAAACAGGAGCCCCGGTTTTATCTGTCAAACGGCATCCATCTCAAGGGGGTATCAGGCTTGGCTCTTGACTGCAGTGGAGATGCGGTGCATGATGTGCTTGTTGTCTGCAGTGGAGGGAATGGAGGGAGAGAGCCCGAGGCCCTAGCTTCTCCTGACTCAACTGCGTTGTATTGATTACTTGGCAGGAGAGGGTGAAAACCTACAAAGCTATTATGGTGAGTTGGAAGACAGTCTGCATGTGCTTCTGGGGACTTTGCACGTTTTGTTGTTTATTCGTTCAGTCGCTTCCGACTCTTCGGGACTTCATGGACCAGCCCACGCCAGAGCTTCCTGTCGGCCGTCGCCATCCCCAGCTCCCCCACGGTCGACTCCGTCACCTCCAGAATACCATCCATCCATCTTGCCCTTGGTCGGCCCCTCTTCCTTTTGCCTTCCTCTTTCCCTAGCATCAGGGTATCCTGTCTTCTCATTATGTGGCCAAAGTACTTCAGTTTTGCCTTTAATATCATTCCCTCAAGTGAGCAGTCTGGCTTTATTTCCTGGAGTATGGACTGGCTTGATCTTCTTGCAGTCCAAGGCACTCTCAGAATTTTCCTCCAACACCACAGTTCAAAAGCATCTCTCTTCCTTTGCACGTACAGTAGATCTTTTCCTTGTTCCCAGCAACTGTGTTCAGCTCCCATGAGAGGTCCCCAGTATTAAGTTTGGCAAATGCAGAGATTTCATTCTCATGCCGTGGAAAGTATCCATAGCTAAACAATATGTGCCTTCTGGGAAAGCATCGTTTTAGGAATAATTTTTTAATCTCTTTTCATTGGTCTTCGTTTGACAGTTGCAGAGGACAAATGGGTTGAATCTTGCCAGAACCATGGGAAAGGCTGTAACGTAGTATTTAAGCACATGTTTTGTGTGGAAAAGCATTTTCCTGGCATTTTCAGCTTCAAGCATTTTCAAGTAGGACTCTCTCTGCCACTCTCAATCAGTCTAAACTAGTCAGATCAATGATCGGATTTGGTGTGCAGCAGCTTCCCTCTACGGATAGAAGTTAGAGAATAGAAAGCTTTGGATAGGGACTTGCGGAATGCAGAATTCTCAAATCTAGATGTGATGTCTCTTGTCTTGTGGGATGAATCTGGGGTCAACCCGTGGTCGGCTGAGAGATTCAGGACAGATAAAAACACTGTTTTAACCAGCGTAGCATCAACCCTTATGATGGTTGCCAATTCAGCAGGATTAGAACATGACTGATGGATAAGACCATCCATGACTCCTAATTGCAAATATTCTGTCTTACCTCCAGTATCAGAAACCTCCAGAAGCCAGTTGCTGGAGCACACCGAGTGGATGGTGCCATCTCTTGCTTCTGGGCTTCCCACAGGCAGATAAGATAGGCCATAAGATAGGCCACTGGTCTGATCTGTTAGGGCTCTTCTCCTTCAATAAGCCAATGCAGAAAGTGTTTTTTTTTCCCCCAAATGATGTGGATCTGTGTCACAAGAAGCTAGATTTTTTCCTTTCTCTGGAACCATTAACTGCAGCAAGCTGTAAGAATAAAGTTATTTGTCTCAATCTCTCGATGCCTGCGCATCACTGCTTACCTTCTAAGACTGATGATAAGGCCACCCATGGAGGAGGAATAGAAGGGCAAATGTCCATTACTGACTAGGTTGGGCAGCCCTTCAGTCATATACACCTAATTCCCTCTCCCTCGTTCCTGTCTGTTCACCTGGAATTCCCCTGCAATGTCCAGAGTCCATCAGCTCCTACTTCTTGCTGTCCCTAAACCCCAGACAAGGGCTGGGAGCTTAGAATGGAAAGCTGCTATTTGTGCTAGTGATGAGTCAGGAAGCCTGTTGATTTGGCAGTGGCTTCCAGTTCGATGCCTATATTAAGAGTCTTTTGCAACTCTTGGATGCCATTCCCATCAGCTGCTGAAAATATTGGACCCTGCTGGGAAGACTGTCAAGTGAAAATACTTGCAATTCAGAAGTACATGGCTGGTGGCAGCTGCCTAGAGATGAGCACAGCCTTGCAGTCTCTCCTCCCCACAGGAATTGGAGTTGGGATTGCTTGTGCATTTCTTGCCTCTGGAGCACTGCCATAAAACGACTGCTCTTGGCCTGTAGTTGCTGCTTAGAAAAATACTGTATTTAAACAGCAGCCCTTGCCCATCATCCTCCAAGTGGAGGAATTACAGCTGGGTTTCAAGGAGGGAGCAGGCAGTGAGAACCACCCCCTTCCCTTTTTATATCTGATTAGATGAATATTGCTCAAGCAAGAGTGAAAAATAGTCGTCCAACTAACCTGCCAACAGGATGCATCCTGTCAGAGGAAGAGAGAGGAGGAAATCATTTTAGGTTAAAAAAAAAAGCTGTCTTTCCACACTGTCTCAGAAGAGAAGATATTATTGTTCAGTGACTGAATATTCCTGTATTTAGTTTTGCATTGAAAGAGACCCTTAATCTACTTTCCAAGTCAAGCCATGGTATGGCTCAAGCCACAAATATGATGAAGACCCTCTATTTTTCAAACAGAGTTTACACATATGAGGGTCTTCATCATATTTGATATAGAGACTGAAGCATATTTTAGACTTTTTCATTTGCAATTTTGCTATTTAGTTAAATTTAAGAACCCTTTGGTTGCAAAACATATTTGGTGTATTAATGAAGAATATGGAAAACAAAGTTGTTCATGAAAGCATCCCTCTATGCAACCAGCTCAGGGATACCTTTGCATCATCACTTATGGGCAGCAGAGAGGACATGTACGTTGGGCCATCCCAAGAGGCATAATCTGTCAGGAAGTTAAGCCCTTGGAGGTATTAAAAGTATTTTTGCCTCACTTCTCTCCATCCTAATGGGGTTTGTGTGAACTATCAAGTCAGATCCCATCACTGTCCGGTTAGGGCTTTTTGTTCAGTATATTTACACTTCTAGTTTACAGTTACTGAGTCATATTTGACATTTTGCTGCTCCCTCACTCAGTTTTGAGAGGTCCTTTTGGAGCTTTTGATGTTCAGCAGTAAATTTGCCAGTGCACTATTCACCCCAACTCCAGATAATTTTTTAACAAACACTGAATCCCAATAGCCAGCCGTAGAGGACCCCACTTCTTATATCCTTCTAATGTGAAGGTTCTCCAAATTTATTCTCACTCTCTGTTTCCTGTTCTTTAACCAGTCACCCGTCCATAAGAGGACTTCTTCCAAGCCATGATGATTTGCTTAGGAGTCTTCAGTGAAGGACTTAATTCCTTTTCAGGAATTACTCTTGCATAGGTTACAGACAAGGTAGATAAGATTATGTCCACCCACATCAGGAGGTTTACCGGAGGGTTCTAGCTGCAGTTTGTTTAAATGAAATTTACAGGAGGGTTCTAGCTGCATTCACTACCAAACCTATGGGATGTCCCCCCCCCCCATGTGAACTGCTTAAAGTGCCTTGTAAGAAAACATTCACAGCAAGCTGAATTGGCCCTGAGTGGCGACAGGGGGAAGAATCAGTTAGGAAACGGTGGTCCAGTAAACCAAACTGTTTATATTCACTGGTGAATACTGTATGAGATAACTCAGAGATAGTATGGCTAGTATGCTGGTCTAGTAGGAAGGGATAAATAATACGAAGTTCACCCAGATGGGTTTATCAAAAACATTCCAATGTCATGCTGTAATTTTCACTGGGTCTGCCTTTTTCTTTGTCTTGCCTTTGCAATGTAGTAGGCCAAGGAACTGTCTTTGCTCAGGGCTGCCCAACAAGCTGCCAATGCTTTGCTGGGAGCCCAGTATATACTGTGTTATTGTTTGCATGCTAATAAAATTACGTTGTATCTTCAAAGTGAGTTGGTTGCTTTGGGTGAGCTAGATTTTGGCCACAACATGTGAAAACCTAGGAAGTTCCTTCTTTCAGATGTGTTGGACTACAACTCCTATCACCCAAGCCACGGGTGATTAAAAGTCACCCATGTCATGTCAACCATGACTAGAAGTAATGTAAGTTGTAGGAGAGCCCTTCTGACAGGATAAGGAAAGATGCTGTAAGCTTTGTAGTCCTAGGCATACAGAAGCTTTTTACGTTCCCCTCTTGCTATATTTTTAACTTGGTTAGCAGTGAGATAACCAAACAGCAAATCATTTGATGTGAAACTCACATACAGTGCTGGAATTCTGGGAATTCAGTGCAGAAAGCAGTACAAGATTTCCATCCATACCGCTCTGGGATTTTAAGAACGAGGTAGGTGAATCTTGGTAATATATGGAAACTTTCTTATGGACCTTTTTGGCAGACTACAGTAAGCTTTGAAGTTAGGGGGACAGCATTCCTTTAATGTTAGTTCATCAGGGCTGGTGGCTTTTGCTTTTGCTTTTGTTGGAAGGATGAGCTGCTTTCTGTTTTGCAAATTAAAGGATACTACTGGAAGGCAATTAAAATTATCAGAGAGTATCACATATTAAACTGGAGAGCAATCTCTGCAGAACAGCTTTCTTTGAATCTGCTTGGATTCAGAGTGGAAAATACATGCATCCTATATGGACAGGCTGGGAGGACGTGCAAAGAATGGGAAGGGCAGGGTGAACATTCAAGACGAGCCTGATAAACTAAAGCAGAGAATCTCTTTTGAAGTTCAGCAGGTTTCCTATACACGTACAATTTACACGTTGGGGCTGAGAGAATGGAAACACAAAAGGAGGAGAAATTGCTCTCTTCCTACGCCATTGGAAAAACAGCCCTGGGACTGACAAATTCAGTCCTTTTTGTCCTGATAATTCTGTCAGGCGTAAAAGTAAACTTTGGCTTCCCTGCAACTGCTTTGTGCTGGCAGAACCCAGCTGGTGAACAAAGCTGTATTGCCTGTGTTTTCTCATCAAGGAGCCTGGGCTGAAAGAGCCCAGCGGAGGATGTCTCTCAGGATCTCATGGAGACTTGTCCTCCTTCCACAGGGAAAGCTCTTCGACTGACATTTTGTTAATCCTTTCAATTGGTCCCTATTACCACCCTAAGATTCATGAGGGGGAAACAATGTACATTCTGTTGGACTGAGAAGATGTAGCTAAGCTTGCTTTGGAAAAACAAGAGAAAGAAGGGGGGTGGGACAGGACTGGATGGTGTTTCAGACATTTGGTCCACACCAGCTGGCAAGAGGCAGTCTTCCCTCTCCCACCTCCAGCTTTCTCCTCAGACCTTCCCACTTCTCCGTAGGTTTGAGGTTATCACCCCATCACTTTGCCTGTCCTCCAAGAAAAAAGGGGGGCATGGAAATAATCTGTAATTCAGGAAAGGGTTTTTGGATTTGCAGCCCAATCCATGGGGAGAAAAAACAGT
The DNA here is from genome assembly GCA_023362775.1 of Charina bottae. Lineage (NCBI taxonomy): Eukaryota > Metazoa > Chordata > Lepidosauria > Squamata > Charinaidae > Charina > Charina bottae. The sequence goes on along the minus strand of JALMGJ010000021.1, from coordinate 9,976,161 downwards.
GTTTTGTTACAAGAGACGGAATGGAAAGTCTATGTGTGGTATGTACTGTAGGTTAAAGTCAAGTCCAAAACACCCTCTGCTGGTTGGTAATGTTACTTCTAGCAGTCCAAATCCATGCTTCCGTACTCTGACACAAAATTATTTCTCAAAGTTTCTGGGCTGCCCTTAATCCAGTTAGCTCTCCTGTTTTATCCTTGTTTATTTTACTGAATCTTTGGACTGTGTTAGTTTACTTTCTGCTGCAATGGATGGTGTTATTATTGCTCTGATTCTCTATTTCTTTTTTAAAAACATCCATGGGGTAGGGTAGGGTAAGGTAGGGTAGGGTACGTGGTGTGTGGTGTGTGGTGTGGTGTGGTACATGGTATGGTATGGTACATGGTATATCTCTGTGTGTGTGTGTGTGTATGCGCATATGTGTAAGTCCTGTTGGGATCCATACATAAACAATTTTATCTCATTTTATCTCTCTCTAGTCTATTTTACCGTATTATATTGTATTTTACCTGTCTTATTTTACTGTATTTTATTGTGGCTGATGCCCATTTTTTGATATGGTCATTTGACTAATCAATAAAGCTATACACACATACATAAACACTTCAGTAACCACACATTATTTATTTACCTAATTTATATGTCTCTCAGTAACAATAATGTCAGAGCATCAATGCAATATTAAAACACACTAATCAATCATAAAAAAAATAAAGCTATATATTTTACTAGAATTTGAGAGTTTAAAGGTCTGCAAATCCTCCGTCCCCCCCTTTTTTAAAAAAATACCTTTACCTGATACCAACTACCCCAACTATTCAGACAAGCTCACCTAGTGCTCATATGAGTCTAAGAAAAGTACTCAAGGGAAACATTGTGTTCTTCATCCCCATCAGCATTGCGAAGAACACTTCCCCAGTTTGGTATTCTCTAGAGCAGTGTTTCTCAACCTTGGCCACTTTAAGATGTGTGGACTTCAACTCCTAGAATTCTCCAGCCAGCCAGAATTCTGGGAGTTGAAGTCCACACATCTTAAAGTTTCCAAGGTTGAGAAACACTGCTCTAGATCAGAGCTTTCCAAACTGTGTGTCGCAACTGTGTCGACTGCAGTGTCTGGGTGTGTCGCTGCCTCCTCCGAGCCCTGCCAGGATTGCACGCAGGTCCTAGTGCCTGCCTTGTGCCTGGCTGCCTCCAAACCTGCTGTGATTCCGCGCAGGTCCTAGTGCCTGCCTTGTGCCTTGCTGCCTGCAAACCTGCCCTGCCAGGATTCCGCGCAGGTCCTAGTGCCTGCCTTGTGCCTTGCTGCCTCCGAACCTGCTGTGATTCCGCGCAGGTCCTAGTGCCTGCCTTGTGCCTTGCTGCCTCCAACCCTGCTGTGATTCCACGCAGGTCCTAGTGCCTGCCTTGTGCCTTGCTGCCTCCAAACCTGCCCTGACAGGATTCTGCGCAGGTCCTAGTGCCTGCCTTGTGCCTTGCTGCCTCCAAACCTGCTGTGATTCCGCGCAGGTCCTAGTGCCTGCCTTGTGCCTTGCTGCCTCCAAACCTGCCGTGATTCCACGCAGGTCCTAGTGCCTGCCTTGTGCCTTGCTGCCTCCAAACCTGCCCTGACAGGATTCCCCGCAGGTCCTAGTGCCTGCCTTGTGCCTTGCTGCCTCCAAACCTGCCCTGCCAGGATTCCACGCAGGTCCTAGTGCCTGCCTTGTGCCTTGCTGCCTCCAAACCTGCCCTGCCAGGATTCCCCGCAGGTCCTAGTGCCTGCCTTTTGCCTGGCTGCCTCCAAACCTGCCGTGATTCCGCGCAGGTCCTAGTGCCTGCCTTGTGCCCTGCTGTAAGAGTGTGTCGTGAAATGATGCCCTGCTGTAAGAGAGTGTCGCGAAATGATGCATGTCTAAAAAGCGTGTCACCAACATGCAAAGTTTGGAAAGCTCTGAGCTAGAGAGAGGGAAGAGAAGCAGAGGCAAGAGGCTTACCACTTTCTTCTGAGTAAGCCAGTGCAGAGAGGACTTTCTCTAGAAAAAAGTGGGGGGTGGCAGCATTTTCCAAATAGACTCTCCCCCAGGAGTGGTAGGAAGTTACAGGAGGGATCTGGGTGGAAGATCTAGAGACCCACTTGTAAAAGCCAGGGGGCCCAATCTACCACAGCTCTGTGTTCACGAGTGTGCATGTGCAAGTACACTCCATTAGATGTTTCAATTGTTCTGGAATAATAGTTGGTCAGGTGTGGAATAATAGTGCAACTTGGCGCCCTCCAGATGTGTTGCAAATTCTAGGAGTTGCAGTCCCAACACATCTAGAGCACAGAAAGTGGGTGGAAGTGAGGTAAAACCCCACACATGGGGGCATGACATAATGGAACATCTGTATTTCTGCTTTGGGAGCTCAAGGGGATCACATGTACCATTCTGATAGCTTCCAGCTACTATGCAATCTTTAAAAAGGTAAAGGTACCCCCCGCACATTTGTGCAGTCGTGTCCGACTCTAGGGGCCGGTGCTCATCTCCGTTTGTTAGCCAAAGAGCCAGTGTTGTCCGAAGACGCTTCCACGGTCATGTGGCCGCATGACACGCGCGGAACGCTGTTACCTACCCACCGAAGTGGTACCTATTAATCTACTTGCATTTGCATGCTTTCGAATTGCTAGGTTGGCAAGAGCTGGAGCTAGTGCAGGAGCTCACTCTGCACGCAGGGCTAGGGATTCGAACCTCCGAACTTGCAATCTTCCGATCAACAAGCCTGGCGTCTTACCCGCTGAGCCACCACGCCCATGCATGCAATCTTTACTCCTCACTTTATTCTTGAAGTACAGCGCCCCTTTTTTTTACATATTTGCAACTGAAAATTTCCTCTCCTCTCTGAACAACTTCATTTCTCTTCTGGCTAGAAGGAAGGTAGACTTTTGCACTTCATCAAGCTGAATTTGCATAACTTCACAATTTATAACATTTGATGGGGAACTAATTATCTGTTTTGGATAGAGCACATCTGCTCTATCGGTTCTATGACAGCAAAATTGCCTGGAGGCTGAAAGACAATAAATCCTCTATTGGCTCTGAACTGACTGGAAAAAACCTAGCTTTCTGCCCATGGTGACCTCAATCAAGACCCAGCCATACAACTTCCGTCTGCATGGCTGCTATCAGGACGTGATTCAGCCCATCCGAATCTGGCTTTTGCAGTGCCCATAAAAGTCCCCATAAATTGCCATATTTATCTAAAAGGAAAATTATTCTGAACTTAAGTCAGTCCTGCCAAGGGAGATTAGAAAGATTAGACAGAAAATTCTCATTTGTCTCCATTGCTGTATTTGCCAGACAGTTAAAGTGACCTTCCCATTTTTATAGTTAAAATATTGTAGGGAGGGAAGAAGTTTGGGTTGTTCAGAAGAACATGAGCACTGCCCTGCTGGATCGGGCCCCTGGCCCATCTAGTCCAGCAGCCTGTTCTCACTGTGGCCAACCAACTGCCCAAGGAAGCCCACCGGTCTCCCAGCAGATGGCCTTCAGAGGCAGTCACACTGCCATCCAGGCTGATGGCCATTGATCCCCACGACTTCCCTGAATGGGTCCAACCCCTTTTTGAAGCCAGCCAAGCTGGTATCCAGCACCACATCTCATAGTAGCAAATCCCAAAGTTGAATTACACGTTGTGTAAAAAAATATATTTTTGTCTGTCCTGATCCTTCCTTCCTTCCTTCCTTCCTTCCTTCCTTCCTTCCTTCCTTCCTTCCTTCCTTCCTACCTACCTACCTTCCTACCTACCTACCTACCTACCTTCCTACGTACCTACCTTCCTACCTTCCTGGTAGACTCAATATTTCTACTGTGCAAAGCATAGGAATGTCTTTCAGGAAAGGAAGTGATGCCATTAGCTTAGGACTTCTCAAACTGTAGGTCACAAACTCCTGGAGGATCACAAGCACTTTTGAGGGGCGTCACAAATAAGCCGGACTGCTGGACCATGAAGAGAAGGTAGGCAGAACAACTGGCTTGGATAGGCTGCTCTTTAACCGGAGGGGAAGTCCGAAGGTAGGGCTGCTAGCCTGTCCAAGCAGAGCAGGACTTGCAATCCCTTTCAAATGTGCAACCCCTCACACAAAGTTCAACTCTGTCCAGTTCTGCCTGCCTGACAAACCAGCAGCTACACCATTGTGCTTCCTCTCCTTCTGATGGCCAGGTTTCTCTTGGGGTTCTCAAAGGGCAGAGGGAAGCAGCCGCTCAAGGAGGCATCTGGTGACCTCCACAGTCTCTCCTTGAAGACCAAGTGCTGGAGGTTTTTCCGCCCTGCCACAGACTCCCCCTTGGCCCCACTACTGCCCACACCTTAGGTCTGGTTCATCATTCCATCTCCTGCCCTTGATGCTAATACAATTTTCAAAAAAAAAAAAGGACACTCATTTGAGGACATTAATGTTCACATTTTAGACAGAGAAGATAGGTGGTTTGAGAGAGGGGTCAAGGAATCCATTTATGGCAACTTGGAAAATCCTTCCTTGAATAGAGGTGGGGGCCTCAGGCACAATCTTTCCCCTATTTTCCTTCCTGCTTTGTCTTCTGTGCCTAGGAAGATTAAGACCATTTTGCAAGCTCAACAGCAGCATGGTAATCTTAACCATCCTCCTTTAGATGATAAAGGGACTTAGAAATAACATCTCAAAATAACCATGACCTAGCCCCAGGTGCAAGGTCACACAGCCACCTAGAAACATATTTAAGGATTCCCTTACTAACTTTGCTCAGACTGAAGAAGCTCCTTGGATAAGGAGCGAAACGTTTCCACTGAGAAAATAGAAATCCAGTTGACATGATTCAAGCTACAGACATTGCAGCCACTTGGCCTTCCAGCAGCTCGGGGGTGGGGGTGGGGTGTTCCCATCCCTGTGGCCCTTTGATCCTTTAGCTGCAGGTGTTGCTATGAGCACAGGCAAGAGCTGTGAAGAGGCCAGAGAGAATTGGAGGGCAAGAGAAGAGCTCGGAGTAGACTCAAAGGGCTGGCTGGGTGAGGGAGCAGATATCCTTCTGTACAGCTGCCCTACCTATATTGGACTCCTCCTAGGACAGAAAAGCTGTGGGGGAGAGGAAGGAAATGTTTCCTTGACAACAGGAGCCTTGTTTTATTGGCATAGCAGCTTGCTGGCTTCCAGCTTTCTGCACCAACTTCTCCTGGGCTCCATATGGGCTGCCAGGAATTGGTGTTCCCCCTCCAATCTGTTCTTCCCCAAATTCAACCTCCCCCCCACACACACACACTCTCTTATCAGCCGGGTGATGCACATGCAGATTGGAGGGGAACTGGGGAACCCAGCACCCTGAAACTCCTGGAACCTTGCAAGAAGTCAGTCCCCTCTGCCTGCACAAGCCAGAAGCAGAGCCAACTTTGACAGGGCTCCAGTTTTGCATTTGCAAAGGAGATTAAAAAAATACAATAAGGAACCCATTCAGAGCTAAACTCATTACTGGCTCATTACTACTGGAGCTTATTAGGAGGGGTCACACAAATTATTTTATCATTTTAAGGGACATGGCATTACAAAGTTGAGAACCCTTGCATTAGTCAAAGAGAATCCTCTGGTGTATTTAGTGTTAGAGCTGAAGGAAAGGAATGATTTAGGCTCCACACCGATGGAAGGAGGAGCAGCCAGACTGACTGCAGAAAAGGGTCTAAACCAGTGTTTCTCAGCCTTGGCAATTGCTGGCTGGGGAATTCTGGGAGTTGAAGTCCACACAGTCTTACAGTTGCCAAGATTGAGAAACACTGGTCTAAACCATGATAAGAGCACAGGCCAACCGAGGAGACTGAGGATTCTCAACAGTCATTGCTGTGGACATATTCAAAGGGTACCCTTAAACACATTTCCTCCCCTTCTGTCCCCAGCTTCCCCCCTCCTTTTCTCTTTTTAAACAGAGACAGCTTTATTCTAGTGACTGCTCTAAGGTTGTAAAACAGTTGGCAGCCCTCCCATTCCTGGGCTGGATGCTACCTTTCCCATCGCTAAGAATGTCCAGGGGCTCTGCCCCCTTGGTCATGAGCTGTGTTCCTAATTAAGTCACCAGAAAGACTGAGTAAAGAGAAACAAAGGAGACACCTGTTTCTCCTAAGCATCTGTGAAGATGGTAATTGGAGGGAGCCAAGAGTGTTAATTGTAGAGACAAAGCCTTGTCAGCTTGGCAGACACGCTTGCTTCGTCGCAACACCCAAAATCAAATTTCTTTGCTGGATTGTGACAGGGCTGCCTTTGTTCCTGATGGAAAGCATCTCCAGTCACTGCTGTCCTTGTGACCAAGAACTAAGGCAACAATCATTTTCAGTTAAAACTAAACTTGCACCCAGTGTGGAAGGAGTGAAATCTATGTCTCTAAGAGTCTTTCACCTGTGTGGTCCAGGAACTGGCTCAGGAGCCTTAGTGAATGAGGAATGGTCAGGGTAGACATGAGCACACAATCCAGAGTCAGAGAAGAGCTTGTATGAGACTAAAGCAGTAGAGGGTTTCAAGCACAAATCGTTTTATATAAGGAGAGATACCTTAGAAGAGCAAGCAGTCACTGGCCACTGTTTCCTCCGCCAGCTACCTTCACCATGCTTCAGAACTGTGTAAATTTGGCATCAAGTATTTATATTCTGTTTTCCCTCCTTGGATCTCAAGATAGTGTATATAGGGGTTGCCTCTTACTTTATCCCTATAGCAACAATCCTATAAAGTTGGCTGAGCTGAGTGAGGGTGATTAAAATTACCCAGTGAATGTCATGGTGATTGAGTAGGGACTTGAATCCCATTCCAAATGTGGTATGGTGTGGTTCTGATGACCAACCTCATACATGGGTTCTAGACCAGGGATTAGAGGCAAAAAAGGCAGCAGTTTCAGGCCAGGACTGGCATTCTGTTGTGATGTGATGTGCATAATACGTTGTCTTCTGTTGTCCTTGCCCTCCTTGGGCCAATGCTGCATATTGTAGCATCTGGTTGGTTTTTCTCCTTTCTCTTGCTCAGCATGGTGGTACTGCTTGTCCTGCTTCTTCCTGTTAAATGATGCCCCAGCTTCTATCAGAAGCTTAACTTAGTCCACCGTCAAACTTACTTGCTTGATCAAATACAAATTAAGTAGCTGGAAACTGTGGGAACCTTGGGAAAAGGTTGGTGGGATCAATGCAGTGCCTAGATTCAGATGAAGCAGATTCTAGGAGTCAGTATTTATTTTTCCTAGGGTTTCCTTGAACATTAGAATGCTTGGCCCACAGCTAGCCTTACCCATTTCCCCTCTCATCAGCTTAGCCTGCCTAGTGCCATGAGAGTAACACAGAGAGACAATCATAATGAGCAAAATTAGTCAAGGATGATTTAACTACACCCAAGGCTCTCGGGTCATTGGTTTCTTTGCACCTTTAAAAGCCCCTTCCTTGACAAATGAATTACTTCTGGCTCTCCTGGGAATCTGTTCTAATGTGTAATGCATTGGTGTCTTTATTTGGCTTCCTACAACCATTATCATTTGAGAAATCCAGTTCTCCAAGGGCTCGTTAAGAATTGTACCGTAGGCTTCAGGTTTTCTCAGAGTATCTTTGCTAAATGTTAGAAGGGTGCTCTAGGAATCCATGTAAATGTGAACGGGAGGGGGTGGAGGGTGGGGATATGTGTCAGTTGATCAGATAAAAACAGAATGGGCTACTTCCCTAACCTTAAGCCAAGTGTGACAGCAAGACTTATCAGTTTACTTTCCTTTTTTTAAAGCATGAAGATAAATATGTACATGCCTTAATGCATCAGCTTCAGTATTTCTCAAAGGAAAATAGGGGTGCTGTTATTATAATTATCATCTGCCTGAATGTCTCACAGTCTCTTACCACCACAAACTGTATTTTCTTTACGAAACTTAGATCACAGTCTGAATTAATCCAGAATCCATGGCAGTTACCTATGTGAAAGCTTATGTCATAATAAATCTTAAGATGCTAAAAGACTGGTATTTTTGCTGCAACAGACTAACATCGTTTTCCTTCTCTGTGGTGTAAAGTAAGGTTATCATTATTCTTACTTGTCCTTCAACAGAAAGAAAAGAAACTAGTAGTACTTGGTTATCCTAGTCACCATACTACTTAGGGCAGAGATTGAGCATTAATACATACCACTGGCAGCTCTGAGGAACAACATGTGTCAAATTCCTCAACTACCCTTACTACTGTGTATCTCTTTAACATGAGATACCTTGAGAGGTCACTAGGGGTTCCCTGGGAGATCACAATTTATTTTTTAAAAAGTATTTCAAATTCGGGCAACTTCACATTAAGGAGGTAAGTTTCATTCTTTATATTTAGTTTAAGGACACTGTTAGTGCATATATACAGGCCTACCCATGAAACAAATATAATGATTTGGTAACTTCTGGCCTATATTTGAGCCTGAATGTGCAGGGGTTTCCCGAGGCCTGAAAAATATTTCAAGGGTTCCTCCAGGGTCAAAGGGTTGAGAAAGGCTGTTCTTGAGTGTTTCTCAATCTCAGCTACTTTAAGATGTGGGGAACTATGGGAGTTGAAGTCCACACCTTAAAGTTGTTGAGATTGAGAAACACTGCTTTAACCTATAAATTAACAGCTGGCAAATAGATAAGACACTAGGTGAATGAAACACTGACCATTCCTCTGAGGGGACAAACTTTCTTCCCTCATCATTCCATCTCCTGCCCTTGATGCTAATACAATTTTCAAATTATGCGTGACAATGTCAGAAACATCCCTTCCTGCTTTTAACCATGCTGACGTAGGGTTAGGCATGAAAAAAGAGAGCAAGAGGGGAAATGCAGTGTTTTTCATGGGTGGTTTATCCAAAGAATTAGTTTACATAAATAAGAACATTCTTATTGATCTTTTTATAAAATGAAGCCGTTATCTTCTTGACTTGCTTGTTTCCTTTCTTCACACATCTAATTGGTAACTTTTTCCCAAGAGTGGCAGACTAGGTGAGCTTTGTGCCTGATCCGGCACAGCTTTTCTTATACTCTTAGGCAATTAAGTGAAGCAGAGAGTGTGAGCTTTCTGCAAAGTATAGAAGCATAGAAGCCCTCAAAATAAAAGAAACATTGGGTTGATATCTTGCTCTAATCCATAAAATGATTGGCTTGGTTTTCACATAGCTTAGGGTGGGTGACCTTTCTGTTAATTTTTTAAGAGACTTAGGACACAATGTAGGTGGAACCACATCACATATGGAGGGATAGATTCTTTTTTCCATGACTATCTCTATCTCTATCTCTATCTTTCCAACTGTGATAGGACTTATATTAAGTTTTCATCTGTTTTCTACCTCAAATACAGGAAATGATACCATCAGTTTTCTGTGATCATCGTTGCAGGAGGCTCTAAAGGCTGTACATGGGGGACTTGAGAGCTGCATGCTGCCCACCCTTGGTTTAGCAAGTTGTGAGAATCAAGTCAATCACAGTTTATTCAACAAAGCATGTTAAGCATCCATGGCTTAATACATTGTGTGAACTCAATCCATGAATAATAATATAACATTGGGCAATGTGGTTTGAAGGGGTGATAAATTTGAGCACCAGAAATTTTGAGTTTCTGGTAAATCAGATGCTGTTTTCCCCATATACAGCTACTAATGTCCAACTCAGAAAATGCTACTTTAAATTAACACTTCTATGCATGCTAAAGCAGGTCAAAGGGCCCAAGGAGATCTTTGAGCCTTGATATATGCTTAGTGAAATCACCGTAATCATCTTCAGAACTGAATTGAACCAAAATAGTAATATTATGAGAGGCCCAGCAAATGGCCAGTGATTAAGCTGAAAGTGTGGGAAATTAAAAAGTAATTGTAATTTACATAACAAAAATCTTACAGATGTTGTTTGTTTATTTCTTTATTAAATAGATTTATATGGTCACCCATCTCACAGATGTGACTCTGGGCTGCTAACAACACATTAAAAACAATACAAAAAACCTACAGTGGTCATCAAGAAAAAATCCAATAAACACTTAACAATAACATCCAGGTCTTCAGTGCTTTACAAAAGCCCAACAGGGTTGGGACCAGTCTAATATTTCCAAAGAAATGTATCCAATTTCCTATAAATGTGTTTAAAATAGTATGATGGGATAAATATGGGAAGGCCTGTGAAAATATAAATCAGCTTTCCAATTATATGAAATAGATTTTATTTTACCCTACTTATACATAGGAATACTAAATCATCTATTTAGATCTTCTTTTGTCTGCATCAAAATGGGTTGTGTTGAGAAGGGTTTCTGGAAATTCCTATGCCAAGATAACAGAGAAGTGAGAACATAACCTAAAACCCCAATACTTATACTTTTGTTACTATGACCCAGTGGCATCAAGTCTGGTTTTCATATTCATAAGGTAACCAGACAAGATTCCAAATTCACGTATTAAGTAAGATTAAGAATAAAGTGTACTTTGGCACTCAGTTTATTTCCTACTTGGTTGGCATTGTAATCAGAACAGAAGGATAAGGTTACTACCAGATTCAACAGTCATTTTCCCTCTGAAACAATGGAATGAATTATTGATACCATTCAGCTTGGGGAAGGCAGAATTAAATTATGTCTTTTTGTAGAAGTTCCTGATAAAAATAGGATCCCCCCCAATTATAAATGAAGTGAAGAATGATGCTGCTTGCTACATGTTTAGCATAACAAACCGTCAGTCAGATCTGATAGCCCAAGTATGGACAGTGCAGATAAGGCAATGATGAAGCCACAGCTGGAGTGTGCTATTTCTTGTTTAAAGTCACAGATGAAGATGATAATGATGTGCCATCAAGCCAGTATGATCTGTCCTCAACCTAGTTCTTCAGGTCTTCAAGTGGTGCATCTATCACTGTTCTAATTGAGTCCATCCTCCTTGCAGCTGGTCATCCTCTTTTTCCTTTCACCTTTCTCTGCATTATTGACTTCTCAAGAGAGGTAGATCTTCACATAATGTTTCTAAAATGTGATCATTTGAGTCTGGTTGTTTGTGCAAGTAATAGCTCTGAATCGATTTGTTCTATGATCCATTTGTTTTCATAGCTATCCATGGTATTCTCAGGAGTTGTCTTCAGCTCCAAAGTTCCAAAGATTCAATATGCTTTCTATCCTGCCTCTTCAAGTCCAATTTTCGCTTCCATAGTGTGTCACAGGGAAAACCATTGCCTGCATGATTTTGATCTTAGATATAGACACTCCCAGTGTCTGAAAGTCTTTCCCCTTATTTCTACTCTACCGAGTGCTAGTCTGTGGTTATTTCTTGACTGCTGGTCCCTTTATTGTTGATAGTCAATCCTAAAAGGCCAAAGCTATCCACCATTACAGTGTCTTCATTATCAATTCTAAGGCTGGTTGCTGTACCTGTTGTTATTAGTTTGGTCTTCTTTATGTTTAATCTTAGTCCCATTTTTTTCTGTGCTCTTTGACTTTCATTACTAGAGCTTCAAGGTCATTTGCACTTTCAGCTGTCGGAACAGTATAATCAGCATAGCACAGGTTACTAAAATGTTTCTTCCTCCAAATTTAAAACCATACTCATCTTCTTCTAATCCAGCCTCCCTCAATATATATTCAGAATACAGGTTAAATAAATAAGGAGACAGTATATAGCCTTATCTCACTCCCTTGCCAACCTGGAGCCAGTGTGTTTCACCATGTTCCATCTGGACTGTGGCTTCCTGACCTGTGAATAGATTTCGCATGAGGACAGTGAGATATTCTGGGATTCCCATTTTCCTAAGCACATTCCACAGCTTGACATGGTCAACACAGTCAAAGGCCTTTCTGTAATCAATGAAGCACATACTGACTTCTTTTTAATATCTTGGGTCTTTCTGTTATCTAGCATGCACCAGTAATAATGTCTCTTGTTCCTTGGCTTTTTCTAAAGCCAGCTTGAACATCTGGCATCTCCCTTTCCATGTAGGGGTCTCATCTGCATTGGATGATCCTAAACATTATTTCGTAGCATGTGAAGTTAAGGCTCTTGTACAATAATTTGCATACTCTGTTAAACCTCTTTTCTTTGGTATTGGTACATACACTGATCTCTTCATTTTCCAAATGTTCTGGCATAGTATAGTTAGAACTTTACTGATTCTTTTTCTGTTGCTTGCCATATTTCTGTAGATAATCCATCAGTTCCTGTAGCCTTCCAGCTTGGCAATGACCGGAATGCTGATCTAACTTCGTCTTGTAATACTAGAGGTTCTTGTAAGTAGAGAATATCTTCTAAGATATCTTGGATGTTGACATTTCAACTTTAAAGAATTTCAGTATAGTCTTTCCATCTTTGTTTGGTCTTTTTTTGAATCAGTTATTATCTGTCCATTAGTGTCCCTTAGCATACCAATTCAAGGTTGGAACCTCCTTCTGAATTTGGAGATATTTTAAAAGACTTTGCTTGTTTTTTCATGTCTGTTTCCATCTTTGGTGTCTTTACAGATGTCATAATAATACTGCTTCTTGTCTAAAAGCTCTCTGAAATTCTTTGTTAAGTTTCTTCCTAAGATCTTTCTTGGCTTTGGCTTCTCTTCTTTTTTTTTTGACAATTTCCACTATTTTTTCTGATGTCCGATTTTGCTTTCTTCTGCTTCTTGGTCTTTGGCACTCTCTTTTCACCTTCATCAACAATAATTCATATTTCATTCCATAGTTCCTCTGGTCATCATGAGGGTCAGGACTTCAAAGCCATTCCTGATGTCCTCCTTGAAAGTGGTGTGTATATGCACAGGATCATATTGTGGAAACTGTTTAGCTTTGTTCTTCCACTTTAGCTTGACTTGGAACTTGCACATGAGTAGCTTGCAATCTATTTCATAGTCAGCCTCTAACTGAGCTCTTCCACTTCCTTGGAAGTCCCTCCCAACGTTGGTGTTCCAGTCTCCAACCACAAGGACACATCTTGCTTACATGTTCTCTTTTTGCATCGGTAGTTGGAGCATGAACTTGGAAAAAAATGTCATAGTAAGGGGTTGTCCATGAAGTTTAAGTGATCTTATTCAGTCACTGATTGCATTGTACCCAAGTACTGTCCTTCCTATATCCTTCCTGACTATGAAAGCCATTCCCTCTTCGTTTTTCATGTCATGAATAGTAAACAGTATGATCTTCTGACTGAAAGTGTCCAGTCCCAGGCCATTTTAGTTTACTGATGCCTAAGATGTCAGCGTGTAATCACTTCATTTCATCTTTCACCGTGTTGAGCTTTGCTATGTTCATGCTTCTTACATTCCATGTTCCCACAGTAATTCTGTCTTTGCAGCTTCAGATTTTCTTTTCCTGCATGGCAATATATATCAGCAACTAGACGTCCCGAAGGCTTTAATCTAGCCGCGTCATAAACACCATTAGTACTCTGAAAGATCCTCAGCTTTTCCTCAGTAGCTGTCAGCCCCTCTAGAGAGAACAGACCAGGAAATCAACTCCACAGGAAGGCTAAAACTATTTTGATTGAGATTGGCTATAATAAGAGAGTCTTGCAAGTCTGGCTGCATTACAGCTCCCCTCCTTCTTATGCTCCAGTGAATCAGGGAGGCATCTGCCTGAGCCACTTCCAAATATTATCTTATTTCCCAGGGCTTCAAAAAAGTTTCAGCCCCCTTTGCTTAAGTAACGGTTCTTGCATATTTCTGCCAAGGACACCTCCCTTACTCTCATGTTGAGGGCCATCAGACCTCCAGGCCCCAGCACCCGGCACCATATTGTCAATCATTTTATATTGTCTATCCATGTGGGGTTCTTTTTAGTGAAGCACAGGAGTGGTTAACCATTGCCTTCTCCCATGCAGTATGAATTGATGCCTTCTCCGTTGTCACTAAAGTGATCATCTGCCTCCTGCATCTTCCTATATCGCTGCTGCTCAATATAGGTGCCTGCTTGCTTTAGCTGGACAGTCAGAATGGCCTTTGTGCCTTGGGTGACCCCGCTGGGAGTACTGTATATACTCTCATTCCTCTTAGGAACAACTGCCCCACCAGCCCAGTGAGGCAGCACAGCAGGACATACGGGGGGGGGGGGGGGGAGGTTGTAGACACAAATGTACTGTATGTCTAAAATGCTTAGCATCAGTAAATCACCATCACTGTGCTCTGGTTGATCTGCTGCTGATCACCTAGAAATCTACCAGCAGATCCCTTTCTCCTTTTGGCCCAACCCTAAGGTGATAGAAATAAAAGTCTATCAGTTGTATTCTGTAAGATTAGTTTGTTCCTGCAAAGGAGCAAAGGTAGTTTGGTTGCTCCTGCCCAAACTGCAAATCAGCTTCTCCTCCCCCGCTTGTGATATTCCTATTGATACATTTCAAATTAATGGTTCTCATATTGATTCATCTGACAGACCCATCTCTGTAGCTATAAAATGTTTGTAAATTTAAGAATTCTATATATACTGTATATTTATCAAATTTACAACCACCACAATAAGCCAAACTCTCTTCAATTTACAGTAATTAAGAACATAAAACAAAAGCAATTCCTAATAAAATGTGCATGATGAGAACTTAAACTAGAGTTCCCCGTTGGGGGAGATGGGCGGTCATATAAGATAGATAGATAGATAGATAGATAGATAGATAGATAGATAGATAGATAGATGATAGATAGATAGATAGATAGATAGATAGATAGATAGATAGATAGATAGATGGAACCATTAAAAACACAGTAACTCAACATTGGTCAATTGTAGGTCTCCATCAGTTGCCATAAGCCCTCCAGAACAACGTAGTTTGCAGTAATTTGGAAGGCTAACAATGTTGGGGTCAGTCTGATTTTCAAGGGGAAGCTATTCAATAATGTAGGTGCTGCCACTGAAAAGCAGTGGGTATGTCTCCACTTCGTATACTTTGCAGAGTTATGAAAAATTGAGAAATAAATTTAATTCCCCTTGCTCACTGGCTGAGTTCAAATAATTTGCATTAGGATGGTATAGAGATTTTTGTAATCAATTAAAGATGTAAATCTGGTATATTCAGTTTGGGCTTAGCATATGATGTGAACTGGGCTAACTGCACTTTATTTAATAAACCATAATTAATTAAACTATAACTTAATCATGTGTGAATCCAATCTCTTTCTCCTTCTCTGAGCCAGTACCACAACAGTTATTTGTTGTGCACAGACGTGTGATGCAGTGGTTGAAGTTCTGGATTACAGCTAATCTCAGAATCGAAATCCATGATCAACCGCTACCCTTATAGGATGGCTTGGGTTCAATTACCATCTCTCAAGCAAACCCACAAGATCGCAGGATTATATATGCAGTATAAACATGGGCAGCATAAACAAGTAGTTTGTTAACAAATATTTATACTAGCTGTTTTCTCTAGAATTCTCTGAGTGGAAAGGAATTACAAAAACATTAGTAACAGCTGTTGCTCTTTGAATTGCTGGATTTAGACATTGAACTAAGTCATGGTTTGTTCCCTTTTTGTTGAGTAGTCTTGCTCGTGCATAACACTAAGCCCAAAGCAAACAAACCACATCACGCCTTAGCACTGCGTACAAACCCAACTGCCGCATTGACAACTCAATACAAGTGAAGAGTCCTCTGCCATAGGAAAAGCTGCCTTGGTCAATGTAAAAATGCAAAAAAAGGAAAGGAAAGGAAAGGAAACTGTAAAACACTTAACCTGCCGTTCCCTGGGATTGGTGTTCATGGTGTGGGGCATCTGTACAGACTACTAACTGGCAAGTATGATTTCCATTTTACGAGCTCACCCTTTATAGCCTTTCCCCATGGTGTTCTTCAGGTCTGTTAGAATACCTCTTACAGAATTTGCAGCCACAATTCCCACAATCAGGAACTCTGGGACTCCCAGTGCAGCAGACTTGGAGGGCATTCAGCTGAGGAAAATAGGTTTAGCTCTATGATTGCTGCAACAGGTGGCCGCAGAGAACAACACCACGCTTTTCAACTCTGGGAACTGCAGGAAAGCATTTTTGATCATGGCAAGCAGAAATCTCTCTCTTCAGTGCTTGAAGGGAAGACAGTGTTCAGTGGAGCCGCCTCTCCTAGTCTTCGCTCACTAAGCTTCCAAATATTTCAGAACTGTTAGAATGCAGGCAGAAATTCGGCAGGCAAAGTTGTACCACTGTGGTAATGGTTAAAACGTCTGCATATCAAGCAAGTGTTAAAAGCACAGAAGCCTTTGCCAGGAAAATAAATCATTAAAGCAGGCCACTCCATTTTGCAGGCTGGGGTTGAACCTAAGATTACTGGTTACTATGATGAAAGAGGGTGATGAAAGTGTTGAACTAGTACTGGGGAGAACCACGTCCAAGTCTGCCCTCAGCCGTGGAAGCTGGCTGGGTGATTTTGGGCCAGCCAGTCTCTCTCAGCCCAGCGTACCTCCCTGGGTCGCTGTTGGACAAAACAAAGAAATTTAACAAATTAACAAACAAACCCTTGTTAACAGCCATATGGGCCCTGTTTGCTGGTTGGTTTCTCCGAGCCCATAATTTAATTGTCTGGATTTATTAAGAGCTCAAAGTGAGAACTTTCTTCATTTTTATTAATGGTTCGCAGTGTGAAATTAAGTTATACGTTAAGAAGTCTGAAGGAGAAAAGGAAGGAAGGAATTGCTAAAGAAAATAAAGTTGGCTGCCCGGCCTTGTTATCTCTGTACTGTTATCATTCAGACTTGTGGTTGGACTAGAACCAACCGTTTTTGCTTTCAGCACTTCGCAGTAGCAAAGTGAACGTTGTTATCTGTCCCCTCTGAAACTCCCTTAGTGCCTGCCAAGTCTCCTGCCCCTTTACAATTTTTAAAGATTCCTTTAATTAAAAAAAACATTAAATAGGAAGCCGCCATGCTACAAAGGAGAGGTGATCTTGTACTGCATCTATTTGCAGCGATGCCTTTGGGTTCCACTGGTGTGCTGAAGAGCATCCTGGGATCACTGCTTAACTTCTGGTAAAGGGCTGCTTTGTGACGGACGATGCCCACCGGGGCAGCCACTGTGTGAACTGTCCAGTTTCCAATGGCGGTTGTTTTGTGAGCATGCCCCCAACCTGCTCTGAAGGTTTCCCTGTGTCTCTGCCCCAAGACGTTTGCACACCCCTCTGGTTGGATGGTTTGCCTACGCTGCAATTTGTAGCCATTGCTGTGCTTGCCTCAGAGATCAAGAGTTATCAAAGAGGTTTTTAGATAACAAGACGACTCACATGAAAGAAGAATATACAGCCTTTGGAGTTGCACAAGACTTTTTTGCAAGATCTGATTTGGATTTCTGGGTCTCTTAAAGATGATGTTCAGTTCTGTCATAGGGAAGTTAGAACAGATGGAAACTGAGCCAGACCAGTTATCTTACCTGACACTGTCACCAGGCCAACTAAATTGTGTGGGTTTTTTTGTAATGGTACACAAACCATTTTTGTGTACAAAAATATCTTTAGAGCATGAGACAGTTTCACTCTCACGTGGGTACACCACATCTCCAGTCAAGCCCACTCCAGGAATCTTCTTGTGTGACTTTCCCCGGCCATTTCTGATATCAAACCTGTTGCTTCAACAGCTGTCTGAAGGTTAGTGACAGCACCATGGACTCACAATAGCAACGTGTGATGTCATAAAGTCGGAACAGTCCAATATCCTAGCATAAATATTACATGTTCTATGCTAGAAGTGATTCTGGACTCAAGCAATCAGGTAAAAACAAAAACAAAAATAAAAACAGGGGGCAACCTAATGATTTAAAAATCTGCCTGGCAGAGCTCAAGTGAGCGGAATGGGAATGTAGGACTCTTGCAGTCCTATTTAAATTAGCAAGAGCTAAGCACCCTGAAAGCACTCAATTCATCATAGATTGTCTTTTTCAGGATTGCATTCACCGGCTTGGTTTGCAGATTGCACTGAGTCAGAATGATTTATTTGGTTTAGGCTGAATATGTCGTGCGAATCCAGCCATTGTAGTTTGTAAATTATATTTTGTGGATTAGTCTCTTGTTTAAACCCAGCCAACTTGGTTTATTCATTAAATCGTGGTTAAAATGTGCATTGTATAATGTGTGACCCAAGCCCTAAGCATTCCCTTATTCTTACCAAGTCTTGAAAGCGCTTGATAGCTGGATTTGCAGATCATGATCCCCCAGTACTTATGCATGGATCTGCATTCAGAGAGACATATGACGTACGGCATGTGACAGAATATATATGAGTTTACAAGGTCTGACTGCACCTTAGCATGACTGTGAAAATAATGGCAGAGCTATTCCTGTTCCCCTGGTCCATGCAGTCAAACTGAGGTCTGACCTTTTCTCATGCCGTTGCCACTTGGAACAGAGAAATCAAACTCCTGCCACCTCTGGATAATGCTCTGAATGTATTTGATACTCATAGCTAGGGGATCTAAGCTGTCCACCTCTTGGCTAAAGATTTGGAGGAGGAAAGCACCTTCCTGCCCTGTCAGTTGCTGCCAGCCAGTTGCAGGGCTGGCTGATTGTGCTGGGAGGGCCAGGAGATCAAGATAAGCTTTAGTGATTAGTTGAAGTGACATACCAAAGAACGGGAGTTTGACACCAACCCACATGGCCAGCTCTTTCTGCCTGTGACTGTTCTAGGGTGCTGCTGCTGTTGGGACATTTGTAACCAGCTGAGACTCTCTTGTGCAGGACAGCCGGATCTCTCTATTTTTGGGAAGCCTCTTTTCATTCGCTCAGGGAGACGAAGGATGAAGCAGCCCTAGTTGTCGGACAAAGCAAATCTTTCCTTTGAGAGGCTGGAGGAGGAAGGAGCATGTGAGCCAACCTGGATTCAGAAGACGGCAAAGAAGAAAACTCTGCAGTCAGAGGCTCAAAGGCCCGAAGTTGTGATCCTGCCTTCTTGTTCCCCTCCCCCAGCTGTGAATTGGGGAAAAAAAGAAGATCACTGCATCCCTCAGAGTGGCTACAATGCTCCCTTCTGTTATTGCTGCTCCAAGCTGACTGTGGCTCTCAAAAGAACTGGAAAGGAGAAGGGTGGTTTCTCCCCAGAGACTCCTGGTCCATCGGGACAAACAGGAAAGGCAAGGGAATTCCGCAACGGGGCTGACCTACGCCGATGCTCCTGCCGGGCTCCGAAACAACCAGCACTATTTCCATTCGATCCCTTTCTGATCTGGCTACACAATGACCCACAGTCGGGAACCCTCCTGTGACTGGCCCATCTGAGAGGCCAGCCCTGTGACCTGCAGAAACTTTGCCCCAAAGACCGAGCCAGGCTATGGCGAAAAGCCAGAATCTGCCCGGTATTCCTGAGAGAGACATCACAGAGGAGGAGGAGGAGGAGGAGGATGAGGCCTTTCTGCCCAGCGACTCCACTGGCACCCAGGCCCCTGGCAAACAGGACCTCTCCTGCAAGTCACCCAAGTCACCGGAATTCTTTACGGTCCCTTCTCCTACCTACCTCGTGAAAGTAAAGCTCCACCGAGGCATCCGGGAGTTTCATCGGAGACTGAAAGGTGTAGCAGGGTAAGGAGTTTCTTCCTGCTAGGGGGTAAAAGGTTTCACATAAGGCAAGGAGCATGGCTGTCCAGAAAGTTAAGCAGAGTCTGCCCTCGCTAACGTTTGGCAGGAGGAACCATCTGGGGACTCCAGGGCTATTGATTAGGCTGGGAAGTAGGGAAAAAATATCCAGGGAGTAAGGCAACTGTAAATCTCTTTTTTATTGTTGCCAAGAAAAGTGCATGGATGTGTCTGTGTAAGTCCCTGGGCTCAGTTCAAAGGTGCCTTGATTTGCCCAAGTCCAAAGGTCTCCTGTTGTGTACACGGCAGCACACCCGGCCTGCATTCAAGAAATCCAAAGGCTCCACCCCTCCTCCACTCTACAAAAGCCCTCCACATTGTGATTTTGGACTCAAAGTGAAATCCAGAAACTGGTATCAATTTAGTTGCTGTCTCGTTTTTTGAAGGGGATGTGATTTTTATTGACACAGGTATTTACTGCAGTTGGATTATTTGCTTATTTAATGGCAAGAGCTGAGAATTGGGGGAGAGAATTCAGAGAGGGGAGTTGCATGACCTTCATTGTCTCAGCTTTTTGGCTTACTGCTGTCTGGACAATACAATCTGCTCAAGGGTGCCCCCAGAAAGAAATGAATAGGAAAAGAAGGGTAAGAGTTGTGCATTTCAATGCACCCATTGTCCTAAGCAGGCTTCTGCCCGGTGTGCTTGGCTACCCTCAACCTGTTGCATTTCTAGTTGGGGAAGAGCCTTTGGCATCCTTCTCCATGCCATGGGGGATGCTGGGAGCATCTTTTAGGAAGCCTGTAGTTCGATACAAGCAGAGAAGTGTTTTCCAGCATCTTCTGTGACATTGCAAGTCCTAATAGTCTGCATCTCTGAGGCTTGGAACGCGCATCTTCATCTTCAGTGCTACATCTACAGACCACTACTTTCTATTAAGCCAGCCGTGCATTAGATCATGCAATTCAGGAAAGGCACTTGAAAACAGAAGAAAAACCATTACAGTGTTATTGGAAGGAAACTGCCTGTATATTTCAAATAGGTGTTAATGAATATTGGGGGGATGAAGATGGACAGATACTGATAGCCATGAAAAGACAAGGAGACTTGTAGACTTCGGTCACATCCTTGCCAGGCCTCCCAAAAGCCCTTTTGCAGAGGTCCTGATGGGTGCAGCCTAATATATTGCTGGACATATTTCCAGGGGGGTCAGAAAGCCACTTTCGGTACAAGATTATAGAGGTAGCCTTTGTAGAGAAATGGTGGGCCCGTGGCATGCACTCAGACATCACAGGTGTTAAAATAGGAGGGAAGTTTAGACGGACGGAGGAGGGGGACGTTGTAAAGAAGAGGTCGTGTGTTGCTAATCTAGTCCCTTTGGCCATGAATGCCATCCTATCTTGCCTGCTTCTAACGACCCACTCTTTCTGTAGGATGTTCTTGCTCACTGTACATCAAGCCCCTCAAGGAGTGAGAATATCCTTGATCCTAAGAGCTCTCTTGTATAGATGGAAACTTGGGAGTTGATGTACTTGGGGCTGTTGTGAGGAAGATTGGAAGCCACTTCTTTATGCCTTTATGTGTATGTATATCACGCCCTTTGTGTCTGAGATTCATGAGGACCTTTTTCAAAGGAAAGCTACAGATCAGCCCAAAGATAGTCTGTATGGGGCTAGAGCAGGGCTTTCCAAAGTTTTCCCGCGGCGACACACCAACCGCCGTTTGGAAAGCTCTGGGCTAGAGTAACCTGCACAACATCCTTGCACAATCATGTGACAACACAGTGTTTCTTTGGAGTAGGGATGGGAATGAGGACAAGAAATTGAGACTTTTCCTTTTTTTTTTTTTTTGCTGCTATAATACAGATCTTTCTGAAAATGCTTCTAAGATAGGCTAGTGCCAACACACAGCTGGATTTCTGAATGCCCGAAAAAATGCTTTGGTTGGATACACAGAGAACATGATATTAAAAGCATTTCTATACTTTCGGTTCACAGTAGTCTGAAATTCTGCTTAGTGTATATCTTTCAGTATATTTTCTCTCTGATGCTTTCAGGCCCTGTGCTTGTATTTTTGTGAAAAATATATTATCTTGGGGGTGCCTAGTTACTACCCAACTGAAGCATAGTTGAAGAATTGGAGGTCAGCATGAGACACTGCACTAAACAAGATATTCTTAAAGCTTGGAGAAGCCAGAGAGTGGGCAGAATAATCATCTTTAGAAAGCCACCTCTTCCTTCTCTTCTTTGTATGAATGTACTTTTGGTCAGAATTGATGTAGCTCCCTCCAGGGGTGGGCTCCAGGGCAACTGTAAAAATTGGCCGGCATCTGGGTTCTGCTGTCATGTTTCTGATAGGTCACTGAGATTAGATGCCGGCTTCCTGTTCTAGCATCACACCCTTTGGTGCAGGACAGCACCTACTTCATGGGAAGAGTCTGGCCAGTGGCAATCTGACCAAGGGGAATGGATTCCTGTGTCTGTTGTGCTTCTATGGAAATGCGTAAACTAGCACTGCAGGCCACAGACAGTGTGTGAGACATGGTCCCTGAATAACCAGAATTGGCAGTGCCATGTTTCATAAGTGCAAGAACATGGTGTAATATTTAACTTCTCCCAGTTATTCTTCACTTAACTTTCATTCCACTGTCCAGTTGCTCTCCAGATCTTTTCCCAATCTGTCCATAGCTTGTTCCAGCCTTTCTCCTTGTCCTTGATCACCTTTTCCTGGGCTGCTCGAACCTCCCCCTCACTAGCTGTCTGTATTGCTGAACTGCCTCTTTTTAGAACATGCCAGCTGACTTCCTCACAACTTCATTTATGCTATTTTCCACATTCACCCCACCCCACCCCACCCCACCCCAACAAACAGCATGGTTATACTAACTAGATGTTTTGGAAGCAGCATCTCTTTTGAAAGTTCTGGGTCAGCCTTTCCCTGACATCCTTCAGAAATGTTGGGGTGGTGACCCCTAGAATTCCCAACCATCAAGGCAACAGCTGGAAAAATCTGGAAGTTCTGAACTCCAGAATTAAGGCTGTTTCTCTGCTTCATCTTGCCAGCTCTTTGCTGTCTTGAATTATTCGTGCTGCGTTCCGAAGTTGTTCATATACCCAGCGTTGCTCAGAGCAGCAATCTTAAAAGCCAACAACAGAATAAAGGCTGAGCAACCAGTGAGTAGAGCATTTTCTGTCAGCTGTTTTTGAATCCTTTTGTATATATCAGAATGTTCAGAGTTTTGGCCTGGAGTTTTGCGATCAAAGAGACTTTCAGATAGAGCACCCACAAGCAGGTATTTATTTTCTAGTCCCCAGCATGTGATATAGCAACAAAAGTGCTTGATTCACCATTATAACACAAACAGCAGTGCAGCTGCAGCCTCATGTAAGGATTCCTGGTGTGTAGGTTATAACATGTTCCTCAACACTTCTAGCAGTGGATTGTCATTGTTCGCATGTGTTGCCCTTTACCCAGAGATGCAGTTTAATGGCTTCACAAAGGAAAAACCTGCATAAAACTAGTTTTATTGACATTTAACAATATTTGTGTTATCAGTTCTGTCATCTGAGACCTTCCCTGTACTGTAGTTTCTTCTCTACTTCAGCTTTTTAGGATTGAGGAAAACTGAAAATCTCCAGCTTCCTTTGTTTAGGATATGGAAAGTAATGTATGAGGAACCATAGTTTTTCCTGGGTGTGTATCTTCCTGTCATCTCTGGTCGGGCTGAGGTCTGATTGCTTCTTGGTTCTCATTTGGCCCGTGTAGTTATGCCAGGCATTAGCACTTTGTATTCCCTTATATATGTCTCTCTCTCACACACACATGCATACAGTTAAAATGGCTGAAATCTTATTTATACATACATACATACATAGTCAAGTGGGGACTTGAATCTGGGTCTTCCTGATGCAATCCAGCATTTGGACTGCTAGATCTTACTGCCAATGCACTTGCTTGGTCTTCTCTGCAGTTTCAGAATTTTACTTTTGGTCTAAAGTTCTCAGGGTGTGAGGCCAGAATCCAAGAAGAGCCCTTATTCATCCAACAGTGTCCATTGTTTGCTTGGTGAAAGCAAAAGTTTGCTCTAAACCCCATTCACGTATTGTGTATTCATCAAGCTCCATTCCTGATTCACCAGACAATGACCTACACTAATGCATCTGGGTGCCAGCTGTCCTAGACCCCAGCAGGTATAGCCTACATCAGAACCCAGTTTAGTGGCAGTCAAAAGATAGAGAGGCATTACATATAAACAGGTGGCTTCCTGCTTTTCACAGCAATTTCCACAAACAAACCCTTCCTCTAAGTCAAACCTTAATCACATTATTTCTATAAGTCCTTCCAATATATAAATCTCTAATAAATTTGCTCCTTCCCCTTCAATCCCTTCCTTTTAAAAATAATCAATTTAATAATTTCCCCCCCTTCTACTGCTATTCTATATATTTCTGTCTGCACAATACACATCAAATTATAAAAACATAAATTTTCTGCCTTTATAATAAACAATCTTAACTCTATTAGATCTCTAAAACAGTATAAAACATTATTTATCCATCCATCCATCCATCCATCCAACTTATATCACCGCCCATCTCCCCCCGTAGAGGGGACTCTGGGCGGTTTACAATAAAGTTAGTGATTAAAACATATAAAATTTACAACACAATATATCAATTTAAAAATTAAATATAAATATATAAATATATATTATATATATTATATCTATCAATATCCTTTAAATTTTACAAAACCCTATAAAACAATCATATACTCTCTTAATCAATCCAACTATATATTAGTTTTTATAAATTGTCTACTTATATAATTAACAATCTTAACCCTAATTATATTTAAAAACCAATTATCTTTTAAGTCTTAGAAATCAAAAATCCTGTAAGTCGGATTAACCTCATTATCAGTCCATTTAAATATTCTTAATTTTTTTATCCCTTCTCAAAATATATCAGAGCATTCAGACATTTCAACAGCACAGCAACACTTTTTTTTAAATCTACAATAGCTTCAGAAAATACAAAGTTTCCATCAAAAGAGAAAAAACCTCCCACACAATACATTCTTTTTTCCCAAAACATTGACCAAAATAGTAATAACATTTCAATTCAGAGTTCTCAGCCGAGCGCTTTTCAATTACCCCCACAACAGCAAAAACGCCATCTTTTCCTGTGTTTTCCTCTTGTTCCATCATAGTATTTTCATATAATTGTTTCATTTTGACCAAAATCTCCTCTTTAATGTCCCGAACAGTCTGTATGATAGTTTGACAATTCTTTAAAATGATATTTTCTTGCTGATAACGTAGTTTTCTTAAATCTTCTTTAAACTCTTCCATTATTCAGATAGTAAATTATAATACACCCTAAGAAATTAACTCACAAAGATAGAGGTTAATAAATTAATCCTAAATTAACCACACACACACACACACACACACACACACACACAGACATATATATATATATATATATATATATATATATACACACACACACACACACAGACATATATATATATATATATATACACACACACACACACACACACACACACACATATATATATATATATATATATATATATATATATATATATATATGCAGAGAATAGAAAAAAGTAAACAGAGAGTACAATTTAGAATAATAAAAATATATGAAGAGGAAAAAAACACTTCATCCTTGGAACTCTGCCACCAAGATAACAACAGAAAGGCAGTATTCTGTCTCTGAATATAACCCAAACTGGGAAGAAAGCCAAAACTTTTTTCTGTTTATATGTAACTTTTTAGAAGTTTTTTCTTTTTTGTTTTTGCACTTTTAATGTTTTTCTTTTTGTATGTAGTGTTTTTCCCTTTTTTGTAGTTTTATCTTTGTTCTAAAAAATAATAAAACTTTACAAAAAAAAAAAGATAGAGAGGCATTAGAGCTCATGAGCCACTTGGAGTTGGTGGTAGAAAAGAGGTAATTCCCTATTTTCCCAAAGTGAATGATTGATTGAAAAAGTGCTATTTCCCTGTAATTTGACATATCTGAATACAACTCTCGGGGCATGTCCTGATGTTTAATTCCAAAAGGGAGCAAACAGAGGGAACCAAAAGCTGTGGCCAAACTGGTAATATTAGAAAAATAATGGATGTTTCTTCTTGCTCCTGCTAGTCTTTTGTCCAGTCCAAGCTTTTGAGCCTTTAGCCCATAGCTTTCCAAAGTGTGTGTCACGACACACTACTGTGTCACCTGCGGTGTCCTGGTGTGTCGCGTGAAAACCCGGAAGCGCTGATGGGAGGAACTGGAAGGAGCGGCACCCCCGCCAATCGGCGGCGACGCTGATTGGTGGGGGTGCCACTCCTTCCAGTTCCCCCCATCAGCGCTTCCGGGTTTGTGCGTGACACACCAGGATACCGCAGGCCACACCGCCGATGCCGCCGTTGGTGTGTGTCGCCAACATGAAAAGTTTGGAAAGCTCTGCTTTAGCCATAACCTGATGCTGTGAAATCTACCAGATGAAACCATTCTTGCCATGGAGATAAATGATAGGAGGAAAGCTTTATTTTCTCAAATTCTGTGATAGGGTTTACAAGTTGTACTAAGGGCAAGTCTAATTTGTTTTAGTTTGGCTTAGTGGGTTGTGTGAACACAACCATGGTGGCTTACTCAAACCATGCCAGGGAATTTTTTTCCACCAGATTCTCAGGTTGCAGCAAGGGGAGCAAGTGATGTCACATGCATCATGACATCTTTATTTAAATGATGCAGATCACATATTTTGAACAATAATATCACAATACACATGATTGCATCATTGTTTGTTCCAGACCCCAGTATCTGTGTGCCCTGGATTTTGCTTTTGTAGTTTATTCCCAGCTAAATTGCAGCATCTTCTTGGAGAGAAAATGGGAGTTGAAGCCTCATTGTGCAGCTGATATACTGTTCCTGGTGGTTGTACACCTTGGTTTAACACAGATTAAAGGTAAAGGTTAAGGTTCCCCCCACACATTTGTGCAGTCGTGTCCGACTCTAGGGGCCGGTGCTCATCTCCGTTTCTTAGCCGAAGAGCCAGCGTTGTCCGAAGACGCTTCCATGGTCATGTGGCCAGCATGACGCACGTGGAACGCTGTTACCTTCCCACCGAAGTGGTACCTATTTATCTACTTGCATTTGCATGCTTTCGAGTTGCTAGGTTGGCAAGAGCTGGGGTGAGTGCGGGAGCTCACTCCGTCACGCGGCGCTAGGGATTCAAACCTCCAAACTTGCGATCTTCCGATCGACAAGCCTGGCGTCTTACCCGCTGAGCCACCACGCCCCTTCACAGATTGGGGTCATACAATAGTTTGTTAGAAAGAAACATTACCCACAGCTGTCAATTGTTGGACAGACCCAAAGGCAGCCACACCGTGGGCCTGCACTATGAGCAGAGCAGCATTTATCGTAAGGGCTTCAACCCTTGGCGTTGGGTGAGTGGGACCTTCCAGTCCCAGAAGATGAGAGATCTATCCTGTGTACTGAGATAGGAACGTTAAAAAAAAAACAAAATCTGCTGATGCGACCTTATTAGCCTTACATTTTGTCCTGATCTGAAAGTTCGCATAAGCAGTTAGAAGGCCTCCTTACATATTTTGTGGTTCAAAGAGGAAAATTAGCTTCTCGTGTGCGTTTTTATCAGCTCTGATCTCCTACAACATGCTAGGCAACACAAAGGGAATTTCATCCTGCAGAATGAAACAGGGCAGGCATGCACTTCCCCTCTCCCTGCAGGGCGATTTTAACTTGCACAGTGGAGGGCATGGGACTTCTACTTCTTCTTCGATGTGCCTGGATGGCTGTTCTGGGACTCTTGTGCAGAAAAATTGTGGTGGAGGTGAAGACATTCCCAAGAGGGCCCTACACAGAAAGCCCAAAGCCAGCTGTGCCCCTTTGATCAGTCCGTGCCATAATGCAGACTGGCAATGGGCTTCGCTTGACTAAAACCCTGCTTTCTGCATTTACCTACTCCAGTCACCTTTCAGCCCGCATCCTGGCTAAAGAGTAACTGAGGTTTACAGAAAACTAGGAGGAAAGCCAACTCTCTCATGGAAACACACACTTATCTTTAAGAAACACATAACCCAGAAGGGCATTTCCCCCAGAAGTAGAGGCAGATCAGAAGATAAAGAATTCAGAACAGTTGACACTCAGCAGCCTCTTCCTCACAACTGCAAGGCTCTGCTTTCCTCCAGCATGTGAGGAGGTACAAAATATGCCAGCCGCCTGTGCACTGCCCGTATTGCATAGCTTGATTCTGTTTCAGCAAGAAAATGTGGAGCGCTGCTGGCTTCAGAGATTTAATGTGGGAGATAAACAGCTGTTCAGCTTTATCCACCCAGGAGCTCCCCCCCCCCCCATCAGGCACTGCTTTATCTGTGGAGTCCTTGGTGCTCTCTGAGCCTTGTTGTTTTCTTGCAGACGTTTCATTGCCAGGCTAGGCAACATCTTCAGTGCGAAAAGGGAGTGGAACTTGCTCTCTGTTTATATACCCTGGCTTGTCCTGCCTGTGTTGGTGGAGGTATTGTTCTCTCCTTGGTTTTTTTTTTTTTTTTTTTGAATCTTTATTCTTTACACCGTTAAAATACACATACAAGAAAAAGAACACAGAAAAAAAAAAGAAAAAATTCTACAAACATAAAACAGAACACAATACATTACATAACACAATCCATTGCATAATTACATTTCTTGTTTCATTAAAATACATCTTTACCCTCTTTCCCTAACTTCCTTATCCTTCTTCCCTCTTCTTCCCTCTTCTTTTCGGCACCTTCTTAAACACTCTAACCACGTCCTTCTTTCCTTCCTCTACCTACTCTTACCTTCTCTACTTTCCTTTACAAAAAAAAAAAAACACCTAACCAGACAAACAAAATGGACTTCCTACTTTCTCACCACTATTCTCTAGAACTTTTTCTATATAGATTTAGTATATATAATTAATTTTTTTAACATTCACAATTCTCTCCTTGGTTGATTGGGCTGTTTGCTGCTTGGTTGATTGACTGAGTTAATAGTTCCTTGATTAGGGTATTATCCCCAGATGGTAGCTGTTGATAGGAGACAGCTCAGGTATTTGCTGGGCTCCTCTGTCCCTGGTTTTGGGCCAAGGGCAAGAAGGACACAACAGGAGCCCATAGGCACCCATTCCCCTCTGGAATATTGCAATGTCCTGGCTTCTTTCACATTGTGGAATCCATGGTGCTCTCTGAGCCTTGTTGTTTTCTTGCAGACGTTTCATTGCCAGGCTAGGCAACATCTTCAGTGCGAAAAGGGAGTGGAACTTGCTCTCTGTTTATATACCCTGGCTTGTCCTGCCTGTGTTGGTGGGGGTGTTGCACTCTCCTTGGTAGTTCCTTGATTGGGTTGTTGTTTGCTGCTGGGTTGATTGACTGAGATAATAGTTCCTTGATAGTAGTTCCTGCTTTATCTGAAGGAACCACCCCCCACTGCAGTGACTGATCTGCATGTTGGTGGGGAGGCCTGCCCATTAAAGCAGGAAATGACTCCCCATCACCCAGCCACAGGTCAAGAGATGGAGCACATGATCAGCAGGGCAAGCGGGCCCTTCCTAGGAAAGCTGCAGAGGGCTGGAAACATGACCAGGCTGATCCACGTGGGGTGTGAGCCGTCCCAGTAATGCCTGCTTTGCTGGGCAGGCCCTCCCCGCTTGCACGCTGCTTTATCTGATATGCAGCCGCATAGTTTCGACCTGGTTAAAGCAGCAGCTATTTGGGGGAGGGGGATGCCTGGTAAAGCAGGAAGAGATGACTTGATCAAGGGGGGGATTTTCCCTGCCACAGTGCTCCCCCCACCCTGCAGATCAGCCTGAAAAGGTCTTCTGGGCATATGTTTGGAAACATGTCCAGCGGGTTTCGGATACATATTTTTAAAAAACAAAACCCTGAGCGGTTGTTTTTGTACAGGAAGTGTTGGGCTAAGAAAAATGATTAGGGAGGCAGGCATCTCCTTACCTCCTTGAGTAGGCTGTAGGATGAAGCTACTTTATCTAAATTGAGAGGCTCCTGTGGTGGCTATTTCTCAAGATAGGGCACTAGTGCCCCCACTTTTCCTTCTGAATCTTCCTTCCTTTCTTTCTTCCTTTTTTCTTTTCTGCCATCCACCACGTCTTCACAAAGCAGACTTGTTGTTTTGGCCACCTCCTCTGATCCAGGGCCGCAACTAGGGGGGGCGAGCGGGGCATGTATCCTGTGAGCCGCACTGGGGAGGGGTGTGCCAAAATGACAAAATAACCCGGGGGGGGGGGCACGGAATCCATGTTTGCCCCGGGTGACACAGACCCTAGTTCCATCCCTGCTTCGATCCCTTCTTATCCCACGGGTGGATCTTCCCTCTCCCCCAGCCTTTGTTCCTAACCCGTGCTCAGAGACCACCTAGAAATCTCTTTTCAGTGCAAGGATTAATGCCCATCAAGTGGTTTGTTTGAATTGTATTGTTGTTGCCAGGGGTGTGGGGGTGTGGTGGGTTTCGTATTTGGGGTTTTATTTTTGTAAGCTGCCCGGAGTCACCGTGAGTGAGTTGGGTGGCCATGCAAACCTCTTTAATATAATAAAATAAATAAATAAATAAAAGGATTAAGACCCTGAAAAAGCAACCCCTGAGCAAGAGGAGCATCTCACCCTCAAGAGACTCTCGTTTCAGTTGGCTGGGGCTTATGGGAATGGTAGTCCAAGATGAATAAATCTTTCTCTTTAAACCTCCCACCAGGATTAAAGAGAGGGATGAGATCCCTGGTCAACCATGAAGTTAAGTTGGGGGCAGGGGAGGGTGTGAGAAGAAAAACCTGTACTTGAGCTCCATGGAGGAAGGGCAGGATAGGAACCCAATGCTCAGTGCTTTCCCGCCATGGGAAATGCCACTCCTGCTTCCCAGAGCCAGTGAGCGGGCTCTCTCGGATGGGGGAGGCAAAGCGTGCAGCAGTCAAGGGGCTGGGCATTGTTTACTATTTCTTTCTTTCTTTCATGTACTTAAATTTATTAGCCAATGAACTTGGACCCCAAATGTGGCCTTATCTGCCCTTCAAGCTAGCCTGCAGCCTTCAGAAGTGGTCAGGGAGGGGTGCAGCTCTTCTCCCTCCCTCAGGTTGAAGGAGGTGCCCAGATAAACAAGAACCAACCTGGGCATCTTCTGAGGGGGGAGTCTTTTACCTGGAAACACACGTATTGTTGTTTTCTGTCCTTTAACGGCTGACGGCCCTGTGGAGAAAGCGCTCGGCACATTTTACTGTACGTTGGCCTCGATGTTTTATCAATAAATTAGGGCGTGTGCTTGTGGGTCCTGAAGGTGGAAGGAAGCACTGCCTTGTCTTAAACTGACTTGCCGTTTGCCTCCCCTTCGCCCTTTCACTACAGCCCACTCAGGCTGGGGCGAAAGCCAGCCAGCCAGCCAGCCAGCCAGCCAGCCAGCCAGCCACTTCGGAAAGGCACTAATTTGTGTTTAGCGCTAGGGGGCCTAGGAGGAAGAGTCATCCGCAAACATATATAAAATAATACCTTTTATACCAGTTTCCACAGTGAAACAGCTGGGAATGGGCATGCGTGTTAATTTGTTATGTATTTGCCAGACATGAACTTTAGATGCTACTGATGTGCCTAATGTCAACAATGGCAACAAGGTGATTTTTTTCATTATACCTTAAAGTATGCTTTAAAGTATGCCTGTCCCTGAGAGTAAGGAGAATGTTCCTGTGTTGTTTGCTTACTGTATTTGTAGTGTCATTCTCAAGCCAGTAATGAGGTTTTTGGGTTACGTTTTGATAGCCAACTGTTTAGAAAATATTTTAGTTTTTAAAAGGGTATGAAAAATTGGTTGTAAATGTATACTGGAACCCCAGCGACATTGCTTTCTGTTGAAAAATAGCATCTTCACAATCCTATAAAGCAGGGCTTTCCAAACTTTTCACGTTGGCGACACACCAACGGCAGCGCGTGAAAACCCGGAAGCGCCGCCGTGACGGCGGCGGCACTTCCAGGTTTTCGCGTGCCGCCACCATGGCGGCGCTTTCAGGTTTTCGCGCACTGTGGCGGAAGCAGCAGCATCCTGGTGTGTCGCACGAAAACCCGGAAGCCGCCACCACACACGCTGCTGTGCGTGGCGGCGACAGCGCGCCATTAGCATTTCCGGGTTTTCTCGCGACACACCTGGGCCCCGCAGACAACACAGTACTGTGTTGCGACACACAGTTTGGAAAGCTATGCTATAAAGAAACAATTGATCTTGTAGTTTGTTTGGGGCTTTTTACAACACAAGGAGCTTGCTCTGAACTGAAATATTTTGGAAGGAAAGAGGCATTTAACAATGTCACCCAGCTTCAAGAGACTAGCCTTATATGGTGCCTCCAGATGGTGCTTGGTGTCCTTACCAGTCCAAGATCCTTGGGCGGCTTTTCCATCTTTCTCTCCGTAATGGCTTTGGGGATCTGGTGTGTGTGAGGGAGTGAAGAACAAAAGTAGCAGTAAAAAAAGATGGCAGAGTGATAGGAGATCTGGAACATACATACATACATACATACATACATACATACACCCACACACACACACACACACACACATGCCTACACATACATACACACATACACATACATACACACACACACACACACACACACACACACACACTCTTCCCATAAAGTTATATCCTTAGGCTAACCCGTGAATTGGTGCCTTTCAATTAAATGGGGCACCCTTCTCAGATAAGGCATTAATTAAAGTTGCTGAGCTGTTGATGATTGCTAGAGATAAAGTTGTATTTTCAAATTTCTTTCCTCTATGAAGTAACCAGCCTGGTATTATTAAAGTTATGTTTAGAGAAAGGATGGGCAATTTTTTAAGCCCTGGGGTCACATGCGGCAATGGGTGGTAAATCAGGGATTGTATCTGCCTGCATGGGTGGTTGCGTGTGGGCAGAAGCAAATATGGGTATGCACACTCCCACTGAAATGCACACACACTCCTCCCCTCTTTCCTCATTTCAGGTGCCTTAAACTCCCCTTGCCCCCCCCCTCCCACCAATCATGCCAAGAGATTGCTTCCCTTCTCCTCTCCACCCATCAGCTAAATGCAGACTCGTGGGAAGCACCCACTTAAAGTCTTGGGAGTTGGAAATTTGATGGTGGCTTCTGAGAATGGCCGTGTGCATCCCACAGGTTATCCATACTCCTGACGTAAAGAAAGGAATTAACCTATTGAGAAATTACGGAAACGCTGGCATACACAGAGGAGCTATATTAATCTAAACTTGTTACAAGCCACCCACATGGAACCCCTCCAGTGTAGCCTCAGGAGGTAGACGTGGCCTGGCCGTATTCCCCCAGCTTCCTCCCTGCCGGGCTGGGCTCAGCCTGTGCGAGAGGCATCTGAGGAGTGTCGTCCCCACACCTCCTTCATGAATTAGACTGATGACAACCCCGGGGTGGGGGTGGGTGGCAGCTATGGTGGCTTCCACAGGAGTAAAAAGAAAAGTTTGGGAAAGAAAGAGAGAGCGTACTGGTTACAGCCACCTTGCTCCATACTGATGCACCCCTCCCCGCCCCCCCCGCCCCCCAATCATTATAAAAGATTGAGAAGTGAGCTGAGTGTTGAGCCAGTGGAGTTTTGAGGGGAAAAAAACCTCCATTACACCCCCTTCCCCACTTTTTTATATTAAGGGCTTGCTGTTAAGATTGTGATAGCCAATTTGGTCTAGTGGTTAAGGCATCAGGCTAGAAACGGGAGATGGTGAGTTCTAGTCCCGCCTTAGGCACAAAGCCAACTGGGTGACCTTGGGCCAGTCTCAGCCCTGGAAAGGAGGCCAGGGCAAACCACTTCTGAAAAACCTTGTCAAGAAAATTGCAGGGACTAGTCCAGGCTGTCGCCAGGAGTCAAAACTGACACACACACAAAAAAAAGATTATAATTCTAAACTTAAGCTCTCCTTTGAATTAAGCTCATCTGATGACTTCATGGACACAGAAATCATTTACAATTGCCTGGTGGATGTTCTGGTGGTCTCCTATCCTGATATTTTAAATTTATTTTTTATTATAACAATTATATAATGCCAATTACCCATAGATTAAAGGGGTCCAATGCTGCTTAACTTTCTGAAATCAGCCAAGGTCAGCTTTATACTACCCCAGCTGTAGATACCACTGGAGAAAACACCTGTTCACTTTGGAGTTCATACATCACATAAAGCCTTCATGTGGTTTGGTTTTGACTTAGTGTATTAAGTGAACCCAGTTACTGTGGTTTGTAAATGTGGAGAGCCACAGAGGTGACCTTGGAGAAACTATGCGGCGACAGTTACAAAAACATACTGTATTTTAAGCCGGAAATGAAGAAGACACACACATATAAATTTTATTAGAATTTTTCAATACCATAAAAGCATACAAAACAAACAGAAGATTAAGAAAGAAAAGAATATAGAAAAAAAGAAAAATTAAAGGAGGAGAAGAAGACATTAAATTATGCCTTCCGCCCTTCTTTCTATTGGTAATTGCCATCTTAATCTTTCCACTTCCTCTTTGACCCTTTTTAATCCCCAAACCCAGAAATCATCAATTCAATCGTTTCTCCTTTTAACAAAAAGTCCATGTAAGGTTTCCAGTCTTTCAAACTAGTCAGCTTTGCAATTTCTGCAAGTTCAATTTTATAATCCAGTCTTCCACTGCGGGGCTGTAGCCTGTCTCAATTAAGTAGAATTCCAGTCTTTCTTGGAGAGTCTTCTTCCAGACCCGGCCTACCTTGAAGGGCTGACAGTAAACAATGGCTATGGCTCACTATGTTTGTTGTGTGAACCCAGCCCATGACATTTTCTTTAATAAATCACAGTTAAGTAAGCTATGGCTAAAGATGAAATGTGAACTCAGTGATAAACACAGATAGCAGTTGACTGAAAAAAGTATTTGGTCTCACAACAGCCTGTGAAAGGAAATGCTGCTTTATATGATTTAATTATTAAATAGTGCCAGTGGAAGTTTTCCTCTCAAAGCAAACAGCAGCTATTCTGGGAGCAGGGAGGAACGTGGGGGTTTAAAGACAGGAGATGCCAATCCGGACTCTCCTCTGGCATTCCAGAAGTATTCATGCATTGTTGTCCTCCCAACACTTGGAACTAAAGTGCATTCTTGTCAGCTGCTCATAACTTATCCTGATTGGCCCTAAAATGTTCAGCAGATGCAATAGTAAATACTTCCCCAGGATCATGAAATATAAAGGTCTGGGGTGTCTTCTAAGAGCCTAACCTGCAGGATCTTTGCTGTACCAGTCGCTCCAATTACTAGGCAATCAGTTACTCCTCATGGCCACAAGGTGGCAGCGGTACTCTTTTTCCCAGATAGTTGGCTGCTGCTTTTCTTTAAATAAAACGACCTTACAGAGGATGGGGGGGGGGGGGGGGGGAGTGTGCATGAGTCCCTTCTCTGCCAGAGCTTCTTCACTTCTCTCTCCTGAGTAGTTCTCACATCTTTTGAAATTAAACAAAACAAAAACTCAAGGTATTTTGCTGTGGTCTGGAAGGAGCCCTCTAAGTCTCAGCAGTGGCAGGCAATTTTAATCAAGCCCAGAAGTGGGCTGTGAAACTGGAAATCCATTTGTTCACCTAACAGAAACAGCCCTGATCCTGTGTTTTAGAGGCAATGAGGTTGGTTGGTTTGTAATGAGCTCCATGGCTGAATAGGGACTTGAACCCAGGTCTCTAGTCCAAGTCCAGCACCTTACAGGTAGTCCTCGCTTAACTACCACAATTGGGATTGGAATTTTGGTTGCTAAACAAAGCAGTCATTAAGAGAATCTGACCCGATTCTATGACCTTTTTTGCGGCGGTTGTTAAGCAAATCACCGCGGGTGTTAAGCGAACCACATGGTTCCCCATTGATTTTGTCTGCCAGAAGCCAGCCGGGAAGGTCGAAAATGGCGATCCCATGGCCACCAGATGCTGCGACGGTCATAAGTGTCATAAGTCATAAGTGTGAGAAGCAGTCGTAAGTTAGTTTTTTTTCAGCACTGTTGTAAGACCAAACCATCAGTAATTGAATGGTTGTTAAACTAGGACAACCTCTATCATTCTAGTAAGCGCATGGCTCTCTTAACCCTCTTGCTATACAGTGCTGCATTGTCTCTCTTGCTGTGTAGGTCTCTCTCTCACACACACGCCGCCACCCCAGCTGGCAGCCCTACCAGTGATAGACTGGAAGAAGAAAAGGGCTTATCGTTTTCTCTCAAATTCCCCCAGCAACAGGACCCATTGCTGTGCTGGATGGGTATGGTGGGACTTGCGATGCAGCTGGAAGACATTGGAGTGGGGAAGAACTTATGCAGTCGTGCCTTAAGAAACGTACCTTGATTACACACTCAGCCCTTTGTATCAGGAGAGGAAGTAGCAATGCCTAAGCCAAACTTGCCTGCCCATTATCAACTCTCCTATTTTAGAACAGAGGATAGCTGGAACCTTCTAGGGATCCAGCAGGGCCTGGGGCGGGGAGCTGACTTCCCCTGCATTTTGCTGGTTGCATCAGCTGCAGCTGGAGCCCTGCAGGGCTTCGTCAGTCTGTGTTTCAGTCCTGTTGTCTGCTTCTGAGATGCAACTTTCTCTTGGGCAATTAGTAGAGTGGATGGTCCTTGTATCAGGGATGGAAGGCCTTCTTCCTCAGACGGCTTTAAGGTCCTTCTCTCTGCTTTCCAAGAGACTGGTGATTATTATGGTAGGCAGGATCTGCAGAACACAAGAAGGGCCAGCTCAGCCCCTGAATCGAGAAGCAGAGAGTCTCCAGTAGGTAGTTTCTGTCCCAGGAATATAATCTTTATTTGTCTTTTTATGTTTTATTTGGAGGGCTTTGGCCATCCCCTGTCAGGGGCCACATGCTAGCGATGACGCCACAGCCAGTTCTGTGCATTTTTACTCAGAGGTAAGCGTCCAGCGTTCATAGGATAGCAGCTTTGGAGAGTGAAATATGGAGATCTGCAAAGATGAAAGCATAGTCAGTGCTGCAATTGACCTTTGTTCATATGTGGGAATGACACCTCTGCATATCTGTGGCTTTCAACATTTACTAACCAAATAGAATCTTTTCCTGTAGAGACTTGCCTGTGCATAACAAAAGCCTTAGGACTGTTGTAAGCTTCTTGTGGATTCCCAGGTCCTTGGCTCTTGTAGGCAGTGAGCAATTTATTGCTGGGGAAAATTGGTCGTTGCAAACCTGTTTCCTTCCCAGAAAGTTTGTTCTTAGAACAGTGATTAAAATTGATTTTCGGTCTTGGTTAATGTGTAGTAGCAAAATGTGTCCATCAGAGGGTAGTACAGTATCATTTGTGTAACCGAAGCTAAAGACTCCGGTGCCTTCCTGTTGTTCTGTTCTGTTCAAAACTTTGAAAGATCTGTGTTATGAGATACTTGTCTGTAGTCATTTCTTCCAGGTGACTTTTCAAAGCAACCCTAATACTTCTCTGCCAAGAAATACAATCTTTTCTGTGGGATTAATCATCTGAGCTCATCGGTCTCCATTCAGGGAGCAACTTAATTCTTTCCCACTCGCAGACACCAGCTGCAGGGGTCCCCTAAGAGCCCCATCCCTGAGAACTAAAGATTACTGCTGAATTTCAACCTCAGGAAGAAGGGAATGCTCCAAAGCAAATATTTTGCAGGTCTGTAGAGTTCATGGAACGGAAAACTCATTCCAGGCTCCTCTGTGGGCCTGAATACATATTTATTTGTTAGATTTATATCCCTCTTTTCTCTAGGGGGAGTAGGGCACTTTCACTGAGATTTAATTTTATCCCTGCAACGACAACCTTATGGGAAGGTAGGGCTACGAGGGAGTGAAGGGCCAGTGACCTTCCATGGCTGGACTAGAACCTGGGTCACTCCTGTCTAACACCTTAACTCAGAGCTTTCCAAACTTTTCATGTTGGTGGTACGGCCTGCGGTGTCCTGGTCTGTCACGCAAAAAACCCGGAAGCGCTGATGGGGGGAACCGAAAGAAGCGGAACCCCCGCCAATCAGCGCTGCCGCTGATTGGCGGGGGTGCCGCTTCTTTCGGTTCCCCCATCAGCGGTTCTGGGTTTTTGCAGGACACACCAGGACACCACAGGCGACACAGTAGTGTGTTGCGACACACACTTTGGAAAGCTATGCCTTAACCACTATACCATATTGACTTTTTCTTCAAGTACCCCTAAAATAAGCTAGGTTTACAAATCCTGATTATTAAAAACTTGAGCCTTGCTCGGTATTAACCATGCAGAGAATTAAGTCCTGACCTAAAACTTCAGAGTTCCCAGATCTCGACTGCAAAATGTCCAGAGAAGCAGTAGGTGGCAGCAAAGAGATATAAATAAGCCTACCCTATTGGACTCTTCGTTGCCATCTGGTGGTCCCCCAAATTCCTGAACCCCAGATCTGGCAGCCCTAATAAATGTACACTTACTTATTTATTGGCCTTTATTTATGAGGTAGCCCAATTAAAACTTAATCAGGGGCTGTAGACTTGATGTGGTGTCAGGTGAACAAAGGTGCAGATGTACAAGATGCTCATCTCTGTTTCTTAGCCTAAGAGCCAGCGTTGTCCGAAGACGCTTCCATGGTCATGTGGCTGGCATGACACGCGCAGAATGCTGTTACCTACCCACTGAAGTGGTACCTATTCATCTACTTGCATTTGCATGCTTTCGAATTGCTAGGTTGGCAAGAGCTGGGGCGAGTGCGGGAGCTCACTCCATCACGCGGGGCTAGGGTCTCGAACCTCTGAACTTGCGATCTTCCAATCAACAAGCCTGGAATCTTAACCGCTGAGCCATCGTGCTACTCAGGGGGAGGGATATTCTTTTTAAATAATTCCTACCATTGCTATAACCAGACAGGAAAACAATTTGGGGGAGAAAGGGCTTTGGTCAAGAAGAAAAAACCAAGTGTCCTTCAGTCCCATAGCCATGATTCGGTGCCCTAGTCCAGGGCTATTTCTGACTTATCAAAAGCACAAATGTGGGAGGTGCCATCCAAAGAACCCAGTGCCTTCCAGTGGTTGGTCACAGAAGAGGACAGGATTAAGAATGAGGAGCTGCAGCTGAGCATGATGCAAAATCTCTAGTCCAGATGTTTGAAATGCTGTTATTTTCTTAGTTCAGGTAGGGATGCTTTATATACAATTAGCTGATTTTTTCAGGGGCTTCAGGTGGAGCTCTGAAGACATTAAAAGGCTATCTCCTGACAATGACGTCATTATGCAGTGAGGGTTCAATGTGGAGGGCTCCCCTGCCTCTCTCCAGGATGCTCCCATCCTATTCCGGGACAATTTTGTTGTTGTTGTTAAATGTTATTTTGCAAACTGGGAGTTTTCCTATGCCTGTTGATAACCCTCCCTGATGCATGCATTTAATCATGTTGGCCACCAAAGGATCTTGGCTTGAAGAACTGACATACCCATGAGTACCTCAGTATCTATGAGTATCTCTATGCCAATTCTGTTGCAGGAAAATGCACTTTCTCTACCCTCAGGAGGGCAGAACTTTGTGGTGATTCCTTTCTCTCACATATCCTCTAACCCTCTTGATGGCGTTAGTCAGTTCCACGCACACTATGGTTGAATAAGCATGATTTCTGAATGTTGATGGCATAGGAAGAGGCAGATTTGGCCTAAGGAGCAAAGGCCACACCAATGTTCTCCCAGTCCAGCATTCCTGAAACAAGTGAGAGCAGCTTGTTCCAAGAAGTGCTTTTGTCAAATATTAATGATTAACAATGGGGGACACCGTATTTTCTACCCTAGGCTGTTCCTGCCCCTCCCTGCCTTTGCTTTTGTGGCTTTTAACAGAAAATACCCTGTTTCTTGGCTGTGGGATTTAAGGAAACCGCTGCAGTAAGATCATCATGGTCTGTTTAGCTAATATATGGGAAGAAGATATTGTTTCATCCTTCCATCTCCCATGACCTATGAGGTCTCAGCCAAACAGCTGTTGCTGTGGTTTGCTTTCTCCCACCCCACTGCAGCTGGCTATCTTTGGGGACCACACCAGAAATCTCTTCAGGCAGGTCAGCCAAATTTGAGGTTTTTAGATGTTGCCTTCTCCAGTCTCATGAAAACAAAAAGGAGGGGTCCGTGCTGAGCCTTTACATTAGATACACCGCCCAGTTCATTCTTCCATGCAAGGAATCTTGTATTTAAAAAAAAAAAACACCCTGCTTTTCTTGGAAACTCAGTTTTTATTTTGAAACACAGAACACGTTTCTATTGATGGTAGATGAACATTTAGAAACATGTCTGAGTTGTGCAGCAAGATCTTTGAAAGGGCTACGCCTGGCTGTCAAGACAAGCACGTCACGTAGCAAACCATTTTAGCCCACTAGTGTTTCTTCATGTAAGGCCCTCTATGATGAAAAATCTCCCCAGATCAGGCTCACAGACAAAATAAGTGCATGCAGGCGTGTAAGAATTTATCTCAAACGTGAGACACAGTCTTGAAACGGAGGCTTCAGTTCTTAGTTTTTGCTATTCACTCTTTTGGAGGAGGAATTGGATAAAACTTTTGGGGAGAAATCTGGTGCACACTTGTGTATTAGCTTAGCTCTTGTCCCTCAGCCTATCTAGTACCTGGGAATCCTGAGGACAAATCTGAGACCCTGCAAACAAAAATGTTGTTATTGTTGTGGGTAGTAGCAATTCGAAAGCATGCAAATGCAAGTAGATGAATAGGTACCACTTCGGTGGGTAGGTAACAGCGTTCCATGTGCATCATGCCGGCCACATGACCATGGAAGCATTTTCAGACAATGCTGGCTCTTCGGTTAACAAACGGAGATGAGCACCGGCCCCTAGAGTTGGACACGACTGCACAAATGTGTGGGGGGGATTAAAAAAAAAAGTAGCAATGGCATTTCTGTTCTACCTTTTCTCTGAGAGTTCAAGGTAGCTTACATGAGAGAATCCCCTAATTTTATTCCTGCAACAACCAAGTGGATTCACAGGAGTGGCTTGCATAGTCCTCCAATGAAATCTGTGCTCAAGAGAGGATTTCCACCTGGATCTCCCTGGTCCAGTTTTGATGCATTTGTAGCAAACATGGGGACAGAAGGACCCACCAAGCATGATGTCTTAACAATGCTCTAACAGCTGTAGCAGCTTTAATGGTCCTTATTCCAAGCATGCTTGTGTTGTCTAGAAACCTAAAGGTTGCCTCTTACAGGGGCACCATTGTTGCCTATAGGGCAT
Source organism: Charina bottae (assembly GCA_023362775.1). NCBI lineage: Eukaryota > Metazoa > Chordata > Lepidosauria > Squamata > Charinaidae > Charina > Charina bottae. Next base: position 9,935,487 of record JALMGJ010000021.1, on the reverse strand, counting down.
AGCTTTCCAAACTGTGTGTCACGACACAGTACTGTGTCGCCTGTGGTGTGCACGTGTGTCGCGTGAAAACCCGAAAGCGCTGATGGCGTGCCGCCGCTGCACACAACAGTGCGCGCGGCGGTGGCACACCATCAGCGCTTCTGGGTTTCGCGCGACACACATGCACGCCGCCACTGCCGCCGCCGGTGTCTGTCACCAACAGGAAAAGTTTGGAAAGCTCTGCTATAGGGTGTGAGCATTTCTCTGGAAACTTGCTAAGAGGGCCCTTTCAAGTAGAAATGAGTCAGAGATGCCATTTGACCTTGCTACTTTGTTTCCTAAGAATAACATGTGGGGTCTATTGGCACATCTTAAACCGGTCCTGTACTGGTATTATGGCCAGTGAAATGGAAATGAGGTATAATTGGGCTGGCCTCCTGACCTGTCTTGGAGCCTGGGGAATGCGGCATGGCTTGAAACTTGGTTCATCCAAGGGCAAGCGACTGCAGCCACTAAACCACGTTCTGACCTGGAAAAGGGTTCCTTCCTGCTTCAGAAAGATGACAGGGAATTCCAGAAAGGTTGAGCAATTTATGAGGACTTACAGTTCCCCTCCACCTGATGTTATCAGGACTGCCAAGTACACCGGCAAGGCAAGGCAAGGGAAGAGACTGGATGTTTTAGATCACCCATTAGCTCTCTACCCTCCCTCCCACCCACTCACTCCAGGACCCCTGTAACCTGCTGTGGGCTGAAGGCGCGGTGGAGGTGGGTTAAGGAGGCAGACGTTTCGTATGTTTTTAAGGGAGGACTATGATGCACAATGAAAGGAAGTGACTCGCTAAGGTTCACAGAGTGACTCAGTGGCAAAGCCAGGAAGTGGAGATAATGCCCTGAGCATTAGGGGGGGGGGGTTTAACTTTTTGTTCTTGGAATCAGAAAATAGCCCCCCTCTCAGTGGCATTTAACCCTGAGTTTAGGGTTAGATGAACCCTAACTTAGATATGGTTATCTAATCAATACCCTTTAAGAATTTGGAGAGTTCAGAATGAGCCCCCTCTGGTCAGCTCGCAGGTCCCATTTCCTTCTGCGACCCCTTCCCATCAACCTCAGGGAAGCTGGAGTCCTCAGGACTTCTTAGAACGTAGAATTCCTTAGAACTGGAATTCCCCCCCCCCCGCCCCGGCTAGGCTTGAGAAATCCTGGTTGAGTAGGGATCTCAATCTGCAACTCTTCAGGACCCATGGATGTGGCTTCAAGGCTTTTTCCACGGAGGGTACAAATTAAGCCGCTTGCATACAGTCATCCACACACCCCTGCTAAGCCAAGCCAAGCCAAGCCAAGCCAAGCCAAGGGCACTTCCTGCCGTTCCAGGTGCCAGGTCAACTCCGGGCATAGAGCCAGCCCCCAACCCCCGAGCCAGCCCACCCAGGTTGTCTCTTTTTGGCAGGAGATACAGGATGGGCTACAGCAGTGTTCCCCAACCTTAGCAACTTGAAGATGTGTGGACTTCAACTCCCAGAATTCCCCAGCCAGCAACGCTGGCTAGGGAATTCTGGGAGTTGAAGTCCACATATCTTCAAGTTGCTAAGGTCGGGGACCTCTGGGCTACAGGACCCATCCCAGCAATGGGAACCCTGGGTTGCGATGCTGCGTCCTTGCATCTTTTATATAGCAAGCCTGCAATCTGGATACACATTTCCAGCACAAAGCAGTAAGAAATAGAAGGCAGTAAAAACTATGCCTCCAGGGCTACCAAACAGGGGAAGTAAAATGGTGCTGAGCAGAAAGTGCGAGCCTTAGCATTTCTTAACTGCCTAGGAAAAGAAGGGTTTGGCAGTATGCGCCAAGTGACAGTGGCGAGCTTCCTGCTGACACACAGTTCTGTGCAGGGAGATTGGTGCCATGAGACGATAGAACCGGCTCCCCATGCGCCTCAAATGTGTTTCACAGAAAGCACAAGGTGGGAAGCCTCTGGTTCCAGATATTACTAGATTACAACCACGATCAAGCTGCCTGATTAGAGTGAGGGGGGTTACAGAGCCTAGCAATATTTGAAGGCCCGCACAATAGCTGGAAGGCTGTTGCCTGTGTTTTTGCTGCATCCAGTAGCGACCAGCCATATCAGAAAACTTACAGTTAGGACGTGAGGGTCTCCAGCTTCTGTTCTTCAGAGCCATGCTTCCTGAACATGCAGGTTCCATTTATTTGTCACTGTTGATTACTGATGTCTGAGACACCCTCCTCCTTCCCCCGGAACCAGTCCTCTGACCACACAGGGTGGGAGTTTGCTGGTTAGAACTTTGCAAAGTGTCATCAGGATGTGATTTGACAAAGAGGAGGCGAAGAATCTAGTGTTTTTGTCCCCCTGTAAGGATACGTGCACCTTGTCCCAAGGGTGTGTGTAAACTAACCCTGTAAGGGCCAGTCCCATTCATTAACTCGCCTCCACAACCAGAGGCACAGAGAGAACCTTGTGGCAGATGGATGCCTCTTGGGGAAGAACTTAGTGGTCACCCTTTAGTAAATAAGTGGGTGGGACATTAGGGAAGTATGTTTCAAAACCTGAACTGGAGTATTTGGATCCTGACCCCAGGAAAATAGAAGACATTCCTTCCTTTTCTCTTTTCTTCTCCGACACCTTTTCTTAATTTGCTGCTTTTCCCATGTGTTTTTATGGGGTTTTACTTCATAAAATACATGTGTAAAGCATTGTGACAAGAAGTCTATGAAGGTTCTCAGTCATCTAGGTGGAATTGTCTGTAGCTTGAATCATGTCAACTGGATTTCTATTTAAATAGAAAATAAATAGAAATCCAGTTGACATGATTCAAGCTACAGACAATTGTGACAAGAAGGTTTTCACTTTTGCACCAGGATTCCTGGATTACATGTGCAGTTTCATCTCTCTGCCAACAGTTTGTTTGTTTATTATTTATTTGTTTATTTTCTGTCTGCCTTTATTATTTTTATAAATATGGGTCCTCGTTGGGGGAGATGGGCGGTAATATAAATCTAATAAAATAAATAAATAAATAAATAACTCAAGGTGGCAAACATACCTAATACTCCTTCCTCCTCCTATTTTCCCCACAATAACAAGTATGTGACTCCATACATAGAAAACAGCACATCAAATTCTCAACTCTGAGACTGGCCATGGGCTTAAGTGGCTTTTATAAAAGACAAATCTCTGGAGCAGAGCTTTCTAAAGTGTGTGTCGCGACACACTACTGTGTCGCCTGCGGTGTCCCGGTGTGTCCCCCCATCAGCGCTTCCAGGTTTCCGCGCAACACACCAGGACACCGCAGGCCGCGCCGCTGCCGCACCGCCACCACCGTTGGTGTGTGTCGCCAACATGAAAAGTTTGGAAAGCTCTGCTCTGGAGGATGAGGACCTAACTGTGAATGACTCTCTGTTTTGGAGATGGTAGAGTTCAGGATGCCAAGCCTAAAGGGCACTGCTTTCACATTCAGCTTGACAATGCCCACAGCAATTTGACTGGCTATTGTTGGAAACAGATTATGGTCCAAGTTTGCACTCCTGTTTGTTTTTAGTATTTGTAGGCCATATTTTAGAATAAAGCCCTTTCTTGTTCTCTTTGAGACAAAAGCTCAGTGTATTCAGTAATATTCCAAGCACAATACTATATGAAACAGCAATAAAAATGGTATCTTTATTGCTTTTTCAATATTCTGGCAGTGTATATATCAAAGTGTAGCTATTGTGCTAACTAATGGCAGCTAAATGGGTAACTAATAAAGCTTTGCAGCTTTGTGCAGAGGCAGGAATATAGCATCTGTCTGCAACTATTTAAAGCAGCCAAGTCCTGGGAAAAGATGTGGCTGCTTTAAGGTGTTGCAGATTTATGTGGCCCCCTTTGCATTCCCAAGTGTTGCACATTTGTGGAAAACTCTGATATTTGCATATATGAATGTTCAGCACTGGTACTTGACTATAATAGATACTCCAACTTCCAGCCACACATCGTTAAACCGTAGTTGGTTTGTTTAGTTTCGGTGTGGTACATTGCAATCAGCCATTGTGGTTTAATGTAGTTTTATGTGTATCACATCTGGGCCACTATGGTTTGTTCAAGAAACTAGTTAAATCAAGGCTAGCGCCAGAGGTAGCCCCCATCTCAGTATCAAAGCTAGGCAGTTTTAAAATGTTGAGAGACCCACCCCTAATTTGGGGAAGACCCAGATGAGAGGCCTCCCAGGTAGGAGTAACATGGGACCACTGAAGGATTGATTTGCTTGTTTGCTCTGTCAGATGCTTGAAATAACATAGTGCAAACTATGAAGAATATTTATATTTTATTCCTGCTTGGCAAGTTGTATACTGGGAAAAAAGGGAAAGAATGACCTTATGACCCTCTTTTCCATACCCAAATTTGGAGAGCTGAGGTTACTGAGTGGAAAGCAATGAAATCTGCACATGCATAGTGGCACTTGAGCTTGGTATCAAAGAACAAATGCAGGAGTAGAGAAAAGGAACTCGTATACTCCATATTCGACCTTGGCTGTAAGGGTTGGCTGTGGAATCTGGATCTAAAGGAAATAGCGCCACAATGGGATTTCTTTCCGAGTAGGAACAAGGAACACTGTCTTCGCACCAATGCTCTGTTTATGCGGACCGACAGCGTCTTTCCGGTATGTCAGGCTTAACCCGGAGGGGTTGGGGGTGGGCCTCTGTAGGCAAAGCACGTGCCCTGCCCTGAGTTTAACAACTTTCTCTCCGTAGCACCCTCGCGGAGGACAGCGCGGGAACGCTTTTCCCGCGGGAGAAAAAGGAAGATTGCGCCTTCCAAGACCCGCGAGTCCCGTGCCCTCGCTGCGCTCCTGGCTACCTTTCCGTATTCCGCAGCAGGACCCTGCGCTCCGGCGCCGGGCTTTCTAGATCGCAGTTCCCCCCCCCCGCCCCCTCCGCCCCAAACACCGCCACCTCCACTGCCAGCGCCGCCTCCTCCTCCGGCCCGAACTCCCTGGCGCTGCCCAGCGCGTTGGGGATTTTCAGGAACCGCGGCAGCCGCTCAGAGACTCGGGCGACTTCGGGGCTCCCGAGCCGACTCTGGGGACGCCTTTCTTCCTCCATGAGTGGCTTCTCTCTCGCGCTCTTTCATGCCAGCCAAGGCCTTCGCGCCGCCTCGGTTCCTCGGGCTCCCGCCGGGTCACCAGCGTGCCACCGAGGTGGACATGCATTTCTCCTTCAGCGAGGAGGACATTAAGCGGCACCGGCTGTTGGCGAAGTCGGTGAGGTCGGTCAATTCAGCCTCGGAGTTTCCGGGAGGAGGGAGGGAGGAAGCTGCGGTTGTGCGGCTTGCAAGGGAGTGGGGTCGAGGGATGGGGCAGAAATTTGCGCAGACGGGGTCTGCGGGCAGCTGGCTTCCTGGCTTGGGGAGTGGGGGGGAGCAGAGCTCCAGTTCTCCCCCGCATGCAAGCTTTTATTAATCCTGTTTCGAAAGGGGGCTCAGCAAAGTCCCTGGATGTGGTGGATAGGGCCACCACTCCAGAAGCCTCCAAGATGTGGAGTGAGACCTGCTTAGTCTCCTCCTCGGAGATTCTGCTCAGGGGTCTCTGGCAGAGCTGTGAAGTTATATGCTATTTCTGACACCCATAAAGTTTACTACTGTAACTCAGTCTCAAGCAGTGGTGTGTAGGGTTCACAAAACCACAACTGCCAAGAGTCCTTCAGGATTGTAGCAGTTTATAAATGTGATTAATTAATTAGCCAACCCCATTTTAGCCTACCCTGTTGTGCAGACCCATGTGCCCATGTGGTACTTTCTGTTCAGTGTCTTGTATAAAAGGACATTGGGAATAAATCATGATTCGGTTATGGTCTTGCAAAGCAAGCTACTGGGTCTCTGCACCCAATAACCTTCTCAAGGGTAGTTGGGGCCCAGCAAGCTCTGAGAAGTTGAATTGGGAAGCACAGTTGTCAGATGGTAATCATTTTCATTGGTATTTTGGATAATATATTTCAAAATGCATTTGTGTTGCTCAGCTGGCCAAGGCAGCCACCCCTTGAACTGCAGAAAGAACTGAGCTCCTTATCTAGAGTGTATTTTCTGTGTATTGTTGTACTGTTTATTGTATATTGTGGTTGATTTTTTTAAAACCATGTTGTTAGCTTACCTGAAAACACACGTTTGTTGAGATGTGGGATAAGTAACAAAGAAGATACAGTAAATTTGTTTTACTCTGGCTAGAGGGTTGCAGGCTCTCCGGTGCCCTCCGTGCCAGTGTTAAATGCCCATTCAGACTTGGCTGCCACCAAGATTCATTGGAAATAAACCCTTTGAGGTCCTGGAGCTGCCTTTCTTGTCCACCGGCTGGAAGGAACAAGGGGGGGGGGGGAACAGGGGGGGGAACAGCCTTCTCAAGGGGGGGGGACAGATCTGTCAGTGTTTGTGGCTCCTGGCTTTAGCCCTTCTCTGAGAAGCACCCCCCACATGTCGAGCAGGAAATCTCTGGGCCATGTGCCAGAAGGCCTGTCTGTCACCATCTGCCCTAAGGTCTGCGTGGCTCAGTCCACCTTGAGAAAGATCCAAGTCGCATCTGCCTTGGGCAAGCGGTCAACCCTAGCTTAGATTCTCTCCCCTTTTGGGTCACTCTCTGTCCTTCCCTCCTCCATCATCTTATGCCTTTGAAAATATGTGCAATTTCCCATCAGGCTTCTTTTTTGTCTGTTGCCTTGCATGCGACGTAATTAGGATGTTCAAATAATGTGTCATAGTTAGCATTAAGTGTCCATACTAGTTTTGTAGGAGGTTTGCTACATGATAAGAAAGAGGGATCAATGGACTTTATATTAAGGGTCACATGAGGATAAAGGATGGGCTCAGAGTTCCTGCAGGCTTGTACCAATGTGGGCCACGCTAATGGCTCTATGGTAAGAGAGGTTGTCAGTTTTAATTGTGATCTAGACAACAGAACAGAATACAAAATCTAGGTGGTCTCCTTGATCTGGCAGCCATCTCTTAAATTCAGTTCTCTAGAGGAAATAATAAAGCCCTTATCTGTGAATATAAATACACCATACCTACACCATGTGACATGTTTATGTGCTGTCTTTGGAGACCCAAATAAACCAGGTATCATAAACATTCAGATCAGGCTTCCCCAACTACGTGTCTTCAGGTTACATATGCTACAACCCCCATCACAACCAACCAGCATTATTGTGGCAGTTGTAGTCCCATAGATCTCGAGGGTACAGGAAGCACACCTAGAAGCATGTGGATGTACAGAAAAGCCCTACCCCAAAATGAAATACCACTCTTCCCATTAAGAAAATTAAACAGCTGAGTTTCAGTACCCTACCCTGGCAGCTGTGGTCCCTGGTTTCCTCGCAGATTAGAGATGCCTCTGCCAGGACTTTTGCTGCCATAGGCAAATGTAATCATCGCAGATGGCAGCACCTAACAACTTTGGCTGCTCTTGAAAAATGCTAAGCAGGGTCCAGCCTGGTGTGTATTTGGATGGGAGACTCCCAGGGCTGCAGGGAAATTGAAAAAAATCCCCAAAGAACTGTATGGAATGTCTGTGAAGTCACCAGAAGTGAAGTGAGGCAAATCCCCTTTCTCCCTCTAGTCTCAGCATATGCAGAGCAGTCTTACCATAGTCCCCTTTGGGGAAGATGGTGCGGTGATAGAAGTTGAAATATAAATAAATAAAATAAATAGTGAGAGCCAGTTTAGTGGTTAAGGCAACAGGCTAGAAACTGGAAGGCAGTGAGTTCTAGTCCTGCCTTAGGCATGAAAGCCGGCTGGGTGACCTTGGGCCAGTCACTCTCCCTCAGCCCTAGGAAGGAGGCAGTGGCAAACCACTTCTGAAAATCTTGCCAAGAACACTGCAGGGACTAGTCCAGGTAGTTGCCTGGAGTCAACGCTGACTCAAAGGTGCACACACACACACACACACACACACACAAACTTAATTACCACAGTATGCATCAAGCAGTCTACTTCAGTGGGGAACCCCTGTTTTCAAATTCTTGCTGAGATAATTGCCCCCCTCATAAGGGCCTCAGCTGACTCATGTATCCTTTCTCCTAGGTACCTAGCCCAGGCAGGCATTCCTGGAATATTATCATCATCATTATTATTATCATTGTATCCTGCCTTTTTTATATATAACTAACTCAAGGCGGCGAACATACCTAATACTCCTTCCTCCTCCTCTTTTCCCCACAACAGCAACCCTGTGAGGTGAGTTGGGCTGAGAGAGAGTGACTGGCCCAAGGTCACCCAGCCGGCTTTCATGCCTAAGGCGGGACTAGAACTCTCAGTCTCCTGGTGTATTTGTTTTATTTATTTATTTAAAACATTTATATAGCCGCCCATCTTGTACCAAGCTCTGGGTGGCTCACAGCCAAGATCGCAAGTTCGGAGGTTCGAATCCCTAGCCCTGCCTGCGGAGTGAGCTCCCGCACTAGCCCCAGCTCTTGCCACCCTAGCAATTCGAAAGCATGCAAATGCAAGTAGATTAACAGTACCACTTCGGTGGGTAGGTAACAGCATTCCACGCGTGTCATGCTGGCCACATGACCATGGAAGCGTCTTCGGACAACGCTGGCTCTTCGGCTAAGAAACGGAGATGAGCACCGGCCCCTAGAGCCGGACGCGACTGCAAAAATGTGCGGGGGGAACCTTTACCTTTTATGTACAATAAAAATATTAAAAGCTGGCACCATAACTAAACTTAGCTCACCCTATCCTGTGGTTTCTGGGCCAGCACCTTAACCACTATGCCAAACTGGCTCTCCCTAATTGGCCTCTTCCCTAATTGGATTAATCAGACCAGCAACCCTGACCCTCCTGCTCTGAGACCTGCTGGGCTCTGTGTCCCTTTCAGATTCCTGCCCTAAGCTACAGCACTGTTCCTTCTTTAGACCCCGAAAGTTAAGAGTTAAGGCTGCCCTATGTAGCTGGATGGGCTGTGGGAATTTGATCCTCCCACGCCATCCTGGGCTCCAGTGTCTGTGGTTTTTCTTAAAGAAAAGTCTTACACGGATTTCAGCTTTTTGGGCAGCACAAGCAAGCCCCCAGTTGGGCTGTGCAGTTGATCTATTGTAAGAAACTGTTGTGTGGTGCCTGACAAATAAATTGGTATGTCAGGAGCACGCATCGGAGCCCACTTCTGTAGATGCAGTCATGTCAACTGAGCAAAATGCTGAGCACAGGTAGCATGTATACTCAGGTGCAGAAATGGGTTTCCATTTTCCAAGTAGGAGAAAAGAAGGAATGCAGTAGAAGCCTAAAACTTAAGCAAGCAAGAGAAGAACAATAATATATCCTGAATTTTGAGATTTTGTTCTATCAGCTTTGAACCGTGGAAGGATCTATGGAACCTTTATCACCCACTCCTTGCACGTCTACTCAGGATTAAATCCCAACTGAATTCAGTAAGGCTCAGCTTTTGTAAGTGGATATAGCAGTCTTCCCCATCTTGGGCACCTTGCAGATGTCTGGAATACCCATTGTTGAGAATTCTGGGAGTTGAAGTTTACATATCTGGAGACTCAGGAAGGAAGGGTGAGGCATAGGATTGAAGATTAAATCTTGCTTTGGGGCTGCTCTTCTGATTTTGCTTTCCACCTGTATCTTGAAGGTGTTGTAGTTGTGCATACGTTCTCTACAATTGGTGCTGAAGTTCTCATGCACAAACCCCAGAGAAATGAAGGCAGTTGCAGAACAGCGTGTAATCCATGTCAGTAAAGCTGTTTATGGATTTGGTGCATGAAAAAATTCCAGGTGGATTTTATCCCTTGTCTTCTGCAAAGAGCAGCAGTATTGTTCATTGTCCGGTTTCCCTAGTTTATGATGGTGTAGACCAGTTCCTGCCTGAGACTCCATCAAGCCTCCGTAACAAGAGCTAATTTTCCTTCTTGCATAGGTTTGTGCCCGTATGGTTTATGCCATCGTGGTTTCATTTCCATTGCATGGTTCTTAACTACTTTCCACGCAAACTGAAAAATTCTGTAAGGCCTCAGCCCTACACTGCATGCTTACTAGAGCATGAGCCCAGCTGAGCTCCACAGGTCTAACTTCCGAATAAACATGCTATCTCTATGTTAATCATAGAATGGAGTTTTCCTTCCACAGTTTTCCTGAAAGATAGGACCCAATCTGCACCAAGTTGCTAAAGTCCCTTCTTCCTTTTTCTTCTCCATCCATTTTCCTTGGCAACCCCCTCTGACAAGCAAGTTTAGAGAGAGCTGTCATTAGCGCCTTGCCTGCTTAGCCAGGCAGGACAGAGAAACGCCAAAGAGGAAACCAGAGAAGAGGAGCTATATTTAAGTTCTGGGGACGTAGTCTGCTGTGTAACACTGCATCCCATCTTGGACACTGTTTCTTTCTTCAGAAGCTCAGTCCCGAGTTCTTTATGTTTCAGTCTCCTTCTCTGAACAGTCTGAGGGAACCTTTTCTGGGTTCCTCCAGCTAGACCAAAGTGTGTATGAAAGGCTTGTGCAGATGTGGGGAAAGGATCCAAGGGGGGGGGCGGGGTAGGTGCAAGCATGAGGCTTGACGTCCCAGCCAGCTGAGAATGGAACTCCGATTCCATTTGGAGGATGCCCAGGAGAATTGATGACGCACTCGGTTGGGGCCGTTGTCTCCATTCTCTGTGGTCTCCCATTGATTAGTTGGCCTCTCACCAGCAAGGGTCTGTCCGAAGAATCCGAGGCAGGGAACACAGCCCTGCGTAGGCAGTGCAAAACCTAAGGACAAAGACAGGAAGGGGGATGGCAAAAGGTTTTAAGGCACTGAAAGTGGCGGGAGGAGGCCACTGGCTCCCTGTGGTGGTTTCTAGCTGTCTCCTTTAGCCTGACAGGCCTTGGGAACAGTACAGATGTTTGCCAGACCTGCTTAAAAGGGATGAAAGCGGGATAAGCCTATAAGCCAGCTGCCGAAATCTCTCTTTTAAAACACATTCGGCGGTTGGGGCAAGGGGGACCCGACTGTCTCTTGAGCTTTGTTTCAGTAATATTTTATTTAAATTGTTTCGTAGATTGGGCAACAAATACTCACATTCAGACTAGTGCTTTTCTATTTGCTAGGCGGTTCGAGATGGAAATATTTTTCTCTCCATAAATAAAAAAGCTAGAAACATCTCCCCCCCCCCAAGTTAAATGGCTAGGGAAGGGGCCTTATACTGCTTAAAAGGACAGTCTTCCCCCCTTCCCTCCATAACTACAGCCTTGAAAAAGAGACTTAAATTGTTTTAAAAGTGATTTTAAAGTGTTTATGGGCCATCCCATAGGGCCTTAGGTCAGTGGCAAGTTTTGGCTGCAGAATGGCCCAGTTCAGTGATTGAAAAAACTTCCCTCCGCACTTGTTGGCAGTGCCACTTGGATTTAACAGTGGTGAACTGTTGATCGCCTTTGGTATTTTTTACGTTCAACATTGAGCCCTGGCACTGCATTTCAGAGGGACTGGCACTAAGGGTAGAATACTGTATATCAGGGGCCCCCAACCTGTTAGGAACTGGGCCGCGGGGCTCCTGCCCACAAACCCCGCCCCCTTCTGCGCGATTGGCTCCCACCCGCAAACCCTGCCCCTCGGTGCTTGTGATTGGCTCCTGCCCGCAAACCCCGCCCCCAGTGTGTGCGATTGACTCCTGCCCCCCCCCCCCCCCGTCCATGGGAATCCCAGAAACCCCACCCCCCTGGGCTGCGGAAAAATCATCTTTTGAAACCAGTCCCTGGCACCAAAAAGGTTGGGGACCCCTGCTTACATGCTTTGCACACAGAAGATTCATGGTTCCTCACCTGTTGAAAGGGTCAGCTGCTGAACTGGGAAAGATTCCCATTAGAAATTTTGAACTTTTTTAATCCTGAAGCTCATGTTTAACACAAACATAGATCTCTTTAATTTTTTGTCAAGGATTTCTAAGTAGTCATGCCACTAATAGGACATCCTGTGACTTTCTGAAGGTTTTTCCTAACCTACCAGCTGAAGACAAATGCTTTTGCTTGGAGTAAATCAGCTGAAATCTCCAAATTGCTGGCGGGAGGGAAGGGCAATGTGTATCGCTTGCCTATTGCTGATCTGGCTTATACATTAAAGAGAGTGTCTGTTGATGACGCTGAGTGAGGTTTCAGTTGCTTTTCCAACTGATTGTTTGCTCAGTAAACGTTGGTCAGCCCTATTTAACACCGAAAGAGAAATAAGTATAACTGAAAGAAGAAGGAAATGAGATATCCTCAATTCTTCCTCCTTTGAGTCATGCATTGGAGTTTGCATGGTTGTCGCCTTCCTAGTCTAACTCTGCCAAACTGCATAGTTTGATTGCGGCATTGGCAGCTAGAGAGCAGAACTCTCTTTCAGTATTGGGGATTGTGGTTTAGCCTGTGTCGCTCCTCATGACCGTTCTTGCTTTCTGAATGTTGGGCTCGGAGGATATGTATAGGTCTGGTTGCACGAGCATCCATTGCTGGAGCTCCAACAGATTATTGACTGGTCTGCTTGCCACACATTTGCAGTGGAGATTTGCCATGGTGTAACACCATAGGGATAGCTGCACCTCCTGCTCTGCAAAATAGCTCCCCAGACAGAGAGTCTATGCTTCTTTTTAATTAACCACTGGGGTGTTATTCTGTCAAGCAGAAGGCAGGCCCAAAAGCTGCCCAGAAGGGCATGGTGTCTTGCAATCTATTGGGACAACTTTCCATTCATCCTTTGGTGAGGATTTATTTGTTGTTTTGAAGAATGTCCAGTGTATTCATTATACAGTGATCATTAACTGGTACTCTAGCTCCCAGTTGCACCATTGATACGTACACTTATTCAGGATTAATAGCTTTCTGTTCAGACAATTTGGTCTTATTCCAGCTCCGACATATGCAATAAACACTGACCCCTGTCATGCCCCAGTGTACATCTGTTCCTTTTACATCTATAGCCTTGCTTCTGGTCTCTTGCACACTGGTTGGGCTGATACATCATGTTATAGAGCAAGTCTAATGCTCGTTTCTGATTTAGTGTGATAGGTAAATCCAACTATTAAGGCTTGCAAATAATTATTTGTGACCATGTTATGTGTGACCCCCTCCAGCCTAGCTTTAGTCAAGGAATATGGTTAAATCATGGATTGGCAAAATACATGAATCCAACCACTGAGTGCCTTATCCCTATGTCAATAAAGCTATTATAAATAATATAGTAATATATTAATAATATAAATCCAATAAATAAATAAAATATTTATTTATTTATTTTTATTTATAGTTCACATTTATTAGGCATAGACTCACTCTCCATCCAGACATTCAAGGACCAATGCATCGCTCTTCCTTTCCCAGGATACATTTTCGCTAATTGGTTAATCTGTTTTAGTTGGCAGATTTCCTACTGGGTATATTCACTATGAAAATGTACTTGCTCCGTTACTCTGGATTAAATGCTGGGGACGTAATTGTGAGAACAGTTATTTTATTTGTGGAACCTGCAGCTGCCCTATTTCAGCATTTTCTACCCTATGGGTACAGTTCCTATTGCAGTGGCCATCCTGTCTAGTGATGATGAGAGAGCAGTTCCGGGACTTTTGAAAGGCATTGGATTGGGGCAGACGGTCTTATTTTTATAGGAGAGCTGCCTGATAAATGATCAGCCCTCAGTAATGGGATGAAGATTTCTGGGACAAACGTGAAAGCTGCTTAGTGCTTGCACACTAAGAAGGCTTCTTGGAAGCTAATCGTGATGCTGGTGCATCAACCAAGGGACCCACTTACTAATTGCTCTCTGAGGGGGAGGCCTTGAGCATCAGAGAGCTGGTTACTCATGGATTCCTCTTTGAACAGCTCCTCTTCCCAAGTCTTCTGAAATAATGTAAGCACTGAGCTCCACCGTTGCCACTTCTGGTGGTATAAGTAGAGATAGGAAACTCAAGGGGCATTGCCCATGTTCTCAGGGAGCGCAGTGCAGGGAAGTTTATCGTTTCTTTTGAAAGGCATCTAAGCAGTTCACATTTTTAAATCCAGGGTGAGCATTCTTTGGTAGCCAAGGGCTATATTTAATATATTGGGTAAAAAGGTAAAGGTACCCCCCGCACATTTGTGCAGTCGTGTCCGACTCTAGGGGCCGGTGCTCATCTCCGTTTGTTAGCCGAAGACCCAGCGTTGTCCAAAGACGCTTCCGCGGTCCTGTGGCCGGCATGATGCACGCAGAATGCTGTTACCATCCCACCGAAGTGGTACCTATTCATCTACTTGCATTTGCATGCTTTCGAATTGCTAGGTTGGCAAGAGCTGGAGCTAGTGCAGGAGCTCACTTCGCACGCGGCGCTAGGGATTCGAACCTCCAAACTTGCGATCTTCCGATCGACAAGCCTGGCGACTTACCCGCTGAGCCACCACGCCCCTTACATATACAAATATATTGGGGGGGGGGTTGCCAATTAGATGGATCCACATCACATACGGGTGGAGCAAGTGGGGACTGGGGGAAGGCCTTTGTTTTTTAACTACTACATGCCTATTGTTGCGCTTACATTACAGATTGTAGTGTTTCCCGACTCAAAAGGTCAGGAAGGTACATAGTCAGTTTTCCTCAGTTTTTTCAAAGCAGGATCTGCTGATTGCAAAAAAAGGGGTTTGAGCCACAAGGGGTCTTGCTAATTTCTGTTTTAATCTTCATAGTAACCTTGTAAGGTGGGCCTGGGTAGCATCAGATCTGAAGTGCACCTTCAGGGTTTGTGGATTACTAAAAGCCTACATTGGGGGGGGGGGGTCGTGGCTGAGAGGAGATTTGTATGGAGAATAGTCTGATTCATAGCTCAGAGCCTTGGATGCCCACACTATTCCAATAAAAAATGTTAGGGATTTATTTATTGGTGTTTTGTTTTAGGCATCATTTCCCACCAAAGCAGGGCTTTTAAACTGAGGAATTCTGGCCTTTTATTCCCACTGATTTCACTTGTTCTCCTAACCAGCATGCAAAATGAGCAGGAGTCTTCAGTCGGGGCATCAGTTTTCAAAATTTCAGTCGCATCTAGAGAGTGCCAGATGGGAGAAACATTGCCCTAACCCTACCCTGATCTTGTCTTCTTGGCTGAGATGCCAAGAGTTCTGGCTTCCTCTGTCTTTTC
This sequence comes from Charina bottae, assembly GCA_023362775.1. NCBI lineage: Eukaryota > Metazoa > Chordata > Lepidosauria > Squamata > Charinaidae > Charina > Charina bottae. The sequence goes on along the minus strand of JALMGJ010000021.1, from coordinate 9,920,416 downwards.
CACCCTTCTTCCTACTTTAGTTTTTGCAAATGCCTGGGTCAGAAAGTGTCCACTGTTCTGATTTCCTTGCCCTGCACCAAGGGCTATTTTGCACTATTTTTAAGCATACCTTTAAAATGTGAATTTCTCAAATGCATGTTTGAAGAGATGTGAATCTCATTCAGACACTTATTGGAGCATTTATTTAGACCAGTGTTTCTCAACCTTGGCAACTTTAAAGTCCACATTTTTGAAGTGTGGACTTCAACTCTGAGAATTCCCCAGACAGCATGGCTGGCTGGGGAATTCTGGGAGTTGAAGTCCACACATCTTAAAGTTGCAAAGGTTGAGAAACACTGATTTAGACAAATTGTCTTGCTTCTACATAATGTGTGAAGCAACTCTGAATTTAGTTCTGGCTGTGTTTCTAACTTGGTGGTGGTGTACAGACCCCCAACCTAATACAGTTTATGGATGAAGAAGCTACTTTTGTAAATGAAGGACAGTGAACTAAAGAAAAATACAGCTTGCGGTGAAAATCTCTGGATAGCATATCAAAAATGGCTTCCCTTGGATTAGTTTTCAAATATGTATTTCTGGCTGTTGGTTTAAGGAGCGTTGTGAAGTTTTAGAGCTGATGGTGTATCTGCACTGGCCTTCCTTTTTCTCCTTTGCCCCACCGCCTTGGATTGTAGCTCCTCTGGGCCTGTCCCTCTGTGCAGTCCAGCTGCAAAAGTGACAATCGACTTCGATGCCTAACCTTAAATGAACTCTATGAGTGAAGAACCTCTCCATATCATAAAGCAGCCAAATGAATAACCACACCCATTTTGATTGGAAACAGAGAGGTTGCTGTGGATTTGTAATCAACTTCTCAGCTTTATTCGTTTCCCATTTTCAGAGGATGCTGCTGCAGAAATGGTGATCTTACTTTTTTAAAAGTTTTGTGCATGCAAGTAAACCATGACAGAAATTACCGTCTCTGAGTTTGAGAATAAATTACATTCATTGCTTAAGACCCAGGATGTTGTTGACTGGCCAATAAACTTCCAGTACAGATGTTCTTGTTCAGTCGTTTAGTCGTGTCCGACTCTTCGTGACCTCATGGACCATAGCACACCAGGCCTTCCTGTCCTCCACTGTCTCCCGGAGTTTACTCAAATTCATGTTCGTTACATCGGTGATGCACAGATGTTCTGACTCACACTGATTCCTTGTGTGGGGAATGTCCTATCTATGTGCTCTTTCCCTGCTTAGCGAGTTTTGTTCCTCCGTCAATGCCGCATGCTCAGTAAGTGCTGTGACTAATGTAGAAATGCAACATATCCCGGGGGCTGCACATCTGGTAAGGAGCTTTAAAAAAAGCTGTATGTGACATTGCATGGCAAATATTTCCATAACCAGCTTGTACTTTTAAGCCAGTCCCAGAGAATCTGAGGCCCTCAAGATAGGGCTGAACTGCAGCATAGCTCATCCATGTCCAAGCTGTCTGAGGTTAAAGGGTTGTATTTCAAGAACATTTGAACGTCCACAGGTTTCCTATGCCTGACCTAAGGAATATTTAAAACTGACTCTGACATCTGGTTCATCTAGTCCAGTATTGTTTATTCAAGCTTTCTTTGACTGGGTGTCTCCAGGTGTACTATCTGTGATTGATTTAGGAATCATGGGATGGGAATTATGGGCAATGTGGCTAGCACATCTTCAGATCACCAGGAAGTCACTGGATTCTCAAGCAATGGTGATTCTTCCCAATCTTGCTTTTTTAGATTCTGTTATAAAGAGCCACTGGATTTTTTTACATTCCAAGTCCTACTGGGCTATGGACTCTCCATATAGGTAATGGGGGGGCACATTAACATACAAAAACTACCTTATATGTAGTCCACTGGGCCCATGCCTGCAAGATGCTGCTGTAAATCACAGGTTTCAGCATCTCTTCCTTTTCTATTTGCCAGTTTGTTCTACTGGAGCTGTAGTTCAGTAACATCAGAACTTAATGCAATAAGGGATTTTCTTTCCCAGTCCTAAAACATTTACTTGGGAGTAAGTGTTTTCATCTGTTTATGGGATTCTAGATTTAGGCTAAAATCTAAGCCCCATTGCCTCAAAATGATCTAAAATGGGCACATGGGTAAATATGTGTAATACTGCTCTCTTTATCTCTTATCTACCATACATACTTCCATCCTGGCAGAAGGAGTTGGCAAACAAATGAATACAGACTCACTTAGCACTTACATAATGTAGTTTACAGTTCATGTGTTTTTCGATTACATTTTTGCTGTTTGTTAATCAGCAATAACTTGCTTGGAAAAGCAGAGGAGAGCAAAGTGCTGTAAACAGTGTTTTGAAGAGAAGCTGGTGGAATATTAAGGCAAAATACAAACGGATTCTGTTTTATTGTAAACCGCCCAGGGAGCTTCAGCTTTTGGGTGGTTTAAATGTTTTAATAAATGAAAATAAAAATTCACCCTGCTCGATCCAGTAAAAGAATCCAAAACCTCCAATGCTTTTAACATTGCCTGCCCTAATTCTCCACCCAAAGATACATTCCCTGAAGTACCACCCTTCTTTACACATCCTTAAAGGCTCTTTTCTGCCTGCCAAATTCTTGGTTAATTTCTTATGTAAATGTCTGATGTCCTCTGCTGGTTTCAGAAGCAGATTCTGCAGCTAGTCAATTGAACATTACATTATTCAAATATACGGTCTGCCTCTGTTATTTAGGCGCAAATGGGGAGCCGGTGTTTGGGTGACAAAGCTCTCTAGCCAAGAGTCTCACACCAATTATACCTACTGTAGTCTGAAACACTTAGTGAAATATAGCTGTAATTCCAGTGAACAGAAGATGCACAATTTGTCAGAGGACTACTCAATATGTAGATCATAGCTTTCCAAACTGTGTGTCGCGACACACTACTGTGTCGCCTGAAGTGTCCTGGTGTGTCGCGCGGTGTTGGGATCCTGGCCCGCGGGGCGGGGTTTGCAGGTGGGAGCCAATCATGTGGGGCGGGGGGCGGGGTTTACAGGCAGGAGCCAATCGCGGGGGGGGGGGGGAGCCCTGTTATTACTGTGTCACGAAATGATGCATGTCTAAAAGGTGTGTCACCAACATGAAAAGTTTGGAAAGCTCTGATGTAGATACTCTGTGCAGATAGGATAGTGGCCTTGTATCTAGCTTGTCTAGTAGCCATTGGTTTCCAGAAATTCTATGCCCATAAGTGTGAAGAACCCCAAATGAGATGGAAAGTCTCTCTCCCCTCCGTTAGTCCGCTAGGCTTCAATCCCAGCCAGGAAGGGAAGAAACCCTGACCACAAAGCCAGCCCAGAAACCTTGCAAGCTGCTGGACGATGGATGAATCACGGTGGTTCTCCTTGGCCATCATTTGCTGGGGAGCAAATTCAGTGCTGTATATTCTGAAACAAATGCGCCTAAGGCTGGAACCAGGGTTCCTAATCCTGGGAAAGTTTACTCAGATGTAGTAATATTGAGTTCACCGAGTTTTAGTTTTGGCTAAGTATGTATCATTGTGCAGCATAATTCTATATATATATATATATATGTATTCAGAAGTAGCACCACCAGTATTTAATGGACCTTACTCTCTCAGTCAGCGGGTAAGACGCCAGGCTTGTCGATTGGAAGATCGCAAGTTCGGAGGTTCGAATCCCTAGCCCTGCGTGACGGAGTGAGCTCCCACACTCGCCCCAGCTCTTGCCAACCTAGCAATTCGAAAGCATGCAAATGCAAGTAGATTAATGGGTACCACTTTGGTGGGTAGGTAACAGCGTTCCATGTGCGTCATGCAGCCACATGACTGTGGAAGCGTCTTCGGACAACGCTGGCTCTTCGGCTAAGAAACAGGGATGAGCACCGGCCCCTAGAGTCGGACACGACTGCACAAATGTGCAGGGGGAACCTTTACCTTACACAAGGGGAAGAGGAGGAGGAAGTAAATACCGCTGATAGAAGAACTCAGAGTGGCATTCACACTTCCCACTCAGCTATATCCATAATGTGTTGTGGGCATCAGGCTAGGGCAATTGTTCTGCAAACGTATCTGAGATACACTGGGTGATACTTATAATTAGCAGTTGCTGCTTGTAAGTTATTTTGTATTTGACTGATAAATGATTTTACTACATAAAATCATACCATAAATGCACAAAAATCAAGTTATGTCGTGCATTTATATGATTGGAAGCTGCATTGAGGGGGTATGACTCCAAAAATAACTTACAAATATTTTCAACAAATAGTCTGAGGATTAGTTCTACAATTACGAGTTACATTGTATAATTATGGGAACTGTATTAGCAGAGGAGTCCTGTTAAAATAAGGTGCCAGGCACACACAAACACACACATTCTGTATTTTTTTCCTGCTCCAAGGGAATCAAGGGACAATCAAAAGACTTAAGACACAAAAGAAAGGTGGGAGGAAAGTCCACATTTTTTCCCTGAGTGGCACACTTGCTGGTGTGGATAACCCAGAAGCTCTCGGTCTTGGGGGGAGGGGGGATATGCCATACCCCAAATTGTGGGCATGCGCTGTCATGTAAATCCTTACTCTTGTTACTCCTCTGTCCAGACCCTGATAAGGCCACCATTACCTTCCCTGCCCCTCCCTTGGTATCTTAATCTTATCTGTTGCCCTGGGGTAGGAGTGGGGAATGTCGTCAGCTGCTCTCAACAACTCCACAAATAACATGCATCGTCTGTGCATCCCCCCCCCCCCATGCCTCAGGAGGAGTTGCAGCTACATTGACTACCGAAACAGCTGCATGCACACACACACGCACACATGCCAGATAAGGTGCCATGATATACGCAGAGGTACAGCCAAGGTGAGTTGGATGTACAGAAACAAAAAGAGACTCTCTAAATCATTGACGGAAACAGTTTGAGAAGGAAATTTAGCTGGTATTTGGTCTGAAGTAAGGTTAGCTGCAAAAAAATGAAATCCAGGGTGAGGCAGAGCTGATGCTTTGAAGGTGAAATCTAGGGCTTTGTCCGAGGGGCCCCAAGTACAGGGCTGCGTTACCATATTCTGAAATCATTAAAAGAAAGCCTGATGCAATCTAAAGAAGTATTGTAAAACTCTTTGGTCCAAGGGTAATTTGTCCCTTTTCCAGGCAAGTTGTGCAAAAGGCCTGCAAAAATGATGACCCTCTGGCAGTGTCTTTTTTAAGTTGGCCATGACAAATGTGTCAAGAGCACCAAACCTCGTCCATATATTTATTTGCCCTCAGTTGAGGCTCAGTTCCTTTCCTTGCATCTTTTCATCCCGTGCCTCCATTTCTCTCCCTCTGAAGTAAAGCTTTGGCCAGGAGTTTTGACTGAAGCAGTGGAAGCACAGGCAGAAACCAAATCTGCTCATGCCAAAATCCTGCATGATTTGTTTTGGTCTTGCCATTAATGTTGGGAGGGAAGCAAGAATGAATGACTGGTAGAGTCAGAAGGAGAGAGTAATAGATACCTTAATGCGCGCTCGCTCTCTCTCTCTCTCTCTCTCAAAATTCATTTTGAGATAAGCTACAGTAATAATAACAGAAAAAAGTGTTTAAGGCTGCCTGCTTCAAGGTGTTACTTTTTCCAGCTTCGCCTGATGTGGGAATTGTAGGTGTTCCCTTCTCTAGCGGTTGACCGGAAGAAGCCAACAGTGCTGCCTTTGGAGCCTCCCTTGCTGTAACAGGATGAGAGGCTTCCTAAGGCCCGCTCTGCTGTTGACAACTCATCTACTCCCAAACAAACCAAAGGGCCCAGCTGGAAAGACCCATGTGGTGATCCAGGCTGGTTTGATAATGTGATGAGGCACAGAGGGGAGGGGCATGCTTGCAGCTGCACTGACTTAGATTCGTGGTGATGCTGATCCTGCTAGAACAGTGAATATAAGGTATGCCAGAGAAGGAAGCTAACACAGCTATTTACACTGAGTTGCTATAATCAGGGCTGTATGGTTCTTACAGTAATAACCATGCTCACATAACACGTAGATATGTTTCCGGCACATGGTTTACTTCTCTCACTGCCTTGTGTTTTGCAATTTTGCATTGATGCATAAAGCCTTCATCCATTCTCAATGCATGGAGGAAATGCAATGCAGGTGGAAAGGTTATAAGACACTGGAGAATTGGGGGGTGGAGGAAGGAGAAATAAGCCAAACCTATATTAGAGGGACTAGCTGCCCTTGAACCAAGATGGATCCAGGCTGCTGTCTCATGACGTCAAAAAGGTGGAAGAGCAACTTTTAAACTGATTCCTGACAGCATCCATTTTGGAATGGTATAAATGTTTCGAAAATACTGTAAGGGTAGGACCAGTGCGGAGAGTGGACTACGAATGGCCATGATAATCAGGAGATAAAAGGAGACAAAAAGGCCACAAAAAAGGTTCACACCAACATTTGAAAAAGAACATAGGATATAGGTATTTCTGTGCCACTATTAAACATCTCCCACCCAAGATGGGGAATTGAGAGTATTTGGTTGTAAAGAGAACATAGGTATGGTAGTTATAATAGAAACCTGGTAGAACAGAATCAATGAGGGTAATTCTTGATTAGAAATTTTACAGAAAGAACAAAGTAGGGCACACTGGAGGAGGTGGTGGTCTATCAAGGAGAACAGAAAGCCTAACATGCTAGAGCAGTGTTTCTCAACCATGGCAACTTTAAGATGTGTGGACTGCTGGCTGGGGAATTCTGGGAGTTGAAGTCCACACATCTTAAAGTTGCCATGGTTGAGAAACACTGTGCTAGAGAATATTGGAAGACCAAGAATCTCTCTAGGTCAGTGCTTTCGAAACAGCCGCCGTTGGTGACACACCAATGGCAGCAGCGGCGGCATGGGTGTGCACGGTGGCGGCGCAGGGGGGCGCGTGGCGGTGTGCACGGCGGCGGCGGCGGCCTCGTGTTTTCTGCTAAAACGCGGAAGCGCCGTTGCCGTGCACACCGCCGCCATGCACGCCCCGCTGCCGCTTCCGGGTTGTGTTGCGACACACTAAACTGTGTGTTGCGACACACTAAAGCAGGGGTGGGCAACGTCAGGCCCGCGGGCCGTATAAGGCCCATGGGGCCCCGCCCCTTCCACGCGATTGGCTCCCGCCCGCAAACCCCACCCCCCAGTGCTTGTGATTGGCTCCCGCCCGCAAACTCCAGCCCCCGGTCCACGGAAATCCCAGAAACCCCGCCCCCCCCGTCCCCGGTTATAAATATCCAAATGGCCCTTGGCAGAAAAAAGGTTCCCCACCCCTGCACTAAAGTGTCACGACACACAGTTTGGAAAGCTATGCTCTAGGTGGCAGTATCTGGCCATAAATACATATTAGACCTAGGAATATGCTACCACCACCTGATCAAAATGCTGAGGGTCATCCCGCAATGGTGAAATAAATCAGGGCAGTATACAAAGAAGAGGTTGTTGTAAAAGTAGTTGTTGTTCAGTCACTCAATGCCTTCAGACTCTTTGTGACCTGAAAAACATTATTTTGCCAGCATGGTCAGCAACTGCTGTGAGTTCTTATCAAATTGGGGGACTTCAGTCACCCTTACATAGACTGGCTACATTCATGCTCAAGGCACAGTGAAGAAACCTGATTTCTGGATACCATATATGTAACACTGCCTTAGAGCAATTGGAACTGACCAGAGAGGAAGAACTGTAGATTTAATCATAAATAGCAACAGCGACCTGGTGCAAGATGCAACTGTTGTAGAACCAATTGGAAAACAACAGCAAGCATTATATTTTAATGTATTGTCGAAAGGAACCACAACTTCCAGAACACGGCCACACAGCCCGGAAGACCCACAACAGCCAAAGCATTATATTATTACATTTGGCATACATGCAAATTAGAAAAATCAAATATTTTCATATTCCCTTATGGTTATTTAAAAATGCAATAATTGTACCTCAACTGGAATGTAAGAAAGAGTCGGCCAAGTTCAGAAAGAGGCCAGTGCTGCTTTCTATTAGTATCCAGGAAGCTGTAAAAGTTAAGAAGACTTCCTTCAGGAAATGGAAAGTCTGTCCTAACACAAAGAATTAAAGTAGGACAGCCTGTATTGACTTTTGCGTAGAGGGAGGGAATCGTAAAAATTAAGAGTAACAAGACAAAACATCCTAGGACATACACAACATAGTATTAAAACACTTGGTCCTGATGACATCCACCCAAGAGTTTCTAAAACACTCAAATGTAAAATTGCCAATCTCCTAGCAAAAATATATAACTTGTTCCTCAGACCAGGCCCGGTGCCAGAGGACTAAAAAGTACCAGATGTGAATGCCCATTTTTAAAAAGAGGCCCAGAAGACACCTGGGAAATTATTGGCCAGTCAGTTTAATGTCTGTTCCTGGAAAATTGGTAGAAACAGTAATCAAATAAAAAATAACTAAGTACATAGAAGAACAAACCTTGTGAAAGGAAAATCAGCATGGATTCTGTAAAGGCATCTTGCTTCAAAAGTCTTTGACAGAGTTCCTTGTCAAAGTTCCTTGTCCAAAGCTCTTGAGTAAACTTATCCATGGCAGCTATGGAAAAGGCAAATTCCATACTAAGGATCATTAAAAGTGATTGAAAATAAAATTGGCCACATTGTAATGCTCTTTTACAGATCTGTACTATGTGTGCATCTGGAATATTATGTACAGTTCTGGTCACTACATTTGAAAAAAATATAGTAGAGTTGGCAAAAGTACAGAAGACTGCAATGAAAATGATCAGGGAACTTAAATACCTTCCACATAAGAAAAGGCTAGAGGGTTTGGGACTCTTGAGTTTGGAAAAAAGGCAGCTGAAGGGGCACATGCTGGCTGGGGAATTCTGGGAGTTGAAGTCCACACATCTTAAAGTTGCTAAGGTTGAGAAACCCTGCTCGAAACAATAGAACCTGAGGTCATCCAGTGAAGCTGATTGGAGGGAGACTTAGGACAGACCAAGTAAAGCACATCTTCACCTACTACATAATTCATCAGTGGAATTAATTACCACAAGATGGAATAATGGCCACTATCTTGGGTGGCTTTCAAAGGGGATTGAATATCGTGGAGGACACGTCTGTCAAGCGTCTTGAGGACTCCGTGTTACCTCCAGGTTGGAGTCAACATGTCTCTGAGCACTACCTGCATGAGGACAAAGATGGCAGAGGCAGATGGCTTCATCTCTTGCTTATAAGCATCCCACAGGCTTTGGGTTGGCCACTATGAAACAAAATGCTGGACTAAGATGATCCTTGGCTGACTCAGTAGGGTTATTCTTGGCTTTTTATGTCATCCTTTCAGTGAATTGTGTCCCACAGTGGTCTCCTGCTGATGGAATACCTTGTTGGGGGATCTTCCAGATTAATCAGGTACAGAGAGCTCTAGAGGAGGATGGGAGGAGAGGACAGAAAATTTCATTTGTACAGCCAGAAATTCCAGAGGACGTTCCTTGTGCTAGGAGAAGATGCTTGAACGCACATATGCCAAAAGGTAGATCCTAGCATTCTTTGTAATATTGGTTGCCATTCTTGGATTGGCAATATTTCCCATGACCTGACCTGACTGACTGTCTTCAGTGAGGAAGCCTAGTTTCGTAAGTAGGGTCAGAGAAGTCAGCTTGTTGAAAGCTTTTCTAGGGTAAAACTCAAACTTCTTACAAAGAAAAATATATTGGAGTGAGACAGAGCAGGATTATTAAACGGCTGGAAATTATGAGGGGCGGGACGTCCTGTTCCAGAGATTTCTTTGTAATGGGGAAGTGGTACTTACTGAAGGAAATAAATCCTTTGACCTTCTGACACCCTTTAAATTAAGTTAAAATTTTAAATTAACCCTTCTGTGGCTTAATTTGTCAAGAAGGGATTCTTAGGAAGTTTGAGATTAATAAGACTTCTTTCTGAAGGAACGTTAGTAAATTAATATGCATTGGAACAAAAGGCAGAAGTTGGTGGACCTCTCCAACCTAGTGCCATCCAGAGGCACTGGATTACCCTTCTCATCAATTCACACCCACCAAAACCATGGTGTCAGGTGTTATGAGAATGGCAGTCTAGCATATATGACAAGTTGAGAAAGGCAGACTAACATTTAAAAAATGGAAAAATATTAACACTATAATGTAACATCAAAAAAATTTTAAAAAAAGATAATGGGGCAGGGAGAGTAAACCAAAGAAAATTATATTATAAACAGAACATCTCCAGCAAAAATAGATCAAGTCTTCCTTGCCCTAATACAAAGTTTAACAAACAAACTTATCAACAATCCATTCCTGCAGATCCGATACAGATTTCTCCTTCCAGTGTTTCATAATAATTCTTTTGGCCAGCCCCCTTGGCCCAAACTTCACAGTTCTTTATTTGCAAAGTAAATAAACGGGGAATTTACAAGCCTCATAGAATTAAATAGGACTGTATTTGTTAGATAAGAATTTTCAATGCTTCATTAATTTTATATATGAAGTGGCCTTTTTCTTATACTGTAGCTAAAGATGTTCCTGATGTGTATATACCTTGACTCGATAGTGCCTTCCTTCCTCCCCAGCTGTGGCGCTGCTAATTCCAAACAGCAGCAGCATATGAATTGTATAGCTGGCAAACTCTCAGGAGGATGTGTTGTCATCCCGGATTTTTCCCTGCATTTGGAGCTGAGCTGTTATCTTATGGAGAGACACCAAACAAAAGCGCTTTACAGAGCAGGTGTTTATAGCAGGGCAAGGAACTTTGAGAGTTTGCCACTGGACTGAATGAAGCAACCTTTTTTTGTTGTTGTCACTAGGCTTTTAATTTTCCTTTTCATTTATTCTCTACTGTTCCCTAGACAATTTGCAGCTCTAGGCTTGGATATATTGAAATGGGCAGCCATGGCCAGCCAAGCTCTGGATGTTGGGGTTTTAGTTTTGACCCCCTGTCTTAGACAGGAACATCTCGCGGGTGGAATGTGTGTTTGTTTATGTGTGTGGGAGAGAAACTGGTAACTTTAAGTGAAAGCTCCAAATGCTGAAGCCAGAGTAAAGAGGAAGTCCAGCCTTCCGAGAGAGAGGGGCTGAGCACTCTAGTTCACACTCCCTGGAACTCCTGCTGTGGCATCCTCTTCTTGTTAGATTGGCTGGAGGAGATCCTGTCACTTCCACCCAGCCACAGCTCAAGCCTCAGTTGTCAAGTGATGAGTCAGCCTGTCGCTCTAGCTGTATTTCTCAACTCGATTGCACCAACTTCTCCCAGCACAACCCTGGGTGTGACGAGGGAGAATAGCGGGTTGACTTCTGCAGATATCTGGATCAGACGCCTTGTAACTCAGAATTCATACTCTTCAGCAACGAGGGGGACGGCTCATGTCCACATGGCAAGCGGCATTGATTATAACCGGGTCATGGCTCTGCCCAGCCTCCATTTATCCATCCGAAGGTTAGTGGGGCAATGTCTTCTGTCTGCCACAGCTGGCACTGAGTGTTGTGGCTGGGGCATGGATGCTGCGCATGAGACAGATTCCAGTCAGAAAGTCATGCTGGAAAAAACATTTTCGTTGCCTGAGTCAGTGGTGAGAAGTAGGCTAGTAGAACAGTTTGTTGGAGTAGGCTGCAAGGATGGGGGGCCATGGAAAAGTGGAGTTTGTGCCTCTTGAGCTGATGAGATACTAGCATTTACTAGTATTTGAGGAATTGCACATTGTAATGAAGGGCACTAGCAGTGTGTGGTCGAGGATACTCAGGGCTGAAGAATAGCATTGAATCCTGCAGAAGAGCACCACGGGTGCTCTATTTCACCGTGTTCCAGAAGAGCTTTTAACTCACTTTAGGGTGGGAATTCTGTTGACATCCCTGCATAGTCTGCTAATGCAAACTTCCTTATGCCATTGTTTTGTTGAGACTTATTTAGGAGGAAGCCCCCAACAGACACAGTGGGGCTTACTTCCTATTAAACATATTGTGCTGTTAGTCTCTTACAGTCCAGGAATGCAACTGCACCTACAGTATATAGGAACAGTTTCCTGACCAGCAGGGAGAGTAACAGGTTTTAAAAATGAGGAAGGAAGAGAGAGATCCTGTAAGGCATTATTTATGCTGGTTACTGAACAGTTCTAGTTTTGCATGAAGGAAATTGAATGTGCTGTGTTGTGAAGCGTAGTATCTACCTAAAACAAATAAACCAGTATGGTTGGTGCAAATTGGCTAGTTTTAGTTAGACATGCTCAATTTACAACTTCCATGGAAACTCTGTGCTTGAACTTTAGCTGGCTTTGTGAATTGGTGGAAAGATGCTGTGGGTAATGAACAGAGGACAGTAGGGTGGCAGTGAGACACACATTCTTTCAACATTTAATTCTGAAATTGTAGTTCATATTATTTCCAAAGTATTGCTCCAATGTGGGATCAGTAGTTTTTCTTTAAAAAAGAAAAGAGAAGAGAAGTGAGATTCTTGAGTTTTTGAAAACTAGATTGATGTTATAGTTTAACCTTAACCTTTATGTGCCAGCATTAGATGTGCAAAGAGTGAGGAACAACATTCATTTTTTAATCCACTGCAAATTTGAAGTAGGTTTAGCTTACAGAGGATTCTAGAAGATAAACCTGTATTAAACTGTTTGTGTTTGTCAGCTGCTTTTTTTTGTAAATAGACCTAACTCAAGTAATGTACAAAATTTCCTGTGTAACTATTTCACACATTGCACTAAGCCATAATGTGATTTCTGGGTTTTTTGCTTAGCATGTTGCCTTTTATAGTTTATCAAACATGCTTGTGTCTTAACACGATCTTTCAACCCTGACAATTATGGTTTAATCAATAAACCATATTTAAGTAATCCATGATTTAGCCCAGTATGCAAAACAGGTCTGTGAGTAAGAGTAGATGCTGGGCAGAGATGCTGAACTCAGTTTGAGTTGGTTATTCTTCCCACATTAATATCCTGGAGATTCTGTCTTTTTAATAGTATGTGGGCAACATTCTTTTGTTCCTTGACCTGTTTCCTCTTTCCTCCAACAGCTTCGAGGTGGAGAATGGCCCATCTCCAGGTCGCAGCCCCCTGGACTCACAGGCCAGCCCTGGATTGGTGCTTCACCCCAGCTTTCCGCAGAGCCAGAGGCGCGAGTCTTTCCTGTACCGTTCAGACAGTGACTATGACATGTCGCCAAAGACCATGTCACGCAACTCCTCCATTGCCAGTGATGCGTAAGTCCCTTCCCTTTCTTCAGAGGAATTACATGGACATCACAGAGCAAGCAGAGAAGGCCTCCGTTCTCTTAAATGCCCAGGCAGGTAGACCGGGCTGGAAAGTGCACTGGTCCTTTGAGTGACAGGTGGGCTGAAAGCTAGACATCTAGTCTCATTCCCTTTCTCCGTGACAAGCTCCTTGGACCAAGAGAAGACAAGGAATTGGCCTATTAGACTGCGGCACTGGGTCGGCCATAGGCTGGGAGGCTTATGGGCTCTCCTATGAATCTCCCAGCAGTGCCTGCTAGCACTTCCCTCCTTTAGCCGGCAGTCCTGAGTGAGTGCAGGAATGTTGGCCTGTAAGACATAGAGCCCGTATTTGAGCCCCACTGTGTCTGAACGAGTGAATGATGGGGCCCTAGTGAATGGCCAAACTTGGGAACTTTAAGATGTGTGGACTTCAACTCCCAGAATTCCCCAGCCAGCATGTCCACACATCTTAAAGTTGCTGAGGTTGAGAAACACTGGGCCAGGGTGTGCTCAAGGCTGCGTTGAAGATGATTCAGTGTCGGGACAGGCAGTTGTCAAGCAGTCGCAGAGGAACTGCACTTTCTCTTCTGAGCAAAGAGGAGGCTCTTTTTGCGTAAACGTCTGTTCTCAACATCGCAGCCTACTTTTCCTGTGATCCACAGCCAGGAAGCAAAGCCTGGACAATCTAGGCAGGCAGAATCACAAACATTTTCACCAAACTCTGCAGCATAAAGTAAATGGGCTGTTATCTGCAGCACAATTGAGAATGGGAGCAAAACTCACTTCTTGCATTAGTTTTCTTGGCCCCTCCTGTGGATCAGCCAGGCCCCTTAGATTGTGATGCTGGAGTCAGGAAGCAAAATGAAAAAAGTCGGTGGTGCAATTTTATTTATTTATTTATTTTGAGTTGGATGTCACCCAATTCCATTTGACTCTGGGTGGCTCAAAGCTCACACATTGTTTGTGTGTGTTTTATAACACGCAAAATAGCTGTGTTATACCTCCACTTGATTTACCAACCCTATTTTACGTAACCCACACCCCCAGTCTCCCCAAAAGCCAAAAAAGAAAGAGGTCCAGATATTTTATTAACCTCATATGACTTTACTTTGCTGCTATGTTCCCTGCAACATTTGAAGCCCATGAAAGTATTAAAAAAAATTGGGATCTTTCCATAATACGGTTGCCACCCTTTCATTTTCTCAACCTCAGCAAGTTTTAAGATGTGTGGACTTCAACTCCCAGAATTTTCCTAGCCACCATGCTGGCTGGGAGAATTCTGGGGGTTGAAGTCCACACACCTTAATATTGCTGAGGCTGAGAAACACTGATCTAGATGCAGTGGGTAGGAAGGCTACCTATGTCCAGAATTCAAATTCTGTCTTGGGTAGGGTGGAGCCATTCCGTACCTTCTGAGAATTTGCTTTTGGGACAGCAGGGGATAGGGCCAACATTGGAAAAATAGGGGTGACTCCATTTCCTCCTTACTTTTTAAAGATGTAGCCTGTCCCTTCCTAGGAAAGTAGCATAGATCACTATTTTAAAACCTAAAGTGTTCTTTTTCTTTTCTTGCCCATGACCCTCAAGTGGAATTGAGGGGGAAAATTGCTTATGTTCCTTGTTCTTTCACCTTCCTACCCAAAGCCTTGTAGTATCCAAAGATTCTTTCAAGGTCTATTCTGGCAGTGCCATTCATGCCCACATGGATTAAGAGGAAGCTTCTATGTCATGTTCTGAATATGGGAACCTGGAAGATAACATGACTCCCACAACATCAGTTAGGTCTGCACACAGCCTTGGTTCCACTTAGAAGAGAGTCATTCACTACCACAACTTGCCTCTTATTTCTCAGAGTGACTCTTGGATTAACATCTGTTAGATGTTAAATGAAAGAGTGGGGAGTTAAAGGAGAAGGACTGGAACTTTTCTGTCCCTGCAAAGTGTAATGGGTCTTTAGCTGGGGGGGGGGGGGGAACCAGAATCAGTAAATAAATAGAAAGGAAAGGGGACAAAATAAGGAGGAGAAATAAAACATCTAACCCACATATATGCAAGGGGCTGGACATGATGCAAAACTAGCTTTGCCTTCTGGGGTGGACGTTTAGGAAAGGAAGACCTGAGGTTGCCTTGGGTGGCAGAGAACCTGATCAGTTACAGGGATAGGCAAATACTAATACAGGGATAGGCAAACTGCAGCTCACGAATCTCTTTTTTGCAAGCCTCAGAGCCTCCTTGACCCAACCTTGCATGTAGTCTGGTCCCAACCTCTTTGCTGCTCTCAGCGCCAGCCCCCCACCCCCATTTTAGTGTAGGCTTTGGCCCCCAGGAATGTTTCCACCAGCAAAGTCCTGTCTCCTACCAAAGGCTCTGGAGAGAAAGAATAATAAAGGATTGGGTGCGGGGGGGGGGTCTGGTTAGCTCTGAAGCAGGTATTTACAGTATAAGGTGCTTCCCTGTAGAACAGGCTATTGTCAAGGTCCTTGATGTGATTCCTCTAGACCAGTGCTTTCCGAACTGCCGCTGTTGGCAACACACCAACGGCGGCGGCGGCGCGGGGGAGGCGCAGCAGTGGCAGCGTGCACGGCGGTGGCAGCCTCCGCTAAAATGCGGAAGTGCTGATGGCACACCGCTGCCTTCGTTGCCGCCGCCATACACACCGCTTCCGCCGCTTCCGGGTTGTGTTGCGACACACTAAACTGTGTGTCGCGGCACACTAAAGTGTCGTGACACACAGTTTGGAAAGCTATGCTCTAGACCATAGCTTTCCAAACTGTGTGTCGCGACACAGTACTGTGTCACCTGCGGGGCCCAGGTGTGCTGCGCAAAAACCCAGAAGCGCTGATGGTGCACCGCTGCCGCGGGCCGTCAGCGCTTCTGGGTTTTTGTGCAGCACACCAGGACACCACTGCTGCCGCCGCCGCACATGAAAACCCAAAAGCGCCGCGGTGGCAGCGCGCGAAAACCCGGAAGTGCCGCCACTGTGGTGGTGCGCGAAAACCCTAAAGCGCCATGGCGGTGGCACGCAAAAACCCAAAAGCGCCGCAGTGGCGGTGCTTCCGGGTTTTCACCCGCTGCCGCCGCGGCGCTTCCATGTTTTCGCGTGCCGCCGTTGGTGTGTCGCCAACTGAAAAGTTTGGAAAGCCCTGCTCTAGACTCTGCTATCAAACAGTCTTGTCCACAGGATTGTGCAAAATATAGACAGTTTAAAGGAACACAGCAAACAAGTTTTAAATGAAGGGGGGAAATGTTAAGTTAGTAGTGGTATTCAGCATGTTGGCTGGGATAGCCATTTTGGTTGGCTTTCCTTAAATATAAATGGTTTTGAGGCTGAAAAGTGGACTTTTTGGTTTAACAAAAATGACCTATTGTCTCTGAGCATTATCCAAGTCTCCTGCCAGGAAAGATGTGCAGTTCAGGGTATGGAAGGGTGTGGATTTAGCTATTACTTCTTTATTTCTTCCCATTTCTACCCTAATTTTTCCTATAGGAGTTGATGGCATTGTGCATAGTACTTTCCCCTCCCTCCCTCCTCCTCCCATTTTGTCCTCAAAGCAATCCTGTGGTAGAATAATCCCCTGGTTGAGTGAAGATTGGGGCCTGGGCTTCCTCTGCCCTCGTTCAAGACTTTTAACTTGTGGTTGGGAAGTAGAATCTTGTGTTCAGGTTCTGTTCTGCTCCCTCCCTCCCAAGTAATACAGATCTGTCATTTTTCTCCTTTGCAGGCATGCTGAAGACTTAATAGTGACACCATTTGCCCAGGTATGGCCCAAACCCCTGAGAAAAATCTGCTGGTCGTATGTGGGAAGATCCTACCTTTAACAAAACTACTGAAAATCCCACAAGATTTTCTAGAGTTTTTCTTCCGATGTGATGTTTATCAACCAAGTAGAGAGGGGTGGATGGCCAAGAATATGTTTTTTTTTCCTTATACCAGTCCTCCCTCCTTTTCTCCAAACCAACCTTCCTTTCTAGAAGGAATCAGAGTTCATTCAAACTTTGGATGAGCCTTAATTTATAGTTTGCAAACTCTTGTACACTACAGGTGGGTTTTGATTGGTCTTGATTATTTTCCTTAATTTCAGAATTGTTCATAAAACTTACTAGATTTCAGTAGACCTTCCATTTCTTATTGGGTTGTGACTGAATAAGCCATTTTTATTAGAGGCCAATCAGATTCCTTAAAACAGCTTTCTCAGCCACAGTATGTCTGTGGATGAAAAAAGTTGCAGACCACCAGGGTGATACCATCCTTTGTATTTCTGTCAACCACCTATCAGCATGGCCAAGTTTTCTTTTCTCCTTCTCGCTATTGATGCAAAATGTACTGAGCCTCTGATCATTTTAAGAAATCTAAAGCTTTTCTTTGTTGGAAGAATGAAAAGGAAGTTAATTCCTTTTGTGTCACATTAGCAACAACATACACTTTCCCACTTGGGTCTGGAAAGAACTCTCTTGACTCAAGTCTCCCACCTCCCCTTTACAGCCCTAATCCTTTAGGTGGAGGAAGACTCCTTCACTTTGATATTTTTTTAAATTATCCAGTTGCTTACAAGTTGTAGCTCTAACACTCTCGGTCCGTGTACTTTCTACAGGTCCTGGCAAGCTTGAGGAGCGTACGTAATAATTTCTCCATCCTGGCAAATGTTCCTACACCAACATCCAATAAGTAAGTGTCCACCAAAGCTGGAGTTTTAAAATATTGGTGACTTCTTCTTAGCCTTTTGTGAGGTCAAGTTGTAGATATCAGGTCTTTAAGTCTATCGGATAAACAACTTTTGGAGGACC
The DNA here is from genome assembly GCA_023362775.1 of Charina bottae. Taxonomy (NCBI): domain Eukaryota; kingdom Metazoa; phylum Chordata; class Lepidosauria; order Squamata; family Charinaidae; genus Charina; species Charina bottae. The sequence continues at coordinate 9,902,481 of JALMGJ010000021.1, read as the reverse complement.
TAGAGCAGGGGTCCCCAACCTGTGGGCCGCGGCCTGTTAGGAACTGGGCCGTGGGGCTCCTGCCTGCAAACCCCGCTCCCTTCCGTGCGATTGGCTCCTGCCCGCAAACCCTGCCCCCGGTCCGTGGAATTCCCGGAAACCCCGCCCCCCTGGTCCGTGGAAAAATCATCTTTTGAAACCGGTCCCTGGCGCCAAAAAGGTTGGGGACCCCTAGGGCACTGGTGTGCAAAATTTCAGATTCTTATAGATTTCCCAGAATCCGCTACATTCAATTTGAGCTGTGTGTCCATTCCCATTCCCACCTCTATCTTTCCTTTTAAGTTAGGTAGGAAAGTATCTGCAGAAGATACACAGTTTTCTTAGTCCACGTAGCTAACAGAGGGCTATTGGAATAGGAGATCCTATATGTCATTCACTGTAGTGGCTAGATAAAACCCCCAGGTGCAAGGATTGTGCTCCTCTGAATACCAGTTCCTGGAGGATAAAAAGCCAGTGAGGGTTGGCTGTTGCTTGTCAGCTTTCTTTAAGCACCTCCAATCCAGGGCTAGAAAAAGATTGTTGGACTAACTAGTGTAGATCCTTGGTCAATGCTAGCAAGGGTTTTTTTTAAAAAAATATTCATACTGTGGCCTTATTGGAATGGGACAGAAGTTGTTTCCCACCATGTCCAGTTTAGTGATAAAGTGACTTCCTGACATTCCTGGAAGTTCTTACTTTAATGCTTTAACAGCCAAGTATTCAACAGTTTATTTCACATGTATTCTTTTAAGCACAGGAAACATGTGGACTCAGAAGGCTTCAGACTCTAGTTCCCATTATCCCCAGACAGAACAGACAGTATTCAAGGATGGTTGGATTTGCAGTCCAGCAACATTTGGTAGTGGACCAGAGGTTCTCCACCTCTTAGTTATTCACAAAAAAAAATAATAATAGCTTAGTAGACCTTTTTTGTGCTCCATTGAAGTCAATATAATTGTAACCTTTGCTAGCTAGACCACAGATGCCAACTTATTTATGAAATAGGGGAAAATCCTGTAATGTTACGTATGATGACATTTGTTCCTTTCTTTTCAATTCACTCCCGTTTGTCAAACTGCTGTCACTGACTAATCAATGCCAGAGGCAGAATTCAAAACTTTAAAATTCACTACAAGAATGGAAAGCAACTTCATTTGAACATTTGCAATACTATAATATTGGAAAGGGCTGGTCCAAGGAGAAACCTCCAGGTCTCCAGACATTGTTAGCCTGTAACTCCCATCAGCCTCAGCCAGTATGGCCGTCACTGGGGATTATAGGAGTTGGGATTCAACAATATCTGACAGGCTCCAAGTTCTCCATTTCTTCTTTAGCCCTTCATAGACCTAAAAGGTAAAGGTACCCCCCGCACATTTGTGCAGTCGTGTCCGACTCTAGGGGCCGGTGCTCATCTCCGTTTGTTAGCCAAAGAGCCAGCGTTGTCCAAAGACGCTTCCATGGTCATGTGGCCACATGACACGCGTGGAATGCTGTTACCTCCCCACCGAAGTGGTACCTATTCATCTACTTGCATTTGCATGCTTTCGAATTGCTAGGTTGGCAAGAGCTGGAGCTAGTGCGGGAGCTCACTCCGCACGCAGGGCTAGGGATTCGAACCTCCGGATCGACAAGCCTGGCCGCTTACCCGCTGAGCCACCACGCCCCTTCATAGACCTAAAGAAGAGCTAAATTCTGTGTCAAATGTACGGCTTGAAACTTCCTGTATTTAAGACTGGAATGCAATTACTGCTCTTTAGTAGTTGATTTTTAGTTGATTTCTCAGAGGTTCATAGAGAAGAGGTTGCCCCAATTCCATGACCCTCATTTCTATCTTACTGTATAGTGATCATTTCAAGGAAGACAAACTTGGAGCTGTGGCATATAATCAAGAAGGCAGTTGTTACCTGCAAGCATGCAAATGTGGTATCTTGTTGAGCGGGGGGTGAGCAAAAGGAGATGCTATACGCCCATTCTATTTTGTGTGGCAAGGGAGATGCTGATGTCTGATCTTGGACTTTTTCCTGTTTTCTGTTCCCTTAGGAGATCTCCCATGGGCAACCAGCCAGCTGTTTGCAAAGCCACCCTCTCAGGTAATGACACTTTGTCCTGTACCACCAAGAGGGTTCTGATTCAGGAGAAGCAAACAAGGGAGCACACACAATCAATCTTGCAGACCTGGCATTAGATCTCAGGGTCAAAGATCTTAAAAGTCCAAAGTGTACCTATTGAATATACTGTCCCTGAAAATTCCACCCTCTGTGAAAGATGATTGCTTTGGATGGTCTGCATCATCTTCCTCTGGGGAGGAGCAAAAGGGGTTGAATGCATTAGGTGCCAAAGTGGACCTTACCTTGAGGCAAGTTGAGGCAGACCACTCCGGCATCAGGTTTGGGGCAAATAAGAACCTGAGGGCTCTAAGAAAGGGTTCTGCAAAAGTGGTGGTAAAGGACACAGGAGCTTCACAGGAACACTGATCCTGTGTTCAGTTCAGGGATGCTTGTGTAGGAGATTTTACAGACAGGCTGTGTCCGTATTGATTGGGGAACTCTTCAGAATGTCCCTCTCAAGCATTAAAATCTCTTGGTTAGGCCAAGCACACTCTCTTAAGTACAGCATGCTTATAGAAAAAGAGTACCATAACTATGCATCAGTATGCAGCCCTCTGATTTTTATACCTGAGACGGCATGCATTTTTAAAAGTGTCATTCACTCTTTTCCTCTGGAGATGTGTCCAAATGGGAAAAATCAACCCAACTTACCATTCTTTGAGGAAGATTGAAACACTCTGATAGCTCTTCCAGTTCTCACCTCAAGAGGAACCTGTCCTTAGGACTTCTGTGTTGTTTAAATGAAAGGGAAGCTTCCCAGTAAAGTAGTATTAACCAGCTGCGACATCTGAGAAGTGACCCACATCCAAGAATTGACCAAAGCCATATAAGGCAACTCTTACAACTGTAGAATCCTATAAGCAGTGGCACCTTTGGAGATCTCCTGAGGGAAAGACTCACTTCCAAAGTTGGGTGTGTGTGTGTGGAGAACCCTTTGCCCTCTAGATGTGGTCAGACTACAACTCCCATCATTGCTGATCATAGTCCATGCTGATTGGAGGATAAGAGGTGGAATTAAACATCAGTAGAGCCACAGCTTGCTCAGCCCCAGTGTGGCGAATGATAATGTGAATAGTGAAATGAAAAGGGTCAACTTCAGAAAACCTGCAGCACCTCCTGCCTCGCTGTTAATGCCAGGAGAGGCCATTGGCTGCAAATTGTTGCTCTCCAGGATGCAGAAAATGCAGGTTTAAAGGTGCACAACCGCTTGGTCCTTCACAAGGTATACAGATGTAAATGCAGCAAATATATCTCCCATGTTAAGAAACCTTCAGTTAAAATCCCCAGCTGCTGGAATTGTGGAAAGATACATGTGTCTGCTTATATCTATGTGCAAGCATATGAATTGTTAATAGATGCAAATAAGTTGTGACCTGCGCTCTGACCATGTTTGATTCCTGTATGGTATTTGAAAGGTATTCTGTACTTCGAGCGGGTACAGAAGTTGATAGGTTGATAATGCTGTGCTGTAAATGCTAGAATATGCCTGTTTATTGACTGTGGCAACTAATGTGTTTCCAAGATTCATTTTGTTTTTAATTTGTATGTAAATGGAAGCTTTCATCAGGATCATTGAATAGACCATAGAGAATACTTCTGGTTGACAATTAAAACTGCAGGGAGCTTCTGTGAGGATTTTCAGTGGTCTAGAGCAGAGCTTTCCAAGCTTTTCATGTTGGTGACACACTTTTTAGACATGCACCATTTCGCGACACACTCTTACAGCAGGGCATTATTTCGCGACACACTCTTATAGCAGGGCACAAGGCAGGACCTGCGCGGAATCCTGGCAGGGCTCGGAGGCAGCAGCAGCCGCGACATACCCAGACACTGCAGCCAACACACTAACGTGTCCCGACACACAGTTTGGAAAGCTCCGGTCTAGAGATATGATGGGCCAGAGGCAGGAAGGGGTTTGAGTTCCCTCTGGGAATCATCATCATCATCATCATCATCATCATCATCATCATCCCTCATATAGAGAATATACTGTCCCAGAACAATCCACCCTACTAGGTGACCCATGTGAGCTGGAAGTGATAGTTATAGAGGCAAATAAGGGAAGGTTGTCTTAAACTATCCCACATCTTTCAATTATTGTTCTGCCCTCTGTACAACAGTATTCAATTCTGCTTCCCATATTTGCTGGGATCCTCTTCTCCTTGCTTCCTATAAAACAGGTCATACATGCGGATTTCAGCATGTTTCTCCCACACCTGCTACTGTAAACAGGTGGTAGAATGTAACAGGCCTATCCCCAGGATGAAGCATTGCCTGATTGTGCCTCAGTGCTGGTACCTCTATTTGTGGTCCAACCCTGGATCCTTGAGAAACTAGCTCAGTTATGTTCTTCGGCACTTTTCTATTTTGCGCTCCTTAAACTTCAGAGCTCTCTTGGACATGATAATAGAGTGAAAATGGGAAGCACAGTTTTGTTAGACTTTCTATTATTTGTGCAGTATTACTCCATCACAACCATCAGGAAACTTTTTACAGCTCCACCACCAGAAGTTTGCACTGTGGGTACTGGTTGCTGGTCTCCAAAGTGGATAAAACGCAAACAGTCTTAGCAGACATGATTCCAAAGTGTAAACAATGGCAAGTGCATGACTTCCTAGGTCCCTCATTTGTTCTCCTGTCTACAGAGGGTGTAAATTCCTTGTCTCCTAAATGGGAACTATCTTGCTGTACTAGATAAGGCTGTTGAGGGAGCTGTGATAAGGAAATGTTGCTTTAAAAAGTTGGGATAGTACAACTAATAAATAGTTTTCAACAGATTGATGGAGATAATCATCCCTGCAGCCAAATCTTAATCAGTTTTGTACATTTTAGTAAGGAGCAGCTGAACACATGGAAGAGGGGAGAAAACAAAGAAGGCACTATGTTTCTACCATTAGGTAGAGAGAAATGGCTGCCTTAATTCAGCAGATTTGTGTGCCATGACTCTGTGTTTATGGCTGGGGCTGGGAAGAGGTGCTTGTGAAATCTCCTGCCTGAAGTGCCAAAATAACTTGCATCTTGATTTAACAGGGCATAGTGTGCCATTTGCTGCTCTGTCTCAGGAAGCAACTTGTCTTGGGCCAGTCCTGAAGTCTTGGGTGCAGAACTTCAGTCCCAGTTCCAGATGTATTGTTCTTAAACCAGCCATGCACCACCTGTGACTGATTGCAGTATTTGTGCCCTGACAGGTATTTCAATTGTCACTCACCTTTCCCTGTGTGTTTTTGCAACCTAAAGAAGGCTGCAAAAATAGAAAACATACTAGGCCCCTGGTGAGTTACCTTAGATAATTGGTTGGCCACAGACTTTGCTGGATGGTTTTGAGACCATTGTCTTCCTTCCTTCTGTTCTAAAAATGCTCTTCTGGGCATCATTGTCTACTTAGCTGTGCATCATCTCAATGAATCTGATCTGATTTTAGCTAGGAGGTTGATCAGGTAGTACAAGGGGACATTCCTGGTTAATCAGTTCTTTTTGGAATGCTTGAAAGATCACTTGAACCTAATGCTTTGGTTTCTTCCCCCACTTTATCTGCAGAAGAGACTTACCAGCAACTAGCCAGAGAGACCTTGGAAGAGCTAGACTGGTGTCTTGACCAATTAGAGACCATTCAGACTTATCGCTCTGTCAGTGATATGGCATCTAACAAGGTAAGGAAGAGTGTTCAGCAGATGCACTGTGGCATCCAGGACAGTGTCAATGTTTTGTCTGTTATTAGCTCCACCCAAACACCTGCCAACTTTGAATGTATACAGTCTGTATTTGTCTTCTCTTTGATAATTTTAGTCTGTATATTACAGCATATATTATATAGTATGCACCGTGTATTGTTTGTGTTAAAAGCCAAAATATTGCAATGTGGAATGCCCACTGACCCATATCTTTCTCTGAAATATCTCAGCCCTTATCCCCACCCTTTGAGTTTCTGTCATGCTCTATTCTCCAGTAATCAGTCAGCATCCGTGGCAACCAAGTTTATGTAGTCACATCTTGGAGGTTCCTTTTTTTTCAGGTTTCCCCTCCAAACATTTGTTTACACTTTTGCAAGTATCAAGATTTGCCTAAACCTGTTGATTTTGTGTCTGGGTGGTGGTTTCAGCTGTGTTACCTGAGCATCAGAAAGACAGGGAAATACGTTTCTGTACAAAGATATTTGTCTGTAAGTGTAATAGTGCTTTTGTCCCCTTACTGTTGTTTCTGAAAAAACTCATAGGATCAGATTGCCGGGAGTTACAGAAGTATAGTGATTTGTTCTTTATCATTTGGGAATTGAGTTTGTGGATAAAAATTCATGCTCTTGAGTGAAATTGACAGGCACTATTGGTTCATCTGCTGGAAATTACAACTCCTTTTCAAGAAAATCTCTCTAGATGTCTCTCTGAGGACTTGTAAGATGGTTTAAATTGGACGAACAGTGGCCACAGAATTGTACATTTTTAATGACATATTGCACATATTAATTCATTTTTATTTTAATGAATGTGAATTAAATAAATAAAACTTATCTTTTGTCCTGCCAGCATTCCCTTTTTGGTCATTAGTACATCATTCAAAGTCCAAGGGCGGCACCCTTGGCCTGGAGAAGATTCATAGTCCTGAAACAGAACGGAGGTTTCTAGCCCTGTTGTGGGATATGTTTTCCTTCTAGGAAAAAAACAGAACTAGAAGGCTATGTTTATTTTGGATTTAGTTTAATCTTGAAGTTACCCTGGAAGGTGCTTTCCACCTTTAAGCCTTTAAACTTGTAACTAGCCTAGTTTAAACAGATCTAAGTGAGCTCTTACTGTATTGCCACTCCATCTGGGTAAGAGTGATGCCTGCCAGTGAATCTCAGAGAGACCTAACTAACGGGGCAGGGTGTTAGCTTTGCTCTACAAATGACAAATTAGTCAAACTTGCCACTGAATATCCCAGTCTGCTGCCAGCCCTTCAAGGGGGACCAGGCCAGGAAACAGTCACCGCAAAAAATACTAGAACACTATTGATATAGGCTATAATAAAGGAGTCTTAAAAGTGTGGCGGAGTTTGTCTTTCCCTCCCTCTTATACCAAACAGAATCAAGGCAGGCCAGTCTTGAGTTTCTTCCTCACCTGCTCCTGTCTTTCTGGGCTAAGCTGATGTTTTTGTGACAGCTGCCACATATTTTCTACAAGGCTCTCTCTGGATCCTCTACATCTGCCATTTTAAATGGTTTCTCTGCTGGGGCATTATTACTTAGAATATCTGTCACCCCCTTTTCCAATTTTGACCTTTCCTGATATATTGAGATTGAAACTCCAGAATTCTTGTTCATGTTTTTTTTTGGAATCTGGGGACTTGCAATTCCCAATATATCTGAAGGATCTCATGTTGGGAAAGTTTCCACTTTCCAAATAAGTCTCATGATTCTTTGGAAAGTTCCTCTACAAGCTTCCATGCAGCTTTAAAAAAAAAACCTTCCCAAAAACATTGTTCCTACTTCCCACACTGCCCCCCTCATTGATGCCCAAGATCTGCCCCATGATGAGTGCCGCATCTTAACTTCCGGCAAAGCCACCACTCCTTTTTTTTTTTAAGTTTAAATCAACAGTCCTAGTATCATCCTCTTCTGAGTAATGGTTTGTTTTCCTGTGTTAGCTATGCCTCCTCTTATTTTGTTCCTGCTGTCTTTCCTGGCTTTGAGAACATAAGCCTTGAAGAAAATACCTCCCAGCAGCCAAGGATAGTCATTAAAGAAAAATAAATCAATAAATCCATCCATCCATTCTGGGGACATTTAGGATCTGACCGATGTTATTAGTAACCAGAGATATCGAAAAGGCATAGTTCAAAACAAGAAGTGTGCCTTGTGATTATCACCCAGATTTTTAGTGCATGGCTCCCCAGCCAGAAAGCTATTTCCTGGTATCCTTTTTGTAAATTTGCAGCGGCCTTTAGGATGATTATCTTGGACTGTATGGTATGCTTATTCAGGGCAGCAAAATGCTCTGGGCTGGTTGTAATTAAGGAGTTAGACAAAAATAAGTTTCGTTTCCTGCCTCCCTACACAGATTCATGCCTGTGTTTGAGAGAACCAGCATTTTATTCCTGCTGACATATTTATGTTGAAATAAAATAAGCATGCCATATAAGTAAAGATTGCTTCAAGTTAAGCTAGTGAGAAAGAGAGAGATGGTCTAGGTCAGCCAAAGCAATGGAGGAAAGCAGGTTGGGGATGCAAGAGGAATCTGAGTAATATTTTAGGGCAGGGAATCTTGATTTTGTTCTCTTGTGATGTTCCTGGTGCGAGGGGCACCCTTTGCCCACTTTTGCTCAATGGGAGTATGCAATCAAGTCATGGATTTGTTGTGCTAAGTCCCAATAAGACAGGCCTTGGGAAGATGGAAGGAGGTGTTCTGTAATCAGAAACTGCAGAATGAGAGAGCAGCATATCCATTTGAAGGACATCATGTCCTACCTCTGTGCTCTGTGGTGTTCAGGTTGCCATGTCCCACTCATGGAACCCTGTTGGCAGGATGTGGTGAGACAATAGATGGCAGATGGTTCCTTTGCTGTCAGTGTTCTTTAAATGTAAAAGCTCCTTCCTGTTAGTATTGCCATGTGGTTCTTTGATGGGCTGGAGGGTTCCTTGTGGCACATGTGTGAATGGGGCAGCAAACAGAGTATTTGCATGCAGGGGTGCTGAAGCCCATCTACTGCACACCAGATGTAAAATTCCGTCTAGATCAGACATTGGCCCCTCTGGGTGCGAAATTCTTTCGACTCTTGTTTTGTTCAACTGTTTCCAAAGAAAGGGCAGTGTATAATACTCTTTGGACGCTGTGGCAGTTTCTTCTTGGTCACAAAAAAAATAGCACTGAATACTTCTGAGAAACAAAATCCCAAACCGGTAGCTGGTCAGACCAGCTCGACTGTGCATTCTATTCCATGGCATAGTATTTTTAACATATAGGAAGACTATATCTCAGTGCTGACAGCACAGTGGTTGTGTAAATATAGCACGTGTGTACTTCTTGGGCTACAACCCTCATCCCTGTGACTTCCTCACATTTATAATCTGGACAGAGACTCTTAGCTCCTTCCTACCATCTCCTCTTCATCGCTCCAGCTTGAGATCCTCAGAGCCAGGTCTTTTCAACCTGGAAATTATACTGCTAGTGGCTGGTCTGGTGGCTCCTGGTCAGAATCAGTAAGCAGAGGCATACATGCCTGGCAATAAGCCCTTGCCCTTTGCTCAGATCCAGGCCATCCCCAGTTGGGTTGCAGAGTTAGGGAGGGAGAGACCTGGCCTCTTCCTTCCGTTCTCGGTCCTGGGCATAAGGAATGCCTGGTTGGGAGGCAGCTCCCCAGAACACTAGGTCTGTCCCTTATGGCTCATGTCCATCCATTTCCTCCTTGGGCAAGAAGAGCTGGGTCCCTGGTCACCATCTGTGGGGTGTTGCGTAGCAGCACTTCGTGTTCTGTGGGCTGTTGCAGGGAGGAGGCTGGCGTCCTGCGCCGATTCTGGCCTCCGGAGGCCCTGAGCTTTAGAATTCGGTTAATTTAGATCCTTGCAGGGCGGCCCTCCCCTCCCTCCCCTCCCTTCCCCCTGCCGTGCAGTTCATTTCTTCTATTTCTTCGCCTCCTCATTGTTTGGCCAGCTCTTGCTTCTGTGCGCCTTTAACCACCTCCTCCCTCCTGCCCCTCCTCTTCCCTCCCTCACTTCCACTCCCTTTCTTCTCTCTCCATCCCTCTCTCACTCATCGCCACCTGACATCATATCTCATCCACCCATTGCTGCAGTGAGAGAAACGTGCATTCACACACACACACACACACACACACACACACACACGCAGACACACACGCATGCATGCCAAGCCAGGGAATGAAGCTGCAGCTGAGGCCGTACTAGGAGTTACCGTCTCCGTGGTGACCGCTGCCCTCAAACGCACACCAAAGAGATGATGGGGACGTGCCTTTTAGCTATGCAGCGTCTGCCTTGCTAGCTGGATGCATGCCATGTGGTACCCAGAAATGGCTGGGAATCTCCCTCCTGCTCCACCTGGGTGAAACCGTTCTTCCATGAAGTGACTGCCTGCTGCCGTCTTTGCCTCTTCCTTCCGTCTTCCTGAGCTGCTGCTGCTGCCGGACTTTTCCTTCTGAAGATGTGACCGGAGGAGGAGGAGGAGAGGGAGGCACGTTGTCCAGACAGTTGAGGAGGATTGTGTTTGCTCATAGCCAGAGCAGCTTTGCACTGTGGGTATTCGCCTCCCCGTCTGCAACCTACCCAGACGTGGGGCTTTCAGGTTTGGGCCTATCGGGCACATCTTCTTGAGCCACGGCCCCCTGGTGGGGAGGGCCAGAGGAGGAGCAACAGGGATGTGAGGGTTCTCCTGCAAGGCAGGTTGGCCAGCAAGCGCCATGCCAGGCCCAAACCTGCATGTGGAAAGAACAGCTTTGAGAAATTAACCCCTGCCTTTCCTGCCAACACCAAGGAAAGGGGACACCACTAATCAGCCACTCATCCGGAGAGAGGGAATACCACCTCGGTGGGCAACCCAGAGAGCCCTTGCTGCTCACTGGCCAAGAACAGAAGATGCCCTTAGTGGATTTTTTCTGTGAGACCTGTGCAAAACCATGGCTGGTCGGCTGGTGGGACCAGGTAATCTGTGGATGTGTCTGGGTTTTGTCTGCTTTGTTTCTGTGGGTAGAGACAGTTGGGGAGGGAGCATGCATGAGCTTTTGGATGGCCGGCATCTGATCTGATTCCACTGGCCTGGGGGGATGGATTAAGGGGAATCAAGAGGAAGCTTGGAGCTTTACATCGGCTGCATACCTAATGTTACTGAGAGGACATGGGGCATGCCTGGTGCCGCAAGCATCTCCCTATAGCATGCACCCTGGCAAGATCAGACGCGGGCACAATCAGCTCAGGGTCCTGCTTGCAACAGAGTGTGGGGTGTTGTGCCTGTCAGGAGAGACTAGAGGAGACCTGTGCCCTTCCTGGCTGCCTACAATGTCACATTGGAATTGCTGCCATGTGTCCTGCCCGGTGGCTAAACAGACAGGCAGCCCTCTGTCTCCGATACTCTCCCAATTTGCAAGCAGCAGAGCAGGACCCTCATATAGTGTGCCTTCTGTCAAATACGTTCACTGTGTTTGGGTACTGCCTGGACTAGCACAGCCTACCTCTGAAACATGGGTCCTAGAGCTGTTTTTCCCTGAGCTTGTGGGATCAGCCAAATAGAGTATGTTTGGGGTATGTTGTTGTCTGCATGGACATAGCTGGCTCGAGGCCGCGTGTCAACGACTTTGGTGGCAGTTTTGCTTATTATGGTGTATGCAGCATTTGCAGACGTTACCTACCCTGAAATAGTGGAGATGTTCATGGTTGAGTGTCAGATGGGATTGTAGAGGTCACAAAGAATGTGGGAGTTTGCCCTCTATTTCCTGAGCTTGGTTAATTTGTTCCATGTATGAATTTAAAAAACAGCCTCTGTTATATTTGTACCTTGGATATATACAGTATGTTCTTGGTAACAGAGCAGGATCTGATACTTTGGAATGGACACTACAGTTTGTATTGGTTTGGAGAGCATATGCTTACCTGAATAAACTAGAGAGCTTTGGGAATGAAATGCTGCCGTGATCTTGTAGAGGTCAGTCTCAGTGTGTGGTGTTTTTGTCTAGGATAATGGGTGCACGGCTGTCAGTGCCTGCACGTGTGCTTCAGCAGGGTTGGGTGATGTTAAAGGTTATCAGTGGAACTGTGCAGATTCATGTGGTGTGTTGTCTGTGTAAAGAGCTCAGCTAGAACAGTGCAGGAGAGGGCAGTGTGCCAGAAATTTGTGGGTGTGTAGTATTGGGCGTGGTGGGGTAGAAATGTTTGCTGAGCTCCGTTTCTTCAAGCTGTGTGTAGGTGTCTGTTCACAGACATTGTTTTTCTATGTTAGTAGCAGAAAAACATACTTTGCAGTAAATCCCTGATCTCACCATTGGAGACCGGAAGCTGAGATTTGCCTAGTCCACAGAGTTGGCTAAACTGGGTTTTGAATGCAGTCCTTTACTCTAGGCTTTGACCTGGCCTTATATATTCCTATTCCCCCCTATTCTGTCAATCTGTCTGGAAATGGCAGCTGAAGAAAGAAACAGCATTAGAGAGCTTGGGTGAAACTGTCCCTCATGTTACCAGTCCTGAGCAATTGGGCACCGGGTCATTTTATTCCTCAAGCACCTTTTCAATGCCTGCCATCCTCAAGACTCTCTCCCCGGGGGTCCCAATCCTTAGGGGTTCCAGGCTCTCTCCCCCTCCCAAAAAACCCCATAACAACCCTGATTTCCTCAGATTGAGTGCCAGTTCTGACACCAAAATACTGTGAATAAATAGATTGTCCTTTCATTCTGTGATTTGTAGCCTGGCCGAAAGGCTTAATTATCCCTTAATTTCTCAGGTGTTAAAAAATTATTTTTAATTACCCTATATTATATAGTAGTTCAGACATTGAACAAAAGCTGACCACAATGGCATTTTCCTGGAGCACTTGATCAGGCTATCAGGCAGACCTGTTCTAGAGGTGGTAGCAGCCGTGCTAAAGTAGAGCTGAAAATCCCAGAAGTTCTCTGGCAGCCTGGTATTCCTATGCTTCTGCTTTCCCCATTCAAGTTCCAGTGCGGAGATAAAAGATTTCAAAAGGGCTTCCCTTTTAACTGCAAAACACTAACACAAAAAGACACACGCGTGATTCAGAACAGGATCTGTGCATCCAGTGACTCATGGGTAGGTGCAGCCTGTGATAACAACATACACTTTAGTCATTACCCCGTTTTCCTTCCTCTTTACCCAGCATCGCTCAGCATCTTTGCAAGGCTTTGTCCCTTGCCTGATGAACTTATAATCGGCTTTTGTCTTCTGAGGCCCTTTGCATGTGTTGGAATTGCAACATCCAGAATTGCCAGCCAGCAATTCTTATTGAAATTATTAAAATTTGCAGGGCATTGTTCCTCTGAATATCTATCTAGATATTGATCATTACAGATCATTAGGAAATTCCTCTACATTATTCTTTCCCAACCTAGCATTCTTGTGTTCAAGCTGCACAGCATTTTCAGTGGGACTTGGACAGAAAAATCTTCCCTTGGATTCTACCTGCAAGCCCATTTGTGGCGTATCATGCCATTACACATTGTGAAGTCCAACATCTGAAACAATTCTCTTTCTTGCCATATGGAAGGGTTGTGGTCTTTCTCAAACCCAAACAGTTTTGTTATTTGGGTCAGCTTTCTTAACCCATTATTTCCAAATGTAATACTGTAATAATAATTTTCTTAATAAGAAAAGTTGCAGAAAGGCTGGGAATGGGGGTTGCACTTCTAACACATCTGGGGACACATGTGTTCCCCAAAGAGAAGGTTGTTGTGAATGCCCGAGTAAGAAATAATTTGTTAAATGCTAAATTACTTTTATATACTGGTTGATTTGATTTGTACTGCGCCTGTCTATTCAAGGCAGCTTACAAAATGCTTTAAAAAATAAAGAATGAAAATGCAAATTAAAATTAAAATTAAAGCACAAAATTGCTACTAAAGTTGTTTTAAACTTAGAGTTAAAAGAGATGCATCTTTATAGATTTTCTAACTACTGTGAGAGCAGGGCCAAATGCAACTTTTGAGAGAATGTGTTCAAGAGTCTGGGAGCAATGCAGGAGAAAGCCCTCCCTCGTGTACCACAAAGATGGACTTTTGATAACAGGGACATCTTCAAAATGCTCTCCTGCAGATATTAAGAACCGGGGATTATAATGGGAAGGTGATGTTTGGACTTTAAAGATCAATTGCAACACCTTAAATTGCATCCGGTAAGCAGTTGACGGCAATGGAGATCTATCAGCATGTGATCCCTGTTCCCTATATCAATTAGTAGTCTAACTGCCACAGTTTGCACTAGCTCCAGGTTCTGGACATTACATTAGTCAAGGGTTGAGGTTGAAACCAAGATGCAAATAAGTATTGCTAATTTGACTGGCCCAAGAAGAGATGCAACTGGGGCACTAGACATAATAGTACAAAGGCCCTCTACCACTGCCACTTCCTGTGAATCCAGTGAGAAATGAGGATCTACTGTTTCAGAGAAAATGCAAGCTCATCCAAAATAGGTTGAACCTCAGTCCCTGAGGTTAGTTTTTTGTTTACCAACAGCACCTTGACTGAATTTCAGCATGTTTGATCTAGTGGTTAAGGCAACGGGCTAGAAACCAGGAGTCTGTGAGTTCTAGTCCCACCTTAGGCGTGAAAGCCGGCTGGGTGACCTTGGGCCAGTCACTCTCTCTCAGCCCTAGGAAGGAGCCAATAGCAAACCAGGAGACTGAGAGTTCTAGTCCCGCCTTAGGCATGAAAGCTGGCTGGGTGACCTTGGGCCAGTCCCTCTCTCAGCCCAGCTCACCTCACATGGTTGTTGTTGTCGGGAAAATAGGAGGAAGGAGTATTAGGTATGTTCGCCGCCTTGAGTTATTTATAAAAATAATAAAGGCAGGATAAAAATTAAATAAATAAATAAATGTTCTCCCTCTCAACTTTTGCCTTGAGAGTTGTGGCATAATGGAGAATTTAGCCAGTGGAATAGTTTTGCCACTATATAAACATCACACAAGCCCAGCCAATATTGTGCAAAATATGATATGTGATATTAATTGATAGATCTCTCTTTCAGTATCATATTTGTATCCCTTTTTCCAAGTGGCTCAAGACAACATGCATGGCAGTTACCTTCTTAACAATCCTGTTAGGTTGGTTAGAATGGGAGAGATTGATTCCAGATCACTCAGCGTATTTCAAGGCTGACCAGGGATTCAACCTATCCGTTCTCAGCTAAGGTACAATATCTCAGTGACAATGGCTCCAACAATCCAGACACTTAAAGGCTTAACAGTAATTTCAAACTCACATTTTGTTTCTTATAATCCAGCTCTCTTTCTTGTCTACTAGAGCTCTTCTTTTTCTTTGTTTTCTTACTCTTTGGTAATGAAGTGAAATCCCTTGACGACAACAATTGGTGCCATTTGAGTGACTTCTCTGAAGTAAGAGGCTAGTGCACTATCCCATGTTAGTTTATTGTTTACAGTAAGATCTCACTTTCTCTTGTCTATCCATGTGGTGGATGGACCCTTGGAAAAAAATATTCAGATGCCATGACATGTTTATACCTATGAAGATCAGAATCATGCAGGCAGTGGTTTTTCCTTTCCTATGGAAGTTAAAGTTGGACTTCGAAAAAGCAGGATAGAGTGAGTATTGATGTTCTGGGGAAGATTCCTGAGAATACCATGGATAGCCAAGAAATCAAAAAAATGGATTATAGGACAATCAATCCAGAGTTCTCACTTGAAGCAAAATGACCTGGCTCAAATTATCACATTTAGGAAACAGTATGCCAAGGCCCAGGGGCGTGGTGGCTCAGTGGGTAAGACGCCAGGCTTGTCGATCGGAAGATCGCAAGTTTGGAGGTTCGAATCCCTAGTCCCGCGTGACGGAGTGAGCTCCCACACTAGCCCCAGCTCTTGCCAACCTAGCAATTCAAAAGCATGCAAATGCAAGTAGATTAATAGGTACAATTTCGGTGGGTTCCGCATGCATGCTGGCCACATGACCGTGGAAGCGTCTTCGGACAA
This sequence comes from Charina bottae, assembly GCA_023362775.1. Taxonomy (NCBI): domain Eukaryota; kingdom Metazoa; phylum Chordata; class Lepidosauria; order Squamata; family Charinaidae; genus Charina; species Charina bottae. Next base: position 9,886,730 of record JALMGJ010000021.1, on the reverse strand, counting down.
CGCTGGCTCTTCAGCTAACAAACAGAGATGAGCACCGGCCCCTAGAGTCGGACACGACTGCACAAATGTGCGGGGGGAACCTGTCAGGGAGATAACTGGCAGAGAAGGAGGGGGCTCCCTCCAGGGGGAGAAATGCATGTGCAGTACTGAATCGCTTTGCTTTCCAAGAGGCTTCTTTAGCCCAAGAGGCTAAAGAAGGCCCCGCCCTGATTTCTTAATTTTCTCTGAGTATTACCAGCTCATTTTAGTTTAGCTGGATTCTGTCTAGGAGAGTAGGACAATAAACATTAGAGCTTCAACTTCAAGTCTCAGCGTGTTTTCCTTCACTCGAAGTCAGGACAGAACCTTTACCTTTACCTATGCCAAGGCCCAGCTCCCTTGAGAAGTCCATAATCATCTGTCACCACGGGATGAGATATCATCAATATGCTGATGATACACAATTGTACATCTCCATCCCAGGTGAGGTAAGTGATGCAGTGGCCGCCCTTTCTCAGTGCCTGGAGGCTGTGGGGGTCTGGATGGGGAACAACAGGCTTCAGCTGAACCCTGGTAAGACGGAGTGGCTGTGGATTGATGGTTCTTCCGGATCCGGGAAATTATCATCGTTGGTTCTGAATGGGGTTGCACTACCCCATTCGGAATCAGTGCGGAACCTGGGGGTCCTTCTGGACTCACGACTCCTGCTTGAAGAGCAGGTGGCAGTCATGGCCAGAAGGGCCTTTGCGCAACTTCGTGTTGTGCGCCAGTTACGCCCTTTCCTGGATCAGGAGTCCCTCCATACAGTCACTCATGTCCTGGTCATCTCCCATATAGACTACTGCAATGCGCTTTACATGGGGCTACCCCTGAAGAGTATCCAGAAGCTTCAACTGGTCCAAAACGCGGCTGCGCGCGCAGTTATTGGTGCCCCTAGATCGGCTCATGTGACACCTCTGCTGCGCCAGCTGCACTGGGTGCCAGTGTGCTTCCGGGTGCAATTCAAGGTGTTGGTTATGACCTTTAAAGCCCTACATGGCATGGGACCAGGTTACCCGAGGGACTGTCCCATCCCCATAACTCCAAACCGTCCCACTCGATTATGCAGAGAGTGCATGCTTCGGACCCCGTCGTTAAGGGAGTTTCACTTGGCGGGGTCCAGAAGGCGGGCCTTCTTGGCAGTGGCACCCGCCCTTTGGAACATTCTGCTCCCAGAGATGAGGCAGGCCCCATCGCTCCTGTCCTTCCAGAAGAATTTAAAGACCTGGTTTTGCCGCCTCACTTGGGATGGGAACGGGAATAGTTCCTCTTGGGGATGGCTGGTGCCATAGAGCCCTTTTAAAATACCATCTTATTGCCTATTGGATTTTATATTTAATTGATTAGTAATCTTAATGATTATAGACTTGTATGTTTTTATATTTAGTTATATCTATAAATTTTAATTGTTGTATTTGTAAACCGCCCAGAGTCCCCTTTGGGGGAGATGGTGCGGTGATAGAAGTTGGAAAATAAATAAATAAATAAATAAATAAATAAATAAATAAATAAATAGAAAGAAAGAAAGAAAGAAAGAAAGAAAGAAAGAAAGAAAGAAAGAAAGAAAGGAAAGAAAGAAAGAAAGAAAGAAAGAAAGAAAGAAAGAAAGAAAGAAAGAAAGAAAGAAAGAAAGAAAGAAAGAAAGAAAGAAAGCTGGGATAGACTTGAGTATAGCAGATATGGGTGCAATTTTAGAAGTTGGGGACAGGATGATCATCCTGGAGAATGTCTGTGTGGCTGCTAAGAGTTGACACTGACTTGATGATAGGCCAGGTAAAGAAACAAGCTGTAGAGATTCCAGGGATGCCACTTTGTTGTTATAAGATATAATAACAGAATCTTGAAAGCCTGTCCCATCTCATGCTAAGCAAATCATGGCAGGGTTATTAAGTGTCTTTTTCATGCTTCCTTCTATCTCTGGACTGTGTAATCTCTTGTTCAAGTCCCTCCTTGATAGCTTGCTCATACCTTCCCCAAGGTCAGCTCTACATTTCTTTACATACATAATCAGTAAAATCTTCCTTCCTTCCCCAAGGGTTGGGAAAAGGGTGGGAAAAGATACAGGGGAAAGTGCTTTTGCTATCCAGCTTGCCCATAGTGTCTTGGGACCATTTGACTTTACCCTCCAAATCCTCTTCCCTGGCTCAAAGACAGTATTCTGTGAGGATTAACTTCTGGGTTCAAATTCCTTTTTATCAAACCTGCCTCTTGGGTCTGATCCCATGGGCACTACTCTACAGTGTCTGTCCCCTCAGTGCAGTGAGCTCTTCTCCTGAACTGGATTTCCCAGAGTAAATATTGGCGTAATTTGCTTGCGCAGCATCTAGCCCAGGTTTGTGTGCTCTCAGATTGCCCTGTCCTCCACTTTCCACTTAGCCACATGTCCACATCCACAAGTCAGGAGGTCTGCCTGTGCTTCAGTTATTAAACTCATATGGTTAACTGGACACTTTCATTGGGTTGCTCATGAAGAGTCTGCAGAAGACGCCAAAGGGATGCGCAGGGCAGCGCTGTATCTGTATGTGACAATAATAATAATAATAATAATAATAATAATAATAATGAGGAGGAGGAGGAGGAGGAGGAGGAGGAGGAGGAGGGGAGGCACAGTGTTGGAAAAGGAGGAGAGCATAAGATTTTCCAAATAATCAGTAAAGTCATGATCCAGCCATTCCCCATTTTTTGAAGATTTCCATCCTAAGCCCCTGCTATTGCATAAGGGGAGCAGATCAAGAATAGCACTGTTGGAGGGAGGATATGTATTATCTCTTCCAAAATTAAAAAGGTTACACTGTAATCTTTGAACAGAAGGTAGCACAGTGTTATCCCTGAGGAATTCTGGCACTTCGTGTAATTAGACTTCTCCTGATTCTGGATCCCTGACGTTGGCAGTTGTTCTAGTAGACAAGACATATCTCCATGCACCTGCCCAGCCGTAATGGCTGTCTCTCAGATCATTCTCTTTTTGACCATGCTGATACTGGCTTGTTTTTTAGGTTCTAATAAAGCAGCTTTTCAAAACTAGCAGCTCTTCATTCTATTGTGCACTTGTATAGTGTATAGTGGGATGACAATAAAGATTCTATTCTATTCTATTCTATTCTATTCTATTCTATTCTATTCTATTCTATTCTATTCTATTCTATTCTATTCTTCCGGTTAGTGGATTGCAGCTAACATAATCCCAACCAGCACAAACATTTAATTTGCCTGCAGTAGAAGCAAGTATTACAGTCCAACCCATCTGAAGGGCGTAAATTGGGGAAAGCTGTGATAGAGGTTTGTGGGTATGATTACTGGTTTCCACAGGTGTATGGAGGCTGGTATGTCTTTGCCTTGTATTCACAAACAGTGCCTCTATGAGAATCACAACTCTTCAGAAAATTGCTGAAGATTATCCATTGTGGATGCAACACACACTGTGTTAAGCATTTGTGGGAACTGACTAAACCCCCCTTCTCCTAAAATAGGATGCTGAACTCTGAGGAAAGATAATACTTGGGAATCACATCCTTGGCAAAGCTGGCTAGGGGAGTCAAATAGTTCCTATGGCAGGGATCAGGAATACAGTTTTAGCACTTCTGATCCTGTAATTTGTTCTGATCCTATAATTTGGTCTAGTGGTTAAGGTGCTGGGCTAGAAACCAGGAGCCTGTGAGTTCTAGTCCTGCCTTACGCATGAGAGCCAGCTGGGTGACCTTGGGCCAGTCCCTGTCTCTCAGCCCTGGGAAGGAGCCAATGGGAAACCAGGAGCCTGAGAGTTCTAGTCCCGCCTTAGGCATGAAAGCCGGCTGGGTGACCTTGGGCCAGTCACTCTCTCTCAGCCCAACTCACCTCACAGGGTGGTTGTTGTGGGGAAAATAGGAGGAGGAAGGAGTATGAGGTATGTTTGCTGCCTTGAGTTATTTATAAAATAATAAAGGTGGGATAGAAAATAATAATAATAATAATAATAATAATAATAATAATAATAATAATACATACATACATACATACAGTTAGGCCAAATGTTCAGACTGCCCTGATTCATGCTGGTCCTTACACTTTGGGAACTGGTCTTGAATTAACAGAGCTGATGCACTTCTCTTTAGAAGGCTTTCTGTAATGATGTGGTAATGCCCAGGACAACAATATACTCTTGACTGTCCATGCTTCCTGGTTGGCACTATAACCATGTTTGCTGAAGCTGACTAGATACAGCATCATTTGGGGAGTGGGCTGGGAAGTCACAAGCAATTTAGGGTGGATTCACACATTGTTTTTCAACTTGTGCAGGTTTCTGTAGGCAAAGAGGGAGATTTGTTAAAGCTTGCTCTGGGCTTTCTTCCTCATTTTGTTTGCACAAGTCCACAAAGAATCCCTCTGATATATACATTGAAATATAATTTTTAAAACTAAATGGTATATTTATTTATTTCCCAACCTTAACCCCCAGTAGAATCATTACTTACACAAATCATTTATCTTTATAGGGGTGGTAATACTGCAAAGAACCAACTAGAGTCACAAGATGTGGCTATGTATCTGTTAAATAAATAAATAAATGGGTCATAGTACTTGCTGGAAGGCAGCCCTCCCTCCCTCCCTCCCTCCCTCCCTTCCTTCTTTGTACCTTCCAGTCGGTGTTGACTCCTGGTGACTGCCTGGATTAATCCCTGCAGTTTTCTTGGCAAGATTTCTGAAGTGGTTTGCCATTGCCTCCTTCCTAGGGCTGAGAGAGTGACTGGCCCAAGCTGGCTGGGTGCCTAAGGCAGGACTAGAACTCACGGTCTCCCAGTTCCTAGCCTGATGCCTTAACCACTACACCAAACTGGCTCTCTTTCTTTCTGAATAGTCACTTTATAAAGCAGTAAAAGTGTAAATGTTTATTTATCACATATTCTCTCAAGGAAGCGTTTCTGTTTCAGGGTTCTTTCATTTACCATTCCTCCCCTTATAGTGTACTGATAAATTGTGATTCATTCTCTAGCATCATTATGTTTTGGAGTGCTGTCCAGTATGCGGCTGTACGAAGGTCAGAGGCACTTGTCGCATTATTTCTAATGACAAAACTGCCCCATTGGAAATATTGGGATCTTAAACAATTCTTCATGTGCAAAGAAGGGCTCTACTGTCAACAGTAAAGCTTTTTTTTAAATAAATGTATTTATTTTCCATAGACAGTCACAAGGCAGTTAGTTTTGAGTCTTAAGTGGGACTTCCATAAGATGAATAGAAAAGAGGTTTCTTGCAGATTTCATTGCTGAAACTTGCTAGTTTAAGAATTCTCCCTAAAAAAGGCAGTAAAAATGTTTGAAATATTAGCAGTAAAACAACAAATTAAAAATCGTCATCAATTGAAGATCCATTTCTCTAAAAGTGCTTTTCCCAGTTTAATGCCTTTAAGGTGTGCCCCATAATTCACAACCAATATTACTCATCTTTTTTCTGACATTGACAAACAATCATCTGCAGTTTTGTTTAATTTCCTTTTTAATCTTTCCTAAATGTCCCTAGCTTCTTAGTTCCTATAGCCCTTTATTTTTCTTTTCTTTTTCTTTTTTTTGGGGGGGGAGGGCAGGATTTGCCTTTGGATCCTTTCCAGCTTGTCAATAACTCTGTTTAGTTGTGCCAAGAACGTAGGCCTTCAGATAAAACCTATCCATTTTGAAAATAACAGTTTTAATGCGTCCTAAATCCTTGAAATAATATTTTTATTAATGGGACTTAAAATGGCATCGACAATCTCCCTTTTGGCCCAGTTTATTCTTTTAGCAGAGCCAGATTATAACACTTGTCCTGGGCTGTATCACTTCGGGCTGAAGTTGCATGTTTGAATACTCTCAGACAAAAGAAACATTCTTCACGTGTGTGAGAAAGCTTGGATGATTCTTATAGCAATCTTTACTATTTTACCATTTGCTCTGATTAATAAATAATGTTGCCCTCACTGCTTCGCATTCCATTTCTTACCTACTTTGCTCTTAAAATGTTATCGGAAGTGCTGCTCTCTAGCCAGATCCCCTTCTTCCTGCATGCAAAAATTTGTTGTCAACCTGGGATAATCTCATTTTGCTGCTGTGTGCCTAACTTTCCAAGTTCTGATATCATTTTCAGTTCTTAACCTATTCTCAAGGCTGTTTTGTGGCATCCACAAATTTGAAAATTATGGTGCTAATTTTGGTCCAGAATCTTGCCCAGCAACCTTATGCTTCTTGCCTAAAAAATCAGTTGTTTTTCCAAAGAAGAAAGACTAAGTTAATTTGGGATTTGTTCCTTTAAAACTCCTAGTGGCTGCTAATACTGTTTTTTTCCTAAATGTTTATGAACATACTGTTTTTCCATTCAGCATTGACGTTTGCAGGACTGTGATTCCATTTGTTTTCCTCTTTTCCTTTTTTTAAAAAAAATGAATTTTACATTTGCTTTTTGTCCCAATCGGCCCACAAATATTTCCATGGGTTTTAAAATATGTGGTTATTATTTGTGAGATTTCTCCAGTAAATTCCGGGATTTGCCTAGTAACTCCCAACTCAGTTCCAAACTATTAAGGAAAATGAAGTAAACCCTACAAAGATGGTTTATCTATGCAAATTTCATTGACATAAAAAAGAGGCTTACAAAAGCACTCTTGTTTTGTTCTGTATCTCCTGTTCATTTTAGTGATGTTTGTGCAGTAAAACGTGTATTATCTCTTGCCCTCTTCTGTCACAAACTACTTCTGGAGATCTTTGGATCAAATGCTACATGGCTTTCCTCATTTCAGTTGACTCAGCCAGTTATTTCGTGACCTTCTCCTATATTATTTTGACCTGTGTTCTTTCTTTTAGTTTCTTTTTAATGAAGTTGCCTTTTTGTTTTTCTATCAAGATTGAAGCTGGGTTGGTATTGGTTACTTCAGTTTTCTCTCTGTGAATTTAAATAGTTTGTACAAGCCAAGTTGTTCTTTATGAATGAACTATTCAGGAGAAGATACTCTGTCCTGTAAACCTAGAGAACACCCAAGGGCTGTCATCCCCAACCTGAGGTTCCCCCATTATCTTGGAACTACAAGTCTCAGAATTCCCAGCCAGGGTAGCCATTGACAGCAACTTGGAAATACTGTACTGCTCTTGGTCAAGTATTTGGTTGAAATATTCAAAGGGGGCTAGTCTGGGCAACTTGGGACAACTGTCTGGCCAGGTAGCTACAAATATTTACTTCTGTTGAGTTTTTAGTGGGAAATTTTAAATGATACTCTTTAGGTTCCTGCTACACACAAGTGTGTGTGTGTGTGCTTGCCATGGAGCTCTACAGCTGGAAGTTCTATCTGCCTGCTTTAGACTGAGATTTACCAAAGTGCTTTGTGAGAAATCTTACTCCCTTAGAAAGGGGAATGATGGAAATGAGAAGGAGGAATGAAGTAGTGAGGTCATTCAGCCTTCTTGCCTTACCACGATCTGCACTGAAAAGTATGGAAGGGGCAGATAATAGACACGGGAGAGCACCAGAGTTGTTCCAGTCTAATAGAAATAGCTGACTTATAGTGAGGACAGGAGGAGAATATGCAGGCTTATCTCACTCAGATTCAGATTGTGATTACATTTGGCACTGTCTGTCTGTGGAATTTTGGGCTATGAGCAAACAATTTCCCCAAAGATCAGTCAGAATATATGCGTGTTGGTCTCCGGATGCAATGTGTTATATCCAAGAGACTTGGTACTCTTATGGAGGGTTTCCCAGACCCCATCCTTTGCTCTGAAGATGAAGGCAGTTGCTAAGGAGATTCTTGTTGCTATGGAGATAGCTGTGAGGCATAGCTGATTGGCTGCCAGAGGTGATGAGGTTGCCACTTCGATTATATTCCCCTTTTCCCGGCTGCTGTCTCCCCCCATTACAGTTCCGCTTCATTCAGCTTTTGAGGAAATGGGCTATGGAAAGCAAGAGTGGAAGAAGAGGTAGCTAACTTAGTTGAGGGGGAGGGGGAGGGGAAGTTGAAATCAGAAAAATCAAGGAAGATATTTGGGACAGATGAAAAGTAATTGGACTGGTAGGCACAGTATGGAAAAGATTGGACCCCAGCTGAGATGATGTAACTCATGAACTAGTCACTGGTGGTAGTAACAAGCCTCAAGTAGGCCTTGAATCCAAGAAAATAGAAATTGGAGCAAGAGTGATGTTACCATCACTATGTGATGGTAGCATAACTTCTCCCATTGCCCAATGATAACTCCAACTTGATCATGCAGTATCTGTAGCAGTCACTCTTTCCTGAATATAAACCTGATAATTGCTAAATTATTTCTTACAGTAAGGGAGTGAGACTAATGGACTTAATGGGCTACACATAATGGAATGTACCCATACAAAAACATTTCTGCACATTGAAAAGTAGCATGTCATGGAAAAGGCTAAGTTAGAACTCTCTTGGCATTCTAAATTTTTTTGTACATTGAATTTTGTTTATTTGCTGGAGGAAAGAATTCCAACAGCTTTGTTTTGTATTTGAGAGCATTGGGGAATACTAGAATTTATTTACCTTGTAATCAGCCAAACTATGTATTCAATAAAATAGTAAAACAGTTCCTGTAGTGTCTTTCCATTACCCCTTCATAAAAACAGAACACCACTACAACTCTTCTCTGTTCTTGCAGTTTTCTGATTAGGTGTTGTTTTCTTATTTTCTTATAAAAATGCTTATTTTTATATGGATTACACAAATAGCTCAGTGCTTACAACCATGCCACTTAAAGAAATATACAGTATAGATATCCATGGTAGTTACATCAGAAGATCAGGAAACCAGAACTCTTATTTTGGACTGTCTTTTGAAATCACAAAAGACTTGTAGCCAGGATATGTGCCCAGTTTTGGCACAAATCAGTGGCAGATATGATCAATTTTATCCTCAAAGTCCCTAGCCAACATAGTGAATGGCTGCGGCTTCCCTGTGATTGCATGCCGGGCCAGATCTCAGAAGGCCTTGAGCCATTTGCTGAGCAGTAGAGAAAGGCCACAACGGGGGAGAAGAAACATTCCTTCTTTGCTTCTGGTACAGCCATAAAAAGGTAAAGGTTCCCCCCGCACATTTGTGCAGTGGTGTCCGACTCTAGGGGCCGGTGCTCATCTCCGTTTGTTAGCATAAGAGCCAGCGCTGTCCGAAGACGCTTCCACGGTCATGTGGCCGGCATGACGCACGCGGAACGCTGTTACCTACCCATCAAAGTGGTACCTATTAATCTACTTGCACTTGCATGCTTTCGAATTGCTAGGTTGGCAAGAGCTGGGGCGAGTGCGGGAGCTCACTCCGTCACGCGGGGCTAGGGATTCGAACCTCCGAACTTGCGATCTTCCGATCGACAAGCCTGGCGTCTTACCCGATAAGTCATCTTAATAATGAGCTTTTACTCATATTCAGTTAGAAGCAATTATATTGCCTGCCTAGTTTCCACAGGGTGACTGAGGCTTCAACAAGAGCAACCACAATCAGGAAATTCTTCAGAGCCTTATGGAATATGTTGGAATTCTGGGGGCAGACCGTGCTAACGGTTCCCACACTCCTCAGAGGATAATAGTTGTTACAAGTCTAAACCTCAACAGGAAGTGGTCTGACCTTGACAAGGGAATATATTTAAAACTCCCCAGCTTCAGATCATCCTTCTCCTCCTCAGTAGAAAAAAACATAACCATTGTGTTACCTGCCACATGTATTGAGCCACTAGTGTTGGGACAGACCTATGGTTGTCATGGCTGCCATGAAATATGGTAGCCCTAGCAGCAATATTGAAATCCCCTCGAACCCTGTTTCTGGGAATTCTCAACATCCCATCTGAGATCCCTTTTTGGCTGATCAACTCAGAAGCCTAGATAGTACACTAAAAGAATCCTAGTCAGTTCTGAGTGCCCAACACCAGATCTAAATCTTTGAGATTGGCACTAGAATGGACAGGGAACCTGGAGAGAAAGTAAATTTGCATAAATGGCAACTATTCCCCCTCCTTGGGGGACACTCTGATGCTACATCAAATGGGGGGGTCATTTAAAACAGTTATTGTGTTAATTTTAAACATTCATGCTACTTAGAAACAATTACTGGCAGCTGCTGCTTTTATGCTTTTAGTGTTGCATATTTTAATTATTGTATTTTATTGTATAATTTCATTGTTCAGATTTATTTGCTGATTTTCACACAAAAACCAGCAAATAAATCCAAACAATAAAATTGTAAGCCACCCCTGACCTGGGAAACCTGGTTTTGAAGGACATCCTACAGATCCCATAAGTAAGTGGCATTTTGTGTCAGGGTTAGAGTTAGACAATCTTGTTCTAATTTTGCATAAACTGAGCCCTCATGTTGGAGAATAAAAAGCATCTGAGACTGGGTATGGTCCTTGCTGCACTGAACTCTCCTTTGCCCTCTCACCAAATAATGATTGAGTCAGGAGAGAGCAATATGTGGCCTGTAGTCTAATTTCAAAAGCCTTCTGGAATCAAATGAAATCTCTGGCATCCTGCTGAGTGGATAAGGTGGATCCGTCCTCCTTTGGGTGAGTCCACTGCCACATGTTGCTTCGAGCAAATTATTCCTGGGGAACTCTGACTGTGAGCTGAAGAAGATTCCCCACCACTGCCAAGATAATATGATAGCATCAGGATATTAGCTAATGGTGATGTAACTTGGCCTTTATTTTCATGATACAGAGCAATCATATGTTACAAGAAGGAGAGGTCAGAATCACACGATTATTTTAAACTGCATTGATTATCACTTGGAAATCTCTCACTTTAATTATTACACATTTACCAGTATTCACAGTTTATGCTTTTCCTGGATTTAATAACAATACATAAAACACTTCTTGACTCAGAGATTGCAGAGGCTGAAATGTAACCTTCATATTATACTTTTGCATACTGGCAGTAGGTTAAAAAAAGACTAATACAAAGATGATTTAAAAACTGCTGTCTTTAACACTGACACACCAACAAAAAGGAGGGAGCCCATAAGAGCTTGAGGTAGCATAATCAGCTTAATTTTATTAACTATGTTTGATATGAGAAGAGTAGGGAAGTTGTACAGAAGTTTTATAATTCAACTCCTAAAGCAGCCTTTGATCTGCCTGAATGGTTAGGTCAAGTCCCTTTCTCATAGCTTTTCTTCCTGCTCTAAAAAATGGGAATTGTAGTAAGTTGCAGGACAATTAGAGGAGATAAAGAAATGTCATAAATAATGTTTCCCATGTGTGCATGCTCATGCTCCATAGCACATTTTTGGCTTCAGATTTGAAGCACTGCACATTCCTATCACAGGCAAAGCAAGATCTTTGCAATATACAACCCTTTGCTTTCAGAGGGATGGATAGTTTGATAGCAAAAAATAGAAAGGAATTGGAACTGGCAAGCAACAGAAGAGTAATTGTTGATGTAGCAATTTCTCTTACCTGAAACACTTAAATATATATGCATGGAGTCTAAAGACTTGGTTGCAAAGAAGTTTGTCTCCCAAGTCATTTTCCAGGCTTCTTCATTGATGAATCTTTCATCTGCCTGCCTGAGGCAAGATATTCATGAAGTTATTTTCTTCTGACTCTACTCTAGGTTTCATGGATTGTTGTTAGCCAGATTCCCTTAATCTGAAAATATTGTCCTATATACTCTATATGTACGGCATCTCATTATTATTCTAGTTCTGTTTTACCCAACTTGGGACTGTTCCTGTTACAACTCCTATCATCCTCAGCCAATGGGCATGTTGTTTCAGGATGATGGTTATCGTATTCCAACGCATCCAAAAGTATAAGGTCGAGGAGGGTTACTAGCTGGATTCTGACCAGGGGGATGGTACATTATTAAGAAGACAGAGGCCTTTCTTCCTCCTGCCTTCTCCTTTCCTCTGTTGTCTTTGGAAAGCTAGTTGGGCAAGTTGCATGATCATATTCACCATCTTCAGAACACCAGTCTGTCTCAACACTCCTGTGGAATCAGATTCACCAAAACAGTACGTCTGATCTTCTCTTTAAGACCCACATGGGCTTGTTCCACATGCACTGCTTTTGCTTTTCTCTGTGTCTGTTTCTTTCCTTTATAGAAATGCTTTCTTATCACACAAATAAGTAAAAATGTTAGTCACTCATGCATTGGTTCATCTTTTTACATTGCCAGTCTGTTCTTCTTCTGTGAAGCTCAGGGTAGCATTTTGATCTCACAAATGCTCCTTAAGGACAGACAAACCAAGTTTAAATTGGGAAACAGAGCAGGATGGCCACACAGACTGCTTGGGAGCGTCCAGGCAGAGGAAGAAGTTTGTTGCCCTAGAATGAAAGACACCTGGGCTGTGGATTAAGATTCTCCATCAAGCCATCTTGCCCTTAATCACTGGAAGCCTTCCCAGGACTTAGAAGGTAGTTTTTCCCTTTCATTCTTCCTGAGGCTGGCTGCCCTGATGGAGAGGCATGTCTCCGCTAAGGAGCCTAGTTGATGACTCACCTCAGCTCTCCTGCCAGGGAGCAGCATCCGGGAGTTTTCTCAAGGACAAAGGGATTTTTAAAAAGAGAGCAATATCAAGCATCAAACCGTAAAAGCAAGCTTGTCTGTTTATCCCATATGCTTTCTGCTTTGATACAACTTTGGAAAATGGAATTTGTTTTATTTAGAGGACCTTTGCCAACGTCCTAAGGAAGATCAGGTGAAAAATAGTTCTGATGCAGAGTTACCAGATATTGTTTGACTCTCCCCTCCCAAAAACACACACACACACACACACACACACACGAATCTTTGGGGATTTCCATGCTTAGTGAGCCCATCCGTGAGGGTGAAGATCTGTCACCATACATTGCTTGCTTGCTTGTTTGTTTGTGGTATTTCTATGTCGCTCAACTCCAAAACTGCTCTGAGATTCATTTGTTTGTTTGCTTGTTGAATTTATACACCGCCCATCTCTGTTGATTATTAGCTACTTCCACCCTTACGCAGCAAGCTCAAATTCTTCCTACCTGATTTCTTTAGGAGGTTCTCACATTAAAAATCCTCAGCTCTTTAGACTTCAGGTTAGCATTCTAAAAACACCTGCTCTGACCCGGGAATGGTGCTTCCATTTTTTAGGTTCAGCATCTTTGGGCCACGGTTCTTCACAAGAGAATATCACTGCAGAATATCCACACAGTACTATAATCTAAGATATGATGTACACCCAGTGCATATTTGCTTATTGCTTATTGTTTATTGTATCATGTGAACCCAGAAAAAACCCATGGTTAAGTTAAACTGTGTCCAAACACAGTCAGGATGTTAGAGTTTAGTTGAGCCAGTGGGAAGCTCAACAGTATTGGCCCTCATTTTGTCTACATTTTGGCAGGGAAAAGAGAAAACATCTGCTGCAGGAGAGGATGTGGGCTTGGCAAAAGTAAGGATTCAGACAGGAAAGGCAATGAACAAAAAGTACCTTCATAAGATGGAGAATGACTGCAATTTCTTGCAAACCACAGAGAGAAGCAAAACGTTGTACCAGTAGGGAGGAGGAGGAGGAGGAGGAGGGACACTAAGCTATATCCAGCCCAAGCTCTGCTAAATTCTGTTTCATGGGAAAGAATTGGAGAGAGGACAAAGCCAGCAAGTGTGGAAGGAAAGAACTACCTGAGAGCTGTGCCTAAAGATGTTATGAATGAAGGCTAGATTTTGAGAGCAGCAGTGGCTTGTAAGCCACTTGCAGCTTTTGGTCACGTTGGAGCAAAAATTATTTAAATAATATTAATGAATGGGCAGAAACTCCACAAGTTTAATATGTTGAATATTAATGAAGCGTTGACGACAAAGACATTTTACGAAGCCCAACTTTTTCCTACCAGCACACTTCCTCCACCTTAACTTTTTACCAAATAAATATCTATCTCAATAGTATTCATTCACAATAAGCCATGTGCTAATGAGTTATTGGATGAGGATGAGGTAATCTTTTGAGGTGTTTGCCTACCCCTCCCTCTGTAGGAAGAAGCCAGAGATTATGGTCTTTGACCAGGATGAAAACCGGAGGTAGCCTGCAGCTATGATAGTTACTCTGTATCTTACAAAGTAAGAGAAGTAAATCCCGCCACATTCATTGAGATTTATTCCTCAGTAATTACATTTATAAATGCATCTCTGATTCTTCAGTGTAGGGAACAAACTTGTCATAAAAGCATTGATTGGGGGATTTTACTTATTTATTTATTTAATTTTTATCCCGCCTTTATTATTTTTATAAATAACTCCAGGCGGCGAACATACTTAATTCTCCTTCCTCCTCCTATTTTCCCCACAACAACAACAACCCTGTGAGGTGAGTTGGGCTGAGAGAGGGGGACTAGCCCAAGGTCACCCAGCTGGCTTTCATGCCTCAGGCGGGACTAGAACTCACAGGCTCCTGGTTTCTAGCCCAAGAGCTGAGTATCTTTTGACTCATTCTGATCAATACATGTGAACGGGTATCTCTGCTGGTCCAACTGGTTTCTTACAATTCCCTGCTTAATCAGACATGGATGGTGCTAACATATAGTCAGAAACTTTTTGGTCCCTTAAGTTGCCAAGAGCTACTGCAAACATAACTCCTCTTTGTCTTGTCTAATTTAGGGCTAGGCTGCAAAAAGCTAGAGGACCACAAGATGGTAGCAAAGAGTTTGTGTTTTCTGTTATCTCTTTGCTGCCTTTTAGTGGTCCCCTGGACCCTGGCAGCCCAGATGTTGTTTGAGCCACAAGATTGTATGTTCTGACTAGCAAATGCATAGTGGCGAAGGCAGAAGTGCTCATGGGTGAATAATGTAGTTACACTCACAATAAGGTTGGTCTTAAGAGGAATAAGTTTATAGTGAAGTTGACAGCCATGGAGACCTCTGTTTAGAAGTGGGACATACATGTGTTCAATTTCTTTTAAATAACTATGGCATCATTTCATGTGGAAAAACCTCAAGATTTAAAAAATAATTAAAGGTATGTTTTTGGATATGTAATTGAGATCAAATTGTAAAATTAGTGCATTTTAAGAACATTATGTGTTTTCCTAGTTGTTTATAATAATATACACGGTCTTTCCTAATACGTTGCCCTCCAAATGTTATAGATTAAAATCAAAATTTAGCCATATGTGTTGTATATGAAGATGATGGAAATCATAGTCCAACAGGTTGGGAAAGTCTGATTTATAGCAGCATATCAGGAGGAAGATTCCAAAATCCTTATTAGGACATTACCATTTGTTAATCACTTCAAGGTCATAAAATACTGTAAGTACCATCCTCAGACAAAACACATAGATTTCTTGATAGGTGGAATGGAATTTGGACCTCTGATATATCCTGCTGATTGGGTTAGCTCAGGGGGATGGGAGTGGGAGGTGCAGTGGTTCTCCTGCTTCCTCCTGGGCCAGTTCCAGTCAGTATTGATCAGGGGAGGGGACAGGGAGCCTTCAACCCTTGTTTTGAGGGATGCCTCGGGTTGGTTCTATCTCTGCTCCTGTTTAACATCTATGTGAGGATGGTGGGTGAGGTCATCCATCAGCATGGGATTAGCTATCATCAGTATGCTGATGATATCCAATTATACATCTTAGCCCTAATTGTCCAAATGATGCTGTCAGTGTTCTGACATGGTGTCTGGAAGGTGTAGGGCTCTGGATGGGGAGGAACAGACTCAGGCTAAACCCTAGCAAGACCAAGGGGCTGTGGATTTTGAGGCCTCCTGGATCCAGAGATTTCCCACCTAGTTGCACTCCCCCAGACAGACCTGCTGTGTAATCTGGGTATCCTAGATTCATGGCTCCTACCTGAAAAGCAGATGGCAGCCATGGCTCTGAGGTCTACTGTACAAATTCATCTTGGATGCCAGTTGTGTCCATTCCTTGATCAGGAGTCCTTACTCCCAGTCTCCCATGCCTGGGTTATCTCTTATCTGGGTTACTACATTGTGCTCTACATGGAGCTCACCCTGAAGACCACTCAGCAGCTACAGGGGGTCTGTAATGCAGCAGTACAGGTAGTTATGGGTAGACCTCAGTACACCCATGTAACACTGCTTCTTCATGGGCTGTATTGTTCTACACTACACTACACTACACTACACTACACTACACTACACAACACTACACTACACTACACTACACTACACTACACTACACTACACTAGTGGGCTTCCAGATGCAATTGAAGGTGCTGGTTATCACCTTCAAAGCCCTTCATGGCACAAGGCCTAGTTATTTGTGGGATTGTCTGTAGCCAATTATCTCTGTCCATCTGTAAAGATCTGACAGGATTGGCATGCATTGGGTCCCATTTCTTAAGCAATGTCATCTTATGGGAGCCAGGGGATGTACCTTCTCTGTCACTGCACATGCCCTATGGAGTGCTATTTCCCCCAAGATTCAGATGGCCCCAACCTTGTGTGTCTCCTTTTGTAAGGCATTGAAGAACTGGTTTTCCTCCAGACTTTGGGTCAGAAGGTTTTGGGAGGCCATCTGGATGGACTGTCTTAATTATTGAATTGCCTCTGGCATAATTTATTATGGAGTCCATGGTGCTCTCTGAGCCTTGTTGTTTTCTTGCAGACGTTTCATTGCCAGGCTAGGCAACATCTTCAGTGCGAAAAGGGAGTGGAACTTGCTCTCTGTTTATATACCCTGGCTTGTCCTGCCTGTGTTGGTGGGGGTGTTGTACTCTCCTTGGTAGTATCTTGATTGGGTTGTTGTTTGCTGCTTGGTTGATTGACTGAGTTAATAGTTCCTTGATTAGGGTCTATTGTGTTGTTTGATTGCTCCTCTGCTGCTAATCTTGCAGTTAATCTTTGCCTATCTTGTTGCTGATTGCTGGCAAAGAGGTGTTCTGGTCTTCTGGCTTTTCTATTGTCTCTTATGAATTGTGTGTAAATGTTGTTTACCTCTATGTGTCTGTTGATGGCTGCTTTGTCTGAGTGCCAAGCTTCCAGGAATTCTCTAGCATTTTTGGATTTGGCTTGGTTTAAGATGCTCACAGTTTCCCAGTTGAAAGTATGGTTAAGTCTGTCCATGTGTTGTGAGATTAAGGAGTTTTCATCATGTCTTCTGACTGCTAGTTGGTGTTCATGGATGCGCTCTGCTAGTCTTCTGCCAGTCTGTCCTACATAGTGGCTGTTACAGTCCTTACACTGTATGTTGTAGATAATTCCTGTTTTTTCTTCTTGGGCTACTGGGTCTTTTGGTTTACTTACGATGTTCTGAAGGGTTTTGGTTGGTTTGTGTGCTACGGTGATGCCGTGTGGTTGTAACAGTCTATTAGTAGTTTCTGAGATGTTTCTGATGTATGGCAGTGTAATCCTTTTCATAGCTTCTGTTGGTTTTGCTGTGGTGGGTTGAGTGGTCAGGCACTTTTTGATAAAGTTGCGTGGATATCCATTTTGCTGGAAGATGCTATATAAGTGGCCTATTTCCTTTTTCTGGTGTTCTGGGTTGCTGCAGTGCGTTTGTGCTCGCCTGAATAGTGTTCTTACACAGCTCCTCTTGTGGGAGGTTGGGTTATTGCTTTGGTAGTGGAGTACTTGGCTAGTGTGGGTAGATTTCCGGTAGACTTGTGTTTCTAGAATGCCATCATTTCCTCTACTGATGAGGATGTCCAAGAAGGGTAGTGTGTTGTTGTTTTCTTCTTCCCTTGTGAATTTTATTCCTTTGAAGATGTTGTTGATGGTTTCATGTGTTTCCTCCAGTTGATCCTTTTTTATTATGACAAAGGTGTCATCTACATACCGGATCCATACTTTGGGTTGTATGCGTGGAAGTGCTCTCCTTTCTAGACATTGCATTACTATCTCTGCTATGAGTCCTGAGAGTGGTGACCCCATAGGTGTTCCTTTGATTTGTTCCTTTGATTGGTACCACATATGGGCGTCAAACGCTCCAGATAGCATGCAAATGGGAGAAATTCGCAGGTAGGCAAACTTCCACCAAAGAACAGCTGTTTTTTTCTGCATGAATGCCTACAACAGCATACCCTGCCCGCCAGTTTCAGATACAAACCTCCAATCAACTGCACAGCTGGATGGAAGATTGCGCAACAAAGTGGGCAAAAAATGATACGGCTAATGATCATGGACGCCCACCTCAGATTAAACAAATATCAACACACAATAGACAGCCTCAAAGAACAACTAGAACAGACTATGACTCCTGAACATATCAACATGCTGACTACTACAATCAAGACCACATCACTGAGACAAGCAGAAAAAAGGAAAGCTAAACTCCAAACTAAACTACTTAAATTAAACCCCAGAAACAAAGAAGTACAGGAACAGGAATGGGTGGTCAACATGTCCAGCCGCCCATTATCCACTACAGAACACAGTATCTTGCAGAGAGGCCTCAATTATAACACAGAGGATGCAAATAAATTAGAATTCTTTGCAGCTTTCGAAGCAGCAATAAAAACTACAGGACTTACTACAGAAACCCAAGAGAATGTAAGACAGATAATCATACCACAAACCAGAAGGACATGGAAACAGAACCAACTGAAAGCAGAAGACAGAGCAGCCCTCAAAAACCTAAAGATGGACCAAAATATCATCATCCTTCCAGCAGACAAAGGCCGCACCACTGTCATTATGGACAGATCACAATATATACAAAAAGCCAAAGATTTACTTGAGGACAAAGAAACCTACACCCCAGTAAACACCAATCTGATACAGAAACTGGAAAACCAGGTCAAAAGAATCCTCAACGACCTAACCAAGAAAGGTCAAATCACTAAAGAAGAACAGAGGCGGATGAAAAGCAGTGGACCCATCATCCCACGCTTCTACGGACGCCCCAAAATACACAGGCCCGACATACCACTCCGTCCAATTGTATCATTACCAGGGACCCCCACATACAACTTAGCTAAAGAACTTACAAGGAAACTTGGGCATCTCACAGAGGAGAGCGAATACTCTATCAACTCACCACTACAGTGCCTCCAGAAAATCAAAGACCTAAAAATAGATGAAGATGAAATTATGGTGTCATTTGATGTCACAGCACTCTTTACATCCATAGACCAAGCACTAGCGATTGAATCCATGGCAGCAGTTCTACGTAACACACCTGACTTAACTGGATACACCAAGATCAAAATACCCAGAATCATGGACCTCATCACCCTCTTCCTCACCACCTACTTTCAGTTTGATGGACAAATATACCAACAAATCAAAGGAACACCTATGGGGTCACCACTCTCAGGACTCATAGCAGATATAGTAATGCAACGTCTAGAAAGGAGAGCACTCCCACGCATACAACCCAAAGTATGGATCCGGTATGTAGATGACACCTTTGTCATAATAAAAAAGGATCAACTGGAGGAAACACATGAAACCATCAACAACATCTTCAAAGGAATAAAATTCACAAGGGAAGAAGAAAACAACAACACACTACCTTTCTTGGACATCCTCATCAGTAGAGGAAATGATGGCATTCTAGAAACACAACTCTACCGGAAATCTACCCACACTAACCAAGTGCTCCACTACCAAAGCAATAACCCAACCTCCCACAAGAGGAGCTGTGTAAGAACACTATTCAGACGAGCACAAACGCACTGCAGCAACCCAGAACACCAGAAAAAGGAAATAGGCCACTTATATAGCATCTTCCAGCAAAATGGATATCCACGCAACTTTATCAAAAAGTGCCTGACCACTCAACCCACCACAGCAAAACCAACAGAAGCTATGAAAAGGATTACACTGCCATACATCAGAAACATCTCAGAAACTACTAATAGACTGTTACAACCACACGGCATCACCGTAGCACACAAACCAACCAAAACCCTTCAGAACATCGTAAGTAAACCAAAAGACCCAGTAGCCCAAGAAGAAAAAACAGGAGTTATCTACAACATACAGTGTAAGGACTGTAACAGCCACTATGTAGGACAGACTGGCAGAAGACTAGCAGAGCGCATCCATGAACACCAACTAGCAGTCAGAAGACATGATGAAAACTCCTTAATCTCACAACACATGGACAGACTTAACCATACTTTCAACTGGGAAACTGTGAGCATCTTAAACCAAGCCAAATCCAAAAATGCTAGAGAATTCCTGGAAGCTTGGCACTCAGACAAAGCAGCCATCAACAGACACATAGAGGTAAACAACATTTACACACAATTCATAAGAGACAATAGAAAAGCCAGAAGACCAGAACACCTCTTTGCCAGCAATCAGCAACAAGATAGGCAAAGATTAACTGCAAGATTAGCAGCAGAGGAGCAATCAAACAACACAATAGACCCTAATCAAGGAACTATTAACTCAGTCAATCAACCAAGCAGCAAACAACAACCCAATCAAGATACTACCAAGGAGAGTACAACACCCCCACCAACACAGGCAGGACAAGCCAGGGTATATAAACAGAGAGCAAGTTCCACTCCCTTTTCGCACTGAAGATGTTGCCTAGCCTGGCAATGAAACATCTGCAAGAAAACAACAAGGCTCAGAGAGCACCATGGACTCTACAGTTCAACCCTGAGCTACAAATATTCTCTTCGATTGATAATTTATTATATTTTATTATTGTTTTTTAGTGTTATTATTGCTTTGCTTGTACTCTGCCCTGAGTCGTTTGGGATGGGAGTTGTAGAGTGCATATCTGTTAAGCATGAGGTTGGGAAAATTCATCTTCCAGTTCGGGTGTGTTGAGAATTGAATAAATCATCACAGGACAGTTCATATCTATGTTCACAGCTACGGCAGAATAGATGTATTCATAAAAATGTGAGCATTCTCATGACTGTGTAACAAAGAATTCTACATCTAGAGGAGTACATTTTTGCATTTGAGGCAGTCTGCAACTGTGTCCACACATGGCACTTCTAGATGCAGAAAAATCTGTATCTGAACGTGCAAGACATGTAAACATAAATATCCATAGATTTGTAATAGAAATGATTTGAGAACTTCATACTATCAAGGGAACCTTTTTAGGCAGAATTCTGCTGAGGAACCTTTGCATGTTAATAGAATTCCCAGGTTACAGAGTGTTCCAGCATGCATTAAACTCACACAGATTCGAAATACAGCATGTATGTTTTATTAATATACTTCGACTCACAAGTACCAGCTTGTAAGCCATTCTCATTCTCTTAAGTCTGTCTCCATGCCCATACGCATTGAAGCTATGTGTCAGTTTATCCTCATTCATGAGATTGCTCTTGTACATAACTGCTTATTCAAAGAAAAGTATGCACTTGTGCACATCCATTCTTACTAGGGCATGGACAGAAAATACATATTAATTATTTCATTCTCTTTGTATGTGTCTCTGATAGTTCAAAAGAATGCTGAACCGTGAATTAACCCACCTCTCTGAAATGAGCCGTTCTGGAAACCAGGTGTCTGAGTACATTTCCAACACCTTTTTAGGTGAGTGTCATGGAACTGTGTTTTTTAGATTGCCAAGGCCCTGCTGCACCTACAATCCATGTACATTCTTTTAAAAAAATGTTATGCAATATTGTAAAACAGTATCTGTTCTACATTATTCTTCCAATAAAATGTAATCAAGCAGATAGCTGAAAAGAAAACATTCTTTTTAGGGTTCACTATTGACTTATATCTTTTTTGTAGTAAGGCAGAACAAGATATACAAAACATAATTGGCATTAGCCTTCTCATTGCTCATAATGATCACACAACTTGGCTTTCACAGTTTCTTAAACTCTTCCCCAAGAAAAGGACACAAGAAAAAAATAAGTTAAATATGAAATCACATCAATACCTGATTTTATAATAACATCAAACTATATTTTGAGTATAAGATCTGGTAGACGTTCTGTGACGATTCAAATTTTTGTTGGATAAATACAAATGTGTGTTTTTAATCCATTGCATTTAAAAAATTGTAGCCAGTTTTTATCATTAAAAAAAATCCGCCCGTCCAAAGCAGGAGTGTAATTATACTGTATTGTTATAAATACTGATAACAATGCCTATAGGTCTTTAAACCTTGATAATTTATCTGGACTGTAATAAAAAAACATAATTACTAATTCTTTTATGTTCTTCTTCCAAATCTAACAATGAATTAATCTGATTCTCTGAAACCTATCTGCTTTCATTCAGGGTTAATTTTATATCATTTCTTAGAACTAAGCCAAAATGGAGGTTTGGTTCCAATTAATGTTTCCTCATGCATATCCCAAAAGCCCCCCATCTCAGAGGTTGGGAGAAACAGTTTGGACGAGGACAAAAATATTCACCGTGGGAGGAATAAGTGATGGTCCTTAGCCCCAGTGCAGTTTGTTTCCTCATGACTCATCCTATACAAATGTGCCTGAGGTTGCGTGTTCCAATGCACGTCCCATCGAAAGTAATATCATGAGAACAGAGAACATCTACAGGCAGGTGTGCTTCTGTGACGCTCTCCGCAGTATGTGAAGTGCTGTAGCGAAAGACGAGCATCCCAAGTGCTGAGGCAGCATGGTTGCCTTGGCAACAGGGAGATTCCCACCCCTCCCTTCACCAGCTTAAACTGAGGGCAAAGCTTTGGCTTTGTTTGCCCTTATTGATGTCATCTTATAGCCAAGTCTGATTGGCTGAAGTCATTTGAAAAGAAGAAAGCCCACTGTGGGGGAAAATCTACCAAAAGAGACAAGCTGCAATTTGTTAGTAGAGTCCTTCCTCTCCCACTGCTAAGGCATTGTTGGGCAGGGATGGATAGCACTGGGCATATTCATGTAAGGAAACACAAACAGACACAGCTTTTCTCCTGTCTCTTTGTGTACTCAAGGACACACACTTTTTCTTCCAAATTGCAGGAGGAATGAGGTTCAAATTGTGCTGCTCTGCACAGATCCATTTGTACCTATCCCAGAGTGCCAATTGCTGGGTATTAGGCAAGAAGAAAGACTGTGCCCCCAGGTTCCTCCCTCCCCTTTCAACTTGCTCCCCTGACTACCTGCTAAGTCATAGCTTTCCAAACTGTGTGTCGGGACACCTTAGTGTGTCGGCTTCAGTGTCTGGATGTGTCTCGGCAGCTGCTGACTCCGAGCCCTGCCAGGATTCTGCGCAGGTCCTAGTGCCTGCCTTGTGCCTTGCTGCCTCCAAACCTGCTGTGATTCCATGCAGGTCCTAGTGCCTGCCTTGTGCCCTGCTGTAAGAGTGTGTCGCGAAATGATGCATGTCTAAAAAGTGTGTCACCAACATGAAAAGTTTGGAAAGCTTTGTGCTAAGTAAACGTTTGGTAAGATAGAAGTACAGAGGTGTTTGGACACCTGGATAACTTTTGTCCAGTGCTGTCTTCCAAGCACACTTATGACAATCATAGTAGCATCAGTAGGAAATTGGGGGGTGGGGGTGGACAAGGCTGGCTGGGAATTCTGGAAAGTGCCACTTTGGAGAAAGGGTGTAGGTATAATATAAATGTTAGAACCAGAAAGTTAGGACAGTTACGTTTGTGGTCTCTGCTTAATACGTAGGCTGACCATATTTCAGGATGGCAAAACAGGACGGGGTCTTATGTAATATTCCGTATTCATGAAAAAGATGGGTCCCTGCCCCCCGGCCCGCGCGATTGGCTCCCGCTTGCAAACCCCGCCCCCCAGTCCGCGCTCCGGCTCGGATCCTCCTTCCATGCCATTCCCGCTGGGTTTGAAAAACGGGACAAAATTGAGATTTTTATGAAAATGACAGGACGGTTGAAAAATGCTTAAAAAACCGGGACTGTCCCGTTCAAAATGGGACGTATGGTCGGCCTATTAATACGAGATAATCTGAATGTGCAACAACATTTTCAGTTTCCAGTTCCTATTTGGTATATAGGTTATGTCCAGGAATTCAGGTTCCTGGATTTCACAGCTGGATCATGCTATGCTTTTTCCATTCAGAGACAAGCAAAGCAATCTGGGAGATGTTTTCTCCAAAGTAAGCTCCACTGAGATTAGTGGGATTTACTGCCATGTAAATGAGCATAAGGATGCCGTCTGTAGCTTCATTCTTGTGTTTATTTACTTGAGAGCAAATCTTAGCATGACTTATTCTGCAAGTAAACCTAACAAGGTATAGAATTAGCCTATCAGGCAGTTCATCATGTCATGCACACAAATTTAAGCAGGTTGCTCCCCTCCAATCTCCATAATGTGTGTAAACATTGTATCTACATAAAAATGAGGAAATAAGTACCACATTTGTGTGCAGAACCACACATGGTTATCTTAGTACTTGCTGAATCAGAGGCCTCGTCATATATGTCTCCCCCAAGAGCTGCAGACTTCCTGAACCAGACAGGATAGCCAAGAACTGCAGTCATCCGAAGCAAACTCCTGGGTGCCTCCTGTCCACTGGGTTCTCCAGAAACCAGGCCTCCATTGACGTCAGCAGATGCAAATACCCAGCCCTAAGCAAATGTTGATGCAAACTGCCACTTCAATGGAGGCCTTGTGCGAGAGCTGGAACATGGGCTGAAAGCAGAGGCCAAGTATCAGTTGAGCAGGGGCCAGAATCCACCCTCCCTGCTCCTCTTGAGCAGCTGTGGCATGGCCTGCCAAGGTCATGGGATGGGGCAGTGCCAGGCCACAGTGGTGCAAAAGAGATGAAAAAGAGAGAGAAAGAGAAATCCCATTATTCAGCTTAGCTGGTTGACACCCCCCCCCCCCCCGGAGAAATCTTCCCAATACATACGGAACTGTTGTGGAGTTTTTTAGATAATGAGCAGATGGGAAGCATGCAGACCAGTTTAGCTATCCCCAGACATTGGGATTCTGGAGCTGTTTCTATGTTGGCAGAAGAAGTTGTGTTTGGTAGGCCAGCCTGGGAACTGCCTGGACACTTGGATTCCAGTCTTGGCTGTGGCACCAAAGCAGAATCAAGTGATTGGTAGGAAATGGCCAGAGTGACTGATCATTTGTGGCTGAGGGCTGGAAGCGGAGCTTGTTGGTTGAGGTGAGGAAAGGGAAGGAGTCAGAACTCTTGGATTTATTCCCAATTTTTCTTTGGAATTTGCCTCAGCCATAAAGATACACACCCACAGATGCCCACTCACCTCAGACCCATGAACCATCGTGTTATGATAGAATTCCACGATACTGAGGCAGCCTATTCTTCCAGTTCCTCAAGCTCCCAGGCAAGTCCTTGAATCTGCTTGATCATGTATGAGGCTAGCCCGCAGAGGAAACTGCAGATGGACTTGAGCTGTTGTGCTGCTCCAGGAAAGCTAGTTCTTTCTACGGATCATCTTCCTGAGCCTGAGCAAGGGACGTCCCCCTGCTTTACCAAACATGGTAGAACACTGGCTCCAAAGTTGTTCAAAGCCTTACCAGGTGAACTTGGGAGATGATGGAGAGCTTTGTATTTAATTTTTTTTTTTTGGTAAGATGATGGGGAATATTGGGGACTCTGTTAAGGGCAGTATTTGAAAGAATTCAGCTGCATGGCGGTTGGCTTGAATATTCTCTGTTGTCACAATCCTTCTTCCTAGTAACTCAGAACCCAGCACTCTAGAATGGTACCATGGCTTATGCCCTGCTTCCTCCTGGGGCCTGTTGCCCGCCCCTTCCACTCTGCCATGAGGCCCCCCTGCCGCTGCTTCTCCCGCAGGTACCACTGGGGCATAGCTCTGCCATGCCATGAAGTAACTACCCCCCAATTCCCTGTCACACTGCGCCCTCCCCATTTTCTGCCTCCCCTAGGCTCCCCCAGTGTACGTCACCTCCCCCTTGGCAGTCTATCTCCCCCCCCTCCTCTCTACTCCCAGTGGGTGCCACCCACACGTGACTTCTTGCCCTTGGAGACTGTCCTAGAAGAAGGTGGGGGAACAAGGCCCTCCACTCCTGAGGGTGAGTCTCCCCCCAGACTGCTCTACATTGTACTTTGAGTCTTCCAGTCTAGAAACCTAAACTGGAAACACATTTCTCCTTCCAGCTTCATGAACCTGAAGTATCTTCAGCGGAGGGAAAGTGGACTTAGGAAGGAGTACTTTTGCCATCCATCTCCAGGGTTGCTATGGAGTGTGAGCAGGATTGTTTTTACCACCACATTGGCCTAATGTCCAGCATTATATTTCTCCCTTTCTTCCTCTAAAGGAGTAATGGCAGCTATTCATTTATTTAGGAAAAGAGCCAGTTTGGTCTAGTGGTTAAGGCAGTGCTTTCCAAACTGCCGCCGTTGGCGACACACCAACGTTGGCCGCGGGGGCGGTGGTGGGGGCGTGCACGGCGGGGGCGCGGCGGCGTGCATGGCGGCCTCGTGTTTTCCGCTAAAACTCAGAAGCGCTGCCGTCGTGGCTGCCGCCGTGCACACTGCCGCTGCCGCCTCCACCCGTGCGCGCCGCCGTGCACGTCCACTTCCAGGTTGTGTCGCGACACACTAAACTGTGTGTTGTGACACACTAAAGTGTCGCGACACACAGTTTGGAAAGCTACGGGTTAAGGCAACGGGCTAGAAACCAGGAGTTTGTGAGTTCTAGTCCCGCCTTAGGCGTGAAAGCCGGCTGGGTGACCTTGGGCCAATCCCTCTCTCTCAGCCCAACTCACCTCACAGGGTTGTTGTTGTGGGGAAAAGAGGAGGAGGAAGGAGTATTAGGCTGCCTTGAGTTATTTATAAAAATAATACAGGCGGGATAGAAAATAAATAATATAATATATAAAAGACTACAGTCAGTCTTTTATATATTATATTTTATAATATAATATAATATAATATGTAAAAGACAACTAAATCCTGTTTGACTGGTTTGTTCATTACAAAGGGGGATGTGCTGTGTGATTCTGACCCTGAGCACTTTTTTTGTTACTTCTTTAATTATATTTTTACAAACAGAAGTCTTCTAGAAGACGGAATGTATATTAATAAAAGAAGAAGGGCCCCAGAATGGCATTGTTGTTGGGAACACTTTATAAAAAACATAAGTACTGATAAATATCAGTGCTCATGTGGATGTGCATCATTTCATGCTGCTGCTGCTAATAATAACCATTTTACAGTAAATTAAAAAAAATAAAAATAGCTGTTTAACTGCCGAGGTACTATCCAGTAGGTACTTATAAGACACACAAAAAGCATTCGGATAATTTTCTTGTTCTCTTTTTTGTGTCCTGCAAAATTGGAAAAGCCAGAGCTCATGATGAGACAGGACTAAATGTCTGGATTATAGAAAACTGGAGGCTCCATATTCCTTGAAGCACAATCATATCCTGAGGCTATTCTACCTTTAAAATAAGGGGGAGGGGGGATGTATGAGGGCAACAAAGGGAAAAGAATATCTGAAAAAAATGAAGTAGGACAATTGCACAATAAAAGCATCTCTTAAGTCTCCAATAAGTACTAAGCAGCTTTCGGACTGTATCCAACCCCAGTCCCAAAAATTCTTGCAGTATCCTGACTTACTTATGGGAATTTTAGCTACCAGGAATTAGGTTAAAATTCCTTTTGCTCCATAAATTCTGAGCTTTAATTCTTGGCATCTTTGAGACAGTAATGAAGTTCCATCTAGGGTAGGAAAGTCATTTGGATGATGGATGGATGGAGATATAGTATCTGTGTCATAAATCATAACACTTGGTCCAGAGAGGCTGCTACTTAGGTGAGGTAGTGCTCCTTCAGTTTTTTGCCCTTATCATTTCTCTCTCAGATGCAGTCTCTTTTCATCCTCAGACAAGCAGAACGATGTGGAGATCCCATCCCCAACACAGAAAGACCGGGAGAAGAAGAAGCGGCAGCAACCCATGTGCCAGATCAGTGGGGTCAAGAAACTCATGCACAGTTCCAGCCTGACCAATTCCAGCATTCCCCGCTTTGGGGTGAAAACAGACCAGGAAGAGCTGCTCAGTAAGGTGAGCATTGCAATGTGGAAGAAAGGGGGGGGGGAGTGAAGGAAGTCTGTGCCCATCTTTGCAAAGGATGATTTGGAAATTGTGGCTCACACTTTAACACTCTCTCTCTCTAGACCAGTGTTTCTCAACCTTGGCAACTTTAAGATGTCTGGACTTCAACTCCCAGAAATCCCCAGCCAGCATGAATTCTGGGAGTTGAAGTCCAGACATCTTAAAGTTGCCAAGGTTGAGAAACACTGGTCTAGACTCTGAGGAGAGTGACAGCATTAATCCATTTTGTTTAACTTGATCTCAGAAGCAACTTCTGCCTTTGACGAGGTACAGAAGTATTTTCATCTCAGATTGTTTTTGTCTTTGAGCCAGTATTTCCCTCCAAACAGGATATTTTTACTGGTACTAGAGTGTCACTTCCTCATAATTTTAGCACATTTGACAAAAAAGGATTTAGCTATCCCTGAATTAGTATATTCCTATTCCATTTGGGTTGAAACTTTTGGCATATTTCTCCAGCACAAGAAGATATTTGTTTTTATTTATTTATTTTTGTTGACTATCCTAAATAAACCTAGGGGCGTGGTGGCTCAGCGGGTAAGACGCCAGGCTTGTCGATTGGAAGATCGCAAGTTCGGAGGTTCGAATCCCTAGCCCTGCGTGCGGAGTGAGCTCCCGCACTAGCTCCAGCTCTTGCCAACCTAGCAATTCAAAAGCATGCAAATGCAAGTAGATGAATAGGTACCACTTCGGTGGGAAGGTAACAGCGTTCTGCGTCATGACGGCCACATGACCGCGGAAGCGTCTTCGGACAACGCTGGCTCTTCGGCTAACAAACGGAGATGAGCACCGGCCCCTAGAGTCGGACACGACTGCACAAATGTGCGGGGGGAACCTTTACCTTTATCCTAAATAAATTGCCTGAAGTGGTTTACAACAAAGGAAAAAACAATAAAAAAGAACTATGGCTACAGAAAAATAAATGATATAAACAAATGCCTAAGTGCATAAAAACAAATACAGAGTTCAGCGCTTACAGCCAATAAAGTAGAGAAGAACGATTGGCGTCATACAAACAGTTTTTGCTAGAGAATGCCATTTGGGCCTCTGAGGGAAGCATATCCCATATTAGAGGGGCTTTCAAGAGAAAGACGACCATCTTGTCAAAGTTCCATGAACCTCACAGACGAGGGACTCTCAGTAGACCTTCTTGAGATGATTGGACCAGACAAATACAGTTGACTTTGATAAGGTGATGCCCGATAAATCCCAGGGCTTGATAAGGATCCTTCAAGATGGTGCTAACTTGTTATCCTGAAATGATAGAAAAAGACCAGTTCAGAAGTCACTTTCTTGGCTTAATAAACCATAATTCATTAAACAGGGAACAATCCCTTCCGTCCCTGGCTTTGGTCTTTCAATCCTAAGTCTTTTCGCCATAACTGCCAGTAATGTCCCAAACTGAAAATGTTATCAGAATGCTAAACCAAGTGCAGGGTGAGGGAAAGAGTGTAGGCCTGAAACTTGTAATCCAGAAATGTTATCCACGAACAAACACTTCTTTCCAGAAATTTGGAGTCTTTATAACTATTGCAACAATTTCTACTGAATTTCCTCTAAGGAAATGACCAACACTGTCACATGGCAAGTCAATAAGTTTATTAGGATGCCAGCATCTAGTCTTAGGTAAACTATGCACTGGTTCATATCTAATTAGTTATCTAATTAGATAATATCTAATTAGCTTCACACCAATTATTTTTGAAATACTAAGTTCAAAAATAAGAATAGACTGCCACATAGCAATCATTTATGAATTGAACCAATACAATTTTGAATGGGTTTTTATAAAATATTATCTATTAGATGATTATCACAATAAGTGATGCAGTGACCACCCTGTCTAAGTGCCTGGGGGCTGTAGGGGCCTGGATGGGGAAAAACAGGCTTCGACTGAACCCTGGTAAGATGGAGTGGCTGTGGATTAATGGCTCCTTGGTGTCTGGGAAATTGTCATCTTTAGTGCTGGATGGGGTTGCACTGCCCCAGACAGACCCGGTGCGTAACTTGGGGGTCCTCTTGGACTCACGACTCCTGCTCAAAGAGCAGGTGGCAGTCGTGGCCAGAAGGGCCTTTGCACAGCTTCGTGTTCTACGCCAGTTACGTCCCTTCCTGGATCGAGAGGCCCTTCGAACGGTCACTCGTGCCCTGGTTATCCCCCACATAGACTACTGTAACACGCTCTACATGGGGCTACCCTTGAAGAATATCCGGAAGCTACAGCTGATCCAGAACGCAGCCGCACAGACAATTCTGGATGGCCCAAGGAGGACACATGTAACACCTCTGCTGCGCGAGCTGCACTGGGTTCCAGTTTGCTTCCAGGTCTAATTCAAGGTGTTGGTTATTACCTTTAAAGCCCTACATGGCATGGGACCAGGTTACCTAAGGGACCGTCTCATCCCCATTTTATCATCCCGTCCCACCCGGACATGCAGAGAGGGCATGCTACGGACCCCATCAGTTAAAGAATTCCATCTAGCGGGGTCACGGAAGCATGCCTTCTCGGCTGTAGCCCCTGCCCTATGGAATATCCTTCCCCCGGAGATAAGACAGTCCCCCTCACTCCTGGACTTTCAGAAAAAGCTTAAAACCTGGTTGTGCCAATATGCTTGGGGCGGGACGGAGAAAGTACGCTCTTGGGGATGGCTGGTGCCCTAGGGTGGCCATGGAGTGCCCTCCCCATGGACTTAAGAAGATTCTGCCATTTGGATTTTACTATATTTATTATATTTATAAATTGTTAATTAAGATGTATTTTAATCTATTTATAATTGTAATTTAATGAGTTATACTCTGTTTGTAAACTGTCCAGAGTCCCCCTCAGGGGAGATGGGCAGTGATAAATCAAGTAAATAAATAAATCAACAAACAAACAAACAAACCTTGGTGTTTTCTCTGTATTGCCATGGTATATAAGGCTACCTTTTCTTATTTTGCCCTGCTTGTACTAGCAAGTTATACCTTATTTCTTGTAGATTACATCAGTATTTGTATCCTGTGGCCACACCCAGATAACCATATCTTGTATTAATGAGCAAAAATGTGAAAAAGCACCATATGCTTGAATGAAATTACTTTGTTCCTTCTTGTATACAAATGAGTAATTAAACTAGGAAATGTTTGTTTTAGCTCCTCATGTTCTTCAAACCAAGAAACTGGTTGGTATTCTGTAAACCATAGCTTTCCAAACTGTGTGTCGTGACACTTTAGTGTGTCGCGACACAACCCGGAACTGGACGTGCACGGCGTCGGCGCAGGGCCGTGCGCATCGTTGTCATGCATAGTGGTGGCGGCGGCGGCAGCGCACCATCAGTGCTTCCGTGTTTTAGTGGAAAACACGAGGCCGCCACCACCGTACACACTGCCGCCGTGTGCCCATGCACGCACCCCCACGCCACCGCCGCTGCCGCCGTTGGTGTGTCGCCAACGGCGGCAGTTTGGAAAGCACTGCTGTAAACAAACAAAGATATGAAGCTATAGTGTAATTTTAGCTTAGTATCTTGACTTGTTCAGAAAACATCTGTGTTTTTGAATGTATGCATTGTCTGTATTCTGGAATATATCAGGAAATATTTTTAACTGAAGGTTTAGCTTTCCATCATGCACAAAAAGGGACAAAGCAATTGTTCATTCATATCTCATTTTATTAAGCTGAGAACTGATTGCTCAAATGCAACCCAGGAATAAGCAAGACAGAATTTGCACGTAAATCACTGCAAATGATGTTAACTAAAAGAAATCCTTGAATAATGCCCATCTAGTACAGAGCAGGACATGTGCTAAAATTAAAAAGAATAAATAGTTCTTTAGAAAGTATTTGCTGTTAGGTGGTATGCATAACTACATAATCAAAGGTTATCAGAAAATTGTGTTCCAAATGAGGGAAATTATGATAGATGACAGTATTATGTAACCTAGTTTTTTGGCTTCAGAAGAGATTCCCGTTTTGTTTCTGAGCTGAGGGAATATTTTAGAAAATCTTGGTGGAATTGGACTATTTATTTATTTATTTATCAAATTTATCACCGCCCAACTCCCCCAAGGGGGACTCTTTATGATTCTTTTATCTCAGCATTAGAAATGAATGGAAGTAAAAGAAACATTTTATTTATTTATTTATTTATATTTATATATCGAATTTATTCATTGCCCATCTCACTCAGAGAGGGACCCTGGGTGGTTTACATAAAATAGGAATAAAATATTAGTTAAAATACAATAAAACAATACAATAAAAACAATCATCTTAATAAATAATATGTTCCAAGAGGTAGATGGTAAAATGTTCCTAATTTAATTTCCAGGGAGTGCCTTTAGGGTGCTAACCACCCCCAGGGTTGGTTACCCCTCTTCACCCCCCATGCGAGATGGCAGAGCCAGGTCTTCACCCCTTTTCGGAAGGCTGGGAGACGGGGGGCTCGCCTCACCTCATTGCCTGGTTTTGTGTCTAAGGTTTAGACTGAGCTTGATAGTTTCATGGCGTATTCACACTAGATGACGTTCTTAATTGCCATGGGCTTTCTCAGTGGGTTTTCTTGGTCTTGCTGTTGAAGAATGGCCTTCAGTGTGTTGTCGAAGGCTTTCACGGCCGGAGTTCGATGGCTGTTGTGGGTCTTCTAGGCTGTGTGGCCGTGTTCTGGAAGTTGTGGTTCCTAACGTTTCGCCAGCATCTGTGGCCAGCATCTTCAGAGGGCAGGAGCACAGACAGAAGCACTCTTTCTCAGATAGAAGAGTGCTTCTGTCTGTGCTCCTGCCCTCTGAAGATGCTGGCCACAGATGCTGGCGAAATGTTAGGAACCACAACTTCCAGAACACGGCCACACAGCCCGGAAGACCCACAACAACCAATGGCCTTCAGGTTCCAAATCTGAAATGCCAATTCAGATTCTAGTGGCATAGCAAAGAAAATACATGGTGGGTTTGCTTTCTTCATCTGCGGCTCTCTCTCCTCCTGGACCTTTATCTTGACATCCATTGTGGCAAAGATTCCCTGACCTCTTCCCCTGTGTTTCCTCCAGGAACTGGAATACCTAAACAAGTGGGGCCTTAACATTTTTCGGGTGGCTGACTACTCCAACAACAGGTCGCTCAGCTGCATCATGTATACAATATTTCAGGTAAGGTTTGCAGAGTCCCCTCTTCCCTCCCCAGCTAACCATGCCCTTAGCCACACATCTCAGTTGCATGTCTGGTTTGGTCCAGTAGTACTTCTGAGGCATGGGAATAATATACAGTCTATCAGTTTGAAGCATGAGCTTTTTTCAAGAAATTCACTTTCTCTGTTAATCATTTCAAGAAATATTGAGTTGGATACAGAAATGAGTCAAAAAGCAACATATGCAAGAATATAAACAGAGATGATTTATTCTGTGGGCAGCATCCTAAGCATTTTTATAGAAGAAATATGTTTTCTGCCATTGATTTGAGGTTCGGCTGCAACTTCTGAAATATATCATCTTGCATTCTGAGATGTGGGGCTTCCAGGTTCTTTCCATAGTCCATAGGGAAAATGTAGTGAGAGTTGCAACCAGTAGTTCTCTCCTTTCTATAGAGAGAAAGTGCCTTCAAAAATTAATCCATTTATTATTAATTCTTCAACCTGACAGCCTGATTGGACCAAGACTCCCATCATCTCCGGCCAGCATAGCCAATGTACTCCTCACAAATCTGTAGGGCACCCACTTGGGTCTATCTCCACAGAAAATCCCTTCAGGAATCTGCAAAAGCACTAACTTTGGGTGGGGGTTAGGGTTAGGGTTAGAGTTAGAGTTAGCATTAGGGAGAGATGGCAGGACTATTTTTGATTTCATTCATGTACAGCACTTTACATAGTGGGGGAACTTGAATACACACAAAGCAATGGTGATGCCTAGGAAGTGAGTCTGGTTAGTCGTGGGTGGCTCCTGGAAAGGGTGGATCTAGACTCGTGGTGGTAGAGGTAGCTCTTGTTCATCACTTGCAGGTATATTGTGATTATTGCTTAGGAGCCAGAGTATGTCCCACAATTCTCCTTTTCAAATGAGACCGCCATTTGTTTGCCAGCCATGACTGGGGAGAAGAAAGACTAGTGCTCATTTTTCAGGAGCCAGCATCCATTGAAGAAGCTGTGAGCTGCCACTTTACCTTTTCAGCCACTGATTTCCTTTTCTTTCTTTCTTCCCCCGTAGGAAAGAGACTTGCTGAAAACTTTTAAGATCCCTGTGGACACGTTAGTCACTTACATCATGACGCTGGAAGACCACTACCATGCTGATGTGGCCTACCACAACAGCCTCCATGCTGCTGATGTCACCCAGTCCACGCATGTCCTCCTGTCTACGCCAGCTTTGGATGTAAGTCATGATCTGTTGCAGTTGGTGAGTAGGGAAAGGGGGGATCCAGTACTGGCTTTCCTTCAGCCTCTCTGAGGGGCTGGTTCCCAGAGTCCCAAGGGACTGGGAGTCCTCTGTACTTTCCCCGTTTTGTTTGGAACAGCCGTGGGAGGCAGACTCATTTATTATTGACTGATTGTTATGACTGGTATGATGCTTCAATTACAAGACTTCTTTACAGTATACCTTGCAAACATTGAATCTTGCTGGAGTTTTATAAATACTTATTATTGCTCATCAATTGCTCTGAGTGTAGTGGATCACCATCCAGGGCAGCAGCACACATATCTGTGGGGTCTAAATTCTAACCCTGGTAAATTCCTCTTTATTGCTGGCAGCGGTTCTCCCATGAAACAGGGCAGAGGCAGCAGGCATTCATCCCCTTTCTCCTTTACAGGCTGTCTTCACTGACCTGGAGATCTTGGCTGCAATATTTGCTGCTGCCATTCACGATGTGGACCATCCTGGTGTCTCCAATCAATTCCTGATCAACACCAGTGAGTGATGGCACACTGAACATAAGTGCTAAGGGGGAGTGGCAAGGAGTCACCAATATTGGTGGTGGTGCATGTACAGATCTATTTCTTTAATTCACCTTGTGTGTGTTTTTAATCTTTTTATTATTGTTGCTCAGTGTTCTGATTCCTGCTCATGGGCAGGATGTATGTGTCTTGCATAGAAGTTAATTTAATTGGAAAGGGGGTTGCAAAATGTCCTCCTTTCCTCCACATAATTGAACGTTGTCTTCTCCAAATCAATGCTCTCTGGATAGGCTGGACATACCTTGAAAGAGAAAACGTACCACATTGGAGCAATCACGGAGAAAGCTCTGCTCCATTTTGGTCGTGCTCTTGTGGGCTCTTTTTATCAATTAACTGATTGATACAAACATTCCATAAAAGGTAATAGGGAATTCCAGAATCTGAATGCTCTCTTGTGTTCATGCTAAATGGGCCTCTAAGCAGTTGCTGAGCTGAGAGAATGGCCTCTCCCACGGATCTTAACATCTGAACCAATTCCTATGAGGTAATGTGGTCTTTCAGAAACCCTGCTCTCAAGTCATACAACTATTAACAGGGATTTTGAATTGTGCCCAGAAACAAACCAGTGGCCAGTAGACCTATTGCAACAAGAGAGTTGCCTGCTTCTTATAACAGGCCTTGATCAGTTGTCTGGCCACAATATTCTGAACTAGATGAAGCTCCTAAATATTTATCACAAATAGCCTATAGTAGAACGGCTTCCATATGCCCTCATTGTGGGAGGTTGTGCGGATCCAGAATTGGCCTTTACAGCCACTTACGGATCCACTGTTAAAATTTTACCTTTGGAAGACAATCCAACTTGGCTACGAGTGATCGCCAGTGATGATGAGTAGAACGGCATAGTCCTAAAGAGGATGTAACTAAGGCATTTGGTACTGTACTCAGATCTGACATTTCCAAGAATAGGTGTAATTAGCATATTAGCTTCTGGCCACCACTGGAAACTCGGCATCCAAATTCAGCACTGAATCCAGGGATATCTCCATACTGCAGACTCCCAGGACAGGTTAAGCTCCCGTTTGCCCTCATCTAATCCAACTAAAAGTCTGCAACTTCCTTGCACCTCTAGCCTGTCTGTCACCCTGCTCTCCTCCCACCCCTGCCTAGCCGACTAGTAGATAACTGTCCTATGGAATTTCCCTCATTAGCTTCAGCCAACAAGAAAAATCAGATACAGAAGATGTCAAGTGAGGTTGTGTGCCCTGGAGAAGTAATTACTCCCGGTCAAGAAAACTGATGAGCTAACTCTAAAGAGGAATTAGTCCATGTGTTTATTCTGGTACTATTTCTAGTTTAAACTCTTCAGTTCTGTGTAAGTGGAGCTCTCTGTTAGAGATAAGCATCAGATGGAAGGAAACCATATGAGAATACAATAGAATCCATCTTTCTTTGTCACTGGGATCTTTCTTGTCCTACTAACCCAGCTTCTTTGTGCTCAGTACTTTCCCAAAGTGCCAGTGCAACAGTGTTGTAGACAACTTAATATAGAATAAAGCCAGTTTAGGACTTTGGGGTACTGTAAAGCACAGTACAGAAAACATAAATGGTAAAAATGGCATTCTTATGTCAAAATGAAGATATAAATACCTAAGTCATCTGTATTACATCAGCACATAAGCCTTTTTCATTATATTACAGATAAAAGAAAGAAGAAGTACTGATACTGGGAGTGGGGAAGGGCACACAGTGCTGGCAGTGAGAATGGGGAGGAAAAAGAAAAGCCTCTGACTTTCCTAGTCTGTTGCACTGAAGCAAGAAGCAGCTCTAAATCTACAGAAAGAGACAAATTGCTTAAACTTTATAAAGAACTTCTGAACTCAAAGGTGCTGCTGTTTTCCCACCCAAAGATTTCCCGGCTAGAATAACTTGACAAAATTGTTTCGTTCTGCTCTCTTCAGTAGAGACTGTGCTCTTTTGGATTTGCCTAATCTTTGAGTTGTAGGGATGTGTTTCATCAAGCCATAATCAAGTACAAAGAATAGACAGAAGAAATGAAAGGGACTTAAGAGCAAAGAGGTAGAAGAAGTGTGTAAACGTGTGTGTGTGAGAGAAGGAGAGAGAAAGATCAGCTACTGAATAGAAATTCTAGGAGTTAATGTTCCAGCACATCTGGAATGCACTAGAATGGGGGAAATTGCTCTGTAGAGGTTGTTCCATTTTGTCAGGCTTTGAAAGAGGTGGTGATTTTTCATAGAATTTTGTTAAATTTTTCTGCTTGCTTTTTAATTAGATAGACAGAAAGATTATTTGCTGTGTTCCGTGAGCCACTTGGAACACCTTTGGCCATGCTTCTATGAGCCAATAAAACAATCCTCCTTTTCTCTATAACCCTCTCATCGTCTGTGACACTCCCTTGCAGATTCAGAGCTGGCACTGATGTACAATGATGAGTCTGTCCTGGAGAACCATCACCTAGCTGTGGGTTTCAAGCTGCTGCAGGAAGAGAACTGTGACATTTTCCAGAACCTGAGCAAGCGACAACGACAGACCTTGCGCAAGATGGTCATTGACATGGTGAGCTTGGGATGGAGGTGGGACTGGTTCCTGTGGGAAAACTTGCCTCTTATCTCCTGCAGCGTTTCCAGTTAGAAGTCCCACCCTGCTTTAGTGGGAGAAACCTAGTCATTCACAGAAGAGTCTGGATGATACCTCATAAGGAAGGAACATCGTATCTCTGGCAGACCACTGACATGGGAAACTGATGGTTTTCTCTTGGAGGAAAATAGTTTTGTTCCCTGCCATTCCTGTGCTTCTCTCTGCACATGTGTTGCTGCTGCAGCAGAGGTTCAAAAATTAATACAGGAAAAATTAACGTAAGAAAGTGTACATGGCCAAATCTCAAGCAGAGGAAAGGAAGCTACCCTGGCAGGGCTGGGAGCTAAAACCAGACCTTCTCTTACCAGCTTCCATATGGGGGGCCTGTGCTTGGCTCTGGGTACAAAGAACCTGCTGGTCCTCCTTTTGTACTGATACTTGGCTGGCTCCTTAGCAGGACAGGTATCTGAAAGAGACCTCAACCCATTTTTTTAAAAAGGTAAAGGTTCCCCCTGCACATTTGTGCAGTCGTGTCCGACGCTAGGGGCCGGTGCTCATCTCCGTTTGTTAGCTGAAGAGCAGACGCTTCCATGGTCATGTGGCTGGCATGACGCACGCGGAACGCTGTTAACTACCCACCGAAGTGGTACCTATTCATCTACTTGCATTTGCATGCTTTCGAATTGCTAGGTTGGCAAGAGCTGGGGCGAGTGCGGGAGCTCACTCCGCACGCAGGGCTAGCGATTCGAACCTCCGAACTTGTGATCTTCCGATCGACAAGCCTGGCGTCTTACCCGCTGAGCCACCACGCCCCTCAACCCATTTTAGTCAATAATAATAATAATAATAATAATAATAATAATAATAATATAGCCCTTTTTGTCTGGGACAGAGGATTGCTACCTATCCTGTTGCTTCCACACTAACCCACTGAGTTGGCCTTCAAGAAGGAAGAGTTGGGTGGGTTGGGGGAAGGAGAGTGAAGGAGAGATGGGTAGGTACACACTTCCATTTAGGCTACCCAAGAAGGTGGGTTCTGGTATTATGGAGTAATTATTATCAACCCATTTTAGTCCATAATAATTACTCCATAATACCAGAACCCACCTTGGATAGCCTAAATGGAAGTGTGTACCTACCCATCTCTCCTTCACTCTCCTTCCCCCAACCCACCCAACTCTTCCTTCTTGAAGGCCAACTCGGTGGGTTAGTGTGGAAGCAACAGGATAGGTAGCAATCCTCTGTCCCAGGCAAAAAGGGCCAGCTAATCCACAGCGGGGAAGGGGGATATTTAAGGAAATCAGCAGAAGGGCTTTGCCAATTAAGAGCTACATTTGTCTTTGCAAGCTCAGCATTATGGCCCAACAGCCTAGAATTAGGCCCACTGGCTCTGTAGAATGTCAGAGACACAGCCAAGCAGATTAGAATATGTTGCCTTTTCTCCTCTAGGGAGAAAGCCTTTTTTTTAAAAAAAATGCATGTTTCGGATTAAATGCCAGGAGAGAGAACAGCAACGTGGCACCTGTGGATACACGACCCCTTAGTGCTAGAAGAATACTGAATCTTTTGGTCCTTTCAGAGTTTCTTCCTCTGTTTTGATTTAAGAAAAAAATCTGACAACGAAAGTGCAAACTTGTTGAGGTTTTGATACTGTGCAGAAGTATAGAAATGGAAAGGGCAGTCATTTCAGTGGTACTGGAGCTGAATATTTCAATTTGGCAGGAGCCCTTGTTAGAAGATTTGCTCTTGAACATAAGCAGAGTGCTGGAAGAATACTGAGCAATTACTAAGTATTACTAAGTAAGTCACAGAACGCCCTATTAAAAAGTTATAGTTATATAACTAAATTGTAGTTATAGCTTTATTGGATGCAGCTATGGGCTTAGCCCAGCTATCAGTGAATGCTATCAGACATTTCCTAGACTTGAGGTAAAAGTTTTATTAAGAAATATATGAGGATTAAAAAAAATCTCATTTCTTTCTAAACTACATTTTGAAGAGATAGGGGAGGGGGAGAGAGAAATAAAATTCACTTCATTTTTTTAAGCACAGAAATTCATTTAACCAACGATAGGCCAGGTGAAACACAGATACTGCTGTGAAGACCTTTCCCCTTATTTATCTCTCATTTTATCCTGGTGGTCAACCGCTCATAGAGACTGGAAATCTCTAATGTCAGATCCTCCAAACAGTCTGGTCAGCACCTTTTCCTACTCTCAAATAAGGCAGGCAACATATGTTTTCAAAATACTGGAAAGGGGGTTCTGAACTATGTTCTCTAGGACTTTCCCCCAGGAGCCAGGGAGTGGCTTAAAAGAATCTAAATATAATCTATTGGATTTGGTGATTTTTAAAGATCTTGGAAGTTTTCTCATGAAATGGATATGGTAGATAGGAACTTGCCCTCCTGAGAGGGCACATGATCTTGGCAGACTGATCTTTGGAGTATTGAGAAGGAGCATCTCAAAGTCCATCCGCCTACCATAGCCTATGGCTTGTGTTGAGCTTATGGATTCACAAAAGCTTGCTAAGGATCCTACCCATAAAACTGTTTTCATCAACGTGGAAGGAGGGGCATGTATGAAAATGTGGAGTCTGCAAGCAAGTGAGGAGCAATACCTTTGTTTATTTCTGTAATTATTTTACAGGTCTTGGCCACCGACATGTCGAAACACATGAGTCTCTTGGCTGACTTGAAGACAATGGTGGAGACCAAAAAAGTGACCAGCTCAGGGGTGCTTTTGCTAGACAATTACACTGACAGAATGCAGGTGAGTAAGGTCTATCCACCTTGAATTAAGAGGAAGGAAAAAAAAACAGTCAGACAATGGGTGAGATGGACAGCTGGGAGCTCAACTGTTCCCAGATAAGCTAAGTAAGGATGGTGTGGACCTGGCATTGAGGTAAGGAGCTGGAGCTGGCCTAGGCAGTCTCTACGCCAGAGCTTTCCAAACTTTTCATGTTGGTGACACACTTTTTAGACATGCATCATTTCGTGACACACTCTTACAGCAGGGCACAAGGCAGGCACTAGGACCTGCGCGGAATCACAGCAGGTTTGGAGGCAGCAGGGCACAAGGCAGGCACTAGGCCCTGCGTGGAATCCTGGCAGGGCAGGTTTGGAGGCAGCAGGGCACAAGGCAGGCACTAGGACCTGCGCGGAATCACAGCAGGTTTGGAGGCAGCAAGGCACAAGGCAGGCGCTAGGCCCTGCGTGGAATCCTGGCAGGGCAGGTTTGGAGGCAGCAGGGCACAAGGCAGGCACTAGGCCCTGCGTGGAATCCTGGCAGGGCAGGTTTGGAGGCAGCAAGGCACAAGGCAGGCGCTAGGCCCTGCGTGGAATCCTGGCAGGGCAGGTTTGGAGGCAGCAGGGCACAAGGCAGGCACTAGGACCTGCGCAGAATCACAGCAGGTTTGGAGGCAGCAAGGCACAAGGCAGGCGCTAGGCCCTGCCTGGAATCCTGGCAGGGTTCGGAGGCAGCAGCCACCACGACACACACAGACACTGCAGACACTGCAGCCGACACACTAACGTGTCCCGACACACAGTTTGGAAAGCTCTGCTTTAAGCAGTTTCTTCTAAAGAAGTGTAGTTTGGATTGAGGACCCAGTCCATCACTAAGGTTTTATAGTGTCAGGGAAAATTACTTTTTTTTAACTCTGTTCTTTATTTAAAATGCTTCTGTTCCACCTGACAACATGCCTCTAGGCATCACAAAGATTCACCAGTGGTTACAGGGGAAAAAAGGGCCCCTTCCCCACTACACACACACAGGCATATATATGTGCACACAATGCTGTCTTTAAATCTGGAAGACCTTCTCTTGGGTAACCAAAGAGCTTGCAGCCCCTTGGAGAGGATAATGTAGTTAACTGTTCAGTTCCAGAACCTTAAAAATCTCGTTGTAACCTCCTGGCCAGCTACATTCACACTGGCCCACCATATATTGCAGCATTTCTCCTAGCTGTTGAGATGAAATAGAAAATGAATTATGATAACCAGTTGCTTTATAGTTCAATTTTTTTGGTGGTTTGCACATGCCATTCCTTTCCTAGATTTTTCATTTGCCAGTCTCCTATTGGGTTCTGTGACCAGAGAAATGTTCCACTGAGGCCTTTTATTCTTATTCACACACACCCCACAGCTTTCAGTTTTTAGGGCCTTGATACTCTGAACTCTGCTGGTGGAGTGCAGGCAGAGGTGTCACAATCTGAAGTCTCTGACCGGCCCTGCATTTTTGCCAATTCCACCAGGTCCTACGGAACATGGTTCACTGTGCAGATTTAAGCAACCCTACAAAACCTTTGG
The DNA here is from genome assembly GCA_023362775.1 of Charina bottae. Taxonomy (NCBI): domain Eukaryota; kingdom Metazoa; phylum Chordata; class Lepidosauria; order Squamata; family Charinaidae; genus Charina; species Charina bottae. The sequence continues at coordinate 9,845,119 of JALMGJ010000021.1, read as the reverse complement.
AGTTGTATCGGCAGTGGACAGACCGGATCATGGAGGAGTTCTTCAGGCAGGGTGACAAAGAACGGGAGCGAGGCATGGAGATCAGCCCTATGTGTGACAAGCACACAGCCTCTGTGGAGAAGTCACAGGTATGCGTGGTAGCCATGTGGGATCATGGATCAATACAGGAGAAAGAAAGATCCTGTTCCCCCTACTTCTTTCCTTTTGCCAGTATCCAGGGCAAGAATAGCCTTGTCTGGAATGGGTATTTGTTGCTATAGAAACCTAGCTCCATTACAAAGCAGCTCCATCCCAAAGTTGCAGTAGAGGAACATGGGAGTTTTATTACACAAGAAATTTGCAAGTAAGAATTTATTGGAGACTATACTATTGTGTGTCCCTTGCCCCCCCCCCCCAAAAAAAAAATGGTACCTAAAGAAAGAAGCTGAGCCTGACCATTGAACCAGCAGTGGCTGATGTTGGTGCTCTCTACCATGACAGGCATCTCAAATGGCCCTTCTGACTGAGCCCTTTTTAATCAGGAAGATTCATCCTGGACCATGTGCTGAACCAGCAAACCCAGCCTTTGTTTACCAGGAATACATGTTTTTCCCCCTCCCTCTTATTATTTAGGCTGTTAGAGTTATACATTGTGCAGTGTAACTGTGGAAACGTTAGAAGTGAATAACTCCAAATTACACTTAAAAATGGTCTACAATATTTTAAAAGTTTTTAAAAGGTCCCTGCTGTTCAAAAGTCCATTCTGGTGTGAATGTGGATTCCCCTTTGTACTTGCAGCTATGGCACAAATTTACCTCTTAAAGTAGCAGGAAGTCTTAGGGGAGAAAACAGGTTTGTGGCATCCACCTGTTTTATTCTTAAATTGTACTTGGAAAACTAGGATGAAGGCTCCAGTGGTGCAAGGATGGGACATGCCCAGCTTTTTCTCCCACTGCTGACATTATTTAGGGCATAGCTTTCCAAACTCTGCGTCGCGACACAGTACTGTGTTGCCTGCGGGGCCCAGGTGTGTTGCGCGAAAACCCGGAAGTGCTGATGGTGTGCCACTGCTGCCGCGTGCGGCAGCGGGCCATCAGCGCTTCCAGGTTTTCGCACGACACACCAGGACGCTGCCACCGCCACCATGCCACACGAAAACCTGAAAGCGCCACCATGGCAGTGGCGCATGAAAACCCGGAAGCACCACCACAGTGGCGGCGCTTCCAGGTTTTTGCGCGCCACCGTTGGTGTGTCGCCAACGTGACAAGTTTGGAAAGCCCTGATTTAGGGCCTTGTCTCTCTCCCTTCCCCAGGATTCCTTTAGGTTGGTGAACAAGAACATCTGTACAAATACTTGTGGCTTGCCTGCTCCAGGGGAGACTCAGGCTGGTTTTGCGGGTGATCCTTTGCTGGGTGTTCTTCAGTTGTTGGGTGGGTATGAGCCGCCCCCATGTGCTTGTGTAGTCTAACCCCTTCCTCTCCTCCTGCTGCTCTTCCTCCTCCCCCTCTGCCTCCTTCCAGGTGGGATTCATTGACTATATTGTACACCCATTGTGGGAGACATGGTCAGACCTTGTCCACCCTGACGCACAAGACATTTTGGACACCCTTGAGGACAACAGGGACTGGTACCACAGCATGATCCCCCAAAGTCCCTCCCCACCTCCGGACGACGCCGAGAAGGATGAGGAGGCCTGTCTGGAGAAATTCCAGTTTGAATTGACCCTGGAGGAGGAAGGGGAGGACTCGGAACCATCTGAAAAGGACCGCAGCAGTCCTGGAGATGAGGACAACAGCTACTGCACAGCCACAGAAGACCAACACGAGTCCCAGGATGGACAGGACAGACGAACGGACAGTACAGCAATTGGCACATCTCTTGGCGCATCATGACTGTGGGAAGGGACAACCGAAGAAAGCAAACGCACCTACAGACACACACACGGAAGTTTTCATGAGGGAGGGGTGGGGATAAAAAATGGAAAAAACTCATTTTTTATTTTTATTGTATTTTTTATAAAATGAAAATTAAGAAAAAAGGGGGGGATGGGGAATACACACAACAACTGTAGAACCAGGTTGGCCCCAGCAGAGGGTAGTAGCCTGCTGCTGTAGTGACTGGCCCAAGCTCTCCAGAAATAATCTTTCATTTCCTATTTCCCTCCCCCCTCCTTTCATTATTTCTGACTGGTTGTTTTTTTAATTATTTTATTTTGCTAACTTTTTTTAGACTTCTGCAACCAGGAAAGGGAAGAGGGCACTGATGGTGTGAGGCATGTATGTAGCAGCAGCAGAGGCAAAGCCAGCAGAATTATTTTTAAGCAGTAATTTTGCCCATTTGTAGTAAAAAAGAGCTGCAATTCAGGAGCTTGACAACAAAAACTGCTAACGATTTGACAGAGAGACACAGAGGGTTCCTATAGTTCAGTGTTTCTCAACCTCAGCAACTTTAAGATGGGTGGACTTCAACCCCCAGAATTCCCTAGCCAGCCATCCTGGCTGGGGGAATTCTGGGAATTGAAGTCCACCCATCTTAAAGTTGCTGAGGTTGAGGAACATTGCTATAGTTCCTTTGTTCCAGATATGCCCTCCCCATTTAGCTCATGCGTTTGTGCCTTTATTTCATTGGAGGGAAACCTCTGAAACTCTTCAGATGGTGTCAGAGTCTTAACTCTCATCTCCTCTAATGTTAGCGTTGCTGGCTAGGGCTGCTGGAAGTTAGAGTCCAACGCCATCTGGAGGTCCAGAAATTCTTCTCAGTGCTGCTTTCTTTCTTTGCCCACCAGAGCACAGCCCTCCTAGCTGGATGTTCAAACATTGGAGAAGGGTGAGAGGACAAGTATTGTTTTTATTTTTGTAAGTTATTTTTTTAAGCTAGTGGTTATTTATTTTTGAGAGTTTATATAGATTTGATTTTTATTATGGACTGATAAGAGTTTGCCTTTGGGGATTTTGTTGTTGTTGTTGTTCTTCAGGTTTTTCCTCCCTTCTTGGAGCAGTTCTTTCTATTTTCTTTTTAAAATATGGTTTGCAGGTATGGGTTTTTATTTTTTTGCCTATGATGCCATAGATTTCTCCCAGAGAAAATGGGAGAAGATACTACTTTTACAGAAAATGTAACTAAAAAGGGAACAAGAATCAAAAACATTCTATCCAAGTTCCCAAATAGCTGAGTCTTCCTCCGTTCCTCATTTTGCACAAAAATAAAAAGGCAATACGGCCAGGGTGGAATGTTTATACTGGCCAACTTGCTTAGATGGCTCTCAGTTGGGGACCTCAGGTGTGAGTATTCCCTCCTCCAGGTTGGGGATGGGATCGGCAGATATGAGGACTGGAGAGAGAGGGGTGGGTTTGCAAGTTGAGTGGTGTTTATTTTAGCACTGATTTGCAATTTCTTTTTCTGTGTCTGGATGCTGCCTGCCTGATAAATCTCTGAACTGCAGTGCCCCAAAACTGCTGCTCACAGGTTTCTCAGATACAAAAAGCACATGTATTCAAACAGACAAACCATTTGCAAGGGCCTCCAGGCACATTCTCTCCCCCACCCCCACCCCCACCACAAAACAAGCAGCCTGTCCTAATGACCTTTCTTTCTATGTGATGTGGTGTATTAACGTGGCTGGAACACATACATTGATTTATGGAGTTGAAAGGGGGGGGGGAGGGGGGAGAGATGGGTTTGGTTTTATTTTGTTTTGAATTTCAAAAGAAAGAGGCTCTATCTAACATCCTAGGTTCCAGAGGTGGGGATCTGCCTCAGACACCCTCAGCTACCTAGAAATGAATGAAGTGGGACTGAGCAAATCTTTTTCATCAGCTCAGAAAGCCACATCACTCAGCTATAAAGTAGAGAACAAATTGCTTGGTCAGATTTGAGACCCCATTCTAGGTGGTCAGGGTAATCAAATGAAAAAGTCACCTGCCTTGAAATCAGATTTGGAGACAGCTTTGTCATTTGAACCATAGTGATTAGCCAAAGGGAATCTGACAGATTTCTATGCTCCTGTAGGGGCTATGAAGGTAATCCCCGAGTCTTGCTCTGCACATCACCATGCCAAATGCCAGATCCCTCTTTGCTCCGTCCCTGAGGTGTCTGCAGTGGAAAAACAGAGCCTGTATGAGCAAGGCAGAAAATAAAGCTAGACCCCTTCTTGAACCTGCTCTCTATAATTTCCCAGGAGAAATCTGTTTGGCTGCTTATTTTCTTTGCCTTAACTAGCAAAGCAATCTGATTTGCTAAATGCAGCATCCTTGCCTCTTGGCATTGAAGGGAGAACATTTTCCCATCCCCAAAATGCTTGCATCACACCAAATGGATATTTGCTGCTGGGCCACCAGTCTTTCATTGGACAAGGAACACTGGGGGATCCAGTCTTAAAAGCTGCAGGACCATGATCCCCTTGGCATTTTGTCTCTGCCTCTGTGGACTAGTCTTGGGCTGGTTGGATTATGTGTGGGTTTTCCCCACCCCTCGCTAAGCAGCCATCCTTCCTGCTGTTTGCGAGGAGGAAGACAGCTGTACTTTTGAATTTGTTGGTTTCTTGATGGCAGAGCCATTGATGTGCAGCCCAGTCCAGCTTCTCTTCCAGACTCCTAGGGGAAAGGACAGCACTGGGCCCCCTTTTGTCCTCCCTTATATGGCTACCCAGCAGCAGTGCATGCCTCCCGTCATCCCTCCCCACCTTGCAAGAGGTGAAGCAATAACAACTAAGCCCTTTCCCTGCCCCCATTGCTACAATTGAGCTGTTGAACCAAAGCCAAGTCTCCTCTTTTGCAAAGGTCCCATTCCACACACGGACACCATCCACTTTGCGTTGGCTGCTCCTTGGCCAGCTCTCTTAGCATGCAAGCTTAGTAAAGTAATGCCTCAGGCCTTTGCCAGCCGAAGCTTGGTAGGGGAAGTTGTGGGTGCTGGCCAGAAAGTTATGCTCTGGGGCTGCTTCTTGGGTAGACGGTATTTGACCTGAGCATCCCCAAGGTGCTAGCCTGAGACCACGACAGCTTTGGCTGGCCACATCATACCCTTGAAGGAGGCCAGTTGCACAGGGCGCCTTGGCGAGGTTGCTGTCCCTTGGTGGCCCGCCTGCTAAGAGCTGCCATTCCTGCATTGCCAGTCTCTGCAAGAAGGCCAGTGTAGGGCATCTCCTTTCCAACCCAAGGGAGAAAACATGGCCATTTCTGAACACAGTACTGTAGCCATTTTCTTTGTATTTTCACTTTTCTTTCTTGAAGCCTCAATTGCAAGGGAAAAATAAGAAAGAGAATCTCTTTCTAATTTTCTGTATAGCTTTTATTTTTGTATGCAGTTCTGTTCCACAAGTTTGTTGGGTCGGGTTTGGACTGTACATAATTGTGAATAAGCAGATTGTAAATTATTCTAAAAAGTAAAAAGAATCTTGCAAACAAGGTCCCCTTTCCCCTCCTGGCCCTTCCTCTCCCCACCCTCCACCCCTGTCAGGGGTCACACTGTGCTTGAGAGCATCCAGGGAGAACAATGAGATCTCTGGGAGACTCTCCAGCTGCATTCTCTCAAGGGCTCTAGGGCACAGACCCCATTGCACCTCCCTCCACCCCCTCCCTTTCTCCTGTCTGTGTATTTATGGTGTAATATAGACACACTGGACATTGTAGACGTGTCATTTTTCCTTGCGGTGTCGTTAATCAGCTGTTGCAATGTTCTCTCTCAGATGTTACCAAACCGTTCAACAGCCAAGCTCACAAATAAATCAGGAGGAAGGGATTCTCTGTGCCTCCAAAGATTACCTGGCTTCTCTGCAAGGCTGGGTGAATTGGGGAGGGGGGGGGAGAGGTGGGAAAGGAAGGAAGATGCAGCTGCAGCCTTCTCTCATCTGGCAACTTCTCAAGGTGTTTGACTACAGTTCCCATCATTTCTACTCAGGATAGCCCCATGGGTGACAAGGCTGGTAGTCAGATGCACAGGGAGAACACCAGTTTGAGAAAGGCTACGTTAGTATTTTTCAACCCCACAAGTCATTAATAGGAGGAAATAATATTTTAGTTTAACCCAAAGGAATGCCTCCTCCAGTGGATTCTTCAAAGACTTTTAAGCCTTAATGCAAGAAGGCAAATAGGGACCAAACTCATGAGTGGAATGCAAGAATGAAAGATACAACTTATTCAAAAGGATTAGGCTACATAAAAGGGGAGAGAAAATGGCCCTACATGTGAGGGATGTGCTGCATATATTGAGACTCAGGATGAGGATCCAACTGAGAGCCCTTAGGTAAGAATAAAATGAAGGTGAAACAACAACAGCTATTACTAGGGAGTGTGCTATAGGCAGATCTGGATCATGTCTTCCTGGTTTAGACTATGGAACCTTTTGGGAGGAGAGAGAATTTTATGGGAGACTTTAAGTGTTCAGAAATAAGGTCCCCCAAATCCCTCAGTGTTCTTGTTTCATTTTCCAGAAGCCTGAAAAAGGCAAGGGGACTGGCTCTCCTAGATCTGATCCTGACCAATAGGGAATTGTGAGATGTATAATTTGCACACTGTTCAATGAGGAGAAAAAAGGGGTGGGTGGGGAGAGCAGCTTAGGAAATTGTGGGTGCACAGGGAGCTTTCAGCTGAACTAAGAGTGAAAAGGGACATGTATAGGAAAAGAAAGATGTCTGTAATAACCAAGGAGGTGTAAGTTAAAAGGCCTACAGCACAAAAGGAACTTAGCCTTGCAAGGGACGCTAAAAGCAACTTAAAGGGCTTTTTGGCAAAGGAACCATTCACATAGCCGCCTTGTTCTGGTGCAGACACCCTGCCAGCAGTTGTGTCTCAGCTGCACAAATCCAGATGAGCCCTAGATGGTAACCAACATTTTTTTTTCTAAAAAAACCCCTCTTTGCTACCACCTAATGGTCAATAAATCAACTACTGAGGTTAACATACTGTATTGGGAAAAAACTACATGGATGTATATGAGAGCACCCCCAAGATAAACATGGTCTCACACATACAGCGCCAAAAACATTTATGCAACAACTGCATCTTCATAGGACAAATTTGGGTGGCCACTACATTGCAGTCAAGAGAAACAAACCTTCTGCTACCAACTAGTGGCTGTTAGGTCAATAGATCAACTGTCCATTGGGGAAAAGATAAGGGAACAAAATGGATAGAGGCCTTGGGCCATACAAGCACTCCCCTGCTACAGAGTCAGTACAGTGATTGCTGGCCGCTTTTCCTGTGGTTGGTGACATCTGCACCTCAGCCAATGACTGGTGATCACTGTCCTCTTCTGGATGCACTGTAAGAGTAGCTTGAATCATGTCAACTGGATTTCTATTTTCTTAGTGGAAACGTTTCGCTCCTAAGTTCCTAAGTTCCTAAGCGAAACGTTTCCACTAAGAAAATAGAAATCCAGTTGACATGATTCAAGCTACAGACAATTCCACCTGGATGACTGAGAACCTTCATAGACATACTGTAAGAGTATGCTTTCAAAGGGCAGCAAAATTGACTGTAACAGGAATCCCTCCTGGGTCTGGGATAGGAGGAAGGCGTGGCAAAGGCAGCTGTGTGGATGAGGCACAAGTAAAAGGGTGGTGGGTCCACTGCTGAGAAAAGATGACAGTCCTTTCCCCAAAGTAGATTTAAGCAAAACAAGGGATAACTTAAAGTTAAGTAAAGAGATGGTTAGGAAAGATCTGGCTATCATGAAGTCCCAGAACCAGAACAATTACAACCCAGACTCTTGAAGGAGCTTGCAGATGTCATCTTGAGACCCTTTCTGTGATCTCTGAGAAATCATGGAGGACCGGCGTAGTGCCAGAGGATGAGGAAAGACAAATGATATACTTACCATCAAAAAAAGAGCTGGTGGGAGAAGTTCTACAGTAAGTAACTACAGATTGGAAGCTTTACATAATACCAAGCAAAATTCTGGAGCAAATAATTAAACAGTTGGTTCATAAGCATTTAAAAAAGAATGCATTGCTTGGCAGGAGATAGCATGGGCTTATCAAAAATAAATCATGCCAAACCATCTTATCTTTTTCTGATAGAGTGACACGTTTAGTTGACAACAAGGACATAGTGTCCCTTGATTTCAGCAAAGCATTCACCTCCCGTGACATTCTACTAGGGAAGTTGGCAAAGTTTGGGCTGGCTTATGCTACCAGGCCCTGTGTTGCTCAAAATATTTATAAATTGCTTGGATAAGGGGTTAGAAAATAGGATTATCAAATTTTCAGATGACAGAAAGTTAAGAGGGACCGCAAACAACTTAATGGGCAATATCAAGATTCAGGAGGATCTTGAAAAAGCTGAAACAGGCAGAAAGCAGTAAAATGAATTTCAGCTGGGACAAATGCAAAGTCCTTCATTTGAGTAGGAAAAAAATCAAAGGCCATACAGTATTCAGCTGCAGTACATTTCTTCATATTCTTTACCATATTTCCTACTGCCATTTTCCTTTGGGGGTTTCATGTGCAAGATCATAATTCCACTTAGCAGAGCACATGCTGATTCACACTTGAGTATCTTCACTCAAGACCTGTTCATTATTTCAGTTTCCTGAATTTACTTGTATGCTACAATGAATCAGCTTTCAGCCAATGATCAACTTTCTTGAACCACTAACAACTTCCCAGTGAGGTAAGTAACAGTAAAAATGAACTCAACAAATGTAAATGCTGCTTGTCTAATCTTGAGACAGTACAAATGAGCAACTGGCCTACTATTTTGTAGAAAGCAGTCAGACTGGGAGTGGGGGAGATATTGCCAACTTCTACCTTTCCCTGTTGGTAACACGAGCTCCAGAAAGCACCAAGCAAAGTGTCCAAATAAGTGTCACCAGTTTGCAATCTCCAGAAAGAGTCCTTGGTGAAAATGGAAATCCTGCACTGTCTACCTGAAAAAGCCATGCAACATCCTAGCAGCTTACTGACAGTAAATACAGACAAGTGAGGGCTGGGGGGACAGTCTTATAAGTGGGACAGCAAGCTTGGCAGTGAAAACAGGAAGGCTAGGAACACCCTGGTGGACCTCTATGGCACACTGGCGGTCTACAGACCAGAGTCTGAAAATCACTGTATTAAGCCTAATGGATGCCCTCTAGGTACTATGGGCTACAACTGCCATTAGTACCCAAGTGAGCCTGGCCTGTCATTAAGATCACAGGTATTCCCATAGGAGTACATGTACAACTTTGCCTGTGAATACATGTACAACTTTGACAGGAATACTGTTGTCTTGCGTATGGTGAGAAGGTTGCTATCACTTAGCCCAACAGTCCATCTACTCCATATCTTCTATGCTCAACCTGTTTTATTCTTATCCTAGCAAGTCGCAAGAACGGGGAAAGCTCCAGTCAGAAGTCATTTTGCAACTATTCGCTATTTACTTAGAAAAGAAATACTAAGGAAGTTCCGCCCATGTACATTACAGAAATGGGGGACCATCAGCAGTTTCTCTGGGACAAATGGGTTGATTCTGGTTGAAGGAGGCAGTCTTGCAAATACCTTACTGCCAAGTCAGGTTTTATAGCATTTTGAATTGCACTCAGGAGCTTAATAGGGAGCCCGTGCGGACCTGGAGTATAGGTGCGATGTGTTCATTGCAACCGATGCCAGCCCTTGCATGCTGAACTAAGTGAAGCTTTTGAGTGGTCTTCCATATGTAGTGTGCAATGTCTTCCATATGTAGAGTGCTACGTACAGGCACGTAGTGATGAGGGCATTAATTACAGCTGTGAGGTCCTCCTGCTCCAGGTAGGACTGTAACTGGTGCAGCAACCAAAGTTATAGAAAGGCCTCCTGGCCATGCCTCCACCTGCCAATCAATCAGTAGCCAGGAGGACCTCTCAAGTAATAGATCTGCTCCTCCTGTGCCACCCCATCAAGAGACAAAACGGGGGCAGCCAGAACACCTCAAAGTACAAATGGGCAACTCCATCTTGCTTGAATTCAAGATGCCAAAGGGAAGCTTGGTGTAGCCACACAGCTCCTGCCTATGGTTTTCAGCAATTGCTTCTGATACAAAAGTTGTTGAAAAGAAGCTGGGAATAGAGGCATCACCATACAGAGGACACCTCATCTCAAATCTTGAGACAGCCTAAATTGCACGGGGGGAAGGGGGAAGGGTGTCAATACCACCAGCACCATTATCAGGTGGTCAAATGGTAGTTTCCCAGCATCATCCCAGATTTGGAGATGTCAGCCTGACCTTCATTTGGTCATCTGTAAGAATCAAGCAACTCCTTTAACAGCAATGCCTCCTGCCATCTGCTACAGAGTTAATGCAATACAATCCTTCACCATCTGTTCCTCCTTTTTACAAGTGGGTCCACCAGAACCCCTTTCAATCGCTTTGCCTCTGCTGTCATCTCCTGGGCACACTGTGCACCGACAAGTCCCATGAAAGTGGTTAAAGCCCAGCCAAGTAATTGCCATCATTTGCTGCCCCCAACTGAGCTATCCTTGCAGCTGCAGGCTTTCAAGCAGACTCTTCAGCAGAGACATGTTTTCCTGCTTGCTGAGTCTGAAATCAATTGCAGAAGTAGAATTCTGGTTATTGTGCTACAACAGCTTTCCTCAAGGCAGTGCCTCCCGTATGGATTGGGATTATGGGGGAATTGACTGGGGACTGCCCTCCCTGACCCTATGCAGGTGAAGGAAGTAGGTGGAGGCTGCTAATGAACTTTGCCATATTCATCTGAGTGGCAAGGACTGTACTGTTTCACCAGCCACAGTAGGCAGACCATAGAACCACCATACTGAGTAATGTTTACAGGCCCTTTGATGACCCAGTAATTAGCAAAAGAACAGGAAATGGAAATCAGAAAGGAAAGGGATTTGGAGGAGACTCCCAGCCAAGACACTATTTATTCATCATTGATCTGGGACGACACAGTTATTTTGTGAACCAAAAGGATAGTGAAATCCAAATGGAAGTACAGAAGACTGCGGAAGAATCTGACCATAAAGTTGATTAAGCAGCAAAATAGCAAATTAAATTCGACAAGAAATGGATGGGACGTGGCTGTCAGAGGCTTTGGAGAGCCCAAGCGTACCTTAAAAAGGACACTGAAGGCTCCCCGCTGGGAATGCATTGGTACTGTCCTCAGGGCCACAGGAAATCACTGAGCCCCACCATTCAGCAGTGCAGGAAGATCACGTAGGGTTTCAGATCTTTGGCTGGACTTTTGTGAGGGGAATGGAAAGCTTCATCTATCTATTTCTTTGTAATTCATTCACACTGCTGATGGGAGGTGGTATTACAGTAATCTTTTTTTAATGTCCTAAATAACTACATACACACACAAAATCTGCTGAAATTTGGAAACATCTGTCTAGCTGAATCCCAAATATAACCACATTTCTTTAAACCAGTGTTTCTTGGCCTTGGCAACTATAAGATGTGTGGACTTCAACTCCCAGAACTCCCTAGCCAGCATGAATGAATTCTGGGAGTTGAAGTCCACACTTCTTAACGTTGCTAAGATTGAGAAACACTGCTTTACACAATCAGGAATCAGAATTGACAAATCCCTACACCCATGTCTCCAAAACTGAGCAGGTTTCCCTCCCCCAGAAACGGTTAATGTCCAATATTCCTTCCAGGTTCAGCCCCCCTCTCAAAGGGAAAAAGTTACCACCGTTTACGTATTTCTTCTTCCAGGGAGACCCAAATTGAGCTCCACCCTCAGCAATGGAAGCTCGCCGGGTGATTTAGGCCAATCAGGAGGAAACTGGAGCGCCAAGGACCACTGGAGGAAAACTGGAATAGCTAAATCTCACCAAATACAGTAATTCAAAAACATCTGCAATTAAATGAACCGCTGCAATCTCGCCTAGTTGCGGGAGTTCTTGTCGTCAGCTCAAAATGCTGATGGGAAACCCGGGAGTTGTCCGGGTGGGATTGGATTTTATTTATTCCCATCGGCCCCAATTCATTTCTGGAGCGCTGCAGGTTCCCCTCCTCAAATTAAAGCCTCCCATTTGAGTGTCTCTCTCCCCCCCCCTTGAAACTAATTCCCGCAACCTGACATTTTGCAAACGTGTTTAAAAGACTCCGCCTTTGCCGCCTGCCTTTCTTCCCGGGCCTGATCGGGAACGTGGGCTGCAGCCCCACCCGAGGCTCACGGCGCGGGACGGGTGGAAGCGCTTCCATGTATTTGCAATCGGCGTACCTCCCTCTGGCCTTCGCTTTCGCCTTTCCCCAGCGCGGAGCCTCCATTCCCTTCCCCGTGTTGGCCTCGCCTTTGGATCCGCCTCCGCGCCCGCCCGGTCCCGCGCCTTCCTTTAGCAATCCACCTCCCCTGCGAGTCGAGCTGTGCTTGGCTGGCTACGGGACTCTTATTCTGAAAGCGGGGCGGATGGTGCTCTCACTTGCTTAGTCATGGTGACTTACACCCCATCTTCTTCTCCTCCTCCCGCCCTCCTCCTCCTCGCTTTCCCCACCCGCAGTGGCGACGGTCTGCACTATGGAGGAACAGAGGAGGTGGGGCGCTCAGCTGGACGGAGGTGGGGAAGAAGGAGGAGGCGGCGGCCGAAGCGGGCATTGGGGGCAACCATGGAGGGGTGAGTAGACCCTCGTGCCAGCTGTTCTGTATCCGTGCACAGGCGGGAGCTTGCCGTGCGCGCTCGGCTTCGCCTCCCCCCGTCCCTCCATCCATCCTCGAGAAACGGAGCGCGTAATTAGACAAAGCGCCTCGAATCCACTTTCCTGCCGGAGCTGGAAGGCTGCAAGGCTTCCCGCTCTCTCCCTACCGGACCTCTGAGGGGCGACCCCGGGCCCGCCGGGCGATGGCGGGGAGGGAGAATGGCTCGAATTCTTGCAATCCACCCCGAGCGGGACAGGTGGTTCGCTGTGGGCTTTGGAGCGGCGGGAGCCGGAGCGCGTTCCCTGCCTTCGTTGTCTGGCGGGCACAGTAGCTGTTCGGTGAGGCGCTGTAGTGATTGCGAGAGGGAGTAAGGTACGAGGGGCTGCAGACTTCCGGGCTTCGGAGTTGAAGCGGGAGAGAGCTTGAGGCCTGGAGTTCGGCGTTTCTGGTTCGAAGTTGGAGGAGCGCAATCTTAAACCGTGTCAGTGGGATCCCGTGTGATGTCAGTGTCCGTGCCTGTCTGGTCCAAGCGTGTACAAGGGATCTCGGGTTAGGGCCTTCAGTTCTGTGAAAGAAATGAACGGCTCGCCGTCTGGACAGGGAATATACTGAGGAAATCAGAGAATGCTGGGCCAAGTTTTCCTGGTGGAAGAACACGTGTGGGCCGTAAACGAAATAGCTGAGTTTGTATGTGGTCGCCGGAATACTGTATTTGGCAGCAATTCCGTGAAGGAAGGCTGGTCGTCAAGCCCGCTGGGCCAACCACAGTGACATCAACCAAGCTCTCTTCAGTGTCTCCTTTAGATGACCTCATCCTAATTGTTAGCTAAAGCCTGTGATGTAGAAAAACAGGGATACAAAGTTGGGGGGGGGGAAATAATGTGTTGGTTGACTCTTAATTGATAACATGTAAAAACAATTTAAAACATTTTGTAAGCTGTGTATTTGCAAACTCAAACAAGACTTACAAAAGCCCCCCCCCAAAAAAAAATCTCTTAGAGCAACCTTCCATATCTGTTGCATTTCAGAAATGTTTCATGACAGCTCCAGTCGCTGCAGGCCCAGATGCCTGGGCTAGTGCTGACTGGGAGCTCCAGCACAGATGGAAGGCCTTAGGTGATGCTTCCCAAAAGCAGCTGAAGGGCTGCAACTTTCTGTCTTGAAGAAAAGACTGTTGATTCCACAGTGGACTTGCATATCCAGTAGTCCAAGCCTCCATATGGGTTTTTTTTTTGTTTTTTTAATTTTTTTATCCCACCCTTATTATTTTTACAAATAACTCAGGGCGGGGAACATACCTAATACTCTTTCCTCCTCCTATTTTCCCCACAACAACAGCCCTGTGAGGTGAGTTGGGCTGAGAGAGATTGACTGGCTCAAAGTCACCCAGCCGGCTTTCATGCCTAAGGCGGGACTAGAACTCTCAGTCTCCTGGTTTCTAGCCTGGAGCCTTAACCACTAGACCAAACTGGCTCTCATGATCTGTTAAAGCAAGTCTTATTGAAGGAATTGCTTCTTGATTAAACAAGGCAAGCAAAATTGGGAGTAAAGATTATCAATCATACTTTTGTTTTCATTTCCAATTAAAAGAGCAAGCTGGAGCCTTGAATATATGGTTTAACTTAGCCTTGTAGTTTTCAAATTAGTTTGTGCTGATCCAGTAATACTGTAGTTAATTGATCTAGCAACTAAAGCAGGAGGGTGATGCTGACTACAACTCTCAGCAGTCTTAGCCTGCATGGCTAACAAGGATGCTGGGCATTGTAATTCAGCAACACTTGATGACCACAGGTATTCCACAGGAAATAAAGTTAGGTCTCCTTAAAATTGAACTCAACTACTGGTGACTACATGGCATCTCCTTGTAGTTTTCTTGGCAACAATATACAAGTAGCTCGCCATTGCTGTTTTCCTAGGGTGTTTTCTTTCCCAATTATTTCCCAGTCTAACCTTTGTTTTTCTGAAGATTTTCTGTGTAAGTAGTAACCAGATCCAACCCTGCTTAAATTTTTGAGAGTAATTATGAAGTTTACTTTATTTAAAGGAAACAAAATTGTTTGGTATAGTTTAACATTCCTAAAGTGTAGAATGGAGTACGTTAGGAAGAAATCGAGTTCTGTGCTGTAATAGAGGTTGCACCAAAGATTGAACATCTAATGTCAATTACCAATGTGGCCAAGCCTAGAGAAGCTAAATGGACATGGGAAAAGGAATCCTAACCAGGAATTCAATCAAACTGTTGTAAGTTGGAAGCAGGCAAAAGCAATATACTGTACATTGCTTAATTGTCTTAAAGGTGCTTTTAGCATCTTCCAAAAAGTGATTGATAGATATATAACAACAGTATAGCTCAACTAGCAAAGGTAGGAGTGCAGGTATCAAAGATTCTGGATTCACACGCTTCTTTCTCAGCATTCTCATCTCTGCAAGTGCAACAGTTTTGTGTTGTTCTCACTGGGAAATCTGTGGAAGAGGCCTTCCTGCTTCATCTGGGAATTCAGTATGCAGCAGAAGCAACTGTTTATAGAGCAGAGGTGGTAGTTGGCAAGGTTTCCTGGCATGGTTTTAAACAACTCTTAGCCTCTTTCTGCTGAACTTGCACACTTGTCTCTCCTTAAAGAAACAGTTCCTCAGCATGTCCAGAAGTAGTACAAGAATGGAGCTTTTTTGCATCATTGTGTACAGAGAGCAGAGGGAGGCTGCTGTATCAAGTTCTAAAGTTGACTTCGCCTCCTAAAAAGCACATGACTTTGGAAGGAGGAGTGGGGGAAGCTTTATTTACCTGTAGCAGTAGATAGGCATCTGGCCTTCCAGATTCTGCTTCTTGGCTTCAGGCTTGAAGTTTCACAGCATGGTCAAAATGTGCTTGCTTAGAACAAAGCAACAAAGCATTGTTACTGCTTTAAGTGGAGGCGGCTGCAAGATTTAAAGAAATGCACACATATGTCTTTTTTATTTTACATATATCCATTTATTTTATTTTTAGTTTACATGTTTCTTTTTCTGTTCCAAATTCAGATCTAGAAAGTAATTGGAAAATGTATGTCAGGCTAAAAGACATAAACTTGGCCTGGCAAAACTTAATACTGATATGCTCCAAATTCGCCCCAGATAGCCACACGACTCCTGGATAGGCTTCAACTTCCACACAGCCGTGTCAGTGACCTGTTAAAGTCCCAACTGCACACGTTCCACTGCTGGGCCCGTAACCTGTCAGAGTACACAATGCTGGGGCTGCCAATGTTCCTTCTAGACCTCAGAGTAATACGTTCTATTGAATAAGCAGACATTCACAAGAGATTAGATAAAATAGTCTATTTACTCTATATACATAGGCAATCCATACACAGTCCAATAATGTCCACAGATACAGATGATAGTGAAGATAGTAACGAGAGAAGAATGAACACCAGAACTTCTCTACTTATATACTTAAATTGACCAATCACATTATAGGTCAAATCCATTATCTACCACACCCAGCTTAAACTATATCAGCTGCTGTATGAGTCACTTCTTTCATCATTCTTTAACAATCGCTGCTAATAGAATGAGTTGCAGAACTTAATGCCTCCCACCTGTCTAATTAATCTACTTGTAAATTCTGGGTATTATACAAACCCCAACACATATGCTATCTCTGCTTGCCTAATGGTAGGGTGAGTTCTGATATATCTATATTTGTATATTACGGTAAGCCATGGTTTTCAAACAAGCGTGGCATACAGTTCTCGACTATCCTTGCTTGCTACTGTTGTTGGGAACAGAGAAAAAAACTATGGAAGCTACTTCTAAATGATATGTATCGTAAATATATTTACAAGCAACCTTGACTTCTAACAAGTCAGAATCAGAAGCCATGGTTTCTTCTTGGCTTTTGTTCCCTGACTTGTTTGGGAAAGAGGAGCCAGGTTTCTAATTCATTTATTAGAAAAAATTTACATGTATGTTTAGCCACTAGACCAGAGCTTTCCAAACTGTGTGTCGCGACACAAAAGTGTGTCGCCACACACAATCTGGTGTGTCGCCACACAACCCGGAAGTGCTGATCATCATCAGCGCTTCCGGGTTTTCCCGCGGCGACACACCAACTGCAGCGCGCAAAACCCGAAAGTGGCAGCAGCACTTCCGGGTTTTTGCGTGCTGCCACAAGGACAGCACTTCCGGGTTTTCCCACGGCGACACACCAATGCCGGTTGGTGTGTCGCCGCGGGAAAAACTTTGGAAAGCCCTGCACTAGACAGAGGAACCCAACAGAAGCAATTAAACAGGTATTGTACTAGAACAATGGTTCATTCATGATAAGCCACATTTTTTGACAATTCCAGCTAACTCCAACATGTAAATCACAGCTTTCCAAACTGTGTGTCGCGACACAAAAGTGTATCGCCTGCGGGGCCCAGTTGTGTCGCGTCAAAACCCGGAAGCTTCCGGGTTTTCGCATGGCATACAACACTGCCACCGCTGCAGCGCGTGAAAATCCGAAAGCACCGCGGTGGCGCACAAAAACCGAAGAAGGCGGCGACGCTTCCGGGTTTTTGCGCGCCGCTGTTGGTGTGTCGGCACGAGAAAACTTTGGAAAGCCCTGATGTAAATGTTCCCATTTCATTTTCAACACAGGTGTTAATATCTGATTTTCTGCTCTGACACTTAACATTTTGGAAGCAAATCTTGAGTTTGTATTTGATCAGTTTTAGAGGCAAATGATGTGGCTATAGAGATACATGGATATGGTTATGTTTTGATTCTCCTCCTATGACATGTTATACTACAAGAACAATGGACAAAAATTGCACGTCTCTTAAAACAACATTTGGAGATGACTACAGCTCATCTACTGAATTGGAAAAATTACACAAAAATAGAGTTTTGTAAACAAATCTGTAAAATTTAGTACCCCACTTATGTTTTTACTAGAAAGCAAGCCCATCAAAACTGGAATTATTTTATTTATTTATTTATTTTTTATCCTGCCTTTATTATTTTTATAAATAACCCAAGGTGGCGAACATGCCTAATACTCCTTCCTCCTCTTTTCCCCACAACAACAACCCTGTGAGGTGAGTTGGGCTGAGAGAGAGTGACTGGCCCAAGGTCACTCAGCCGGCATTCATGCCTAAGGTGGGACTAGAACTCTCAGGCTCCTGGTTTCTGGCCCATTGCCTTAACGGCTTAACCGCTAGACGAAACTGGCTCTTTTGGTGGACTATCAGATTTACTACTTGTAAGAAAGAGTATTCCTCTTTCTAACCCATCACGGAGTCTATACTGATACTGGAAGTCTATGATAGACAAGGGTCCTTTGGAGCCCTACTGGCACACTAGACTGGTTGGACAAATGTAAGATGGAACCATACAGCCTTATTGTTCCAGTGGGCTTAAATGTGCTCACCAAGTTGGGTTTATCAGTGTTAAGCTCAGTAGTTTTTTTTTTTAATCTCCTTAACAAATTCTATCTGCTGCTAATAAAGCCTGCCAACTATTTGGTCCATACTCATAATGTAATTGATAACATTCTATGGAGAAGATTCGGTCAATAGAACATTACACAATGTTACATTACAATTACATTACATATTGAGGCAGCTACTGTAAAAAAAAAATTTTTTAAATGCCAACTGGTGGGCTGGGATCCTTGTACTATTGAATATTGTAAATTCAATATATGTGGGCAAACTGATGTTCCTACAGGCACAATAGTGAGAGCCCCTGGTATAGAACTTGAATTCCCATTTCTTCATATTTTCCAACATTACTATATTTTTGTTAATCTTGTTAGAATGTTTGCTGTCTTCCCCAAACCTCTTCCAATGTTTCATGCCCCCGTCTTGAGTGTTTCGTAACCCAGAGGAAACAAGGTACTTCCTTGTGCCCAATTAAACGGCTCAGTTAAGACCAAATTTCTGGCTTCACAGTTCATTGCATAGGTGTGCTTCAGAAGAAAAATGCACCTTCTGTGATGCGCACTCATTTCTAGTTAGAAAGAACAAGCCTGCATTTGCTTGCGTTGGGTAGAGAGTGCTCCTGGTCCTCTCATGCTGGTCTGATGAAGTCTTGATTGCTTCTCTCCCAGCATAAGGGTCCAGGAGGCGTGCCTTATCCACGATAGCGCCCGCCTTATGGAACATCTTGCCCCCGGAGGTGAGACTGGCTCCCTCACTCCTGGCCTTTCGGAAGGCTCTTAAGACCTGGCTCTGCCGCCTGGCCTAGGACGACGGGGGTGGTAGTGCCTCCTGGGGTTGGCTGGCCCCGTAGCACTATGATCTACTCTGCGGTTTCAAATCCATCTTGGACTTTATTTATTGTTATGCTTGGTGTGTTTTTTAGAAATTTTGTATAGTTTTTTAAATTTTTACTTGTAACCCGCCCAGAGTCCCTTGTATGGGAGATGGGAAGGGGATAAATTGAATAAATAATAATAAGAAGAATAAGAAGAAGTCTGGCATGAGAGCAGGGCTGTGAATCAGTAGTGCCTGTGGGAAAAGTGAGGTGGCATGGGAGTTTTGCTCTGGCTAATCAGGAAGGACATCAGGAACTGGTGAAGCAAAGACAAAAACAAAAAAGACAGGCCCATAATCAGTTATGGGACAGATCCATTCTAGGGGCCTATCTAAAAATTGCTCTGCTACATGGAGAGCAGGAAATGGGCATTGTGGAGAAATTTAGGCTTAAATAGCTATTGCCTTAGCAGGTCACGCGAGGTGATTGAGGAAGCAGGGCAAAATGTCAAAATCCTTGATTCACATTCCATACAAAGGCAAAGGGACCTCAGGCTGCTCGAATCTAATTGCTTCTGTGCTGAAATTGCTGGATCCACCAATCAGAACATATCAGAAGTGCATCCATTTAGGAGCAGCCCTGGCCTTGAAGTCTGGAGCACATTTCGAGCCTGGGGGTTTATGTTCAACAGAAAATAGAGTTCGCAGTGCTTTCAAATTAAAGCCCAGTCCTGCTTGCTCTCTTGGTTTCCGCAGTTTAGCTGAAATGGAAAACACCATTTTGCTAAGAATTGGACATCCTTTCCAGTCTGCTCCCAAAGCTAGCAGCAGATCCCCATTTCCACCCCGTAAACTTGGTGGCTTCTCACTACTGATCCTGTCTGTTCAGTCATATCCAAAAGAGGCTGCTGGGTAATTGCTATTTGTCAATAGTTCATAAAAAGAGTATAGGTAAAGATCCCAGTCGTGCAGTCGTGTCCAACTCTAGGGGCCGGTGCTCATCTCCGTTTGTTAGCCAAAGAGCCAGCATTGTCCGAAGATGCTTCCACGGTCATGTGGCTGGCATGACACGTGTGGAACGCTGTTACCTTCCCACCGAAGTGGTACCTATTAATCTACTTGCATTTGCATGCTTTCGAATTGCTAGGTTGGCAAGAGCTGGGGCGAGTGCGGGAGCTCACTCCGTCACGCGGGGCTAGGGATTCGAACCTCCGAACTTGCGACCTTCCGATCAACAAGCCTGGCGTCTTACCCGCTGAGACAAAGAGTATACTCGTATATTAAAAACACTAATTACATTCCATTAATATTGCCAAGGCAACAAAAAAGTAATTACTTCTGAAATACAATAAACAGATTGAAGAAAATGAAAAGTGAGCACAGGTGTCTTTGATGGAAGTATACATAACCTGTTGCCTGGGTCTGCACATCAGATTAAATTGTAGGTTGTTGAACTAGCTACACTGATGATTCAATATAATGCCCCTCCATAAATATAGTTTACAAACTAGAGTGGTTAGGTTCACACATGCTAAGCAAAAGCTCTGTGGTTTAGTGACCTATCTGACCCCAGTTTTTATCTAATGCTAATTCCATTAAGACACTTTTATCAGGCCTGTGTGAAAAACTTCATCACAAAAGCACTGGGGTCACAGCAAATGTACCAAGTTTAGGGAGTCACAATTATGCACACAAAGCCTCTATTTGTGAATGCATGGAGACAAGCTTCACATTCTAGAATATGCACTAGAATGTGCATCAGAGGAGAACCATAATCTTTCTTACTTTTGTCAACATCCTCACCATACAGAAATTCTAAAGATCAAGCCTTCCACCTACCATCACAGTTGTCTTATCTACTGTTTCTCCTGGATAATCATCCCCTACCATCTCATTTATTTATCTACCTATTTTAGTATATTGATTTATACAACCACCCATCTTGCAATTGCGACCCTTTCGTAAGGTGTCCACACTGGGTATGCTGTCCATCTCTTCCTGTCTTCCACCTTTCTCTTCTCGATCTGTGAGTTCTGTTTATGCATCTTTCTCTAAGATCACTGCCCTCTGCTTGGATTACAAGCAGTGCAATAAAAGTAAGTAATAATCTGCCTCTTTCCCCACTTCCTGGCTTCTGTCTTACCAAAAAGTTATGTTTCCCCCAGACACCTGTCTTCTTTTTGGAGAATCCTCACAATTATTGCTGGGGGTTTTTTTCCCTTTAATTTTGTAGCAAAACAAAATTTGGCAATGGCAGTGATAAATCGAATAAATAAATTTACCCTGGTTTTGTTGAGCTTGACGCAAGGATGGACTTTGGCCACTGACCATGGTTATTTTTGTTTTAAACTGGTTATCACTGTTTTATATTGGGTTTAGGTTACCAATGTTGGTATATTTTGGTTACCAATATTGGTGTATTGGTTTTTAACCTGTTTTTACTAGATTGTTGTTTTAACTCAGTGTTCTCCAAGTTTGACAACCTTAAGATGAGTGGACCAACTCCCAGAATTCCCCAGCCAGCATTCTGGGCGGCCATACAAATTGAATAAATTAATAAATAATTTTGTTTTCTTCACTTTCTGAGAATTTATGATGGCAACTCTGTCAAGATCAAGCCATATCAGAATATTGCCCACCCTTGGCTCTCTTGAACGCTGACTCGCCGTCTGAAGGGTTAAAGGCTCCCGCTTTATGCTGTCATCTTGTCTCCTGATGGAATAGGCCAGGAGAATTTTCACTGTATGCACCAGCTGCGCTAGATTCCCCAGGCATTTGTGTTTGGCAAGATTCAATCCCTGAAAGGATAGCAGTGGTGTGTGTAGTTGTGTATGAAAGCACCTTTCCTGTGTGAATGCGACCAGGCGAACTGAGTATGCAACCTAATCAGAAACACATGGCCACCAGGCTCAATGCAGAGCCAAGAGTCTTTATGGGAGCCCATAAAAGGAGAGGCACAATAAAAATACAACACCCCCCCCACCCTCCATTAAATTTCAAGGGGCTTTCTTTCCTCTGCACTTCCTTGGATTGATGCAGCCTCTTGATTAAAATGGCTTTAGGAAAGAAGTCACTTCTGTATATGAAAAGGAATGGGCAGGTGGCAGTGAAGGGGTTTGCAGGGATGTCTCATCCTTCAGAGCCTCCTCCATTACGACCCATCTCGCCTATTTGGTCAGAGTTTCTCCTGGCTCCCAGCTTGGCTGGTAGGGCAAAGTCAAGTAGGAAATGGTTAGCTGGGAGAACTGGTCCTAGTGTGGGAGAAGAGGGGGAATTAAAAGAGGCCTCTGTCCACGTTATGGTGCTGTTGTCTCCTTAGGCCATTTATATGACCTACACACCCATTTTGCAGACCGTGTGCTCTGAACTAAGAGAGACCTGCTGTCCCTGTCTTTAGTTGGCTTCTGCCCTTCCCTTGCCTGCCCAGGGAAAAGCTTTTTCTCTTTTGGGAAATCTGCTTTGAAGGTGGCCCTTGGATGGTGATGCCAGAGTTAGAGAATACCTTCATGCTCTCTGCTATACCCTGCCCCAAATGGGAGGGAGGTCGTTGGACTGCACAGAGAAGCAAGCTTCCCAGCTCTGCAGCTTTGCAGAGGAACCATGCCCTCAGACACTGGAAGATTGGTTTTACGGTCACGTGTAGCACAGGGAATGTGCAGAGCGCAAGCTCTCCATCTTTAAACCATGTTTCCATCACTTACCTTAGAGAAGCTGCTCCAGTGCAACTCCCAGCAAGGGCTCCTTGGTGGCTTCTTTCCGACTCTCCTCCCATGTTCTACTAGGCTTATCTGCTAATAAGGATGGATGAACGTCTGAGCTGCTTGCTCTTTTAATTTCTCACGTTGCCTTTGGCCTGGCTAGCCAGGAATAAGAAGGATGAGGGCCAATGTATTTGTTGTGCACTGGGCATCATATAGAATTTCAACGGTGTGCTCTCAGAGATCCAGCCAGCTGCATAGGACAACCAAACCAGCCTGAGCAGTGGGCCTGCGTACCTGGGCCACCCCGACAGTGGATTGAGGTGGTCAAGAGGAGAGGCTCAGAAGTTGCAGCTTTTACTGCCTCCAACCGTAAGCTCTGCACACCCACATCTGAGTGTGATTGCAGCCTTGGGAGAGCTATACTGGTGTATCTGCTACGATTGCGCTAAGAATGTTGATATTGATGACCAAGACAATGTTTGGGTCATGGATTGAGCAGAGGGGCTATGGCATGCAGGTTTCCTTTATATAGAAGGGGCATTATGGTTCTGTTCTGCCCCAAATAGGTTGGCAGGTAAATAACTTAATGTTGTGGTTTACCTGGCTTGTATAGTTTTTTTGAGCTATATAATAATGGCCATATCTATAAGGGGCTACTATTGTGAAAAGAGCCAGTTTGGTGTAGCGGTTAAGGTTAAGGCCCCAGGCTAGAAGCTGGGAGACTCTGAGCCAGCTGGGGGACCTTGGGCCAGTCCCTCCCTCTCAGCCCTGGGAAGGAGGCAAGGGCAAACCACCTCTGAAAAACTTTGCCAAGAACACTGCAGGGACTAGTCCAGGCAGTCGCCAGGAGTCAACACTGACTTGAAGGCACCCCCCAAAAAACCACAAACTATTGTGAAGGATGGATGTGGATTAGTCTCATAATGCCGTATTGATTCCAGCCCAAATAGTGGGGAAAATACCCACAAAGCTCAGTGGCCCTGGAATGAGTAAGCGGTCCTAGGTTATAGCCTGCTGAGTCATAACGGACTGTGTGAAATAGCACAGGGTGGCATTGTATGGCGCTCTCAGCTGAAAGTTACCTGCTTCTGGTTGATCTGAGGAAATCACAGGAGAGGTATAGTACATCTTGCTCACTCTCTATAATAGAAAAAAGGAGGGAGAATAGCTTACTCTGAGCAATATTCCCTCATAAGTATCGTGATTTTGAAACTGTTTTTAAATCTCTCCATTTCAAGCATACCTGATTTTCTTTGGAGCTAAGATTGCAGGTTCTGGGTCTGGCAAACCACACACGTGCCCACCCAGCATGCCTGTTTCACAAATGTGGGGGAAGGTTAGAAGAGACGCCCCTCCGGAGGCCGGTGTGCCCGTTGAGCAAAAGGAGGTGCCTTCTGCTCGAGAGGGTGAGGCGGCAGTGCGAAGCCAGGAGCAAGGCGTTCCCTCTGGTCGTGCACTAACTAAACACATATCTTGCTTCTCTGTCCCCTGTGCAGGTATCCAGACCTTGTTGCATGCCAGGCCTCTGTAGCAAGGTCCCCGGCTTAGACGCCCCTGCTCTTTTCCTGCGTTCCTTCATGCGATGACCACGCGGCTGCTTCTGTGATGTACGCCCCAGAGTGCAAGGCGGAGGTGACTCCCTCGCACAATGGCAGTCGCACCTTCAGCTACACCCTGGAGGATCACACCAAGCAAGCTTTCAACATCATGAATCAGTTGCGCCTGAGTCAGCAACTCTGTGATGTCACCTTGCGGGTCAAATACAAGGACATTCCCCCGGCCGACTTCCAGGCCCACAAGGTGGTGCTGGCCTCCTCCAGCCCGGTCTTCAAGGCCATGTTCACAATGGGACTCCGGGAACAGGGGATGGAGATCATCCCCATCGAGGGCATCCACCCCAAAGTCATGGAGCGCCTCATTGAATTTGCCTACACCGCCTCCATTTCCGTGGGCGAGCAGTGCGTGCTGCACGTCATGAATGGGGCCGTCATGTACCAGATCGACAGCGTGGTGAAGGCCTGCTGTGACTTTTTGGTGCAGCAGCTGGACCCCAGCAATGCCATTGGCATCGCCAACTTTGCTGAACAGATTGGCTGTACCGAACTGCACCAGCGGGCACGGGAATACATCTACATGCATTTTGGGGAGGTGAGACCCTGTGCAAGGAAGGGGCATCAGGGAACAGGAGCAGTCTGGATACACTAGTGCCCAGAGGAGATCTGAATTCGGAACATGGCTTTGCTTTTGACTGCCTTTCACTATTTATTTGCTGTTCTTCGTTAAAGAAGAACAGCTCTCCTATTTCCCCCAAAGAGGCAAGATGCTATTTTTTCCCCTCTTCTCTGCTGCAAATCTTATGCAGTCACCTCTTGGGTATCTGTTATATACTCATTCTGCTTCTGCAGACATAAGGGGCTAGAAACTTGGTTACTTTGCGGTGGTTGCTTAATGAACTGCTGAAAAGCTGGAAAAAAGTAATTCTATAGCCATCATTGGCTTCTGCCTCTTTTCTAAGTTTGCATACAGAATGAAGCTAATAGGTGTGTTGATTTGTTTATTAGATTTATATCCTGCCTTTCATTCAGGAGTTCAGAGTGGCATACCTAGCTCTCTCCCTCTTATTTTTTCCTATCCTGTCAGGTTGGACCCAAAGTCACCAAGTGAGCTTCCATGGGTGAGGGTGCTGTAGAACCTGGGCCTCTCTGTTCCTGGTGCAGCACCCTAACCACTACACCACACTGACCTTTCCCATGGCAGTATTTCTGGCGTGAGAAACTATAATCTGGTTAAACAGAGCAAAATAAA
This sequence comes from Charina bottae, assembly GCA_023362775.1. Taxonomy (NCBI): domain Eukaryota; kingdom Metazoa; phylum Chordata; class Lepidosauria; order Squamata; family Charinaidae; genus Charina; species Charina bottae. Next base: position 9,819,857 of record JALMGJ010000021.1, on the reverse strand, counting down.
ATAGGAAGACTGTATGTCAGAGCTTTCCAAACTGTGTGTCGGGACACGTTAGTGTGTTGGCTGAAGTGTCTGGGTGTGTCGCGACTGCTGCTGCCTCCAAACCTGCCCTGCCAGGATTCCGCGCAGGTCCTAGTGCCTGCCTTGTGCCCTGCTGTAAGAGTGTGTTGTGAAATGATGCCCTGCTGTAAGAGTGTGTCGTGAAATGGTGCATGTCTAAAAAGTGTGTCACCAACATGAAAAGTTTGGAAAGCTCTGCTGTATGTCATGCGAGACCCTGCAGGGAAGCAGGTGATTTCTTGCCCTTTTGCAAAGTCTGGACATAGACACTGTGTCCATGAATGTGGTAACATTGCTCCATGTCTGTGCTTTTTGCATGGCCTTTATTCATAATATTCAAAAATACCTTCCCCCCCCCTTTTTTTTTTTAAATTGTCATCCTGACAAGATTCTATGAGAATAGGTGTTGGCAGTCTTGTTGCTAAGATCCCAACGATAACTAGCCTGTAGGAATTTTGCTTGCTTCCTTCTTAAACCACAAGAGTAAATGCCAAACTCCTGTTTTGCGGGGAGGAATTGAGAATACCATAGGTTGGCAGGGGAGGGCTGGCTCCCTCTTTTTCCACTGCGGGCTTCAATTTCTAGCTACTTCAGAAGCCTAGAGGACGCAGGGAGTGGTCACCAATTAGCTGTTTCTGTGCTAATCTGCCACTCCCTGCTGATCCAGCATAAACTAACATGGATTGGCAAAGGACCCTGGCCTTGCTCTCTCCCTCCTCCACCAGCCCACTTGCTTTCTGTGCCGAATGCACAGAAAGAGCTTTGTCATCAGATACCAAGAAGGCGTTGCTCTGTGGGATTGATGGAAACCCATCCAGCAGGGCTGACCGAGTAGAACAGGATCCCTGCTTTCGTAGTCCGGCCGCCTTCTGTAGGATTCCTTCATCGTCAGCCCCAAGCCCGAGTGACTGGAGGAAGGAAGGCCAGGTTGTGGCTGCTCCTCTTCACCTCTCTGCACACCCTTCACTTCTGCACACTAACTTGGGTAGAATTCCTTGTTGCTGTTGGCAGCTACGGGTGAAGACTTAAAGGCAAAACTGCAGCAGGGGCCGGGGAAGAGATCATGAGATAGAACACACGGGGCACACCACAGGCTTTTTGTGTGTGTGCTTATTAAAGCAGGGCTTTCCAAAGTTTTCCTGCGGTGACACACCGCCGTTGGTGTGTCGCCGCGGGAAAACCCGGAAGTGCCGCCGTTGCGGCAGCGCGCAAAAACCCAGAAGCGCTGCTGCCGCTTTCGGGTTTTTGCGCGCCGCCGTTGGTGTGTTGCCGCGGGAAAACCCGGAAGCGCTGATGATGATCAGCGCTTCCGGGTTGTGTGGCGACACACCAGACTGTGTGTGGCGACACACTTTTGTGTCGCGACACACAGTTTGGAAAACACTGTGTTAAAGCATCGAAAATGTGACAAAGTGTGATAATTGGTTTGCAGGGGGCGGGGCAGTGTTTTGTTTTGGACAGTTATGCAGTGTATAATGTAGCCACAGAAAATCATTTGGGTTTAGGATAATCCAAACTTTCAACCTTGGTGACAAAGATGGAGCATTTGCTGTTTAGATTCAGCCAAATAAATTAACCTGGCCAGGTGTTCAAATATAATGACAGACTAAACCTCCCACAGGGAAACCCTTTGTTGGAAACAAAGTTATTTTAATACCTGGATTTTATATTTTCAGAAATGGGGGAACAATTGTTTGCCCGTTTCTTCATCCCAGCAGGCCTTGAGAGAACCTGTATACAATCTGACATCTGTTCTGTATCTGATGAGGCCCAATTTGTAGCTTCCATCTGAAACAGTTGCAAAGGTGGCTTGAATCCTGCATTTGAATCCCCTTCCTGTCTGATTGACTGATTGCCATTCTTCCTGAGGAAGAATTCTTAGAAAAACTAGAAATTTGCATGCTTTACTAAATATAATTTGGTCTACTAAAGGTATTGCTTCAAATGAATTTTGCAATAGGTATAAACATTGTACAACTGTTTCCGTTTCTGTGCATGATTGGACAGTCTGGTCAGTCCTGATAGCAAAATGAGAATGCAGAATCCACCTTCCTGTTGGCTTGTTTGTAATCCTTATGTCAGTACCAAGAACCACATTCCAAGCTGTAGGAATTTTCATTGTCTTCCTGCTGCTGGTTTAAACTTGGTTCCCTGATTTGTCTGTCATGTACACCCAAGGTACACATATATAGATACACATAAATACCTATAGACATAGACACACCACACAACACCCACATATGGGGGAAGTGATAAAAAACGGTAAAGGTACCCCCCGCACATTTGTGCAGTCGTGTCCGACTCTAGGGGCCGGTGCTCATCTCCATTTGTTAGCCAAAGAGCCAGCGTTGTCCGAAGATGCTTCCACGGTCATGTGGCCGCATGACACGCGCGGAACGCTGTTACCTACCCACCGAAGTGGTACCTATTAATCTACTTGCATTTGCATGCTTTCGAATTGTTAGGTTGGCAAGAGCTGGAGCTAGTGCGGGAGCTCACTCCGCATGCAGGGCTAGGGATTCGAACCTCCGAACTTGCAATCTTCCGATCAACAAGCCTGGCGTCTTACCCGCTGAGCCACCACGCCCCGGGGGAAGTGATAGACAGAAAGAAATGAAGTATACTATTAAAATACAGAGAAGTGAAGAGAAACATTAGAAATTAGCTGGTGTGTCTGTCATAAAAATAGCCCTGTTCAAACCCAATATTTTTTTCTGCATTTCTTAATTCTACTGTATTTGTCTTATGGAGATGTCCATAAGTCTTGCTCATGCCTGACAGATGTCCAGAGTCCTGCCCATGAATTGTCACTTACCCTGCCTGAATTAACAAATCTGGTTTGCTCCTCAGAAATGATCTGGTTCCCTTGCTGGTCACATCCAATAAATTAAGTTTGGAAGGTGCTGTGGGGGAGGAAAAATTTGCCAGGGCTGATTATCTCAGCCAGTTATCAACAGTAGTATTAGCAACTATATTGACCCTATAAGAACCCACCCGCTGTCCTTTTAGCATCTTGGGTATTGTAGGGGCTTCAAGTGAAAGCCTTTGCTCTAGGCAACAACCAGCCTTTATGACTGATTAAAAAAAAATCTGCTCATGGATCCTAGAATGCTGCCAGGTCATCAATCCATACCGATCACTTCAGGCTAAAAATTCTATTTTTTTACCGTAGAACTTTATTTACATGCTTGAAACTTAAGGTAGTTCTGCATAGCAGCCTTCAACTACTGGTCTCCAATGTTGATTCTGGCTGAAGATGTACCTGGCTTAAGAAATCTCTGTCTGGATTTCAAGCTTTGATAATGATGCTGGTCAGATGGTCTGTTTGGACCTTGCTTATTACAGGGCCTGGATGGTGGGTTCCCTTCCTGCTTGCTTGCTTGCTTGCTTGCTTGCTTGCTTGCTTGCTTGCTTGCTTGCTTGCTTGCTTGCTTTATTTATTTATTTATTTATTTATTTATATTTTATTTATTTTATTTTCTATCCCACCTTTATTATTATTTTTTTATAAATAACTCAAGGGGGCGAACATACCTAATACTCCTTCCTCCTCCTATTTTCCCCACAACAGCAACCCTGTGAGGTGGGTTGGGCTGAGAGAGAGAGTGACTGGCCCAAGGTCACCCAGCCGGCTTTCATGCCTAAGGCGGGACTAGAACTCTCAGTCTCCTGGTTTCTAGCCCATTGCCTTAACCACTAGATCAACCTTTATCCCACCTGCCAGTGCTGGAAAAGCAGTTGCCAATTGCTTTCCTTTCTGTGGGCAGATCTTGGGGGGCATGTGGTTTCCCTTTGTGTTAGAACCAGCAGCTATAAAATCATTGATACGGAAGGAGTCCTACAGCTTATCTAGAGCAGAGTTTGCCTGCTTTTGATGAGCATTTCATCTGTCTGCTGATGGGACCCATTCCTACCCTCACTAGAAGGGGAAACCACCCTTCCAAACTTTGTGGTTTTGCTCACGGTCTCTCTCCTCGATAGGTGTCAAAGCAAGAGGAATTCTTCAACCTTTCGCATTGCCAACTGGTGACCCTGATCAGCCGGGATGAGCTGAATGTGCGCTGTGAGTCAGAAGTCTTCCATGCTTGCATCAACTGGGTGAAATATGACTGTGAGAACCGGCGACTCTACGTCCAGGCCTTGCTGAAAGCTGTGCGCTGCCATTCCCTCACCCCACACTTTCTCCAAATGCAGCTGCAGAAGTGCGAAATCCTCAAGTCGGACTCCCGTTGCAAGGACTACCTGGCCAAGATCTTCCAGGATCTCACCCTGCACAAGCCCACTAACGACATGCCCTGCCGCGCACCCAAGGTGGGCCAGCTGATCTACACGGCAGGGGGCTACTTCCGTCACTCCCTCAGCTATCTGGAGGCTTACAATCCTCCCGACGGCTCCTGGATCCGACTGGCCGACCTGCAGGTGCCTCGCAGCGGCTTGGCCGGCTGCGTAGTGAGCGGGCTCTTCTACGCGGTGGGGGGGAGGAACAACTCTCCTGACGGCAACATGGATTCGGACGCCATTGACTGCTATAACCCCATGACCAATCGGTGGTCTTCCTGCGCGCCTATGAGTGTGGCCCGTAACCGGATTGGCGTGGGAGTAATTGATGGCATGATCTACGCGGTGGGCGGCTCATTTGGGAGCACTCACCACAACAGCGTGGAAAGGTAAGGGAGAAAGGAGCATTAAAAGAATCCACCCTTCCCAAATCTTGCTGGTATATTGTTCCCTTGCTCTGGCTCGCAGGGCAGCCTTCGCAAAAGCAAAATGGTCTTATACGGTCCTGGAGACCTAGGCACTGTTTTAGCTCCCATATATGGTGTATCCTTTTGAAGATATCGCCTGTTTTCCAAAAATGTACGAGGCAGAGAAGCACTTTTTTCAGACCTGGCACAGATGCACTTGCGCTGGTTTATGAGAGAAGGGGTGTCTCGGGTGTCCACAATGTGATTGGACAGCTTGGGTTGGTGGCTGGTCCCACCCCACGTGGAGGGGAAGAGATTGCAGAGAGCTGCTAACTTTCCCATCGGCCTGTCAGCATTAATGTCAGAACGAGGGGTTCTTGCAAAGGTAACAGGGACACCTGGATTTTTTCTCACGCAGTTAGAAGTACTGATAAAGGAAGGAAAGGCACAGAAGAGTTAATGGTGCAGGTGAGAAGGAGAAGGAATTTTTTGAAGAGCCGCTAAAATGGTAGAAGAAAGAGGCCCAAAGAAAACCCATAACGCTTCATCTCCTCCTGCCTGGCTCATCCTTGAGTTGGGGCATGATCCAGCTTACTCCCTTCATCAGGGGCTGCAGAGAACTGGCACAGCCACTTAGCAACTGCCAGTTAGAGCATCCTTGTTCAAATGACATAGCAGAGGTAGGTAACCTGCTGTAGCTTCTCCTCTTCTTCTAGGTACGAGCCGGAGCGTGATGAGTGGCAGTCAGTGGCACCCATGCTGACGCGGCGGATTGGTGTCGGAGTGGCTGTGCTGAACCGTCTCCTGTATGCTGTGGGGGGCTACGATGGCACTTACCGCCACAGCTCTGCCGAATGCTACTACCCCGAGCGTGATGAATGGGAGATGATCGCCCCAATGAAGACCATTCGGAGTGGAGCAGGTATGTGGCAGTGGAAACTCCATACTTGGGACTAAAGATGTAAAATTTCTGGAAATGTGGAAACTGCAAGGGAAAAAACTGAGTTTTCTTCTTTCTTTTTTTTAATGGAAATTTGAAAAAATTGAAATATAAGCATTTTTATACCAGTCACATTCACATTGCTATTTTAAGAACATGCAATACATGTAATTTGGCTTATTCATGCAGTTCTCCTGTCTGGTATATTTATTAAATATAAAAGTATGTTTTAGACATAGTAATCACCTTTATTAATTATGTCTCCTAATGGCATTTACTTTAAAAACTTTTTAAAAACTTCCTTCAGGTGCTCCTTTGTGCAGCTTCTGTTTTTTGAGGCCTGGGCCTAGAGCAGATCTGCTCACCTCAGAATGAAAAGGTCAGCCTTAGACAAGCCCATGAGCCCATCAGGCACAGATCCTCCTCCTGACTCTTTTGAGGAAAAGATCACCCATGTGTTGCGCTCTTGCACTACTTTATTTACTTGTCAAATGTATGTCCCACCTTATGTTCAGGAGCTCAAGGTGGCCTCACAGAGTTATACTGCCCCACTTGTCCCCTCTATGCAGGACCTTTACTGTTCTGATGGTCTAGAGCAGAGCTTTCCAAACTTTTCATGTTGGTGACACACTTTTTAGACATGCATCATTTCGCGACACAGTAATTCAGTTTTACTAGCAAACCGGAGGTTAAACTAATTAACTTATAAGATATACGGACACATACATAAATTGTAATAGTGAAATGTATGGGGACACAACATATGTCATGAAAACAGAGTTCCCCTTTACAGCAGGGAAAGGCATGGACAGAGCTTCCCTCTTACAGCAGGGCACAAGGCAGGCACTAGGACCTGCGTGGAATCCTGGCAGGGCAGGTTTGGAGGCAGCCAGGCACAAGGCAGGCACTAGGACCTGCGTGGAATCCTGGCAGGGCAGGTTTGGAGGCAGCCAGGCACAAGGCAGGCACTAGGACCTGCATGGAATCCTGGCAGGGCAGGTTTGGAGGCAGCCAGGCACAAGGCAGGCACTAGGACCTGCGTGGAATCCTGGCAGGGCAGGTTTGGAGGCAGCCAGGCACAAGGCAGGCACTAGGACCTGCGTGGAATCCTGGCAGGGCAGGTTTGGAGGCAGCCAGGCACAAGGCAGGCACTAGGACCTGCGTGGAATCCTGGCAGGGCAGGTTTGGAGGCAGCCAGGCACAAGGCAGGCACTAGGACCTGCGTGGAATCCTGGCAGGGCAGGTTTGGAGGCAGCCAGGCACAAGGCAGGCACTAGGACCTGCGTGGAATCCTGGCAGGGCAGGTTTGGAGGCAGCCAGGCACAAGGCAGGCACTAGGACCTGCGTGGAATCCTGGCAGGGCAGGTTTGGAGGCAGCCAGGCACAAGGCAGGCACTAGGACCTGCGTGGAATCCTGGCAGGGCAGGTTTGGAGGCAGCCAGGCACAAGGCAGGCACTAGGACCTGCGTGGAATCCTGGCAGGGCAGGTTTGGAGGCAGCAAGGCACAAGGCAGGCACTAGGACCTGCGTGGAATCCTGGCAGGGCAGGTTTGGAGGCAGCCAGGCACAAGGCAGGCACTAGGACCTGCGTGGAATCCTGGCAGGGCAGGTTTGGAGGCAGGCAGGCACTAGGACCTGCGTGGAATCCTGGCAGGGCAGGTTTGGAGGCAGCCAGGCACAAGGCAGGCACTAGGACCTGCACGGAATCACAGCAGGTTTGGAGGCAGCAAGGCACAAGGCAGGCACTAGGACCTGCGTGGAATCCTGTCAGGGCAGGTTTGGAGGCAGCCAGGCACAAGGCAGGCACTAGGACCTGCGTGGAATCCTGGCAGGGCAGGTTTGGAGGCAGCAAGGCACAAGGCAGGCACTAGGACCTGCGTGGAATCCTGGCAGGGCAGGTTTGGAGGCAGCCAGGCACAAGGCAGGCACTAGGACCTGCGTGGAATCCTGGCAGGGCAGGTTTGGAGGCAGCAAGGCACAAGGCAGGCACTAGGACCTGCGGGGAATCCTGGCAGGGCAGGTTTGGAGGCAGCAAGGCACAAGGCAGGCACTAGGACCTGCGGGGAATCCTGGCAGGGCAGGTTTGGAGGCAGCAAGGCACAAGGCAGGCACTAGGACCTGCGCGGAATCCTGGCAGGGCAGGTTTGCAGGCAGCAAGGCACAAGGCAGGCACTAGGACCTGCACGGAATCACAGCAGGTTTGGAGGCAGAAAGGCACAAGGCAGGCACTAGGACCTGTGCAGAATCCTGGCAGGGCTCGGAGGCAGCAGCAGCGAGGGGCTTGAGGCTCTGAGCGTCCGACTCAGAGGTTTCTTGTTACGTTTGTGTGACACACCTACACATTGCCGCCAACACACTAACGTATCGCGACACACAGTTTGGAAAGCTCTGGTCTAGAGAGAAGTATTCCTGTTACGAGTTAGTAGGCACCATTTTTGGTCTAGTGGTTAAGGTGCTGGGCTAGAAACCAGGAGTCTGTGAGTTCTAGTGCTGCCTTAGGCATGAAAGCCAGCTGGGTGACCTTGGGCCAGTCACACACTCTCAGCCCAACTCACCTCACAGGGTTGTTGTTGTGGGGAAAATAGGAGGAAGGAGTATTGGGTATGTTTGCCGCCTTGAGTTATTTATAAAAATAATAAAGGCGGGATAGAAAATAAATAAATAAATTGGGGGAAATAAAGGATAGCAACATAAGAGCCCCTTGTCATACTGCATAATTCTGAAAGAAAACAGTTCTTGGTTGGTTTGTTTCAATTCAACAGGTTCTCTGTTGCAGGTAGAATGTTTTCAATTCTACCTGCAACAGAGAACCTTCAGTTGCAGTGTGCAACTAGCTGCTGTCTCTTCTCTTTCATTTTGTTCTTCCACCCCCTCAATTTAGATCTAAACTCTGTTATCTCAGTGGAGGAGTTAAATTTGGGTTCCATGACTATGTTCTTTGTTGCCAGAGATGGTAGCGGTATCTGGAAATGGGCAGAAACACCTAGTAGGTAGCTGTTGCGATAAGTTAGCTAAGCACTTGGCATATAAAATCCAAGCAGAGTTAGATGCTGGCAGCAGAGTTCAGAGGGCTTATAATATCTGGGATGTTTGAGCCTGTTAATCTTGAGGAAGTGGACAGAGTCCCTAGTATAATGAGCTCTTCTACCTGTGGGCTTGACTTGTACCAGCTGCTAGGGATAAGGAGCTAGATCCAAGCTCTGGTGAGGTGGGGAGACCCTAAATGGCTCTGATACATCTCCTTCTCAAGGAGCTGACCTTCCTGGACAACTACAGCCCCGTCTGTAACTTCCCCCTTTGGGGAGAAGGTTGTTGAAAAGTGGTGGGATGGCTCTGGAAGAAGTGGATTATCCAGACCATTTTGAGTCAGGAATTGGAGCCCAGGCATGGAACAGAAAGTGTACTGGTTGGTGTCACCAATGACTTATGATAGGAATTATATACGTAGGAGGAACACAGCCTTACTTGACCTCTTGGACATCTCAGCGGCCTTCAGTACACTTGACCACAGTAGCCTTCTGGGCCATTTTGAGAGTTAAGGGTAGGAAGTAGTTTTTTCCTTTTTTCCTGTCCATCTTGAGTGGGTAATTCCAGTTAGTGAGGGGAGGGGGGAAGAGACCAAGCCGTCAGGCACTCCAGCATGGGATGTCTCAGGTCTCGACCTGAGTCTCCCCCTTTTTATTCAATATCTATGTGAAGCCACTGAGAGGTTATTTGACATTTTGAGTATCATTAATACGCAGATGATACCCACTTGTACATCTCTACCCCAGACCAAATGAGAGATATGTTAGGAGTCTTGACCCAACATTTGGAGGCCAAAGGGCTCTGGATAGGGAGAAACAGGTAGATTCTTAATCCAAACAAGAACAGGGTAACTGCTAATTCAGAAGCTGACTGATTTAGGGACAGATCCAACATTAGGGGTTGTGCTCCCCTAGGAGCTGGTTTGTAATCTGGGGTTTCTTTAGACTCTCAGCTTCTGTTAGAAAAGCTGGTGGAAACTGACCAGCAGAGCTTTTGTCCAGCTGCTGCTGGTGCACCAGTAACCACCGTTCCTGGGCAGGAGGCACTGGCAACACTCACGACTCATGTCTTCACTTCTTGACTGGACTTCTATAAATTGCTCTATGTGGGACTGCTATTCAAGGTGCTGGAGGAAGCAGATTTTCTAGACCCCTTTCAGTCAGGTTTCAGGCCAGGATTTAGTCCTGAGACAGCTTTCGTTGCGCTCGTAGATGACCTTTGGTGGAGCTGGGGCAGAGGTGGTGCATCTATTGTTGTGCTCCTTGATCTCTCAACAGCTTTCAATAGCATTGACTACGCTATCCTCCTGAGCTGGCTCCATGGGCTGGGGATAGGGAGCACTGTTTTATGGTGGTTCTCTTCCTTTCTCCGGGGTATTGGTCAGGGGGAAGATCACTCTCTAGGCCCCTCCTTTCTGTGGTGCCACAGAGTTGTACTCCCCCCCCCCTTATTCAACATCTACATGAAAACCCTGGGTGAGGTGGTTACCCGGTTTTGCCACCTTTTTGCTCATTTGTCTTTATTGTCGTATTGTTATTTTTCTGTGTTTTTACTTTGTAAACCACCCAGAGTTGCCGGGAGTCAGGCAGTGTACAACTTTTAACGAATAAATAACTTACAAAGCTGCTTGGGTTCTGGATGTCTGTGAGACTATTTGCTCCAAATAGAATCTGACTGCCCAAGGCATGCCAGTAAAGAGGGCATGCTAAGAATCCTCACTTCCATGTGGTGTGGCAGGAAGAGTCCCAGAAGGCAGCATTCTGTGTCAGAACGTGCCTCTTACGGAATCATTTGTCTTCCAAAAATAAGATCTACATCCTTGTTAACTTTAAGAAAGCTTGTCGAGAATGTTTAAGTGGGCATTCAAGGGTCAATGAAGTATGTACAAGAGGGAGGGAGTGCCAATTATTAGTGTTCTATTGTCATTATTGATGAATTTATTGTAAATGTAGATTGATTAATTAATTTATTTATTCATTCATTTAATTTGTATGGCCACCCATCCCAACAAGTGACTCTGGGCGGCAAACAATAATTAAACCGCCCAGAGTCTACCACGGTAGAGATGGGCGGGGATAAATCCAAATAATAAATAAATAAATAAAATCAATTAAAAACAAAATTTCCATCATAATACAAAAATTAAAATACACATAGCAGCCAAAAGAAAATAGTACAATCCATGGTTGTTAACACAACCAGGAGACAGGACCCTTCACACACTTGGGGCCCAGGCACATAACCAGGTCTTTAGGGCCTTATGAAAGGCCACCGGGGTCAGAGCCATCCTGATCTCCAGAGGGAGGATGTTCCATAGGGCGGGCACTAGATATATACACTAGATTTATATATAGGGTTGTTGTTGTGGGGAAAATAGGAGGAAGGAGTATTAGGCATGTTTGCCGCCTTGAGTTATTTATAAAAATAATAAAGGCGGGATAGAAAATAAATAAAATAAAATATACAGACCAACTCTGGTTTTGTAGGTATTATTGTCATATAGCTTTTGTAAGCTGCTTAGATTTGCATGATTGAAGTGGCGTAAAAGGACTTATAATAAATGAGTGTACAGGTAGTCGTTGGGTCACAATGGCAATTGCGACCAGGATTGCTGTCGGTAAGCAATCCAGTTGTAAAGCACAATGTCATGTGACTGCATCACTTAGCGATGACAATCCCAGCAGTCCTGGTTGCCGTCATAACCCCAAGATGCGCGGGTCATTGAACGGGAAGTGGCGGGAGTCCCAGATAAGAAGGGGGGGTGCTGCAGGGGGGTGGGGGAGGCCTGGCACAGGCCACACACGAGTTGGGGGAGGTCAGGGGAGGGGGGGGTGCAGCACCGCATGAGCAGAGGAAGGCCGTGGGGTGGAAGGTGTGGCGCCACACAAGCACAGGAAGGCCAAAGGGTGGAGGGGGTGATGCGAGTGCAGGATGGCTGCGGGGTGGAGGGTGCAGCGCTGTGCAAGCACAGGAAAATCAGGGGGACTTACCAGAGCGACTTATGACCTTCCCTGCTGGCTTCCCCATTGACTTTGCTTGTGGGAAGCTGACAGGGAAGGTTGCAAATGACAATCACATGACCATGGCTTCCTGCAATGTCACAATCACGAGCCGGGCACCCGAGTGCCTGGATCGCAATCATGTGACCGCAGGGGTGCTGCAATGGCCAGAACTTCGAGGATCAGTCGTATGTCCATTTTTCCAACGCCACCATAACTTTGAACGGTCACTGAACAAATGGACATAAGCCAAGGGCTACCTGTAATACAATAAACTCTGGGCCATAGTGGGGTAGTGCTTGATACCCAACTAGTGATAGTTGACCAGTTAGTTGTACACTGAAGTTCTGGACCTGAATTGAAACCAATGGACTAGAAGTTGATTTGGGCTGCAGCAAGAGTAGAGACCACATGCCTGCTAATTCCGTGGTACTCTTATGCTTTGGGGTTATCCTACATTCCAGGAGAAGGCAGCAGTGTAGATTTTTCCTTGCTGCTGTTTCCTGCCAAAAAACGATACATTCTAGGTCCAAGAATAACACTGCCTTTTACTTGAGAAATGTTGCCCAGGATAGGCAGAAAAGACCTGCGGTCCTCCAGGCATTGTTAGACTCTAGCTTATTATCCTAGCCCTAGATGCAGTTAATCGATTGATGATGGGAACTGTAATCCAAAAAATACCCAAAATCACAGGCTTTCCGCTGCTGGTCTAAGGTTGCGAGAGATCCTGACCCTGAGACTGACTGTTGGAATAAGGCATGCCTGTCTTAATGCTGTTCTTTCCCAATACAGGAGTTTGTGCTCTGAATAACTGCATATATGCCATGGGGGGCTATGATGGAACAAACCAGCTGAACAGTGTGGAGCGCTATGACGTGGAGGTGGGCACCTGGTCTTTTGTCGCATCCATGAAGCACCGTCGGAGTGCACTTGGGGTCACCGTATATCAAGGCAAGATCTACGTGCTAGGTACGTTTGGCCAGGGACTGTAGCAAGTACCTCTCAGCTGGATGTGGGAAAGTGCACAGACAGCCGTCGCAGAAACTATGGCCATTCAGTCCAGAGCCGGCTTAGCTCACTTTTGTTAATGAGGTGGAAGCAAAAGCCGGATTTTATTTGATACAGCTAATTCATGCCCATATTTACTTGGATGGTTTACTGAGCTCTCGAGTACATTACATTGGGATACACTGGGTTGAAATCAGTGATGTAGATATGTGCAGGAGTGCTCTATTAATGTGCACACTTTACTTCCAAATAGCAATTAGGGTAAGATTCCTTCCATGTATATGTTGAAGCGTTTCCACCTGCTGAAGCACGAGACTCCTGGAAATCTTGATCAAAGCCAAGGGCAAACATGACATTCCATAATACAGTAACTATAATTTAGGGTCATTCATATTCTTGTTTGTATGATGCCCTCAAAGTTTTGCCTCATTCAGCATGGCAGATGTAAGTTGCCACCTTACAGAACACATAATGGATATGGCCAAAGCAACAGGATTCATGCTAGCAAGGGGCAGAAGCTTCCTCACTAGAAGTCTTGAGTGCTAATCGTTGCTAGGACTCTTCCTCCCTCATTTCCTTGTTGCTGAGATTTCACATGGCTGGCTGTTACCTTTTGCTTAATGGAGCTGCTTTCTAGCCAGGGAATGACCAGAGCTGTACTGTGTGAGTGCAACACTGTCCTGCACAGCTGGAAGGTGGTGCTGCTGATTCAGCTCAGTGTTTTCCCTTCAGTCAGGGGCCTTGAAATAGCCTCTGGACTATCTTGGATTATCTCTTCGATTGGTATCTTGGATTAATTGCCGATTGTTTTCCTGCAGGTGGCTATGATGGGCAAACGTTTCTGGATAGCGTTGAATGTTATGACTCCACCACAGATACTTGGACTGAAGTGACTCATATGACATCAGGTCGTAGTGGGGTCGGCGTGGCCATTACCATGGAGCCATGCTGCAAACAGACTGATCAGCAAAAATGCCACTGTTAATGGTAACAAGGAAAGCTGCACTTCCCTTCAGATGGAAGGGGGGAAACAAATGGGAGAGGATTCAGTATTATAGAACTCCTGCTGCCAAGTTGTATTCTGCCAGAACCAAGGAAAAGTGCCAAAACTGGGATGGGAAACGCTTCAAATCCCAATTGAACTGGCCTTGAGGTAACAACAATGAAGAACGGCTCTTACTCTGTGCTTTACAAGGATAGCTATGGTAAATTCGTGGTTGCCTCTCCACACTGCGCCTGCCTCAGGCTGGGAAAAATGCATCAGTGAAGAAGGAAACCTCTCTGGGAGGAACTGTAGGAGAGCTTGATGCTCACTGGGTGTGTCTTTTCTGGCCCCTGGCAGCGAATGGACCTTCAGGAAACGACCTCCAAATCAGGACGGGTGGAAGTATTTTGTATATAATGCAGCCCTGAGCCCTCCTTAGAAATGTGTATTATTCATAGAGTTTGGCAACCAGTTCAAGGTTAATTTTTTGCTTGGCAAGTTTGTCAAGGTGCAGATGGGGGGAGGTGGGGGGGGGAGAGAAGTTATGGGGCACTCTTCTGTGACTGATGATCTGCAGGTAAGTGAACACTGATCAGTACAACTTGAAGACCTCAGGTGGACCTTTGCCTAGGCTGCTTTTCTATTATCCCATAAGGAAGGGCTTACCCAGACTGCTACCTGCATTTTCCCCCTTACCCATGGGTGGTACAACCTCTTAGGAAACTGGTTTTGAAGTTCTACTTCTCACATGAATAAAACACCTTTTGTGATTAGTATTAATGTTTATTTTGGTTCAGTCTGCATTTATTCCGTTAACACTCTCCAGAATGCTGCTCTGCCAAAAAGCGTAACACAGGAGGAGCCACTGAAATATTTCTTGCCTCTAGGAATATCTATTACTTTGTCTACTGTTTGCCAAAAGCCTCTATATTCACCAGGATGTATTCACCAGGTTCCAGAGGTAATCACTGATAAAGCAGGGAGAATGTTGGCTACTGTCGAGGTTAATAGATTGAGCAATATCTGGTCCATAATGGGCTGAGGACAAAAAAAGGGGTTAAGGAAAAAGTTATCTGAGTTTCTTCCCTGGCCCAACCCCCAGTTCCATGGAATGCAAGGATACTTCCTTTGATCAGGGTTGGCTCACAGGAATAGTCCCAGTCAATGTGGCAGATCTGGTAATAAAGATGTACAAGATACCTGCCAGACAAAACAAAACATAAGGAGTTGCTCGCCCTGGCTCAGATTACTAACCCATACAAACCAATATTGCCTGTACTATAGCCTATCAAAATCTACAATTGCTGGAATCTGCTCATAGGCTATATGTTGGCTGGCGGTGACAGGCCTCATATCTAATGAATCTGGAAAATGCAAAGCAAGGGAAGGCTGGCTGTGTCGTGATTTCCTGGAGTGGTTCTATGCTTTTTGTTTAAAGCAGGATCCCCCAAAATGGTCAATATCGACTCCCAAGGGTTGATGGGACTACCCAAGGCGTCGTGTAGTAGTAGTACTAGTTGTAGTATTTATTAAATTATTTTCATATCATAAATGTTTGGGGGTTGATGAACAATCTGGAACTTCATGAAGGGGTTGATGAGCTGAAGTTTGGGGACCCCTGAATTAAAAGCTGCTTTCTTTTCCCATAGTGCAGCTTCATACAATTTTTTTTTAAAAAAAAGTATGCAAGTGATCCAAGTATTCTACATGCATTAGCTAGTTATACTGTCTACAAATGTATATTTTTACTCAAGTTCGTAACTTCAGAGCAGAGATTCTCAAACTGCACATTGTGTCCCTTGGCAGATCATGAGCAAATTTGGGGGGGGATCACATGCATTAGCTTACTGGGCTTTTCTGTGGTGCCACAGTACCACAAAGTTTGATAACCGTTTTATTAATTTAGAATGTTTACATGGCTGCCCAACTCAAACTGCATGCATAAAGGAGATTGACAACCAAGGCAGGAGCTGAGTACCCTAGTCATTTCCTCCCCAGCAATTCATCTGCAAATCAGAGGGAGTAGGTAAGGTTTTACTCACGTAGCTGACATAGACCTGTCAGCGTCTTCTGTTGCGTTCTGCTGCTGCCGCCGCCTTTCTTCTCTCAACGTCTCCAGCTGTTTTCTTAATTCGGTATATTGTGTGAGTGAAGGAATCCAATGAATTCTCCAAACCAACAGAGCTCTTAACAATAATGCTCCATCAGTAACCGTTTCAGTATTGTGGGGAGTGGTGGTAAAATACCCAAAGCACGTTCCAAGATAAGTGCCTGGAAATCTTTCTGTCCTTGGC
This sequence comes from Charina bottae, assembly GCA_023362775.1. Taxonomy (NCBI): domain Eukaryota; kingdom Metazoa; phylum Chordata; class Lepidosauria; order Squamata; family Charinaidae; genus Charina; species Charina bottae. The sequence continues at coordinate 9,803,862 of JALMGJ010000021.1, read as the reverse complement.
ATTTCCCACTCAAGGCAGCCGGGTGCCCTTTGGCACCAGCTGATCCATTGGTTGTCCCTGCTTTCTTTTGCAACAGAATCTGAGCAAGAGAATTGAGTGAAATGCTCTCAATGAACAAGAGGAAACTGCCTCAACCCTTTTGAAGGGGCCAACCACAGAGAGAAGAGTTTCTTGGTTCGCTGTTTTCAAGATCCAAATTAAAGCAAAATATAATCAGTTTATAGAACCACATGTAATAGTTTTCTTGTCCTGAGTGAATTTGATGGATGGCAGCTGTGGTTGGAATCCTGCTCTCAGTGCTGATTCTAACAAGCCAAAGAAAAAAGACTCTTGGACAGCATAGCACTCAGTGGGCAAACATTGTTAAAAGTATGGAATGTGCCCTAACCTAAAGGACATTCTGACTTGCTGCTGAGTGTTTAACAAGCAGGAGAGAGCTTAAAATACCTTGTGCTGAGAAAGGAGATTCTGCAATCCATATCATTATTTTTCCCTTCTTTCACATCCTAAAACCTCCTCACATTTTTTCCTCCTCTAACTTCCCAAGTACACCAACCTGCCTTTGTCAAAATGTCCCTGTGATAGAAGACAAGCCCCAAAGCTCCTTTGGGATTTTTTTGGGGGTACTCCTTTTTCCTTAACTTTTTGCTATTGCCCCCCTCCCTTTTTCCCCCAGACTCATAGCCTCTGCAATGTCCCTATTAAACTACAACATAACTGAGCTGTCTTCCTGTCCCCTTTTTCCACCTGTAGTTGTCCCCATCACAGACAGGGAAATTACATCTAATATGCATGAGAAAATGTGCCCCAGAGATTTCTGTCTTGGGCATGTAATACACATCAGTCCACTCAATTTATAAGTAGTAAAGGCTTCAGCTCTTGCTTCCTGTTGGGGCACAGCACTTACTCTTACACTTACAGAAGCTATGAAAAGGATTACACTGCCATACATCAGAAACATCTCAGAAACTACTAATAGACTGTTACAACCATCAGAACATCGTAAGTAACCCAAAAAACCCAGCAGCCCAAGAAGAAAAAACAGGAGTTATCTACAACATATAGTGTAAGGACTGTAACAGCCACTATGTAGGACAGACTGGCAGAAGACTAGCAGAGCGTATCCATGAACACCAACTAGCAGTCAGAAGACATCATGAAAACTCCTTAATCTCACAACACATGGACAGACGCAACCATACTTTCAACTGGGAAACTGTGAGCATCTTAAACCAAGCCAAATCCAAAAACGCTAGAGAATTCCTGGAAGCTTGGCACAGATAAAGCAGCCATCAACAGACACATAAAGGTAAACAACATTTACACACCATTCATAAGAGACAATAGAAAAGCCAGAAGACCTCCTTGCCAGCAATCAACACCCAGATATGCAAAGATTAACACCAGGATTAGCACCAGCGGAACAAGCAAACAGCACAATATACCCTAATCAAGGAACTATTAACTTAGTCAATCAACCCAGCAGCAAACAACAGCCCAATCAAGGAACTACCAAGGAGAGAAAAACACCCCAACCAACACAAGCAGGACAAGCCATGGTATATAAACAGAGAGCAAGTCCCACTCCCTTTTCGCACTGAAGATGTTGCCTAGTCTGGCAATGAAACGTCTGCAAGAAAACAAGGCTCAGAGAGCACCAAGGACTCCACTGGACTTACTCTCCCTTGTTTTCAAAACACCATAGATTATGGTCTTTCAGCTAGTTATGGAGTACCTCGGTTCAGCAAATTGTCCAGCTCTGGTTAAAGGAGGGGAACTTATTTACGAGAGCATGTGCATGCGCACACATAATGTCAGATCATCTTATACCAAGGAGAGCTAGGGTAGGTGCCTAAAGGGCCAAAAGCAACTGGACCAACTAATTACGTATCTGGTTTCAACATCTTGAGATCTGTGCCTCCTCTACCATGGAGCACAATGGGACACAACCTCTGCCAAGCCAACAAGCCATCTTCAGCCGGCTCAGATACTGGGCTTCTTGTTCATGACACCAGAAATATAGGAAATTTTTTCCCTCAGTCCCAAAGTAGGGCAGTACAACCAAGACAGTGTTTTGAATTCTGATCACAGGGTGTTCTCAACAGCAGAGATAGTTTATAGTTAAGAAACTTACATGTTGGTTTACATATATTACATCACCTTTTCCTGCATACCTTATTAGGACAAACAACGGTTGATTTAGGACAAACTTGCTGCTTTCTCTAGGAATTTCTACTGTACAAGGCAACAGGTTGAACAAAGAGAGCTTGTTTTTAACTTGTTTTTGCCCGTGCTCCATGGCACTTATTCCCTTCTCTGGCAGGACTTTGCTTTATGCAACTTACCTGCTATTGTAGTGGCTTCTAGCTTATTCTGTGGTGCACCCTAAATATGACTGAGGTGATGTCTGCCAAAGTATATTGACTTTGGGGTCCAACACAAGCCTAAATAAAGCCCCAAACACTCAGCTTATTGGATGCAAGTTGAACACTGAAAAGAAATCCAATTTTCTCTTACGGATGTTCTCAAACCAGCTGACTTGGGCCAAGGTTTCACTGTATTATGGTATGGCTTAGAAGGGAGACAATGTTTAGAATAAGGATGTACCATTTTTTCTCTGAACCACGTCAATGCAGCTGTTCTGGAGAAGGACCGGTGGTTTTCCAGAAATTAATTATCCAAGCCAAAAGTGGCCTGTGCTGTTCCAGACACGAACTTCTTCCAGTTTGAAGAATTAGCTTCTAGAAAACTACCAACCATGTCCTGAAAAGGGCAGTCCAGAGAAGGAACCCAATTTTAGGTTTCAGACATGCCTAGTCTGGAGAGAGAGAGATCATGTTAGGAGATGCTTTAACTCAGCACCAGAAGCTGACAGGGAAGGATATTTAATGTGGATCCTCAATTTTTCATCCTTTTCATTTGCCTGGAACAATTCTTCTTCAATTTTCTGCAGCTTTTGGATACTCGTCTTCAACTCCTCTTCCCTGTCGGAAAGTCTCTGTGCCACTTTCTCCTCTGTAACCATGAGCTCTGCAGTGAAAGCAGAATACGGGTGCATCTCCAGTTAAAATATAGGTGGTGGGCAAAACTGAATTTCAGCATTAGTTTTCTTGCTCATCATCTATTACATAGCTTTCCAAACTGTGTGTCGCGACACACTACTGTGTCGCCTGCGGTGTGCAGGTGTATCGTGCAAAAACCCGGAAGCGCTGATGGCGTGCTGCCGCTGCCATGCGCGGCGCTGACAGGCCATCAGCGCTTCCGGGTTTCACACGACACACTTGCACACCGCCACCGCCATTGGTGTGTGTCACCAACAGGAAAAGTTTGGAAAGCTTTGATCTATTAGAATACTCAGCAAATTTCTACAAATCCCCTCACCAGTCTGGGTTTTATTTTAAATGCAGCCAATGGTTTTTGAAATACTATACCGGTAGTCCTCGTTTAACAACCACAATTGGGACCGGAATTTCGGTTGCTAAGTAAAGCAGTCATGAAGCAAATCCGACCTGATTTTACGACCTTTTTTGTGGTGGCCATTAAGCGAACCTCATGGTCGTTCAGTGAATCACACGGTTCCCCATTGCTTGCCAGAAGCTGGCCGGGAAGGTTGAAAATGGCAATCACGAGACGCTGCAATGGTAATAAATGCAACTGGTTGCCAAGCACCCAAATCGTGATCACGTGACCGTGGGGATGCTGCGACGATTGTAAGTGTGAGGACCGGTCGTAAGTTGGTTTTTCCAGCACCATTGTAAGTCTGAACCATCACTAAATGAATGGTTGTTAAGCGAGGACAACCTGTATCAGTTTTCTTCAATGTTATGATCTCCAAACACACTAGATTTCTATTCTCATAATCCTTACTAGTATGGCAACAGTCTTCAGAATTCAGTCTGGCAACAAAAGTTTGGGGAAAATAATCCATAAAATATACAATAGGGATGTGCAGAATGTCCCATGCACAAACCATTCCTTTTAAAGAACAGTTGGTTTCAAATGGTCCATGTCCAAACTAAAACATGCCTGTTTGGTCTGTCTATGTGACAAAAGTTTGATCTAGTGGTTAAGGTGCTGGGCTAGAAACCAGGAGTCTGTGAGTTCTAGTTCTAGTCCCGCCTTAGGCATGAAAGCCAGCTGGGTGACCTTGGGCCAGTCCCTGTCTCTCAGCCCTAGGAAGGAGCCAATGGCAAACCAGGAGACTGAGAGTTCTAGTCCCGCCTTAGGCATGAGAGCCGGCTGGGTGACCTTGGGCCAGTCACTCTCTCTCAGCCCAACTCACCTCACAGGGTTGTTGTGGGGAAAGGAGGAAGAGGAAGGAGTATTTGGTATGTTCGCCACCTTGAGTTATTTGTAAAAATAATAAAGGTGGGATAGAAATCAATCAATCAAATAAATAAATAAATAAAATGGATCTTATTTGTTTACAATAGGGATGAAAACACAGATTTCCAGGGTGGAGGAAAAGTATGAAAAAAACAAGACTGAGGGGTTTCTTTGATGGCAATGTACGGGAGTGACAGTGGTAATGGAGAAAACAATGAAAAATGAAAAGGATGAGAAATAAATGACTACTGTTATTCAGTGGTTATTCAGTTGCATAACCTCCATGGTGCTTCCTGCACACACCAGAGGCCCTGTCGTCTCTGCTCTTTCATTACATGGAGATCAGCAGCAGTTCAGAGTGGGAAGGGAAGGCATTAGAAAGATCAGTAGGATACTTGATGCTAAGAGCTGCTGAGACCATTTGCAGTAAAACACAGCAGAGTTGGTAGTGGTGGAATCATGGAGAATATTTTTTTTTCAGAATGAGCCAGGGTGACATACACCAGCCTTGCACTACTTGCCCCATAAAATCTCTCAGGGAGCCCAACTCACCTCACAGGGTTGTTGTTCTGGGGAAAATAGGAGGAGGGAGGAGTATTAGGTATGTTTGCCACCTTGAGTTATTTATAAAAATAATAAAGATGGGATAGTAAGTAAGTAAGTAAGTAAGTAAGTAAGTAAGTAAATCAATCAATCTCCAGATTTTGCTACAATGGAAACAGGGAACAATCAAAACATTCCAACTTTTTTCCTGCCAACCTGTGGCCAATTCAAAACAGTTTGGTAGGACTTCCAGAACATTACAATTTGATTCATGTTTGAAACAACACACATTTTCCATTTGGTACATAGCCATAATCCACATTGAGCGTAAAGAACTGGAACACTAAAGAAAGTTACCTATTAAATAAGCACCCCTAGATCAGTTTAATCTTTGAGTTTAGCAATGTAAGAATGGGAAAACTGTGGCGCTAGAATCACAACACCCTTTGGCCTACTTTTAACCTTCTTCCAGAATCAGTTTGAACTCTAGTAAGAGCTTCTTTCTCCTTTCCCAGCAGTCTGTTTTTTGGAAAATTAGAACGTACTGTCCAAAAGAGAAAAAAACAAGGGTGTCAGAAAAACTATTGGACCTGATCAATTTCACTGTATTATGGGCTGTGGCCCCTCCTGCTTTTGTCCTATACCTTAATAGACTGCCTCTGTGAAATGCAACTCTTGATAGAACAAAGAAGATAGTTCAGTCCTGTCTTAGAGTGAAAACAAATTGCAGCACTATCCTTTTCCCCATCCCCATCACGATGTAATTCAGAACCAACAAGTCTCAGTTATTTAGCAAGCTCTTTCAATAAATGTCCCAAGCTGGACATTAATTAATAAATTAATAAATTAAGTCATACCAACAGACCCACTCAGTACCATTCTTTCTACGTCCTTGAATTACCGGTGCAAGCTAATGAAACAATACTTGCAAGAATATTCAAATTGTGCAAATATATTACTCCCACTTCTTGCTTTTTAAAAGAATACTGTAGAAAGAAAAACACAAAGGAGAATACTTCTTCTGATTCATATTATAATATCAAAGACACATAGTGGTAAATCCTTTCAACCTGGAAATGTATAATTCAAGTTATGTTATAAGTCAGTGCTTTCCAAAGTGCTGCCGTTGGCGACACACCAACGGCGGCAACGGCAGCAGCGCGGGGGGGCATGCGGCGGCAGTGTGCACGGCGACAGCGGCCTCCGATAAAACGCGGAAGCGCTGATGGCGCGCTGCTGCCGTTGTCACTGCCGCCGCCGCTGCCATACACATTGCCGCCGTGCGAGCGCTGCCACACCGCCGCCATGCACGCCCCCACTGCCACTTCCAGGTTGTGTTGCGACACACCAAACTGTGTGTTGCGACACACTAAAGTGTTGCGACACACAGTTTGGAAAGCTATGTTATAAGTAATGATTTTATAAAATCATTATAGGCTGCTTACATCTACCAAAATAAGACACTCCTACTTTCAACACATTAGACCTCAAGTTGAGGCACTGTTTTCCAAAGTTGTATAAAATTTGTTTTGACTTTAATTATACCAATGTTGCAAATCACAATTTATTTTAAAACAATAACTTTTAAGATTCATTGATAACCAGTAGCTTGTCCTTTGTTGCATTGGTTATTCCTGTCAGAATAATTTAAAATGAACATAGAAAATAAAATGTTCAGAAAATGTTACAGAAACTGGGCTGTGATCCTGGTATATTTTGCTAGATTTATACGGCATCAAATATCACACTGTTTTACAGTGACATTGGACTTAAACCTTTACTGTTTTGTCTGCCTACTGCAATGATCATAACTTTACTCCCCTTTTTTTAAAACAACTGTTTCATTCTAATGCATTTCCTACTTTTTAAAAATGCCACACAATTTAGATGGAGATTAGGCAAGCCCTGCTCAGATTAATGTCAGTGGCTAAGTTCCAATTTTCCTCCTTAAGTGACAAGCACACCAAAGAAGTCTTGACTCTGCAGGGCTGAGTCAGGAAGAGCAGACAAGTACCTCTGATCAGCTGTTTTGTGGTCTTCTGGGTATCCAAGAGTTTGTCAGTCATTTGCTCCTGTTGGGCCAGATTGTGCTTCAGCATGTCCACCGCCTTGCCTCCTGTCATCCATTTCAGCAGTTCCTTGCTCATTTTTTCCATATCTTCAATTCGTTCACTGAGGGCAGCCATTGCAGGTTAAGTGCCAAGCTAAAAGAGAAGAATCCTGATGTTTGAGGGAGTCTTAGGGAGGCATGGCCACAGCTGCCACAGGAAAAGGGGACACCTGCCAAGTTTCTACCTGAAGCCTAGTTATAGGCACAGTGACCATAAGTCCTTTACTATAAAGGACGGTCCTTTATTTCAGAAAGCTCTCCTTTAGATTTAAATTTAATTATTTTCTTGGTTTTGCTCTTGAATTTTCCTTTGTAAAGCAAAGTTATAAACAGATTTTATTTTTTATCCTTATGAACCTCTTTCAAATTTGCCCCTTCTCCAGGTTTGCCCTTTATTTTTTCCAAGAAAATATGGTCACTGGAAGTGACCATATTTAAGGTGTTGGAATAGCTTTTCCCTGTCCTCCATCTTCACTCATGGAAACTCACTGGGTGACTTTGGGTCCGTCATTCTCTCTAAACCCTACCTACCTCAGAAGACTGTTGTTGACAATACATGGAGAAGAGGATGCTATGTACACCACCTTTTGCTCCTTGGAACAAAAGGTGGGATATAAATCTAGGGCAGCAGCACTGCTGATTCCCAGCAGAAACACAGAGGGTTAAAGAGGCTTTCTTTAATTTCTGGAGCATTTCATACAAGGTTCTAGTCCGCTGAATGACTTTAGGCCGGTCGCTCTCTCCAACCCAACGTACCTCACCGGGTCGTCGTTGCGGGGAAAAACTGGAGGCAGCACTATGTTCACCTCCAGGCGCTTCTAAAGGAAAGGTGGGATATATCAACCAACCAACCGACAAATAAAAAGGGCTTCTTATGTGCAAGACGAAGTCTGCTATGACTACAATAGTGCAGGCAAGCAAGCCCTTTATTGATATACGGCCGACGCCGCCACAACCCCCGCTTGCTTGAAAGGCTGAACTTGGGGCAACTCCGAGCGTCGGTTTCGCGCTCCCGGGCTTCGAACGCGTGTACGTGAGAATCCATATCGTGCAACCACCCGCTCTCGTCCCTCGTGTACGAGCCAATCCCTCCTTACCCAACACAACCGTCCCGGACGAATCCAATCCTGGCGCCCTTAAACCTATTAGGAGTACGCCACTCCTATTGGTTGCCGCCAAGATTCGCGGGGGCCTGATTGGTCGCCCGCATCATGTGGTCCCAAAATGGAGGTGTTCAGAAGTTCTACTCCGCATGCGCAAACCGTCGCCGTCCTTCCAGGCTTTCCCGGGTTCCAAGAAGTAGGAAACGTATAGAATCGTGTGCTGCTGCAGGTTTTTTTTCGATGATCCGTTTGAATGCAGAACAGGTTTTTCCCACGGTGGCTTCTGATATGAAGGATGTAGTTGATCTTCAGTAGAGATGATAGCCTTAATCTTGAAAATAAGCAGAATCTATAGCTATTTTAATTTTTTTCTCCGAAGTTCAGATTATTGTGTCAGTTGAACATTTTCATACTTCTGCCTCCTACCAATAGTATTCACGCATGCGCTTAACTGCTTGTTTTCTCCCTCCTCCCTCCCACTTTTCGAATGGGTCATTTTGAAAAGAAGGGGGAAGGTGTGCTCTGACCTTAAGCAGACGCCAGAGGGCGCCACTTCGCCTGATCGCCTTCTGTGGGCGGATCTGCTGTCTAAAAGCTTGCATAGCGCCAAAAAGGAGATAGTTTTGCATAAATTTTGCATGTCCCCAGGTATGTGTATAGATGCCAAATCAGAAATAATCCCGGTAATCCAGTATGCCTTTATCGTAGGAGGAAAGGCTGTGTTCAGGTGATCTGTTTGCCTGCTCAGTTTTATAGTCCAGATACTTTTTTAAAAAAATTAATAACTTCAAATAACATAACATATCCATAATAAACAGTGTAGGGTATCCTCCAATTATGGCATATACGGAATGCTAAAAAGTGCTGGTGGGTAATCCTCCGGTTTGCTGTTGATGGGTAGCTCTTCAGCAAGAGGGCATCTTCACACTGAAGCTTATTCTCATGCAAAGTATTGTACATGGGCACTTTATTTAGATAGCACTTTTATCTTATTTTTACAGTGGCGACAGGTAATAGGCAAGTATATTTATTTAGTAACAAAATTATTGGCCAAAATTAAAGGCCAATCACCTTGAGGAGCCAAATATAAAACTGTAGTATGGTTTTCTCTTACACATACAGTACTGTAATCCTATTTCCTATCTTATGAGTCATTAATTAAAACTATCTATTTTGTGGAGTCCTTGGTGCTCTCTGAGCCTTGTTGTTTTCTTGCAGACGTTTCATTACCAGGCTGGGCAACATCTTCAGTGCGAAAAGGGAGTGGGACTTGCTCTCTGTTTGTATACCCTGGCTTGTCCTGCCTGTGTTGGTGGGGGTGTTGTATTCTCCTTGGTAGTTCCTTGGTTGGGCTGTTGTTTGCTGCTTGGTTGATTGACTGAGTTAAGAGTTCCTTGATTGGGGTATATTGTGCGGTTTGCTTGTTCCACTGGTGCTAATCCTGGTGTTAATCTTTGCATATCTGGGTGATGATTGCTGGCAAGGAGGTGTTCTGGTCTTCTGGCTTTTCTATTGTCTCTTATGAATGGTATGTAAATGTTGTTTACCTCTATGTGTCTATTGATGGCTACTTTGTCTGAGTGCCAAGATATGCAAAGATTAACACCAGGATTAGCACCAGCGGAACAAGCAAACAGCACAATATACCCCAATCAAGGAACTCTTAACTCAGTCAATCAACCAAGCAGCAAACAACAGCCCAACCAAGGAACTACCAAGGAGAGAACAGCACCCCCACCAACACAAGCAGGACAAGTCATGGTATATAAACAGAGAGCAAGTTCCACTCCCTTTTCGCACTGAAGATGTTGCCTAGTCTGGCAATTAAACGTCTGCCAGAAAACAACAAGGCTCAGAGAGCACCAAGGACTCCACAGTTCAACCCTGAGCTACAAATATTCTCTTTGATTGGTACTATCTATTTTAATTACAATTCCCCCTGAGCCAGACTGTAAAACATCTTTGTCTGAAGGAGTGTCCATTAGCTTCTTTTAGCTCCCATTATTTGAGCCCTATATTTTTTTTATATCTGATTTTTTAAACCTGGCAGAATGATGGGGTTATGTGTACTATGCTATTTTTGAAAACATCTCATACAGGCTGATGTTGCATATTGCTCCTAACCTGTTCAATTGAAGATTTAGCAGCTGCATTTGGACATCAGCGACACTTGGTTAGTATTAATGTTGGTTAGCCTTTTCAGGGGTCTATTGTTTGAACCCAGCCAGCTCAGTTAGTTAGTGATTCAATGCATTCTGCAAAGTCAGAAAAGTTGGTAGCTAGGTTAAGCACATTTGGGCAAAAGCAACCACAGTGAAGCCCACTTTTCTCTCCCAAACAAAAGTAGCCTATTGCTTTTTCTATTATAATAATCATGTTGAGCAATTGGATCTCTGTGCACTGTCACCCCTCATGCTCTCAGGTATGACCTTGTTGCAAATAATCCCTGTAATAATATTTATTATATTTATAAGGTACTGTAATAATAGTTATTCACAAGCAACAAAAGATCCTGCAACTAACCCAATGCCAAATCCATCTCCTATTTATACTCTGGTAAGACTATGGACAAGTAACATGATTCACACATAGGAGTTCTTCACCCATGTATTTTCCAAGGTAATGTGCCATTTTATGCTACAAGGCCCTTGTACAGTCCATACAAGCCAGATAGGACAATCTCCAGGCAAAAGACATGGATGGAAACAATGCTGGCAACCAAAAAGATAATATTCTAAAAACCAGAGAAGAGGGTTTCAGCCCCCCCAGGAGATTTTGCCAGTCACGTTAAAGAAGCTGACCTTTAGCAAAGGAGCTTCGAAGGCAGACTAAACTAAAAAGCTATCAAGGGTTTTAAAAGTTCATGTCCATCTTTACAGACTTGAAGTGGTGAAAGGGTTCATTTTGCTCTGTGTGATTTCATTAGCTTGCTGAATGCTTAGATCAGGGCTTTCCAAAGTTTTCCTGCGGCGACACACCAACCGCCGTTAGTGTGTCGCTGCGGGAAAACCCGGAAGTGCCGCCGTTGCGGCAGCGCGCAAAAACCCGGAAGCGCTGCTGCCGCTTTCGGATTTTCACGCGCCGCCGTTGGTGTGTCGCCGCGGGAAAACCCGGAAGCGCTGATGATGATCAGCGCTTCCGGGTTGTGTGGCGACACACCAGACTGTGTGTGGCGACACACTTTTGTGTCGCCACACACAGTTTGGAAAGCTCTGGCTTAGATGTTCTGGGTGATCAGCAACAACCCTTTTGTAAATGGCTACTGTCAAGAATGGGATGGTCACTGTCTGGTACTTTGTGAATTTCATTTCCTTCTGATTTCACAGATATTTGCAAAATCAACAAAGTAGTCACAAGAAGGAGGGCCAACGAAACAAACCGTAGCAAACCGAGTGATTTAAAGAAAGCTCTAAATCCAAAAGCAGAAGAAAAAGGAGAAGATACAGTACATGACAGAGGGGGAGAAACAGAAAAGGAAGAATACAGATATGAGGCCAAAGAGTAGGAGGAGGCCAGCAATATTCTTGTCAGAGTAGGAAGAAATAAAGCACATGAATTATGGCTGGAGGGCAAACCCAAATAAAAGAGCTTATTACAGTCTACTCTAAAATGAATAAAGTAGCAAAGAAGCCTTCATTTTGCGTTGCATTTGTGTCTCAGTGCTACCCAGTGCAATCTCTTGTACTGATTTGTGTTTGTTTTTTCCAGATTGGCCACTAATTTTTTATCGGTGGTCTCCGTGGGACCCAGTCTGACTGGTTTGAGGATCAAATCATCTTCGGCTGCAGAGTCTTTGTAACTAAAACTATTACCTGTCTGCTTAATATTTGTTCTTTGGGGTCATAATATCAAGCAGGACAGGGTCTGGGAAATCATCCGTGTCGTCATGCAAGAGGGAAGAATCTTGATCACCTGGAAGGAAATGGTCTTAAGTCGACCCTTCCTGTCAGCCTTCCCAGGTAGACCAGACAGGAAACACAACCAGATGAGCTAATTCTACTTTATTGTAAGGCTACATTAACAGAATCTTGCAAGTCTGGAAGTACAAATCTCCCGCCGTCTTTTTACAGCCTGATGTTAGGGAGGATCCTTTCTGAGTTTCTTTCTCTTCCCATTATGCAGCCGTGGGCTCCTCCCCCTCTTGTCTGATCGGTTCCTAGGCATTCTCCCAAGGTCATTCCCACATACCATTACACTTCCTTAGACCAAAGGCTGCAGTACAAAATGCTCTAAAAAAAAGCTGTCCCCCAAACCTTTTGTTTTTGTTTTGTTTTGTTTTGTTGTTTTGTTTTGCGGGGAGGAGTCCATAGGGCCACCAAATTTTAGTGAGGAAATTGCAAAAAAGGATGGTGAGCTTCACCACCATTTTTTAGGTGGGCAACCCTATTGTCTGACCCCTAAAATAGATTTTAACACATTTTTTTAAAAAAAGTAATATCCCCCAAATACCATCTACCACCATCACCCCAAATAAATAAAGGAAAACCTCCCATGTGATGCTTCATCAATTCTGCATAATAGCCTCACTTCCTTCAGATAACTGGCCTGGTAATATGGCCTCCTGCCCTCCCCCCCAATTAAAAACTTGACCCTAGCCTCAAAAAGATTCCTCCCTTGTGATTTAGAAAATCTTCCTCTCTGCTTTTGGTGGCTATTCCTCGGGAAATATCATTTAACAAGGGCAAGGAGAGGAAGAATAATTCTGCTAGGGTCATTTCCCCATCTGGACAAGGTGACAGTTTTAGATGGAGTGTGAGAATAGATTGCAGATGTACAATGTGATCCATATTAGGTGTGCAAGAAGTCATCTTAAGGCTGCACTAAAGATTTGCCCACAACTTCCTTGTAATTAAAATTAAGCAAACAAAAATGTACAAACTTTTGCTGAAAATTGAGACAGAAGAAGAACAAGTGAAAGAATGCATGATAAAATGGGCTAAAATTTTTGGTTATAATATACAAATGGATCAATGGGAAAATATGTGGTTGAAAGGATTGAAATTTACATTATGTTCTGGTCTTAAAGAGAATTTTTATAAAATGATGTACCATTGGTATTTGGCACTAGAGAAATTGTCGAGAATATATAAAGGTACTTTGAATTTATGGTGGAAATGTGAACAACATGAAGGGACATTTTATCAAGTATGGTGGATGTGTAAAAAAGCTTAAAAAATTGGATACAAATACATGCATTAATTCAGAAGATTTTAAAGACTAATGTACAATTGAAACTAGAGGCTTTTCTCTTGGGATTAATGGACAGACAGCTAGTAAAAAGTCCTGGAACTTTTTATATATGACAACTGCAGCAAGATTATTGTATGCACAAAGATGGAAAGATTCGGCATTACCCACAATGGAGGAATGGCTGGTGAAGATGTTGGAACTTGCAGAGATGGCTAAATTGACTTCCTTGATTAGAGAAAAGACAATACCTACATTTATGGCTGACTGAAAACCCCTTATAGACTTTTTGCATGCAATAGAAAAAAATGCACTTATGATTTGCGGTTTTGATGATTAGAAAAAAAATTAGATAATAGAAAAAAGTTAGCCTTTTTTTGTAAGAGATAACTTTGTAATTATAAAGATAGTAGTTCGGGCTGCAAAAGTGACTGGCCCCAAGTGATCCAGTGAGTTTCCACGCTGAAGGTAGACTTGAATCTGGCTCTCCCTTCTTCTAGCCTAGCACCTTCACCATTAAATTGTGAACCTATCCAGTGTGGCTAGGTTATAGTTCAGTGCATTTTGCAAACCTAGAAAATGTAATTAATTTGGTAATCCATTGCTACGGGTTAACTAAGGACAGGTAAAAATGTCAAGCAAATATCACATATGAAAATCCAAAACAAGGAAAAAAGAAAAGGCAGCCGTGCGAGCAGTAATGCCCATGTATGCCTCAGTATGCCCATGTAAGAACCCTGCTTCATGAGCTGCACTGGTTGCCAGTTGGCTTCCGGATGCGATTCAAGGTGCTGGTTGTTACCTACTGTCAGAAGATCGAGCAAAGAAGCACGCTGAGCCGATATTCCAGGTCTAGATCTTTATTGCTCTTACCATAAAGCAGAATCTTGCCAGACTAAACCTATCTTAACTACCCTAAGGGTAAATACTCCAGGGACTCTAAGGCGGGGCTACTCTAACCCTCTTTGTCTGCCGGCCAAGGCTCTCGAGGCTGTGAGAACGCTTATCTCCTTGGAATGTGCTCCCTCCTTCCTCTGGCCCGAAATCCATCACATCACACACACCCCTTCAGGGATACATTCCACCACACCTACAGTATAAAGCCCTACATGGCACAGGGCCTGGTAACTTGAGGGACTGCCTTCTCCCATAACATCTGCCCCGCTGATTAAATCCTGCAGGGTTCCTTCAATTAAGCGATGCCTTCTATCAGCCCCCGGCTGGGGGCCTTCTCTGTAGCAGCATCCCCGGAGATCCGGATGGCTCGCCCTCTGCTGTTCTTTAGAAGAATCTTTAGAAGAGCTGTGAAGGCCTGGCTCTTCACCCAGGCCTTTGCAGTGGGCGTGGGAGACCCTTCGCTCCATCACGCTTGCCACCTTTTATCTTTAATTGATTTTATTGTAATTTCTTTGATTGTCGTCAGCTGCCCAGAGTTGTTGAGAGTTTAATATATTATTATGGTTGGTCACACAGTCAGCCAGATGTTTAGACTGGATTTGGCATTTTTGTCCACCTATTGAGTCCTTCCCAAGGACTTGGGATAGGCAGGTGTTGTGTTGTTGTTATTGTTATTGTGTGCTGAGTAAGTGATGAGGTCAAGCAAATCAGGGACATCCCCAGGAAAGTACTGTAGAGGAAAGATTTATTCCCAGTTTAAGAAATTGGAGAAGGAGCTCAAGAAAGGTGATCCCACCTGAATGCTGAAACTGATAGGTAACTGTGAAGAAAGAAAGAAAGAAAGAAAGAAAGAAAGAAAGAAAGAAAGAAAGAAAGAAAGAAAGAAAGAAAGAAAGACAGAAATCAGATTCCAAGAGATCACTTGAAACTTATCAGAGAGGAGACTGACAAATAAGAGGGGCAATGGCAGACCAATGAAAGGAGAAAATCAGTTCTCCCTTCTGCATATCCAGTCAGAAGAAAGGGAGGGAGGGAGGAAATGAGTAGGGCAGATTTGTGTGTGACATTATCATAATATATTTTAGACCAGTGTTTCTCAACCTCCGCAACTTTAAGCCGTGCGGACTTCAACTCCCAGAAATTCCCCAGCCAGCTTTGGGTGGGGGATTTGCTGTCTGGGGAATTCTGGGAGTTGAAGTCCGCAGGGCTTAAAGTTGCGGAGGTTGAGAAACATTGTTTTAGATACTGCTATTTAAATTAACAGGCCGCTTAGCAACCCTTCTTAGCCTCTATCCTTTTCCAAGACGCAGGAACACCAAAGAACCCCTCCGCCCTTTCCCCTTGCCTTTTCTTTTTCCCGACCCCGACAGCTTCCCTGAATGTGGTAATGAGCATCGGACCCCATGCGGATTCCCAGCACGCAGCCTTTCCCACCCGCTCATTCTTCGTGTAGAGACAAGAGGCGCCTAGTTACCATCCCAGACACGCCGCTTCTGCTGGGAGAGGCAGGCCCAGCGGACGAGCCAATTGCCGCATCTCGCCGGAGACCCCTGGGGGAGGAGGGGAGGAGACGTCAGTCACCATGGACAGCGCCTGCGGGCCGCCCAGCCCGGCTTCTCTCCCCCACTCTCAGACCTCTTCCACCCCCCACCCCCCACCCCACTCCGATTCTCCCTTCCTCTCTGCCTGTCCTCCTGGGATTGTAAGCCGGTGTGCAGCTTGTGCAAGCAAGGGCTACTCCGAAGGAAATCAGACGCCACGTTACCAAAACGGTGCTGAGACTGGGGCATTTTCACAAGTGACGTGGATCTTTAGGCTAGACTTGGGACTGTTTTACTCATAGGGGACAGTGGGGGTGTACAGGGATGGCTGCAGTGGGGGAAGGTGATGATTTGGCCGGGATTTCCCTTTTAGAAGAATATTTTTATGTGGGGGTCTCTTTTTTCCAGACTCTTACACTTGTTTTGGGGGTTACACACTTTACAAGTTTCCTTTCTCAAAATGCCCTTCACCAACCTTGGATCATCTAAAAAAAAAAAGCTAAGTAGGGTCAGATCTGGTTAGCATTTGGATGGGAAGCCACACATTTAAGCAATCTCCTTTTGGCAACAGGGTCAGAAAGGGTTCCAGGGATCACACAAAGGGCTTGGATTGGGGCAAGCCCTGGGCCCAGAGGCTGCTCGCCTGTGGGGGTGGGGGAAGAAAAAGATCCAATCTGGTCTAGACATATGAATAATTGCTAAGGCAGGATTATGAAAGAAAGGAAGTTAATTGAAACATGAAGGTTCATGCGGCCAGTGTAGGCTTTACATTTGAGTCTAAATTGTTGACGGAGGGATCAATTTAAATATCATTTATGAAGGTGCCTGCAAGTTTGGATTCCTCCATACAATAAAATATATAATTGTGATATATGGGGAGTATAAATTCTTTTAGTTAGTCCACATGTATACTATATGCATGGTATAAGGGGCGTGGTGGCTCAGCGGGTAAGACGCCAGGCTTGTTGATCAGAAGATCGCAAGTTCGGAGGTTCGAATCCCTAGCCCTGCGTGCGGAGTGAGCTCCCACACTAGCCCCAGCTCTTGCCAACCTAGCAATTCGAAAGCATGCAAATGCAAGTAGATGAATAGGTACCACTTCGGTGGGTAGGTAACAGCGTTCCGCGTGCGTCATGCCGGCCACATGACTGCGGAAGCGTCTTCGGACAACGCTGGCTCTTTGGCTAACAAATGGAGATGAGCACCGGCCCCTAGAGTCGGACCCGACTGCACAAATGTGCGGGGGGAACCTTTACCTTTTTTTTAATACTATATGCACTAATGCAGTAAAGCTCTTTTCCTCAACTGCATCCCATTTACCTGGAGAAAACTGGAGACCTGGCCTCATTCCTTTCTCCCCTAGTCATCTTCAAGCAGGTACACACTGAATGAGAGCCTACCCTTGAACATAGTTTGGCAATGTCAGGTGATCAAACATAAAAAAGGCAGCTGCATAAATATTTACATCCTGATGCATTTTAATAAATCAATCACTTTCTCAGGAGAGTTTTGGATGACAAGGTGCTTCAAACAGTCTGCCAAGAAGCACTGGAGGAAATCTCTTTGACAGCAAGATTGATTTCCCCAAACAGGTCAGGATTTAACTTCTTTTGCAGCTCTGCATGTGTGTTTCTCTGTGTTGGTGCATACATATATACTGTACAGTGGCATTTTCCTATGTCTATTTCTGATCCTCACATCTCTGCAGTCTTCAAAATGCAACCAGCAGAAGAATGTTGGTTCCTAAAACCAGGCAACCAAGAGTATATTATTCTGATTTGGGACCAACTACACTGGTTGCCAACCTAGCAATTCGAAAGCATGCAAATGCAAGTAGATGAATAGGTACCACTTCGGTGGGTAGGTAACAGCTTTCTGCGCACATCATGCCAGCCACATGACCGTGGAAGCGTCTTCGGGCAACGCTGGCTCTTCGGCTAAGAAACAGAGATGAGCACCGGCCCCTAGAGCCGGACACGACTGCACAAATGTGTGGGGGGGGGGAACCTTTACCTTTACCTTACACTGGTTGCCAGTTTGTTTTAAGATGTTGGCTTTGATGTTTGAGATTCTAAGAGACATAATATTCTCTCCTTCCACAAGAACTTGCTGGAGAACTCCATTCCATTAAGGGCATCCATTATAAATGCCCTCCTTTGCATTCACCTAACATTTGAGGTTCAACAAATGGACATGAAAAAGAGCACCTTCCCAGTTGTAGCAACATTTCACTAATTTTCTGCAATTATGGACCACTAAACAAATCAGTGATTCTCAAAGTGTAATCTACTAGCCTGCTGCCACCTCCCCATGTTCCCAGGCCAGAGCCCTCTCACCTCCTCAGCCCTGGCTCCCTGCATGCAATTGCAGAAATATGGAGAAACATTGAAATAAACATTTGGAAAAGTGGAACAGCCTCCCAGTTAAACAAAACACTCTCCTCCCTGCATTTTAAAGAGCATGAGAGTTATGTTTTGGGGTGAATAAGTTGATGATTACCGTTGCATTGCCTAAACTTTTAAAAGTCTAGTTTGACTAAACGTTGACTGCCAAATTTAATTCAAAATTAAGTATTTATTTACCACATTTTGTACCTCAATGACATAGTAACAATAACTCTTAGCGCAACCTTGCTGGCCAAGCATGTTTTTCAGTAGAAATCATTGAGTTCTAAGGGGCTGGGGATGGCTGGACCTCCAGTCCAATGAAATCCCATGTTTAGAAATTATTTATTTATTTGTTTGTTTGTCTGTTTTTCACATTTCTATCACTGCCCATCTCCCCCAAAAGGGGAGAAACCACTCTGGGCGGTTTACAATAAAATCAGCAATTAAAACCATACAAATATAAAGTTACAATCACATATAAAGTTACAATCAAACAATCAATATAAACGGAAAATAAATAAATACAAAATCCAAGTGACAATAAGATCTCATTCAGTAGGGAGGACACTACGGCGCCAGCCACCCCCAGGAAGTACTATTGCCCTTCCCATCCCAAGCAAGGCGGCAGAGCCAGGTCTTCAGATTCTTCCGGAAGGCCGAAAAATATTCCGGGGGCAGAATGTTCCAGAGGGCGGGGGCCACTGCAGAGAAGGGTCGCCTCCTGGACCCGCCAAATGAAATTCCCTTGTCGACGGGGTCCGTAGCATGCCCTCTCTGCATGACCGGGTGGGGCAGGTCGGTGTTATGGGGATGAGATGGTCCCTCAGGTAACCTGGCCCATGCCACGTAGGGCTTTAAAGGTGATAACCAGCACCTTGAATTGGACCCGGAAGCAAACCTGTACCCAGTGCAGTTCGCGCAGCAGTGGTGTCACATGTGCCGATCTTGAGGCACAAATAACTACCCGCGCAGCCGCATTCTGGACCAGCTGAAGCTTCCAGATACTCTTCAAGGGTAGCCCCATGTAGAGCACATTGCAATAGTCTATATGGGAGATGACAAGGGCATGAGTTCAGAGGGCATCTCGATCCAGGAACGGGCATAGCTGGTGCACAACCCAAAGTTGCGTGAAGGCCCTTCTGGCCACAACTGCCACCTGCTCTTTGAGCAGGAGTCATGAGTCCAGGAAGACCCCCAGGTTCCACACTGGGTCTGAATGAGGCAGTGCCACCCCATCCAGAACTAAAGATTGTTGGAGTCTGGAAGGTTAGAAAAACACTCCAAGCATCTAATGACAATCTTGCAGAGTAGAAGCATCCAGAAAAGACTTGCACATACAACTTAATTAACGTTCAGAAATAAAACAGTCTTCACACATTAGTTAGTTGAAGAAAAATAAAGATAGCTTACATTCTTATTCAGTAGATCTTGGTTACAAGCTGTTTCATGGTAGAAAAGCTTAATCATCTCCGGTCTGCATGCAAGCAAGATATTTCGGACGAGACCCACATAGCCATGTGGCCTTCCTGTGTGTACGTGTGCTTAGGAAGAAGGGAAGATGGAGAATGGCCCCGAAAGACCCAAGAAGGAGCAGGAAACAGGAAGTCAGGTGACCCAGGCACCTCCCACAAAAACAGTAGAGATACGCTTCAGTAGAAAAGTCCTCCCCTATGTTTGTGAGACAATGCTGAGTTGACTTCCGATAATCCTAACAAAGATGACAATTTCCTGGATGCAGAGGGGCCATCAACCCACAGCCACTCCGTCTTACCAGCTGAAGCCTGTTGTTCCCCATCCAGACCCCCACAGCCCCCAGGCACTGAGACAGGGCAGCCACCGCATCACTTACAGTACAATCATCCAAATGGCTGGCACCACAGACAGCTACCTTTCAAAAAGGAAGTATTGTTGTATTACAGTACTCATCTAGGGGCTACGCATCCATTGCACCAGGGACATGCACAGAGTGGATCTCTGCAATATATAGGCTGACCATATGTCCCGTTTTGAATGGGACACTCCCGTTTTTAAAGCATTTTTCAACCGTCCCGTTGTCTTCATAAAAATCTCAATTTTGTCCCGTTTTTCAAACCCAGCGGAAATGGTGCGGAAGGAGGATTCGAGCCGGAGCGTGGACTGGGGGCGGGGTTTGCAGGTGGGAGCCAATAACACGGACTGGGGGTGGGGTTTGCAGGCAGGAGCCAACCGTGCGGACCGGGGGCAGGGTTTGCAGGCAGGAGCCAACCGTGCGGACCGGGGGGCAGGTTTGCAGGCGGGAGCCAATCGCGCGGACTGGGGGCGGGGTTTGCAGGTGGGAGCCAATCGCGCAGACTGGGGGGCAGGGACCCCTGTCTTTTTCATGAATACGAAATATTACATAAGACCCCATCCCATTTTGCCATCGTGAAATATGGTCAGCCTAGCAATATTTTGTTGTTGTTCAGTCGTTTAGTCGTGTCCGACTCTTCGTGACCTCATGAACCATAGCACGCCAGGCCTTCCTGTCCTCCACTGTCTCTCGGAGTTTACTCAAATTCATGTTCATTACATCGGTGATGCTATCTAACCATCTCATCCTCTGCCGTCCCCTTCTCCTTTTGCCTTCAGTCTTTCCCAGCATCAGGGTCTTTTCCAGTGAGTCCTCTCTTCGCATTAGGTGGCCAAAGTATTTGAGCTTCAGCTTCAGCATCTGTCCTTCCAATGAGCAGTCAGGGTTGATTTCCTTTAGGTTTGACCTCCTTGCAGTCCAAGGGACTCTCAAGAGTCTTCTCCAGCACCACAGCTCGAAAGCATCAATTCTTCAGTGCTCAGCCTTCCTTATGGTCCAACTCTCACAGCCATACATTACTACTGGAAAAACCATAGCTTTAACTATACGGACCTTTGTCGGCAAGGTGATGTCTCTGCTTTTTAATATGCTGTCTAGGTTTGCCATAGCTTTCCTCCCAAGGAGCAAGCGTCTTTTAATTTCATGGCTGCAGTCACCGTCTGCGGTGATCTTGGAGCCCAAGAAAATAAAATCTGTCACTGCCTCCATTTCTTCCCCTTCTATTTGCCAGGAAGTGATGGGACCAGATGCCATGATCTGGGTTTTTTTAATGTTGAGTTTCAAGCCAGCTTTTGCACTCTCCTCTTTCACCCTCATCAAGAGGCTCTTTAGTTCCTCTTCACTTTCTGCCATTAGGGTGGTATCATCTGCATATCTGAGGTTGTTGATATTTCTCCCGGCAATCTTAACTCCGGCTTGTGATTCATCCAGCCCGGCATTTCTCATGATGTACTCTGCATATAAGTTACAGTAAATAAGCAGGGTGATAATATACAGCCTTGTCGTACTCCTTTCCCAATTTTGAACCAGTCGGTTTTTCCATGTCCGGTTCTAACTGTTGCTTCTTGACCCGCATACAGGTTTCTCAGGAGACAGGTAAGGTGGTCTGGTACTCCCATCTCTTTAAGAATTTGCCAGAGTTTGTTGTGATCCACACAATCAAAGGCTTTAGCGTAGTCAATGAAGCAGAAGTAGATGTTTTTCTGGAACTCTCTTGCTTTTTCCATGATCCAGCGAATGTTGGCAATCTGATCTCTAGTTCCTCTGCCTCTTTGAAACCCAGCTTGCACTCTTCTGCTTCTGTTAGGTCCCTGCCTTTTTTGTCCTTTATCATGCCCCTCTTTGCACAAAACGTTCCCTTGATATCTCCGATTTTCTTGAAGAGATCTCTAGTCTTCCCCATTCTATTGTTTTCCTCGATTTCTTTGCATTGTTCATTTAAGAAGGCCTTCTTATCTCTCCTTGCTATTCTCTGGAATTCTGCATTCAGTTGTTTATATCTTTCCCTTTCTCCCTTGCCTTTTGCTTCCCTTCTTTCCTCAGCTATTTGTAAAGCCTCATCAGTCGCCACTTTGCTTTCTTGCATTTCTTTTTCTTTTGGATGGTTTTAGTTGCTGCCTCCTGTACAATGTTATGAACCTCCATCCATAGTTCTTCAGGCACTCTGTCTACCAGATCTAATCCTTTGAATCTATTCCTCACCTCCACTGTATATTCATAAGGGATATGATTTAGGTCATACCTGATTGGTCTAGTGGTTTTCTCTACGTTCTTCAATTTAAGTCTAAATTTTGCGATAAGAAGCTCATGATCTGAGCCACAGTCAGCTCCAGGTCTTGTTTTTGCTGATTGTATAGAGCTTCTCCATCTTTGGCTGCAAAGTATATAATCAATCTGATTTCGGTATTGACCATCTGGTGATGTCCATGTGTAGAGTCGTCTCTTGTGTTGTTGGAAAAGAGTGTTTGCTATGACCAGCGTGTTCTCTTGACAAAACTCTATTAGCCTTTGCCCTGCTTCATTTTGTACTCTGAGGCCGAACTTGCCTGTTATTCCGGTTATTTTTTGACTTCCTACTTTAGCATTCCAGTCCCCTATGATGAAAAGGACATCTTTTTTTGGTGTTAGTTCTAGAAGGTGTTGTAGGTCTTCATAGAACCGGTCAACTTCAGCTTCTTCGGCATCAGTGGTTGGGGCATAGACTTGGATCACTGTGATGTTGAGTGGTTTGCCTTGGATTTGTACTGAAAGCATTCTGTCGTTTTTGAGGTTGTACCCCAGTACTGCTTTTCCCACTCTTTTATTGACTATGAGAGCTACTCCATTTCTTCTAAGGGATTCTTGCCCACAGTAATATATATAATGGTCTCCTGAATTAAATTCACCCATTCTTGTCCATTTTAGTTCACTGATTCCCAAGATGTCGATGTTCAATCTTGTCATCTCATGTTTGACCACATCCAGCTTACCTTGATTCATAGATCTTACATTCCAGGTTCCTATGCAATATTGTTCCTAGCAATATACCACCATGGAAATCTGGGTTGCTGCCTGTATATGTGCTAAAATGGGACTGCTCTAGGCAGCTAAGCTAGGGCTGGCTGTGCCTTTTGGACTCATCAATGCCAATTGATGTACTTAAATGCCCTGCATTAGGCTTGCTCTTCTCACCCCTGTAATCCCCATTCAATATATTGATCTCGGCCATCTCCTGGCTGATTCAAGGCTGCGGAAATGGGCCCGATGCCGCTGGCCCTCAGAGTGCACTTTAGCAGAGATCACTTCTGGCGCTCCCACATCCCTGATCATGAGGGGTCCATGGAGTATTTTTTGTTGAGAAGCTTCCAGGATAAAAGTGAAGTTGGAAAGTAAGGCTGCAGGGTTGCCAAGGCAATTCACGCTCCAAATTTCTCTGGAAAAATCACACTTATGTTTACTTCTTAAAATATAATCTGACACCTGGCAAATTTTATTTTTATGAAGGCGGTCCTCCAGTTAAGAAAATCTTATTCGTTTAGGAGTTAACAAACTGATTGACTATGATCATTTTCCTTTTTGTGAGTAAATAATAACATTTTAAAAAATGTTTTGTTTTTTAGATGTTGAATGTTCTGCTTGTAATAAAGAGCCATCGGGGAGGGAGGGAGGGAGGGAGGGAGGGAGGGAGGGATGGATGGATGGATAGATAGATAGATAGATAGATAGATAGATAGATAGATAGATAGAATGAGAGAGAGAGATGAGAGACAGAGAGATAGGAAAAGGGTATTTTAATTTAAAACTGCTGCCTGGTTAATCAGGATCAAAATGTTTTGAATCGTTAATATAACTGACTAATAGACTAAACTTTGCAGCTCTAATTTGTATTTGCATTTTAGAATTCTGACATACAATATAGAAGAAATTATGCATTTGGGTTTATTTAGCAACATTCCTCCTGAGCTAATTAACCACAAGGTGTGGTGACATCATGGTTTATTGGATTAAATCTAGTGGGCTTCATGTAGCTGTCATGGGAGCCACAATCAGTTCACATCACTTACAGTTTCCCTTGCCCCCCGCCCCCCCACCCCCACCCCAGAGTAACTTGGAAAAAGAACATATCGCATTCTTCCAGGAAAAACGGAGAAGCAGGCTCCAGCTTTGTTAGTGACTGCAGCTCGAGCTCAGGGAAATCCTGCATCCTGACATAAGTAAAATAGAAAGCTGAATCTTCTGCTGATGTAAATGGCACAACTCAAAACATTGGCATTGTTTTATTTTGCAAGTTGCATACTCTAGTTCAGAGCTTTCCAAACTGTGTGTCGGGACACGTTAGTGTGTCGGCTGCAGTGTCTGGGTGTGTCGCGGCTGCTGCTGCCTCCTGGCTTCCACGCAGGTTCTAGTGCCTGCCTTGTGCCTTGCTGCCTCCAAACCTGCCCTGCCACGATTCCACGCAGGTCCTAGTGCCTGCCTTGTGCCTTGCTACTTCCAAACCAGCTGTGATTCCACGCAGGTCCTAGTGCCTGCCTTGTGCCCTGCTGTAAGAGTGTGTCACGAAATGATGCCCTGCTGTAAGAGTGTGTCGTGAAATGATGCATGTCTAAAAAGTGTGTCACCAACATGAAAAGTTTGGAAAGCTCTGCTCTAGTTAAATAAACCCCTATTTTAAATTACAATCATGCAATACTACAAGCACAGAAAGATGTTGTAGTAGAATGTGTCTATGCATCAGATTTGCCTGATTTCTGATGATCCTGCTGCCTTTCATGGTAGCAATACCCTAATCAAGGGTATTGATATTAAGTCCACTGCTAGTCATTTTCCTTTTATTTGTTTTATGGATGGCTCTATTAATAGATTGATACACTTTTCTTTGAAATCAATTGATTATGCTGTTCAAATTATAGCACTTCTTGTTGGTTTCTTAATGGTCTTCTACATCCTCTATGTCAAGTACATTGCATTTTCTGTATTACTTTTAGACATTTATTTATTTATTTATTTTTATTTTATTTTATTTTTATCCCGCCTTTATTATTTTTATAAATAACTCAAGGTGGCGAACATACCTAATACTCTTTCCTCCTTCTATTTTCCCCACAACAGCAACCCTGTGAGGTGAGCTGGGCTGAGAGAGAATGACTGGCCCAAGGTCACCCAGCCGGCTTTCATGCCTAAGGCAGGACTAGAACTCTCAGTCTCCTGGTTTCCTATTGGCTCCTTCCTACGGCTGAGAGACAGGGACTGGCCCAAGGTCACCCAGCCAGCTTTCATGCCTAAGGCGGGACTAGAACTCTCAGTCTCCTGGTTTGCCATTGGCTCCTTCCCAAGGCTGAGCGAGAGTGACTGGCACAAGGTCACCCAGCCGGCTTTCATGCCTAAGGCGGGACTAGAATTCTCAGTCTCCTGGTTTCTAGCCCATTGCCTTAACCACTAGACCAGGGGTCGGCAAACTTTTTATGCCGGGAGCCATTTTGACATGCTCGTGCACATTTTGAAATGCTCGAGAGCCAGGGGGCGGGGTTTGCGGGCGGGGGCCAATCACGTGGAAGGGGGCGGGGTTTGCGGGCGTCCCCCAGCCGGTGCTGCAGGTAGTCGCCCAGCAGCTGCGCTGTCTCCTCTCGCAGCGCGCCCAGCATGGCGACGCTCTCCTGCCTGCCTGGCGAGTGCTTTGGGGGGGCGGCGGCAGCGGCCATTGCAACACAGGCGGAGGAAGAGGCGGCGGCGGCGACCAACCAACTTCCCCACCCGCCGACCTCGAAGAAGCACTGCCCGACTCTGGCGAAAGTTGGAAGGCTCCCGAGGGCGGGAGGAGGAAGAATCAATCGCCCCCCTCCAGCGCCGGCCATCAGAGTTTGGGGGCGGGATCCAATCGCGTGGAAGGGGCGGGGGTGAGTTCAGCTGCGGTTGAGCCACGCTCAAGGGGCCAAAGAGCCAGATGTGGCTCGAGAGCCGCCATTTCCGACCCTTGCACTAGACCAAACTGGCTCTCACAAGTAGGAGCACCTTAAAGACTAACACATTCATATGCATATGTTCCCATGTTACACCTAAGATTTGTGTTGATTTTTCTGTGGCAGACAACTACAGCTACCCCCTACTGCATTCTCTTAGCTAAAATAAAGAACAGGATTCTGCCTTTCCATCAAACCAGGTCCAAATGCTGACCAAACAGGAGGGGAAACAGGCAGTGTTCTCCTCTGCTCCTGAGGGCATCAGACTAACTTAGGTGTGACAGGCCAGGATATCACTGCTCAGAATCTGTTGCCTGCCTTGCTTTAGATAGCGGTGGGGCTATCACTGTCTATGACCCTGGATCTTAATAGTACATCAGTGTATCAGAAATAGGATGACCTCTTCCTAAGAACATTAAGGAACAGCATTAGGCTGTTCTAAAACTGATTCTACCCAGTGACGTCAGTGACACAACTGACTTACTTCAGGGTAAGTGGTTTGAGGATTGTACCTTATAAGAGGCTAGAAGCTTAAAGCTCTACCATAACAACAGAGCTGTGGTCTCAGATGTCCCTGGCAAACCTATTACTTTTATTTTCCCCGGGGAAAAGAGACTGCCTGCAAGCAGATACATGTCTAACTTTTGTCTCCTTGGCAATGGAAGACCCATATTTGCAAATCTACTCCCCAGCTGGAGACCATGGTTTTGAATTTCCATGACAACTAGACCTCATGTGTTGGAATACCTAGCAGAAATGTGTGGGGAAAATTTGACCATGGCCACAGAAAGCTAAGGCTTCGGTTTTCAATTTCTGCCTCCATAGCAACATGCTGGTGTTCCAGCAATTCTGCCTTAATTATGCCTTGTGGCACGGAAGAGACAGTTCTACCCAGCTCTACTGAGGCATGGTGAGGCCTAAATAGACTCGAAGGAACTTTTTACCCTGTTCACTTTTTCTGCCTCCTTGCTCTCTTTACAAACACTCACCTTATCTTCAACCTCTTCTACCACCACATAGCTGTCATTCTAAATGGCCTTCATATACATGTGCACACAGAATTCCCAATAGCTTCCATTTCAGCATGGCAGTGAGGCACTCAGACCTGAGTTTCTTAGCTTCAGTGGTTAGTTCTAGAAAGAAAGTCCTTTGGTTGTTATTAATCCAAGCATAATTTTGAGCATAAAAGGTCAGCTTTGTAGGCAAGCTTACCAAGGTACAATCCAGAAAAGAACAATTTTTAGTTTGGCCTGTAAAAAAGGAATTCACCAATTGTGTCAGCAATTGTGGGGTTCATTACAAAACTATTATCATCCACCTTGCTCCTCAAGTCTTCCCTAAGACAGCAGAAATAATTAGAACCATTCAAAAGTGTTGGAAGAAAAGATCAAAGACCAATGTCGGAATTTTGCCATCAGGATTGTTTTATCTTATAGCTGGAAATTATTTTTTAGATTTAGTAAACTTCTTATACTTATGGGAACAGTATCTCTGCTAATTGGGGGCTTGTCTTGATCCTCTGCTCTCTGAGAGGAACTCAGTCTGTGATGTTGTTGTTGTTGTTATTGTTCAGTCGTTTAGTCGTGTCCGACTCTTTGTGACCTCATGGACCATAGCACGCCAGGCCTTCCTGTCCTCCACTGTCTCCCGGAGTTTACTCAAATTCATGTTCGTTACATCGGTGATGCTATCTAACCATCTCATCAGCAGAAGCAGATGTTTTTCTGGAACTCTCTTGCTTTTTCCATGATCCAGCGAATGTTGGCCATCTGATCTCTAGTTCCTCTGCCTCTTCGAAACCCAGCTTGCACTTCTGGTAGTTCTCGGTTCACATACTGCTGAAGCCTAGCTTGTAGGATTTTGAGCATAACCTTGCTAGCATGTGAAATGAGCGCAATTGTACGGTAGTTTGAGCATTCTTTGGCATCGCCCTTCTTTGGAATTGGAACGTAAACTGACCTTTTCCAATCCTGTGGCCACTGTTGAGTTTTCCAAATTTGTTGGCATATTGAGTGCAGCACTTTAACAGCATCATCTTTTAGGATTTTAAATAGTTCAGCTTTGAAAACCAGGTAGAACACTGTGAATCTTTGGGGTCACCTGTTTCTGATGAGCTGGTAACTGCTCCATCTGCAGGACAGCACAGCAAAGAACAAGCCAGGAATTCTGTCCTGTGGCAGGTTACATCACAGCTGGTCCAAGCAGCAATGGTCAGGGCTGGTCCAACACCGTACTGAAGGACAAGGTGGCTGCTTTTCTCCCATTCCATGTATAAAGCTACCCAGAATGGTATTTGAATCTAATTTCATTATTAGTGAGCTGACACTGTGCCTGAAAGCACAAAGTTAAACTTAGAAGCCAGGCCATGCTGAACATGCCACTGTCTTCCTTGTTCTCACCATCTGCAACCAGAGGTAGCCATGTCATTCTGCCACACATTAGAGCCAGCTATAGCAGTGACATTGTTAGCCTCTGGAAAGAGGTGACCAGGGGGTTAGATAGTATTGCCCTCCCACTCAGGGGAACTCTGGAACATAAGATGGGTGAAGAGATAGTTGGAGTGATGTTGGCAGAAATGGAGAAGTGTAACAGGATGTAGGTATGTGCTCAGATTTCAGCCTGCTGTGCCAATAAGGGTGGCAAAGCAGAATTATTTCCCTGCCCTTATTGCATTTGTTAGATGTTGGCCCACTGCACTATTTAGAATGTCCCAGACCCTTTTAGGGAGGGATGGACCAGAAGAACCAATTAATGTAAGCTGTGATCATCTGGCAGAACGTTTTGTGGATTAAGGTTAGGATTAGAATTTTATGGATACGAGCACTCACATTCATTTTGAGACAGTCATCAATAGACAGGACTCGTCAAAATGACAGAGGCAACATCTTGTGATTGAAACCTGACAGATTTTTGTGCCTGTGGATTTCGAAGAAGTAGATGGGTTTCTTTGTGATCTTAGCTCCATCACATTTATTTATGAATTTATAAACCACTTCAGTCAACTGAACAGTGTACAAAGGCAACAGCTGCAGTCAATACAAAGTATAGCCTGGGGACCAAATCCTGTCCCACTGGCTGGTGAAAATGGCCAGGAAGTAGACAGAGAGTCAGATCCAGTCGGATCAATGCCTCTTTGAGGGAGGAAGAGGTTTCAGTGGCTTTGAAGCAGGTGCCGGTCATCTACCTTTAAGAGGCCAGCCCTGAATCCAATGGTAATGGTAGCCACCATCCAATCTCCAATCTCCTCTTCTTGGGGAACGTTATTGAGAAAGTGATGGGATGAAAGTTACAAAGAGTTCTGGAAGATATAGATTACCTGGATCCATGACAGTCTGCTCTCAAGCCTGGATATGGGATGAAAACCACACTGGTCATTCTCACTGATGACTACTGGCAGGACTTGGATTGTGGGAGCAGAACCATTCTGGTCCTGCTGAACTTCCCTGTGGTTTTTGATAATAACCATAGGTATCCTTCTGGATCACCTATGAGGACTGGGACTTAAAGGCTCTGTATACAGTGGTTCACTCCTTTCTACATCAATTTGGGACAACGTATCATCAATATGCAGAATATACCCAGTTATAGATCTCCACCCTAAGCTAAGTGGGAGATGCAGTAGAAGTTCTAACCTGGGGCATGAGGCTGTCAGGATTTGGATGGGGAGAAAAAGGTTCAGACTCCACCCAACCCAGGCTCTGGATTCAGAAACCTTCTGCTTCCAGAACATTGCCAACTGGATTGTGCTCCCCTAGTGAGTGGAGGCCTACAGCCTGGGTGTAAGGGTGGAAAATCCAGAAGCAATGGCTAATTGCACCTGGATGCTCCAACCTTACACAAGGTTAATAAAGAAAGGAATGTAGGGGAGATTGGGGGGGGGATGCACAAGCCAGCAAGAAAGCAGACAGCACCTTCGGGAGACACGAAAGGCCATTGACAGAAAGAACTATTGGCGTCGGCTGGCACAAAGCAGGAAGAGAGCAATTAGCATGAAATAAAATTAAATCACAAAAGAAGAGAAACTGAGAGGGAGGGGTGGGATGGAATGAGAACTGAGCATTTAAAGGAGGGATCTGGGACAAGGGAATGTATTCGTGGCTTTAATGGAGCATGATGCCAATCTAATAAAGAACTGCACATATCCCACATGGCTTATGTTGAAAGTTGCTGGATTTAGATTGTAAAGATCGTGATCCTCACAGAAAACCACGAATGACCATGAGGACTTTACCAGAGAGCACGAAGCAACCTGAGAGCAGCCCACTCGCGGCAACTACACCAGGGAGCGACACGAGCGATCCAGAAAGCTGAGCAACAAATTCCTTGGGAGCAGAAACCTCTCAGTGGGGAGAGCAAGAGATGCGAAACTACTAACCCGGGGCCACTTCACCGGGACAAATTCCGAGGGAGCAAAGAGGGCAACGAGAAGCCGCAGGAGAGATCTTGGCAACCCCGGCAGCAATGCCCCAACCATACCAGCGGCAAAGCACGCACACACCTGGGACCCCACTGAGTGAAGCATGGGCTCTCAGCAACCTGAAGACCCCCAAAAACCCCTGCTACACAGGTGGGAGAGGAGGAACAGCGGCGGACCTCAACCGCGGCACACAGCCCTCACAACCAGAGGCAGAGGACTGAGTAGCAAGGCTAGAGCAGGATGTATCTGCCCTATGAGGGGCGATGGAGTGTCTGCTCTGGAAGTTAGACTATGGAGCCCAAATCCAAGTGGCAGCGAGCAGAGCAACAATGCTAGAAAAGCAGGCGCCTCCCAGAAACAAGGATGCGACACTCAAAACTGAGGTGAGAGAACCCGTTGCCTGGGGGGGATTATGCCGGACCCTTGGAGTGTGAGAACCCCAACCCCTAGGAAGGTGAGTGGAACGTGGAGAAGGGGGGAGCCATTCAGGAACAGGACGCTCAAAACCCAGACCAGAGCAGCAGTGGGCAGTGCATCAGTGACAGAGAGGCGGATGCACCCAAAAGATGAGAATGCGGCAGCCGTGGCTGAGGCAAGGGGACCTGCTATCTGGGGGGAAGTCACGCCACAGCCACAGCCTCCACAGAAGTAAGCGGAGCGTGGAGAAGGGAGGAGCCATTCGGGAGCGGGAGGCTCGAAATCCAGGCCAGGATAGCAGCGGGCAGTGCAACAGCGATGGAGAGGTGGGCACCCCCTAGAGATGAGAATGTAACAGCCGCGATTAAGACGAGGGAATCTGCTACCTGGGGGGAAATCGCTCCGGCCCCCTGGAACACGAGAGCCCCAACCCCCATTGAGGCAAGTGGAATATGGAGAAGGGGTAAATCATTTGGAGGCAGGGGCCTGACCGTTAAATTCAACGGAGACCCCAGACAGCTGGCATGTTTTTTAACACATGTAAGGGGGTTCATGGAAGAGTTTGAAGGAGCCTTCTATTCAGAGGACACGAAAGTGAGATACGTGTCAGCACGCCTGAAGGCAGAGGCCACGCAATGGCTAGAGGAACTGCACGAGGCAGCAGCCTCAGAGCTACGAGACTTCCACAACTTTATGCAAGCTCTGGAGAGATTCGAGGACCTGCTAGCAGCCATGAGGGCCAGGACGGGTCTGCAGAACATAAGACCCCTAAGGAAATCGAGACACTACACAAATTTATAGACAAAAGTTTAAAACGGGGGTTCATTAGCTCCGCCACGTCATCTATGACTGTACCCATCTTATTTAGAACAAAGAAGGATGGATCACTACAGCTTTGTACTGACTATAGGGGCTTAAACGCTGTCTGCACCTCAAACAAATACCCCCTCCCCCTGATGAGAGACATGCTGACACCCACCTCTCAAAAGGAAAGGTCTTCACAAAACTAGACCTAAGGGAGCCATACTTCCAGGTGCGAATCCGGGAGGGGGATGAGTGGAAGACCGCCTCTAACTGCCAACTGGGGTCTTTTGAGTACTTGGTAATGCCTTTTGGCCTGCAAGGGGCGCTAGGGGTCTTCATGCACCTAATAAATAAAATACTGCATGACTTCCTCTACCAGGGAGTGTTAGTATATTTGCACAATATACTAATCTACTCCGGGACGATGGAAGCACATGTAACACTGGTAAGGGAGATGTTGAAAAGACTACTGAAAAACCAACTGTACGCCAAACAAAGTGCAAATTCCACAAGAGACAGCTAGATTACCTGGGGTACAGGGTCTCTAGCAAAGGGGTGGAAATGGACCCAGCAAAAGTCAAAGACGTAGTAGCCTGGGAACCACCCCAAACTAGAAGACAGCTGCAGAGCTTCCTAGGATTTACAAACTTTTACTGGAAAATTATCCCCCAATTCGCACAAGTGGCCCTACCCCTCACAGACTTACCCAAGACCAAAGGGAAGGGAAACCCCAGAACAATGAAGAGGCCAGGGACAGTGCTTAAATGGATACCTGAATGCCAAGAAGCATTTGACTGTCTGAAAGCACTGTTCATGACGGAACCGGTGCTGAGACACCCCGACCCCACATGGCGGTTGCTAATCATCCAGGTGGACGCATCAGACGTGGCCATAGGGGCCATCTTGTTGCAAAAGGATGAGGAAGGGGAACTGAGACTGCATGCCTACCTATCACACAAATTCTCATACACAAAGAGATGCTGGCACATATGGGAGAAAGAGGCTTTTGCAATGCGGTGGGCATTAGTAACCTGGCAACACTTACTTGAAGGAGCCCCACACCTGTTCGAAGTCTGGACTGACCATAAGAACTTAGAGGCCCTGAAATCCCCAAGGAAACTAAACCCCAAACAGATTAGATGGGCACAGTTCTTCAGAAGGTTCAACTTCACGCTGAAGTACCTACCAGGGGGAAAAAAGCTTCATAGCCGACACTTTGTCCCAATTACCCCAGCACAGCAGCCAGAGAGAAGAGATAGTAGACTCAGTTATCTCACCTACCCAATTTGGGATGGCGGTAACCACGCGGAGTCAGAAAACCGCCACAGCGGCAAAAGTGGAAAACACAAAACCGAGTTACAGGCCACATCTCAGCAGGATGGGTGGCTACAGGAAAATAAGACTTTTTTAATGGAAAGACAAGGACTGTGGTGGAAGGGGGAGAGAATGTACATCCAAGAAAACTTGAGAAAGAAAATCCTGGAACGGTGCCACAATGCCAAGGTGGTGGGACACTTTGGTTTCGTAAAAACTCTACACCTAGTAAGGCGCCAATTTTGGTGGCCAATTCTGTGAAAGGATGTGGAAGAGTATGTAGCGAGTCGCCCCACTTGTGCTACAGTAAAACGCATCGGAGGCAAACCCAGGGGGCTATTACAAAATGTAGCAAGCCTTACCCAACCATGGAAACAAATTGCCATGGACTTTATAGTAGAAATGCCAGAGAGCAAAAGGAAGACAGTTATATGGGTCGTAACGGACTTATTCTCAAAACAGACCCATTTCATCCCATGCGCTGGACTACCCACGGCCAACCAACTAGCCAAAATGTTCATACAACACAAATAATGTCTACATGGAGCCCCTGAAAGGATCATAAGCGATTGCGGGGTCCAATTCACATCCAAATTCTGGAAGCAATTCCTAAAATTAATAGGGGTAGAACAAGGCTTAAGCTCCTCCCATCACCCAGAGACAGATGGGGCGAGTGAACTATGGAACCAAATACTAGAACAATACCTAAGGTGCTACGTCAGCTACCAACAAGAAGATTGGACGGACTTACTTACTTACTTACACAGTACACATGAGCACGGGATTCACCCCGTTCCAAGTAGCAAATGGACAAGACTTTGTAGCCATCCCAGAACTACCCAAAGAACAGATGAAAATGAGGGACAGCTGGCCAGTGATCGAAAAGGTGTTAGAAGAAGCCAAAGCCGACTACAAGAAATATGCAGATCGCAAAAGAGCCCCAGAATGGCCCACGGAGGTGGGAGGAAAAGTCTATTTGTCTACCAAATACTTGAAATCTACCCAACCTTCGAAAAAACTAGGCCCCAAGTATGTCGGCCCATTCACAATCTCAAAAAACATCAACGTGACAGTGCAACTTCAATTACCAAAAAACTTGAACAAACTCCACCCCGTTTTCCACTGCAGTCTACTTAAACCGGCTCGAAAAATCGTGATCCTCACACTGGGGCTCAAACTCCTCCTGGAAGATCAGGTGGAGACTGTAGCTAGGAGGGCCTTTGTCCAGCTTTGGCTGGTGAGCCAGTTACAGCCTTACCTGAAACAGGATGCTCTGAGAATGGGCAGTCATACCCATGCCATCTCTTGTATGGCTTACCATAATTCACTTTACTTGAGACTGCCCTTCAAGACCATCCCCCTTTCTGGGGGAGATGGGCGGTGGCAAAATTTGAATTATAAACAAACAAACAAACAAACAAAGCAAGCAAGCAAGCAAGCAAGCAAGCAAGGGGGTCATTTCCACTGTGAAATATTTATTGGATCCTGATCTGGATCAGACTGAGCTCTGCAGATGCTTGTCATTTAAAACTGGCCATTTGAAACAAACCGGGTTGCAGAACCATAATTTAGTGCTACTTGGCCTAGTTAAATGAATGATTTGGTTCAGTGTAAAGAAGCTTCCTATTTTCACTGAATAGCTCTCAAGATATCTTAAAGTAGAGATAACCTGGCACCCACCAGACATTTGGATAATGGTCAACCTGATGGGAATTTTTGTCTCAAACATTGGAGGAACAAGATCATCTAGCCCTGCTTTAACAAGATTAAATTATTATGTATTAGTATTAGTATTAGTATTAGTATTAGTATTAGGTCCTATGTTCAGGACTGTATCACATTCAGAGTGATATATTAAACTTTGATACATGTCTAAAATGAAAGCCAGCTTGATCTAGTGGTTACAGTGCTGAACTAAGAATAGGGAAAGTTGAGTTCTACTCTTGCCATAGACAAGGAAGCCAATTGGGTGACTTCAGATCAGTCACTTTCTCTCATCCCTAGGAAGAAGGCAACCTCCCGTTGGGGGAGATGGGCGGTCATATAAATTTAAATAATAAATAAATAAATGGCAAACGGCTTCTGAAGATGTTGCCAAGAAAACTGCAGGGACTTGTCCATGTAGTCACCGGGAAACAAACTTGATCTAAAGGCACACAAAAAATATGTCTAGAAGAGACTGATTTATAACAAATTGATAAGTCTTTAAAAGGGCATAAGACTCTGTGTCATTTTTCTCCTCTTGCTATGCTAAGAGTGTAATGGCAGCTAAGTTCTGATTCACTCAAAGGGATCACCAACTTGCTGCAGGAAATAAAGATATGCTAGCATGTTATTTATGGTTCTTTATGGTCCTTTGTTGCATGTAAAGAGCCAGTTTGGTCTAGTGGTGAAGGCACCAGGCTAGAAACCAGGAGACTGAGAGTTCTAGTCCCACCTTAGGCATGAAAGCCGGCTGGGTGGCCTTGGGCCAGTCATTCTCTCTCTCAGCCCAACTCACCTCACAGGGTTGTTGTGGGGAAAATAGGAGGAGGAAGGAATATTAGGTATGTTCTCCACCTTGAGTTATTTATAAAAATAATAAAGGTGGGATAAAAAATCTAAAAAAAATGTCCCTTCCTTTTTAAACAAAAAACAAAAAATTCTCCTGACCAAATCAAATGATACTCTCTTTTGTTCAAGGAATATTACTTAAACCACTTCCCTGAAGCTTCAAATTCTTCTATTTGTTAGATTTGTAATCCTGTTGTATGGGTGAATTTCTACTAAAAATTTGTTATGGTTTGGAAAAGCAATACTCAAGATCCTTTAGAAAGAGGCTATGGATTGGCTAGAAATGATGTCACCAAAGCATTTTTGTTGCTGATTCTTCATTCCCCTGAAAGAAACGTTTGGCTTATGTCTCTGAGTGAGACCTGCTCTTTGACTTGTTTTAAAGGGGATGGAATGTCACTGACTAAGTGACATACTTACTATTTTAAAAAAAGCTGCCTACTTTTATTAAAATACTGTATATTGGACCTCCTCTGGAGCAGCCATGTCAATCTCTATGATATGCTAATGTAAGCAAAACGCCGAGATGTTAGAAATCCGATTGATCCTAATGCATATAATGATTGAAAATGACATTATGTTCCTGCTTGTATATCCTTCCCTGGAGAGTCAATCCACAGGATGATCTTCTGATGTGTTTGTATTAGCTGTGCCTGGTGTCTGCAACACAGAGGGCTGTTATTCTTTAAGCAACTGCCCTAGTTATATTAGATACACGTGTGTCTCACCAGGATTAAGCGACAAGTCCCATTATGAATGCTAGGAGACAGCACTATAATAATATAAAAAGAATGCCTTGGAGCATGTGACGAGTTTATTTCCTTTTACCTAAACTCTCCCTTTGATAGACACATTTCGGATTAAGAATGTTTGGATCTTAACCACTGAAAATGGATCAAGGATGATGCTGTGTTGCATCAGATCTGCTAAAGAAGGATGGACTAAGGAAGTGAGCAAAAGCCATGAGAATGGACCTGGTATAGAAAATGAGCAAGTGTTTTTTCGAAATTGCTTATCTCATTCCATCACTTTGGAAACAGAGAAAGCAGCGTTGGTTATATGGCTCTGTTCCAGCCAAATCTGTACTCATTTTCAGAATCAAAACTGCCAGTGGTCCATGAGCTTTATTCAAAATGAGTGGGTATAAAACTATAGTTTAAAGCCTTGACCTCCAAGAAAATATACTGTACTTAGCATCCTCTCAAACCTGCAAAACTTTGCTGCATAGGGCACATGAGCCCAAGCTTCTTCTTACCTATCCAGTCTTGCATGAAAATACAGACAGGTTGCCAACATTTTATACTTCCTGCTGAAAAATATCCTGTCTAGCCTACATGCCTGCAGAACTTCAGGAGTGAGCAATCCTTGGAAAGGTAAACAGCGTCCGCAATGATTTTCGGGTCTCCACCAACCAAAAAGGAGCCACAGCCGCCAGCAGGCTGGCCGGGCTACCTCTTTGTCTGCTTTCTTCCTCTCTTCCTCTAATGGTGGGTCAGAGGCCAAATTCCCTTTCTTTCATTATGGAGCCTGCCTTGCCTGCCCTTCTAACTTTAATAATAAATCACTTGCATGAATATTTTATCAAAGCTAATTTTGAGGGGTGGAAAAAGCCGGGACATCTCCGTTTGCTTAATTTTTCTGGGCACAGAAAAATCATTGGGCACCGAAGAAACAATGGCTGTCTTTCTGCCCTACCACTGCTCTGCTCTCACTCTGAAGATGTAAGAGAGCTGTATCATTTTGTCTTTTCATCTAAGACACTGGGCTGGAGCAGTGCAGTAGGCAAGAGATGTTACAGATTCAAATCTCCCCTCTAACTCACTTCTCAGGCGTAGCTAGTCCATTAGGTTTTAGTTCTCCATTTGTCTGCAACACTGGATGTGCGCTAAGGCAATATTGACTGGCCTTGCAGAGTTTTCGCTGAGAGGCAGCCTGAAGTGTTTTGATTATTGAAATGTACTCTTATGAATCCTAAGTGTATGGCCTGTGCAATGTGCCAAAGGTCATTGTGTTTTTGTTTATATGTATGTTGTCCCTTTTTGAACAGTATGGGATAAAACCATACAGTACCACGTTCTGTACCAGCCTGACAAGAGGGGAGAATTCCACCACCACCACCCTGACTTTACCATATTTTTTTTTAATCTGAGTAGATGAGAAAATATAAAACGGCTCTGATTACAAGTAGTCCTCACTTACCAACCGCAATAGGGACCAGCAACTCCATCACTAAGCGGAGCGGTCATTAAGCACGATGTCACATGACCATGACTTCTGACTTCCTGCCGGCTTCCCCGATGACTTTGCTTGTCAGAAGCTGGCTGTAAAGGTCACAAATGGCGATCACATGACCGTGGGATGCTGCAACCATCATACATGCGCGCCGGTTGCTAAGTGCCTGAATCGCAATCATGTGACTGCAGAGATGCTGCGACGGTCGCAACTTTGAGGACCAGTCATAAGTCTTGTTTTTCAGCGCTGTCATAACTTTGAACAGTTGCTGAACGAGTGGTTGTAAGCGAGGACTACCTGTATGTCCCTTTACCACTTAACAAAAAGTCACTGGTACTTACTGGCCCCTCAACCAGCAGACTGTGTTAGACAGTCGTTGTTCACTTTTATGGACCCTTTTCCACCTTCAGTCATTTACTTATCCTAGGTGGTTGCTATCTTTAAAGCAGAGCTTCTCTGAACAAGTGAGCAGGGACACAACCTTGGTTTATCACACTGCCACTTACATGTTTTCAGTCGTAAAAGTCTGGAAGAGATTCCACAATCTGGGGGTGACCTGTCCACAGAAGCTTTGATGCTGTCACCTCCCAGTTTCTTGCTCAGGCTGCTGAACCCTGGAAAAGGGTCCTGAGAAGTTCTAGCTAGTTGAAGAACACACCAACAGCTCAGCCACCTTCAGATTAAGCCTAGCATCTCACTTCTCTCCTGCCTCTCTCCCAGAGATGGCTCTGAAATGCAAAGCACATTTTTAATTAATCTGGCTAGATTTTACAGCCTGACCTATCCAAAGGAAGGGGCGTGGTGGCTCAGCGGGTAAGACGCCAGGCTTGTCGATTGGAAAGTCGCAAGTTCGGAGGTTCGAATCCCTAGCCCCGCGTGACGGAGTGAGCTCCTGTACTACCCCAGCTCTTGCCAACCTAGCAATTCGAAAGCATGCAAATGCAAGTAGATAAATAGGTACCATTTTGGTGGGAAGGTAACAGCACTCCGTGTGCGTCATGCCGGCCACATGACCGCGGAAGTGTCTTTGGACAACGCTGGCTCTTCAGCTAACAAACGGAGATGAGCACCGGCCCCTAGAGTCAGACACGACTGCACAAATGTGCGGGGGAAACCTTTACCTTTACTATCCAAAGGGGGCAAAGGCTGGTAATATCAATTACAGTATATACACGTTCATAAGCTTGGGGGCGGAAGGATCAGGAAGGCAGAGAGAGAAACAAATGGAGTGAATAAAAAATGGAAAATGAAAAGATCCCACTTCACACATACCTATGATCAAGGTACATACTGATTCCCATGCCCTAGTTGCACATGCCTACAACCGTCATACTTGGGGGATCACCAGATGGCAGCAAATACAGTAGTCCAGGTTTTCTGTATCTTTGCTGCCATCTAGTGGTTGTCAGGATTTTTCTATCTCAGGTATGGTAAACGTATACATGGCCAATACTGTTGCTAATTTTTATTCCCTGTAACTGACCCCTGAAAAAGGACAATTGATCTGTCACAATTAGCAGAAGACGATGCCCTACACCAGTACATACTTCACTGGCTGATCTTTTCTCCCATTCCTATTTTTGAGATTTTAGGAGTTATTTTAAAGCAAAGAAGGCTGAAATTTGATATATATATATATATATAAATAAATATATAAAGGGCATAAGCAGGCCAGGCTGCATTAACCTCCTCCCTGCAGTGTGTAAACATAGTTGAAAATCCCACCAAGTACTGTCCAAGTACTTCATTGCTGCCCTTTGGATCATGGTCAACGTCAACAGCACAGTTCTGCCTTTCTCCTGTTGGCTTCCACTCTGTAGCTCCTTCATACCAATGTTTCTATCTACAGTATATCTTTCACAACTCTGCCCTTTGCCGAATCAGGAAGCATCAAATTGTGACTCCAACTCACACACACTATGAGCCTTGAAGGAATTTGGTAATGTGGAACAGTGAAATAACCATCACACAAATCCCAGGATGCCCTAACATGGATAAGGAAGGCAAGCTTGCAGTTCTGGGCCCTCCTTTGTTCTTCTTCCCCATTTCCTATGGGACAAGGAGTCAGAGGCTGATCAATAATGCAGCACAGCTCTGAACATACATCAGGATACTGTGACAAGGACAGCATATAGATGGACTTCTTTAAAAATTAATGTTTTTATTACAGTTGTCTTGCTTTCTAGACACGTTGTACCTCCTTTAGCTTCTTTTATTCCTCTTCCCTTTCTTAATTATAACTGTGACTTTTGATAGAATAACAGGTAGTGGTTAATCCAGAATGAGATAGAGAAAAGCCAGAGAAACAGAACATTAATGGGAGGCCTAACCAATGGTAAAAAGGCTAATGATTAATCTGGTCCTAATTTGAGGCAATTTGCTTATTTAACTTATATGCGGAGTACATCATGAGAAATGCTGGGCTGGATGAATCACAAGCTGGAGTTAAGATTGCCGGGAGAAATATCAACAACCTCAGATATGCAGACGATACCACCCTAATGGCAGAAAGTGAAGAGGAACTAAAGAGCCTCTTGATGAGGGTGAAAGAGGAGAGTGCAAAAGCTGGCTTGAAACTCAACATTAAAAAAACTCAGATCATGGCATCTGGTCCCATCACTTCCTGGCAAATAGAAGGGGAAGAAATGGAAGCAGTGACAGATTTTATTTTCTTGGGCTCCAAGATCACCGCAGACGGTGACTGCAGCCATGAAATTAAAAGACGCTTGCTCCTTGGGAGGAAAGCTATGGCAAACCTAGACAGCATATTAAAAAGCAGAGACATCACCTTGCCGACAAAGGTCCGTATAGTTAAAGCTATGGTTTTTCCAGTAGTAATGTATGGCTGTGAGATTTGGACCATAAGGAAGGCTGAGCGCCAAAGAATTTATGCTTTCGAACTGTGGTGCTGGAGAAGACTCTTGAGAGTCCCTTGGACTGCAAGGAGGTCAAACCAGTCAATCCTAAAGGAAATCAACCCTGACTGCTCATTGGAAGGACAGATACTGAAGCTGAAGCTCAAATACTTTGGCCACCTAATGCGAAGAGAGGACTCACTGGAAAAGACCCTGATGCTGGGAAAGACTGAAGGCAAAAGGAGAAGGGGACGGCAGAGGATGGGATGGTTAGATAGCATCACCGATGTAACAAACATGACTTTGAGTAAACTCTGGGAGACAGTGGAGGACAGGAAGGCCTGGCA
This sequence comes from Charina bottae, assembly GCA_023362775.1. NCBI lineage: Eukaryota > Metazoa > Chordata > Lepidosauria > Squamata > Charinaidae > Charina > Charina bottae. Next base: position 9,763,065 of record JALMGJ010000021.1, on the reverse strand, counting down.
TGCTATGGTCCATGAGGTCACGAAGAGTCGGACACGACTAAACGACTGAACAACAACAACAAAAAATTGAGGCAATCAGTGCCTGGATAGAAGCTGTGCTTCCCAAAGGCCTATTTCTTGAGGGGTGGAAATTGGAGCTGTCCCACATCTCATTGCAGGGGGGAACTTCATCATTAATGGCTGCACTAGTCCCCTCCAAAGAGAAAAGCAGAGGCTACATTAGAACCCATTTTCTTGACATGCTACTTTTCTATGTGAAGGGTTTAAAAATTGTATTTATTTTACGTTACCCATTGATTGTAAACAATGAAGCATGGCCAGCAATCTGAAGTGGCAGAGCCCAGGCACAGAGTTACCCTTAATGAAAACTTATTACATCATACATCGCCCAGATCCATGATTTAATTCTGTAAGCCACCCGGAGTCACCATTAAATTTGTTTAATAAATAAATAAATTTAGTTAGACCAAACTGGCTCTAGTGCAGTGTTTCTCAACCTTGGCAACTTTAAGATGTGTGGACTTCAACTCCCAGAATTCCCCAGCCAGCTTTGAGTTGAAGTCCACACATCTTAAAGTTGCCAAGGTTGAGAAACACTGGTCTAGCGGTTAAGGCTCCAGACTAGAAATCAGGAGACTGTGAGTTCTAGTCCTGCCTTAGGCATGAAAGCCGGCTGGGTGACTTTGGGCTCAGCCCATGATGTCATGTTGCATACCAGTTTTGTCCCTTGTTCCTTGTCCCCCTTGTTCTTTTTTTTATAGTTTAAACTTTATTGATTTTCAGAGTATAGATAAAATACAAAATAGAAAATACAGAAAAGCATGAAAATAGAACTAAAGAAAAAAGAAAAAAACTATAAAGTGCAAATAGACAGAAAACAAAGACGGAAAAGTGACTTCCGACTTTCTCCAATACAGATATAGATAAATTTACAAAAATAATCTAATTAATTAAAAATAAACCAATTAATCATTAAAACCCAAAATCAGAACTCATTTTTTTCTACCACAAGCAAGTACTCTAGAAGTGGTTGCCAAACAGATAAAAATCCAGAAACTGAATGTTCTCTAATTAATGCTGTCAATTTAGCCATCTGGGCCAGATCCATTAATTTAACAATCCAATCTTCAACCGTAGATATCTGTGGATCTTTCCATCTCTGTGCGTATAAAAGTCTTGCAGCTGTGATCATATATAAAAGCAAAACTCCATGTTGTTTCTCCAGCTCCTTCTCCATCAAACCCAAAAGGAACATTTCTGGCTTTTTTTGTATATTCAATTTTAAAATCTTTTGAATAATAATGCATATTTGATCCCAAAATTTTTTTGGCTTTCTCACAGGTCCACCAGAGAGGATAAAAAGTTCATTCTCCCTGTAAACACTTCCAACAAACATTAGTTATGGTTGTTGTGGGTTTTCCGGGCTGTTACACATTAAACATTAATTACACCATTATACATTTTTGATAGTTTATCAGGGGTTAGATACCAATGATACATCATCTTATAAAAGTTCTCTTTTAAGTTATAATTTAAGGTGAATTTCAAACCTTTATTCCACATATTTTCCCATTGCTCCAGCATAATATTATATCCAAAATTCTTAGCCCATTTGATCATGCATTCTTTTACCTGTTCATCTTCCAAATTCATCTGTAACAACATTTTATAGATTGTAGTAATAACATGTTCAGCATTCATGCAAAGTTCAATTTCAAACTTAGTTATTTCATTAACAAATTTAAAGTTCTTTTTATCCATTTTAAAGCATTCTGACAATTGCATATACTGTAGGTAAACCAGTGACATGTAAAACCTTCCAACTCTAACATTTCCCTTGTTTTAAACTTTGGTTCACTTTCTTCAAAATTCAACAAATCTTTATATTTTAACCAACTTATTCCTCCCACATTTTCTCTTCTAACAAATGCTTCTTGAGGTGACAACCACAACGGTACATTAGGAGACAATCTTACCTTATGTCTATGAAGGTACTCAGTCTCTCAAACCCTCCCTGCTTTGTCTTCTGTGCCTAGGAAGATTAAGACCATTTCACAAGCTCAACAGCAGCATGGTGATCTTAACGATCCTCCTTTAGATGATAAAAGGACTTAAAATAACATCTCAATATAACCATGACCTAGCCCCAGGTGTAAGGTCACACAGCCACCTAGGAACATATTTAGGATTCCCTTGCCAAATTTGCTCAGACTGAAGAAGCTCCTTGGATAAGGAGCGAAACGTTTCCACTGAGAAAATAGAAATCCAGTTGACATGATTCAAGCTACAGACAAACTTACCTTATATTTGTTCCAGATCCTTAGTATGGCACTGCTAACAAAATTATTTTTTAAATCTTTATTAACTTTAACTTTATCATACCACAAATAGGGTTAACCCTAACCCTTGTTCTTTTAAACTTCTCATTTCTCTCTTGGGGAGGATCTCATCCACTCCATCCATTCTTCCCCTTCGTCTTGACCCAGTAATTCTTCCTTCATATACTTGTTTTGCAATTTTGTCATCATTCGTTCTCTCTATATGACCAAACCACCTAAATATATTTCTTTCATACTTCTCACTCACTTTTATATTCAATCCACACATATTCAGTACTCATTCATTCTCCACCAGATTTCTCACTGTTTAACCGCGCACTGTTCTTAAGTACCCTGTTCCCACTGCATTCAACTTATTTTTATGTTTCTCCTGACAGACCCAATATTCACTTCTATTAACATAGGCAGAAGAAATATACTCTGCCATTTTTATTTGGTTCAACAAAAATTCTTTCCTTGCAACAGGCCCACTATTACCCACTATCTTTCTAACACAGTGCTTTCCAAAGTCCTGCCGTTGGCGACACACCAACGGTGGCAGTGGTGGCGGCGCGGCGGCACGCGCAGTGGCGGCGGCGTGCACGGCAGCGGCGGCCTCGTGTGTTGCGCTAAAACCCGGAAGCACTGGTGGCGTGCCGCTACCGCCGCTACTGCCACCACTGCCATGCGCGCCACCGCTGCTGCTGCGCGCTGCTGCAGGGGTGGCGGCGACGCACCACCAGCACTTCCAGGTTTTGTCGCGACACACTAATGTGTCGCGACACACAGTTTGGAAAGCTATGTTCTAACAGCATATGCACATCTAATTTCTCCATCCATTTTTCCAGCTTTAGTGAAACTTCAGCTAAACTAAAAAATTCATCTACTTGCTCTGTTTTTTGCCATTTATGTGTAACTTGCAACAGCTTGCTTCAGTTTCCCTGTCAAACACAACTACCTTGGTCTTAATATTCAGGTCCACAATTCTTATTGCATCAGATAGACTATTTAAAGTTCACTGCAGATAATTCAGATTCTCAACCAACAACATGGCAATATTTGCATACAGAAGTAAACATGCATTCATTTCCGCAATTAGCCCACCTCTAAAGTCACTCTAGCATTCCTTATACATTTTGCCATAAGTACATTAAACAACCAGGGGACATCACCTATCCCTGTGTGATTCCCTGCTCAATGTTAAACATTCCATTTATTCTTACACATGCTTTACTTCCATCATACACAGCTCTTATAACATTCAACAATCAACCTTCAATTAAATGCTTGTGCAAAACATTCCATAATTCAAGTCCATTCAATCTCTATCAGACATTTTATCTAAATCAACAAACATACAATAAACTTTCTTTCCCACATTAATACATTTCTCAATGACCTGCTGAAGAGCAAAACTGTGGCCTGCATAGCTCTGGCTCAACATACACTTTGCTCATTGTCTTTTTGTCCCTTTCCAATCAGGATTTTGCCAAACACCTTCCAAGGCATAGATATCAAACTAATCTCCCTGTATGTCTATGAAGGTTCTCAGTCATCCAGGTGGAATTGTCTGTAGCTTGAATCATGTCAACTGGATTTCTATTTTCTCAGTGGAAACGTTTCACTCCTTATCCAAGGAGCTTCTTCAGTCTGAGCCAAGTTGGTAAATTTAAGTTTAAAATCCTAAGTTTAGGATTCCCTTACCAACTTGGCTCAGACTGAAGAAGCTCCTTGGATAAGGAGCGAAACGTTTCCACTGAGAAAATAGAAATCCAGTTGACATGATTCAAGCTACAGATAATCTCCCTGTAGTTTTTGCACCTTGTATATAGGGGAAAAATAATGGTATCTTCCAGTCATCAGGCACAGATGTAGCCTTCACATACACATTGACCAGTTGCACGCCATTCCAATAGTACTTTACTTTTTCAAACATTCTCATAGCATTTATTACTTCCTTTTCATTCATTCCTTTGGACACTAACAGTTATAGTATTTGTTTCAATTCCACTCTTCAATATAATTTTAAAATTCCAATTCAGATCTCTAAAATATTCCTTCAGTTTCATCCTAAACAAGTTCACCATTTTTATTTTAACTGCATTCACTCTGCTGGAGGCTCTTTGTTTAGCCTGTTTCACCCGCTTCCAAAACAATCCTATATTTCCATCAAAACCACTCTCCACTTTCTCTCCCAGCAATGCAGTGTAGATGTTAAACAGCAGGGAGACAAGAGGATGCCCACCTATTCTGCCCACCAATACTGACTGGAATTCCCACTTCCTGCAGATTTCCATCAACTCCATTCAATTTTATTCAGAACTATTACACCTTTCCCTGCTCTCTTAGTTGTAAAGACCAACACCACATCTATTTTTCTTTCTTTGGTTTCATTTATTAATTCATGCTCTTTACTTTACTCTTCTTACATTGCAAGTGATAATCTTCCGTATTCATCATCAGATAGGATTATAGATGTTGACTTCTACTATCCATCATGGCTTTGGTTAATCAAGGCTTTCACATCACTTTTTTAGTAAGGTAGAGAAGGCGTAGGATAGGTTATCAGCCTTAGTTATATCCAGCCAGCATTAAATAAGGACCTGTCAATTCAGGCATATTTTGGCTAATATGCCATAGCCACAATCAAAGCCCAGTTTTACCCGAACCACACTCACACTATCCTGTGAAAACTAGGCACTCTAATTTAGAGATTCTTAGAAGCCAACATACTGTTGCCTATGTGCCACCTACTAGTACAGAGCTTTCCAAACTTTTCATGTTGGTGACACTCTTACAGCAGGGTGTCACTTCGCGACACACTCTTACAGCAGGGCACAAGGCAGGCACTAGGACCTGCAAGGAATCACAGCAGGTTTGGAGGCAGCAGGGCACAAGGCAGGCACTAGGACCTGCGTGGAATCCTGGCAGGGCAGGTTTGGAGGCAGCCAGGCACAAGGCAGGCACTAGGACCTGCATGGAATCACAGCAGGTTTGGAGGCAGCCAGGCACAAGGCAGGCACTAGGACCTGCGTGGAATCCTGGCAGGGCAGGTTTGGAGGCAGCCAGGCACAAGGCAGGCACTAGGACCTGCGCGGAATCACAGCAGGTTTGGAGGCAGCAAGGCACAAGGCAGGCACTAGGACCTGCGTGGAATCCTGGCAGGGCAGGTTTGACACATTCAGGACGTGCAAAACAAAACTAATAATTAAAAACAGTAGGGGATAGGGGGGGGAAATCAAAAACTACGTAGACATCACTTACTCTTACAACCTGCTGGAAAAAACAAACAAAAATGTTTAAGCTGCTTATTTTTATGATTTTTTTTAATCCGTTCAATCATGTCCAATTCTCAGAGACTGAGCAGACAAGTCCGTGCAGTTTTCTTGGCAAGGTTTACCACTGCCTCCTTCCTAGGGCTGAGAGAAAGTGACTGGCCCAAAGTCACCCAGCTGGCTTCATGCCCAAGGCAGGACTAGAACTCATGGTCTCCCGGTTTCTAGCCTGATGCCTTAACCACTACACCAAACTGGCTATTTTTCTGATTAGGGTAGGTTTTAGGAGTGAATAGAAATGTTTCATTTCTTGAAGACCTCTCAGCTCATCCCCACCTTGCCCAGTCCCCAAATGAGCCAAAAATAAAATTAGCCATATTCCTTCTGGTAATCTCACAGACTCACCTGAAGGCGTTTTGCAGCCCTCCACATAAACAAAAGATGAGTTGCTAATCCCATCCCTCAAAGATTGCCCAATCTTCCTTTACTTGGATATACTTTAAAAAACAACTGAAATAATCTATTGTATTTATGGGGTTTGGGGAGGTAGATTTATTCATTCATTCATTCATTCATTCATTCATTCATTCATTCATTCATTCATTCATTCTATATGGCCTCCCATCTCAAATAGCTAACAGTTAAAAACACCATAAAACAACACATAACAATAAAAAATAATACATACATAATCAGCAGCCAACGTAACAACCAAAACAACCAGCAACAAATCAACACAACCATTGCATGGGCTCTCATCATCATCATTGGCGATCACTCGTAGCCGAGTAAGATTGTCTTCCAAAGGTAAAATTTTAACGGTGGATCCGTAAGTGGCTATAAAGGCCAATTCTGGATCCGCACAACCTCCCACAATGAGGGCATAGGTTTCCGGGTGGGAGACGGTCATGATGAGGGTTTGCCTGACGTGCCTTCCTTTTAGCTCTTTTCTCCCTTTCGCCCTGTACTCGTGCTTCTTCAAAGTCCATAGCGCCATTAATAAAGGCTGACCTCCAATTGAAACGCTCATGAGTTAGGGCTTCCCAGTTCTCAATGCTGATACTACATTTTTTTAAATTAGCTTTGAGAGTATCTTTGAATCTCTTTTGCTGTCCACCAATATTCCGTTTTCCATTCTTAAGTTGGGAGTAAAGTAGCTGCTTTGGAAGACGATGGTCAGGCATTCGAACAACATGGCCGGTCCAGCGAAGTTGATGTTGGATTATCATTGTTTCAATGCTGGTGGTTTTCGCTTCTTCTAATAGGCTAACATTAGTCCGCCTATCTTCCCAAGTAATTTTCAGAATTTTTCGGAGGCAGCGTTGATGGAATCTTTCAAGAAGTTGGAGGTGGCGTTTGTAGAGGGTCCATGTTTCACAGGCATACAGAAGGGTTGGTAGTACAATGGCTTTGTAAACAAGCATTTTGGTCTCCCTGCGAATGTCCCAATCCTCAAACACTCTACGCTTCATTCGGGAGAAAGCTACACTCGCAGAGCTCAGGCGATGCTGAATTTCAGCATCGATGTCGGCTTTTGTAGATAGATAGCTGCCGAGATAAGAAAAGTGGTCGACATTTTCTAGTGACACACCTTTAAGCTGGATTGATGGCGCTGCAGAGGGATTGGTTCGAACTTGCTGGTAAAGCACTTTGGTTTTTTTAATGTTAATCGAGAGGCCGAGCTTTTCAAATGCTTCTGCAAAGATGTTTAGGATAGTTTGAAGATCTTCCTGAGTGTGCACAGACTACGTTATCATCAGCATATTGAAGTTCTATAACAGAAGTTGTAATTACCTTATTTTTTGCTTTCAGCCTACTAAGATTAAAAAGCTTTCCATCTGTTCGATATATAATTTCTACACCAGTAGGAAGTTTCTCTTCAACAAGGTGTATAATCATAGCGATGAAGATAGCGAATAAGGTTGGAGCAATAACACATCCCTGTTTAACGCCGGATTCCACTTTAAATGGATCGCTTTGAGAGCCATTGTTATTCAGGATTGTTGCCATCATGTCGTCATGGAGTAACCACAAGATGTTCACAAATTTATCAGGGCATCCGATTTTCAGAAGAATGGTCCAGAGAGCAGTACGATTTACAGTATCAAAAGCTTTAGTCAGATCAATAAACACCATGTACAGAGGGCGGTTTTGCTCCTTGCATTTTTCTTGAAGCTGTCGTGCAGTGAAGATCATATCCACTGTTCCCCTGGAAGGGCGGAAGCCATTTTGCGTTTCAGGGAGGATGTCTTCTGATACAGATAGGAGACGGTTTGCAATGATCTTTGCCAGGATTTTGCCTGCTGTGGCTAGAAGGGAGATGCCTCGATAGTTTCCACAGTCTGTTCTATCACCCTTTTTAAAGAGAGTGATAATTATGGCATCCCTAAAGTCTGCTGGAATCTCCTCCCTCATCCAGATTTTTTCAATGAGCTTATGAAGTTGTTGTGTAAGTTCAGGCCCGCCTTCTTTAAAGACTTCAGCAGGAATCCCATCAGGTCCACTAGCTTTGTTATTTTTCATTTGTTTAGTGGCTTTACTGACTTCCTCCAAACTAGGGGGTACTGCAAGCTCATTTCTTATTTGTTTTTGCGGGATTTGCAAGAAGACTTCATCAGCCACAGTAGAGTGATGATTAAGGAGATTGTAGTAATGCTCTTTCCAGCGCAGTGCAATAGACTCTTTGTCCTTTAGAAGTTTAGCACCATCTACTGAGCGTAAGGGATTTGTACCATGGTTTGTTGGTCCATAGATGGCCTTTATGGCATTAAAAAAGCCCCGTGCATCATGAGCATCTGCAAAATGTTGGGTTTCTTGGGCTTTTTTTATCCACCATATGTTCTTAAGTTCTCTAGTTCTTCTTTGGAGTTCTGCCTTTGCACTGGCGTAGATTTTTTTCTTAACGGCACAGTTAATATCTTTTTGCCATATCTGGAAGGCTTTCCTTTTCTTGTCAATAATATGTTCAATCTCACTATCATTCTCATCAAACCAGTCCTGATGTCTCTTAGTCTGGTATCCGATAGTTTGTTCACAGGCTGAAATAATAGAAGTCTTCAATTTAGTCCAGTGTTCCTCAACATTTTCAGGAAGTTCCATAGGCAGATGTTCCTTGAGAGTTGATTGAAAGCAAGCTCGTTTAATAGAATCTTGAAGGGCCAGTGTATTCATTTTACGCCTTGGTTTTCTTCCTTGGAGCCTACGATGAGGGACAATCTTTATGGCCATCGTGGATCGAATTAATCGATGGTCTGTCCAGCAGTCATCGGCGCTCGTCATGGCTCTGGTGAGAAGTACATCACGGCGATCTCTAGCACGGACAATTACATAATCTAAAAGATGCCAGTGCTTCGACCGTGGGTGCTTCCATGATGTTTTAAATTTATTTTTCTGGCGAAAGAGTGTGTTAGTAATGACAAGGTTATGCTCTGCACATTTAGTCAGAAGTAAGATTCCATTCGTGTTGCTGTTGTCAACTTCTTTCCCAATGATCCCTGGCCACAAATCAAAGTCACGCCCAACTCTTGCATTGAAATCGCCCAGGAGGATAATTTTATCCTCCTTTGGTATCTCTGATAAGATGGTGTCCAGCTGGGTATAAAATTTTTCCTTGATATCCTCATCTGCATCTAGTGTTGGTGCGTAAGCACTTAGGATAGTTGCCTGTTGGTTTTTGGCGAGTTTTATTCGCAGAGTTGAGAGTCGTTCGTTAATCCCAGTGGGAACTTCTGACAAGAGCTTCACAAGGTCGTTTTTGATAGCAAAGCCTACCCCATGTATTCGTCGTTCTTGTTCAGGCAGTCCTTTCCAAAAGAAGGTATAACCTCCTTTTTCTTCCTTCAACTGTCCTTCTCCTGCTCTTAGAGTTTCTTGGAGTGCTGCTATATCAATATTAAAACGTCTCAGCTCCCTTGCAATAATGGCAGTCCTACGTTCAGGTCGTTCACTATCCATATTGTCTTGCAGTGTCAGTATATTCCATGTTCCAAAATTCATGTGTTTTTTACGACCGCTAGATGGTGACCCCACTGGTCGCGGTAATCCAGTCAGGGAGAAAATGAGGCAGACTATGTTTAGGGCACCTTTTCTAGCCCCCTCCCCATATGGGGTGAGCAGAGTGGATCCTAAATAGGGCTGCTCAGTCGTGGATACAGCTGCCGAACTACTCAACTGCCTTGATCCTTGAGTCAGGGCGACTGAATCCGTATCCACCGCCCATGTGCTGGTACATGACTAGGAGCTTCCGGATTTCACAGTCCTGCCCCCGTTGCCATTCGTCAATCGCCACGGGACTTTTGGTTGTTTTGGGTTTGGTGTGGTTGGAAGACGCCTGTGCGTGAATTTGTTTTATGTGTGGAGATCGGTGCACAACGATCAGCACACAACCTTCACAGAAAAAGGCTCTAATCCAATGGCATGGATACCATGATGATTGGTGACCTTTTGTCTGCTGCAGCCTTCATCCGCCTTCACAGCCGTTGTAACAATACACCTTGTTATCTTCCGCCTGTTCTGCCGTTGAGGACTTTCTTGGATCGTTCTTTGTCTGGTTCCTCCCCCTGGACCTTACCGCCATGGGTGACCCTACCAGGAGTACATGACTCCCGACGGCTTCGCTCACAGGGTTCATTGGGAACACACAAGCCCACTCACCACAACAAGGTGACGATCCAGCGAGTGAGGAATGGGCTCTACCACACATCTGGATCCCCAAACTCAGGGACCCAACCATGTCTTTACGGCCTTATGGAAGGCCAGCAGAGTTGGGGCCAATCTAATCTCGGGGGGGGGTGATATTGCAAAGAGCAGGCGCCGTAACAGAGAAGGCTGTCTTCTTGGGTCCCTTCCTCCTAGACAGGACCCAGAGCATGCCTCTCCTGGCAGACATGATGGAATGAGTAGACACAATTGCGGAGAGGCAGTCCCATTAATAAATCCCACATTTCCTCCAAGAGCTCAAAATAGAAGCCTATTGTAAGAAAAAGAACAGATAAACTGATGAATGGTTCATGGGAAGATCTTGTACAGCTTCAAACAATTTAAAATCAAGGACAGTGTCAGGTTTAATAGTAAAAAGACACTTGATTGGATATTGAAAAATGAAATCCAAGATCTAAAAGGAAGATATTTTTAGTACAGGAAATATGAAAGGCATTAATTTAGAATTCAAACTACAGTAATGGAATTTCTTACAACCATCTTTGAAAAAATGAAATGAATTTTAAAAAAGAGATGTGGTTTTCCAGAGCAGTTTTTAATTTAATAGCAGACAGTAACATCAATTAATTAAAAAATATGATACTGCTTTAAAAATGTATTGACAAGTCATGAAGTCATTGATGTTTTGGATCTTTTGTAAAGAGTCAATAAAGATATACAAATTGATTGTACTTCTGTTTTGACACAATGGCTATTTGCAACTCACATGAGACTCTATGAAGGCACATATTAGTGAAATAAGAATATAAACAATGAATGGAACATTAAGACACAAACAACAGCAAAAGAAATAATGGCACTAAAAGAGAGATACAAAGAAAAAGAAGCAAAGAAAATATGGGCAGAGTGGAAATAAGGGAGGAGAATCCTTAAAAAGGGAAAAAGCAGATTCAATGAAGTGAACACTGTATAGTTTATTAGAAGTACATGTTACTTTAGTTTGCTTAGATGCCAGAAAACTACTGATGAATCAAAATTAGCATTTTAACCAATTTCTTAAAATACAGAACTTGGGGACATTTAATAGCCATTCATATAATTGTAAGGTAAAGTAAAGGTTCCCCTGCACAGTCGTGTCGGACTCCAGGGGCCGGTGCTCATCTCCGTTTGTTAGCCGAAGAGTCAGCGTTGTCCGAAGACGCTTCCGCGGTCATGTGGCCGGCATGATGTGTGTGGAACGCTGTTACCTACCCACGGAAGTGGTACCTATTCATCTACTTGCATTTGCATGTTTTCAAATTGCTAGGTTGGCAAGAGCTGGGGTGAGTGCAGGAGCTCACTCCGTCACGCGGGGCTAGGGTCTCAAACCTCCAAACTTGCGACCTTCCAATCGACAAGCCTGGCGTCTTAACCACTGAGCCATCGCACCCCTTTCATATAACTTCATGTAACTTCATGTAACTATGCAAATAAAAATTAATGGACTGGTGTTTCAAATTTAAAATATGCAGAGGGATACTAACCATTAATGCCCCCATCGTTTTTATTTTTTGCTTTCTCAGTCAAACCTCTACCAAATGCAATTAGGAAAAACAGATTAATTAAAAACTTAACAATAAATAATGTCCACTATAATAAAGACACACTCATTTTATGAAATACCGTTTCAGTATATAACTGTTAAAAGTGTGGATATAACTGAAAATTATATTGTAGACCCCCTGTGTCAACTATGGACAACAATAATACCTATGTTAATTATTCAGTGACCCAGATAAGGATTTCCTTATAAGAGAGGCAGGCAAATCAAAATAATCTGAATGCAACTCTGCCAATTGACAGAGAAGAGTCATATGAGGGCCACTTAACCAATTTTAAGGACTCAGTGTTCTTTCTAAAGCTGAAACAAAACGAATATGAACATGTAAATGATTAACCATGTCATCTGTGGGGAAATTGAATGGTTTTAGAAAAATTTGGATAAAAGAAATAGGAGAAAATATAAATAATGAACAAGAAGAAAGTATCTGTTGCATATGTACACATTAGGGCACAGCTTTCCAAACTGTGTGTCATGACACTTTAGTGTGTCGCAACACACAGTTTAGTGTGTTGTGAGCGGTGGCGCAGGGGCGTGCGTGGCAGTGGCGCGGCGGTGCGCATGGCGGCGGCTGTGTGCACGGCAGCGGCAGCGACAACAGCAGTGGCGCGCCATCAGCACTTCCGCGTTTTAGCGAGGCCGCCGCTGTCGCCATGCACACTGCCGCCGCCGCACGCCCCCCCACGCCGCCGCCATGCACACGCGCCTCGCCCCCGCGCCGCCGCCACCGCCGCCGTTGGTGTGTCGCCAATGGTGGCACTTTGGAAAGCACTGCATTAGGGTATGTGTAAGTGAAAATACCTGAAAATTATTTAGGGATGGTAGTTTCTCCTGTACTAATAAGCTGCATTTATAGCAATATTTCACCAACTGAGAATGTAGAAAAAATGAACAATAATGGAAAAGTGATTATTAAATAATTTTGGTGTTGTGTAACATATATGGTTAAAAGGCCAAATAATAGAAGGTAAAGGTAAAGGTTCTCCCTGCACATTTGTGCAGTCGTGTCCGACTCTAGAGGCCGGTGCTCATCTCCGTTTCTTAGCTGAAGAGCCAGCGTTGTCCAAAGACGCTTCCACGGTCATGTGGCCGCATGACGCGCGCGGAACGCTGTTACTTTCCCACCGAAGTGGTACCTATTTATCTACTTGCATTTGCATGCTTTCGAATTGCTAGGTTGGCAAGAAAATAATAGAAGATGCAATGTTATTTACTCTCTGAAGGGCCATATAAGTATATATTACAAATATAGATTCCCTCCCCCCCCCTTTTTTTTTTTTACTGGTGGCAGCCAAACAATTTATAGACAAAACACAAAAATCAAGTACAAAATCACATTTGTAGAAAAAATAACTAAACAAGTAAAATCAGTAAGAAGAAAAGGATGGGAAAGTTTTGGTTCTGTTGTTACTAAACATGGAAATAAACAGACTTGAAAAAACAGTACTTTGAAACCGCCCAGTAGAGATGAAGGAGAAAACCACCATTAAAAGATTCAATCCTTCCATGAATTAGCTGACTTACTACATTACTTACTACATTTAGGGTTCCTTTTTTCTTGATGGAGGATTTCTTCTGCAGCCCCCTTGGAGTTCTTTGCCCTACTCTATTGTTTGGGCTGGGGACTCATCATACTAAGGCCTACCCATGACAGCCATGTCATCCAAGACATTCCTTGTGATTTCCAAATCTGCTCCCAAGGACTCTGTAGTGTCTGGCAAGATCCAAATATTTCCAAATGAAATAAACTATTGATAATCCCTTAATGGATTGTTACCTATTTATGCTTTTAATGAACCTATTGCCTTATTCAGGTGTTAGGTATATGAAATAAGAATCCAGTGTTTGGGGAATTTCTTTAGGAAGCCCATTAGCAATAAAGTTGATTCACTATCTCTAGGGAAGTTGAGTTGTTCTTAGCCTGAATTGCTTTGACTCCGGTCAGAGAACTTCATTTCGTTCCTTCTGCTAAATGATATGGAATTTCGTTCCATTGCTGTGAGTTGAAATGAGTCAGCTGCATCCAGGAAGTCTGATGACATACTTTTTAAAAATACATATTTGGAAGTACATATTACTTTTATTCTTACTTTATCTTGAGATATCTGCAAGTAGACATTTCTCCTCCACCTCAAATAATCTTTTAAATGCATATCTTGTGTACTGTATATCAAATATTTATTACAGTCATAGACCAGCATAAATATATATCTTTCATAAAATGCTGATACTTCGGTTATCACCTTCTCCAAATATAAACTTTTTCAGCACTTCAACCCTTTCAATCCCTCCAATGTCCTCCTTCAGAAAAACCAGAAAAGCAACCACTGACAAAATTGGGTTCCCTTGGCAGGCACATAACTGTGGGAAAGCTTACATTTTTCCAATACAAATTCAGAATATACTCTGGGCGGTTTCCCGTTGGGGGAGATGGGTGGTGATATAAATTTAAATAATAAATAAATAAATAAAATATACCACTGTTACATCCACATTCTGAGTAGTAAATGAATATCCTCATATAGAAGATTAAAATCTTCATTTTGTTTTGGATAAAATTGAATGCATTTTGCTGTTTTTGGTGTAAACCAAGCGAATTTTCTGCTTAGGAGATAAATCCATAGGAAATGTCCTCTACATATATTTGTACAGTAAGGTAAAGGTAAAGGTAAAGGTTCCCCCCGCACATTTGTGCAGTCATGTCCGACTCTAGGGGTCGGTGCTCATCTCTGTTTGTTAGCCGAAGAGCCAGCGTTGTCCAAAGACGCTTCCATGGTCATGTGGCCGGCATGATGCGCGTGGAACGCTGTTACCTACCCACCAAAGTGGTACCTATTAATCTACTTGCATTTGCATGCTTTCGAATTGCTAGGTTGGCAAGAGCTGGGGCTAGTGCGGGAGTTCACTCTGTCACGCGGGGCTAGGGTCTTGAACCTCCGAACTTGCAGTCTTCCAATCGACAAGCCTGGCATCTTACCCGCTGAGCCACCATGCCCCTATTTGTACAGTACAGTACATCCTTCCATATCATGCAGGACTATGAAAGTTACGATGTGATGCTTAGAGTCCATGATGGACAGAATGAGGATAAACAGAATACAATTAAAGATGGATAAGACAGAGATCTTCTTGGTTAGGAAGCCCACCAGATGAGGGATAGTAAGTCTCCTGGCCTGGATAGAGTTACACTTCCTTAAAAGACAAGGTCTACAGCAGAGCTTTCCAAACTGTGTGTCGGGACACGTTAGTGTGTCAGCTGCAGTGTCTGGGTGTGTCCCGGCTGCTGCTGCCTCCGAGCCCTGCCAGGATTCCGCGCAGGTCCTAGTGCCTGCCTTGTGCCCTGCTGCCTCCAAACCTGCCCTGCCAGGATTCCGCGCAGGTCCTAGTGCCTGCCTTGTGCCTTGCTGCCTCCAAACCTGCTGTGATTCCGCACAGGTCCTAGTGCCTGCCTTGTCCCTTGCTGCCTCCAAGCCTGCCCTGCCAGGATTTCACGCAGGTCCTAGTGCCTGCCTTGTGCCTTGCTGCCTCCAAACCTGCCCTGCCAGGATTCCGCGCAGGTCCTAGTGCCTGCCTTGTGCCCTGCTGCCTCCAAACCTGCCCTGCCAGGATTCCGCGCAGGTCCTAGTGCCTGCCTTGTGCCTTGCTGCCTCCAAACCTGCTGTGATTCCGCGCAGGTCCTAGTGCCTGCCTTGTGCCTTGCTGTAAGAGTGTGTGTCACAAAATGATGCCCTGCTGTAAGAGTGTGTCATGAAATGATGTCTAAAAAGTGTGTCACCAACATGAAAAGTTTGGAAAGCTTTGGTCTACAGGTTACAAGAAATACTAATAGATCTGGGTTTAGTACTCAGATGTCAGCTTTACTCAGGGATGTTTTTGATCAGATTAGACTAGAGCTGTATCGATTCCTAAAATAGTTGTATCTCATCATGAACCTATATACATTCATTAGATCCCAACTGCACTAATGTAGGGCAAATGCATATATCACACTAAGCCAGCCTTCTCCTACCTGGGCACACCTCTAAATGGTTGGACTTTGCCTCCCAGAATTCCTCAACCAACACAGATGTGGTGAAAATTCTGGGCAATGTTTATTTCCCAGGATGGGACAGGCAGCAAATCATAATGTTTCATGAGACTGAATGCACCAACTCATGCCCTCTGTCTCTACCCGCAAAACTGGAACAACTAGCAAGCCACTTGTCATCCAAACATAAGATGCCAGCAACATCCACCTGGAACTGTCAGAGAAAATATTCAGGACTTCTTTTAGAATTCTTTCTGGTTATTCAGAAACTTCAACTAGGGCAGAGTGGTGGACCTTGATTTGATATGTGCCCTAACTCACCTATGCCCCTGTGCCCTGAAACTGCAACTGCTGAAGATTGGCAGGAAAGCAGCTACATTTTTGCAACACAGTTTTTAGCTTTTTTAAAAAAAAAATGGGGGAGGTTAAGGGTAGAAACAGTAATGCTTTGCCTTCTGGAAATCTTCCACTTCTTATCCCATCCTTAAACTCACCAAATGGTCCCTGCTATATCCTTTCTAGTGAGGTTTCACTGCATTTCCTCAATTTTCTAGTAGGTCAATAGGCAGAGCTGCAGGCCACCCAGTGCCAAGCCTCTAGTCCCCCATGGATGAGGACAAAGAGTTGGGATTATGTGCTACTCTTTGGTTGGCAGCCCCAAATGGCACATCACAAACAGACAAGGGGGCAAGGGCGAACCCAGGGGTCTGCAAAGGTCATAAATGTGAGGATTGGTTGCAAAGTTACTTTTTCATCACTATTGTAAGTGCGAACAATTGCTAAACAAAGGCAGTCGCTAAACAAGGACTATCTGTAGCTTCATGGCAGAACATGTTTCTCATGCTGTAGGTCCTAATTTCTATTCCAATCTCTAATGAATCTCTAACTAAAGGTCTGAGCAAGACTTTGCAGAGCTACTGCCAGACAGTTGAAAAAACTGGACTAGTCAAAGCAACATGGACTCATATAAAGCTGTGTGGTGCAGATCAGGAGGAATGATGAACTTGGTGATGTTACATAACAGATTCAGAGAGTATTTCCACCTCTCCCCCCAAACACTTGTGGTCAGCCTGCGACCTGCATGCAGCCCTTACTGCCAAGGGCGGTGTTGATAGGGGAGGAGAGATCGGGTCCACGGCCCCTCCTTTGTGGAGTGCCGCAGGGCTCAGTGCTCTCTCCTCTCCTATTTAACATCTACATGAAACCACTGGGCGAGATCATCCGTCTCCATGGGATGAGATATCATCAATATGCTGATGATACACAGTTATACATCTCCATCCCGGGAGAAGTAAGTGATGCTGTGACTACCCTGTCCAAGTGCCTGGGGGCTGTAGGGGTCTGGATGGGGAACAACAGGCTTCAGCTGAACCCTGGTAAGACGGAGTGGCTGTGGATTAATGGCCCCTCAATATCTAGGAATTTATCATCTCTAGTTCTGGATGGGGTTGCACTACCTCAGACAGAACCGGTGCGTAATTTGGGGGTCCTCCTGGACTCACGACTCCTGCTCGAAGAGCAGGTGGCAGTCGTGGCCAGAAGGGCCTTTGCACAACTTCGTGTGGTGCGCCAATTACGCCCTTTCCTGGAGCGAGAGGCCCTTCGAACAGTCACTCATGCCCTGGTCATCTCCCAGATAGACTATTGTAATGCGCTCTACATGGGGCTACCCTTGAGGAGCGTCCGGAAGCTTCAGCTGGTTCAAAATGCGGCCGCGCGAGCCATCTTAGGTGCCTCAAGATCGGCACGTATAACACCTTTGCTCCGTGAGTTGCATTGGGTCCCAGTTTGCTTCCGGATTCAATTCAAGGTGTTGGTTATTACCTTTAAAGCCCTACATGGCATGGGTCCAGGTTACCTGAAGGACCGGCTCATCCCCGTTCAATCGACCCGTCCCACCCGGTCCTGCAGAGAGGGCACGCTACGAACCCCGTCTGCAACAGAGTTCCACCTGACGGGGTCTAGGAGGCGTGCCTTCTCTGCAGTAGCCCCTGCCCTTTGGAATATTCTCCCCCGGGAAGTAAGATCGGCCCCCTCTCTCCTGGACTTTAGAAAAAACCTGAAGACCTGGCTATGTCATCAGGCGTGGGGAGGGGAGGGGAATAGCCAGTCTTGGGGTTGGCTGGCCCCTTAGATCTGTTTCGACCAGCCTTGTTGATCAGTGGAATAAGATCTACCACCTTTGGATCAAATTATATGATGCTGTAGGTGTGTGTGTGTGTGTGTGTGTGTGTGTGTGTGTGTGTGTATATATATATATATATATATATATATATATATATATATATGTCTGTGTGTGTATATATGTGTGTATGTGTGTATGTGTGTATGTGTGTATGTGTGTATGTATGTATGTGTGTGTATGTATATATATATATATATATATATATATATATATATAATTTTATATTGTTATTATTGATATTTATTGTTTTAATTCTTTTAAATTGTTGTGAACCGCCCAGGGTCCCTCCTTGTGGGGGAGATGGGCGGGATATAAATGTAATAAATAAATAAATAAATAAATAAATAAATAAGATGCAGTTCTTGGGGCTTGCAGGAGCCGTGGCCACTTTCGCATCAGCATGACTGTTGGCTGCGGGAAACCAGCCCTCTGATTCCCATCAAGCAGCGAGAAGCTGAGTGAACAGAGAGGGTCAGCAAGAGCACAGCCCCTGCCCTGCTTGTCCCGAGGACCCCAGCTCAAGACTCCTGAGAGCGGAGGGAAGGGGAGGCCAGGCGTCCTGAGCAGCAGCCCTGGGCGGGGGGGGGGGGGGGCAGACGAGGCTGCCTTCCTGCCCTTCTGGCCATCCTGCTCTGGGTCACTGGAAGAACAGGTGTGCCTGTGGAACAGGTATGTAGAGAGAAAGCGATGTGCGTGTGAGAGCGGTAGTCACAAAAGGAAAGGAGATTTTCATGTAATTGTGTGCTTTGTCCCTCAGTGGAGGATGACGAGGCCTCTGACCTGGGGCGGTCCATGTAGCCAAACGATTGTTCCCCCTGCAGTAGAAAGAGCTGAACCTTAGGCGGAGGAGGAGTGCTTCTGATCGTGGGCCGAGGGCTGGGAGTTAGGCAGGAACCACTCAGCTGTTTTGGGTAGCTTTGTGGACAGGCTCTCCTTGGGAGAAATGGCCGAGCATTCCCTAAAGAAAGCAACCTCGGGACGAGTACTTACTGTAGAGCAAGCCACACATCCCTTGGTACCTTATCACTTTTTGACTCAAGACTGACATTGCAACCTTAGATATGAAATACACCGTCTTTCCAGGTTAGATGAATTTCTAAGCCCTGTTTGCTTGACCCCGGGATGTCTGCAGGCTGTGATCAAAAAAGTTAAGATGGCAGACAGTACAGTGCAATCTGGCAGGACCTAGGAAGAGAGCCTTTTCCACTGTGGTGCCCGCCCTCTGGAATATCATCCCCGAGGTTAGATTTGCTCCGACGCTGCTGGTCTTTGGCAAGGCATTAAAAACCTGGCTTTGCCATCTAGCCTGAGGCCCTGGCAGTACGGGTGAACCTGTTTCGTGGCTGATCTGAATGTGAGTCGTCATGAATGTTCTCGGCAGCTATTTTATGTTATTGATGCTTTTTTAAAATGGATTCCTGTGGAGTGACCAAAGGGGCCTGAGATGCAGTCCAAGGAAGCCGTGTTTTCCTGGCACATCGGCTGTTACAGCTGCTGTTTCATGGCAGAGATTTGCAGGCCAGACCACTTCATTTCATCAGGAAAAAGTGTCTGGCCACAGATATGCTTGCAACCTGATTACAACAGGGAGTTACAGTGGAGGCTGTTCGCCCTGAATCAGTGTCCCAAAGACCTAACAGGACCACATGTCCAAAAAGATAGGGCTGACTCAATTGGGTCTTGTGGATCTGATGGAAGCAGACTGCTGCTTACAAGTCTCTCTGCTGTAATCAGGTTGTATCCTACTATTTCAATGGAAATGAAGCCCACTCTGAATTCTATGGGCCTTGTTCTGTAATGTGTAGGACATGCAAAGGGTCGGCACCAAAGGACAGAGTTTCTAGTTCTCACTGAGGATCTTTAGTCCAAACAATTGGGAAGGCGGAACGCGCGGCTTGATTCTATTCCCGGAGAGCTGCCCTTCCAGAAGACACAGTATTTCGCTGCGAAAGGGCAGCAGAAGCAGAATTTGGGCGAGGTAGGGGGCGCCGCATCTTTCCTTGCTCGCCTGGCCACCAAGGTCGGGTTGGCGGTAGCCGGCGAGTGCGCCGACCCCGCCCGCGGCGCCAAGAGCTGGGAGCCGGGGAGGGGCAAGGGCCGCCCTCGCCTCTCCTCTCCTTCTCCACCTCCTCGTGGGCCGCTTTGCAGCGCCGGCAGCTTCCAAGAGCCAAAGGGTCGCAGGGTAGCCCCAGCTCGGGCGCCCGACCCTTTCGCAAAGTCCGAGAAAGGCGGGCGCGCCTAAGGCGAAGCAGGCGAGGTGCCACGGAGGGGGGCCGTCGGCCGGTCGTTCCCGCTACTGCAGTCGGGAGGCGAGGCGACCGATCCGCGCAGCCCACCTGGGCAGCCCCGCCCTGCGCTCCAGCCTCTGCGGCCGGCCCACTCCTGCCGGGGCCTTGCGGAGTGCGGGCGGCGCGGGAGCTACACTTGGCTTGCTGGAGGCGCGGCGAATCGATGGGGCGAGCCCTTCGCGCCGCCGGGAAACGATGGACGATTCCGGGATCATTCGCCGGCGGAGGCTCCAGGTAAAGGGCGTTCAGCGGATCTGTCCCCCCCAGAACCAGCCTGCCAGCTTTCCCGCTATCAGGGCCCCCACCCCAAGAAATCATCTCCCCACCGGGCGATCTTGAATTACTGTAGGCACCGCCACTGCGACCTCGCCAGAGGGGATTAGACAGGACAGAGCAGCGGCAACGTCCCTCCTTCGCCCCAGCCTTCCTCCGCCATCCCTGTGGGAGCCTCCGGGCAGGGAGGCGATCGTGACTTCATTTTTCTGCAGGGCACACAGGTGTGTGCGGGGCCAGCCGGTCGGCGACCTGCTTTCCTTCCAGGATGGGAAGGCTGGAGCCGAGGGGGTCGCCTGCTGCGCGCCAGACCCAAACAAATCTTGTGCTGTCGCAGGGAGGGAGGGGGAATCGGAAGGCGGGTGGCTACCTGCGGCAGTGGCGGTATGAAAGCCAAGTAAGAACAGCCAAGTTACGGGGGGGGGGGGGAGGGAGGTGGAGAGAATCAGGCCAGCTTCTCCCAATCTAAGTGCCGCCAGATAAGTCAGGCTGTGACTCCCCAGAGCTACCCTTGCGAGGATGATGGGAATTGTGGTTCCGTTCATCCGAAGAGCCCAAGTGGTTCCCCATTTTGCAGTAGCTTGCCGAGATGGTTGCCTGGGAAGAGGTTAATTCTGCATTCCTTCTCCATCCCATCTGCTGGGGCAGAAGTGAAAGGCTGAACCCTGGCATCCTGCAAGGTTTCAGGCAGGCAGCAGAATAGGAGATGCCAGACAAATGAGAGACAATCATTCACTAAGTACAGAGAATGTTTTGCAGCATTAAAATGGCAGGTCCCTGCCCCAAGGAACTTAATGTTCTAAGTATAGATGTGGTAGGAATTATTGTGGGAAAGGAGGAATGGGAGAGGCATGTGTAATGAAGGATAATTTCATTATACGTAATTTATATTTAATTATTTGGAATTATACCCTGCCCTTGTAATGCATTACGAGCGTAAATTACAATAAAATATTTAAAACATCCAAAAATAATGAATATTTCGAATCAACTTTTTAAAAAAGCAATTTGATAAAAGCAGATTAACGAAAGTTAAGAGGCCTGGGAACTAAAAGGATCGTTGCCTGATGCCAGAAAGACATTTGAGTGGTGCCAGAGAAGCCTTTTGGGGAAGATCGGTCCAAAGCCAAGGTGCCACCACTAAAAAGGCCTTCTCTCCGGTAGCCACCACTGCACTATAGATGGGAAGGGTCTTTGATGAGGATCTCACACCACGGGCAGCCAATATGGAGATGGATGGGACCGATTGGGCCGAGAGAGAGTGACCCTGAGCCAAAGACACCAAGGGAACTTCCGTGGCTGAGGAGCGAGTAGAACCTCCTCGGTCTTCCCATTTCTAGTCCAGCACCTCAACCCCAGCACCACCCATCCTTCCTGCCCCCTGAGATTTTCCATTCTGAGATTCACATCATTGTCTTTAGCCTTCCTGTTGGGCACTTCCCAGGGCTGGGTAGCAGGTCCTTGTTTGTCTTTCTCAATTTTACAATACTTTCCCTCTTTTCTTTCCTATTCCTACTCTTTCTGTCATATTACTTTCCTGGGCTGCAGATGTGTGTTTCTTCTCAGTGTCCACTGGTGAGGCCTAAAATTAGTGAATTGGGAGCTCTTTAGAAAGGGGATCATGGCATCTTTCTCCTGGACGCATCCTCCTGGTTTCTTGTCTTGCTTTGGAGCAATCTTTCCTAAACTGGTGCTTTCCATATGTGGGAGGGAATTGTAGCCCAACACAAATGGGTTGCCGTATCAGGGAAGGCTGTTTCCTAGTGTTGCATGTTGTGTCGTGTCCCCCCCCCCTCCCCACTTCATTGTTAGGAAATGTAGAGCAGCAAAAACCTGCAGTGGAAACCTCCGGTGCCAAAGCTCTTAGGAGAAGCCCTTGGAGGCCAATCTGACAAGATTGTAAACATGTTTTCTTTCTTTCTTCCTCTCTTTCTTCCCTTCCCTTCCCTTCCCTTCCCTAGGTTGGTTTGGATATTAGCTTGAAAAATTCGTAATATTACTAAAATGTACTTGCCCGTGAGTTCTTGCTCTTTAGTTTTTGCAAAACCAGAAACGTAAATTGTTTCACTTGGATTCAGGATTTTTCCTACTGCTCGTCCTATACTCGTTACACAATACCTGCATCTCTCAAGTGAGAGTGTAGATGTTTACCTTTATGTGTTTCTCGCTTTTCCTTCATGAACCTCAGTGGTTATTTCAGAGGGGCTTTTTGGGGGGGGTTGCTTGTTTTTTTTTTTTTTATCCCTTTCTTTCATCTATCTGACAGAATTGTTTAGAGGAGGGCTGCCTCAAATGTACTTAATGACTGGTGATTTGAACCCTGGCCAGATTAGCTGCCTCCTTTCATTCAGTGCTTTGAAAAGAACTAATTTTTTTTTTTGCACTGAAGCAAAACAAAGAAATGAATTTCACTTATGAACATTACTTTGCCTATGATAATCTCAGTGATGCAAATAGCAGTATGCTGAAGAGAAATGGTGAGCAGTTTAACCATTATGCCCCACAATGAAGTAGAATGATTCCAGGAAGAGGAAGTACAAAACGTATTAGAAGACTGATTAATTTCCCATCCAAATGAATGGAAAGTAGATCTTTTTAAAAAAAGAATAACTTTTATTATATTAGGATGTAACCCTGGAATGCTTCTGTCAGTATAGTCCAGAAAAACGGAAGACACAAGTGTCCCATTCTTTTCCGGAGGGCTGGTTTACATAGACAATATAACATTTTATCCTCATCGGAGACTGCTCATGGCTCATACTGTTGGTCTTTTCTAGGTTAGCTTTGTTTGCTGAACCTTGCTACAGCTTCAAGGGAGAAGGCTGCCTGAAGCCTTTAACTAGAGCTGCCAAGGAATCAATTTGGAGTTTGGCTATGGAACTACAGCCTCCACTTCTATTGTTTAGGCCAGGTTAGACTGAGCAATAGATAGTATCTGCTCCAAAATGTCACAGTAAACTTTCAAGATGGGGTGGAAATTTGAATCCAGAACTTTCAGTTTAAGCCCAATATTCTTATTCACTAGAGCAGAGCTTTCCAAACTGTGTGTTGGGACACATTAGTGTGTCAGCTGCAGTGTCTGGGTGTGTCGCAGCTGCTGCTGCCTCCGAGCCTTGCCAGGATTCCGCGCAGGTCCTAGTGCCTGCCTTGTGCCTGGCTGCCTCCAAACCAGCTGTGATTCCGCGCAGGTCCTAGTTCCTGCCTTGTGCCCTGCTGTAAGAGTGTGTCGCGAAATGATGCATGTCTAAAAAGTGTGTCACCAACATGAAAAGTTTGGAAAGCTCTGCACTAGAGGTAGTCCTTGTTTAGCAACCGCAATTGGGAACGGCAACTCGGTCATTTAGCGAAGTGGTCGCTAAGTGCAAATCACGTGGCCGTGACTGTGCTTATGATTTTACTTCAGTTTTCCTTTGCTTCTTGCTACTTCCTTCAGCTGAGCTGGGGTTCCTTCACTGTATCTTTGAGGACATCTTGGTATGGGGTAAATAAGCAAGTGAAAATAAGAGCAGAGACATGCTGCGAAGGTCGTAAATGCGAGGACTGGTCGCTAAGTTGTTTTTAGCACCGTTGTAACTTTGAACGTTCACTAAATGAGTCAGTCTCTAAGCAAGGACTACCTGTATAGCACACTGTTCTTCCCAGTTCTTCTAACTATCAAACTGCAGACCCCTTGGTTACAGTAAGGACCGGCTGACCACTGAGATGTGGAGCTATCTCAGCTCAGTGTGTTGAGCTGCTCAATCTGTGTACTTAAAAGCTCCACAGATTTCTTAAAAAGCACTTTATGGTGTCAACTGATACCCAGAATATTGCAGCTGAAATGAGTTCTGAGAAGGCAGGCAGCCTCCATGCTGGGTTTCTTCTCTGTCCATTGTTCTCTGCTGGGCTTGATCCTATGTCCTGTACTCTTCAACGTTTTTAATCAATGAGTTGGAGGAGGCATGGTGGGAGCAGTGCTTACCCAATCTGCAGGAAACGCAAAGGTGAGTGGAATACTTGGAACCTTAAGCTATGGCAGCAAAATTCTGAATGATCTTGATAGGTTAGAAAATTGGGCAGAAGACCACTGCATTAATAGAGATATTTATTTATTTTATTTATTTATTTATTCATTCAATTTATTCCCCGCCCATCTCCCATACAAGGGACTCTGGGCGGGTTACAACAATCTAAGTTAAAAACAATACAATAAAAGTCTAAAAAATACAATATAAATAGATATTTATATTGTATAGATATTGCCCAGTTTTTTGCTTAGGAAAAAGAAATCAAATGCACAGATGGGGGATATCTGCCCTAGCAGCTGTGCCTCTGAAAAAGAAACTTAGAATTACAGTTGATCCTAAGTTGAATATAAGCTCACAGCGGCTGCAAAAAACAGGAGCTGTAATTTTAGGTTGCATTAATAGAAACATGGTGTCCAAATCACTGGAAATGCTAATTCCACTCTGTTCTTATTGGTCTGACCTGCCTTGGCTATTGTGCCCAGCTCTAATCACCAGACTGCAAAGGTTCAGATAAACTGGAACAGATTCAGGAAAGAGCAGCAGAATTGATCTGGAATTGGAAATTAAGAGAGAATGTCGGAGCATGTGTAGAAGTGGGAAAAGACAACCATGGGGAACAGGATAGCTTTCTGAAGGCGTATCCAACAGAAGGAGGCCAAAGCATGTCCTCTCTTTTCTCAGAATTTAGGAAATAATATAATGGCTTTAAGTTACAGGAAGGTAGATTTCTGTTCAACATCAGGAAAAGCTTCCTTCCCGTAAGATCACTTGGTGGAGGAACCAATAGCCTATGAAGGGTAGTGAGTCCTCAAACATCAAATGTATTCTAGCAGAAGCTGGATGCAGCAATAAGGTAAAGATACTTTCAAGTTGACCTCAATACATGGTGACTACGCGGATATGTCCATGCAGCTTTCTTGGCAACAATGTGGAAGTGGTTTGCCATTGCCTTTTCCAGGATGTTTTTTCAACTTCCAAGTTGAGCCTATAGCCCTGGAATTCCTGGGGTCGGGGTGGGGGTCTTCCATCCAAATACCTGTTTAGTATCCAAGCTCAGACAAAACCAGCTAGATGCAATCACTTGCTGAAAGCAGGCATGCCCTCAGTGGCCCCTTATAAATCTATGATTCTACCTCTTATCATCTCCTACCGATCTGTACCCCATTCTTTGCATTAAAGTTTGCCATAGGGGGGATTACAAGGACATCCCATCGTATGGCTCCCTAACTGCAAATTCTGTAGAGAAAGAGGGGACCTCTTGTTTATTTAATTCCACCTAGTCTGCCCTTCCAGTGTCTAAAGGTATTATTCCTTTTTGTCAGTGCCTCAGTGGCCCCTTATAAATCTATGATTCTACCTCTTATCATCTCCTACCGATCTGTACCCCATTCTTTGCATTAAGGTTTGCCATAGGAGGGATTACAAGGACATCCCATCGTATGGCTCCCTAACTGCAAATTCTGTAGAGAAAGAGGGGACCTCTTGTTTATTTAATTCCACCTAGTCTGCCCTTCCAGTGTCTAAAGGTATTATTCCTTTTTGTCAGTGCCTCAAATTGCTTCCGTAAAAGAGGATTATCACTGTCTCCGATACTGAAAATTTCAGCTCCTTGCAGGATGTATGAGTTGACAGTACCTGGTGGGAATTCTGGTACTTTTAATCCTAATTCATCTGGAGGGCACCAGGTTCAGGATGTGTCAAGGAGCAAATCATGGGGAGCCAAGGAAGTTGCATAATGTTGCATGCTTGCTCTGAATTCTTGGAGAATACTCAGAGTCCCTCCTTGAGGGGGAGATGGGCATTCATAGAAATTTAATAAATAAATAAATAAATAAATAAATAAATAAATAAATAAATAAATAAATACATACATACATACATACATACATACATACACAGGGGCGTGGTGGCTCAGCGGTTAAGACACCAGGCTTGTTGATCGGAAGATCACAAGTTCAGAGGTTCAAATCCCTAGCCCCGCGTGACGGAGTGAGCTCCTGCACTCGCCCCAGCTCTTGCCAACCTAGCAATTCGAAAGCATGCAAATGCAAGTAGAT
Source organism: Charina bottae (assembly GCA_023362775.1). Classification (NCBI taxonomy): domain Eukaryota; kingdom Metazoa; phylum Chordata; class Lepidosauria; order Squamata; family Charinaidae; genus Charina; species Charina bottae. The sequence goes on along the minus strand of JALMGJ010000021.1, from coordinate 9,736,376 downwards.
AAATAGGTCCCACTTCGGTGGGTAGGTAACAGCGTTCCGCGCGCGTCATGCGGCCACATGACCATGGAAGCGTCTTCGGACAACGCTGGCTCTTTGGCTAACTAACGGAGATGAGCACCGGCCCCTAGAGTTGGACACGACTGCACAAATGTGTGGGGGGAACCTTTACCTTATACATACATACATACATACATACATACATACATACATACATACATACTGTTTTTTCACTTCTATGCAGTCTCAGTCAGTCTGAAAAAAATATGTGGGGGACTGCAGGATATATGCCCAAACATATTTCAATACTAGGAGTCAGTGACTCCGCAATGTTGCCTTCATCTCGCTCAGAGACTGCCATATAGGCAGGCCACAGCAATTATCAAAAGTATTTATGAATAATAGAATAACAAGCATACCACCCTTAAATCTCAAGATGGAGTTGGCTCTAGCCAATGGTTGGACAACTTGAATTGTCTTTTTGGGAGTAAAAAGTACCTTGGAAATTGGAAGATTTTGTTGCCCCCAGATACTGTGTATTTTGTGTGTATGTGTATCTAGGGCAGAGTTTGGAGACATCCCCAGGTTGGATCCATTTTTATTCCCTATTTCTTGAATAGGTTCTTAAACCAAATGAGCACTGTCAATATATGCAAGAATGAAATTTCTCCATATTCATCCTCCTCTGCCTCCTGACAAAAATAAACACATTTCTAGTAGATAGAAGGTTCATTTACAATGCACAGATAGCAAGATTCAAAGGTTTTTTTCCCATATGCAGCACAAGTGATATCACTGCATATTTTTAAGAAAGAAGAGGGGGAGAAAAGGATGATGCATACATATGAAAAGGAGATCCAAGAAAAGAAGAATGTTGCCAGTTGAGCAAAGTGTTTAGAAAAAGCATTTTTAAGTGGATATAAAACATTGTTGAATGTTGGTAACCAAGCATCCCTTTTAATCAATCCGTACCTTAGAAGCTAAATTTATTATTTCTAGGCTTTTGTTTTCAAGGAATCTTTAGGAGATGTTGATGAAAAAGGTCAAACTGATTTGAATGTTCTGTAGCTTGAATCATGTCAACTGGATTTCTATTTTCTTAGTGGAAACGTTTCGCTCCTTATCCAAGGAGCTTCTTCAGTCTTTATTCAGACTGAAGAAGCTCCTTGGATAAGGAGCGAAACGTTTCCACTAAGAAAATAGAAATCCAGTTGACATGATTCAAGCTACAGACAATTCCACCTGGATGACTGAGAACCTTCATAGACTGATTTGAATGTTGGATGAGGGAGACCCAGATCAAAATGTTTGCTTAATGGGTGACTTTGTGCTAAATCCTGTTGTTGCCTAATCTACTTTTCAGATTGCTTTTAGGATAAAATGGCAGAAACCTTGTACACCTCTTTGAGATCCTGAGAGAAATGGTGGGATATAAATATAAAGTTCTACTTTTCTCTTGTTGTTGTTGTTCAGTCGTTTAGTCGTGTCCAACTCTTCGTGACCTCATGGACCATAGCACGCCAGGCCTTCCTGTCCTCCACTGTCTCTCGGAGTTTACTCAAATTCATGTTCATTACATCGGTGATGCTATCTAACCATCTCATCCTCTGCCGTCCCCTTCTCCTTCTGCCTTCAGTCTTTCCCAGCATCAGGGTCTTTTCCAGTGAGTCCTCTCTTCGCATTAGGTGGCCAAAGTACTTGAGCTTCAGCTTCAGTATCTGTCCTTCCAATGAGCAGTCAGGGTTGATTTCCTTTAGGATTGACTGGTTTGACCTCCTTGCAGTCCAAGGGACTCTCAAGAGTCTTCTCCAGCACCACAGTTCGAAAGCATCAATTCTTCGGCGCTCAGCCTTCCTTATGGTCCAACTCTCACAGCCATACATTACTACTGGAAAAAACATAGCTTTAACTATACGGACCTTTGTCGGCAAGGTGATGTCTCTGCTTTTTAATATGCTGTCTAGGTTTGCCATAGCTTTCCTCCCAAGGAGCAAGCGTCATTTAATTTCATGGCTGCAGTCACCGACTGCGGTGATCTTGGAGCCCAAGAAAATAAAATCTGTCACTGCTTCCATTTCTTCTCATTCTATAGCATCCATTTAAACAATGGAAGGCCTTGGAATGTAAAAAACATATTAAAGAGCAAAAGTCACAGCCAAGGAAAGCATCCATTTGATAAAATCTACACCTATCTCAGGATCATTAAAATGATAGTTCTAGTTAGTTCTTCTCAGTTCTGATATTACACCAAACCATAGTTGGCACAGAAACTATTGTTTAAAGGTTGAAAATAACTGTTTGATTCTTGTTTGTTGACCAGTTACAAACCATGTTGTGTCCCCTTAGTTTAGCCCAGAGCTTTCCAAACTGTGTGTCGCGACACAAAAGTGTGTCACCACACACAGTCTGGTGTGTCGCCACACAACCCGGGTTTTCCCGCGGCGACACACCAACGGCGGCGCGCAAAAACCGAAGGCGGCAGCAGCGCTTTTGGGTTTTTGCGCGCTGCCGCAACGGTGACACTTCCGGGTTTTCCCGCGGCGACACACCAATGGCGGTTGGTGTGTCGCCGCGGGAAAACTTTGGAAAGCCCTGGTTTAGCCAGATGGATGAGCTGAGACTTCGATGACAAAAATAATGTTCTGGACTAGACAGGTTATATTTTATCCAAAAATTCAATTTAGGGATTTTTTCCCCTGAAAGACAGGACAAATTATTCACATGGTAGTGATACGTAAAGCATTCATGCCTTAGAAAGCACGGGATTGCAGCGCTGATCAGCATACAGTACATAGGTTGAACTTCATGTCTGAAGAGAAACTCCTGGGTGCAAGCAGCTTGCCAATTGCCTATTTAGATACCATGCTCAGTGCTCAGAATTGAGGATCAGGCTGTATTGGGCTCATGGGGAGGGGGGCACTGCAGTGCATACTTTTGTTTCTTACGTTAAATTGGGATTGTACTGAGCAGAATACACCCATTCAAGAAGTCTTTTTCCAGCCCAGGGAAGAGTCTTGCTTGCTGTTTGTTTGGTAATTTGGTTTGGTTTCAGCAAAATATATCATTGTCCCTGATTATTATTGTGCTTTGCTAACCCTCTTTCTTCTGGGAGCGGCATCTGTGGGGTGGGGTGTCGAAATCAGCAAAATGGCAGGTGGAGTATCACGACACAAGCCCTGTCCCTCTTGAACGTATGTGCGACACTCATAGAGAAGGGGCCAGGCTTCCCTTGTGACATTCCATCCACCGTCTTGCCAATTTTAATCCCCCCTGTTGTGAAGAACCACAGAGTTGATCTTGGAGAAGGAATGCAAAGGCTGTTAGCAAAACATGAATTAAGCCGGGAAGACAAGAAAAAGGCATCTAAAGTTGCCCCTTGAAGTTGGGGAAATGCTGCAAGGCTTTCATGATTCTGTTACTAGTGCCTTATGTCAAGAAAGTAAAGTACAGTATTTCTTGTGGAGTCCAGACCTACCTCGAAGGGCTGATATCAGTCTTGAAAGCCTGACGGCATGTTCCCTTCTCTTCCTCTTATACAAAAGAGAGTCATGGCAACTTGAAGTTTTTTTCTCACATGGTCTTGTCTTCCTGGGCTAAATTCAAGATTTTGCTAATGGCCTTTGCATTCTCCAAGGTCAGCTCTGTGGTTCTCTACACCCATGGATGCTGTTGAAAATAGGGACTGTGCTCCTCGAGGACTACAAGCAACAATTTTTTCCTTAACTTTGCATGTATATACTCTCCCAATTCTAGAGGAACTGGTCCAGCAACGACCCTTCAGAATGCTCCTTATTGTGCTCAAACATCGCTTCTGTTCCATTTTATTTATTAACAAATGTACTTAAAAATGAGAGGCAGGGGGAAATGAGGCTGAATATGTAGGAGTAGGTCCTTAAATAAACATCGGTAAAATTGAGTGTTGTATTAACTTGTTGAAAAGCTCCTTATGCTGTTTCTTTTCCCTCCGTTCTTGTGTTTGCGTGTCTTTATGGTAATGTATTGTGATAATTTAAAAATGTTTTACATTATCAGTGACCAAGGAAAGATCTAATCTCTAATTAGAATTTCTTTCTATGGTCATTAAAAAGGACCACCATACTAAAGATAAGACATATTTAATGGTGCATGAACAGATTTTTAGTCACTCCTGGGTCTGCAGGTTGCAACTGAGGAAGTATCATCAACCACTGATGTGGATGTGTTTGAAGATTGAAGGAAACCAGGCACATGATATGGTTGCATTGTTCCAATATCTATCTGTCGATGCTGGAGTTTCCAGTATACCAGAAAATGATTTGAAATGGCAGTGGTTCATTATAAAAGAGGAGGAGGAGCTTGTTATATAATAATAGACAAGATGCAAAGCATCTGCAAATCTAATTCAGACATCCTACCAGCTTAACTCAACCATTGGGGAGCTGGGGATGGTGACGGCCGACAGAAAGCTCTGGCGTGCACTGGTCCATGAAGTCACGAAGAGTCGGAAACGACTGAACGAATAAACAACAAAACCAGCTTAACAGTTACCCATCACTGGAGTAGCTGTCCAGTGAATTGTGTTTGCACATAGTAGATAGCTATCTGTATAAAGAGAGAGAGAGAGAGCGCAGGTGTACTGGCTTAGGAAAACACTTCAGGCTTATTCCCTTATAAACATCTTGCTGTAAGACTTCTAGTAAGGTTCCTTGAACCATGCTTGATAGACCATTTTACAGTACTTCTCCAAGGGAAGCATATTTATTTGGCCTGACTCACGCTATACAAAGCCTAATGTGTCATTGAATGAGAAAGAAAAGGTGAACCAGTACAGTAATGGCCTCATAATGCACACTGTCTTGTGAACATGAGATTAATAATAATGAACTTTATTATTAATGAATAAAAATATATCCCCGCCCCCATTCTATTTGTCTTGGAATTTCCCAGCTTCACTGTACAGAATTTAGCTTTGCTTGCTTTGCCAATAATGAATTTTTCCCAATCTATATTTTGTTAGGTGGATCATGATTTGAGTTAACACTGTTGCAAATGACAAAGTTGTGTTAGCCAAGACTAACAAAGTTGGTGCACAAGTTGCCCAGAGTTGCTAGCGAGATGGGCGGTGTAGAAATATGAGAAATAAAAATAAATAAAGTTGGTGTCTAAGTATTGTGATTATTATTTGATTTTTTATACAGTATATAACTCAAGCCTTCCTGACTGAATGGGGATGCTAACCTTGTCCAAATGCCTGTATAGCCGATGTCACTGGGGCTACCGTCTTATACCCACTTTCCTGGGTATAAATCATGTTGAGCTTAGTGGGATGTGTTTTCAAATAGACAGTTACAGAATAATAAGAAAGGTAAATGGTATTCTGAAAGCGTGTGCCAATTATTGGCATCTGTCCCCATACTGAAACTTAAAACCTTTCATTTTTTATATGTGCAGTAGACAGATGTAATGAATTGAGATCTTCAGTTACAGGGATTTAAAAAAACATATTCTCTCTCAATAGATTGAAGCTTTATTTCTAAAAAAGAAAGATCTGTAAAGATGAGAAAATAATTTCCGATCTGATACCACTATGGATGTGTACTATAAAAACCCTTAATGGCCAATTGTGAATCTACTTCCTTTACCTTTATTCTTTCTAGCTGGATCTGGATCTATTTGCCGCAACTGCCCAGTATAACATTAGCCTATTTAAAGCATCACACTTTGTCCTCCTACTTATTGTTCAGCCTTGGAATGGAATGTTAGAAAGAGGCTTGGGGGGGGGGGTAATTTAACTTCCCACCTCTTAATATAGCTTTATGCATGTACGTGTTCTACATATATACTCTTGTTGGCTGTTTACGAAAAGCAAAAGGATTAGGAAAGGAAAACTGCTTCAGAAATGCAAAATTAGCTGGTTCTACAATTTCTTTACTCCAGCAAAGGAGATCGTTACCTTGTCGTGGTGCTGGAGCTTGAGCACCTCAATGAAACCATGAGCTAAACCGTGAAGGGACACCCAAGACGGGAAGGTCGTGGCAGAGAGGTCAGACTAAATACGATCCCTGGGGAAGGTAATGGCAACCCACCCCAGTATTCTTGCCATGAAAACTAAATGGATCAGTACAACCAAAGATATGTCGGTATACCATCGGAAGATGGGACTCCCAGGTCGGAAGATGGTCAAAATGCTACTGGGGAGGAACAGAGGATACGTTCAACTAGCCCCAGATGTGATGACGCAGCTAGCTCAAAGCCGAAAGGACGGCTAGCGGCCGACGGTGCTGGTGGTGAACGACGAATCCGATGTTCTAAAGATCAACACACCATAGGAACCTGGAATGTAAGATCTATGAGCCAGGGCAAATTGGATGTGGTTATTGGTGAGATGTCAAGATTAAATATAGACATTTTAGGTGTCAGTGAACTGAAATGGACTGGGATGGGCCACTTCACATCAGATGACCACCAGATCTACTACTGTGGACAAGAGGACCACAGAAGAAATGGAGTAGCCTTCATAATTAATAATAAAGTGGCTAAAGCAGTGCTTGGATACAATCCAAAAAATGATAGAATGATCTCAATTCGAATTCAGGGTAAGCCATTTAACATCACAGTGATCCAAATATACGCCCCAACCACAGATGCTGAAGAAGCAGAAGTAGATCAGTTCTATGAGGATCTGCAGCACCTACTAGATAATACACCAAAAAGAGATGTTATTTTCATTACAGGAGACTGGAATGCTAAGGTGGGTAGTCAGACGACACCTGGAATTACAGGCAAGCATGGTCTGGGAGAACAAAATGAAGCAGGACATAGGCTGATAGAATTTTGCCAAGACAACTCACTGTGCATAACAAACACTCTCTTCCAACAACCTAAAAGACGACTTTATACATGGACTTCACCAGATGGTCGACACCGAAATCAGATTGACTACGTCCTTTGCAGCCAAAGATGGCGGACATCTATACAGTCAGTAAAAACAAGACCTGGAGCTGACTGTAGTTCAGATCACGAACTTCTTATTGCAAAATTTAGAATCAGACTAAAGAGAATAGGGAAGACCCACAGATCAGTTAGATATGAGCTCACTAATATTCCTAAGGAATATGCAGTGGAGGTGAAGAATAGATTTAAGGGACTAGATTTAGTAGATAGGGTCCCAGAAGAACTATGGACAGAAGTTTGCAACATTGTTCAGGAGGCGGCAACAAAAAACGTCCCAAAGAAAAAGAAAACCAAGAAGGCAAGATGGCTGTCTGCTGAAACACTGGAAGTAGCCCAAGAAAGAAGGAAAGCAAAAGGCAACAGTGATAGGGGGAGATATGCCCAATTAAATGCAAAATTCCAGAGGTTAGCCAGAAGAGATAAGGAATTATTTTTAAACAAGCAATGTGCGGAAGTGGAAGAAGACAATAGAATAGGAAGGACAAGAGACCTCTTCCAGAAAATTAGAAACATCGGAGGTAAATTCCAGGCAAAAATGGGTATGATCAAAAACAAAGATGGTAAGGACCTAACAGAAGCAGAAGAGATCAAGAAAAGGTGGCAAGAATATACGGAAGATCTGTATAGGAAGGATAATAATATTGGAGATAGCTTTGATGGTGTGGTCAGTGAGTTAGAGCCAGACATCCTGAAGAGTGAGGTTGAATGGGCCTTAAGAAGCATTGCTAATAACAAGGCAGCAGGAGACGATGGTATCCCAGCTGAACTGTTTAAAATCTTGCAAGATGATGCTGTCAAGGTGATGCATGCCATATGCCAGCAAATTTGGAAAACACAAGAATGGCCATCAGATTGGAAAAAATCAACTTATATCCCCATACCAAAAAAGGGAAGCACTAAAGAATGTTCAAACTATCGAACAGTGGCACTTATTTCACATGCCAGTAAGGTAATGCTCAAGATCTTGCAAGGTAGACTCCAGCGAGAATTGCCAGATGTACAAGCTGGGTTTAGAAAAGGCAGAGGAACTAGAGACCAAATTGCCAATATCCGCTGGATAATGGAGAAAGCCAGGGAATTTCAGAAAAACATCTATTTCTGTTTTATTGACTATTCTAAAGCCTTTGACTGTGTGGATCATAACAAATTGTGGCAAGTTCTTGGTGGTATGGGGATACCAAGTCATCTTGTCTGCCTCCTAAGGAATCTGTATAACGACCAAGTAGCAACGGTAAGAACAGAGCACGGAACAACGGACTGGTTTAAGATTGGGAAAGGAGTATGGCAGGGTTGTATACTCTCACCCTACCTATTCAACCTGTACGCAGAACACATCATGCGACATGCTGGGCTTGAGGAATCCAAGGCTGGAGTTAAAATCGCTGGAAGAAACATTAACAATCTCAGATATGCAGATGATACCACTTTGATGGCTGAAAGCGAGGAGGAGTTGAGGAGCCTTATGACGAAGGTGAAAGAAGAAAGTGCAAAAGCTGGGTTGCAGTTAAACCTCAAAAAAAGCAAGATTATGGCAATGAGCTTGATTGATGACTGGCAAATAGAGGGAGAAAAAGTGGAGGCAGTGACAGACTTTGTATTTCAAAAAAAGCAAGATTATGGCAATGAGCTTGATTGATGACTGGCAAATAGAGGGAGAAAAAGTGGAGGCAGTGACAGACTTTGTATTTCTAGGCGCAAAGATTACTGCAGATGCTGACTGCAGCCAGGAAATCAGAAGACGTCTACTTCTTGGGAGGAGAGCAATGGCAAATCTTGATAAAATAGTTAAGAGCAGAGACATCACACTGACAACAAAGGTCCGCATAGTTAAAGCAATGGTATTTCCTGTAGTAACCTATGGCTGCGAGAGCTGGACCATAAGGAAGGCTGAGATAGATAGATATCTTGAAGATAGATGCTTTTGAACTGTGGTGTTGGAGGAAAATTCTGAGAGTGCCTTGGACTGCAAGAAGATCAAACCAGTCCATACTCCAGGAAATCAAGCCAGACTGCTCACTTGAGGGAATGATATTAAAGGCAAAACTGAAGTCCTTTGGCCACATAATGAGAAGACAGGATACCCTGGAGAAGAAGCTGATGCTAGGGAAAGTGGAAGGCAAAAGGAAGAGGGGCCGACCAAGGGCAAGATGGATGGATGGTATTCTGGAGGCGACGGACTCAACCATTGGGGAGCTGGGGATGGTGACGGCCGACAGAAAGCTCTGGCGTGGGCTGGTCCATGAAGTCACGAAGAGTCGGAAACGACTGAACGAATAAACAACAACAACAACAATTTCCAAAAGGAGAGCTGCTGCCAGTGTTCATACATTACATTCAAGCATAATGTGGGTTGCTTATTTTGGCTTAGTGAGATTAGTGAATAAACCATGATTTCTTTAAAGCTGTAGATCACCATTTCAGAACGTGGCTTATTGTTAACCTACTGATTTATTTATATACACTCTATCCTGCATTTTCACTGTTCTGAAGAAAATCCCAAGGCAAGATTGCAACTGTGATTGAGCATGATGTCTAGATAGTAATGTGTAGTTTGTTTGTGGCTTATTCCTGATTTGCTTTTGTGCCCTGCCCAAGCAACAGGGAATCAAGTCACCACAAATGGAACACTGTGTGCCACTGGTCTGCTTCTGTGCTTGGCCCAGATAATTAAAACTTGGCAAGCACGGAGGCCACTGCTCAGAAGGCTGCTGTGAGAACTGAGCTAGATTCAGCTGAGATTATGTGTTGATGGTCTGGCTCCTGCATGTGAAATGGATAGGAGTCTCTTTAATGTATTTGGAGGGAAACACTCATGATCAATGCAGGATTATGAAGAACTTCAGTTTCCCTGCGCAAGACTAATGTATCAGTACAACAAACAACCACAGAGTCCATTTAATTCATAGATAAATTTCTACCAGTTTTGCTTAGATTTTCAACATTTTCTGTACCAAGCAAAGGTTTAAAAAACTTGCTGAAAAATCAGTTTTAGAAAGAGAGATGCTTTCCTGTATAAGGTGTCAAAAAGTGCTATGATAATCCTCCCCCTCATAGCAAATTGTCAGTGATGATCATCTTGCCATGTGGTTGCATGATAACTCTGCTGGATTTACAAGAAATGATGATATATTTACCCTATGTAATGAGTAGTCATCAAGCTATTTCTCTAGAGCACAGCTTTCCAAACTCTGTGTCGCGACACAATACTGTGTCACCTGCGGGGCCCAGGTGTGTCGCGTCAAAACCTGGAAGCGCTGATGGCACGCCACGGCGGGCCATCAGCGCTTCCGGATTTTCGCACGGCACATAAGGACACTGCTGCCGCCACCACTGCGGCGCGCGAAAATCCGAAAGCGCCGCAACGGCTGGCGGCGCACAAAAACCCAAAAGCACCGCAGTGGCGGTGGCGCGCAAAAATCCAAAAGCCCCGTGGCGGCGCTTCTGGGTTTTCTTGCACACTGCCGTTGGTGTATCGCCACGGGAAAAGTTTGGAAATCCCTGCTCTAGAAAGACAGTAGTGTATATTAAATAGAACTGGATGCTGGAACAGGGAGACAAATTCAGGTCACTGACTCAATCAACGGTCATAGTGGCTAGATTCACACATTACATTAAGCCATAATGTGATTTGTTTTTGATATGGCACACTTACAAACACATTTGTGATGGCTTAGCATTATGTGCAACCCAGATCATTATAACTTGTTCAATAAATCATGGTTTTAAAATCTTGGCGTAGCATTGTATGCTTATAACTCAGCTAAGTCATTGTTAGCGTGTCTTCCTTTACATAAGGTACTTTTCAAACAAAAAGCTGTCTAATTAGGCTGACCATACGTCCCGTTTTGAACGGGTCTGTCCCGTTTTTTTAGCATTTTTCAACCGTCCCGTCATTTTGATAAAAATCTCAATTTTGTCCCGTTTTTTAAACCCGGCAGGAATGGCGCGGAAGGAGGATCTGAGCCAGAGCTGCCGATTGGAGGCAGCCCAGAAGAGGAAGCCCTCCTGCCTATCAGCGTGCAGCAAAGGAGGGACCGGGGAGCGGGGTTTGCAGGCGGGAGCCAATTGCGTGGGCCGGGGGCGGGGACCCCTGTCTTTTTCATGAATACGGAATATTACATAAGACCCCGTCCCATTTTGCCATCCCAATGTCCCATTTTTGTCTCAAGGAAATATGGTCAGCCTATGTCTAATCCGAGTGCAAGTGAAAGAATTATACAAAAGGCAAGCAAGGGAAGTCTTTGGAATTGCCTACCAAAGCCAATGGAATGATTTATAGAAATAAAGTGGTTTTGGTAGCCCCAGCTCTTGCCAACCTAGCAATTCTAAAGCATGCAAATGCAAGTAGATGAATAGGTACCACTTCGGTGGGTAGGTAACAACGTTCTGCGTGCGTCATGCCGGCCACATGACCGTGGAAGCGTCTTTGGACAGCGCTGGCTCTTCGGCTAACAAACAGAGATGAGCACCGGCCCCTAGAGTCGGACACGACTGCACCAATGTGCGGGGGGAACCTTTACCTTTTTTTTTAAAGGGATTGATTATGGAAAATTGTTGTATATCCTTGCTGTTAAAAGCTGGAAGTCACCTCTTTTGTAACCTTAAAAAAAATTTCTCTTGTGTTTGCACACTTTTTTAGTTTTTTCTTTTTTTTTCTTTTTTTTGTAGTTTTTTGTATTTCTGTAGTTTTTATCATTGTTTGAAATTTAATAAAATTCTTTTTTAAAAAAAAAGGAATTGCCTACCAACAATGAATAGTTGGACAGCAAACTAAGCAAAGATACAGATTGTCACAGTCTGGTATGGTAAAATTCATTGTATTTGTATTTGAACTATATCATAATTGCAATTTAATTTAATTTTTATTTTATTTTTATCCTGCCTTTATTATTTTTATAAATAACTCAAGGTGGTGAACATACCTAATACTACTCCCTCTTCCTATTTTCCCCACAACAACAACCCTGTGAGGTGAGTTGGGCTGAGAGAGAGAGACTGGCCCAAGGTCACCCAGCCGGCTTTCATGCCTGAGACTCTCAGTCTCCTGTCTGTAGCTTGAATCATGTCAACTGGATTTCTATTTTCTCAGTGGAAACGTTTCGCTCCTTATCCAAGGAGCTTCTTTAGTCTGAGCAAAGTTGGTAAGGGAATCCTAAATATGTTTCTAGGTAGCTGTGTGACCTTACACCTGGGTCATGGTTATATTGAGATGTTATTTTAAGTCCTTTTATCATCTAAAGGAGGATCGTTAAGATCACCATGCTGCTGTTGAGCTTGTGAAATGGTCTTAATCTTCCTAGGCACAGAAGACAAAGCAAGGAGGCACAGAAGACAAAGCAGGGAGGAATATGGGGGAAAGGTTGTGCCTGAGGCCCCCACCTCTATTCAAGGAAGGATTTTCCAAGTTGGCATAAATGGATTCCTTGACCCCTCTCTCAAACCACCTATCTTCTCTGTCTAAAATGTGAACATTAATGTCCTCAAATGAGTGTCCTTTTTCCTTTAGATGAAGATAAACTGCTGACTCTGGTCCTGTGGTGTTACTTCTCCTGTGTTGGGCCATCCTCCTGTACAAAAGTTGTTTGGTTTCTCCAATGTAGAGTTCAGAGCACTCCTCACTGCACTGGATTGCATAAACTACATTGCTTTTCTTGTGTTTTGGAGTTTGATCTTTGGGGTGTACAAGCCTCTGTCTCAGTGTGTTGGTGGGTTTGAAATATACAGGTATGTGGTGTTTGCCAAATATCCGTTTTATCTTTTCAGACACGCCAGCCATGTAGGGAATGACCAGGTTCTTTCGTTTACTCTGAGTCTCAGCCCTATCTGTCGCTGTTTTAGGTCTGGTAGATTTAGATTTGGTGAAGGCCCAATTTGGATATCCACAGGCCTTCAGGGCTGTTCTCATTTGGATATCCAAATTGGGCCTTCACCAAATCTAAATCTACCAGACCTAAAACAGCGACAGATAGGGCTGAGACTCAGAGTAAACGAAAGAACCTGGTCATTCCCTACATGGCTGGCGTGTCTGAAAAGATAAAACGGATATTTGGCAAACACCACATACCTGTATATTTCAACTATTACACGTTTTCAACTCCTATCATTCCTAGGCAGCGTTGCTTTAAAGAGGTGGCTAGTTTGCAGGCACCTTTCTTTTAGGAAAGATTTTAAATCTCTCTCCCTCCCTCCCTCCCTCTCTCGGCTTCTCATACACACCCATAGGGTTTTTGATTACTAGTCTGGGCTCTGTATGTACCAAAAAATAGATTTTTGAGTCCTGCTCTGCTTATTGTAATTATTTATATGACATTTTCTCATCCCCTCAGAAAAATAAACAAGGGAGATTTCAAAAGTGTCTTCCCTTAACAATAAATGCTAGTTTCTTTCATAGTATATCTCATTATAGACAACCAAAAATGCAATATGAGCATTTTAGCAATTTCCCAGGAATTAAATGTATATATAGGGGAGGCTGTATATAAGGGTATACAGTAGTTCTATCCAAAATTGTATATAAGGGTATACAGTAGTTCTATCCAAAACCGCCCAGGGTCCCTCCTTGTGGGGGAGATGGGCGGGATATAAATGTGACAAATAAATAAATAAAATGTCCAGGATTAGTGAGTGCCATTGGAATCCAAGCTTTAAAACAGTAATAATAGATAGATTCTTTGGCAATTGTACTGGATTTTACAAGTATGTGTTCTGGCATGTGGTCAATATGGAAAATCCAATATCTCTGTCAAAGTAAATTTATATATACAGTGTGTGTGTGTGTAGATATATAACACTGTTGTACCCAGAGGAGGGGCGCGATGGTTAAGTGGTTAAGACGCCAGGCTTGTTGATCAGAAGGTCGGCGGTTCGAGACCCGAGCGCCGCATGACGGAGTGAGCTCCTGCACTCGCCCCAGCTCTTGCCAGCCTAGCAATTCGAAAGCATGCAAATGCAAGTAGATGAATAGGTACCACTTCGGTGGGAAGGTAACAGCGTTCTGCCCACGTCATGCTGGCCACATGACCGTGGAAGCATCTTCGGACAGCGCTGGCTCTTTGGCTAAGAAACGGAGATGAGCACCGGCCCGTAGAGTCGGACACGACTGTGCAGGGGAAAACCTTTACTGTGGAGTCCTTGGTGTTCTCTGAGCCTTGTTGTTTTCTTGCAGACGTTTCATTGCCAGGCAAGGCAACATCTTCAGTGCGAAAAGGGAGTGGGACTTGCTCTCTGTTTATATACCATGGCTTGTCCTGCTTGTGTTGGTGGAGGTGTTGTTCTCTCCTTAGTAGTTCCTTGATTGGGCTGTTGTTTGCTACTTGGTTGATTGACTGAGTTAATAGTTCCTTGATTAGGGTATATAGTGCTGTTTGATTGTTCCTCTGGTGCTAATCCTGGTGTTAATCTTTGCATATCTGGGTGATGATTGCTGGCAAGGAGGTGTTTTGGTCTTCCCACTTTTCTATTGTCTCTTATGAATGGTATGTAAATGTTGTTTACCTTTATGTGTCTGTTGATGGCTGCTTTGTCTGAGTGCCAAGCTTCCAGGAATTCTCTAGCATTTTTGGATTTGGCTTGGTTTAAGATGCTCACAGTTTCTCAGTTGAAAGTATGGTTAAGTCTGTCCATGTGTTGAAAACCATTACCTTTACCCAGAGAACCAAAGTACTTTCCGTGTTTTACAGAAAACCTAGTCTCTGGAAACAGCCTGGGTCTTAAATGCCAACTTCTGAATGCTTAAGCTTTTCTATAACTCCTCCTCCTCCTTGTTCTTGGACTTTTTCTACTTCCTAGAAGGAAGTTCTGGCTCTGCTCCTTTTTCATTTCCATGTGTGACACTGCCTGAATAGCCCTTTTCTTACCTGTCCATCATCCTATAAACAGATTTGTATTCTGTGGTAATATTATAATTAAAATTCTGCCCGCATGATAATCCAAACACCCAGGGGAGGAAGTTTTCAATGTGGGCACACAGTATAAAGTCAGTTCATTTGCCTAATTTCCATTGTTTGTATAATTTATTCTGCTTTTTTTGTTCGTATTACGTAACATCATTTATTCAAGACAAGGAGATAAATGTATGGAGGATTTGAGTGCCTCACCCTTGGACCGCAGGAACTGTATTTAGTCACTGCATGTCTGCTGAAATCTCAGAAGCTAAAGTAATTGCTAATAATCACTTTAGCTTCTGAGATTTCAGCAGACTTGCAGTGACTAAATACTTAAAACTTCCTAACCATGAGAGGTAGAATTGTGTCTACCCCACAAGGGTCATAATTGAGGAAACTGAATTAAGTGCAAATCATCATCATCTTTTCTTTTTTTCTCTGCTCTCCTGAAATCATAACAAATGTGCTTCCTTGCCTCAATCTTCTGAATGATGGAGTTTTGAAGGTTAATAAAAGAACTCCAAGCAGCTAACAACAATCTTGCAAAGTAGAAGCGTGAACCAAAAAAGGACTTGCACATTAAGCTTAATTACGTTCAGAAATAAATTCAGTCTTCACACAGTAGTTAGATGAAGAAAAAATAGAGTTAGCTTACATTTATTCAGTAGATCTGGATACAAGTAGATTCATAGTAGAAAACACACATCACCGGTTCTTTGTAGACAATCGTTATGGAAATGTCTGCGTGCAAGTGAGATGAAAGGACGAGAGCTGCATTCTGCAGCACCTCCTGCTTGCAGGTGTGCCGAAAGAGTAATGGAGATTGTTAATCCCCAAACTCAAGAAGGAGAAAGGAAGTGGAAATCAGGTGACCCATGTGACATCCCACAAGCACAATAGAGATGCGTTTACTAGAAGGACCCCCTTATGCTTATGAGACAATGCTGAGTTGACCCCTGATAATTTCAACACTGAAAACCTCTCTTGTATCATCACAGATTCAGCTGTTTTGTGTTAGGTGCTGCTCTAAACCTACTGGATTTCCTCACCCTCCTTTTGCACCTTTGACTGTGGGCAATTGCTAGTGGAATCTAGTCTGTCTCTGTGTCTCTGACTGGCTTTTATTGTTAACTTGGTATAACTTTCTCAAATGAAGTTGTTGAAGAAAAGAACTGTTGACTAGCTGCAGTGACCCGCTGCCTGCAGAACAGCTGGCTTCCATATAAACAATCCCTTTTCCTTATATTGGTATGAACCGGAATACCCTCTTGGTGACAAGGCTATTCAAGAAATGGGAAAGACTGATGTTTACTGTTTTTCTTCATAGAGAATAGGATGTGAAAACGAGCAGTCAGTTTTCCCTACCCTGGCTCTTAGTTTGGAGCTGTAACTAATGGAGATTTTTTTTTGTTTTTTTTCCAGAAGGACCTCCCTTTGCCCAGAAAAAGCAGCAGGTAAGTTTTGTATTGACAAGAACTTTCCAGAGTGAGAATTATTATAGCCTTGTTGTTACCCCCATCCTGGTAAGGGGGACTTTATTGGGACCTGTGCTGTCTCCCTAGCTTAAGAGTTTATTTAAACTTATGACTCCTGTGGTGGCAAAACCTTCCCATCACAATGCTTTATGTACACACAGTGTTTAAAAGCTCCTTACTGTGTGCATGATCCTCTTTTCAGGCTTCACATCCTTGGCAGAAGCTGTAGCTCAGCTTTCCCTAATCTGACATCCTCTTGGCTGTGCTGGCTGAGAGTTGTGAGACTGGCAGTCCCAATACATCTGGAAAGCACCAGTTGGGGACAATTGTTGTCTACACTTGGCTTGGTAAAGAACACAATATGGAACTTTTAAGCATGGGGCACAACTGAAGGAGGAGACTTTTAGCAGACTCAGCAGAGGAGCTGTTCTAATGTTAGTCCTTAAAAGCCTCTTTACAACTAACATTCAGTATTTCTGCTGTTATTATTGGTTATTCTTTTATTTTCCACCCAGCCTGCCCATATCCTACTTTAATAGATGGACTCTGTTATTAAACCCAGTTTGAATACTTACTCTGCGCTGGGGACAAAGGATCTTTTCTCTTTTCTGAATTAAAGAGCATATTCACCTACCTTTAAATTTACAGAACATCACAGTGAAATGAAATTTGCTGCCTGCTGTCCTGCCTCTTTTGTGTCTGTTCTGAGTCACTGCGGAATGATGTTATTCCATGTATGTATGGTAGCCATGTATGTATGGTAGGGGCGTGGTGGTTCAGTGGGTAAGACGCCAGGCTTGTCGATTGGAAGGTCACAAGTTTGGAGGTTTGAGACCCTAGCCCCGTGTGAGGGAGTGAGCTCCCGCACTAGCCCCAGGTCTTGCCAACCTAGCAATTTGAAAGCACGCAAATGGAAGCAGATGAATAGGTACCACTTCGGTGGGTAGGTAACAGCATTCCGCGTGCATCATGCCGGCCACATGACTGCGGAAGCGTCTTCGGACAACGCTGGCTCTTCAGCTAACAAACGGAGATGAGCACCGGCCCCTAGAGTCGGACACGACTGCACAAATGTGTGGGGGGAACCTTCACCTTTATGGTAGCCAAAGAGATTGGTTGAGTCCTCTGCCTTTGCTGTCCTCCCTTTAACAAGATATTACTTGCTGGCAGGAACAACACCCACCAGTAATGACACTATAGTAGGAAGGGGGTAGGTCTGAAAACAAAGGTCTGTCAGTCTGCCTGCCCTTCCTCATAAGGCTGATCTGCACAACCAGATTGCCCCAACACAGGTATGGCCACTAACCGCTTCTTGAGGGCAGGAAGGCATGATGTTGTCCTCTGTGTGCCCCCAGGCCAATGGGGAGACAACCTTCATCTGTCTTTGCCTCCTGTGGAACAAAAACAATGTTTTCCAACTTGTGCCAGCACAAGTAGTGCTGTCTCATTTGCCTGCTATGCTTTAATAAAGTCACATGTGTGAGATGGGCGGCTATAGAAATTCAATAAATAAATAAATAGGCTAAGTGCACAGTGGCAGGAATGACTCCGCCTCTCTGGTTACTAATCAGGGTCCACCACAGCCATGCCCTTCATTGAATCCACTTCACAATGGCTGATTATTATTAGGCAGCACTTTTTTTTGTGACCAGCCATATTAGGCACAAAACTGTTCTCCAACATTTGATTGCAACCCTTTGCTAGACCGGAACTGAGCTAATAGAGGCTAGAAAGTGACAGTTTTCCCCCTTCCTATGCCACAACACACTGTTTGCATTTCAGTTGCATTACAAAGTCGTCATGCCGTTTGCACAAAACTGGATGCCAATGCTGTGTTTAATGCATGCTTTTTGCTGCATTTCCCAGCAGTGTTCAAAATGACACTGAGATGAAGTCAAGAGCATTGAATAGAGCAGAAGTGAAGAGCAGAGGTATTAGGGATAGATGACCCTTGATAGTAAAGGCAGGGAAAGCCAAAGGCAAGGTTTTAATGTTTCTGAGATTTTGATTCCAGCTTTCGACTCCTTTCTAAGTACTTCTGACCTTGAGGGCTAGGCAGCAGCTTTTCAAAAATGGAGGAATTTCCCCAACATGCCTTAGGATGCAGTAGCATTGAATTTGGTCCATATGTATGAAATAGCAAAATAGAGTAAGCCAACCTTAGAGCATCATACCTTTAAGAAAGCTTTCTTCATTCATGTAGGAATAAGAATGTGTTAATATTATTACCTTAACATGTTTTGATATGGTCAATAGACTAATCAATAAAGCTATACTACTACCTTAACATGGAATTACTTTAACATGGAATGTGTATGTGGACATGCATATGCTTGGTTCTTAATAGTGTAGCACATAATTGTATTTCCTTGGTAATACTCTTACATTTGTTATGTTAGCTGGTATTTTTACATATATCTCTTAAGAAGATTTTCTGTGCATTTATGTATTTTTCCCTTTCTGACAACTACAGAAGAGGAGATGAGAATGTTATTGGAGGCTGGTATATATCAGGGTGTATGGATTTTTTTCACTGCCTTCTAGAGTAGCACAGATATGAATGGTTCACAGTTGGTTCACAGATTTTGTTCTAGATTTGAAGACTTCAACGAGACTTTGTACAGCAGTAAGAATGGGTTCAAAATCTATGTGTGTTGTGGTACTGTTTATCGTTATGGGAATGAACCAGCAGGAATTGTTGGCCTAAGGCACTCTGCTCACCAACCTCACTATGATGAGGAATTAGAAAATAGGAGGCGTTTGTTCTAGTTGTTCTCATTACACACAAGCTTTCCATCTGCATGGAAATTTTGTTGTGGGGCCTCTTCATGTAAGTCCCTCTAGGTGCTTACCAAAAAGCCATGTTGCTGTCTAGAGGATTATGTCACCAGTCCCCATCCCAGCTGAATATCTGAATCAGCTTTATGGTTTATTTGTTATTGAATTTATTGGTTGGATTTATATCCCATCTTTTCTCCAAGAGCTCAAGGGGACGTATATCACATCCTATGAACAGGACCTTTGCAAAATAGGTTGACAGTGTGACAGTGATTGTCTTAAGTAATCCAGTGAGTTTCCACGAATGAGGGTGAAACTGAACCCAAATCTTCCTGATCCTAATTCAGCACCTTAACCATTACATCACACTCTACTACTCTTAGATAAAAGACAACATTTACTTTTTCTCTCACACTATCAATGGGGGGGGGAGGCTTGCTCACCACTGGCACAATTAGGAATGAGAACATGCAGTGAAAAGATGGGAGTGGGTGGGGCAGAGAGGTGCAAAGAAGAATTTGCTCAGTCAAGGTACTGCAGTCATCATAATTGAAACCTACTTGTGGTAGTTCTTTGCTCAGGCAGACAAATCCTTGGACTGATTTGCCACATGCAGGAATCCCTAGTTCCCAGCCTATAGATTATTTGCAGTGGGATGGAAAATCACAGCTTCTGCAGTACAGGATAGAAATACTAATCTAAGTTACTGGGTAAATGTATTTCAGAAGTGCTAGTCCAGAGCTTTCCAAACTGTGTGTCGCTACACAAAAGTGTGTCGCCTGCGGGGCCCAGATGTGTCACTTCAAAACCCGGAAGGTTTTCCCGCGGCGACACACCAACGGCGGCGCAGGAAAATCCGAAAGCGCCGCAGCCACGGCGGCGCGCAAAAACCGAAAGCGGCAGCAGCGCTTCCGGGTTTTTGCGCACTGCCGCAACGGCGGCACTTCCGGGTTTTCCCGCGGTGACACACCAACGGCGGTTGGTGTGTCGCCGCGGGAAAACTTTGGAAAGCCCTGTGCTAGTCAATACTGTACTCTCAAATAGCCTTCCTCCAACCCAACACCCTTCAGATGTGATGGGACTTCAACTTCCAGAACATCCAGCTTGCATGACTTTGGGGGTTTGTCTCAGTGTATTGAAGAGCTACAGACCAGCAGGAGAACTCTGCTTTATTTATTTATTATTTATTTAAATTTATATGACCGCCCGTCTCCCCCAATCGGGGGACTCTGGGCAGCTTACAATAAAAACTATGATTAAAATACAATATAAAATTACAACAAACAATAATATAATAAATAAGTATAAAATCCAATCTAGGCAAATTGATCTTAAAAATAGGGAGGTCATTATGGTGCTAGCCATCTCCAGGAGGAGCTGTTACCTTTCCCGTCCCAAGCTAGGCGGCAGAACCAGGTTTTCAGATTTTTCCCGAAGGCCGGAAGCGAGGAAACCCGCCTCAACTCTGGGGGCAAGATATTCCAAAGGGCGGGCGCTACTGCAGAGAAGGCCCTGCAGAGGGCGCTACTGCAGAGAATTTAGTTTATTAAGTGCAAAATGCAAAACACCTACAAGATAGAGTCAGAATCTGAACCTGGGGCTTCCTTCAGAGCTCAGTTTTTTTTAGCCACTGCATGACTTCACTCCTTATTGGACAGTTGCCATAGTCCACTGCATGGGGAAAAGTAGCTGTGAATAGTGCCTCCTTGGGGTCAGCACTGGGAGTCAAGGGACATATAAATTTAATAAATTATTATTATTATTATTATTATTATTATTATTATTATTATTATCGTTGTTGTTGTTATTATTATTATTATTATTATTATTATTATTATTATTATTATTGGTCTGATCCCAAGCACCGGTTTTCATCCACCTCCAGATGATTTTGTTGAGTCTCCCTGAAAATAATGGATCCTCCTTGGAACTACTGTAAGCAGCTTGCATTGGCCAAAAGAATCCCCATCTAGTGACAGGTATACCATTTCTCAGGTTTAGCATTAATATGCAGATCAGTTGCTGTTGGTTAGTTGAATCAGCTTCTACCCAGATTGGGCAGCTTGAAATCCTAAAATTAAGCAACCAGTTGTGTTCCAACTTTGGGTAGTGTGCCAATTTTTTTTTCCTGACAACACCTACAGCATCACATACAGTCAAGCATCTTGTGCATGTCTAGAGATGTCCATAAGCAATCTTTGGATTTTTACAGCTCAGGACCAATTTGCATTCCAAGTAGTGATATATACAGATGTAGTTAAGAAGTAGTGTATGGTTTGTAGAAAAGTAGCATGTTATTTGTGCAAAGCAGGTCCTTGACTGGAAGGAATAATGCATGAACCTCTCCTACGCTAGTCTTTGTACCCAGCAGCAAACGTGTGTGTACACAATCCACACCCATATGCAGAGCAGAGGCACTTTCAGTGTGTGTTCCAGCACACATTGCCGATACAGCGCCGCCCCCTCACGCCTCCCCCTCCTCTCCCTCTCTATGTGCCCCTCCCTGCACTCCCTCTATTTCTCTGCTCCTCTCTTCCCCCCTCCATTGCAGTTCTCCTTTCTTCTTCCAAAGGGAAGGCTCCTCACGCACCCCCACACCTCCACCCCTGACCCTGTGGGGGCTGAGAAGCAGCTGCAGCAGCAGACAGCCCTCCCAGACTCACCACTATGGCCCCCCTGGGGGATGATGTCTGAGTCCTTGTGGACAGCGCTCTCCAATTTC
Source organism: Charina bottae (assembly GCA_023362775.1). Taxonomy (NCBI): domain Eukaryota; kingdom Metazoa; phylum Chordata; class Lepidosauria; order Squamata; family Charinaidae; genus Charina; species Charina bottae. Next base: position 9,714,588 of record JALMGJ010000021.1, on the reverse strand, counting down.
TCTATGCCCGATTTCCTTGACAGCAGTATGTTTCGCCGCACAAAAAGGTAAAAAAGGTACCAAGGGGGAAACGAATGCTTGCCCCCATCCCTCCATCTTCTTTCCTTCTCCATCCATCAATAGCCCCTCCCCATTCTCCCCTCTGTTTCTGTTCTTCCATCCTTGCTGCCTCTGTGGCTTCCTTCCCAAACCCTCCTCCTCTCTCCATCTCTCTCTCTTTCTTTATTTCCCTCTCTTTACTCCTGCTGCATCCTCCTCATTTTTCTTCCTTGAAACTCACAGGCTCTAAGGCTATTTGTGTCTGCGGGGGTGGTGGGGTATGATCTCCCCCCCCCCAAATCCTGGCCAGGCAGCTCAGGATCCCTGGGGAGGTGGCCCTTGGGGGTGGGGCTGCAGTGGCTGGCGGGGATGTGGCGCAGTTCATGGAGTGGGGGGTGGGGGAAGGACTTGTGAAGATTAGGATGCCATGGCAACAGCCAGCCAATGTATATGAATGGCAACCCAGCCTATGGAGGAGTGCTGTATTCTTCCTCTTGGTCTGTCCTTCTCTCCACCTGTCTGCCAGATTCAAGCCCAGGGGTGCCCCAGCGTCTGAATCATTTGCTCTGTGACCTGCTCGTGGCTGCTGGACAGCCAGATGGATGCCTGAGGATGGAGGGGAGACTGGGGGGGAATGGGGCTGGGGGGGGTGAGAGTATCTCGGATGCTTGGAGGTGAGGGAGGGGCTGAGAGACGCAGAGCTGAGGCATTTTCCTCTTGATTCAGAAAGATAGGTGCCTAGAGGCTGAAAGGAAGGGGGTCAGGTGGGGCAGGGATTTGGGCTGGCACCTAGGAATCTGAAATAGATTCTGATCTTGGAGATGACTGTATGAAGAACCATTTAAAGCAACATAAAAAACTCTCCCCTCTCCCATCTATCACTGCAATTGATAACTCACTGTACAGCAACGATACTGTTCCCACTGGGATGGGAGGGCAGTGGTGCATAAAGCAAAGCAATGGATGCAGATACTATGCTTCTAATATGCACTATGCACCCAATACAACACAGTCGCAGGATTGCTAGGCTGGAGAACTACATTCTTATTTCTGCAGATCTCTAAGTATCATGGCACTGCTAGTGTTTACATTTAGTTCTCTCTGCTGTGCTAAAATACTAAAAATACACATATTTCCACCAGACAGGTTCAGTTTGATCTGAATGAGCTGCATGTTTCAGCTATCTCTCTATAGAGAGTAGGTTCTTTGATAATTGATAACATTGATAATTAGAAGGAGGGATTTGGGATTGATTGCTCAATAGAAAGATGAGATGGGAAAGTGGACATATACAGGAGATACACATGTCCTGGAGAATGCAAGGGTATAATCAATATAGACGTGTATGGTATAACTCAGCACTAGCTTAGGTGGTCTACAATAATCCTTTGCATAGACCTACAACAGTAGAAGACATTTAACAGAGCAAGTTTAGGCTCCCTTTAAGCACAGAATTGCTGGGAGCCTTACACAGTAGGGTGTTTGTAGCAAAAGAAGTGAGATGAACCGGAGGGGAGACAGGGAAATATCTTCTGCCCTATTGCTCCATCTATAGGAAAGCTGTGTTCTCCAGTAACCTTATGGAAGAATATTCCTAATTTGTAAATTGACTGAAATGGTTATTTATTTCTCACATTTTAATCCCTTTCTTTCTCTAAGGAATTCTGGGCAGCATATGTAAGAATTACCCCATGTTATTTCACAATAGGTTGACGAGGTAGGTTAGGCTGAGAACTTGAAGACTGCTCCCTGGTCACCCAGTGGACTTAATAATAATCAAGCAGGAACCCTATTGTACTTTGGGTACTGGACTTGACAAAATGTTTTCAGAAAACAGATCCTGTTACTTTCCAAATCTTGGTTATGATTTCCTTAAGTGTTTGGAGCAGGGTTTCTCAACCAGGGTTCCTCTAGGGTTCCACGAGAGGTCACTAGGGGTTCCCTGGGAGATCACGATTTATTTAAAAAATCATTTCAAATTGGGGAACTTCACATTCAAGAGGTAAGTTTCTTTCTTTATTTTCAGTTTAAGAACACTGTTAATGCATATATCCAGGCCTGCACATGAAACGAATACAATAATTTTGTAATTTCTGGCCTATATTTGAGCCTGAATGTGCAGGGGTTCCCCGAGGCCTGAAAAATATTTCAAGGGTTCCTCCAGGGTCAAAAGGTTGAGAAAGGCTGGTTTGGAGAAATATCTGCAGATTAAAGGCTAGCCCAGATTTGATCATTGCGGCCACATTCCTTGATCATTACTCTAGTCTTCTTGTTGGGTCTAGTGTGGCACACATCCAGAACAAATGCTTTCTACCTTGTGCAACACAGCATATCTCTGCTATTCACTAAAGCAGCCTGACTTTTTTCAGCTTTCCATGCAAGCCTGGAAAGAAGTGCAGCTCCTTCCATGAGCATCATCATCTTTTTTTTAGGCTGAAAAGAATTGTGGTTGTTCTTGCAAGAGGCCTGGACCACTTATTCCTAATCATTTTCAAAGTCGACACAGCCCTGGTTAGATCAACCCCTATGTTCCCTAGCCAGCATGTCTCCTGGGCACCAGGACGAGAAGAACTGAAGATACAGTAGCTTGTATGCAGTCAGGTTTTACTCCCATGTGAAAGGGTAGGCATACCATAATTGGGCTGTAAAGCAGCAAAGAGTTACAGAAAGCCACCTCCCTATTGTTGTCTAGAGGTCATCTGGAATTTTACAGTCCAGATATGGTTTGCCTATAAATTATTTCCCAATACTTCATTATCCTATATATTATAGTCCTGCAAATGAGCATGAAACAGAAATTGGGAGTAAAAATCAATTTGGGAGTAAAAGTTCTAGAAGCAGCAGTATGACGAAGGAGAAGGGACTTCCAATTTGCATGTCCCCTTTGTTAAAAAAAACCAATCCCACTGCTCTTTTGTATATGCACCGCCTGACACCCGAGTAAGCCAGCTGCACCCTTTTTAAAGCACTATGAAAATTCTGAGTGTGAATTGTAAACATGTAATCATATTTTACTTCTGGATATGCAAAGAAAAGAGTCCTCTCTGCAAAGGAAAGGGAACCACTGTTTTGTCTCAGGTGCTCACTTTATTACTTTATACATACAGATGCTATATTCTTATGATAACTCCTTTCAGGGCAGCTTAGAGAGTTCAAAATAAAATTACATAAAATAAAAACCAACGGTTATGTAATCAGTAAAAGTAATTTATGACATTCTCTTGCAGTAAGGTTCTAGCATGGGACTTCTGGAGACCAAGGCTTTTTCTCTTCCATCACATTTAGCATTGCACATTGCATTTCATTGCTTCTGCATTTGGTGGAATGTGTGAATGAGCCATTGCACTGAAGATGAACTTTCCATATTATCCCCAGCTTAATCCGTCTTTCTCAGTGGAGACAGCTATGAATCATAGAGTGATGAGAAATCACATAATGATTCATCATATGGTATGCAAATAAAGTCTTAAGAAATTAGGTAAGGAATCACTTTAGTTCACCCAGCCTAACTAATGTTTCTTCTGTGAAGTGTCTGGTAGCACCTTTTCAGACCAGGAAATTTATTAAAAAGCGTAAGCTTTTGTGAGCTTGAACTCACTTCATACTTGCATGGAGCAGCTCCTCCTACAGTGTCTTCTATGAAGCATGTAAATTTGTATGAGAGTTTCCAAAAGATGGATATCTCAGATAATCAAAAGTTACACGTGAGTCTTCTATTTTTGGAAGCTCAACTGAAATAAAACCCCAAGAGTTATATGGAAATGGCTTTCCTTCACTTTCTTCCAAATGCCATTTTCTAAAACTTCCCAATCTGGCCCACAGCCCTAGGATTTCTTGGTAGTCTGGAGCTACAAAACGTAATATCAGCTCTTGAACTAGGCCCCCAAATAGACAGAATTCACAAATGAAATATTAAACAGTTAATAGTAATGATCTTTGGTTAGACTATCAAGACTTTGCTCTTTAAAAAGAAATTTCACTCCTGCATAGTTAAAATAGCACCAGACCCAGCTCTCTTTCTGAGAGGATGGATTATTTCTGAGTTCCATAATCCCAGCCCTGTTTTTGGAGATTTCAGCAACCAGCGCATATGGTAGTTATCAAGCTTTTGCATAGCTTGCCTGTAACCTCAGGTTGCAGAAGATGAAACAGGGTAAGAGTGTCCAAGCTGCATTTCTTTCGGACACAAGAGATCTACAGTATGCATATAAGCAGTTTTAACTATAGAAATTAGATTATCTGAAGACACAAATATGTAGTTTGTGGTTTTTCTTCGATTCAGAAATGTTGACAGATGTCTAGCAGTTATACTCTTTCTTCAATTAGATTAGCATAGTTTCAGTTATCAGAGCCTTAATCATCTGAGATAGATACCAGCTAACTACATGTTAGTATTGTACGAACCAGCCAGGCTGTGGTGTGAGTTGTTGCCTTATCACTGTCTCTGTGGATGGGTATGCACAAACCTGGGATTGGCCAGTTTATGCCTCACCCACTCATATCCAGGCAATATGAGCTTCCCTTGAAGATGATCCAAAAGCTGAACTGGTGCAGAATGCAGCTGTCAGGCTGTTAAAGGGGCAGCTACATGGGATTCTACAAGACAAGTCCTCAAAGCAGGGGTTCTTCACCTTTTTGTACCATGGACCCATTTGAGAGTTTAATAAAAGTACAGATCCCTTCTCAGAAAAATACGTTTAAATGCATAAAATTAAATAGCAAAAATAAAGTTGTAATTTTTTTTCCCATCCAAGTTCACAACCCCCCTGAAATCTATCCATGGACCCTCAGAGGGTCTGTGGACCCCAGATTAAGAACCCCTGCCTTAAAGCAGTAAGCAACTAGGTCAAATTCAAGTTGTTGATATTACTGTACAAATTCCTGAAGAATTTGACCCTACTTAATATCAACGGCTCTGTCTATTGATACTTACCAAGGAGCTCCTGGTTTCAGTTCTGCCAGTTGGAACAGCCACAGTATGGTTGCGCAGAATAGGGCCTTCTCTGTGGTCACGTCTTGATTATAATTATAGAATTTCCTCCTAGGGAAAGTCTGTCTGTCTGCCATATTGACAAGATTTTAGATGACACCCATTCACCAGGGTGTTTGGGAGGTAATATTGCCCAAGGACCAAATTCTCTTTGAATTGATGCCAACTGCTTTACAGTACTGTATGGCTGACTAATGCCAGCACAACATCTCTATTATCCCCAAACACTCTGTCTAACCTAAAGGCAAACATACCCTGAGAAACTTGGAAGAGAGAAGGAAAAAATCCATAGATAGCTTTAGATGAGTAATGGTCAATGGGCATGAAGATCTTCATAGACAGGCAAAAAAACCTACAACCGAGCTATAGATACAATAATATATGTCATCTTATTGAAGAGAATTTTTCAGATTTAGAGATGCATAATCACAGGTGATCTAAGGCGTTTTGTTGCTTGTGGTGGAATGAAGTCCAATCCACAGGGAAAGTCTCCTACAAGGCCTTGGCTGAGATGAATGTGGGTTGAAAAAGCAAGAGCAATCATGGGTATGCTCTGGCACCAGGCGTGTTTGTTTCTGCAGGGCTTGTTCAAGGGACCTTTGTGTCATTCTCTCTCCCTTGGTTACCACAATCCGCTATCTCTGATGGTTGGGAGAATTCAGGATAGGACAAAAAGCTATGAAAAATGGAGTGTGAGTGTGTGTGTGTGTGTGTGTGTGTGTCTGGTTTATCTGTTCCTTAACCATTTTCCTTTTGCTCAGCTTCCTGATGCTCTCCAGGTGTCTGAGTTTTAACACCTATAATCAGAATCCAGTATGCTGTCTGGAAATCATGAGAGTTGACTTCTGATACCGTTAAGTAATTTAGAGTGAAAAGTTTGTACAGATCATACACCAGGAGTGTTTACAGCTTCAGCTAATAAAAACTGCTGTTGAGCAGGATTCCATAAATCTCCCGTTAATCGTGACCATTCTTACAGACATTCATAACTGGTCACTTCACTTTACCCCTGCAGAAAAGTCCTTTCCTCCCTCTTGCTTCTCAATTAATTGAAAAGGATGAAAGGCAGGCTGAGTCTTTTCTCATTTGCAGCAAAACTTGGAGAAGCTAAGGAAAAAAACAAAGAAAGGTTTTTTCTTTTTGTCCTACCTCACTGCAAATAAAATGCCTCCCCCCCAGCCCTGAACATTTCATGCTTGCCCAAGGACTCAAAAATGGAAGAGGAAGTTGGTGGAAATTATGTCTGGCTAATAAGTGAAGTCAACATAATTAGAGTGGTGACTTGATTTTTCAGTGGTATCATTTGACATAAAGCAACAGAGTTTGGATGCTCATCGGTTCTTCTTCTTTTTAGAGCCCATTCCTCTTGAAAGCCTGCCCAACCCAAGTCTGACAGAGAGAAAGCATCAGGGGCTCTGGGGTTGCCCAGCAGTAGTGAACACCTGGGCAAGAGGCAGAGAACCTACCAAATTTGTATGGTCTGTCTCCCCACTATGGGGAGAGGGATTACACTTCTGTTCTAATAGTATATAAATTTGAACTTATACACATACATGGGTATACATAAACCTCTCCCAATATGAATCTATTATTTTGTGTGGTGTATTCTAGTTCTGCATGGGGGCGCGATGGCTCAGCGGGTAAGATGCCAGGCTTGTCGATCGGAAGATCGCAAGTTCGGAGGTTCGAATCCCTAGCCCCGCGTGACGGAGTGAGCTCCCGCACTCGCCCCAGCTCTTGCCAACCTAGCAATTCGAAAGCATGCAAATGCAAGTAGATGAATAGGTACCACTTCGGTGGGTAGGTAACAGCGTTCCGCGTGCGTCATGCCAACCGTGGAAGCGTCTTCGGACAACGCTGGCTCTTCGGCTAAGAAACGGAGATGAGCACCGGCCCCTAGAGTTGGACACGACTGTGTGTGGGAACCTTTACCTTTACCTATGGGACTTTAAGGGACGTGGTGGCTCAGCGGGTAAGATGCCAGGCTTGTCGATCGGAAGATCGCAAGTTCGGAGGTTCGAATCCCTAGCCCCGCGTGACGGAGTGAGCTCCCGCACTCGCCCCAGCTCTTGCCAACCTAGCAATTCGAAAGCATGCAAATGCAAGAAGATGAATAGGTACCACTTTGGTGGGTAGGTAACAGCGTTCCGCGCGCGTCATGCCGGCCACGTGACCGTGGAAGCGTCTTCGGACAGCGCTGGCTCTTCGGCTAACAAACAGAGATGAGCACTGGCCCCTAGAGTCGGACATGACTGTGCAGGGGAAACCTTTACCTTTACTACTTATTCTAGTTCTGTAGTTAATTTTGGTCATGTACTGTGTAGCAGATTTTTTTTGGCTTGCATCCGTATTAACTATTTGAAAGGATTCATAACTAGTAAAGTAAAGTTTATTGTTGTAACCACAGGTCATAACATAAGAATGCAATAAAATACAATAAAATATAATAACATTAAAACAATAAAATGAAATTATAAAATAAAATAATAAAAGAAGCATTAAATATATAAGAAAAAGGTTACAGCAAAACAGAGCCAGAGCTACAACTAAGAGCTTAAATATTTCTTCCTAAGTTTAAGTGAGAGCAGAGCAAAAGTAGCAACTTGGTTGCTAACAGTTGGGAACAAGTCTGCAAGAAGATAAATCAGTTTTTCAACATCAGAGCCCTTGAGTTCATCAGTCATTAATAATTTAGCCCTGATCTCGTTATAAATGGGGCAGTGGAGGACATAATGCATAACATCCTCCACTTGACCAACACAAGGACAGAGGCGTTGTTCGACAGGGAGCTCACGAAATCTCCCTTCGAGATATGCGGAGGGCATGGTCTGCAGGCGAAGGGATGTTAAAGCCCTTCTCAGTGGCGCACTGGTTATGTTAACCAGGTACTGGGAGAGGCTTCTATGTTTTTTATAATGATAGTACCAGGATGAAAATTTGGATGATTGTACTGTAATTGCATCTTATAACTAGTAATAGAACACTATTAATCTTCCTCAGTGGTGTCCTCAAAATGCATTAAACTAAAACCCTCAGAGAAATCTGAGAGTTGTAATTTGACATATCTGAAGGATATCAGTGTTCCCAAATTCAGTTCTGAAAATGATTTCAAGTAGCAAAGTTAGAAAAAGAGAGCAGCTAGGAAGTTGACCATGCACATAATAACCTTTGGAAAGAGTGTCTCACACTGATTTGAAACTTGGAGTGATGAAACTCTCCACCTATTTAATGAAAAATATTTTTTAAGAAGAGTGTAACCCACAGTTCAGTATGAGAGTATATATGTGCAAAAGATTCTGGATTTATTTACAAAGATTAAAAGGTAGCAGGCAAAAGAAGACACCATGTTTGAGGCCTTGGGAAGTTCTGCCAGTTACAACAGACAATATTATATCATATGGATAAATAGTATGATTCTATATAAAGCAGCTTCATATGGATTGCATCTTCTTTCTTCTTTATTAAGTCAGACTTTGAGAGGACTTTAAAAGTAAAGTTCTAAATTATCCCTCCTAATGCTTTTGGATATGTTGGACAAGCTACCATGATCCTACCTATGCTGGCTGAGAAGTCATGGGTACTGGTCCAACATATCTCAAGGGCATCAAGTTGGGCAAATTGTGCTATTCCCATCTGGAAAATATTACTTAGAGTGCTCTAGTGGTAAATCACTCATGATATTCAAAAACAAGTCTTGTGAATCATTCAACATTACCATGTTTATGATGCCACAAGTTTTCTTGGACCAGGTTCCTCTTCATTTTATACTTGACATGCTTTCCCTTATTGGCTAATACAGAGCTTTCCAAACTTTTCATGTTGGTGACACACTATTACAGTAGGGTGTCACTTCGCGACACACTCTTACAGGAGGGCACAAGGCAGGCACTAGGACCTGCGCGGAATCACAGCAGGTTTGGAGGCAGCAAGGCACAAGGCAGGCACTAGGACCTGTGTGGAATCCTGGCAGGGCAGGTTTGGAGGCAGCCAGGCACAAGGCAGGCACTAGGACCTGTGTGGAATCCTGGCAGGGCAGGTTTGGAGGCAGCCAGGCACAAGGCAGGCACTAGGACCTGTGTGGAATCCTGGCAGGGCAGGTTTGGAGGCAGCCAGGCACAAGGCAGGCACTATGGCAGGCACTCCTGGCAGGGCTCGGAGGCAGCAGCAGCCCGACACACCCAGACACTGCAGCTGACACACTAACGTGTCCGGACACACAGTTTGGAAAGCTCTGGGCTAATATATAGATAAATAGTTGTAGTGGGTAGGCAGAATTGTAAGTAATGAATCTGGGAGAAGTGGCATGCGAGAAGTCTAGGCTAACAGTTATGATAGACCTTAAATTAATGGAAAATATATTTAAATTACAATCATTCACAAAGGATTATTGGCAGTAACATCGCATCCTGATATTGTTTAAGGAAGTATGAAAAGCATTTAGGAGACAAATGGGGGGAATTTGAACAATTAAATGTGTCCATTTTTATTTCCTTGTGTCTGATCAGAATATAGTTTTACGACATATACTCTCTCCCCTCCCCTTCACAGGACTGGCTTTCAGTAGAGTAGTATAGTAGAGCAAACCACATTGACGTTCCTGAAAGCAATTTGAGCAAGTTCATCCCCCTCTCTTTTTGGTAGCATGTACTCACCTGCCCTTTTCCTGTTCAGGTTGTTCATATTTTGTCAACATGGAATTTCAACATGTAGTACAGAGCTTTCCAAACTTTTCATGTTGGCGACACACTTTTTAGACATGCATAATTTCACGACACACTCTTACAGCAGGGCACAAGGCAGGCACTAGGACTTGCACGGAATCACAGCAGGTTTGGAGGCAGCAAGGCACAAGGCAGGCACTAGGACCTGCGTGGAATCCTGGCAGGGCAGGTTTGGAGGCAGCAAGGCACAAGGCAGGCACTAGGACCTGCGTGGAATCCTGGCAGGGCTTAGAGACAGAAGCAGCCGCGACACACCCAGACACTGCAGCCAACACACTAACGTGTCCCGACACACAGTTTGGAAAGCTCTGATGTAGTAGATATCAAGACTGCTACACATCAGCAAATAATAGTTCACAATAAATATCCAGGCAGTCTTTGAACTGCCCTGCAGCCTGAGGATCTGATAGCAGTAGACCTGGGCAGACATCCAGCCCTGTCAACAGCTAGTAACCTACACCATAGTGCTTATACAATACTGAACAAGTGCTGGCAGAATAACGTCAAAATCCAACCACTTGCACCTGAGGAGCTGTAAGGTAATCCTAGGTGGTCCTTGTCAAGGTGCACATCTAAATGGTGCCGGCCCAAATTACCTATATGTTCTGACAGAGGATCATTGTTTTGAATGTTTTGATTATTGTATATTTTGCATTATACAATATCACAGTTACTCAGTCTCATCATGGCAAAGTGTAAAGAGTGGGGAATTGAGTCTTCTGTGCCACGGGTGGAAGGCACTGTTAAGTGACTTTAGGGAGAGAAAATAAGGCTGTTAATCACACTTACAAATGTTATTTATTGATTATTTAAAAATTATATTCTGCTCTGCTCTACTGCTGAGAATGGTAGCCAGTGCCCTCCTGTTTGTCTTTCAAGGGAAAAAAGGCTGAAAATCTGGTAGTCATAATTGTCAAGAATGGATCCAAAATTTCTAGATTTAAACATTATGTGTGAGAGAGAGCAAGAAAGAGAGAGTCCAGTATTTAGAATTCCAGTTGGGAGTCAGGTTGAAGGAGTAAGAGAACTCAGTAAATCTTTCCTCTTTTGTAACATCTGTTGATAAGCCCATCCCCATATGTAATGGTCTCCCATTGGTATAGGTTTGCATCATACATCATGTTGGCTCCATGACAGTATCCCTTCTTTCTGTAGTTTACTTGAGAAGTAAAACTGGATGAACAAAAATGGCCTGATCCCAGAAGGAGCCCATGCTTCACTTATACAGAGGAGAGGTCTCTGCTTCAGTCCTCAGCTTCTCCAGTTAATGGAGTTCAATTAGGAGGGCTGGGGAAATTGTCAGCTTGAGACCTAGTAGTCAAAACAGGCAACACTGTGTAAGACAGACCAGTGATCTGACTCAGTGGAACAATCCAACTTCATATTTCATTGCTGAGCCAATAATTAAGTGGGAGATTGCAAAAGGTAATCATCTGCTACGGTATGGAGTAGTCCATCAAGCTGAGCAGGAGATAATTAATTGGCCAAATTTTCCATCTGTGGTCTTCTAAGGAGCTGCTGCCTGGTTGGCATTCTTTATCCATGCACACCCTGATTTAGGCCTTTCTTCTTTCCTGCTCTTTGTACAGCTGCCGAACCAGTAACAGAAAAAGCCTGATCCTGACAAGTACATCACCAACGCTGCCACGACCTCACTCTCCACTCCCAGGTCATATTGGTGAGTTAGGCCGTTGGCCTGTCTGTCCCCTCCTTCTTCCAAGAATTCCAGCTTTGAAGAGCCTCCTGAAAAATTGTGCATGAGCCACAAGAACACCCTAGGCATTTTAAGTCCTGCTTTTCTGTTCTTGCCTAGGCAGGAGCCTATTTTTTAAATAAGCTGCCTGTTAGACTGAGAAAGAACATCTTGTATCCCAATTGTTAACGTCCATACCCAGGATTCATTCAATGTCCTTGTTTTTTTTCCTCAAGGGCATCTCTCTTTCTCTTTTAATCTTTGCTCTGTCCTTCATTTTTAAAATGTGAAATTTCTTCTCATTGCCAGAACTGACCAAAATGGGGCGGGGGGAGGAGGCTGTTTCATATCTAGTTTTATGCTGTAGCTACAGTATTTGCCACAGTGAGGCAAAATGTTCACACAATTCTAGAGAGAATTTATGCTCACTCACACCTTACTCATCCTTATGAGTTTATCTGTGTATTTAGCAACAAGCATGACATTGACTCCAAAGCAGTCCTATTAGATTGATCCAAAACCAATTTTGGTCTTAAGTGGTGCATCCATCTTCCTGTAATTCTCTACATCCAACCCTGTAATTCCTCCTTTGTTTTTTCATTATTTTATGTATCCAGGGCATCTACCTTTTTATCCCATGTATATATTTACAGCTGAGAATACTGTAAAACCATCTTGTCCATCCTTCTAACTCTCTGAAACTGTTGTCTGTCCACTGGCCTGACTTTCCATCTTTCCTCTAATTAGTTTCTAATCAGCCATTTGACACTAGATCATCAATCCATTGCTATCTGTTTGGTCCATTGGTTTGTGCATCCATCCATCCATCCATCCATCCATCCATCCAATGTTCTGTTTCTTGTCTTCCTTCTGTCTTCTATTTTCATATTTAACTTGCTTCTCTATGCCCTTTTCCATTTTGCTAGTTGATTGTTAGAGTTGCTGTGATAACCTTGATTGATTTTGTAGGCTCTTTCTAGAATATGCTGATTTGGTCGCAGTCCGTTAGCAGTCTCATAAAGCAACATGTTGATTTCATTTTGTATATTCCTACCCTGTCCTGTCTGCAGGTAGCAGCCCTCTTGACAGTCCTCGGAATTTCTCCCCCAACACACCAGCCCACTTTTCCTTCGCTTCTTCCCGCAGGTAAGAGGAGCCCTCCGTCTCTGGGCCTCAAGCGTAACATGAATTGCAGAGAAGCTCCACTGGGCATCCAGACTCCTTTACCCATCAGCTGCTGGCAGTCCACAAAAACTGACTGTAATCCTAATTATTCCCTTTATAGGAAAGAGACTAATGCCAGAATTAGAGTGAGGAAGAATCTAGCTGCTGACTTGCCTCTGGAAGAGAACAAGAAAAGCTAATCATTTTATTAAAAGAAACAAAACTCCTATACTCTTTTTATTTGCAGTCTTAGGTATTTGCCTCTTTCCCTCTAATGACCACCACTTCTTTTGGTGATGCCTGGTCTCTATGAGGCACAGTTCAGGCCTGCCCTTGATGATACAGGAATTAGACAGTCCTCATCCACAATCTTTCCAGATGTAGGTCATCTGAGTGAGATCCAGTGTCTGCAGAGGGAAAGAGTATCCACTTGGGGTAGAGATCAGATATTCAAGGAAGCTGACCTACTGAGAGCAAGTTGTCATGTTTTGTTCTTGATTCACTCAGCTTCCTGGCTTACCCCAACAAGCCCTCTTGTAGGTTTTGAAGGAGAATGCAGGATTTTGGCTATTATTCGAGTGTTGATCTATTAGGACATGCTGTCAGGGACATTTGAGGTTATGGAAGAACTTCCCATCTGCTCCCTACACTCCATCTGCTCTCTGCGCTTTTTATAGACAGGCACATACCACTTCTCCTGCCCACCTCCACCCACAAAACCAAAGGAACAGACTGTGAGGTTCCATCATGCCCTTAGCAAAATATTTAGTAAATCCATTCTGGGTTGTTTACAAATTTTTGCTCTGCAATTTTTTTTGCATTGCACCTAAAGGCATGAGTGCTTTTATAACTTAAATTGCTTTATATTTGTGAAACCTATGCTTGATAAAGTAATCAAATTAGATGGAAGAGATTGGAATTATATAATTGCAATCTGGTACTCTGTGAATTATTGATGTGGTTAATTGATAGTAAAAAGGGAAGTATAACACGAATTACAGTCATTATTATGTCACAAAGAATATTTCTGAGAGACAGTATTCTGCATTTCTGGGTGCTTGCATAAAAATACTTGAGCCACATGAATGTCTTTCAGCAGGAAAGAACAAGTCATATGTGCTTCTTACCACACATACTTTTTCCTGGATAGATTGATTTTTACATATATTATCTTAAATGGCCTTTTATGGAGTGCATGAGGATGGTGTGTTCACACTGGACAATAGGCAGCCAAAGCTGTTCAATATACAGGACTTCTAGCATTGGAAATCAGCTTTGCAAGCAAATTCCAGAAGCTTTGGGGCAAAAGTTCAAGCCATTGTGCAAGAAGATTGTCCATTCATAGCCATTCAGTACTAAAATAGTTTTTCAAGGAGACATGGGATCAGCGTGTAGATATATTGCTGAAGAATCAGTGACAAAGACACAGGGCTGGTCACAGAGTGTAGCGCTGGTGGGTCATGATGAACAAATATGCTTGGGGAGAGGTGTGTGAAGCCATGCTGGAGTATGAGAAGAAGAATATTGAACCTTTAACATTTCCAATCTAGTACTTTTCAGTTGGGTGGGATTGCCATCCTATTTGATCAGTATGGCCAATGCCAACTCATCTGGAAGCATCGTTTTAGGGAAGGCTGTTTTAACCACTACTCTGCCATCTTGAAGACATGTAAGCAGACTTACATATCTTTTTCCAGGTGAGGATTTAATATAGAATCCTGGAGCTCATTCATCATATTTTATGGTTAAAATGTGAGTGGCATCTGATATTGTCATCCATTCTTAACCCTCCCGTAGCTTCCCTCTGCTGCCGATGGCCTTCGCATTAGTCTTACACATTTTAAAACAGCTGCTAGTTTTGATGTGACCAAGATTCACTGGGCAAGTAAACCTTGATCACAGCTCAGCATTTGCTCAGTTTAACATCTGTGGTGGGTGTAGCTTCTACCTGGCTTTTTTTTTTAAATCTAGGGTTTCCTAGACTAAAAGCAGTTAGGGTTGAACTAGCCTTTGCAACATAAAGAAACTCTTCAATGGCCCAGAATCTTCGTAGAAACTAAATTTGACTACTCTTGTAGTTATTATCTATTTACAGTAAGCAACGTTTCTAGAAGAGCCAGCAAATAAGACACAACTGACTGAACTGTATCTATGACAAGATTGTTTTTTCTAATCAGAACTGATTCTGCCTTTCACTGTAAGTACTAGACCCACTTAAAGTTTATATTCAGTGGCATCTGCAGCACCACAGTGACATTAAGATAATGGTACATGGGATGATTACATCTGCGTAAAAAGCTGCAGTTATATACTTGCATCCCAGTGTCTGATGGGAGTACGTACAGTAAATTGCAGCATTTGTCCAATAATGTTGTCATACACATTGTGTGATTTGCCCCCACCCCACCCCATCTTGAGGACTCCCAATTTTATAGTCATCCTGTTGTTTTCAGGGCAGATGGCCGGCGTTGGTCTTTGGCTTCCCTACCGTCATCTGGATATGGAACCAACACTCCAAGTTCTACAGTATCAGTAAGATGTAAAACTATCTGGATAAAAGAGCTCTTTTATAGGCCAGTATTTGAAATGCTGACGGACACTATGCCCAGAGAACTAGAAATGATGTATGTGTGCAGAAGAAATTGTTAAAACCAGTCCACTGATGACCAGAGGACAACAGCTCACAGAAACAGTTCCATCAAGGAAGTTGTATATGCAGTATACTCTGCATACATGCAAGTCATCAAAAGGGACAGGGAAAGAGAAGGATTCAGTCTGTGTTGCTATGGCACATTAGTGGACTTCTAGGGAAAATGTTTACATAATGTTAAGCTCTCTGAGTTGATGGGTGAGATAATGGAACATAGGGAACAGATTGGATCCATCTGTGAATGTTCCTCCTAATTCCATAGAGTTGGCTGCAGTCACATGTGTACTCTATAATGCTGTATATGCATGGCTCATTGTATGTAATGCCATGTGAGCTTCTTGGTTGCAGATCAACATGAGGAGTTGTAGCTCTGTGGCAGATCATGTGGTTAGCATGCCAGTCGCCCCAGTTCAATCTCTTGTCATTGCTAAGGAGACGTGGGCTTCCCACCAAAAATGTGAAGAAGAGTTGGTTAGTATGAACAGTACTGAACTGCATAGGCCAGTGGTCTGACTTCAATGTAAAGAGCTCTAGATTGACTGCGGCAACCCATATATGTACAGGTAGTCCTCGCTTAATGACCATTTGTTTAGTGATGGTTCAGACTTCTGACAGTTCTGAAAAACCGACTTACGACCGATCCTCACACATGACCGTCACAGCATCCCTGTGGTCACATGACCATGATTTGGGTGCTTGGCAACCGGTTCACATTTGTGACCGTTGCGGCGTCCTATGGTCACATGATCACCATTTTTGACCTTCCTGGTCGGCTTCTGGCAAGCAAAATCAGTGGGGAAACATGTGATTTGCTTAACGTGGTTCGCTTAATGCCCGCAGTGATTCGCTTAATGGCCACAGGAAAAAAGGTCGTAAAATTGGGTTGGATTCACTTAATGACTGCTTCGCTTAGCAACTGAAATTCCGGTCCCAATTGTGATTGTTAAGCAAGGACTACTTGTAATTAGCAGTCGGATTATATTTGGCTTTTTGCCATGTATTGTGGGGTGCATTGGAAAGCTGAGCATACCATATAGAGGAACTGGAGATACCCCAGAAACAGTTTGGTCTAGTGATTAAGGTGCTGAGCTAGAAACCAGGAGTCTGTGAGTTCTAGTCCCACCTGAGGCATGAAAGCCGGCTGGGTGAC
Organism: Charina bottae; assembly: GCA_023362775.1. Taxonomy (NCBI): domain Eukaryota; kingdom Metazoa; phylum Chordata; class Lepidosauria; order Squamata; family Charinaidae; genus Charina; species Charina bottae. The sequence continues at coordinate 9,698,181 of JALMGJ010000021.1, read as the reverse complement.
CATGGGCCAGTCCCTGTCTCTCAGCCCTGGGAAGGAGCCAATAGCAAACCAGGAGACCGAGAGTTCTAGTCCCGCCTTAGGCATGAAAGCCGGCTGGGTGACCTTGGGCCAGTCCCTGTCTCTCAGCCCTGGGAAGGAGCCAATGGGAAACCAGGAGACTGAGAGTTCTAGTCCCGCCTGAGGCGTGAAAGCCGGCTGGGTGACCTTGGGCCAGTCCCTGTCTCTCAGCCCTAGGAAGGAGCCAATAGCAAACCAGGAGTCTGAGAGTTCTAGTCCCGCCTTAGGCGTGAAAGCCAGCTGGGTGACCTTGGGCCAGTCCCTGTCTCTCAGCCCTAGGAAGGAGCCAATGGGAAACCAGGAGACTGAGAGTTCTAGTCCCGCCTTAGGCATGAAAGCCGGCTGGGTGACCTTGGGCCAGTCCCTGTCTCTCAGCCCTAGGTAGGAGCCAATGGGAAACCAGGAGACTGAGAGTTCTAGTCCCGCCTTAGGCATGAAAGCCGGCTGGGTGACCTTGGGCCAGACACTCTCTCTCAGCCCAACTCACCTCACAGGGTTGTTGTTGCGGGGAAAATAGGAGGAGGAAGGAGTATTAGGTATGTTTGCCGCCTTGAGTTGTTTATAAAAATAATAAAGGCGGGATAGAAAATAAATAAACAAACAAACAAGCAGTTGTACTTCAGTGTCAGATTTGGAGTGACACCTGAAAATAGATGATAGAGCTGCTGCATCTCCGCATTGGTGAATGGTCATGTGGCCAACTCTGCCCCTTCTGTTCCTCACAGTCGTCCTGCTCCTCCCAAGAGCGCCTTCACCAGCTGCCTTATCAGCCAACTGTGGATGAGCTGCATTTCCTGTCCAAGCATTTCGGCAGCACTGAGAGTATAACTGATGATGATGGGGGGCGGCGGTCTCCTGCAGTGCGGCCCCGGTCCCGGAGCCTCAGGTAAGGGTGGGGCAGCCATGACAGCCCTAAATAGCAATGCTTCGTTTGTTACGTCTGTGTGCATCACGCATTCCACCTTTACTCAGTACTTTTCCTAGGAAGAGCAGCAACAGGTATGCTGGAATGGCCCTTCTTATTGATCTGGCTGGTTTAGAAAATTCAGATTAGAAGACTTTGGATTTGATTCTGCCCGTCATTTTTTTTTTACATTTACTGTATATTATAAATGTAAAATAAGTGACCACTGTCTGTATACTTTATGACATACAAAGAAGATCTGCTTTTTAACTTTTTTCCTCTGCATGGAAAACCATTTTCTTTTTCTGTATGATGTGTCTTCTTTTTCCTGTCCCTTCTCAACCCTGCATGACTCCAGGCCAAAGCGTTTGAAACAACCTCCTTCCAGAATCCTATAACAACTTTATGTATTTAAGAGAGTTAGCTGGTGTCTACCACAGTTTTACAAATTGAAACAGTTGGAGATGCTTCTTTGCTACCAGACCTGACATCTATAGGACCGTTATGAAGTCTGTGTGTATTTCTCTTAAGTAATTTAGGGTACTTTTAGCTGTGCTGTCCTCAGCCCTGAAATAGCATTATCCAAAACATATATGATCTACTTTTGAAAAGGCAAAATGATAGTTTTAAGGAATGAACTCTGTTTTCTGAAAGAGAAAATAGAATGGAATATAATAGAACATGCCATATCTTTTATCACAGAATAATTACAAAAATATCACTTGTACCAGTAAATATGAAATATGTTGCAGTTCAGATTTTATAAAGACACGGCCTTATGTACACTTAACTGAGAGGAAATCCCATTGTCTTACTTCTGAGAAGATATGCATAGGATTGCACCATCAATTTGCCATTCAGATATGAGTCAATCTGGAAGCCTGAAGGAAAAGTTAAACTGTATTCAAAGGTTCTTGCAGTGTAATTAATGGAATAAACCTGCAATCAAAGGGCTCTGTTGCAGTCCCTTTCTACCAGCCTTCCCCGATTTATTGCCCTCCAGATGTGTTGGACTACAATTTCCAGAATTCCATGCTGGCTGGGAATCCTGGGGGTTGTAGTCTCATGCATCTGAAGAACAATAGGTTGGGAAAGGATGCCATACTGTTTCCAAAGTGGTGGCAGTATTTTTATATTGCTTTCTATATTACTATGCACAGCCTTAAATCAAAGGTTAAACTTTCAGAACAGAAGAAGGATCTCATTTTTCAGGTTTCACTTTTTATTACAACCGTACAGGCTGTAGAGGGTAACATGGACATAAGACGAGGTTACCATTGCATGCTTTTCCACCCCAGCTTGTTGCTTATTGTTGGCCCTTGATGTTGTTGCTGTGTAATTAATGCTGGTTGTGGAAGTACAGTACACGAAGAGTAGGCAGACTTCGGTGTTGTGGGATCTACTTTGCTTTTTCTTCTAGATTGAGCAGGTGACTCCAGATGCAAAATACTGGCTCATTAGGGTGGATATGCACTTAGGATAAGCACATGCTTATCCAGAAATTTGTTTTCAGTCCTCACAACAATGTTGCCCAAAAAGGCATTCCTTGGGTCATCCTTCCCTCCCACATACACAGTTTCCTTTTTTCCAACCACCTAATGTCAGAAGGCAGGGTCTTCTTCTTGTACTGCTATTGTTAAATAGTTCAGAGTGAGAAACCCTAATCACGTGTTGCAGTTTATGTAGATATCTTTTAGCACACACCTATTTGCCTTCTGCCAACCTCTGCAATACAGTATTTACCACCCCACTGAATAATGTAAAATAAACACAGCATGAGATTTTAAATAGAATTGAGGGAAATGGAAAGTGTAAAGAAATGGAGAAGATTATCACCAAGGGTTTTTCTTTTGCAGCCCGGGCCGGTCTCCATCCTCCCATGACAATGAGATAGTAATGATGAATCATGTTTATAAGGAACGATTCCCCAAGGTAAGGGTTGAGTAGGAAAGAGCCTAATCATTGTCTGAGGCTAGAACTGTTTTACATGGAAAAAAACTCAATGGCCAAGCTGGAGGCAGAAAGATTAGGTCCTTCCCCACCTTCTTGTTTTTGACATTTAAATGAATTTGACAATGAACAGAATCACTTTATATTGTCTCTTTTTGTCCTGAATATTTCAATACTCCAAGCAAACATATTGAAGAATTGAGGAGAGAGGCAAAGGGTACCAGAGTTAGAGGACAACAGGTTCATTGATATTAGAATAGAGTGGGCACATATTTATTTAAGGAAACAGCTCTAATTTCCTGAGTAATCCCCTTAAAGAGGACAGTAATAAAGGAATGGCTTGTATGACCCAGATCTATCTATCTATCTATCTATCTATCTATCTATCTATCTATCTATCTATCTATCATCTATCTATCTATCTATCTATCTATCATCTCTCTCTCTCTCTCTCTCTCTCTCTCTCTCTCTCTCTCTCTCTCTCTCTCTCTCTCTCTCTCTTTGATAATGCAGACAGTGTGGTTAATGTAATGCAAAGTTTGTGGGTAAAGATACCCAGATTCTTTGCTGTGCTTCGAAAAAGAATGGGGCCTAGTCTAGGGTATTGGGACTGTCCTTTTTTACCTTATGCAAGAGCCTCAGCTTCTTACCCCAACAGGCCACAGCGCAGATGGAAGAGAAGCTGCGAGATTTCATCAAGTCCTATGAGCCAGACAGTGTGTTGCCCTTGGCTGATGGGGCGCTCAGTTTCATTCACCACCAGGTCATTGAATTGGCACGAGACTGTTTAGCCAAGTCCCAGGATGGCCTCATCACTACTGTCTACTTCTATGAGTTGCAAGAGAACATGGAGAAGCTATTGAAAGATGTGAGTGTAAGCAGCCCAGGGAATAGGCAGGATGTGCGTAAAAATATCAGAAATATGAATAAAAGTTACAGGCAGCTTCATTCAAAAGGGGTCTGAGAAATCAAGTGGGCTTGGAGTAGCTTTTGTAAGGAAAATTAGATTTAAGTGGTGGAAGTTGAAAAGGCAGCTTGCATGATGTGCCTAGTAAGCTGGTGGAAGTAGAGCTGCCAAGTAATTATGAGGCCATTATTTGGTGGGTGCTATGGTCTTTCATAGTGGCAATTTCAGGCTAATTCCTCCACTAATGAGCCATCTCTTCTGTTGCTTGTAGGCTTATGAACGCTCTGAGAGTGAAGAGGTGACCTTTGTCACTCAGTTGGTGAAGAAGCTACTCATTATCATCTCCCGTCCAGCTCGCCTACTAGAATGCCTGGTGAGGCATAGAAGGATGGAGTGTGTGCATATGTGTGTGTGTGCTTAGGAATTGGTAGAAGGACCCAAAGTGTGTACCCTTGTTGTCTGTAGATCTTTCCATATGAACACACCATAAGCATATCTTAGTGATTATGTAACATTCCACTCAGGGAAGGTCAGCACATAATTAACAGGTATGGAAATGGCAGCATTGCTCTGAGTTGGGGAGAAGATTGCTATGATTTTGGTCTTCCTTTCTTTTTATTTCATTAGGCCTTAAAGATTGCTTGTCATGTTGTGGTAGTTGCTGGGGGCTGCACACGCACATACCTATTCTCATGTGCACAGACACAAAAGTAGATGGAGAGACAGACGTGTACACAAAGCATCTACCTCCTGCAGTTATCTTGGCTGCACTGAATTCACAGGAGAGGGGTGGGTGAAGACTCCCCCTTCTCCTAGCGACTGAGATGGTAAGGGAGGTAGATTATAGCTCACCCAGTCCAGCTGTCTTCCGTGCCGTTCACGCATGTGCATGAATTCTCTTGGTCTTCATTTGGAACAGATACAGATCAAAACATGGTTCTGGGCAGAAGTGGTTTGTGGGGGATAAGAGCAGGAAAAAGCCAAGGCTTCACGTACGGACATCGGCATCAGCTTTTGCAGCTGAGAGAAAGAACAGAAGGAAGGGATGGGAAAACACTAGGAGCGCTGGGTGAGGCCACTAAGCTATGACATTTAGGAAGCTTTTACTACTGAGACCACTACAATAAAGAAGAGGTAAACAAGCTAGTATTTCAGCACCAGCTGAGTGGAGGACAAGAGGGAAAGGTGCTGGGAAGATGACAAAGTAGGTAGGCTGGCACACAGGCCATGAGGAAGAAGAGGAAACGCGGGTAACATCACCAGCCTTGGCCTATTTGCTGTATAATGTAGTTTCAAAGATCCATTCAGATTTTTTTTTCCAGTCAAAACCAGAACAACCAAAATGCTCTGGCTTTTGTTTCTGCTGAACTTTGGCTGACCAGAAATAGTTGATAGAACGTACAGAATGCATTGCTTTATTTTGGCTTTGAAACAAAACATATTTTCTGTTTCATGTAACCCCCCCCCCACCCTTTTCTGGCTTCTGTATTCAAAGGATCCTTTGATTGCTGGACCTTGTTGGAACAGGATATTTTGGAAAATTGGCAGTAGCTACCACAGAAATAAATAGGAAAAGTTAGGCAGGTGAGGTGGAGGATGGGGAACTACTACCAAAGAACTACAGAAATGCAGCAGAGGTATCGAGCAACTGGAGTAGCAAGGAGCCACCAATGGCATATATTTGAAATGTTCACAAAGCAATCGGTGGGGAACTGTCCAGCTGGAGACCACCACCATTCTGCAGCCAAATTTTGCTTAAACCACAACAGCGGTAAATTTACAGTTTGAAAGAATTCTTACCACTTATAAAACATTACACTTTCACACATAAAATGCAGAAGATATTTGAAAACAAAGAAGCTGGGCTCCTGTAAAATTGGAACACAGTGTTGAATACGTCCTTATAGATTTTGTTGTTGGACAGAAGGACATTCTTTCCTGTTCTTATTAAAAAAGAAGGAAAAAATGGAATGTGCAGAAAAGGATTTAAAATACAACAACCAAATAACCAGGCAGGATGGATATAATTCAGTAATTCAGTTGACTGGAAAGCTTTTTCTTATTTAGGGCCATTTTTCATTCCAGTGAATCCCAGGACATGCCAGTCTTTGATCCTAGCATGTACATGATCCATACTGGTAGAACTTAAAGGCTAACACATTAGAAGGCACCAAGTTGGTGAGAGCTGCTCTCAGAAACTATTTATGTGACAGAAAATGAAAAAGAAAGCATTAAGAGTCTTTTTAAAAGCAGTTAAATCAATCCAAGGATCTGGAAATAATTAAAAGATGTGTGGTGGATACTAATTGTCTTCCAAGACCAATCTTAGGCCTTAACCATTAAAGCTTTGAACAAGTTAGGGACTAGCTGTTTGAGGAACGCATCCTGTCTGGTTATTGCTCCTAGAGGCTCATTCATTTGGTCTGCATGAAAGGCTTCTTCCTATCTCCAAATGTGGAATGTCTTTCTTTAAAGATGAGACTGGTCCCCACTCTCTTGGTTTGTTAAAGACATATTTTTTAATCTGGCCTTTGAAATTACTAGCAATTGGTTTAATATGGAAGATTGGGGAGTATTGTTTTAAACTTGCAGTATGATCGTGTTTATAAAAATTGGCTGTAAAATAGTGTTGGTGATATTTATGGAAAGACAGTATTACCCTCAATAAATAAATCCAATACACTGATAAATAAACAGCTTATGGGGCATTCCCCATGTTAAAGAAGCGGCTTTGCTGTTTGCCTAAACGGGACTTTCAGCAGAGACCTCTTTGGATAGTGCACCATACTATTCATTGGTGGGACTTAGGGATTTAATTATTGGTGAGACTTTGGATTTTTCCCTAGGCACCAAAACTTTTACCCCAAGCCCCCCAGAGGCAGTGGAGATTGCTTTCAGCTGGAATTAAACTTCTTCTAGTTCAGTTCCCATGCGGAGAACGTGCAAACGCCCTGTTGTTGCTTCATATATCCCTTTAAATCTGGTATTGAAAACTGGTTCTTTGCTGAGCATGAATGAGCCTGCACCTAGTTCAAGAATTCCTTCTATCTCCCAATCAGGGCTCTGCCCTTTATCATTGGAGGGCACAGATCATCAACTGGCCTCCATCTGTTTAGACTAGCTTTGAAGGTGCCTGAGTGTTACCCTGACAACACAACAGCCAATCACAGGACACAGTTCCTCAACTGGCCAGTTGCTGCACTGCATTGGCCAGGCTGACGCAGTATTTGTTGCGCTGCTCAGAGGCACGGAAGCATCAGAATGGCCGAAGAAGGCTCCTGTTTATGCCCCCCTTTCCTCCAATCTGGAATTGAGGGGGGGGAAAAAGCTTGTGTTTCCAACATGGGTTTCAAAAGAATGACGATAGAATATGGTTTTCTTTTAAACAAAATTAAAATGCTTAGCTGTGTTTGTTCAGCTTCTCTGCCTTTTTTTTCCTTTTCACCCAAGTCAGATTATAAACGGAGCTGCAAAGAGGCTGTTTTAATTCCTCAAAGCAATCTTCCCCAATGTAATCCCTTCTAGACACATCAGTTACAAATTCAGTCAGCCACAGCATAATGGCAGGACATGATGGGAGTTGTAGTCCAGCTCATCCAAAGAGGGCCAGGTTGGGGAAGGCTGTTCTACAGTGCCACATGTTGGGGTAGACAGTCTTAACCATGCTTTCAGCGCCGAGGGTTAACTGACAGCTCACTAGGAAAGGGACTCAGAATCTTGTATCCATCAATGACCAGGCAAATGTTTCTGGAAATCCCACAGGCAAGGCCTTCCCTCACTGTTTCTTTTCCACAGCCAGCATTTTGAGGAATATTCCCTCTAAAATGGAGACTCCATTTAGTAATTTTGTAGATTTCCTCCACTTTTGTTGACTTGAGGTCACAATGTTGCTCACAAGTCCTTGTAACTCATCTACTGTGATTCAGCTACTACACAAATGTTTCAACAGTTGAAATCAAAACTTCAGTAACAGCAACTCAACATTAAATTTCACTGATTGCCTTTAACACAAAAATTCCCTAATGATCAACAATGTAAACACATTGGCATATCAGCTGGAATATACTTGGTATCAAAGAACAGAGCCAGTGGATCCTTTAGCATTTAGCCGCCATGTTGTCTGTATATTATCTACAGTACTGAAGGCAGTAAGCTGCTTCATACCAGTTGCTGAGACATGTGGCATCTAGTTGTTTGGATTCCATACAAACGTTGTGTTTTCTGAAAATGCATATCACATCAGCCAAGTTCTGTGGTCTGCAAAGCCCCGTTTTTTCCTAGAACTCTGTTCCCAAGTAGGTATCCTGCTGATTCCCTTGCTTCATATAGATAATGTGAGGGCGAGAGGTGGCACTATGGGAAATGCAGAGCCTGCGAACAGACAAGATGGTTATGAAAATGCAGTGTCACTGCAAGTAACCTAATATAATACCTCTTGAGGGAGTTGGGCGGTGATAAATCGAATAAATAAATAAATATATCAAAAGAGCAGGGGGGAAAACCTCAGGTTTTAAACTTGTGCATGTACACACACACACACACACACAGGCAGATCTGTACACTCTATAGATGCTGATCTTTATCATAATTAGGGCTGCTTAATATCTGAATAAAGTTATTTATCTATCCAAGCCTCATCCTTAATTTGTCTGTTAAGCTTGTTGGTGTACAGTTGCATTCCTGGAGAGGGATTTATTGTCAGGCTCAAAGAATAGCCGCGACAAATGCTGTCATATTTGTATTCTACTAAGGGCCTCAGGACATAGCAGCTGTAGCAACTATTCCACTTGATTCTCACTTTTTTTTTCCCCTGGCGGGGCTTCCATTTAAATTTTACTATGAAATTGCCCACAGAATTTCACAAGCAGTTCAGACAACAACCTCCATGTGTAATCACCCATATTTTCCCATTCCTATTTTCATCTTGTTTTCTTTCCAGAAAAAAATCCTTAAGGAGGGGGAGGGAAAGGTAGAAGAGCTGCAAGATGCCTTTTTGTCTGGTAGTACTTAGAATCCTCCATTTAAAAACACTCTGAGGGTAATGTTAGCCTGAGGGACAATTGCTGTTTCAGTCCCTGGGCCTGGTGAGTCCAGTCGCCCTTGCCCAAGTCCAGGTTTTTAGCATTACACCTCCCTAGCGCTCTCTCTTGTGGTTCCCTGAAACCAATTCTTCTTTGCTAATCTCCATCCTAACTCTGACCTGCTCTGCTTCCTCTCTCTAGGAATTTAATCCTGAGGAGTTTTACCACTTGCTGGAAGCAGCTGAGGACCATGCCAAAGAGGGACATCTGGTGAAGACAGATATTCCTCGTTACATCATTAGCCAGCTGGGACTCACTCGAGACCCATTTCCAGGTAATGCCACCAAAACTATCTGCCATCCAGGCCGCCTCATCCCTGTATATGTACCCAAGTCACAATATCTGTTAAATGTCAAGTGATCCTACTTGTGTGTCATTTCTTGCATGTATTAGCATGGTCATCTCATAACTCCTTTGGATATGTGGCAATTTGTCATGCTGAGTTTTCAATTTAATATTACATGGATTCCACACAGCACAAATTTGTTATTTTTCCTCAATAAGATTCTTTATTCTTGGGCCACTTTTGTTCCTTCTGCAGCTTTCAGAGACATCTGTCTGAAGTTCAACTGCCTATTCTACTTAGTGGGTAGGATATAAATAAATCAACACAGAGTTTAGTTTCACTTAAGAGAGTTGGAAAAAGATTGGCCAGGATAACCTCTAGGCATATTTCTAAGATCTGAACAAAGAAGTCAAACTTATTAAGGAGTTATTAAGAATTTATTAAGGAAGTCTCCCATAGAAAGGAGAAGAAGGTAAATTGAGGTCTACTAGCAAGTCTCTGGATCACCATCTTGTATTTAGTGATTGCTGGGATTCTTCTGAAGAATGCTGGAGTTATGGTAGAAACATTTTTTTGAAGATGAAAAACCAGAGAAGCTGATAGTGAAGCCTTAATTATTAAGAAATCCCAAACATGCACACTTCTTTTTTAAAATTTAAAGTTCATTTGTGCACCATCAGGGATGGTACAAAAGGAAAATCAGCCTACCTATTTGTAGAAGTCTGGTTATGATAGGGGATTGGAATCTTTTACATGGCAAAAAGACTCTTCAGAAGACTCTAGGATGATGCTGGATGAACAGCAAATCTTTTCTCATCTTGACTCCAAACCCCAGTTTTCACTGTTATGGCAAACCTTATCTCGCAGCATCAATTGTTCCTCCAGTGCTTCTACATAAATCAGGGTGGCTTAATGAAATTCAGAAACCCATTGTCATTCTTTCCTCAGTTGTAGCTAAATATAGACAATGTAGTCATTAAAAATTATATGGAAAGACACTGTCATAAAATTTCCCAATTTCACTCCTTTCAGACTCTTACCAAGCTGAATAGCTTTCTAGTTTTTGTGTGTTGGATTGGGCTGAACTATTTAAATGTTGATACCTTGATTCCATGATATCCAGGAATGTGAAACTACTACAGGTGGCAGATTCCAAAGGCAGGGTTATGTTGCTTGCTTCCTCTGAGTAAACCAAAAAGCAAACTGCCCACAATGTGAAGGACTTTGTAGTGGCTTCTGTTTTTATTTTTAGGACCTTTGCCGCAGGCATCTGGAATCTGGGTTTGATCAGACTGATGTGTTAAAGGGGGTTGTTAACCCCTTTCCTTCATGTTGGCCTCCCAATCAAAACCGGCCCTCCATTTTTGTTTTTCTCTCAATGGGGGAAACATTGCATGGATTAATCATGTGTGGCTGATCCTGAAACAGGATTGATCATTGTTCAAAGTAGCCTAACTAGGAGTCATGCTCTGGATTTCCAGAGAAGTAATAATGGAATTTGCATGCAAATTCTGGAAAGTGGTAGATCAAAGGCCCCAGGTGCTAGAAGGTCTGTTGCGTGTTTCTTCATTGGGATGATTTATTTGTTACTGCTTCAGCTTGAAAATACACATTTTCAGACTGGGAAGGTAGCATATGCTTGTCTGCATCCGGTGTTAAATGTGTGCATATACACATGTGTATTTCTCTGAACAGGATTTCGTGAGTGTATTTATATTGCATTGTGAGCGTGAGTGTCATTGACAGTATGCGCACATCTGCATAAAGAGGTTTTGGCATCTCTGCTGTGTGTTGAGCTGCATGCAGACGTGCTTGCAAGTGCTTGGTTGAATCTTCTGATTTGCCATTACAGCACATGGAGCTTTCATATATACCCATCTATACCCCATGCATGTGCCTTTGTGTATATGCATGGCTCTGTGTGTGTCTAGGCTTCACCCTTTCTGTGCTTTCATCAATGACAATGGGGTTGCTAAAGCCTTGTTCCCTTGGCTCTCCCTTTGGCTCTTCCCAAACCTTGTTGTCGTCAGATGTGCTGTATGTGGAGGAGCACGATAGTGGAGGATCCAACACACCCGAGACAGAGGAGTTCACCGAGGTCAGTATACGGGTCAGCTCTGCCAACCCCGTCCTAGCTCTGTGCCCCCGTCCCAGTTTTCCTCCACACGGAGACTCCCACAGACACACCTTTATTGCCTCTTGTTCGCCATGCTATGCGAGTGCCCACTTGCTTGATATTGGAGCAGAGGGGAAAGCGAGCCTGCTGTTGCTACTAGGCCTCAGATGAACATCCCATTTGTGCAGGAAGAAAGAGAAACTTCCATAATAAGCTGAGACAACGTCAAAATGTGTGATGATGTCATACGAAAAAGCTGCATTGATGCGAGAACATAAGTTATGTCATAATTTGCCTCTCCTTGTCCCCCACAGATACCCATGTTCAGAACTACCAGTTTTTGAAATTCAGGATTGTATCTAAAGTTGTGTACTGTTTCTACTGGCAGCAACTAGAAATAAATTAGACATTAATTGTATAAATGCTATTAGTATGCTTTTTTGCGGGCGGGTTGTTGTTACTTAAATAGCAGCACCTCTTCTGTGATCTCCAGAGTACTGTGTTGCTTTGGGTAGTGGGGAAGTGGTAGTGGCGTTGTTAAATCACTATGTATTGTGTTTTTCATACGTTCATTTAATACTGCATTTAGCTTTCCAAGGTAGGACTTTTTTCACAATATTTATTTATTTATTTTATTTTATTTTATATCCCGCCTTTATAAATAACTCAAGGCGGGGAACATACCTAACCTTCCTCCTCCTATTTTCCCCACAACAGCAACCCTGTGAGGTGAGCTGGGCTGAGAGGGAGTGACTGGCCCAAGGTCACCCAGCCATTGGCTCCTTCCTAGGGCTGAGAGAGAGAGACTGGCCCAAGGTCACCCAGCCGGCTTTCATGCCTAAGGCGGGACTAGAACTCTCAGTCTCCTGGTTTCCTATTGGCTCCTTCCTAGGGCTGAGAGAGAGAGACTGGCCCAAGGTCACCCAGCCGGCTTTCATGCCTAAGGCGGGACTAGAACTCACACTCTCCCGGTTTGCTATTGGCTCCTTCCTAGGTCTGAGAGAGAGAGACTAGCCCAAGGTCACTCAGCCGGCTTTCATGCCTAAGGCGGGACTGGAACTCTCAGTCTCCTGGTTTCTAGCCCAGCACCTTAACCACTATGCCAAACTGGCTCCATACTTGCATATCTCCTATGTAAATTAATATTTATTCATATGAGAGAGTCAACATCGATTGCATTTCTCTACAGAAGTAAATCCTCCTGAGTTTCATGCAGAGAATGCCCTAGATAGATTAATTAAGATACAATTAATATTGTTTCTAAATCAGAGGCCTAATGGGCTAGGCTTGGCTTGTGGAAGAGATTGGCACTAACCCATTACCTTTTCCTACTTTTTCCCCTTGGGCAACTAATATGCTGTCTGCCCAGTAAACTACCATATTGCAAGTTTCCCTCAGTTTCAACAGCTGTCTTTAGAGGTGTTGCTTGGGATGAGGAGCATGTGTTAACTGAAATACATGCATCCAAACCTCTCATTGACGTGTTGAATTTTATTTCAAGCTCTTTAGACCTTAGCTTGGTTGTTGTTGTTTTTTTTTTTGAGATGTTGAAGAATGTTTGAAGTTATGTGCAATGTAGCAAACAAATGCCAGCTTTCCTTCTTAAAATGCAAGACCACCTTTAATAATTTTTTTAATAAAAAGTGAAATAAATGTGCCCTTAACTTGGATTTTCACTAGTTAATCAACTAAGAATTAAGTTGATCAATCTACTGGCTAAATAAATAAAACTTGCAGGCCTATTTATGATTTTCATATCTCACATGTTAAAGTTGAAAGCAGATTAAAGTTTGTGGAAACTGCTGAAACCTGATCACCTTTGTTCAATAATGATGAAAGCAGATCCAAGGATGGCAACCCAAGTAGCCATTTAAGATGGCTGCAATTTAAAACAGATGTGGGTTGCCTGCATGCAGCTCTCTAACCCCATTTTTGTGGCACCCCCTCCCCCCTAAGATTGCATTTATGCAATTTTATGGCTAATTCCCTTGTCTAAAGTAGATATTCTGCCTCTCTGGAGGTGTTACTATATCTATTTTTTACTTTAATAAAAATCTGAACCCTATATGTCGGTCATGTTCCCTATAGCTTTTGGGGGGAGGGGCTAAGAAATAAAGAATTTAAAATAATGACCCTCGCCCTCAAAAAAGTTGCCTATTTCTACTTTAAAGGGTGTCAGTGAGGCTTAGGCCAAGGTTTCTCAACCTTAGCAACTTTAAGATGTGTGGACTTCAACTCCCAGAATTGGCTGGCTGAGGAATTCTGGGAGTTGAAGTCCACACATCTCAAAGTTGCTAAGGTTGAGAAACCCTGCTGTAGGCTATTGGTAAGCTGCACTTTTTGATTCTTTACAGTGCAGCTGAAGTTGTTGGAAAGCTACTCTTCGTCCTTACAACAAGTTGGCTTTATATCTGGGCTAGCTCTGCACAGTGGCAACAGCCACAGCCATTGTTAGGGATGGGTGAGAAAAAGGGAAGAGAAGGAAGATCCACTTGTGGAAGAGAGGAGGACTATGAAAGGGAGGAGTGGCATGGGTGGCCAAGGGACAAGAAGAGGGAGGCCCAGGCACTGCTGGAAGAATGGGAATTAGGCAAGTGGCTTATGAGTGGGACTGATGGAAAAGAGGGGAAGGTAAGAAGGAGGAATGACCGTAGGATTGGACAAGAAACAAAACGGACAATTAGAAGGGAGATGGATTGTATATAGGTCCCGCACATGTGAGGGAAAAGGAATACAGGTAGTCCTCGCTTAACAACTATTCGTTTAGTGATGGTTCGGACCTACCACAGTGCTGGAAAAATCGACTTATGACCGGTCCTCACACTTACGGCCATCACAGTGTTCCATGCGGCCACATGATCACGATTTGGGCGCTTGGCAACTGGTTCACATTTATGACTGTCACAGAATCCCGTGGTCATGTGATCGCCATTTTCGACTTTCCTGGCCAGCTTCTGGCAAGCAGATCAATGGGGAACCACGTGATTTGCTTAACGACTGCACGGTTTGCTTAAAAACTGCCGCAAAAAAAGTCGTAAAATCAGGTCGGATTTGCTTAATGACTGCTTCACTTAGCAACCGAAATTCGGGTCCCAATTGTGGTCGTTAAGCGAGGACTACCTGTAAGCTGAAAGTGGAAGAAAAGTGGTAGAAGGTCCAGGATGTCAATCTTAGTTGTTTTTTAGTGCAGGGGGTGCATTGTTCCTGAATCTTACTAATTCCCAGCCTAGAACTGCTTCCCTTGCTCGATCTCTCCCATATCACGGTCTGTTAATAATTCAGTGACGGCATATTTGTTTTGGACAGAAAAGGCTGAATAGAGAGACATTGAGGGAACCTCTTCCACCTCCACTTCCCTCTTGGAAATTCATCAAATGCATGATTCTTTCAGAAGCTAATCAGCTGCTCTTTGGAAATGGAGTTAAATTGGCAGATGGCATGAGGTTTTTCAGTGCAGTTTTCAGTCTATTAAATTTGAATTTATTTAAATACATATATTTACACTTGATTTTTAAACCACAGTGAACCAGCTGAAGTCTTTCATATGCAAGCATATTAGAACGTAAATAAATGATACCGTAGCACGGATCATAAATAATAATAAACAATAAAAACTAGCCATCCAGAAATAGAGTTCCAGAAATAATAGAAGAATGGTTAGGTTTTCACAGTTTTCCTGAAGACTTGCAAAGATGAACTCTCAGTAGAAGATTAAAACTTTGCATAGAATCAAGAATGATTTTTGCCTTTGTCTCTCCTACCTTGTCTTAGCTGTACTTTTTTGGAGTGGGGTCTCCACTCATAGTTAGGCCACTGAAAGATCTACTGTGGTTTGCAGCCTGGAAAAGGTTGTGCAGCTTTGCTCTAAAGTTTCCTGTTCTTTATTGGTGAGGATGTGATCAACATATATGTGACTTGTAGCTCTTTATGGAAGAACAGAGATTCTGCCCGAATAAAAGTTTCTGCATTATTAGGACTTGAATGCTGTTGCTTAAGCATGCATTTCATGTGTGCCCTTGACTCTTCTTTCATTTTGATGTTTCTGCGTTTATAAATGAAATGACCACTATTTCTGAATGACAGAATTCAGATTCAAATGCTGTGTTAGCCTGTATGTAAAAAACATCCTAAAAGGGTAAAGTTCTGTTAGAAATGAATGCGCGTCTCCATAGGGACCGTTTGTGGCCTCACACCCAGAATGCTTAATATTGCAGAGTCGTGGGACTACTCCAAAGCCAAAGAAGCCGCCAGGAGAAGGAGACTTTGAAACTATTAAACTTATAAGCAATGGGGCATATGGGTGAGTGCACTTGCTTAGCCTCAGGCTCCTTGGATCCGTCAGCGGCAGGAAAGGACCTCTGCTCCTGGGTCAGCTGTGTAGCTGCAGGTCAAGTCTGCTTCAGATGCTTGCTTGGGCCAGTCATTCGGTTCCCACAGTGGAGACGTAGCTCAGGGTGTTCCTGTCCACATTCGCAGCAAATTGGAATATAGATTAGGACAGCAGTTCAAAGAGGCTATGAAAATACATTATGGTTTTAAAAAAAAGTTTAATGCTTGGATTATTTTAGCCTGATGCTGAATAGACAGTGTAGATAGATACCAAACAAGCCTGTCAGAGGAAGACTTTCCTCAAGGAGGCACCAGCATCACTGGGACTCTATGGGCAATTGGAGGAGAACCTCTGAAGACAGTGAACATGTGGGAGGAGGTATTCTTTCAAATACCAAGATCTCAAATCCAGGATAATTCTGGATTCTGACTTCCCACTGAGAAATACAGGTAGTCCTTGACTTACGACCATTCATTTAGCAACCTTTCAAAGTTATAATGGCGCTGGAACAAAGTGACTTGCGATTGGTTCTCACACAACCAGTGCAACATCCCTGTGGTCATGTGATCAAAATGCAGGCGCTTGGCAACCGGCATGTATTTACGACAGTTGCAGCATCCCAGGGTCGTGTTTTCACCATTTGCGACCTTCCCAGCTGGCTTCTGACAAGCAAAGTCAGTGGGGGAAGCAGGATTCGTTTAACGACCATGTGATTCGCTTAACCGCTGCAGAAAAGGTCGTAAAATTGAGCATGACTCACTTAACAGCTGCCTCGCTTAGCAACGGAAGTTCCGGTCCAAATTGTGGTCGTAAGTCGAGAACTACCTGTTAGCCCAAAATGCTTTTTCTATCTTAAAATACTGTGTGCTACAGTGAGGTACACTGGACATATGAGCACCTTTAACTTCCTCTTGTACAAAGCTTTGTGTAAATGTTAGTTTTCTAGCCAACTAAAAAAGGAGATGAATTCTAATAAATATGAAGTGTCTAGCAATCTTTCTTTAAAGAATATGAAAATTAAGGTAGTTTAGGGAAGGGTTGTGGCACGTTGACTCCCAAGATTTTGCATTTCTTATTTGTGGCAGGGGGATACAGACTTTTTGGGCAACATCTAAAAACGCCTCTTGCTGGCCTCTGCTTCCTTCTTCCCTCTCAGAGCTGTGTATTTGGTGCGGCACAAAGAGACCCGCCAGCGCTTTGCCATGAAGAAGATTAACAAGCAGAACCTCATCCTGCGCAATCAGATCCAACAAGCCTTTGTGGAACGTGACATTCTGACTTTTGCAGAGAACCCTTTTGTGGTCAGCATGTTCTGCTCTTTTGAAACTAAGCGGTACCTCTGCATGGTCATGGAGTATGTTGAAGGTATGCAGCCTCAGAGTTTGGACGGGTGATACCTGTGAGATCCATGGTCTTTATGATATTGGTCTCATATGATAGTCCATGGGGATCAGTTGTATTGATATGCCCTAGATTCAGGGCACGATGGCTCAGCGGGTAAGACACCAGGCTTGTCGATCGGAAGATCGCAAGTTCGGAGGTTCGAATCCCTAGCCCCGTGTGACGTAGTGAGCTCCCGCACTCGCCCCAGCTCTTGCCAACCTAGCAATTTGAAAGCATGCAAATGCAAGTAGATGAATAGGTACCACTTCGGTGGGTAGGTAACAGCGTTCTGCGCGTGTCATGCCGGCCACATGACCGTGGAAGCATTTTCGGACAACGCTGGCTCTTTGGCTAACAAACGGAGATGAGCACCAGCCCCTAGAGTCGGACACGACTGCACAAATGTGCGGGGGGAACCTTTAACCTTTACCTAGATTCAGGTCATTTGCAGCTTTATCCAAACTGGACCCTCCAAATATAGTCAGCTTCTGTAATCTCTGTCTGATTTGGACATAGGCAGTACTGATTGGGGCATTATGGGTGAAGTTAGTATATTTGGAAGCAGCTGATTTGAACAGGCTGCATTAGGATGCCGGATTTTATAAAGGAAATATGCTTAACAGCACATTATTTGTAAGAATTCCTAAAGACTATAACAAATATCTTACTAAATATAATAGTGAGTGTGTCAATAAATAGATTACCTACAAAAATGATAGCTGGGAGGTGGGCGTAACTCAGTAGTTAAGCACATATCTTACATGCAGAAGAATTCATGTCCAATCCCTGAAATACCCAGGTAAGGTGAGGGAAGATTTCTGCCTGCAACCCTAAAGAGCAGCTGCCCATCTGGGTAGACACTTTTGAGCTAGCTTGTCTAATGTATTGACTTAATATAACTTTCCAGATTGGAAGTTATGGCCATTGCAGTTGTCTCTCTTTTAACCCAGGGCATGTCTGGAAAACATCTGAAAATGCATATTGCTGTTTCTTTCGAAGAAGCAGATTTATTAGTTGAAAACTCAGTTATAATCCACCAGGAGTTCTATAATGGCAGTGAACTTGGTACTGCTTTGTAACTAACAAATTTAAGGCAATAAAATGTATTACACAACTTCTGCAAACAAAAAGGGTGTGCCAGGGTATTGTGTGGCATGTCAGGAGAGGAGCTTTAAGCGTTTCAAAGAGTGAAATGCGTACTTTAATCAACTGCAAAGCTTTAGCCAACCATTTTTCCTCTTAACCCATCCCCTGACCTCAAAAAAATGCAAAAAAGGTCTCACACCGGACAGGCTTTGAAGATCACAAAAGGGATGCTGGTGTGGCCACTGGACTGCACTTTTTGCCATGCTGGTTTATTATTCGTTTTCATACATTCAGAATGATTTTTAATTTTAAGAAATCACAGCACACCACCCACCAATTTGTTTTCCCATTAGCAAAATCGGTACTTTCCATTAGGCAGGAAAAGAATCATTGGAGCAAGAGGACTGACGTACATAAACATAAACAGGCAAAGGACGGTAGAACAGAATTCCTGCTCCCTGCAGGGGATGGAGGGGAAAAAAGCAGATTTCCCTTCCTATGAAAGGAGCAAACACCTAAACAGGAATCCAAACAGAACAGACGGTACAGCTAATTTTGCTGAGTTTATTCTGATAATTTATTCTTTTCTTGAGGAGTCAGCATGACAGCAAATACATTTCATAGTGTCACAAGTTCACACCAGCCTTTTAAGTTCTGTATTAAAATTCACATATGTGATTTGCAGGAAACGCTCTGCCAAGAATAATGATTAGCAAATCATATTAAGCATAAAATATGTGCATTTAACCAAATAATCATAGGTCAAGCTTTGAGAAGAAAGAGCTTTACTAACGGTTGCAGTTAATCCTGTTGGTATCACTTTCTAAGTCTGGTGTTTCAATTTCTCACTCAAGAAAAAGAATCTACTGTTAGGATTCTTTTTTTTTTTTAAATCAAATTACTTGTGCAGTTAGAAATTAAGATGGATTGTAGCAGACATTATGATTGTGAACTTCACAAGAGATTTCGGCATCTTGCACTCTTCTTGCAATGAAGAAATTATGGTTTGAGATCTGGATCTACTTACCATGATGGTACGACCCCTAGAATTCTGGCTCACCATAATAAAACAGTATGCACCGGTAACCGAGAATTCTCAGAAATTCTGAATGAGGCTGTTATGTCCCATTTTTAGATAACATCAGATAGCATACCCCTGAATATCAGATGCTGATAGACAGAGATGCCAGAAGAAGCTGTTATATGTACTCTTGTTTTCTTTGTGAGTTTCCTATAGGCATCTGATTGACCAATGTAGACATAGAATGCTAACAACAGTCTCCAGCATCACACTTCTTAAATTCTTAAGACTGCAAGTTTCAATCAAAGGACTGGAGAGATTAGTAGTCCACTCTCTAAATAGAACAACACCCTCACCATCTCCCTAACCATTTCACCTTCCTCCTGGCAGGTGGGGATTGTGCAACCTTGCTGAAGAACATTGGGGCTCTGCCTGTAGAGATGGCCCGCATGTACTTCGCTGAGACGGTCCTGGCCCTGGAGTACCTGCATAACTATGGCATTGTCCATCGGGACCTGAAGCCTGACAAGTATGAAGTTAAAAGACAAGGCCTGTCCTTAGTTATATTTAGGAAGTCGCTTTGGTTGGTTCTCTCTGATGCCTGTCCCTCTGGCTTTCTCCACAGCCTACTTATCACTTCCATGGGACATATCAAGTTGACAGACTTTGGTCTTTCCAAGATGGGGCTGATGAGCCTCACCACAAACCTGTATGAAGGTCATATTGAGAAGGATGCCAGGGAGTTTCTAGACAAACAGGTGGAATCCTGATTAAGTCTGTGTGTGATGCTGTGCTGCATACATATCAAGTGTGAAAAAGAGGAAGGCAGATATTCAAAATACACAGCTAAAGCTGTCGGACAATTGTATGAAAATAGTGCTGCGCTATGTTGCAGTGAATCTAGTAAATCTTCCATTCGGGTTTTTTTTTTCAGATTCCAGCTCTTAGGTTATGTATTTTCATACAAAATACAGAAATAGGGGAAATTTATAAAGTACTGCACAGTCATTATGCCACTTGAATGACGTCTAGGGAGACAAGATATGGGATAATACAAAGTGATATTGCAACTGACAGCAAACTTTTTAATTTGTTTTTAATATCTGGTGGGGACTTTAAAGCGAAACCAGTTGCCACACTGAATGTTTAATGATAAGGGAAAGCCTTGGTTGATTGCTTCGTGCTAACAAATCAGTGCCTCTATACTTACAAAAAAACACAACATAAAATCGTTGTGTTATATATAAGGGAGAAAATTATAGTGGTTCCCATACTTAATTGAACCAAAAGACAGTATGTTCTACACATTGGTGTGATATCTGGCACTCAGTGGACCCCTATTTCTGATAGCTGAATGAAGACAGGTGTCTTAACAGGTGTGTGGGACCCCTGAATACATCGCACCTGAAGTGATCCTTCGCCAAGGTTACGGGAAGCCAGTGGACTGGTGGGCTATGGGCATCATCCTCTACGAATTCCTGGTGGGCTGTGTGCCATTCTTTGGAGACACTCCTGAAGAGCTGTTTGGCCAGGTTATCACTGGTACGTGGGGGCGAGTATTGCTCCACTTAGGGGCTCATTTGCTACGTACTTTAGAATTTGTTCCAAGTTTGCAGCATCTGGCCTACCTTGGCTGATGAAAAGTTAGCCAGGGTCAGTGCTGGTAAGTACTTGAAGGGGAAACCACCAGGGAATCCCTAGGTGGGTTTTGGACTAAACTGACAAGTTAAGAAAAAAAAAGGCAGAGGAAATACAGACTGCCACTTTACTGCTGCGAAGAAGACCACATGGACATTTCCATGAAGTCACAAGGAGTTGAGCTCATCTCAGAGGAGACTTTGAGCAATGAAATGGGGGAGGCAAAGAGCATGGTGAAACCGAGAGGGAAGCATTGTGTAGAACTGATGTTTTGGGGCGCAGCAACACTACGGTTTGCTCCTGCTATCCCATATACTTGAAATACAAATCAATTACATCACTTAAGTTGCAGCCGCAGTAGGAGGAGCTATTTTGATAATCCCCGTATTTTGGACACTGTTTGACCTGATCTGCTTTCCCAAGCCGCCACTATCAGATTGCAACAGCCTGTCTCTACTTCCTTGCTTTCAGATGACATCTTGTGGCCAGAAGGGGAGGAGGCGCTCCCATCAGACGCTCAGCATCTGATCTCCTGCCTCCTGCAAACCAATCCTCTTCTCCGCCTGGGGGCAGGTAAGGTCAGGCAAGAAAGCTGGTGGGGTTCAGTGTGTTCCAGTTCATAAGGAGAGAGGTGGTTTTTCTTCCTCTGAAAGGTTACATCAGAGAGCTGACCAACTTATGGCCTTAGCAAGTATTTGGCCATATTGACTAGCTGTTCAGGATGAATCCCCAGCTCGCCCATCCTTTTTCCCCATAAACCGTCCCTGGCAACAAAATCCAAATTTCTAAGATAAGCACTAACTGCTTGGCCCTTCCTTTATTCTTAGGGTGATTTTTGAACTTGTCCAGTAGAGGGCAGCAAACCCTGTTGTTTTTTTCTTTTACGCAGGTGGTGCCTATGAAGTGAAGCAGCATGCATTTTTCAAAGATCTAGACTGGAATGGGCTGCTGAGGCAGAAAGCAGAGTTCATCCCTCATCTGGAATCTGAGGAAGACACCAGCTATTTTGACAGCAAGTGTTAACCTTTCCTTCTCCCCCTCCCTGACCCTGAATATTTTGGTTAACAATCTGAGCATGGCTGAAGCCAGTGCTCCAGCTATCCCTGACCATACACCTCCAAATCAGGACAGTTCACCTCTTTGCTTTTCCAGAAAGATCCCAAGTAATTCTGTGTTTTTGTTTCCTCTCTTGATGCAAATAGCAGCTGTGAATGAGCAATATTCATCAGGACCACAGCAAGGGAGGAAAGGGCAATGTAGCTTAGTGGGAGGATTCTTGCTGGCCAAGCAGAATAGCTACCTGATTTTTCCAGGTAAGGCAGGGAAATGTCCTAGAACACTGTTTCTCAACCTTGGCATCTTTAAGATGTCTGGACTTCAACTCCCAGAATTCCCCAGCCAGCTATGCTGGCTGGGGAATTCTGGGAGTTGAAGTCCAGACATCTTAAAAGTTGCTAAGGTTGAGAAACATTGTCCTAGAGAGCTACTGGCATTCAGTGTCACCAGTGCTGAACCAAGAGCCAATGCTCTGGCCCAGTGAAAGGACACTGCCTCTGTTCCTAGAAAAGGTTTAAAGGATATCTATCTATCTATCTATCTATCTATCTATCTATCTATCTATCTATCTATCTATCTGATATTTGATGCTGACTCTCTTGTGAAAACAAGATCTGTGACATTCTGAGAGGAGAAACATTACTTTTATTGTTCTTGTAGCCTAATTGGTTGCGAGGCATTAAAAGAGAACTATTCCTAGGCACATGGGAAAGGACACTTTATCCAGAGATTTTGTTTACCTGAGGCCGCCTCCCTGTTTGTTGTAGTGGGAGTATTCTCCTGGGCACAGGAATGCCAAAATATTGGGCAATGTCCCAGCAGTGACATTACCTGGATCTCCGTGAGCCTTGCGAGCCCTTCTTTCTCTTTTTAGCCCGCTCTGATCGTTACCACCACATTAATTCCTATGATGATGATGATACGACTGAAGATGAGCCAGTGGAGATACGCCAGTTTTCATCTTGTTCTCCCAGATTCAGCAAGGTAAAGCCCGCCCTTACTGCAATTCTCACTGAGAGCCAGTTTGGTGTTGAGGGTAAAGCGTTGGCCTAGAAACCAGGAGACTGTGAGTTCTAGTCCTCCCTTAGGCATGAGAGCCGGCTGGGTGAACTCTAGGCCAGTCACTCTCTCTCACCCCAACCAGGGTGGTGGTTGTGGGGAAAATAGGAGGAAGGAGCATTATGTATGCCCCCTGGAGTTGTACAAAATAAAGGTGGGATAAAAATCTAATAAGAAATAAGTTTGATTTGTTAACACCTTTGCACCAACACTATGGAATACATATAGAAAGCAGGGATAGGCATTTTATCACCTTCCCAATGGTTTGGAGCACAACCTGGAGAATGCCAGGTTCATAGCATCACTGAGTTAGAAAAAGCGTTAGGGCAACCAGAGTTTGCTATTTGCTTTGTATGAGCCATGAGATGTGTGAAGAGGTTACAAACAGTTCCCAGTAAATTCAAACCAGGAACTATAGTTAGCGGCTTCCAACAAGCCAAGATAAGGAAGCCAACTTTGAACCTTAATTCCATAGCCTCATATCCTTGTCTGTTCGCCTGGCATTAACCATCTTTTCTGGTTTTAAAGAGCGTATTTGCATATTTTAAGTTAAATAATACCTCAACTTCTGAAGCCAAGATTGATTCATCCATAGGTCCAGTGCTAAAATGTGCAGACACTTGAATAATTCTGTGAAACGGTTGAATGCTTCTGTTGCTTTTATTATTAGCCTGCCCTGTCCAAAAGACCACTTGTCTTTGGGGGCATTGTACAAGGTTGAACTGAGACAGATTATGTCTGGAATCTGCATCATGAATATGCAGATATTTAGTATTGCAATGTTACAAAGAGGACTAAGGAAGCATGGATTGGGGATAGTCATCAACAATCCCATGCTACAATTTTTCACTCGTACGTAAGTTGCCACATGTCTGTGTTTTCTTACTTCCATGTTTGCTGAGATAATGTGTGTCTGAGGGGAGTCCAGTTTTAGGAGATGATTAACAGGGGAGGGGAGCTTAATTTATCTAGTAAAGGTAAAGGTAAAGGTTTTCCCCTGCACAGTCATGTCCGACTCTAGGGGGCGGTGCTCATCTCCGTTTCTTAGCCAAAGAGCCAGCGCTGTCCAAAGACGCTTCCGCGGTCATGTGGTCGGCATGACACGCGTGGAACGCTGTTACCATCCCATGGAAGTGGTACCTATTTATCTACTTGCATTTGCATGCTTTTGAATTGCTAGGTTGGCAAGAGCTGGGGCGAGTGCGGGAGCTCACTCTGTCACGCGGGGCTAGGGATTCGAACCGCCAACGTTCCGATCGGCAAGCCTGGCAAGCCTGGCGTCTTAACCACTGAGCCATTGCGCCCCCCCTAATTTCTCTGGTCCTGGCCAATTCTCTACACGACCTCTTCCTGAGATAATTTTTTTTCCTCCTTGATAGATGGAAAAAGTGGTTTGGAATGGACTGGGAAGCAAGTGGAGAATTGGCCAACAGGAAGAGGGTGAAGAAGAAAGTCCCATCATTAATTCTTGTGTGGGGGAGACGGTGGTTGGGACCCTTGGGAATGGAGCTGAATTTGGATGGGACGGGACTGTGGCTGGATTGTGTCATATATCTTCCACTAGATATATTCTCATTAGACTGGTCCAGCCCATGTCTTCCCTCTTTCTTCTTTGCCCTCCTGCTCCAGGTGTACAGCAGTATGGAGCACCTCTCCCAGCATGAGCAAAAGACTCCAAGTGTCACCAAGCGGGACCAGAGCAACAAGCACAAGGACGACAGGCTTAGCAAACGGGAAAGCCTCGGCAGCTTCACGCTTCGAGACAAGAGCTGGCGCACCAACTCCCCAGAAATGTGAGTCTCACCTAGGCTGTTCTGTAGGGACAGTCCCTTTCCCAGGCCTAGAGGAGGATATTTCGGGACTGGCTGGGGGGAGAGAAGACCAGTGTGGCATTGAGGGGCTCCTTGGGAGGACTAGGAGCTGGCAGTCAGCAACAAGGGATGGGAGGTCTCTTTCTGAACATTAATATCCTGGTGATGTGGCAGTGGAAACTAGCACTATTGGCACTGAGGAAATGGATCATATATCTAGCATAATCGGCAGCAGCTCAGCTTATTTGTGTGTGTGTGTGTGTGTGTGTGTGAGAGAGAGAGAGAGAGAGAGAGAGAGAGAGTGACAGAGAGAGAGAAACATGAGAGGTCTGAAAAGTGCTGCTTTTCATTTGTAGCCTTCTCCTATTTTCTTATCTCAAAAAAATTGATTGAGGAAGGAAAAGGAATTCAATCAAAATGCCTTTTGACTAGTAGAAATAGAAGCTATCTGTCTGGATGAAACCTAGATGGCTTTCCAAGAAAAAAAAAACTAATAATAAAGTGTAGTAAATACTACACTTTGTTTATTAAGAGGGAAGGTCCTATTTAAAAAGCTCTTGTTTATTCATATATTATTGACTCTGAAGGGAGGGGAGGGGGGGAGGGTTTCAGCCTCAGTGATTACAATTTGTTGTCATTGACTAAGACAGGACCAGTTTAAGTTTCAGTGAGCCAGTCTTGATGAAGCTCGTGGACTTCAGTTAACCCTGACCGTGTTCTTTGTAACAACCCTCGGCCCAAACACTTGGAGGCTAAGCCAGTTTGCTTGCTCCCGTCCTGCAGGAAGCAACTCTCGGCCTCGGAGTCATCATACACTGAGAGTGATTCCAGTCCCCCACTGGGGGCCCGCCGGCGCTTCTCAGCCCTGATGGACACCAGCCGTTTTGCTGTGCCATTAGAAAGTGACAACGAGATTCTTGGCAAGGGACCGTTGAAGGCTCCTTCAGAAAATGGGTCCATGGGACCCACACCTCAGTCTGAAGGCAAGGAGACCAAGGAAGGAGCAGGAGATGTTGGACAGTGTCCTGCTCCTGTGGAGGCTGAGGCAGGTGAGTACAGGCTGAGGCAAGGTAGGTAGCCTTTTGCAGGAAGCCCCGGCGCTGATAGGCTAAGAAAAGAAGCCACGGTCAAAGGTTTCCTACATGTGTTGCAAGATGTCTGCACTACGGCTTAGCCCCATTTTTGGTCCATCGTCATTCTTTTCACCTCTCTTTCCCAGGACAAAAATCCCTCTCCCTTCCACGCTCTAGTGAGGAGTAGCATTCTTGGTCAAAGTGACCTCCTGTCACTTGAAGTACTGGACGGTGCGCCACCTGGATAGTGTAGCCTGAGCCACCTATGACGGTTTCCAAGCCCTCGGGCTTCTTTCGCTATCTACCTCAAATGTCTATTCAGAGTCTGGCAGGCTTGCCAGCAGATACTGCATCCTGAATGCCCAGATGCCAGCAGGTGTGGAGATCCAACGGTTGGTTTCCCAGCATAGGCATCTGTTTGGAGGGAATGGTAATTTCCCAAAACGCCTGCCGCAGGGTTTGGCTTGAGAAAATGCATACTTTTGCCCTGCCTCCCACTCCCCTGGCAGCACAGCTGTTGCAGGGAGTGCATGTTGGAGCAGTGTATCTGAGTGGTGGCAGTGGATATAAAATTTGGCCTTTTACTGTGTTGCCTAAGGCAGGAAGCATGCTCCCGTGCACACATACACCCAGAGGTGGAAGGTTTTGAATGCCCTAAGACCATCGCTTCACTTTCCTTCTGAGAGGGATGGCTGTGATTGGACAAAGCCTTCAAACCTCAGTGGCACTGAGGGGCACGACGACGTGTCCTTTGTGTGAAAGCCTTCACGCTGCCTTTCTTCTGCAGAAGCGAGAGAGCGCCCTTCCCGTATTTGCAGGCCTAAAATGGCAGTGTCCTCTCCTTACAGCAGTGTTCGCACACCCATTTTATTTTTATTTTATTCTTTAAAATTCCAGTCATGTCTGTTTCCCTTTAGCAGACTCCATTTTTGTGATTTAGTTTTAGGGACCCTGTACCCTTCCCAAACTTTATTTACAATACAGGGGCAACTTCTTATGCATCGCTGAGTTTCATACCATCGACAAGAGGTTGGAACTACGGGTTATGATCCAGGGCTGCTGAGAGAGAGAGAGAGAGAGAGAGTGTGTGTGTGTGTGTGTGTGTGTTGGTGTGGAAAAGGAGATCCAGTGAGAAACTCTGCACAGAACGAGGAGGGTTGGGCCTCCTGCCTGAACAGGAAGCCTACTCTCCATGGTGTGCTTAGCTCCTGCTGCCTCCCCGGGTTGCTCCACAGCAATGGACTGCTGAGTTGTCAGCGTTCAGTGGCTCCAAAACATCATGCGATTGTTAGAAGCTGCCATTATTTCCTGTTCTGAATTTGGAGTCCCCCGAGGGGTAGATTGACTCCAGCTCCACTTTATAAATGCCCTGGGGACTGATGTATAGGTGGTTCTGCTGCTGTGGAACAGAGCCCGTGGTGAGGCACAACCGCTTCACAGCATCCTTTGGTGATTTTATTGAGTCCCTTGTGGGATAGAAGGGATAAGCAGGACCCCATCCCATCCCTTTGCATGCTCTCTAAGAGGCCAGCTTATCGGATAGGAGGAAGACAAGGTTTATAAGAGTTCTGCAGCCCAAGCATCTAACTGCACGGCTTTGGCTCTGTGGCAACCTGGTTTGCGCAACGGCACCTTCATTCAGTCCATGAGACTGTACTGTCCGTCAGGAAGAGCATCCTTGGGAGTTTAGCAACAGCCGCACCAAGGCGGCGGAAGAGCACATTTCAGTGTTTAAAGGCCAGCAATCATTTGCCATTCCTTTTTCATAACACTCCTATTAGTATGTGGACCAGAAACCTAAGCCTAAACCTTTCAAGTTTCACAATGGTGCAGAGAAGGCCCCGGTGTACATGCACACACACCGACACACACACCGACACTCGTATCACCATCTCACCTTTGTATTGCATTCTGCTACGTGCTGGGTTATATTTCCCAGAATGCTTTGATGATGCTGGCTGGGAATTGCGAAACATCACATCTGGACGGCACCAGATTGATGAAGGCTATTGTTGTGGGAAGGGTTTGATGAGCAGGATTATCCTGGGTGTGGGTTCATTTCCCAGTCATACGAAGAACAGAGGTGGATCTGTAGTCCTCGCAATATCGTCTGTGGGGTGGTGGTGACGGCGGGCAGTTCCTGTGGCTCTTGTTTGGAGGTGGGGGTCCCCTGAGTGTGGTCCTGTGATCATCCCTCTCTCTCCCCTCCCCAATAGGCGATAAATCAAAAGCGGGTGAGCTACAGCCCCCCAAAGAGCTGGACCCATCTGCCCCCAGAGCTACCAATGACTTGGTGCTGCGTCGGGCCCGGCACCAACAGCTCTCAGGGGACACCGCCACGGCTGAGAAGCGCAGCTCCCGCACAGGGGGCAAGGTCATCAAATCCGCCTCAGCTACTGCATTGTCGGTCATAATCCCCACAGGTACGCCCCTCCTCCTCTTCACCCCTCCCCCCACACACACGACCCGACCCCTAGAAGTGGCATCCCCCCCCTTGAGCCCGACTCGCCCACACGTATACCCTCCACTCGCCTTCTGTCTCTGCAGCACCAGGCTGTTCCCCACACAGACCACTGACCTGAGACCACCCTCTCTTGCGCTGTGTCCTTCATGTCCCTCCGCCCTCCTGAGCACTGAACTCCTCTAGCCTCCCCCGTCCCTTGGTACAGAGATCCCCTTTCCCCATTCTAATAGGAAGGGATACTGAATCTGTCTTCAGTAGAGTCCCCATAATGGCTGTCTTGTGGCTTTGCATGCTCCACTGTCCCCCTTCGGTTCTTCTAGCGTAGTTGCTGGGCTGTGTGTATCCTGCAAAAAGCCTGTCACAATAGAAGCGGGATTCTGCAACTCTTTGTACAGTTTATGCCAGTGAAGCAGATTTGCTTGATGGAATGTTCTTTGCATGGCTGATATTTCGCCCTTCAAACCCTCTGCTTCTGTTACTTACTTATGAGAAGAGGTAAACAAGCTAGGGGGGGCACCCAAAGCCCCCTCCCCTGACCAGGGGCAAGGATCTGAGTCAGCCGTACCCACTGAGATCTCACTTGGCGCACGTGCGGTTGTATCTCCCGAGTCGTCAAGGGCTAATAATTGGACAGCTGGATCTCGTGCCAGCATATGTGCAGCTTGAAATTGCACCATACACGCAGCCCTCGTAGTTGCCTGTATGTGTCAGTAGTTAATACTGTGTGCTTAAGAGGGACCGGAAATGTCCCTACGGAGCATCACTTTCCAGCTAGAAAAACGCATACTGGAGCCTGCAAAAACACTCAGCCCCGTCTCTCGAAACACCTCCCCTGACCAGCCCTCGAGGTTACCTGCCCTCAAGTAGCCCCTCGGGGTTCTAGATTCTGCACTGCTGCCTTGCCAGTAAGTCCTGCGGGCTGACAGAAAGCAACAGGAGGGGAAAGTTAGGCTGGTGCCGAGCCCCGCACGAAACTGGTCTCCAGTTACTACAGCACGGAAGGCTGGGAGCAAGAGTGCTCTTCTTCTGCAAGAGCCCCGTGGTGTGCTTGTCCTCTGTAACCATGGAAAGCATCTGGCTTGCCTTTTAATTCTCTCTCTCTCTCTCCTTGCAGTGGAGCAGCACAGCAGCTCACCACTGGCCAGCCCAATGTCTCCCCGGTCACTCTCCTCTAATCCTTCATCCCGAGATTCCTCCCCATCCCGAGACTATTCTCCTGCTGTCACCAGCCTGCGCTCCCCCATCACTATCCAGCGGTCAGGGAAGAAGTACGGCTTCACACTGCGTGCCATCCGGGTGTATATGGGAGATAGTGATGTCTATAGCGTGCATCACATTGTCTGGGTAAGAGGGCATGCTGGATTGGCGAGATTTAGGAGCATGGACAAGAAACAGTCCTATGCCTAATGAGAGAGACCTTAGCGGCAAGGACTCTCCTTTCGCAGCAACGAACCCGTTATCTTACGAATAAATGGGAGGTGGCACTTGTGGGAGACACCCTCTTGTTTCTTGCCTCGGCAGCATGTGGAGGAAGGGGGCCCAGCCCATGAGGCAGGTCTGTGTGCAGGGGACCTCATCACGCATGTCAACGGAGAGCCAGTGCATGGGCTGGTGCACACTGAGGTGGTGGAACTCATCCTGAAGGTAAGCAGAAGTGTGGCAGGAAAGGTGGTACGTCTCTGATGGAACGGAGACCCTGTGCTGCTGTTACTGCCCCACCGCCAGCTTACCTTTCTCTCCCCTAGAGTGGAAACAAGGTGATGGTGACTACTACACCCTTCGAGAACACCTCCATCCGGATTGGACCAGCCCGCAAGAGCAGCTACAAGTCCAAGATGGCGAGAAGAAACAAGAGGAGCACCAGCAAAGAAGGGCAGGAGAGGTGAGATGCATAGAGGGAATGGGGGGGGGGAGTACAGGAGCAAGCAAGGTGCCTTGAGGATAGCTTGATCCCCTACATGCTCATGGGGATTTGGGGGTTCATCTAGTACAGTTCCCTGCTCAGTGTAATTTCTTCCTTCTGGCAGTAAGAAGCGCAGCTCCCTGTTTCGCAAGATCACCAAGCAGTCAAATTTGCTGCACACCAGCCGTAGTTTATCGTCCTTGAATCGCTCCCTGTCCTCCAGTGATAGCTTGCCTGGCTCACCCACCCATGGCTTGGGTGCCCGTTCACCCACCCAGAGCCTGCGCTCCACTCCGGACTCTGCATACCTAGGTAAGAGATTAGGACAGCTCTGGTTGGTGGTGGTGGGGTTGGGATGGGATGGGAAGGTAGGATAATGAGACATGTTTATGACGGGTTGACACCTTTACGTGCCAGGAGTGTTTTTCTTGGCCTTTGAAGAAGACTTAAGACATAGCTGGGGTGACTGGCTTCATTTCTCATCAAGCTTTATTTTCATAAAAAAGGGTGACACTCTCTAGTTCAAGGGTGGGAAACCTGGAATCCAAAGGTTGCTGAAGTGTAACTTCTAGGATCGGCCCCACTGGCCATAATGGCTAGCATTTGCAAGTCGGCATTACCTGAAGAGCCACAGGTGCCCCACCCCCCAAAGGTTCTGATTTCTGTAAAGCACTCTTTCCCATTGCCAAGTTGGAATCCCCATGGCGGTCCTCGTCCCCAATCCCATGCGTTGAGTGTCAGTAAGTTTGAGAGAGATCTCTAGGTTCTACTCTGCATTTTCCACTTAGAGAGATCATGAAAATTGAGGCTGTGCAATACTTTGGATTTGATTCTGAAACGTTGCTTCAGAGCCCCAACAAAAGCTATATAAATTAATCCAGGGTTTCTCAACCAGGGTTCCGTAAGAGGTCACTAGGGTTTCCCTGGGATATCACAATTTATTTTTTAAAATTATTTCAAATTCGGGCAACTTCACATTAAAGAGGTAAGTTTCATTCTTTATTTTCGGTTTAAGAACACTGTC
The DNA here is from genome assembly GCA_023362775.1 of Charina bottae. Lineage (NCBI taxonomy): Eukaryota > Metazoa > Chordata > Lepidosauria > Squamata > Charinaidae > Charina > Charina bottae. The sequence continues at coordinate 9,667,032 of JALMGJ010000021.1, read as the reverse complement.
AATGCCTATATACAGGCCTACCCATGAAACAAATATAATAATTTTGTAACTTCTGGCCTATATCTGAGCCTGAATGTGCAGGGGTTCCCTCAGGCCTGAAAAATATTTCAAGGGTTCCTCCGGGGTCAAAAAGTTGAGAAAGGCTGAGTTAATCACTCTCACCCAGCTGTGTTTTTCCAGCAGTATCCAGACAAATGTGCGCAGGGCAACTACAAGCAGGGTATGATGGCTGTCCTCAAGCCCGAGGGTTAGTAATGCTGCACCCATCAATTTCTAGCTTTTTTAAAGGTTATAATTTTTTTTTAAAAAATGACCAAAATATTATAAGAATTGGTGTTCTCTCATTAAATCTTGTGTAGTTTTGGCCACTTGCTTGTTTTTTAATACCATTTTTTAAAAAAATGGGGGGAGGCACCTGCAAGATGACATGAAATCCTTCATCCTTGCTGATCTTTGTCCTAGCCTCAGGTTGCATGCCGCTAATAGTCAGGCACAGGAGGCAACACGAGTGGACTGTCACCTAGATCAGTAGTTCTTAAACTGTTGACCTGATTACCTCTTTTCCCAGCCTCGAATCGTGTCATTACCCCCACACAAAAAATCAGACTCTCTTGTTTTACACAAGTGTCTCGGCATCAGCAGTCCCAAACTGGATCCTCAGCTCACAAACAAGCCATTACAAATTGCTCCGTTGCCTCCAGGATAGGCCCAAATTACCCCCCATTTAAGAACCACTGATCTAGATCAGTGCAAAAACGTAAGTGTGAGTACCTCCACGAGGGACGTGCCCTGATCAACGTTCAGGCGGGCCTGTTAGATGAAGTCCTGTGTCATTTCCTTGCAGGGGAACCCACAGCACCTCTTTCCTGGTTCTCCAAGCGGAGCGAGAATGCTGCATGGCGCACCTCATCTTTGCTCTCTTTATCCCTCCGTAGGTGCCTCTTCCCAGAGCAGCTCCCCAGCCTCCAGCACGCCCAATTCACCGGCCACCACGTCCCACCACATGCGGCCCAGCACTCTGCACGGCCTGTCTCCCAAACTGCATCGCCAGTACCGTTCTGCCCGTTGCAAGTCAGCCGGAAACATTCCCCTCTCACCGCTGGCCCACACGCCCTCCCCTACACAGTCCTCCCCCCCGCCACTCCCTGGCCATACCGTGGGCAGCTCCAACACCACCCAGAGCTTCCCTGCAAAGCTTCACTCTTCTCCACCGGTGGTGCGGCCCCGCCCCAAGAGCGCAGAGCCCCCTCGCTCGCCACTTCTGAAGCGGGTGCAGTCGGCGGAGAAACTGGGCTCTCTCCTAAGCGCGGAGAAGAAGGTGGTGGTGAGAAAACACAGCCTGGAGGTGGTGCATTCTGAGTACCGCAAAGACTTCTACGGGGAGCCCGGCCTCCACAGCCTCGCGGAGTCGGACGGGGAGAGCCCCAGTGAATCCGGCACTCCGAAGCCCCTGGCCACCCGGCGCCTGGGCCGGCAGGAATCCCCCCTGAGCTTTGGGGTGGGAGACGGAGAGGCGGCTTCAGAGGCCAGCGCCAAAGCCCGGGGGCTGGAGGCTGTGCTTGGGGAGTGCAGGAGGAGCCAAGCTGTGCAGACTGAGGAGGCGTTTGCAGGGGCCAACCGAGCCCTGGCCAAAGCCCTGAGCCCCGTTCAAGAGCACGAGCAAGGCAGGAAAGGCAGCGTGGAGGCAGATGTGGCCCCGCGGGGCCCCGTCCCCATCGTGCTGGAGCCGAAAGAGAACCAAGACCCTGGCCCTCCTGGAAAGCCCGCTGCGCCGCCTGCCCCAGACAAGACTGGCTCGCCCAAGGAGAAATGGATCTTGGAGGTGGTGGAAGAGCACACCACCTTGGGAACCTGTGCGAAGACCCCCAGCTGCCTCTGCCCAGAGGGAACCAAGAACGGACTGAAGCGAGGCTCGGCTGAAGCAAAGGGGAAACGGGGGAAAGAAGAGCTGCCTGTGTTGGCATCGGGGAGCAAGTGTGCAGGAGATGCCCCCCGGCCCCCTCCTCCTGCTCTGGAGAAGAAGGGGGCTGCCCACTGAAGGAGAGAAGAGTTGCTTTTCTCGCACTCCTGGCCCCCTGGCAGAACACCCTTGTCCTCTTTGCCTTCCAGCCTTAACGGTGATGGCAGTGGTAAAGTAGCAGCACAGATCTATGCCCATCAGAGCCGGAAGGGGGAAGTCCTTAGGCGCTCTGTGAATCGGAAGGGCAGAGGCCCCAGAGCCTCCCCTTCCCCTCAGCCATCCCCTTGCGAATGGCATGTCTCCTCCTAAGCCTTGTAAAGTACCTATACATATCTCTCACTATATATATTATATTATAATATTTATATAAATATAAATACAAATATATAAATATAAATATATATATATGTATACGAGGAAAACTATACACGAAATGGTTAATACTGTGATCACTCCCTTCCCCAACCCCACACCCATTGTACTGTGCTTCAGGCTATCCCTTGAAATCTGTATAATTAAAAGAATGGATGTTTAGGAAAAGATACTAGAACCGGGATACGGAACACCAGGCAATGTTTGAATGCAGAAAGTTTCGCTCCTTCACAAAATGCAAAGCGTCCGATTAAAACCCTTGTGGCATCTGAATCTCTGCGGGCAAGGTTGCATGCAAAGGGGGGTGTCCAGCGTTATGCAGCTTTGTCACTGACTGACTGACGGATTGGGGTATGTTAGTCGAGAGAGTTGACAGCATAGGTCTCCAGGCATTGTCAGGGTAGCACTGAAGGAGCTGCAAGTAAGCCGCTCCAACGTTCACATCCAGAGTTCTCCCACCTACTCAAACAAGTCTCCTTTCTGTCTGCTTTAGGTGAGGCTGATTCTTGAGTCTATTATTTTGCTTTTCTAATTTCAGTGGGAAATTACTGGATTTTATATGTTCCTCAGATGTGAGCAATTTAAGTAACAAAATATCAGGCGAAGTAAGTGGCTCATCCTTCAGTTGTGGGGTTGCAAATCTGTTTCGCCCTAAACAAGAGCTGGTTTTTATTTATGCCTGAACGAAACAAAGCTTGTCTCCAGCTGTCAGAAAGGCAGAGACTACCTGTCATGAAGACATGGTGATTTAGTACCCTGAAGCTGTGGGTTTGGAGCATAAAAAATATTGAAGGGGAACAGTTCTGATCTAAGGGCACGATCTTTGGGAAGTTTCTCTATGCAAGTTCAATTAAAATGGGATTTGCTCTGGATAATTCTTCGGGGGTGGGTGGGGGGTGATGGACTGTGGAAGGGAGATGTCATTTGGGTGTTCTGGATTAGGCATCCAAAGTATCTTTGCCTGGCCTTTTGCAGAGAAATGGATGAAACCTCAAACTGCCCCTGGTGTTTTTTGGAAGAGACATCATGTTTTCACATTAATATTCTTGCCTCTGATGGCTACCAGGCACAACATCCCAAGCCACTATTTTTTTGTGGACAGACTTTACTCTTCTCTTAATGAGCTCACTTAGTTTCACCCTCAGCTTGACAGACCCATTATGCAAGCGGCTCCTCCGACTGGGATTTTTGGGTTCTGACAAAAGCCTTAACAGACGTTGATTGAGGAGAATGCTGCAATCTAAGCTGGTAAATCTGGAAGTGCATTTTGAGCCCATTTCACAGAGGTGCAGGAACAGTTCTCAAAGTCCTGTTTCAATTACCCTCTCCCTGTTCTTTGGAAAAGGTTGAAATAGCTTACACTGGGTACCTGGTGGCCTCCCAGGACTATCAGAAATAGGAAGAAAACAGACATAGCCTCTGAACTGGCATATAGGACAGCCTCTCTGTGTGTCCCTTTAGGACAGTGTTTCTCAGCCTTGGCAACCTTAAGATATGTGGACTTCAACTCCCAGAATTCCCCAGCATGCTGGCTGGGGAACTTTGGGAGTTGAAGTCCATCCATCTTAAAGTTGCCAAGGCTGAGAAACACTGCTTTAGGGTATGCCATGTTTAAGTGTACAGCTATGATCTCAAATCAGGTCTGCAGCTAACGGATAGTTTATCCATAAGCGGTTTGCAGACACCGGTTCTGATGGAATGGAGTCTAGCCAATGAATGAGAAAAATAGCCTGTTCTCCTTGGCTTCTCTCTGTTCATCCATGGCTTGGTTGCTTTGCAGAAAGAAGTTAAACTCTCAGACTTGGCGACCCAGGTTTGGAGCACCCAGGTGATCTAGGAGCTCCATGTCCATTAGGGTTATACCCAAAGTGGTCTTAATGGTGGTAGCACTGCTGCACAGATGCAGCTGCTGCCTGGTGTAGCTGCTAGTCTCCCTTCCCCCCAATGCGCTCTCAGTCCAGCGAACCCTGGAAGGAGAGGTACTCTCTATGCAAATATCAGCTAAGTGATACAAGTCTATTTTCCCCTCCCCTTTTGGCTCTCCTCCGTTCCTTTCCTGTCGTCCCGCGCCACCATCTCTTCATTCACCTTCCTTCATTCACCCTGATAGCACACTCCTATATGAGTCCCATGGAGCTGCCTTGCCTGCCTGGAGCTGCACAGCATGGTTGGCAAGGTTCATGACAATTCGATTTTATTTGGCCCTAAATATCACAGCTGTCCCGTACAAATCCCCTCCCAGACATATGAGAGCTGACCCAGTCCTTAGGCGTCAGGTTTGCTCCAAGCAAGTCTGCAATGCAGCATATAAGGTGTTGAAAAGAAGTGGTGCAGAAATCCTAAATTGCCTGGGGGGTGGGGGGTCGGGAAGCAAATATGTGGGCGGGGAAGGCATTTTATTTGCAAGGTTCACTTTCCTCCCAAATCCAGAGCTGTGGAGCTCTTCATTATAAGGGAGCAAAGCAATTAGAAAGACTGGAGGAAACCTCCACCAGGGTTGGAGCTCCTGCCTCGCAGGGAAGGTACTCTATGTGTGTGAAAGGTCTCCCACCCTCTCGGATTTAACGCGCAAGTGCTCCGCAAAAGACCCCGCTATTCTGGCGTCTGTACTGTGAATAAAGGCATCCACCCTACCTCCCATGCCAGGGGGCTAGGAAGTGACTGCCACGTGATCTACCTGCCAAGTATTTCTTCTGGACCATCATAGCTGTCTCTGGGCTTGCGCAGGCAGAAGCATTGTCATGTTAATAAACCAACCTGTACAGCGTGTTTGGCTTTTGCCTTCTCTAATCACTGACGACTTGGGTTTGGAAGGGGGCACGACTGACGGAAAAGCAGATGGTTCAGATCAAAGATTGCCTGCCCAACCCTTATTTTCCTCAAATCCAGGGACTGGGCAAAAGGGTGAGAAACCAGGGTGTGGAAGGAACTAGGCTTGGAGGAAGAGTTGCCCCAGCTAGCCTTAACCGAAGGGGCACTCTCCCTCCCACGTGCTGCCCAAGTCACGTGGCTCCTCCAGATCGCTTCTCCCGTTCCACCCTCCGGCTTCTTCCCTCCAGCAGCCTGAGCCCGGTGTTACGCAAGAGCAAGGGCATAGTGCCAGGAGGTTACTGTTACAAACAAAGGCTGCTACTGTGCACGTGAGACTCCTCTCACCCGGCGCTCTGGGCCAAGGCGACGAAACTGGGACCGAGTCAAACCTACTGGGCCATTCTGTCACTGGGTGTGAGTGTCCGGCTGGGGCTGCTCGTTCAGCAGGGCCAGCAAACTGACTCACTACTAGGCAGTACAGGAGTTCTTGGGTTGTCTGACGTGTTTACCTCAGGTCCCCAGTCCAATAGAATGGCTTCATTGGTCACATTGGTGACTCTAGGCCTGATTGACTGACTGACTGACTGATTGATGAGCCCTTATTCTCCTCAGTTTTAGATTTAATTAGAACAAATATTCAATATCTGCCAGCCTGAATCATGCCATCACATGCCGTGGCATCTGAATGACCGTGTCTCCCCTCTTCTAAGTCTGAACCATCTGAAGTTCTCCCCTGTGCATCTTGCGGTGGAGCACTGGAATAAGGGGAGTTATTAAGGCCTATTTCCCAAACTCACAAAGCACGTCAGAAACAAACAATTCAACTAATAACTGGCCCGCTCCCATACACCTCTCTTGATAAACCCAAACACCCCGTCCGAGGAATGATGAATGCAGGCTACTGTTCAGAATGTTATTGAGACATGGGGCACAATAAGCAAGGGATTTAATTGGCATAAGCCTTAATTAAAACGCATGGAGATTGTGCAAAAGAAGGAATTGGCAGCATGGCTTGTGCAGGAAAACTTCACAGTAGATGATAATCCCATGTGAGTGAACGAGCAGCTGAAGATCAATCTGAAATGCTGACAGGCATGCTTTTTGGGAAAGTGACAAACTGATGCTGGACATGGTGGTACATGTGGTAGCTATTCCAACAAGATGAATGTAGGCTATTGGCATAATTTTATATTTATAGTATTAAATTTGATCGGCAAAGGAACTTGAAACTGTTAATCTCAAATTTTAACAGACCAAAATAGTTTGCTAAAAAGAGAGGGAGCTTTCTGTCTCCCTAATTGGAGGTGTCAGAAATTGGCAACACCCTCATTTTGTCAACTTTTATAGCTGCTCAATCTACCACCAGACTGGCTGGGAGTTCTAGAAGTTGCTTCCCACAATCTGAAGAGCAATAGGTTGGGAATGGTAGACCTACCAAGATGTCAGGAGCACACAGGAGATATTTGGGGGGAGTACATGGCATACTAAGGTTGAGTAGAGCCAAAAATGGCACCTTTTTCTCTCCCATGTATTTGTTCTGACATCCTCTTTTCTTTCTCCCTGTCCTCCTCACATAGCAGACTACTAGGCAAGGGACAGATCACTGTTGCTAGAAATCTGAAGTGACTACAAAGGGCTTTTGATATTAGGCAAAGGGACAGCTCTGACCCCTAGAGCTGCAAGTTGTCTGCCTCTGGCTTTTTTTTTTCCCTGTTCAATCGTGTCCGATTCTTGGAGACTGCCTGGACAAGTCCCTGCAGTTTTCTTGGCAAGGTTTTTCGTAAGTGGTTTGCTCTTGCCTCCTCCCTAGGGCTGAGAGAGAATGACTGGCCCAAGGTCACCCAGCTGGCTTCGTGACTAAGGTGGGACTAGAACTCCCAGTCTCCCAGATTCTAGCCTGGTGCCTTAACCACTGCACCAAACTGGCTTTCACCTCTGGCTTAGGCCTGTTCTTTATTCCACAAACACAAGCCAGCCCTCAATCTCTTGCAGAGCATGAACGCCTGAGTAGAATGAGGCAATGCCTAATGACAGTTTCCACAGAGGTGCTGGTTAAGCCCAGGTTCACCAGCCATGAGGAGGTGCGGCTGCCTTTCTTGAGACACCCATTTCCAAGCCCGTGGAGATTCTGCTGTCACCACTCGCCTGACTACTATGGTGACTTGGCAATGTCTGGAAGGCCATGGCTTCGAAGGAGAAAAGGTGACCACGCAGTCACCTGGATCCCAGCAGTCAGTGATGATGATCTCATCTAGTTACTGGGTTGTTTTCTCTTGATTGAGGGAGATTCTGGCAGCTAACGCCTCCTGGCCCAGTTTACCAACACACTTATCCCAAGGGCAAAGAGGCACTGGAACAATAGTAACTATTACAGTCATCACAAAGCCTTTACCTTCACACGGCACATCCCCATGATATGGTAGCAGAACTGTTTTGTGCCCATCTTCCTAGTTTTGTGAGTTTCGGGGCTTACAGAGGTGTGGATCTGCTTCAGCTTCAAGGCAAATACTGCAATGGAGATGGAGTTGAAGCAACATTTAATCACATACTCATTTTTTTTCCTGCCCCACAATCATCTCGTGGGCCTGTTTACACTGCTGGATTGGCACTGTGAGAAATGGGTCACATGCAATTGAACTGAGTGGACTTTGCATACTTTCTTGACCGGGGAGTGTGATGCCAAACTCTCCCTGCATTACAAACAAGCTCCAGTGATATGCCAAGAGCCCTGGCAGAGTGGACCACACTCATCCAATTTAGCATTTCTAGCTGTTTGCTCTTTGGATGTTCATGAACAGGGCACAACGCAACAGCTCTACACCACTCATTCCAAACAGTTGATATTAAGAGACAGATATTAAGAGATACCACTATATAGATTATTCCAACTAGAGCTAGTAGAACACCAGAACACCAGAAAAAGGAAACAGATCATCTACACAGCATCTTCCAGCAAAATGGATACCCACTCAACTTTATCAAAAAGTGCCTGACTACTCAACCCACTACAACACAACCGACAGAAGCTATAAAAAGGATAATTCAATTTTATTTGTTATTTTAGTAATTTTATCTTGCTGGTCATTGACCGAATAAACATATTACTTACTTACTTACTTACTTACTTACTTACTTACTTACTTACTTACTTTTACTTACATAAAAAGGATAACACTACATCAGAAACATCTCAGAAACTACCAACAGACTGTTACAACCACACAGCATCACCGTAGCACATAAACCAACCAAAACCCTTCAGAACATCTTAAGTAACCCAAAAGACCCAGTAGCCCAAGAAAAAAAACAGGAGTTATCTACAACATACAGTGTAAGGACTGTAACAGCCACTATGTAGGACAAACAGGCAGAACACTAGCAGAGCGTATCCATGAACACCAACTAGCAGTCAGAAGACATGATGAAAACTCCTTAATCTCACAACACATGGACAGACTCAACCATACTTTCAACTGGGAAACTGTGAGCATCTTAAACCAAGCCAAATCCAAAAATGCTAGAGAATTCCTGGAAGCTAGGCACTCAGACAAAGCAGCCATCAACAGACACATAAACAACATTTACATACCGTTCATAAGAGACAATAGAAAAGCCAAAGGACCAGAACACTTCCTCAAGATTAACACCAGATGAACAATCAAACAGTACATTATACCTTAATCAAGGAACTATTAACTCAGTCAATCAACCAAACAGCAAACAACAGCCCAATCAAAGAACTCCCAAGGAGTAAACAACACTTCCACCAACACAAGCAGGACAAGCCATGGTATATAAACAGAGAGCAAGTCCCACTCCCTTTTCGCACTGAAGATGTTGCCTAGCCTGGCAATGAAACATCTGCAAGAAAACAACAAGGCTCAGAGAACACCAAAGACTCCACAGTTCAACCCTGAGCTACAAATATTCTCTTCAACAGCTAGTAGTGTCTGACGCATCTACATATACTGAATTATCTAAAGGTACTATTCAAAGCCAAGACAACGGTCATCAAGGAAAGCTTGGGAACTATCTGTGAACTGAAGAGTGGATTGTTACACATGTAGATTTTATTTGTCACTGTCTCATTCTGAACTGCAAGCTACCTTTAGAATTAGACCAGCATCATAATTTTTTAATAAATGTGTTCGAGATGACCAGGATGAATCAGTCCATCAAGCCAATGAGAAAGAACAAAAAAGACACCATCATTTCCAAGATGGGAACCACTGCAACTGAAAGAGGTGATATGAGGATAGTTACATGACCTTTCCTTTTACTCCTGTTTAAACACTTCATGAGGAAAACCTGCACTTGGCAAAGACTTTTGTTGTGTAGGATTCCTAGGTCTTTGGAGTATTTCAAAAACATTTGCAGCATGACAATGTTAAATTGAAATCTAGAGGAATAATGATGTATTTAGTATTTAATCAAGAAAATGAAGCTTTAAGTAGCTTCCAATTTTAAATTGGTAGCAGGAAACTCTCCTTTTGAACTGTCTTTTTCCCAGTTCTTACTCAGCTGCTAACTACTCTGGGAAGCTGTCTTACTCCAGGTCTGATTATCTATCCATCCAGCTTGTATTGTTTGTTAGACTAGTAGCTGTTCTCTGAGATTCATAACTTTCCTATGGCGTTGCTTCATTGCAGTCACTGGGAATTTAAACCAGCCGTACCCATCCTGTGTAGGAATTATGGAAGTTGAAAGGGGCATCCTGTTGGAGAAGGCTGGCTTAGGGCAATCGCATTCCTATTTGGCTGTATGTTTGAACATGGTTATTAAATCACATTAATGTTTCCAAGATGGATGAAGGTTACTGGCCAATGCTATAGCTAACAATGGGTGTGTACTGTACTGTATACTGCCACCGTTAAGAAATTCAGGATCTCAGCTGCAAAGGGATGAGGTGGTTACATTTTTAAAAATCATTTTAAATCCAACCTCTAATGTATGCCCCATTTGCTGAAGTGTTGTCTGAATGCTTTTTTTTTAAAGACTCATTCTGGTCTTGAGCATTTTATAGCTTTACAAATTGAATGTATGACACTATTTTTTTATTTAAAAGATTTATACGACCACCCAACTTAAGAAACATAACTCTGTGCAGCTCACAACAACAATAAAAACCATAAAACAATAGAAGCAATAAAAACAAAACCTGGCACCTCAGCCATCCTTCTCCAGGTGCCAACCTCACCCCATCCCAGTGCTCAGGAAAGAGCCAACTAAAAGGGCGGGGGGGGGGGGGTTGCCAGATCCCAGGGGACGGGTGTTCCACAGAGCTGGGGCTGCTACAAAAAAGGCATGCTTCCTAGGTCCTCCTAGATGGCAGCATTTAAGGGAAGGGACCTGGAGCATGACCACCCTATCCAATCTGGTGGGACGGGCAGATACCCCCTGCAAATAACTTGGCCCCGTGCCATGTTACCAGGCTTTAAAGGTGATAATCAGCACCTTGAATTGCACCCAGAAAGAAAATGGGAGCCAGTGCAACTTGCACAACACTGCATGCACCGCAGCACTCTGGAGCAGTTGCAACTTCCGGGTGGTCTTCAAGGGTAGCCCCATGTACAGTGCATTGCAGTAATCCAACCAGGAAATGACCAAGGCATGAGTGACGGTACACTTTCATCCTTGCAAGAGGAACATTGCCACCTGCCAAATATCAGTGTAGTAGGCTGGTAATGAAAAGAACAAGTTGGCACCTCTGCTTGACTTCCATTGCATCGTCCTCTTTTGAACTCTCCGGATTCCTGCAGTGCCCTTGGAATCTGATACTGCCAAAGCAGCATGCTCCCCTAGCAGTCAGTGCAGAGCAATGTAAAAAAAAAAACGGGGGTTCGCCACACCCCCTCTTGGTTCACCCATTCTCTGCTCTCTCTTCTGCGCTGGCTGCTGCTGTTACCATGGCAACACAGGCTAGGCTTTGTGGTGGGGCTGGATTCCTGATACAACACTGGCTCTCAGCCAGCCCGAGCTGTGGTGTGCGTGCACAAGTGGGGGTGGGGGGAGCTAGTGACCTACTTTTGGTGACACGCTTTTTCTTCCCCCAGGTAATCCTGGATAATCCTACCCTCACCCAGAGATTCAACCAAAAGAGGAAGTCCAGCTCTGGACAAGAGGCTAATAGCCTTGTCTCAGATGCAGAAAACCAGGTGGTGAGTAAGGATTCAAAATAGAGGACAGCATCGCTTCATCTATCGCTCAAGCCTGTCCTGTCCAAAACAACTAGCAATCCATATGATGAAGAAATCGGAAACTCTAGTCCAGAGACAATCTTAACATTTTGTCCCCACCCTGTCTCCTTGGAACAGAATTGATATGAAAACGGCTAAATCATGATGCCTTACACCATTCACCCCTTGCAAATGATCCTCACCACCATCCAGTAAACTCTTAGCAAGATTAAAGGGTGCCCGTTAAAGCTGAATGTTTGATAAATGAGTCAGGCACTTTTTTGAACTTTTAAATAAGTAATAGGCTTTCCTGAGCCCCCAAACACACAAGCTTCCTTTACTGATAACAATAAATATCCATTTTGTGGGCAAACGTCATCTAGACTGATTTGCCAAAAACAGACCTCTCTGTGTTTTAGGGCATAGTCCAAGGCTTGGATCCAGCAGATTTTGCCAGTTAACTCCAATGCCCGCTAAGCAGAGGTCCATTAAATCAAGGGTTTACTGTACTAAATACAAATCACACTTTCTATTGCTCTACTACCAGAATCCTTTTCCTCAAATTAAGACATCCCCTCTTAAGAAAATAAAATGCACATTATGAACCACACAAGTCGAAGCACAGCTCCACCCTTGATCTGACCCCCCATCAACCTGTCAAATATCCAATACTTGTAGTCTTAAATATTTCACATCCGCGTGGGAGAAAGATGCAATTCCCCCAGTGGTAAGGAAATGATTAAAACTGTAAGTCAACTGTGCTTTATAACCACGGAAGACTTGGAATCCTGAACTCAAATAAACCAGTGCTACTGTATTGCTACTTACTGGCACAAGATGCACGAAACATGTTGTGCTGGTATTGACAGAATTACATTAGCCATCAATTTGTTACGATACTAAAGCTTGACCTTTTAAATTCTACACAACCTGAAAGGGTAACTTCCTTGCACCCTGACCTCTTCAGATGCCACTTTCCGGTTGAGGTGAAATCAAACATTTCCAGGAGAAGCTCAGTGAAAACAGCACATTACCAGACCCTTCTTGGCTGGTTTCAAACCCAAATTAAGATTTCCGTACATTTATGAAGAATAATTTGTGGCCTGATGCTGATCTTACGTATAACCTCTAGGAATGCCACTTCAAATCATTGCTATTTTATTAATTCAGTGGCTATTTTCAGTATCATTTCTGTGGTTTTATTCCCCCTTGTGAAATTCTTGGACGGAAAGGCACAATGCAAATGTACATTGGTTGCCTTTGCAAGAGGCAGGAACCCACCTCTTACTCTCTTGGTCAACCTTCCTCCACTCCCAAGTAACAGCCAGCAATACCTAAGCATTTCTCAACATTTTTCTGTAGGTTTATTTTAGTAATTAAAAACACACACAGCTTGGTTTGGCCAAGCGATTTCTGACAGAGGAAAATACAGTCACTGACAATCCATTCAGGCATCTCTATTGTGGGTATCCAAGAACCTCAACATCAGTGCAGGATGGATTAGATGCCAACTTTTGGGTGTTCTCTTGTCTATCACGATTCCAGAATTGTCGTCAAGTTAGAATACCGCTAAGCATTGGCCCAGCAAAACACATCTCATCTACACACTGGATTCCGGAGCCTAGAAAGCAGGGGTCCCATCACCCACTACACCTTAGTAGTTCCACAGTCTTTTTCTGAGGCAGCCCCACCCTACCCCCCCATGTTGAACCAACGTACCCTCTTTTGCCATCTCACGATCCCTACTCCCCCCGATTCTGAAGCCAGCGGGTCCCGGTCAGTTATGGCCTTCTTCTCCAACGCTCATCCGGCCAGGTAGAGTTCCTTCCTTGTACCAAAGCCCAGTTCAGGTTCTTCTTCTTCCTTCCCAAATCTTTATCCATACCAAGGTCTTCTTCAGGTGGGCCTGGGGCCATCATCATGACAAGCATCCTCCCACCTGCTGACATGGTCCTTTGGGGCGGAGTTGTCTGAGGGGAGCCCTGAGCCATGGCACAGAAGTCTTTCCAGGTTGCCACTGGAGGCAGGGGGCTCGTTCAGAAACAAGGCTTGCCGCACCAGGACTGACATCTCCTCGTGTCGGTCGCTGTCCCAGTCTGAGGCCGCGGGGGCTTCCTGGCAGCAGCTTCCGGTTGGAGCAGGGCTAGAACCGGGGAACGGTTCATGAACCCCACTGCTGTGCGCTCTGCATTTGAGCCGGAGCTTGTGCGGAAGAGCTGCGGTGGTCTTCACATCGGGATGGGCGTCCAGTGGCCCGGGGAAGGGAGCAGAGGAACATCCCCAAGTGGGTTCTTCACTTTCCTCACTGGAGTAACCCTCAAAGGGGGATCTAGGCTCTTCCACTTTCCTTACGTGCTCCCCCTCCAAATAAGTGGTGGGAGCACTACAGCGCTGGGTCTTTGAGCAGCACCCTGAGTGCGTCTGGAGCTCCCCTTGTGGGCGGTGGGGATCGTGCCCCCTGCAGCGGCTTTTGGGGGTCTTGCTCGCACAGCCTTCTGCCTGCTCTGCCTCTTCAGGAAGCAAGGGCTGGGGAGGGGGCACTGCAGTAAAGCCGTTGGCACTGAAGAGGATAACGCTGCGGGGAACCGAGCCCTTGGGCTCCGGGTAAGGCTGCAAGGGGGCATCCCCGTAAACACGATGGACGGCCTGGGCCTCCTCAAGCGTCTGGGGTAGAGGGCTGTCCCGGGACGAGCCGTCAGACAGGTCCGAGAGAGAGTCCCGTGGGGAATACTTGGCTACCGATGCACTTGCGCTGTCCCGGCTTGACTGCTCCGTTTCGGACGAGTCCTCAGAGGGGGGGGCTCGGGACAGGGGACTGGAATACAAACCACTGTTGCCGACACCGTACACGTGTGCTGGGGCGTTGGCACTGGCAGTGCTCAGCTGCTGGCTCTTCTCCATGAAGGCAGTCGTGCTGATGAGGCCAAAGCGCAGTTTCAGCTGCAGCAGCTCTGTTTTCAGCCGCACGTTCTCCTCATTGAGTGCCAGCAGCCTGTTCTCCAGGACCAGGTCATTGAAGCGCCGCTTCTCCCGGGAACGCTTAGCAGCCTCGTTGTTCTTCCGACGCTTCTCCCAGTAGCTGGCATCCTTCTTCTCGTCGGAGATGAACTCTCGCTTTCGCCTACAGTTGGCATTTGGCTTGCTCTTCAGGGTTCGGGCTCGCTGAACAATGCCGTTGTGGTGGAACTCGGGAAAGTTCCCAGCCACACATAATGTGGGGGAGTTGAGGCTCTCCATCATGGGGCGGGGGGGGGGGAGGCAAAATGTCCAGATGCGCTTTGTCTGTCGCTGAAATATTTCCCTCAGAACTGTGGCTGCTGTTGCTCCTGTTGCCCCACAGGATGCTCCTTCCCAGCTATGCCCCCAAAACTGTTACCAAGCTGTGTTGCCAGGGGAGCTACATCCACTGTGGCGGTGAGCTGTCCTCCAGTTGCTACAGTCGGATGGGATCTGGGCTCCCATCAATGGAAAATGAATTGTCCAATACAAGGAGACCATCTTCCAAACCCCTGACGAAAAGGGACTGCCTCCAGATTCCTTGGGATGGTTTTGCTGTCCTCAACCTTCAGTTCAGTAAAGCCAGAGTGGCTTTGCTGCCAAAATCCTGCAGACAACAGGAGCCGGGATGTGGCTGGACAGAGAGTTCAGGGAAGAGTCCAGGGCAGAGAGTCAACAGCAACTGCCGGGTCAGGCCCAGAAGGCAACTGAAACGCCTAGGGAGGAAGGATACAAAAAGAGGGTGTTACATTTCTGCCTAGTGCTGTCACACACCTCGGGCTCTGTTTACATAATCCAGCAGGTTCAGACAGCATCCCCACAGCCCTTGGTTTACATGGGCCACACCCCACATTCCAGCTCCCCTCAGAAAGAAAGGTATGGTTGCCTCTGGTGGGGGGAGGGGTACCCTGCCCCCCCAAGCAGAACTACATCCAAGGCGAGATAGAAAATAAATAAATAAAATAAACTGCAATTTGTGCTTGGCAGCCAAAATGCATGCCCCTCATTGTCCCACCCCCCCCAGACCCAAAGCATGCCACACCCCAGAGGTGCTGCACCCACGTTGTGATCTCTGCCAAACATACAAGAGAAAAACCACTTTGTTATTGGCATACACCAAGGAAAGACAAAGGAACCACTTTTGACCTTTTCCAGAGGTCTCCCACACAGAGTGACACTCATTAAGGTCCAACTCTCCTCTTTCAAGCCCATCTTTCCCCTCCGAGATGTCTGCACACAGACATGCCCATATGGACAATGCCTCTCTGATACACCCAACATGTGCCATTTACTCCCATTTCATTCACAAATGTACTCTCTCACTCTCCTCCTCACACGCATACACAGAGAGAGAGAGAAAGGGAGAGAGAGAGAGAAAGACAGCCCCTCACTTCTCAAAACAGAGGGAGGGAGGGAGGGAGGGAGGGAGGAAGAGCGGAGGGAGATTACAATAAACGGATCCAGATCGGGATTTTTAACCTTGAAGCCCACAGATCCAAGGCAGGCAATCTTCCGGGCCCCCTTTGACTGCTGAGGAATAGGCCGGCGAGCCAGACAGGTTGTGCAAAGAACACCCACCCAACCTTCTTGCCACCATGACACACAGAGAGGAATGCTGAAGCTCTCCTTCCCGAGAAGGCAAGGCCATGTGTACAAAGTGGCACGCACGCTCCCCCATGATGATGGCACCCCCCCCCTTCCTTTTCCTTGCATGTGATCTACGCGCACCAGGCACAGGCAGCAGGAATATAGGTCAGTAAACACTGAATATTTATCAAGCTAGGCAGTCAAAACAGGTCTGATGATTATGGATTGCACAACACTTCCAGAAAAGAGAGAGAGAGGCACAGTGCCAGCAACCTACTGGCCTACAAACTGTTTCTTCACAAAGAAATAATAGCAGCAGGGAGGCAGAGAAGACAATATTGGGGACCAATGGGAGAAAATACTGCTAACAATTGGGGCCCCGTCCGCGCAGCCTTCTTGATAACTAATCTGTTCCCCGATCAGCCTTCACCAACCTAGGGTCTAAAATTGCTCCAATTTCCAGGCAGATTCAGCAGTCTCGGTATCTTGGATGGTGCCAGGATTTCTATAGAGAAAGCCATGAACACACTGTCACTTGCAAGCTATAGAGCAAGTGTAAATATTTTGTGAGTTTTTGTAAAAAATACAAATCTGCCACTTGTAATTACCTGGGTGGAATTAAAATGCATGTACCAAACAACAGAGAGAAAATATTAACCTTCATGTTGATATTTGTGTTTCACCCAAGCATCTTCATATACTAAGCATTTCTTTTTTCAAACTGGGACATTTCTTCTGCAAGCTATCCCCCCTGTCCTTGCTCCCTACCTTACAAAAGTTCTTCCATGAACAAAAGAATGCAGCACAAAGCCACAAGGCCCATTGTATGCATTCCAGATAGAAAACTACATTTACGCAGCAATTCCTACTACTGCCATGCTAAACAACCAACTAGACAGAGAAAATGCAGATCTTCAGAGAGCAAAGATCAAAGGGAAGGATGGACTGATATGACAGAACCCATCACTAAAAGTGGGGATCAAATCTAACAGAGTCTGTCGGAGTGGGCAATTATAACAATTTTAATTAGTAATAACTACTACTGCTGCTACTACTACTACTATATGTACAGGAGAACCACAAGATTCTCAGTGTTATACTGGAAATTCAGAGACCTCAGAAGATGCTGGTGAACTCTCCCAATGATTGCCCCCCAAAGTGGGAGGCAATACCGATTGTAGAATGTCACCATAAGAAACATTCCCACATATATATATGTGCGAGGACGAAAAAAGTGGTTCTGTTCTCATCACAGTCATTACATTCTTCACAACAAAAAGATGGTTGGTCAACATGGGAGAAGAGTCAGGATTTCCAGTCTGCTTGGCCTTTTTTGCTTTACCTTATTTTATTTTGTCTCTCCTCCCAACTCCATCATCTGGTGCTGAATCGGAAGCATGTGACTGCTATCATTTTGGGCTGGGGTGCACCAAGTTTCCTGCCTGCCTAATTCTCTTTGATGCAATTGTCCCGGGCCTGATTTGGAAGAGCAACATCCTCCCTCCAGCTCCACATATTATTTTCTTGCCTTGACCCAGAATGAGAAAGAGTTTTCCAGCTAAGCCCAAATCCCACACCCTGATCTGCCTGCAGGGCCCGGCCTCGTGTCTTGGAGGGCACATGGAGCTACTCCTAAGCTGGATTGGGTGTGTGCAACCAGGATCCTGCAAGCCTGGGCACGAAGAGGAAGCTGACCTACTTCTCAGTTTGCGTCACTGCCTTGGGGCAGTAGGTCTGATAGCCTGCAAAGCAGGTCAGAGAGAAGGACTGCTGCTCACTGTGAGCCCTTGGCTGAGGAGGAGCTGGGTCTTACCAATTTGATGCACGGCAAGAACAAAAATACAGTTGTATCGTTACATAATAGCAGCAATCAAAAGCAAAGCAAAAGATAAGAGTGCATCAGAACTGGTGCCAAGTGCTCTGCATTCACAAAAATGTCACGGGCAGTCTTTCAAATTAAAGAGTACAGTATAACCTTTGGGGAGGTTGCTGAGTCTTGAACATGTTCACTTGAAAAATCAAGTTCTGTTTGGGGATTTCCTCTGATAAAGGCAGAATGGCCTGAAGTTGTTGAGCACAAAGGGAAGTAATACGAGCATGCAGTAAAATTAACAGTGCAGTAAAGTTCTGTAAATCAAATCTGACTGTAAGCAGAAAAGCACACAGGACAGGAGGACTGATTATCAAAGCAACAAGCCCCTACATCCAATTAGTTTACAGAACACATTAAACCAGCTTACATGGGACAGGGTAGTTTGTGATTCAGCATGTTGTAGGAATCCGGTGTTTATTATAGAAACCAGGCTGTCGTGATAAACTATTAACGTGATTTATTAGTTTGGGCACAGCATGATATGTGAATACAGCAACTGTGCTTTGCTAGCCCAGATTTAGTTGAGTGTGTTGTGAGAAGTGAGAATGCAGCCATAAGGGCTATACAAGCGTCTGGGATTAATAGGTGCTAGGGCACTGGAAGGCTCTGGCCGCCTTTCTTCGACAGAGCCTGACACCATCACAGGAAGTCAGAACTGAACTTTTAAACTTGCCTCTATAATGCCATTTCTTTGGCAAAGAATATCATTTGTGCTGAGAAAATTTTTCTCAGAAAAAGATTTGTGCTGAGAAAACCTTCTGTTCAATTTCTACCCATCAACCCTCTCTTTTCAAGGCCAACCTTGAAGGAAAGCATTTTCTTTCCTGAACAACTGGTAACCCTAATCAGTGTTTTGGATACTGGGCTGCCCACACAGAGGATCTAACTTGGTCAAGGGATGCCATCCTCATTATTACAGGTAACTTCCAGAAGGAAGCTCTGTTTGTCTGCTGCAGGAAAAAAATAGCCTTTGGTGCTTCAGAGATAAACAGATATATTATGACATAAGCTTTCCAAATCAAGATTCCACTTTATTAGCTGCCTGATGTATTATTTGTGGATGGTATGCACACCCACCCACCCACCCACCCACCCCTTAAGATTCTTCAAATCCGTTTAGAGAAGCTGCCCAGATACCCACAGTCAACTTCGCTGTCCCTTCACCGTCCCACTCCCCAGCAACAATCTGGTACCCAGAACCTAATTGGGTAATAATTTTCTGAACCAGTCCAGGTTCAGAACCAGTGCTGGGACGGCAGTGCTAATATTCCTATTGGTTTGTTTGGAATAGATTAAATGTACTCATTTAATCCCAAAATCCCCTGCAGAGGACAAGCCACTGCTTCCTCCTGGAGGGATGCTTTGCTCTGCTCTGCTCTGCTCTGCAGACTCCTTCCCTTGACTTGCACCTTCCAAAATATAAACCCCCCCCCCCACCAGGTTCCCTCCCTGAAGGGCTTCCCACACAACTGCTTCGTGATGTAATAGCTGTTGCAGATCGTGTCTCCGCTTTCCAAGCAAGAATGTTCTGTTCCTGTCAGGTCTGGAACTGAGCCACCACCGTTCAGCTGCCTCCTCCCCATTGTTTTCCACATCTACTCCACGTTCTGCATAATCAATTCCATAGTCCAGTGCTTTCCAAAGTCCTGCCGTTGGTGACACACCAATGGCATCAGCGTCAGCAGTCTCGTGTTTTGCACTAAAACCCAGAAGCGCTGATGGCGTGCCACTGCCGCCGCTGCTGCCGCGCACACCACCACATGGCTGGCGGCAACGCGCCATCAGCACTTCCGGGTTTTGTCGCAACACACTAAAGCATAGCTTTCCAAACTGCGTGTCGTGACACTTCAGTGTGTCGCAACACACAGTTTAGTGTGTCGCGAAGCGGCGGCGGGGGCGTGCACAGGGGCGGCGCGGGGGCGCGTGCGGCGGCGGTGTGCACGACGGCGGCAGCGATGGCAGCGGTGCGCCATCAGCGCTTCCGCGTTTTAGTGAGGCCGCCGCCACTGCCGCTGCCGCCATGCACGACGCCGCCGCACACACCCCCGCGCCACCACCATGCACCCCGCCGCCGTGCACACCCCTGCTGCCGCTGTTGGTGTGTCACCAACGGCGGCAGTTTGGAAAGCACTGCACTAAAGTGTTGCGACACACAGTTTGGAAAGCTATGCCATAGTCCATATTGTTGGGTTGCCATTTTCCCCAGGGCGGGGGGCACCTTCTGGCAAGCAGCTCAGCAGGCAGGAATTTAGCTAATGCAGGTCAAAACGCTGTGAGGAGAGGATGGCCCAGTTGAAGGTTTGCCATTCCAGTAGTCTGTCCCAAGTCTCAATCAGGAAAAAAGCAGAAACCTTCCGTATAGGGTGGGAAGCAATTGGAGGAGCTCTCCAATCTGTGTTGAGCAACAGAGGGTTTCCAATGGTCCTATGGGCAATGGAAAAAGCAACAGGATGCCTCAGGACTAACCAAGAGAAAACTAGGCAGAAATATCAAGATGCCAACCTGGAGATTTACTCTCAGAAAGTGGTGGAGAGCCAATCTGGCATGCAGAAGTAAAGCAAGTGTCAAGTTACTCAAAAGGTAGCAATTGTTAGGGAAGCTCATCCCAGGGCAAAAGTTAAACATTATATGAAGCACATTGCAAGCATTAGAAACGGGTCAGAAAATCTAGGCAGAGATTGGACATGACTGATCTAAAGAGTCTGGATGACAACTAGATGGCAGCAAGAATTAAAGTTTTCTTAGTCTATCTCATTTCTGCCACCTACTGATTGCCTAGATTTTTGCAACCCAGATCTAGTAGCCCTAAAGGAGCTGCTGTTAAGACTTGGGCCTCTGTGTTTCAGTTGACCATAATCACCACAGCCAGGCCATCTTGTTCTGACCTAGTTATATTTTTTCCTCACATTTAGCAGCCACGGACCATAACAATAATATAGTGGTGTCAACCAGATGGATGGTCTCTATTTCTTTTTTTTAAATGGAAGGGTTCTCTGAAGTGGTTATGGTTCAAGCTATGTAAAATCTATCCAAATACTTAATGCATCTCCTTTCTCCGATTTCTCTCTGCTGTTCAGCAGTGCAACCCCAGGGAAATCTATGTCAGCACAGCACAGCTTTGTGGGCAACAAGCACCCTACAGGTCATAAAATCTCCCCCTAACCCCCGCCCCCGCAATATACATGACAAACATTCACATCTCAATGTCAAATTCCACCATTCTTGAGCCTCCTTTTGACAGCGGCCCTGCCCTGCCCAACTTTCCAGAAAAGGCCTGAACAAATGACGTAGGACAATGAATGACCCAGAGCCAGCTACTCCCAAATTTGGTAACACCTTTTTCATTCTGCACGCAGTAGAAAGTAACCGCTCCCGTTATAATTGTGATGTTTTTTTTCATTCCCTATTGAAGCACACCTTACTGGTAGAACTCCTACGACTACGGCTCTATGTAGCTTTGATTCTATCCATGCCAATAATGCCCAAGTGAATTGAACTGCAACGTTTCTTCAGGCTTCAGTTTACACGTTTCCGACGACGGCATCCTGATACACGGACCTGAGCAGGGAACCCTTTCTGAAATGGAGATGAACCACTGCAGAAAGCTTTCCCTACTTCTTTTCTATGTGTTCAGCTGTTGTTTAAAAATAAAAGAGTAGACAGGGTTGCCAACTAATCAAAGGAAAAAATAGCTTGGCTCCCTCTTTTGCCTTTTAAAAACAGTTTGCTCTGCACAAAATCATCAGGCAGAGTTTTGCATACATGGAGTGAACCCTTGTTGCTTGCTGTGGCTGGAACTCAAGTTGCTGTTAAATGCATTTAATTAGAGGGCTGATTTTTTTTTAAAAAAAAAAACACCATACGAATAACCCAACCTGCTATCTAATGCCAATCAAGCTTCTAGAATTTCACAACTGTCTTTGTCACTGCCACCTCCCATTGGATGTCTTCAACGCAGCCCCTTGTTTTTGCAAAAACTTGGCCAGCTGAGCTGAGCTAAGCGTCCTGGAGCAGGCAGAGTTTCTAAAGCAAAAATTGCTCAACCCTCTACAATCATTCTGCACTACGCATTAGCATGTACCTACACCCTTACACAGACTGTCTGTGAAATATGCATCAGGCAGTGTGGTCTAGAGGTGAATATGTGGGTCTAGGAGCAAGAAGACCCAAGTTCTAGTCCATCCTCAGCCTTAGAAACTCACTTGGGGACTCTGGGTCACTTTCTCTCAGCCCAGCCTACCTCCCATGGTGCTTGTAGTGGAGCAAGATAAAATGAGGGAATGCTCCGTACATTACCTTGTCCTCCTGAACGAAAGGAGGGATAGAATAAATAAATGTCCCCATGGGTTTATTTACTGATCCCCCTAAGAACTTTTATGGGATTTCTTGAACCCAGTTAGAGTTAGAAGTTTCACACAGCTATTGAAATGTCTTGAAATGCCACCTTAATGCTTGGCTCTATGGAACAACTGGGGCATCAGTGCTTAGTGCAAGGGAAGGGAGATAAGGAACATCTACCCAAGGAATGAAGAGGAGGGCCCAAGATCTCTTCTCCCGATTTTCATTTTGGAAGACAGATAATGAAAGCTAATAAAAGAGAATGGAGGCTAAACATGGGCAGAACAAGAGGTTTCGTCTAGATCAGGGTTTCTCAACCAGGGTTCCGTGGAACCCTAGGATGCCACGAGAGGTCACTAGGGGTTCCCTGGGAGATCATGATTTATTAAAAAGATTATTTCAAATTCAGGCAACTTCACATTGAAGAGGTAAGTGTCATACTTTATTTTTAGCTTAAGAACACGGTCGCTGCATATATACAGGCCTACCCATGAAAGGCATATAATTTCGTAACTTCTGGCCTATATTTGAGCCTGAACGTGCAGGGGTTCCCCAAGGCCTGAAAAATATTGCAAGGGTTCCTCCAGGGTCAAAAGGTTGAGAAAGGCTGTTCTAGAGGTTTGATAGCCGAACACCTGCCTGATTGCTATGTCTGCGTGGAAAGCAGGTGAAAGGAAACAAGTATTACCTATCAAATGGATTATACGGAATCATAGCCCCTCCTGTTCTGTGCTTTGCCTCCAACCACAGTATCACAGGTTCCATTCAGCAACGTGGATGCTTCTTGCCAACCCCACCTCTCCAGCAAGGCCTTCCCTTCCACTTCACCCAGGATCCATGATCAAGAGACCTGATTAGCTGACTAACTGTGGGCACAGACTGGGAAGCCCTGGGTTCAAATTCTGCTCATCCATAAAGCATACACTGAGTTCAAGCCAGGTGTAATGGTATGTGGGAAAGACCTTAGGAGACGCTGCCTAGGGAACGGTCAGATAAGAGAGGGCATAGCCTGCAGCTGGAAAGTAGGCAGAGCAAGAGGCTCAGAAGGGACCCTCCCTAGTTTCTTGGGCTGTAAAGGAGACAGTGGGAGAATTGCACTTTCAGACTTGCAAGATTTTGTTAATGTAGCCTTACAATAAAGTAGAATTATCTCATCTGGTCGTGTTTCCTGTCTGGTCTACCTGGGAAGGCTGATACCAGGCACTCCCCGAACTACCTTCAAAGGCTCTGGCGAAGATAAAACTGGTGGTGGGATGGGGGAAGTGCTGCAAACATTGCCCTGAGCATCTTGAAAAAAGGGTAGTATATACTGTAAATCTGATAATATAACATTCCCATGCTTAGAAGTCAGACTGCCAAAAGCATGACTGAAAGAGGGATTTTTGTGTCCTTGAAATATGTCCATGCTAAGATCAACTGGATGGGATCAGTAATATGGATCTGAGAAGTGCAGGTTATTCTACATTAATATGGTACCCACATCTACAAAGTTCACCTAACCCCTTGTGTGTATTTATCCAATTGAATTTATGAACTCTAGAGCTTGCATAGGAGTCTGCAGATAGCAGTGTTCACAGTAGATGGTGAGATGACATGTGTGCAATGATGTTATAGTGCCAAGGCCTTTACTGATTTGCTTCCCTGGCCTGATAGGGTATGTCAGGTGCAGCATCCTCACACAGACACGCCATCATTTGCGCTCGCCAAACACTGGGGACTGCCCGTATAAAGACATTTAATTAATTTGTGACTCGCTATAGTGCGTGAATCCAGAAAATGAGTTAAGCCTTGTTGCAAGCCCAGCCATTGCGTTTAATTTTGTAGGGGAGGAAGATTTTATGTTTGATTTGCTCAGTGATTCTGTTCATCCAAAATCAGTTAGTTGCACACTACATGTTAGACCTATCAGTGTTTCAAATATTTCTGAGTCACACATCATTTTTCTTCAGACTGGATGGTAAAGATATGTTTTAAAAGGACGTTTAAAAGCAATTTAAATTTAGAAACATTAAGTGTTATACAAAACATAAAAATACATTAAAACGTTCTTGTGTCCCTTTTAGAAAGGAAGAAATGTGTCACATTAGAGGTGGACTTAATTCTATACAACAGAATAGAAACAATTTGGTGTTTTTCTGTACTTAACCCCCCCCCTTCCCCAACCTGGCACCCTCTCTCCAATTATATTGGACTACAACCCTCATCCCTCCTGCCTGACACACTAACTGGGAACAGGACAGCAGGAGATCCAGTGTGGGCCTAAAGCAGGGCCGCAACTAGGGGGGCAAGCGGGGCATGTGCCCCGGGCGCCGTGCTGGGGGGGGTGCCAAAATGACAAAATAACCCATGGGGGGGGCGCAGAATCCATGTTTGCCCCGGGTGACACAGACTCTAGTTCCATCTAAAGGGTTGGACTAGAACCAGGCCATGGAAGCCCACTGACTCTTAGCCGAGCCTACCTCACAGGGTTGTTGTTATAGGAATAAAAATGGAGGAAAGATGGGGCATAAATTTAACAAACCAGTGGAGTTGTAGTAGCATATCTGGAAAAGATCAGTTTGAACAAGAGTGTTGTACTTTTTCCTGCATTGATAGATTTTGGATTTTTAAAAAAACTTTTGAAAGTATACGCGATGTACCCTGAGTGGGATAGCAGCTGAATCCTTCATTTACTCTCTCTTATTTTTACCACCTGAGAAGCAGAGTCCGGATTTCCTAACCACTCAAGTAGTAAGCAAGCTCTGTTAAGCAATCCTCCTCACTGTGCATTTCTAGATCATAACAAATTCCACTTACTTCACTGACCTTGGCAAGAATCGTCGTAATCAGAAGGAACCAGGGGCCCGCCAGAAACTGGCCAGAGGCCTACAGAGCGGCCACTGGACCTTCTCTCCCTTGCCCAGCCCAGCTGAGGCTACAAGGTTTTGTTTACTTGCATGCCCACAGGCACCCATTGGGATGAAACCTTGCTGGGCCAACCAGTCACTGGATTACAAACTTCCTGTTCCTTATTTCCTTTCCTGTGGTCAGGTGGAGCATTTAATTTAGAGAAGAAAGGGAGGAACCCTTTCTGGCCTTGTTCCTGCCTCTCTGGTCATATCTCACGCCAAGCTAAATGTGTGCATCCATAATAATGTGGCAGAGGAACTCTGCACATGCTCAGAGGCAATCTGACATGCTGAGGCTGCAAATCCCAAGACCAAGAGCAGGTTTAGGGGTCTCTGTTAATAAGCCCCTGAGCCTCAGGGTATTCAGATCGCCTTCTCAAGGCAAGCCAAGGTATATGTCACTGTTCCCCCCGTCGCTCTTCTGAGCAAGTCAAGGGCTCCGTCTTGACTCCCCCCCCAGTTCCTGAACCTCCTCAGCTTGACTGCCTCGCACAACACCACGATGCACTCTCGCCCCATCCTAAAAAATGTAGGTCAGTCTGGAAGGGAGGGGAAGAGCTGAAGTGTATATGTTGTTCTGTGCAAGAAGAGATTTAAGGGAGGGGGAACCGCACCTCGGGCCCACCCAAAAAGGTCTCCTACACACGGCCCCTCGGCCCCTCCTTCTCCCTCCGCCGCGCAGCACCGCCGTCCTTTCCAAGCGCGGGTCCGCTGGCGCAGAACTTCCCCAGCCGGGCGCGCTCAAGGGCTAATCTGAACGGGGCTGGAGGGAGGGACCAGAAGCCCAGCAGAGGAACAGCGCCGCATGCCTGCTGCCCGCCATGTACCTTGCCCGCAAACAAAGCAGACCCGCGCCCGCCGACAACTCCAGCGCGCAAGGAACGAGCTGGCCTCTCCCGGGAGACCCCAAAGCCGGGGGCTGCAATGGGGGAAGGGCAGGGGGCAGAGGAGCCGCCGCAAGGCGGTCGCGTGAAATCACCTCTTCCAGGCGCGCCTCGGCCACCTCGCCAGAGAAGAAGCCGCCTCTCCAGCGGCAGAAAGGAGTCGCCGGGCTAGCCTCGCCTTGCCGCCGCGCGTCTTTCGCGAGCTTTGCTGCCGCGGCCGCCGCCGCCCTACTTCTTTCCCCAGGCGAATGTGTGTTAGTAGGTCAGCCGGTTGCATAAGCCCTCCTAAGCGCCTCCGTCACGCTCCCGAAGTCGCCGCACAAAACAAATCGAGGGGAGGAGCGGGGCGAGGCGAGGCGGGCGGGCGAGCGGGCGAACGAGAGAGGCTGGGCCGGAGCCAGAGGAGCGAGCGGAGAGCCACGCGGGAGGCGCTGTCGCGGCTGCTGCTGGGGAAGGGACGGAGCCAGCCAGCCAGCCGCTCCCTCCTCTCCTCTCCCGCTCGCGTTCAACTCTGGGAAAGGGGCTGACCGTCGCTTTGGTCCCAAAGCCGCGCGGAAAACAAGCGCGACCGCACCGAGTCCGACCGACCGCTGCGCTGCGCTGCTCGCAGGTTCTCGCTCCTCCAAGGAGCTTCCAAGTTACCCGTCTCCCTTCTGACCCGACCTGCTGACGTGTAGCGAGAGCTCTGGCTTGAGCGGAGTGGGAAAGGCTCCCTGCGCGGCCGGGCCCTCGGCGGCTTTGTGGTGCCAAGGCTCGCCAGGGGCAGCCAGCGCTGAAGCTGAAAGCCGGACCTCGCCGCTTGCGCGAGAAGAACAATAGCTTAAATCAAGGCCTCCGGCACAAAGCGAGGCGACATTTCCTACCGGCTAACGAAGAAGAGGAGCGCGGGGCGAGCGAGGGCCGCCCGGGAGAGCGCTGAGCTGAACCTGGAGTCCCCCCATGCCTAGAAAGATCCCCTGGGCTTTTTCCTCTACTTTAACAATCATAACTTTCAGGGTTTAGTCCTGATGTTGAAATGCTGAGGCACCCAGTCCATCCACCCCAGCTTTGGAAAAAGGTGGTGCTAGCCAAGGCAAGGGGTCCGAATCAGTTGGAGAGCATCGGGAAAGGGAAGAGACACAACTGCATTAAGTTAATAAAGGCACTCCTTTCTCTCTCCCCTGTTTTGAACTCAGGAAGAGGGTCTCTGAACTTCCATGACCTTCAGCCCCACTCCAAATGGGTGCAGCACTGTACCCATGTTTCATGTACAACTAACCCCATCCTGGTGTTACCGGGGGGGGGGGGGGGGGGGAGAGAATAGAGCACCATGCGCTGTGTTGGAGAGCCAGTGAAGGTAGAGGGGAAGGAGGTGACTGACAGAAGCACCCATATGTTCCCTTCCTTCCTCTGCAGCTTTGGGGAGTTGCATCCTGAGTTTTAAATCTCAGCTGGTGGGTGGAAAGTGCCTCCCAGTCTGTCTGCTACAGAAGCCATATGCTTCCTCTAGGCGCTGGCGTTGTGCAGTTTCAGAACCCCTGCTCCCTTGATCCTGAAAAATAAACATTGAGCTAGGCTCCTAGACATGCCCGAACTTGAAGAGGCTGTGATAACTTCTGTGTGCTGGCAAAGGTGCATTTAATTATATATGCAGACATGCACAGATATGAACTGGCTATGAAAACTTATAGTTCGATGTTACAGGAACAATAGAGAAATTCCCCCCCTTCCAAGGGGAATAGTGGAAATCATGTAAAGTCCCATAAAAAAGGTAAAGGTACCCCCCGCACTCGGGCGAGTGCGGGAACTCACTCCGCACACAGGGCTAGGGATTCGAACCTCCGAACTTGCGATCGACAAGCCTGGTGTCTTACCCACTGAGCCACCACGTCCCTTAAAGTCCCATAGGTAAAGGTAAAGGTTCCCACACACAGTCGTGTCTGACTCTAGGGGCCGGTGCTCATCTCCGTTTCTTAGCCGAAGAGCCAGCGTTGTCCAAAGATGCTTCCACGGTCATGTGGCCGCATGACACGCGCGGAACGCTGTTACCTACCCACCGAAGTGGTACCTATTCATCTACTTGCATTTGCATGCTTTCGAATTGCTAGGTTGGCAAGAGCTGGGGCGAGTGCGGGAGCTCACTCCGCACACAGGGCTAGGGATTCGAACCTCCGAACTTGCGATCTTCCGATTGACAAGCCTGGCGTCTTACCCACTGAGCCACCACGTCCCTTAAAGTCCCATAGGTAAAGGTAAAGGTTCCCACACACAGTCGTGTCTGACTCTAGGGGCCGGTGCTAATCTCCGTTTCTTAGCCGAAGAGCCAGCGTTGTCCAAAGACGCTTCCATGGTCATGTGGCCGGCATGACGCACGTGGAACGCTGTTACCTACCCACCGAAGTGGTACCTATTAATCTACTTGCATTTGCATGCTTTCGAATTTCTAGGTTGGCAAGAGCTGGGGCTACTGCGGGAGCTCACTCCGTCACGCGGGGCTAGGGATTCGAACCTCCGAACTTGCGACCTTCCGATCGACAAGCCTGGCGTCTTACCCGCTGAGCCACCACGCCCCCTCTCAAAGTCCCATACACGGAGCATTAACATTTGTATCTCTCTGCTCCAAGAGTTTTAAGGGAAAGTGGACTATACAGTATATACCATTCTGATAGATACTGTTTGATGGAAACAGATTGCTCATTAATGGGAATTCTAAAAGTTATTTCAACTGAGCAGAGGTTGTGGTTCATGGGACATAGCACTTAGCCATACCCAATTGCCTTTAACAAATACAGCATATTAAGAACATTTGTTGTGATTATATTATAAAGCTCTACATTTTTTCTCTCTAAAAGCCATCTTGTTTGACATTTTTAAAAACCACGTTTCCGTATAAATTATCTTTCCAAGATTGTTTACGTGGATCTGTAAGATAACCTAAGAATAAACATAATTATTAGTACTGTATTAAAAATTAAAGCAGCGCATAGATCAGTATATCAGGAGATAAGCCAATTAGCAAAACTTTGTGGTGAGTAAAAGCTACTGCTCATCGAAAGCCAATTTGGGAGGCCTTTAGAGTCCATCATGAAGGAGGAGGGACAAAGGTTTCCCTTGGCAACAAAGTTGTGGATCCAGTGGATTGGCAGCTTCCTCTCCTGCCCCTGAAACTTCCTGTTTGTGAGTTTTCCCATTTGCTAAGGGTACTATTTTAGTCAAGTTTTCCAGGGGTGTAATTGGGGAAACGATGGAGCTGATGACCCTCATGGGAGAAAAGTAAAAAAGTCCCTTGGGAACAACCCCGCAAGTGGGTCAAAACTTCTCCCCCAGGGTGGTGGGTGAGCAGTAATATATTTCTGAGCTCCAGAAGTCTGGTTTTGCAGGAGAGGATTGGAGAACGTTTTCTGTCTACTTCTTTGGGATGCAGTGAGAGAGCAGCAAAAACGACATCTAAAGTCAGGTGTGGCTCTGCTCTTCACTCTAGTAACACTTTATAAACTAATGACTTGGTGTATCCTGAGGACTAATTGAATGTGATCTGAAACATGGGGGGGGGGGGGAAGAGTTAGTTTTCTGCCACCTAAACAATGCACCATACCCTAATTGCAGAGGATGGCCTTATGCTTCCCACCATTGTTACTCATTTATTGTAGGAAACCCAAGCCTTTCAGACGAGCACATCAGTGGCCAAAATCTCACTGCATTCTAACTTCTCCCCATTCTCATCAGCCTTCCAATTTCAGTACAGTATTTGTTTCACTGTATTGGTGGGCCGTGGGATAGTGAGGCCAGAGCTGTGTGGAATATGTTGTATGCACATAATGGACACATTTTGCATAATGTGCACGTTGCATAATGTGTGCGTTGCATAATGTGCGTGTTTCATCTATGCAGTGGTTGGAATTCAGAGTTTCAACAGTGAGTATGTTATGTTGAGAGCCAGTCTAGTGCAGTGGTTAAGACATCAGGCTGGAAACCGGGAGACCATGAGTTCTAGTCCCCCCTTAGGCACAAAGCCAGCTGGGTGACCTTGGGCCAGTCCCTCCCTCTCAGCCCTGGGAAAGAGGCAATGGCAAACCACTTCTGAAAAACCTGCCACGAAAACTGCAGGGACTTCTCTAGGCAGTCTCCGAGAATTGGACACGATTGAACAACAACAAAAAGTTATGTTATTTAGAGGTGGGATAGCTTGCGTTTATCAATGGGTATAGCACAAATATGCATATGGGAAACAAAAGAATCTGGAAATGTTATGATGCAGAACCGCATTTTCAAGAAACCCTTTGTGAATTTTAAAAAATTGCATTTTTAGGGGCCTCATGGATCCTTTGCAGAAATGTTGTGGACTGCAGGCAGAGACCAAGATCATAATGGAGAGCAGTGTAAGAACAAAATCCCAATTGGCAAAATCCTATGCCATTTAGGATTTTTTCTAAAATGAAGACCAAAACATGTTAGGAAATAGTAAAACAGGTGACATAAAAGTTGCAGTAAATTTGATAAATGTCCAAAGACATGTCAGCTAAAAATAAGAAAGTGCTCTGCTTGTCTGAATTCAAAAGGATTAGGAAAAGGATTAGGAGATGAGTTATTAAGTCAGGTCACTGGCCAGACAGGAGAGGCAGTGCAGAAGCGAAGCCCTTGGGATCCTGTTTCTGTTTCTTCCAGCGGAATCTCTCCTATGCAGGGATGTTGTTACATTTACTATCTAGCAGCCAGACTGGCAAAATGTTGTAGCAGGTCTTTCATGAGACAGGCAGAGAATAATTATTAAGTATTTAGCATGGGTGAATGGCACTCACTGCATATATGGGGAATCTTACCTATATGGTTTCCCAGTTACCATGCATGTTATTAAGTGTATACATTTTGTGTATTAAGTTTTTCAATAAACAAATAATTATTTTAAGAAAAGACCCATGAAATTGTTCTTGAGCCAGACAAATAAATCAAAATGCGCCCCAGGCAGGGTGCCCACAAACTTGTCATCTGTCCAGAAAATCCATCCTTAGCCCACCATCCAAGGAAAAATAAGGAGGCTGCAGAACAGAATGGCTGCTAAAATGGAACATACAGTACTTCCTTTTCTCTTTCATAAGTCAGTCCTTGGTGCTGGGGTCAGAATATCCAAACGATGCCCCCGCACAGTAGTAAAATAACATAATGGAAATAATTGGCCATTTGTGATCTTTAAATGGCACCCCAGAATGTGTTGCCTCAGCCCAACTAACCATAAGCCAGTCCATGGAGGAAACACAGGCAGATCTTGCTCTTCCCATGGTTGTGAATCGTAGTAATAATTGGGTAGAAGTGCAAGGACGCAGCAAACTTGGTGCTTACTGAACAGTTGGGTAAAACTATTTCTGTAAGATTCTTGTTCCATTTTTCCATGGATTTTTACAGGGGTGGGTTGCTATTTTCTATCAAAATGGACTCCATCCTTCCTTGTGAAGAAGCAAGACCTAACGAACAGCTTGTGTGGGAGATTTGCATTGGAAAATCACACCCTTGGCCACCCTTCTGCCATGCGGCCTCATCCAGTCCTACCTCTGCGTGAGTGCCCTTGGATGCTTCTCGCACCATTCTGCACCACGGGCACACCCATTCTAGTACTTCCCCCCCTCCCATTGTCCCCCTCCTGCCCCCCCATGGCTCCCCAGCTTTCTCATCTTCCTCCACGGTGACCACCAACTCTCACCAACACCCCAAACACTCTGGCTACATTTTGGCCTTATCTACTGTTCAGGAATGACCTTCTTCCTTTCTGGTTTTCAGTAAAACTGAAGATGAAATAATCCCATCTCTATGGTCATATTATAATACTCTTCTTAGAGTTATCTGTTAATGAGCTTATAGAAGACTCTTCTAGTAATTCACCTCCTCCTAGGCACATGCAACTCCTGAACTGGTAAACCAACCAGTTTCCCTTCCTTTTCTCCATTGTCTATTCTGTCCTGGGCAGATTATCTGCCAACATTTCATGTAACATTTTAATTGCTAAAGAAACTGGGTCAAGCAGAAAGGGTTGACAGACATGACCTCCATGAGAAAAAAGGGGATTGCGGGGGGAGTCCTATGGGAAAACACCACAGATTTACACCACAGATTTAACCTGTTAAAGCAGCAAGGATGGAGAATCAATGGACTTTTGACTAATGCCATGTTGCCCTTGGCTTAATTTTACCTTCCACCACCGCCATCATGCAGGGGATCAGTCCAGAGCTGCCTGTCTCTTCCCCGCAGCCTCAGCGCTGCTAAAAGTAGGGCTGCCAGATCTAGGCTGCAAAAATCTGGATGACCACAGGATGGCAGCAAAGAGTCAAGAGGTTTCTGCATCTCTCTTACTCTATGAAAGAGAAAAGGGAATGTCAGTAAACAGGGATTTCGAGAGAGACTGGGTGGGTCTCCATCCACTTCTGGCTCTGGCTCTGACTCTGTGCTCGGCTTCTTTCGGCCCCACCCACCATGCCCTTCTTGGAAAAATGCTTGCTCACCCTCCTTTGAAGATGAGAAGAACCGTAATGCAAAGTGAAAGTCAACAGAGAGGAGTCAGCAACCTCAGCAAACTGCAGTCTCAGGATTAGGGCTGGCTGAAGGACTTTGGGATAAAATGGAGGACCTGGCAATGTAGGGTGTGGCGATGCGGGCTCCTTTGGAGGGCACCAGGCAGCTGTGTCCTCCGGCACCTTATTTCCCACTCCCCACTCCCCCTCACCCACTCCCCGGCCACTTTGCTCTGCCCAATGGGAAGGGCAGCTCTGCTGCGGTCCGGTTCCGTGGGGCAGTGCTGACCTTGGCACTAGCATAGCTGATACAATACAGGCTTGGGAGCAAAGAATGGGAAAGGAGCTCTGAGAGAGTCCAGAGGCAGGGTGTGTAACCGAGGGGGGAGCAGCCGATAGTTAAGAAAGAAGAGTCAAGTCAAGTCAAGTCCGTCTGGTTCCTTCTGAATGATTCTGCAATGAGTGTGTCGGTGTTTCTCAATTCTGGCAACTTTCAGAGGTGTGGGCTTCAGCTCCCAGAATTCCCCAGCCAGCATGCTGAGACATGAAACATGAGAAACACTGGAGTAAGTCATTTGCTTCCAGAAACAACGTGCCCCTGAATTTTTAAACTTTCACTGCTTGGAGAGCACATTTATTGTCAGAAGCCACTACTGAAAAGATTGCTGTGTAGTCTGTTTTCTTCTTCTGAAGCAGCAGAATGTTTAACTTTATTTCTACTTTTTTGGTACATCTCAACTTCTGTGTTGAAGATGGAACTCAATGGCTTTGCTGCAATTGGTTAGCGCAGTGCTTCCAAAACTTTTTCCTTCATTACTCAAAACGGCTTATCAGAAAGTCCTTTTTACCCAATGTAGGTAAAACACTTTAGGTCAATTTAAATGTCCCTGTTGTGATTGGGTAATGGGTTCGTGTGTCATTAGGTAAAGGTAAAGGTTCCCCCCGCACATTTGTGCAGTCGTGTCCGGCTCTAGGGGCCGGTGCTCATCTCCGTTTGTTAGCCGAAGAGCCAGCGTTGTCCGAAGACGCTTCCGCAGTCATGTGGCCGGCATGACATGCATGGAACGCTGTTACCTTCCCACCGAAGTGGTACCTATTCATCTACTTGCATTTGCATGCTTTCGAATTGCTAGGTCATTACCCAAAGAAAAACCACTTTTACCCAATATTGGGTAATTTACCCAGGTTTCGGAAGCACTGGGTTAGAGGAACAAGGATCATAGAAGCAACAAGAGGCACCTGGCCTGAATAAGCCCTAGTACAAGTTGTTCATGGTGGTTTTATCTATTATATTTGAATCATGCTTAATTTTTTTTTTCTGTACTGAAGGCAAGCATTACATCACTTTATTTTAGTAAGGATCTTGGATGTCCAGGTCTTGGTAACTCACCATATTTTGATGGTCCCAGTGGACTAGACGGGTTTAGAAAGTGGGAACCTGAGAGATCAGATAAAAGTGGGGAGGAATAAAGGAACTGATGGAAGGATAGCCAAGGGGAAAGGAATTTGCAGGGAAAGAATGGGATGGGATGGGCAAAATAAAGCCAAAGTGAGGGGTGGTTTTATTATCGGGGTGTCCACAGGATAGGGTCAAAAAAGTCAAGATGACAACTGCAACAGTGTGATCCAAAGTCCGTCCACTCATAAAAAACAGGCAGAGCTTTGATCACACTGTTGTGGTTGTCATCTTGACTTTTTTGACCCTGCCCTGCAGACACCCGTTTATTGTGACTGTTTAATGCAGGGGACCTGGCATTTCACAGGATATAATAGGACAGGGGTTTGCCCTGATGAGACTGCAAAATAAATTTCAGTCAAGGGGACACAACTGAAGAAATGCAGGAAGTGTGCACAAAGATAAGCAGAAGAACAGCAAGCAGGCCTTTTGACCCTGAGACCTCCAAATGTGTCAGACTACAATGCCATTATACAGTACTTGGCCTTGCACATCTGGAGGATATCACATCCTTGGAGGCATGTATGGCTGATTGTGTTCCCAATGGGTGAGTAGAAGTCAGAGAAAGAGGCATTCGTGCTGGGTGGGCAGAAGTATTCTTGCACCCCCTTCTGGAAATTGTTAGCATGGCAACTTTTCTGAAAACGAGTGAGTAAATACTGTAGTTTAGGCCACATCACTATCATATCTACTATTAATAAGCCATAGACCTTATCCTTCCAAAGAAATATTTTATTCCGAACAGTGAAGGGAAATGGAGCCCATTTAAGAATTTTAAATAAGAAGTTGCTTTCATTTTTTATAGCTAGGGATACAGACATTCAAACTTAAAAAGGTAAAGGTACCCCCCGCACATTTGTGCAGTCGTGTCCGACTCTAGGGGCCGGTGCTCATCTCCGTTTGTTAGCCAAAGAGCCAGCGTTGTCCGAAGACGCTTCCGTGGTCATGTGGCCGCATGACACGCGCGGAACGCTGTTACCTACCCACCGAAGTGGTACCTATTAATCTACTTGCATTTGCATGCTTTCGAATTGCTAGGTTGGCAAGAGCTGGAGCTAGTGCAGGAGCTCACTCTGCACGCAGGGCTAGGGATTCGAACCTCCGAACTTGCAATCTTCCGATCAACAAGCCTGGCGTCTTACCCGCTGAGCCACCACGCCCCCATTCAAACTTACTCAGTTACATAAGTTTGTCTCTCTGTAGTAATTTCCTACTTTCCTGGGAAAGTAAACATTCCTGGTTAAAGAGAGAGCTGATTCCAGGTTACATTTCTGTACAAAGAGACAGAAGTCACATTTTAAGAGGTTAGATTAGCCTTCAATCCAGAGACCCTTAGGAAGACTTCCATAACCCCTAGCTAGCATGAAAACTGAAGTCTAATACTTGCAGAAAACACCCAGTTAGAGAAGGTGTGGTTGGTTTTTTGGACTGCAACAAGAAAAGTGCACATTTCAGAAATGATGGGGCCCTCTTCATAGAGCAGAGATAGCACATAGCATGATGGTCTGTTCTAAGCTGCATTACAGTGCTGCCAGTGGACACTTTTAATGTGTCATTGTTCTCTGTGTCTCTGTGTGTAGAGCTATACTCTTTCCAGTATTAAAAAAGTCCGTTTTCTCATCCCTTTTCAGTATTTAAACATGTAATTGTGTGTCTGTGCACGCACACGTCATTAACAATCTATTTTAATCCCTTTGCATGTTTTTTCATTCCTACTGTATATATCAGAGCTTTCCAAACTTTTCATGTTGGTGACACACTTTTTAGACATGCATCATTTCGCGACACACTCTTACAGCAGGGCACAAGGAGGTACTAGGACCTGCATGGAATCACAGCAGGTTTGGAGGCAGCAAGGCACAAGGCAGGCACTAGGACCTGCGCGGAATCCTGGCAGGGCAGGTTTGGAGGCAGCCAGGCACAAGGCAGGCACTAGGACCTGCGTGGAATCCTGGCAGAGTTCGGAGGCAGCAGCAGCTGTGACACACCCAGACACTGCAGCCGACACACTAGCGTGTCCCGACACACAGTTTGGAAAGCTCTGCTATATATGATACTAGCTTTAATGCCTATAACGTGCGTTCATTCTACTTTGCTGATTCGTGTTTATTTGGAGTTTATATTTTAACTGATTTATTGTGTTACGTTATACAATGTATTACTGTTATTTTTTTTCTAGGAAGTTGTAAGTATCAAAAAGAAAGTGTGTATCATGAATGGGTGTGCGTGTGCATCCATAAATGGGTATTGATATGCAAATGAGGCAACATGGTATGGGCACACCCATTTTTGTTTTGGCCCCTCTCATTACTGACATGTTGCTGAAAAGAGTTTGCCACATCCATCAAATGCCATGTCTGTAGCTTGAATCATGTCAACTGGATTTCTATTTTCTCACTGGAAACGTTTTGCTCCTTATCCAAGAAGCTTCTTCAGTCTTGGATAAGTTCTTGGATAAGGAGCGAAACGTTTCCACTGAGAAAATAGAAATCCAGTTGACATGATTCAAGCTACAGACTGTTCCACCTGGATGACTGAGAACCTTCATCAACATCAAATGCCATGGTTCCTTGAAAGATCACACATTCACTCATTCACTATGGCTGTCCTGAAGCAGCTGATAGAGTCACTTCCTTTGTTCCTTGCATTATTGCTTATCCTTCTGCCTCAATCCAGGAGTTTGCAGTCTTTTTTGAGCTGAAGACTATACTTGTCATTTGAGTAGCCAGCTTGAAGTTTCCCTCCAAAAAACAGGAGTCATAAGAAAAAATACATTTGATTTTAACAAATGCATTAAACTTGATTACTTTCCAAGCAATTAATGTTTTTTCCCTTCTGTGACAGCATATTATGGTCCAGAGCTGTCCACCATCTGTGATGTACTTACCCAAACATATATCCTATTCTGAGAGGTAGAAATAACACCTTTTTTCATAGAAGTGGCTTTCTCATAGGAAAAACATAGGAAAAAAGGCTGCTGCTGGTAAGGGGGAAGAGAGATCTGGAGAGTCTTGAAATAATTGGTCGGAATTCTGGGAAGAAGGAGAAAAGGTGGCTGGTGATTCCGAGATAGACCAGGTAGTCCTGAAGTGCTAAAGATTGTTTTATTCCAGGGCAGGGTCCAGAAAAGACATCTGAAGTGATCCAGAGTGATCTGAACATGCGCACTGATGGACATTTTGTTCTGACACAGATGGCTTAATGGAAAGCAGAAGCAGGAAAATTATGACTCGCTACCCCAACAGGGACTGCCAGCCAACCTACTTAATCTTTTTACTTAACTCTAAGTAGGAAGATGTCAAGCCTCACAGAAGGTAATTGAGAAAGAGCAATGCACACACTTAGTTCACACTGTACGTTAAACATATATCCAGTAGAGTGATAGTTCACTTTAAGATGCTTGGAGAGGGATATATAAATTAAGACTTTGCTTTATTGGTACTTCACCACTGTTTATCAGGAAGGTTATAGAAAGGCAGAAAAGTGGGGGAAAGGAAACCTGCTTATTTAGGGGCTGCAATGAAATATTGTCTAAATTATTTTACATGCATGAGATTGAAACTAGTAACTTGCCTTATCTGGCTAATAAAAAGAGGGGAAAAAATCACAAGAAGGTACTATGTGCTGGCTATTGGATCAATTCCTGTGAATTCACAAAGACCTCTTGATATATACTATCACATTATACAAATCACAGTTCAGCAGCAATTGGGGGGTGGTGCTGCAGAGACATCCAAAGCTTTGGGAGACATAGTTGTACATTCCTGTCTTGAGACCTTGACCTGCCAGAACAATTGCGTAGAAAACTTTTGATCCGTAGGAGTTTGGTAGCCCCCAACTAGCACATTTTATTACAAGAGATAAGCTTTCCTGAGCTGTAGCTTACTTCACCATCACTACTCTTTCTTTCCCCCGCCGCCTCATCCCCTTTTCAAACCCTACATCAGTTTAACCAGTCCATGCATCTGACGAAGTGCCCTGTAGTCCATGAGACCTTATGCCTTTCAATAAAGTTGGTTAGCTGGAATAGCAGCTCCCAGATTTTTTTCTGGTGTTTTGGCCACCACAGACTAACACAGCTCCTTCTGCATCAGAAAACATGTATATGCAACTCCCCCCAATCAATCCTTCCATTGCCCTCCAGTTCCCTTGGACTACAAGACCCATAACTTCCAGCCAGCACCACCTTTTTCTGTAGCTAGGGAGCTGCCATTACTTTATGGGGATAAAATAGTTTCCCAAGTGAAAACGAGTCAAGGATTTTCTTGCTCTCAAGTGAAGCTCACTTTTTAACTGGGCTAGATTGGAGATAAGAAAACACACCTTGGCTAGGCTATAGTAAGAAGCAGCAGCTTTGTATTGTTCACTCGTGGGCTCTCCCTGCCCCCAAAGCAAATCCTTCAAAGCTCATTTTTAGTTGGTCTTAAGCGGTAAAAGCCAAAAGAAGAAGGTGGGAGAAAAGACTTTTCAGTACAGAAATTGGGTGGAGGGGGAGACTTGCCCCTCCCCATTATGGTCGGATCCAAAATAGGATTTTAAACAGAGGCAAGTGGTAAACAGAGGCATGACCAGTGGCATACAATAATAAATATGTTTAAAGCCGTATTTTTCATTCTTCCAGACAGAAGATTCCTAGTACTGCAGTCAGAAGCTATTAGGTAGATATTCATCTTTTTGCCCTTCAAGGTTATTCTCTAGGAGAAAAATGACGGAAGAAGCGACGGGAAGGTTACAAAAGTGTTAGTGCTGTGCTGGCAATTGAAAATATTTACTGAAAGTACAGTACTCATGTCTCAAAAAGGAATACATGTTGAGGATACAGTAATCTATGTGTTTATTAAATCACTGAAATAACAAACTTCAGAAACAGATGACTAATCAACTAACAGTTCTTCAACTGAGTATTTGCAATGCCAAGTTCTCACACTGAAACAGGTCAAATATGAATAAAGAAGAGTATGTTGGAACACATGCAGAGTACCTTTAGCATGTTCTCAAACCTCAAGGATAGTCAGAGGGCTTGGTTTCCAGGCACAAAGGCAGTTCAAGACATGAGAAATCCGGAGTCTTGGCTCTAGATGAGTTTGCTAACTAATTTCACTGTGCTGACCCATCTTGACAGCTGATGAGCCTGGCTAGACCATCTGTGTGCTCATCATAATCTACTTCAACTTTCCCACCTAGAGAAACCAAACAGGTGTGGGGAGAAGGAAGCTATAAAAGGCAGCCTGGAATCGACCTGGGCTGAGGAAATATACAGGAACAATTTTCTAATGGTTGTCTTCTAGAAGCCCAGATCAGTTAGATGCGATGACCACTAATTTTTAAAGGGAATACATAGCTTCATGGAAGATCAGGCTTAGGGTTACCAGATCCAGGATGCAAAAATCCAGGCCATCACTAAATGGCTCTTTGCTGCCATCCAGTGGTCATTCAGAGTTTTGCAGTCCATTTAAGGTAGCCGTAATCGGACTGTCAATGGTTACTAGTCTTAAGGACTATGCAGAGGATGCGTACCTTGTGTAACAGCTGCTGGGGAGCAACAGTGAAGAGCTTTTGCCCTCAGGTCTATGTTTCTAGCTTCCAAAATGCATCCTGGTGGCTGCTGAATTCAATGATCCCTTGGCCTGATCCAGGAAATGACTGCTTTTCAGAGAAGGAAGCATTTCTTCCCAGAAGGAAGGAAGGAAGATTAAGGAAACCAGGAGACTGAGAGTTCTAGTCCCGCCTTAGGCATGAAAGCCGGCTGGGTGACCTTGGGCCAGTCTCTCTCCCTAAGCCCAACCCACCTTACAGGGTTGTTGTTGTGGGGAAAATAGGAGGAAGAAGGAGTATTAGGTATGTTCGCCGCCTTGAGTTATTTATAAAAATAACAAAAGCGGGATAGAAATTAAATAAATAAATAAAAATTTATCTAAGTGAGGCTCATCTGGGTTAGCATCATCCTTCTTAGGCATGGAAAACAGGACAGTTCCCAAAGACTGACACGTTGCTGAGTATTCCAGTATTCTAGCAGTAGCTATGCCCCATTCACCCCTCCAAAACTGAACCAAGCATTCCCATGCTAGGTGGTCTCCCATAATTACATGGTGGGAAATTCATGTAGACGTTCCTTGAATGTAGAATGTTGGAAAACCACTGGAAAGAGCAAGGAAGGGCACACAGTTAAGAGGAGGAGGGTTTTTCTTAATGCAAACCTTTACAAAAAAAGTAAACTCCCAGGGCTAAATGTATGCAAATACAGACACCATGTGAGGCCCTGAAAGGTGGGATACAGAGAAAATAAAGGTACTAGATTTGGGCTGCACAATTCTTGATTACCTCATATGGCAGCAAAGAAACACATAAAAAGTTAGCTCTTTCCTGCCATCTAGTGGCAATTCAGATTTTTGCAGCCAATATCTGGTAGCCCTAGGAAAGAAGAGAGGAAAAGTGACCACCTTCTATCCTTGCTTCCCTCCCTTCAGTTCATCTTGATGAGGATCTGCTCAGAGAACAGTTTTTTCAGCTGGGCCACTTCAGCGGAGAGTGAGGCCAGCTGACTCTGCAGGGAGCTGTTCTCTGCCTGGTACCCAAGTTCCTGGGGAGGAGGCAGCTGGGCCCCAGGGACTTCTGTTTCACCACCACCCTCAAATGCCAGGATACCTGCAGAACCCCCTGTGCTTGGCTGCTCCTTCGGTGTCACCAGCCCCCTCCAGGTTCCTCCTGGTGGAGAAGGTGGGCAATGTCCAGATGGTTCTCCAGCTATCTCCTCTGACCCTACCGCCATTTTGAAGCGCAGCTTGTGGGGAAGACCTTTGATGCTCTCCCCAGAGTCGTAACGGCCAACACGGCCCAGATCAGCTCCATCAGCTGGAGCATCGGGCGCTAGGCAGTGCCCCTCGAACATAGCTCCTTCCTCTGTCCTGTCACGGTCCTCAAAAAAGACAGGGCTACCGAGATTGGAGCTGCCGGGGGTGGAGAAGCCGGAGTCCTCAGAGCTGGTAGCTGGCTCTGGACGGAAGGTGCAAGGGTAGCGGGGTGGCTCAGGAGCCACTGGGAAGGGCTGGGGTGCAGTGGCTGACCGATGGAGTTCACTGGCAAGCGCAAGTGCTGGTTGTGAAGCTTCTGCTGGGTCCCGGATCAAGCCAAAGCGGAACTTGAGGGCCAGGAGTTCTGCCTTAAGGCGGGCATTCTCCTCCAACAGTGCCAAAACCCGTCCCTCCAGGGCTAAGTCGCTGACCCGCCGTTTCTCTCGAGAGCGTTTGGCTGCTTCGTTGTTCTTCTTCCTCTTATCCCAGTAACCATCATCCTTCTTCTCATCTGGAGTGAATTCTCGCTTGCGTCGGGCCATGGTTGAGGGCACCCCTTGCTCTTTCTGCTGGGCCCCCAGGCTGCCGGCTGTCCTGAGCAGGGAATGGCTTAACAAGCCATTGACTGAGAGCAATGACACAGTCTCCTCTGCAAAACAAGACACAGCAGTCCGGAGCTCACACGCAGGAGCAGAACTTGGAGGTGGTGATAGAAGCTTTGATGGAGGCTGGGCTGGAGGTTCCTCCAAAGGCAGGTCCATCTCCCCAAAGTCTGCAGGGTAAGAGGAAGGAAAGGAAATCAGGGCATGTTACAGCTGGATTTCCTCTATGTACCCACTTGGGGAATGCTAGCAAGGCCAAAGAGAAGGAAGGACATGCATACACCTAGCCTGCTGTTTGGCGGCCAAGTTGTCAGAGATCTCTGTAGCTCTGAATCTTGCGTATATGGGTGCTCCCACAGCTTCAAGGCCCCAATCCATAAGACCACTCACTACAGGAGATTCAGAAAACCCTCACTATTTGTTGCTCTCTGGTGGCTGTTCTGCAGCCCTGATTTGATATCGCTACCCACTACAGAAAGATACAGTCCCATAACATTATACATTCCTATTAGCTGCACTAAATTAACCGAGCACAGAATCACAGCAAAATGTAACATTTCTAGAAGATTGCTATGCTTCCATATATCTGGAAGACAGAGAGACAGAGATTAAAATGTTAATATTTATTAGTCATCCTAAGCTGTTTTTAACTGCAGAGTCCATATTCATTTATCCTCAGAATAGTCATGTAATGAGATAACTTACTATTTATGACTCATCTACAGATGGGCACCCCCCCCCCAAGTCCTGCAGTGCTGTCTCATGGGAGAGGAGGGGTCCTGGGAGGGATGAGAATGTCAGAAACGTAAGCCCAGAGTACATATTCCCAGCAGGGTGACCCAAGGCGAGGAGGTCATCCCAGCTGCACAGCTAAAGCAATAAAAAGGTAAAGGTTCCCCCCGCACATTTGTGCAGTCGTGTCCGACTCTAGGGGCCGGTGCTCATCTACGTTTGTTAGCCAAAGAGCCAGCGTTGTCTGAAGACGCTTCCACGGTCATGTGGCCGCATGACGCGCACGGAACGCTGTTACCTTCCCACCGAAGTGGTACCTATTCATCTACTTGCATTTGCATGCTTTCGAATTGCTAGGCTGGCAAGAGCTGGGGCGAGTGCGGGAGCTCACTCCATCACGCGGGGCTAGGGATTCGAACCTCCGAACTTGCGATCTTCCGATCGACAAGCCTGGCACAGGCACCTATATTGAGCAGCGGCGATATAGGAAGATGCTAGAGGCAAATGATCACTTTAGTGACAACGGAGAAGGCATCAATTCATACTGGGTGAGAGAAGGCAATGGTTAACCACTCCTGTACTTTTACCAAGAAAACCATATGGATAGAAACTATTAAACAATTGATGGCATGGTGCCGGATGATGGGGCCTTCAAGTCGGATGGCACTCAACATGCTACTGAAGAAAAGCTGAGGATCTTTCAGAGTACTAATGGTATCTATGAAGTGG
Organism: Charina bottae; assembly: GCA_023362775.1. Taxonomy (NCBI): domain Eukaryota; kingdom Metazoa; phylum Chordata; class Lepidosauria; order Squamata; family Charinaidae; genus Charina; species Charina bottae. The sequence continues at coordinate 9,624,357 of JALMGJ010000021.1, read as the reverse complement.
CTAGATTAAAACCTTTGGGATATCTAGTTGCTGATGTTGCTATGCAGGACAAGAAAATCCAAAGCTGCAAAGACAGAATTACACTGGGAACATGGAATGTAAGAAGCATGAACAGGGGGAAGCTGAAAGATTAAATGGAATTACTACAAATTAACATTTTAAGCATCAGCGAACTGAGATGGGCTGGGATTAGACACTTCAGTCAGAAGATCACACTGCTTATTACTTAGGACACGAAAAAGGAGGAACGGAGTTGCTTTTATAGTTAGGAAGGGCATAGCAAGAACAGTACTTGGCTACAATGCATTCAATGACTGAATAATATCAATTAGACTTTGTGGACAACCTTTTGATATGATGATCATCCAAATTTATGCTCCAACCATTGATGCAAAAGAAGAGGTTGGTTGATGAGCTTTATGATCAAGTTAAATTTGAAATTGACAGAATGTGCAAGCAAGATGTGCTGCTTGTGACTGGGGATTGGAATGCCAAGGTTGGAAATATTGAGGAAGATGTAGTTGGATTGTATGGCTTAAGAAACCAAAATGAAGCAGTAGAACGACTTATCCATTTCTGCCATTCCAACGATTTCTTCATAGCTAACACTGTCTTCAAGCTGGATTGAAAGATGAGTATGGTTTTAAAATTGGAGGAAAAAACATCAACAACCTGTACTATGCTGATATCATCATCATCATCAATTAAATGTATATGCCACCCGACTCCCAGCAACTCTGGGTGGTTTACAATTGTTAAAATGTTAAAAACAAAGAACAATAGGAAAAAACCCACAAAAACAATACAAGACAAAAGAACAACAATGGCAAAGAAAATAAACACAGAGGGGAACAGAAAGGAAGAAAGGGGCATCAGTCATTCTCTCCAAAGGCCCAGGTGAAGAGCCAGGTCTTTAAGGCCCTTCGAAGCGCCACCAGGGGGGAAGCTGTTTGAGAATCTTGGGGGAAACCTCATGATCCTGATAGCCAAAAATGCAAAGGAACTGCAAGAAGACCAAATTAATGACAACAAGCACAACTAGCCTCAGAACCGACAATGAAGATATTGAAGTGGTATATAGAGAAGAAGAGAATATCTGAAGCTCAGGTTTGAACTGTAGGTTCTTGGTGCTCGCTGAGCTTGGTTGTTTGCTTGCAGACATTTCATTACCCAACTAGGTACTGTAACATCATCATAAGAGGATGACCAGCAGCAAGGTGGATGGATTCAGTTACAGTGGCGATGGGTGCACTGTTGAAAGACCTGAAGAGCCAAGTTAGGGACAGATCATCATGGAGAGAATCTATGATGTAGACTTACAATGACAATTGGGACCGGAATTTTCGTTGCTAAGCGATGCAGTCGTAAAGCGCAACTGCATTTCTTAGTGATGGAAATCCCTGCAATCCTGGCTGCCATTGTTAACTGAATCCCATGGTCGTTAGGCAAGGCAACTTCTGCCAGCTTCCCACAACCAAAGTCAGTGGGGAAGCCAGCAGGAAGTTGCAAGTCCCAGGCTGGCAGGCAGGGAAATGTGAGGGTGTGCGCAAGAGGTGCCGTGCGGGCTGGGGAGGGTGCACAAGAGGTGCCACATGGGTCGGGGAGGGTGTGTGTGTGAGGGGGTGCACGAGGGTGCGAGGGAGGCGTGGTGAGGGTCAGGGAGAGTGAATGGGTGTGTGTGAGTGGCCGGCATGGTGCGAACGCAGAGGGGCTGGGGAGGGTGCACGGGTGGGGAAGACTTACCCCAGTGACTTGTGACCTTCCCTGCCGGCTTCCCTGCTGACTTTCTGAGGGAGCTGTCAGGGAAGGTTGCAAATGGCGATCACGTGATTGTGGGGTGCTTGGCAACTGGTTGTAAGTGTGAACAGGTTGCCAAGCACCCAGATCGCGATCATGTGACTCTGGGGGTGCTGGGGCAGCCAGAATTCCAAGGACCAGTTGTAACCACCATTTGTTCAGCACCGTCGTAACTTTGAACGGTTGCTGAATGAATAGTCATAGGTTGAGGACTACCTGTGTGTGGTTGCTAAGAGTTGACATTGACTTGATGGCACATAATCAATTAACAGATGGGCAACAGAGATCCTAATCCTAACCCAAATCTATTAGTTCTACTAGAAGAAACACCTGAAAATAAGATTAGGAAGTTGTCTATATGCAAAACAGGCCAATCCTTCATGGTCAGTATCAGGGAAATAATCCTATTTAGGTTATGTTGTGATACGCTGGAATAGTTTTAGCTGGAAGTGATCACTCTGCCCTATACTTGATTATTCCTGGATACTAGTGACCTGATGAATCTGAAAAAAGCTACTAACTCAAGTAGATGACATTATCCAACCATCTCTCAGAGTAGCTGACTAGTAATGCATACACTTGCCTTGCCTTAAATAGTTCCATTTTATTTTGCTGTAACCAGAATGCGGCTGCGCGCGCAGTTATGGGTGCCCCAAGATCGGCACATGTGACACCTCTGCTGCGCGAGCTGCATTGGGTACCAGTTTGCTTCCGGGTCCAATTCAAGGTGTTGGTTGTCACCTTTAAAGCCCTACATGGCATGGGACCAGGTTACCTAAGGGACCGCCTCATCCCCAGAGTATCGACCCGCCCCACCCGGTTACGCAGAGAGGGCTTGCTACGGACCCCGTCTGTAAGAGAGCTTCATCTGACGGGGTCCAGGAGGCGGGCCTTCTCAGCAGTGGCACCCGCCCTCTGGAATATTCTGCCCCTGGAGGTGAGGCAAGCCCCCACACTTATGACCTTCCGAAAGCAACTGAAGACCTGGCTCTGCCACCTCACTTGGGATGGGAAGAGTGACAGCTCCTCATGGGGATGGCTTGCGCCATAGAGTTCTTTTAAATATGACACCAGAGCCTCTTGGGTTCTATATATTTTTAATTAACTTAACTTATGGTTGGTTATATATATTGTTTATTGTATTTTATATGTTTTTATATCTTTTAATTGCTAACTTGTTGTAAACCGCCTAGAGTCCCCTCTATGGGGGGAGATGGGCGGTGATATAAGTTGGAGAAATAAATAAATAAATAAATAAACTCCAAAATAATTTTATCTTCTACCAGATACACTACGCAAAATACATTTGGCTGGCCTAAGGCTACCTACTGACAGTGGGGATTTTTTTAGACTGCCTACTGTGGGGATTTTTTTTTTTAAAAGAAAGGATTCTTCAATAAGATACAAAAAAACAACATTCAAACAGTATCTGTAATACAACTAATGAGCATCACAATTAAAGCTGTGATCAGATGGAGCATATTACATAAATAAAACTTAGTTCATGAATGAAGGATAGGGTCTTCAGCATGCAAACCACAGTAGCACTTGAAGCATATGTAAAGCACACTAGAAAAATATGTGGCAAAACAGGGAGCAACCCCACTATAGATTCTACCGTTTATAATCAGCCCTGGTTCCAACAGCAATTAGAAACTAAATTCATCTTCAGCCTTACCTCAGTTGAGGCCTATCTTCTCCTCGCTTTTAGAAATGAGCCAGAGAACTCAAGTGGCTTATTTCCTTGGTCTGCATTCCAGGCTCTGTTGTAACTAGGACACGGTACCACATCTCCCACCCATAGCTCTCCTATTACCCAGCTTATCTGGAACATTCCAGCCCAAGAACAAGACTAGACATGCTATCCTCTCAATAGAGACAGGCTGGGCAAAAACCCAGTTCAGTTAACAAAATCACCAGAAAAACCTCAGCAACTTTGCCCTCCCACTGCCATCCATACTATTATTTACTGCTATTATGGGCTGTTCCACACGGCAGAGTTGAAGTACTTATCCACAAGGCCTTGAACTGGCAGATCTGCAGAGCATAGCTCATAGCCATGATGAGCTGCAAGATGTTCCCTGTACAGTGAGGCTATCCATGCAAGTGATTTATAGCTTCATTCAATGATTGCTATGATGATATATTGCTAATGCAGACAAATGTGCAATGGCTAGATGATGCTATGAATCATTACTAAGGGGTCTTCTTGACAGCTGAATTAAAGTGATATTTACCAGTTCTTTTGCTGGAAGAAAACTATACCAGCATAAAAATCACTGCCGCCACTAGCTACCTCTAGCCTGCTTCAGGAACGATGCCAGCAAATGTGTTACCCTTATTTGCAGTCTACAGGGAACATTTGAAGCCCATGGATTCCCCAGCTTTGTTCCCATTCTGAGGGGATTAGTTTGGAGACCTGGTGAGTATTGGGAGAGCGCCATATATGAAAGAACTGGATTCTTCTATTGCCCAGAATGGCCTTGGAAAACAGTGCCTGGGCCTCAAGACAGGAGGGCCTGCACTAGCTTAAACACAATACAGTAGCCTGATCCCATTTCCTCAGGTCAGGCTGATCGTGACACCAAGCAAATACTTGGAGAAGTAGTTTGCACTCACAGCTAAAACACATCTGGCTTGCTTAGAAAGGAAAACGCTACTTTAATACCAGAGCAGCTAAAAACAACTTTAACCTGCCGTAAGTATGGGTTTGGAATGAGATGAAGGTGACATCACGAGGAAATGGTAATTGGTGGGGCACATTTGTGCCATGGTTGGGTGCAAGTGGGAAAAGGCCTGATGTGCACATAATAAGAAGGAAAAATCCATATTCCTCTTGTGAACATTGATTCTTCTCTTTTTCATGCCCTGCTTGTTGACTGCTGCTTACCCCAAGTCAGTGGAATCTGTGTCATAGGCAGCCATTTCTGCAGGGTATAGCTGAGACCAGTAACCTGTCTAGATGGAAATCCGTTTGGCATTAGAGAAGAGAAAAAAGAGAGGCATTTTCGAGCCTTATGAAAAATGGGGGGAATCTTGATTTTCAGGCTACCTGTGTTGCAACTCTTGAAGGAAAAGCACCATTTCAAGATCGCTGGGTCTTACCCTGAAAACAGACACTGCAGAGCCAACTACAACTACAGCTGTAAAAGGATGGCTTTTCTATCACTTGGGAAATACTTGTGAAATACTTCCATTGGATTAACCAGAGATGTTCTCCAACATCTGCTCTAAGCACATCTATAACCACAGCAGCAGCATGGACTCTGCACCTGCTCAAAGACACGCTCTGTACTTAAAGAATCAAGTTCTGCACTCGGTCCAGTGTTTCGGAATAATTTCAGAGCAAATACAACATACTTCTGTCTCCTCCAATGTAGGTCTTCCATAGGGAACAAATGGAGTAGCTAAAGAATGCTGGCTTCCTATGGAGGTTTGAGTATGCGGAACTGCATCTAGATAAGTGGAAGAGAGCTCCACAATAATATGCATTCTTGATCAATCCAGGGGATTTTATAGGCACATTACAACATTAAATCATACACTGTTTCTTTAGTATTTCTTAAAATTTACAACCTTCCTATAGCCACTTGTAGACATCGTATGAGAAGAGCCATGTTAGTCTATGGTGGCAAAAGATCAGGAGTCCAGTAGCACATTTTCTGACTTACAAAGGTTATTAAAAGATGTAAGCTTTTATAAGCTGCAGCTCACTTCATCAGATGCTTAGAGTGGCTAGGTTGATGTAGGACTTCAATGTGGATGTGAGTTTAGCAACTTAGTACAGTACATCAAAAGATTTCAGGCAATCTCAGAAGGTCTCAACACACACAATGGATTTTAACATATTACAATTATTAACTGATAAGGTACTGGTAATCTGTCTCACATGTAACCTGCAGTTGCATAATCCATCTGTCTTCCCTCTCCCCTCCCCCTCCCCCCACTTTATACCACCACTTGGACAGTTTGTGAAGTCACAACATTCCACACACAACACATAAACATATTAAAATACTATATAAGGACATGTTAGCCTTCAGAATTCATATTATTAAAATAATAGGATATTGTTTAAAACATATCCATCCTCCCAAATTTTCCAAGCAAAGACTATTTAAAAAAAAAAACCTGCATGGTATAAAATAAAGAGCATGCATTGCATTAATAACGAGCATACATTATTGTATACCAGAATCATCAGTGTATAGCTGCACTGACCCAGGACCTCCAAAACATCCTTAATTTAAAAAAAAAGAAAGGAAATAACCAACTGGGCTTAAACTTGTCTGACAGCTAGCTCATCTTCCAATTCTGCGAAATCCTCTCATCCCAATGACAGATGGGAGAAAACTTTGCTCAGCCATTCAGAGGTCGAAGGGAAGTGCGCTCTGCACATGCTCAAAGGCATGCTCTGTCTCTAATGAGATGGGGTGCTCCAAGCCTTGAATGGAAAGAGATCCAGAAATGCATTTCCAGGTCGGGAGCCAGAGGGGTGGCCTCTTCTGCAAGGCCAGCGCCTCCTCCGAGCCCGTTCTCTTTCTTTGTTCCCTCGGCAGATCGATGGGGAGAAACCCGGAGGAGCGGGCAGGCCCTGGGATGGAGGGGGACCCCTTGCGTTCTCCTACAGCTACTAAGGGGTTAACTGGGCGCTTCCTTATAAGGCAGGGAGGCAGCGAAGGGAGACCGGGAGGAGAGGCGAGGCGGTGGGTGGACATAATGAAAAGGGGCAAAGAGGAAGGAGATCACAAAGATACGAACAAAAGAGCAGAGCAATACCGCTCGCCCTTGGGAAAGTATTCTGTAATTAAGCGCAGTTAGTGTTTTGCTGATCCACTTCCCAACAGACACAACCCATATCCTGCACTACAGTATCTCCTCATACAATGTCATTTTAACCAAAGTTGTAACTGTTCGTAGCAACGGGTCCTCTGAGTAACAGAGACAGAATATAACCCTACCCTCCCATGCCCGAGATCCTCTGAAACAGGAAGAGAGGGAATCAAACAGGAGAGCGATAGGGAACTCTAACACATCACTTTGCGGTAATGGACGCCAGATTTGAAACTATACCTCCCACCTAAACTTATAAGAAAATCGAAATTATGCCACTTTTGACTCAATAAACCTGCTTTCGCCCCTGGCACAAGCCAGCCCAAAGGCGTCTGCGGCCAGGCCTGCGTCTCCCTTCCGCCCCGGTGGCGTCACCTCGCTCGCCTGGAGGACGTCCGCTCCGCAGTCTGGACAACAGCGGCCGCAGCGACAGCTCCGGTCGGCGATAGGCGCCTCCCCAGCGCATTAGAGACGCCCTCGCTGAACTCAGTTCAGCCGAGGACGCCGCCTTACCCGAGTTAACTCCGGCGGCCGGCCAGCTAAGGTCGGCGAAGAGGGGAGGAAGCCGCGAGTAGCAGGCAGAGCCGGCGAGCCAGGCCGGTGGCGCAGCTAATGTTTCACCCTGGGCTGTCTTACGGCCTCCGGCTGCTGCGAAGAAACCTTTTCCTCCGTCCCGTCGGCCGACTTCAACCTTGGCGGGATCCGCTTCGGTTTTTGCTAGAAGCCCGGGATGAAAGCCGGCGCGCGCAGTCCAGAGGCACAGCTAAGCAATAAGAAGCAGGTGCCTCCTCCAGCTCGGGAATCTGCGAGGGCTATCCTCTTTCAAATCCGTCCAGTTCGGGTTTTCCCCTGCCCTCTCCTCCCCTCCCCGTTCACAAGGGCCAAAGGATCTTTTTTTAGATGTTGATTTTTTTTTTAAACGCAATGGATCAGAAACCCTTGGGAATCTATAGGGAATCTTCTGGTCATTCATCAGCTAAGCCCTGTACACCTTCTGCCGCCTTGCTTCACAGGTCTGTGTCTGCATTTATATTGGAATTTTTCCTCCTCTGATGCCAAGAAGTATTATATGGTCATAGACACTACTTTGCTGCAGAAAAGGATAACATATTTAAAAAGTCAGTAAAAGTTTGTCAGAAAGAAAAGAAAGGATGATGCAACCTGGATTGACTGACTGATTATGTGCCATCAAGTCGTTTTAAACTCCTAGTGCCCACATAGATTTTTCTCCATGATGATCTGTCCCTAATCTGGTCCTTCAGGTCTTCCAATGGTGCACCCATCACCACTGTAACTGAGTCCATCCACCTTGCTGCTGACCGTCCTCTTCTCTTTCTTTCCACTTTTCCCAGCATTAGAGCCTTTTCCAGAGAGCTGGGTCTTCACATAATGTGTCTGAAGTAGGATAATTTGAGCCTGGTTTATTTATTTGCCACAGTCTCCATTCAGCTTTGCTGGCTGGGGAATTTTGGGAGTTGAAGTCCACCCCTCTTCAAGTTGTTAAGGTTGAGAAACACTGGTCTAGTTTGTCATTTTGAGCCCCCTGCTCTAAAATCTGGACATTGCTGCACCATAAGGCAACATGGTCTTGGGGTTGGCTGGTCTCTTAGATCTGCCTTGACCAGCCTTACCGGCCCATGGGATAAGTAAGATCTACCACTGCTTGGATTGGACTGTAATTAGATATTTTTATTAATTATTAGTGTTATTTATGGTTTTTATTGATTTTAAACTTTTTATTGTGAACCGCCCACGGTCCCTCCTTGTGGGGGAGATGGGCGGGATATAAATGTGACAAATAAATAAATAAATAAATAAATAAATAAATAAATTATGACAGATGTTTCCAGATTATATTAAGTTGTCAGTGTGCATGGCTTTACAGTATACAGAGCATCCTCTCTGATCTAAAGAAGCTTACAACTTCGGTGCATGGAAAAAAGAGGCTTTGTATTGGCCTTCAGGTTTTGGGAGGATGTTCTGGATGTAAATGACAGCAAGGAAGAAAAGTGGAGGATGAAGAAAGCAGTGTAGCACAGTAAATGCTCCTCTGCTTTTTGTTCATGGCATCTGTGCCTTCTGGGTGGGGTCATGTGTTGGTTTCAATGTTGTATAATCCCCTCAGAAAATCATATTCTACCTTTTTCCTCCCATCCCATCCTTGAGTTGTAAGAACTCACAGAGAAGTACTTAAATGCTTTACTTCTCTTTGGATGAGAAAACATTGGATATTTTTGGACCTTTGTAAAAATATGCTTTATCTCCAAATACGCACACAGGACCTGGAAGAGGCAAACAGAAACCTTCATCTAGTCCTCAAGGAGAACATCTGCATTGTACAATTTCAGGCAATTAAAAACTCTTTCCTCATTTTCTCAACTGCCAATTAGCCAAAAGCTAATTTCTAAGCTCTCATCCAGTACCCAGAGGGTGTCATTTGCCCAACTTCTCCCATGTATTTCATTCCAACATCTGAACAGATTAATTTCCCAGTTAGCAAGATAACAGCATCAGTCATTATTTCATAAACATTGTCCTGGACTAGGTCATCAGCATAGCAAAAGATAATTAGCTTGCAGCTGTAACATGAGTTAAACTGCTATCGTGCCTAGATTTGCTCTTACTATAATATAGTGTATTTTGTGAATGGCAATAGCATGGCCTAGATCAGAGCTTTCCAAACTCTGTGTCACGACACGTTAGTGTGTCGGCTGCAGTGTGTAGGTGTGTCGCGCGAACATAACGAGAAACCTCTGAGTCTATGTGAAATTGTTAGGGTGCAGGTTGAGTTGGAGGAGGAGGAAGGGAAGGATCGAGGGGGAAGCCGACCAGCTGATTGTGGCCAGACAAGGGGGGAGTTCCCCGTCACCAATCAGCGCATGAGCCAGAAGGGCGGGAAAAAGAGCTGCTCAGCGAGAGCAGCGATTGGCTCCTGCTCGGCAGCGGCGGGAAACTCAAAGCATAAAAGGATGCCAGGGATGAAAGCCGGTTGTCGGAGACAACTGTTCTGACTACTTTGTACCAAAGCCTCAGACCGCTCTTGAATCTGCTCCCGAGTCTTGTCCTGCTGACAGCTGGATCGCCGCCCCAGAGTCTTGCCCTGCTGATGCTCAGAGCCTCAAGCCAGAACCGCGCCTTGCTGCTGCTGCCTCCGAGCCCTGACAGGATTCCGCGCAGGTCCTAGTGCCTGCCTTGTGCCCTGCTGTAAGAGGGGAGCTCTGTCCAAGCCTTGCCCTGCTGTAAAGGGGAACTCTGTCCAAGCCTTGCCCTGCTACAAAGGGGTACTAAGTAACTTTTCACTTATTGAAGAAGAAGAATTAGCTGAAATAAAAAATGATTGAAGTCTGTTAATGATGTATGAAGAGGGTGACAAACAGCTTTTGGATTCGCGTTTCAAAAATGCATCCAAACATAGGTAAAAATTATTCTGGAGTTTTCTATTACATACATTTGTGAAGTATCCTCTTCAACAATGACAAACTTAAAGACACTGAAACGTGGAAGCTTAAAAATGCTTGATGATGAAATGCGAGTGTCTTAATCTAATATTCCACAAAATATTCAAAAGCTGTGTTCATCCCATCAACCTCATACATCTCATTAAAATGGTAAGTAGTTATTGGTGTTATTCAAATTTTTTAAATTCTTGCATATATTTACATATTGTTACTCATAAATGACAACTATTTATTTATTTATTTATTTATTTGTTGAATTTCTATAACCGCCCATCTCCCCCTCAAGGAGGGACTCTGGGCGGTTCACAGCATAATATCAACAAAATCTATCTTGGAAATGTATGTTATTAGCTTACAAATCATATATTTTTAAAAATATAAATGAAAGGTTTTCATGAGATATGTTGTGTCCCCATACATTTCGCTATTACAATTTATGTATGTGTCCGTATCTCTTATAAGGGGTTAGTTTAACCTCCGGTTTGCAAGTAAAACTGAATTACTGTGTCACAAAATGATGCATGTCTAAAAAGTGTGTCACCAACATGAAAAGTTTGGAAAGCTCTGGCCTAGATGTTGGAAAGAGGCTTACCTTTGCTTCACTGACTATAATGAAGATCATGTGTAGAACATTTATTTATTTATTTTCTATCCCGCCTTTATTAATTTTATAAATAACTCAAGGCAGCTAACATACCTAATACTCCTTCCACCTCCTGTTTTCCTCACAACAACAACCCTGTGAGGTGAGTTGGGCTGAGAGAGAGTGACTGGCCCAAGGTCACCCAGCTGGCTTTCAGGCCTAAGGCGGGACTAGAACTCTCAGACTCCTGGTTTCCTATTGGCTCCTTCCTAGAACTGAGAGAGTGACTGGCCCAAGGTCACCCAGCCGGCTTTCAGGCCTAAGGCGGGACTAGAACTCTCAGACTCCTGGTTTCCTATTGGCTCCTTCCTAGAACTGAGAGAGAGTGACTGGCCCAAGGTCACCCAGCCGGCTTTCAGGCCTAAGGCGGGACTAGAACTCTGAGTCTCCTGGTTTCCTATTGGCTCCTTCCCAGGGCTGAGAGACAGGGACTGGCCCAAGGTCAGCCAGCCGGCTTTCATGCCTAAGGCGGGACTAGAACTCTCAGACTCCTGGTTTCCTATTGGCTCCTTCCTAGAACTGAGAGAGAGTGACTGGCCCAAGGTCACCCAACCAGATTTCAGGCCTAAGGTGGGACTAGAACTCTCAGACTCCTGGTTTCCTATTGGCTCCTTCCTAGAATTGAGAGAGAGTGACTGGCCCAAGGTCACCCAGCCGGCTTTCATGCCTAAAGCGGGACTAGGACTCACAGTCTCCTGGTTTCTAGCCCAGCACCTTAACCACTAGACCAAACATGCCACAGTGGGGAACATATAGCAAGAACACCTAATTATTCTTCTAAGAAATCTTTATAACAATCAAGACAACACTGTAAGAACTAAATTTGGAAGCAAACAGAAGGGCTTAGAATAGGAAAGAAGGGGGTATATTATCCTCATATACAGGAAATATAAGATTGGAAAGGATGACAGCTGGAATAAAAAATTGGAGAGGAAAACAATTTGAAATATGCAGAAAGGACCACTTTGTTGGCTGAAAGTAATGAAAACTTAAAAGTTAATTATGAATGGAAGGTAAAAAAAGTCCAGGATAATGTTAATTATGGAAAAGACAAAACTAATGTCAATCTACAATTTGTTTTCCTGGGTTTACATGGGGGGGCCTGCAGGGAGGTCAAAACAGTCAAGATGGCAGTCACAGCATGTGATTAAAGCCCCATCCCTTTTTATGCACACTGCATAAAAAGGGTGGGGCATGTTAAAAAAGGGTGGGGCGTTGGATGGTTGTGACTGCCATCTTGAATTTTTCGACCCCTCCCTGTGGGCACTCCTGGGCTCAAGAATAGATAGATGAACAATATGCTGGAGAAATAAAGAGATTAGTGTTAGGGAGGAGGGCAATGACAAATTTAGGCAAGATGATGAACGATAAAAACATTCCTGTAGGCATGGATCTGATCAACCTTTTGACAATTCTGGTTCTTTCCACTGATTCTCTTCTGCGTACCTACCTTCCCATGGTCAGTCCTTTTCTTGTATCCCTCCATCCCCTCTTCTACCCTGTGAATTCTGGCAGCTTCCTATTAGGTAATAATTTACTCTCACCTTCTAGGAAACTAGTACTGACGGGAGCAAAGTGAAATGAAAGAGGCAAACAAGGTGGAACAAGTGTAAAAAGGTGAAGGTTCCCCCACACAGTCGTGTCTGACTCTAGGGCCGGTGCTCATCTCCGTTTCTTAGCCGAAGAGCCAGCGCTCTCCGAAGACGCTTCCGCGGTCATGTGGCCGGCATGACGCGCATGGAATGCTGTTACCTTCCCACCGAAGTGGTACCTATTAATCTACTTGCATTTGCATGCTTTCGAATTGCTAGGTTGGCAAGAGCTGGGGCGAGTGTGGGAGCTCACTCCGTCACGCGGGGCTAGGGTCTCGAACCTCCAAACTTGCAATCGACAAGCCTGGCGTCTTACCCGCTGAGCCATCGTAGCTGGTCCACAATACACTGCAGAAATGTGACATGACTGAATCTCTTTTTCTTTCATCTCTTTGTTGAAATATGCTGAGTTAAGTAAATCCTATACACCCTTGCTCAGTTGTTGCCTGGCAGGCTCCCTGCCTCATTTTACTTCATTTTATTCATTAAATTATTTTCCTTTAAAATATGGGAAGCTGACCTGCTGAAAAGCAAAACATCAGCTTACATTGTTTCCAGTAATGCCTCTGGGCTTTGGATCCCACAGACATTGTTAGCAATTAAACATTGTAAATGCCTGCAGTCTGGAAGTGCCTGTTTGGTCTGGAAATGTGTCCACCTGCTGAAAAGAGAGAGAAAGAGAGGTACCCTGGGGTAATGGATAGCATCGTCGAAAGGTCTGGGGGTGTGATGTGATGTAGTGTGGTGGGGAATCCAGATCTCCAGTTATGCTTTTTGTTAAATCAATATTTTATAATATCTACCATAGCAGCCTTATAGTGAATGTGCAACTCCACCTATGGCAGCCATTCTTAGAGAGCACCACAACAGACTCTCAAAATTGCAAAGTTGGCCAGTGACTCAGAAAGCTTGCTTACCCTTGTTTTAGTTTGCACATCCTGTCTACTTGGGAAATTGTGGTAATCCACTTGCAGGGGCAGCGGGGAACTACTATGGTGAATTCATTCAACTCAGGTATGATATATCATTGTGCAGTCACACTGCCTTGTTCATAACATATTCATTCCAGGCGATGCCATCTTCCACTTGCAACCCTCACTTTTATTTCTGTTGCTTTTTTCATTGCAGTACATCTGTTAAGGAAGGGCTGGTGGGAAGGGTGGATTTGTTTTTATTTTTGTTTTTATTGATTGTTATGAGCTGCCTAGGATCATTATATGAGACTGGCAGCCATGTACAGTAAGTGCAATAAATAAATAAATTTTAAAAATGGAGTAGCTGGTTTAATTTAATTTATTTATTTATTTATTTATTATTTCAATTTATTCCCCGCCCATCTCCCTTGCAAGGGACTCTTTTACAATGACTTTTGACTGGTAGTGCTGGAAATTCTCTGAAAGCAGTTTCTGAAAGTGAAATACATGGGGACCTTGAAAAGAGGTTTTCTATTATGCAGTATTACAGCATGAGTCCAACCTGTGAACGCAAATAACCCAAAGGAGAACACAAAGAATGGAGCTGCAGATATACTGTAAGGTGTACAGTACAGTAAATGCATAGGTGCCCTCAAAACCTACTTGCATGCCCAAGCTTATATTTGTTTTGGCAGTACTATTCCAGTGAAACCAAGATTTTGATTCTGCCTTAATCTTGCCCTAGTTACATAAACACTCCTGATCTAGGATGAGATAAGGACAAACATTTTTGCCAGGTGGAAGGTTCTTCAAACAGGTGGGCATAATGCCATAGCAGGTGCACTTGATGTAATCTACCTCTTTCCCAGCATCTTTCTGCAAACGTACTCCATGGATTACACAAGGCTTCGTTGCTGTTATGTAAGAGACTCGCATCAAACCAGGATACCTTGTGCTATAGCCCAGATCGTTTGATATCAGCTGGGAAACATCAACAAACACAACAGGGATGGTGATGTAGGGAGAAAACAGAGCCAATAGTGTGTAACTTGACATTATCCAGGAATAACAAATGCAAAGGTGCCGTACCATCAGGCTGGATACATATGCTTAAGAACACTTGGTTCCCCTCATTCTCTTATCTGACCTGTGAATGGGTAGCTGAAATTCACTCTAAAAAATTAGGTGAATTTCCAGCCATGCTCTCAGTGATGTCTCCATCCGCAGGTGATGTCTCCATCCACAGAAAGAATTATGAATGTGAAACAAAGAACTATGTAGTTCTGAAGATGTACTTGATATTAGTTAGGGAGAATCCTGCTTTTGAATTACAGAGCATGGAGCCAAGCATAGAATGTGGATGTAGCTGGTTGGGGCAAGGGGAGCCTTCAGGATAAGTAAGGGCAACCTAGTCAGTAGGAGCATATCCATCTGACTTCCTTTTTTTCTTTTTTCTTTTTCGTGGTTGCTCCACACTCTGAAATGCACTAAAAGCGCCCCAAAGAGCAGTGAGAAAGCTAGTGTGTTCCTTTCCTCCCAAAATGTCTTATGCCACTCTAGGAAAGAGAAAAAGTAGAAAGGCAGAGGGAGGAAGAATGATGAAAGATACACTATACACACACTATAAAGATAATACACACGCATGTTCACCCTCCTTACTTGTCTTTTAAAACATAAGAAAAGACAAGTAAGGAGGGTGAACATGTGTGGGTATAGTGGGCTGGGGGTCACAGCAGTGCATTCATTTTGTAACATGCATCAGCATAGAACTCAATGTTCCCAGATGGTTATTTATAGTGTTTGCCACTTCTTACAGCCTGTCCCCACTCCCTGCACTGGGATTAGCTGCTCATAGCCCATCCAACTGGGGAGGGGAGAATTTGGATTGCTGGATTCTCCTGCAGGCCTGGAAAGGGGATAGAATGTAGTGCTGTGCAAGATGCTAAAGATGCAGGTGCCTCACAGTTTTATAGACCTAGGCTCTAGTTTTGCAGCTAACAGAATAATCATACTTTCCCCAGTAGTGCAGCTATATATAAAAAGCATCTTAAAACAGTTTTAAAATCCACCTAGAATATATTTATGAATTACAGGAAGAAGTGGAGCTACCCAGAGGGAAGCAAGCTAAGCTCAATCTTCAGTGAGTAGGCATGGCCTAACAGTGATTCTAATGATTGAATAACTGTGGCTTTCCCCTTTGTTTAAGTACCGTAAAAAGACAAGTGCTTCATTTTGAGAAACGCAGAAGCAGCAAAATCTGCACATTTGTTTGTTCTTCCTTCCTTCTGGCATCACACAATTTCTATTTGCAAAATCATATGATCCTAATGTCAGTGCTGTGTAACCATGTCCTCTAGAGGGCCTTCATTCAGCATTTCTGCCATAGAAATCAAATAAAAATTACTCCTTACATATGGAATTTAAATTCTGAATTCTAATGTCAGCTTATTTACTTACCTTTTACAAATAGGGAAATGGGAAAACTGTTGAGGAAGGGGCAAAGTCCTCCCAATCCTAGATAAAATGAAGTTTGAACACCACATGAACCAAGCCCAAAATGCAGTACTTTCTGTTAGAGAAGAAAAGAAATAACACAGATGTACTGTATTTAAGGAACCACAGAATACTGTAGGTTGAAAGACCCACATAGAGAATTTGCTTTAGAATCAACGCTACAGTGTGTCAATGTATTATATACCCCAAGAGATCTCTTCAATATAAAAGCCTTTTCCTGCCCATTATTTCAACAATTTGCTAGTTAAGAGGTTTGTTCTGTATCTTAGTGTGTACGTGCTATTTTATATGGTAGTGGCAACTGTCAAGAGTATTTGTCAAAACATATTATGAGGTCACATAAAAGTAATTGGTTTAACTAGTTATTTTCATTACATACATCTTTTATAGTGCTAAATTGGAAATAAATCTTTTGCCATGTTAGTGTAGGTTATGTTTTATCAAGGACCACATAATTCCATTATGTCCTGCTTGTGAAATGAGTAGGAGTCATTTGCTAACTGTGAATTGCAGTAGTCTAAGCATGGTCCATAATATATAGATAACCAAAGCTCTGTGGTTAAAATTTGTTCATATGTTAATTTAAAGACACATGTTAGAGAGAAAAAAATAAAAAAATAACCAAGTATGAACAGATATAAATTAATACAAAATTTGATCAGGAGATTGGAATATATGCGTTTGCATCTCTGAGGGCAGCCATATGGAAGAGTTGGCTTCCTCTATAGCCAGAGAGAGCAAAAGTAACATGGATATATCATGCTTTTTATACTTTTCATAAATTGAACCCTATATACAACATCTCCCTTTGTGTTGTGTGAGTATATTTGTTTCTTTCAATCATGCTTTGACATTCCCATGTTGTATGTAGCAAGATGTTTTGTTACCTGAGCAGAAACATCAAGTGCTACCCACTTTCTAAAAGTCATGATTGAAGACCATTAGTGGACTGCTAGAACCACTGAATGGAGCAGAGCTTAGTGCAGCGAGGCAATAAGCGCAAACAGAAAGGAGTTTTATTCAAAATAGCATTAATGAGCACACTAGAGAGACATAGGTTATTGATCTTAACACACTTAGCCCACCCAAGCATAAAGAATTACACGCTTAGACAACGTAGTTTCAAAAGTAAGTACAAAAAGAGTTCTTATGTTTATTTGGTCCAGTTGCAGTTACATCCATTCTGTTAGGAATGATTCTTCTTCTGTGTTTCCCTAAACTGTTTGTAGACCCCTGGCCCTCTTTGCTGCCATGGGCTGTGTGGAGAAAAGGGGGGGGGGAACCTCCTGATTCTAGGCCGCATGGCTTCAAGGTGGAGAGGAGCTCAGCAGCATGCTTCCTCCTCTGATGGTGGAAAAGGTAGAGAGAGAGAAAGAGGAAATGGGAGGGGCAACAAGCAGCTTCCTCTACAAGCACATAGAGAGTTTGCCTCCTAGAGCAATCACCCATATGCTAATGAGGCATGCTGATTTGCTGGAACCTCCAACAATGATGAATTACAAATTACAATATTTTGACACCTAACACCTTTTCATCTATCTTGAAATAAAGTATGATATGAACAAAATAACTAACAGTTTGAGTTTTTCAAATACTCCCCACTTTGACAGCCTAATAATTTTGTCTGATGTTATTTAGTTATTTATTCAGAGCATTTAGATGGCCACCCAACTCAAATAGTTTGACTCTGGATGGCATACAAATTTTATTTATTTATTTATTTATTTATTTCTATCCCGCCTTTATTATTTTTATAAATAACTCGAGGCGGCGAACATACCTCTTCCTATTTTCCCCACAACAACCACCCTGTGAGGTGGGTTGGGCTGAGAGAAAGTGACTGGCCCAAGGTCACCCAGCCGGCTTTCATGCCTAAGGCGGGACTAGAACTCACAGTCTCCTGGTTTCTAGCCCGGTGCCTTAACCACTAGACCAAACTGGCTATCATTAACCAACAAACACGAAACACAATGGAAAATTAGGTGTGTTTGCCACCTTGAGTTATTTATAAAAATAATAAAGGGATAAAAAAATCTAAAAAAATAACACATCGCATTAGAAATTAACTAAAACAATAAAATGATGACCAGGACTAAAATATACTGTAACCCATCCAATTGGGACTCTACTCATCTTGACCCAAAGGCCTGGTTAAAGAGCCAGGTCATGGCTGCTTTTCTAAAGGCATGGTCAGGACCAACCATATATTGGGGGAAGATTGTTCTTCCATCTTCCTTCCTTCCCTCCTTGTCCTTCCCTATTTACTCATCT
Organism: Charina bottae; assembly: GCA_023362775.1. Classification (NCBI taxonomy): domain Eukaryota; kingdom Metazoa; phylum Chordata; class Lepidosauria; order Squamata; family Charinaidae; genus Charina; species Charina bottae. The sequence goes on along the minus strand of JALMGJ010000021.1, from coordinate 9,606,335 downwards.
GGTATTCCAAATCATAATCTTCCACATGCCTTACTGTAGTCATCATCAGATGGGTTCATAGATACTGACTTGCACCACCCGACATGGTCAATCAGAGAAGGTGTAGACTTGTATCCATACCATATGCTAAGGAGAACTAATCAGTTTGAGCATATTGGGGGCAATATGCCACAAGTGCAACCAATGCCCATTTTTGCCCTAAGCATGCTCATGCTATTCTGTGCAAGCATACACCACCATACACCTCCCCATCATTCAGGATCTGAGACTACTTTGCAGGCAAATACAGACTGCTTACATCCCACCAAGTAGGAAGCATGCGCAGAGTGCTGACACACCCTCAGGATATGCTTTTAATATGCCATATGAATGCGGTGATTGACAGATTATGTAGGAAATTTATTCTGCCCTAAGGATACATCATCAAAGATACTAAGGCTACGGCATTAAAAGTGCTAACTCTGTCATTTCCTCAGCAATCTATGGGGGGAGTGGCCTTGTACACGTGGCACTACTCTTCCATTACTTTGGCTCTGTTGGCTCTTGAGAAACACCCTCGGTTCTGAGGAGAGGCCGAAGCACCCATTTTGCACTGTTGCCATGGCAACGGGCAACGGGGTCCATAGAAATTGTCAGCGTGACGTGAGGGTACGATTTCTCACCCTACCGCAGGAACGTTGCTCTATCTGCTACCATAACCTTATGGAACATTCTCCCCCCACCCCAATTTAGGTTAGCTCCATCCCTGCTATTGTTCCAGAAGTCTCTCAAGACCTGGTTATGTCACCAGGCCTGGCGGTCCCAGGGAACCGGAGACCTCCTTAAGTGGCTCCATTGTGGTTGATCTTTTTATTCTCTCCGTGTGGTTTGTATATTTTAAATTTTTGATATTTTTATTTTTAATAATGACGTTTTATATTTTTATAATGACTGTTCTTATGCATTTGTATTTGCATGTATTTGTTGTTTTATTGTTGTATGCCGCTTAGACTCGCTTTTTGCGAGATGGGCGGCTATATAAATGTGATAAATATCTGTGAGGAAATTCCTGCGTACTGATTGATACGGTTAGTGTTATCGTAAGTCTATGCGAGGCACTCTCAATCTGCACTTTACCTATGTCTATCGTACGACAACAACCAATCCGGTCTTGTCTCGGTGGCAACGGAGGCTCAAATCCACGTGACCCGTGGGGCGGGGACAAGCAGGTCCTGGTTGTGATTGGTTGGGCGCTGGCCCCTCCCACTTTCTCGCGGAGCCCCTCAGCGAAGAGACCAAAAGCTATCGAGCCCGCGTGGGTACCTGGGTCGCGCCTTGGGTCACAATGGCGCCTAACGGTGATTTCATGGGGGTCGCCGAAGATGTTGCTGATCAGGTGAGAATTTCCCCCTTCCGAGTTTGAATGGTCTGGCCTGATACTCTCCCGTGAATGAGCCCGTGAGGGGAACCGTACCACCTTTCTTGAGGATAGGAGGGAGTGGTGCAGCATTCCCATTTCCCTCCCCATCGCTTCTTGCCTGCGGCGAGACTGACGGGCCGCGGGGTACCGTGCTTGCCGGGAACGGGGGTGGAAGCGGTGCAGATCCTTTCTGGGTGTAGGAAAATATAACTCCAAGGAGAGCAAACGCGATCTTGGCTATTGAGGCGTGAACCCCTCGCTGATGGGTCCTCCCTCTTGAGTCTCCTGCCTGCTTTTCGGGAGGAGGAAGACTGAACTTTCTCTCCACACCTCTTCCCCGCCTCCCCCTGCCTTCCTGGAGTAACAGGTCGTAATTTCTTCCGATGAGGCAGATGTAGGTGTGGAGCTTCTGGATCACTACCAGAAAGGATGAGAAAAAGCTCACCCTGTCATGATTGAGTCCTACTAGTGCTCCGTTGCGCGAGCTGCACTGGCTCCCAATTTCCTCCCGGGTGCAATTTGAGGTGCTGGTTATCACCTTTAAAGCCCTACATAGCATGGGAGCAGGTTATTTACTTCCTGAGAGTATCTCTCTGTCCTACCAGATTGGATAGGGTAGGCATGCTCCAGGTCCCTTCCCCGAAACCTTGCCACCTAGTGGGACCTCGGAAGTGTGCCTTTTCCATGGCTGCCCCTACCTTATGAAACACCCTCCCCCCCCCAGTGTTTCAGCAGGCCCCCACCCTTTTAGCCTTCCGGGAGGCCATCGAGACCTGGTTTTTTACCCAGGCGCTGGGATAGAATGAGGATATCTGGAGCTGGTTGTGGGGCATCCCAAGGGGGTGACTGAGGTGCTGGGTTTTTGGTTTATGATTTTATGGTTTATGATTTTATAGTTATTGGGCTTTATTGTTGTGAGCCGCTCAGAGTCGTGTTTAAGATAGGCGGCCATGCAAATCTTTTAAATAAATAAAATTATTCCATAATGAGCAGATTTCAAAGTGCGTTAGGCACATTATCTTGGTTGTCTTATAACTGCAGTGTAAGGTAGAGCATTGATATGGTATGGTGCAAAGGGGACCTGAAAAGAATTGCTGCCTGCCTAAAGCTGCTCAGTGAATGCACAACAGAGGTGAGATGTTCTAGCTCGCACCTCACACAACTCTGCTAGCCAGCTGTTATGGTGACTCCTTGACAGCTCTTGTGGTCTTGCCTATGCATTTGTCCTAGAGAGAGAATATTACTTTTAAGAGAGATTTTGCAAGGCATGCAGTCCATGCCTTATTTAGGCAATCTGTTTCAGTTGGTTATGGAATTCAGGGCTGGAACTGATAATGTCAAAGGGTTGCAATCTTTTGCTCAGGAGTAAGAAACTTGCCTCTGGTTTTGTGCCACTTAGGAACTACAGGGCATCTTAAGTTAAGGCAATATATCCTTCTATTGTTCATCTTGACTTTTACCTTTTTTCATGGCATTCAGGTTATGAGTGAGAGCCAGTTTGGTGTAGCAGCTAAGGCATCAGGCTAGAAACCAGACTGTGAGTCTACTCCTGCCTTAGGCATGAAGTCAGCTGGGTGACCTTGGGCTAGTCACTCTCTCTCAGCCCTAGGAAGGAGGCAATGGCAAACCACTTCCAAAATCTTGCCAAGAAAACTGCAGGGACTCGTCCAGGCAGTCACCAGGAGTCAACACTGAGTCGAAGGCACACACATACACATGTTATGAGTGTATCAAAGGAGCTGCTGCCACAAGGCTGGGTTCAAGCTGCACCAGGGTTATTTATCCTTGTCTCTTGTATGTGGGCAATACTGAATCCATCTCTGCAAAAGTAATTCCATATACCGCAATTGCAGGTAATTTCATAAATCTAATTTTCAGTGTGTGTTCAGAGGTAAGCACCCCTGTGCTTTTCCACACTTTAATTACAGTGGGCATAGGAGAGTAAATTGCATATGTAAGCATGGAGGGGGATGCTCATTTACATCAGTGATTATGAATATGGAGCCAGGCAAGATGGTTTCAGTTCTTCCAGATGAATCTGGAACTAAAGAATGCTATTTTAATGTTTATATAAATGTGTGTATTTTAAATTAGATCTGTCAATCTACTGTCAGGTATATTTTTTTAAGATATCATTAAAGAACTTCTTTGTAGATGTACGAATAAGATACTTCCACAGTGGAAGAGTTGTTCTCTTAATCTTTGGGGTAAACTTAACCAAACATATGCTTGGAAGACAGACACATTTAGTCAACAAGACGAACAAAACATGCTGTGTCCTGCCTTGGTGTCTTCTGGCAATCAGCACATTTTGGATATGAAAGATTACAATTTTTCTGTGTTATTTTCAAACATATAATACAGGTCTCTTTAAAAAAAACAAGCATACATGATATTAGTGCAAGACCAGTATATAAGTACAGTATGCACATGATCCATATTGACACTCCATATTGAATTCACTGTGTCTGAATTGACTGATGCATAAATTGATATTCTTCCTAAAATAATGGATGCTAATAGGTCTTATCTCTATTATTATTATTATTATTATTATTATTATTATTATTATTATATTTTTATCCCTTTTAAAAATGTATTTTGGTCAACTCAAGGCAGCGAACATACAGTTGCAATCAAAATTATTCAACCCCCATTGCAAATCAGGTTTATTGTCAAAATTTACAGACGTTCAGCTGTTTGCAATGAACAAATCAAACAAAAACAATCAAAATAGCTTAACACAACGAATGCTTCAAGTGGGGTCCCCAAATTCAACTGAAAATGCAACTTATAATGACTTCTCCAGTCTCAAAATTATTCAACCCCTTCATGGCAAGCATCTTCAGTACTCAGAGCACCCTTTTGCTGTTATGACCTGCTGCAAACGAGATGCATAGCCAGACATCAGCTTCTGGCAGCGTTCTTGAGGAATCTTAGCTCATTCCTCATGAGCAATGGCCTCCAGTTCAGTAATATTCTTGGGTTTGCGTGCTGCAATTGCCTTCTTCAAATCCCACCAGAGATTTTCTATGGGGTTCAAGTCAGGTGACTGTGATGGCCACTGTAGAATCTTCCAGGACTTCTGCATCCAAGCCTTAGTGGAATTTGAGGTATGCTTGGGATCATTGTCCTGTTGGAAGGTCCAATGACGCCCAAGCTTCAGCTTCCTTACAGATGGCATGGCGTCTCCTAGGATTTCCTGATACTTCAATGAATCCATCTTACCTTCCACACGCTGCAGGTTTCCAGTGCCAGAGGATGCAAAGCAGCCCCAGAGCATCACTGAGCCACCACCATGCTTAATTGTAATTCCTCCAGACATACTGCTGATCCATCAGGCCGAAAAGTTCCAGTTTTGTTTCATCGCTTCACAGAACAGAATCCCAAAACTTCTGTGGCTTATTTATATGATTTTGAGCATACTGAAGCCGACTTTTCTTGTGCTTTTGGGTCAGTAGTGGTGTACGTCTTGGAGTTGTGGCATGGACACCTTCTGTGTTTAGTACGCGCCTTACTGTGCTCACTGAATGTCAGAGTCTGGCAGACATCTGCCATTCAGATACGTGCAGGAAGACCCGATGAATAAGACACGTAACTGACAAGCCAGTGCGGAAGCCAGAGCTACAGTAACGAGGTGCGAAACGGAACGCATCAACCCGGGAAAGACTGTCTGAGTACTCCGGAGCTGAGAACTACATACCTCAACTTCAAAAGGGGGGGGGAAATGCTTAAATGTAATATACCATGCCATACCAGTTCAAAACCCCTACCCTCCTAAGTGCTACCAAACCTAAACTGGCGGGATGGTCTGTCGCCGTTGGCGAAGGACTAGAAGAAAAAGTGGGGAAACCCACCAAGAAAAGGGTCACCCCAACTCAACGCATCGAGGTCCTGGAAGACCAGATGGCACACTTGAGCCTAGAGGTAGGAACGATGAATAAAAAAATTGGACTCTATGGGGGCGGCCATAGAAAAACTCCTAAGAAACCTAGAGGGAACAGAGGGATGGAAGTGAGCCCGGCACCCTCAGATGAGGAGGAAGAAATCATAGAATTCAGTGGGGAAAGTGAAGAGGGGGAGGAAGAAATTCGTCCCTATGGCCAGTTGCCCTACAGCCAACCACCCACAACCCCAAACTATGATCACCGCAGGATCCCACTGAGGACCCTGGCCCCAAGTGGCATAAGCGAGCTAAAAACGAAATTCGACGGAGACCCCAAGAAACTAGTATGCTTCTTGACACATGTACAAGGGTTCATGGGGGAATTTGAGCATACCTTCCAAACGGAGGAGAGTAAGGTGCAATATGTCTCCAGCTTTCTGGAAGGGGAGGCGGGCGACTGGCTGGTGGCCCTACACGATAGTGGGGCCTGCAAGTTGATGAACTTTAAGAAGTTCATGTACGCCCTCAGGAAGAGATTCGAGGATACTCTTTCAAAAATTTCAGCCAGGGCGCGAATCCAGAACTTAAGACAAGGCAATAGGACAGTAGCGGAGTAGGCTATGGACTTCAAAAAGCTTCTGTCAAAATTACCAGACTGGCCTGAATCTTTTAAAATAGAACATTTTCAATATGGACTAAGACAGGATCTGATAGAAGTGGCAATAGAGAGAGATGACCCTAGGACGCTAGAAGGGTGGATTCAGTTGGCAGGGAAAGTTGAAAGTAGCAAAATTCAACTACAGAATATCAGAACTTTCCACTCCATGTGAAAGAAACAAGGAAATTCCTTCCCCCAACCCCGCAAACCCATCAAGCAACGGAACTGGGAGGAGGAGAAAGAACGTCACACGAAAGATGGACTTTGCTTCCGTTGCGGGAAGGAGGGCCATAGGATAAGCAATTGCCCCCAGACCAAGACTAATCCTAAGGAAAACCCTGCAAAAAAGATTCCAGATGACAGAGGAGCCAAAATAGCGCCGGTGAAATACAAAGGAGCGGCGGAAGCAATTGAGGAGAGAAGGAGCGTGCAGTACCGGGACACCGATTCTGACACCTCTGAAGACGACTTCGAGCCGGCGGGAAACGAAAACGGCCTGTGCTAAAGTGCGCCGCAGGACAGGCCTTCAACATTGGGCGCGACGGGGGGGTGGCGTTCCCAAATGCCCCACAATGAACATTAAGGTAAAGTTGCAAACCTTGGATGGGACGGGACAATTGTGGGGGATGGCCATGCTGGACTCTGGGTGCTCCAGATGTCTGATACACCCGAAGGTAGCAACCAAACTGAAACTCAGATTGATCAAAATGCATACACCCATCACGTTTTGCCAATTGGATGGGTCTGAAATGAAAGGGGGCCCAATTGAATATACCACTGAAGACATACAAATGTCTGTGGGGACTCATGTAGAGACATTGCGGTTCGTCGTAGCCCCCATTGCAACGCGACACATTGTGCTGGGACTTAAATGGCTTAAGAAACGAAACCCCCGAGTGGACTGGGCATCTGGGGAATTGGATTTTTTTGATGGGACATACAAAGCAGTCGCGGAGACGAATAGGGTAAATGATCTGGAATGGGGGGCGGCAGGCACGGAGCAAGGGGGGCTGGAACAATGGGAGGAGGACCAAGACCAGGAGTGTAACACGCTCTTGGACACAATCCCGGAGAAATATCTCCCCGTAGCTGAGGTGTTCAGTCAAAAAGAATGTGAACAAGAACCCCCCCCCAGACTATCAGACGCCACGGTTGACCTCATCCCCGGGGCTCCCTTCCCCAAACCCAAAATGTATGTGATGACTCAGAAAGAATTGGGCGAATTACGCAAGTTCATTGACAAAAATCTGGCAAGGGGGTTTATAGAACCCGCAAACTCGCCCGGCAGCCCCTGTTCTCTTTCGGAAAAAGAAAGACGGGTCCTTACGATTATGCACGGACTACAGGGGGTTAAATGCCATTTCAGTAACCAACCAGTACCCCCTCCCACTCCTGAAGGATATGCTAGCTCAATTGGCAAAAGGTAAAATTTTCACCAAGCTGGATGTCAGAGAAGCATACTACCGGGTACGCATACGGGAGGGGGACGAATGGAAAACGGCATTCAATTGCCCATTGGGTCAATATCAGTACCGGGTCCTCCCGTTCGGGATAGCGGGGGGACCGGGCATCTTCATGCGCCTGATCAATGAGGTACTGTATGAATTTCTATACCAAGGGGTGATTGTGTATTTGGATGACATTTTAATCTTTCCTGACAACCTGGAAGAGCACACCCAATTAGTCAAAAAAGTGTTAGAGAAATTGTTAGAGGCTAAACTATATGTTAAATTAGAAAAATGCGAATTCCATAAGGATAGCTTGGACTTCCTAGGGTATAGAATTTCACACAAGGGTATCGAAATGGATCCGGGGAAGGTACAAGCAGTATTGGAGTGGGAACCCCCCCGAACCCGTAGGCAACTCCAAGCGTTCCTCGGATTTGCGGGGTTCTATAGGCAGTTCATTCAGGGGTTCGCACAGATCGCACTACCCCTGACGGACCTACTGAAAACAAAAGGAAAGGGGGCCAAAGGGAAACTGCCCAGTAGCAAAATAATTTGGACCAATGAATGCCAAGAAGCATTCGACAAACTCAAGGCTCTGTTTACAGAGGAACCCATCCTAAAACACCCTGAGGTGGAGAAGCAATTCATAATTCACACGGATGCTTCCCACAACGCAATTGGGTCAATATTACTACAATTCGATGATTCCAGAAACTAAGACCATGTGCTTATATTTCCAAAAAGTTTAGCGAAACAGAAAAAAGATGGCATGTTTGGGAAAAAGAAGCGTTTGCAGTTAAACATGCCCTAGACACATGGTGACACTTGCTGGAGGGGGCGACCGTACCGTTCCAGGTTTGGACGGACCATAAAAACTTAGAGGCGCTCAAATCTCCCAGAAAATTGAACCACAAACAACTGTGGTGGGCTGAATTTTTTTAGCAAATTCAACTTCACCTTGCAGTATTTCCCGGGGGGAAAGAACCTCTTGGCAGACGCATTATCCCGCCTTCCCCAACACGACGGTAAAGTCGAGGGGATCGTGGAAACGCTCATCCCCACTCAGACGGGCACACTGACACAGGCAGCTGACCCACCAAATGAGGGCAAGCAGACTGATAGGCTTGAGGGTAATTTGGCAATCACCCGGAGCAAATCCAAAGAGGCAGGGGAGAACCCCTTTGAAGCCAAACTACGGGCGGAAACAGTGACAGACACATGGTGGGGGGAGAACAAACACACACTAACTGAAAGCAATGGACTGTGGTGGATGGAAGGAAAGGCATACGTCCCGGAAGGGCTAAGGAAAGGGGCTTTAGAGAAAACACATGATCACAAGACGGCTGGCCACTTCGGATTTGTCAAAACATTGCACCTAGTCAGAAACAAATTTTGGTGGCCAACACTGCGCAGGGATGTAAAAGACTATGTAGCCTCCTGCCCAGTATGCGCTACGGCGAAACGAGTAATGGGGAAACCCACAGGACTGCTACAGCCAGTAGCCAACCCAACGCAGCCATGGAAACAAATTGCCATGGACTTTATTGTGGACTTACCCGTGAGCAGTAAAAAACCAGCGATCTGGGTAGTTACTGATCTATTTTCCAAACAGGCTCATTTCATTGCTTGCAATGGGATTCCGAATGCCCATAAACTAGCCAAAATGTTCATTCAACATATCTACAGAGCCCACGGTACGCCCGAACGCATAATAAGCGACCGCGGCAGTACTTTCACCTGCAAATTTTGGCGGGCAATTTTGAAATTAATTGGTTCCGGACAAGGATTAAGTAGTGTGTTCCATCCGTGCACGGATGGATCGTCTGAACGCCTTAATGCAATACTAGAACAGTACCTGAGATGCTACATTAGCTATCAACAAAATAATTGGGCGGAATTATTGCCTTTTGCAGAAGTAGCCTACAATAATTCCATTCACCAAAGCACGGGGTTTTCGCCTTTTAAAATCACGACGGGGCAAGATTTCATTACCATCCCCGAACTCGCCCTGACCCAAGTAACAGATGGGACCACCCCATTACGGGCGGACGAGTGGATCGCACGCAATAAAAACAATTGGCCGGTCATGGTGAAAACCCTCCAGGAAGCTAAGGAGAACTACAAAAAATATGCAGATCGGAAACAGACAGCGGAATGGGAGCTCAAAATAGGGGACAGAGTGTACCTGTCCACCAAAAACTTGCGCTCCACAGAACCAGCTAGAAAACTTGCTCCAAAATTCATTGGGCCGTTCCCTATAATAAACGTGATCAACCCAGTAACGGCCAAACTGCAACTCCCCAAATCACTGAAACGAGTTCACCCAGTATTTCACATCAGCTTATTAAAATGGTACAACCCATCAAATTGGCACCCCGAAGTGGCCGAGCCGACACCAGCAATAGTCAATGGGGAACCACATTTTGAAATTGATAAAATCCTAGACTCCAGGCGACACAAAGGACAACTACAGTACCTAGTAAAATGGCAACATCTGCCGATTGGACACAAAGAGTGGGTAGACCAGAAACACATGCAAGCCCCAAAGTTAGTTAGAACTTTTCACAAAGAGTTTCCAGACAAACCTCGGTAAAAGCAATCGAATTAATGTATTTTGTCGTTACAGAAGTAAGACAGCAGGAGGTAGACAATGTAAATACGTGTGGAACTCACAGGGGGAAAAGGGGGGATCTCTCTTGGACGGGCGGCATGTCAGAGTCTGGCAGACATCTGCCATTCAGATACGTGCAGGAAGACCCGATGAATAAGACACGTAACTGACAAGCCAGCGCGGAAGCCAGAGCTACAGTAACGAGGTGCGAAATGGAACGCATCAACCCGGGAAAGACTACACACCTCAACTTCAAAAGGACAAAGGGGGGGGGGAATGCTTAAATGTAATATACCATGCCATACCAGTTCATTCACGTCTTTGTTCCTGTTCCTGTGTACCAAAATAAATCGTTTTACTTGTAAGAAACCCGAGTTCGTGGTTTGCTTTAGAGAAAGGGATTTCTTGGACATCGTTGGGAGCAGTCCTTACACTGAAACCTCAGTGCCTGTTGCCACCAAGTCTTGCTGCAGGTCTTTTGCAGTCACAAGGGTTTCTCTCAATCTGCCTTCTCAGAAATCTGGTTGCAGCCATTGACATCTTCCTTTTTCTGCCCCGTCCAGGTAATGTAACCACTGTTCCTTTAACTTTGAACTTGCGAACTATGCTTCCAACTCTAGGTACATTCAGTGCCTTCGCTATCTTTTTGTATCCTGTTCCTTGTTTGTGAAGGGCGATGATCTCTTCTCTTACCTTTTTGGACCATTCTTTTGACTTAGCCATATTTCTAACATGCAGTCAAACGTGACACTCAACAAACCCCTAGCCAGTTCAGGTATTTCATGTGTTCCAGCTCAAGCACACCTGGTGCAACTAATGAAGCCCTTGATTAGTTGCATCAGGTGTGCTTAAGACAACACCTGGTTTGCATACTGTACTGTATGTGTGCTGTTGTGACGGATTCTATTCAGGGGATTGAATAATTTTGAGACTGGAGAAGTCATTATAAGTTGCATTTTCAGTTGAATTTGGGGACACCATTTGAAGCATTCATTGTGTTGAGCTATTTCAATTGCTTTTGTTTGATTTGTTCATTGCTAACAGCTGAACGTCTGTAAATTTTGACAATAAACCTGATTTGCAATGGGGGTTGAATAATTTTGATTACAACTGTAAGTAGGACCAGATTCCTAACAAGCTTACTTATTCTTACAGTAAACCTTTATAGAGGGAGGTAACAGAACATTTAATATTTTAGGGGATTTCATGGCTGCAAAGGAGCTGAGGCCACATCACAATAGTGAGTGGGGGAAATGGGGGGTGTATGTTTCTAACTATAATGTGCCTATTGTAGAGTTTATATTATAATTTCCTATTTCAAGATGGCAGGAAACTCTGCTTCTTAGTTTTGAACAATCCTGGTCAGAAAAAGCTTGGAGGGCTGCAAAATGGGAACTTAAGGACTATATTTGACTCTGGAGCTGCAGATTTCCCACTTCTGCATTAAAATGGCAAGTGCAGAGAGTATGTTATAACTCTGCATGCCCACTCAGTGTTGGCCAGAGAATATGTTACACCTTCACCATGAAAGGGTAAAAGGCAGTCCTCTTTGCTATTAAAATGGATCCAAAGGTACTTTGGCTTTATAAGCTAGAATTGTGTAGGGTTTGTTTTCTGAGTTTAATCTTTGACCACCCAAGAACAACAATGCGTGTAGTTGTCACATCAGTACTAAAGAAGGAAGAGCAAAGGAATTGAGTATTCTATTTGTTTCTTTCTACCTACCTACCTACTTCATGTGTGTGCTGCACACCTCACAAGGCTCTGAGCCCATTTCTCATCCCCATGTCGAATTTCATGAATCATAATTCTAAAGATAATTCTCTTAAAGAGCTCATTGTTTTCAAATATTATATACAGCAGTCAAAGAAACAAAACAGGAAGGGTGTATGGAGATGTCCATTGAAATTGAGCTGAATAACAACATAGAGGTGAACATGCTGAGAAGAGCAATTCTCAGTGATCCAGAAGTAGAAACTGTTTTCTACTTCTTCTTTTAAAAGCAGTTATGGATGATCCAACTCTGAAACCTTGAATCTTTAAAAACAATCAGTGATACCAGTGTAGGAATTGCATGATTTGAAATGGAAACCCAAATGCAATTCCTGTATCTGCTATGTGAATTCAGCCTTTAATACAGTATATAGTCATAAATGTTGAAGTTTCCCTTGCTTACCATGAAGATTAGTTTATAGCCTGACCCAAAATCGTTGGAACTCAGTAAAAAGGCAAACCAACAAATACAGTACATTACTAGCAATATAGTATTGCTGACTAATAACTGAGCAAAAATAGGTTCTCTCTGGATTCTGGATAGGAGCCCACAAGTTACATAACTGGTTTTAGAGGAATCATGGATAAGTAAATATATTCAGTCCTTTGATCAGACACTGTAGATCACTGTTTAAAGTAGATAATTGGTTTCTAGGGAAACAGATTTTTAAATAAAGCAGTATCTAGTTGAGTAACCTCTTTGAAATCTGATTATTGGCTAGCTTAATGTTGTATACTCATACAATTATAAATGCTGGCTCTTTTGTCCACACAAGTCTCTTTTTGCTTGATTCCAAATGTCAAAATCAGAGCTTTCCAAACTTTTCATGTTGGTGACACACTTTTTAGACATGCATCATTTCGCAACACACTCTTACAGCAGGGCACAAGGCAGGCACTGGCAGGGCTCAGAGGCGGCAGCAGCTGCGACACACCCAGACACTGCAGCCGACACACTAACGTGTCCCGACACACAGTTTGGAAAGCTCTGGTCAAAATAAACAACTTACCTTGAATCAGAAGTACAGCTAGGTTAAAACAAAATTGTCTGTCTTGAAAGCACAGCTAAACATATTATTTATTGAAAAAGAAAGACTTCGTACAGTAGAAGAAAAAGTGGTTCATTGATTAGAATGAGATGGCAAATACTATGCATAAAGATATTAACAGTACTATTAAAACTATATTGTACACTGAGTTAATTCTCATATTATGGGTAATTATTGAAGAAAACTTGAGATTCTTCTTGGAACAAAGCAGACCATGTTGATCAGTAACTGGAAGCAGCTCATCTGAAAGCACTGAACTTAGAAACCGATGAAAAAAGACTAAGTAGTTTGATTGTTAATTAGACAGCCATCTATTCCAAGGGTCAAGCTTGCAGGATCTACATTCTTTTTGTATTGGTATGTACATGTCTACCAACTGGATCTAAGAACAATATAATGCTCAGAAGTAGAGCCAATTATGTATTGCATCTTGTGACCTATATACTGAAGTAACCTGCATATACAACTACAAATCTACAGTATATCTGAGTTACTACATATTAGGGATACTAATTCAATATTCTAAACCAGCAGGCAGAATTGCATTTAGCTCCAAATAAAGGCAGTAGGTTAGTGCTCATGTTTTGTAGGAGGGAAATACTGCGACAGGATGAGAAGGAAATGGCAAAAATCAGCTATGGCAGAGAGTACTGTTTTTTAATTGCCAATTTTAGTTGTGATCATTAAACTCTATGGAGATGAAACTCCATAGAGATGAGAAGACTGCCTGACTCCCATAGTATCTGGCAGGGTTGGGGCACTCCGGGTTCCTTCCATTAAACAATGCCATCTGTTGGCACCCCGGCAGTGCACATTGTCTGTAGTAGCATCTGCCCTCTGGAATGAAATCCCCCCCCCAATATTTGAACACCCCCCTCCCTACTGATATTTCTAAGGGCCCTGAAGTCCTGGCTCTTCACCCAGGCTTTGGTGAATTTTCTTTTTCTTTGTTCCCACCCAAATTTGTAATCTCTGCCATCATTTTTGTTTTGTGGTGTTTTCTTGCTTAAAATGTTTGTAACACTTTTTAACCACCCAGTGTCTCTGGGAGTCAGGCAGCATATAAATTTAATTTAAAAATATCATCTTGCTGATCGTGTGAAAATGAGCCAAAACACCATCAGTAGATATTGATCCATTCCTATTACATCACCTCATTTTATGTACACATTTTAGAAGGGACAAAAAAATATTCAGGTGGGATGAAAAAAATAAACAGAGCAGCTGGTTGATCAACTATAGTTTGTTTCATTCAACTCTGTCTGACAGTTGAGGTGTAATGACCTAATACTAAGTGATGACATTGCATCACGAGTAAAACTGTATTTTCTGCGTGTATAAATTAGGCAAGTGTGACTGCTTTTTAACGCTTAAATATCCAAAGATCCCTTGGCCAACTTTGTTGTTAAAATTGACTTCTGTTGTTGTGGCTCTCTAATGCTGTTCCCCTCTCCCCTGTTTTTCTAGTTCTTGCGTGTGACAAAGCACTACCTACCTCATCTGGCTCACCTCTGCCTGATCAGCACATTTTTGGAAGATGGCATCAGGATGTGGTTCCAGTGGAATGAGCAGCGGGAGTACATCAACATGTCTTGGGGAAGCGGTGTGCTTTTAGCCACACTTTTTGTGTTAATCAATATGTGTGGACAGCTGGGTAAGAATTCCTCTTTTGGGAGTTAGGAAGAGGACCGACAGTGATGTGGTATCCTCCATAGATTTGATGCAGAAATTGGGGCCATGTTTGAATTGTTTTTCTGATTTTTTAGGATGTGATTTGCTTCTGCCTAAGAACATCACTCTGAATGTAAACTAGACTGTTCTTTCTTATTCTTGGTGAATTTTGATGTCTGTCTTTGTGAGACAACTTGATGAAGCCATAAGGCCTGGGATAATTGTAGCTGGAAATCACAGTTACTTAGAATAGTGGGTTTACCCTCCCCCCCGCACACCTTCAGAAAAACTCAGTTTGCTAAAATGAATCAGGATTTTAATAGAATATTTACACAATTCATATAAAATATTTGAAAACCACTGGGGTAGTGGATAGAGTGTTGGACATAAAAAAAAAACATGAGATAAATAACTTCTGTATTTCATTTCCTTGGTGCATTTCTTCTACTATAGAAACTATTCTTCTATAGAAATCCAGTTGACATGATTCAAGCTACAGACAATTCCACCTGGATGACTGAGAACCTTCATAGACATATTTCTTCTACTGTTACCAAAGTTACTTTTTCCTGTTTTAGCTGAGCATGTGCTTGTCCTAGCTGGAAAATTTGTTCCTATGCATACAGGTAGTCTTTGCTTAACAAGCCTAATTGGGGCCAGAATTTCCATTGCTAAGTGAAGCAGTCGTTAGGTGAAACATCACGTGACTGTACTGCTTAGCGACGGCAGTTCCAGTAGTCCCAGTTGCGGTTAGGCCAGGACCGAACCATTGTTGGGCAAAAATGCTTCTCCTGCCCTGCCGCACTCACCTCCGCTTCAAACCCCCCCCATCCGCCTATCTCCCCCCCATCTCTGCCCTTTTGGCCACCCTGCATTCTGCCGGCTACCCCTGCCGCCCCAGCTTTCCTTCGCCGTCTTCCTCCTCCTTGGTGCGGGGGCTCTGTCGGCACTGGGCTTGCCACCGCTGCCACCCCCCCAGCCGCTGGGCTCCTGGCGGGCCTGCCCCGCTTCAGCGGTCTCAGCCCACTGCACATTCCCAAGCAGGCCTGGTCTGCCTGTCAGGGCTCCACATGCCAGATGCGGCTCACTCACTCCTTCCTCCTGTAAAAGCCTCGCGAAGGGACAGCAGCTTCCAATGCGCTGAAGCCTGCTGGCTGCTTCTCCAGAAGCGCTTCTGGCACGCACTCTGCAGCTCACGTTGGAAGTGCTCCTGGAGAATCAGCCAGCGGGCTTCAGCAAGGGGTGGAGGTGAGCCCAGTGCCGACAGAATCTACCCGCAGGACCTCTGCTTGCTCTCAGCCCAGCCTTCCTCCTGCAAAGCCTCGCGAAGGACCAGCAGCTTGCAACGTGCTAAAGCCTGCAATCTGGTTCTCCAGGAGCGCTTCCGGTGTGCACTCTACAGCTCAGGTTGGAAGCGCTCTTGGAGGACTGGCCGGTGGGGCTTTGGCAAGGGGTGGAGGTGAGCCCAGTTCCCACAGAGCCTACCCACAGGCCATCTGCTCTCTCACACACAACAGCTCAGTGCGAAGCCCCAGCCGCAGCTGCCCTCACCGCCCTGCACTCCGAAATCCCTGCCGCCCTGTGCTCCACCACCCCAGCTGACCTTCGCCATCTTCTTGCTCCCTCTGCTGGCGAGGTGCGCCCGGCCTGGCCCTTCATGAGGCAGCTGCTGGCCATGCCTTCTTCCTGAGGTCTTGCGAGGAAACCACTGCATGCAATCTTGGAAAGGCAGCCTTCTGCGGCCAGCAGCTGCCTCACGAAGGGCCAGGCCGGGTGCGCTTCGCCAGCAACGGGAGCAAGAAGATGGCGAAGGCCAGCTGGTGACGGTAGAGCACAGGGTGGCAGGGCAGCAGAGGTGGCAGGGTGCAGGTCAGCCAAAAGGGCAGAGATGGGGGGACTTGAAGCACCCCTGCAGTTGTAAGTGCTGGCAGACTGCCAAGCACCCGAATTTTGATCATGTGACTGCAGGGCGCTGCAACAGTGGTAACTTTGGGGACCGGGTGTAATGCATTCAGCGCTGCCGTAACTTTGAACAGTCACTGAACGAATGGTTGTTAAGCAAGGACTACCTGTATACATGCTCAGTACCACTGAGTGAATTAAAGCTTATTCCAAAATATCAGAACAAAACTGCAGTCTTTAACTCAGTGCTTTCCAAACTGCCGCCATTGGTGACACACCAGTGGCGGCGGCGTGGGGGGGCGCAGCGGCGGCCTCATGTTTTCCGCTAAAACACAGAAGTGCTGATGGCATGCCGCTGCTGTCGTCGCTGCCCCCGTGCACACCGCCGCCCCTGTGCACGCCCCCGCCGCTTCTGGGTTGTGTTGCGACACACTAAACTGTGTTGCAACACACTAAAGTGTCACGGCACACAGTTTGGAAAGCTATGCTTTAACTGAACTCATATCTCTACTCCAGTATGAAGCTTACTGCAGAAAGTTGGATTAACTTCAGTTATCCTGAGTTTCTTGGAAGAAGAGTAGGTTAAAAAAATAATGCAGGGTTGTTTCAAGGTTAATAAAATAAGGATAACTCCACGTTTATTTTCTTTAACTGGAGAAAGAGTAGAATATTATTTGCTATGGTATAATTACAATCCAGAAAAAGATGTTATTTATTGTTTTTCTTCATAAATTGTTATGCTACCCCGTCAAAAAGACTCCTGGTTACACCAATAAAATGCAAGAAAAAAACCACAAATGTCACTATATTCCTCACATACCCATTAAAATCCATATCACCTTATTAAAACATCTATCGACAATATAATGTTATATTCAAGTCTGGATGAAAAAGCTAAATAATCTTATGCTCATTAACATTGACCCTTTAAATCAGTGCTTTCCAAACTGCCACCATTTGTGACACACCAATGGCGGCGGCGGTGCGGGGGGCGTGCAGCGGTGGCGTACACGGCGGCCTTGCTAAAACGCGGAAGCGCTGATGGCGTGTCGTTGCTGCCGCCGCACGCAACCCCACGCCACCGCCGTGCACGCCCCCACCCCAGGGTTGTTTCACGACATACTAAACTGTGTTGCGACACACTAAAGTGTCGTGACACACAGTTTGGAAAGCTATGCTTTAAATCATAATTAATATTGATATAATATTTCTATCTATTTTTATCTTTAATGGTCTGTTATCTAAACATTAGAGTGTTAATAATCTTTAAACAATACTGTACAAATACCACTGTATTGAAATAATGTAATGTAATATGTATGTTTCACAACAATATAATAAAAAATATTATTTGTCAAAAAGGAAAAAAAACAATGCAAATCCACCAACAAAAATTAAAAAGCAAGATTGAAAAAGGTGACTCAAGCAGCACCTAAACTGGAGCATGAGAAAACTTATTTATTGCAATTTTAATACAAAGGCTTTCAGAGCCAATTTAAAATATAAAAGTAAAATGCAGAACACAAAACTTAAAATGCAGCTCTGTCAGAAAAAGTCCTTTATTGGGTAATTTTTTTTAGCAAAAAAAAAGGGGGGGGGGAAATCTATCTGATGTTAAAAAGACAGTAAAAGAGGTCAAAATTCTCTTGAATCAAATGCAACTCTGGGTAACTATCCATGCCCTTTTTGGACAAAAATGCAGGAGTGGTTTACCATTGCCTTCTAGGATGTTTTTCCTACTGTAGCCAACATCTCTAATGCTCCCCTTCCAATTGCTAATCAGT
Source organism: Charina bottae (assembly GCA_023362775.1). Taxonomy (NCBI): domain Eukaryota; kingdom Metazoa; phylum Chordata; class Lepidosauria; order Squamata; family Charinaidae; genus Charina; species Charina bottae. The sequence continues at coordinate 9,588,154 of JALMGJ010000021.1, read as the reverse complement.
GTCAGTCTGATTAGTACTTAAGTACTGATTATGTAGCTTTCTAGATCTGGTAGATGCTGCCACAATAGACTCGATTATTATCATCCAGAAGGTAGGAGAAGTCATAAAAGGCCCCCTGATGAACTTAAGGTTTGTGTGTGTCTGTTGTACTTACTTCATGCAATAGATGGTCCCTGATCCATGTAGAAATAGAACACATACAAATTATTTAGTGTTTTGAAAAACAAAAAATATTAATAAAGCGACTTAAGGCTAAATATTGGAAAGAACCATGAGAGAGATAGTTTCTGTATTTTATTTTCTTGGTGCGTTTTTTTCCCTATTACCAAAGTTACTCTTTTTTCTGTTTTAGCTGGGTGTGTGCTTGTCCTAGCAAGAAAGTTTGTTCCTTATGCATGCTTTGGCCTATTTGGAATTATTTTTATGCAGGTAAGTTGGAGATAGTACAGAATATCCAAATCCCACAGCCAGAATGTATGCGGCAATTCATTCAAAGGATTTAGATCTTATGGGGAAGAAGTCTACATTTCATAATCATATTAGAGTTTAATGTATACAGGAATCATGCAGACTTCCTTATGTGTTGCAAAAATTGATCATATTATGGCTATCAGTATACTTATTGCCCAGAAACATAAAGTTACCAATTAACATTGGTTAATACATATTAAATGATCATCCAACAATGTTTTTTCCCTATAGCTTGTTTTGTGTGTGGGGGGGGGAAATGTATGCAGAATGTTTTTTTTTTTCATGAATCTTGTGATTATCCCCACATTATTCCAAGTTGTTCTACTTTCATCACAGATTTATAATGTGAGGAATAATAAAATAATGTCAGATATCTCGTGCAGAGCAGTATGCTGCTGTGGGCTGGAGATGACTTTGCTAGTCCTCATGAGTACACTGCTCAAAAAGAAGGGAAGAAAAGGATTTCTAAGTGGTGGAAATATGAGGCCATTGATTTTGCAAAGGAGAGCATAGGGGTGCAGTGCTTGTGTGCCAAGTCCAAATGTGTAAGGTAAAAACAGGAGGGCTCACTCGTACAATAGCCGTAGCGGGACACAGCAGTCTCTAAAGATGGCACCACCTGTGATTGCTTTTGTGAATAGAGCATTCTGTTCTTACCGTGCACACGTTCAATCTCGCCTAGCATTAAGATGGTTCTTGCTATTACCTGTGCTTCATTATTCTTTGTCCCATGAAAATCTACCACAATACAAGAAATCCCTTTATCTTTAGGACACCTTCCGGCTCTTTGTTATTAACAGATTATCATAGCTGTCTTTTTTGGAATTCCTCACACCTTGATACTACTGTCGTTTTTTGCACTGTAGTCTTAAATTTCCCAGAAAAGCACTTCAGACATTTCAAATTCTGTCATTTGAAAGCATTTGAATTCTTATATAAAACCAAGATCGTGTACTGGGATGTATTTTTAAATTGTTGCTGAAACATGACACAGAGACAGAACAAATAAAAAACTGTATCATAAAATGGATGCAAAATTTGAGAGAAGTAATTACGGTGGACCAATAGGAAGAGCTATGGAAAAAAATAAAATTTACTCCAAGCTACATATACAAACTGGTATAAAATGTTCTACAGATGGTATGTAACACTGTCTATGATTGCCAAGATAGATAGAGCACAAAACAACAAATGTTGGAAATGCCATAATAAAGAAGAACATTTTACAACATGTAATGGTCATGCAAAATATCTGAAAAAGTATCGGAAATACGTTAAAAAAAATCACAGATGTTTCTGCTAGACATAATCTCAGAAAACATAAATGAAAATGATTTATTAAGTTACATGTTGACCACAGCAAGAATAAACTTAGCACAACATTGGAAAACAGATATCTAAGATATTAGACTGGGAGACTAAAATTGGAGAATATGCTGCAGTGGCAAAATTGACATTACATATCCATAATACAAATATAATTAAGTTCAAGCAAGAATGGCTCCCTTACATACAATATATCACAGAGCAAGGCAGATTTAGATGTTGGAATACCTTTTTAGGACTTAAACAGAAACTAGAAACAATTACTAATGCTTGATATATAGAGTTCAAATATCTAAATCAGGGCTTTCCAAACTTTTGCCGTTGGCGACACACCAATGGCCGGCGCAGAAAAACCCGGAAGCGCCGGCGCTTCCAGGTTGCCGCTGCCCCTTCGAAAGGGCAGGCTCCGGGGACCCCGAAAATGCCCCCTGTTCCGGCAGGGAGGCAAAAATCATGCGCGCACGCTGCCGGGCTACTTCCCTGCTGCACAGCTGATGGGCGCAGGGGGGGCGGGGTGGAAATTCTCCATACCAATCAGCTGTGCAGCAGGGAAGCGGCCCGGCAGCACGTGCGGCAGCACGTGCGATTTTCGCCTCCCTGCCAGAACCGAGGGCATTTTCATCAGCGCTTCCAGCTTGTCACGCGACACACTTGGGGCCCCCAGGCGACACAGTATTGTGTCGTGACACAGTTTGGAAAGCCCTGATCTAAATGATGGCTTGTGGTTGGGGACACAAAAGGAAGAGAAGGGGAGGTTGTAATTCACTTTTTCTTTTTCATTATTATTTAAAATTTAAATGTCTTTTTTGTATAATCTTCCTTTTTTCCCTTTTTACTATTTTCTTTGCATTCCAATATTTGCTTTTTTCATACTCTTTGTATTTCAACATTTTAATAGTAAATACATTTAAAAATGGATTTCCCAGAAAAGAGAGAAATGTAGTTTAATGGTGAAGGGTGTTGGAGCAGCAGTTTGGGTACCCAGGTTCTACTGTCCAAACCCAGATGGAGGAATCAAACCATGATTAGCTCCCACTTCTCCAGGCTTAAGGCAGCTACAAATTGGAACTCTCCCACTCAGTTGCCTCCCCCTGCTTCAGGATTATTTAAGGAGCTCCCCCAACTGCTTTTGATCGAGCTGCCCTGCTTCTGATCATTTAAAAAATGGGGCAATGCCACTTTATTAGTCATTCCAAGGATGACATGGATCCCAGCCGAAGATGAAAGAGCCAAGCCTAAATCACAGATATGTATGAACGTGTCCAGATAACATGCACACTGATACTTTAACAAAGAAAAATGGCGCCTGTTCCAAAAGTGAATTCCAGAAACTTGCAATAATTGTGGGTGGCTATTCAGCCAAAACGGTGATGGTGTCCTCATAGTTACTATCTCCCAGCATGTGTTTGTTTTTCAGACAATTGTTTACAGTATTTTATGGGACCTCAAGTTCTTAATGAGGTAAGTAAAGCCCTAAGACCCTACGTGTTCTGTCTTCACAAGGAAAAACCAGTTAGATATTAAGGCAAAAATTCCTCATCCCTGTGTTCATATAAAGCAAGGGTGCTAATCTTAATTGAAAAGTTCTGTGCTTTTTTAAATTCATGCCTGAGAAGAGCCCTGGTTCCAGACTGGTGATGGAAACAAATTACTCTAAAACGAGCGGGAGAGGAAGCTGGATTGTCTAGCCCCAGGAGAGCAATTTAGTGATACGCAGCTCAGGAACAGAGTATACCTTGATAACGGCCATGTACCTATCTGCCCTGTGATTCCTGCTCTTCAAAAGATTTCCTCTAGAAGCTCCTAGCTGAATTCTGTTTCAGTCTTTCATTTAGCACTCTTGAATTAGATTTGTCTCTGCATGAGCCCTGCCTATTGAAAAAATGTCAGCTAACCCTGAGAAATGAAGCACACACAGCATCTGCAACTGGACTCTTTACCTTTAACTCTTGAATACTTTGAGGAGGTTATTGACCACACTTGTGAAAGGTCATATGTTATGCCTTCACTGGATCCCCGTTCTGCTTTCTATTGTGGTGACTGATCCAAATGAATCAGTCTGAGTCAGTTGTAAGCCAGGCTAGCAGGACAGTTGCTAACCAGAGCAATCTGGAGCCCTTTGCCACAACAGACTTCAGCACCATCATGGCTGAACAATTCAGGAACATCAGGATGCTGGCAGCATCCAAATAAGCATCCTTCCATGGAAGTGTAGTGATCCATCAGAGGAGCCCACTATAGAAGTGTTTCCCCATTGCTTGGCTAAATCAAGTCAGTGGTTGCCAGAAGAGTATATATTTCTTCCCTCCTTGGATTTCTATGGTCAGGAAGTGGGAGATTCCCATAATGCTTCAGCACAGTTCAAAGTGAATGGGCATCTATCAGGCAGTAAGAAAAAGAAAGAGAGCTAGACCTTCTTGTCCAGCTTTCAAGAAATACTTGCGTATTAAATATGTGATAGCTTTGCTAATTCCCAGAATGGAATTCTTAGCAGTAATATCATGCAGGCCAGAATTATGCGTGTTCCTTAGAGATATATGCTATATAGAAAAGAACATCAAATGCATCACAGTAAATATTAGAGGTTGGAAAGTAATAAAAGGTTACTAGGGAAAGTCTGGGTGCCAGATATTACTCTGCTACAAAACATGCCATTTAACATTTCTATTCTGGCCTGCAGAATGATACTCGGTTTCTCTCCTCCCCCCCCCCCCTTGTTTGTAGGAATTTGGCTCTTGGGGGTGGATTACTTTTGTTACTTGCAGAATCTCGCTCTGAGGGGAAATCTATGTTTGCTGGAGTCCCTACTGTGGAGGATATCTCACCACGGCAGTACATGCAACTTGGCGGCCGGTTACTCCTTGTTCTCATGTTCATGACACTCCTGCATTTTGAACTCAGTGCTTTCACTGTGAGTGGCATGTCATTTTGTTTATTTTCTAAGGAATTGTCAGGTATTCACTAGTAGGAAGCATGAATTAACCTCAAGGTTAGAGAGGATAATTAATTGGGTCTCTCAGTTTTAAAGAAGTCTCCCAGCCAGTGAATTGCAACTGCTGATTGGGTTTATAAGTCCAGGCTGCTGCGATTCCAGTAGTAATAAAGGTCAGGAACGGGAGAATTTTCTAGAATTTAAACTCCATCTGAACTTTGGTCCTATCCTGTGACTCTTTTGCTAAAATATCATTAGCGTTCATTATTTCTTTCCAAGGACCATGTGTGTTCTATAGTCATCATCACGCTTTGCTGCTGGTACAGAATTTCAGAATCTATTTTATAAAAATAATGAAACGGGTATTAATATTTATGGCTGTAAAATGTATTTTAAAGCATCTAATTTTCAAAACGAATAGGTTTAGAGCCACTGCATAACACTCTGCTGTTCTTAACATTTGCAGTAAGTCTATAGTGAACCATATTAAATAAACAAATATATGCCCATTTGCATAATGTAGGTAAGAAGTCACAGAATTTATTTTTCATTTTCATTTTGTCTTGCTTTTTCGTACACTTTGGGCAATCTGAAATCCTGGTGATTTATCTTTGGTACATTTTTGGTCTGGAGAAAACTTCCCATTCAGGCAAGAAGTTGTAATGAGCTAATGTACTGCATTTGTCCTTTCCCTCCCCAGATCTTCCAGGACGTTTTTGGTATGGCTCTTACCATTTTGGTAGCCATTGGCTTCAAGACCAAGCTTGCTGCTCTCACTCTGGTCATCTGGCTTTTTATCATCAACCTGATCCAAAATGCCTTCTGGCACATCCCCAACTACATGCCCCTTCACGATTTCCTCAAATATGACTTTTTCCAGACCATGTCTGTCATAGGCGGCCTGCTGCTTGTTGTGGCTTTGGGACCTGGGGGGGTTTCCATGGACGAGCACAAGAAGAAATGGTGAAGATGGACTGTATGGGGTTCAGTGGGAGGAAGGGGAGGGTTGGGAGGAAAAGGGGAGGGTGGATAAACTACTGCTTTTACAACCTGTGTAATCTTCTTTGACTCTGGTAAGGTTTATCATAGTTCACAGTTGCCTTATCAGGGTAGGAAAGCTTTTGTTTTCCACCCTGCTTGAGATATGTAAATTAAAATCAAATTATATATGCATATATATTGATCTGATGGTTTTAAAAATTTCCTCCCTCAAAATCCCACGGCTTTCTGAAACATTGCTTTTTTAATCTTCTGATGGAAGAGATCTGATGTCAGTGAAGAATAACAAAAAAGCAAGAAAAAGATATCTAAAGACGCGACTTCCGATCTTTGCAGCAGTTACAAACATAGCAATTACCATCTCCACCCTCCCATATTGCATATCATAGTTCCCTTCTTCCCATAAACAAGCCAACACTAAATAATCAATTAAATAATAAAGTAGAATACCTATTTCATTTTGGGTAAGCAACTTTATGTGAAGCACAAAAACAGAGTAAGAAATACAGGTAGTCCTCAGTTAATGAATGCCTTGTTCAGCGATTGTTTGAATGTAATGACGGCACTGAAAAAGTAGATTTATGACCGGTCCTTGAACTTACAGCCATCACAGATTGTGATTCAGGCACTTGGCAAGTGGCACGCATTTACGACGGTCACAGCGTCTTGCAGTCACGTGATCACCATTTGTAACCTTCGCAGCCAGCTTCCGACAAGCAAAGTTAATGGGGAAGCCGGCAGTTAAGTGGCAAGTTGCAGTCACATGATGTCGCACTTAATGACCACAGGTGATTTGCTTAACAACCACAACAGAACTAATGTAAGTCAGGTGTGGTAACGTGATGTTTCACTTAACAACTGTCACATAGTGACCGAGTTGCCGGTCCCAATTGCGGTAGTTAATTGAGGACTACCTGTAGTAAGACCAAGAAATTAGGCATGAGATAAGAAGATACAGCTAAATCTCATTTATACCAACACCATTCCTCTCTATACCTTTCTATCCTTGCTTCAACCATGTCCACACACCAATTCATTTATTGCCTTTTGTTCCTTCAACTTTCCATCTTTTTTTTCAGATCTCATCAATTCCATCCAAACACAACTTTCTCAGTGTTCCCCTTACTCTCAGGTGATTTACTCTTTCTTCATATATTTGAATAAGGCAACACCCTTAAAAAACAGAGCCTGCAAAAAAGATAGGAAGATCTTGGTTATTGGAGAGCAGGGAAGTGAAATTTCCCTCTCAGCACTCTGCCTTCCACTGCTTATCTCTCGTGTGGAAACCAACTGGAAATTAAGCCAGTTTAAGAAATTCCTTTCTGGATTTCAACCCTTCTTCTGCTTGGGCCACAGTGATGGCCAGGTGTTCTGTCTGGACCATAGCTAATGGGGCCCCTGGTTGGTGGACTGGCACTCTTGATTCTTTTCTCCCACCGATGCCAGGAAAGTAAAGGCCAATTTGAACAGTTTTGCTGTTCTTCTTGTCACTTAGGCTAGAAGGGGAAACTTGGCAGAACTCTTCTCAATTTCACCCAATGAAGAGAAAAAACAAAGAATTGGTCAGCATTTTCCATTGCTGACCCTGTTAAACAAAATAAGAAATAAATCACAAGCATTCCACCTGTTAAATTCTCCCCCCACCGCCAACCCTGGTCCAACCTTTTCTGGCAGATAGCCCAAACCTGTACAAAATGGTCTTGAAAGCAGAGAATGGGCATTGGGGTAGAGGTAGGGTTGGATCCAGGTCAGACAAACGGAATGGAGGCACCTGCGTAAGATGAAATAAAGTGCAGCAGGCAGACTGGACTATCCTGCTTGAGCGAATGGAGTGGGAAAGAAACAGTGTTGGATGCAGAGCAAGAAAACACAGGTGGAGGTCACCTTCCTGGCAGGTTAGGGGCAGGCCGAGGATGACATCATCCATTCCTGCCCTCCCATCCGTGTGCTAAGGCAAGCTGGAAATGTGGATCAGCTCTCATTCAAGCACCCCTTGAAAAAGCAATTTTTAAAACCGCAACGACAAGGGAATGGGAAACACATAAAGGGTAAGTCAAATGGGCATCTCTGGAGAGGGCATGCCACATCATGGTGCCGTATTTGAAAAAGCCATGCCTCTCAAAGTCACCTGTCCGGTTTAAGTCTGGGCAGGGGTGTAAAATAGGAGCTCCTAATGTAGATCCAAATATAAAGGAGTGGAGCAGCAGCATCTGAGAAAATAAATTGATACATTTCTTTGTATTTGGAACAGGGACAGAAGTTGCCTTTGTTAGGTCACACCTGTATTAGTAGCCTAACTCTGTTTAGCAATCATTTAATCCTATTGCATTTGGAGCTATGGAAACAGATTACCCCTACATAGGAAGAGTTGATAAACTGAGAAGCCTCTAATAATGCAGAAGCCTTTCCCTGCCCTGCTAACTTTCTTTCTTACATTCCACACCTGTGTTCTGCCCAACTGCATGTAGCTGCCACAGGAGCTGTCAAACCAGTTTGATGTTCTTACAACAGGGCTTCTGTAAGAGGCCACGACGACCTACCATCCTCATTGTATGTTTCTTAGAAGCCATGGGTTACAGGACCGGCCCTGTCAGCACCTTCAGAGCAGCTTTCCCTAATCCAAGTATGTGAGAGATTATACCGTATTATTCAAGTGTCTCTTCAGCCAGGAAAAATAAAAAGTGGTGCAAGTGATTTTTACTGTCTTTGGATTTGAGCTAAAAGTTGAAGCAATAATGGAATGGTAAAATTTAAATTGCAGGACCCTCCTGAAACAGCCCCAGCGCCACTTTAAATTGTGGGGAAAGTAAAACATACAAAAGAATTCAAGCAGAGGGACTTAAACTTTTATATCTACTGTGCCATCTGTTATTTTAATTCTCTGTCTCTGTTTTCAGAATGCAGATGGGATTAGACACAGATACTGCATGACTGTGCCTGCGTTTGTTGCATTAGGTTATCATGTAATCACATATTATTGAATAAATTACCATTGGTTGATTCACCTTAACTCAGAAAACATGGTTTACAAATGCTATGGCAGAGCTTTCCAAACTTTTCATGTTGGTGACAAAGTTTTTAGACATGCATCATTTCGCAACACAGTAATTCAGTTTTACTAGCAAACCGGAGGTTAAACTAACCCCTTATAAGAGATACGGACACATACATAAATTGTAATAGTGAAATGTATGGGGACACAACATATCTCATGAAAACTTTCATTTATATTTTTAAAAATATATGATTTGTAAAATAACATACATTTCCAAGATTATTGTCATTTATGAGTAACAATATGTAAATATGTGCAAGAATTTAAAAAATTTGAATAACACCAATAACTACTTACCACTTTAATGAGATGTATGAGGTTGATGGGATGAACACAGCTTTTGAATATTTGGTGGAATATTAGATAAAGACACTCGTATTTTGTCATCAAGCATTTTTAAGCTTCCACGTTTCAGTGTCTTTAAGTTTGTCATCGTCGAAAAGGATACTTCACAAATGTATGTAGTAGAAAACTGCAGAAGAATTTTTAACGCGTTTTTACCTATGTTTGGATCCAAAAGCTGTCTAAGTCACCCTCTTCGTACATCATTAACAGACTTCGATCATTTTTTATTTCAGCTAACTCTTCTTCTTCAATAAGTGAAAAGTTCCTTGTTGTAGTTGAAAGAAATGGATCATAGTCTTGGACTTCAACATTTGGGAAGTAATGATGAACTTTCTCTCCGAGCAATATTAAATGGTCAACAGTTAGCGAGCTGATACCACATTTCAGCTCGCACTCAGCAGTTTTGGAAAACATTTCAAAATTTCCTTCTTTCACTTTCCTTTTCCAAATTGCTATTTTGTCTCTCATAGCACAAATTTTATCTTCCGCTGTTAAGATATTTTCTCCTTTTCCTTGGATACTGGTGTTTATTTTATTCAAATGTTCAAATATGTCAGCAAGATATGCCAATTTTGTGCACCAAAGTTTGTTTTGACTTAGATCGCAGAATTCATTTTGCTGATTTTCCTCAAAAAGTTCAAGCATCATTTCCTTCAATTCATATACATGACAAAGCACTTGACCTCTTGACAGCCAACGAATCTGTGTGTGTAGTAGAAGCTTTTTAAACCTTGCCCCCATTTCTTCACAAATAAGCAAATAATCTTGATTTAAGAGGTCTACTTTTAATGTAATTGACCATTTGAACCACTTTGTCCATAACTTTTCTTAATTCATTTCCAATGGTTTGCGCGACTAGTGCTTCGCGATGTAAAAAGCAATGAGTAATTATATTTTCATTCTCTTTCTTTGCTAAAGCTATAAAACCTTTTGTTGCACCAACCATTGAGGGTGCACCATCTGTGCATATTCCTACACAATTTAACCATTGCAAATTATTTTTCTTCATGAAGCAATCTAAAGTTTTAAATATATCTTCACCTCCAGTTCTCATTGGAAGTTCCAGACAACACAAGAATTGCTCAATAATTCTGTCAGTATGAATAAAACATAAAAAACAATAATTGTGCTTACTGACACTGACATCCGTTGATTCGTCTAATTGCAATGTAAAGATCATATTATTGTCTTGAAAAATATCCATTTGCAGCTCAATGTCATCAGACATGTCTTGAATATGTCTTCCAATCGTGTTATCTGCCGAAGGGATTTTATTAACTTCTCTCTCAAATTCGGGCCCAAACATTGTTCCAACAATAGCACAGCAAGATTCCTTTATGGTGGTTTCGGCAATAGTGTGTGGGTCCTTGTTTTTGGCAATTATTTGAGCAACCAAGTAACTTGCCTTTTGAGCTTTCTCTGATGTCTTCATTCTCTTTGCGAATGATGCAGACTGCTTCTTTATAGATTTTGAAAGCTCAATAAAGTATTCTACTGGTTTTTCTGACAAATGACTGTGTTTTGAGGTAAAATGACGCTTTAATTTGTTTGGTACTATACTTCCATTTGCAAGTATATCTGCACAAACTAAACACTTGGGACAAGGATTGTTTTCATTACCAGAAAATGTGAACCCCCGTTTCATATAATCTTTATTGTATAGACGAGACTTGGAAATTTTTCCTTTACACTTCTTACGTACTAATACAGACCGTTCAACAGTTGATTCTTGCGTAGTTTCCTCTATAGCCACATTTTGTTCATCGCAAACGCCATCTTCACCAGCCTTTCTTTTCTTAATTAGAAACTGTTGTATATATTTTATGATTCAGAAAGAATGTGGAAAGCTGTTTTAAAAGTCAGGCTGAAAAGTTTTTTTCCTGTAGGAGTCAGAAGTGCTCTTGCAAACTCCCCCCTCAGGAATGTTGATAGCTGGTGCCTGAAGGTCTGGTTGGTTTAGCCAATCAGAAAGTTACCTGTTGGTCTTATTCCAAATAAGTAATGGGTGAGTGGTCACGTTACACCTTGTCCACTCAGGAACTGCCAAGTTGTAATTGTAAAGGCTTTATATTGTAAATTGTAAGTCTTTGTTTCTTCTTTGTCTTCTTCTGTTTTTCTTCTCTACTATGTTGTTTGGTGAGTGCGGAGAGGCAATTGCCTCCAGCTATGTTAATTAAGCCATGTGCTCTACTCGGCTGAGTCAGAGCTTAGTTCCTGTTCTTTGTTTTAAAATAAAAGCAGCATTTTTTCTACTGCAAGTTTTCAGTTCATTTATCTCTTAATATTTCTATAACTCTGATCTCACAAATTATTAAAAACTATAAAAAAAACTTATCCATTTTAGGGGTAATTCAACTGCAACTGGTTACAAGTCAAGGCTTGGCAGAGTTCGCACTGGGTGCAAGGCAAGGCTTGGCAGAGTTCGCACTGGGTACAAGGCAAGGCTTGGCAAGGAGTACCTGCGTGGCTGCCAGCGAGGTTGGAGAGCTGAGTACTTACAAGACAGCAAGCAAGGTCAACGCACTCAGCCACGGAATTCCCTGACGCAGCCAGACACATTACGCGGAAGCCATCAGGCTCAGGAGCAGAACTCCACGCCGGTAGTCTTTGGAGGCAGCGGCAACAGCGCGGTGCAGCAGCAGCAGCAATTCTGAAGGCAGCGAGCTGGATCGGTGAGGCTGGATCGGAGACAGAGGCAGGCTGGAGGAAGGTGGAGTGTGGCGGCAGGCTGGATCAGTGGGCTGGGTTAGAATCAGCGACAGGCAGAGAAGGCTGGGTACAGCGGAGGAGGAAGGAGGTTCCACGGTGCTCCCAAGTTCGAGTTCTGCAGAGGCTTCGGCTGGAGGCAAGAGACGAGGCTTGAAGCAGGAGTCTAGTGAACGGTTGTCCCCGACAACCCGTTCCTCCTTTGGCTGTCTTTTTATCTTCTTTTCTTCCTGCTGTTTTGGTTTAGAAGCCAATCAGCTTGCTTTCCGTTCATCACCCTTTTTTGCCCTTCTTTCTACAGCACTGATAGGTGGTAGCGGCTCCACCCTTTGATCACTGCCCATCAGCTGTTCTTGGTTTTCCTGCTCTGGGTTTCCCACTGCATTGAGCTCTGTATAAATTTTCCCGCCATTGCTGCTGAGCTCCCCCCCCCTTCAGCTCTGAGTCACTCTATTCTGACAGCACCTTTGCTGCGTAAAAATGCATGCAAGTTGGTATTGCTTATTTCACATAGACTCAGAGGTTTCTCGTTACGTTCGCACTACACACCTACACACACTGCAGCCAACACACTAACGTGCCGCGACAGAGAGTTTGGAAAGCTCTGCACTATAGTAATCCAAATCAAACCACAGTCTTAGCTAGGAGTGATATATCTGCACTGCAAAACTTTGGAATACCACAAAATGGCAGCAAAGGGATATGGACATTTCTTTGCTGCCACCTAGTGGTTGTATAGATTTTTGCAACACAGATAAGGTATGCCTGGTGTTAGCATAACGTATGAACCCAGCTTGTGGACTGTGGACATCCATACAAATGAAAATCTCTATTTGTAGACAATTAATATGCAAAGTTGAGTAAAAAGTTGATGCAAGGTACCTTAACCCTGACTTCTGTTGTCCTGTTGCAGGGCCAAGAAGTTTTACAATAATTCAGTGACCTTATTTCTCTGACTTTAAGGCTGGGAGTACTGGTGTAAAGCAACAAGCAGCATTTTCTGTAACTCTCTTTTTTGGTTCTAAACAGACATCTCAGTGTGGAAGTGCATATGAATCATTGTGAAAATGTAAACAAAAAGCAGGCAGTTAGACATTCCTTTTTGTTGAAATGATCTGAAATAATCAAATGCTGTACTCAAAACAGAGCAGGATTCTGGGATTGTTCTTTTGAGAGTGAAAAGTAGTGGCTACTTGCTGAAAGGGAGAAGAGAGAAGCCAGTTGAGGAAGATAAAAGATACTATTCAAAGTATTAAGAATAAGTATTTTTGAAAATTATGCTTCAATATTCCAAATCTCATCATTGGCTTTCAACAGTGTGACCTAGCGTAAGCCTTTAAAATGCTACAGAATAAGTAGAAACTCCACCCTCACAAACTTTCTGCTGCCTTCTCAATGATGAACGAGTGCCTGGTTGAATTTTTGTGTGATGTACAAATATAGGAGGTCAAAATCTGTCCTATCCCATTCTAGAGGACAGGACATGGAATAATGGATTCAAATTACAGGAAGGCAGATTCTGACTGAATGTTAGGGAAAAAAATCCAAATAGTAGGAACAGTTTGATAATGGAACTAATTACCCAGCTAGATAGTGAACACTGGGTGTGTACAAACAGAAACTAGACAGCCATCTGTTTGGGATGCTGTGTCTTCCTGCACTGAGTTGGCCCTTCCAAATCCATCATTCTATGATTCAAAGGCAGGGAGGCCCTGTCCATTTCCCCTCGAATAATTTTAAATCAATGACACTTTTTTTCTTTTTTAAGTAAATGACCAATTGCACCCATAGTATTGCTACAAAAGGGTCCTGTATATTACATACCTGTGTTTTAAAGTCCAGCTGATATTGAAATTCAGCACATTAAGCTTTTGTCATCACTGCTTTTTCCAAAGTTGATCTTCTTCCAATGTGGCATTTCCAAGGAGAACCCTACCAAAAAACAGTAAGAAACCGGTGGTGAAGGGTGGTTGTAAATAATCTTATGGAGCTTTTCTATCTTGTTTTATAGAGAGGAATTTTTTTTTACAAAGCACTAAAACAAAAAGGAAGCCTTTAACACTCTATTTTTTAGATACATTACATATTTCTACACTTTTGTCATATATTTGTGAGCATCTATCAGCTACAACTGGAAGCAAGCAATATATCCAGAGTATTATTAAACCTCTTGCCCCTTGGTTTGCTCATTGTTTTATCAGGGAATGATGGTTTTTCTCAATTTTTCAAAACTGCTTTTTTTCCAAGGAGCAATTTTTTAAAAATGTACCAAACCACCAGATTTGTTTCTATACTATTCTGGTATGCAGCTATCTTTTTCGTGCTATCTAGAGCCCTTAATTTTTCCAGTGGGTGAGAAGAAGTGCAATGAATGTGACAGAAAGGGAAATCACTATTGCAAGTAAAAGTTTTGCATATTTTGTTTCCTTTTTCAGGTGCAGAGTAATATTTGCTTTTTATTCTTTCCAACCTAACGGAATGTCAGGAAAAATTATGTAAAGAAGACTGAAGCTCTGTCTGTCTACTTGTCAGCAGAATAACTCTCTGAAAACTGAACAGAATGGCACCATATTTGGTGGGGTGGGAGAAGATGGCAAAGGAAAGATCAGGGTCAGAAATGGGCCTGATCCAGCTTGGGATGGATGGAAAACACCTCCATGGGAGAGGCAGTTGGGCAGAGTCTCAGAATGCTGCCAGATCCTCCATTCTAAGCCCCCCCCCACGTCCCTTCTGGTCATGTGACCCAGAGTGAAGCACACGCAATCTGGCTTAGGCTTCCCAGTGCACATATACATACATAGATGCAACATGGAGAACAGAAACACACACACGCAACACATATGCATCCACCTTAATTAGATACACTCACCCGCATACCCATATGCAGACACCTGCCCTTATTAGACCCTCACATGCACACACAGAGGCAACATGTTTTTTCATTGTACAGAATATAATACATTCTCCTCTTGGGGCCAGTAGTTGTTTATCTGAGAGCACCACATAGTGGCAATAAGACACACTGTACAGAATCTTCAAGGGAGATAACTAATTTGTTTGCATCTCAACTGACAAAGAGGTCTGCTAAACTTTAATTGAACTTGAACTGGCCTACTAGAGCATATCTAAAAACAAACTTCTGTTGCTTGAGAAGTATAACTGAAATGGTTTTCCACAAACGCTATTGGGAATCATAACTGAGGAGTGCTGAGCACTTTTTGCTCTCCCTCTCCCTCTTTTTGCAAAAAAGGAAACAATCTTACGTGCATCATTCATAAACTATTCAGTTCTTCTCACATTCATGCTTTGTTTATATTGAGTCAGCTTACTTTATTTTAAAAGAAAAACATAGTTAATTAAATATATAGAATAATATACACAGATCAAATTTCTAAACGGTCCTCCAGTTAAGGTACCCAGTAACAAAATAGGTCAAGCATGGAAACAGAATTTCTCCAAATCATTATATAACTGACAGGGATGTAACTGTCTGTCCATCCTCAGAATATCAATTATTTTTACTATCATAAAACTTGGTAAAGTCCATTCCTTTGTCCTCACCTTTGATATATAATTCAAAAGAGCAAGAGCATTTATATTTTAACTGGAGATATTGTTCACTCAGCATTTTTTGTAAGAATTTATGTTGCAACTCCAGAAGTGACAAAAATTGAGTCCTATCAATACATCTTAAGTATACACTCCTCACTGCAGCCATATTCTCCAAAAAAGACTGCTATTTTCAAGTTTGGATGTTCACATATTGTTGATTAGTGTGATCATAGGAATCAAATTGGAGATAGTGTGCTATTGCTGTGGAAACAATAGTTTCTGAGGTGAGCTGGGAAAGGGAAACAACTATTAACCATATAGTATAAAATATTCCCTGTGACACTCTATGGAAGCAAAAGATGGACTTTGAAGAAGCAGGAAAAGTATTGATGCTTTTGAACTTTGGTGTTGGAGAAGACTCCTGAGAATACCACGGACAGCCAAGAAAACAAACAAATGGATCATTGAACAAATCAACCCAGAGTTTCACTCGAGGCACAAATGACCAGGCTCAAATTATCTTCCTTCAGACACATTATATGAAGACCCAGCTATCTGGAATAGGCTTTAACGCTGGGAAAGGTGGAATGAAAGAGAAGAAGAGGATGACCAGCAGCAAGGTGGATGGACTCAGTTACAGTGGTGATGCACTGTTGGAAGACCTGAAGGACCAGGTTAGGGAAAGACAATCATCAAGAAAATCTATGAGGTGGCTAAGAGTTGACGACAACTTGATAGCACATAATCAATAATCATAAAATGCTTCTAAAAATTAGGAACAGCATTGAAACTTTAACCATACTCGTATTGTTATTATCCAAAGCAAGCAACATTATCTTTGCATCTCACTAGGATTCTTGGCTTAGGCCAAGTCTGAAATTTGACCAAAAAAAAAATCTACACAGAACCAGCAGACATCTTCTGAAATCCTGCATTAGCTTTTTCACAAAGATTAAAAGATTTTTTTAAAGCAGTATCACATGAAAAGTGGGTGATAATTCTAGTATGTCCACCACTTGAATAAAAATGATCAGATGTCAATTATTTAAATAAAGAATTCCCCTGGGAAACAAGACTTTGCTAGATGTCTGTAACCATTATTTGAACAGTTTTTTTAAAATGTTATGTTCAATAAAACATTGTCATCCATACCCACAAAACCTATTTTGACAAGTCCTAAACCCACTTGCCTGATGCAGCCAGGGTTAGACGGCCTGAGTCGGAAGAAAGACCCCCTAAACTCAATGGGAGAGCCAGTTTGGTGTAGTGGTTAAGGCACCAGGCTAGAAACTGGGAGACTGAGTTCTAATCCCGCCTTGGGCATGAAACCAGCTGGGTGAGCTTGGGCCAGTTACTCTCTCTCAGCCCTGGGAAGGAGCCAATGGGAAACCAGGAGACTGAGAGTTCTAGTCCCGCCTGAGGCATGAAAGCCACTGGGTGACCTTGGGCCAGTCACTCTCTCTCAGCCCTGGGAAGAAGGCAAGAGCAAACCACTTCCGAAATCTTGCCAAGAAAACTGCAGGGACTAGTCCAGGCAGCCGCCAGGAGACTCGAAGGCACCAAAAAAATAAAAGTTCAAGGGGTTATTCTCCAAGGAAATGCACGCAGGAGGGTAGCTATAGACATAGATAGCTGGATAATAAACGTTCCTCAACTAGAGTTTCGGGTTCGTTTGAAAGAGGAAGAGGAATCCACAGAAGAGAGCAACGTTCCGAATTGCTCTACGGTGCTACTTCCTAGAAGTGCGCCTTTCCCAACTCCCCCTCCTGATGCGTTTGACTACAGTTCCCACCATCCCAGCGAGGCTCTTCGAACCTGCCACTGCCTTCTTGTTGCCCAAATCATTCAAAGGAACCGCCTGCCTCCCTTCCCTGCCAAGCGCCCTACTCGCCTTTGTCGGCAGAAGCGACCTACGGAAGCGGCCCTCGCGGGGAGGAGCCACGCGGAACCTGGCGCCGGATCAGGAGTCAAGCTGGCCTGGCGCGAATTGATGATACAATCCGAAAGAGGCGGAGCAAAGAAGAGCAAGCAAAGCGAGAGGGAGGTTCGTAGGGCAACCTCTTGTAGCCCACCCAGCCGTTCCCCTGTGGGATTACCCCCGTCGCCTCGGTAAGGGCATATTCGGCTAGTATCCAGACAGGTTCCTCTCCATTCCTGACCACTCCTTACTGGTCATCGCCCCACTCTTTCGGGACGGACAGAATAAAGATCCTTCCCTGGGCAGTAGACGCCTTATTATTGCTGGGCGTGTAGACCCCGCATTTGGGTGCTACAAATAGGGTACGAGGTTGCTCACTCCCCACCCCCTCGATGACTCTTGAAGAGGGGTGTGCCTTGCTTGTGAGAAAGGAATTGCTTGGTGTGTCTATAGGAGCTTTTCCCGAACTGATGCCTTTCATCCTTTGCATTACAGTTCCCATCGTTACCAACCAACTGGAGATGTTGGGAGTTGTATTCCGACACTTCTGGAGTGCCTGAAGTAAGAGGTGATGGATATACTGTATGGCAGGATTTGCAGCAACACAACGTGCTTCAGCAAGTCAGTTAAAGGTGTAGGGGGCTGCATTTGCGCCACCAGCTACACTTGTTTATTTTAACCTTAGTTGGCTTTTTTGTGATTGTGAAATTATTTATAAACCTTTTCCTAATAAAATACTAGTATTATGCTAATGAAATTGTTAAGGAGTTGGAACAACCTGGTGCTTCCAAATTATGTTGCACATCAACTGCTTGCACAATTGTTAATTGAGAATTATGGGGGTTGATGTCCAACACATCTTGAGGCCATGGATGTGAATTGGCTTTATGGTACACTGTCCTGAAGAACTGTGCTAGGAGTATTATATGGGTATTGTAAATAAATGTATGGGGCGCGATAGCTCAGTGGTTAAGGCGCCAGGCTTGTCGATCAGAAGGTCACAAGTTCGGAGGTTCGAGACCCAAGCGCCGCGTGACAGAGTGAGCTCCCACACTAGCCCCAGCTCTTTCCAACCTAGCAATTCGAAAGCATGCAAATGCATGTAGATAAATAAGTACCACTTCCGTGGGATGGTAACAGTGTTCCGTGTGCGTCATGCCAGCCCATGACTGCAGAAGCGTCTTCGGACAACGCTGACTCTTTGGCTAAGAAACGGAGATGAGCACTGGCCCCTAGAGTCGGACACAACTGTGCAGGGGAAAACTTTTAACCTTTAAATAAATGTATACATAGACCTCATATGCTTAATTTTGCTATAGGATGACAGATAAAACCTAAGGCTTCATAAAAGATGTAAGCTTTGAAAGGCTGTTCTGTTCAGGGTCATGGAGAATTGGACTGTTCTTGGAGGTTTGGGGTTTTTTTTAACCTATGATAGCTTAATGGATAGTTTAATGCAGAGCTTTCCAAACTGTGTGTGGCGACACAAAAGTGTGTCGCCACACACAGTCTGGTGTGTCGCCACAGAACCCGGAAGCGCTGATCATCATCAGCGCTTCCGGGTTTTCCCATGGCGACACACCAATGGTGGCGCGCAAAAACCTGAAAGCGGCAGCAGCGCTTCCGGGTTTTTGTGCGCTGCCGCAATGGCGGCACTTCCGGGTTTTCCTGCGGTGACACACCAACGGCAGTTGGTGTGTCGCCGCGGGAAAACTTTGGAAAGCCCTGGTTTAATGGAAAGTGCCAGGAGACTGAGAGTTCTAGTCCCGCCTTAGGCATGAAAGCTGGCTGGGTGACCTTGGGCCAGTCACTCTCTCTCAGCCCAACTCACCTCATAGGGCTGTTGTTGTGGGAAAAATAGGAGGAGGAAGGAGGATTAGGTATGTTCACCACCTTGAGTTATTTATAAAAATAATAAAGGGATAAAAATTAAACAAATAAATAAATAAAAGTGTTATATTCAGAAACAGTGTATGTTTAAATACAGTATTAAATATAGGAAGCCAACAACAGGAGAGGGCAGTCAATTTCATTCCCTACTTTTAGCATTTTAGATGCATCTTGGTAACCATGGCTGTAAATGAGATGAATTAATTCAGATCCAGTAGGTTTCTTAAGTTTTTATGAAATCAGATCAATTGTCAGAATTTTTTTTAAAAAAAGGTTCATTGTTGCATATTTAGACTGTCTGTTGTTAAGCAGTAGTAAAGGAAAGACAAACCGTTCACAATGTTCAGAGGCATACTATTATTTTATGTATTCATTACTTAACATGTTCTATATTGAAATTATGGCAACAAAAGCAGGTTATTTAGCCGAGACTAGCTGGCTGTGGCTTGGATGCTCCAAAAGGTGATGTTTGTTTCCATTTCAAGGAAATCCTAGAAATAACATTCTCTTCTTTTTCTCCTAGATTATCACTCTTGCCTGGCTAAATCACTATCACCATGGTAAGTGGATGCAGGATTTTGCAACAAATCCACAACTGCAATTTCCCATAATTCTTGAACCTCGTGGGGATAAGTGCAACTCCTTTTGCAACAGATGTAGTTACAGTCTACACTTAATAGCAGCATTTATCCAACCCCACATGGAAGTCTTATTTCTTACAATCAGGACCTCTGCAGGAGTTTGGCTTTGCTACAAAAGCATTGGTAGCCATGGTGCTCTTGAGGCTGATCTCTGTGTTGTCAGATATGAGCTAGTCCTTAACTTGCAAAAGTCCCTAGAAGCCTGTGGCCTCTTTTGTCAAAAATTATGATGACTATAAATGAAATGCTTCCCATTAAAGGACTGCTTCCCAATTGGTGGTCATTTTGGGATTGAATCTGTAGTGGTACCATTTGTATAAACTAGCCTACCTCTGTTTGGAGAATGTTCATGCCCTTCAAATTGCTCAATTTGCTATAAAACAACATGATTCTGTCTTTGGTTTCTTACAGGGAGAAAGAAAAGGAGTCAATAAGTATTACCCACCTGATTTTGATCCAGCCAAGGTAAGAGGTCCATCTGGAATCTTGGAGTAGCTCAAGATGGGGACAGCTTGGGATGTTGGGTCACAACAAGGTATTTATACAGGCAGGGCTTACACAGGATAACTTCCTATTGGATGGTATACCTACACGTTAAAGACTTCAATAAGTTAAAATAGAATTAAATTTAAACTTTCTGGATTCTGCTTTCATGTATAGGCTTCTTTGTACAATTGAAATACAGGAGTCATTTAAGGTTTGTTATCTGGTGATATCTTGTTATCTTGAGATAACAAAGCTCATCTGTGTAGGTGGAAAATAAATTTCAGGGTGTTTTGGCCATGTTGTTTGTGAGATCATTCAGAGGCTATTGTGTTTCTCTTTGGAAGAGTGAGCACTATCTCTTGCAAGAAATAGATCCCTTATTTGCATTTACATAGTCAACAAGGAGGTGGAAAGAGTATGAAGAAAGGCTCTTTTCTTGACAGGGACAGCTGATCTGTTTCTGCTTCAGCTTCTAATTTGTCCCTTAATCAGCCCAAGTGCAAGTAACTAAAGAGGTTTTAACTCCAGGATAATTTAATATTCTATATCTGGTTTATTTAATGGTCCCCTCTCATATCAGTGCCTTTTTTCCTAAATTCATACTAATCTGTGGGAATCTGGAACAAAGAACTCTTCTCCACAGAAAGAACATGAACAAAATTAGGTTCTCAGGGATTCTTTCACTGTGGTTGTTGTTACTTCAATTTATATCCCACTTTTCATAGAATTAAAATCCATATGCCAAGATTAGGTTTCCTGGTGACCAACAGTATCTCTGCCTTGTTTTGTTTTAATTTCAGCCCATTATCAAATTTAGGTAACAGTCAAGGAATCAACTGTTCACTTAGGGCAAGAAGATAGCAAGGAGCAAAGCTACTTGGTATTAGCATCAAATTAATGGCATCCAATTCCATCTCTAGATGATTTCTCTTAATATTTTCATGAAGATATTAAACAGTGTAGGAGACAAATACACCTAGCATCAAACATTCATTCTCAGTATGGTATCTTCTGGACTGAACTGGACAGGAAGCCCCAAAAGCATTGCAGATCAGTGCCCCAAAGTCCAGTCTTGCGAGTGGTCCAGAAGGATGCCATGGTCAATTTTACTGAAAGCAGCTAAGAAGTCCAAGGGAACAAGGAGGGCTGCATTCTCCCCATCAGGTTCCTGGTATGGGTCATCCACCAAGGTGATCAAAGAAGTCTGTCATATTCTGGCCAAACGTTCATCTGAAATAGTTCACGTGTTCAGTATTGCAACACTACCATCTTCTTGTTCACCTTTGCCAGAAAAAACAATATTTTTTTTCATTTGTTTCAGTTAAGTAACAGAGGCAGAAGGAAAATATACAAATGTGTTCAGATCCATCAGAACCCTTGGGCAAATCTTTTGATTGGTCTACAGTCTCTGCTAATACTTGTGTCAAGCCATGTAGACCTTCTGGAGTTATCCCAGCTAAGAAATTAGGAAGATAGCATTATTTATTTGTTCAGAACGTTTGAATACTTCTTTCCATTTGAAAAATCTCAAAGCAGTAGTAACACTGTATTTCCAGAGAGTTCCCTGAGATAACCTTAAACTTTGTAGCCAGTGAGCAAGAAGATAAAGTGGAATCAGATTATGCAGATTTCCTACATTGGCAGCCAGCCAGTTCAAGTATTTGAGTACAAGCTAGAAGAAAACCTTTGGGAAATTTAGGAACAGTAAATTTTTATAATCCAGGTATGTGGTTGATTTCCAGCTGGAAGTTAAGCAAAAAAAAGTTTTTGTTACTTTTTGTTCTCATACCACGGCCAACAACTCTGAGGCTTAATTGTTACCAGATATAAGTGGAGAGAATCATGAACGTAACATCTGTGTACAAGAAGCTTAACATCCACCTTATCCCTCTTGCAGCATGGCTCCCTTAACAAATACCGCAACAGCCATCCGCTGCGGGAAAGAGCCCGTAAACTCTCCCAGGGCATCCTCATCATCAGGTAAGGTCACCTAAACACATCTGTACTTAGAGCAGGAACTCTTGGGTTGCTGGAGTCAAGAAATGCTGACTATGTCCTAGACGTAGCAAAGGGACGTTGGAAACTGCTTCCTTTCCATTCTGATAGGGTTTGTTCTCCCTCTAAGTGAAGTTTTGAATGCTTCTGCAACATGCATAGAAATTTCACTTCTTTCCTAGGTTTGAGATGCCCTATAACATCTGGTGTGATGGCTGCCAGAATCATATTGGGATGGGTAAGTGTGGATACATCCTTCAAACAGTCTGGCATAGTAGGTAGTGATTGGGAGTTATATTCAGCAGGATTCAGAAAAGGAGCTGGAGAAAAGGAGCAACAATTACATGCAGGAAAGAAAGCCACTGCCTGTTTGACCTCCATTTAGTTACTCTAATGCCTCCCTTTTTATCAGCTTTTCGGCTGATAGATTTGATTGAGTATTATTCAAATAAGTGCATATCCCTTTTCTGATGTTACTTCAGAAAGAAATCGAAAAAGAAAGTTTAGATATTAATCTAGAGTGAATTGGGTGGCATACAGGCTTATGTAATAAGAAAGCAGTAACAGTCATAATACTAAATGTAACATGTTAGAACAAGAGGAATATAATTCAAGGGCTTGGAGTTTTGAACGCAGTTCTGGGTTGGTGGACTTAGCCTTCCTGAATCTTGTTCTGGCCAAATGTGTTGGATTACAACTCCCTATATCCTCTGGACAACATGGAATGGGGCCCACTAGCTCAGGATCTTGGGGGTTGACCTGTCAGCATGTTTCCAAATTTAAGGAAGCTGGACTTGTTCCTGGGGGTAAGACAGAGGTCCTACAGCCCTCAGTTATGGTAAAATGTTTTAAAGGCTGGATATGGTGGTTTAAAACACATCAATGATGATTTGTTAGTAACTGCAGACTTCCAAGGTGAGTGTGTGATCAGGAAATACCTTGTAGGCATGTACAAAGGTGAGATGTCCTTTCTTCACCTTGTTTCTGCAGGTGTTCGCTACAATGCGGAGAAGAAGAAAGTCGGTAATTACTATACCACTCCTATCTTCAGGTGGGTGCTCTGAAGAGACTATTGTCATTAATCATTTGGTGGACAGTGACCTAGTGGGCAGCTGGAGAGGATCAATCCAGCAGGTGGAAAAGGCTGCTGGTCAGGTTATATGTGTTCTGTGCTTGCATATCTCACCTAACTTCCAGTGATAATCCAGGAAAAGCAAATTCTTATGACCTAGCTAACTTATGCAGCTCTGCATGGCTTGCTTTGTGGTACGTAAATCCACATCTACTAGCCATACAATAAGGCCAAAGCCCCATCCCAGAGCCAAAGCTTGCTCAGTCTCCATCTAGCAACCAAGTTGTCACAAGGCACTGCTTATATATTATATCTATATCTCTATCTCTATATCTCTATCTATCTATCTATCTATCTATCTATCATTTTATTTTATTATTTTATTTTATTTTATTTTATTTATTTATTTATTTATTTTATTATTTTCTATCCCACCTTTATTAATTTTATAAATAACTCAAGGTGGCTAACATACCTAATACTCCTTCCTCCTCCTATTTTACTTTGAGGCCGTTCCTAAAACCACAATTTCTTAAAAAGTTGAGTTCCGGCTGCTGAATTCTGCATCTTAGATTGAGTGGTCAGTAACCCAGAGCGAATTCTCCTTGGAGAATTGGGCTTGCATGGGAAGAGAGAGGAGCTTGGTGTGAAGGCCGGAGGGTGGCTCTCTGGGTTTCTGGCATTCATAGCCTCAGCCCCTGGTGTCCTCCTTCCCCTTCTTGCTGCATTGCATTTGGCTTTACAGGTTCCGTATGAAGTGCCACCTTTGCCCCAACCACATTGAGATGCAGACCGACCCTGCCAGTTGTGACTATGTCATTGTCAGTGGTGCCCGGCGCAAGGAAGAACGCTGGGATGCCGAAGCTAGTGAGCAGGTAGTGGCCACAGGTGAGCTTTGGGGACAGAAGCATCCTTGAGCCTTCCCTTAGCTGGGCCTGGCCTGATATGTGTGTCTGATTCTTAGCCCACGAGGAGAAGCAGAAGCTAGAGACAGATGCTATGTATCGGCTGGAACACGGCACGCAGGATAAGAGCAAGCTTCAGCGAGCCCTCCCTACCCTCCAGAATATTCAGGAGGCTCAGAGTGCCTGGAAGGATGATTTCTCGCTCAACAGCCTTCTCCGGCGGAAATTCAGGGTAAACGATGGCACGTTATGGCAGAGGAAGGGGGTGGGATTCCTTTGAATAATCTTAGACTGATGTTTCTGAAGCTCAGTAAGTGAGAACAGAAGAATTGCAACAGCATTCCTAGTAACAATACATTTTTCTTTTAAAAAAAACTTGATAAACTTTTCAACATCGTCATTTCGCATTATGATTGTACATCTTATTTTTTTAAAAAGAAATTCCTTTCTGTATACATACAGTGGGGCGAAAAAGTATTTAGTCAGCCACCAATTGTGCAAGTTCTCCCACTTAAAAAGATGAGAGAGGCCTGTAATTGACATCATAGGTAGACCTCAACTATGAGAGACAAAATGAGAAAACAAATCCAGACAATCACATTGTCTGATTCGGAAAGAATTTATTTGCAAATTATGGTGGAAAATAAGTATTTGGTCAATATCAAAAGTTCAACTCAATACTTTGTTATATATCCTTTGTTGGCAATGACAGAGGTCAAACGTTTTCTGTAAGTCTTCACAAGGTTGGCACACACTGTTGCTGGTATGTTGGCCCATTCCTCCATGCAGATCTCCTCTAGAGCAGTGATGTTTTGGGGCTGTCGCTGGGCAACACGGACTTTCAACTCCCTCCAAAGGTTTTCTATGGGGTTGAGATCTGGAGACTGGCTAGGCCACTCCAGGACCTTGAAATGCTTCTTACGAAGCCACTCCTTCGTTGCCCGGGCTGTGTGTTTGGGATCATTGTCATGCTGAAAGACCCAGCCACGTTTCATCTTCAATGCCCTTGCTGATGGAAGGAGGTTTGCACTCAAAATCTCACGATACATGGCCCCATTCATTCTTTCCTGTACACGGATCAGTCGTCCTGGTCCCTTTGCAGAGAAACAGCCCCAAAGCATGATGTTGCCACCCCCATGCTTCACAGTAGGTATGGTGTTCTTTGGATGCAACTCAGCATTCTCTCTCCTCCAAACACGACGAGTTGTGTTTCTACCAAACAGTTCTACTTTGGTTTCATCTGACCATATGACATTCTCCCAATCCTCTCCTGGATCATCCAAATGCTCTCTAGCAAACTTCAGACGGGCCCGGACATGTACTGGCTTAAGCAGGGGGACACGTCTGGCACTGCAGGATCTGAGTCCCTGGCGGCATAGTGTGTTACTGATGGTAGCCTTTGTTACATTGGTCCCAGCTCTCTGCAGGTCATTCACTAGGTCCCCCCGTGTGGTTCTGGGATTTTTGCTCACCGTTCTTGTGATCATTTTGACCCCACGGGGTGAGATCTTGCGTGGAGCCCCAGATCGAGGGAGATTATCAGTGGTCTTGTATGTCTTCCATTTTCTAATTATTGCTCCCACAGTTGATTTCTTCACACCAAGCTGCTTGCCTATTGCAGATTCAGTCTTCCCAGCCTGGTGCAGGTGTACAATTTTGTTTCTGGTGTCCTTTGACAGCTCTTTGGTCTTCACCATAGTGGAGTTTTGAGTGTGACTGTTTGAGGTTGTGGACAGGTGTCTTTTATACTGATAACAAGTTCAAACAGGTGCCATTAATACAGGTAATGAGTGGAGGACAGAGGAGCCTCTTAAAGAAGAAGTTACAGGTCTGTGAGAGCCAGAAATCTTGCTTGTTTGTAGGTGACCAAATACTTATTTTCCACCATAATTTGCAAATAAATTCTTTCCAAATCAGACAATGTGATTGTCTGGATTTGTTTTCTCATTTTGTCTCTCATAGTTGAGGTCTACCTATGATGTCAATTACAGGCCTCTCTCATCTTTTTAAGTGGGAGAACTTGCACAATTGGTGGCTGACTAAATACTTTTCGCCCCACTGTATCTGCTTTCCTCCCTTTCTCCCATCTTATCTCTATCCTGTTTCTCCTTTGAAAATCCTTTAAAGAACCAGATTTTTATTTTCTATGGATCTTAGGAGCATTTTTTTTCTTTGTAATAGAAGTATTTTCAATCTCAAGTTAGCAAGATTATTTATATTATATTATATTATATTATATTATATTATATTATATTATATTATATTATTTATATATTATTCTGTTATATAAGTCACTTAAATAACAGAACCAACTTTTATACAGAACCACAGGTAACCAAGCAAAAGACTGAAAAGGAAAAGCTTGGAATAAAGGTTGTGGGCTTGTTCTTATTTTAGTTTCTCTTAAGCTTCTTCAGGATAGCTGGGCTCTTTGGAGGTATTAAAAATGGTGTTGCTTTCCTCTTGTGTTGTATTTTTCAACTTTCTCTTCGGCTTATGCTTTGTTTTCCCCGGCTTAGTTTTCTCCGGCTTCGCGGCAGTGGTGGGCGCGCATCATGCGTTGTGCTGCTTCTTTCCTCTTTCCCGTCTCATAGGAAGAGAAGAAAGTTCTGCAGGAGGAAGAGAAGAAAGACCTCGCTTTGCAGACAAGAGCAAACCTGAGCATCCCGCTTGTGCAGGAAGCTGAAGAAGATCGGCATCTGGCAGCTCTCCTGAAGTACCAGAGCCTTGGCTGTGCGTGAAGGGGCTTTTGCAGGGGGAAGGATGTGGGGCTCCAGGAGGGGACGTCCTCACGCAAGAGTATGTCCTTGACAAAGTGTCACATTTCGTTGGCTGCACTAAAGAAGGAGATTCTTTTAAGAGATGGGTTTGGGTTGCTGCCCCCACCTTCATCCCAGGACAGATAGAGATCCTCTTTCTTAGCCAGAAGGCCAGTTTTGCCCTGGGCCCACAGGGGACTGTGCTTCTTGTCTTCTTAATCTCCTTTATTATATAAGAGTAAAATGAAAAGACGCGTAGAGTATTTTGCTGGTGAATTGATTCCACACCTTTGCTGCTGTGAGTGTATATTTTTAGTAACTGCAGGATTTCTGTCATCTTCCTTCCCCCGTGCAATTATTATTTTTAAGACTTCTCCCCATAGAGTTGGAAAACAGCTCGCCCTATAACCCCAATACAGAAATACTGTTACTAGCACAGTGAGCTGGGCTTCTTAACTAGACTTGTCTTAAGTCTTCATAGTTCCAGCAAAATATTTTTGCGCTCACTGGCAAGATGCAGCCTTGGAGATAAAGCATAGGTTTGATATGCAGAAGAGCACATATTCCGTTCTGCAGGAGCTGCAGTTAACTGCAGTTAAGAGAGCTTCAAGCAGAAGGGGATGCAAAAGATCTCTGTTGGAAACTGAAAAGTCAGTACCAGCTTAGCGTATGGTTTGGTTTTTACCGTGTTGCATGCAGTCCTATTTCCTGTCATTGTAGCATGCTTACCTCTTCCTTTTCAGCCTACGAAGACAAACAGAAACAAAAACGCAATGAGATTGTGGATCGCCCATGGTTCTCATCCACACAGCTCTCAAGTCCCAAAACCAGTGACACCCTGAAAAAGCTGGCATTTGTTGGGAAATCTCCGTCCGGCAAGTCCCTCGTACCTCTGAACAGCCTGGGTGTTGTGTGTCGGAAACCCAGGGACACCAAGCGAGCTTCCAGTGAAGGGGAGGGCAATGCTTCTGATGCCACAGCACAAGTCAACAGGCAGGACAGTGGAGCAAGCAAAGCACTCCTGGACACTTCCACTACGCCTTCAGGGGGCTCCCAAATGACTGAGGGAAGCCCCCCCTCCAGTTTTGCAGCTTCTCTGGTTGCAGATTATTCAGACTCTGCATCTGGTTCAGAAGCTGAACTATGAACCAAGTTTACGGGTAGGGAGAAAATATGGCCGGAAATGGTGTGCAAATCAGTGTCTTTCCCCCCCCCCCAAACAAACAAAAGTACTCTTTGCAATTGGTACACCTAGCAGTTGGGATGCCTGAATAGAAGTGTATGTGAACATGTTTGTGTATGTGCGAGAGAGCATTACCTGGCAAATTACATTTTGCTGTCTTTTCTTACATTGTCTGTACTTGTTCCCCAGTTATTTAAACATAAGCTCATTGTTTTGTCCCAAATATCATAAAATAAACAGCACTATCTCCTTAGCCTTTCTTCTTTGTTGTGCCTAAAATATAGCAGTTATATAGTATTAATTATAGGTACTGTGTGTGCCTGGAAGGGGAAAAGAAAGATAAAATGAAGGATCATCTAGATCAATGTTTCTTAAACTTTTTGCTCTCAGCTTTTGTTTCTATGGGTTATATTTATTGATATTTATTGTATTAAAAATTAAAATTGACAAATTTGTAGAATATTTATTGAATCATGTAAAAATAATAAACCCATTATTAACATAAATAAAATATTTTTCATGAAAAAAACTAACAAAAAGTAATAATGAGAAGAGTGATGTTTTAAATTTTTGCAAAATTCTTCAATATCTGGCAAATATTTTTGATTTCGCAAACCCCTGAGAGGGTCTTGGGGGATCTCCAGGGGTCCTCGGACCACACTTTAAGAAACACTGATCTAGATCATCTCAAAATCCCTAAAATCCATGTTTTGAAATAGAGTTGTTGGGGGATGAAAGTAGGTATCTGGGTAGGGAGACCTGGTGAAGCAGCTAATAATGAGATCTCTCCACGTTTTATGCCATGAAATGTATAGATCTCCAGATGAATCACA
Source organism: Charina bottae (assembly GCA_023362775.1). Classification (NCBI taxonomy): domain Eukaryota; kingdom Metazoa; phylum Chordata; class Lepidosauria; order Squamata; family Charinaidae; genus Charina; species Charina bottae. The sequence goes on along the minus strand of JALMGJ010000021.1, from coordinate 9,559,086 downwards.
GTTTCTTGGTGCTGGGCGTATGTACTCATGTCCATGGATTCTTGCCTCAACAAAAACTTGTAATTTTCATTCCTACACTTGTTCTAATTAAAATATAGAAGCCATGGTTCCCTGGATGCTGCCTTACAGCTTATATTTCCTAGTCTGCAATGTGCAAGTTATAGCATGCTCTGTTTTCTTTAATAGGACTCTGCTATATCCTTGAAGTTGTGAGATACACTAACTGCTGAGGGTTAGTTGTTGTGTAATCAACGGTCATTTCTTAGAGTGTATTCTCGCAATTTACTAAGTGAAAAAAAAAGTTCCATGTTACAGCTTAATGTAATGATTGGGTTCAAAGAGCAAGCTTGTTTGGTTTTAGCATAGTCATTATTTGTAAAGAAAAGTCATATGCCTCCCGCATCTGAGCCACTTGATCATTTTATAGAAGGGCTATAAATCTAATTGATTTTGTCTGCTTGATGAATGTTTTCTTCTTGATCAGCAGACAGTCCTGCACTGCAGGCAGAGCTATCTCCAGGAGGATGAGAGAACTGAGGCACCAAGGTAGCACTGTCGCTGGAAGAGGACTAGAATAGTTAGTAGGGACATGGAATTAATCATGTCAGACCAGAAAACAAGAACTTACATGAAGAGCAATGTTACTTCGTGTTGACACTTAATTATTTCAACCTTGCCAAAGGGCTTAAATTCAGTGGTGCTCTGACAAGGCTTTCCACCTAGAAAGCAAAGAGGCTCCTCAGAAATTGAACTCAATTCATGTAAAAAACAAACCTGTCATTTCTCCTGGAGAAGTGACAGGGCCAAGGAAACTAAAGTAACTACTGTAGTAACCTGGTTTCTAGCCACGGGGTCTAATGCCACGCGTCTGGGAATAGAGGCAAATCGCGTCTCCCACAATCAAACTGTTGTCTTCCTATCCTGCTTGTGGGTTATCCGTGAACAAAGGGTTGGTCGTTGTGGCCCTCCAGTGGTTGTTTTTGATGCCGCCGGGATCGACACCCTCCCAAGCCTTCAATCAAAAAGCGAGCGTCAACGCAAGCGCCGTCGTCGCTTTAGCTCCCAACTTCGCGGCTGCGCCTAGGTGGCTGAGCCCTTTGGCGCCGCCGCCGCTTTCTATCCCAGCAGCTCCTGGGCAGTTCCGGCTCTGCTTCTCCGCTGCGTTCTCGGGGGCGGAAGGTGGAGAGCTCGCTGGGACCGATGGCGCAGGGCAAGCAGAAGTTCAAGGCGCGCAAGGCGGCCGCTGCGGGGAAGAAGGCGCCGGCTGCCCGGGGACCTCGCAAAGGAGGTACAGCTGGGAAAAGGCGTCGCGGGCTGGACTCGTAGCGCCACCCTTGCTTCGCCAGTAAAAAGGAAGCAGACTGGGCGCCACCCATCTTTTTTTTTGCTTCGTAGCAAGAGAGGGCCTTTTATAGGCTCCGGTTAAACAGGGAAGTTCTACCTCCTAGGGTAAGGGTGGCTTGGAGTTTTAGAGGGTTTCACTTGTAGGTATTTCACTTTTATTGCAGCATCCCGTAGCCATGGCTGTGGTGATAAAAAACCTCTGTCTGCGTTAGCGAGGTTGCCACCACAGCCCTAGTCGAATGGCGCTGTAGGTCATCGGGTCGCCTCAGTATTTATGGCGTGCCTGGCAGCACAGAGTTTTGGCTACTCTTGGACTGAAGCCTCAAGGAAGTAAAAAGTTTTTCTGAACACTTTTTACTTCCTTCAGGCTTCAGTCCAAGAGTCCCTTGGGAGTGAAGCTTATGCACAAAAGCTGCTGTTGGCAAAACAGAGGGGCTGATTGAAGTGGTTTAACCCTGCCTCATGGAGGAGTCAAGGCTGATAGACCCAGCTTTGAGATATGCTTTAGTGCAAAGCGTTTCTCGACCTTGGCAACTTTAAGATGTGGGATTCTGGGAGTTGAACGTCCACACATCTTAAAGTTGCCCAAGTTTGAGAAACACTGCTTTAGTGCATCAAAGGTGATGCATCTTACAGGGGCAGGTTGTGGATAATCCACATACCCCTCATGCTTCATATTCCTACAGAGGCAGGACTGGGTTCAGATCCCTGCAGTTGTGAAGCTCCCTGAACGGCCTTTGGGCTGCCTGCTGTCTCTGAGCCTCATCTACCTTAGAGGTTGCTCTAAAAAGGGATGTGGGGGCAGCATCACGCACAGTGCTTGAAGCTGTTTAAGGGTTCGTTGTTTATTCGTTCAGTCGCTTCCGACTCTTCGTGACTTCATGGACCAGCCCACGCCAGAGCTTCCTATCGGCCGTCACCATCCCCAGCTTCCCCATGGTTGAGTCCGTCACCTCCAGAATATCATCCATCCCTCTTGCCCTTGGTCGGCCCCTCTTCCTTTGGCCTTCCACTTTCCCTAGCATTAGCAGGGAAATCCTGTCTTCTCATTATGTGGCCAAAGTACTTCAGTTTTGCCTTTAATATCATTCCCTCAAGTGAGCAGTCTGGCTTGATTTCCTGGAGTATGGACAGGTTTGATCTTCTTGCAGTCCAAGGCACTCTCAGAATTCTCCTCCAACACCACAGTTCAAAAGCATCTATCTTCCTTCGCTCAGCCTTCCTTATGGTCCAGCTCTCGCAGCCATAGGTTACTACGGGGAATACCATTGCTTTAACTATGCGGACCTTTGTTGTCAGTGTGATGTCTCTGCTCTTAACTATTTTATCGAGATTTGTCATTGCTCTCCTCCCAAGAAGTAGACGTCTTCTGATTTCCTGGCTGCAGTCAGTGTCTGCAGTAATCTTTGCACCTAGAAATACAAAGTCTGTCACTGCCTCCACGTTTTCTCCCTCTATTTGCCAGTTATCAATCAAGCTGCCATAATTTTGGTTTTTTTGAGGTTTAACTGCAACCCAGCTTTTGTACTTTCTTCTTTCACCTTTGTCATAAGGCTCCTCAGCTCCTCCTCGCTTTCAGCCATCAAAGTGGTATCATCTGCATATCTGAGATTGTTAATGTTTCTTCCAGCGATTTTAACTCAGCCTTGGATTCATGAAGCCCAGCATGTCGCATGATGTGTTCTGCGTACAGGTTGAATAGGTAGGGTGAGAGTATACAACCCTGCCGTACTCCTTTCCCAATCCTAAACCAGTCTGTTGTTCCGTGATCTGTTCTTACCGTTGCTACTTGGTTGTTATACAGATTCCTCAGGAGGCAGACAAGATGACTTGGTATCCCCATACCACCAAGAACTTGCCACAATTTGTTATGATCCACATAGTCAAAGGCTTTAGAATAGTCAATAAAACAGAAATAGATGTTTTTCTGAAACTCTCTGGCTTTCTCCATTATCCAGCGGATATTGGCAATTTGGTCTCTAGTTCCTCTGCCTTTTCTAAACCCAGCTTGTACATCTGGCAATTCTCGCTCCATGAATTGCTGGAGTTTACCTTGCAAGATCTTGAGCATTAACTTACCGGCATGTGAAATAAGTGCCACTGTTCGATAGTTTGAACATTCTTTAGTGTTTCCCTTTTTTTGATATGGGGATATAAGTTGACTTTTTCCAATCTGATGGCCATTCTTGTGTTTTCCAAATTTGCTGGCATATGGCATGCATCACCTTGACAGCATCATCTTGCAAGATTTTAAACAGTTCAGCTGGGATACCGTCGTCTCCTGCTGCCTTGTTATTAGCGATGCTTCTTAAAGCCCATTCAACCTCACTCTTCAGGATGTCTGGCTCTAACTCACTGACCACACCGTCAAATCTATCCCCGATATTATTATCCTTCCTATACAGATCTTCCGTATATTCTTGCCACCTTTTCTTGATCTCTTCTGCTTCTGTTAAGTCCTTGCCATCTTTGTTTTTGATCATACCCATTTTTGCCTGGAATTTACCTCCGATGTTTCTAATTTTCTGGAAGAGGTCTTTTGTCCTTCCTATTCTATTATCTTCTTCCACTTCCGTGCATTGCTTGTTTAAAAATAATTCCTTATCTCTTCTGGCTAACCTCTGGAATTCTGCATTTAATAGGGCATATCTCCCCCTATCACTGTTGCCTTTTGCTTTCCTTCTTTCTTGGGCTACTTCCAGTGTCTCAGCAGACAGCCATCTTGCCTTCTTAGTTTTCTTTTTCTTTGGGACGCTTTTTGTTGCCGCCTCCTGAACAATGTTGTGAACTTCTGTCCATAGTTCTTCCGGGACCCTATCTACTAAATCTAGTCCCTTAAATCTATTCTTCACCTCCATTGCATATTCATTAGGAATATTAGTGAGCTCATATCTAACTGATCTGTGGGTCTTCCCTACTCTCTTTAGTCTGATTCTAAATTGTGGAATAAGAAGTTCGTGATCTGAACTACAGTCAGCTCCAGGTCTTGTTTTTACCGACTGTATAGATGTCTGCCACCTTTGGCTACAAAGGATGTAGTCAATCTGATTTCGGTGTCTACCATCTGGTGAAGTCCATGTATAAAGTCATATTTTAGGTTGCTGGAAGAGAGTGTTTGTTATGCACAGTGAATTGTCTTGGCAAAATTATATCAGCGTATGTTCCGCTTCATTTTGTTCTCCCAGACCATGCTTGCCTGTAATTCCAGGTGTCATTTGACTACCCACCTTAGAATTCCAGTCTCCTGTAATGAAAATAACATCTCTTTTTGGCATATTATCCAATAGGTGCTGCAGATCCTCATAGAACTGATCTACTTCTTCAGTATCTGTGGTTGGGGTATATATTTGGATCACTGTGATGTTAAATGGCTTCCTCTGAATTCGAATTGAGATCATTCTATTGTTTTTTGGATTGTATCCAAGCACTGCTTTAGCCACTTTATTATTAATTATGAAGGCTACTCCATTTCTTCTGTGGTCCTCTTGTCCACAGTAGTAGATCTGGTGGTCATCTGATGTGAAGTGGCCCATTCCAGTCCATTTCAGTTCACTGACACCCAAAATGTCTATATTTAATCTTGACATCTCACCAATAACCACTTCCAATTTGCCCTGGCTCATAGATCTTACATTCCAGGTTCCTATGGTGTGTTGATCTTTAGAACATCGGATTTGTTGTTCACCACCAGCACCGTCGGCTGTTAGCCGTCATTTTGGCTTTGAGCTAGCTGCGTCATCACATCTGGGCTAGTTGAACTCAGCTTCTGTTCCTCCCCAGTAGCATTTTGACCATCTTCCGACCTGGGAGTCCCATCTTCCGATGGTATACCGACATATCTCTGGTTGTACTGATCCATTTAGTTTTCACGGCAAGAATACTGGGGTGGGTTGCCGTTACCTTCCCCAGGGATCGTATTTAGTCTGACCTCTCTGCCATGACCTTCCCGTCTTGGGTGTCCCTTCATGGTTTAGCTCATGGCGTCATTGTGCTCAAGCTCCAGCACCATGACAAGGTAATGATCTCCTTTGCTGGAGTGTTTAAGGGTAACACAAATAAAAACAAAGTATTACCTGTACAGGTAAAGAACTGAAGCAGAGAGGTAGCTTGCTTACTCAGCACTAGCCGTTACTTAATGTCTGACTAGGGATTTGAAACCAGCTTTGTTTAGTGCAACTTTGCATGATCCTTAGGGCTATCGTGGAAGACTTCTGAACACAACCTTTGCAAACACTATTTTCCAATTATGCATTTGGTTTTTCAAAAAATAGTTTGAACAGCATCAGTGGTTGGGTAGCACATGGGGTGCTCAAGACCTTTTTCAGAGTGGCAATGAGGACATGTGTTAGACAGATTCCACCCTAGACACCAGCCACTCCCCCAATCTGGTGCCTTCCAGATGTAGTTGGATTCCTTCACACCCTGCTATCATGCAGGCTTCAAAATTTGGGAAAGAGCCTACCATATCTGGAGGGCACCATGTTGGGGACATTTAATAAATATAATAATAAAAATAAGTCTAATGTAGGGTTTTTGTGAGAGATTGATGCAAGAACAAAACTTAATTTAACTGTTTGGTATTGGGTTCCTCTCACAGGTCGTGTAATTGCTCCCAAGAAAACCCGTGTGATCCAGCAGCAGAAACTGAAAAAGGTGTGCTGTCTCTCATTCTCCATGTTTAAACATGCACCAGTGGCCCTGTGCCAAGCAATAATTGCCTTCAGTGGCACAGAGTTTGTTTTTACTACAAGTCTGTGTATCTCCCCACCCAGAGACCTATGCCCTCATTGTGGGAGGTTGTGCGGATCCAGAATTGGCCAGGTAGTTGCCAGGAGTCAAACACTGACTCAAAGGCACAAAAGAGAAGAGAGAGGAGAGAGGAGAGGAGAAGAGAAGAGAAGAGAAAGAGAAAGCTACTCAAGCAGTTTTAGATCAGTTTTACTCTTCCTGAACTGCAAATTCATTTCCATTCTCAGCTCAAGATTCATGAGAGGAAAAGGAGACAGTAAGAGTCCTTTCCTAACTCACCTTTCTATAGAGATGGTGAAACATCAGAAATGCTGTAAATGTTCCAAGCTGGGTGCAAAAAGAAGTTGGGATTTGTAATATTTCTATTTTGGAGAAAGGGAATGTCACCTGCCAGATCACTGCAAATAGGGGGAAGCAGGCCAGGCATTCAGGAGTCTGAAATACTCTGACCTACCGAGCTGCCAGTCCGACTTGGAGTCACCAGGTCCTAGCTCCTTTCGACCTTGTGTACTTCCAGATGGAGAATTCCTTAACATTATAGATAGTGAGTGAGAGACAGATACAAATGAAGAAAAAAGAAAAAGATTAATAGCGTATGGCAACATCTGTGCTGTTTTAATAGTCCCTAATTGAGGCAGAGTGATTGCGCAGTAAAAGCATCATCAGAAAGGACCCCAAAAGAGAAAGGAAAAGATGGAACTGAAGGATGTCATTGACAATAACATCCCAGGAAGTCATTCTCAGAGACAATTGTCATGAGACAAATACCTAACTCATGAGCGTTTCAATTGGAGGTCATCCTTTATTAATGGCGCTATGGACTTTGAAGAAGCACGAGTACAGGGCGAAAAGGAGAAAAGAGCTAAAAGGAAGGCACGTCAGGCAAACCCTCATCATGACCGTCTCCCACCCGGAAACCTATGCCCTCATTGTGGGAGGTTGTGCGGATCCAGAATTGGCCTTTACAGCCACTTACGGATCCACCGTTAAAATTTTACCTTTGGAAGACAATCTTACTCGGCTACGAGTGATCGCCAATGATGTGTATGTGGCGTAATTCATAGTTGTATCCTTTTCTGAACATGGATAGTTTAGCCAGTTATCTATGATCTGGTGGCTACTGCACAAGTGTAGCCCATGGAAGATGGTTCAGAAATTGTGGTGCATACAAAATCTGGCTGCAGAGTTTTTAAGTAGACAGCTGACTGTGAAGATGTTTTGCCTGAATTGATAGAACTTCACTAACATTGCCTGTTTGTTTCTCAGTACAACTGAACGTGCTGGCATAGACTTTTATGTCCCTGTACAGGTACTGAAAAAGGAATATCTCTTCCCATAGTGCCTTGCATAGATGTTAAGAACATATGCTGATGCTCTTGTAGGCCCTCCTGGTAGGTGCAGACTAGGCTCTCAATATATTGGCTCCTGAGGCCAAATGGCACTTTCTGGCTGGCCTCTATTCAAAATGCATACTTCCCAACCCCAGCAAATACAAATTTGTTGCTGTTGTGTAATACCAAGGTCAGCTGTACAAAGTAGCGCTCTCTCACTGCATAAATGGCAGAGCTAGATTTGACGATGGGTGAGGGGTTTTCCACTCAAGTTCATCACCTAAAAACTTCCTTCCCAGGGAATATCACCTGGTGCTTTCCTCCTCTTAAATTTTTGATGCTAGGAAAACCTTTTCAAAAAAATAAACCCCTGGAAAGATAGGTATTTTTGAATTCAGATTGCTGTTTTCCTCTTCGTTTAATGTTACTTTATGCTGATTGGGTGTGTGTTTTGTGAAGGATAAAAGATCCTGTTTCTTAGGGAGTTGAAAAGTACCTTTGTACACAAACCCTAGCAAGACACTCGAACACTTTTAGGATTAAGCAATTACTGCTTAATTGTCATAAGTTGCACAACTGTCATTCTATAAACACAGCCTTTCTCTTTCTCTCTCTGCAGAATCTGGAGGTTGGCATCCGTAAGAAGATTGAGCATGAGGTGGTAATGAAGGCCAGTGCTAAGTTACCCAAGAAACTTAGCGTGCTGAAGGCCCCCAAAGCGGAAACAAAGAAAGATCCAGGCCACTCCAGCAAGTCTTAGCAATGTTTCATGCACTGAAATTGTCCATAGTATGTGCCATTTTGTTAGGTGGTCATCCAGGATGCTACATGTTTCAGTTGGTGGAGCCGAAGGGTTTTTTCCTACATGAGAAACCACCTGGCTTGCTCCTGGCCTGATACTGTATTTGTGGGCTAGTACAATAGGTATTAGGTCGTTTTCAAACCTGCCTTACTCTAGTTTAAGTCTCAACAGTTTTCCTGCTTTGTTTTTGGATTTACGATTTCAGTGGAAGCTACTTTGTTTTCATTCTAGTATGACCTGGGCCAGATTTGCAACTGGCTTAGTTGTGTTAGACCAGAAAGGAAGATCTCATGTTAGTATCCAGTGAGGGAGCATAATAACTCCTGGGTTCTTGCCTGATGATTACCTGTTGATGTTCACATCTGCTTTAGTATAGGGTTAGGCAACATGTTGCTCTCCAGAGGTTTCTGAATGGCCTTTGCTAGTGTGGCAAATAGGTACTAGGAGGAATAAAGTTCACACCAAAGATAATCTAGCAAGGGAAGGTAATCACTAGATTACCTTCCCTTGCTAGAAATAAAACCCATGTCTATCCATATGATCTAAATTCTGCAAAACTGAGGTCTAGTCAGATTGTTTTATACATATTTAGAATTGACATATGGGCTATTGTGGAACCACAGAATTCAGTGTGTTTACATCAGACGTGGATCTGCATCCCTATTGAATCAAGAGGCAGAAATGGCAGTCCTGAGCTTATAGTTCTCAATTGTTTGAACGTTAGCTATCCTGGAAAGTAGCTTGGCTTACTCGTATGCTGTGAGCGCTCTTGCCCCTTGCTGCCCTCTGATCAGTATAACACGCTAGTGATACTTTTTTGTTTGCTGATTCTTGTCCTTTTTATCCTTATCTCAGCCCTAATCTGCTTATTGCAATTGAATATGATGATATTGCAATTGAATATTTGATATGATGATGTCATCACACACTTGTCATCATTTGCCCCTACCTGCAGATATCCATATTAGTTCAAGAGTGCAAGCTGTTAATGTTTCTATATATTTTACCCCACTTCAAAGTAGTCTGGGGAATAACCTTGAACTATGGTGTATTTTCTAATCAGCAATCCAAAACCTATTTTTTAAAGAAGTTTAATTGCTGCAAATGTTTGCTTATAACTAAACTGTGTCTTTGTACTACATTTAAAAAAATAAATAATCTAGGAAGTACATTGTTAATTAGGTGCATTTATTTGAACTATTCTATCAGTTATTCTGTTCTTTGACTACAGTGCTTACCAAATTAAAAGATTACTTAAAGAATGTATAAATCTCCTAAAGTGATGCGTAAATCTCCTAAAATATTCTGTTTGTGCACTTTCTGGATATTGGCCATTGCATGCAATAATTTGCTGGATCAAAAAAAAAAGGGGGGGGGGTTTCCTGAGCAAATAGGACATGAGCAAAACAGAAATTCTTTAAAGCCCTACTGAAGAACAATGCTTCAGTGCGTAGGACTGTTTTTGCACTGTGCTTGAAGGTGAAATTATTCCTTTTTTTAAAAATAAATTTTATTGTTTAAAATATTTACACAACACAAAGATACTTTACAAAGATTTACAACACATAAACAGCCTACTTACATATAATCAACTATTTATAACAATAACAACAGACAGAGTTACACATAAAACAATTAATTTAAAAAAGACTTCGTTTCTTTTACGAAGAAACCTTTTAACATTTATTTAATATTTACTATATTTCTATTATATTTCTCGATCCCTTTAACGTTTCTTTATTGTATTTATACTCTATCTCTTTGCCTAGTTCTCCTTTTAAGCTTGTTCATAGATATTTAGCGTTTGCTCTCTTTATAATATTTATCCTTTTGATTTTCCCAGTTTTACAATGGTAATTTTATATTGTAGTCCTTTTGTAGAAATTCTAGAAAGGGATTCCATACTAGTTCATAATCTCCAATTTCTTTGCATTTTACTAAAGTTGTTAACCTGTCCATCTGTGCTATTTCCATTGCTTTAATCGTCCATTCTTCTGTTGATGGGGTATATTCTTCTTTCCAGTGTTTCGCAAAAGTTATCCTTGCTGCTGTGATCAGATGGTGTAGTAGTTTTTTGCGATCCTTATTTATCTTTATGTCCATGAGGCCCAGTAGGTATAGTTCTGGTTTTTTTTCCATATTGATTTTCATTATTTTACTAATAGTATCATGATTTTTCCCCCAATATTTTTTACTTTTTTTGCAAGTCCACCATAAATGGTAAAAAGAACCCACCTTTATATTACATTTCCAACATACATTTGATCTTAAACACTTCATTTTATACAATCTCTCTGGAGGCAAATACCATCTAAAAATCATTTTATAACTATTTTCTCTTAAATTATTACTTAGGGAGAATTTAATATTTTTCATCCAGATAGTTTGCCAATCCTCATATCTAATTTCTCTACCCAAATTTTCTTCCCATTTTGTCATATAATTTTTGGTTTTTATATCACTAGTTTTTAAATCTAATAATTTTTTATACAATTTGGATATTAGATGATCATTCTCATTCCATAAAATATTGTCCCAATTATCTGTTGAATTCACAAATTTAAATGTTTTTCGGTCTAATTTGAATTGTTCTTTTAATTGTAGATATTTAAACCAATGACATTCAAAACCCTACTTTTCTAGTTCTTCCCTTGTTTTGAATTCATAATTGTTTCCATTAAATTTAAGTAGGGTTTTGTATCTTAACCATTTTTTATCTTTTGGATTCTCTATTCTGACATTTGCCTCCTGAGGAGATGTCCACAATGGAAGTGCAGGTAGTAAAAAAAATTTGTATCTGTTCCATATTTTTAATATTGATTTCCTAATTATATGATTACTAAATGCCTTATTGATTTTACTTTTGTTATACCACATATACCCATGCCATCCAAATCTATTATCATGACCTTCTAAATTTAATATATTTGTATTTTCCAATTTTATCCATTCTTTCAACCAGACCAAACCGCAAGTTTCGTAATATAATTTTAAATTTGGTAATCCCAATCCTCTTTCTTTAATATCTTGTAAATATCTTAATTTTATTCTGGGTTTTTTCCCTTGCCATATAAATTTTGTTATATCCCTTTGCCAATTTGAAAAGGTTTGGTCCGTTATTTCTATGGGTATCGTCTGGAACAGATACAAAATTCTAGGTAGTACATTCTTTTTTATTGTTGCAATTCTACCTAATAATGATAGTTGTAGAGATTCCCACTTTTCTAAATCTTTTTTTATTTCTTTCCATACTTTGGTATAGTTATTTTTAAATAAATCTATATTTTTGGCTGTTATCTGAACTCCTAGATATTTAATTGGTTTCACATTTTGAAATCCTGTTTTATATTCCAGTTTCATTCTCTCTTCTTTTATCATATTTAGATTTATCATTTTAGTCTTTTGTTTGTTTATTTTAAAACCTGCCAAATCTCCAAATTCTTGTAACTTTTTGTTTAGGTTTTCTATTGAGTCTAATGGGTTTTGTACTGTTATCACCAAATCATCAGCAAATGCTTTTAATTTGTATGTTTCTTTTTTAATTTTTATTCCTTCTGTCAAAGTGCGAGCGTGGAGCGGCCTGGTCCTTCTTCCTTGACACCAGTGATCCACGTACTATGCAGTAAAGACTCCAAACAGAGATTATATAAAATATCCTATTTACTTTATATACATACGTATTTACAGATCACGTCCACACGGGTAACAAATGATACACCAACGATAGAGCATACAAGAGGTAAAAATGAGAATAAAGAATTCCTGGATTCTTCTGCTTATATATACAAACTGACCAATCACCTTATAGGTCACTCTCATTATCCACCACACCCAACTAAACTCTTAGCACCTATTGTATGAGTCACACACTGACACATCATCACTACAACAGTGGCTGCTAATTGGGTGACTTGCAGAATAATTCCCCTCTCACCTAGATATCAAGCCTCTCTGGTATAATTTATCTAACTGTAAATTCCTGGGTCTATAAAAACCCCAACACCTTCAATAGTGTCATCTTTTCTAATTTTTTCCAATAAACCTTCCAATGCTAATATAAATATTAATGGAGACAATGGGCATCCCTGACGTGTACCTTTTTCTATGTTGATTTCTTGCGTTTCTTCTTCATTCACTATTACATTAGCTTTCTGTACTTTGTAAGTAGCTTGGATTGCTTTTATAAAATTATCTCCAAAGTTTCTATATTCTAAAGTTTTAATTATAGAATCCCAATTTACATTATCAAATGCTTTTTCAGCGTCTAAGAATAACAACATTATAGGTTTTTCATTATGCACATTTGCATATTCTATTAAATTTATTACTGTCCGCAAATTTTCTTTAATTTGTCTGTTTGGCATAAATCCGATCTCTTTACTAAACAATGATTATAAATTATTCACTATTATATTGGCTGAAAGATTAAAAAATTTTTTTACAAAATTTAATAAATTGTGACCAAGAAGGTGAAATTATTCCAAGAACAATTCCCCCCCTTTCCCTCTAGATCTGGGGTGGGCAACGTCAGGCCCGCAGTCCATATACGGCCCGCGGGGCTCCCGCCCGCAAACCCCATCCCTTCCACGTAATTGGCTCCCGCCCACAAACCCTGCCCCCCAGTGCTTGTGATTGGCTCCCGCCCGCAAACTCTGGCCCCCGGTCCGCGGAAATCCCAGAAACCCCACCCCGGTCCCCGGTTATAAATATCCAAATGGCCCTTGGCAGAAAAAAGGTTCCCCACCCCTGCTCTAGATTGAAGTTTGGAATGGAGGAAAAGAACAGGAAAAATTATCAATGTGCCTCTTAGTCCTTTGGAACTGCCGCTTAATATCTTATTAGCAGCACCCCTTAGAGTTCTAGTTTTGCCCTTGTCTCATGCAGATTTTCCTCAGTTCTTTTTTTTTTAATATAGTTGGGCTTGGGGATAAGTATGTTCCCTCCCCCACATTCTCATAAAGAAGTAACAGAGAAAAAAACAAAAGGTTGAATGAATGGGGCACAGGATGGAGCACAGGATGTTGGAAGGAGGATGGGAGGGAGGGGACAGAAAACCCGGAAGTGGTATGGGGACATGGAATGCCATGATTATACCTCTTCACACAAACACTTAGCACTCCAATTTTATTTGCCGAATCCCATTTGTATACTATAAGCAATACTGCAATACTGCACGGATTGTTTTAAAAAAATACCACACAGAAATAGAATTTTGTGGATGATGGTTATAATGTCTGGGGTTTTTATATTCCCTTGCATTTGAGGCTTGTGTAATTCTAATAAAAAGTGGAGGGGGACTATGAAATGAGAGGAAATAAGTGAAAACCCAGTTTTGGTCTGGAGATAATCAAGATTTTGTCAATAAGGTAATGGTCAATATTTGTGCATTGTAGGGAAAGGAGGAGTTTATATGTGATGGTTAATGTAGCACACCCAGTCTTCTCAAGGCATACAGCATCCTTACTGACCTGGCCCTCTGCTGTTGCCTGGAGACCAGTGGAACATGGGATAAGAAAATATACACATCAAAAAAGAGTGCACATGGAAAAAAAGGAACGGAACTATTTTCCCCTGCTTCTGATTAAGATGCTAAGAGAAGAGGGTGTCAGAACCTTCCATCCAGGTGAAACTGGATTGCCCCATCAACTCCTGGGAAGCCTGATCAGTGCCATCAAGAAGAAAAGAACTCTCAGAAGCAGAAACGTTTTTCAAAAACAATGTTTAGAGCAGAGCTTTCCAAACTGTGTGTCGCGACGCAAAAGTGTGTCACCACACACAGTCTGGTGTGTCGCCACACAACCCGGAAGCGCTGATCATCATCAGCGCTTTGGGTTTTCCCGCAGCGACACACCAACGGTGGCGCGCAAAAACCCAAAAGCGGCAGCAGCGCTTCCAGGTTTTTGCGCACTGCCGCAACGGCGGCACTTCCGGGTTTTCCCGCGGCGACGCACCAACGCCGGTTGGTGTGTCGCCGCGGGAAAAACTTTGGAAAGCCCTGGTTTAGAGGCTCAGCAGAAGCCAGTTTCGAAGAGAGCTGGAGCAGGAAAGTGTGTATAAATTAGCCTTCTCCATCCTGCTGGCTGGGCAATTCTGGGAGTTGAAGTCCACGCATCTTAAAGTTGCCAAGTTTGAAAATTTGGGCCATGATGGCTGGGAATTTTGGAAGTTGAAGTCCAGCTCATCTGAAAAGCACTAGCTGGGGGAAAGCCATCTCAATCAACCTTTCCCAACATAGTGTCCTCAGGATCTGACAAGCCGTAGGTTGAAGAGGCTAGTTTAGTGAGTGGAGCAGCAAATACAAGGTAAGACAATTGCTTCAAGATTTGCTTCTGGCAGTGAAGACATATATTGAGTTCCTTCTGAACCTTCAATACACGCTTTTACATAGAGCATGCTGGGTGTGCAACCCCCAAACTGGAAGGAGAATTGCTTTGGTAGGGAATCTTTTGGGATACATGTCTTTAATATCCCATGACTTCAGAAACAGTAGTGAAAGTGGACCTGCTGATATACTTTTGAAGAAAAGAAATACTCTCTTCACTTCTCTCTCCTACACTGGAAAACAAACGCCTGAAATACAAGCAAGTTCTTGCTGTAGTATGTTGGGATGAATGTTAGTCTATCCTGTGCAGACAGTTTTCAACTAGAATTCTAAAGAATTGTGAAATAAATAGCTGAAGACTGGCCAATTCAAATTCAGAAGCACATCTGGAGAAGCAGGAGTCCTAGCAGGCCACTTTATTTGTCCGCCCCAGGATTTTCTACTCAGTTTAGTAGCAATTGTCCAGGTTTTGGGGCAGTGGAGGTCTTTTTGAATGCCTAATCAAAATCTAGGATTAAATCTGGATCTTTCTGCAGGCAAAAGTATAGCTCTTCGCTTTTACTCCCATAGGATATGTAGAGATAGAAATTACCCCTTTCCTAAGGAGCCACCTGATTGGACGAGATATAGGTAGGGCAGAGGCTCAGGCAGGGACGCATCATAGAGCCTCCTGAAGAAACTGCTAATTCAAATGTGTTTCAGTGTTGGGAATGAGTCAGCGCTCCCACGTTATGCAGAAGGGGGCAGAACTAACCATTCTAAGCAGGCCCAAGAAAGAGAACAGATCTCAGCGGAACATCATGCAAAGATAATTGGGCATCTTCCTCTGCAAAAGGTTGCTTTGAGATTACAAAATAATTTACTGTAGACTAGCAACAGAATTTGTAAGTTATTGCCCTGGTTTCTGATGGCTGAAAACTGCTAAGCTTTCCTCAGTAATGACCAGAAGAGGTCAGTGTTGGAGACAGAATATTGGGGTTTGCAGAACATCATTCTGAAAGTTTGTAGGCATTTTTTATGAAATGAAAAGGAATTGCTATCTCTTTCCTTGAAGTCGTGTTATCCATATTTGTCAGAGGGGTTAACAGGTTAATTTACTGAAGCATGGGAGAATCTCTGGCAGAGGACTCACCTTTCTCTAGGTCCTGCTGAAATAAAATAATTGGCAAGTTGGAAGAGACTGTGCAGGCTTTTTTGTTGTTTATTCGTTCAGTCGCTTCCGACTCTTCATGACTTCATGGACCAGCCCACGCCAGAGCTTCCTGTCAGCTGTCGCCACCCCCAGCTCCCCCACGGACGACCCTCACCTCCAGAATATCATCCATCCCTCTTGCCCTTGGTCGGCCCCTCTTCCTTTTGCCTTCCACTTTCCCTAGCATCAGCATCTTCTCCAGGGTATCCTGTCTTCTCATGATGTGGCCAAAGGACTTCAGTTTTGCCTTTAATATCATTCCCTCGTGAGCAGTCTGGCTTTATTTCCTGGAGTATGTCCTGGTTTGATCTTCTTGCAGTCCAAGGGGCTCTGTGCAGGCTATCAAGTCCAATTCTAGATGCAGTTGGTAGCAGTTTTCCTGTACCATAAATCGGTTCCTCTGTGTCCTGCACCCTGGAACAATCAAGATTGAGTTTTAACCTCCTTCTGCTTGACATCCCTTCAGTGTTCCTGTGTCCCCTCAGTCTCCTCTTCATGCTAAACATTCTCCATTTTTTCAATCTGCCTTCAAAAGACTTAGTTTCTAGTCCCCTGATCAACCTTAATGTGTTTCTCTGAATCCAGGCAGGAGGGAATTAATTCTGCTTCATTTTTTAAATGAACGATCTCCTCATTAAAACCAATGGGAAGACAGATCCCAGTCCCAGGGATAGTATAGTTTTTTTTCTTCATTGTTGGGGATGGGGATGGGATGGCCCTTCTCTTTTCTAAGTGCACTTCCATGAAAATAAGTCATCTTCTCTGCTGATTGAGCAGCACGTTTCAATCTATTGGAGCAGGCTGTAGCATTGAAATCATTTAAATCTTACAAAGCAATCCTATGCATGTCCTATTAGAAGTACGTCCTACTGAGTTAACTGGGATGACTCTTGGAGAAATGTGTATATGGTTGCAACCTACTTTCCTATTTTGACCACATCAGGAAATCCCTCCAGAGGTATCAGTTGTTTGAACCAAAGATGATTGCTGGCAGTTTCCTCTTTTAGGCTGCTATAATGTTTTCCTTCCATTTGTGGAAGCTAGAAAGAAACCTCTTTTACACCCAGGCCTGGTCTATCACCTATTCATAGGTTAATAAAATGTGTGGACCTTCCCAGTTGGAGAGAGAACAATGGCACAGCAGTAAGGTAGAATGGAAAGTCCTTGGCTGACAAAGAGCTTCAAAAGGATTTATTTGAATGGGGAAAGAGACAATAACTTGGCAAATAATATGCAGGGTGAGAAGTGCTTGTTTCCTGAGGCAATTGCTATGTAGCGGGAGAAAAAAACCCTAAAATAGCCTTTGCAATGTGCATGGCGTCTATGGAAGAAGTATGGGGAGAGTAACACAAGTGAAAGAGATTCTCTAAAGATGACATCTACATGCATCTACAACTTCAGCACAGACACCTTCCTTATTTATGCCTTCTGGTTCTTATCACAGAACCAGAACCATCTCAACCAATACCATTCAACTTCTTACAGCTATTAAAGTTTGCTCTTATACATTCATGTCCTGGCTATTTAATATTATTAATTAGCACAATTTATGTTATTTTGTTTGTGATTATTATATATGATATGTGGTTAAGGATTGTTGGATTAGGACCAGGGAGACCCAGGTTCAAATCCACTCTCAGCCACAGAAGGTCATAGGGTGAAAGGCAGGATATAAACCAACCAACCAAACAAACAAATAATAGAATATAAGAGATTGAAGGGATCTTGAAAATTATCTAGTTCAAAAGGTAAAAGGTGAAGGTTCCCCCACACAGTCGTGTCCGACTCTAGGGGCCGGTGCTCATCTCCGTTTGTTAGCCGAAGAGCCAGAGTTGTCCGAAGACGCTTCCGCAGTCATGTGGCCAGCATGATGCATGTGGAACGCTGTTACCTACCCACCGAAGTGGTACCTATTAATCTACTTGCATTTGCATGCTTTCGAATTGCTAGGTTGGCAAGAGCTGGGGCTAGTGCGGGAGCTCATTCCGTCACGCGGGACTAGGGATTCGAACCTCCGAACTTGCGATCTTCCGATTGACAAGCCTGGCGTCTTACCCACTGAGCCACCACGTCCCTTAAAGTCCCATAGGTAAAGGTAAAGGTTCCCACACACAGTCGTGTCTGACTCTAGGGGCCGGTGCTAATCTCCGTTTCTTAGCCGAAGAGCCAGCGTTGTCCAAAGACGCTTCCATGGTCATGTGGCCGGCATGACGCACGTGGAACGCTGTTACCTACCCACCGAAGTGGTACCTATTAATCTACTTGCATTTGCATGCTTTCGAATTGCTAGGTTGGCAAGAGCTGGGGCAAGCGCGGGAGCTCACTCCGTCACGCGGGGCTAGGGATTCGAACCTCCGAACTTGCAATCTTCCGATCGACAAGCCTGGCGTCTTACCCGCTGAGCCATCGCGCCCCCCATCTAGTTCAACTCATTGTCAAGTGCAGGAATCCACTCCTTCAGCATCCCTGACAGACGACCATTCAGCTTCTGTTAAACACTTCCAGTGAAGAACAGACCACCACCTCCTGAGGCAGCCTGTTCCATTATTAAACAGCTCTAATAGTGAGAAAATCCTTCCTGATGTCCAACCAAAATCTCTCCCCTTATAATTTAACCATTTTTTTTTGTCTTGTTTTCTGGAACAATGCTAGACAATCCTGCCTTATCATCTACCTGACAGCCCTTCAGATGCTTCAAGACAGCTATCGTGTCTTCCTGCAGTTTTCTATTCTCCAGGGTAAACATATCCAAAACTTCCAAACATTTCTTTCTAATTTCCTTTTCTTCCTGGTCCCTTACCATCTTGGTGGTTGTGCTCCTCTGGACCCACTTTAGTTTGTCAATGTCCTCTCCAAAATGCAATATTCTAGACATGGTCTGACCAACACCAGATGGAGAGGGACAATGATCTTGATCAATACTTTGCTTCTGTAGATGCAACCTAGGATTTTTTTTGGGGGGGGGCAGGTATTGCTGCCCAGTATGGGTTGCCGCCCTATTCTATACTCATGCCTTTGAGGGTTCCTATGCAAGAAATGGACTCTGTATTTGTCCCTGTTGAAATTCATCTTGCTGGCTTCTGGCTTCTTCCAGCTGGTCAAAATCCTCTTGAATCTTGATAGTGTCCTCTAAGGTGTTTGCTATCCCCTTTATCTTTGTGTTATCTGGAAATCTGATAACCATATTTTCTAACCACTCATCCAAGTCATGGAATCATAGACTTGGATGGGGCTACAATAACTGTCTCACACCTGCATATTATCTGGAGGTATACCTGTAAGTCTCAAGCGTGGTTCAGTTACGATTGTCAAAAGGCCAGGAGAGCTCTGAACCAATTTTTCAGATAAAAGAAATCACACTTCTTATTGCACCTCAAAGTTATTAAGACTGAAGCAGTTGCTCCATTTAAAAAGAAGGAAGCCTCAAGAGAATTGTGGCAGCAACTGATAGCAGCTGCTCATTTAAAGCATCCTGCCATTTTCTGGAGCCTGGTAGCTCCGTCTCTTCTAAATAACATCTTGTATCCCTCCTCTCATATATCAGTTGGTGTTTAGGAATAACATTTTGCTACCTTTAAAATTATTAAATTTATTTAATTTGTTAAATAAATAAATAAATAAATAAATAAATAAATAAATACCTTGTATGCCCAGACATACAAACTGACAGACAGACATAATTGGGGCGTGGTGGCTCAGCGGGTAAGACGCCAGGCTTGTCGATCGGAAGATCACAAGTTTGGAGGTTCGAATCCCTAGCCCTGCGTGCGGAGTGAGCTCCCGCACTCGCCTCAGCTCTTGCCAGCCTAGCAATTCGAAAGCATGCAAATTCAAATGCAAGTAGATGAATAGGTACCACTTCGGTGGGAAGGTAACAGCGTTCCGCGTGCGTCATGCTGGCCACATGACCGCGGAAGCGTCTTCGGACAGCGCTGGCTCTTCGGCTAACAAACGGAGATGAGCACCGGCCCCTAGAGTCGGACACGATTGCACAAATGTGCAGGGGGAACCTTTACCTTTTATGCCCAGACAGAGGCCCCCTTTCTAGATCTGGAATTAGACATGACCTCTTTAACTGCATGGCCCCCCGTTTCATGTTCCAAAATCAAAGGTCTACTTAAAAAATCCAAACCAAGGAAGGCTCCAGGTTTGAATTATATGACTTAGGAAATTATAAACAATAATTTGAACTGGTGGACGCCTGCACTGCCTTCCTTATTCTTGGCCATAGATAATTCCACCAAGATTCCGAAGGATTGAGGCTTGGCTATTATAATTCCAATTTATAAGAGAGGCAAAAGAGATGACTCTGCCAATTTCTTGTTGAGCTAAACCAGGAATATATATACTAAGCATCTGCAGGTTGAATTCCTAGATTGGCTTGAATCTGAATCCACCCTGAGAGATGAACTGTCAGGGTTCAGGGCAGGCAGATCTATACTACACACTATAATGCTATAGCATCTGGAAGAAAAGTATTCCATCCAACATGGTTCATCCCTAGTCATGGCTTTGACTTAAGTTTGCATTTCATTCAGTCTCCAGGACTAAACTGTAGCACAAATTTAAGGATTCGAACATTAATAAACTAATACTTAAAATGCATGAGGATACAAGAGTGAAAGTCAGATGTAATGCTCAAGGACTTCTAAACTGACCCAACATGATGATGATGTTATTTTATCCCAATATATATATTTACACATACATACATACAGAGTATACACACACACACACACACACACACACATATTCTATTCTAATTTATCTATCTATCTATCTATCTATCTATCTATCTATCTATCTATCTATCTATCAAATTTTGTCACTGCCCATCTCCCCCAAAAGAGCTATCTCTCTCAAGGCAGCAAACATACCTAATACTCCTGCCTTCTATTTTCCCTACAACAACCCTGTGAAGTGGACTGGGCTGAGAGAGAGAGCGATATTAATTTTCTATTATATGCTGACAATGTGATAGTTTTCTCCCAGTGTGCCTTTCTATCAGCCTTAAAAGAGCCTTGTGTGCTCTTGGTCTTCTCTGCATTAATAATGGGGACCTAGTCGCATTTTCCAAACTTGCAAAAAGTCACAGAACTAGCAAAAAGGAGGGCATACCATCAAGCAAGTCAAATATTTAAATACAGGGATGGTTTTCCAAGCCTCTGGATCCCAAAATGCCCATCGGGATTATGTATCCCAAGGCCACAGAGATCAGCCTCAGCTATACAAGTCTTCTGTTCTAATTGAAGTTCATTCCAGTTGCTGTTATTTACAGCTGAGTCTTTCCCCCCATTATTGGATGGGGCTCAGATAGAACCATAGAACAAGATGGCAACGTTAGAGAAAGTTCAATTCAAATTCTTGAGAAATATTTTCCAGGTCCCTCGCTGGTGTCCCAGATACAGTGCTTTGTCAAGAGGTAGAAATCACTAAAGTCAAATCTGGCCTTTGCATTATCTTTAATAAATTTTAAATTTTGGTTGAAATTATCACATAGCCCAGCTGGATTGGCCACTTTAACTCTGGTAGACAATTCTGACTCCACCTGGGGGAAAAAAAACATTTCTAGGAAATTACATTTCTATGGCTTTTCCTGGGATGCTTTTCTGCCTTGGGGTTAGAGCAAGCCAACTTGTAATGGGAAATAAGTCCACTGTGTAAAACCCTTCAGATATCTCAAGGCTGCTAGGATATGTCCTGTTAGTCTATTTTTTCTGTAAGTTAAATAAGTCCAGACCCTTTAACTCTTCCTCATACATCTTGGTTTCCAGACACCTCATCGCCTTGGTAGCCCTCCTCTGAACTTGCTCCAATTTGTCCCTATTCTTTTTGAACTGTGGTTCCCAGAATTGAACGCAGCACTCCAAATGAAGTCTGACCAGACCACAGTAGAGGGGAAAAATTACTTCCGATGATCTGATTCTGTCTTCCTGTTAATGCACCCCAAGATAGTTACTTGCCTTTTTAGTACCTGCATCACACTGCTGACTCATGTTTAATATGTGGTTGACAAGGACACCCAGATCCGTACTACTGCTAAGCCCTGTCTCTCCCACCCTATACATGAGCCTCACATTTCTGCTATCTAGATGCAGAGCTTCCTGTTAAATTCCACCCTGTCCATTTCAGCCCACTGCTCAAGCCTGTCTAGATCTTTTTGAATCTTCTCTCTTTCATCTAATATCTTAGCTACCCCTTCTAGCACTATATCATCTGCAGACTCTACAACTGTCTCCTCAACCAGGGCCGCAACTAGGGCGGGGGGCAAGTGGGGCATGTGCCCCAGGCGCCGCGCTGGGGGTGATGCCAAAAAGTCACCCGGGGGGCGCCAAAATGAGAAAATAACCCATGGCGGGGGGGCGGAATCCATGTTTGCCCCGGGTGACACAGACCCTAGTTCCATCCCTGTCCTCAACTCCCTTATCTAAGTCATTGATAAAAATATTGAACAGAGCCCTGTGACAATCCACCCAATACTTCCCTCCAAGCTGGAGCCATTCTAATGAACATTCTTTGGATATGGTCATTCAGCCAACTCTGAGTCCATCTAACACAGTATAAGGTAAAGGTAAAGGTTCCCACCGCACATTTGTGCAGTCATGTCCGACTCTAGGGGCCGGTGCTCATCTCCGTTTGTTAGCCGACATTGGAGCCAGCATTGTCCGAAAACGCTTCCACGGTCATGTGGCCGGCATGACGCACGCGGAACGCTGTACTATTCATCTACTTGCATTTGCATGCTTTCGAATTGCTAGGTTGGCAAGAGCTGGGGCGAGTGCGGGAGCTCACTCCGTTACGTGGGGCTAGGGATTCGAACCTCCGAACTTGCGATCTTCTGATCGACAAGCCTCGCATCTTACCCGCTGAGCCACCACGCCCCACACAGGATAATCTAGCCCATATTTTACATTTTATGAAGGAAGAAATCATGGGACACTCTGTCAAAAGCTTTGCTGAGGTCCAAGTACACTATGACTACAGCATTCCCTTGACTGATTTACTAGGCTAGTAACTCTATCAAAGAGGGAGAGGGAAGTTAGTCTGGCATGATTAATTTGGAACAACCCATGCTGGCTCCTGTTAACTGTAGCATGCCTATCCAAGTGCTCACAAACATGATGTTTGGTCATCTGTTCAAAGTCCTTGGCTAGTATAGATATCAAGCTGACAGGCTGTAGTTTCCCAGGTCCTCCCGCTGCTTTTTGAAGATGGGGATGACATTTGCTCTTCTCCAATGTTCTGGGTCCTCACCAGTCCTCCATGAATCTCAAAAATAGTTCAGAGTGGTTCTGTGACCACCTTTATGTTGTTCCTTCACTAGGATGTAATCCATCTGGATCTAGGGACTTGAATTCATTTAAATCAGCCCTTACTGTCTCCTTGTCAGTCCTAAGATGCATATTTAGGATTCCCTTACCAACTTTGCTCAGACTGAAGAAGCTCCTTGGATAAGGAGCGAAACGTTTCCACTAAGAAAATAGAAATCCAGTTGACATGATTCAAGCTACAGACAATTCCACCTGGATGACTGAGAACCTTCATAGTCCTAAGATGCACTTTCCTCCTTCCCCGGGTGGCATAAGTATGACCAGCTAGGGATCCGTTTCCCTTCTGATAAAAGACAGACAGGAAATAGGAGTTAAGAAGTTCTGCATTCTCAGCATCACCCATCACCACTTTCTTCCCGATTGGAACAATGCTAACTTTGGCTTTCTTTTTATTTCTGGCTTACCCAAACGATGGTGGTTTGTTATTTTTAGTATCTCTTGTAATCTTCAACTCATTCTGAGCTGTAGCTTTTCTTATAATTTCTGCAGTTTCTGGAAACTACCTTATATCCTTCTTTGATGATGTTCCCCTCCTTCCATTTTCTATAAATGTCCCATTTTCTGTTCAGCGTTTTAGAGAGCTCTGCATGTATCATCACCGGCCTCTTTAGATTTCTCCCATTTTTCCTTCCTGTGGGGATTGCTTGCGATTGCACCTTCAGTATCTCATTTCATAGAATTTCCCATCCTTCGTAGGCACTTTCCTCCTTAAGGACATGAAGCCATCAGCTCTGACCTACCTTCTCTTGGAGTTCACCAAAACCTGCTCTTCTGAAGTCCAGCATGCAGGTCTGATCCACCTCAGTTCCTCCTCCTCCTCTGGCTGTCAGAAATTCAAGGATAATATTATTAATTTTCCCCAAGATGTCAGTCACCTTCCATTCTTCACCAATTCACCCCTGTTGATGAGGATAGCAGACCTTCTTGTTCCTTCTTCCACCTTCTCATAAATGAAGTTGTCAGCAAAAGAGGACAAGAATTTGTTGGACCTTTGACTCTTGGCAGAGTTAAATTCCCAGCAGATGGCAGAATAACTGAAATCTCTGATTATCACTATTGCATGCCTCTTTGCAAGACTGGTCATCTGATGCAGAAATACCTCATCTGTATCTTCTGCTGCCCAGACAGTCTATAATTAACTCTCACAATGGTATCACATTTATTTCTCTCTCCTTTTATTCTTACCCAAATTCTATCAGCAGGATTTCCATGCTCCATTCTTGAATTTCTGTGCAAGTATTTTTTCTTTACTTACAGTACAACACCCCCACCCTTTCCTGTGCTGTGTCCCAATCTTATGTGTCATGCCACCAACTTCCAGAGATGCCTGTCACATCCTCTTTGTCTTCCTGAGTTAGGATCTCTAGTTTCTCCTTTTTCTTTCCTATAGTCTGTGCTTATGTGTAGAAAGATCTGAGGTTTGGAGTATGATCTGAGTCCACATCCTGGCTTCCTGCTTCTCCCTTTGTGTTTCACTTTCTTGGCCCATCCTTGGCCACAGATTTGATCCTGGGCTTCTGCTGACCTCTTTTTTTCCAGTCAGCATCATCACCATTTACATAGCCAATTGTTGACTTCTGTTTTCTCTTCCTGTGTCATGATCCTCAACTGGAAGAATTGATGAAAAAACTACCTGTGTCCTAGTTCCTTTACTTTCCTCCTCCAAGGCCTCATCATTTCCAGAGATTCTTTCAAGGTTTCTTCTGGACATATCCTTTATCTCCACATGGATCAAGAAAAAAATGATAGATCACGGTGGGTTTAATAGTCTTAACTTCTCTGTCACATCCTATATATGGGCATCTGGTACATACAGTACCCACAGCACACCTCCTGCAACATCATACTAGGTCTGCACACACTGCTTTGAGTTCCCTTAAGTGGGACTCACCCATCACCTTGACACACCTCTTCTTTCTCAGGGTGCTTTTAGATTCCTTGGTTCTGCGAGGGCCCAAGCGATGTTCTGTGGCGCTGTTTGCTCAGGTGGCTGTCAATCATCCTCTAGAGCAGTGTTTCTCAACATTAGCAACTTTAAGCTGTGTGGACTTCAACTCCCAGAATTCCCCAGCCGGCTGGGGAATTCTGGGAGTTGAAGTCCACACAGCTTAAAGTTGCTAACATTGAGAAACACTGCTCTAGAAGGAAAACCTGGCACTGATGTGTAAGTTCGACCTGCCTCAAAGGCCTCCTGATCTTGCTTCTTTGGGTCACATACTTCCACATATTTGCCTCTGCCAAAGTGCTTTCCCCCACTTTATTTTATTTTATTTTATTTTATTATTTTATTTTATTATTTTATTTTATTTTATTTTATTTTATTTTATTTTATTTTATTTTATTATTTTATTTTATTTTATTATTTTATTATTTTATTATTTTATTATTTTATTATTTTATTTTATTTTTTTATTTTTTTTAATTTTTATCCCTCCTTTATTATTTTTATAAATAACTCAAGGCGGTGAACATACCTAATACTCCTTCCTCCTCCTATTTTCCCCACAACAACCACCCTGTGAGGTGAATTGGGCTATGAGAGAGTGACTGGCCCAAGGTCACCCAGCCGGCTTTCATGCCTAAGGCGGGACTAGAACTCTCAGTCTCCTGGTTTCTAGCCCAGCGCCTTAACCACTAGACCAAACTGGCTCTCCACTTTGCTCTGGAGTTCTCTTCACTTCTCTGCCCTTCCAAGAAAGCTTCAGCTGTCCTGTCCAGAACCTCTTATCTTCCCTGATGCATTTCAGTGCATCATCTCTCCTCTCAAGTTCCTTCCCGTTTTCTTCCAATAAGGGAACAAGCTTGCCCTTGCAGGGGGTGAAGTTTGGGTCCTCTTTGGGCAGGAAGACAAACAGTGTACACCCTTGGCAGGTCACCAGGATCCTTCCCTTGCTGTCCAGATTGTTTGGAGTCTTTCCTGCCAACTGCCTTGGGCAGTCCTTCTCTGTTTGCTTGCCTGCTTCTTTGTGAGCTCCTAGAAAATGCCTCTCTGGGTGATGACTGGTCTGGACTGAAAGAAGATGGAAAAGAAGACAAAATGCAGAAAAAGCGGAAAAAGGGGAAAAAAGGAAGTGCTTCCCCCTGGACTTCCCTTGCTGAACTCCTATCTGCTTCTCCATTATTTAGACACAAGTTGCTGAGAAACCCCTCAGGGGCCTTATTAGTCAGATTTTTGAAAGATAAAGGGATTAGGGATTAAAAACCAGGAGACAGTGAGTTCTAGTCCTGCCTTAGGCATGAAAGCCGGCTAGGTGACCTTGGGCCACTCACTCTCTCTCAGCCCTAGGAAGGAGCCAATAGCAAACCAGGAGACTGAGAGTTCTAGTTCCACTTTAGGCATAAAGCCAGCTGGGTGACCTTGGGCCGGTTCTTCTCTCTCAGCCCTAGGAAGGAGGCAATGGCAAACCACTTCTGGAAAAAAAAACCTGCCAAGAAAACTGCAAGGACTTTGTCCAGGCAGTTACCAGGAGTCACAACAACAACAACAACAACAACAACAACAACAACGGGATTAGGTTACAGAATCTCTGAAACTGGGTATGTGTATTTTAGCACCCCTTTTATCAGTAAGCTCATTAAGGTGGAGGCCCCTGATTCCTCTAATCCTCTAACTGCCTCTGGGTACAAGAGGAGCTGTTGTTCCCTGTCTGCCTGATGATAATGAAGGAATGCAGAGAAATTCCTGACCTACAGTATTCTGCAAACCACCATTCCTGTTCCAGGCTCCAAAAGTCCTATTACATACAGATGGACAGTACTGGGCCCAGAATGGCATGTCACTTGACTCTTCCTTCCCACTTGACACAGAGCCATTGATGCCCACTCCTTGGGTACAATTATTTAATCAGCTCTGTATCCACTTAATGTTACCATTGTCCAGGCTACATTTTGCCATCTTCTCTTCTAGGATTGCATTATGTTCCATTTCTTTTCCAATGAATGTAAAGCTAAGCATCTTGTTATGCAGAATGATATAACTGCATCCTAGCTGTAAAAATAGTAGCTAATTGTTTCTTTAAGGAAGTAAGTAAGTGTGAGTGGTTGGGTCTGGGTGGGCATTATTTATTTGAATGTTGCTGCAGATAAAATATTCCTTGATTGTAACAAACTGCACAGTAAGGAAATTGTCTTTTCCTTAATACAATAGTTTTCTGTTTAACATAGGACAGCATGTCAAAGTACAATATAGTGACCTCTATTAGTGATCTGAAATGATTGGAATTTGACCACATCACTCTTTCAGTAAGTAGATCAGCTTCCAGACTGGTCTCTGTTTGAGTCTTTGGAATTATGCATCCAAATCCATTTAACAGTAGAAATGAAGGATGTCCTTCTTTCCATCCCACACAATATCATCAGAGCTTTCCAAACTGTGTGTTGGGATACCTTAGTGTGTCAGCTGCAGTGTCTGGGTGTGTCGCGGCTGCTGCTGCCTCCGAGCCCTGCCAAGATTCCGCGCAGGTCCTAGTGCCTGCCTTGTGCCTGGCTGCCTCCAAACCTGCCCTGACAGGATTCCGCGCAGGTCCTAGTGCCTGCCTTGTGCCTGGCTGCCTCCAAACCTGCCCTGACAGGATTCCACGCAGGTCCTAGTGCCTGCCTTGTGCCTGGCTGCCTCCAAACCTGCCCTGCCAGGATTCCGCACAGGTCCTAGTGCCTGCCTTGTGCCTGGCTGCCTCCAAACCTGCTGTGATTCCATGCAGGTCCTAGTGCCTGCCTTGTGCCCTGCTGTAAGAGTGTGTTGCAAAATGATGCATGTCTAAAAAGTGTGTCACCAACATGAAAAGTTTGGAAAGCTCTGCAATATCATAATAAAATAGCTTTTTTTGTCCCAAAACAACAGAACCCCCCGCCCCCCGATCTCACACATGGGCAATCCTGATGATTTCTGCAAGGCATTAAGAGTTCACAAATTTATGGCGCAAATGGGCAATGGGCACCCCCTGAAATAAGACGAAACTCCAGCTCCTGTCAGCCCAGCTCTTCTTGGCCAGCAACACCAGCGGTGAAACTGGATGCGAACTACAGAAGGAATATGCAGAGTACACATTCTCCACCCCTGGTTAGCAGCAGCAGATTTGAATGAGGGCTCTCTAGCCTAGGGCAGTAATCAAATGAATCCTGAAGAGCGATCCTGCGACTGGGATGGAGCACTGCAATCATTTGACTGATTAGCACACAGTATTAGGAACCAGTCAGATGACTGCTCACAGGATCTCTGACTGAAGCACTAAATTCTGCCGTTCTCCTCATTAATCTGTACAAAACTGGGAACTCTAGATAGTTCACTTTATGAGTCCTAGGGTCATCCATCTGAGTTGTGAAAAAGGCAGTCTCTACTTGAGATCTCATCATTGCCATTAACTCAGAAGCATCCTGGGGTAAACCACACTCCCTTACGGGAGTCGCACAATTTATTTGGCAGCACAGAAAGCCAAACCCAAACAAGCCACATTCTGTCTTAACATGCAGCATGAATCCACCCTCTGTCTCAGCCTGTTTCCATCTGCAGCAAAATGCTGATCCACCTCACATGGTTGTTCTAAGGAATGATAAGGTATGTGAGGTGTTATGAGAATGGTAAGTATTTTCTAGCGGAGTAGCCAAAACAAGAAGGATCTCCAGCACCTTAAAGATGAATGAATTAAATATAAGCTTTCCTGGAGGGACATCCAATTCATCAAATACGTCAGGGTGTTAGTCTAAGTTAGCAGGTATGTGTCTGTACACACACATATAAAGAAAAGATATTAAGTAGTGAAGTCAGGGGGAAATGAAATGCCAAAAAGATATTGTGACAATGTCTGTAGCTTGAATCATGTCAACTGGATTTCTATTTTCTCAGTTGACATGATTCAAGCTACAGACAATTCCACCTGGATGACTGAGAACCTTCATAGACATATTGTGACAATGATGCTAAAATGTGGATGTGTGTAAAATAAGTTCAGCGACCACTCACAAAGCGGTTTTGAAGGAATTGTAAACATCCTGGCATTGGTAAGCTAATTAACACCTTTAGCAGGATATCAGACCACACCGAACCTCTTGGTGTATTGAAATCCAGCAGTTTCATGCTGATGTCTCCTTTTGAAGTCCCTCTTCCAGGAATGGCCACTTTTAAGGTCAATTACAGTTTGAAAGGCTGTAATGATTTCCCATTGGTGTCTATATGTGTTTTTTGCTCTTTCTCATGTCAGATTTGTGTCTTTTTTGTTTTTGCATAAAGATTCACTTATTCATCAGTCTTTATGTAAGTCAGCCAGACCCTGCATCCGGCATTTTACAACATAAAATTAAAACCAATTTTTGACAATACAAGAAAGTTCCCACATTAAATAAAACAATCACAAAGTATTTCCTTTCTTTAAAAAATCTAATTTTCAAAAGCTTGGCAGATGAAACCTAGTGAACTGAAGTCTGAGTCCACATGGGCTCTGGCAGTTCATAAATAAAGGAAATAAATGAATACATAAATAATATCCGGTGGAATTCTGATTGATATTGCTCAACTGTGAGTTGTGATTTATTTTTTCATGGGCCCACACTGTGTTTTATATTTCAGTGTGTAGATCATTGCAGAAAAGGCACTGTGACTAATGCCAATTTCCCCTTTTGATACTGCAGCACAGCCTATTATAATATCATTATAATATTATTATATATTATACTACTATTAGAATCAAAGGGATATTTGAACAAGCATTTATTGGATGGCATTGAGAAGGAAGGGGATGAGGAGGGATCACTGTATCCTAAGCAAACTGTTCAGAGGACTATTACCTTCAGCGGAGTTTGCTTCTGAGGAACGAATACATTTCCACTGCGCTCTTAAATTTTCTCGGTATCGGGCTGTCAGCGTAATCTCACTCTCTGTAACAGCCCAATTGACATTTCCCCCCACCCCCTTACGTTCAGTATATGTCTTTATTTTGTTTTCACCGAAAGATGTTTAAATACCATAACCACATCAACTCAGCCCCAGACCCTCCTCTTCTAGGTTCCGGTGAAGAAGACCGAAGGGGGCCCGGGAAAGATGAACCCCGGGGAAGTGACGGGCGGGGACGATTGGGTAGAGAGACAGCCGGAGCCGGAATGCGGTTCAACCCCCAGTTCGCTACATTGTTGCCATTCCCAGCCGGCATCAGAATGTTGTGAATGGAAGGATCGCGGCGTAGGCCACGCCCACATAGAACCCTATCTGAAGGGCCTTGGTCTTCCATCTTGCCTGATTGGCTGGGGGGCCTCCCGACCTTTGATTGACATCTTTTTTTCCAGACAGCTCCTATTCTCTTTTTTTTAAAGCCCCACAACATGGGGGCGTGCATTGTTCCTCCTTGATTGGCAACCGAGCTCGGCCAATCTACATAAGTCTCTCCCCTGCATACTAGCCAATAGAAAGCGGCTGAAGAGAAAAGGGAGGTCCAGGGAACCAGCAGCCGTCGAGCTCATTGTTGTGGGAGCTCCTTAAAGGGGCCGTATCCGCCGCCCACAGAAAGAGAAACGACCAACTGACCGGGCTGGGCCCGGGCCGTCGCTGGTGGGTTTACGGGAAGGTGCTCAGGAGAGGCCGGGGATCGGCCGGGCCTATGGAGCCGCCCGCTAAGCGCAGGTGCGGCGCCCCTGGGGAGCAGCCCGAGCCGGGACCGGGACCGGGCGCCGCCACCTCCTCCTCCCCCTCTTCCGCTTCCACCTCTTCTGCGGTCGAGACGCTTCTGGACCTGAGCGCCCGGCGGGTGGCCGAAACTTGGGCCTTCGAGCAGGTGAGAGGAAGGACAGATCCCCACGGGGCAGCGCGCCACTCTTTGCGTCCCCTCCTGGCCACCCTTGACGTTCCGCGGCCGTGATGCCGGCTGGACCTCGGGAAGGAGCGACAGCCCCGGAGAGTCTCTTTAAATCGCCTCCTCCGTCGCCGCCTCTTTCAGAGGGAGCTGCTGGGGTGCAAAGCTGCCTGCAAGTCTTTTCTTCCCCCGAAGTCCAAGTGGGGCTGCTGGAGGGTGAGGGAGAGGAGCCACTCTGCACACCCTCAGGAGAGCGTTCCCGTCCTGCGGTTGAACTCCTTTTGAAAGGCTTTTCTTTTCCTTTTTTTCATCAGCCGAGGGCTGGCGTTGGAAGACCGCTTCCTCCAGGGCTAAGCTAGAAATGCCAGCTTCTAAAATTGCTCCTGGAGCAGCCCCCCTGACAATAGGCCAACGTGCACAACGTTAGTAGGTGGTGAGAGTGGTGGCGCACAATGTGGAAAAGCTTTACCTGCTGACTTGGGCACATCCAAGATGCTATTAGAAACATAGGAACAGGAAAAGCCAGGTTTCTTTCTTTCCGTGGTTGCTTGATAACTTGAACAAAGCCTAGCCTAATCTATCTCTTTTTCTCTATTTTTCCTTCTATTCTTTGCGCCCCCCCCCCCAATTTTCTCTCTTTCTTCTTTAGCTGTAGGCAAAACCACCTGCTCCATTTCTGTTGCCAAACTATTACAGCTATACATACTTCATTTTACCTTCACTGCAGTCTTGCAGCATCCTCTCCTTGGGGTCAAGTGCTAATTGTGTTTGAGATAATTTCTTTCTTTCTTGGAGACTTCCTTCTCAAAGAGCCTTTGCAAGGGAAGGGGGTGGGTGGTTTATCCAGAATGTGGTAAGTCTTGTATTTGTTAAATGACAAATACTTGATTTCTCCATTTCTTTCCAGATTGATAAGGTTTTTTTCCCTTGGAACCCCTCTTGTTTAATGGCCTGCTTGCTATTGGACAACTTGAGGGGCCACATTTTTTGGTCTGATTCTTACTAAATGTGACTTCTGAAGTCTCTCGACAGACTGGATTACAGTCGGAGAAGATGCTTTAAATGAATAACTTTTGGTTTTCCTAACTTGCCTATATGTTCAGTTCAACTTTTATTTGTGTTCCCCCCCCCCTTCTCCTCTGCAAGTTTTCTTAGTTTTTCTTTCCTGACCAGGCTGTCCCTTCACAAGCTGATACCCTTATGCTGTTTGATCTGCAGGAAGTGGTTATGATAACTAGTATTTTTTTCCCCCCAAGGCTTTTTCTGGAACGAAGCATGAGAAGTAGGAGATGGTTGAAACTAAGTAGACATGATGTAGCTGAGAGATCTAGGGCTAGTCTGGACAAAACCCAAGTGAAAGTGAAATCTCTTGCAGGTGGGTGGGGAGAAGTTTGGCTTGCTCCATGTGCATTTCTCTCTTTACCCTCCCTGCCCCCTTCTTGAAATTGGACAGAGTCACGCTTACCCATTATTCTTGGATATCAAAACTTGGTTATTTCTTTCCATCAAGCAAAGCATTCCTTGTAAGCAGCTATGGTTCATGCAGGGAGACACCAGAGCATAATTTCCGTGTTGGGCTGGGAAACTAGTCAAACGAGAGTCACTTGTCACTGACATCAGCAGATGAAACTTCCCAAGTCATAGCATGTGTACACCTGAAATGGGAGAGAATGCAGATGATATCTGGTTTGGAAAGTGTTGTTGTTACTATTATTTAGCCTGGGAAAGATTCCATCACAGGATTTAAAAAGAAGTTTCACCGGGGCAAAATTTCACTGCTTTGTTTTAAAAAGCCCTTGACATTTCTGATAGTAAGGTAGATAGTTCAACAGCTCTGAATTTTACTCATCCGAGGATTCAAGTTGCGTGATGGTTTTTATGCAGTTTGGCATAACTTTCCATCTCCAGCAATGTGTGTGTTTACAATGAGAATAGAAACATTACTTTTTTTCTTTCTGTCCCACACTCCAGGTTTCTCCAGGAGACAGGAGAACTTTATGACACATAATAAATGGGGCTGGGGAAGAGAATTAGGAAGGTGATGAAAGCTGTGACTTCTGTATAATTTTCTCAATTTGGAAATGCAATTTTTATTTTCCGTAGAGTGGTTGAATATATTACTGAATCAGAAACTCCTTAAAGAAATTAACTTTTTAACCTGGTACCTCATCCTAAATTAGTTAGGAGGATTGTCATTATAATTGCAACACCGGTGACTTGTATCCAGCAAAGTAATAGCCATTGTCTTTGTCTGGATCCTCACTCAAGTGGTATGCCTGTGTCTGTCTTTTTCTACTGCAGATACGGAATTTGTATGATGGAAGATTCTTCCATTTAAGACCATTCCTTATATAAAGAACATTACAGATTTAGAAGCAAGCTGCTTGTAATATCCTCCTCTGACATTTCTAGGGGAAAAAAATGATGGTTTGTCCTAAGAGGACCTACTTGCAGTCTAAAGAGAGCTAGGTGAACTCATTTGCACCCTGGTTCAGTGAGAAGTCAGCCTTGGTATGTGCGTATTTGTGCCCATCTCTATGAAACCACAAAATCTCTGCAATGTTTCTTTTATGATATTCTCTCTTTGAACCTATTCCTGTGGTAGCAAAAGGGGAAGTAATCTTACTGTATTAAGGGATGCAGTTATATTGGCTGTGGTGCAGTTTAGGGCACAGAATGTGACGTTGATAAAACATGAGTTGAAATCAATAGGGATGTTCTCTTGTTCAGACCCAATGAAAGACATGGCCACTGCTTTCATGACAGTCTTGTTCGTTTCATTGAGGTTTGTGCAGAAGATCTTCTAATTTGATAGCATTGATTGTAGCTCCAAATTAGTGGGATATGAGTCCATGTCCCTTTTCTAACTGAGGCAAGAAAATGTGGTTGAAATTTAGATTTTCTACCTCCTCCTTGTCATTAATATTAAATATGTGACACCATTTGTTCAATCTGGCAGTGCTCTGCGTAGAAAGAATGTTCTCCCTTTCCTTCTCAGAAGACACAGAACCTGGGCATTGTATAACATCAGAATGTAATTAAAGGATAGCCTGAATGACAGAAATTGGTCAAATGTTGGGAAGTCTTAGAGAGTTTCTTAGAGAATTTCTTAGAGAGATTATGTAAAAGATGGTTCTGCAGAAGCATTGGAAGAAAATGATTTTTCTTAGCTCTAGTGGGCAGGTTGTTTGCTTCCAGTATTAGCACAGAGGATGAGGGTAGCACTAGGAGAACAGAGTGTTAGCTGAGGAAGTTGCTTGTAGAAGAATGAAAGAAGGCTGCTGGCAAAGCCTGATTCTAGAAGGATGGAGTCATAGCAGAATATTTCAGCACAAGGATAAGATGTGAGGGTTTAGTTAAGACATCTGAACTGATTGAAAAGGAAGGAACTTCAGTAAGCTAAGGGGATTGCATGGAAGAGACTGCTGAAAGGCAGTGACATATTGAGGCTGGATGTGCGCCTTATAGGTGACGTGATATTCCAGAGAATCCAGTTTTACACAGATTGAATTCATCAAGTACAGCCTAAGAGACTTGGCAAACTTTTGGCCTCTAAGGGCATTTCTCTCTGTCAAAGACTCAGTTTATAGAAATGTGACAGAAGCCTATAGAAAACTCTGTTTTGAAATTAGATGGAGAATTTTTGCTGGTAGACAAATGGCCATCCTTCCTCTGTTAAGGGTGACAAGAACAGTGACATCCATGATCCCTCTCCTCTTATGTTGAGCCTGTATGCCTGCCAGAGCTTTCAAACACCTGAACAGGACTCAAGTGAGGAAATAAAACAATCCAGTTAGCACATTTGCATACAAAATCTGGTTTTCTTCATTGTTCTAAGCATTAATGTGGTTTGAGTGTGATGTCAGCCCTATAAGGTAGGCCAGACCAAGAGGTTTTCTCAAATTAGTTTACTGGAATGGACTCAAGCCCTGCTTCTCTGATCATTGCCTTGGTAGCAGCTCTTCCTCCTTTCTTCAAGGCCATTTCCTATGCTCTCTACATGTTTTTGGTGTGTTGTGTTGTGTGAACCCAGCCATTGCTGTTTTTGAACTGGGGGCTATGGGCTACTCTGCTACATGAATCCAGCCAATCTGGTTTATTCAACAAACAATCCTTAAGCAAATCATCACTTAGCAGAATGTATGGTCTGAACTAGTCTGTGATTGTCTAAATCATCCTTCTCCAACCTGGTCTGCAACTCCCATAGTATCTTCCAGCCAGCATGCTATCTAGGAACTAAGATGTCCTGGGTAAGCTTCTCTCCTTGTTGCTGTCACCACTTTGTAGCTGATATTTAGGCCTTGTGTGCATGGCTGTCCTTGGAGCAAAGTAAGCAAAAGCTGCAAATTATTTTATTTTCCAACTTGCTTCAAGTGGGTATAGAATCTTTCTTCAGGTTCTTATGAAGAAGGAGCAATGCCAGAGGCCTCCAGAGTCTAATGGTTGTCTGTTGGATATGAGCTTGTGGGATATGAACGTGGCTGAACGAGAAGTGAAAGCCTGAGGAAATGAGATGAGAATTGAGAAAAGTGTGATGGAGAGACAGTGTTCAAAGACTCTCACAGGCCTAAAGTGCAAAAACGAGTGATGTAGTACAAAATGTAGTAACTTGAATCCAACGTGGCAGAATGAAATTGTACGTGGAAGGAAAAGTAGGGAATAGTTGTAGGGAATAATGGAAAATGGAGGGGTAAACCAAGTAAAGTTATTCAAAAGTTCTAGATCCACCTACAATAAGACCATTTCCCTATCCTTGTGTTCGTAACCCTCTGGCCTTTTCTCAGTGGGTGCAATTTCCCCCTCTGCCCTCCTTTCTGTTGCCCTTTCTGTAAGTGTCTTTGCAACACCAATAACCCCTGTTACTTCTAAGGATTGCATTCCTCCAGAAAATCATATCCTGGTTAGGTTGTGTAGCATCCTTGCTGGAAAAAGATGTCAGCTCTACCCACTACTTGTAAATTCAGGGAATGGAAGATCAGTACTGGAACCATGTGGGCATTCTTCTACCCCCAGGAGGAGGCTATCCCTTTCCAAAGGGTGGTGGCTGGGCCTAATGAGGGAAGCAGGAAGCGGTTCAGGGGCCAAGGAGTGGGAGGTCAATTTCCAACTACAGTATTTAAGCTACTTTAAATATCAAAATGTCTAAACCAACCAGAGCTATCTCCACAAGGAGAAGCTGAACCTAACGGGGCTTGACTCCCCAGACTGGGAGGCTGGCACAGAGAGGGAAAGTCCCAGGCTTCATTTTTCTGCCGCCTCCCTTCTCTACCCCGGCAGCCGTGCTGCTTTGGAGAGGCTGGGGTGCTACTGCTGCTAAAGGAGACAGACTTATCTGTAGCCCAGACCTCCGGGTGGCTCCCTTTTTACCTCCTGAGCAACCAGCTGTTCTCTAGCCACTGTGTGGGTTTTATGTTTCTTGCCTATCGTGGAGGATACTTAGCTGTTTGCATTCCTCTTTCAGCCCTGCGACAGGCCTGTGGTTTCCAGTATCCCTCCCCATTTCCCGTCATATTCTCTCCCTCTTCCCACACAACCTGAAGTAAAAGTAGCTCAATATTTGGCCCTTCTTCTCAGAAGAGCAGAAGGGAAGGAAGGGTTGAATTGCAGATCCTGCTTGGCTACACACTTGATTGGATGCTGAAGTCTAGCACTTCAGCGTGGTTTGTTAATCATATGCCAGAGTGGCAAAATATGGCATAATGCATAGAAAAAAAGGCTGTTTTGGCCTTATCTTAGAGAAATCTGATCTTTTAGCCACTTCGGAGGCTTCTGTGGAAATAGAGTGCAAGTTTATCTTGGGGCTGAAGTATTTATCTCCAATCCTAGGATGCCTCGCAAGAGCACTGGCTGGCCTGTCCCCATAAGGACA
This sequence comes from Charina bottae, assembly GCA_023362775.1. NCBI lineage: Eukaryota > Metazoa > Chordata > Lepidosauria > Squamata > Charinaidae > Charina > Charina bottae. The sequence continues at coordinate 9,522,368 of JALMGJ010000021.1, read as the reverse complement.
GACCCGAGAAATGCTGCTCTTTGTTTTTCTAGCCCATGCTTGTATGTTTTCTCCAAAGTATTCACCATGGTTATGACAGTCAAGGCAGCACTGATCGAAGTAAAGTGGAAAAAAAAATCAAAGTTAATATAGCAAAGAAATCCATCATGAAAAGCTCTGGGATGGGGGAGCAGCGCTATAACTTGGCACCTGAAAGCAACTGTTCTGAAGATCTGTTGAAGGAAATACCATAATCCAAGTAGCCTTACAGAAAAGGTCTGATCCCAGTGGATGCATCTGATGTGTGGCTGTGAACAGCTGACAGGTTCATCACCCAGGACAGGAGATGACACCCTGTCTACCACTGCACTTCACTTTTTTGGTCTCCAAAGGCACTACTGGAGATGGAACCAGAGTTGGCAGGGACAAATATTTAAGCCTGTGCTTAATTGTTTTGTGAGTTTTTGATACTTGTTTTGCCCCTTAATTCTGTGAAACAAAGTAATGGTTTTGCTTCCAAATTTTGGTGAGGACATCTGGGAGCTGCTCTGTTGCTACTCAATATAGGGTTGAGGAATTGTATATGGCCCGAAGGTTCTTTACCTTGGATTCAGGGCAAGAGCGAGCCTCAGATCCCTGCTCAAAGCAGTTCAGAACTTCTAATGGTGTCCCTTCCTTCTTCACCCTCTTGTACAGGTTGAAGAACGTTTTTCCCGTGTCCCAGAACCTGTACAGAAGCGCATTGTGTTCTGGTCCTTCCCACGGAGTGAACGGGAAATATGCATGTACTCCTCTCTTGGCTATCATCCCCCCGAGGGTGAGCGAGACTCACGTGTGCCCTTTAACCGTGGCCTGAATTTGCTGCAGTCAGGTGCTGTTGACCGGGTCCTCCAAGTAGGTAAGTAACTTAATTTGGTTTTGGGTTTTTTTGTTAAAAAAAAATCACATTTACACACTGGATTACGGGTACACTTGTGGCTGTGCTAAAGGAACTGATAAGCTTCCAAGCATTTGAATAAGAGGACTTAGTCTGTCATGATTTTTTAAAGACATCCATGTTTTTCTTGATTGTTTTGTAAACCATTATGCACCTAAATTGATTCTTTAGTATACAGTTAGAATAAAGAAATAAAGGTAAATAAAAATGTTTAGTAGTTCCAACGGCTATGCGTACCTAAATGAACTTGGTTAGATTTTTAATTGCATGTAGTCAGGTATAAAAATTGTATTTCTTTTATGATAATGCAAGATGGAAGTCCATCATCACAGTTGATGTGTCCAAAATAACAGGGCAGCCAAACACCATATTTGCTTTTGTGAGATCAGAAGAGCAGATTGCTGTACTTCTGTTGTACTGTCATTCTTGAAGTATTATATATAGGGGTAATGACTAACGCTATAGGGAATTGAAATCCCAAGCCCTTGAATGTTATGATGAAAATAATCTTATTTATTTTATTGAACGTTCTTTTGGAGATTCTTTAATTCAGTGAGGGGTCAGAGTGCTTTAGAATAAAGCCAGGCAATTAAAAAAAATCCCCTACAACTTGTATGTTACTTGGCAGTCTGACAGAAGAGTCTTAAAAATCAGAAAGAAGCAATCAGAAAGCACTACTGAAAGCTTAGAAGAACCAACCATCTTTTAAATGCCCAAAATTGGGAAGTTAATGTTATCTCACTGAGAAGGGAATCACTCAGCCTGGCTATTGCTACATAGGACCTGAATTTCTTCTAACCTGTAAGATGATGGTATAGCTGCTTCTTCTTGCACTACTTGTACAAGGGCAACCCCTTGTAAAGCATCTTTGTAGCTGTTTATTCACCTATATCAACTTCCACAGCCTCTTTGATGTCAGGTGGAAAAAAAAAGAGGGATGAAATTACATGTATATACAGCCTATATAAATACTGATTTATTATTCAGGCTGGGAATATTTGACTAACTTTGGTTGATCTTGAAAAAGCTAAGCAGAATTGGCTTGGATGGGAGACCACTAAGAAATCTGATAGCTGTAGCCTATTCTGGGAAGTCACAAAGTATCCTGGAAGAAGACAGTGGCAAACTACTTTTCATTCTGTTACCAAGTAAACAACTTGGATATATCTGTTAAATTTGAATTTGAGAGAGATTAATTAAATTACAATGTATGAATCCAGCCAATTGCTGCTTATTCAACAAATTCTGATTAAGCCAGTGCTTCCCAAACCTGGGTAAATTACCCAGAATTGGGTAAAAGTGTTTTTTCTTTGGGTAACGACACATGAACCTATTACCAATCGTAACAGGGACATTTAAATTGACTTAAAGCGTTTTACCTACATTGGGTAAAAAGGACTTTCTGATAAGTGGTTTTGGGTAATGAAGGAAAAAGTTTGGGAAGTGCTGGATTAAGCAAATCATGGCTTAATGCTATGCGTGAATGTAGCATTTGAGTTTTCAGATGTGAAATGCCTCAGAACTGGAGAGCGGTGTGGACTTTCTCTATACTGAATAGCCATGTGCACTGAATAATGAAATTGTTCTGGAAAAGTATGGTGAAATACTGAACAAGTAATAAGTCTCGCTTGTGCCCCAGTTAACGTGCATAGTAGCTCATGGAAATGTCCAACTGAAGCTGTGCATAGCTCTTGCTCCTGAACTTGGAAGACTAAACATGGAAGGTTGCCCTCTTCCCCCCCCCCCCCAACATCTGCTGCCATGCAGTTCTGAGGAACCATCTGGGTCAGTCTTTTTTGAATAAGAGCAGAATTCCTCATGTTGCCAAATACCAGATGTTGTCCTTGTACAATTAACGTGTATAATTGCATACAGAGTTTTGATAAGGCAATACACTCATTTTGTTTGGCAAATACATTTCTTTACTTTCATTACTGGCTGAAGATCCTTTAGGATTGTTGCTGTTTATTGGACCCTTTATGAAAGAGGTTACAGGACAAATGATTATTTGGCTCAGCTAATTGGTCTTCTGCTGGAGGAGGAGAAGAGATCTCTGTCCGTCAAGAAAATATTTTTCATTCTCTCTTATGTTACAGAGGTTTCTTTCAGCAATTTTTAGTGTTTTAACTGCAGAAGGCTATAGCTCCACAGATATTAACAATAAATAGAGCTTGCTTCTGCATATCTCTCACCCTCTTGTTTATGGACTTCTGTAAGTGAGCTCTGTAGGATGGGCTCCCATAAACAGCCAAAATACCCACCTACACTGTAGAGCAGAGCTTTCCAAACTTTTCATGTTGGTGACACACTTTTTAGACATGCTTCATTTCGCGACACACTCTTATAGCAGGGCACAAGGCAGGCACTAGGACCTGCGCGGAATCCTGGCAGGGCAGGTTTGGAGGCAGCAAGGTACAAGGCAGGCACTAGGACCTGCGTGGATTCACAACAGGTTTGGAGGCAGCAAGGCACAAGGCAGGCACTAGGACCTGCGCGGAATCCTGGCAGGGCAGGTTTGGAGGCAGCAAGGTACAAGGCAGGCACTAGGACCTGCGTGGATTCACAACAGGTTTGGAGGCAGCAAGGCACAAGGCAGGCACTAGGACCTGCACGGAATCGTGGCAGGGCAGGTTTGGAGGCAGCAAGGCACAAGGCAGGCACTAGGACCTGCGCGGAATCCTGGCAGGGCAGGTTTGGAGGCAGCAAGGCACAAGGCAGGCACTAGGATCTGCGCAGAATCACAACAGGTTTGGAGGCAGCCAGGCACAAGGCAGGCACTAGGACCTGCTCGGAATCGTGGCAGGGCAGGTTTGGAGGCAGCCAGGCACAAGGCAGGCACTAGGACCTGCACGGAATTCTGGCAGGTCAGGTTTGGAGGCAGCAAGGCACAAGGCAGGCACTAGGACCTGCGCAGAATCACAACAGGTTTGGAGGCAGCCAGGCAGAAGGCAGGCACTAGGACCTGCACGGAATCGTGGCAGGGCAGGTTTGGAGGCAGCAAGGCACAAGGCAGGCGCTAGGACCTGCGCGGAATCACAGCAGATTTGGAGGCAGCCAGGCACAAGGCAGGCACTAGGATCTGCGCAGAATCACAACAGGTTTGGAGGCAGCCAGGCACAAGGCAGGCACTAGGACCTGTGCAGAATCACAACAGGTTTGGAGGCAGCCAGGCACAAGGCAGGCACTAGGACCTGCGCGGAATCCTGGCAGGGCAGGTTTGGAGGCAGCAAGGCACAAGGCAGGCACTAGGACCTGCGCAGAATCACAACAGGTTTGGAGGCAGCCAGGCACAAGGCAGGCACTAGGACCTGCACGGAATCGTGGCAGGGCAGGTTTGGAGGCAGCCAGGCACAAGGCAGGCACTAGGACCTGCACGGAATCCTGGCAGGGCAGGTTTGGAGGCAGCAAGGCACAAGGCAGGCACTAGGACCTGCGCAGAATCACAACAGGTTTGGAGGCAGCCAGGCACAAGGCAGGCACTAGGACCTGCACGGAATCGTGGCAGGGCAGGTTTGGAGGCAGCAAGGCACAAGGCAGGCACTAGGACCTGCGCGGAATCACAGCAGATTTGGAGGCAGCAAGGCACAAGGCAGGCACTAGGACCTGCGCGGAATCCTGGCAGGGCTCGGAGGCAGCAGCAGCCGTGACACACCCAGACACTGCAGCAGACACACTAATGTGACGCGACACACAGTTTGGAAAGCTCTTCTGTAGAACAAAGAGTCTTTGCTCTCCTCCTTATTCTTTCTATATATTAAAGCAAGTTGGAGCACAAATGTTGCTGAGTCTGCCTACTGCCATAATGATGGAAGTTCATTTGGTAATTTCTTATAACCCCCTCAGCTGACCTCTGCTTTTGGATCCAAGAATCTAAAGCAGAAATGTACAACCTGAGGACTCCAGAGCCACATGTCAGCCCTAAGAGCTTTAGGCTGCCTGAAGTTCCCTAAAGTAGTTTTTAAATTATAATTTGAATGTGAAGGAACATGATTAAATAATGTACATCATTGGAGAGAACTTATATTAACTACAACTTTAATTACATGTCAATGAAATCAAATCTAGTGTTTGTTGTGGCCCTTTCCATTACGTTTTGAGTGCAGGTCCTGTCATGTCACTCAAGATCCAAATGTAGTCTTCATCCAGAAAAAGTTACACATTTTTAGCCCAGAGGTATTGCGTTCCTCTCTGAAAAACAGTTTGCTGGACAGTTATTTATTTTTCAAATATCACCATTGATTTTAAAAAGGGTTGTAGCTCACTCCTACGCATGCCTACTCAAAACTCCCACTGCGTTCAAAAGAGCTTACTCCCAAGTAAAGAGATCTAAAAACGGAGTGTGATTTTTTAAAAAAATGTCTTTGTGAAGCATAGAGTAAATCAGGGTTAGTAAACTAAGGAGTGCTTTCCTTTTTACTGCATGGTAGTGATTCTGGTATGTGGTATCTGGTATCCCCTCCAGCCCACATAGAGTTCTTGGGAACGTGCTATTCAGCTCTTTTCTGTGGCCCTTCTAAATGCCTACGGAGATAGAATCTGTGGGTCATGAGGTTTTCACTGAGACGTATTTCCACTGAGACCTCCTCGAGCTGCAAAGCAGCTGCCTGTTTTTGTCTGTATGTAAATTGCGTGAATACAGGAGGAAATATGGAAGTACCCCTTCTTAGCTGATTAACACAGGTTGTCTAAACAGCTATAGGCCACATAGAGCTGAGATTAATATTAATACTGTAAGGCCCCTGCTTACACTGTTTTACCCAAGTTCCTGAAGTTACCAATAACAGTCTTGAGTCGAGGCTTGGAGATATAAAATAACAGCATTTATTTTGGCCAAGACAGAGCTGGGTGAGGTCTCCACAGACATCATGACAGTAAAATGCCTGGGAAGATTTACACACACACACACACACACACACACGTACGTACAGTACTTATATAGGGTTTGCAAAGCTCAGTAAGAAAGCATAATGAATTCTCCTTCCAGTCAGAGGGCAAGGTTCCTAAATCTGCATTGCTAGCAGTAAGCATACTTAGAGACCTCCAGGGGCAGTCTGCGTGTCTCCTGGTATTCTAAACAAACCTTGGAGAGTGTTATCTCCCTAGAGACAACAGCAAAATCCCTGCATCTCCTTTCACCTAGTTTCTAACAGCAAGCAGTTTCCAAAAGCAAGATGGTGTAGGTTATCCTAAGCTAACCCTTACAATACCTACACTGGTTTCTGTTCCTCTTGTGTTAGCTTGGACTTTTCCTATCCTATAGTTCCTTATTCTCGAGTACATGCTTGAACCTATTCCTTGGAATTCCCAGATTGTGTATGAACTAGTCCCTGGAATTCTTCTTTGGAGATTAGACCTATCCTGCGTATCTTGCTCTGAGAGTATGAACACCTCTGGCATTCTCAAGTACTTATGTTTTCAGAAGTGCTTGGAGGTGCTGCAGAGGTTTTGCTAGGAGATGCCTTGTATGGTAGGTGATGTGCTAGCAAATGCTTCAAAACTTATACTCTTTTGTTTTCTTTCTTTCTTTCTTTCTTTCTTTCTTTCTTTCTTTCTTTCTTTCTTTCTTTCTTTCTTTCTTTCTTTCTTTCTTTCTTTCTTTCGACTTCAGTTCAGGCTTGACTCCTGGTGACTGCCTGGACAAGTCCCTGCAGTTTCCTTGGCAAGATTTAGGAAGTGGTTTGCCCTTGCCTTCTTTCCAGGGCTGAGAGAGAGTGACTGGCCCAAGGTCACCCAGCTGACTTTGTGCCTAAGGGGGGACTAGAACTCATGGTCTTCTGGTTTCTAGCCTGGTGCCTTAACCACTAGATCAAACTGGCTCTTTTTATTTACATTAATAACTATTAAAATTGCATGTGCTTTAATAGATGAATGTTGTGGTGTTCTGTAACAAAATGGGAGAAGATAATCCTATAGATAATACAACATTTGGATTGGCTCAGTTTTTCCCATAAAACATGTTAACAGCAACTGTGCTCTCAGTGGATTTATAGCTGTTGCACGTTATGGAATCTCTTCTTTTCCTTTTTGCTTCAGTTTGAACTCATTATATCCTACCTGCTTAAGGTATAGTCACTTATCTCTACTTCCTGTATAAGCAAGCAAGCAGATTTTTAAGCATCCTATGGAGGGTTAGAGTCCCAAATTCTAGCCACCCATCTATCCATGAGATGCAGAACCAACTGCAACCAACAGATTTCTCTGTGATGTAAGGGCACAGGTGTCTGGTCTTGGATGGCTAGCACCTGATTGTAGAGTTGCATTCCCCTTTCCTCTTTCTTGTCCCCTCCACACTTTGAAGCTGACACCAAGTCTTTTTCCACTAGTAAAAAGAAAGGCCAACATTGTATGTCTTCTTCACTGCAACACTCCATAAATTGTTCAGAGCTATGGGAAACTACTAGGGCCTAACAGACAGCATTGTGTCTTGAAATCCAAGGTCATATTCTAGTACTGTTATAAATGTTCAAAACTTGTTTAACAAAGAGTATTTTGTAGAAAGCTGGTGAAGTGGCTTAGAGTGGGAGCTGCATAGCAGGAAATCCCCAGTTCCTCTTGCATTGCAGCCGTAAACTTGCTTAGTGGCTTTAAGCAATCCATTTTTCTCTTGTGCTCACCCACCCTTGTACAACATGAGGCTGATACTGCCTACTTTAGAGTGATTGTAGGGGTTACTGAGTTAATACATCCAGCACATTGAATACTTGAAATGTGCTTCATAAATATGATATATTATATAGAAATTCGCATACAGATTGTGTAAAGACTCATCCTATGCCCTATGGTCTTGGTGTTCTTGCTATGGTGCATTCTGTATGAGTTTACTCAGAAGTTACCTCCATATATCTCATGGGAAACTTTGGCAATTAAGCGTTTTAAGATAACTATGTTAGCATTAGTTTACCCAATGAGGTTTGGTAGGTAGCTCTGGCTCTGTAAAGGCTAAGGAGTTTTTCCACAGCTTGGCACTCTCCACTTTCTGTACATCCCAGTTGATATAGTCAGAAGCAAAAAGAGAGAGACTGGCTGCATCAGAAAAAAGGCTTATACAGTCCAGCATTGGATTCAAGACTAGTTGCTGTTGATAGCCCTAACCTCCATCCATTTGTCTAGTTCTAGTTTGAGACCATATGACTGGCCAACATTGCCAACACTGGTTAGGAATTATGAGAAGGGGAAACCCAACACATCTGAAAAACGCCGAGTTATGTAGGACTTGTCTGAAACACATTTGACCTTCTCTCCTACTTGGTGCTGGTTATAGCCAAGCCATGAAATGAAGAATTGGGTAAAATAATAGTTACACAAAGAGTTTATGCATTACCACTAGATCCAGTTAAAAAATAAATTGGTAAATTCTCAAGCTAGATGTAATCCCAGTAACACGATAGAGAACAAAATCTGCTCAAATTAACCAGTATCTACCTTGTCTGAGTAGGGAGGGAAAAACAGGGTGGTGGTGAGGAAATTCAGCATTTAAAACTCTGTTCATGCTGGCTGGTAATGAGAGAAGTTGAAGTTATAAGGTTGGGGCATTTGGTAAAGGTTTTGGGGTACCCTTCTACCAGAGCTTGGAGTCTTTTACTTTTGCTGACGGGAGACAGATATCCACTTCTCCAGTGAAATTGGCTCAAAATAATATCAAGACAGGCAAAAGGAAACATGTCCCTATGTAACAGAAATTCAGTAAGATGATAGAATTTGCCAGGAGTGATCCTCAACCTTCAAATTTCATGAAAGCCCATGGTAGAATTACATATTAGCCATATCTCCTGAATGGATGAATGGATGACAGCGTGTGTCATGCTGGCCACATGACCACGGAAGCGTCTTCAGACAACGCTGGCTCTTCGGCTAACAAACGGAGATGAGCACCGGCCCCTAGAGTCGGACGCGACTGTGTGGGGGGAACCTTTACCTTTACCTGAATGGGTCAGAGGCAGTATGCAACTGAAGATCAGGGGCTGCCTGATTCTGCAGTTGACACCATCTTTTGGTTGCTTTCTGTGTCTGGTTGCCCATTTGAAGCCAGCTCCCTGTTTGAGTGACAGCTCAGCTGCAACTGCTTACTGACTGCAAATCCTCTTCCATGCCTGCTTCATTTAATTGCACGTTATATCAAACTCTGCAAAGCTCAAAACAGTAAATCAGTACTTTTAAGTGGACACAGTTTATACCTCTAGGTAAGAGTTGCTGAATATTATATGAAATGAAAGCCGGCTGGGTGACCTTGGGCCAGTCACTCTCTCTCAGCCCAACTCAGCTCGCAGGGTGGTTGTTGTGGAGAAAATAGAGGAAGAAGCATTAGGTATGTTCGCCGCCTTGAGTTATTTATAAAAATAATTAAGGCAGGATAGAAAATGAATGAATGAATGAATGAATGAATGAATGAATGAATGAATGCAGGCATGCATGCATGCATGCATGCATGCATGCATGCTTGTATGAATCATTCTTAATCCTGGCCAAAATATTAGCTTGCCTCTTGAATTCTAGTGGAACAGGAAACAAAATAAAGGATTTGAATTCAGTGCAAGAACTCCTCTGAGAGATGCTCAGAAAGCTTTCTAATCTCTAGGCTAGCTTTAAGCCTTGCAGATTTGGTATTTCCAAAGTACAGGTAACAGCTTTGCAAAGTAATGAGAAAATGGCTGGATCCCTCTTGGATCGCACTATTCATTCTACAAGAGCAAGTCAGCATTTCTTATGTCACTTAACAGGACCTCAGCAGATGGCTTTTGTTCCCTGATCTGACTGCTTTAGGGCAATGATTGACAGTGCAGTATCAGGCCAGGGGCCTGCTCAATTCGATGTGTTCTCTTTTGAGTTTGATTGACATATGAGCCCTTTGGTTTGATCCCATCTGTCTTAAAAGTTTGAATCTCTCATTCACTGGCCTTCAGTAGAAGGCATGCTGGAGCCATTGCACAATCCCATTGTAAAAGCAAGTACGTTTTACCAAATATTTTGCAGGCGGATTTCCAGATCACCCAAGCCAGGGCACCAAATGGAATTTGGCTGAAGACAAACTCTTCCAGAATTTAAATCTAATTTGCAATAAATAGTTCCCTGCCATAAATATAGTAGTCAAAGCAGTTTCATAGCACCTCCCCTGTTAATTCTCAGATTCTGGACGGCTGCACTTTAGCTCCCAGGTCTTTTACCCATCATAAGCTATGATGTATGGTGGAAAAAGTGCCTAGTGGTATAATCAGCAATGACCCTTCCAGTCCTCAGACTAGTGGAAGAGTTGGAGCGTGTGTGTGTATTCCCAATTTGGGCTTCAGAAAGTTCAGTGTCAAGAGAAATGCAGTGTAGTGAATTATATGAAGGGACCATTATGGACCTGATGTTTCAGTGTATGAAATCTTATTTTTAAGTTTTTACCTAAGGAAAGAATAGCTTCTGCAGCTGACAAGATCAGATGTTTCAGTTGCAAATTGCATGCTAGTATTGTCTATATTTAGCCTGTCATTAAAAAAAGGAAGAATCAGATAATATATTGTTAAGGGATAATTGGTAGGGCAAAGTAATTTGCTCTTCTTTCACTTCTACCAGTGACAAATTCATGGCAGCTTACCCTATTGTACATACTCCATTTTTTTTCATGTTAAATAGAGTAAATTTCTTTTAAGAAAGGTTGATTTTTGGCAATAGTAAAAAAGATTGTTGTTGTTCAGCTGTTTCTGGCTCTTTGGGTCCTGACAAACGTAATTTCTCTGGGACAGTCTTTCAGTGTTTCTTTGAACTCTCCTAAGCTCAAATGTGTGTCATCAGTGATTGTATCTAGCCACCTTGTCTTCTCTCAGTCATGATTTCAACTGCCATGCATTTTTTCAAGCATCAGGACCTTCTCCAGTGACTCTAGTCTTTGCATTACTGTATGCATTCGAATTATTCAAGCTTTAGCTTCATGATTCTTTTTTTTTTTTAATCCATTCAGTGGTGTCCAATTCTCGGAGACTGCCTGGACAAGCCCCTGCAGTTTTTTTGGCAAGGTTTTTCAGAAGTGGTTTGCCATTGCCTCCTTCCTAGTGCTGAGAGAAAGTGACTGGCCCAAGGTCCCCCAGCTGGCTTCGTGCCCAAGTCAGGACTAGAACTCACGGTCTTCTGTTTTCTAGCCTGGTGCCTTAACCACCACACCAAACTGGCTTTCACCTTCATGACATCACATCCTTGAGGGAGGGGGTGTTTCCGGCTACCTTTAAGGAGGCACTGGTGCACCCTCTCCTCAAAAAACCATCCCTGGACCCCACTGTTTTGAACAACTTTTGCCCTGTCTCCCACCTTCCCTTTTGGGTGGTTTTGGGAAGGTGGTTGAGAAGGTGTTGGTGCTGCAACTCCAGAGGATTCTGGATGAAACGGATTATCTAGACCCCTTTCAGTCAGGCTTCAGGCCGGGATATGGGACAGAGACTGCATTGGTCGCACTTATGGATGATCTCTGGCGGGAGCAGGATGGAGGGAGTGCATCCATTCTCGCTCTCTTGGACCTCTCAGCGGCTTTCGATACCGACAACCACGGTATCCTTCTGGGGGAGCTCAGGGAGTTGGGGGTGGGCGGCATAGTCTTGCGCTGGTTCACCTCCTTCCTCCAGGGCCGTTCTCAGTCGGTGGTAATAGGGGAGGAGAGTTCCGACTCTCGACCCCTCTTGTGTGGGGTGCCGCAGGGTTCGGTTCTCTCTCCTCTCCTATTTAACATCTACATGAAGCCGCTGGGGGAGATCATCTGTCAACACGGGATGAGGTATCATCAATACGCTGATGATACTCAGCTGTATATCTCCATCCTGGGTGAAGTAAGTGATGCAGTCGACACCCTCTCTCAGTGCCTGGGGGCTGTGGGGTTCTGGATGGGGAACAACAGGCTTCAGCTGAACCCTGGTAAGACGGAGTGGCTGTGGATTGATGGCCTCTCGGTTTCCAGGAAGTTGTCATCTTTAACTCTGGATGGGGTGGCACTGCCCCGTTCAGATTCGGTGCGGAACTTGGGGGTCCTCTTGGATTCATGACTCCTGCTCAAAGAGCAGGTGGCAGTCGTGGCCTGGAGGGCCTTAGCACAACTTCGGGTTGTGCACCAGTTGCGCCCTTTCCTGGATCGAGATGCCCTCCGAACAGTCACTCATGCCCTTGTCATCTCCCATATAGATTACTGCAACGCGCTCTACATGGGGCTACCCTTGAAGAGTATCCGGAAGCTTCAGCTGGTCCAGAATGCGGCCGTGCGGGCAGTTATGGGTGCGATAAGATCAGCCCATGTAATACCACTGCTGCACGAGCTGCATTGGGTACTAGTCTGCTTCCGGGTCCAATTCAAGGTGTTGGTCATCACCTTTAAAGCCCTACATGGCTTGGGGCCAGGGTACCTGAGGGACCGTCTCATCCCGATTACATCTACCCGCCCCACCCGGTCATGCAGAGAGGGCATACTTCGGACCCCATCAGTAAAGGAATTTCATTTGGCGGGGTCCAGGAGACGTGCCTTTTCTGCGGTAGCACCCGCCTTATGGAATATCTTGCCCCCGGAGGTAAGACAGGCGCCTTCACTCCTGGCCTCCAGAAAGTCTTTAAAGACCTGGTTCTGCCACCTTGCTTGGGACAGAGGAGGTAATAGTTCCTTCTGGGGGTGGTTAGCCCCGTAATACCCTCCTTTTTTAAGATCTTCCCATCCTCTGGATTCTTATCTATTTATTATTATATTGTATTTTTAAGTGTGTAAGTTTTAATATTAATTTTAATGTTGTAAACTGCCCAGAGTCCACTATCCTGGAGATTGGCGATCATAAATTTGAATAATAATGATACAAGTACTCAGAATGAGGGAAAAGCTAGTTTTGCAGGGCTGCTTGCATGTTAAATGTTTTGAATACACTCTGTCCTTTTGAAACAGATCGAAACGTATTTTCTTTTTGGGAAAAAAAACTAAAATAAAGTTAAAACGTTAAAGGCTGTTATTCTGAAGTTGGGCCTGTTTTGGCATAGCAGGACTTGCTTAGGGTGAGCTCCAAATACGCCCAAGGGCTCCTGAATGCAGTTCATGGAAACAAGCCGGAGCCGTGTCATCTAAGCATGGTTACTGATGCTCCAATGACACAGAATAAATATGGATCACGCTAATATATTATGGTGCTGTACATTTTGCCACTTGGAAGGGGAAAAGGAAGAAAAGGCAATGCTTTGCTCTAGCACCAAACCCTAACAGCTGTAAGTATACTTGAGAAAATACTAGCTTTTAATATGCAGTTGAAAATGGTGGTTTTTGATTTCTGGAGAGTTATATTTTCTTTGCCCCCAATTGTAGAAAGTTAGATTTATTTCATCTGTAGTATGTACAGCCCGCACGGTCCATTCCACATTTGAACATTTTACACGATGCTTCCACAAATTATTACAGTACATAGTGGATCTCTTTCTAAACTGAAATCCTGGAACATAAATATGCAAAAATTGAAACGATGTAGTCCCAAACTCTTGTACTAAATGATGACATAATCTGGTTTTAGATCCATTGTTTTGATTATTTTGTAGCTTCCCCATCTCCAGAGAATACTGTAGGAATATATACAGAGAGTTCCATGAACTTATAGCTGTCCCCCCCCCCATGTGGATATGGTATAAGCCCAAATAATAAGCCTCTTGTCACAGCTTACTGCATCAGTTTTTCATGCTTAGAGATAATCGTGTTAAAGGCCCCTGGTGCCAGTGGGATGTGCCCTTTCGTCTTAAACATTCCACTGTCTTTAAAAGCAACAGTAAAACCCTGTAACTTTAAGGCAGCAATTTTTAAGGCAGAATGAACACTCCTTATTTGGACTTTTAGTTGTTGGTACAATTGTTAAGAATCTGCATTTGCACATTTAAATAACCCAAGTTTTAAAAAGTATGAGCTCTCAGTAATTAAAATACATAATTCTCCAAATATCTCTATAATGTGTTTCTCCTACACCAAATAATACAACCAGTCTCTTAATTAGAGTGAACCGTGCAATGCTCAGTTCCTGTTTGTTTGGCAGCAGAGCTAGATCCTAATACTACAAAAACTTAAAATCTTGTTTTCCTTTAGTGATGTGCTCAGTAAATAATAATAAGAGCTGCATGATGAGAATTGCACTATTTTATGAGCAATTGAACAGTCATTATGTTTCTCCATTAGCTTTAAAATCTATTTCCTGTTTCCAGTTCTGTGCCTCAGTGCTGGGTATGCAGACTTAGTCAAGTGCCGTCTACTTGTTGGTTGTTTTTACTGTATAATCTGATATCCCCCAAACAGAGAGAAGTACAAAATGATAGCTGAAGAGGTAGGGCCAGATGCAAAATGGTGGCCCAAAGATGGAAATAATTATTTCATAAAATTGAACATCACTGCATGTTTACAACTCCCAAGTTTCTGGTCTAACTTTATTAATTTCATTTTAGTTAATACTTTTTTTGTGGTATCTTTATCTTAGCTTCCTTTGAATCATTATTCTTTAGCTTAATCATTCCTATAAGTATACTAGTTAGCTCCTCTTGGCACCTGCTCTAGCTGAAATTCTTTTTCCTTGGAAACGAGCCGATGAGCTCTTGCGAGAAGCAAGTATGAATGCTTCCTGAAGCTTCCTGAAAGTATTCCCGCCTTCGGTAGCCAAGAATGACATATCCATACTTTGCAACTACATGACACTGTTTGCTCATAGTCACTGTGTGACTGAGCAAGATTCAGTTCTTTCTTCATCTATTATTTTCATATGACCAGTTCTTTGCTAATCATTTAAAATGTGGTAGTTCCAGAATATGTGGGTTTCATTCCATTTCTTTCATTCTGCTTGATGAAATCATCCATTCACCTCGACTCTAGAGGAAAAGAAAGGCCTGTAAGTTTCTGTCCTTCAGGTTTCATTACATAGTGTATTTTTCACCAATAAAATATTAGTCAAATAGGCCCCAAGAATGGTCCTTTAAAAACTCATTTGGGGATATACCTCTTCAGCCCAGACATTTCTTGTCCTATGCAGCTTCTTCGCTACTTTCAGTTGTTCCTTATTCATGTTGACCCAATGTCTTTCTGATGTGATAGGAAACAAATACAGGTGTGTTAGTTGAGAATGATGGACGCTGAAATTCAGGACATATTTTGGGTCTTAAATTGGAGAGACAGCAGTAGGAGACTATATCTGATGAACAGGCCATTTGGAATTGCAAACTTTACAAGCTTTTTATTGGTCAAATGAGTCTATTCCTAAGCTTAACAATCTTGAAGGAAGTACTATTCAGGAGAAAAGATGCTAGGGTCCAGTCGTTTATATACTTAAGTAAGGTTAATAGAAATCGTGAGTAATGGCATTTAATTTTGCAGTTTTTGTGCAAGAACCTTTTGGGAATATGCTATCTTTGTATTTTAAAACAGAAGCAATATGTCCAAAGATCATTCACATAAAGATTGTGTGAATACTGCACCAAAGATTTACATATTTTTAGTTTTAGCAAGTGTGTCATAGACAAATTACCAAAACAGTGCATGTGATCTCTGATATAGTATTCAGACCTATCCTAGAGCCATATGCCCCAACTTGGAACATTCATGTACACCCTAGATTTTGTTTTTTTCCTCCTAGTGTGGTATATTGTATCATGCTTGGACTGTGCTAGGAGGAAAATAATTTTGCAAAGCCTTGGATCTGCATTTTTCATTTCCACGATGAGGGGGTTGGTTACGCTTGACTACCTCAGATGTACCTTTTCCTCTGGAAGTTCCCTTTTCTATTTATAGTAACTCCAAATATAGCCAGTGACTCTCCTGCCCCAGAGGTGAGGGCAAGTCTCACCTGGGTGTAGGTTCAGACCCGGCAGTCGATGTGAGTCACCCGTATCAAGCTGGCAGCACTAGGAGAGGATCCTTTCTTTGGAGTGACACAGCAGAGTTGGGGGTGTGGCCTTGTGCCCAACTGGTTTGGTGAGGGTGCCCACTTTCATCATATATGGCTCATTCGCTTGGTCAGTACAATACAGCAACCCCTCCTATGGCCCTCTTCTGAGCCCTCTGCCTCCACCCCTTTTACTTGGGTGTGTGCCACTTACCCAACACCCCTTCCAAAAGTACTGAGTTGGATGTACATTGGAGAGCAGCTCTGAACAAGCTCCCAGTTTGGGAGGGATATGATTTCGTCTTCTTTGGGGAGGGTTGATGTGCTTCACTGTAAAGCCCACGTCTAGATAACCCACCGGATTGGCAATACTATCTCAGTAAGACTTGTATGATGGTTGAGCTATTTCCAAAACTTTCTGGTTCCCTTGTGGGTCAGATTCCTGGTCAGTCTTTCAGTTTCTGTTCACTGCAGAGTTGGTGTTAGCGCTTCTGTGGATGACTCTCCCAGCATGGGCAGCGGGTCAGCTTTTGTGGCATTCCTTCAGGGTCCTAAGATGTGACACCCTAATTACACCTCAGAATCCGATCCGTCTGTGCCCGCTCTACTAGTAAAAGTGATCATGGTTGCCGTTCCTTCATGTCAGTCTTCTAGACTTGCTTGGACTTTTGCTCCAGGTGGTCAAATTGTAGACTCACTGCTGGTGTTTGTCTTTCTTCCTGAATGCACAGGTTTCCACCTGAGTGGTATTGTGACAGAGCCGCCAGGCCCCAGTGAGCCGGAGCACAGTTATCATGTCTCCATCAGTTTTGACCGCTGCAAAATCACCTCGGTGAGCTGTGCCTGTGACAATCGGGACATCTTCTACTGTGCCCATGTGGTGGCTCTGTCCCTACATCGCATCCGGCATGCCCACCAGGTGGAGCTGCGCCTGCCTATCTCGGAGACCCTGTCCCAAATGAACCGGGATCAGCTACAGAAGTTTGTGCAGTACCTGATCAGCGCCCACCACACAGAAGTGCTGCCGACAGCTCAAAGGCTTGCTGATGAGATTCTGCTGCTTGGCTCTGAGATTAACCGAGTGCACGGTATGGAGCTGGGCTGGCCTTGGATCCTGGGGAGAGGCAGAGAATGGCTGTAGTTTGGGGCTCTGGCAGCCGGCCTCCATTGCTTGTCCCCAGCCCTGTTTTGTCAGACTGCATGAAGTAAAATGGAGGAGGGAAACCCAGAACCCATTGCCAGGCTTCCTAATTGACTGCTGAATAAAAGCCCCAAATCTCATTCTTTACGGCTACCTTGGGTACCCTCCAAGTGTGCTGCAGCTTAACTCCAATCAATCCTAGCCAGAGTTGGCTGGGAATTCCAGATTGTGTCTAGGTCCCAATATACTGGGGGGGGGGGCACCAGGTTGGGGAAGCAAGAAATAAATGGGCCAAGTGTCTTAGTTACAAACAAATACACGTGCATCATAGTATAACAATACCATACTGCCATTAGTAGAACAGTGTGATACAAGATCAGCATGCCATCACATTCTAGTATCATCAGATCATTATTCAGATGTCGAGGGGCGGAGCTAAGATGGCGATGGAGCAGCAGCTTCTCTGCTGAGTTCCTTGTGATGTTTTATATGTTCTATTCATTTTTATAAACAGCCTAGCTACACATCTTAATTTTTATCTAGCTTTATTTTATAAACACATTCTCCACAAGAGATTATTCAGATGTCCGTTGAGAAAGGTCCGCAGATGGCTTCTTATATGGCTCCAGTTATTGTAGCTCTTATTGTTCCCTCTCTGGGCTTTTACAAGTTCTGACTTTTATGATAAGCAAATTTGTCAGGATGTCACCCATGCCATCCTGTCATGGCGCCAGAAAGGAACATCCCATCAGTCTGTTAAACTCACAGGGTCATTTTGGGGGTGCTTTACAGTAAAAGTACCAGTCATGTAAAGTAGGGGAGAATGCTGGCGATGAGGTTTGGGTGCATTCACAGAACTGCAAACTATGTTAATCAAAGTATGGCCCAAGCGATTCAGCACCCAGGATAGATCAAAGGGGGATATTGCCGCGTTAATTGATTCGGACACACTTGAAAACTGAGAAGGGAAGGGAAGGGAATCCCGAAGGGGGGAGGGAACCTTGGAGATTTTTAAACTGTTGGCTGCAGGAGCTTTATTCACTCGAGTCTTTAACGTGCAATGGATCACTGGCTTTAATAAAGATTCCTTCATATCCCTGAGTGGCTTGTGTCAGGAACTCTGATTTAATAGTCAACGGATTGAGGGTGTCACAAAATTTCATTCAACTGCACAGGGAATGGATCTTTGATTGGTTCCATTCCATCCTTAATGTATATAAGCTGTCCTTTGAGATAATCATGTGCTGGTATTGCAAACATCGTCTCTTAATAATGAAACTTTAAAGACTGATTACTATGCCCCCCTCTCTGTGGAGGCATAATAATCATACATTATTATTATGGCACAGTAATAGACACCTTAAAAATAATTTACTTTAAAAATAATTCAGAAGACGTTCATCAGAACTCGTGTGAACACAGCACCTTTCTGTGATTTGTTAGAGACTGTCCTTTTTCAGGCTGCTCTTCAAGTGTAAAAATGGTGCTGCTGCCTTAATCGTAATAAATTGATTCTGTAAAACAGTAGCATCTTTTTGTCAGTCTCCCACAGAAGCCTGAAAAATGTGGGCTTAATGAATAACAGATGTCTGAAGCACTTCTTCTGAATCATTTTGAAAGTACTCGCTGTGTGTAGTATCTAGGCAGAAGGTTAGGCCTAGTTAATTTCTACAAAAATATGATGCCCTCAAGGTTAGGGTTAGGATTGGGAGTATATAGCAGCTAATACCTTGGCCATCTCCTCCTAGGAGCTCCAGATCCCACAGCTGGTGCTGGCATTGAGGATGCAAACTGTTGGCACCTGGATGAGGAGCAGATCCAAGAACAAGTGAAGCAGCTACTGTCCAATGGGGGTTATTATGGAGCAAGCAAGCAGCTTCAGTCCATGTTCAACAAGGTAAAGGCTGACATTCATCTGTTACACAGCCTGCCATCTGTCACTCATCTGTTAGTGGAGCTATGTCACTGTTCTTCCCCATTACCGTGGAGGAAGGATCTTCCCTTTCTCACTGTGGAGATCACCACCACCCTGTCAACAGGAAAATAATTCCATTAGAAGGCCATTTTGTGTAAACGGGGGCTTTATCCTTCAGGGGTGGTGGGAAAGTCCCTCTTCTAGGTTTGTGCTATGGCAGAGCTGCCTGCAGATGCTGGGTCGAGGATGCTTGCAGACTTGGAGTGAAGAGGCAGCCTGCACTAGGAGATGATCTGAAAGCTGTCCTGTACATATGTAGGCCACATTTACTAGATGCTTTAAAATGCAAGGCTTTTAAGTACCAAAGTATCTTGTCTTCAGTGCAGTCAGAAGGGGAAGCCGAGCTCCATTTGTAGATGGAAGGAGAGATTTCCACAGTGTTTCATGGCTTTATGGCCTTTTCTAATGTGGTCCCTCCAAATGTGTCAGATTATGACTCCTGTCACCTTTGGCAGCATGACCATATTTTCTGGAGATGCTAGGAGCTTCACATCTGGAAGGCAGTAGATTGGGGGAAGTTGACTTGCTGTTTTGACAGACAGCAAAGTTTGGTTGTTGGGTTTTTGGAGGGAGGGCTGTCCCTCTCCTCTCCAGTTGTCACTTCTGTGTTTCCCCAGGTGCGGGAAATGCTACGAATGCGGGATTCCAATGGGGCTCGGATGCTCATCCTGATGACAGAGCAGTTTCTGCAGGATCCACGCCTGGCGCTCTGGCGGCAGCAGGGAGCAGGCATGACTGACAAGTGCCGGCAGCTCTGGGATGAACTTGGTAGGTGGAGGGCTTGCCCGAAAGAGTGGACGGCCAAGGCTTTTCATGGCAGGTGAATTCTGGATGCTGGTGCAGAAACGAAGCTTTCTTCTTTCCAAGTGCAAGTTTGGAGGAGAAGTTTGAAAACCTGAGGCCAGAGCCTGAAGAAAAGAAAAGCTGGTTGCCCCTAGATAGATGATGTTTAACTCACCTGATGTCACATGTTTTTCTTTTTTCTTTTAAAAGAACATGACTGACCAATTCTACAATCCATTTAAGCTTTTTAAAGTTTGTTTATTTTTTCTTAATTGTAGACTTGTAAGAAAGTTACAGGGAATGAGTGTGTACAGTATGACACTTGATGGGCTCTTGACCTGAGAAATTGCCTTAGCCAGACAGGAAAATTGGAGACAAATGTCAAAACGGATAACCTTCAGAACAGTACTGACATCAGGGTGATGGGAGGATGCATGCTTTCCATCACACGATGATTAATGGTGGTCTTATCAGGTCTTAAAAACTGGTCCATAGTGAAGTGCAAGCTTTATAGCCAGATTTTTTTTTAATAAAACCCTATTCCAGTTGTTCCTGTGCCATGAAACCCAAAGCCTATCCTTCTATATCACTAGGTGGGATAGAGAGGAGAAAGCAGGTCATTTCTTAGGTCTGCTAGATTTAAACCACTGGTCTGTGGACAGAATTTTGTCCTGTCCGAGAGGCAGATTTCTAACTTGCCCTTATTTAGAGAGAGAAAGTGTGTGTATGAGAGAGAGACAAAGAGAGAGAGAGATATTTATATCCCGCTTTTCCTCCAGGAATTAAAGGTGGGATATATAATACTATAAAGTTAAAATTAAAATATATAAAAATATAAAATATATTTATATTTATATTTATAAAAATATAAAAAATATAAAATTAGAGGTGGGATATATAATACTATAAAGGTGGGATATATAATAATATATATTATAATAATAAGAGGGGCGCGATGGCTCAGCGGGTAAGACGCCAGGCTTGTCGATCGGAAGATCGCAAGTTCGGAGGTTTGAATCCCTAGCCCTGCGTGCGGAGTGAGCTCCTGCACTAGCTCCAGCTCTTGCCAACCTAGCAATTCGAAAGCATGCAAATGCAAGTAGATGAATAGGTACCACTTCGGTGGGTAGGTAACAGCGTTCCATGCATGTCATGCTGGCCACATGACCACGGAAGCGTCTTCGGACAGCGCTGGCTCTTCGGCTAGGAAACGGAGATGAGCACCGGCCCCTAGAGTCGGACACGACTGTGCAAGGGAAAACCTAACCTAGATCATACTCCCTCCTCCTATTTACCCCACAACAATTCTGTAAGATAGGCTGGGCTGAGAGAGAGTGACTGTGGTCATCCAGCGAGCCGTTAGGGCCGAGGATGGACTTGAACTAGGTTTCCCCGTCCTAGTCCAACAGCTTAACCATTACACCATTACATGTTCTTTCCTTTCTTGTTAGCTTCCTGCATCTTTGCTCTGAGTCCAGCTGCAACTTGTTTACTAAATGGTATGCTATGCTGCTATTTCTTGCATATATGCCTTTCTTCCATGCTGGAGCTCCTGTACGGGGCTCCCCGCAGGACATTGGCCTGTCCATGGTCTGCTTAGCTTCCACACCACTGTCATTTCATTTGACTTCAGACTGTAATTTTTGGCTCCCCATCTGACTTTGTGCCTGTATGCTCACCTGGATATTTGTTACTTCCTTTTTGTGTCTTAGGTGCGTTGTGGGTGTGTGTGGTTCTGAGCCCACATTGTAAGCTGGAAGAGCGGGCTGTTTGGCTGCAGCTTCTTAAGAAGTGGAATAAGCTGGACATCTGCCCGTTGGAGGAGGGTAACTACTCCTGTGACAGTGTTGGAACGAACAGCAGCTTGTCATCTAACCCAAATCGCAGCACAGGTAGGGAAGCCACCCTGGAATTCCTTAGTGGGGAAAGCCTTCGGCACCACCCCCATCACACTCAATCGGTGGCCTCAGTCAGGGTTGTTATCTGCAGTTCTTCTGAGATAATGTTTGTAAAATGCTACATAGCCAGTAATCTTGAAGGAAGAAGAAGACAAAAAAACTGATGTTCTTCTGATGGCAAGATCCCATAATTTTTTTTAAGATTAAAAGCTTAGTTTTTCTTTTTAAAGATTTACAAAATCAGGTGAACTTGGGATATAGTTGCATCATCATCATCATCATCATCATCATCATCATTTATAGTTTTTGCTTGCATGTTTGTGTGTGTGTGTGTGTATGTATTTTTTTCATGTTTCAAGTTTTTTTCCTTTGTGTGTATGATAAATTGCTTATTTTTACTTTATATTATTCTATGTATATCTGTTTGAAAGTGGATCAGTAAAGGTATTTGGGTTTTGGAGGGGAAAAAAAAGATCCCGTAGTGTTTCCAACCTCTGCTCTGACTGGTTTCTTCCTTGGCAGCTGCTGTCCGGCAGACAGTCTTTGGGCGCGCTATCAAGGCTGCTGAGCTTCGCTGGGGGGACTGCCACCTGCAGAAGATCTTGAGCAGCGACTGCTACGGCGTCTCTTTGAAGAGCGGCGGCGACAAGCTGGGCTTCGACCCCCAGGGCCATCCCCTTTGGCTGGGCGACGCCTTCCCCATGGCCTGTGCACGGGTGGATGCCTTGCGCTCCCACGGCTACCCCCGTGAGGCCTTGCGCCTGGCGGTGGCCGTGGTCAACGCCATGCGCTTGCAGCGACGTCATCAGCTGGACAGCTACAAGCAGCAGAAGAAAGGCAAGGGTGGCAGGGAAAGAAAGAAAGAAAGGAAGAAGGGGGTGGGGTGGGGTGGGGTGGGGTGGGGTGGGGTGGGCGGGCAGGGAGGCCAGTTTAAGTCGGGAAGCTCGGTAGCCCAACACAAAATCCAGGAAAGGGTTTTTGGACAGAAGTCCCTGGAGCCTGGGCAAGCACAGAGCTACCCCTGGGCATGTGCAGGTATCTCAGTCCAAGGTCAGGTTTCAAAGGAGAGCAGGGGTGTGTGTGTGAGTGGGCGTGACTTGTTTATTTAAAGAAGCAGAGGGCTTTAAACAGTGGGAAGAAAGAGTGGTGCCTAGTAGGTCTGAGCAGTGGGTGCCGGGGTTTCCTGCCTTCGTTTCATACTTCGCTTCTCTAGTGATCATAGATGCATTTGTGTGATCTTTTTCATTGGCTTTCCAGTGTGTAGAATTGTTTTCAGATGCCCGAACGGGGCTGGTGAAATCACAGTGTGAGGGTTGACTTCTGAAGAATCATTCCCCGCTTTTTACCTCCTCAGAGCTCTTGCACAAAGGCACAACCAGCATTACCAACTTGGAAGGATGGGTTGGGCACCCTCTGGACCCCATTGGTTGTCTCTGTCGTACCTTTCTGGAGGCCTGTCGAATGGATGATGAGGGTCTGGTCCTGTTCCCAGGTATTGTGGGAGATGTACATGGGGGGGGGGGACAAGGAGACCAAGTGTGGGGGTGAAATAGCCAATCCTTCCCTAGAGCTGTGCTCTGCTTGCCTTGCAGTCCTAGCCTACACATCTGTCAGCCTCCCAAGTAGACCAGACAGGAAACACGACCAGATGAGCCAATTCTACTTTATTGTTAGGCTACATTAACAGAATCTTGCAAGTCTGAAAGTACAAATCTCCCGCCCTCCCTATTTACCGCCTGATCAGTTAGGGCGGTCCCTTTCTAAGTTTCTTTCTCTGCCTGTTACTCAGTTGTGGGCTCCTCCCCCTTTTATCTGGTCATTCCCTCGGCAGCATCTCTTCCCCCCGTCTTCCGAGGTCATTCTCACATTCCATTGCAGATTTGCAGGGACCACAATGGCTTCCTTATTAGGGACTGCTTTCACCTGTGGGAAATGGTTCAGACCTTGCTAGAGTGAGGAGGGGTGATTGTTGCATGAGAAAGGGTCCTTGCACATATGGAGGTGCATCTGTGCAGGAGCTTCTCACGTGAGTGAGTTGTGGTTCCAGGGAAGAGAATGTCCACACTTAAGGTAAGCTGGTGAGCTATTGCTGTTTGTTTCCTGTCCTTTGCTCAGCTGTTCTCTCCCTGTTGTCCCTCTACAGATTCTCCAGCAGAGCCCAAGAAGGCCCTCTATCAGCACATCCCAGTGCCCTCGAGCCCTGGCGAGTCGTATTACATGCTGGCCCTGGAGGTGGCCCTGCTGGGGTTGGGGCAGCAGCGGTCCATGCCGGAGGGCCTTTACGCACAGGACAAGGTGGTACGGAGCGAGGAGCAACTAATTGGGCTCCTAGATGAGATGGAGCTGGACGAGCGGCTGGTTCCTGTGCTCCGCAAGCAAGCGGCCCTGCTGCTGGATGGTTAGTGAAGTAGGCTTGGCTCGGCTACCCCCGTATCCTGGAGATGAAATGCCTATGGCTGTGTCTCTAAAGCAGAGCTTTCCAAACTGTGTGTCGGGACACGTCAGTGCATAGCTTTCCTGTAGTGACAAAACCCGGAACTGCTGATGGTGCGTCGCTGCCGCCCCCGTGTGCACTGCCGCCACTGTGCCGCCGCTGCCGTTGGTGTGTCGCCAACGGCAACTTTGGAAAGCACTGCGTTAGTGTGTCAGCTGCAGTGTCTGGGTATGTCGCGGCTGCTGCTGCCTCCAAGCCCTGCCAGGATTCTGCGCAGGTCCTAGTGCCTGCCTTGTGCCTTGCTGCCTCCAAACCTGCTGTGATTCCACGCAGGTCCCAGTGCCTGCCTTGTGCCCTGCTGTAAGAGTGTGTTGCGAAATTATGCATGTCTAAAAAGTGTGTCACCAACATGAAAAGTTTGGAAAGCTCTGCTCTAAAGGCAGGAAAAGAGGCACCGTGGGAGGAGGAGGAGGAGGAGGAGGAGGAGCCCTTTCTTGTACCGAGGAACTAGATACAGTAAAGAGACTCAGTAAATGAGTTTTCAGAGGAAAGGCAAAATGAGTTCCTTCTGCAAACAACTTGACTGTTCTGAAATGGACACACAAGGTACCCCAGTACACTGGAGGCAGCATGTTCCTACTCTCTGTATGCAACATCAGGACAATCTAAGCCATTTTGCTTCTGATTGAGTGTTAGAGTGGCAAGCTGTGCTTCTATTAAACTCCTGCCTGCAGGGCCTGAACCCGGACCTGGTTACGGCAGGGTGGTACAATTAATCAGTGGGCCAAGGCCAGATTTTGAAAAGCTGGCAGGAAGAGTTTGATAGTTAAGGATGTGTTAGCTTCTTCAAGAGCCTTCTGCACAAACAGGCTTCTGGGATGCAGTTTCTGTGGGGATGGGGGTATTCAGAAGGACTTGGAATACCAACAGGTCAAAGCCACTGTCAACCGGTTCATCATCTGCATAGGGGTTATTATTCACCTTGCCTAGTTCCTGTTCTCCTATGGAGCAGGCATCTGGTTGAATGCTTTGAGCTGGGTTGTAAGACTGTCACTGTTTATCAGCTGCGTATCTGTTCCTCCTAGGAGGGCCTTTCAGTGGATTCGGCGAGGTGGTGTTCCGAGAGAGTGTTCCCATGCACACTTTTGCCCGTTATCTCTTCACTGCCATGCTGCCCTATGATCCCGAGTTGGCTTACCGTTTGGCATTGAGAGCCATGAGGTATTCATATCCCCTCCTCTCCTTCTGCTGTGCTTTCGTTTCCTCCTCTCTTCTTGCTGTATATTGACTGCTTTGCTACGCCTTCTACCACTGTATGCCTTCCTCCTCCAGGCTGCTATTTCCAGCTTCAGATCAGAGCCCTAAAAGCCACATTTGCTTGGCAAAGAATTTCTTCTGTGGGCCATCTCCTGTTTCTGATTCCCCTCCCCTTCTCATTAACTATTTTGTCCATGGATCTGCTTGAAGCTAATCTTCCCTTACTGGGGCCTGCTCATCCCATCTGCTGGTTGATGTCTTTTTCTAGAACAGTGGCAGCATGACTTGTCTCCTTCCCATTCTCCCCAGGCTTCCTGTATTGGAGACCGTGTTACCAGCTAATGACATCTTGCACCAGAATCCCCTGGACTCCATGATGGCCAATCGCTTCCCCCGCTGGTTCACCCTTGGCCACCTAGAGACTCGGCAGTGCGAGCTAGCGTCAGCTATGCTTACAGCTGCTAAAGGTAGATCTGGTCCTGGAGGGGAGGAGAAGTCGAAGGTCTGGGACTCACAACTTCTTCCCCTCCGAAAGCAGAAAGGGGTTGTTACTCAGGATAGTGAGGGGGAAAACTGGGTCCTGCCTTTAGCTCCAAGGAAGGCATCTCATACTGTGGACTTTTATTATGACTCCTTGCAGGTGACCCCACCTGGCTGCGCATGGTGCTGGGCTCCATCCAGCAGAACATTCATTCCCCAGCCCTGCTGTTCAAACTGGCCCAGGACGCCTGCAAGACTGCCACGCCAGCCAACACTCCTCCAGATACCACCTTACTTAATATCTCCCTGGAACTTGGCCTGCAGGTGAGGGTACATCTGAACAAATTATGCCTCTGATTCTTTGGGAGGAGTTCCTTAGTGCTACTTTGGTGTGGTCTGGGAAGGATGGTAGTCCAAAACATCTGGAGGACACATCTGGGGAAGGCTGCAATAGAAGATCTGTAACAAAAAAACTTAATCTGTAGTCTTTTGTTAGAATCATTCTTGATTAAAGATCTGACACAATTCTGTAATAGATTCCATATAATGTAGCAATACATCACTCTGGCTAGTGATATATTCATACCAACTATTTTATCTTTGCTCAGTTAATTTATGTTCCCCTTCCATGCCTGCTGAAACCATGCTCCTACCAGGATGAACCAGAGCTTTCCATATTCTTAAGTGGTGTTAGTGTTTATGGTTTTATAAATAATTATGTATTGTATTTTTAGAAATAGATGCCATGCTTTCTCTGACGCTTTGTTAACGGATGTTTCCTCCTCAAACTTGTTTTATGTATTCTCCATTTATTGATCTGATTGTCACTGTGCCCCCCAATCAAACATTTGGATAAATTGAACAAACTCCCTCATATTGAGAAGGAGTAGAGGGTTTGCCTGAGAGTGCTGGCTGGGGATTTTCTGACGTTGTGTTTTCAGGGGAAGAAGAAAGTAGGATGAGCCAGGGGATTGTAGCTGGACTGCTTTACTTTTCTGGATGTGTCACGCTTGGGTGTTCAATGTTTGTCTTCTGTGCCCTGCTATAAATCTTTAACTGTTTCAGCTGGGCATGTATTGGCAGATGGTGAGAAATCCAGATATGGGTATCTGCTCCTCCCAAAAGCACACAATAAGCTAGGGTACAATCTTCTAGCAAGTTTTCCTGTTCATGCCCTTTTGAAACAGGTGGGAAGAGAATTTCTAGGTGCCTGTTAAGGCCTTCGTTCTTAATGGATTCTGGCTTCTGCCTTATGATAAGTAGTGGTTATTGAAATGAATCCCTGGCAGTTTGATTTTTGCTGTGACTTTGCTGTGACTTTCCAGTTCCCCTGTGTTGATCTACTTGCTTGGCACTCAGGTGAAACACAATGTTTCAGTGTATCTGTGCTCATCTTTCTCTTGGGAGCAGACATACGGTTTCTTAACAGGCAAGGCATGATACAGCCAGCCAGCCAGCCAGCCAGCCAGCCAGCCAGCCAGCCAGCCAGCCAGCCAGCCAGCCAGCCAGCCAGCCATTCCTCCTTCCAGATTACACCTTAGAGCAGAGCTTTCCAAACTGTGTGTCGGACACATTAGTGTGTTGGCTGCAGTGTCTGGGTGTGTCACGGCTGCTGCTGCCTCCGAGCCCTGTCAGGATTCCGCGCAGGTCCTAGTGCCTGCCTTGTGCCCTGCTGTAAGAGTGTGTCGCGAAATGATGCATGTCTAAAAAGTGTGCCACCAACATGAAAAGTTTGGAAAGCTCTGCCTTAGAGCAAGGAAGTTGTTTTACCTGAGGGACATCCATGGACACAGATGCCGGGTTGCACGAGCAGCAAACTGTTTGGGCCCTGTGCAGAAGGGACATGTATGGGGTGTGGCTCCCAATATGCCTTGTTTTTTCCTTGCCATTTTGCCCATTTTCCACTGCTTCTCCCACAGGTGATGCGCATGACGCTCAACACCATGACCTGGCGTCGTAGGGAAATGGTTCGCTGGTTGGTCAGCTGTGCCACTGAGATAGGTGAGTAAATGGGAATACTGGGCATTTGCTCCTTCTAGGGTCTTTTAAGGCTTCCCATATTTTTAGGATGGGTCTGGCTCTTTCCCGCGTTCCTCTACATAGGTCCCACGCTGGCTCTTGGTTTTCCCCTTTGGGATGTGTGGAGTACTTGGGGATCTTGTGGCTAACCCCAGTTTTTTTCCGCTTTCCCTGCTCTTAGGGGTCCAGGCCCTGATGAACATTATGCAGAATTGGTACACGCTCTTCACACCTATTGAGGCAACAACCATTGTGGCGGTGACCGGGACCACACATGCCACATTGCTGAGGCTGAGCCTGAGTACAGGGCAACGGGATGAGCTGTGCAGTTGCGCCCGGACACTGGCACTGCAGTGTGCCATGAAGGACCCACAAAACTGTGCCTTGCCAGCCCTGACGCTATGTGAGAAGAACCACGCGGCCTTTGAGGCAGCCTACCAGATTGTGCTAGATTCGGCAGCCTCGGCTGGCATGGGCCACTCCCACCTCTTCACCATAGCCCGGTATATGGAGCACCGTGGGCTGCCTGTTCGTGCCTACAAGTTGGCTACCCTGGCCTTCTCACACCTCAGCATTGCTTTCAACCAGGACACCCATCCTGCGCTCAATGACGTCCTCTGGGCCTGCTCCCTTAGCCAGTCCCTGGGAAAGAACGAGCTGGCCGCCATTGTCCCACTTGTCATCAAGAGCGTGCAGTGTGCCCCCATGCTCTCCGACATCTTGCACCGCTGGAGCCTTCCTCCCCCAGGCCTTGCTTCGATGGGTGGAGGGCGCCGTGGGGCCGGCAGCACAGGGACTGGTGGGAAGCTGTTTGCCATGGACAAGGCCCCGCTTTGCCAGCTGCTGGAGGCAGCCATGGCTGCCTACATCAGCACCACCCATTCACGCCTCACCCACATCAGCCCCCGGCACTATGGCGAGTTCATTGAGTTCTTGGGGAAAGCCCGCGAGACTTTCCTGATGGCGCACGAAGGGCACGTACGCTTTAACCAGTTCCTTGACAACCTCAAACAAACCTACAAGGGCAAGAAGAAACTTATGTTGCTTGTACGGGAACGCTTTGGCTAGGGGGCACTTTGGGGAAAACATGCTTTGACTAAGGGGGAGCAATCAGAGGGACATCTCTCCCCCTTGATCAGAAGCACTTTGGCTTGGAGGGTGGGGCAGAAAGATCGGTTTTCCTTGAGGCACGAGTGTTCTGGATACGTGGCTAGGCAGAGCCTGAATTTGCTGCCTGCATTCAGAAACTCTTTGTCTGTGAGAGCTCTCCTCCCATCCCCAGAAGTAGAATTGAGCTGGGCTTCAGGCGGGGGCCTCAGAAGTGAGGGGAGGGGGTCTGCAACTCTGGTGCTGGGCATAGACTCTTACTCAAAGTCAAAGGTCCGTCTAGTTCTTTCACTGGCCCTGTCAGTAGTGCAGGAAGGATCTGAGCCTGAACTTGAGTTGTAAGATTTCCAATTTCAGTATTAACTATGTAATTCCCCACCTTGGTTGAAGGCTCTGGGCCCCGTGTGGCCTTGCAGACGGTGGGCATCAAAGACCTGTGAAATTTCACAGCTGCTGTTCTGATCTTATATTTCAAACGCGATAGTGGTGGAGGTTTGACTTAGGTGAGGAGATGGGTAGGGTCATACCTCCTCTTTCCTGGTTAAATCTCCTCCTCTATTCCCTCCCTCCTTTCTCTGTGGCCCCACACCTCTGTGCATCTTCAGTGACAAACTCTGCTGGTTTAGAAGTGGCTGGGAGCCTAGAATACCTTTACAGGACTGGGGTGCTACCCAAGGCCCTGTTGCCTCTTTGCACCCTTGGCATTCAAGCAGCTGGTACAAGACCCCTCATGCCTGAGAATTCCTCAGACACGACTAGTGAGCTGGGGCTATTTCCTGCTGGGAGACTTGGCAGTGGAGTTGCTATTAGACTGCTAGCACAGATGGGATACATTCTAGGGTTTATCTGGTTGAATTCCACAAGGGGGGTGGACAGGCCAGATGTGCTCAGCCAGGCACTTCTCTTATTTTTCACAGAATGGTACCTTTGGAAGAGACCAGAAGAGCACCAGTCCTCCGCATGGATGCCGTTGCACATTACATTCCTCCCCTTCCCCCAGACTGTCGTGTTAGTCCACATAATGGCAACCATAATCGATTACTCCAAACCAAGTGACTCAGTCACTCAGTCTTCTGTTCCGACTATACAGATGGAGACCTTTCTGCTCTCCCAAATTATCCCAGGCACATCTCCTGACCACCCCTATGTCCTCTCACAAATCTGTCAGTATTTCAGCTTTCTCTCAACTGTGCTCAGGGGTCACAGACTGGCTCCAGACCCTGGCTTGCATTGCGGGGGGGCGGGGGGGACGGACCAAGGACATTCAAAGGGGCTAGTGTCCTATTCTGTAGCTGTCCCTCTTCAGCTTTGTTTCCAGTTAACACCCCTCAGACTCCTACAACTGAAGGATTTCTACTCTGTCTTCTCCAGCATAGACCTCCGGAGTTGCTGGTAGATAGGCAGTTCATACCTCAAAAAATTCTCCCCTCTTTCAGGCCAAGACAATGGGACATGAGACATTTTGCCACTCTTGAGTAACTCTGCCAGGCAATCCAAGAAGTGCACCTTCTGTATTCCTCGGAAGTGCCGAGGATCTGGAAGTTGCATCTTTTGGAGCGCTGTCTGCATAGTTGGCATCCCTGAAACGTCGTGGCGTCAGGCAACTGGCTGGGCTGCCAGTGTAGCTGGCCTGCCTCTTCATAAGTGACTGGTGTTCCCCATGGAGTGGGTGGGGGGGGGGGGGAGAGTTCGAAGTGGCCACTAGCGGGATGCTCTGTACTTCCACAAACATCCTGCTCCAAAATCCCACTTTTTTTCTGCTGGATAAAACCTACTCAGGAACAAACCACAACAAGCTCATGCTACTAATTAGATTATTGTGAAGACAAGATTATGTTTAAAAAGTTAATATATATATCTATATCTATATCTATATATATGAAGAGGCAAGGGGTACAGGAGGCTCCCCTTTCTGTGCGCGTGGGACCAGGGCTGCGTCCCCTGCTCGGCACCTCTCAGTCCTTGGTGTTGGTGGAGATGTTGGTGTGTTGCACAGCTCCACTTTGGAGCCAGCTAGTCAAGTCAGTCGGAAAAAAGGGGGCGGGGTGGGGGTGGGGGAAGGTTATTCCTTTGTTTTCCTGTATTGAAAAAAATCCTGTAATTTTGTAATTTTTTTCTATTTATTGAATCATTTATTGTATTATTTTGTAAAAGTTTAACATAAACAGCAACCTTTTTTCCCCCGGGCTTCTCTTTTGGACCTGCGGTGTGGGCTTTGTTTCTGTTCCTTTCTTTGCAGGGAGCACAGAAAGAATCTGCTCACCTGGGTCAGCCCATGTGAAATTTCTTCAGCTCAGCCAGCAAACGGGCGGTGAAAACACGGGCTGGATACGCTCCCTGGGTTATGCAATAACTCTTGCTCGAAAACCCATGACCCCACAGTATGTTAAAATGGTGTATTTGAGATAAAGTAGGTTTTTTCCCCCCCAGAGAAGTAAGTACAGTGTCTAAACTCCACGCAGCCTTTTCTTCTAATGGTACTGTAGATTTAATGTGGAACTGTTGGAACACAGTCGATTTTGATGACTTCTAGCACTGTGGGACCTTGGACTACTGCTACAGCACACCCTGGTCGCAGGAAAACTCTCCAGAGTGCAGGGGACAAAGTGCAGGGCAATCTATACTGAGAAGGAGAGGGTTGTAGTCTACCCCCCATCTCAAGGTGCTTTGTGGGACAGAAAGTCCAGGTGAAATCCATCCGGGCTCATGCAGTCTACTCCACAGGGAATTTCTCCACGGGCCACCTTCAGTTGAATGGGACCTGCTGAAGAGTTCTCTACTTTGGGTCCTTTCAGTGAAGTTTTCCGGGAGAGAAAGCCCGTTGATTGTGCCTCTTTTTCAGATTAGTTATAGATTAGTTGCCTTCCTTTCTGCTGAGTTTCCTCTGAACACACACTTCTACCTGGCAGAAATATTAATCATTTCGCTACGGGTATATGCCAAAAGTGACGATGTTATCGTTACAGCACATGGAAACAATAAATAAAGTTGGGGGATGCTAAAAGCAGCAGCAGTAGCTCTTTTAGGACGATTGGCAGAAACTTAGCATCAGTGTAACCGGGCACTCCCAAAGAGAGATTTTTAAAAGGTTCGTCTCCTTCCTGAACATACTGAGCCAGATGGACATCTTTGAGGAAGATGTTCCAGAACCTCAGCAGAAAAGATCCTGTCTGCTTTCCATCTGCTGGGTTTGCGATATTTTTTTATTTTTTATTGCTTGTTTAAATGCTTTGTTCGCGTCAGCCCACCACACCCTGTAATACAATTGAGAAAAAGTTATTAGGAGGTTAAAATGATAAGGCGTGAGTGAATGTAAACAAAAGGAACTTCTAATTTAAACTTTGGACCCCACAATTTTGGGTGTCTACCTTTGCATCATAGACCGCTTAAACCTACAGTGGTCAAGAGATGCTTTGGGTTGCAAGTGAAGAGCCAGATTTATGGCTGAGAAGCTATTTTCTGCTGAGCTGGAGAGTTCTGTTCCCTCATTTGAGGTTGTGATAGGAGAATTCTCACAATCCCCCCCCCCCACCTCTTGACCTATGAGGCAGAGATCTGACTCCCACACCCCCAGCTCTCAAACGTCTATCTTGAGGTCTATCCTTGAAGGATCTGGCAACCATGGATCACCCTCTAAAAGCAAAATAGGTGGCAGTAGGAACTTCCCTTAAGAAAAGAATTGTAACCGCTACCAATGGACCACTGCCATGATCACAGAGGGGGGAACCTCTTGGGCAGCCGCAAGGGCACCAGCACCTCTTTAAAGGCAGTCCTCCAACAGAAGGCTACTGCCATTTTTGTTCTCCACAATGCCCCTGATAACATTGTTTCGGGACGCTGAAAAAATTAAAAGGTCCATCAGATTGCTTCCATATGCCATCCAGGAAGCCCACCTGGGAGAGGCCAAGCAGAAGCCACTCTGCCAAGGGTCCCTTAGAACTGCCCCCGTGGGTCCTTTTCCAGTTTGGTTGGACCATGTCATCTTCTCTGTTAAGTCTCCCCACCAGAGCTTCTCATGGAACAGAGTGGTGTCATCAGTTAAGTAACTGCCTACCTCAGAATATTTTTGGCTCCTTTGGAAATGAGTTGGGATGGGGTCTCTGTCAATTCTGCAGTGGTGTCCTGACACTACAAACTTTGTTTCTCGTAATACTTTTGAGTGAAACTCAATATCAGTTTCGGTATTTACTTCCAAGTTACATGGTCCTTAGTCACAGTGGTATAGCAGGTAATGATTAGCACCCAGGTTTAATTATTAGGTGGACCCGGAGCTGCTTGGGCAGAGAAAGCAAGCAGTTGGATAAGAATGAATCAGCTATTTTAATTTTATTAACACATTACTTTAAATTCATTTCTAAACGGCTTTTTGGTTCCAAGCAAATGCTGCCTGATTAAATGCATTGGTGATATCCAATAGCCATAATTTCCTAAATATTAATGCACATCAGTTTTTATATGTTGGCTGCTATGCCCCATACACTATCAATTGAAAAAATCAATTTACTATTTTAAATCAAAGAAACAAAAAATTAATAACATCCCCCAGAGCATGATCCAACCACAATAAAAACAAGCAAAAACTAGTAACAGTTAAAATTAGATGAAAGCAATGAAGTTAATAAATGGTATTGGTTGTAACCCGCCCAGAGTCCCTTGCATGGGAGATGGGCGGGGAATAAATCTGAAAAATAAATATAAATAAATAAATAAATAAATAAATAAGTCAATATACAATAGGATATTGCAGGGCTTTCTAAAGTTCCGCCGCTGGCGACACACCAGCGGCGGCGGCAGCGCGGCAGCAGTGTGCACGCGCATGGCGGCGGTGCAGGGCAGCGTACGGCGGCAGCGCGGGGGTGTGTGCGGCGCTGCGCGCGTGCACGTTGGTGGTAGCGGCGGCAGCCTCTGCTAAAACGCGGAAGCACTAATCCCGCGCCGCTGCCGCTGCCGCCGTGCACGCATGCGCCGCCGCTTCCGGGTGGTGTGGTGACACACTTTTGTGTCGCGACACACAGTTAGGAAAGCTCTGGGATATTGTATTCACAGCCACAGTAATATCAATACCCTAAACCTATAAACCTGACATCCCTGCCGTCTAGCTTTGCAGTAAGGTTTATAATCAAACAGACCTGCCATCTAATTTTACTAACCACCATTCTCAGTATCTCACAACTGCTGCTATCAATTGGTTTGCTTTATTTATTTATTTATTTATTAAATCAAATCAAATCAAATCAAATCAAATCAAATCTTCAACTCAACATATGTGGAGCTGGAGTGGGATAGGGGAAGGGGGAAGAGAATTCCATTATTAGTTATCAAATTAAAAAGTTCCCCAAGAGATTCAGTCAGTAATATTTGGGCTTGTGCAATGTTAGAGACCTTTCAAACAGCCCTTGTTCCCTTGCTTTTGCTAAGAATATTCAACAATCTTGTTCTGTGAGTTGACATTCACTGGAGCTGCTTCCAGATGGAGAACTCCTAACCTTTTCTAGCTATTCTGCAGCTCTTCCTTTTTCTCTCAACAGATTTTTTAGCTTTTGAAAAAGACAGAAAGAGTAGAAGGGTCATAAATGGAAAATGACTTGGACTATTTTCTGTCAAGGCTTGCTTACGCAATAACCTTGTCTCCTTCATGGTGTTATTAGAGGTCCGGACCATTCTCTCTCTCTCCCCCCCCCCCCCCAATTTATCACCATATAAAACAGAGATGTTTAGGTCAAGCAGATATGCCTAAGTTTCTTATTCCTTTTCTTGGATTTATCCACCAAAATGACCATCCCAAATTAGCTTACAAACACACAGCTAGTGTTGATTTCATTCCAAAGATTTACATGGTCTTTCCTGGAAAACAGGTTGAAGGAAAACAAGCCACTGAGTTGATGTCTCCTTCCTTTGAACCAAATCAATCAAGTATCTCCAAGGCTGAACACAGACCAAAGTTTCTCAACCGTGGCAACTTCAAGATGCATGGACTTCAACTCCCAGAATTCCCTAGCCAGCAAGCTGGTTGGGGAATTCTGGGAGTTGAAGTCCACACATCTTAAGGTTGCTAAGGTTGAGAAACAGTGACTTAAGACTA
This sequence comes from Charina bottae, assembly GCA_023362775.1. Classification (NCBI taxonomy): domain Eukaryota; kingdom Metazoa; phylum Chordata; class Lepidosauria; order Squamata; family Charinaidae; genus Charina; species Charina bottae. The sequence continues at coordinate 9,487,436 of JALMGJ010000021.1, read as the reverse complement.
ATGAACTCTTCAGCCCACTTCTCGCATCTGTCATTCTCCCCAGCCAAAATGAAAAATCAGGCTCCTGCAGCCTTCCACGATCCTTAATGTTACTTTTTCCTTGGTCCACCTAGAAAGATGCCTGGGGATGAAGGACTGAGAGAAATTGTGGGGGTATGGAGGATGAGTGAGTACAGCATGTGGGATGAGTATATTTGCAAACTTCTGATGCTTTGGGGGAGGGTTTTTCAAACTCTGTCCCTTGGAACCGTGATGGGGTTCTGTGAGATGTTAAAGGTAAAAGAAAAAATGTTCATTTAAAGGCAGCCAATTCCCTATCAACAGAGCTCTCCCTCTTGATCAGAGATTCTATGTTTTTTTTTTAAGTAAAAAAGATTTTGCAGTCTGAAAAAGTTTGAAAACCCTTGCTTTAAGGTGTATGAGAAAAGTTGCTTTGGACAAAGATTTATTGTAGAATCACCAAGGCTCATTCATTGACTTTGGTGTGGGGTCCACTTATTTATTTATTTATTATTCAAATTTATCACTGCCCATCTCCCGCTACGGGGGACTCTGGGCAGTTTACAAAATACTCAACAATTAAAACCTATAAAAATAAAATACAATAAACCCGTCTAATAAGATAAATAGATAAAAATCCAAGTAATGGTAAAATCTCATTGAAAAGGGAGGACACTATGGGGCGAGCCATCCCCAGGAGGAACTATTACCTCCCTCGTCCCAGGCAAGGCGGCAGAACCAGGTCTTTAGAGTCTTCCGGAAGGTCGGGAGTGAAGAGGTCTGTCTCACCTCTGGGGGCAAGATATTCCAGAGTGTGGGTGCTATCGCAGAGAAGGCCTGCTTCCTGGACCCTGCTAGATGGAATTCTCTTGTTGATGGGGTCCGAAGCATGCCCTCTCTGCATGACCGAGTGGGGCTGGTGGATGTTATCGGGATGAGACAGTCCCTTAGGTAACCTGGCCCCATGCCATGTAGGGCTTTAAAGGTGATAACCAACACCTTGAATTGGACCCAGAAGCAAACACGTACCCAATGCAGCTTGCGCAGCAGTGGTGTCACATGTGCTGATCTTATAGCACCCATAACTGCCTGAGCGGCCGCATTCTGTACCAGCTGAAGCTTCCGGATACTCTTCAAGGGTAGCCCCATGTAGAGCTTGTTGCAATAATCTATATGGGAGATGACAAGGGTATGAGTGACTGTTCGGAGGGCATCCCAATCCAGGAAGGGGCGTAGCTGGCGCACAACCCGAAGCTGCGCAAAGGCCCTCCTGGCCACGACTGCCACCTGCTCTTCGAGCAGGAGTCGTGAGTCCAGGAGCACCCCCATGTTCCACACTGGGTCTGAATGGGGCAGTGCTACCCCATCCAGCACCAAAGATGACAACTCCCTGGATGCAGAGAGGCCATCAATCCACAGCCACTCCGTCTTACCAGGGTTCAGCTGAAGCCTGTTGTTCCCCATCCAGAACCCCACAGCCCCCAGGCACTGAGAAAGGACAGCAACTGCATCACTTACTTCACCTGGGATGGAGATATACAATTGAGTATCATCAGCATATTGATGATACCTCATCCTATGGTGACGGATGATCTCGCCCAGCGGCTTCATGTAGATGTTAAATAGGAGAGGAGAGAGAACCGAACTCTGCGGCACCCCACACAAGAGGGGTCAAGAGTCGGATCTCTCCTCTCCTATCAGCACCGATTGGGAACGGCCCTGGAGGAAGGAGGTGAACCAGCGTAAAACTACGCCATCCACCCCCAACTCCCTGAGCCGCCCCAAAAAGATACCATGGTCGATGGTATCAAAAGCCGCTGAGAGGTCCAAGAGAGCCAGGACAGACGCACTCCCTCCATCCCGCTCCCGCCAGAGATCATCCATAAGTGCGACCAATGCAGTCTCCGTCCCATATCCTGGCAAAGGGGTCCAGATAATCCGTTTCCTCCAGAATCCTCTGGAGTTGCAACGCCACCACTTTCTCAACCACCTTTCCCAAAAAGGGAAGGTGGGAGACAGGATGAAAATTGTCCAAGACAGTGGGGTCCAGGGATGGTTTCTTGAGGGTAACATATTATTGTCATCTGTTTATAATCTTCTGGTGGTGCTTTTTCTTTTCTTTTTTTTCCTGAGACAACTTTGGTCAGAAGGCATCTTGGGCTATCACCCAAAAGGCACTATGTAGCTATTCCACTTCCTCTTCTTTAACTATGGAGGCCATAGTTAAATAAAGCACAAATAAAAGCTTTATTTAAAAGCACCCTGTTTTTGGAGAAGGATACGTAACTTAGACAACATTTACAGTTGCTCTTAATATGACTCTTCCATTTTTTTTTAAAAAAAAGTGGCATGCTTTGACAAGAGGCGTTGACCTATCAGGCAGGTACATCCAGTGGATCTTAATCCAGTGTCAGTGAATCTTTTTCAGCAGCCCAATTTTTAAAAAAAACAAGAACAGTACAATTAACTTTTGTATTTTAAAGTTTAAAACAGAGAAAATAAAAATGGTACAGTTGACATAACTCACATTAAGGATGCCATATTGTGCTGTCTCTATAATAGAGAATATACAGTTTTTGAGTGATGCACATGCATGTAGGAAAGGCTATTGATGGTAGAGGAGCAAAGGCAACAATGAATGTCTAGTGAACAGAAACTGACACACCTTCTACATGGTGCAAATTAAATAGAATAGAATAGAATAAACTTTTATTGTCATTCCACTGTACACCAAGGTGCATATTAAAATGAAATTTCATTGCAGTTGGCTCACGGAGAAATAATTACTGTAATATATAATATATATTCTTTACCCATTTCCCTCCCCTAACCATTATCCTTGATAAATATCACAATCCTACATACAGCATGTACTCCCCTAAAGTAAAAGGGATCATTAGGAATTTAGGAGTCTAATAGCCCAGGGGACAAAACGATTACCTGATCTAGTTGTTCTACACCGAATGCAGCGGAACCTTTTCCCAGAGGGCAACAAGGAGAACAAGCCATAATGAGGGTGAAAGGGGTCACTGACAATATTTCGGGCTCTAGACAAACAGCGTGTGTACGCCACATCCTGAATGAGAGGAAGCGAAATCCCAATTATCCTCTCTGCTACCCTCACCACCCTCTGCACAGACTTCCTATCCAAGGCACTACGGCTTCCAAACCAAATGGAAATACAGTTGGTCAATACACTCTCTATAGTGCCTCTATAGAAAGTAAGGAGGATGGGAGGAGGAAGATACGCTTTCCTCATCCGGCGCAGAAAATGCAAACGCTGCTGTGCCCGTTTTACCAGGGATGCGGTATTAAGAGACCAAGTGAAACTATTCGTTATCTCCACCCCCAGGAACCTGATGTTACTAACTGACTCCACAGCTATGTCATTAATAAAGAGTGGTGTATGGCTAGGCCGGTTCTTTCTAAAATCGATGATAATCTCCTTGGTTTTTTCAGCATTCAGAACCAAGCTATTTACATTACACCAATCCACCAAACCCTTCACCTCCTCTTTGTAAGCCCAATCATTGTCATCCCTAATAAGACCCACCACTGCTGTATCATCCGCATACTTCACAACGGAGTTGGTGGTAAACCTGGCACAACAGTCATGGGTCATCAGGGCAAGGGGCTTAGGACACAGCCCTGAGGAGAACCGATGCTCAAGGAAATAGGGTTGGAGATATTATTTCCAACTCGCACCGACTGAGACCTATCAGTGAGGAAGTCAAGTAGCCAGTTACACAAATGAGAACTAAAACCCAAAGAGCCCAATCTGACTACAATTAAATTAAATGCAACATCTTCCTGAAAATTTGAATCCATACTTAACTATTTTTGTGCCACTGTTTACAGGTTCAAAATATGAAAACAATGAATATGGCAGGTGTGGACATTAGGACACCCTCTCACTCAGTACTTTGTAACACCTGCTTTGGCAAAAGTAAGGGTTTCCAACATTTCCTGTAGGCCTGCTAAATATCTGTTTTGGTTTTGGATATTTTTCCCATTCTTCCTTGCAGAACTCTTTTAGCTCATAAATATTCTTAGGTCTCCTTGCACTGTGTGTTTGAGATCTCCCCACAGATTTTCCATAACATTCAACTCTGGAGACTCTGAAGCCCATTCCAAAACCTTACTTATTTCCTATAAATATTTTATGACTGATTTGGAAATACAGTTTGGATTGTTATTTTACTGGAATATTCAACCTCTTTCCAGCTGAATTTTCTTCATATTCACTGTTTTCTTACTCTGAATCTGCAACCAACTGCACATAAAGTAGCCATTCAAATTTGATGAAAAGTGATGGGTTGAATGCTGAATCATGGAGCGGTTTGGTCAGCTTCTGTTCATTTAGGGATTTACTGAAAAACACAATTTGATGGTGTGAGCAGGAGAGATAAACCTTTGCAGACAATTATACATTTGAGAGGTAGAAAAGAGATTTAAATCCCACGTTAGTTAGTTCATCTCCCATTGCATTTCCATTCCAAATTATTTATAAAATTTTAAAACAAAGATATGCACATTTTAGGCAACCCTTTTGTTCTCCCATAAATATATTCTGCTTCCTTCTGCGATTTGAACTTAGCCAGCTTTCTGGCATGGGTGCTCCTTAACCTCTGTGTGAGGCCAGCTGGTCAGTCTGGATGCCAAATGCTCCTCTAGTTGCTCTGTGACACGTGTGGCTCATGCCCTGATCTGCCAACTCAGGCTTGACTGGAGCTTGTAGTTCCATTTGGAAATGTTTGCACGGCCGTATCTTCCCTGAAGACAGCTCTCCTTGGATGACGCATACAATGATTCACTGAACTTGGGAGGAAAAGATGGAGGGAAGAAGATACATGCTTGACTGGAGAGAGGATTGTCCTGGCAGGATCAGGCCACGTAGAAAGGAAATGCTATGGTTTCCCATCAGGACAGAAGAAAGGTGGTATTCCTGTAAGCCCTCCTATTCCAGTGAAAACCTATACAAATTGTGGCCTGATGAGAACTTAGATCTTCCCACAGTAAGCAAGATAGAGATTCCCCACCCCAACTACCAGATGATGTGGCTGTGAGGATCCTTTGCAGGCCAGCCTACATGCAGAAGCACGAGGCCACTTGGGAAATGGGCTACTAAATTCCTTGCAACACCGCTGAAGAATGCTGACCATGGCAGCTGCATGAAGGAAAATATCTTGGGTCCAAGACTTTTGCTGGGGCTGGAAATGCAATTCATCCCCCAATGCCTATTTTAAAGACTGCGCAATCAGGTTCCCTCTTGTGGAGTCACCTGAAGGCATATGAAAGTTGGCTTGTTCCAAACAACTGAGGGTTGTGGGGAGCACATGGGAATACAGATGATGGGACATGGGCATCTCACACCCCGTTTTCACTTTTATGCCTTATGCAATCAGGCAAAACCTGCACAGTGCTAGAAACCCTCTAAAGGGCTCGAGACTGCCATGCCACAAAGCCTTGCTTTCTACCACTTTCTCCCTTAGAATAGCCTCCTCAGCTGCCCAGCAGAGATTGATCCCTGACCACCTAGTTTGGGGGAAAAGCTGAAAGTGAAAGTAAAGCCATGTTCCCATGAACGTGGTCCACTACAAGACTGGGACCCCAGCGCACTCCAGTTCCCAGCCTGTGGAAAAGCATAATTCCATTCTGGCAGAGACAGTTTTGCTTTCATTTCAGATCTTCCCCATCTGTTTGATGAAGGATCTTGTATTCCCGTCTTCTCCGCCAACTTTGAAAACAGAATGTCTGACAAAGGAAAACACAAAGGGCACTTTCACGCATCAGGCTTAATTTAATTTAATTTAAATTTAATTTAATTATGGGATTTTGAAGCTGCCCAACAAAAAGACTCTTTTTAAAACAATACCTAAAGAAACATTTTCAAATCTCATTTGTCCTGTCTCTTGAACTCCTGACTGCCTCAACCATAGTATTTTAAGCTTCTAAAATATTCCCGTCCCACACAGAGACTGTGTTTTCATCCTGTACATCCAGTTTCATGAGTCATGAAAGGCATTTTTCTATTCTAAAACTGAAATTATATTTTCTACGTTTCTGAAATTACATCATGGCCCACGCTGAAATTTCTGAAATTACTACTATGGGACCAAAATACTCACAGAGATTTTCGTTCTGCTATTTTTGTTTAAAATGTCCTCTCCTCTGAAGAACAAATCCACAAAATTTAAGATTTTTTCCCCTGTTGATGTTTTGATATTTGTTTTTATTCTAATGGACTAACATGGTTTTGCAAATAGTTTTATAAACAGACCAATTCATTTTAAACCCTGACTTGAACTTATTTTCATTGCACAATCATGAATTATCTCCTGGAAGTCAATTTATCTTGCTTCAAAGACAAATTTATGTTACTCTCTCCTACTGATCTTGGGATCAATGACCCTGAATATTGTGGTGCCTTTTCCCTTCCAAGTGCCAATCCTGCTTATATACAAGAATGAATGTTTGTTTATTCGGTCAATGACCAGCAACTTAAAATTAATAAAAATAACAATTAAAATCACACTAATCAATTAAATACAATTATACATAGGTAATCTATGGATAAAACTATAAATTTAGACAATTATAATATAATCTATAAAACCTTATTACAATAAAACCCTATTATAATGACATGTTTATTTATCTAAACCAGAGCTTTCCAAGCTGTGTGTCGCGACACAAAAGTGTGTCGCCACACACAGCGTGGTGTGTCGCCACACCACCCGGAAGCGGCGGCGCACGCGTGGCGGCCGCCATGCACGCGCGCGCCGCCGCACGCCCCCCCACGCCGCTGCCGTACGCGCGCCCGCCGCCGCACACCCCCCGCGCCGCCGTGCACGCGCGCGCCGCCGCACGCCCCCCGCACCGCCGCCGTGCGCGCGCGTGTCGCCGCCGCCGGGTGTGTCGCCAGCGGCGGCACTTTGGAAAGCTCTGATCTAAACATTAATAGATCTATCATTTTAATAGTATGTTATAAAATATATATCATAAAAAATTATTAAAAATATTTAAAAAATGGCTAAACAAAGTATTAATAAAAATAGAAAAATATACACAATTCCCTACTTCTTTAACCGGTTTTGCCTTATTATCATTGCGGCAGCACAGAATTTTGCTACTGCACGTGTAATAACTGGGTTTGAATCCTGCAGAAGATGGTTCTCATAAAAACTATCAGGTCTCCCTGGACATCTTTCTATTAGGGGATAAATATATGTTGATCTAATATCCCTATAATATTTACATCGCAACAGAACATGAGTGATGTTTTCAACCTCCTTAGTGCCGCATGTACAAATTCTTTCTGCTAAGGGGTTTTTATTATACCTGCCTTGCAGGAGTGCTGATGGAAGGATATTAAATCTAGCTCTAAAAAATGCTATTCTAATCTTAGGAAAGGTTAGGTCTTTCAAATATCTTGCTGGTTCCCATGTACCCCATCTTATCTGATTCCTGCTATGTAGAGGTATCCTATTAACTTCTAGCTGGAATTCCATCTCTCTGATTTTGTTAATAACCATTTGCTTGGCTTGATCGTAACCTAGTGATTTTAAAAATAATGGAGACAGCCCATATAAAGCCAGCTTATACTCTACTGCCTATTTCCAGGGAGAGAGAAAATTACCAATCAGGACTAGAGGGGTCAAACCTACTGGAAGGAATTGAATTTTCAACCAAAAGGTTAACATCATCTTCCAGGCCCTAACCAGTATTTGAAGCATTCCTGTTTCTAGTCTCATCTGGGCATTTGCTGTTCTGCTGGGTGCCGCTAGAATTGATCGCAGGAATTTTGTTTGTACGGTTTCTAGTGACTCTTTCTTCAAGAAGATTCCTGCTTGTGCCCCATAGAGAATTATAGTCAATGTTTTAGCCTCAAACAATTTTAAGGCTGCAGGGACTAATTGTCCTCTGCCCGTGTAAAAAAAATGTTTAATAGCATTTGAAGATCTAAGGGCTGATTGCATTGCATGATTCAAATGGGCATTCCAATTTCCTTTCGAGTGAAAAACCACTCCAAGGTATTTAAATACATTAACTTGTTCTAGATAATGCCCTTCTATCCTCCAAGAGTATTGAGTAACTCTTTTAGCAAAGACCAGGATTTTTGATTTATCAAAATTAAGAACTAATTTATTTTGTCTGCAGTAATTTAGTGTTGCTGCTATGGCTCTTTTTAGTCCAATTGGAGTTTGTGAGATTATAGCAGCGTCGTACGCATAAAGAAGTATCGGTACTTTACGTTGTGCTAGATTGGGAGGATGGGAATCTAAGTTATGAAGAAGATCAATCAAGGAGTTAATGTAAAGATTAAAAAGGGAGGGGGCAAGAATACATCCCTGTCATACAGTACTCCTTTCTGCACATTTACTAAGCCAGATAAGGTCCCTAGGGGATCACATCTCACTTTTAAAGAGGAATTAGAGTATAGTTTCTGTATAAGATAGAGGAGGCGTCTGACAATATTTGTATTTTTTAGTTTAACCCAAAGGACACTTCTATCTATTGAATCAAAGGCCTGTTTAAAGTCAAGAAAGGCCACAAAGAGGGAAGATTTCTTTTTATAGGTATATTTTAATACAAGGTGGTGAAGCACCAAGATATGATCAATTGTTGATTTCCCCTCTCTGAATCCTGCTTGTTCGTCTCTAATTATGTCCTCGGACAGAATCCAGTCTTGTAGTTTGTTATTTAAATGCTTAGCATATAATTTGCTAACTACACTCAATAAACTAATGGGCCTATAATTACATGGGCAATTTTTGTTGCCCTTTTTGTAGATTGGTACGATAATTGCCATTCCCCAGTCGTTTGGCATATGACCAGTCTGGTCTATGTATGTAAAGAGAGATGCTAATAGAGGTGCCCACCAACTAGAATTCCTTTTAATTATTTCGGGCAGGACACAATCCGCACCGGGAGCTTTATTAGGCTTAAGGGATTCAATCATCCGGGATACCTCTTGTGCTGTAACTGGAGGCCAATGAAGGATACTATCCATATTAATCTGACTCTCTTTCATTTCACAAGCAGAGTCCATGTGGATCCCTCTAAAATATTCCTCCCATGCATATGATGGCACTTGGTTAGATGGAGGGGGGAGCGATTTTCCCAATCCTCTAGTGCAGAGCTTTCCAAACTGTGTGTCGCGACACAAAAGTGTGTCGCCACACACAGTCTGGTGTGTCGCCACACAACCCGGAAGTGCTGATCATCATCAGCGCTTCCGAGTTTTCCCACGGCGACACACCAACTGCAGCGCGCAAAACCCAAAAGCGGCAGCAGCACTTCCGGGTTTTTGCGCGCTGCCGCACTTCCGGGTTTTCCCGCAGCGACACACCAACGCCGCGGGAAAAACTTTGGAAAGCCCTGCTCTAGTGATATGCCAAAAAAGGGATGTATCTTTGTATTGTCAAAGGCTTTCACGGCCGGAGTTTGATGGCTGTTGTGGGTCTTCCGGGCTGTGTGGCCGTGTTCTGGAAGTTGTGGTTCCTAACGTTTCACCAGCATCTGTGGCCGGCATCTTCAGAGGGCAGGAGCACAGACAGGTATCTTTCATCCTGACTGCTTGAATTAATTTCTGCCAAGATTCTGTCAAAGCTGCACATTTCTTTTCTTTTAAAAGAGTCTTATATTGGACCTTTAAGGTCCTTAAAAATGAGTTTGATTCTCAGAAAGAAAATTTTTACTTTTCCTATACACCTTGTTATATGTCCTCTTTAACTGTACACAGTCCCAATCAAACCATTTTTTGTTTTTTATAACCTTATTTCTAGGGAAGAACTGTGTTCCCTTGAGAAGAACTGTTTTGAGATTGGCAACCAGACTTTCGAACCAACCTAAATATGATGTATGGGATTTACTATCTAGGAGGCGAGCACGGATTTCTAAAGTTTCAGGAGCTAGCATCCATTTACCAACTTCTCTTGCATTTTTCTCAGTCCATTTAATTCTCACCTGGGTGTTATTACTTTCCAGTACTGGGGGGTACCTTGAGTTAGCTTTTGGGAGATTTCCAGTGAGATATCAAGGTTAAAATTACAGGGTTGTGATCACTTTCTAATCTAGAATCTACCTCCATCCTCCGTAGAAATTTCAATAGATCACATGAAGTTATCCAATAATCAATTGTGGATCTTCTTCCTGCCCCCCAATAAGTATATTCAGCTGGATAATCCCCTTTTATGGAACCATTGAGAATACATAGGTTATATACAAAAAGCTTCAGGACCAGTAATTCTTGGGGAACACATCATACTGGGAAGCACCAATCTCTCTAGGAATTTATAGTAATTTCCTTGCAACACGGACAATTGTTGTGCATTCAAGTGCCTGCACCAGATTTCTAGCCTGCAAATGAATTCAACTGCCTATGCTTAAACCCACCCTAGTTTGGGCTTTCTAAACACAGAATACATTTGGTAAGTGTATTCAGCCAAAGGCATGTATAAATATGTTGGATATGGCATTAAATCATGCATCGGCAAGCTTCCTTCTCTGTGGTTAAAGGGCATATTAATACTTATGTTATGTGCTGAAAACTACTGTACACTAAAAAAAATGAGTGGAGCCAATCCTCTCCAGGGGTCGGCAAACTTTTTTATGCCAGGAGCCATTTTGACATTTATAACATTTATAACATCACTCGAGGGCCAGGGGGTGGTGTTTGAGGGTGGGAGCCAATCGCGCGGAAGTGGGTGGGGTTTGCAAATGAAAGCCAATCGTGTGGAAGGGGGCGGGGTTTGAAGGTGGGAGCCAATCGCGTGGAAGGGGGCGGGCGCATCCGGGGAGGGGAAGTCAAAAACGAGCTCGCTGGATTTAGGCACATTCCGTCGCCTTTGGAGAACCAGATCGTTGGGCGAAGCTCTTGGGCACACATTTACCCACTTTTCCCAGCTAACCATATTATGAACCCAAAGGCTGAAGCTCTGGGTGTTTTGTCCATCATATTTATTTTTAATTTTTTGGCTCGCCTTCGTCGCTCACATCGCCCACCCACACAACCCAAGGCATCTGCCAAGTGGCAGAGGGAGAGATCCAAATCACAGCCCCGCAGACACGATTCCTCCCCCTTCCCAGCCCACCTTGGGATCGTAGCCGCTTCCCAAACGAGTGGCGCCGCGATCCCCGACCCGGCCATGCGTGCCTGCCCGGGAACGCCGCAGCGCCCAGCGGAGCCCTCTCCACATGCTCCGCGGCGCTCCCTCCTTCCCGCCGCCTCTCCTGAGTTGAGCTCCACAGCCGAGCCTGGGCGTGCGTGCGGGAGGGAAGCTGCCATCGCGGGCTTCCTCGCCGAGTTTGTCCACCGCCTGCAGGGAGGGAGGCGGGGGGGACAGGGCTGGGCGCTGGGGCGGGGGCAGGGCAGGGGCCGTGGATGGCAGGCCAAAGGGAGATGCCAGGGTTACTCTGAGGGAGCCCCCGGGGCCCCTGCCGGGGAGGGGGGTCCCAATCCTAAGGGTGTCCCTGCACCTCTCTCCTTGGCATCCCCCTTGGCACCCCTTTCCCTTCCGCCACTCTGCGCCCCCCAGAACGACACGCAGCTCTTTGCTTGCAAGGCAAGCGCGCCCGTCACCCCACCCGCCGCTCCAGCCCGGTCCTCCCGCGAAAGAGCGAGCCAGCGCCCCTCCGGAAGGCTCCCCCATCCCGGCGCGCCTCCTGAGTGGAGTGGGAGAACCTGCAGCGACGGGACGCCGCAGCCCTCGCCTGCTCCGGCCGCGGAAGGGGCAGCTCCACCTCGCTCCCGCAACCCCTGCCGGCCTTTCCGCTTCCCATCTGGCGGCGGCCGTGGGTCCCGGCCTCCGCTTGCGCCTCCTGTGCCGCGGCCCCACGCGCTTTCCTCAGACGAGGTCCAGGGCAGCGAGGCTCAGGGCTGGCGAAGGCGGAGCAGCCCCGCGGATGGGAGCTGGGGGACGCCCGACCCGCGGGCCCCTCGGCATTCAGGGGGCCCGGCTCCGTCCCTCCGGCTGGCGGGTGGCCAAACACGGGCGAGCACACGCACAAACGCGTGCGGGGCAGCCGCAGGCAGACGAGACGCCCCAGATTAGAGAGGTTGGAAGAGCCGCAGTTTCCGACCCTTGCTCTACCCAATTAAAAATCAAGAGTCTTTTCCGACTAACAAATATTATGACAAGGCTTCATCAAATGCATAGAGCCACACTCCCTTCAGGATTGTTAAATTATAATGGGTGGAGGGGTCAGGTCTATGTATCCATCTATGTAAAGTTGAGGAGAATTTGCTTTCAGCAAGTTATTTAATATCCTGGACTATTTTGTCTTTAATTGGGCCACTTGAACAACACTTGGGAGGGGGTGCCAGTGGCTGTTCCAAATGGTTTGCCATGAAATTCAGCAGCAAATCACACCTTGGGCCAGTCACTCTCTCTCAGCCCAACTCACCTCACAGGGTGGTTGTTGTGGGGAAAAGAGGAGGAGGAAGGAGTATTTGGTATGTTCGCCGCCTTGAGTTATTTATAAAAATAATAAAGGCAGGATAGAAAATAAATAATTTTTTTTAAAAAAACCACGGGGGCAGATTAGGGTTCCAGGGGCAGCACCAAAGTCTGTGAAGCGGGGGGGGGGTAGTTGTGCCAGAGATCTGTCTACCCGGGTCTCTAGGAGCAGTTAGTTGCGTGTGGATTTAGAAGACAGTAGTCTAGGCACTTATAACACCCCCCACCCCACCCCGCGCGTCGTTTAACTGCGAGAGTTTTGGTCTCAAACCCCAGGTCCAAATTTCACTCCATCTACCCTCCAGAAACGGCCTGGGGTTAGCCAGGAACTCCCTCTCCAGGACAGGGCTCGATTTCCTCTACCGCTGATTGGTTCTGGCAATTCTCAACAAGTTGAGGAAATGTTTGCAGCGGTTTCCCGCATCATCCCCAGACATGCTGTACAATCATTTCCTCCGATCCGAGGGAGGAAGGAGTCTGGGCTGGGCTCCCCTCATCCTCGTCGGGCGTCTACACTCGGTCACCCCGGGGCTGCCTCTGCTGCTGCTGGGGCGACAGAGAAAGCGGAGGAGGAGGGAGAGCATTTATCGCGGCCACGAGCATTTCAGGCCAATGGCCTTTGTTTCTTCCGACGTAGACACTGCAAGCTACGTGGAACCGGAGCTTTACGTTTTGGTAGTTCGCGTCAACTTGGCAAAGCGACCCGGAGGTCCCAGACTAGAAGGCATGGAATCATCGTGAGGAGTCCGACCACTACTCTTTCCCCCTCCTCAGATTTTTTAAAACCAGAGCCTCTTGTTAAACTTCCCCCACCCTCTCCCCAGGCCGCACAGCGCCAGATGCGGGGCTAGGCTACAGCGGCTCTTTGTGCCTTGGCAGAAGTGGCGGGGATCGCCCACCAGAGGGCGCCGCTCCCACACAAATTCCCAGCCCGTGTTGTACGTGCGGCTGGCGCTGCTTTCGCCCGCGGCTGTCCCAGAGCAGCCGCTTTGCTCTTCCGCAGCCCACGCTTTGGGCTCGTCTCATCCGCCGCTGGGGCGGGGCAGCCGGAGTTACACGCAAGGGGGGCGGGGGGGGGACTGTTATTGTTACAGAAGCCGCTCCGGGGCGGGGTTGAGGACGGAGTCCCCGGGCTGTGGGGGGCTAAGGCCAGAGGGGGGCTGAGCTCTCTATTCCGACGCTGTCCACGATCTGTCCGGCAGGAAAAACCTTTTCGGTTCAGAGGAGCCGGACGGATAGAAGAAAACGCCTTGGCTTCCGGAGGCTGGCAATAAGACTTGTCTTCCTCCTTGGTCCCCAGCAGGCGGCTTCCTTAATTTTTGCAACGCAGGGCACCGGAGCAGTGAATGAGCGGGGGGGAGGGGGGGAGGCAAGGTTTGCATCGTCTCTGCAGCTGCTCCTTCCTATTGCAAGAGATGCAGGCCGGGCCGGGCTCCCCTTCCCCTTCCCTTAGATTCTTCCCGAGAGATCAGAAGTGCAGCCGCCTCCCGCGCCACGGCCTACCTTTCCCTATCAGGCTAACCCGGCTGATGGCTCCCTGGGTTTTCTCATTGCTCCTGAGCAATGGGTCTCTCGGGAGAGGGCGGGGCAACGCTCTACAGTGTTCTGCCTTTCCTCTGCAGGCCTGGGGACAGCAGAGCTACAACGTGCCCTTTCCAGAAGTGTCTCAACCTTTGTGAGTGCAGGGCTTCTCTGGCCGGTGTGTCGTGACCCGTGGATTCAGGGGGAGTGCCTCACAGCCCCTGCGTGGAGTCAGTACGGGCCCTCTTCCCATCGCAGTCCACTTGTGGTAGGAAGTGGTTTGCAGCAGAAAGCGTGCAGGGAAGTAGTGGGGGCTTAATTTTTCTCCTGGCTACTTTCCAGAGCTGTTTGCTTTGTAAACGGGCCTGAAATACAGGAGGCAGAAGGGGAAGTTGCATGGGAAGGAGTAAGCAATCCCCTCCTTTTAACAGGCCTCACAAGTAGAAAAACGAGATAAACATATTTTAAATAAATAACGGGAACAATGTCTCCTAACCCTCTCGGATAATTTGCAACAAAGGGACTACTTTGCTTGGCTTTTGTGTAGGAGGTGTTGACCTATCATCTGGGTTTTCCATATTGGGATAAGTCTGTGTAGGTGTTAGCTGAGAAATATCATGTATACTTCATTCCTAAAAAGGCGCTGCTTACCGTTGAAGCTTGCTTTGGATGTCTTGCCCTTTGAGCTCTAAACTGCTCCCAGTCCATCCCTTCAGAATATCATTCCCGGCAGTTGCGTTTTGGGATGGGGAGGGGGGATTTCCTAAGAAGTCATTCCCATCATCCCCGACCAAAGACAGTTTCCACCATTCTCTGGAGAAAGCCACAAGGATTCACTTGGTATGAAATCAACATGAATGTGTATGCTGATATGTGGAGTTGACAGGTCGTTGATGAGAAGAGGGTCAGGCTAATCACCTGATCAGTTTTGTTGCCTTTTTTTTTAACCCATGGAGAAATGTGGAGCTTTGTTGGATTGGGATGGATCTGGATTCTGTGTAGGGTGAAGCAGTCTAGCCTCATATATACTGCCCTGCAGGCCTTGTAGGTAAACCTATTAATAACTAGATCACTGATCACTGATCGATAAATACAAATTCTAGACTAGAGCATGGACTGTGGTGGGGAAGAGGGTACTGAAAGGTGCCCCAAGCATGTCTCTGCTCCCCCAGTGCTGCCACCTGGTTCCCAGAAAAATATGTACCCATCCTAGCTTTTATTGTGAAACCACCCTGCCTTGTTCATGGAATTTTATCAGGCCTCTAGGTGACTTTTTCTTCCATTTGTAACCCTCCTCTTTCACCTCTCCCTTTTGCTACCAATAGCCATCGAGGAGAAAGGGCAGAATTGCGGCACAATATATGGGGTCCCTCTGTCTGGAAGCCCTCTGTGTATCTGTCTTTAAAGCCTCGTGCCCGCAAGCTTGCTCCTTTCTGGCCTGTGTTCTTGGGCCTGGTCGTACACCGACTTCAGCATAGGGCCAGCTGTCCAAGCCAGCAGAGTTATTTTAATGCCAGGCATCACCCCAGGGCCTGTTTGGATCAGGAGGAGTTCAGCTCAGCCTGGGAATTTGCATGGGAGAAAAGAGTGCTCCACGACGTATGCAAAGTGCCTGGTTCCCCCCCCCCCCACCTGCTGTCTGGTAGTAAGGTGTCATTTGGAGTTTGATGCCATACTTCTAGGTGGACTTGCTGGAGAGAACTCCAGACAGCAGTTCTCTCTCCTCACAGGCCGCCTGTGCTTGGAGAAATGACAGCTGTTGGGCCAGAGATTTCCTTCCGGAGGCTGTGAAAGCCCTCAAGGTCCCAGATCCTGTTGCTCTGCTCTGATCTCCAGCCCCTTCGGTCAAAAGCCCCATTTCCTCTCCCCGCCCCATGTTCTGGCAGCTTTCTGCTCAGCCTGCTATAGTGAGAGCAACTAGATCCAGCTTAGAGAGTGGAGGGAACCGCTTACAGGAGAGCTCCGTTTTCCACAGGCCTATTTATAGACAAGCACCCATCAAAAGACACCGGACAGACAAGAATTTCTGGGGAGGAGGAGGTGTATCAGCTGCTGGGCGGATACCTGTCCTTCCCCCTTCTGTGGAATTACAACCCCTAAACAGGGTCGGCCTGCTGCCCACATCATGAGAGACGAGCATGTGGCTGGGGGCCCAGGATGCTTTGACAGTAGATTGGGGGGTTGTATTCACACCACCTCTGGTTGGGGAAGGCTGTCTTAAAGTTGGGTCCCTGGTGCAAAAAGCCTCAAGGGGTTTCCACCCCCGTTTCTTCTGCAGCAGATTGTTGGCACACCTTTCAGGATCAAGGGGTTAATGTGCCAGGGAAATCATGCTGATGTGCTTGGGCTTCTTTTCCTCTTAAACAGATTTTTTATTCAATCAACAGCAAAGGAAGAGAGGACAGGAAAGCACAGGAGGGATCCAAGTGGAAGATGTTTTGTTTGACACTCCTGCAACATTCCAGGGAGATTGTCTGGGAGCATCTTCTGATTTCCAAACTGGGGGAGAGAGTGTAGTGGTTAAGGCGCCAGGCTAGAAACTGGGAGATTTTGAGTTCTAGTCCTACCTTGGGCACAAAGCCGGCTGGGTGACCTTGGGCCAGTCACACACACACAGCCCTAGGAAGGAGGCAATGGCAAACCACCTCTGAAAAACCTTGCCAAGAAAACTGCAGGGACTCGCCCAGGCAGTCACCAGGAGTCAAGACTGACTTGAAGGTGCGCGCGCACACACACACTCGCAGATTAGGGCTTCTCCCACTCTGCTTGCCTGGGGTCCCTCTTGAGAGCAGGAAATAGCCGGTTTTCATTCATTCCCCAAGTACCAGAAGGCGTGATTGGAGGGAAGGGGGGGGGGAAGAACCATGATACTTGAATAAAACAGAAGATTCTATTACCTCGTGATTTCAGTAAGAACAATATTCCCCATCCTCTCCCACCTGAGGATGCTTTCAGGCCACTTGCCTGAATTTGTCAGTGGAGAAAAGGCAGGGGCAGAGGAGCTTCTGAGTCCCGCCTGGGACAGAAGCAAGACCCAGGAGTGGTCTTGGCCCACAGGCTAAGAGGGGCTGTCCTAAGCCCCCCATCACTAAATGGTAAATGTCCCTTGGGCTGGCTGAAAGCTGAAGTGCTTGTGAAGAACTTCCTTGACCTAAATAGACAGAACCACCTCCTCCCACTGTGTTTTTATCCTTAACGTTCCCCAGCCCACCGTTCTTCTGTCCTGCCAGGCTGTTTAATTCTTTGGCCTAAAGGTGGTGAGTGTGGATGAGGGAAGGGCACCTGGCTTACTGACTGATCCATTTCTGCATTCACATTCCAGCCTCAGCACCATTCACACCTACCCTACGGGCAAGGGTGTGGATGGAGGATGCTGACTCTTGATATGACTCAGAGGGATGGGAACTTTGGCACCACTCCTCCCCGCTAATCCCTTAATTGCGGATGAAGCCTGGACTTGCAGCATGGGGCAGCTGTGGGGCGGAAAGGGGAGTGGGCCCTGCAGATCACTTTGGGTCTCTGTGGAAGGCGATTTTGCTTTCTCCTGAATAATGGCTTTTGGTTAAGGTTGCCCTAATGAGGAAAAAAAGGAGTCTGGCCACCTCCTATAAAAAGCTGAAATCTTTTGAGTTGGGTGGAACTTAATGGTAACTCCATGGACATCTCCATATTATTTTCTTGGTAACAAAAAAGCAGTGGCTGGCCATTGTCTTCTTTCAGGATTTCTTGGTGGTCTCCCATCCAAGAACTAAGGAGGTCCAACCCCGCTTAGCCTCATGGAAATCCGGCAAGGTCAGCTAGGAAATGTTGCCTGCTGTGAACTGCAGTCTAGCTTGCAGAAAGTGATAGGGGGCACTTTTCACAGCAAGGGAATCATAGGTCTGTTTGGGGAACAAATTGCTGTTTAAATGGTGCAGCAAGTCTAAAAGGTGGCAGCATTTACAATTGCCCACTTTTTTACTTGCTTTGTTCCTGTGCATTTAACACAGCAGAAAAACTACCAAGGGACGCTGAATTCTCTCAATTTAACTCTTTCCCCAAAGCTCCCACCCAAACACGATTTCCATTTTTTAAAAAATATTCCATATGCTTAAAAGCAAATATGTGTTCCTTTTTCAAAAGAGTAGCCAAAATCTTCAGGATTCTGTGGCTGTACCAGATTCCTCCGTTGGCTGCATGATTTTAGATTTCAGGGAGTCGCCCAAATCTCCCCCCCCCCAAATTGTATTAGAATATCATATATGCACTTTCTAGATCCTCCACTTTCATCTCCAGGTAACCCTCTTTCTTCTTTTTATTCCACAGATGGAAATGAAAAGCCCACAGCGGGAAGCGATTTGTCCACTATTGTTTATTTACGATACTGCACACAAGTTTTGAATTACCGGAAGAAACCCAGCACAGAGATGAGTCCTGAGCAGTCAGGATTTGCCAGGGAAGGGGTGGGAGTTTTTCCAGCTCCGATTTTCCCACCCTCATTCTTCCAGAGGATTGGAGTAGAGCCCCCATTCCCCGTCCCCACCTCGGCCAGGCTGTGGTAGAGGAGACACACAGGAGATACAGTCCAATGTAGGCTGGGGAAGATGGGGCCGGTCTCTTGGGTTGTTGGGTGTGGAAGTCAGCTGTCAGTCCCTGCATTCTCAGTTGCACGTGAAGAGCCTGGGCAGTCGCCTCCCATGGGCAGGTGGGGGGAAGACACTGTGCTGTGCTGGGCCCAACGTTGGGGTCCTGGCGAAACCTGGGCAGGACTCCTGTTCCTGCTGAACTGAGCCAGTTTTTCCAAAGCAACTGAGTATCAGCTCAGTAGGCACGGGAGGCTTGGGCCCCATGGAGGAAGCAGGGAGCTGGGGGTCCTGGGCCCAGCCGCGCTCTCTTCATTGCAGCCAAGCAGGAACTGTCGGCCATCTTGAATCTCGGAGAGGGACCACGTCTGTATTTTCCTTTCTGCTCAGTTGGTTCTCCTGGGATCCCCTCTTGCTGAACTTCATTGGCAGGACGGGATGTGCAGAGGAGGAGAGCAAGGACTCCAAATGGCGGAACTTAGCCACTGTGAACACGGCTGAGCCAAACGCTGTTCACAAGTGAGCTAAGCCCTACCTTATGCAGTCTGAGGAATCCCCCCCACATACACACACCTGCCCGATTATTCCCCTGTACACACACACTCTTGTATGAAGGCTTGCCGCGGCTCCTTGCACTCCCCAGGCTGACTTCCCCCGGCAAGTGACATCCTGAGCTTCAGTTTATGGAGTTTCCATCCGGACGAAGGAGCTTGCCAACAGTTGGAAATCCCTGGCAATGTGATTCTGAACATCAGGGTAAAATCACATCACCAGGAACCCCAGCGGGCAGCAGCAGCAGGAGGAGTGCCCTGGGGAACCCCACTGGCACCACTATAGAAAGAAAAAGGAAAAGGAGATTAAGATGGGATGGGTGTTGTGTCTGGCGTCCCTCAAATTAGCAGCATTCGCAGCTTGCGAGAGGACGGAGAGAGGCTTTCGTTTTGTACACCCCATCTCTCAGGAAGTCAGTCACCTGAGGGGAAGGAAATTGTGCGATGCCCAGACTGAATGGCCACCTGTCATTCAAAAGAATCCACCCTGATGCCTGGTGCACCAACAAACGGGAAAGAAGGCCATTTGGCAGACCACCACAGTTCCTTGAACAACACCCCTATCCGGGTACACATTTGAAAATAGCTTTACATCTATGCTGCAAAAAAGTTGTGTACTTTGAGGCGACTACTTAGACCAGTGTTTCTCAACCTTGGCAACTTTAAGATAACATGGACTTCAACTCCCAGAATTCCCCAGCCCGCAAGGAGTTGAAGTCCACGTATCTTAAAGTTGCCAAGGTTGAGAAACACTGACTTAGACTAAATTCCAGATTAGGTTAAAAGTGTTCCTGTGGCTGGGTTTGTTTTTAAACAAAATATTGTACAGCCAATGCAGTTGGGCCAAGGGAATCAGGATAGGTACCAGGTGGTTAGAAGGGAATTCAACACTTTATTTCTATACAGCAATCTAGACAACAGTGTCGGGGGCTCCCGTTAATGTCAGATAACAGCAGACGGGACAGTATTAACCCAAACCACCACATAGCAGAAAAGGGTTCTGTCTCCTTCCTGTTCATATTATCTTAATCCTGATGCACACATCCATACATCCTGGCTACTTCTTGTTTAAGAAACAGCTACGTGCTATAAAGCTTGCCTGGCTTGGCTGGTTGCTGTTGGACAGCCCTAGATTGAAGACCACCACAAAGGTACAACAAGCCATACTAGAAGCTGATGTTGATAGACCGTGACCTGGGATGCACCCCCTGAAACAACACCCACTCCTCCCTAGAAGTCATACTAATCTGAGAGGGAAAGGGTGCGTACACATATGTGGGTAAACATGGGCTGGTTCACCTTAAAGTGGCTGAGAAAGTTACTGTCAGAGCAGTTTGGACTTGTTGGAGGGAGGCTAAATTAGGTATTGGGCAACGAGAGGAGCAGAGATAGGTTCTCTGTGCCCCAAAGCCAGGTGGAGAACCCACAGACCAGCTGTGGAGAAAGCAGTAGTGCTAATAAACTAGCAGGGAGGGCTTGCTCAAGAGACTTAGGCCATCTCTGAAAAGTGGAAGGAGCCCATCGGCAGCACCCCACCAGTGGAATGGCCACCACCTTGGCCCAGTTTTCCTTTCTATCTCTTTCAAGGTAAAGGTGGAACAATGATAACAGCAGAATGTCACATTCAGATTGATCAACTCCTTGGTTTGCATGTGTGACAGATCTGCAAGAGTTGGTTCCCAGACTGATTAAGGTCCTGGAAACGTATCAGAAGGCCTCCGCCTTATGTACACAGGGATGTATTGGTTCTAAATGGAAATGGTTCTGTTGCTCACATTCTTGTAACTCCATCCCTTTCAGCTCAACACCATCCTGCTACAGAGAACTCTGAGGATCTTGCTTGGAAAAGAATCACTATTGGTTTAGGCAGCCTGACAAACCCACCAGAAAGAACTCTCTGTCGTCCCTGATGTAAGCTCAAAATACAATAATTTTGATAGAGGCAGCCCATGCTTTCAGCAGAGAGCCACCAGACTCTTACACATAGGCAAGAGGGATGGTAAGCAGGCCCCCTTGAAACAGAATTGTAGCATTTCTAAGGGTTTTGATCCCAGAGTACAGTTTTTCCTGGATTGGGGCAGTTCCCTTTTTTTACTAAACATCATGGATATAAATAGGACTTTTCAATCTGCCCTCTTTGTTTTGGCCACTATCCGTCTCTGCCAGCATAGTCAACAATGAAGTCTATGGGAGTTGCAGTCCAACAGTCAATTTTTGTTTGTTTATTTATTTTCTATCCCTCCTTTATTTTTTTTATAAATCACTCAAGGTGGTGAACATACCTAATACTCCTTCCTCCTCCTCTTTTCCCCACAACAGCAACCCTGTGAGGTGAGTTGGGCTGAGAGTGAGTGACTGGCCCAAGGTCACCCAGCCGGCTTTCATGCCTAAGGCGGGACTAGAACGCTCAGTCTCCTGGTTTCCTATTGGCTTCTGGTTAATTTACACCAGTGTTTCTCAACCTTGGGAACTTTAAGATCTGTGGACGACAACTCCCAGAATTCCCCAGCCAGCCATGATAGTTGAAGTCCACACATCTTAAAGCTGCCAAGGTTGAGAAACACTGATTTACAGCTACTGCTTTTCTCTCAGCTTTGGTGCTTCTAATAGGCATGTGCAATGCAGCAATGCTCCCAATTTAATTTGGAGGAAGTGCTTCAGAAGATGTGGCTGCCTTAACAAGCTGCATGCAGGAGCGGTGCTCACCTTCTCAGGTTCTCTAAAGCACCTCTTCTGAATTGAATCTGAATCATTCCACGGACCTAATTCCTGGCTTGTAAAAGAAGATGATTAACTGGATGCCTCTGAATCCCAGTCTGCTGCAGTGCAGCTGTGTCTCCAGAATCTCTCTCTGCTTCCTCTGGGTGGAGAAGACACTTGGCTCTATCAGCTGGATCCTCATTTTGGATCTCCTTTCAGCCATTATTTTCACATGGACATGAAGGATGGATTTCTTGGTTATAGTGAAAAGGTAAGTAGATGCCATAGGGCTGCCCTGAAGAAGGGCTGTCTGTTTTAGAGAAATATAAGACGTGGAAGCAGTAGTGGTCTTGGAATTGCCTGGGAAACAGGGTGAGTAGGAACGCAGCTCACCTGGATACCGTTATCCCCACTAGGATCAAACCCATGCAATTCCACTTGAATGATAATCATTTCTAAATGTAAACCTGTGGTATTAGCATTTCTGCACATCTGTCCCCTTTTTGGCTAATTCATAAATATTAAAATGCTAACATACAGGTGGGAGAGAGAGAGAAAATAAATGAATGAACAAATGAATGAATAAATGGTGCAGCAGACCTTCCTCTTCAAGGTACACCAACATGACAATTTAAGAATAGTGATTACTTTTTTTTTGTAATTCCCAAACTTTTTTTGCAAGGTTTTGCAAAGCGATGCACCTCGTGCTTTGAACACCCTGCAGCTGTCTCTGCATGCTAAATATCGTAAATCCGGGTGGATTCAACCAGACAAGCCTGACATCGCTGTTACATCCATGCAGCTTAGACAAGATGGCCCATGTTCTAAGGCTCCACAAAAATCCTGATGCAATTCAACACTGCGGGAGGGAACATTGTAAGGACATTGACATCCCCTTGGTGTTCTTGAGGGAGCACCAAGGCCATGCCGTCTGCTCCAGTAAAGCCCACTTGAGAATAGTAGGGGGCTGGGGGGAGAGAGAGTCATCAGAGAAGATGGGGGGGGGGGGAATGGGGGCCTCCAGGTGTCTCAGAGGGCTTCCTCAACCCTCCTTGATCCTCAGCAGTAGTGCTAAATAACAGCAGGAGAGGTTAGTAAGTGGAATGAGACTCACCGGAGGTGGGGCAGGTTCAGGCTTTGAGATACTTTGCCAGGGCTGCTCCTATGCCCCGTTTCTCTGTAGAAGAGGGAAGGCGAACATTTGCTCAGTCCCTTCTTCCCTTGCAAATTTGTTTCCAAGACTGTGGGAGGCTAGCACAGGAATTGGGGAGGTGGCCCTGCCTCACTCCAGCCTAACCGGATAGTGGGTCAAGGGCAAGCGGCATATTCCTGATCAGTTAAAAGCAACCCTAAAAATAGAGGCTTGAAAAGCACCAAGACTGTGTGGCAGCTCCGGAAACTCGTTTCCTAGCTGGGTGGGGCTCGGAGGGTTCGGCGCATTTACCAGCTTGAAGGTTTCCTCCAGGCCTCCCCCTGCTGCTGCTGCTGCTGCTGCTAGTTCATTCTGTACAAAGAAGTGTCCCCTTGGAGCATCATCTCAGGCTTGGCAGAGAGAAAAGTGCTTTCTGGACAAACCCCCCCCCCCCCCAACTGGTTGAGCAAAGCTTGTGTATCAGGGAGCAGTCTGTTGAGCAGTGTGTGTGGGGAGAATGCCATGGATTGCGAAAATGTCAGTATTTACAAAGTGCTCCAGGTGAGGCTATAGAAGGGAGCAATGCTGGAGGAGGAGGCACTGAGTGTGTTTCCATTGATCCAGCTAAACTAGACACTTTCTGAACCCAAACCTTTGTGATATTTGAGCTAGTTGAGGCCAGGAGAACAAAGGTGGTTGCAAAACCACAGCCTCTTCAAAGTTGCACAATGTTTTTGTTCCAGCATAATTTCCCATCATATCCCTGCCTGTGACTTCCCCTCTTTGATTCTATGACCAATACACCCTCTGGTTTAAGACAGGGCAGGATCTACTGAAAATACACAGTGCGCTCTCTGTGGAATGAGCAGGCAGTGTCTGATTCTGCCCCCACTTCCAAGGCAGAGCTGCTTGCCTCTAATGGAACCCAAAATTACACAAACACTTTATTTTCTAATTCCCAGGCACTTTGGCCGTGCGTCAAGAGAATTCCATCATTAGGACCTCACTCTCCAATCCAGTCTGCAAATCTTTGGGCTGCATCTGGCTGTGGGCAGATGGAATCTGGTTGTGTGTGTGTGTGTGCGCACGCGCTATCCTGATGCAGTGTCCTCTTCCAAAGTTTTTAAATACAATCCACTATATAGGAGTAGTAACTAGAGTAGTGTTTCTCAACCTTGGCAACTTTAAGATGTGTGGACTTCAACTCCCAGAGTTTCTCAGCCAGCAATGCTGAGCATCAAACCATGGATCACCATTTCCAACTGGTGCCCTCCAGATGTGTTGGACCACTTGTAGAATATCAGCCAGCATGGCTGATACATCTGAAAGACACCTGTTTGGAGAAGGCTAGCCCAGAGATCAGCTGATGCTCGGCTAACCCCTAATGAATAAATGGCTGTTCATAAAGGCAGAAGATCTATCGCAACCCAGCACACTGGGTTTCAGAGTCTGAGAACTCCAATGCTATGGCACAATGGCCAAGTGCTAATTTAGGATGCTCCTGGAACAGACTTAGGAGGCGGGCTTACCCAAGCCCTTCACATAGCCTCTTCAAGGTGCCTTAACAAGAAGTGCTATAGTGTGTGTTGTAGCTTGTTGTGTTTTAAATACCCCCTTGCAGCGCCAGCAGCTTCTCCGACTCACCTCAGTCAAGTCTGGACCTGCTAGGTAGCAAGCAGCTATCAAGACGGGGGGAAAAACAGGCAGAAGCAGAGGCTGCTTTACTTCTTTCTGCAGGGATATTTTGAAGGAGTACAGCATGGATCTCCAGGTTACAGCCTGGCAGTTATGCCACAGCTATGAGGTTTCCATCCCAAGTATTTCATATCACTATAATTCTTCTTCAAAAGCACCTTTTGCAGAGGGGAGGGATTCAGTTGAAAGGCAGAAAGTCCTTTGCTCAAAACCAAAAATAGCTAACCCATTAATTTTGCTGGAGT
This sequence comes from Charina bottae, assembly GCA_023362775.1. Lineage (NCBI taxonomy): Eukaryota > Metazoa > Chordata > Lepidosauria > Squamata > Charinaidae > Charina > Charina bottae. The sequence continues at coordinate 9,462,569 of JALMGJ010000021.1, read as the reverse complement.
TCAAAATTTGATGATTATTTCTACATGTTGGGAGTAATGGTCCAAGTGTGAGTCTTGTCTCTTTCTCCGATACCTTGTGCTCCTGCAGGACTCTATTTAATCCCCACCCCTTGTGAGCAACTGAGCGGGCACCCTGCACTTGATCCCGTCTCCAGATAGCTCAGCCTTCTCCCCACATGGTATGCATGGAAGGTGGACTACAAGTCCCGTTATCCCCCTCTGCTCGACGGGGGATCCGCTTGGTCTGAAGAGCTGCAGGTTGATGCAAGATTCTCTTGCTGACCGTGGTGGAGTCCTCACTGCCTACTTTGGCTTGGTCTGCACATCGAATTGGGCTGTTCCTGGTTGACGGGGCCTCGCATTCTGTCCCTTCCAAGCATGCAGAAAGCTGAAAACCCGCTGTAGCTTTGAGGTATGTCAACACTGCATCTGCAAAACGGTCAGGGCAAGAGGAACTAAGGCAAGGCAAACTTCTGAATGCCTTAAACGTTACAAGGGGAAAAAGTAGCACCGTCTCATTGTGTGGGGGAATATCCTATAAAGGAAAAGATTATCCTTGTTTTGTGCACAATGGGATAGGTCTGAAGACAGGAAGAGCTGCCCATAAATAACACAATCTTTTCCAAGTGCTTTTTTTTTTCCTCCCTCCCCCCCCCCCTTTTCCTATGGCAATGAAAGCTATCCCATCACAGGGCCCACTCTCCAAGAAGTCTAAAATGTATTATTTATGTTTGAAAAGCAGTGAAAGCGTGGGGCAGACTGGAGCATTATGATGTGATGTCGAGCAATTCCCTTTCCCTAGCACTTTTAAAATAAGCAGCTCAATCTTGAAGAGCATGCATTGTTCCCGGTGGGGGAATTAAAATCTCCCGGATAAATTTGAGAGTTTCCTTAGTTGAACAGCTTTGTTATATATATAGTCTCTAACATTTTAGGAGAGAAAATAGGGAAGGGTGGGAGCATCTTTGGGGTGGGTGGGTGGGGGAGTATCAGGAAAGTCACCAGGGCAGCCATAATTGTGCGGTTAGAGTCCTGGCCTTTTTCACTTTGATCTTGCCGTTGCAGTCTCCATCTTGCCTTCAGTTGTGCATGTTTTAATGCTTACATGTTTTAATTATTTTATTTTTTGAGAATTGATTTCATGTGGCTCCAGACCCTGGGAATGAACTTCACCAAGCTAGAAAAATACTTTTCACACAAAGAGCATTTGTGCGGATGGCTTTTAAAAAGGAATCAGCAGACGTGGGTGGGGGTGGCCGAATCCAGATCAGGACTGCCACAGGGAGCAAAATGGTGAAACCTCCATTTCTAAATGCTTTCCCCTCTCCATCTCCCCCCCCCCCGTATTTAGTTTTTATAAACCTTATACACAATTGCTAAGGATAAGCATTGCTGTTTTCTGGAACAGCTGCACATTCTCTTGATTTTCAGGGGAATTCTGAAAGCTGTAGGTCCATACCATCTGAAGGGGCTAAGACCGAGGAATCTTGACTTAAATGTATGCTCTCTCTAGACATGGTACTGTTTTTCCATAAAAGTCATGCTGCTTCTGCAGACTTTGGGAAGGTAGCAGAAATGAGAAGAATGATGCCTCTCATAACATAGATTAATTGTTTTCTTTAAAAAAATAAAAGGCAAAAGGCAGCCGCCAAGTCTTTTGCAAACTCAGGGCAGAGGAGTGACTTGCCCAGAACTTGCCCAGAACAAGTATCAGAAAATCAGGATTGACCCCTGGGAATATCACAATAAAGTAACACAGTCATGTTAATTTCAGTCACACTGGCCCTCACAATTTGAAATGGTACAGCCAAGAGATGTGGGCAAAGCCATGAGTGATCCAATATAGGATTCCACTACAGTAAACTTAGTCATTTTTAAAACTTTTTTTCCAGTTGAAATTGTCCCTGCAAACTGCTACTTAGTTTGAGGGTGGGGGATTAGATAGCTTGAAAAATATGGTTTTCCTTTTAAGGTTGGTCAACTTGATTTGTTGGCATCCTGACTCAATCCTAGGGCTACTGGATCCCAGGAAGACTCTTCCCCAGTCTCTCTTTCTCTCTCCTGGGTTCAATTCTCAGAAGCCCTAGCCAGCATCACCACTAGCCATCCTGATTTAGAATATGAGAGAAGTCCAACATATTGGGACGATACAGGTTGGGGAGGGTTGATTTGGGAGAAAGACGCTTTCAGACCTACTCACTAATACGCAGTCCAATTTCACGAAATGAGGAATTATTTTGTACAACCCAAAGGTATGATATCAAAAAGTTACTGCTACTTGTTGCAAGGAAATAGGTATAGGTAGCCCTACAAATTTGGGAGTCAGATTTAGGCAAGCAATTGGATGATGCAGTGTAGAGGCCTGGGAAATTCTTATCTGCTTCAGTGCAGGAATTGTATCTTAAGCTCTTACATCACTGGCATTTAACCACTTTAAGAATCTCACATATAACTGCTCTACAAGGTGCTAGAGGTCATAAGAAACTTTCTTCTATCTTTGGTGGGAATGCAATAAAAAGGAATCCCTTAGCAAAATGATACCGATAACCAAACAAAGTACTGAATTCTGACCATCTTTAGGCTTATTACATATATTTGGTGGAAGGAATAAAAAGTTACAAAGCAAGAAGTGCATTGTTTACTTGTTTTATCAGCAAAACTACCCATTGTTGGAAATACCTGTGTCTGGATACTCTTTTACTTAAAAAATGGTTCAGTAAGATTTGTCCAATCGTACTGCTTGAGAAGGTCCCTGATAAAAATTATATGCTTAAAAAACAAGGTGACTAAATATTCATTTTGAATATTCAGGATGTATGAAAAACTTAATTGGCTTACTATAGGATTGTGTAATGTAGATGCTATTTTATGTAATGTATTATGATGAAGCAGCTATTTTCTGCAATGTATTATTCTTATTATAAGCAACTTTTTAAATAATGACTGTTTTAAATTTTAATAATGACTGTTTTTTATGTATTTATTGTTTTTAATTAATTGTTGTACGTTGCCCAGAGTCACCTTTTGTGAGATGGGTGGCTGTATAAATTTGATAGGTAAATAAATGAACAAACTTTATAACAACAAATTGAAAAATGTCTTGTCAAACTACCCTTTGCTGATTAAGCCACAATGGCTGGCTCATAATCCTGCATAATCCTGAGCCATAAAAGAGTTCACAAATTGCAATGGCTGGAGTCATACTCGATACTAAGCAAAACCAAACAAACCACAATATGGTGATTTGTGAACCCAACTAGGGAGTAGTGCAGAGAGGTGGTTGCTGGTGATGGACCGAAAATGCTGGGATGGTCACGTGTGCAACAGAGAGTACCTAAGCCAGCCTTCTGGAATCTGGCCCTCTCCAGAATGCCACGGACTGAAACTTCTAGCCAAGTTGCCAGTGTGGGTTCCCTGGGGTCATTTTAAAGGAGGCAGCAGAGAAGCAACATTCCATCCTAGAAATTTCCTTTGAAAGGATAAAAATACAGTTTTGGCATCCCTGCGCCTTTCCTAATGCAGGTTGCTTTAGAGTTGCAATGAGGGCAAAAGATGAGGAAGGTTATGGACAACTCTGCAGATTAAAATGAGCCGGAACTCAGAAAATGACAACAGCAACAAAAGTAGCTGGGAAACACTCCCTGTTGCATTGTGCATTTCAGCTGCTTCAAACCAGTGTCGTCATGTCCTAGGGAGTTTCTAGATCAGTGCTTTCCAAAGTGCCGCCATTGGCGACACACCAACGGCGGCAGTGGTGGGGGCGCGTGGGGGACGTGCACGGCAGCGGCGCAGGGGGGGCGCACGGTGGCGGCGTGCACGGTGGCGGCAGCAGCCTCGCTAAAACGCGGAAGTGCTGATGGTGCGCCACTGCCGCCGCCGCGCGTGCCCCCGTGCTGCCGCTTCGCGACACACTAAACTATGTGTTGTGACACACTAAAGTGTCACGACACACAGTTTGGAAAGCTATGTTCTAGATGAAGAGACCCTAGCTTTACTAATCCAAAGATCCCCTCTCAGCAGCTATGGAATATGTTTTCTGCGCCTTCCTCCCCCTTGACCCCAACCAACATTCCATAGATGAAGCAGCTGAATATAAAACTACCTGAAGCCAGCATTAAGGGCAGCTTTGTTAAAGAATTGTCAGGTAGACAAAATAACGGGTAGAAAGTACTCTCTAATTTATCTCTACTGTCTGCAAAGCATCATGGCAAGGAGATCTTCATCCCCCTCTCCTCACTATCTCCAACAATGAGCATCTTCAGAGGAAAAGCATTTTGTATTTGATTAGTACATTTCAGAAGTTAAGCAGGGATGCACCTGATTAGTACTGGGATGGGGGATCACCTGGGAGTTCCACTGTTGTTGGCTAGACCCGGGAAGTCAGAAAAACATCCCAAAAGACAAGAGTGAATGGTGTCCTTAATGGGGCCACGGGTGCTGTTAGAGGAGTTGAGCTCAACTCAAGGGGTCTTTACATTTTTACTTGATGGTAGCCCTTTCACCCTGAAAGCCTCTATTATCCCAGCCAGAAGAGCTGGAAAGAATCCAACCCCAAAGCCCAGAACTAGCAATCAAATAAGAAGGGCCCAAAAGTATTGCTAATCCAGAACCAACAATTATGGGAGTAGCTGGCCAGTCATTTTTCTTCAGTCTTGTGAGCTCATGAATTAAGCAGAATTGGGCTTGATCATAACTTAGATAAAAGGCTTCCTGTAGGGCTGTAGGCTGGAGAGGGAACTTAAAAAAAAAAGACAATGGCAAACTGCTTCCAACAAAACCTCAAGGTCGCCAAGTGTTAAAATGGACTCAAAGGAGCCTTTAGGTTTAGTTTAGCGGGGGCACCTTCCCCCCCCCCCCCAGGTGCTGCAGGGCTTCCAGCTATTGTGCTGCTCCAGGTCCTGCTACAAAGGGCCGAAAGTAGGGGTTCCCCTGGGATGGTACATTTATCCCCTGGTGTCCCCAAGAATGTCCATATCAAGAGAACGCTTTGATTGCCTCCAGCCTTCAGTGCAAGCACAGACACATTGTGGTCTTCTCCTTCTAGGCAACTGGAGGTGCTAATGGCGGCAGGTCAGGAAATTTACTTTATATTGCAATGTGCTACTACTGCTGGCTGTATAGTATAAATAGCAATTTGTCTCTCAGCCGAGGCGGTATTAAAAGGTCAGCTAGAAAAGTTGCTAAAGCCGACACCAAAGAGGAGAGCCCGCCAGCACGCTCCAAGCACGTAAGAGGATAGCGTCAGGTAGAAAGCCAGTGCCTCTCGGCAGCCTGGTGGGACGGTGCTGATGTGGTATGAGAAAAGCACACGCTCACAGGAGTCCTCCTCACTGGATGCCACATGGGAAACGGATTGGAACGAAACCCCCAGGTGCGACTTTTCTAGCCCCAAGGACTTCCCCTCCCTCCAGCTGCTTCGCCAGCAGCGAAAAAGGCAAGTTCCGCTCTTGAGGTCTGGGGCACCTATTTATTTCAGCTGCCCAGAAGGCAGTTCTTCCCATACGTTCCTGACAGCTCTAGGCTGGACTGCCTGCCCATTGCCTTTTTTCCCACACCAAGGTAGGTTTGACAGAGGGGAGACAGTACTGGGGAAGATTTGTGATCTACCTGCTACCCCTTTGAAAAGTCAGCATGCCCTCCCCCCTCCTCCCAGGTTGAATAGGCCTTGAATAGGCCTGCAATGGTTACGTATCTGAGATCAGCAACAGAAAAGGGGAACCCAGCACGACAGTTGCACAGCTACCCACAAGCATTTGTAGCAAATGTTCCAATGTGCACAGGGCCCGCTTTCTAAAAAGGAGAACGGAGTGTTCATTCAGCTTCCTTGGGTAGTTTTCATCATGCCTTCTGAGTAAAAAGCAGCATTTACTTCTACCTGGCAAACGCCAACGGCAAGCCTTAACTAACGCCTGGGAATTTGCACGGGTGAAAAACCCTTCGGAAATGCTTGAGGACGGCGTGGCCCGTAGTTTAGGGAAGGGGTCGTCCACTGCCGGCTCCAACGCCGGCCCTCTGCGGACAAGGCAAAGGTGGAGAGATGGCTGCAGAAACCACCCATCTCTCCACCTTTGCAACCCACCACCTAGCCGCGACTGGTCCCCACCTCTCACTTTCAAACGCTCACGTCGCCAGCCCAGCCCTGCCAAGGTAGCCCGACCCTCCTCCTCGCCTGGTTCGCAATTGGGAGGCGACCAAGGCGTCAACTGGGGGCCGAGCAGGGAGGTCGCCTGCTCGCCACCTCCCCGGACCGCGCACACAGAGCTGGCAGATCAAAGCGGGCAGCTCCTGCGGGCTGCTTGGCTTCTGTTTGCTCTTGAAGGTTACCGACGAGAGTCACGAGGGTGGAGGGTTGAGTCATTGTGGATAAATAGGGAAACCGCGTCCATCCGGGAAAGAGAGAGAGGGAGAGAGATGGGGCGTTTGTGCGAGCGAGCAGAGACTTCTCGCTCCTCCTCGCTGGAGGTTGCCGAGTCCGCTCCGCTCCCCTCCGCGTCCAGTCTCCCGCCCGCCTCCTCACTTCAGGATGCTGGGCCCGAGCCACGAGCCTCTACGGCCTTGCCTAAGAAGCAATCCCCAGGTGCAGCCTTGTCTCTCTGCTCCTGCCATCTGTGCGGCGCTCGTTGGGCAGAAGGCTGGGGAAACCGAGATCAAACAAGGCCAAACCCTGCTAAAATTGCGACTGTCAGAGAAGAGAGCCTCGGTGGGGCAGGCAGACATCCCACCCCCAGTTAACCATCGAAGGAAGCCTGGCTCTTGAGACACATTTTCTTTATACCCAGGTTCTGAAGCGTGATGCCATGTGTAGCCCGGAAATAGGCTTGCAACACTTTGCCCACTGTGGTTCTGCAAGTGTTTTTGCGGTGCTTCAGAAACTTGCAAAACCTGTTTAGCTAGAGAATTCAAAGCGCACCATCAGACATACTGCTTATTCTTTCATCCTGCCTTCAGCATGCTGAAAGAACCATTTTCCTTGCCAACCAGTTTAGTTGGCACATTTTCTCCTGAAGCACAGTTTGGGTTTAATGGTTTAATTATCCTAATAATCTGGACAAGGAACCTGCTCTCAGTCACACTGTGACTGGCAGATCCTGTCTCAGAGATGGGCAGCTTGTGAGATTTCAAAGGTGCTCCTGAAAACCATTACTTTTTCTTTGTGGACTTGGGAACCAGCAAGAGTTCCCAGCAAAGGCTGGGGAAGAGAGAAATTCCCAGAGCTGGAAGCGTAGCCAAGTAGGGTTTGCAGATCCCTTCTCTGAGATCAGGTAAGACATCCTCCATCTTTTCTGATCCTGTGCCAGATAACAGTTCCCAGAGTGTCAAGATTTCTTGGGTTCACGTGTCCCAAATGAGAATTGTGCACCAGACCCATATTCCTTCCCATATTTGACAGAAGCAATGACTAAGAAGCGGACTTGTTTCTTCTTGCTTTTCTTTGGCAGGATAGCTTTGGGGTCTGGTTACTAAGGGGGCTAAGAGTTGCAGGTGGCTGCCCCAAACTGGGAAGTGGGCCCACGATGCCTGCAGTATGGAGAAACTCCAGATCGGATTGTGTTTGGAAAGACCCAGGTTAAAAACAACGACGCTTGGTTAATGAAGTGGAGTAAGACTGGTTTCTGACACTGCCAGTTAGAGCAGAAAATATTGGTTGCTTGTCTGCATGATCTGATTCGGTATCAGGCAACTCCTTCACCTACCTGAATGGATTCTCAGGAGCAGCCCTAGATAAGTCTAGATAAGGTATGGGCCCTGCCCTGTTTAGGCCCTGGAACCTTTTTGCTTACCATTTCTTGTATGCTGATAATGGAGCGGTCTAAGTAAAATAAGCCGCATCTGGTGGTGTGATGCATGCTATTCAGGAAATACATTCAGGGTTCTTTCAGGTCTTGGCACATGGACTAGACTCAGCCCTATCTAACCGAGCATGACATCAAAGTGGCCACAGTCCTGCAGCCTCTTCCTTCATTAGCATACCCAAAAAAGAGAGCTGGGACTTAAGCAGTGGAAGTGGCATTGTATGTTTATCTTTATTTCTTTGCACACAGGGCTTGGGTTATCACTGCCAGATGTACTTACGGGCCAGCCCTTGCCCTCTAGCAGCCTCCGGTTCCCAAAAGTGCCCTGCTAAAACTCATTTCAGTTGATCAGATTGGTGGATGCTCACTGCACCGGGGGGGGGGACGGAGTGGGGGGAGAACTAGTCTTGCTTCTGGCCTCTGCATCAACCACTGCAGGTGACGGTTGCTTCCTGCATTTTTGCAGGGTTCAAGGAGCACTGATGAGAGAACCTACCTGGAAAAACATTGATTAGTCTAGAACAGAGCTTTCCAAACTTTTCATGTTGGTGACACACTTTTTAGACATGCATCATTTTGCGACACACTCTTACAGCAGGGCATCATTTTGCGACACTCTTACAGCAGGGCACAAGGCAGGCACTAGGACCTGTGCAGAATCACAGCAGGTTTGGAGGCAGCAGGGCACAAGGCAGGCACTAGGACCTGCGCGGAATCCTGGCAGGGCAGGTTTGGAGGCAGCCAGGCACAAGGCAGGCACTAGGACCTCCGCGGAATCCTGGCAGGGCAGGTTTGGAGGCAGCCAGGCACAAGGCAGGCACTAGGAGCTGCGTGGAATCCTGTCAGGGCAGGTTTGGAGGCAGCCAGGCACAAGGCAGGCACTAGGACCTGCGCGGATCACAGCAGGGCAGGTTTGGAGGCAGCCAGGCACAAGGCAGGCACTAGGACCTGCGCGGATCACAGCAGGGCAGGTTTGGAGGCAGCCAGGCACAAGGCAGGCACTAGGACCTGCGTGGAATCCTGGCAGGACAGGTTTGGAGGCACCAGGGCACAAGGCAGGCACTAGGACCTGCGCAGAATCACAGCAGGTTTGGAGGCAGCCGGGCACAAGGCAGGCACTGGGACCTGCGCGGAATCCTGGCAGGGCTTGGAGGCAGCAGCAGCCGCGACACACCCAGACACTGCAGCCGACACACTTGGAAAGCTCTGGTCTAGAGATTTACATGACTCTTCCAAATTCATGGCCAGCATCAACAGATGCACCTATTATCATCCCTTCCCTCATACAGTATTTATATTATTTACCTTGACTGATCTTGGAAAGCTAAGCAGGGTGAGGCCAGGTTAATATGGGATGGGAGACCACCAGTAAATGCCAGGGTTGTGGCTAGAATGAAAATTGAAAACACATCCCAGGAGAAGGTAATGGCAAACCCTGTCGTTGACAAAAAGAAGTGTCCATAAGCTCACCCGAAGCCGAGCTGGACTTCAGGATGATTTTACTTTACCTTCCACCAAACTGAACTACAGTACCTTTAACAAATTCCATCTCCTCTGCAGGTATAAATATTGCCACTGGGTGGGGCTCTGACAGCTTGGACAACTATAAAACTTAAGAGAAGGGAGGAATTGGAGCCTGCAAGTGTTATGGTCTGCTACTATGACCGACTGCCCAGTGCCGTTCCCCTGGTTCTAAACCCCACCCAGGGGCTAAGAGTTGTAGGTGACTTGCAAGGGAGGGAACGGGTTGTCCAAATATTGATGCACAGCCAGCTTGGGGCGCCGTTTCAGCAGTGTAAATCCAGGGCACTTCTGTCAGATTCTTCTTATGCTTCTGGCCAGGATGAAATGGTTGCTTGCGATGGGGAAGGAAGGCAACTCAGTGATGTGCCTTGAGGATCCCAAGTGGAGGAGGTGTTGGGGTGCAACTTTGGGAATGGCACAGGTAACAGTGGTTTGTGGTGCATCTGAACAAGAGCTGGAAGTGCCACGTGCACAGAGGTGGCACAGAAATAGCCTGATGCCTGCTTCTACTGAGCTATTGGTGGCCTGCTCCTTGTGCAGCAGACCAAGGTCAAACCAGAGAGGGGGAAACTGGTGGGAGACTGGTTCCGTGTGTAGCACACATTAAAACAGCACCGTTTCACACTTCAGACCGGCCCTGAGATCTGCTTGTAAAGGAAAGCAAAAAATTGGCTGCCGTCTTCCCCGAACAGCTGCCTTCCAGGTGTTGTGGACTACAACCTCCTTCAGACCTTTCATCATATGAAGTATGCTAAATTCCTACCTTGCTTTTGTTAGTGTATATCTGGAATTTTTGGAGAGGCAGCGTGGTGGTGGTGGGTAGAGCTCTGGATGGGAACGTAATGGAACATTATGGATCAGCCTCCCTTTGGAAGTAAGGGTGGCCCCCCGGGCGATGGCTGTCTCTGAATCTGGTAAAAACTGAACTATTCTGAAAGATCTTTCATGGTTGAGTGTCATCTCTGAAAGTGAAATTGTCGTAATTATTTAATTAATTATGATTTTTATGGTTTGTATTATGTGATTGATTTCTCTTGGGCATTTCAATTGTTCATAGGTTCTTGTTACTGTAAGCTAGGGTGAATATGAATGGATTCAGTGGCATACACATTTAATACACAAACAAACATACTTAAAAGCCTTGAGGTTCAATCCTGCATGAGCCATGAAGCTCAGTGGGGGACTACAGGCCAGCCACTTCCTTTCAGATTAAATCCACCTTGCAAAGCTATGTGATAATACTATTCTGAAGTTCTTAGAGTGCTGATCTCCAGTCCTGAAGCTTCTAGGTGTGTTGGCCTACAAATCCCACACCACCTGTAGGTCCAATAAAATTATGGGGCACCAGGTTAGAAAATACTATCTTAATCAATCCCCCCATCCCCCCAAGAATTCTGGCTGACATAAAATCAAAGCTTTATGTGGACCTTTGATTTAGAATGTGGTCCATCTGACCAGTAGGCAGTGTCCTCTCAACTCAGTACTCGGTTCATAAATAATGATGGAAAATCTGATTCCCACTTTTGACACCAACAACTTTGAGCTGTTCAAAGACTTCAGGATCTCTCCTTTTGGGGGAGATGGGTGGTGATAGAAATGTGAATAATAAACAAACAAACAAACAAACAAATCTCCCAGCTTAGAAAATTCACAGACTCAGGGAAAGGAATAATGAGGAACAGGAGCACATATCACAAGTCTTACCTAATTCTGACTTACGTATTTTTGCTTATAAAGTGAAACAACAATGGCCAATTACATTAGATGGCAGGCAAGCAGCTTTGTAAGGGGAAAAATAGGGCTGGCTGAGAATCAACTTCAGGTGATCCTGTTATGAAACAAACGAAGCGGGAGGCCAGTATACCTGAGCAGCAGAAGACAATCTGTCTGGACATTCATTTTATACATACAACAGATAAATTAACGGAACACTGAAATATGGCCCATATAAATCAACATATGTGTTAAAAGAGTGTGTCCAGGCCAATGCAATTTTACCCTTCTGGAACCAAATTAGGTTTTTTTGCCGGAGGTGCAGGGGTGGGGCTGCTCTGACATGCCATCAGAATCCTGTCTGACTATCACAGGCAATTAAATCCAATCCTCAAACCTGAATAGGAGTTCTAAGCAGCCATTATTCTGAGAAAATCCCTTTTAAAAAGCTTCCTTTGCATGCTTCCTTATGTCACAATAGCACACATCATTATTGCAACCATACTTCCAGAAAATATGATTGATGCCCCTGTGTTTGGAACGCCCAGCTCTAGATGGGCTCTTAATTTGAAGTACAGTATGACAGACTGGCTTCTTGAACAAGTTAAAGGTGCCAGACATGTAAGATCATGTCTTTTAATGAAATGTGCTGATCCCTAGAACCCAAGGCTTGCCCAGGGGAGTTGATTTAGCAGTATGGCTCAGGACAAGTTTTTCCTCTCCCACGTAATGTTCAATTGTGTAGTGGAATTCACTGCCACAAAATATGGCTATGATGGTTGTTGGCTTGGAGGAGGAAATGGTGTTGGATTAATTTGGTCTAAAATGGCAGGGAAATCTTTATATTACCTGATTCTCTCCTTGTAATTACTAGCTCGGACTAGAATGCTAGACTTCACTCGGTAATAAATCTCCAGATCTGAGACTTCAAAAGGAGATTGGCAACTTTTTGAATGTAAATGCCTGCATGGAAGCATAGATAGAATACCAGTCTACTTCTCGCTAAGGTGTTTGTTTTAGCCCTTGGATTCTAGGTGAGGGTTTGCCTGATAATACCAAAAGGAAACAGTCTCCAGTTGTAGAAAATGAGAGATTTTTGAAGAAGAGTTCCAGTCTAGACGTCTTTCTGACACACTGACTTTTTCTGTGCAGAAGAAACTCCATTATGTGTTAACCCATACTTGTAAAACCCAGACACAAATTATCATTTCACTGACAGAACTAGGCTTGCCTTCAAGTAGGAGGGCAAAATAGGGTATTATTCTTGGCGCATGTACATACAAGCTTACGACTCCATTAATGTATGACTTCATCTTTTAAAAGAAAGAATTTTATTCCATGGTTTCTATAACTAAATGCATAAACGGAGTGCCTTGATCTGATTATACATGCAGGACCATATTCTGGAATCCTGGGGCTGAATTTGTATGGTCTCAGTTTTAATTGCATGACAACAAGTAGTAAAGTCTCGTAGGACTTCAAAGTAAGATTTGCCATACATTCTCCAATTTTACAGTTAAAGTATCTGAACATTTTCAATGCAATATTCTCTGCCAGTATCTGTACCTAGAGCTATATTGTGGTAATTGCAGGCACACATCTGTACCTAGAGCTACTGTATATTGTGGTAATTGCAGGCACACAGAGCTACGGGCAGTCAGTACAAAATGGTGGTTGCCATCTGGAGCAAATTAAATGTGCCAACATCCTCAGTGCCCTGCTGAGATTTCAAGGAAACACATGTCCCAAGATTTCATTGTTGGTATTGCAGGGAGGTAAAATGTGGCTCCAGACATATCCTTACTTGGAAGTAAGTGCTACTGTTGCCAATGCCCCTTTTTTCCAGGTGAGTGACCACTACCATTACAGCCTTAATTGCACTTTAAATTTTCTTTCTTTGAATGAGACTTGCTGAATAAGACAGCATACGCTCAAATATGCAGCATGAAACACCCACATATATTGCTAAAATAGACAAAATCCATAAGAATGTGGAGGTAATTTCCTTTCTTTCAGACAACTGCCTCTGCTTCTGAGTTTGGCATTAAAAATGCCTGCTTCTTTCATATATATATATGAAATATATATATGACACATACTTTAGATAACTGAGCCGCAATGTGATTGCATGAATTGGTCCCAGAAGTGAAAGATGTGCTGGAGATAAAATATAGTGTGTGTATACACACACACACACACACACACACACACACTCGTGTCTGATTCTCGGAGACTGTCTGGACAAGTCCCTGCAATTACTGTGGCAAGGTTTTTCAGAAGTAGTTTCCCATTGCGTCATTCATAGGTCTGAGAGAAAGTGACTGGCTTTGTGCCTCAGGTGGGACTAGAACTCACAGTCTCCCAGTTTCTAGCCTGATGCCTTAACCACTACACCAAACTGGCTCTCATGTGTCATATAATAGACTTCAATTTACTGTGCCAGTTCAAACTTTCTACAGTTGATTAAGATGCTATAAAATAAATACACAATTGGTATCCATGAGAAACACCTCAAATGACATTTTGATGACTTGGCAGGTACACCAGAGAATCATATTGTGTTAATAAACAGCAAACTCCATTGCGAACATATTGTTGTTTTGCATCAACTTAAGCATCATGGCTTCCTCCCCAAAATCTTGGGAACTGGGGGAAAGGGGCACCTAAAAAGTCATGTTTAAAACCCTGGACTACATTTATTTATTTTATTTATTTATTTATTTATATAATTTATATGACCACCCATCTCCCCCAACGGGGGACTCTGGGCGGTTTACAATAAAATCAAGTTTAAAATACAAATATAAAATTACAATTTAATTAGCATAATATAAATAAATATAAAATCCAAATTTGGCAAATTGATTTCAAATAAAAGGGAGGACATTATGGTATTAACCACCCCCATGAGGAGCTGTTACTTTTCCCCTCCCACGCTAGGCGGCAGAACCAGGTTTACAGATCTTTCCTAAAGGTCGGGAGGGAGGAAACCTGCCTCAACTCGGGGGGCAAGATATTCCAAAGGCCTGTCTCCTGGACCCCACTAGATGAAATTCCCTTATTGATGGGGTCCGTAGCAGGCCCTCCCTGAATGATCGGGTGGGGCTGGTCGATGATATGGGGATAAGACGGTCCCTCAGGTATCCTGGCCCCATGCCATTTCTCAGATTCTGGACTATATTTTCCATTTTCTTCCTTGGGACGAAGGAACAATCATTTTATATATATATACCAACAAAAGATCCTAACACTGATTATTTAAATCAGGTGTTCCAGACAAAATTTTTATGTAAAATTATTCTGCTTTGTTCACATAATTTTATGAAGAGTAAAGGTGTCATCTTATCATCCATTTGTAATCCCACAGCTTCTTGCATCTTTTTCCTTACTATAGCATATCCATTAAAGGGTGGGGGAGGGGGAGCAGAATAGCTACACAATGTGTTACAATTGGTAGCACTATAAGCCAACTATGTGGAAGTGCCCTCTAGCTTATGCAGTAATGTTTGAAAACCAACTGGCTGGTGCAGTGGTTGTGATGTTGAGCTTGAATGAGGACAGTCTAGATCAGAGCTTTCCCAACTTTTCATGTTGGTGACACATTTTTTAGACATGCATCATTTTGTGACACACTCTTACAGCAGGGCATCATTTCGCGACACACTCTTACAGCAGGGCACAAGGCAGGCACTAGGACCTGCGCGGAATCACAGCAGGTTTGGAGGCAGCCAGGCACAAGGCAGGCACTAGGACCTGCGCGGAATCCTGGCAGGGTTCGGAGGCAGCAGCAGCCCCGAACCACCCAGACACTGCAGCCGACACACTAACGTGTCCCGACACACAGTTTGGAAAGCTCTGGTCTAGGTGATGGTCTTTGCCTACCAGGTACCAGATAGGTGGTAGTGGACAAGTCACCCTGCTCCTCCAAAACCACATTGAAGAAAGGTTGGAATGTCTCTCTATCCTCTTGGAAGGAGAGCAGAATTGGAATTCAAGAAATTCAGAGTAGTTTGCCAGAAATGTAATTCATCCTCTCTTGTGCCTGTGCTTTTCTAATATTTTTTAATAATGATTGTAAACAATCAAGTGTTGTACGCCGCCCAGAGTAACTTTTTGTGAGATGGGTGGCCATATAAATTTGATAAATAAACAAATAAATAAATTCAGGTAGGAATGGAAAGAAGTAGCCTATATCTGAATCTCTGAATTGGCCTGCCCTTCACTGCTGAATTAAATTGGACAGCAGACGGAGCACAGCCATTTATCCAATACCATCCCAGGCCAGGCAAAGAGATATCTGGAATGTCCTAGAGCCTGAAGGTGCTTCAAATGCTATTTCTGCAGCCCCCTGGAGCCCTCAATACTTAAGTCTTCTGCTTTTTTGAGGTAGGGAACATCTTACCTTACCAAATCTCTGGCATAAGCATAAAACTGGCTTAACACAGTTATAAATCATCATCATCATCATCCCACCAACTTCCACCAAACAAGGACTGAAGTCCAAAAAAATCTCTTGTCCATGGGTGCATGACCACTTTATCTAATTTGTATATTCATCCTACCACAGATAGCCCCTGACCGCCAAGAGGTTATCACCCCCTGGCCTGGATCTATGGACAGCCCTCTAAGAGAAGCCAAGGCTAATATTTTAGATGTTGTTTCCCATTAAACTGAATCAGCTTATTTATTTGTTCTACTTATATCCCTTCTTCCCTTTCCTAAAAGTGCTATAAGTAAAGGTAAAGGTTTCCCCTGCACAGTCGTGTCCGACTCTAGGGGGTGGTGCTCATCTCTGTTTCTTAGCCGAAGAGCCAATGCTGCCCGAAGACGCTTTCGTGGTCATGTGGCCGGCATGACGCGCGCGGAACGCTGTTACCTACCCACCGAAGTGGTACCTATTTATCTACTTGCATTTGCATGCTTTCGAATTGCTAGGTTGGCAAGAGAATTGCTAGGTTGGCAAGAGCTACGATTGACAAAAGTGCTATAATGAATATTCAAATGATCTCCTCCTTAAAACAAGGTTTAGCTTCAATACCTATGTAGACCTGGCAATTGCAGACTATTCACAGGTCCTTGAGTTAATGGCTAGACCTCATAGCAAAAAAGAGCATGAAACTTTGAAGTATTTTCTGAATTGACTGGTCTTGCAAATTATACTTTTGTCATCCTCCCCAACACCGTGTCCAAACAGCTAAGGAGACTTAATGTTCCAGCTCCAAATCCTTGTCAATCATAAACACTCTGTAATTCCACAGATATGACTTGGTTCCAGAGAAACTGGCTTGATTTTTGTCTTGTGAACATCACTAAGTCCCATCCTCCACAGTGACATCAATGTATCCATAGTAACTACTGACGACTGTTCTTCAAAGTGGAAGGACGGAAGGAGATCAAACAATATGTGGCTTAACAATGAATAAGCTTGGCAATACAAACGCACCATGAATTGGTGCCCTGGAGGAAATTGGAAACGTTTTTGTTGTTTACTGGAGAAAGGCCTACTGAGAAACAGGAATAGGTGAGGGGCAGAGGGTGACAGGAAGATAAAGCACACTTTTGGTGTCACCTAAGTAACTCAGCTCACCAGAGGTCATCTTTAGGTAAAGGTGACTACATATACACATACTGCCAAAATTCAGCAGGTGACCCTCAGATGTGATCAACTTATATGAAGTGTCTCAATTCATGGTAGAAGTTACAAGTTGCAATAAGTATTTTGCACTGAAAGTCCCGGAGGTGGGATATATAAGAAGAATGAGAGCAGAGTGTGCCATTGATACAGACGGGGTGGGTGGGTTGTGTACTGAAGACTTTTCTTCCTGACAAAAGTGTTAAGGAAAGGAGGGATTATTCTAAACAAATACAACTTGCCAATCTTGACCTAAAGTTTCCCATTGGACACCATTGCCTACTTTGCCTTGAAAACCCCCAAAACCAGAGCTGTCAAAGACATTATTGGGCAATGGCTAAAGTTTGCTTTCCTGATCAGGCTGAAAATTTGGAAGATAAACTAGACAAGATGCTTCCCATATGGCAAGATGGAGTAGTTGTTTCAGCTACCAACTTGGGAGTGTTCAAAAGAGTGCCAGATGAGCAATCAGGCACATCTAATTTGTAGGACATAATCCCACATGAATTTTTTTAATTCCTAGGTCTCATTGTAGTAAATTGGAACTCTGTGACCCTAGGATATTTTACCATACATGGTGAAAATAGGAGCAGTAGGATTATGGGGGCAAGGCTGAATGTTTGCATTTCTCCTTTCAAGTGAATAAGGCAGAAATAGGATTACTTTTATGATGATGCTCAGTGTGATGAGCCACTTCAGAAGAGACTTAGGATTTGAATGCCTAGGAGCCACAACTGAGAGTGGTACATTTTTAAAAACATATCTTGATGTGCTGACCATCTTGAGATTTCCCCCCCCCCCTGATTTAAAGAAGCCACAAAGCTTAAATATTGAGCATTCTGGAGGGGAAAGAATGGCTGTAAAGCTACTAGAAGTTTAGGAAGAACAAAACAAGTCATTTTCAGCATTTAAGATGCTGATTGTAAAAGTGTTAATTTTTAAAAATAAACCAACCTCCCTCCCTCCCTCCCTCCCTCTCTCTCTCTCTATCATACTTATTATTATATGCTGTCTGCCTGCCTACCCACAAAGCTACTTACTTAAAGGGAATAATCTACACCAAAACAGTTTACTCACTAGAGCACCAGCTGAAATTACCCATAAACCAAAATGGAGAATCTTTTGTGTAGCTTTGTGAGAAACCGATTACAGAAGTGGAAAGAACTAGTGATGAGTGAACTCTCCTTTGCTTTATTCAAAATGACTTTCAGTTGAGCCTTTGGAAAATGACTTTCCAAGTCACCTCCTAGTTTGCTATGGTGCAAGGATATAATGCATAGTATTATATTTATTGTTCCCTCAGAAATGTAGTTTCACTCACCCATAACAGGCCTTGGTCTCTACCGATCGAGAAACAAGAGAACAGCTTAGATCTCAATACAGGCTGGATAGGGTGTGTGCCAACATTAAAAATAGTCAAGCAAATTGACCCAAATGAAGAATGCCACCTCAAAAAAAGCTGTGAACTGCACAAATGCATACCAAAACAGATCATTAATAGTTTGGGTGACATCACCAAGAAGCACTTCCAGCAGCACCCAATGCATATTTCTGAATCTGCAAAATGAATTTGACTAGGCCTCCTTGAACATTTTCTTGGGTGCTTATTGGGATAATAAGTGTTTATCCAACACTTTTGGAAATATTCCTCAGTTTAACCATACAGGTTTTCCTCAGGTTGGAGTTGATTCTTATATGTAAATCTGAACAGGAGAAATCAGGAGAGCAAGGGATGGGAGCATTTTTGCCTCAGCACCCTTG
Source organism: Charina bottae (assembly GCA_023362775.1). Taxonomy (NCBI): domain Eukaryota; kingdom Metazoa; phylum Chordata; class Lepidosauria; order Squamata; family Charinaidae; genus Charina; species Charina bottae. Next base: position 9,444,146 of record JALMGJ010000021.1, on the reverse strand, counting down.
CCCCAAGGGAGAGAGAATGTTTTCTTGGGTGGGGAGCCTCTTTTCTATTAAGAACTGCATTCCAGCAGTAGGTGGGTCTGAAGACAGTAATGGGCAGGATCACCTCCTTCATTCTTTCTCCAATCCATTTTTCTTTTTGCCACCTTTTCAAACATCGCCTTCTTTCTCTCTCTTTCTCTCTGTCCCCCCTTTCCTCCTCCACCTCTTCCTCATGCCCTGTCCACTAATTTACCATAAAAGGGAGAGCTTGTTTTGCCAGAAATCTGATCATGGTCTCAGATAGAGACCTTGTGAAATTAGGCCAATTGCATGCTGTGATCCCAGGTAGTCCACCCCTAAATGATTTGCTCTCCCTGTATAATCTTCTTAGGTGAAATAGCATTATTTTTTTATGTCTAAACTTCACTGAAATGAACAGGAGTTACAGAGTGCCATATCGGCTTACATTGTAAGTAAATGCATTCCTTTCTTCGATTTCCATCATCCTGGTTCTAGCATGTTGTTTCCTACTTCCAATTGATCTGCCACCTCATCTGCTTCTCCCAAATAGAGATTTTCTACAAAACCTTGCCTGATCGGTAGTTGTCCTAAGTTTTTCTCCACTGCTGAATGGTCTCCTTCTTTCCTGAGCTTCACAATCGTTGGGCCATTTCATTGTATACCTAAACAAGCGGGAAGTCAGGAGCCTGGATTCTAGAAATATTATTCAGCTTAATTTCTTGATCTGTGTAGTTGCCGACGCCACTGGGCAGCATGTTCCAGCATTTTCTTCTTCCCAATAAACCAGAATTCTTAGCAGTTTTGGCTAATTGTTTCAGGCTTATGTGGTACAAAGTCTTGTAAAAACAAGTTATGAATGAAGTCATCTTTGGTCCAGCAATGCTTTCGGCTAGGCGTTTCATTATATTTGATATAACACACAATGACTCTGTCCTTAGATGCTCCCAAGTTGCCAGGTTAGAATGCGGGGTGGGTGGGGATAAGTATTTACCTTTAGGCATACCAGCGAAGCAGGAAATGGTGTGGCAGCAGCTGCTTCCTCCTTTTCCCTTTTAGCCCTTCTGCCTGCCCTCTTCCAACCAAAGAGCATCAGGAAGGAAAGGCAGCGCTGGTTGCTGCAACCTGGGGGCGCCAGGCCATCTCTGGAAATTGGAGGTGGGAGCACAATGAATCTGCAGTTCTGGCACTGACTGCCTTGAATGTTTCCGGGATAGTAATGGAGTTGGAGCGGTGGACCCATATGCCCACCTTGGCCAATGCTTGATTCCACTACCCTCTTTGGCAGCATGGCCTCGTCTGCCAGCTGTTTTGATATGTCTATCGAGCATTAGAAGGGACAGAGAGGAGTTAAAAGGAACATGAGATTTAAAAAAGGAATCGGAGGTCCTAAGGAGGTTCTAAGGAGGAGAGGAAAAAAGTAGAAATTGCAAATGTCCAGGGCAGGAGAGGAAGGCCTGTTCAATTCATTATTAAGGGCACAGCAGAAAAGGCTCCCCTATTTCCCAAACCAGCACACACCCAGCCGAGACCGGGCAGGATTCAAAGCAATTTCTGCTTTGGGGATGTTCAGATCTTGCATGCTCTGCTTCATGGTAATGGATCCAGCTGGCATTTTGCTTCCCACGCCTGCCCTAGGCTGTCTGGCACACAATAGGGGTTTTGTATTATAGCTCTATATGGGAAGGGGGGCTATGGCATTACATTAATAAGGGACGTGAAGATCAAGGGTGAGCCTGAGCCCAGGAATTAGGAATGGGGAATTATGATAGGAGAGAATGGCATTTATTATTGGTAGTATTAATTTTTAACAGAACTAGAAGTCATCTTAAGAACATACAGGAAGAATGTCAGTGTGGTGTATTGTGGCCCATTCAGGCCATTTTGTCTCCTGAGAATAAAGTCAAAATGGTAGTGCTTCCTATGTAACAGGAAGGTCTCCTGAGTTGGACCATGAGCAACAGTTGCCCTGAGCTACAACTAGAGATTATTATAACAATTAATTAGCAGGGATTGGTGCATATGTGTGTGTATGTGTATGTGTGCTTAGAGAGAGGGAGAGTGAGAGGGGGGGGATTTTTTCCCTTGAATTTATTGACAGTGGGTATCGAGATGTCCAAGGCTTTTTTGCATTCCACACTGGAAAATGGACAGAACTACCTAATAGAAATGCATTTGTCGGGGGTAGATGTAATGGCTGTTTCTTGTCTTGAAGCCTTTAATATATGGTAAAAATTTATTTATTTATTTATTATTTAAATTTATATGACTGCCCATCTCCCCCAACGGGGGACTCTATTGCTATGCAACTATGGGACTAAAATTGCTATGCAACCTACAACATACATTGAAAAGAATATCTATGTAATGCTTTATCATGTTACTGCCGTGTCTCGCTCACTCGTGTGACATATGGTACACTAGTCACCTCATTGTGCTCTTGCTACTTCTACTTTGGTCTTCTGATATTTTTCAGACCACTTTTATTATTCTTTTATTTATTGTGGTTTCCAAGCGGTAGTGATGTGGGGGTGTGCTAACTTTGAATCCTTTTTGCCAGTAAGCGGAAAAGTTTTTTTTAATATTACCATCATAGCAGTGTGGTGGGCTAGCATTATTTCTCTCCTTTAAAAAATTATTAGCAGAAAATAATATTAAAAGACTGATTAAAAACCCAAAGTAAAGACATAAAATAGCATCTACCGCAAATGCTATAATGAATGTATTAATTTCATTTTCTGATACTGTATTATTTTCTGTCTAAAACAATAATGAGTTCTGAAGGCATAAATGCCTGCAGAGATTGAACTTCCCTTCCATTTTTATGAGGGGGGAACATGCAGTCTGAGAAAAGATGGTAGAAAAGCAGAAAAATGGAAAATGACAGTGATGAGGTGCTTCATGAAAGCATACTTGAGTCCTAGCCCCTTCATGGGATGTTATGGTGGTCCACAGATGTCAACTCCTATTTGTAATTCTCTCATGCCTCCCCACTACCTTCATCTGTTTTCTTATCACAGGAAATTCATTAAGGAGGAACAATAGAATTGCTTCACAGCTTCTTGATTTTAGTTCTAGGAGTCCCCCTTTGGGAGACACTATAGATGATGGGGTCACATGGATGCCCAATATAAAAGCGAGTGAACAAAGAATGTAATTCTGCATAAAATCCTTAGTATGGGGTGTGTGCATGCAGAAGTGGAAGTGAGGATGTGTGTACTACATACATGCACACATGCATACATTTCTTCAGCCTTCCATGCTTCTATTACTCCTGTCTCTGTACTTTTCCATTCTACTCATTCCCAGCATTCTTTTCCTTCCAAACCATTCCCTTAAGACTTAATCTTGCCTCACCAGTTCTCTGGATGAATCCGTTTTGTTGTTTTGGACATCCTTGATAATGTAGGCTCACTAAACTCTCAGACACATTCTCCTTCTATTCCTACATCCACTTATTTTAAAGACCAGAAACTTGCTGCCTCCCTCACATCCCTGCAACACAAGAGCAGCCACTGCCCAGACTTTATCACAAATTCTTTTAGGATAAGGGATGGAGCATAGATAAGAATTTTTAGCATACAATGTAGGTAGAGTGTTTTTTGTTTGTTTGTAATTAATTATAACTGTGTAGAAAGTTTTTTTTTTTAAGAATTACTGGAATTGAAAATCAGCATGAATTTTGTAAGCTAGGCTGGCATATTTTAAAACATCACTGCACTCATTATTCTCCAGAAACATGGCATATCTAGGAACAAACCTGAGAGAAGAATATCCCAGAAATAAACGGTTAGTAAATTTGGAATTGTTTTGTCTAAATAGTTGGTTATCTTCCCAATTTCACTATTTGGGGTGGTCATCTGTGACCTACTTTACAGGACAGTCCTCTGTTTGAAGGTGTTCTCAGTTTGAAGGTGCCCTCGGTTTCTCAATTTGTAATAACACATGTTAATTCCATTGAAATCAGTGTCCTTTTTTGTGATCATGCACAAATGGTCATCCTATCTCACTTTTTCTATTCTTATTCTATCAATAAGTTCTGTGCTTAAAAACGAAATCTCTCTTCATTGGTTTCCCTCACCTTTGTTCAAGAAACCCAAGTAGAAAGTCTTTGAAAGTTGTAACCCAATCATGTGAACAGCATGAAGGCCTAAAATAACTCCATAAAAATGACAACTGCTGAAGTTCTACACTTAGTCCAGGATTTCAGCATACAATGTCTTTTGTGATAGAAGCAACAAAGAAAGTCCTTTTCAATGTTGGATGAGTTTTAAGAACTGCAGACACAGTTCCTGGATGTTGTTATGAAAATGTCATAATTCAGAACAGAAATGTGTTGAATTTGCATTTGCAGAGAGGATGTCGAAGTAACTATATTGTTTGTTGTTTGCCCAGTGGTTTCCCGAAGCGTATCTCCACTCAACCAGATAGTTCGTTAGTTCTCCTTGAGTTGGCCCAGGAATAAATACTTTGCAGTCTGGTCTGTATAACAACCAGATTCTGATTTTGTCTCTACAACAGGTAAGTTATAAGTACTGCATTTCATGGCTCTCTTGCTGCTTTGTCTTTCTGGGCCAAATTGTGTATTTGGCAACGGCCCTATGCCATAATATCAAATTAGACAAGATTTAATTTCATGATTGCCTTTAACATTTTTTAAAAAAAAAATAGCTATGGGTAAGATCAGGATTTAGACAACTGCATGTGAGAATGGTTCTTTCAAACTCTTCCCTTCTGTTACAGTCCCAATAAAAATTCTCCTCCAGAGCTGCTATTCTCCTAAGTGGGAAGTTGCCAATAAAAATTCTCCTCCAGAGCTGCTATTCTCCTAAGTGGGAAGTTGCTAAACTGGGTAGGATAACAAGTTCAGTGAGGATCAATTTTCAGTAGGACTATTAAGTAAGACGGAAAGCAGAACTTTGTCCAATTGTGATTAGATTCCCTTTCAGGTTTTATTTTGTTTTTAAAATTGGCCTGCCAGTTGCAGCTATATATTCAATAGCTTCTCAAGTTTGCTCCTTTAAAAAATAGCTCCCTTTCTGCCAAAAAGCTGAAGTGAACAGGTTTCATTTCATGTGCAGATTTGGAAGAGGACGCTGAACTTTTCTTTTTCTTAATGTTTTCCGTCAATCCATTTTTAAGAATTTTAGGCTTCAAGGTAAGAAATAGGGTCAGCTGGAGGAAAAAAAACATCCTGGGAGAAAGAATTCTTGGCTAGGGGGATATATGAAACTCAGCACTCCATCTCCATTCATGGCTTGTCTGCTTGAAATCATATTTACTAGATTCTTTGTGCTTTACAGCTCTTTGGTGGGGACCAGTATTCCCCCAAACACAAACCTGAATAGGTCATTCTAAACCAGAGCTTTCCAAACTGTGTGTCCCGACACAAAAGTGTGTCGCCACACACAGTCTGGTGTGTCGCCACACAACCCGGAAGCGCTGATCATCATCAGCGTTTCCGGGTTTTCCCGCGGCGACACACCAATGGCGGCGCGCAAAAACCTGAAAGCGGCAGCAGCACTTCCAGGTTTTTGCGCGCTGCCGCAACGGCGGCACTTCCGGGTTTTCCTGGCGGTTAGTGTGTTGCTGCGGGAAAACTTTGGAAAGCCCTGTTCTAAACCATAACAGGACATTCTGCCTGCCACTCAATCTCTTACAAGGGTTGCTCACAAAATTTTCCTCCAGTCTGATGGGACATCATCCTCGGTTCCTTGCTCTTGCACGCAAGAGTTGACTGAGCTCAAACCGCAGCTCTGCAGTAATATTCCAGTTGTATAGGGTTTTTTTCCAAAAAGTGTCACATTAACATGATCACATATAATATAAAAATGGTGGAACTCTATCTTTCAGATCATCCAGAATGCAGATCATTCCTGGATTTTGAAAAGACATGTCTTTGTTGCTTTTGTCAATATAAGTATATATGAACAGAAAACAAAATCCACCTAACTGCCAGAAAGAATGGATTTAAATTAATAAATATTAATACATTTATTAGAGCCATTTTGGTGTAACGGTTAAGGCATCAGGCTAGAAAGCGGGAGACTGTGAGTTCTAGTCCTGCCTTAGATACAAAGCCAGCTGGGTGACCTTGGGCCAGTCCCTCTCTCTCAGCCCTAGGATGGAGGCAATGGCAAGCCACTTCTGAAAAACCTTGCCAAGAAAACTGCAGGGACTTGTCCAGGCAGTCTCTGAGAATCGCACACAATTGAATGGATTAAAAAAATACATTTATTAATAAATTAAACTAATAAATCAAAATGATGTATAGAACCTCTGTGCCAAGTTAGGAACTGATATGACGGTCTTGAATCCAGTTCTGTGAATCCCAGTTTGAGATGTTTGCATCAGAGAAGAGTGTAACCCCCTTTCTTGCAGGCCCCTCTGTAGGCCTGAGTGCTACCCTCAGACTAATAGTATCCAGATCGTGAGAAGAAAAGTGGCACCCTCCAGATTCCCAGAATTCCTATCTGGCATAGCCTTTAGGATCTGGAAACTAGCCCTAACACCTCTAGAGCACCCGAGGTCAGAGAAAATTTTCACATACTGTCGCTTCAGACATTTTTCTCTCCCTAAACTGGCCTCTTCCGCCCAGCTTTATGTGTACTATCCATGCATCTAGATGTTTGTCTACAGTTAAGAAAATTGACCAGTGCTTACAGATCCTCCTCCTCACCTGAGACCAGTTTCTGAATTGGTTGCCTCCAATTTTGGCCTCTATCAATGGGCTGACAGAGAAGAGGGATTGCTAATGAGTGCTGTGTCATTTACATCACCAAAACAGTTGGAGAGTCAGCTTTGATTGGGTACCATTTTTGGAAGTCTGCTTCTTTTTCTTTTCAGAAAACCATCCATGAAATGTGGTGCTATTTTTAGAAGAAAGTTCTAGGCAGCAGATCAAAATGTTTGTCTCCCGTTGCATTAAAGGCAATGTATTTTGTTTTAAAATTTAGAAACCCATTTTTCCCCTCCTCCTCCTCTATATATTTCTTCTATCCTGCCATCTAATCAGTGGTTACACGGAGGATTGGCTTTTCTGGCATAGTAGTGAGTCTGGTGAATGCTCACACTTCAACATGTGCTGAGATGGATCTCAAATTGCCATTTCCTCGTCCAGTCCTCACTTGGCAAGTTTTCCAGATTACTGCTAGGTCACAATTGCCATGTTGGCGCATTCACAAGACCTGCCTGTCAGGCGATAAGGAGGCAACTCAACTCACTTAGGGTTTGCAACATAAGACTATCATATAATAAAAACATTCCCATGAATGGGCTTCTTGTTTTCTTAATGGGGCGCATCAGACACGCGGGTTTGCATTTCCACGCAATCATGCAAATCCAATCCCTGCTTTGAATCTTCCAGACAAACAAATAATTGTAATTGCAATGTGCCATTTTAGGTGCGTCTCATAAAATACAGCCACTGAAATGGCAGGAATTAAAAGTGCTGCCATTAGAGCAGTGCTTCCCAAACTTTTTCCTTCATTACCCAAAATCGCTTATCAGAAAGTCCTTTTTACCCAATGTAGGTAAAACACTTTAAGTCAATTTAATGGGTTTGTGTGTCGTTACCCAAAGAAAAACCACTTTTACCCAATTTTGGGTAATTTACCCAGGTTTGGAAAGAACTGCATAAATCATTTATTTATTTATTTATTTAGAAGACTGTTTTATTGTACTGTTTTATTGTATTTTAATTAATGTTTCATTCCTATTTTATGTAAACCTCCCAGAGTCGCTCTCTGAGTGAGATGGGCAGGGAATAAATTTGATATATAAATATAAATAAATATAAAATCATGTAAGCCCCTTCCTTGACTGCCATTTTATTTTAATTATTTTCAATTTTCTTCAGAGATTCTCACCAGTGAGAAAAACAGAGAAACAGAACAAAAGGTGAAATATCAGGTGGGGGAAATTAAGAACGGTCTCTCACAAACACATAGGAGGAGTATTAAGTTTGCTAAAGACAGGCAGTAGAACTAAGGAAGGAAACCTGCCCTGGAAAAAAACGGTAGCTCAGCTTTCTGTCCCCCCCCTCCAGTAAAGTGAGTCAGCCTTGCAGACGGTTCAACATGGTAACCTCAGTTTAACATGGTAACCTCGTACTGTCTACTTTAATGGGCAATTGCATTCTGGTTTGTTTGTTTGTTTTCAACCCAAAGGAATTACTCTGGGAGACCTTTTACATGAAAATCACGAGCCACATGCTTAACTTAAATCGTTTCTCCTCCGTCCGATATCCCTAATAGCTGTATTGTCTGAAAATTGAACTGTGCTCTCTGCACTATTCAGGACCAGTAAGATAAATGGTGCTCTAGATTTCCCAGGGTACAGCTGTTTGTATGTGCACATTTATCAATCTTGACCAAATTCTCTGGGAATCAGTTTGCGGCACCCAGGATTTAATTAAATTTCTAAAAGCTTTGGTAGCTGGGGCAGACTAGAGAAGTCAGAAGAGAAAATGCATATGCTTAACTAATCTCTGCTTATTGGTAAAAATCATGTCCACTGTACTATATATAAATTGATAAGTTTGTGTTCTAGTCCAATTTTTTGTTGGATGGAAACAAAGGAATTTATTGAAAATTTCCTAAGAAGTTACTGTAACAAGAACTTGCAATATATAGAACATACCATATACATAATAATATACAGAAGTATTTGCTCAGGATTCACTCCCATTAGAATTCACGGTTGATTTCCTTTATGTCCGTATTAAAAAGGAACGGGAAAACTACAAATCACTTCGGGAGCGCAGAATGTTTTGAATCAGTGAAATGAAAGAAGAAGAAATGATAGCAGCAGCAGTAGTACTGTATATGAAGTATTACAAATTCTACTTCAACTGTTGGGACTGACCATGAAGCACAGGAAATTTGAGTTTCTCTTTCATGATCAAGATGGTGGCAGCCGCATTACCTCCAAGAGAAACTAAGTGGAACAAGGTACAACAGTGAAGGAAAAAGTATTGGTATTGGTTCTTTTCCTCTCGCCCCATGGTGGGTCATAAGATTTCACCAAGATACGTCTGGTGCTTGCTAAGTAGGGACTATTACTGTGCAAAAAGGTTGCTCTGGAATACGTAATACAATTATTTAAACTGGGACATGGCAGTTGAATGAACACCATCAACATGTCTTTTCTCAAAAAGGGAGCCATGAGCAAAGGGAGGGTGTATTTAACATCCATTCATAGACCAGACTGGATGCCTTAGCAGATTGGAGCGTAAACTCAGGAAGATGCCAATAGTCTTTACTCACCCCTAGTATAAATACTACATGTAAAATTCTGAACACAATTTTGTATAAGTTGCATTCTTCAGTGCCATGCAAAGCAGGAATTAATGGGAAGTGGGATGGGAGAGACCGCCGTCCAAGGCAGGGCAGTGGTGATTCATCCACACTCTCACTGAGCGCCAAAGCCAGTGGAAAATACCAGCTCTGCCACGCCCAAGGCTTGCATTCAGACCACTAGGCTACATTCTCTTTAGAGGGTTTACATACAAGGTGAGAGCCATCCCCAAATGTGGCTGAGGCAGAAAATCCAACCGGGACCGCCCATGTGGACATACCCATACTGCAGTGGGCTTCTCCAACCTAAGCCCTGAAGCTGCTATGATGTTATAAAGCTTCTATTTATTTCAACTGGACTTTCAGGAAAACTCTATGTTTTATTTCCCATTGACACTAGCTTTTCACTGTTCCACTGTAGGGTCATTTTTACAGTTGCCGGTACCAGCCTTAATTCCAATTTAACCTGGGTCTCTGCAGTGCGTGTCGATTCCGTGGCTAAGATCTCAGATGATCATTTACATTCCTCTAGAAGGATTCTGATACGCTTTCACTGCTGTCCTTTTGCTGTGTTCTTTGTTTTACTGCCTGCTTTTCTTTGCTTCGAGGAATCTGGGCACTTCAGCAGTAAAAAGGCACATAAATTTGAGAATGGTGTATTAAAAGCATCGGCTCTGTCTGCCTACTGGATCAGCTTTGAAACCTGATCTGAAGTTCTGGGTAGGGGTTCCTTTCTCCCCTTCAGGCTAAACAGGGGAGGGGAGCTGGTTCTAAATAAAACTAAACATCCATGTCGGAAGGCAATTTTTCTCATAAAAAGCTGCATTAAAAGATTGTGTGAAAGGAAGGAAAGAGCACACAGAAGTGCAGGTAAATTGCCTTGCCTGGCGGATGTAATATTAATTGTGATTTATCAACCAATATTTTGCCAGTGCTACTAGCCACCGTGGTCTCTTGGTTCAACACCCCATTCTCAAAGCTAAAGTGCACCCAGGCAGTTTATCTTTTGATCCCTCCAAACAAAATAAGATGGGGGGTTGTTACTAGGCGAAGCCAATGAGGCAAAGGAAAAGCAAGTTTTTGTAGGGAAAGGTATGTTCTCCCGCATGAGAAATTGTTATTTTTTGGTTTTCAGAGAGATTTCAACGGAGAACAATATGGAACCACTAGTGATCTTGGGTTCCCCTTGCTGTTTGGCACTGAATAGCCCCCATTCCTTCCCCACTCCCCCATTTGTACACTTCATCATGGGCTACACACCCAAACACAGCAACTCCCCAACAGTCTTGGCCTGGGCTGTTTAGATACAATATGTTACAACAATTTGCAAATAGGGATATATGAAAATTGGACTCTCAAAGAGAGAAACAACATGGTATGATAATACCATGCCCAACTTTATTCCTGCACAAAGGCAAGCTAGCTTTTACAGACTCGTGCACTGGGATGCAAACACGGGGCAAAATCTGACCCCGTAAGATATCCTTTTTTTTTTTTAACCAAAGGAAAATTGATGTGGGTTTTCCTATTTCATTTGAGACATTGGGAAATGTGAAATATTGCACAATTTAATCATCATCATCTCAAACAGTTACTTTTCATTCTGTTATAGCAATATACTAGAAATATGCCAAACATCTGTGAAGATACTATGACTTCTTTTTTCCCTTATTTTTAGTTTAATATTGTAAATGAAACTAGTTCAGATATAGTGCTTGTACTGTAGTAGCTCATTTGTAAATTATTTTGTCTTTATTTGTATAGACAAATTACATTCTCTGAATTTCAAATTTGAAAAATGAAAAGGAGGAAAAAGCCAAATTTATTCAGATTCTGTTCATTCCATTGATTAAAATCTTCCCTCACCAATTAAAATGAGCCAAAACCTCATCTGATTAAGCTATTAATTAACCTAAACAAAGCTGGCAACTGATGTCTAGCCATCCTTTCTCAGCCCTAGAACCTTGAGATGCCACTTCACAATTCACAAAGCTATCTTTTTTGTCATGGTTATTCCAACATTATCCCTATATCTTGCTAGTAGGTTATATGAAACGCAAAAGGGAGAGCCATGCAGTGTTTTAAGATTTTAGATAACTAATCACTGATCAATGTTACTATTACATATTATGAGGAGGTAAGTATGGGGAAGGGGCGTGGTGGCTCAGCAGGTAAGACGCCAGGCCTGTCGATCGGAAGATCGCAAGTTCGGAGGTTCGAATCCCTAGCCCCTCGTGACGGAGTGAGCTCCCGCAGTAGCCCCAGCTCTTGCCAACCTAGCAATTCGAAAGCATGCAAATGCAAGTAGATGAATAGGTACCACTTCGGTGGGTAGGTAACAGCGTTCCGCGTGCATCATTCCGGCCACATGACCGTGGAAGCGTCTTCGGACAACGCTGGCTCTTCGGCTAACAAACAGAGATAAGCACTGGCCCCTAGAGTCGGACATGACTGCACAAATGTGCGGGGGGAACCTTTACCTTTAAGTATGGGGAAGGAATCCATAGAGGATAGCAGCCTCTTCAGCTCTTACAAAACAAACATCTCTTTATATGTTAACTATGGCAAACATCAAAGTAGACTTGGTAAAAATAACCAGAGAGGACTTTTCTTCAGTGATAGAGATTGAGAATCGACAAGAGTAATAGTGACCAGCCAACTCAGATGCCATTATGGGTCCTTATTTTCTTTTTCCGTGGTCGTACAATTTAGCAGTGGGCCTTAGAAGCCATATGGCAAGGGCATTACTGTTTTGGTACCTTACCTATTCTCAAGCTTAAGCAGGGTCTTTAAAACTGCTGCAGGATTCAGATCCTGAAGAAATTAGAGGATTTGACCTGTCAAGTTTTTGTACCATTTCAGAAGGGATGGTGCTGCTATTGGAAGTGGCGAAAGATTAAATGGCATCTGAACATCAAGAAAGAAGCCCCCATCTTCATATCTTCTAAAAAAATTTAATTCCTCACCATGACCTTCATTGAGCACAGCCTGCTCAGATCTTCCCATGCTTAAGAGTTTCCATGAGGACGGTACATGCTCACCCATTGATTATTTTCCCCCCTGTCCAGGATGTGAATCCTAGATTTCCACCATATCCAATCACTGGAAAGTGACAGGGCTGTAAGAAATGAAATGGCGGCGAGACTCTAGGGGTACAAATTAGCGGTAAGAAATTAGCATTTGCGCCAGAACAGAAAAGAGCTCCAAGTGCTCAGAGGCAAAGAACCACCTAGAGTTCCCCATGTGGGGAGATGGGCGGTCATATAAATTAAATAAATAAATAAAAATAAATGATCAGATCTGAAATCTCTTTAAAACACCAAACATAAACAACTTTCATTGGGGTTTTTCACTGGGGAGGCCTCAGCAGCTTTTGGAGCGCCCGCTAATGGGGAAAAAAACATTTCAACACCTATTTTCCCACCACAGTTGCCCCAAAGATGGCGACCATGTGAGTGAGATAAGCCTAAGAAACCTTTTGGGAGATCAGGCCTGGCTTTCCTGCATCATTTTTATTCTGGCCCTTTGAGGGAAGAATAAAGGACGGTCCTAATAAACAGCAATAGCCTTTTCATGAAGTAAAGCAGGGTCGCAACTCAAATCTGACACGAATGAGACACATTTTCTGTAAGCCTAAATTAAATAATTTAAATCAGGCTTGTGAAGGAAGAAAGCCTTCGTGCTATGCCCCACAGAAATCAGCAGGCTGCTTAGATGCTTCATCTCAAGCACTAAAATGTCTTGGGTGGACGGTAATGCTGAAGAGTTGCAGGGTCTTGACAGGAGCTGAGAAAGCCGAAGTTCGGCTTGCCCTGCTGCACAAGGCCCCTGTCAACCCCTGGATATGCCAGCAGTGCCACAAGTCTCCTATCAGTAAGCCTCTCTGGGCTTCAAGAATGGAAAATATGAGAGGGAGTGGCGCTGAAATTTGCAAAGAGCTGTCGTTCCCAGCAGAAGCAATTTTGTGCAGAAAACAGAGAAGTGAATCTACAAGGAAAGAATGAATCATTCTCCCAACGGGTGTGAACCAGGCGGAGTGTGATTGGTGCCATTTGAGGGTACCCCTCACTGGAAGTGCCCCCACCCAAAACTGATGCCTCATCATGTTCCAATTGTCCTTATATAACTTAGCTGTGGGCGGTTACACAACCTCACAGGAGACTCAACAGAGGGGAAGCCATTCAAGATTCCCAGCCAAAGATATGTCTCCCTTTCCTGCGTGTGCCTTTGTTTACCAGATTCATCAGGAAAACTGAATTCTTTACGTATCAGCTGCCACTTGAACACTACAGACTACTGTTTCCACGTCCCTTTTCTGGCCTGGATGCCATTTCAACCTGAACACACTTTTCACAGTAACCCGATTCCTCTCCTTCCGACATCCCACCGTATACCGAGGCTGGAGAAATGAGCTATTATTATGGAGGGAAATGCTGTCCCTGAAGGAGAACCAGCAGAGTGCAGAATGAAGGCTCTCCCAGCCAGCTGGCTCAGAATCACCACCACCACCACCACCATCCCTTTCCTTTTGAAAAGGAAAATTGTATTATGCCAATAGAGATTTCTACTTCAACAGAAACTTCCTGAAGGATCTTCAACTCTGCCTGCCTGCTCTGGAAGGGCACCTCTTGCTTACTGAAATCAAGAAGCTGGGGAGTTGATCTTAAAAGTGGGGAGTTGCCCCTTTTCCGCCCCAGTCGCTGCAACTGACAGTGTGGGGTGAAGCAAATGCATGTGCGTGAGTAACAGCGCTTGCTAAATCCCTTTTTCCACCTGGAGGAGAAACCTGCTAGGGCTTCCGTTAGAATTCAAAGAGCAAGAATCCAGTTCAACCAACTTTTCTGTTCCTTCCGCTTACTCTACAGTGGCGAGGGGGTCAGGCGTTGATCTCAACTGCTGCGCCAACCTCAGCCAGAGGTAGACTCCCTGCCTGTGCCAGCCAAGCCCTGATTTGGACCCCACTCGCACTTCTCTTGGATCCCCCTCCCTGCCCACCATAAACCAGTTGCTCCTGATTTCCAGCCCTTCACAAAAGTGAATGATTGATGACCCAAGGCCCCTCCGTCATGAAATCAAACATCAGCCAGGGATGTTTTGCCACCCGGGGAGAACTTCTAAACTACAACCAGTACATGCTGAGATACCAAATTTGCCGCCAAGGAGCCAAGTTGCAAAACACACAGAGAAAAGTACCAAAAAAAGTTATTGCTTACCTAGCCCTCAGGACATGCTGTGCAGAAAGGACTCAGCCCACAGGCCTCTTGCTGTATAATTCCACCTTGAAAGAGAGAAGGGAAGAAAGGGCAAGGAAAGAGAGAGTGTGCGCGCGCGTGCGGTGTTTGTGTCCAGCTGCCAAGAATCTGAGCTGGGAACTTACCACGTAAAGTCACTGACTTTTAGTCAAACAAGGGAAATCCTTTTTAAAACCTTGGCCCCGCCCAGGCCAGTAATTATGAGGCAGACAGACGGAGGAGGGGCCTTCTTACTGTAATGTGTGGAGTCAGAATGACACCCTTTCATGTCTGCAAACTGCAGACAACCTTCCCGCTCCTGAGTATGTGGGGCTGAGGCCGTCGGTATTTAGGGAGTCAACATGATTATGGGTTAGGAGGGGGGGGTCAAGGTTATTCTGGGACAAAAGAAAAGTTGCTGAGCTCCCGAGCGGATTCCTTAAACATGCCACACGTTTTGTCTGGAGCTGGATTCTTATCCGGATTGCTGTACTGTGGAGTTTTTCATTTACGGCTGGTTCGATTTTTGTTGTTTTGAAACTTAGAAATTGAGATTTTTGTTCTGGGGTGGAATGTTATTTTTGTAGCTTTCCTTTCAGGCCCAGCAAGTCTTAAGAAAGAGGAAATGTACACCTGGCCTTCAGGCTGTTGGAAGAAATTTACATACCACGAGTGTCCTGCTTTATAAAGATTGTTGCCCAGCACGTAAAAAAACCCCCAGATTTCAGAAGGAGACGGGGTCTAGCTGGAAGGCTTGGTTTCTATGTGTAAGAATGTGTGCATGTATATCTTTTTTTTATTAAGAATCATTCAATCATTTCGGCTTTTAGAGGCCACAGACTGAGCAACAGGCGTGCTTCCTCTGTTACAATTAGATTAATTTAATTAATTAATTAACACAATTAAATTTAACTAATACAATTAAAAATTCCTTTTTTGAACAGTGTACCTGATTAGTATATATTTTTTAATTTGATGGTCATGAGAAGCAGTTTGAGTACATTGTCCATACGTACCTTCTCCTGCCTCACTTAATTTGTTACAGTTGTTTGTTTTCTGTTTATAGCAACATTTGGTCAACACAGAATTTCCAATCCAAACCAATTGTTAGTATGGTTTCACTGGGAGAGCTGAATTCAAAGGAGGGATGATATTCCTGCTGGACCAACAGAAGGCTGACACATTTGCGTTCCAGTCTGGGGCCGCTTCAGAATCAACAAAACCAGCCAGGCTTTACTGGTGTTTTACCACTTGTGCCTTTTCCAAGTGCAAGTTTTCTGGGCTTTTAAGATGCAGAGTGCGATCTGGCACTAATTATGGGCACAGCCCCGCCTCTGATTCATTTCAAATGAAGTTCATGCAAAACCCGTTCTCACTGGATTAGGTACGCCTTTGATATTTGCTTTATCACTTCAGAAAATCTATTGGTTAAAATGAACAACCATCGGATGAAGCTACTGGCACCTACTTTCTTGCCGAATATAAGCAAGAAAATATTTTGAGATCTTAAAGGTTCATGAGTCAGATCTGAATATTTCTGGGCAACGATCTCAGGAAAAACTACAATTTTTGATCTGAAGTATAAGTTGAACATCTCGGGTTAGATTTGAAAAACTGGAATCAAAAGCACCAATGTGAAGTCTTGATCTGAATCAGTGACAATGCACATGACTATATTAGCAGGTACTAAACGAATGCCAGGTTCTGTTGGCACAAGAACGTGTATTTTACTCCAGTCTTCCCAGCTTCTCAACAGAAATTTGAAAGTTTTCCAAGGAGTAGGTTCATCATCTTGAGAAACTCAAAAGAACAAAATATTCCACAAAAACAAAACATGGATTGTTTTAGCTTCATCACTGCCTTAAGCAAACAAACAAACAAACAAACAAACAAACAAAAAATGTCCTGAGCTTTCCTTTACATAAGTTCTTAGTGTAAGGATGGTCCCTTCATTGCTGCATCACTTCTAGGAAGAATAAAAGCTGTACTTAATGAAATTGCCAAGTACTTATACACTGACAAGGCCTCAAGGGAATACAAGAGCACCCTCAAAGGACTCACAAGCATCAGTGATCCATCATCCCCAAATCCTTACACTTGATTCTGGAGATCCTCCATGGTTCTTGCCAGACCAGAAGCAAAAGAGGGTAGAGACTCAAACGTAGCAATTTCCTTTGTTGTTTATTCGTTCAGTCGCTTCTGACTCTTCATGACTTCATGGAATTTCCAGGTTCTTGTGGTGTGTTGATCTTTAGAACATCGGATTCGTCGTTCACCACCAGCACCGTCGGCCGCTAGCCGTCCTTTCGGCTTTGAGCTAGCTGCGTCATCACATCTGGGGCTAGTCGAACTTATCCTCTGTTCCTCCCCAGTAGCATTTTGACCATCTTCTGACCTGGGAGTCCCATCTTCCGATGGTGTACCGACATATCTCTGGTTGTACTGATCCATTTAGTTTTCACGGCAAGAATACTGGGGTGGGTTGCCGTTACCTTCCCCAGGGATCGTATTTAGTCTGACCTCTCTGCCATGACCTTCCCGTCTTGGGTGTCCCTTCACGGTTTAGTTCATGGCGTCATTGAGGTGCTCAAGCTCCAGCACCACGACAAGGTAACAATCTCCTTTGCTGGAGAGCAATTTCCTAATACTTTTAAAAGAATTGCACTGAGTCAATTTTGTGTAGCAGGTCCTCAAGGGAACATCATTGACAGTATTCTCTGGATGTCCAAAGCAGCTGGTTGGGGTGGAGGAGAAAGAAAGAAGTTATGGATGTTCAGAGTAAGATAATATTTTAGACTTATCATTGTCTCTTTATTGTTAATTAATATATAAGAGCAGAGGCAGTATTTCAAGTTCCCCTAGGTCAGCCTAACCACATACATAACACATAACAGAACTCTCTGTAGCAAATTCTGGGAAGTCTTAATTGAAAGGCCAAGAATCTCTTGCAGATCATTCTCTGCAATTCCCAAGATTCTTTAAGGCAAGCCATGATTCTCTTAGTAATGACTATGGTATGATGAGATTTAAAACAAACAAACAAACAAAAAACTAAGTTCATTGCAAACCCTGTATCTTCTCCACATTATTTCCTATTCCTTTCTACAGTTAAGTACCGCCACTGAAATGCGTCCAAATATCTTAAATTCAGGGGCAAAATGTGCTCCCAAAGACAGCTTTAGAAAAAGCTTCAGTTGTTTCAAATGCACACAAAATGTAATTGATCCTGCAGAGCAAGGACGCAGATATAGCTGGGACTGATGCCTCTGTCTCTCATGCATACACACACACAGATATACACTCAATCATTGCCATACAGCATTTCTGATTCTGTGTGGACTCTGTGTGGAGATAAAGTGGCAGGAAAGGAGTCCAGGAGGCATGCCTTCTCTGCGATAGCGCCCGCATTATGGAACTTCTTGCCCCCGGAGGTGAGGCTGGCCCCCTCACTCCTGACCTTCCGGAAGTCTCTTAAGACCTGGCTCTGCCGCCTGGCCTGGGACGACGGAGGTGGTAGTGCCTCTTGGGGGTGGTTGGCCCCGTAGTGCCTTGATCTAGACTGTGGCTTCTAACCATCTTTCGGTTTTATCTATTCCTTTTATTTATTGTTTTTTAGTAATGTTTGTATAGATTTTAATTTTTAATATTTTGTAAACCGCCCAGAGTCCCCTATTCGGGGAGATGGGTGGGGATAAATAAAATAAATAAATAAATAAATACAAATGGGGCAAATCAATTTCATCCTTAACATGATGTGCTTTACTTTTCGCTTCCCCACTCAACCTATGGGGGCCTTGGAAAGTTACAAAGCAACATGCATGTCCTGGATGGCTTAACGCTGAAAGGATAATTCATCGGCTTTAAGGTTACTCTTCCTTAAGCAGAGCTCTGTTCCTGTTGCAAAATGTCTGGCCCTAGCCAGGCTTTGAAAACACTTTGAAAGTAGTCCTCCAGTCTGCCTGCCCGTACAGAGCACATCTGCCTTGCCGTTACAAAGCACAGAAGCCAACCTAGTATCCCCAAACAAAATGGGTTAGGGTCCAGTACCCCCATCCTTTCCTGCAGCTCACCCCACCTTTACCTGCTCCTCCACAAGTGGGCATTTAGAATGGCAAAGTTGTTTGTGCCAGCTTATATTGCTATCCGTGGAGCTGCTCAGGGTTTGGTTTTCCATTCCACATAAGCTCTGCCCTTGCCTTATTTTTCCATGTTGAATCATGAGGGAAGGAAATTCCAATTTTTTAAAAAAAGAAAACCAAAGGAAGCAAACAATTAATTTTTTTGGTGGCTGCACCTTGTAGTTCTATAGCAAATCCAGAATGGGAAAATACCCTTATTGGTTATGGTGTGTCCAGATGGTCCTCTTTTACCTCTAATCACATCACACATGAACATACGTTATACATGTAAGAAATGAAAAAAACTTAGCTGGAAATTTGTGCAGAAAATCTCTGGGTGTTTATGATAATGATGCCTTAGAGATATCATGCAGGATATTGCTTCCAAGGTTGATGCTATACGTAATGCCCACAGAAATATATATAATGTACTACTTTATAATACTTCTAATTCTGCAGAAATTTGAGACAAAAATTCCCATCATCCCCATGATTGCCGTGCTGGCTGGGGAAAATGGAAGTTATAGCGCAACTCACCTGGAGGTTGCCAAGTTGAAGAGTACTGGATTAGGAGAACCTGTCCTATTACATGTAAATCTCTGCCCATTTGTCCTCTTCAACTATCTTTATACAAAGGTTTTGCACCAATTCCGAATCACTTCTGTTCTGTCTGATCTTACGACGTTTATTTTTCATTCTGAGCTTGTTTATCTGAAGTAGGAGCAAACTCTTTTTCCCACCGGAATCGTTGCAGCTCTGCGTTGCTTGTGGGCAAGGCCGGCTCTGGGCTAAGTCTGAGTAGGCACCGGCCTAGGGGCGCCAAATTTTAGGGGGTTCCAAAATTCAAAAGACTTCCGAAAACCACAATAAAAAAAGCAAAAAGCAGTAATGGCACACGCTGTGAGGCAGGGTGCCCGCTCAAGGGTTAAATATAATTTCGCAGAATTGTTGCCATAAGACAACAATGGGTGCTGATATAATTAAAACTACTTACTATATGAATTGGGTGAAAATGTCCAAGAAAAGAAAAAAAATGCCTGGGGCTGAAAATCCTAAGTGTAAAGCTCAAAAACTCGAAGAAAAAAAGGAACAAGGGGGCGCCTTTTTGAAATTCCTAACAAAATCGGAAGATGAGCCAAACCACAGGGGGTGCCAGAATATGACTTTGCCTAGGGCGCCAAAATGTCTAGAACTGGCCCTGCTTATGGGCAATCTATTTTCCCACTGATTGTATTTTCCCACTTACTCCACTTCCGGGCTCCAGGACTCTATTACTCACATTCAGGCAATCTTCAGCATCCGGGGCATGGTGCCTATTTGTAAGTATTGTAGAAATAATTTCTAAATAATAAACACATAAATTTCTAAATAAATAAATAAATAAATAAAGTACTGAATCAATCTCTCCCCCCCCCCCCCGCCTTTTCCAGCCAGCACAGAAACAGGCAACCATGGTTACATCTATTGGGTAAATGTAATTGTTGCAAAGTTGCTAGTATGTAATCAATTCATAATTACAGCTTTCAAGAGACTTTTAAATTCAGGGGGAGGAATGGAAGCTTTGCAGCCAGGAAGATTCTCTCATCAACCAGCAAAAGGTGTTCTGCATTCTGAAATGAGGGGAGTTTTGTTACTCCAGTATGAGTGATGGCTAAGAATGGGGCAGCAATTGAATGTCCTCTTTTGCACTAGTATTCCATTGATCAGCAGGAGGGAGCGCTGATTCTCTCATGGCGTTCTAAGCATTTCAAGGTCAGCCACAGTGAAGACAAGCACATACCTAACTTCAGATTGCCTTGAGAGGGATCAGGGGAGGGGAAGTGATGAGGTTAGGAAATGCACAAATATTGACCAGATCAGGAAGGGAAGTTGCGAAAGCCATAGAATGTGCAAAGTCGATGGAGGAAGGCTTAGCTCTTCCCTACCTGTATGCCGCTTTTGTTCCTATTTAGATTGCTCCCCACCATTCTTCTCTTTTGACATGTGGAGGCATATAAAAATAAAAACAGCTTCCCAGTTATGTCTCATTTGGGCCAAAGAGTGAGGGGCTGGAGGTCGACCTGCTATTACCAAGAAATGTTCTTGTATTTTCAAATGAACAGGAGCCGCTGTGTGGATTAGTAGGAATGGTTCTCCTGCCTTCATCCATCCCAGTGATCTCATTCCCAGTGGCATCCCTGAAAAATAAAGGCCACAGTTGCTGAACTCCCATCCCTCCATTGTCCATCTGTGTCCTTTCCCAGCATAAGATTGAGGGCAAACCCAGGAATTCCTTCCTCTGTGTGTTTTTGTCAGGCCAATGGTCCCCGGCTTGCGTCAACTCTGACTGAGCTCAGATTTCCTTCACTGCGATAAGCGGGCTGTGCACACACAGAGAGATACACACACCCTCCCCATGGCAACGCTACACACACAGACATTAAACAGTGTTTTACTTCGGAAGTCAGCAAAGCCACGGGACGTCACTGTGGTTGCTGCAGTTATGCGAGGCCTATAATATAACACTTAATTCAGGACAGGTTCCCTGGTGGGGAGTGGCAAAAGCTATTTTGTTTTCTCCCTGCTAAATACAAATCTCTGTAATTTGAGCAACCTTTCTGGCTGCCACCTCCCCCTCAGCTCCAAATCCCTGAATGGCTGTTTTTTTGTCCTTTCCTTAGCAACAAACAGTGTTATTGATTCTGGGGTATCCCCTGCCCCTTTTTTTCATCCTCCAGGGCAGATGGTATAGTTTTAATTCTTTGAATTTTCATGGAAACCTCACACAACCTGAAAACTCCTGAATGAGTCCCCTGTCATTTTTTCTTGTTCTCCTCCACCCCCACCCCCACCCCAATGCTATGGTGTCAATTCTTTGGCTTTTTGTTTAGAAAAACTTCACACAAGGACTATAGCTCCTAGCAAAATCCATTCCCATTGTAAAGAGCTTTGCTTTGGAGTGTAGGAGAAGCAGCAAAGTTTTAGCATTATCCTACTACAGGTAGTCCTCGTTTAGTGACCACAATTGGTACCGGCAACTCAGTCATTAAGCGAAGCGGTCTCTAAGTGGGGGGGATGGCATTAGTGTCATTTGACCCCATTTCCATGCCCTGAAACTCATTTATAGATTTGTATCTGCCAAGTGAGAATAAGAATTCATACATATGATGATCAACTTTCCTCCAGATATGTAAAGATGAAAGCTCTGAAAATTCCCATCCATCATGAGAATCCTAGTCTAAGAGTATCTTGGAAAAGATTGGGTTTGGGGAAAGTTAAGTTTCCTATAGCTTATCTTATAATGAATTGTTGCTTTAGCCAATGACTCTTTGTTGATGCATTATTATTATTAATATGAGTAACACTGACATACATGTTATAAAGATATCATGGAATAATGCAAGTCATGCTCTGTAAAGATTGGTTGTTTGTAGTAAGTTTTGCATTTGTTATACGAATAGTCAGGAATGTAGTTATCCCATTAATTCTTAAGGACTGATTACATATCACAGGTTAGCACATGTTAGCCAAATTCCAATGCTGTTTTGTTGGAAAAGGGAAACTATTTGAAGAAGAAAGAATTTAGAGGAACATTGCAAACTGGGAGAGAGGGAAGGGCATTCATCCCTTTCCCCAGATACAGTTGCTTTGCTCTAAATTAGGGGAACACACCTTTTTGGGGGCAAGGCCAAGATTGGCCTTTGAGAGGCAGCATTCCAAAAAGTTGATGGGGTCAAAGGAAAAAAAATGATCAGACTAAGTTAAAAACTGATTTAATTAATCTTGAAACTAATTAAAATTTAATTAAACTATGTATAGTCGAAGGCTTTCACGGCCGGAATCCGATGGTTCCTACAACCCACAACAACCATTTAATTAAACTAATTAATTAAATACAGTTGGCATGATTTTGTTGTTGTTGTTGTTCAGTCGTTTAGTCGTGTCCGACTCTTCGTGACCTCATGGACCATAGCACGCCAGGCCTTCCTGTCCTCCACTGTCTCTCGGAGTTTACTCAAATTCATATTCATTACATCGGTGATGCTATCTAACCATCTCATCCTCTGCCGTCCCCTTCTCCTTTTGCCTTCAGTCTTTCCCAGCATCAGGGTCTTTTCCAGTGAGTCCTCTCTTCGCATTAGGTGGCCAAAGTATTTGAGCTTCAGCTTCAGCATCTGTCCTTCCAATGAGCAGTCAGGGTTGATTTCCTTTAGGATTGACTGGTTTGACCTCCTTGCAGTCCAAGGGACTCTCAAGAGTCTTCTCCAGACTCAGCCTTCCTTATGGTCCAACTCTCACAGCCATACATTACTACTGGAAAAACCATAGCTTTAACTATACGGACCTTTGTCGGCAAGGTGATGTCTCTGCTTTTTAATATGCTGTCTAGGTTTGCCATAGCTTTCCTCCCAAGGAGCAAGCGTCTTTTAATTTCATGGCTGCAGTCACCGTCTGCGGTGATCTTGGAGCCCAAGAAAATAAAATCTGTCACTGCTTCCATTTCTTCCCCTTCTATTTGCCAGGAAGTGATGGGACCAGATGCCATGATCTGGGTTTTTTTAATGTTGAGTTTCAAGCCAGCTTTTGCACTCTCCTCTTTCACCCTCATCGAGAGGCTCTTTAGCTCCTCTTCACTTTCTGCCATTAGGGTGGTATCGTCTGCATATCTGAGGTTGTTGATATTTCTCCCGGCAATCTTAACTCCGGCTTGTGTTTCATCCAGCCCGGCATTTCTCATGACGTACTCTGCATATATGTTAAATAAGCAGGGTGATAATATACAGCCTTGTCGTACTCCTTTCCCAATTTTGAACCAATCGGTTGTTCCATGTCCGGTTCTAACTGTTGCTTCTTGAATGCGGTCTTCCATTCGTCCCCCTCCCGAATTCGGACCCTGTAATATGCCTCCCTCAGATCCAATTTAGTGAAGATTTTTCCTCTTGCCAGCTGTGCCAGCATGTCCTTCAGTAGGGGTAGGGGGTATTGGTTTGTTACCGAGATTGCATTCAACCCCCTGTAGTCCGTGCATAGCCACAGTGAGCCGTCCTTTTTCTTCCGAAACATTCAACTGCCCACTCGGCTCATTTCAATACTGAGTCCTCCCATTTGGGATTGCTGGAGGGCCGGGAATCTTTATGAAATTAATCAACGAAGTTTTATATGAGTTTTTGTACCAAGGGGTCATCGTTTACCTAGACGACATATTAATTTTCTCGGAAGACATGGCAGAACACACACAACTAGTGAAAGCAGTCCTCCAGAAATTACTTGAAGCGAAATTATATGTCAAACTAGAAAAATGTGAATTTCACCAAGAGAAACTGGACTTCTTAGGGTTCAGGATCTCGAGCAAAGGCATCGAAATGGATCCCGCCAAAGTACAAGCAGTTGTGGGGTGGGAACCCCCACGAACCAGACGCCAACTACAGGCGTTCATCGGTTTTGCCAATTTCTACCGAGACTTTATAAAAAATTTCGCACAAATAGCACTGCCATTAACGGACCTGTTAAAAACAAAAACAAACGGCAGGCAAAAACAGACGAAACAGCCATGCTCCAAAATAAAGTGGACCCCAGAGTGCCAGGAAGCCTTTGAGAAACTTAAAGCACTATTCACAGCAGAACCTATACTGAAACATCCAGAAGTAGATAAGCCATTTATCACCCATACGGATGCGTCAAATAACGCAGTGGGGTCGATCCTACTACAGGCAGACGAGAGCAACAAACTAAGACCCTGCGCATACATATCCATGAAATTCACGGACACAGAAAAACGCTGGCACGTATGGGAAAAAGAAGCATTCGCCGTCCGTCATGCCCTAGCAACATGGAGGCACCTGCTGGAAGGGGCATCGGTCCCGTTCGAGGTGTGGACGGACCACAAGAACCTGGAAGCGCTGAAGTCGCCCAGAAGACTAAACCCAAAACAACTTCGATGGGCCGAATTTTTCAGCCGCTTTAACTTCACCTTAAAGTACTTCCCGGGGGGCAAGAACTACCTGGCAGACGCACTGTCACGACTGCCACAACATGACGGGAAAACGGAAGAAATAACAGAAACCCTATTCCCCAGCAAGACCAAAACCACACTGGGCGACCAAGAACCGCAGAATAAGCAGGAAGGAAACATGGCGGTAACAAGGGAGCAGGAAAAGGGGTCCAGGATACAAAACCCCCTAGAAAAAGATATACAGGCAGCAACAACAGACGACAAATGGTGGAGTGAAAACAAAGAACTACTACAAGAAAACAACGGGGGATGGTGGAGCAACGACAAACTGTATGTACCCGCCAGCATGCGACAGTGGGTACTTGAGAAAAATCACGACCACAAAGCAGCAGGACACTTTGGGTTTGTAAAAACCCTACACCTCACCAGGCGCAAATTCTGGTGGCCCACCCTACGTAAGGACATTAAAGACTACGTGAAAACATGCCCGGTGTGCGCAACGGCAAAAAGAAATACAGGAAAACCCAAAGGACTCCTGCAACCAGTAGCAGACCCCTCGCAGCCATGGCGGCAAATAGCCATGGACTTTGTAGTCGACCTACCCCCAAGTAAAGGGAAAACGGCAGTTTGGGTAATCACAGACCTGTTTTCGAAGCAAGCCCACTTCATCGCTTGCAAAGGAATCCCAACAGCACCCAAACTCGCTAAACTATTCACGCAAAACATATACAGATTACACGGTGCGCCGGAAAGAATCATCAGCGACCGAGGAAGCACGTTCACGTCCAAGTTCTGGAAAGCATTCCTGAAACTAATTGGATCCGAACAAGGACTGAGCAGCGCATTCCACCCGTGCACGGACGGAGCATCAGAACGACTAGTGTCCATATTAGAACAATATTTGAGATGTTACATCAGTTACCAGCAAAACGACTGGGCTGAACTGCTACCATTCGCAGAAGTGGCATATAACAACTCAGTACACCACAGCACTGGGTTCACACCGTTTAAAATAGCTATGGGACAAGACTTTGCAGCAATCCCAGAAATAGACATGATCCAAATGAGGGACGCACACGCACCCCTGAAGGCGGATGAATGGGTAAACAAACTAATGAGCAATTGGCCAATAATGCTACAGACACTACGGGAAGCGAAGGCCACCTACAAAAAATACGCAGTTAAGAAACGTGCAGCAGAATGGGAACTAAAAGAAGGGGACAAAGTATATTTGTCCACCAAGAACCTACGGTCTGTACAGCCGTCCCGCAAACTTGCCCCAAAATTCATTGGACCATTCATAATAGTAAAAGTCATCAACCCAGTGACAGCACGGCTACAACTGCCAAAGGCACTGAGAAAAGTCCACCCAGTATTCCATATAAGTCTCCTGAAACAGTACCACCCATCAGGGCAATGGCACCCAGAAGCCCCGGAACCAGCACCAACAGTAGTGAACGGGGAACCACACTTCGAAATAGAGGAAGTCTGTGACTCACGAAAACACAGGGGGCGATTACAATACCTGGTTAAGTGGTCGCATTTACCAGTAGGCTTCAGAGAATGGGTAGCAGCTGAGCACATGCAGGCACCAGACCTAATCAGGAACTTTCACCGAAAATTTCCCGATAAACCCCGATGAATCTATCACTAACAAAGTGTTGTTTTATTACAGAGATCAAGGTCACCGGCAGACAGGAACTCACAGGTGCAAGATGAAGAAAAGGGGGAGGGGGAAGATCTTGGGGTGGCGGCATGTCAGAACCCTGGCATGCCCCCAGGGTCCCGCCATTCCCTAAGCACACCCAGTACTTAGGGGATAAGGAAATGACAAAGGAAACAAAAGACAACCACCAACCACGCCTCCTAGATAAGGGGCGATAAAGAACTCAAGGACACTGACCCAACCTGACAGGAAGCGGACCAAAGGGAAGCCTGCAACAGGACCAAAGGGAAGCCTTCAGCAGGGAGGGAGCGGGCGCTCTGGCGGGAGGGTTTAAAAAGCCAAGCCGAGAGCCCGGGAACCATCCGTGCCTTTTCGCTTGCTTACTCAAGTACAGCAATAAATCGTTTACTACCCAATATCCGAGCTGAAGTCTTTCTTTGGGGAGAAACGTTTGCGATCTGCCTGAGAAGCAGCTTACAGCCAGGGGTTTTCAAATTTTTTCAGGTCATAGAACCTGTTAGTTAAAAAAATATCCCTGGAATCCCTGATCATGAGGCAGAGCTCTAGTGAGAGAAAACTGGCTGTGTTTGAATGAACATTTTCCCCCCTTTCTCCTTTCCCCCTTTCCCGACAGTCTCTATGGAACACCATCAAATTCTCATGGACACCCAGGGTTCTGCAAAACAGCTTGAAAAACTCTGCTTTAGACTGAATGGAGAGATGTATAGAGTGGTGACCTTGGATGATTTGGCAATGGCCTTCAGCACCCTGGTCTTCACAGATGTGTTGACATTGCACCTCTCAGGATTATGGTTGGGTGTGTGAGGGGATGGACATCAAATTGGTTGATTTTAAAGGGGTCTTGGAGACATTCATGGAGGATAAGGGTATCCCCCCCCCGCACATTTGTGCACTCGTGTCCGACTCTAGGGGCCGGTGCTCACCTCCGTTTGCTAGCCGAAGAGCCAGCATTGTCCGAAGACGCTTCCGCGGTCATGTGGCCGGCATGACGCACGTGGAACGCTGTTACCTACCCACCGAAGTGGTACCTATTCATCTACTTGCATTTGCATGCTTTCGAATTGCTAGGTTGGCAAGAGCTGGGGCGAGTGCGGGAGCTCACTCCGTCACGCGGGGCTAGGGTCTCGAACCTCCCGATGACAAGCCTGGCCTCTTACCTGCTGAGCCACCACGCCCCTTGTGATAAGGGTATCAGCTAATACTACTAATCTTGATGGCTAAGTGCTGCCCCCAGAATCAAAGGCAGCATATTTCCGTTGCCAGCTACTAGGGAGCAGAGAGGAGTCAGGCTGTTGCTCTCCTGTCCATGCCTGTGAGCTTCCTGGAGGCACTTGGTTGGGTAATGTGTGATTCAGAATAGTGGATTTGATGGGCTTTTAGCTTGATCCAGCTGGTCGTCTTTTCTGTAATTTAATTTTTCTGAATTATCATAATTAACATCACATCTTGTTTGACCTGGAGAGGTAATTAAAGGCAAGTTTAGAGAAAAGTACTAAACTCTATTTGACCTGTAAAGAGCTCGATTCACCTGGCAATAAAATCCCAGTTAACATATTTTTAAACATTTGCATATTTTGCTCACTACTTGTTTTTTTGAAGCCCAGTATCATTTGTCTGTGGTGGCATAAGTCTGAACAAGGACTAGGTCTCTGGAATCAATTAACACTAATCTAGTCTAGCTTCTGGAGAGCCAGTTTGGTGTAGTGGTTCAGGCACTGGGATAGAAACCCAGAAACCGGGAGTTCTAGTCCCGCCTTGGGCACGAAGCCAGTCACTCTCTCTCAGCCCGAGGAAGGAGGCAATGGCAAACCACTTCTGAAAAACCTTGCCAAGAAAACTGCAGGGACGTGTCCAGGCAGCCTCCGAGAATGGGAATAAGGGGTCAACAGCCCTATTCATTTGTAAAGCTTCTAGGATAACTGGCAAGGTCAAGTGTGCCAGTCCCACCCCCCAGCACCCTCTGATTTCCCTATGTTGATCAGGGAGGCCTGCAGGGGACTTCTATTCACATTTGTTTGGATACAGATTGAAGGACCCATCATATCCCAGAACTGGCCCTTGGAAAACACATTTTAATCCTCATTTCATCCAGAAAGTTCACTAGGTGATGTTGGGGCAGTCTGTATCTTCCGAACAAACAAAAAAGCGACTTTCCAATTGAATAAATAAACAAATAAATGGGTGGATGGTCATTAAGGTTTCCAAGTGAGTAAAGGGTACTATTCATACTTTCATTCATATTCATACATATGAATGAAATTCAGCTCTGCGCGTGTAGCTTTCTCCCGAATGAAGCGTAGAGTGTTTGAGGATCGGGACATTCGCAGGGAGACCAAAATGCTTGTTTACAAAGCCATTGTACTACCGACCCTTCTGTACGCCTGTGAAACATGGACCCTCTACAAACGCCACCTCCAACTTCTTGAAAGATTCCATCAACGCTGCCTCCGAAAAATTCTGCAAATTACTTGGGAAGATAGGCGGACTAATGTTAGCGTATTAGAAGAAGCGAAAACCACCAGCATTGAAACAATAATCATCCAACATAAACTTTGCTGGACTGGCCATGTTGTTCGAATGCCTGACCATCGTCTTCCAAAGCAGCTACTTTACTCCCAACTTAAGAATGGAAAACGGAATATTGGTGGACAGCAAAAGAGATTCAAAGATACTCTCAAAGCTAATTTAAAAAAAGGTAATATCAGCATTGAGAACTGGGAAGCCCTAACTCATGAGCGTTTCAATTGGAGGTCAGCCTTTATTAATGGCGCTATGGACTTTGACGAAGCACGAGTACAGGGCGAAAGGGAGAAAAGAGCTAAAAGGAAGGCACGTCAGGCAAACCCTCATCGTGACCGTCTCCCACCCGGAAACCTATGCCCTCATTGTGGGAGGTTGTGCGGATCCAGAATTGGCCTTTATAGCCACTTACGGATCCACTGTTAAAATTTTACCTTTGGAAGACAATCTTACTCGGCTACGAGTGATCGCCAATGAACTATTCATACTTCGGAATGCCGTAGATCCTCACCAGCTTGGGAACACAGGAGAGGAAGGCAGCCTTTCCCCATTTGCACCTAATCATGACCTGAGGTTGCCTTCATCTCCTTCATCCCCACAGCCCGTGGATGGGAAAGCATTCAGTTGGTGCAGGTGGGAAAGTAAGTAGTATTTTCCTCTTGTTCCAATTCCCCCCAAGGACAGCCCCAAGGTTGTAAAACTGTTCAACTTGGTTGCTCATTATCTTGAAGGAACTGAGGTGACTGCAGTGACTTGAAACAGAGGCAATAAAGACAGGATAAGAGTTGGCAATGGGGACAGCCCATTTCGTTCTGATTGTTTGCCGCCAACTGGGACATGGTGGGGAGCACTCTTAATAGTAGGGAAGGACCTTGAAAATCATTGGAGATGGCTCAGCCTTTGTGCTCCTTCTCTTCTGCCCCTGGACATTCTGTCTGTTCAGCCAGCCTCAGGAACTTGCACCACCAGTTGAAAGTCTGCCTTGACTGAACATTTCTAACTCCCAACCCTGGGAGAAGGGCCACTTACCCATCAGAAAAGTGGGAAATGTTTCACCCAAAAAGATAATAAATGAGCCTTCAAATTTGCAGTAAATATGAACCTGCTAATTTTAAGCAGAGATGTAAATTTAATCTAAATATTTGCTCTAGTTTAAATAGAATATTATCCATTTCACTCTAGGAGGAAGAACTTTGCTCAGGTGGCCCATGTGGCTGCTCAGTTGGCGGGCCAGGTGTTCAAGGCATTTTTTCCCCATTTTTTTTCATGTTTTATTTTTGACAAACTTCATATTATAAATTTTAAAAGAATAAAGGAAGAAAATAATGCAAAGACAAGTTTAAAATAATATAAAAATACAAGATACAAAAATAAATATAAGCAGTAAAATACAGGTGCATAGTCAACAAATCTAAAATATCTTATGACTAATATATTCTAATACATCATTAAAAGCGTATAATAAACTATTAGACGTTTCATATCCATTTTCTAATCAAAACATTTAAATGTACTTGGTTAACACAATTGGGGTCATCAAAAAAAGGCGAAAGGGAGGAAGACTATGGGTGATAAACAATACATTAAAACAATAGTGTAAATTATATGTAGAATACATATGTCAAATTAAAATATAAACTCTAAAACCTACATTTTGGATGTGGCACAATTCTATGTATAAAATTATAGTTTAAAAATGAGTTCCAAATAGAATTAAATTCTGTATCAGATTTACTTTTTAAGTATGAAGTTTTTCTAGATATTGAAGCATACTTCCACAATTTGGTTAACCATAGAAGGGACCAAAGATCTTTTTCAATAAAAAAAATCATATAAAATCCTTGCCACTATTAACATATACAATGCCAATTCAGTATATTTTGAAGGAGTGTATGGTTAAGTGAACTTTAATAAAAAATATCACAGGGTGAAATGGGATTACAACTTTCAAAATTTGTTCCATTCTGCGATGGATTATTTTCAGTATTGCTGAGCTTTACAACTTTGCCACCACGTGTGGAAAAGGGATCCATTCTGTTCATTACATTTCCAGTATTTTTTAGAAAAGGAATTACTCATTTTAGCAATCAGAAGTGGAGTGATGTACCATCAGTAAAACATCTTAAACCGGTTCTCTGTGAGCACAATATTTGAGGTCAGTTTACTCTCCTTTTTCCATTGAAATTCTCACAGTTCCATTTCTATAACTATACTCAGATTCTGCATCCATTTAGTTATACAGTCCTTGTCTTGTTCAGGTTATGAGTTGTATTTCACTAATAAATTATAAATTGTGCCTAACAAATGTTCAATATTATGTGTTATAAGATTTTCAAATTCAACCAAGTTTCTCAATATTCCCCCTTGTTTTTGTAATCCTTTTGTTGTTGTACTGCTTATTTGATTGTATTGGAACCAATGAAGTATAGAAGAGCACTGTTGAAAGATCTTAACTTTAACTTTGTCCTGTTTACAATACAATATTGAAATCTGAACAAATTTTTGCTCTTTTCACTGGGCAAATTTCTTAGTGCCCTCTTCTTTGTAGTAGTAGACATTCAATAGCTCAAGGCATTGTTGATGGGTAAGTAACTCTGCTTGTATTTCCCTTCTTATGGTACTTTAACTTGTATGTGGCCATATCTCTTAAATGTCAGTGTTGACAGGATGGGAGAGATCAAGTCCAAGGCTACTAGTGTGTGTGGTATATCAGGGTTCCTCATTCTTGCCCCTTCTTTTTAACATCTACATGAGACAGTTGAGTGTGGTCATCCATCTATCTGAGGTCAGGTATTGTCAATATGTGGATGGTACCCAATTATACATTTTTACCCCAGATTGTACAGGCGATGCTGTCAAGGTCATTTTTGAGTGTCTGGAGGCTTTGGGGGCCTGGATGGAGAGGATTAGCCTCAAGCTCAACCCCGATAAGACTGAGTGCCTGTGGGTTTTTGGTCAACCCATGTTTCATCTTTAGTTCTGAATGGGATTGCACTGGTACACAATTTGGGGGTCTTCTTGATCTCACAGTTCCTCTTTGCGGAGCAGGTGGCTTCATGCAAATCCATCTTATGTGTCAATTGTCCCTTAATCTGGACTGGGAGGCACTTCAGACAGTCACATGTGTCCTAGTGACCTCATGAATGGACTGTTGCAATGTACTCTACATGAGGCTTCCCTTAAAAGCCACTTAGAAGCTGCAGTTAGTCCAGAATGCAGCAGTACAGGCAATTAGGAGCATGCCACATCATGCCCATATAACACCTTTGCTCTATGAGCTGCATGGGTTACCAGCAGGCTTCTGGGTACAATTCAAAGTGCTGGTTATCACCAATAAAGTTTTCATGGCTTAGAGCAGAGCTTTCCAAACTGTGTGTCGGGACACATTAGTGTGTTGGCTGCAGTGTCTGGGTGTGTCGCGGCTGCTGCTGCCTCCAAGCCCTGCCAGGATTCCACGCAGGTCCTAGTGCCTGCCTTGTGCCTTGCTGCCTCCAAACCTGCTGTGATTCTGCGCAGGTCCTAGTGCCTGCCTTGTGCCTGGCTGCCTCCAAACCTGCTGTGATTCCACACAGGTCCTAGTGCCTGCCTTGTGCCTTGCTGCCTCCAAACCAGCTGTGATTCCGCGCAGGTCCTAGTGCCTGCCTTGTGCCTGGCTGCCTCCAAACCTGCTGTGATTCCACGCAGGTCCTAGTGCCTGCCTTGTGCCTTGCTGCCTCCAAACCTGCTGTGATTCTGCGCAGGTCCTAGTGCCTGCCTTGTGCCCTGCTGTAAGAGTGTGTCACGAAATGATGCCCTGCTGTAAGAGTGTGTCGCGAAATGATGCCCTGCTGTAAGAGTGTGTCACCAACATGAAAAGTTTGGAAAGCTCTGGCTTAGAGCCTGGTTATCTAAAGGACCATTTGGTTTCTGTAGTTTCTGCCCAGCCTGTAACACTGGACAGAAATGGCATGCTCCATGTTCCATCCATTAAGCAATGTCACCTGACAGTTTCTAGGAAGTGTGCCTTCTCTGTCAAAAATCTGCCTCCTGGAATACTATCTCTCCTGAATTATGTCTGGCTCCCATCTTGGCCATGTTTAAAAGAGACCTGAAAACTTGGCTCTTCCCCCAGGCCTTGGAATAGTGTGAGTGGCTGGTCCTGTGTGTTTTATTGTTTTTTAAGGTTGTTTTTCATTCAGAGATCTTGGCTTTTAATTGTACACGGGTTGAATGAAAAGTTATGCCTCTGCCTCCATAGATTTAGTTTAAATAGAGACTTTTTAATAAATGGAATAGGAAAATAATCCTTAAAAGGAGCTCTCTTGTTACTTGCATTTACTTCTCCACATGAATGCTACTATTTGCTGCACATTTCTGCCAATGATAGACAAGCTTCTTAAAGCCATCACAAAAGAACTCCACACTCCATCTCATCAACCAGGTCCTGACAGTTACCTCTTGTTTGAGTCAAACAGATGCCCACAAAGGTATTTCTTCAATTTTGAGGAAAGGTGGAAGTCACATGGCCCAAGTCTGAATTGTATGGGGTAAGATCCTACTTTGCAATTGCCTTTTGGGTGGCTCATGAGGTGTGAGAATTAGACCTCGCCAACTATAATCCTTTTTTCTAGTCTATCCTTTACTTTCATCATCACATGCCCAAATTAGGTGAGTTTTTGCTTCAAGGTTAGTCAACCTTTATTTAGTCCAGGACTGAGTGATTGATTCTTCTTGCAGCTCATGCTATTCTTCATAACACCCTTAGTAACTGTGTCCAAATTCATAATTCAGAGGTGTCTATCTTCTTTCACTCTATCTCAGAATCCAGCTTTTACAGATCTGCATCACCACTGGAAAGGCTGTTGCTTTAACTACTCTGATTTGTGTTGATGGTAAAAGAAAATTAGATGATCTGCTTTCATGTCTTCATTATCAACTATCAATTCACTAAGCATTCAGGCTGATATTACCTGTCGTCTTAATATTTAACATTAACTCATATTTGTTTGCTTTCCATTTTTATTTTCATAATGAAGTGCTCTGAGTTTCCTTTACTTTCAGTTAATAAAGTAAAATATCATCTGCACATCTCAGATTGTTAATGTTTCAACCTTCACTTTTATTCTAGCTTTCATTGCTTCCAATCATGCCATTTCTATAATATAATCACTGTATATGTGAAACAGAAATATAGATAATATGCATCCTCATCTCATTCTCTTCCCTATTTCAAATTCCTCTATTTCTCCAAATGCAATTTTCACAGTTGTTTTTTGAGCACATAAGTGACTAATTTCTCAGAATCTCTAGGGCAGTGTTTCTCAACCTTGGCAACTTTAAGTTGTGTGGACTTCAACTCCCAGAATTCCCCAGCCAGCAGAGTTGAAGTCCACAGTTGCCAAGGTTGAGAAACACTGCTCTAGGGGAAGAGATAATTTCTAAGGGGTTGGAATTAAATGAAGGTGGTAGGCTGAACCATTTTTCCGCTTGGTGAGAGCTTTTGCTGCTAGCTCTGTTCCCACGTCTATTAGGCTCCATTTTGCCCTAAGCTACCAGAGTTCCTGGATGCTCTCCGATTCTACCTGAGCCATCTCCTTTCTCTGGCACTTAACACAGCTTAATCTCCCAGATTGCTCTCCCTGAAACTCAGAGTTGAGACTGTGGAAATAAGGCTGACAATTGTACAGTGGATTGTACAAGCTTTCTGCAAGAGATTAATTCAGAGCCCTCTACCCCAGAGCTTTCCAAACTGTGTGTCGGGACACGTTAGTGTGTCGGCTGCAGTGTCTGGGTGTGTCGCGGCTGCTGCTGCCTCCAAACCTGCCCTGCCAGGATTCCGTGCAGGTCCTAGTGCCTGCCTTGTGCCCTGCTGTAAGAGTGTGTCGCGAAATGATGCCCTGCTGTAAGAGTGTGTCGCGAAATGATGCATGTCTAAAAAGTGTGTCACCAACATGAAAAGTTTGGAAAGCTCTGCTCTACCCATTCCCTGTGTCACCCACAGGGATGTTTAAAAAGAGAGAAAGTGCTAGAGGAGTGCTAGACAGAGAAAAAAGATGTCAGAACATTCAACCCCAACTGCTTTGGGCTCTTGCTGAACCCATTACATGTGCCCCCAACCCCATTGTTCATTCTGATCTAATGGAATTGCTTTTGCTTTCTATCACTTGCAAGTCAGGATCAGTGGGAGCCTTTCTCTACCTTGACATTTTTCACACTTAATTTATAGCTCCGTGTCCACAGATGAACTGCACAAGAGCGCGTCTTCTTCGAACCTGAAGGACTATCAACCTATTTTATAGCAGAAACAGATCTTAACATTATGGGTGCCTTTAGCTTTCTGATCTGTCCTAGTCACTCTTTTTTTTAAATAAACAAATGTCTTCGGTCTTTTCACTCTTCCTCTTCTTTTCTTGCATAAGATGCATATCAAGATCACATCATTGCCGAGCTCATGGAAAGAGCCAGCTCAAGTTCTTGAAAGTATCTGTTTCAGCCTAAGAGTATGGCATGTGCTTGAAGCTGTCCCATGAAAATCAGTTGAATCGGTTTAGGAGTATTTCAGACTGGCAGCAGCATGTCTCCACTTTCTGAACATTCTGAAGTTCAACGTTTTTGGGTTTTTTACCCATCACTTCTTTCTTTCCTGTAAGGAATGGCATGAGGAAAGTGTCTGGGAAACTTTTCTCATTATAAAAGAATGTCCGTATCCAGTGGAATGGGGCTAAAACAAACCAAAGGAGTTAATTTTAACCAGAACATGAGTAATCTTAGCCTCAAGGAGTTGGGAAGACCAAAAGTAGGGTATCAGTGACCCAGGAAATATTGGGTCTGTGCTTCTTGGGAAGGAGGACATCTATTTTTCTTCTTGGTATGCTGGTTTGATTAAAAATAAATGATGTTGCTGCTATTATTTATTTATTTATTTATTTATTTACTTCATTCATTTCTTAGATTTATGCCCTGCCTTTTCTCCAGCATTTCAACAACAGCGGTACAGAATATTCCTTCTGCTAATTTTTTTCCCCTCACTGCAGCAACCTTGTGAAATAGGTTGGGCTAGAGAGGGTGACTAGTTCCAAATAACCCTGTGACCGTCCGTGGCTGAGGGTAGGCTTGAAACTGAGTCTCCGCGGTCCCAGCCCAACACCTTCACCACTTCATCGCATATGAAAATTGTCAGAGTGCGCACCGTGGGGCGGCCTGCTGCCTATTTCCAAGACTCCAGTGATCCACGTTCTATGCAGTAAATAGATACTCAAGCAGAAATTAGATAAAATAGCCTATTTACTTTATATACATACGTAGTCCAAAATACATCCAACAGCAGTAACAAATGATAACAGCAACGAGATGGAATACAGTGATGAGAAGTTTAACAGCAACGAGAAGAAAGAACACCAGATCTTCTCTGCTTATATACATAAACTGACCAATCACATTATAGGTCACTCTCATCATCTGCCACACCCAGCTAAACCACAGCACCTGTAGTATGAGTCATCACTGCCACATCATCCCTACAACAATGGCTGCTAATTGGGTGACTTGCAGAATAATTCCCCTCTCACCTAGATATCAAGCCTCTCCAGTATAATTTATCTATCTGTAAATTCCTGGGTATATACAAACCCCAACAAAAATCCCCCCTTTGGCGCTGCAGGAGGGCATGATAGGAAGCTATGCCATAGTGGAAGTGCCTCTGCAGGTGGCAACTCTAGGGTAAAGGGTGACTTTTTGGTGCCAGGAGACCTGGCATGAAAAGGCCTGTTTCCTCTCCTCCTTCCCCACTGCCCCTGCCATCCATATGATGGCTTTTTGGCACAGAGGGACAGTGCTGACCCTGACCTAACCTCAGGTGGCCAATAGGAGAAGGGCAGACCCCTGCTTCTAAACTTTCCTTGGAAAGATTTCCACAGATTGACCACTCAGCAGAATTAGAAAAATACTTTTGCAATAGAGCCATAAAGAATGAGCTGGGATTGCCTTTGTAGCGGGCCAGGATGGTTTGAGGAAGATGTTGTCCGTTCATGTTCTCAGCAATGAGTGGGGTGATGGTCATCTTTGTGGTGGGGCAGCAGGATGTGTAGATGAGCCCTCTGTTTCAGAGACACACAACATACCTACCATCTATTATTTCCCTCATTACTTTGGGCATTTCTTGCTAAAAGTATCGGTATCCGTCAGTGATGGCATTTTTTTCCAGTATACCACAAGAACAACCAAAGCTCAGATTTACCCCAATTATTAGTAAAGTATTATCAAAATATCCAATGTCAGCTAGGATATCTAATCTAGAAACTATCTTGCAAACCAACATAGTATTGTCTGCATTCCACCAGCCCAGAGGTACTGTACACGCAGTATACCATCAGACACCCAAGCAAGTGTCTGCAGCAGGGGTAATAACAAACAAGATGGCCATCATGATCAAAGGTTCCGCCCCTTTTCTACATGTACAAAGGTTGCATGCATTTACAAAGGGGCAGGGTTCCAATTAAAATGTCATGACCACCATCTTGCCTCTTTTGACCTCCCTCTCCCGCAAATACCAGGGCACTCAAGGTACTTCATCAGAAGAGAACTAGGTATTCCTACAAAGGCCACAACAAGAGAATGAAGGCAACATCTCTGCCTAGTTGCTTGTCCCCTAATATATGGTACTTACTGTATAGGTCATTTAGCTTAATGCTGGGATCTGTTGATAGACCTGATATTTCATATGTCAGAGTGCAGCATAAGCAAAAGGATGGCCCACAAAATAGTTTGGTTTCCATGTAACCACCTCCTTACAGTCATGCCAGCCACTGGAAGAAGGATCAAATTGTATAGAACTAACAATCTATATGGAAAAAAGAATATTTGAGGGAGAGCAAAATATGATGTGGCCTGTGAACAAGAGGCTATAGATGTAACAGGGCCCAGTCCTGCTGTTAATCAAAGTGAGGCAGCTGCCCCAGGGAACAGATTATGGGTGTTGTGAAAGGGCAGCAAATGCCTAGTTATTTAATTTGTTATTTCTGTACATTTAAATCCAAGAAGGAAGATGCGGAAATTCCCAAGCCTGAGATTTAGAAATGCATTTAAAGAAATGTGCAATTTGACCTAAATAGCATTTCCGGAGAGTTTTGAAGATGAGTTAGAGAGATGAATATTTTCCAAGGTTGACTATACACACAAACATTTTTATTGCCTCTGGTGAGACAGATTTGGTAGGGTTATGAAAAAAAAAACAGTCCAAACTTGCAAAACCTGTTTGTCAAATACAGAAGTGGAATGAGTGTAGACACACCGTAAGCCACAATTCCCCATTCAAACCACTTTCATCTCCCTGGAGAAAGGAAAACAAACATTACAGTTGGCCTCTAATCTTTCTCTTCACTTCAAGCACCTGTAAAAAGGTCTACACATCCCAGGAACGTGGTTGAAGGTTGGAGTGTTTTTGCCTTTTGGTTTCTAAACTTTTTGGAGCTTGTCTTCTTTCATGTTCCTTTTTTTCCCCCTGAAGCCAGAAGAAGAAAAATGGGGTGAAAGACTGGCTGGGAATTCCCAGAACAAAGGAAAGGCCAGCTTTGTTTGCCCATCAGATTCTGTAAGTTCTAGCAGAAGGACTTTGCCAGCAGAAGGATGGACTGGCTGGCTGGCTGGCTGGCTGGGGGGTGGGGTGTGTGTGGAGAAACACATGTGGGAGAGAAGAGTTTCACATGGTTGTGACTCACTCCTCCAGAGGCGATGCTGCTCCAGACAGTTTCCCCGTTTGGCTTTTGTTTGGTTCTTCTGCGCAGAGTTGCCAGCTTTTGCTCTCCAATTAGAGAAGCTGGACAGAACTCGTCACTCACACAGGGGAATCATTTCAGCTTCAGTGTGTAACACTGGAGGGACCTTAATTTCTAAAAATATGCCTGGTCAGATGGGTGACAGACAAGGCTTGCAGGGGCTTCCAGGTTCTACCTAGACATCACAGACTGTGCAGCCAGTCCAGCTGTGTCCCTTCCCCAAATATCTGGGTGGCTCCCAAAGGCTCCCTTCCTGTTGCTCCACTGAGGATAAAAGCTGAAGGTAAAAATAAAAGGAGGTTTTGGGAAAAGCCAAAGCTGAGGAAACCACATTCTCTCTTAAGTGCCTCCAAGAGTTGTAGCAGATACATTTGGAATTAGTTAAAGCAAAGTGCGTGCCTGTTTCTGATCTGAGATGTACACACAGTATGCAGATACACAGGCACAAACCCACAGCAATCAAAGCACATGACACTGTTTGCTGCCTCTGGGTTTCCCACCTTCTCACATGCACATGGTACACTTCCAAATGTTGGATACTGCAATTCTTCCAGCCACATTCATTCATTCACACGTGAAGCAGGGACAGAGCTAAGCCATATTTTTACATCAAAAAGCTTGTGTACTAATCTCTACACCCCCTTACACCTCTGGGCCATAGAACCCCAGCTTAGCTACAATGTCAAAAGTGAGCCAGGATTCAGGAAAAAGAAAGGTGAAGCAATGAAGGCAAAGGAAACTGGGAGGAAGGGAAGAAGACAACTTCTCCAGCATCTACATGCAACTTGGGATATAAAAACCAGACTCATAGATGGTCCTTTATCTCTGCTGGCCATCACAGAGTTCTTTCTGATTCTTCCCTTTTACATCACAGGTTCATTCAATGACTGCAAATCTGGAATTTCCATGGGATTAGAATGTATACTTTACAGCAAACCTCCACCTGTTACCCTCCATGGGGCAGGAAGACCGGTCTAGGAGATCGGCGGTCTCCAAATGGGTTTGAAGTTGTCAGTACAGTTGTTTTCATTCATGCTGATCCCAGAATGCTGGGAGAATGCTTGAGATAGTTGGGTTCCGAGATGGGGGGGGAAAAGGCCCTCCCCTACTTCACACGAAAAATGTAATTTAAAAAAAATGCTAGCAACCCCATTCTCCCCTCCCCCAAGTTATATTGTTATGATGAGAAGTTATGTAAGGGATGGGACTTTGCAAGCAGAGAAGTACTTTACAAGAAGAAGTACTCAAACCACCTTGACATAATTCCTTTGTTCTATTTAAAAACTTCTGAAGGTGAAACAGCAGTATGTTGGGAGTTTTGCATCTGAGACCTCCTTTCAATATCTCTAATCATGGTTGCAGGCATTTGGTAGTGGGGATGAGGTGAGATAAATGCATGTATTGGGGGGGAGCATCTATGAGTGAGATGAAGGAATGACTTAAGGCTTGCTTGAGCAAAGGAGGAAGGGGTGAGACGGAAGAGTTTGCTAACGGGGACATCGAAACATAAAAGCTCCATTCAGTCATCGGGATCTTCCCCACTTGTACCTAACCAGGCATGAACACACTCCAGCAACCTCCTTTTTTTTGCTCAGTGCCTATGAAGTCTTTGTTTCACCCTTAGCTATTTCAGTGCTAGTAGTGTTTCCTCCCATAAGCAAGCAACAAGCCATGGTGGTTTTAAGGTAGGCACAATCTGACCCACTTCACTAACCATTTGGTCAATGGCACAGTCAAGTGATCCCTGGGCTGGAATCAGCCTGGCAGCTATTGTCTACTCTAGGCTGGTGCAAAGACACCACTCGCCCTCTGGTCTTTGGGTACTGTCTTACAAGGACATTCTAGTTTGGGCAGTGGGAAAGTCTGCATCTTTCAAATCAGGCTTTCCCCCTTTTCCAAGCCAGTTAATCTCTGGCTTGGAGATCTAGCTTTGAAAAAGAGATCTGCTCACCAGTTTTGGGAGCTCGCCTGTGTTGAAAAGAAGCCCCACTAACAGCTGACTGGCCCTAGGAGACTGCATGGTGAAGCAGGAGACCCAGCCTTCTCTCCCATTGGTCGCCTCTTAGCCAGAGTTCTTCTGGTCAAACTGTGCAAAATATGCAAAGGTGGGAGCCAGTTTCTACAGAGGACTAAACCTATTGGTCTAGACATCTGTGAAAACTTGGCTCCTCCCCACCCTCATTACCATCCCATGTTAAGGAGAGTAATTGGTGGGTTTTTCCCCTCCAGCTGGTGATGTTTGGTGAGAAGAGAAGGAATTAAAGCCAAAAAATCTGCCAATAGCTTTACTATACTTTCCGAACACACAGTAAATAATAATACCACTATTTGGCAGAAATCTAGAACATTTGCCATTGAGGCAGGTTAAGGATCAATAGCAGGGCAGCAAATTTTACAATGGTATCACTTTCTGCTGGTTCAAGGACTAGTGGACAGTATGGAACAGCTCTCAATACTGCAGGAAAAATTACAGCTTTGCTTCAGTTTCAAATAAACTGAGCCAGAGCCAGAGCCAAAAAAAGTGGCTCTGATATGTTATATCCTCAGAAATGCATTTTGCAAGAAATATGAGTGTACATTTTGAAATTAAACACTGAATCCGCCAGTATTAGATTGTGTCCAATTTGCAAAAAAGTTGGTTTATCACTGCTTAATGGGCTGCAAGATCCAGTCATCTGATTGGTGAGTACAGTGCAGATGTTGGCTTTATTTAAAGAGAAGTATTGTCCTTGAATTTTGTCTAATCAAATATGTGTGTGTGCTAAAGAAGGGCTGTTAATTTAAAGCCTGGGACCCCAGAGCATTCCTTTTAGGCCTGAATTCTTGAATCTGAGATTTCCATGAGTAAAGCTACCAGTATGAGTATACTTGCAATAGACTACTTGTTGCAGCCTGAGGAAGGGTAGAAGGGTAGCTGATAGTTCTGTTTGTGCTTTGATGGCTCAAGGAACAGCAGAGATTTTGTCTCAACTAGACAGGGGAAAGCGAGTTGTGAGTACAGTAGGAAGTCATTTTTTATTGGAACTGGACTTTGGAAGAAGGTAGATTTTCCACTTTCTGCAGAAAATCCAATGATTGCATCACCCTAGAAATCTGATGGCGGGCTGCTGTGACTCATTGCCTTATCCTCAACTTTATATGGCAGGAATGCAATCTCTTCCTCTAATGGAAATGGAGCCCTGAGAATTTCTCCATTGCTTGGAAGAGAAGGAACATGAGCAGTGTAGAATAGTCTCCTCCTTTGACACATAGGAATCAGTTGCTGGAAAGTGGGGGTGATTAGTTATAACTTTTGGGAAGGGCATGCCATGTGTATGGAAAGGCATGTATTGAATCGGTGCTCCAGCCATAATGTAAGCAAGAATTCTAGCTAGCAAGTATAAATAGAGCGTCAGAAGGGCCATGATTACCACTGAGAAGTGTGGCAGCCCAGTTCTGCTTCCTGGAAACAAAAATGGCATTCTGGGCCTGTGAAAGCCTCATTGTTGGCCAATCACCTCTCATCAGTG
The DNA here is from genome assembly GCA_023362775.1 of Charina bottae. Taxonomy (NCBI): domain Eukaryota; kingdom Metazoa; phylum Chordata; class Lepidosauria; order Squamata; family Charinaidae; genus Charina; species Charina bottae. The sequence goes on along the minus strand of JALMGJ010000021.1, from coordinate 9,402,104 downwards.
CAAAAAAAAAAAACTTGTAAGTTTCAGAAATGGGGTGTGGGGAGGGAAAAAGGGAGACTGGCACATCCCTAATCCACACCAGCCTTTCATAAACTGGCATGTGTCAACATGCATGCATACTCACAGTTCTTCCCAAATTCTGGTTTCATTGTCTTGTCACTTCCCATCTTGTAACGTCTCCATCTTGCAAGGCTGAAGGTGGGAGGTGGATTAGTCTCTTTGGCATGAAGATGCTGCTGAAGATGCTGGCAGGACTTGGAACAATCATGGCCTAATTTAGTGATATCCTCTGATTATGTGGTGAATATCCCTTTTACATGGTTTGGGCTGTGGGCCTCCATTATGAGTCAGCACTGATTTAGATTCCTTGTTTGCCTTGCTATAAATACAGGCTTGTAAAAAACTGATCTCTTGTGAGCTGCCTCGTTATTCTTTCCTTGGCAGAGACTCGGGATCTTTGGTTTGAGGCCATACATTACACTTCGAAACAAAAGAAACCCGGATCAATGATGATAGATGGAGGGTTTGGAATCCATAGATTCTGCTTGTGTCTCTGATAAGTGAGCAAAAGGTATAGATGTGGAAAGGGTGACTTACCGACTCTGAAGTGTTATGGTAAGCAATGAGACTTGTGAGATGCAGCATTTGGGACATTCTCCTAATTTCCTTTCCAACCCTTGGAAGGAGAACAGGGCCTTTGGGGTTTGTAGTGGGTATATATTTTCAAGGCCAGATAAATTCCATTTGTGGCTCATGCTTAGTGAAAAGCTTGGGAACAGCTGGTCCAATAAAGAATAGGAGGGAAACTAAGGATCAGAACTTCTAAGTTTGGAATATATAATGTGCTAGTTGCGAGATTAGCTCTCTGCGACTGTTATCTTTCAGGCAACATGTAGCCTCTTAGACAGCATGACAGAAGCCAGCAAGCCCGTGAGCCAGACTGAAAAGGGCAACTGCTATCACAAAGCTTTTCTCTTACGCCCTAGCAGCAGGACCAAGAAATGCCCAAGTGCATAGTGACTGACCAGATCCAAGCTCTCTTGGATGAGGTGCCTTTCCATCAGATTTTAGGCCTGGTTGTGCAGATTGGCTTTGATCTGATTTGAACTGCCAATTCTGATTTGACAATTCAATCTGATACAGAAAATTAAGTAAATTCAGTTTCATGTTTTGATTCGAAATGTTAAATCAGGCCAATCTGATTTTCTGAATCAATTAAAAGAAGGCTTCTTTTCATATGCAAAAGCCCTTAAGAATTATTATATCAATTTGGAGGTCTCCAGTTTTGATTTGATCTTAATCATTGATCCAGTTTGAAAAATTGATTCAACGAAACGTGTTTCAAAACAAATCATTGGATCTAACCTTTGCACAGTGCTTCATTCCTCATTGGCGATCACTCGTAGCCGAGTAAGATTGTCTTCCAAAGGTAAAATTTTAACAGTGGATCCGTATGTGGCTACACTCGCAGAGCAAAGTGAGCCATCTCCAATGATTTTCAAGGTCCTTCCCTACTATTAAGAGTGCTCCCCACCATGTCCCAGTTGGCGGCAAACAATCAGAACGAAATGGGCTGTCCCCATTGCCAACTCTTATCCTGTCTTTATTGCCTCTGTTTCAAGTCACTGCAGTCACCTCAGTTCCTTCAAGATAATGAGCAACCAAGTCGAACAGTTTTACAACCTTGGGGCTGTCCTTGGGGGGAATTGGAACAAGAGGAAAATACTACTTACTTTCCCACCTGCACCAACTGAATGCTTTCCCATCCATGGGCTGTGGGGATGAAGGAGATGAAGGCAACCTCAGGTCATGATTAGGTGCAAATGGGGAAAGGCTGCCTTCCTCTCCTGTGTTCCCAAGCTGGTGAGGATCTACGGCATTCCGAAGTATGAATAGTTCATTGGCGATCACTCGTAGCCGAGTAAGATTGTCTTCCAAAGGTAAAATTTTAACAGTGGATCCGTAAGTGGCTATAAAGGCCAATTCTGGATCCGCACAACCTCCCACAATGAGGGCATAGGTTTCCGGGTGGGAGACGGTCATGATGAGGGTTTGCCTGACGTGCCTTCCTTTTAGCTCTTTTCTCCCTTTCGCCCTGTACTCGTGCTTCTTCAAAGTCCATAGCACCATTAATAAAGGCTGACCTCCAATTGAAACGCTCATGAGTTAGGGCTTCCCAGTTCTCAATGCTGATATTACCTTTTTTTAAATTAGCTTTGAGAGTATCTTTGAATCTCTTTTGCTGTCCACCAATATTCCGTTTTCCATTCTTAAGTTGGGAGTAAAGTAACTGCTTTGGAAGACGATGGTCAGGCATTCGAACAACATGACCGGTCCAGCGAAGTTGATGTTGGATGATCATTGTTTCAATGCTGGTGGTTTTCGCTTCTTCTAATACGCTAACATTAGTCCGCCTATCTTCCCAAGTAATTTGCAGAATTTTTCGGAGGCAGTGTTGATGGAATCTTTCAAGAAGTTGGAGGTGGCATTTGTAGAGGGTCCATGTTTCACAGGCGTACAGAAGGGTTGGTAGTACAATGGCTTTGTAAACAAGCATTTTGGTCTCCCTGCGAATGTCCCGATCCTCAAACACTCTACGCTTCATTCGGGAGAAAGCTACACTCGCAGAGCTCAGGCGATGCTGAATTTCAGCGTCGATGTCGGCTTTTGTAGATAGATGGCTGCCGAGATAAGAAAAGTGGTCGACATTTTCTAGTGACACACCTTTAAGCTGGATTGATGGCGCTGCAGAGGGATTGGTTCGAACTTGCTGGTAAAGCACTTTGGTTTTTTTAATGTTAATTGAGAGGCCGAGCTTTTCATATGCTTCTGCAAAGATGTTTAGGATAGTTTGAAGATCTTCCTCGGAGTGTGCACAGACTACGTTACCATCAGCATATTGAAGTTCTATAACAGAAGTTGCAATTACCTTATTTTTTGCTTTCAGCCTACTAAGATTAAAAAGCTTTCCATCTGTTCGATATATAATTTCTACACCAGTAGGAAGTTTCTCTTCAACAAGGTGTATAATCATAGCGATGAAGATAGTGAATAAGGTTGGAGCAATAACACATCCCTGTTTAACGCCGGATTCCACTTTAAATGGATCGCTTTGAGAGCCATTGTTATTCAGGATTGTTGCCATCATGTCGTCATGTAGTAACCGCAAGATGTTCACAAATTTATCAGGGCATCCGATTTTCAGAAGGATGGTCCAGAGAGCAGTACGATTTACAGTATCAAAAGCTTTAGTCAGATCAATAAACGCCATGTACAGAGGGCAGTTTTGCTCCTTGCATTTTTCTTGAAGCTGTCGTGCAGTGAAGATCATATCCATTGTTCCCCTGGAAGGGCGGAAGCCATTTTGTGTTTCAGGGAGGATGTCTTCTGATACAGATAGGAGACGGTTTGCAATGATCTTTGACAGGATTTTGCCTGCTGTGGCTAGAAGGGAGATGCCTCGATAGTTTCCACAGTCTGTTCTATCACCCTTTTTAAAGAGAGTGATAATTATAACACTGAAACAGCCTGAAACAGCCATCAGCTGTAAGATCATTTCTATCAGGAGAATAGCTGCAGCTCACAAAAACGGATGCCTTTGAATAAAACTGGATAGTCAGAAAAGGTGCTTCCAGATTCCTTCCTGTTTTTTGCTATCATAGACTAACACGGCTCTCTTCCTACAGTGACTTCTATCACGAGAGAATGCAGGTAGTCCAATTCTATGGATTCTCCTGGATTTCTTGAAAACTTTCAGAGCCATCTGCCACAGGATCCTGGAGTTCAGGGTTGGTAGGACTACTTGCCCTGCTTCCAAATGGCTGCGTTCAGAAATGATGCTGGGAGATTTGTGATCCACTTTATGTCTTCTTTGAACTCCATTGCCTGCTTGCAATGCCTTTGAATCCGGACAACTAATTATGAGTTTGGACAGAAATAGACCCCGAGAATGAGATGTAGTGAGGGGAGCTGCTGGACTGGTGAAACACTGAGCTGCTCCTTCTCCTTCTCCTTCTCCTTCTCCTTCTCCTTCTCCTTCTCCTTCTCCTTCTCCTTCTCCTTCTCCTTCTCCTTCTCCTTCTCCTCCCCCTCCCCCTCCCCCCTCCCCCCTTCCCCCTCCCCCTCCTCCTTCTGTGAAATGCTGGTTTTTGCTTTTGTTTTTACAAGTTCACGGATGGAATAATCTTAACCAGATGAAATTGACAAGAGTTCTACCACTTTCTCTTTGTAGCCTAAGCAACCAGAAGAATGGTAAAAGATTAGCTCTTCTTTCATTTTGTTCACACATTCACTGATAGAATGGTAAAAGAGTGGACTGTCCTGTCAATTGATAATAACAATAGTAACAATATTAAGTAGTAGTGGTAATAATAATAATAATTTTCTGTGCCTTCAAGTTGGTGTTGACTCCTGGTGACTGCCTGGACTAGTTTATTTATTTATTTATTGGATTTATCCCCGCCCATCTCCACCATGGTAGACTCTGGGTGGTTTACAATCACAATATAAAAAGTTAAAAACCTATACATCTAAAATCTACTATAAAACATAAATAAAAAAAATTCAAGAGATGGTGTGTTCTTAAAAGGAGGATATTACTAAGCTAACCACCCCCAGGAGGAACTATTATTTCCTTCGTTCCAAGCAAGGCGGCAGAACCAGGTCTTTAAAGACTTCCTGAAGGCCAGGACGCCTGTCTCACCTCTGGGGGCAAGATATTCCACAGGGCGGGTGCTATCACAGAGAAGGCATGCCTCCTGGACCCCGATAGATGGAATTCTTTTATTGACGGGGTCTGTAGCATGCCCTCCCTGCATGATTGGGTGGGGTGGGTGGATGTGATCGGGATAAGACGGTCCCTCAGATACCCTGTTCCCATGCCATGTAGGGCTTTAAAGGTGATAACCAACACCTTGAATTGGATCCGGAAGCAGACTGGTACCCAGTGCAGCTCACGGAGTAGCGGTGTTACATGTGCTGATCTTATAGCACCCAGAACTACCTGTGCAGCTGCATTCTGGACCAGCTGAAGCTTCTGGATACTCTTCAAGGGTAGCCCCATGTAGAACGCGTTGCAGTAATCTATATGGGAGATGACAAGGGCATGAGTGACTGTTCAGAGGGCAGTTCCTGCAGTTTTCTTGGCAAGGTTTTTCAGAAGTGGTTTGCCATTGCCTCCGTCCCAGGGCTGAGAGAGAGTGACTGGCCGAAGGTCCCCCAGCTGGCTTCATGCCTAAGGTGGGACTAGAACTCATGGTCTCCTGTTTTCTAGTCTGGTGCCTTAATCTCTACACCAAACTGGCAACGGGCTAGAAACCAGGAGTCTGTGAGTTCTAGTCCTGCCTTAGGCATGAAAGCCGGCTGGGTGACCTTGGGCCAGTCACTCTCTCTCAGCCCTAGGAAGGAGCCAATAGCAAACCAGGAGTCTGTGAGTTCTAGTCCCGCCTTAGGCATGAAAGCTGGCTGGGTGACCTTGGGCCAGTCACTCCCTCAGCCCAACTCACCTCACATGGTTGTTGTTGTGGGGAAAGGAGGAGGAGGAAGGAGTATTAGGTATGTTCGCCGCCCTGAGTTATTTATAAAAAAAGATGATAAAGGCGGGATAGAAAACAAATTAATAATAATAATAATAATAATAATAATAATAATAATCTAATAATAGTATGTGGCCTCTAGCCTCAAATATATATATATAATTCCTTGTACTGATTTCATATTTCTGTTCTATGTTGTAAACAGAAGTGCCTTTAAAAATGATGCTGAAAATTCAATTAAAGCAAAATATTGCTTTCTGAAGTTTTATCATAACAGCATAGTTTGACAACTGTGGATCTTGCTATGTGATGGAACACCTCACCCTATATGTACTTAACCCTGCCTATCCAGAAAAGCCCTTGTTCAACTGCCCTCAAAAGGAAGGGCATTTTTAGTGATGGCCCCCGCTCTGGAACAATCTTTCTAGCTAAGGAAGTTTGCCTTGCACCAAAATTGCTATAATGTGCGTAAAATGCAGCTACCTGGATTTTATTTAAATACCAAAAAAAATTGCCTGATGGTAAGATTTGTAGAGCAGTGGAACAGTCTATGGAAGCTCTGGGCTCTCCATCTCAGGAGGCTTTTGAGAAAAGGCTGTATAGCCGCCTCTCTTGGATTGTTTGATTGGTTTTCCTGTGCATTGCAGAGGGTTGGACTAGATGATTCTCATGATCCCAGCATAAAAGTTTTGTGCCAGGCTAGTTTTTTGTTTGTATATTTTGGCTTATAAGGTTTAGCTTTGTCTCCTGTATCTGGTTATAGTTTATCGTGCTGTGTCAATATATGTCTATTTAGTTTATATTGTGCATGATTTTATTTTTACTGTGCTTTTTTTTAATGGTATAATGATGTTAAGGTTATATTTTAAGTTGCTCTGCATGAAATCTATTCTATGTGGTGTTTAACACATACAATAAAGACATATGTATAAACAACAGCCCAGTAAGAGTAGTCAAAAGGGGAATGAATATAGAAAAAATGAAGCCATATATCCCCTCCCCACAGAGATCTTCATTGCCCATCAATCCATCACTGGGAACCACGAACTTGACAGCCTTACATTCCCAACAGACATCACCAGTATCTAATCAGCCTAAAGGATGTTTTAAAATGCAGCCACTGCTGTAGCTCAGAGTTTGGAAAGATTAAGGAAGCAATGGATATCTGCAGTAACAAGCATGAGGTTCTCTCAGATTTGGGTTTAAAATTAGGAATTGTTTATAAATAGAACCAATGGTAACATGGCTTCTCCTTTTTAGGGAACAATGGATCATCTCTCTGACAATCTTCCACATATTTGTTCTTCGCATGTAAGGCTACACAATCATTCCAGATTCCAAGGTTTTAGCCAGCGTGCCTTGGTTCTGATTGCAAATATCAGAACAGCCAAGGGCTAGAGCCTTTATGAGATCCTGAAAAGTTCAGTGGCAAAATGTGAATTTGAATCCCTTCCCCCACATTCTTCTTATCCCCTTTAGCTTTTCATTCTCATAGAAAACTCTCAAGGATTCTCTGCACTAATTTTTCCCATCAAAATCAATAGCCCAGTAAATAGGAATGTGTAAGGAAACTAGAGATGTACAGTAAGGTTCTGGGAATAGAACATTCCAAAATTCTCCAGAACATTTCATTTCTCCTCTGCACCAGCTGATCCAGCTTTTCCAAGGGTGGTCCAGCAATTTTGCAAAAGGCAATCCTCCAGATTTGTAATAGTTGTAGCGTCCCAGATATGGCCAGCCTGTTGGAATATCATGTTGAGGACACCGCAAACTGCTTCCATTTCAAAGGGCTAACTTTTGGAAAACTGCTGGACCACCATTGGAATGTCTAGATTGCTGGGGTCCAGAGGAGAAATGAATGATTCCAGACTTCTCCAGAATGTTCCATCCCTGGAAGCTAGGTTTTGCAGATTCCTAGAGAAAACACTAAACACTGTGTGTGTGTCTGGGTTATATCTTAATTGATTAGTTGAATGAAGGTCCAGACATCTGATTGTTTCAAATACTAAACCATATTGTATGGGTTCCCCTCCATCTGTGAGGCCCAGGACAACTGCCTCCTTTTCTCCATTGGTCACTCGCATACTAAGGACCGCATCCAGGGTCCCCCAGAGCATGAATTCTTCAAAAGACGGTTAACCTTCCAAATAAGGGACAGCTGGCTCTCAGGAATCTGTCGGTGCTTTTTAGTTTACTGTGAAGCTCGTAACTGGGGTGTGTGGGAGGCACTGCCATTAATAAGGACACAAATGCTCACTGTTTTTTCTTGGAGTCCAACTCCAGTAAAATGTGAAACACGCCTGAGACCACCAGGATGCTGTTCACAAGCTTGAGGAGAGGGGACAGGAATAATCAGCCTTATACTTGGACACCCAGAGGCCCTTTATGGGCTGAGCCTTCATCAGAAGGGGAAGGAAATGTTCATAGAAGAGCCCTCAGTATTTATGGCCTGCCTCTTCACAAGCTGTTGCCAGTAAAACAGAAGGAGCCCCATAAATTGGTGTCTACTGCTAAAAGAGGATGGAAGGAGAAAGAGTGTGGATATTTCCCATGAATTTCTATGTGAGCCAAAGACCTCACTTTATGGTTCTTTCTTATTTATGTTCAGCATAATATAACAGAAACAGAATCAGTTTCTAGATTCTGTGCATGTAACATACGTATATTATGCTTGCATCCCTCAACAGGAAGGATTGTTCACGTCTTAGAGATCCTTGCTAAATTATGGAAGGATAATTATGTTATGTTCCATCCAATCCATTTAGGATGTATACCTTCAAAGGAGGATTTTCTTCTGCAGAGTGAACCATGTTGCTTCTCCCTACTTTACATCCATCTTCCCAACCTGGTGCCTGATGCAGTTGTTTGATTACAACTTCCATCACTTACAGCCAGCAGTATGAGAATTATGAAAGTTGTAGTTCAAAACCTTGGTCAGGCACTAGATTGGAAAAAGCTTCTTTAAGTAGATGAGTTTATTGGATATTCAAAAGCAAAGTGAGTCTTGCTCAAATCATGCACCCACATATGCTCCATGCTTTCTTTGCCCTTTTAAAATATCCTAATGTGGCTGATTTTGTCATATTGCATCATACAGTTCTACTAATACCTTGGTAACAGTTTACATGCTGCTTGCAACTTTATCCAATTTAACATTTACTCAGGGCCTTTAAAAGGCCCATGGCTGGCAAACAGGAGCAGAGCGGGGCTTATGATGTCACAAGCTCTCAGCCAATGAGGGCAAGGCACAGTTGACTTCTTTCCCAAGCATTCACAATCAGTCTCCCTCAAGCTCTAAATTGGAAAGAAGACTTCTGTGTATGAAGGAAACAAAGCCAATATATTCCCATCAGCCTTCCAATATGTTTGGAAGCCCTCTTCGTTGTATTATGTCCCTTTGAAATGCAGAAAATGTTGTTGTTGCTAACTTGTTCCACTGATGAGCTTGAGACAAGGGCACCCAACTTTATCTGGACTAGGGCTCTTGGGTAGAATGCATCATAAATTGGTGATGATTCAGTGCCATTGTAAGTGATGAAATAGATTGCAACACCCATTTCCATTTAGGGATTAGTAAATTCATGTACCTCTGAATGGTGGCTGGAAGCTTTTGAACTACAGTATATGTTTGTTTGCTTGTTAATTAAAATCCTACTTGTTTCAGTATGTTGTAAACTGCTTGGAGGCTTTGGAAATGGAATGACATATAAATTGAAATGAATAAAAATATATGTACATCCACAGGAATGTTGCTGAATGTGTCATCCCCTCTGTGGGAGCACCTCAGCCAACATACAATAATTTATTAAGAGTGTTTATCACAAGGCCATTATCTGCATTTCCTCTGGACATATTCAGGGGGAGTTGGCAACCTATATGCTGCCAATAGCATCAAGTTGGATGTTGAAGGGCAAATTTATGAGAATGCCCAGTTGCCTATGCCATGTGGGGACACAGAACATCATGCTTGGTCTCCCTTGTAGCCTCCGAATTCACAGTACAAGAACAGAGGTACATAGGCTTGTTTTGTCCTGGCAAATCAGGCGCATGCATCCTCCCTCTGCCTTCCTCCTCCTCTCTGAAGCCAATGCCGAGGATTGCATCATAGCTGGGACATCTATGCACACCCTAAATCAAAAAAATGGAAGGAGAGTTGGGCATTCAACAAACGTTTTATTTCCTATCAGATTTTCTGCTCAATCGTACTACAGCCCAGCTTGAGATCTTCACTTTATATTTGACAAGTCATGTGAAAGAAATCAAGATATATGGTGGTTGCCCCCGTTTATGTTTGTAGGGGCAGGAGCCTTGCTGTTCTTCTCAGTAACCCGGCGGCTGATGAAATGCCATTACTTTGCCCCGTTTCCTTACTGCATTAGGGAAAAATAGTGTTAACAAGGTGAGGTCCAGAGATAAAAGACGAAGTACACATCCTGATTTCTGAGGAATGAGACATGGAAACAATTATCAAGTTGTATTTTGGCTGCATCACCTCATGTGAATAGAATGTGTTCTGGGTTAATACCAAATCAGAGATCATTCTTTTGTGCAAAGGCAGAGTCATCTGTTCTCCTGCATTCCACCACCTAGACTTGCTTGGAGCCTCTCGTTCTGTAGATGGTAGAAACCTCCAGGCAAGGGGATGGATTATTCAACTAAAATTGGGACTGAGGAACCAGGAGTTCCCTGGACTTGGTACTTTTCCTCCTGTGATCTAAGCAGTGGCCCAAAGAATCCAGTTTACATTTCATCCACTCATTGACAGAATGCTGAGTTTATATAGTTATATGACTAAAAACAAACAATGTCAGGCAAACAAAAAGGGATTGACAGGATGCTACAAGCAAATGCATGATTAAGGATGCCTCCACTTCCTTATTGAGAAATAGCCACACTTTGTTCACTCACTTATCCACACTATGCTGTTGTCAAATTCCTCCTCTCCTCTCCTCTCCTCTCCTCTCCTCTCCTCTCCTCTCCTCTCCTCTCCTCTCCTCTAGTGTCTCTTTTTTAATTAAACCACAACATTTTTACAGGGGTAAAGGCACTTCTACATGGAGGTTTCTCATAGCTCCCAAAGCAAGGCTCAACCCCTTGCAAGCCCATGCTGTTGTTGCTATTGGGTAGATGAGCCTGTTCAGATGCAGCTTCAGAGTCATAATTTATTTCCCAAGTTTCCGCAGGTGACACTGGAATTCTGCAGAAGCTTGGGGGTGGTGGGATTTCCACTGATGGGAACCATGTCCTTATCCTGCCCTCCAGGATGTCTAGGTGGAGGGAGCAGAGCCCTGGCCAGAATATTGATCCTAAGATTGTCCGTTGGTCGCTGGAGGGAGCATGACTGGCTTATGAGGAGTTCCCAGTGATTGTTGTAGTAATAGTCATGGGGTACTGTGAGAATGGTTTGAGGGCTGTGCGAGGTGTTTGGAGAGTAGCAATAGTGGTTGTATAGAAATGCCTTAGTGAAGTGGGGGAGAGAAAGGAAAGGACAGTTTTGATGTATTAATTGGGTGAGCCCTCTGTACCGCTTCCATATTACCTTTCCTGGCTATACCACTTAAGCCAGAGATGGGCAACTTGTAACCACAGGCTTCATGCAGCCCCTTGGTACATTGTTTGTGGCCTCCAGCACCCTGAGAGCATGCCACCAGAATTTGGTAGCAAAATGGCCAATTTTCAACAAGTTGTGTTTTCAGCTTTTTTCCAAATCAAGAATGGAAAAGTAAATGGGACAATTCTGGGAGGCTTCCACTCCTACCCTTAAACCATTCTGAAACCCCAAAACTGCACTGCCATAATTTGGTCATTTTGCTGCTGCAAATTGGAAGCTTGATGTGGGGCCACTTGTACTTTTTATAGGGCTTCAAGTTTGGGAATGGAGAGGCCTCACACTCCCATTCTCAGCAAGGAAGCATGAAAAAAGGGCTGACAAATTTCTACCCACCCCTTCCAGAGACATTGCTGCAATCTCAGGCACCCCTTCTGAACATTTTGACCTCTCATCCCTTGCTGTCTCCTGATATAAGCCAACATATTTGAGCTGATTGATATTTTAATGTGTGTGTATGTGTATGTGTGTTTTTTTCTTATTGGTTGAAACTGATTAAAATATTCACACAGTAATAATCTAATTAACAGTAGTAACTAGGCAGTACAATAACAAACTGCAACCCTGGAGCACCTTAAGAGGAAGGGCAAGTTTATACCACCAAAGCCCATTTACTCTTCCTTTTTTCTAGCGATCAGGAAGCAGTAGGGAACAAGGTAAAATAAGCAGGAAATGTTTAATGCATAGCACAGTAGCATATGCTGTCTTTTAAAAAAAATGTAAAGGTTCCCCCCGCACATTTGTGCAGTCGTGTCCAACTCTAGGGGCTGGTGCTTATCACCATTTGTTAGCCGAAGAGCCAGCGTTGTCCGAAGACGCTTCCACGGTCATGTGGCCGGCATGACGCGCGCGGAACGCTGTTACAACCTTGGCTAACATTACTTCTATAAAAACAAACAATTTAATCATCAAAGCCCAAAATCAAAACTTCATTTTTTTCCGTTATAAGCAAATAGTCAAAAAGCGTTTTCCAAGTAGAAACAAATCCAGTTTTACATTTTAAAGTAAAGGTAAAGGTTTCCCCGCACAGTCATATCCGACTCTAGGGGCCAGTGCTCATCTCCGTTTGATAGCCAAAGAGCCAGCGCTGTCCGAAGATGCTTCCACAGTCATGTGGCCGCATGACGCATGCGGAATGCTGTTACCATCCCACCGAAGTGGTACCTATTCATCTACTTGCATTTGCATGCTTTCGAATTCCTAGGTTGGCAAGAGCTGGGGCGAGTGCGGGAGCTCACTCCGTCACACGGGGCTAGGGATTTGAACCTCCAAACTTGCGATCTTCCAATCAACAAACCTGGCCTCTTACCTGCTGAGCCACCACGCCCCCCATGCTGTCTTTTGCCTGATGACATTACAGAGATTCCCCATTTCTGGGCAGAGCCCATCAACTTCTGCAATTTTCACCTGCGGCACCATTTCCTTTTATTGCTTCTTTCAGCTGTAGGGAAGAGAAAAGTGAATCAGAAAGCGATTCAAGACTCTTCAGGGAGCTTAGGTCTTTTCAACACTGCAGCCTTCAGCTGCTTGATTCCTGCACATGAGGCAGATTTCAACCCTTTCCTCTGCTTTGGCCACACTGATGATCTGGTCTTCTGTCTGGACCCCCGCTTGGTAGAATCCACTGGTTCTTTATCCTTCTTGGACCAGTAAAGACAAGAAAGAAAATACCCTTTTACATTCTTCCTGTCCTTGGGCTAAAAGGAGCAAGTGGCAAAAGTCATGTTCACCTGGTTAAAACAAGTGGTCCATTCTTCCACTGTTCCAGGAGGGACAGTGACCAGTGGGGAGGGGGTGTTCCTGCCACCAATTGCAGTGGAGGTCTTTGTCTACAATCAAATGAAGAGAACTAAACTGTACCACTTGAGCTGACACAAGTCGGAAAACACGACTTTTGACAAGGGGAGGCGGGCAGAGAATGACATTATGCATTCCTTCCCTTAATTCAGAAATGCACAGCCCCATCCAAGAGATCACCACCCTAGTTAATGGACAACATCAAGGGCAAAAGGTAGGTTTCCTTCAGAAAACTGCCGTCTGGGCCAGATTGGGTGAACAGACAGATACGTAAGCTTGCATGAAAGAAATATAAGCAGGCAATATAGGATGCAAACAAGGGATTTTAGTTGATTATTAATAATGTTATTAAGATTAATAATATTTTTTAAATGCATCGGGAGCTAGGGATGTAGTTCAACAATGGAGTGAAGGAATCCTAAAGGAGAATACAAACACTGCAGAACAAGCTACGGTAAGTGTTTTGCTTTTCCCTTCACTACAGAAAGTGTAGAGCAGGTACCCATTTTTGAACTGATATTTTCAAGATGGAGTGGTGGAACTGAGCCAAAGAAAGGTGACAACAGATGAAATTTTGTAACCTTATTAACCAAATTAAAAACCATTTACCAGAACCAGATGATAGCCATCCAAACATTTTTAAGGAAATCAAATGTGAAACTGCTGATTTGCTAACTAAAATATGTAATGTGTCCTAGCATTAGCCTCTACACCAGAAAGTAACCAACTTAACCCCAATTTAAAATAAAGAAAAAACATCTGGGGATAATCCCATTAGTCCATTTTAGGTAAAATAGTGGAAAGCGATATTTAACCTAAAATGATCAAACATATAATAGGAGAAGCTTTGCTGTAGAAATATCAGAATGGATCCTGCAAAATTAAATCCTGCTATACTTTTTTTTTTTTTAAGTTCTCTGAAATCAGTAAGCCACAGATAGAAGAGACGATGTACTATTTCCTTGGACTTTTAGAAAGGTTTTGACAAAATGCTCCAAATGCGCCAAAGTTCCCAGAGCAGATTTAGCACTTTTAGTACAAGATGAGAAGCCCTCTTCAGATTCAGTAGCTGCTGGCTGAAAAACAGGAAGCAACTGTAGGAATGCATGAACAGTTTTCCCAGAGGATAACGTAGGCGGTAAGTCTCCCAAAATTCTGCATTGCACCTTGTGTTTTTTTAACCTGCATGAAAATGATCTGTGCTAAGAACAAACAACTCGGGGCAGAAGAAACTTAAAAGGCCCAGGCTGAGAATGAGACTTTGTTTCCTCCTGGAGAAACAAGCGCATGTGTGCACAACAAACCCTGCTGATTGGCAGGCAGCCTTGTTCTAACAACTCCAAAAGCAAGAGATGCCCTTTGTAGGTAATTACTCTTACCAGATGCCAGGATCTTTGGGGCTGGCATGGTACCCAGCACTCCCACACACCCAGACGGGACACATTCCAAAGGACTGAGTCAGCAAGGCTCTGTCTGTCCGTGTGTGTGCGTGTGTGTGTGTGCGCGTGTGTGCGCGTCCATGTGCATACACGCATGCGAAGAGGGAATTGCATGGAGGGGTTGTTGTTTTGACTATTATGGGATGTGGCTGAGCAGCCCTCTAGAAGATACAGCCTCTGAGACTTTGAAACTTTGCTTGCCACTCAGAAGTTGGTGGTTGAATCTCTCTCTCTCTCTCTCTCTCTCTCTCTCTCTGATGTACTCTGATTTAGAGTAATCCATGTCCTTTCCTAGTGCTTTACAGACCATCAATGCAGGTCTGTGGTGACAACTGTCACCACACAGCTCTCCAAAACACACCAGCAGAGGGCATCTTACAATGATAACAGCAGCAGTCTATGTCATACAGTAAGTAATGGGTAATGTTTTTGCACTCACTACTCTATTAGATTTATGCCTATGAAGGTTCTCAGTCATCCAGGTGGAATTGTCTGTAGCTTGAATCATGTCAACTGGATTTCTATTTTCTCAGTGGAAACGTTTCGCTCCTTATCCAAGGAGCTTCTTCAGTCTGAGCAAAGTTAGTAAGGGAATCCTTAAATATGTTGCTGTGTGACCTTACACCTGGGGCTAGGTCATGGTTATTTTGAGATGTTATTTCTAAGTCCCTTTATCATCTAAAGAAGGATCGTTAAGATCACCATGCTGCTGTTGAGCTTGTGAAATGGTCTTAATCTTCCTAGGCACAGAAGACAAAGCAGGGAGGAAAATAGGGGAAATAGGGAAAATGGGGGCCTCAGGCACAATCTTTCCCCTATTTTCCTCCCTGCTTTGTCTTCTGTGCCTAGGAAGATTAAGACCATTTCGCAAGCTCAACAGCAGAATGGTGATCTTAACGATCCTTCTTTAGATGATAAAGGGACTTAGAAATAACATCTCAAAATAACCATGACCTAGCCCCAGGTGTAAGGTCACACAGCAACATATTTAAGGATTCCCTTACTAACTTTGCTCAGACTGAAGAAGCTCCTTGGATAAGGAGCGAAACGTTTCCACTGAGAAAATAGAAATCCAGTTGACATGATTCAAGCTACAGACTATTAGATTTATCTGATTTGCTGTCCCCCAACCTGAGAGGGAGGCACTGCTTTTCCTTCTACCATAAAAAAGTCTTTTGTTCATTAAAATCCAATGTGAGCTCATCTTTACCTTAATCTCCCAATAAAAACACCTGTACAGAAGTTGTGTAGTGTGCAAAATCACTTAAATTGATTAGTCAATTAAAATGGAAAGTGATCAATTAAAACATCTTTAATTAGCGGACAACCCTAAGCCATTGCAAAATATATTATAGGGAGCTGGAGAAAAACACTGACTTTTGCCTAAGCATTTTCTAGCCATCAAATCCAGAAAAACATACTCAGAAATAAAAAGGTGATACCCATACAAATTCATATCCTCTGATTTAAAGTGGTGTGTACTATGATGGAATTACCACAGTTTGGTTATAGAAAAGCAATGCTTCAGGGCCCCCGTACAGTTGATTAAAGTCCATTTTTAATATTTATTAGGAAGGGACTGAGACTCTGACCAACAAAGACATTCACAAGTCATGCTAAACTTGACTGAAATCTATTCTTTCCTGAGTCAACATTACTGAGCCCAAAGCTCAACTGCATGACATCTTCAAGATTACTACCTTCTAAGAGGCAAATTAAGGTATGTCTTTACAGAAACTTTATCTGTTCAGGTCACAGCAATGCAGTAAGCAAACCTATCTTTTATAAAAAGGAAAATGTGCAGGCATAGGTACACACAATTCCAAATTGCAGGTGAGATAATACATACTTCTCTTTCTCCCTCTCTCACTGTTTTATAGTGTGTTGGTGGAAAGTGTTGTCTGGCCATAAGCCCACTAGTGAATCAGGGGATTCAGCAGTGATCTAATACAGTAATTTTCTGTGCTAGGCGTAACAGTAGGGCGAGAACTCAGAACTTCTGATCTTTCTAACTTCCTCCCTCCTACATACTCTTCTGTTAAAGGTAAAGGTTCCCCCCACACATTTGTGCAGTTGTGTCCGACTCTAGGGGCCGGTGCTCATCTCTGTTTGTTAGCCGAAGAGCCAGCGTTGTCCGAAGACACTTCCATGGTCATGTGGCCGGCATGACGCACGCGGAACGCTGTTACCATCCCACCGAAGTGGTACCTATTCATCTACTTGCATTTGCATGCTTTCGAATTGCTAGGTTGGCAAGAGCTGGGGCGAGTGCGGGAGCTCACTCCGTCATGCGGAGCTAGGGTCTTGAACCTCCGAACTTGCGATCTTCCAATCGACAAGCCTGGCGTCTTACCCACTGAGCCACCATGCCCCTTCTCTTCTCTTCTGTTAACCACACCTTAACAAAGTGACCAGAGCTAGATGGCATCACTGGAAATCTGTAAATGCTGATAATTAAGATGAGGCCTTATCTGCCATGTAATCCCAGGTTTGCACTGCAACATCTCTAGGGCAATGTCAGGAATCCTCTAAGCTCCTTTTACACAGTTGTTTGCTATGGCAACATGTCTTTGGATGGTGGTATTGGTTTGTTGGTGTGAACAAAGATGTATGCCTGAGAGAGGGAAGGAGGGAGAGATTGCAAACCCTCTGCTTGCTTCCAGATCAGACCCAAGCCAGAAACATTCCATGTTAGTTTAACCCACGCCCTTCCGGATTTGTGTGGGATCATGGGATGTTTTAATCAGGTTTCTGATCCAAGACCTTATTCACTGGTGTCGATGTTTTTCTTTTTTCTCTTAGCAGTTTGACTCCATTAATACGCCTGGATTCTCTCTGATCCTCAGCACAATATGTGCGATACCACTCAGTCCTGATAATCCCATCACAGCAAAATAAAAGCAGGCAGCTTTCAGAACTGTAGCATACATATAGTAACATAGACATTGGCAAGTACTTTTTTGGTCCCCAAGAATCATCAGAGTGAGAGGGCCCAGGATGCATCTGAGACATAAATATGATTCACTCACTCACTCAGCTCGTGTGCCACCCATTTCTGAAGACTCTGGCAGCTATGACCCCCAAATCTGAAATTTATATAAAAATAAAGAGGAAAAAAGGAATGGAAACACTGTGCACCCATGAACCCCACCTTCCATTATGACACACCTCCTGTGCATGATGGAACAGGGAGGTCTTTACAGTTTTCCTAAAGTCCAAAAGGAAGAAAGCTAGCCAAATCTCTGCTGGGAAGGACTTCCAAAGCGTTGGTGTAGCTACTGAAAACAGCTACTTCAGAGGCCCTGCAGATGACACTCCCATAGGGATGGGACGTGGAGAGAGTTCGCCCTATTTTATCTGGTTGGATAGGCAGATGAATACAGGAGAAATGGGTCCCTTGTCCAGAACCATATACAGCCGTAAGGGTAACAACCAGCATGCTGAATCACACCTGGAAGTAGGGTGACCATACGTCCCATTTTGAACAGGACAGTCCCGTTATTTTAGCATTTTTCAACCATCCCATCGTTTTGATCAAAATCTCAATTTTTTCCCTTTTTTAAACCCGGCGGGAAGGAGGATAGGAAGACAGGAAGGAGGACTGGAGCCAGACTTGCTATTGGAGGCAGCCCGGAAGAGGCCCTATCAGCGCGGCAACTGGAAGCCCAGTTGCCACGTGCGAGCCCAGCAGCAGACACAGCACCACAGTCCAGGTTCCTGCCTCCTTACCTGATCCTGAGATTGTCTGCCCAGCAGTGGTGAGGCCAGGGAAAGCAGGCACGGGAAGGTTGTGGGAAGAGGGTGCGTGCGTGTGTGTGTGTGTGTGCACGCACGCAGATTACTTGCTCAGAGTAATCGCACGCACACACACACACACGCACCCCACACCCTCTTTCTCCAGCCTCCCCATGACCAAATGCACCCGCACCTGTTGCAGGGAGGCTGGAGAAAGAGGGTGTGGGGTGCGTGCCTGTGTGCGTGTGTGCGTGTGTGTGTGCACGCGGATTACTTGCTCAGCGTAATCACGCGCGCACACACACACGCACCCCACACCCTCTTTCTCCAGCCTCCCTGCAACAGGTGCGGGTGCATTTGGTCATGGGGAGGCTGGAGAAAGAGGGTGTGGGGTGTGTGTGTGTGTGTGTGTGTGCGCGTCTGATCGGGCTTGGCCAAGGGAGGAGAGTTGTCGGGCCGCCGAGCAGGAGAAGCAGGAGCCAGCCACCCTGGGGAGCTTCAGCGGGCAGCAAGGGGCAGAGTGGTGTGGGTGAAGCAGCCGAGCGCAGCTGGCTCCTCCTGCTTCTCCTGCTCTGTGGCGGTGGCAGCAGCAGCGACTCTCCTCCCTCCCTCAGCCAAGCCCGAGTGGGATGGGGCAGTAGTAGGCCTCCATCCCCTCCATCCCCGCCCCTTGTTCCCCGGCCGATGACGGTGCTGTGTGCACAGTGTGTGTACTCCGGCCTCCACCAAACACACCAGCTCTGCCGCACCATTTACTGCTAGAAGAAAAAAAAACCTTTAAAAATTGGGGAAAAAAATTAAAATCCGAGCCAATCACGCTGATGGGGGCGGGGTTTGCAGGCGGGAGCCAATCGTGTGGGGTGGGGGCGGGGTTTGCAGGTGGGAGCCAATTGCGTGGACTGGGGGGCGGGGTTTGGAGGCCGGCATGGTGGCATAAGACTCTGTCCCGTTTTGCCATCCCAAAAGTCCCGTTTTTGTCTGAAGGAAATATGGTCAGCCTACCTGGAAGCCACCTGGCAACTAAGGCTCCAAAGCAGGAGGATCACCCAAGTAATCAGGACATACCCATCGCTGCCCAGGCTGCCTGTACCCACTGTAGCTGTAGTTTCCAAGTGTTCTTCAAGAGCAGCCCCATGTAGAGAGTGCTACTGTAGTGCAAGCAGGAGGAAATGGAAGGTATTTCTGGCTTTCTGCAAATTCTGTGTAACACACAACAATTGGACAGTACGATAAAAGCTGTGTTTGGTAGCATCGCAAGAAGCTCATCACCCCCCTCACCTTGTCCTCCCAGCAAATGATATTCAGAGGCACATCATACCTGGCTGTGGAGTTTCCATTTAGCTATCATGACAGATAGCAGCTTCCAGGTTTCTGGCCCAGGAATCAAAATCTGTCTTTCCAGAGCCCTCTATGGTAATAGCCATAATCACATCTTGGGGCAACAAATCCTTAAATAACCTGATGCATATTTACTTAGAAGTAAGCTCTATTTCAGCCAGTAGGACTTCCTTTTGAATAAGCAGGCTTAGGGTGTAAAGGTTAATTATTCAGTAACAGGATGTTCTGCAGTCTATTCTAACTCTTCTGACAATACATGTAATTCTGTCTCTCAAAATTCCAGGGCATGCCAGCAGGATATGTAGGACTTCCTACATCCCCCAGATTCTGTTGCCTACTAGCAATACATCTCTGCATTGACATCATTCTCTGCTTTGTCGAGCTGTCTTCTCTGTATATGAGATCAGTGTGAAAGAGAAAAAAATACAGAGAACAGAGAAAGATAATGTTTGCTTGTTGATTTCATGTGGTCTTGTCCACATACTTTGAAAGTAATTTTAAATTATGGGAATCAACTGAGATAGGATGGGATGGAAGACACTGAAATTTAATAGTTTAAATAAATAAACTAATTAAAAGGAATAATACTCATTTTTGCATGTCTGTGAAACTAACAGAAAGAGGAAGGATGTAATAGTCTTGAATGACGGTGGTCTGATCTTGTGGAGTTGATGAATACATGCAGGGAAGTGAAAGTGTAGCTTTAGTCTTGAATGAAAAGGCTATAATGTATGTAAAGTATGAAATGGTGTCTTAACTATTGTGGGTGCAAATGAAAGTAGGAATTTATAGGTTGGTGAATTATGCATCACTGAATGGAGATAATGGAAGAACTAGAGATGAATTCTGGGGAAAAAATGAGCAACATTCTGAATGAAATCTGTCCAAGGGGAAAATATTGGATATTTATTTAAATATTATCTGTTCACAAGTGCTTTTATGCTGCTTTAGTTAATTAAAAAACTAATCCAAGAATGCAGTCTAAAAGAGGATATAAAGTTTTAAGATTAAAAACACAGAGAAAGAGCAGCGTGATTTTGATGGAAATACAAAGTTGCTTTTAGAAGTGGGTGAAAGGGCTAAACATGGAGCTGTAAAGAGAGGGAATTAAATTAAAAATGAAAATGATAAAATGATTTGGGATGAGACTAAGCTGAGGAAATGATGGAAGGAGTATTTTTCAGATTTGTATAGGAATGATAGTGATATCATATCCTAATATTCTGCGAAGCTCACTCGCTGGATCGTCACCTTGTTGTGGTGAGTGGGCTTGTGTGTTCCCAATGAACCCTGTGAGCGAAGCCGTCGGGAGTCATGTACTCCTGGTAGGGTCACCCATGGCGGTAAGGTCCAGGGGGAGGAACCAGACAAAGAACGATCCAAGAAAGTCTTCAACGGCAGAACAGGCGGAAGATAACAAGGTGCATTGTTACAACGGCTGCGAAGGCGGATGAAGGCTGCAGCAGACAAAAGGTCACCAATCGTCATGGTATACATGCCATTGGATTAGAGCCTTTTTCTGTGAAGGTTGTGTGCTGATCGTTGTGCACCGATCTCCACACATAAAACAAATTCACGCACAGGCATATCTCGGCAGCCATCTATCTACAAAAGCCGACATCGACGCTGAAATTCAGCATCGCCTGAGCTCTGCGAGTGTAGCTTTCTCCTGAATGAAGCGTAGAGTGTTTGAGGATCGGGACATTCGCAGGGAGACCAAAATGCTTGTTTACAAAGCCATTGTACTACCAACCCTTCTGTACACCTGTGAAACATGGACCCTCTACAAACGCCACCTCCAACTTCTTGAAAGATTCCATCAACGCTGCCTCCGAAAAATTCTGCAAATTACTTGGGAAGATAGGCGGACTAATGTTAGCGTATTAGAAGAAGCGAAAACCACCAGCATTGAAACAATGATCATCCAACATCAACTTCGCTGGACCGGTCATGTTGTTCGAATGCCTGACCATCGTCTTCCAAAGCAGCTACTTTACTCCCAACTTAAGAATGGAAAGCGGAATATTGGTGGACAGCAAAAGAGATTCAAAGATACTCTCAAAGCTAATTTAAAAAAATGTAATATCAGCATTGAGAACTGGGAATCCCTAACACATGAGCGTTTCAATTGGAGGTCAGCCTTTATTAATGGTGCTATGGACTTTGAAGAAGCACGAGTACAGGGCGAAAGGGAGAAAAGAGCTAAAAGGAAGGCACGTCAGGCAAACCCTCATCATGACCGTCTCCCACCCGGAAACCTATGCCCTCATTGTGGGAGGTTGTGCGGATCCAGAATTGGCCTTTATAGCCACTTACGGATCCACTGTTAAAATTTTACCTTTGGAAGACAATCTTACTCGGCTACGAGTGATCGCCAATGAAAAATGAAATGAAATGATAGTGATATCTCAAAAAGTGGAATTGAAATGAATGATATAAAATTAGTGTCCAAGAAACAATTGATGAAAAGGAAGTCATAAATGCTGTGAGAATATATTTAAAAAATGGCAAGGCCGCAGGTATAGATGGTGTAATTGAAGAAATATGCCTGGCAATTAAAGGTAAAGGTACCCCCCGCACATTTGTGCAGTCGTGTCCGACTCTAGGGGCCGGTGCTCATCTCCGTTTGTTAGCCAAAGAGCCAGCGTTGTCCGAAGACGCTTCCACAGTCATGTGGCCGCATGACACGCGCGGAACGCTGTTACCTACCCACCGAAGTGGTACCTATTCATCTACTTGCATTTGCATGCTTTCGAATTGCTAGGTTGGCAAGAGCTGGAGCTAGTGCGGGAGCTCACTCCGCACGCAGGACTAGGGATTCGAACCTCCGAACTTGCGATCTTCCGATCAACAAGCCTGGTGTCTTACCCGTGAAGAATACTATTATTGTTTTGCAAGGGAAGTTTTGCAAGAATTAAAGCTACTGGGGGATTATTTTGTTAAATGAACTTAGGAAGATGTTTGGCAGAATTCTGATTGAAAGTGACAATAATAAAAAATTGGGAAGTGCAGTGAAGGAGTGTCCAGACCAGATTTTTAATCTTCATAAAGTCACTGAGAATTGTATTCATGTGAGAAAGTATATTGCACATTTCTTGATTTAGAGAAAGCATATGACAAAGTGAATAGGTTGGAATTGTGGAATGTGTTGGAGGAAAATGGAGTTGAAAGTTGGTTGTTGAATGTAGTATATGATGGCGTATGATGAAAGTATTGGTATATGATTGATATATGATGAAAATAAAGCATGAATGTAACAAATGGAATGCTTGATGAATGGTTCAACATTGAATAGGGAATAAGGCAAAGAAGCACGATGGCCTCTTGATTCTTTAAGATACATTTGTTGTTTATAGATAAGTGTACATGGAATGCTTGAATGTACCATTGGAAGACCCGAAGCCAGGTTAGGGACAGAACGCCATGGAGAAAATCTATGTGATCGCTAAGAGTCGATAACAACTTGGTGGCACATAATCAATTAATCAATATGGAATGCTTATGTTGATGTCAGAAGTGTGTTGGTTAAGGACAGGAATATACCTTTGTATGCAGACAATGCTGTGCTGTTGGCTGAGAATGAGAGTGAATTGCAGTGAATGTTGTATAGATTGTATAATGCATTGAAGAGTACCCTAATGTCTTGCAATACTTATTATATGAACCGTATTTTGATCTTTCACTATTAGTGAGATCCTAGTGTAATTAGCCAAGTTCATGGATCTACTTTGAAGAAAGTTACTTCTACTAGCCTTTCTACAGAGTGTGGCCTTTTCCCTTAAATTAGATTTATAAGAAACTGGGCTAAGTGGGACTGGTTGGCTATTGATAGCCCAACCCATTAAATCTGAAATTGCTTCTTGGACCTGATTTTAAAATTACTGTATGTTCATTATCTTTCTGCCCCTTTCATGTGCTTCTAAATTTAAACCATAATTTAAGCCTGTGCATTGAATACTACATGAATTTCAAGGTCTAGCTTGGAAATATATTAACAAGATTTTTTTCTCTAGTCAAGGTGGTTTATGAAATTCATCCAGGACGTCCTTTATTTCCTCTTTCATTCAATTTTGTGCTAGAACCATTGGCCTCTTTCATTAGACAACTGAAGGATATTTGGGGTATAAATATCCTTTGAACTAAAGACAAATTGCTACTATATGCAAATGCGAATTTAAGTCTGGTTGATTAATTATCATTGTTTCCTAACAACGTTGTGAATATTATATAAGAGTTTGGTAAGCTATCAGGTTATCCAATTAACTGGAATAAGTCCAATAAACTTTCAACAGGATCTAAAGTATGTGTGGAAATTTGTAAACAGATATATAATGTATTGATGGTTGTTGTGGGTTTTCTGGGCTGTGTGGCCATGTTCTGGCAGTTTTGGTTCCTAACGTTTCGCCAGTCGCTGTGGCTGGCATCTTAAGAGGACAGGAGCACAGCTAGAAGATTCTGTCTGTGCCCAAGTGGAGGGTGTGTGTTGCTGCTGGTGTTTATAACTGCTGAGAGGGTGTGTGTCTTCTGTGGGTCATTTACAAGACTGTTTGGAGGTTACAGTATGTTTTTTCATTAGTTTTTCCATGCGGTCCGTGACTCCTTTAATGTAGGGCAGAAATATTTTGCTTGTGGGGGGCTGTTTTTCTTCAGTTGAGTGCTGTTTTTTTGGTTTGATAGCTCTCCTGATTTCATTCTTGGAGTAGCCATTCGCCTGTAGGGACCAATCCAAATGGTTGAGTTCAGAATTGAGAAATTGAGCTTCACAGTTCTGATTTGTGCGATCCACTAGTGTTTTGATGATTCCTCTTTTTTGTCGTGGGTGGTGATTGGAATTTTTGTGTAGATACCGGTCTGTGTGGGTGAGTTTTCTGTAGATTTTGTGTCCTAATTGCAGGTCCGGTTTGCGTATGACCATGACATATAAAAATGGTAGTTCGCCTTCCATTTCTTTTTCCATGGTGAATTATATATTTGGGTGGATGCTGTTGAGGTGGTTCAGGAATTTCTCTAATTCTTCTTCCCCATGACTCCAAATGGTGAAGGTGTCGTCCACGAACCGGTACCAGACTGTTGGTGTGAGGGGTGCCGATTCTAAAGCCTGTTTTTTGAAATGTTCGACTATACATATAATGTATTGTTTGAATTGTTTAAATATATCAAAATAATTATTCCCAGAGAATAACATAGTTGAAAATTTCTATGATCCCTACAGAAGGATAAATGTTGTTGAAATGAATACTACATCAAAATTGATATATACTGTTATTGTTGTTGTTGTTCAGTCGTTTCGTCGTGTCGGACTCTTCGTGACCTCATGGACCATAGCACGCCAGGCCTTCCTGTCCTCCACTGTCTCCCGGAGTTTACTCAAATACATGTTCGTTACATGCTATCTAACCATCTCATCCTTTGCCATCCCCTTCTCCTTTTGCCTTCAGTCTTTCCCAGCATCAGGGTCTTTTCCAGTGAGTCCTCTCTTCGCATTAGGTGCCCAAAGTATTTGAGCTTCAGCTTCAGCATCTGTCCTTCCAATGAGCAGTCAGGGTTAATTTCCTTTAGGATTGACTGGTTTGACCTCCTTGCAGTCCAAGGGACTCTCAAGAGTCTTCTCCAGCACCACAGTTCGAAAGCATCAATTCTTCGGCGCTCAGCCTTCCTTATGGTCCAACTCTCACAGCCATACATTACTACTGGAAAAACCATAGCTTTAACTATACGGACCTTTGTCGGCAAGGTGATGTCTGTGCTTTTTAATATGCTGTCTAGGTTTGCCATAGCTTTCCTCCCAAGGAGCAAGCGTCTTTTAATTTCATGGCTGCAGTCACCGTCTGCGGTGATCTTGGAGCCCAAGAAAATAAAATCTGTCACTGCTTCCATTTCTTCCCCTTCTATTTGCCAGGAAGTGATGGGACCAGATGCCATGATCTGGGTTTTTTTAATGTTGAGTTTCAAGCCAGCTTTTGCACTCTCCTCTTTCACCCTCATCAAGAGGCTCTTTAGTTCCTCTTCGCTTTCTGCCATTAGGGTGGTATCGTCTGCATATCTGAGGTTGTTGATATTTCTCCTGGCAATCTTAACTCCGGCTTTTGATTCATCCAGCCCAGCCTTTCTCATGATGTACTCTGCATATAAGTTAAATAAGCAGGGTGATAATATACAGCCTTGTCGTACTCCTTTCCCAATTTTGAACCAATTGGTTGTTCCATGTCCGGTTCTAACTGTTGCTTCTTGACCTGCATACAGGTTTCTCAGGAGACAGGTAAGGTGGTCTGGTACTCCCATCTCTTTAAGAATTTGCCACAGTTTGTTGTGATCCACACAATCAAAGGCTTTAGCGTAGTCAATGAAGCAGAAGTAGATGTTTTTCTGGAACTCTCTTGCTTTTTCCATGATCCAGCGAATGTTGGCAATCTGATCTCTAGTTCCTCTGCCTCTTCGAAACCCAGCTTGCACTTCTGGTAGTTCTCGGTTCACATGCTGCTGAAGCCTAGCTTGTAGGATTTTGAGCATAACCTTGCTAGCATGTGAAATGAGTGCAATTGTACGGTAGTTTGAATATTCTTTGGCATTGCCCTTCTTTGGAATTGGAACGTAAACTGACCTTTTCCAATCCTGTGGCCACTGTTGAGTTTTCCAAATTTGTTGGCATATTGAGTGCAGCACTTTAACAGCATCATCTTTTAGGATTTTAAATAGCTCAGCTGGGATACTGTATTCTCCACTAGCTTTGTTGTTAGTAATGCTTCCTAAGGCCCACTTAACTTCACTCTCTAGGATGTCCGGTTCAAGGTCAGTGACCACACCATCGTATTTATCAGGGATATTAAGATCTTTCTTGTATAGTTCTTCTGTGTATTCTTGCCACCTCTTCTTAATCTCTTCTGCTTCTGTTAGGTCCCTGCCTTTTTTGTCCTTTATCATGCCCATCTTTGCACAAAACGTTCCCTTGATATCTCTGATTTTCTTGAAGAGATCTCTTGTCCCCATTCTATTGTTTTCGTCGATTTCTTTGCATTGTTCATTTAAGAAGGCCTTCTTATCTCTCCTTGCTATTCTCTGGAAATCTGCATTCAGTTGCTTATATCTTTCCCTTTCTCCCTTGCCTTTTGCTTCCCTTCTTTCCTCATCTATTTGTAAAGCTTCATCAGTCAGCCACTTTGCTTTCTTGCCTTTCTTTTTCTTTGGGATGGTTTTAGTTGCTGCCTCCTGTACAATGTTACGAAACTCCATCCATAGTTCTTCAGGCACTCTGTCTACCAGATCTAATCCTTTAAATCTATTCCTCACCTCCACTGTATATTCATAAGGGATATGATTTAGGTCATACCTGAGTGGTCTAGTGGTTTTCCCTACGTTCTTCAATTTAAGCCTAAATTTTGTGATAAGAAGCTCATGATCTGAGCCACAGTCAGCTCCAGGTCTTGTTTTTGCTGATTGTATAGAGCTTCTCCATCTTTGGCTGCAAAGTATATAATCAATCTGATTTCGGTATTGACCATCTGGTGATGTCCATGTGTAGAGTCGTCTCTTGTGTTGTTGGAAAAGAGTGTTTGCTATGACCAGCGTGTTCTCTTGACAAAACTCTATTAGCCTTTGCCCTGCTTCATTTTGTACTCCGAGGCCGAACTTGCCTGTTATTCTGGTTATTTTTTGACTTCCTACTTTAGCATTCCAGTCCCCTATGATGAAAAGAACATCTTTTTTTGGTGTTAGTTCTATAAGGTGTTGTAGGTCTTCATAGAACCGGTCAACTTCAGCTTCTTCAGCATCAGTGGTTGGGGCATAGACTTGGATTACTGTGATGTGGAATGTCTGTAGCTTGAATCATGTCAACTGGATTTCTATTTTCTCAGTGGAAACGTTTCGCTCCTTATCCAAGGAGCTTCTTCAGTCTGAGCAAAGTTAGTAAGGGAATCCTAAATATGTTTCTAGGTAGCTGTGTGACCTTACACCTGGGGCTAGGTCATGGTTATATTGAGATGTTATTTTAAGCCCTTTTATCATCCAAAGGAGGATCGTTAAGATCACCATGCTGCTGTTGAGCTTGTGAAATGGTCTTAATCTTCCTAGGCACAGAAGACAAAGCAGGGAGGAAGATGGGGGAAAGATTGTGCCTGAGGCCCCCACCTCTATTCAAGGAAGGATTTTCCAAGTTGGCATAAATGGATTCCTTGACCCCTCTCTCAAACCACCTATCTTCTCTGTCTAAAATGTGAACATTAATGTCCTCAAATGAGTGTCCTTTTTCCTTTTCCTATTGTTATATTGGTATTCGTATAGGAACATATAGGAACTGGTATAGGAATTGGTATAGGAACATATAGGAATATAGGTTATTGGTATAGGAACAATAATCCTATTGTTCCTGCTTTGTCTTCTGTGCCTAGGAAGATTAAGACCATTTCACAAGCTCAACAGCAGCATGGTGATCTTAATGATCCTCCTTTAGATGATAAAAGGACTTAAAATAACATCTCAATATAACCATGACCTAGCCCCAGGTGTAAGGTCACACAGCTACCTAGAAACATATTTAGGATTCCCTTACTAACTTTAAGGGGTGTGGTGGCTCAGCGGGTAAGACGCCAGGCTTGTTGATCGGAAGATCGCAAGTTCAGAGGTTCGAATCCCTAGCCCTGCGTGCGGAGTGAGCTCCCGCACTAGCTCCAGCTCTTGCCAACCTAGCTATTCGAAAGCATGCAAATGCAAGTAGATTAATAGGTACCACTTCGGTGGGTAGGTAACAGCGTTCCGCGCGTGTCATGCGGCCACATGACCGTGGAAGCATCTTCGGACAACGCTGGCTCTTTGGCTAACAAACGGAGATGAGCACCGGCCCCTAACGGAGATGAGCACCGGCCCCTAGAGTCGGACACGACTGCACAAATGTGCGGGGGGTACCTTTACCTTTTTTACTAACTTTGCTCAGACTGAAGAAGCTCCTTGGATAAGGAGTGAAACGTTTCCACTGAGAAAATAGAAATCCAGTTGACATGATTCAAGCTACAGACAATTCCACCTGGATGACTGAGAACCTTCATAGACATATGTGATGTGGAATGGTTTGCCTTGGATTTGAACTGAAAGCATTCTGTCATTTTTGAGGTTGTACCCCAGTACTGCCTTTCCCACTCTTTTATTGACTATGAGAGCTGCTCCATTTCTTCTAAGGGATTCTTGCCCACAGTAGTATATATAATGGTCTCCTGAATTAAATTCGCCCATTCCTGTCCATTTTAGTTCGCTGATTCCCAAGATGTCGGTGTTCAATCTTGTCATCTCATGTTTGACCACATCCAGCTTACCTTGATTCATAGATCTTACATTCCAGGTTCCTATGCAGTATTGTTCTTTACAGCATCGGACTTTCCTTCCACTTCCAGACACATCCACAACTGAGCGTCCTTTCGGCTTTGGCCCAGCCGCTTCACTCTTTCTGGAGCTACACGGAATTGCCCTCCACTCTTCCCCAGTAGCATTTTGGACACCTTCCGACCTGAGGGGCTCATCTTCCGTCATCATATCTTTTAGCCTTTTGATACTGTCCATGGGTTTTCTTGGCAAGGATACTGGAGTGGGTTGCCATTCCCTCCTCCAGTGGACCACGTTTTGTCAGAACTCTCCATCATGTCCTGTCCGTCTTGACCTGACTTCATTGAGTTACGCAAGCCCCTTCGCCACAACAAGGCAGTGATCCATGAAGGGGTTATAAGATTGTATATATAATATACTGTTATTAGATTGTTAATATCTCCTAAGTGTTTTAAACAGATTGGTAAATTATTGAGACATTTTTATGGAATGGCAGAATGGGAGCTTTAATTTTTCTGAATTTCAGCTTCATCATCAGGGCTATGTTTTGACATTTATTTCTTTGTGGAATTCTTTGTGGAATTTTTCATAAAAAACCTTATGGCCACAACTAGAAACTTATTATTTGACCACTTAGTATTTTGGCAGGAACCTGGTTCCTCCTTTAGACATAGTTCTATTGTTTTTCCAGGCTGCAAGACACATTTTGGAAGCTTAAATTTGATCCTTGAACACATGAAACTTTGAAACTTTGGGATAATTCTAATTTGAAAATTGCAGGTCAGTGGAGTCCTTGGGCAGATGATGGTATTTACTTTAGATCAGCTTGTTGTGTTGCTAATGTCTTGCAGAGCATTTGATGCATGGCCAAAATAATTGGGTTACTTAAAACTGCTGAATGGCAGTATATTCAATTAAAGCTTCTTTTGAACTCACAGTTTGGACCTGATGCACTAGCAGCTTCTAAAATTCCTAATTTACTCTCATTATTAAAAAGTGTTCTGGAAGATTTCAATCCTACTGGTCAAAATAAACCCACAGTGGAAGCATATTATCAAGACAGATATTGGTAATTTGCAAGAAATTTGGAATAAAGAGTTGAAGTAGCCAGTTTTATTAAATTATTTAATCAATTCTTAAATCAATGGTCTCGTGTTTTAGAGAATGTTAAAAATGTTTCTGATGATCTTAAGATGAGATCATTCACCAAGAAATTATTTTTTCAAGTTTTTTGGATGCTTCAATAGATGTTTAAGAAAGGCTGAATGTCAACTTTTTATCACTGGGGAAGAGGGGACTTTGACACACATGATTTGACCTGTTTTACGGTTGTCCCATTTTACTTTAATATTCATATTATTGTTTATTTGATTTGGGGTAGAGAAATAAGTTTTAAAGATATTACTGTTTTGTTGAATCGGTACCAAAAGCATGGAATTTATCAATTTATGAAGAACTTTGGATTTATCAAGCATGGGGAGTTGCCAAAGGGATAGTTTTGCTTTGCTGGGAAGATACGGCTACTTTGGGTTTAAAATCTGGATGTGTTCACTCGCTGCTTTTGAATTAGCTTTTTATCGATATAATGAAAGGAAGACCCATGTTGTTTTGTGTAGTCAAGGTTCCAGTTATGGCTTCAAATCTGAGTTCAGTGTGTGTGTGTGTACGTGTCTATGTGTTATCTTTTTATTAGGTATATATATATACTTATTTGTTTAATAATTTATTTCATTGAGGATCTCAGCACACAAAGTCCACCTCTTTTTCCCCACAACAACAAAGCAGTGAGGTACGCTGGGTGGGAGAAACTAACTGGCCCTAAGTCTTCAGTGAGCTTCCACGACTGAGGGTGGATTTGAACCTGGGTCTTCCCAGATCATGTCATATATTTTGTGTCACAGACCATTTTAGAAAGTAAGAGAGGTGTTGCCACTTTTCTTTCTTCCTTCAAAATCCTTCCCGAAGCTCATCTGTTCTGCAAAGACTTCAGAGTGACTCCTCGTTCTACGTCCTACAGAGGAGTTGGCAGTAAGGGATCTACCCATGTCAAGCTGCCCACAATATCCTGACGGTGTTAATGGAACTCCCAAAGGAAATAAAAGTTAGTTTCAATTTTTTTTAATGGCTGAAATTTTGTGAGATACAGAGGTTCTCACACGAAGGCTCATGAACTGATCACTGGGAACACCAATACCTCTTATAATTATTTATTTCATTTATTTGTTTAAACAAAGTACATAGCCGCCCACCTCACTTGGCCTCCTAGCCCAAACACCTGTGGGAACAGCCAGGTATTTAATGCCTCACAAGGGCCAAGAGGGTCAGGGCCATCTAGATTTTTTTTTTGGGGGGGGGGGGGGAGGCGCTCCCCTGCTAGAACCTCCCAACCAGCTCAGACAGGGAAAGTATGGTCCCTAGGTCCACAAGAGGACACTGCTGGATAAATGGGACCTGGAGCATGCCCACCCTGCTGGTTCTGGTGGGATGTGCCGGTAGAATCGAGGACAAACAGTCCCACAAGTAATTACAAAGCTTTCTCTTGCTGATCACACGAAGTTTGGGTGAGATTGAACAATCTTGCAAGATCTCAGGGGCTTTTTTGTTTTGCATCTGGCACTTGAAAAAGTTGCCAACCTCCAAGCACCTGTAATTAAACTTAAACATTCCCTTAAGGTGAAACACCCACAGTTTGCTTTCCTGGTTACCCTGAGCTTTCTTTCCCTGTTGTTTTGTTGATGAGGATTGGGCAACGTTTAGCAGCTAAACCCATATAGTGAAAGTTGAGCACCATAACAGGTGAGATGGTGACTCAGTCATAGCTCATGAGTGGGTAGGGACTGGATTTTCAGGTGTGTGTTCTTCTTCTTCTTTTTAAACTGGCAGCTTACATGCTGTTTTGTTTCCTGCCAAAAATGGGTAAAATGTTGTACCTCCCTTGTGTAGTGCTTGGATGACAAACCTTAACAGTACAGTTTCTGGGATGGCACAAAAGAGGCTTGAGGTGCCATCACAAAAAAGTGCTTGGGTGTAGGGACTTGTAGAGAGGATCCAACGTTATTTACTAATTTTTTAAAAAAAAGAAGCTTCAGGAGAACCAACTCAGAGTTTAAAGCAGACTGTTCTTAACCCTTCCCCATTTAATTAATTACATTAATTAAGAGAATTACTGTAACAATTCTTTCCCACTTATTCTTTCTCTGCTCCAGGTCTCTCTCTCTCTTGGGCCATATTAACATGCAACCCATCTGTCCTTTTGCTGGCAGAAATATTTGGAGGCCTAAAAGGTGGTGTGGAGTCCTTGGTGCTCCCTGAGCCTTGTTGTTTTTTTGCAGATGTCTCATTGCCAGGCTAGGCAACATCTTCAGTGTGAAAAGGGAGTGGGACTTGCTCTCTGTTTATTTACCATGGCTTGTCCTGCTTGTGTTGGTGGAGGTGTTGTTCACTCCTTAGGAGTTCCTTGATTGGGCTGTTGTTTGCTGCTTGGTTGATTGACTGAGTTAAGAGTTCCTTGATTAGGGTATATTGTGCTGTTTGCTTGTTCCACTGGTGCTAATCCTGGTGTTAATCTTTGCATATCTGTGTGTTGATTGCTGGCAAGGAGGTGTTCTGGTCTTCTGGATTTTCTATTGTCTCTTATGAATGGTATGTAAATGTTGTTTACCTCTATGTGTCTGTTGATGGCTGCTTTGTCTGAGTGCCAAGCTTCTAGGAATTCTCTAGCGTTTTTGGATTTGGCTTGGTTTAAGATGCTCACAGTTTCCCAGTTGAAAGTATGGTTGAGTCTGTCCATGTGTTGTGAGATTAAGGAGTTTTCATCATGTCTTCTGACTGCTAGTTGGTGTTCATGGATGCGCTCTGCTAGTCTTCTGCCCATCTGTCCTACATAGTGGCTGCTACAGTCCTTACACTGTATGTTGTAGATAACTCCTGTTTTTTCTTCTTGGGCTACTGGGTCTTTTGGGTTCCTTAAGATGTTCTGAAGGGTTTTGGTTGGTTTATGTGCTACGGTGATGCCATGTGGTTGTAACAGTCTATTGGTAGTTTCTGAGATGTTTCTGATGTATGGCAGCATTATCCTTTTCATAGCTTCTGTTGGTTGTGTTGTAGTGGGTTGGGTGGTCAGGCACTTTTTGATAAAGTTGAGTGGGTATCCATTTTGCTGGAAGATGCTGTATAGATGATCTGTTATTTTTTCTGGTGTTCTGGGTTGCTGCAGTGCGTTAGTGCTCATCTGAATAATGTTCTTACACAGCTCCTATTGTGGGAGGTTGGAAATGCTAGAGAATTCCTGGAAGCTTGGCACTCAGACAAAACAGCCATCAACAGACACATAGAGGTAAACAACATTTACATACCATTCATAAGAGACAATAGAAAAGCCAGAAGACCAGAACACCTCCTTGCCAGCAATCAACACCCCGATATGCAAAATTAACACCAGGATTAGCACCAGTGGAACAAGCAAACAGCACAATATACCCTAATCAAGGAACTATTAACTTAGTCAATCAACCCAGCAGCAAACAACAGCCCAATCAAGGAACTCCTAAGGAGAGAACAACATCTCCATCAACACAAGCAGGACAAGCCATGGTATATAAACAGAGAGCAAGTCCCACTTCCTTTTCTCCCTGCAGATGTTGCCTAGCCTGGCAATGAAGCGTCTGCAAGAAAACAACAAGGCTCAGAGAGCACCAAGGACTCCACAGTTCAACCCTGAGCTACAAATATTCTCTTTGATTGGTATTAAAAGTTGGTGTCCTGATTCTGAGCCCTGCTTTACCCTCAGCAAGAAGGCTGGTGGCCTGCACTGTCCTTACAGTTTTAAAGCAGGATAAATTAAGAAAAGCAATTGGTGGATTTCCCCGGCATTGTTTCCCCACCCACTGAGCGTCACCTGTGGGTGGGAGAAACAACTGCCAATCACTCTCCCTAATCCAGGCAGGGCTGGGGAAGAAGGTGTGTTTTGACGGATGGCTACACCTGTCAAAAGCAAGAGGTCCTCCTGCTTTACCAGAGGGCTCCTGCATACCTCACTGAACAGTGTGTTTGATTGACAGCAGGGGGAGAGACCCTTTGTACTTCACCTTCCAACCACTGCCCCCAGTCATCTGTTTTCCAAGGAATTTTTAAAGTTGGGTTCCATGCTCTTTTGCAACAGCACGGAGCCCATTTTTAAAAGTAGCCTGAGAAGCAGCTGACAGGTGCTTGGCAGGCCATGCAGGGAAGCAGGAGCTCTACCAGTTGAACCCACTTCCCCTTACAGGGCCGTCAGCTGTTTTCCAGGCTGGCTGGTGAGCACTGGTAGGTCAAGATAGAGAGACTTTTTTGGTCTGTCAAGTCTCCAATTCAAGTAGAAGCAGAGAGAGAGGTGCCAACTCTTTATCTGCCAGGTCTACCATCACACAGAGCTAATCTGGCTAAGAGAGAGAGAGAGAGAGCGCCACCTGTCTTCCACAAGCTTCGCCATGCAGGCCCTTCCCCTCTGCTGCACCAGTAGTTGGGTGATCCAGGTCTGACCCTCTGCGTCCAGGGGACAGCCTGGTTGGAAAGATCTGGTTCCATCCCGAATGGCCGTGGAGGACAGGGCCCAGCAACCCGAGGGGAAGGGTCATGTCCACAGTGGTCCAAACTGGCCAGTAGATGCCAGGCCGAGGTCACCCCCTTGGCACATGCTCAGCCAGATTGCAAATGATGCATCCTAGACAGAGTCCACGGCAAACATTGTGTCAAGAGAAGAGGGAATCCGCTGCTGGAGCAACTGAAGATTACTTCAAGCGGCTCCTGCTCTCACAGCTCTTGGCTGAGGATGAGACAAAGGCCCTGTCAACCAAGGTATGTTTTTTATTGGGTCAAGTTTGTGCCAGTTAGAGGGACATGATGAAGAGTTCTCTCTCTTACACATGCACAGACATGCACACACCAATTCTGTCTGCAAAGCTCCAAACATCTCATTGCTAAATTGGTTACTCAATTCGGGGCAAACTGAGGACAGCCCTTTTTCTTCATCAATTCATCCTGATAGGGAAGTGGCCACCCAGGCAGTAGTCAGGCTGCCCTGAAGCATGAATCCCATTTAGTAACGATTTGGCAGGGTGGAGCCTGAGATCTGTGAGTGCTGGGGAGGAAGGGAAGAAAAGCATCTTTCTCTACTCCCCGAGAGCCACTATCTGCCGAGTTGGGCTTGGCGGAATCAGAAGGACAAGTGGAAGTGGAAGGAGGTTGTTGCCTTGGAACGACCAAATCCCACTCCATTTTCTGCTATCATCCCGTTGCTTCCTGTTGCTTCTATTGCAAGCAGCCTTTACTCACCTAAGCTGGTTATTGGTCTATGAACAGCTTCATGGAACTCCTTGTTTTAGCCTAAGACCTGATAATATAACAGCATCCTATAATTATAATAAGGACTCCTAGGGCAGGTCTACATACCAGTCTCCCCAAACTTGTACATTAAGCTATCCATGGTCTCCCCCAAGGAGTACTGGGATGGGACGGAGAATTTTCTGTGACCTTTATCCTCTAGTGCAGCGGTCCCCAACCTTTTTGGCACCAGGGACCAAAAAAAAAAAAGACAATTTTTCCACGGACCGGGGGGGTGGGGTTTGCAGGCGGGAGCCAATCGCGTGCACCAGGGGGGCGGGGTTTGCAGGCGGGAGCCAATCGTGTGTACCGGGGGCGGGGTTTGCAGGCGGGAGCCAGTTGCGCGCACTGGGGGCGGGGTTTGCAGGCGGGAGCCAGTCGCGCACACCGGGGGTGGGGTTTGCAGGTGGGAGCCCCGCGGCCCACTTCCTAACAGGCCACGGCCCACAGGTTGGGGACCCCTGCTCTAGTGCAGAGCAGGTACTTCTATAGCATATTGGCATGTTTCTAGCTAGAAACAGCTCATACTGTAACTTGAAAACAGAGAACACCCAACTTTCTATTGCTGAGCAAAACAAGTTGGATTCAGAGTCATTTGCCAGGGGAGCTCTTCAGCAGAAAGGGGGCCACCAGGGTGAAGGTCCTGTTTTTAACCCTACCCTGATCTGGCCCTGACCCAGAGATCTGTTCATAAGGAGCTGCCTCTTCCCATGAGGGAGGGGAGTCTTCTGTTTTACTCGAGTGAACACTCAGTGGGAGCTTGTAAATGCTTTGGGATCTGGGGTGATGAAAACAGCTAATGTAACTGCCAAGTAATTACTGTCATTACAGTAATCTGCTATGATCAAGGGCACTTCCTTGCAGACAGCCCTTTTGAAAAGGACATGCCTAACCCAGATTTGGTTTTTCTAGACTAATTCCTCCTTGGGATATGATGTGAAAGAACAACGAAGGCAGCCCTGGAAAAAGGAGAAAGAAGGCAGCTCCACCTCACATGCTTTTGGTGCCCAAGGGCAGATCTGGGGGAGCCCTCTCTTTCTGCCCTAGCATGTTCTGGATTAAACAAATAAGCGGGACTCTGGCCAAGAGAAAAGCAGCTTGTCAGTTGCCACCCTTTAATTATGGGAAGGTGAAAGAACGAAAGCGTTGTCGCTCTTTTATGGGATCAGACGGGTTTTTGCACGCACCAAGCCAAGCTGTGGTTGCTCAACTGAGAAACAAAGAGTAGCCCAAGAAAGACAGTGTTCCGGTGGCATCTTCAGCTTGGGCTGAATTAAGATAGCCACCACCAGGATGGGTGCTGGCTTTGGGTAGCTTTGGGTGCTGAGGAGCCTCTTGGTTTACTTGTGAGGAAGGAGAGCCATGAGATGCACCCTCTCCAAGGATCGAGCTTTTCGCACAGGTTTATTTCAGTTGCTAAGACATCCAGCGCCTGGAGAGTCAGAGCAACAGCAATTATTGTTGTACACCAAGAAGGTTGGTTGGAAGTGAAGCTAATAGTTTATTTATTTATTTACAGGATGTATTTATTGCCTAAATTTGCTAGGACTCTAGGTAGTGGACAACACCCCAAATTAGTAACATTTTGGCTCCATGCTCCAATGGCTCTACACTGATGTCCAGAAAAGCCAAGTTTTCACAAGCTTTCCAAAGGCCATGAGAACTGGAGCTACCCACACCTCGGGGGGAAGGAGGGGAGCATCCACAGAGAATGCCTGCCTGTTGCACCTCACAATGTGAGGGGATCCTCAGTAGGCACTCCTGGGTCATGCGAATATGAAGTACAATCCCAGGTGTTGATTGTTATCTACAAAGCTTTATATGGCTCAGAGGGCCTGGCCATTTTTCTTTCTTTCGAGTCAGATGACTCCTGGGAACTACAAGGACAAGTCCCTGCAGTTTTCTAGGCAGCATTTTCAGAAATGGTTTGTTCTTGCCTTCCTTCTAGGGCTGAGAGAAAGTAACTGGCCAAGGTCACCTAATTGGCTTCGGTGCCTAAGAGAGGACTAGAACTCAGATTTCCTGCTCTTAGTCCACCACTTTAACCACTAGATCAGGGGTTCTTAACTCTTTTATTTTACAAACCCCTCTGAGAGTCTGGTGAACCTATGGATTTCTCAGAAAAATGTGTTTAAGTGTGTGTGTGTGTGTGTGTATAAAAATTCCCTTCTCACCCCTATGGGTGGTATGTGTCTTCCTCAACCTCGGGTCCTCTACCAGAGGCCTGGGAGTTTGAGGGTTCTGCACAGTATCTTAGCTGTTCCTAGCACTGCACTCTTCTGGACAGAGGGCTCTGATGTTGCTCCTGGGATCTGTTGGAGCCCCTCTCCCAGCTTGGGGGGTCACAGCCCCAAGTGCCCCTACCACCACTGGGACCACTTTGGCCTTCACTTTCCACATCCTCTCCAGTTCTTTCTTCAGGCCCTGGTACTTCTCCAGCTTCTCATACTCCTTCTTCCTGATGCTGCTGTCACTTGGCAGCGCTACATCTATCACCACCGCTGTCTTCTGGTCTTTGTCTACTACCACAATGTCTGGTTGATTGGCCAGTACCTGCCTGTCCATCTGGATCTGGAAGTCCCACAGGATCTTAGCCCTGTCATTCTCCACGACCTTCTGTGGAATCTCCCATCTGGACTTGGGAGGGTCTATACGCTGTGCAGATGTTCCTGTACACAATGCCAGCTTATACTTAGTTGTGACGTTCAGTGTATGCTGTTCCTGCCTGCATCTTACACCCTGCCACTATGTGTTGGACTATCTCTGAGGCCTCTCTGCACAGTCTGCACCTTAAGTCCTGTCTAGTGTGGTAGACCCCTGCTTCTATGGATCGGGTGCTTAGTGCCTGTTCTTGTGCTGCTATGATCAGTGACTCAGTGCTGTCTTTTAGTCCAGCCCTTTCCAACCACTGGTAGGATTTCCCAAGGTCAGCCACCTCAGCTATCTGTCGATGGTACATCCCATGCAGGGTCTTGTCTTGCCATGGCACTTCCTCTGCTTGATCTTTCTTCCATGTCTGCTGCTGCTTCAGGTATTCTCTCAGCAGCTCATCTTTGGGTCTGGGTGCTGGACTTGGGGTGAAAGCCTCTGTACATTGTGAGGAGCTTCTGGGTCTTCACATCAGCAGCCTCCATGTCCTCCTTTGGCCAGCTCACTATACCGGCAGGGTATCTGATGACTGGCAGGGCATACGTGTTGATGGCATGGATCTTGTTCTTCCCATTGAGCTGGCTCTTCAGGACCTGTCTTATCCTTTGGTGGTACTTGGATGTTGCTGTCTTCCTTGCCTCCTCATCATGCTTCCCATGTGACTGTGGGATACCAAGGTACTTGTAGCTGGTCTGTATGTCTGCTATGTGGCCTGCTGGTAGTTCCACCCCATCAGTCTTAACTACCTTCCCTCTCTTTACTACCACTCTCTTTACTACTTCACTATGTTGAAGTGTTGGGTAACTAGCTGTTTCTCAGTTAGTGTGGATGCAGGTCTTCTGTCCATCCATAGTTCCCTCATACGTTTCATATATCCCCTCTCATTAGGTCTACTGTTGTAGTAGCATTCCATCAATTCCAGGTTCTCTTGTCTCGTCCATGTATGGTTTGTTCCAGTAGCCCACTTATCGTCAGATTGCCCTGGTTCCCCAACATCTGACAAGAACCTTGTTAATCCGGGTGAAGTCCGAGCCGGCATGACTCTCTTAGTTCGTGTCACTCTCATATTTTGCGGTAGGCAGGTGAAGCATTAGGGGGTCTTTGCCCAAGGACCCCTACTGGTAAGGTAGGTACAGCCAGGATTTGAACCCTAGTCTCCCGCTCCAAAGGCGGTGCTCTAACCACTACGCTATCCAGCCACTGTAAATAGTGTTACAAAGGAAACCAATTCAATCTCAATAATTTTATTCAGAATGGATTTTGCATCTATTTAATCATACAATCTTTGACCTGTTAGGTTCTGAATCATATTTCACTAATAGATTGTAAATTGTACCCAGCAAATGATCAGTATTACAAGTTTTTACAATTTCAAATTCACTCAAATTTCTCAGTATTCCCTCCCCCTTGTTTCCTCAGTTCTTTTGTTGCTGTGCTATTTATTTGAGATTATTGGAACCGACTGAGTGTGGAAGAGCATTGTGTGACAACAGACTCAAGGGTTCTTAGTCCTGTTAATAATAGTCTTGTAATCTAAACAGATTATTGTCTCCCCATTGAGCAAATCACCAATCCTTTAAAGGCTGCCTCCCCCAACTAAATTTGCCTACATGATCCAGACCAACAGGGAGTACCTATCAGGAGGTACGATGTGGGGGGGAGGCACAGAGGTGGGCATTCTCGCTGGCTGCTCCCCTCCTCTGGAATAGTTTATCCCTAGGCAAGAGTGGCCCCCACTGTTGAGGCCATCTGGAGAGTAGCTAAAACCAAGCCTCTGGTGATTAAGCAGCTAGAGGAAGATCCATGCCATTACGGTCTGTTATTGTTTATGGCTTTATTGCCTTGCATTACATTGTTCCTTGTACTGCATTGTACACCTCTGGAGCCACTGGAGTGAGGCAGTCTACAACTCTTACCAATAAATAAAAATAAAATGGAGCAAACAGGATCAACATGGGAGAGGCCGTCTTCTAGATATCCGCTCCCAAGCCATATAGAGCTTTATAGGAAAACAACCTGCACCTTGAACTGCTCTGAGAAAAACAAGCACAGCTCCTGCAACAGAGATGTAACATGGCAGTACTGAGTCTGCCTGTAAACAGAGAGGCCCCTGTGTTTTGTACCTGCTGAAATTTCCAAATGGCCTTCAGGGGCATCCCCGTGTACAGAGAATTATCCCCATTAAACTTGTGTCCTTTGCTGTCTGCATTTCTGAGGCGTGCCCAAATGGGCCCTGCCATCATCACACCTGCTGGAAAATGGTACAGGAGCTTAGAGTCAGTTAGCTGACTCCAAGATGCAGAAGGATCCCTAGGATGCTTTCGGGGTCCTGGGTAGCTTTCGGGGCCTAGGATGCTTTCGGGGCCTGGGTAGAATTAGATGTCAGAATACTTAGCATGCGTTCTTTTTTCACTGAATACAAGCAATGCTTTGTATCAGTCACCAATAACCACATATCAGGAGTGATAAAGGTACACAAGGCAGAAGTCCAATTAAAGGGAATAATAACAAGAGCCAGGGTGATACAGAAGAAGTTTGAATGCCATCAGTTGAGTATTTTTCCGGATGAGTTTGAAGGCACAATTAGCAAAAATGGAGGTGCTCTATCTAACCCAGTTATGTTATATCTCCTTAAGGTAAAGGTTCCCCCCGCACATTTGTGCAGTCGTGTCCGACTCTAGGGGCCGGTGCTCATCTCCGTTTGTTAGCCGAAGAGCCAGCGTTGTCCGAAGACGCTTCCGCAGTCATGTGGCCAGCACAACACACACGGAACGCTGTTACCTACCCACCGAAGCGGTACCTATTCATCTACTTGCATTTGCATGCTTTCAAATTGCTAGGTTGGCAAGAGCTGGGGCGAGTGTGGGAGCTCACTCCACACGCAGGGCTAGGGATTCGAACCTCCGAACGTGCGATCTTCCGATCGACAAGCCTGGTGTCTTACCCGCTGAGCCACCACGCCCCTATATATCTATCTCCTTACTTTGTCACTATTGCTTTTTTCCTAGGAATAGCTGTCAAGGACTTTGCTTATGGTAGTATGAGCTTGCCTTTATTTGGGATGCCATACTGGGGATGTGCAAAACATTTGGAAACAGAGGCTTTGCAACATGCAGGAAAGCAAATGAAGGACGTCTTTTCAAGCTGATAAAGCAGACCTTTGCAATGCTCATATGGCTGCTGTGCAAGCTGCTTTGGAAGTGTGCACATACCTGTGGAGACAATCAAGAGTGTGGCTAGCAAGTCTGGGATGCAAAAATCCAGATGCCAGCAAAGAGATATACAGTAGGAGGAAAAGGTCTTTTAATGATATAATATACAAAATAAGGAAAAATAAGTGAGAAAAAGGTCCCAATGGGCAATTTAGTCTAAAATTGGGTTGTCATTCTGTATCAGTGTTCCTCAACATTGACAGCTTTAAGATGGGTGGACTTCAACTTCCAGAATTCCCCAGCCAGCCTTGCTGGCTGGGGAATTCTGGGAGTTGAAGTCCACTCATCTTAAAGCTGCCAAGGATGAAAAACACTGTTCTATATGCTGTGGTTAAATCATAGGAATTCTTTGGGGGTTTTTTAGATGCAGACTTTTCCAGCTTGGCACACTCCAGATGTGATGGACTTCACTGCCATGTGTTGTCATTTAATACATCTGGAGGCCACCAGGTTGAGAAAGCCCTTTTTAGTGTCCGTTGAACAAAAGCACCCACATTGTTCTAGAAGACAGGTTATTGTGTAGGAATAGCAGAGAAAGCCATGAAACAGCGATCCTTATCAGAAAGATGGCCCAAGTTACATCTTCATCCAGAAAATGTTAAAGAGTTGAACTCAGATCCCCCGACTGCCAGTTCTAAGCCTTTTACAGTGGTGGAGAGCCCCACGATACATCCCTGCTCCCCGTCCACTGCAAAAATGGAGCCTCTCTTCTGTTTCCATTTTGTCAATATACATGGGTCCTTTGGCTCTGTCTGTAAAGTATTTCAGCCCCAGCAGGACATCAGGGATGAAGAAGCAAGCTTGTTCAGCCTTCTAATCAGGCAGACTGGCAGAAACTAGAGATAGTTTTGAGATAATGTCATGGTGACTATCCTGAAAACAGACTTACAGCAGTGCAACACAAAGGAACACAGAGCCTTCTGGAGGCTTTCCATAGAAGAGCCAAATGATGGAGTCCAGGGAAGCTGATGCCTGAATGCCTCCCTAGAAATAAGGCATAAACATCTTTTCACAGTAAAAACATTAGAAGGGTTCTGACATGTATATATCTCCCGACTTTTCCCCACAACCATCCTGTAAGGGCATGACACTACTTTTTACGACTTCTCAGTAATGTAACTAGATAGTAGAGGCCCTTCCTTTAGCACAACATTCTTTAGCTGTAGGCATCAAAGGATACGCAACATATCAGCAGTAACTAACAGTACATTCCATTTGGCGATACTTCCTTTTCGGTTTTGGATCATCATGCACGTTTGCAAGGTAGTACATGAAAAGGCTGGTATTAGCTACTTAGAGGCTTAGTAAGGGCAGCAAGCCAGGCAGTGGCTCTCTTAGTCTTACTATTTGTCATTGGCTTTGTCTGCAACCCAACATTCTTTGACCCCTCCAGGCATTAAGATACTTATCAGCTGCCTAGAATAAAAAGAATAATCAAGAGAGAGACCTATCACCGCTCCCTCTGCCTGTTCTGATTGCCAGTTTTTCTGGGCAACAGTCCTGTGTTTGAATGGCATTCCTCCTAAGGGAGCCCTGCTCCTATTGCTACTGGAATACTACAACCGAGGAAGTGATGCACACGGACATGAAAACATAGCTACTGTATGCCAAGGCTCTGCAAATCCAAGACTGGCTCCAAGAAGGAAGTGGTTTCAGTGGGAAGGATCACCGGGATACTTTATTCCAAGCATCTGCCATGGCACCATGGGTTGGAACAACTATTGACTCCATGCAGCAACCCCAAGTAAAGTCTTTCAAGATGTGCCCTAAAGTTGCCCCAACACATGTTGGTGCCAAGGTGGAAAATCCAAGCCAAGGGATACTTCTGTGGGGTGGGGGTACAGTGGGTTCTGTATTTGGGGTTTTATTTTTGTAAACCGCCCGGAGTCACTGTGAGTTAGTTGGGCGGCCATATAAATCTCTTAAATAAATAAATAATTCTCACATACACCAGTTCACTCAAGGCAGCCTGGACCAAATCTGTGGATCTTACCCTGCTTGATGGGACCCTGAATGATGTGGAATACCTGGAGTAGGGCTTAAAGCTCTGAAAAGGGATGGGACTCATTAGAGGCTGGATGGCTGCTTTTTTGCCACACAGGAGGGATTGAATGTTCCCCATCTTATGATTAGATTTGGGGAAGATGCCCCATCATCCAAATCTGAATTTGGAAGAACTTTTTTCTAATGGGCTTTCCTTGTGTGCTGTTTTAGAAAGAGATGCCACCTGTTCCCTTTTGTTAAAGCAGCTGGATTAGACGCCCAGTCCAGGGCCTAGCAGCAGCAGCATTTACAGAAGTGGGAAGTTTGTGGCCCCGAACTACAACTCTCATGAGCCCCTGGCACCATAGCCAATTATGTGGGGTGCTGGGTATTGTTGAGCAACAGCTAGACTGTCAGATTTTCCCTGAAGTCTGCTGTATCTGCAAATGGTTGGCACTGGGTATGTGTTGTATACTGTAGGTCCAGAAGGTCAAATACAAAATGCTTCAAAAACTCTACACTCCAGGGAGTTTCCCTTCACAAATCTCTGTGGAACAAACCAGTTTCACTCTCATGGATTTCCAAGGGGCTTGCCCAAAATCTTCTGCCTGAGGTGACTGACTCACTTACATCCTGGCATGGCTGCCTCAAAGCCTATCTAATCCTTGCAAACCACAGGAGAAATGTGTCGATTCCTTGCATGGCCCTGTTCCTCCAAACAGCTGCAGCATCTGAGCGAGTGGCAAGAATGGTTTGACAGAACATCCTGCAAGGTGATGCTCTCTCCTTTAAGACAGAGCTGGCTGAGCTTGTGGCTGCTATCAACAGGCTAAAAATGCATCTTGGGAATGTGTGGGCAGGACCCCTGGAATCTCCCCCCAGCCCTTCAGTATGCTTTCTGGAGCAAAATCCATGCTGCCCATCTGCAGTGTTTAATGGAGCAAGCTGGCAAGCTGCCAATGGAAGGGAAGTTCTGGTGGTGTACTATTAAAGGGATTAAACTAATTCCTTAATATAAGCAGCCATATATGGTCAACTAGGCAATAATAGGCTGTGGAATGAACCACACAAGCCCAGAAGCACAGGGAGTCCCCTCCGCCTAGAATGCATTGCTGATTTCCTGGTGCCAGGGGCAGGCCCTCCTTTTCAACAGCCAGCCATGCCCAAGGCACAGCCCTCCATGCCG
This sequence comes from Charina bottae, assembly GCA_023362775.1. Lineage (NCBI taxonomy): Eukaryota > Metazoa > Chordata > Lepidosauria > Squamata > Charinaidae > Charina > Charina bottae. The sequence continues at coordinate 9,357,951 of JALMGJ010000021.1, read as the reverse complement.
AGGGCAAAGGATGGGGGCTCTGGGCCCAAAGGGTCCTCATTTGCTTTGTCACTGTGGGGCTCAGGGAAGCTCCCACCCTCTCCCTCTCCCCCTCTCTCCATTTTGTTTGCTGTTGCCCAGCGACCCAGTGTTTGTTAATACTCCAAAAGGCTGCCGCGTGGGGGTGACTCATAGCGGCATGAGTCATAGGGAACAGAACCATCTCGCCTGGCCGGCAGCCAAGTTCAGGCCTTGCCAGTCCCTGGCTCAGCCTGTGCAGCTTCCCGCCGCTGCTCTGGGCTGTGTCTTCTGCTTGCAGTTTCTCAGCAAACTCGGTTCCTCCGCCTTTGTGTTTTGCGTTGAGTACTGTAATGCTTGGAATCCACGCTGTGGAGGATAGAAAGTTCCTCACCATTCGCCTGGGTTTTTCAGGCAGCTATGCAAATACCTGCCCTGAACTAATGGTCCACCTAGAGGTAATAATATTAGGGGCATGGTGGCTCAGCAGGTAAGACGCCAGGCTTGTAGATCGGAAGATTGCACGTTCGGAGGTTCGAATCCCTAGTCCCCCATGACGGAGTGAGCTCCCGCACTCGCCCCAGCTCTTGCCAACCTAGCAATTCGAAAGCATGCAAATGCAAGTAGATTAATGGGTACCACTTTGGTGGGTAGGTAACAGCGTTCCACGCGCGTCATGCGGCCACATGAATGTGGAAGCGTCTTCCGACAACGCTGGCTCTTTGGCTAACAAACGGAGATGAGCACCGGCCCCTAGAGTCGGACACGACTGCACAAATGTGCGGGGGGAACCTTTACCTTTAGAGGTAATTCAACAGGTTGCCATAGTTTTCCAAGGGTAGTAATTCTGGAATAAGTTTAAAATACTCCTCCAGGGAAGAGCTTGTCCGCTGCATCTCCACGCGATTTACTGTCCCCTTCTCTCCAGTCTCAACCGATAATTCTGCTGTACCTCTGCATGTCATGCCTGTCATGCAGACGTTTTGCATAAACTGTCCATAAAATCTGCACATGCCCGTTTACGTTTGTACTTTTAAATCTAGCAGCAAGCTCCTCCCTGGCCCAGTTTCCACAGTAGGCCTAAACCAGACAACCACAAATCCAGTCCTTTGGCTGAAGTGGAGACGTTTGGTTATTCAGTGACTTTCTTTCCAACTCTTTTTCTTGGAAGACCCAGTAAGCAAAGCAGGGTAAATGACTCTGTTTGGTTCCCACATTCCTGCTAACTGGGTGGTTAGTTTAGCCCGATACAAATTTGGTTTGGGGCTCAATCTAAGCTCCTGAAGATTACTGACTGGGTCAGCTGACCTCTTTTTGGTGTTTTCCCACAAAACACTATCTTCCCCATTACCCCAGTTAGGCACATTGTCAGAACAAGCTCACGAAATCTAATGGCAGAATTGCCCCAATTTACTTAACATCCCCCTGAGCTTCCATAGCTAATCCTCATACCATTAATTACAGTACAACACAAATCCAGCAGAATGAACTGTAGTCCACAAAAGCTTATGTGGTAATAAATTAAACATCTTTAAAGGGCCACCATTCAAAGACTGTCTTTGGGTATTTCCATTTTCTGTTACCTTCCTATCTCACTTTTCTTTTCCTCCTTTTATTTCTAATTGTGACCTGCCCACTTACCCATCTGGGCATAGAGCTTTACAGGGGTCTCTTAAAAGGCCCTTCTTCCATCCTCTGGAGATTTGTAATCCTTTCATTTAGTGAGCTACAAAATGGAAGGACCCAATATTCCAGAGGACAGAATAAGGACATTTTTCGAGAACTAATTAATGGAGGCCTTGATGAGTACTAATAGGATACATTCTTGTGGAAAACTGCATCGACTCAGAAATGTAAGGACCACTGGGCTATACAGTTTGGATGCTGCTACCACATTTCAAGAAATATATATGCCAGCTGCAAATTTGGAGAGTTCTACTCTGCATGACCCCAGGTTGTGAAAAGCCTAGGTTATTCTGGCTCAAATAACAAAATAAAGAATTAAATATGAAATATATATAGTACTGGACATGCTCACTGTGTGAGAAAAAGTTGTCTATGCATATTTGTCTATGCTACAGATTTAATCTCATTTAAACAATCATTCTCTGTTTCTAAAGAATATTGGGTACTGCAGTATTGTGCTGAAAGGTCAACTTGGTGTTTCTAGTAAAGAATGCCATGCTTTTCCTCAAACCGCTGTTATATTATTCAAATCAAAACGCAAAATGAAAGCAAAGCAAATTAAATAGGATTACCAGATGTGGCTGCAAAAATCCAGGTGACCACTAGATGGCAATTTTAGTATCTCCATGTAGCCATCAGCTGGTCATCTGGATTTTTGCAGCCCAGACCTGGTAAGCCTATTTCCTTTCCTCTTTCCCTTCCTTTCCTATCATAGAATCATCATTGGCGATCACTCGTAGCCGAGTAAGATTGTCTTCCAAAGGTAAAATTTTAACAGTGGATCCGTAAGTGGCTATAAAGGCCAATTCTGGATCTGCACAACCTCCCACAATGAGGGCATAGGTTTCCGGGTGGGAGACGGTCATGATGAGGGTTTGCCTGACGTGCCTTCCTTTTAGCTCTTTTCTCCCTTTCGCCCTGTACTCGTGCTTCTTCAAAGTCCATAGCGCCATTAATAAAGGATGACCTCCAATTGAAACGCTCATGAGTTAGGGCTTCCCAGTTCTCAATGCTGATATTACCTTTTTTTAAATTAGCTTTGAGAGTATCTTTGAATCTCTTTTGCTGTCCACCAATATTCCATTTTCCATTCTTAAGTTGGGAGTAAAGTAGCTGCTTTGGAAGACGATGGTCAGGCATTCGAACAACATGGCCGGTCCAGCAAAGTTGATGTTGGATTATCATTGTTTCAATGCTGGTGGTTTTCGCTTCTTCTAATACGCTAACATTAGTCCGCCTATCTTCCCAAGTAATTTGCAGAATTTTTCGGAGGCAGTGTTGATGGAATCTTTCAAGAAGTTGGAGGTGGCGTTTGTAGAGGGTCCATGTTTCACAGGCGTACAGAAGGGTTGGTAGTACAATGGCTTTGTAAACAAGCATTTTGGTCTCCCTGCAAATGTCCCGATCCTCAAACACTCTACGCTTCATTCGGGAGAAAGCTACACTCGCAGAGCTCAGGCGATGCTGAATTTCAGCGTCGATGTCGGCTTTTGTAGATAGATGGAATCTATCATAGAATCATAGAATCCGGTTGGAAGGGACCTTGGAGGTCTTCTAGTCCAACTCCCTGCCCAAGGGAGGAATCCTCATATTTATTTATTTATTTATTTATTTATTTATAAACAGATTTATATCCCGCCCATCTCCCCCGCAAGGAGGGACCCTGGGCGGTTCACAGCATAAGTTTAAAATCAATAAAAACATAAATACTACAAAAATTCAATAAAATATCTAATACAATTTGATCCTAATAATGGTAGTTCTTACTATCCCATGGTCGGAAGGTTGGTCAAGGTAGATCTAAGCGATCAGCCAACCCCAAGACTGGCTATTTCCCTCCCCTCCCCAAGCATGATGGCAAAACCAGGTCTTTAGATTTTTTCTAAAGTCCAGGAGAGAGGGGGCCGATCTTATTTCAGGGGGAAGAATATTCCAAAGGGCAGGGGCTACTGCAGAAAAGGCACGCCTCCTGGACCCCGTCAGATGGAACTCACTTACAGATGGGGCTCGTAGCATGCCCTCTCTGCAGGACCGGGTGGGACGGGTTGATGTGATAGGGATGAGACGGTCCCTCAGATAACCTGGACCCATGCCATGTAGGGCTTTAAAGGTGATGACCAACACCTTGAATTGAATCCGGAAGCAGACTGGAACCCAATGCAGCTCGCGGAGCAAAGGTGTTATATGTGCTGATCTTGAAGCACCTAAAATTGCCCGCGCGGCCGCATTCTGAACCAGTTGAAGCTTCCGGACATTCTTCAAGGGTAGCCCCATGTAGAGCGTGTTACAATAGTCTATATGGGAGATGACCAGGGCTTGAGTGACTGTTCAAAGGGCCCCTCGCTCCAGGAAAGGGCATAACTGGTGCACAACACGAAGCTGTGCAAAGGCCCCTCTGGCCACGACTGCTACCTGCTCTTCGAGCAGGAGTCGTGAGTCCAAGAGGACCCCCAAGTTACGCACCGGGTCTGTCTGGGGTAATGCCACCCCATCCAGGACTAAAGATGATAAATTCCTAGACACCGAGGGGCCATTAATCCACAGCCACTCCGTCTTACCAGGGTTCAGCTGAAGCCTGTTGTTCCCCATCCAGACCCCCACAGCCCCCAGGCACTTGGATAGGGCAGTCACAGCATCACTTACTTCCCCCGGGATGGAGATGTATAACTGCGTATCATCAGCATATTGATGATACCTCATCCCGTGGAGACGGATGATCTCACCCAGTGGTTTCATGTAGATGTTAAATAGGAGAGAGCACTGAGCCCTGCGGCACCCCACAAAGGAGGGGCCATGGACCCGATCTCTCCTCCCCTATCAACACCGATTGGGACCGGCCCTGGAGGAAGGAGGTGAACCAGCGCAAAACCACGCTGCCCACCCCCAACTCCCTGAGTCGTCCCGAAAGGATACCATGGTCGATGGTATCGAAGGCCGCTGAGAGGTCAAGGAGAGCCAGGATGGATGCACTGCCCCCATCCCGCTCCCGCCAGAGATCATCCGTAAGCGTGACCAATGCTGTTTCCGCCCCATATCCTGGCCTCAAACCTGACTGAAAGGGGTCTAGATAATCCGTTTCATCAAGAATCCTCTGAAGCTGTAACGCCACCACTTTCTCAACCACCTTCCCCATAAAGGGGAGGTGGGAGACTGGGCGAAAATTGTCCAGCACAACAGGGTCCAGTGATGGTTTCTTGAGGAGGGGGCGCACCAATGCCTCCTTAAAGGCTGCCGGAAACACCCCCTCCTGCAAGGTTGCATTTACCATTGACTTGACCCAGCCACACGTCACCTCCCGAGCTGATTGAACCAGCCAAGAGGGACATGGATCTAGTTCGCATGTGGTGGCATTTACAGTCTGGAGGATCCTCTCCACTTCCTCGGGCCCAACAGGATCGAACTGTTCCCAGATAACCGGGTAAGTACGTACCTCAGGCATCTCCCCAGACCATGTTTCACGCTTAGAGTCTAACTTAGAGCAAATCCGAGCAATTTTATCCTGCAGATGCCTAGAAAACTCCTCAGCACGGCCCTGCAGATGATTTTCTAAATCCCCCTTCCCCAAAAGGGAACGGGTAATCTTAAACAGGGCCGCTGGGCGGCATGCTGCGGATGCAATAAGAGCGGAGAAATATTGGCATTTCACCGCTCTTACCGCCACAAGGTAGGCCTTAACCGCGGCTCTAGCTTGTGTTCAGTTGGGTTCAGTCTTTGTCTTCCTCCAGCGGCGCTCTAGGCATCTCTTAATCCTCTTCAAAACCCTCAACTCCTCCGTGAACCACGGGGAGTGTCGGGCTTGATAGGATAAGAGAGGCCGCACAGGCGCGATCCTGTCCAAGGCCCCGGCCGCCACCCTATTCCAGGCTGCGGCCAGGGCCTCTGCTGGACCGTGCAGCAGGTCCTTGGGTATTACCCCCAGCTCCCTCTGAAACCTCATTGGGTCCATAAGTCGCTGGGGACGGACCAATCAAATGGGTCCTGCCTCCCTGCGGAGTGGGGTGGCGTAAGAGAATCTCAGGGCCACTAGGGCATGATCTGACCATGACAAAGGGGAAAGATGTAACTCTCCCCTCAGACCACATTGCCACTGCTCCGACAAGAAAACTAAGTCTGGTGTGAGACCACTGTCTCTAGTTGGGTCCTGAATAATCTGAGTCAGGCCCATGGCCGCCATGGTGGCCATGAACTCCCGAGCCGCCTCTGAGGACCATCCCAGGGATGGCAGATTGAAATCCCCCAGAACCATAAGCCTGAGGAACTCCACTGCCAACCCCGAGACAGCCTCCTGCAGCTCAGGCAGGGAGGTTGCTACGCAGCAGGGAGGCTGGTAGAGCAGCAACACTCCCAACTGCTCTCGGGCACCCAACTTGAAAAACAGGGTCTCACAACCGGCTACTTGTGGCGCAGTGCCCCTGAAGGCCACAAGAGACTCTCGGATGACAACTGCCACCCCTCCTCCCCTGCCCCGACCTCTCAACCTCATACCATCTCGAGCAAATGGTTTCCTTTCCTTTCCTTTCCTTTCCTTTCCTTTCCTTTCCTTTCCTTTCCTTTCCTTTCCTTTCCTTTCCTTTCCTTTCCTTTCCTTTCCTTCTTTCCTTTCCTTTCCCTTTCCTTTCGTTATTTCCTTTCGTTATTTCCTTTTTTTCCCTAACTTGAAGCTACCCCTGACTTATGTGGTAATAGAAACCAACAATGGTTGCCATGGTATTCAACGTACAACTAAGAGGCTATTGATATTGATATTGGTTAGTTGAGAGCCAGTTTGGTCTAGTTTTAAGGTGCTGGGCTAGAAACCAGGAGACAGAGTTCTAGTCCCGCCTTAGGCAAGAAAGCTGGCTGGGCGACCTTGGGCCAGTCACTCTCTCTTAGCCCTAGGAAGGAGCCAATACCAAACCAGGAGACTGAGAGTTCTAGTCCCGCCTTAGGCAAGAAAGCTGGCTGGGCGACCTTGGGCCAGTCACTCTCTCTCAACCCTAGGAAGGAGCCAATAGCAAACCAGGAGACTGAGAGTTCTAGTCCCGCCTTAGGCAAGAAAGCTGGCTGGGCGACCTTGGGCCAGTCACTCTCTCTCAGCCCTAGGAAGGAGCCAATACCAAACCAGGAGACTGAGAGTTCTAGTCCCGCCTTAGGCAAGAAAGCTGGCTGGGTGACCTTGGGCCAGTCACTCTCTCTCTCAGCCCTAGGAAGGAGCCAATAGCAAAGCAGGAGACTGAGAGTTCTAGTCCCGCCTGAGGCATGAAAGCTGGCTGGGTGACCTTGGGCCAGTCACTCTCTCTCAGCCCTAGGAAGGAGCCAATAGGAAACCAGGAGACTGAGAGTTCTAGTCCTGCGTGAGGCATGAAAGCCGGCTGGGTGACCTTGGGCCAGTCCCTCTCTCTCAGCCCTAGGAAGGAGCCAATAGGAAACCAGGAGACTGAGAGTTCTAGTCCCACCTTCAGCATGAAAGCCAGCTGGGTGACCTTGGGCCAGTCACTCTCTCTTAGCCCAACTCACCTCACAGGGTTGTTGTTGTGGGGAAAATAGGAGGAGGAAGGAGTATTAGGGATGTTCACCGCCTTGAGTTATTTATAAAAATAATAAAGGTGGGATAGAAAATAAATAAATAAATAAATATTGTGAATTCCCCAGCTTCAGGCGTATTACAAAATACAATAGGCAGGACTTGTAAGAAAGATTTTTTTTTTTAATTATATGCACTGGAACCTTGAAAAGGAGGAGGAAGAGCCGGAGGAGCCGGAGGAGGAGGAGGAATAATGAATCAGGCCTGAAGAAATACAAGAAAACATTGGGCTGCAATGATTTGAAACATTATGACCAAACAGATGGCGTTTCCAAAGGATCAAAGAAATGAAAGGGACCTTAAAAAGTTGGAGGCCATGGGGATGTGACATACTGTATACGCTCATTGAATTGAGGAGCCTTCAGCCCTCCTCAAGTAATTCATTTCCCGTTAAGCCACATGGCATAGCTCCTCCTACTGGCCCAATGCTGGAGCTGCAGCACTCTCAAGGGAAGCAAGCAAGAGGGACCACATTCATGCCCAGGACGAGAGAACAAAAGGGAATATGGGGGTAGAGGTTTGCCCAGGCTAACCGTATGCGAATTGTGTTTTTATGTGTACATGTGGAGAGAGAAAAGATCCGTTTCAAGATCCCTCGTGGGAATTTGCAGCGAGAAAGAAAAAAGGTCACGTGAGCCTTTGCTCTGGGATTGCAAAACCTTCCTCTCCTTTGAATGTTACTCTCTGAGGGAATTCTCCGTGGGGAGGAAAAGGTGTCAAGCCTGGAAATGAACTGTACAGCTTTTTGATACAGTGTTGGATTACAGCCTCAAATAATCTAAAAAATGTGAGCCAGGTTATCATCAATCCCCAGGTATTAAATTCACAGCAAAGGCACCCTGCTTTCAGTGTCAGTTCTTAGGCAGTAGAAACATAACCCACTGCACTGAAATTAAATAGGGCGTTTTGCGGCCCACTTGACTACTTTCAAGTAACAATTAAATTCAAATATATTAATGTATCAGGACAGTAAGAAAGAAGAAAGAGGGTTATCCTGCTTATGGGGGATTAGCCTCCACTCCCTCTGCAGAAGCTTTGCAGGGCTTTCTGCACAAAAAGGCCTCTTTCTGCCCTAGCAAAATCAGTGGATTTGAGGGCAGCGCTCCAGACTCTGGCCCCAGGCATGTATATCAATAGTCTTCCATCCTTCCCTTGAGTGCTGCAGTTCCAGCACTGGGCCAGTAGGAGGAGCTATGCCATGTGGCTTAACGGGAAATGAATTATGTATTTGAGGAGGGCTGAAGGGTCCTAAATGAATTGAGTGTGTCTGTATACAGTATATGACATCCTCATTGCTTCCAACCCTCTAAGGTTCCTTCCACCTCTATTAATTGATTGATTGATTGATTGATTGATTGATTAATTATTTCGTATGGCATTTTTTTCTTGCTAGGAAATCCCTTGTGAGGTCCAGCAGCTGGCTGTGTAGACCAGAGCTTTCCAAACTTTTCATGTTGGTGACACACTTTTTAGACATGCATCATTTCGTGACACACTCTTACAGCAGGGCACAGGGCAGGCACTAGGACCTGCGTGGAATCACGGCAGGTTTGGAGGCAGCCAGGCACAAGGCAGGCACTAGGACCTGCGTGGAATCCTGGCAGGGCTCGGAGGGAGCAGCAGCTGCAACACACCCAGACACTGCAGCCGACACACTAAGGCAGAGCTTTCCAAACTTTTCATATTGGTGACACACCAGAGGTTAAACTAACTAACTTATAAGAGATATGGACACATACATAAATTGTAATAGCGAAATGTATGGGGACACAACATATCTCATGAAAACAGAGTTCCCCTTTACAGAAAGGCAAGGCTTGGACAGAGCTCCCCTCTTACAGCAGGGCACAAGGCAGGCACTAGGACCTGCGCGGAATCCTGGCAGGGCTCGGAGGCAGCGAGGCACAAGGCAGGCACTAGGACCTGCGCGGAATCCTGGCAGGGCTCAGAGGCAGCAGCAGCCGCGACACACCCAGACACTGCAGCCGACACACTAACGTGTCCCGACACACAGTTTAGAAAGCTCTGGTGTAGACTATTTAGCCGTGACAAGTCATGTTGCCCAGGGTGCACCACGGGGGGCTAGTCTACATTGCACCCACTGTTTCCTTCCCGCCAGAGCGGTACCTATTTATCTACTTGCATTTGCTTGCTTTCAAATTGCTAGGTTGGCAAGAGCTGGGGCGAGTGCAGAAGCTCACTCTGTCGCGCGGCACTCAGGTTTCAAACTGCTGAACTTGCAACCCTCTGGCCGACAAGCCTGGCGTCTTAACCGCTGAGCCACCGTGCCCCCTTCCACCTCTGTGATCCTTTGGAAATGCCATCTGTTTGGTTTTCAATCCAGATAATCTTGATCTTTTGGAAAAGTACCATCCCACTACCTTGAAAATAAGCATTATTTATCAGCAATGCGGAATTCCCTTCTCTCTTGCCACTCACCTATCCCATGAAACAGGCTCTGCACCACAAAAGCTTTTGCCACATTTGTAGCGGTAATTCTACATATATCTACAGTAGTGAAACATATTCCCACATTGAGGATCTATCTGTTAAAATTAGAGTCCCTGTAGCAAGGCGTTTATCACTCCGAGAAACTTTCATCCCCCTCCACCTGAGTTCCAGGGAGTCTGGATGGAGCTGTTCCCGCCCAGGGAAAAAGAAAAAGTCCCATTCTGGGCAGGTAGCTTAAGCCTCCGCCATCTCTTTTGGAATGGGGAGATGCCCCCTCCCCTTTCCCCATGTCTTTGGAATCAGAACAGGAGGACTAGATTTTTAAGCAAATGACTCCAGTTTCCCATTTTTACCCAGAGTGATTTTAGAATGCCTGGGCTATTACAAATCTCTCTCTGGGCTAACAGTGAATACAGGATGTTTATTTTAGCCAATAGAACAACATGAGTTATTTCAGGCATAAGATAGCTGAAGTTAAAGGCAGTCTAGATCTACATACAAGAGGTACCAGTCATTAATCGACAAACAGACGAAGAAAGAAAGAAATGGAAAATGTGAGCAAAAGTAAAGCTACATAATTAAGCAAAGCAGAACTGATGCATCTGTCTAGCTTTTCCTGCCAACGTTACCCTGTTGGTTCCAGTTCTGCCAGGACTTTTAAGTAGAGGACCTAAGTCCCAGGCCAAATCAAGAAATCTGCTTCAACAGTCCTAGCCCTTCTGAGTTCCAACAAGCAATATTAACGGGGGGGGGGGGGGGGGGGGGGGGGAAGAAAGATCTAGTTGCCTCTCCCAGGCCAGATCCATCCTGCCACCTCTCACAGGAAGAGGAGAGTGGCTGGATATTTAGCATCACCAGCTAGCCTACAAAGGTGGCTGATCTCGGATTCAGATGGTAATTCAAGGGCTTCAGGCTAGACTAGGAAGTCAAAAAAAAATTCCCAGGAAGCAGTGCAAACCATCTCCATATTGCCATTTATTTATTTATTGAACTTCTATGTCATCTTTCTGTTGATTCCAACAAAGTGGCTTACAATAAAAACCATAAAATAAACAGTAACAATACATAGTATAAAACCGAACACAGTACAATTAAAATCAGCACCCACATTAAATTGTCAGTGATATAATTAACTATTAAAAGCTTGGCAAAAGAGATGGATTTTTATCTAAATCCTGGGAGAGTAGAGGAGAAGCACACCTCCTTGGGGAACCTTCTATTATCTGTGAGCCATGGAGATAAAGCCCCTCCCCATGTAGGGGATATTTGAGCTCCTGGCAGTGGGAACATCTTCAGAAGGGACTCTCCTACTGATATAAGTAATTGGATAAGTTCACAGAGGGAGAAGCGGTCCTGAAAACAATCAGGGCCTAAAGCATTTAGGGCTTTAACTATAACACCAGTATCTCAAATTGTACTCAGCAAGCAATTGGTAGCCAGTGCAGTTCTAGTGCAGGACACTAATATTTCTCTGATTTTACCAGCATGGGGAGGCCAATAATGACGCATACATTGTGATGCAAATGGCTTGAGTTACATATTTATGCTGTATCTGATGATGCAATACAAAGTTGCACCTTCTGAGCAATGATGTCATGACACACACATGATGATCCTTTTGACATCATTTTTATAAGAATTTTATTAAGTTTGAAACAAAGCTAAAAACTACAAAAAAGTTAAAAAACTACAAAAAGAGAAAAGAACTAAAAAGGTGTGAACCACAAGAAAAAGAATTTTGAAGATTACATAAAGAAGTGACTTCCAACTTTCAATAACAAGAATATACAGCAATTTCCATATTCAATCCCTTACTCTATATCAAACCAAAATCACATTATTTCTATAAATCCTTCCATTAACACATATACAAATCACTAATACAATTGCTCCTTCCCCTTATAGAAAAGAAAGATATAGATATAGATATAGATATAGATATAGATATAGATATAGATATAGATATAGATATAGATATAGATATAGATATAGATATAGATATAGATGATATAGATGATATAGATATAGATATAGATATAGATATAGATATAGATATAGATATAGATATAGATATCTAAATCAATTTCCCTCCCCCAAAAGACAACATTTATTTAATTATTTCCTTCCTACCACTATTCTATATACTTCTGTCCACTATAATAAAAATCAAATTACAGAAACATATAAATTGTCTACTTTTATAATTAATAATACTACAACAATCTTAACCCTATTAAACTTAAAAAAACAGTTATTATTATACCTTATAGATACCTTATAAATCTTACAAATCAGACCAACCTTTAAAAAAAAACACCAGTAAATCTTAATCCAAATCGTTAAAGAGAAATGAAATATAATAACCTCATTGTCAATTCAATTAAACATTCATAAATTTTGTACACTATAATGAAAATCCAATTATAAAAACATATAAATTGTCTACTTTTATAATTAACAATACTCCAACAATCTTAACCCTATTAAACCTAAAAACCAAGCAATTATTATTATACCTTATAGATACCTTATAAATCTTAAAAATCCAATAAATCTTAATCCAAATCATTAAAGAAAAATGAAATCATAAAAGCCTCATTTTCAATCCAATTAAACATTCTTAATTTTTTACCCCACTTCGAAATAAACCAAGACATGTAAATCTCCCTATTATACCCAAGGCATTTTTTTTTGCAGAAATCAAATGGCCCAACTGCCCCCCTTAAAAGCTCAGATTTCTCAGCAAAAAATCTCCCACAAAGCAGATTCTCTTCTCTCCCAAAACATTCCCTCAGAAAAACAACTCTCCTTGTAATCTGTAGCTCAGACTGTCGCTTTAACTCCTTCAGCACCAAAACGTAATCTTCGTCTGGTATTGCTTCAGTCTCACTGTCAGTAGAAAGATCTCCATCCTTGTCAAAATCTTCATCTTCTTCCATAACAACCTCAGCCAGATGACACACTTTAGAAATCTTTTCTTCCCCAATATCCTGAAGATACTGCAGAATAGCCTGATTCAAATCTAAAAGAATCTCTTTGTAAGTCTGCTCAGATTCACAATAATCCTCCATGTTTCAGGCAGTAGATTATGGTGCCCCCTAGACACTTGACTTGCACAGATAGGAGTTAATGAGTTAATAAAAAACTTCTGAGTGAAATTGAAGTACGTTAACAAGCAGCTCACAGAGAAAGTGAACAGAGGGCTAAAAATTCAAAACAACAATTTCAGCGTGTAGGAAAATATTAAATCCTTCCAATTCGGTACAAAAATAATAGCAGGGAGGCAATTATTTATTCTCAATTCTCCTTAGTCTTTAAACGGGAAAACAAGCCAAAACTTTAAAAGTTTTTAAAAGTTTAATCCAGAAATAACTATAAGCACCAAGAGAGTCTGCTTCTTCTTACTGTAGAAAGCCTCTCTTAGGGTACAGAGCTTTAAAAATATATATAAATTGAGTGATTTAGAAATGGGGTGGCTTGACCTAATGTCCCTTTAAGGCTACAGCGCGGTGTGGAAATGATGGCATCCCCGCCTCCCGTCGTCTCTTACTAGATCGTCGCTAATGCTGTTTACAATTCTCTGGCTGCAAGATGGCGTTTTGGAGTACAAATGGGATGATTCCGAGCATTTTCTGTCCATGAAAAAGCCCTAGGGCTTCAGGAAAAACCTGCTTGCGCCCCCAAAAAAAGCCACGTTGTCAGATCTGCCCGCGGAGCTCACGAACACAGCTGTTCAGTTGGCCATGTTCCCCACCGGAAGCCCTTTTGACATCATTGTGGATTGCTGCCAGTATCACTGGTCAGCAGGAGTCAAGCTTGACTTAAAGGATATTTTATCAGTTTATCCTTGGTTAGTTGACAGATTTACTATAGCAAAATACTGAAAAACCAAAGGATATATTTCTTTGGATTAATGGTATTTAAAAGTGTGGGAAGTAGTCCTGACTGAAAAATTAATACAATAACAGAGTCTTAAAATTATTTAGCTAAGGATTGTTTTACTCACAGTTTCTTTCCATTTTTCATTTATATTAACAAATAATTCCTAATAAATTACTGCATCTAAATAGATGTCTGTTTGGACAGAAACATTGGATAAGGATGTTTAAAATTCTGTATCTCTCCTTAAGGTACATATCCATACTCCCAGTATTTACTCTGTTTAGGTTTTTATGTTCTTTATTATACTGTCTTTATTTTTAATATTTTATTGATACACTATTTACATAAAAACAAACATTAAAAGTACTGGAAAAAATTACAAAATCTAAAGAGCACAAAGTAGTAGAATGGAACTTTATTTACAATAGTAAAAGTAGTATAAAAATAATAACTGCAAAACCACTGAGAATGTTATCAGTAAAGGGCAGGAAGACAGATTAATCTTGACAGACTGTTAACAGATAAGAATAAAACAAAGTTGGCAGTTGGGCTATTCATATGCTTTTAAAAAACAAGGAATATATCTGCTGTATGACAAAGCGATCCAACAGGAGTTTTTCTTATTATTTTTCCTGGCCCTAGACAGGGCATAGAAAGCAAAGGACAGCAATCAGTGATTGGCTTGATGAAAGGTTGCTCTATTTAAGGTCTTTACAGCATATCCCTAGTCCCGCGTGACGGAGTGAGATCCCGCACTCGCCCCAGCTCTTGCCAACCTAGCAATTCGAAAGCATGCAAATGCAAGTAGATGAATAGGTACCGCTTCGGTGGGTAGGTAACAGCGTTCCGCGCATGTCATGCGGCCACATGACCGTGGAAGCATCTTCGGACAACGCTGGCTCTTCGGTTAACAAACGGAGATGAGCACCGGCCCCTAGAGTCGGACATGACTGAACAAATGTGCGGGGGGAACCTTTACCTTACAGCATATCATCAGTCCTTTGGATTTTTGTTTGTTTGTTGCATTTCTGTACATCTGGGTCCAGGTCTGGAACCTGATGCAGATGTTTCCATTGAGAAATCACATGCCTCTAAGAAGCAGACCTGAATGCCCATAAGGCTGCCGCAAGCTGAGGATTGAGAGAACTTTTTAGGCAGGTCCTGAAGGCAGCTCAACATCTGCCATTCCACATATGGCTATGCAGAATTTAAGACATGTGTTACCATGACCAGATTTGTTATCTCCAACAATAAGCAAAGCTGGTGCATTGCCAATTTCTGGCTCGAAACCGACATAGCTATAGCTGCCATTTGGGCATTCAGAAAATGCTTGGTCAAGGAACATCTTCAGATGGCCTTTGGGGTTCATGGAGCAGAGCACTTAAAGGTTGTCCCTACTTAAAGATCACTTTAATGATGAAAGGTTTGGAAGTGTTTTTACAGCATACTAACTAAACAGTTTTGCCTAATTCTGTGCTCATGCCAGCCTTCCCTAATCTATTATGTTTGATTTGGAATAGCTAGGGCTTATGGGAATTGAAGTCAAACCCATCAGGAGGCAATTTAAAGCAGATTAGAGAAACTTACTTGTCCAGTCTAGCTTCTGGCTTCTTTCTGACTCACTCACAAGTCATTTCAGTCCACTTTTCCAGCTTCCTGTGGAAGTTTGTTATTGTTTTCAGGCCTTTTCCTTTGTTTGGAAATTATTTTGGGTCAAATGATCAATCTGGGATGAATCTCATAACAAGCTTCCCACCACATCTCAGAATCTAAATGGAGACGGGCTTTTCCCAGTTTCCTTCCACTGTGGCAAGGAGAACTGGAGGAAGGGGGTGGAGGGAGGGAGGGGGCTACGTGGCTGAAGCAGCTGATCAAAGCCATGAGATGTGGCCAATGAGTCACTGTCTGAGAAAGCCCTGGGCGAAAGTTGAGCCAGAAGAGAAAAGGGACCACATGGCCTTTGTAGGGCTGAATTTGACTTCCCAGATGAGAAGAAAAACATCCGGATTTCACGCGCATCTCTCTTTTTGCGTGCTTTGCCAGCCCATTCTGTTGTGTTGTTTCTCAGGCCAGCCCCTCTTCCAGAAGGACAGTCTTGAGTATTTCTATGCAGCCTTCGATATCAAGAATTCTGGAAGTCTGACATGTATTACAGGGGAGATAAGCACCTGCTCCTTCCCTGTCACCTCCCCCAGTTTACTTGCAGCAGCTGAATTCCCCTAATGGAAGACATGATGGGGAAGGATGGTTGGTAAATGAGTCAGAACCAGTTGATGTGCCAGTGAGTCACCAGCTGGGTGTGTAACGGCGACAGGATTCCCGCTCTGCACATACAAAGGCTCTTTGATACAGCTTGCACAAGGTCACCGCCTCCCTTCTTGTTTCAAAGCACTCCTCCCTTCTCATCGCTTCTGGACTGCCCCGCTCTTGCTGTTGGAGCTGCCGAACTAGCAGAATGCTGGCAACCACAGTAAGGATGCCTACACGGTGTTCACCCTCATCTGCCCAAATTGCAATTGATTAACAGATTGGGTACCATTCAAAGGCACCGGATCATGCAGATTAGAGGCAGCCAGAAGGAAGACAGCCTTGCCTGACTACCTACCACATCCCGATCCCAACCTGGCCACCTCCAAATTTTGTCAAACTGCAATGCTCAGTATTCCTAGGGTGCTGGAAACTCCCAACATTGCAGTCCTAGCTTTTCTGGAGGGTACCACATGGGAGACGTTGGTGTATATTGTATTTTTAAAGGCTGCAGTCCAGAAATTTTAAATGGATATCTACACTTACAACCAGTATCTGATTGTGGACACCTGCATCATACAGATATACTTTTTTGGAAATCCTTGAGAATTCAAGACAGATCTAGTTTGACCGAGCACGGATTATGCCAAAGGTTTATAAAATAGAGGAAGGGATAGAAACTGCAATGTGAAAGAGCTACAGAACTTTCCCCTAAGCCCCAAACTATTACACAGCAAGTCGTTTTTCCTCTGGATGTAGTGTTTTTTGTTTTGTTAAGGTAAAGGTAAAGGTTCCCCCCGCACATTTGTGCAGTCGTGTCTGACTCTAGGGGCCGGTGCTCATCTCCGTTTGTTAGCTGAAGAGCCAGCGCTGTCCGAAGACGCTTCCGCGGTCATGTGGCCGCATGACACGCGCGGAACGCTGTTACCTACCCACCGAAGTGGTACCTATTCATCTACTTGCATTTGCATGCTTTCGAATTGCTAGGTTGGCAAGAGATGGGGCAAGTGCGGGAGCTCACTCCGTCATGCAGGGCTAGGGATTCGAACCTCTGAACTTGCAGCCTGGCATCTTACCCGCTGAGCCACCATGCCCCCTTACTTTTGTTTTGTTATTTGTTGTTTTGTTACCCCTTTGTTTTGTTACTATTTTACAATTGCTGTAACTTAGTAGGAAAAAAGCAGCTGAGAAATAGCAAATGCAATTTTAAAGTATGTGGTCTCATGGACCTTCTCCCCATATCTTACAGATTCAAACTCTGTATCCAAACATAATTATTTATTTGATTTATACCCAACCGTTCTACTTTAGCAAGTACTTGGGGTGACAGGATATCTGTAGATATCATGTCCGAGCAACATTTCCAAACTGTTCTTGTATGTATGTCTTATGCAGAACTTCTAGGTGGATCAAAAGGTGGAGGAAGCATTGAGCCATCTGTCTCCAGGCATAAATTCATTTTAGGTTGCCAGCCCAGGATGCAGGAAAACCTTTGGGATGAGAAAGCAATAAGAAGTACATGTTCTTTAAGTGAGCCTTTCTAACTTTGTTGTGGTGACTACTTTATATCTGACCAAAAAAGAAAAGGATGCTGGTTTTTATAAAAATTGTGCAGATTAATCTAATGCAGTTCATCAAATTTGAGCTGGATAGAATTTCAAATAGAGAATGTCTCCAGACATTGGTCTTAAAGCAGGGCAGATGGCTATCATCCTGCCATGTAGTTCAGAATCTGGACACTGTAACTAAGTATATTGGATTCTTGATTCCCTTGTTATTTCCACTGAAGCTTGAAGGGAAAATGCAAAAAAAAAAAAAAAAACTTTCCACCCTATCATTGAGTATTTTATATTTTCTGTATATAAGGCCTCACTGTGAGATCACCTAAATTCAGCATCAACCATCAGTGGAAGAATAAAATCATTGAATATTTGGGGCAATGGGGAATCTGCAGTTTTCCAGGTCTTGATGGAAGTTCTCAGCAGCCTCAACTGACAGGCCGATGCTGAGGGTTGTTGGGAGTTGTAGTTCAGCAACAGGGACGTGGTGGCTCAGCGGGTTAAACCGCTGAGCTGTAGACTGCCGATCGCAAGGTCGGCAGTTCGAACCCCCGCACAACGAGGTGAGCTCTCGTTGCTAGTCCCAGCTCCTGTCGACCCAACAGTTCGAAAGCTTTGCAAGTAGATAAATTGGGTACCACCTTAAGTGGGAGAATTTGCTGGCGTCCTGTCGGGGGTCGGCCACCAAACAGAAGACCTCTTGAATGGCGGCGGCTATGACGGATCCCGAAGCAGCAACATCTACAGGATGTCAGCAGCTGGCTCCGACGCAAGGCATCGTGGGACATGTAATCCAGTAGCCACGGAAGAGTCGGTTCCCTTACCCCTTCCCTTAGCACGCGGTTTAAATGTATGAAATGTATAAAATGAAATGTATACGATGTATGTAAGCCACCTAGAGTCCTCCGTTAGGGAGGGGATAGGCGGGGTATAAATATAAGTATAAATAAAAATAAATAAATAAAATATCTGCACAGACCCTCCCATTCTGTTCCTCAAATTGATCCTTCAGCTGCTAATGGAGATGTGGTAGTACATTTTACTGGCCTTCTAGCCCAAGAACAGTAAACTATGAACCATGCACAGCAACTTCACTGCTATAGTTCCTCCCACATCAATTCTAATCCCAATCACTAATGTTCAGATATCCAGTTTGGTGAGACACATAATCGCATGGCACTTTGAATCCAGATGCTAGACAATGAACTAATTCTCCATTAGAGATCCTCAGTCTCTCCTCCCAAGTCTACAGTTCCCAAAATTCCATGGGAAAAAGGAAGAATTATTGTGCCTACCTCTCCATTCATGCACTGCAGCCTCTCCAGCAAAATGATATTGTGTTGTCCCAATGTAGATACCCTACAAATTTTGCGGATGCTGCACAATTTTGAAAGCAACACGAGAGGGGGTTGGTTTTGTTTATTTGCAAAAATATGTGAGCTGGTGGAAATGCTTTGGAGGTGAGCTTACACAGAGAGACAGCAGGAGACTTTGTACCTGGACAGTGGTGGCCACTGGTGTGGTACCTGTGCTGCTCACTCCCTGTCCTCGTGCCTGATGGCACTGCTTTTCTCAGCTTTGGCGTCACCCTGCTTGCTTTCTTGGCGCCTGGCTTCCCTTGAATAATTGGATTTCTTGAGCTAGGAAGAAGCCCAACCTTAGCTGCAAGCGTTGGGGAAAGCGATGGGCAGGAAACTCCCTTTGACGGTGAGTCAGGAGGGTGGTGTTATATCCGATGGACTTAGGCTTGCAAGCACAATATGGGAGGGAGAGAATTAATGAGTGAATCAGAGGTTCATGCGGCCTCACCATGCATAGAGGAGGAACCAATCCTTCATAATATTAGGATTCTCCAGATGTTTATTACCCATTATAAACTTGGGGGTCCTCTTGGACTCACGACTCCTGCTTGAAGAGCAGGTGGCACTCGTGGCCAGAAGGGCCTTTGCACAACTTCATGTTGTGCGCCAGTTACACCCTTTCCTGGAGCGAGAGGTCCTTTGAACGGTCACTGATGCCCTGGTCGCGGAGCAAGGGTGTTATATGTGCTGATCTTAAAGCACCTAGAATCGTCCGTGCGGCCGCATTCTGGACCAGTTGAAGCTTCCGGACACTCTTCAAGGGTAGCCCCATGTAGAGTGCATTACAATAGTCTATATGGGAATTCAACTGGTCCAGAATGCGGCCACGCAGACGATTCTAGGTGCTTTAAGATCAGCACATGTAACACCACTGCTCCGCGAGTTGCATTGGGTGCCAGTCTGCTTCCAGGTCCAATTCAAGGTGTTGGTTATCACCTTTAAAGCCCTACATGGCATGGGGCCAGGTTACCTGAGGGACTGTCTCATCCCCATAACATCGACCTGCCCCACCCGGTCATGCAGAGAGGGCATGCTACGGACCCCGTCTGTAAGAGAATTCCATCTGGTGGGGTCCAGGAGGCGGGCCTTCTGTGCAGTAGCTCCCACCCTTTGGAACATTCTTCCCCCAGAGTTGAGGCAAGCCCGCTCTCTCCTGGATTTCAGAAAAAAACTGAAGACCTGGTTCTGTCACCATGCTTGGAGTGGGGAGGGGAATAGCCATTCTTGGGGTTGGCTGTTTCCTTAGACCTGCCCTGGACCGGCCTTACCTGCTCATGGGATGAAGTGCAACTGCCATTACTTGGATTAGACTGTAATTTATATTTTTATTGATTACTGATATTTATGACTTTTATTGAATTTTTAAGGGTTTTATTGTGAACCGCCCAGGGTCCCTCCTTGTGAGGGAGATGAGCGGTAATATAAATATGATAAATAAATAAATAAATTATCACCCAGAATGCCAAGGTCAGCAGCCTAATGCTATCATGTTTTTTCTTAAGTGCCACTTATACTGTATAGAAGCCTTTCTCCATGCAAAAATAACCGCATCGTAGGGGCTCGCCTGCTCAAGCAGGGGCTGACAGAGGAGTTATTAAATTTCTTCCGGCATTTGGTCTGAAGATGGATTCCCATTGAAAAGGCTGAAGCTAAGCAAAGATCTCATCCTCTGTCTTTTTAGGTTTTTATTTGTTCCCATGTCTTCCTCTTCTGTGGCTTTTCTGCATATTTACCAAATGTTCTAGATGGGCTGGGACAGTCATTCTATGGAAACCATCCATTGTAGGACCTTTTAACATAGAGCCTAGTAGAGCCGAGTAGAGAGGATGTCTTAGAGGAAGCTTCTACTGGGGTTGGACCCATCTCCAGCTTCCTGGGAGCATCCTGGAAGAAAGAGAGAGAGCGTCTCCTAGCTGGCAGGGTATGCTGGGCTGTTCATCTGACCACCTTTGTTTGAGTTGTTGGGTCACGCAGGATAGAGTCCTTTATGAGGGAGGGAGGGAGGGAGGGAGGGAGGGAGGGAGGGAGGGGAAGGGGTGACCAGGATATATTATGAAGATGCCAGAACGTACAGGGCAGCTGGGGATTGGGGTGGTTCATGAACTGCCAAATAACAGTTTGGGGTTCCTGACAGACTGGGACCACTGAGATTATTTGCTTTTATTTTCAAAAGCAGTGAAGGACCTTGTTTATCCAAAACCACATTACAGTATCTTTCTATGAATTGCGTTAGAACTGAACTGGCTTTCCTAAATTTTCCCATTCATATCCTTTTTATTTAAAAAAAAAAGATGACTGAAGTGACCACATCCTCGCTTATACAACAGCATTTTATTTTTAAGGGCGCTTAAGTGCTCCAGTCAAGAGTTTAAATTCCCCTGGCTGCTGATGAACTTTTGGTCTAGTTCACACAAACTCATGATAAAACAGGGAATTCAGAACTACTCTTTTGGAGGGGTGTGTGTTTTAATTTATTTTTTTAACTATAGCACAATTTGCCGATTGCTGTGAATGAAAGTTTCAGTAGACTGGAAGACAGAATTTTTCCAGCCAATGAAATAGCTAAGAAATATGCATGCAGCAGACATATGTAACATATGTAATCATCCAAAAGCAATTGACCCAAAGTTCTGGTAATTAAAACAAATACAAAAAGCCCCTTTCACTGAGTCCTGATGGCAGTTCCTTTCAGCAGTTGTCACTTTTTAGGTTCAGTTTCAGAAACCCACTTTCTGCATTTGTCCACTTCAAACCATGCGGTTGCTGAGGGTATTGTAAAACTGCTGAAATATGTCTTTCTGGTTCAGGACTATTTCTAAAGAAGTATGTGGGTTTTGTCTCAGACAACACCTCTGTAGTGATTAGCAACCAGAATGGAATTAAAAACCTTCTACATAAGTGAAAAAGTGGAGAGAAAGTGTATGTTGTTGGCTATGTACAGTATATGATGATTTTTAGTAAGATAGAGAAGTGATAAACTAGGTTACTAGCCTAAGTTGCAGTCATGCCACATGTAGCATTCCCTGCTAACAGGAAGGACAGTCTCTGTCAGGTCTGACACATTTTGGCCAGTATGTCACAGGCCCAGTTTTATCAAATGTGCAAGTATGCATAGTGTCCAAGTTAGGATCTTGACTACTTTACAAGCCAACATCCTGTTCTCTGTACCCCAGTAACTGGTCCATGCAGGGCATTGACATATACTCGGGATGTACTTTAAACAAAACAAAAGGCAATGTATGATGTGGTGGATGGGAGCAGTGGAAGCGAAGATGGTTTCCAAGGATAGATAGGTATGGTTTAGTGAATTGGCTAGTATAAACTAGTTTTAACTCTGTTTCCTTTGTTTTCTTAACTTGTGCCTTTAATTTCTATGTCTTATTATTATTTTTCTTTTTCTGCACCCTGCATATTCCCAATATAATGGGTAAATATGCATCTAAATAAGCTGTAAATGTCATTTAGCATGCCTAGTTGCATAATATTTGGTAAAGCCTCTTTCCTTTTTTTAAATAAGAATTTTATTAAGTTTCAAGCAAAGATAAAAGCTACAGAAAAACAAAAAACTACAAAAAAAAAAAGAAAAAACTAAAAAAGTGTGGAAACACAACAGAAAATTTTTCAACATTACAAAAGGAGGTGACTTCCGACTTTTAACAGCAAGAATATACGACAATTTTCCATAATCAATCCCTTACTCTATATTAAACCAAAATCACATTATTTCTATAAATCATTCCATTGGCACATTATAAAAATCACTCAATACAGTTGTTCCCTCCCCTTGTTGTTGTTGTTTATTCGTTCAGTCGTTTCCGACTCTTCGTGACTTCATGGACCAATCCACGCCAGAGCCCTCTGTCGGCCGTCACCATCCCCAGCTCCCCAATGGTTGAGTCCGTCACCTCCAGAATACCATCCATCCATCTTGCCCTTGGTCGGCCCCTCTTCCTTTTGCCTTCCACTTTCCCTAGCATCAGCTTCTTCTCCAGGGTATCCTGTCTTCTCATTATGTGGCCAAAGTACTTCAGTTTTGCCTTTAATATCATTCCCTCAAGTGAGCAGTCTGGCTTGATTTCCTGGAGTATGGACTGGTTTGATCTTCTTGCAGTCCAAGGCACTCTCAGAATTTTCCTCCAACACCACAGTTCAAAAGCATCTATCTTCCTTCGCTCAGCCTTCCTTATGGTCCAGCTCTCGCAGCCATAGGTTACTACAGGGAATACCATTGCTTTAACTATGCGGACCTTTGTTGTCAGTGTGATGTCTCTGCTCTTAACTATTTTATCGAGATTTGCCATTGCTCTCCTCCCAAGAAGTAGACGTCTTCTGATTTCCTGGCTGCAGTCAGCGTCTGCAGTAATCTTTGCGCCTAGAAATACAAAGTCTGTCACTGCCTCCACTTTTTCTCCCTCTATTTGCCAGTCATCAATCAAGCTCGTTGCCATAATCTTGGTTTTTTTGAGGTTTAACTGCAACCCAGCTTTTGCACTTTCTTCTTTCACCTTCGTCATAAGGCTCCTCAGCTCCTCCTCGCTTTCAGCCATCAAAGTGGTATCATCTGCATATCTGAGATTGTTAATGTTTCTTCCAGCAATTTTAACTCCAGCCTTGGATTCCTCAAGCCCAGCACGTCGCATGATGTGTTCTGCGTACAGGTTGAATAGGTAGGGTGAAAGTATACAACCCTGCCGTACTCCTTTCCCAATCTTAAACCAGTCCGTTGTTCCGTGCTCTGTTCTTACCGTTGCTACTTGGTCGTTATACAGATTCCTCAGGAGGCAGACAAGATGACTTGGTATCCCCATACCACCAAGAACTTGCCACAATTTGTTATGATCCACACAGTCAAAGGCTTTAGAATAGTCAATAAAACAGAAATAGATGTTTTTCTGAAATTCCCTGGATTTCTCCATTATCCAGCGGATATTGGCAATTTGGTCTCTAGTTCCTCTGCCTTTTCTAAACCCAGCTTGTACATCTGGCAATTCTCGCTCCATGAATTGCTGGAGTCTACCTTGCAAGATCTTGAGCATTACCTTACTGGCATGTGAAATAAGTGCCACTGTTCGATAGTTTGAACATTCTTTAGTGCTTCCCTTTTTTGGTATGGGGATATAAGTTGATTTTTTCCAATCTGATGGCCATTCTTGTGTTTTCCAAATTTGCTGGCATATGGCATGCATCACCTTGACAGCATCATCTTGCAAGATTTTAAACAGTTCAGCTGGGATACCGTCGTCTCCTGCTGCCTTGTTATTAGCAATGCTTCTTAAGGCCCATTCAACCTCACTCTTCAGGATGTCTGGCTCTAACTCACTGACCACACCGTCAAAGCTATCTCCAATATTATTATCCTTCCTATACAGATCTTCCGTATATTCTTGCCACCTTTTCTTGATCTCTTCTGCTTCTGTTAGGTCCTTACCATCTTTGTTTTTGATCATACCCATTTTTGCCTGGAATTTACCTCCGATGTTTCTAATTTTCTGGAAGAGGTCTCTTGTCCTTCCTATTCTATTGTCTTCTTCCACTTCCGCACATTGCTTGTTTAAAAATAATTCCTTATCTCTTCTGGCTAACCTCTGGAATTTTGCATTTAATTGGGCATATCTCCCCCTATCACTGTTGCCTTTTGCTTTCCTTCTTTCTTGGGCTACTTCCAGTGTTTCAGCAGACAGCCATCTTGCCTTCTTGGTTTTCTTTTTCTTTGGGACGTTTTTTGTTGCCGCCTCCTGAACAATGTTGCGAACTTCTGTCCATAGTTCTTCTGGGACCCTATCTACTAAATCTAGTCCCTTAAATCTATTCTTCACCTCCACTGCATATTCCTTAGGAATATTAGTGAGCTCATATCTAACTGATCTGTGGGTCTTCCCTATTCTCTTTAGTCTGATTCTAAATTTTGCAATAAGAAGTTCATGATCTGAACTACAGTCAGCTCCAGGTCTTGTTTTTACCGACTGTATAGATGTCCGCCACCTTTGGCTGCAAAGGATGTAGTCAATCTGATTTCGGTGTCGACCATCTGGTGAAGTCCATGTATAAAGTCGTCTTTTAGGTTGTTGGAAGAGAGTGTTTGTTATGCACAGTGAGTTGTCTTGGCAAAATTCTATCAGCCTATGTCCTGCTTCATTTTGTTCTCCCAGACCATGTTTACCTGTAATTCCAGGTGTCGTCTGACTACCCACCTTAGCATTCCAGTCTCCTGTAATGAAAATAACATCTCTTTTTGGTGTATTATCCAGTAGGTGCTGCAGATCCTCATAGAACTGATCTACTTCTGCTTCTTCAGCATCTGTGGTTGGGGCGTATATCACTGTGATGTTAAATGGCTTACCCTGAATTCGAATTGAGATCATTCTATCGTTTTTTGGATTGTATCCAAGCACTGCTTTAGCCACTTTATTATTAATTATGAAGGCTACTCCATTTCTTCTGTGGTCCTCTTGTCCACAGTAGTAGATCTGGTGGTCATCTGATGTGAAGTGGCCCATCCCAGTCCATTTCAGTTCACTGACACCTAAAATGTCTATATTTAATCTTGACATCTCACCAATAACCACATCCAATTTGCCCTGGCTCATAGATCTTACATTCCAGGTTCCTATGGTGTGTTGATCTTTAGAACATCGGATTCGTCGTTCACCACCAGCACCGTCGGCCGCTAGCCGTCCTTTCGGCTTTGAGCTAGCTGCGTCATCACATCTGGGGCTAATTGAACGTATCCTCTGTTCCTCCCCAGTAGCATTGTGACCATCTTCCGACCTGGGAGTCCCATCTTCCGATGGTATACCGACATATCTTTGGTTGTACTGATCCATTTAGTTTTCATGGCAAGAATACTGGGGTGGGTTGCCATTACCTTCCCCAGGGATCGTATTTAGTCTGACCTCTCTGCCACGACCTTCCCGTCTTGGGTGTCCCTTCATGGTTTAGCTCATGGTTTCATTGAGGTGCTCAAGCTCCAGCACCACGACAAGGTAACGAGCTCCTTTGCTGGAGACCTCCCCTTACATTAAAAGAAAAGAAAAAATATAAACCACCTAATCAACTTCCCCCCCCAAAGATAACATTTATTTAATTATTTCCTTCCTACTACTATTCTATACATTCCTGTCTACTATAATAAAGATCAAACTAAAAAAACATATAAATTGTCTTCCATTGTACTTGATAATACAACAATTTTAATAATCTTAAACCCAAAACCAGACATTTATTATTATTTTTATTATTATACCTTAATCATCTTAATCCAAATCGTTAAAGATAAATGAAATCAGCCAAACCCTAAAAGCAATCCAGATAAATATTCTTAAACCCTTATCCCACTTCAAAATAAACCAGAGCATTTACATATCCCCACAATGCGCACAGAGCATTTTTCTTTAAAAAATCGAACAGCCCAACTGCTCCCCTCAAAAACTCCGACTTCTCTTCAGGAGACCTCCCATACATAATAACCCCTTATTTTCATGGCGTTCCATCAGAAAATCAGTTTCACTTATGGCTTGCAACTCGATCTCTCCCTTTAATTTCTTCAACTCGACTATCCGATCTTCATCCAGCATTTCACCAGAAGTCCCGATCTCACTCTTAGAAGAGACATTTCTGTCACTGTTAAATTCCTCAGTTTCATACACGGCATCCCCAACCAGATGACACATTTTAGACCTCATGTTTTCCACAATATCCTGAATGCCTTGCATAAAAACTTGGTAGGAATCAGAAAGAATCTGTTTAAAATCTTGTTGGAAGTCAGAGAAAGTCTGCTTAAATTCCTCCATGTCTCAAGCAGTAGATTATGGCGCCCCCTAGGAGCTTAACCAGCGAAAGTCGAAGATATGAAAAAAATCCAAAATGTGTTTACATAAGCAAAAGTGAGATATGCAAACAGTTCCCCAGGGAAGTAGAAGCAGAAAACTGAAAGTTCAAAACAGCTGATTCAACATGTAGGAAAATGTTAATATCTTCAAATTTAGTACAAAAATAATAACAGGGAGACAATTATTTACTCTCAATCCTCCTTAATATTTGGATGGAAAACAAAGTCCAAAACTTAAACAGATTTTTTAAAAAAAAATTGATCCCAAAAATAACAATAAGCACCAAGAGAACCCACTTTTCCTTGCTGTAGAAAGCCTTTCTTAGGGTATGCGTACTTAAAAGAAATATAAATTGGGTGATTTAGAAATGGGGTGGCCGGTCTTAGTGTCCCTTTAAGGCTACAGCACGGCTTGGAAATGGTGACATCCCAGCCTCCCAGCTGCTCTTACCAGTCGAACGCGAATGCTGTTTGCAGTCTTCTGGCTGCAAACAGCCATCCGGAGGACAGATGGGGTGATTCCAGGTGTTTTCCTTTTTCCAGAAAAACACTCCTGGGCTTCAGGAAAAACCTGCCTGAGCCCGAAAAAACTGCCGTGTTGTCAGTTCTGCCCGCTGAGCCCACGGGCACAGTCCGCCATGTCCCCACCGGAAGTCCGGTAAAGCCTCTTTCCTTGATCCACATGATTTTTCAGTGGATATAAGTTTGAAGAAAGCGATGAAAGGTAAGAACTTTACAGAAAAGACATTTCATTCGGTAATTAAACAAGCAGAAAGATACTCAGGCATCCTTAAATATATGGCATGGAAGGGTCTTAAATATATGGCATGGTCTTCAATGCCATTTCTTATTTCACTATTGTGATTATAATGTACCACCAACTTATCTTTTTAATAACCACTTTCTTTGCAAACTCTTCTATTCTAAATTTTAACAATTGTGATGAACAAAATGGGTTTTAAGATTGAAAAAGAGGTAAAATATTTGGGTGTTAATTTGACAAATATGAATTGTATGTTATTTCAAAATAATTATGTTAAGTTATAGAATGAAGTCAAAAAAGATATGTTAAGATGGGAAAACTTACAATTGTCATTGTTGCGGAGAATTTCTGTGATCAAGATGAATGTTTTGCCTTGAATTTTGTTTCAGACAATACTTGTTTTGACAACTGATGTACCAATTAAACAACAGCAGAAAGACATATCTAAAAAACCACGAGTCAAATATAAGGTGTTACAAGATGCTAAAAAAAAGGAGGTTTGGGTTTACCTGATTTGAAATTATATTTGGAGCTTGTTGTTTAGTTTGAATGAAAGAGTGGGTGATGCTGAGAAATAAATTATTGAAGTTACTGTAGGACACAATTTGAGGTTTGGGTGGCATGGTTCTTTGTGGTATGATAAAGCTAAAGTTCCCCTTCATGGATCACTGCCTTGTCGTGGCGAAGGGGCTTGCGTAACTCAATGAAGTCATGTCAAGAAGAACAGGTCATGACGGAGAGTTCTGACAAAACGTGGTCCACTGGAGGAGGGAATGGCAAACCACTCCAGTATCCTTGCCAAGAAAACCCATGGACAGTATCAAAAGGCTAAAAGATATGACGCCGGAAGATGAGCCCCTCAGGTCGGAAGGTGTCCAAAATGCTACTGGGGAAGAGCGGAGGGCAATTCCGAGTAGCTCCAGAAAGAGTGAAGCGGCTGGGCCAAAGCCGAAAGGACGCTCAGTTGTGGATGTGTCTGGAAGTGGAAGGAAAGTCCGATGCTGTAAAGAACAATACTGCATAGGAACCTGGAATGTAAGATCTATGAAACAAGGTAAGCTGGATGTGGTCAAACATGAGATGACAAGACTGAACATCAACATCTTGGGAATCAGCGAACTAAAATGGACAGGAATGGGCGAATTTAATTCAGGTGACCATTATATATACTACTGTGGGCAAGAATCTCTTAGAAGAAATGGAGTAGCCCTCATAGTCAATAAAAGAGTGAGAAAGGCAGTACTGGGGTACAACCTCAAAAACGACAGAATGATCTCAGTTCGAGTTCAAGGCAAACCATTCAACATCACAGTAATCCAAGTCTATGCCCCAACCACTGATGCTGAAGAAGCTGAAGTTGACCGGTTCTATGAAGACCTACAACACCTTATAGAACTAACACCAAAAAAAGATGTCCTTTTCATCATAGGGGACTGGAATGCTAAAGTAGGAAGTCAAGAAATAACCGGAATAACAGGCAAGTTCGGCCTTGGAGTACAAAATGAAGCAGAGCAAAGGCTAATAGAGTTTTGTCAAGAGAACACGCTGGTCATAGCAAACACTCTTTTCCAACAACACAAGAGACGACTCTACACATGGACATCACCAGATGGTCAATACCGAAATCAGATTGATTATATACTTTGCAGCCAAAGATGGAGAAGCTCTATACAATCAGCAAAAACAAGACCTGGAGCTGACTGTGGCTCAGATCATGAGCTTCTTATCACAAAATTTAGGCTTAAATTGAAGAACGTAGGGAAAACCACTAGACCACTCAGGTATGACCTAAATCATATCCCTTATGAATATACAGTGGAGGTGAGGAATAGATTTAAAGGATTAGATCTGGTAGACAGAGTGCCTGAAGAACTATGGATGGAGGTTCGTAACATTGTACAGGAGGCAGCAACTAAAACCATCCCAAAGAAAAAGAAAGGCAAGAAAGCAAAGTGGCTGTCTGATGAGGCTTTACAAATAGCTGAGGAAAGAAGGAAAGCAAAAGGCAAGGGAGAAAGGGAAAGATATAAGCAATTGAATGCAGATTTCCAGAGAATAGCAAGGAGAGATAAGAAGGCCTTCTTAAATGAACAATGCAAAGAAATCGAGGAAAACAATAGAATGGGGAAAACTAGAGATATCTTCAAGAAAATCAGAGATATCAAGGGAACGTTTTGTGCAAAGATGGGCATGATAAAGGACGAAAAAGGCAGGGATCTAACAGAAGCAGAAGAGATTAAGAAGAGGTGGCAAGAATACACAGAAGAACTATACAAGAAAGATCTTAATGTCCCTGATAAATACGATGGTGTGGTCACTGACCTTGAGCCGGACATCCTAGAGAGTGAAGTCAAGTGGGCCTTAGGAAGCATTACTAACAACAAAACTAGTGGAGAAGACAGTATTCCAGCTGAGCTATTTAAAATCCTAAAAGATGATGCTGTTAAAGTGCTGCACTCAATATGCCAACAAATTTGGAAAACTCAACAGTGGCCACAGGATTGGAAAAGGTCAGTTTACGTTCCAATTCCAAAGAAGGGCAATGCCAAAGAATGTTCAAACTACCGTACAATTGCGCTCATTTCACATGCTAGCAAGGTTATGCTCAAAATCCTACAAGCTAGGCTTCAGCAGTATGTGAACCGAGAACTACCAGAAGTGCAAGCTGGGTTTCGAAGAGGCAGAGGAACTAGAGATCAGATTGCCAACATTCGCTGGATCATGGAAAAAGCAAGAGAGTTCCAGAAAAACATCTACTTCTGCTTCATTGACTATGCTAATGCCTTTGATTGTGTGGATCACAACAAACTGTGGCAAATTCTTAAAGAGATGGGAGTACCAGACCACCTTACCTGTCTCCTGAGAAACCTGTATGCGGGTCAAGAAGCAACAGTTAGAACCGGACATGGAACAACCGACTGGTTCAAAATTGGGAAAGGAGTACGACAAGGCTGTATATTATCACCCTGCTTATTTAACTTATATGCAGAATACATCATGAGAAAGGCTGGGCTGGATGAATCACAAGCGGGAGTTAAGATTGCCGGGAGAAATATCAACAACCTCAGATATACAGACGATACCACCCTAATGGCAGAAAGTGAAGAGGAGCTAAAGAGCCTCTTGATGAGGGTGAAAGAGGAGAGTGCAAAAGCTGGCTTGAAACTCAACATTAAAAAAACTCAGATCATGGCATCTGGTCCCATCACCTCCTGGCAAATAGAAGGGGAAGAAATGGAAGCAGTGACAGATTTTATTTTCTTGGGCTCCAAGATCACCGCAGACGGTGACTGCAGCCATGAAATTAAAAGACGCTTGATCCTTGGGAGGAAAGCTATGGCAAACCTAGACAGCATATTAAAAAGCAGAGACATCACCTTGCCGACAAAGGTCCGTATAATTAAAGCTATGGTTTTCCCAGTAGTAATGTATGGCTGTGAGAGTTGGACCATAAGGAAGGCTGAGAGCCAAAGAATTGATGCTTTCGAGCTGTGGTGCTGGAGAAGACTCTTGAGAGTCCCTTGGACTGCAAGGAGGTCAAATCAGTCAATCCTAAAGGAAATCAACCCTGACTGCTCATTGGAAGGACAGATACTGAAGCTGAAGCTCAAATACTTTGGCCACCTAATGCGAAGAGAGGACTCACTGGAAAAGACCCTGATGCTGGGAAAGACTGAAGGCAAAAGGAGAAGGGGACGGCAGAGGATGAGATGGTTAGATAGCATCACCGATGTAATGAACATGAACTTGAGTAAACTCCGGGAGACAGTGGAGGACAGGAAGGCCTGGCGTGCTATGGTCCATGAGGTCACGAAGAGTCGGACACGACTAAACGACTGAACAACAACAACAAAGCTAAAGTTAATGTAGATTTTAAAAATCATTTTGTCAGACGTGCCATATTGAGAATATGGAATAGATATAAATCCAGGTTGTGTCTGAAAATACTTTTGTGGCTTTCACCAGAAGAAGCATATTATAGAAGAGAAATGATATCTGAACATAAATGGTTAACTTATGGTGACATATTAGAATTTTATTTTAAAGAAGCAGGATTGGCTACCTGTATGCTGATGGGCCAAGTGAGAGAGAGAGAGAGAATGAGAGGGAGAGGGAGAGGGAGAGGGAGAGAGAGGGATGCTTTATTACAGCCAAGGCCAAGAACAGGCCTGAGAGATGAACGTCTGATGGATCCCTTTGGTTACCTACCCACCTGGCAATGAAGATCGAGAGATACCCTTGTGAAGGCATGCTACAATCGCTGATATTCCCATAAATTGACTACTTTTATTACTGGCCAGACTAAAAATATAATCAATCCATTTAGCAATATGAAAGTCCTCCAAAATGTTAAATGGAGCAAGAGCCCTTATGAATTTGTTCAGATGAGACCAAACAGCATACTGTTGATTTATATCATGGTAAGGATAGATAGAGAGCCAGTTTGGTGTAGTGGTGAGACCCTGAGTTCTAGTCCCACCTTAGGCACAAAGCCGGATGGGTGACCTTGGGCCAGTTACTCTCTCTCAGCCCTTGGAAGAAGGCAAGGGCAAACCTCTTCCAAAATCTTGCCAAGGAAACGGCAGGGACTAGCGCAGGCAGTTGCCAGGAGTCAACACTGACTCGAAGGCACACACACGCACACACATGCACACACACAGGAAGATAGATTATTGCAAAGAATAGCTCTGTGCACATTAGGAGTTTTTAATTCTTTAATTTAGTGTCTAAATTTCAAAATTATTGATCATTTTTATATCAAGCAGGCAGATTATTATTAGTAAATTCAGGTACATTAAGTTATGGGCATACCATAATTCTCAAGTTAATTTCCCTTGTATTTTATTGATTTTTATCATGTGGTTTCCCAGGTCCTCTTTCCATTCTGGCTGTTCTTGGACCAATTCTACTTGACCTTGACAATAAAACTGCCTATTCCGTATGATTATCTTCTGTGGGCTGTTTTCACCACTGTAAATTGGCGGTCTTTATGCCCCATTCCAGGGAGGTCTCACTGACTTGTGTTGCACTTCTGGAGTAGGGGATCAGATGCTTCTTCAAAAAGGAACCCTTGGTCCATTGTCTAACAGAGGGCTTTCTATTAATAAATCCCACGATGAGGGCACAGCCCCTTGCCGTAATGCTTCTCTCTGCCATTTATTGAAACAAGCAAATTTCCAGGCTCAAATCCACCAGGTGGGAAATACCATTTTTCAAGTGGCAAATCGGACCTACTCCTGTCTGCTCATATCTACATTATCAAGAACCCCCGTGAGATGGCCTCTAGTAATCTGGAACTTAAGTAAAAGAGGCAAGGACATTCAGATGGACTCCCATGTTAGAGCCCTTTAATACTGAGGAAGCATTGGTTTCCCATTTCTAAATGGAAACAGATTATAGTACTCTCTCTCTCTCTCTCTCTCTCTCTCTCTCTCTATATATATATATATATATATATATATATATATATATATATATATATATATAAACTGA
The DNA here is from genome assembly GCA_023362775.1 of Charina bottae. Taxonomy (NCBI): domain Eukaryota; kingdom Metazoa; phylum Chordata; class Lepidosauria; order Squamata; family Charinaidae; genus Charina; species Charina bottae. The sequence continues at coordinate 9,325,121 of JALMGJ010000021.1, read as the reverse complement.
TAACTAAAGGCAGACTGCTCACTTGAGGGAATGATATTAAAGGCAAAACTGAAGTACTTTGGCCACATAATGAGAAGACAGGATTTCCCTGCTGATGCTAGAGAAAGTGGAAGGCAAAAGGAAGAGGGGCCGACCAAGGGCAAGATGGATGGATGATATTCTGGAGGTGACAGACTCAACCATTGGGGAGCTGGGGATGGTGACGGCCCACAGAAAGCTCTGGCGTGGACTGGTCCATGAAGTCACGAAGAGTCGGAAGCGACTGAACGAATAAACAACAACAAAAACTGATAACCCCATTCTAACAGATAAGATGCTTATTTATTAAAAAATAAATCATGTGTACTGATTATGCTGTATTTGTTTCAAACATTTATATCCTGCTCTTCAATCTAAAAACCTCCTAGAATGGCTTACAGGCTAATAAAAACCAAATAGATAAACAGCTTAACAAAGGCTTCCTGCAGCTTTCATTAGAAACTTCATCCTCCAGCTTCTACCTCTGAATGCTCCTTGTTCAGGACTGCTTACCCTTGAATGCCCTTTAATTAGTCCGTTTATGTTCCATATGCAAAAGTCAAGAGAGTTTTCCTTTAGTTGTTGTTTTCTTCCCTTTACCTAGGTTATATCAAATTACTACCTAGGTTATATCAAATTGCAGAGTAAAGCGATGAGTGACTTGTAGTTAATCTGCCATGAAAACAAATTATTTAATTAAGGAGCAATGGAAAGGTTAATTCATCAAAAATGCTGCTACTGAGCTGAGCAGAATAGGGGCAAAAGTGTCTTTAGCTTTTCACTAAAGATATGGTTATTTCCAAATTCTCAAAAACACTTGTCTATTCCCAGTGGATGTGGCAGTGCTACAACTGTGTTTTTCTGAAAAACATGACCCACAAATCAAATCTAAACAAAAATGGGAAGATACGCTTAGTAGCAATGGAATTCAACAGGGTGTCAATGACAACATTTAGGTTTCCTCTAAAAGGGATGCACTGAGGAAGGCAATTGCAGGTCAAATTTTTGGAAGAAACCATGAATTCAATGAATTCAAACCAGTTCTCATAATCCTAAAAGCAGAAACCTAGTGAAAACCAGAAAATATCTCCTTATTTTGGATCCCTGCAGGTCACCAAAGCCATTATGCCCAAATTGATGCCAGTTGCAAGTGATGGCTGTCAGGGAAGTAGAGAGATGGATTACACTTGGAAAAAAAGATTTAAAATGCAGTTAGAAAGGAATAAAGCAAGAGAGGAAAGACTGGAGAGAAAAAAAGGAGGAGGAAAAGGTGTGGGGGGGTGATTGAAGAAATATCCACAATAAAAAAGCATATTCACAGCAGGAGCTAAGTGTACCTGTATCGTGTTCCGACCCAAGAGTTTCTGATTGCCATTGCTGGCAAGGAATTAGAGGAAAGTGTCTATGTGTATCAAAGAATTGGACTGGATTGCTGAGCTGGCTTCACCATCCTCCGGTCCCCCCAGTCTGCACATTGATGCCTCTGTCCAAAAAGGACTTGTTGATAGCTGTGCAAGCTATGAAACATGACATTTGCTTCAGTAAGCATATGATATATTTCCCTGGTTTCTTGCATTTTGATAAGGGGACAGAAAGAACAGCAGCTTCAGGGAAAGGTAGATCCACTGCATGCAAACAATGGATAAGAGCCAGCAAAATGGCCTCCAAGTGCCCTGCTTATGTCCAGTGGCCTCAACAGATGCTTCTCATGATACAAGCAGCCTCGTCAAGCCTGGAGCCTTTTTCTAAGTGACAAAGACACAGTCCAAGCACAGCAAGGGAAGCAACGCTCACTTCTCCTCTAATTGTGGCAGGAAACAGAAAAATGTTGTGAGGGCTGAGAGAAAAGCAGGTGGCAAATGCCTTAGGAATGTTCCAGCAGACTGGCCAAGAAACTTGGGCATTGCGTTTCCTTGCCCTCTCCCCCTTTCACTCTCTCTGCTTTGCTAAGTGGAGATGAAACGTTTTTCCCGAGGCAAAACGTAATATATTTTGGTTCCAGGAAATGGGTTCTTCCAGCTGTTGACCCCCTCCCCTTATGTTAATTGGTCTTACTTTTGTAAAGCTGTTTCTTCACACACAGGCTTCAGCCAAGACCGAGAGGCACTGCAAGGAGAAGCAAGAAACCATCCTGGGTAGATTGGAAAATAAAGGACCACAAGAAGAATGATTTTACTTGTGAACGTGTTCCCCATTCCTCACAGGCCAAACATAAGTTGATCAGCTGATCAGATCATGAAAAAGAGGTGATGTGTTTGAAGAACAAAAGGCAATGTTTGGTCATGGTGGAAGCAGGGATAATGTTCAAGGATAGAAAGAGATGGCTCTGTTTTATTTCCCAGTCATGGAAGAAGTTTGGGGGGAAAATAATGTTTATGTGCATCTCAGATATGTTTGCAAAACAATTGCCCTAGCCTGATGCCCACAACACATTATGGATATAGCTGAGTGGGAAGTGTGAATGCCACTCTGAGTTCTTCTATCAGCGGTATTTACTTCCTCCTCCTCTTCCCCTTGTGTAAGGTAAAGGTTCCCCCTGCACATTTGTGCAGTCGTGTCCGACTCTAGGGGCCGGTGCTCATCCCTGTTTCTTAGCCGAAGAGCCAGCGTTGTCCGAAGACGCTTCCACAGTCATGTGGCTGCATGACGCACGTGGAACTCTGTTACCTACCCACCGAAGTGGTACCTATTAATCTACTTGCATGCTTTCAAATTGCTAGGTTGGCAAGAGCTGGAGCTAGTGCGGGAGCTCACTCCGCACGCAGGGCTAGGGATTCGAATCTCCGAACTTGCGATCTTGTTGGCGTCTTACCCACTGAGCCACCACGCCACTTCTTCCCTCTTCCCTCTTCCCCTTGTGTATCCTCCCCTTATGTGGCCAGAAGTGGGCAACTCACAGCCCAAGGAGCACATTAACTTCAGAGAGGTGACATTGATGGAGTAGAGCTGGGTAGACCTTGATTCGAATTATCACTTGATGATAGAGCTCACTGGAAGACCTCTTAGTGAAATCTTCTGTTCAGGATTGTTGTTGTCATACATACCAATCACAGGATTACTTTCAGGGTAAGTAATATTATACAAAGTACAGAAAAAGAGTGAGAAGTAGCGGGCAAAAGAAACTAAAAGCAGGAAATAACAGAAAGGGAAATGTAACTAAATCTTGTTTACACAAACATCATTCACTATAATTATCCATCTCTTTCTTGAAAATTATCCTGGCTTCCACCACGACCATATATTACTTCATACGTTGCCTTTTGTTCTTTAAACATTATCACCTCTCTCTTTTTCAAGATCTTATCAACTCCAGCCAACCATAACTTTCCCAGTCTTTCCCCTCCCTTTAGTCCATTTACTCCTTCATAGATTGGTTTTGCAATTCAATCCTTATTCATTCTTTGTATATGACCAGACCACCTCAGTGTACTTTTCTGTATATGTTACTCACTTTTATATTCAATGTACACTTATCCATCAGCCATTCATTCTTGATTCTAACTCTTCTTGTTTTGCTGGATACACTTCTTAAGTACAGTAACTTACGCCCACTTCATACAACTTACTTTTATGTATCTTCCCATATGTTCAAGTAAACTTCATATAGCAAAGGGAGTAGAGATAAGTTCCTACACTCCACAATTTTTGCTTCTTTCAACAAATATTCATTCTCGCAATAGATCACATGTTACCTGCTACCTTTCTACCAACATTTTCTAATTTCCCAACTTTAGTAAACCTTCTACCAAGGTACACAAATTCATCTGCTTGCTTTAATTTCTCATCATTTATGTATAAACTGCAAGTGTTCATTCCATTTTACTTATCAACCATAACTATTTGATCTTTGATCTATTAATTTGCATCATGCCTAGCACTTGCTTCAAATCATGTGAGTTTTCAGATAAAAACACAACATAGTACACATACATTCATGCCCCTGACCAATAGACCTCCAATGCATCATAAGCATTCCTTCTATCCATAAGTACCTTAAACAACCAAAGGGACCTCACATTACCTGATCTTATTGTTCAGTTATTCAGCCACTGTGATTCTTTGTGTCACAATGGGCATCATTTCACCAGGCATCTCTGTCAGCAACTGCTTCTTTGACTTATTCTAAGCTCACATATGTCATCATAGATAGCATCAAACCACCTTGACTTCTTTCAGCTCTTTTTAAAATTGTCTTTGATTTTCCCAAGCATCAGGATCTTCTCTAAACATTCTTCTCTTCAAACTGTGTGTTCAAAATATTTAGACTTCAGCTTCTTTATTAGTGCTTCTAGTGAAGTTCTACTTCATCTAGGACTGAATGATTTGTGCTCTGCTTGCAGTCCAAGGTATTTTCAACAATAACTTACAATATCACTAACCTGTAAATTTCTACTTCTATACAAAACCCACAACAATCTGAATGACACCAATTCATACTTTTTCACATGTATTTTAGACTTTTCATTCATAAGTAAGCCTACACGTTCACTTTCCTACACATATACTGTATATCAACTCCATTCTGTAAGACAGAGCTTTCCAAACTGTGTGTCGCGACACAAAAGTGTGTCGCCACACACAGTCTGGTGTGTCGCCACACAACCCGGAAGCGCTGATCATCATCAGCACTTCCGGGTTTTCCCGCGGCGACACACCAACGGCGGCGCGCAAAAACCGAAAGCAGCAACAGTGCTTCCAGGTTTTTGCGCGCTGCCGCAAAGGCGGCACTTCCGGGTTTTCCCGCGGCAACACACCAACCGCAGTTGTTGTGTCGCCGCGGGAAAACTTTGGAAAGCCCTGCTGTAAGATAAGATCACATTCATTCACATAAATTACACCCTTCCCCTTTCTTTTAGTTTCACAAACATACAATTACTCTATTTCTCTTTCAATTTCATTCATTAATTCATGCACTTTACAATTTACTCCTCTTATACTGCAACTTACAATCTTCCATATGCCATGGTCATCACCAGATGGGCCCACAGATGTTGACCTCCGCTTGGCATCTTGGCTTTGGTCAATTGAGTCTTTTGCAAAATGCTTTTTAGTAAGAGGAGAGAATTAGATTAGGTTACCAGCCTTAGTCATAACCATACTAAGTGCTGCATTCCCTGCTCATAGTATGGACAGTCCCCATCAGTTCTGGCACATTTTTGGCCAGTATGCTACAACTACAACCAAACCTGCTTTTATCAACAGCGTGCTCATGCTATTCAGTGCAAGCTAAGATTGCTAAACTACTGTACAGACTTGCAACATACTGTTGCTGCATCCCATTAGGAGGTACATTCAGTGTACTGACTCATTCAGGACATGATTATTGTTGAATGGATAAAATAATTATTGCCAACAGGATGAAATAAGGAGACCCTCCCGTATAAGCTGCTTAAACTTTCAGAGGAACATTCATCCCCATCCCCATCCCCATCCCCATCATCATAGCAATAGCTTTGGCCAATTTCGTAAGCCTTTCCAGAGTTATCTGTCCCTTTTCCTCTACACTTTGCTGTTTAAGATGCAGAAGCATTTCTACAGGAGCTTCTCTGAAATGACCAGGGAGCTACAAAATCAAGACTGTTGTGGACCTTCATAACTCCCATTTAGTTTATTTATTTATTTTTATTTATATTGATATTTATACCCTGCCTATCCCCTCCCTAACGGAGGACTCTAGGCGGCTTACATACATATACAATTCACGTTATACATTTTTCCTGTTATACATTTCAATTAACCGCGCGTTAAGGGAAGGGGTAAGGGAACCGACTCATCCATGACTACAAGTTCCACAATGCCTTGCGTCAGAGCCGGCTGCCGACGTCCTGTAGATGGAGCTGTTCTTCTGGGATCCATCGTACCACCGCATTCCAAGATCTTCCGTTTTTTTGGTGGGCGACCCCCGACAGGACGCCAGCAAATTCTCCCACTTAAGGTGGTACCCATTTATCTACTCACAAAGCTTTCGAACTGTTGGGTTGACAGGAGCTGGGACGAGCAACGAGAGCTCACCTCGTTGTGCGGGGGGTTCGAACTGCCGACCTTCCGATCGGCAGTCTTACAGCTCAGCGGTTTAACCCGCTGAGCCACCGCATCCCAAAACCCAGTTCTGTGGGTTTTGCAAAGATCTTCTCAATGGACTCCGCAGCAGGCTCATTAGCCATTATGTCTCCCATTCCACATAGAGAAATGAACCAGAATAGCAGTTTTAACTTCATTCCACGCTGGTGAGTGTCTTCTTCTATATCTGAGGGCAGCAGGCTGGCTAAGGAGGCACAGGGCATGCCAACTCAGGCAGTATCTGCTGCCTCTGGTAGTTTCTTCACATTGTCAAATAGGAGGGGCAGTCCTGGAATTTCCTTTTCATAGTATCCATCTATCTGCAAGTTTTTTTTCTTTATTAGTAAGGTGCGGTAGCAGCAATGCCCCTTCACTTGGGCACTGCTTGGGTGTAAAGGTAAAGGTGCTCATCTCCGTTTGTTAGCCGAAGAGCCAGCGTTGTCCGAAGACACTTCCGCGGTCATGTGGCCGGCATGACACGTGCGGAACGCTGTTACCTTCCCACCGAAGTGGTACCTATTCATCTACTTGCATTTGCATGCTTTCAAATTGCTAGGTTGGCAAGAGCTGGGGCTAGTGCAGGAGCTCACCTAGCAGGGCTAGGGATTCGAACCTCCGAACTTGTGATCTTCCGATCGACAAGCCTGGCGTCTTACCCACTGAGCCACCACGCCCCTTGCTTGGGGTGTAGGGACATGAAAAAATCATGAAGGGGACAACGCAAACATCAGCTGTGGACTGTGAGAATTCTGAGGCCCAGTAGCTACCTAAGTCTAGCTCATGTTGACACGGGCTTAATTTCTATTGCTTGCATCTTCAATAAATAGGACTACCGTATCTGGGCTGCAAAAATCCAGAGAGCCATTAGATGGCAGAGAGATACAGAAAATGAACATCTAGCAGTCATCCAGATTTTTATAGCCCAGATCCAGTAGCCCTAGGATACTGGAGGGTAGCATAGCAACTTGTTCATATAGGCTGGTCATCTCTGCAGGCCCTTTCTTTGAGGCCTCCACTGCTTGATAGGTAGCTGAGGCTTGGAGAGAGAGACCTTTCTCCATTGTGCTGCCATGATTATAGAATCCTGTCTCTTCATAGGGGCTGCTTAATTGCTATGCTAGTTTATTTCCCCAAGCTTTTAACATTTGGGGCATTTTCCTTTTAAACATCTGGTTCTTTTATTGCTAGTTTTATTCAGGTCTTTGCGGGTGAGTGGATGTGGGATTTTAAAGACCTTTTAAAGATCTTACAGTTCATGAACCTCACTGGAAATTATATATTTCAGAGCAATCTACAAATTGATGATCTAAAAAAATGAGATATTTGAAAAGGTATGTAGAGGCAAATATAGAGCATATAGAACAGCCTTCCCCAATCCTCCTGGCTATGAATCCTGGGAGTTGTAGTCCTAGGCTGAGGACAGTGGGTAGAGAATATTGGAAAAATCAGGGCTGCTCCAGTCATTACAAACAGCTACCCATAGGATGAGATCAGAAGGCATATGCCAATGTCATTCAGTCTTTGTGGTCCCATCATCATAGAGCCTATCGTGAGCTTTCTTTCACTTTCTCTTAATGTTCTTTTGTGGGGACTACATCATTTGGGCTACAGTTATTTAAATATTTACTGAATTCTTCTGTTTTCTACTGGGCTTTTTTGGGGGGGGTAACTTTTTAATGATTAGTGTCTTTGGGATTTCTCCATTTTTTTCTTGCTGTGACTCTCATGGAGAGTTTGTGGGATTGTTGTTGTTTATTTTTTGTTGACTTTTCAAAGCAGAATGTAAATACGGTAAATAAAATGCAATAATACTCTCAGGCCCACAGGGAGGTGTGCATGAAAGATGCATGCTAACCCTGTGTCGAAAGCATGCTTTGGACAAGGCAGAGTTGGGAGAGGGGAAGAGAAGAGGAAAGTGTGTGGGTTATGGTTGGAGAGAAGGCTAAATATAGCCCAGACCACAGCAATGTTTTATGTGGCCCATCTGGGGTTTCAGTCTTAAATTAAGTTCTGTTTGGCAGCGGGAAGTGGAAAACCCGAGCACATTTGAGCAAGAAAAACGTTTGCCTATCAAAGAGGTTCATTGTACCCTATGGCTGTTGGTTTGTGAAAGAGCCATGGCGGTATGGGGGTGGGGGAGGGGAGGGGAGGGGGAAGCCTCCTAATGCCTTTAGCAGCTGAGACCCTTGGCCAGACTAAAGTTCAAGGAACTCATGGTAGGTGCAACCTTGTCCCCCATCAGCATTGCTCTTCTGAAGACCATGCCAGATGGAGAAAACCTGGGGGCATGGCTGACTCAATTTTGTGAAGTAGGTTGTTATTCTGCTACATAGAAATACTCAGTGGGGTGTGCATTTCAAAATAAAAATTCAATGGAAAATAACGGTTAACCGTTCCAAATTCTAATTCTTGCAGCTTTTTTTCTATATCACACAAATCTCATGATTCAACATTATCAGCCTTCTTTTTTGCTTTTGTTCCTTATCCGCTGCCACACTTCCGTATCCTTTACTTTGTAACTTCTTGCCTGATGAAAATGATTTGGATTCTCAAATATTTATGCAACCTTTTTGTTGTGATTCTTCTTATGGTGACCTTATACAAATAAAGTACTGTACTATGGATTGGGAAATTTTCTTACGCAGTTTAGTAATTCAGTCTGCTTATTGCGATCACAAATTCACACATTTTTTATGGCCAACACAAGCTTGCTTTCTGCTTAAAGATTCCTCAAGCTATGAGCCCAGGACATATGACTACCATCCGTAATATTTTAAAGAAAGTAGTTTTGTTGTTCTTTTCCATCTGACCTTCCAGCAAATCCAATAAAAAAATAGAAATGGGCGTTCTCCAAACCATAGAGACAAAAGCCCTTTCTCCAGCCTTCTAGATGTGTTGGGATGATGACTTCTTCTTGGATAAGCATCAGACTGGGCAAGTTTATTGTAGAAGATGCCCTTTCTCCTGGGAGGGAAATACCTTTGAGCAATTTAAAGAGGTTTTTTTTACAAATAAAGAGGAGAGGGCTCCACTGGCAAACTCAATGAGGCAGAATTCCCAGCTACACTAAGACCAAAACCAGACCTAGCAAAAATCCATCTTGCTAGAGGAGACTATAGCTAAAATCCAGCTGCATCATTACAGGGCATATTCATCAGCAAGTTCCTGCCCTGGAATGTGGATGATGCTGATGCAAAGACTCAAGGACTTTTTTCCCCCTTGCTACCACAAACGCCGCCTAACATCTTCCTCTACAAATTGCTCCTTCCTTCCTTCCTTCCTTCCTTCCTTCCTTCCTTCCTTCCTTCCTTCCTTCCTTCCTTCCCTCCCTCCCTCCCTCCCTCCCTCCCTCCCTCCCTCACATGGGGCAGCAGCTTGGTACAAGTTCTTAGCCAACATGGTATGTCCTATAAGCTCCGAGAAGCCGTGCTTGGCTCACAATGAATGATTCATTAGGAAAAGAAGCGCAAACAATTCCACTGCTTTCCTCTTCTTGGCTTTTGTGGGGCATCCTGCCTGCCCCTCTGCTCCCTTTCCCTGAGACCAGGATGCTTCCAGCTACCCACCACGCCCTGCAGTCCCAGAGATCATCCATAAGCGCGACCAATGCGGTCTCTGTCCCATATCCCAGCCTGAAACCTGACTGGAAGGGGTCCAGATAATCCGTTTCCTCCAGAATCCTCTGGAGTTGCAACGCCACCACCTTCTCAACCACCTTTCCCAAAAAGGGAAGGTGGGAGACTGGGCGAAAATTGCCCAGGATGGTAGGGTCCAGGGATGGTTTCTTGAGGAGGGGGTGCACCAGCGCCTCCTTAAAGGCAGCCGGGAACACCCCTTCACTCAAGGACGAATTTATAATCGCCTGGACCCAGCCACATGTCACCCCACTAGCTGATTTTACCATCCAGGAGGGACATGGGTCAAGTTGGCATGTGGTGGCGTTTACAGTCCGGAGGATCCTGTCTACTTCATCAGGCCCAACAGGATCAAACTGCTCCCAGATAACATGGCAAGTACGGGCCTCTGGCATCTCCCCAGATCTTGTCTCACGCTTGGAGTCCAACTTGGAATGAATCTGAGCGATTTTGTCCTGCAGATGCTCAGAAAACTCTTCCGATCGGCCCTGTAAATGGGTCTCCCCTTGCTCCTGACCCAAAAGTGATCTTGTAATCTTAAACAGGGCCGTCGGGCGGCATTCTGCGGATGCAATAAGAGCGGAGAAATATTCACGTTTCGCCGCTCTTACCGCCACAAGGTAGGCCTTAACTGCGGCTCTAGATTGTGTTCGGTCAGATTCAGTCTTCGTCTTTCTCCAGCGGCGCTCTAGACGTCTCTTAACCCTCTTCAAGGTCCTCAACTCATCCGTAAACCACGGTGAGTGGCGGGCCGAACAGGGCCGGAGAGGTCGCACAGGCGCGATCTTATCCAGAGCCCTGGCCGCTTCCCTATTCCAGGCCGCGGCCAGGACCTCCACTGGACCGTGAAGCAAGTCCTCGGGAATAACCCCCAGCTCCTTCTGAAACCTCACTGGGTCCATCAGTCGCCGAGGGCGGACCAATCGAGTAGGTCCCACCTCCCTGCGGAGTGGGGCAGCAGAAGAGAGTCTCAGGGTCACCAGGGCGTGGTCTGACCATGACAATGGGGAAAGATGTAACTCTCCCCTCAGATCACATTGCCACTGCTCGGACAAGAAAACTAAGTCCGGGGTGAGGCCACTGTCACGAGTCGGGTCACGAATAATCTGAGACAGGCCCATAGCTGCCATGGTAGCCATGAACTCCCGGGCCGCCTCCGAGGACCGCCCCAGGGACGGCAGGTTGAAGTCCCCCAGAACCATGAGTCTGGGGAACTCCACTGCCAACCCCGAGACAGCCTCGAGCAGCTCAGGCAGGGAGGTCGCTACGCAGCAGGGAGGCTGGTACAGCAGCAACACTCCCAACTGTTCTCGTGAACCCAACTTGAAAAACAGGGTCTCACACCCGGCCACTTGTGGAGCAGCGCCCCTGAAGGCCACAAGGGACTCTCGGATGACAACTGCCACCCCTCCTCCCCTACCCCGGTGTCTCGGCTGATGCCACACCCGAAACCCAGCTGGGCACATTTCCGAGAGGGCTACTCCCCCCTCTGGGCCCAGCCAGGTCTCGGTAATACACACCAGGTCAGCCCCCTCCTCTGTGATTAAATCACTTATAAGGGGGGCCTTGTTATTCACCGACCTGGCGTTCAGCAGCAACAGTCGGAGACCGGAGCCCACGAGGATCTGCTTACCAGGGCCTGGGTATGAACACGGGGGGCCGGAACGCGCCACCGGTAACAAACACCGGGGGCGCCTTCCCCGGTAATGGCTCGCCCTCCGGTTCCCGTCATACCGTCCCCTGCCCGTCACCACCTGAATCAAATGGCCCGCCACACAGCCCCCAGAGATTCCCGACTCTGGCCTAGTAGCCTCCACTCCCAGGCCTCCGGAATTCTTGGGACTAATCAAGGGTCCCTTATCCCATTCACCCATCATCCAATCTCACAGCAAATCGGGTAGTGACAAGACCCCCCAGTGCACCAGCTCACGCTCTCGGCACTGTAAGGATCCCGCACCACCCCCAGTCACGCTCTGTACCTCTCCCTCGACTTCTCTCACTGGTCAGGGAGAGGTACCAACACTCACCAGCAATCACTCCTACCCCACCTCACTCTCACTCAGGGGGGTACTCTTACCAAACCATACAGTCTTGGTTCCCCCCACCTCGTCTCTCACCCAGTGGGGGGTCCACATTCATACTAAGGGACCCCTATAAACCTTCTGCCACCTTATATTAAATGGGACACTGTCCAGGTCTTCATAGGGGTTAGTCCATGTTGTTGTTATTTTTCGTATGTCCTGGTCTCCTGGGCTCCAGCCTCCGCCCCATCTGCACCTTCCAGGGCCGCAGGGTTCGCCTCCAACTCCAGCCAGTTGTAACATCAAGGCTTCCAACCCTCTCTAGAATCGGCCCAAGAAAAGTCCAGCTTGTCTGCGGGATCTCTATCTCTCATCTATCTAGCTAGCCATCTCTACCATCTATCATCAAAACACACACCACTTTCCAGAGCCACTGGAAACAATACTGTGGGTAATTAGCATGGATAGTCCCAAAGGGTTTAACCCTTTTAGGTATACAACAGCAGAACGGAGATAAAAAGTAGGACACCAGGTGATGTTCCACTCCTCCTCTGTTCTGTGCCATTCAAGAAACAATTTGGTGGAAGTAGATGATGTAGCCAGCATTCCCCTTCTCATCAGCTCTGTGCGCCAAATTGAGTGCTGTAATGGGTTGTACCGGCAAGCATTGCTTCGTGCGCCAAGCCCCAGTGCTCCTCTCAGCCTGAGGAAGCGGTTTGGGGCATCGGTTTGGTAGGTGCATCTGCCACCATCTCATCAGTTGGGCGATATCTTTGCTTGGCTTGCCACTTTTCTTGCCTGTCCTTCACTGTGTGCAGTTTAACCCCCCTGTGCCTCAGATTGGGTCTGGACTGCTGTGTGTCTGCAGTTCTAACACATCCCATGTTCTCCTCAGGATTGGTTCTTTTATTCGAAGTCTAGCTACAATTGAGCAGCCATGCAAGTTCCCTGCATGGTTATTCTGCAGCACAGTAGCCATCCTCTGTTGATGGCAGAGCTGCTATTGTGCTTTGTTTCTAGCTGCACCAGAAGAGATGAGAGAGAGAAAGAGAGAGAGATCCTGCAATTTATTTCCTATCAGATTGATCTTCCACCTAGTCTAGGGGTGGGCAACATCAGGCTCCTGCCTAAGGCCTGTGGGGCTCCCACCTGCAAACCCCGCCCCTTCCACACGATTGGCTTCTGCCCGCAAACCCCACCCCCCAGTGCTTGTGATTGGCTCCCGCCCGCAAACTCCGGCCCCCGGTCCGCGGAAATCCCAGAAACCCCGCCCCCCACCCCCCCGGTCCCCGGTCCCCAGTTATAAATATCCAAATGGCCCTTGGCAGAAAAAAGGTTCCCCACCCCTGATCTAGTCCAAATCTATCCATTTTGGATGAGTAGTTACAGACAGTTTTAAATCCATAGTTCCTTTTAAGAATCTGCCTAATCTTTTTACTGCTGTCCAGTCCTCTTGTGTTGACCCACTGATCTTTCTACCCAACAGTCCAACTGCATTGTCTATGGCAGGTCTACTCACAGTTGTGATGTATAGTAGCTTTCCCACAGTGTCCTACACTTCTTATTACTTGCCAACTTGCTTTGGTTTCCTCCTTTGTTTAGAGATCCAATTTCCATTGGGTGTACAGGACTCCTTTGCCTCACTGAGACCTAGAAACCTAATTAGATATATTAACTTTTGGGTTTGATCCGCAAGTATGCTCCATTTCTGTCTTTTTTCAACTCAGTTTCAAGATACTGTCTAATATCCCCAAGATGTTTCACTTCCACTTATTTAAATTGTTCACTATCCCCAAGCTGTCTCTTTTGTCCTGAGAATATGCAATTAAACAGTCAACATAATGAAGAATGTACATGTGCTTTCTATTTTTAACTCTTATATACAAGAATTCAGAATTCCCCTGTTCAAAGCCCATGTTTTGCAACTTTTGATTTACTGTATCAGATCATGCTTTGACTGTTGCTTTAGCCCATATATGGATTTTTGCTATTTACAAACCAGTTTTTCTTTTCCCGGCTGTTCAAAACCTGGTGGTTGGCACATATAAATCACCTCTTTTGGGTCACCAACAGAAAGGCTATCTTAGTATCTAAATGTTCCATATGCAATTTTCTAAATGCTGCTACACTTAGTAGAATTCTGATGCTTGTATGTTTCAGTACAAGCGCACAAACCTTGTCATAATCCTTCTCATATTGTTGTGGGTAGCCCTTTGAAACTTACTCTAGCTTCGTGGCATTGCATGTTTCCATGAGCATCACACTCAAATCAAAAGACTTACTGTTCAGCATTGGAAAGACAAACATCTGGCTCCAAATATTCAGTGGTTTGCAGAATTGATGAATATAGATCAATATGGATGATCAGTATGGATGACTGTAATAAATCATGGCTTCAATTTTTTTCCAGCTTTTTTCCTTTCTTTTATAATGTTGTGTATTCTTTTCTTTGTTTTTTTCTATTTAGTTAATTAAAAAAACTCTCATTGATGCTGGAGATGTAATAAATGTGAAGGAACTCTAGTGCACATGTTATGGTTGCGTTCACTGGTAGTTGTTTATTCGTTCAGTCGCTTCCGACTCTTCGTGACTTCATGGACCAGCCCACGCCAGAGCTTCCTGTCGGCCGTCGCCACCCCCAGCTCCCCCAAGGTCAAGTCCGTCACCTCCAGAATACCATCCATCCATCTTGCCCTTGGTCGGCCCCTCTTCCTTTTGCCTTCCACTTTCCCTAGCATCAGCTTCTTCTCCAGGGTATCCTGTCTTCTCATTACGTGGCCAAAGTACTTCAGTTTTGCCTTTAATATCATTCCCTCAAGTGAGCAGTCTGGCTGTATTTCCTGGAGTATGGACTGGTTTGATCTTCTTGCAGTCCAAGGCACTCAGAATTTTCCTCCAACACCACAGTTCAAAAGCATCTATCTTCCTTCGCTCAGCCTTCCTTATGGTCCAGTTGCATTCACTGGTAGTTGCTTATTGACCAAATGTTATTACTATGGAAAAAGTTAAGGTTCAGACAAGCTAAGGTGTTACTGACTTATATTCCAAAAATAGGATTTATCCAATTATGAAAGACTTTGGATAAATCATGCTCAGATAGTTGTAAAAAAAAGTGTTAAGTTAATGTAGCAGCTTCTAAATGTTGGTTCAATGAAATTTGTCAAGCCTCAGCCTTTGAAGTAGCTCTCTTTTGATGGAGAGGCAAGGGCAGGACAATATCATTCCATTTGGTCTAAGTTTAATTCAGTATTTATATATGAATTATCATGATTTATTTATTTATTTATTTATTTATTTATTTAATTAAATTTATATAACCGCCCATCTCCCCCAACGGGGAACTCTGGGCGGTTTACAATAAAATAGTTAAAACAGAATATAAAACATCAATATACAGTATATAAAAATAATAAATAATTATAAATCCAGATGGACGATGGAATTAAAACGAAGGACATTATAAAGTTAAGGAGTTAGCCACCCCCATGAGGAACTATCCTTTCCTCCTTCCCATGCCAGGCGGCAAAACCAGGTCTTCAGCTCTTTCCTAAAGGTCGGGAGGGAGGAGATCTGCCTCAACTCTGGGGGCAAGATTTATGTAAATACAATTAAAATATTTATATTTAAAAAGTGAAACCTTGAAAATTTGGATTCCTCTTTGTTTTATCTTTATCTTTTTATTTCTTAAGAAGCAGTATAGAAAGAACACTGACATTTTTGAACTCTGGTGTTGGAAAAGATTCCTGAGAATACTATGTTCTGAGTTCTGAACAGGCTCAAAATCAGACATGTTATGCAAAGACCTATTGTAGCTCTCTGGAGAAGTTCTATATCTATCTATATCTATCTGTCTGTCTGTCTGTCTGTCTGTCTGTCTGTCTGTCTATCTATCTATCTATCTATCTATCTATCTATCTATCATCTATCTATCTATCAATCAATCAATCATCTATCTAATCTCAGCAGAATAGAGGTGGAAAGTAGGATCCCAGATGATCCCCCCTCTCTTCTGCACCATTAAAGAAACAATTTGATGGACGGGGATGATTTATCTAACGTGTTTATCTCCATTGCCAATGGGCTGGGTGTCCCTGCTTTTAAACACAGACACTCTTTGCTCAAACCCCAGCAGAATGACTGTAGAAGTTTAGCTATGATATTTAAAACTGTGGTTTGAACCAACAGTTCTTTCTGGGTAACTCCAAGCTTTTTTCAAAGCTTCACGTCTTTTTATATAAAGTTCTCCTTCTTGTGGTTCAACAAAAACTTCTTGGAGAGGCAAGTTCAAACGGAGAGAAGAGGAGAAAAATTGCAATTTTTGAAGCTAACTTTGGAAGAGCTGATTTGAGAGTCTGACTCATGTGTTTGTTTTTTAAAATACTCTTAGCAATGCTAGGAGAGGAATTGGCGATTGGAACAATTTAGTAATAGAGCACGATACACTTCTCTATCGTGCTGTAAATCTTCCAATGAAGTAAATATTTTCTAACCTGTAATTGTAAGCTATCAGTTCAGTTAGCAGCTTGGGGGCAGCTAAAAAGTAGAGAGAAGTGATTTACAATTTTTTTTTATCCCGCCTTTATTATTTTTATAAATAACTCAAGGCGGGGAACATCCCTAATACTCCTTCCTCCTCCTCTTTTCCCCACAACAGCAGCCCTGTGAGGTGAGCTGGGCTGAGAGAGAGTGACTGGCCCAAGGTCACCCAGCCGGCTTTCATGCCTAAGGCGGGACTAGAACTCTCAGTCTCCTGGTTTCCTATTGGCTCCTTCCCAGGGCTGAGAGAGAGTGACTGGCCCAAAGTCCCCAAGCTGGCTTTTGCCTAAGGCGGGTCTCCTGGTTTCTAGCCCGGTGCCTTAACCACCACACCAAACTGGCTCTCATTCAAAGTGGTTAAGGTATTTGCATACCAGCTAGAAAGCAGAAATGCACTTAAATCAGGACACTTCCATTCTTCAGAGAATGGCATTTTGGAACTTGCCTCCCATTTCCTTTAATGGCTCCATAAAAGGTAAAGGTTCCATCCTAGCGCGTAAGCAGACAGGAGTTGTTCTACACTGGTTAACGCCTATTGATCCATCCACAGCCCCATGTTTTTTTTAAAAAAAATGCAGTAAGCATTTTGTTTCTTCTTGTGACACGTCTTTCTTCCTGATTACAAGTAATCAGAATTCTGTTTCTCTGTAATGTTGATGTCTGTTCAACTTCCTGTTTAACTGCCAGCGTTAGCATAGAGGCCTTTGCTCAATGCATTTCAAAAAGTGCTTTTTTTAGATATTCAAATGGATTCTGTACATTCCCCCCCCCCCAATTTCTCATTTGCCTGCTAATACAAAATTATATTGGTTTCCTTACTGGAATCAGTGGAATGACCATCAATTTTAATGACACAGACAGACGGGTGTTTAGATTAGGGCAGGTGGCTTTTTTCAGACTGGGAAGCCACCTTCTCCCGCTGCTGTTCTGCCTGGGGGCTGCAGCGACTGTGGCTGGGGATGTCAGCACATCATTGGAGTGAGCATGGCTGACATTTTGGGGCCTATTTCTTGCCAGTTACGGGCCTTTTGAGAGGTTATACAACATTTGACTGTTAGATCCCCAATGAGAGAATTTGGCCTGATTCTTTGGGGCCTTATGAGTGGCCTGGATGGCCTTAGCTTTTGCCTCTTTATTCCCTAACCCTCAAAAAACAAATATGGACTCCAAATGTTCTGCCCACCCATTCTGAGGGGGGGGGGGCTGCAAGGGCGTTTCTGGAGGTTGCACACAACTCAGAGGCTGTGGGTTACCTGCCCCTGGTTGGGAGAAATAACCACAGTAGAAAAAAGGGCATTCTATCATGGCCACTGCAATTCTACCCTACAGGGAAATCTAAGGATGTTCTTTGGTAGTTGTACCAATGTTTTGCCCATCTGCATTTTAACATTATATCATTAGATAAACATCAGAAACGAACTCCATGCTCCTCTCCAGGTTAGGACCTGGCCTCTCTGTGCATGTTGAGGCAGTATCAGGAACACCAAGGATCCCAGGTTAATATTTGAATATTCTTGATGAAGTTCCTGCAGCTAGTGAAGGAGGACATCTTGAGCATCAAGCAGAGCCAGAATTTTCTGTGCGTGCATAGAGTGGGCCAGCAAGGCCTGGGAACTTTTCCAATCCCAGATAGTCTATGCAGCACAATCAGGAAATGTCAGAGGCAAGAATAGGACGTTGGACAGGGTTGGGTGTGTCCAATGGTATATTTGTCAGCATGGGGTTTGGATTAACTGCCTTGATTTATTTTTAATCTTTGTCTGTTAGCTTATTTAGTTACTACCGGCATTCAAGAGAGTTAATACTTTCATACTAAAGTGAAGAAAAGTTACCATAGACAAAATTTGTCTGAGATCACTGAGGTTCTCTTCAGGAGAGGACAGCATGAGACTTTTGGACTAGACTGGACTGGACTGACCTCAGTATCATCCTGGGAAATACTGTGGCCCCCATCTTTAGCTTCCAAAAGAAATCTCTAACAAACTTAGACAACCATATCCTTTTGACTTCCAAACTGTAACTATCTTGTTAGATAACAGCAAAATAACACGAAGGCAAATATATCCATCTAGTGCAGGGGTGGGCAATGTCAGGCCCGCGGGCTGTATACAGCCCGCGGGGCTCCCGCCTAAGGCCCGCGGGGCTCCCGTCTGCAAACCCCGCCCCTTCCACGCGATTGGCTCCCGCCCGCAAACCCCGCCCCCCAGTGCTTATGATTGGCTCCCACCTGCAAACTCCGGCCCCCGGTCCGCAGAAATCCCAGAAACCCTGCCCCCCACCCCCCCAGTCCCCGGTTATAAATATCCAAATGGCCCTTGGCAGAAAAAAGGTTCCCCACCCCTGATCTAGTGACATGGATCTATTAAATAAGGGCTTTCCAAAGTGCCGCCGCTGGCGACACACCAGCGGCGGCGGCAGGGCAGCGGCGGCACGTGTGTGCATGGCGGCGGCGGCAGCGGCACGCGCGCGCACGGCGGCGGTGTGTGGGGGCGCGCGGCGGCGCGGGGGGCGTGCGGCGGTGCGTGCGTGCATGGCAGCAGCGCGGGGGGCGTGCAGCGGCACGGGCGTGCACAGCGGTGGCGGCAGCCTCCGCTAAAACGCGGAAGCACTGATCCAGCACCGCTGCTGCTGCCGCTGTGCACGCGCGCACTGCCGCTTCCGGGTGGTGTGGCGACACACCACGCTGTGTGTGGCGACACACTTTTGTGTCGCGACACACAGTTTGGAAAGCTCTGTATTAAATGAAAGCATTTAAATCAACCTTCTCCATTCTCAAAGGCCCCAAATGGGTTGGCTGAAAATTCTCAGGGTTAATCCCCAGCACCATTTGGTTTAGCCCAGGAGGAACTAAGTCACCATTCAAGTAGAATCAAGGAAAGGGTGGTGTTCCGCTGCTGGAAAGGGGATTGTTAGAAAGCTGTATATTAATTATGGCTTCTTATCACCTTGAATGAGGTTGGGCAAGGGTTAATTGTAAGGGAAGAGTGAATGAGTTCCTGTATCCCTAGCAATTACTTTCATTTGCATTGTTACTGCAGGCCCATGACTTCAAAGAGCAACTTCTGACATGCCCTGTTGCTCAGCAATAAGTTGCCTGCAGAAGAATAAGTCAATTAATTTAATTAATTAAAAGATTAATTTTAAAATAATTAATACTTTATTGCCAATTTTAAGAAAATACAGTACAGAGAAAACAGCTTACAACAGCAGCAACAGCAAAAAAAAAACAAAGACAAACCATTAAGATTTTTTAAAAAAAAGGTAATATACAACTATCCAACAGATAATCTAAGCAGTGATTAAATTCTATTACTAAAACAAACAAATAGAAAAAAAAGAACAAACAAAAACCTAAGATTAATGTATTAAATTAATATAATTAATTTAATTAATATAAATTGGCTAAATATATTATATATATTTGCAATAACAAAATATCACTTATCCATAAACATTTTTCTATTCTTGTAAAATATTATGAAATCTATGCCAAAGAAATATATTGTGTCATTTTTGGGGGATTGGTAGGAAAAAATAGCTTTTTCAAAAATTGATAAATTGCATATTTTTTAAATCCAATTCTCCCAGTCTCCCAATATAATTCTCTCAGCTATTTCCCACACCTGGTATAACCAAAGTTCCTCAAAAATGGTTAGATTCCACAATTTTGGAATATAATTCAAAATAGCATTCACAACTTTTACATGAAAACACTTACCCCACAATTTACTTGTATATGGTACTATATTATTCCAAAAATGAATCAATAATGGGCAAGAAAAATCATATGGGTATCGTACCTCAAATTTCATACATTGCCAACAAAGATTTTCAAAGTTTGTTTATTTATGGCCATAGGTCAAAATACAATATAAAATAACATTTAAAAATTGTGAACTAAAATATTAAAGAAGATTGTAGGTACTACCTTCTAAAACAAGATAATAAAACAAAGCTTGGTTACACTTGAAATTTCCCTACTGTGATCATGATTGAGCAATATTTTATCACATTTTTGAGATTTCTGAAAATTGATTGGCTAATAAAGAAGGATGTGTTCTCTTCCATAGCACAGTTGGAATGATTAATGAGGAGGATTAATATTAATGCAGAATGCCACGTATGGTACACTGGACAAAGAGGAGAACAACCTCCACACAAGAAGAGACCTGGTCCTAGAAGGTAGGACCTTCCTTCCAGAACCTTTGATGACAAGGAATTGAGCCTGACACAAGTAAAAGCTCTCCGTGAGGGGCCGAGAAAGAAAATATTATACAAATACTTAGGGATAAATAAAGGCTTGTTCCAAAGGCCAATGGTACAATTGCAAGAGGCTCTGCTTTTATCCCTTCGTAAGTCTAGGTCTAGGATATACGTTGCTGAGTGTAAGGACCACTCAGATCCTAATATCAGTGACTGAACTGAGAATCCAGGATAAATTTGGGAAATATACTGTTTGTGGAGTCCTTGGTGCTCTCGGAGCCTTGTTTTCTTGCAGATGTTTCATTGCCAAGCTAGGCAACAATCTTCAGTGCGAATATACTGTTTTTCCATGAGGAGTTAGACTTGTTGGCAAGGATTAACTGAGATAGAGATCTCTCCCCCAAAATGAGTTTTAGCAAGAATTTTAATTGGCAAATCCTCCTGCTTGCCTCTATTGACATGCAACCTAGCTTCAGCCTCAAGGTTGCATTGGAAATGCAAAGGGGAACATGAAGCATTGTTCTTAAGAACTTGGACTGGACTACCTCCAGTTTTTTTACTTCACTATAGGCACACCTTTGTGCACCATAGGCAACACCCTGGCCTGAAAAGGCATGATTGCAGTGATGACCTAATTGTTTCCGTGGTGGCTGGCAAATTTAATTATTGTATTGTAATTTTTTGTGCACAAGATGAGATAGCTTTTTCTTGCTGTTTCCAAGTATTAGATGATTGAAACACAATTCCTAAGTACTTAAAAGTCTTACCTTCCTCAATCTCGTTGCACTTGATTTTCCATTTATGAAGGAAATGGAAGCACGTCGTTTTGTGAATGCAGCCACTTTTGTTTTACTATAATTTCTAAATTCCATACAATACGGCTCATAGACTCTGTTGGAGGCCAACTGGTGGCAAGGAAGGAAATCTGCAGTCCATCCTTTCTGACACATTTTATGAGGCATCCAATAAACTTGAAATAACATCTTTTGATGAATGAATTTCAACCTCAAGTCCTGTGGAAGAATTATGGAAATATTCAACATTTTGAGGAACCAAAGGATTACTTGGACTGGCTAATTATCAAGTTGAAGCATGACCCACATGTCCTTCTTTCAACAAACAGGTTGGACTGTTTAGATTAAGGGGACTGCTTGGGTGAATTCATACAACTTGCTAAAATGGAGTTGGCTCATTTGTGGTCCACATATTGTGGAAACCCAGCCATTATCATAGCAAGTTCTACAACCCAATCCACCACATTACGCCATAATATGATTCATTTGTGAATGTTAGGTGAATGTAGCAATGGTGTTTTGTTAACCTGGTTAACACAGTCTATGAACCCAACTCTTATATGCTTGCTAAAGACTAAACTATTGTTTATACACTGTTATACTTCATACGGCTAAGAATTATTTTCTAATTTTTGGCAAGTTATATTTCAATCTAGCCCCAGCGGCAGATGTTGCTCTAACCCAATTGGAGAACATCATGTTAGAGAAGATTGGTTTGGTAATTCATGGATTAAACAGTGAGTATAAATTACTATAGAGGGGCGTGGTGGCTCAGCGGGTAAGACGCCAGGCTTGTCGATCGGAAGATCACAAGTTTGGCGGTTCGAATCCCTAGCCCTGCATGACGGAGTGAGCTCCCGCACTCGCCCCAGCTCTTGCCAACCTAGCAATTTGAAAGCATGCAAATGCAAGTAGATTAATAGGTACCACTTCGGTGGGATGGTAACAGCATTCCGCACGCATCATGCCGGCCACATGACCGCGGAAGCGTCTCCGGACAACGCTGGCTCTTCGGCTAACAAACGGAGATGAGGTCCGGCCCCTGGAGTCGGACACGACTGCACAAATGTGCGGAGGGAACCTTTACCTTTATAAATTACTATAAAACACTGGCAACTAAATCAGACTTTCATGCCATCTAGGATAGTATCTTGCCTAGGAAACCCAAAGCAATCATGTACATGAGATTTCGTTATTCAGAATTATCCTGCATCAGAACCAGCTGAGATTAACCACTTTGGTTTATTAATAAAATGCAAAGGTAACAGAATTGCAGGCAACAGGAGAGAGGAGATAAAGCACTGCTTCTAATTAAAGATTTGTGCTAACTGGTATACGGAGGATCCAAAGTAAGAGTCAACAGATGAGTCAGGAATAAAACACCTTCTCTGCACTAGTGCCAGAAAATGCATCATGGTTCTAGAGATTGTACAAGTGAACTTCAACTCAAGGTGCCCAGCACAAGACTGTTGAATATTCATGGGCTTTAAGATGTCAGCTTAATTAAAAGGCATTGGTTGTCATGGTTTATCAGGAGGAGGGACACTAATAAACCACAACCAATTGTATAAGCATGATTTCTGCCTAGAAGAAAAGCAGGTCAGATACAGGCTTTAAAGTATTGCTTAATGTTTTGCAATTAACTTGCCAAATTCCAGCATTCCAAAACAGCTCTTTCTGGCCTAGTTTGAGGCATCAAGGGATTTATTTATTTATTTATTTATTTATTTATTTATTTATTTATTTATTATTTATAAGATTTGTATGGCCGCCCATCTTAGAGTACAACTCTGGGCAGTTCACAACAATAAAACCAAAAAACAATTTTAAAAACCTAAAAAAATTCCAAAAAGTCCCAGTGCCTCTGCCATCTTGCTGGGATGCCTCCAACAAACCATCCACGGGCTCCCATCTCAAAGCCTGAGTAAAAAGCCAGGTCTTGAAGACCTTCTTGAAGGCTAAAAGGGACCGTCTTATCCCCATTACATCGTCCCGTCCCATCTGGTCATGCAGGGAGGGCATGCTACGGACCCCATCGGTTAAAGAATTCCATCTAACGGGGTCGTGGAAGCGTGCCTTCTCTGTAGTAGCGCCTGCTCTGTAGAATATCCTTCCCCCAGAGTTAAGATAGTCCGCCTCGCTCCTGGACTTCCGGAAAAAACTCAAGACTTGGCTTTGCCAACAGGCCTGGGGCGGGAAGAAGAGTATAAACTCTTGGGGATGGCTAACACCTTAGGATGGCCCTAGAACTGCCCTTCCAATGTTTTAAGAAGATATCTCCATCTTGATTTTATCATATTTATTGTATTTTTAAATGGTCTATTTTAATGTTTAATGTTTATTCAATTTTACATTGAGTTGTAAACCGCACAGAGTCCCCTTGAGGGAGTTGGGCAGTGATAAATCGAATGAATGAATGAATGAATGAATGAATGAATGAATGAATGGGTGGAGGCCTGCTGGATCGCTGGGAGAGGGTATTCCACAGGGCAGGGGCAGCTATAGAAAAGGCAAGCTTCTGAGGTCGCAGTAGGTGGCGATATTTATAGGAAGGGACCTGGAGCATGGCAACCCTATCCAACCTGGTGGGGTAGGCAGATACCCCCAGGGAGAGGCAGTCCCACAAATAACCCAATCCCACGCCACGTAGGGTTTTGAAGGTGATAACCAGCACCTTGAATTGTACCTGGAAAGAAACTGGGAGCCTGTGCAGCTCGTGCAACAGCAGTGTGATCTGGGCAAACCGAGGGCACCCAACACTCCATGTGCCGCCACATTCTGGACCACTGTCGTTGTAAGTTCTGGGTGGTCTTCAAGGGCAGCCCCATGCAGAGTGCAACTGGCCTACAAGAATATACAAGAATAAAATAAATTCCAAATGGTACAATAGTAAAATGCAAATATTAACATACATATTTAATCTGTACTAGTTTAATCCAGTGTTGCTCAACCTTGGCAACTTGAAGATGTGTGGACTTCAACTCCCAGAATTCAAGTTGCCAAGGTTGAGAAACACTGGTTTAATCCATACACACTTTGTTCAGACCTACAGACTTTTCCTCTGGATCTTCCTTAGGAGAAAACCATCTGACCATCCATTTTCATGATTAAGATACCAATCACAGAGAATTGTGTGCAGCAGAGCTATGGCAGGACACACAAACATCTAATCAACTTTCATTTTCAGTGAATATAAAGGAGGAGATGGGGGGGAGGAGGAGGAGGAGGGCCAGTGTTGGACTACGAGTGGGGCAACCAAGTTCTTGTCCCCCATCAGCCATGGAAGCTCTGCTCACTAGGTGACTTGGGCCAGTTATTCCCTTTCAGCCCAACCTACCATACAGGATTGTTGTTGTTGTGGGGGGAAATAGGAGGAGGGAGCATTCTGCATACTACTTTATGCAATTATACAAAAGGTGGGATCTAAAGCTAATAAATAATAAATAAATAAAAATTAAGGAGTAAGTGGGTAGAGCCCAATGTTGTGTTGGAGTGCAGAGGATTCCCCCCAACCCTTCATCAGTTCCTGCAAGTTGTCAGCAGCCTGAGTATGGTTCCAGCCTGAATGTGGGGAGGGGAGGGGGACCCCAAGGGTGTCAAGTGGGGAGGCAGAGCGGGCCAGGTGAATGAGTAGATTAGGCACATGATGGTCCCCCCTGCCCCAAACTGGAGAACGTGTGGCTCGGCCCTGCACTGAGGACACTGGGAAGTTGAAGACTTGCCTCTTCAATCAGATGACAACTTAGTTGTGTCCATCTGGAACAAAACTTCCCACAAGTTGCCTTGCTACCTCAGGCAGCAGATGAAACGGATTTAACTCTATGACAAAGTGTTGCCAACGTTGAGGTGGCCAGAGGTATCTCTCTGGAAGTGAGCCGAGCAAGGTTACCATCCCTTACCCTCCCACTGCCCCCCACGTTGCAGTTAGAGTTGAAAAACAGACTTGTGTGGCAGTTAATGAGAAGTGTCTTCCAAGCCTATAAATTCTTTCTGTATAGGCTCACTTAAGACGGTATGTTATTAGGCGTGAGAATACAAGCTGGAATATTATTACGAGGATGGATTACTGTGCCAGCCACTTTTTGTGCTGGGCTCTGGCTGTGGCATGTGCCCCACCCTGGAAAACTAACTGAAAGGAAATGCAGCCCTCTGGCTGAAAATTGCTCCCCACCCTTGCTCTGCCTTCCCTAGGCCAGTGACCTCCGGAGAAATCAGATTCCACCCTCCATAATCTTAGGAGTTGTGGGAGTTGGAGTCAAGTGGCTTTCTGGATGACTATTCCCAGGCCGCGAAGGCTCGCTTGGTTGCTACATGAAAGCACATTTTTGTGACTGTCGTAACTCTCCCATATTTGAATTGCCTTTTGGAGAAGCAATGCTCCCCTTAAAAGAAGAAGGACAAGGAAAAGCTCCTGCTAGTCAAGTTTGACTTCTAGGAATTTCATGGACATGTTTGTGCAGTTTTCTTGGCAACAATATAGAAATGGTTTGCTACTGCTTTTTCTCTCAGATAAGATTCTGACTTCCCAGTCTAACCTACAGTCCCAGGGTTTCTGAGTGGTCTTCCATCCAAAAATTAACCAGACCCAGGCCCTACTTGGCTTCTTGAAATCAGCCCAGATTGGCCAGATGCTGCCATCTAGCTAGTCGGTTCTTTTCTTGGATTTATGCAATTGGGATCCCTCACACCTCCCTTTCCCTAGATCAACTTCCTCTTCCCCAGAGTTTCTCAACTTTGGCAGCTTGAAGACGTGTGGACTTCAACTCCTGGAATTCCCCAACCAGCCTTGCTCTTCCCCTTGGCTATGCTGGCTGGGGATTATAGGAGTCGAACACAATACATCTATCTACTGGGTACTATTTAGGGAAATTTGCAAAGCAGGAACCCAAGCTATGGAGGCTTGAAGCAAATCTGCAGCCCATCATCCTGCTGCGTGCCAAGGATGGGATGTGCTGGGACACTCCCCGCTGTCCTTGTTTGCACAGATCTGTGGCTTCCACAGAAGCCCAGCCCAAGAAATACAAGCTGCTATGAATCACTGCAATATTGGATTAGATGTCCCTTTCTGCAGATGGCTAATTCAAACCATTCCCCAAGTAAAGCCTTCCAGCACATGTGGGTAGGCGGAGGGGCTTCTGCAGAAGGACCGAATGGGGGTGGGGGAGATAAAAAGCCAGGATTGACTGAATAGCTCTACTTTGTTCTCTCTTTTTGGTTCTGCTCCTCTGCCTCCAGGCAAATAACATCACTGCCTTTATCTATGCCTCAGTTTACCCCCTAGTGAAATGGAATTAACAACCCCATGTGTTTGGTGTTGTTAGCATATAATTAATGAAAGACCAAACCAACAATCCCAGACAACTATTCAGCAACTGGCCTTGCATTCAGTTATGCTTTCAAAAATAAATAAATAAATAAAAATTGCAGGAGCCAAGTCTGCTAGCAAAGACTGCCCCCTCTTGGCCCATTTGGGCTAATGCTAGCACATTTCATCCTTGGGCTGGCTCAGAGGGCCGTGACTTTCAGCTGCAGAGCATGCATGTAAGCTACAGCTATCCTAGAAACACCTACCCATTTATCTGTCATGGCTTCCTTCAAGGAACCCTGGGAACCGTGCTTTAGTGAAAGCACTAGGAGGTATCCATTGGAGGCCCCTAGCCTGTTCACAGAATTACGGTTCCTAGGGAGCTGCAACAGCTCATGGAGAATGCCTATTAAACCACAGTAAAGGGCACCGAACCACAAAAGCAGCTGTGATGGATCTCACTAAAGCCAACCCAGAACATGGTTCTATTATTGCAGTGGCCAATTCAATACAAGCAATGTGAGCAGGCAGGGCTCCCCTCCTGCTCCGGTTCTTCAACAAGTCAACTAGAAATAGGCACACGCTGCCTGTCCATTGTGGCTACGAGCTGTTCCAATCAATCCGTTTCTAGCACTATCAATAGGCTGACCATATTTCAGGATGGCAAAACGGGACGGGATCTTATGTAATATTCCGTATTCATGAAAAACACAGGGGTCCCCCCAGTCCACGCGATTGGCTCCCACCTGCAAACCCCGCTCCCCGGTCCGTGCAATTGGCTCCCACCTGCAAACCCCGCCCCCGGTCCGCGCGATTGGCTCCCGCCTGCAAACCCCGCCTCCGGCTCAGATCCTCCTTCCGAACCATTCCCACCGGGTTTGAAAAACGGGACAAAATTGAGATTTTTATAAAAACGACGAGACGGTTGAAAAATGCTTAAAAAACGGGACTGTCCTGTTCAAAACGGGACGTATGGTCAGCCTATCTATCAACTATTGCAGCTATTCATTTCTTTCCACTTTAACTCGTTTTTTAAATGAATGGGGGAAATGGAAGGAACAATGAGAAAAAGATAGGGAGCAACAAATGCAAGACACATAAAAAGAATTATGGCCATGTTGTTCCATCAGAGGAAAAAATATCCAAAATGCACAGTTGGGTATCACCATTATTTGGACCACCAAAATGGGAAAAAAAGAGAAGTGTGCAAAACACCAAGTTCTCAGCACACTCAGAGAGCAGGATGTTACCAGAAAAAGGTGGGGGGGAGGCAGAAATATGGAAGAGGCAAGAATACTGTACTCAGAAAATTAGACTAGGGATTATAGCCGTGAGATTTATAGCTCAGATGCAGGGTTCATCCTCATGTTCCTCTAATTGCAGCCCAAAGATGCCTCACTACCTATTTTCAGGGACAGGTCCTCAAGATGTCACCTCCAGCTTATCTCCAGACCGCTATGGAGACGGCCTCTGGATTGTTCTGCTGCTCAAGTGGGACTTTCCCTCTTCCCCTTGCCCAAATGTTGCTTTGTGAACAATTCAGGATGCCTCGGTGACAGTGATGTGGTCAGCGGCCGGGATCTGCTCGGGACCTATTGCTTCAGGCTGGTTACCATTTTGTCTTGGCCTGCAGAGGAGACCTGAGGTGGAACCTCCCAATGCTTTACCTGCATTTCAGGTAGGCATTACAAAGCCTCCTTATCTCCACAGGCACACTTGTCTTCTGGAAGACCAGTACACCTCTTTTTAAAATAGGTGTTTAGCAGTCTTGGGAAAGACTGATAGACCTGTCTTTAAAAAATAAGTACTGTCCCGCTGGTTCATTTAACCCAAGAAAGAGAGCCAGATGCTGACAGCATTTTCTTGCTACTTCCGTCCCAAATGAGTGCATTACAGATTTGCAGCTGCTTCTGCTCGCAAGAGGTTTGATGTGGCTGTACTTTCCCCTGTTCTTAGTATACTTCAGGAAGGTGGCACCATTTTGCCTACTCAAACACCATTTTGCATAGTGCAAGGGATCCTTCTAGGGCAGCTTTCCTCAACTTTTTGACCCCGGAGGAACCCTTGAAATATTTTTCAGGCCTCGGGGGACCCCTGCACATTCAGGCTCAAATATAGGCCAGAAGTTACAAAATCATTATATGCGTTTCATGAGTAGGCCTGTATATATGCATTAACAGTGTTCTTAAACTAAAAATAAAGAATGGAACTTACCTCTTTTATGTGAAGTTGCCTGAATTTGAAATAACTTTTTAAATAAGTTATAAAGTTTTTAAATCGTGATCTCCCAGGGAACCCCTAGTGACCTCTCGTGGAACCTTAGGGTGCCACAGAACCCTGGTTGAGAAACCCTGTGCTAGGGGCTGCCGGACATGGCTGGTTGCTATCCCTTGCTGCCAGCACTGTAACCCCCATGCAGCACTCATTGGTTTGGGATAACTGGGAGTCGGGTCATGGGCGAGACTTTTGCCTGTTTTCCTTTTCCTCTTGAGCTTTTCCTGAACACAGTCTCTTCATTGTTTGGAAGGTCAGAATTGTGGTGTCAAAAAAGGAAAAAACCCATCACTCCTGGCGAGTCAACGGGGCATAGGAGGAGCATGAGAAGTGGGGCACAGACCTGTAAGGTCACTCCTGCTCCAACCTGCACCAATCCACTGACCTGTCAGCTGGAATATCTGTGGTACAGGAACATTGCTCCTCTGGAAGACTGTCAGTCCCATGTCAAAGAAACCAACAGAGCCATGTTCACTTGGGTGAGTTGACAGCTTCTATCTCAGGCAGACACATGGAGTCCCCCCGCCCCCCACCTTGCCATGTTTGGGAGAGCAGTTGGTGGCTGATTTTCCCCTGGCAAGGGATGCTGGGCGAGAGTGGAAAGAAAGCCAGGGAACCCACCAATCACTTTCTTGAAACTACTCTGCATTCATTAAACCTGTAAGGACATCCCTATTCTCCAGCCTCACATTAAAAGTTGGCTGAGGGGGCAGTGCAATTTACGTTGACCTACTTTTATGCATGAGGGGCGTGGTGGCTCAGCGGGTAAGACGCCAGGCTTGTCGATCGGAAGATTGCAAGTTTGGAGGTTCGAATCCCTAGCCCCGCGTGACGGAGTGAGCTCCCGCACTCGCCCCAGCTCTTGCCAACCTAGCAATTCGAAAGCATGCAAATGCAAGTAGATGAATAGGTACAACTTCGGTGGGTAGGTAACAGCGTTCCGCGCACGTCATGAGGCCACATGACCGTGGAAGCGTCTTCGGACAACGCTGGCTCTTCGGCTAACAAACAGAGGTGAGCACCGACCCCTAGAGTCAGACATGACTGCACAAATGTGCGGGGGGAACCTTTACCTTTTACTTTTATGCAGGCTCAAAGATGGGAGAAATGCACGTAAATAGAGCTATGAGGAAGTGCCATCAATTTCAAGATGGTGTTTGTAAACTGAATGATAGACTATGGCACCTGGACCACCACACAATCACAAAAAATTCAGCAAGAGGATTGACTGATCAAAGCCTCACCTGGAAGCATATTTTGATAAGGCCTTCAGGATCTCTATTGAAGTGAGAGAGCTTTAGATAGAAGTAAAGAGGGAATCTAGTAAAGACGACCCCTTTCTGTTAGTTATGGCCAATTTTTATAGTGCGGCTACAGCCAAAGTATGGTGCCAATTTAACCCCATCACTAATGAAACATTATAAGCTGTAATGAGTTTATATCAAATCCCCAGGTCTGGCACAAGAGGGCAGCATATGCTTGGGAAAAAGTATATGATTTCATTCAAGGGGAAAAGTAGTTTTGCAATTTATGATCAAACAAACAGGAAAACATGCACACACAAAAAGTGTCAATGCTCAGGTTCACATTTGAGCCTGAGCTAGTTCTCACTGCAAACTATTATATATTATTGTTATTTTAATTGTTTACATTTTATAAGGTACCTAGGGTTGTGACTGCAATTGAGGCTGCCTAGAGGTTTGATAAAAATAAATAAAAGCAAATAAGTAAATAAAGTGGCTGTGTTTATTCTGCACTTGGCACATATTCGGAGGTTCTTTCATTTGCCATTCCACACATGTTCCAGATGTATTGTCAGCTCCACAGATGTAGTGGAAGCTTTCCTCTGTGTAGATCATGCTTAAGACATGTACCCACTGCTGTAATTGCGGAGTGAAACACATGTGCAGTGCTGGTGAAGGCAAACATGAGCAGTTGTAATGAGTTCCAAGTTTTATGGCTTTAATGGCTTGGGAAGCTCGAGTCAGCCAGATGCCTGCCAGATGCCTCAGGAGATGAATTCTCCACCAGTCTTCGGAGAGTTGTAGGACATCCAACCGGGGAATGCTTCTCTGAAGAGAGGAAACCAGTTCAAGCCCTACTTTGCGTATTTGTCATCCATTTCAGCAAATATGTGTGAAATGATAAATAACCTTTCACTGAACAACTATCATTATAGGCAGAGACCCAGTTTAGGGTGGGACAAAAGTGATACGCACAAAAAGAGGCCAAGCTGCATTTTCAGCCTCTCCTTAGGATCTCAGGAACCAAACACTTTGTTGTTCTATGGAAACATGTGATCTGGGCTCCATAGAGTTTTTTTTTCTCCCTCCCTTTCCTTAAATAGCAAGGGGGGAGGGGTATTTGCATATTTTGGAGATGTGAGAAAAGTGGCTGCTTTAGCCCTTCCATCCATTAACCCCCTCAACTGAAATGCATCATCCTGATTTGGGGGGCTGGGTTAAAGAGCAAGACATAAAGCACCCATTTTATTTGTTTTTTTTTTGTTTTTTTGTTTGTTTATTTTCTACCCCGCCTTTATTATTTTTATAAATAACTCAAGGCGGCGAACCTGCCTAATACTCCTTCCTCCTCCTATTTTCCCCACAACAACAACCCTGTGAGGTGGGTTGGGCTGAGAGAGAGTGACTGGCCCAAGGTCACCCAGCCAGCTTTCAGGCCTAAGGTGGGACTAGAACTCTCAGTCTCCTGGTTTCCTATTGGCTCCTTCCTAGGGCTGAGAGAGAGCGACGGGCCCAAAGTCACCCAGCCGGCTTTCATGCCTAAGGCGGGACTAGAACTCTCAGTCTCCTGGTTTCTAGCCCAGCACCTTAACCACTAGACCAAACTGGCTCTTGCCTTTAAATACTCCCCAAAATAAAAAGGAAGAACTTGGCTCCATCCATCTGAGGGACTGATACTATGGATCAAGGCACCCTCTGGGCTGTCCATTTTGTTCAAAGGCAAGGCAAATCCAACTTAAACCTACTTGCTGAGATCTTGGAGAAGCTAGTTAGACAGGCCGCATGGTTTGACTCTCTCCAAGGCAGATTCAGTTGTTCATAGCCCCGTGTATGAGCCTGCATTGCATAATGTGTATTATGTTGCGTTGTACTGTATATAGTTGCATGCCTAGATGTGCGTCTGCTTAAGGGTGCTGCATGAATGAGTTTGAATGCTCAACATTTGCCTGACCTTATAAACTACCCTCGTGCTTCTAGCATTATAATAAATAAATAAATAAATAAATAAATAAATAAATAATCCCCCTCTAAATGCGCTTTTGTGTTATATGGCACCTGAAAAGCACGGTTCCTGGGATTTTCTTTTCCCATTAACAAGAGCATCTTACTTGCAGTGTCAGGAAGATGACTTTATGCAATTAGCATAAGGGCACTTCATCTTCGAAACATTGCTGGGGGGGTTCATTCCATAAGCTCAGGGCATCAAGAAGGTTAATCAGCCATCACTTCTCTGGCTGTTAGTCTTCTCACCACCTCCCATCGGAGTCAGAAATAGCCCAGGTTACCACAGTGGCTCCATTCCCAAACAGCTGCAGAAGAGATGGTTGAGGAGAAGCCTGTGTTCAGCCGCGCCTGCTATCTTTGCACATCACAGCATGTTTGAAAGCAACCAAGCCCACCACACTGTCTCTTCCTCGGCCAATTTCTGTTTGGCTCCCCCTTGACCCCAGACCACAGGCTAACGGTTTCCTGCTTCTTCCAATGTGCAGCATCCGGGACACAGGGCCTCCTTCTGAATACACGGATACACAGCTGCAGCTGCTCCTTGCTGGGCAAGGAAGCCGCATGCATATCTGCACTGTTAATTCGGGGTGGGGGGGGGGAGAGTGGAGGTAGGGATTGTGGGTTGAGGAGAAAATCAAGTGGAGGGTTAAATTAGGAAAGGACTGAATCTCACAAGATGAAATTCGAAAGAGAAATCGGCTCCAAAATGGAGGCGACCTGGTGTGATTTCCTCTGCAGGCCTTCATGGCTGAATTGATTGTGGAACTGCCACCATTGTGGATCATAACATTTAGCTGACAACCCTGTTAGTTTTCAGGAGCATATAACGAGCAGATCTAATTGTCAGATGTTGACTGTTTATTTCATTCCATTCTAATCAGGCTTCAGACCTGGAAACAGGACAGAAACAGCTCTGGTGAATAATGTACCCTGGAGAACACAACATTTTTAGTTCTTCTGGGCCTGGCAGCACAGGTCAGTAGCATTGATTCTATTATCCTTCTGGACATTGGACTTGGAGACACGGTGTCAATCACAGTGGTTCTAGTCTTTCCTGGAGGAAATGTCTCCAAAAGTAGCATGGGGAATTTCTATTCTTCCTCGCAGGATCCTATGGAGTCCATCTGTTTTTAACATTCACATGAAACCATGAAGAAGTCATCCAGAGGTTGGGACTGAAGTATTATCACTGTGCAGACTATTTATTTGTTTCTACATCTTAGTTCCCTCCATGTGTCCCGGGAAAGCTGTAGACCTCTTGACCAGTTTAGAGATTGTTTGAAATAGATGGAAGTGAACACGTTGAGACAAAAACAAGTTTGACATTTTGCTCAGGAGAACTACTGTAAGTACTCTAGAAGGAGGGTTACACCTGGTCTAAGTTGTAGTTGAACTGTCCTTGAAAGACCACGGGCACAGTTTTCACTAACCGGATAAGCAGGCTTTAGCTTAGATTCCTAATGCCAGTTGTGATCATCTCTTGAAAAGATGGATCTTGCATTAGGGATATCCAGGCTGGACTGCTGCATGGAAATGCCTTTGACCCTTGGTGGAGAACAAGGCTGGCTCAGTTGTGATAGAAAGAAGGTGGTTGGAACATGGTGATCCATGTACTTTTAAGCAGCTTTCAGGATACTGGTTTTGAAACTTTAAATTATTTGGTACTAAGTTCTTTAAATGACTGCCTAAACCAGGGGTGGGGAACCTTTTTTCTGCCAAGGGCCATTTGAATATTTATAACCGGGAACCGGGGGGGGGGGGGGGGGTTCTGGGATTTCCGCGGACCGGGGGCCGGAATTTGCAGGCGGGAGCCAATCACAAGCACTGGGGGGTGGGGTTTGCAGGCGGGAGCCCCGCGGGCCGTATCCCACCCCTGGCCTAAACACTGAAAAAAGTCACAGAAAAAGGCAATGGCAAACTGCTGCCAAAAAAACCCAAAGGACACACATGAAGAGTCCAAAAATTAAAACTTTACTCTTACTCAAAACCAAACTGTCTGCCCTTTAAGATCAAGAATCAAGATCCTTCTCCCTCACTGTCCTTAGAGAGTTCTTAAGCCACCTAACAAGAGAGAGAGAGAGCCTCTCCTGCAATGGGCTGGCCCTATGGAACACCTTCCTATCTGGGGTCCATCTTTCCCACCCCTTTTACCAAAAGCCCCAAGGATCCTATTAATTCTTTCAGGCCTTCTGCTTAATTCCTCTATCTGGTGTTTTAGCTGATTGTAATATTGGGGATAGATGCCTTAACCAGTGATGTTTGTAGCTTTTACCAACGTTGTAAGGTAAAAGTAAAGGTTCCCCCTGCACATTTGTGCAGTCGTGTCCGACTCTAGGGGCCGGTGCTCATCTCCGTTTGTTAGCTGAAGAGCCAGCGTTGTCCGAAGACGCTTCCGTGGTCATGTGGCCGCATGACGCGCGCAGAACACTGTTACCTACCCACCAAAGTGGTACCTATTGATCTACTTGCATTTGCATGCTTTCAAATTGCTAGGTTGGCAAGAGCTGGGGCGAGTGCGGGAGCTCACTCCGTCACGTGGGGCTAGGGATTCGAATCTCCGAACTTGCGATCTTCCGATCGACAAGCCTGGTGTCTTACCCGCTGAGCCACCACGCCCCCCTTACCAATGTTGTACCATGCTTTTAATGTACATGGTTGAGTATTTTGATGCTATAATATGATCTTTATCCATGTTATGGTTGGAAGTTGTCTTGGAGCAGTTTTTGTTGTCTTAGATGGCTGGGGATTTTTTCATGTGGATAAAGGTGTTTGCTGATTTGGTCGTTTTGGAAGTAGCAGCAAGATCAGCAACGTAAGCACAAAAATCCACTTCCATAGTCACCAGCGCTTGATTCTCGTATCTACTACTCTGTCCCATGATTCTGACTTTCTCAGTGCCGTTTCTCAGCCACACTCACAGCAATATCTTCTCTTCATCAATTAGTCATGTGACTAATATGTAACTACTCAGTTCAAAAAGTATTGTATGCATGCCTGTATTTTATTGAATATATATCCCACCCTTTTCTTCATTCTAACATTCAAGGTGGCTTGGGACTATCTAAAATCCAGAATATAAAATATAACAAAATGAATGCATTTAAAACCAAAATCCATGTTTAAAATAATTAACCATCAAAGCTTGGTGAAAGAGAGAGTTTTTTACCATCTTCTTAAATCCTGGGAGAGTGAGACATAAAGACACCTCCATAGGAAGCAGGGAGTCTGGGAGCTCCACAGGACAAGGCGCTTTTCCGTGGGCCTGATAGGAGCTTCTGGCCACAGGAGCATGTTCAGAGGGATCTAAAAGGATGCATTCTTATCTGGCTGGGGATGTTGTGGAAGAAATTGAAGAGCTTGACGACGATAGAAATGTTTCTATTGACAGCGAGATTGAGGCTTCTGTTGAAATGCCAGACGAAGACTGGATTGTCCGTTGAAGAAATTAAAGGGACAGATTGAATTGCAAACCGTAAGTGAAATTGTCTTTCTGATGGAAGGTTATGGGAAGGAAGGGAGGATTCTGCTGAGAAATTGGAGTTTTTAAGGGGGGCAGTTGGGCTGTCTGATTTTTTTATGAAAAATGCTCTGTGTGTAATGTGGAGATATGTAAATGCTTTGGTTTATTTTGAAGCGGGGTAAGGGTTTAAGAAGGTTCATCTGGATTGCTTTTAGGGTTTGTTTGACTTCATTCCTTTTTAATGATTTGGATTAAGATTAATAAGGTATAATAATAAATGTTTGGTTTTAGGTTTAATATGATTAAGATTGTTATAATTCTAGTATTATTAATTATAAGAGCAGACAATTTATATGCTTTTAAGTTTGATCTTTATTATAGTGGACAGAAATGTATAGAATAGTGGTAGGAAGATAGATAGAAGATAGATAGATAGATAGAATTCATGTCTCCAGATAGCACGCAAATGGGAGAAGTTCGCAGGTAGGCAAACCTCCACCAGAGAACAGCTGTTTTTTCTGCATGAATGCCTACGACAGCATACCCTGCCCGCCAGTGTCAGATACAAACCTCCAATCAACTGCACAGCTGGATGGAAGATTGCGCAACAAAGTGGGCGAAAAATGATACGGCTAATGATCATGGACGTCCACCTCAGATTAAACAAATATCAACACACAATAGACAGCCTCAAAGAACAACTAGAACAGACTATGACTCCTGAACAAATCAACATGCTGTCTACTACAATCAAGACCACATCAATGAGACAAGCAGAAAAAAGGAAAGCTAAACTCCAAACTAAACTACTTAAATTAAACCCCAGAAACAAAGAAGTACAGGAACAGGAATGGGTGGTCAACATGTCCAGCTGCCCATTATCCACTACAGAACACAGTATCTTGCAGAGAGGCCTCAATTATAACACAGAGGATGCAAATAAATTAGAATTCTTTGCAGCTTTCGAAGCAGCATTGAAAACTACAGGACTTACTACAGAAACCCAAGAGAATGTAAGACAGATTATCATACTACAAACCAGAAGGACATGGAAACAGAACCAACTGAAAGCAGAAGACAGAGCAGCCCTCAAAAACCTAAAGATGGACCAAAATATCATCATCCTTCCAGCAGACAAAGGCCGCACCACCGTCATTATGGACAGATCACTATACAAAAAGCCAAAGATTTACTTGAGGACAAAGAAACCTACACCCCAGTAAACACCAATCCAATACAGAAACTGGACAACCAGGTCAAAAGAATCCTCAACAACCTAACCAAGAAAGGTCAAATCACTAAAGAAGAACAGAGGCAGATGAAAAACAGTGGACCCATCATCCCACGCTTCTACGGACGCCCCAAAATACACAAGCCCGACATACCACTCCGTCCAATTGTATCATTACCAGGGACCCCCACATACAACATAGCTAAAGAACTTACAAGAAAACTTGGGCATCTCACAGAGGAGAGCAAATACTCTATCAACTCCCCACTACAGTGCCTCCAGAAAATCAAAGACCTAAAAATAGATGAAGATGAAATTATGGTGTCATTTGATGTCACTGCACTCTTTACATCCATAGACCAAGCACTAGCGATTGAATCCATGGCAGCAGTTCTACGTAACACACCTGACCTAACTAGATACACCAAGATCAAAATACCCAGAATCATGGACCTCATCAACCTCTGCCTCACCACCTACTTTCAGTTTGATGGACAAATATACCAACAAATCAATTCCTGGAAGCTTGGCACTCAGACAAAGCAGCCATCAACAGACACATAGAGGTAAACAACATTTACATACCATTCATAAGAGACAACAGAAAAGCCAGAAGACCAGAAAACCTCTTTGCCAGCAATCAACAACAAGATAGGCAAAGATTAACTGCAAGATTAGCAGCAGAGGACCAATCAAACAACACAATAGACCCTAATCAAGGAACTATTAACTCAGTCAATCAACCAAGCAGCAAACAACAACCCAATCAAGGTACTACCAAGGAGAGTACAACACCCCCACCAGCACAGGTTCTAAAAAAATTTTTTTCTTCTTGTGTCTTCACACCTTTTTAGTTTTCTTTTTTTTTCTATTTGTAGTTTTTTTTTGCTTTTTTGTAGTTTTTATCCTAGCTTTAAATCTAATAAAATTCTTATAAAAAATAAAATAAAAGGATGCATCCTTGGGATGATGTCATGCACAGCTCAAATTGTTATTATACTCCTATAGGTCAAAAAACAGTGTTAAAAGTATAAGAATAAGTTGGCCTGGTGATGATCTCCTCAGGAAAAGGAATGCCAATATCAGTCCTCCTCGTAAGGAATGTTAAAAGATCATCAGCAATGAGATGCTTCTACTGTTTGTTTGTTTTTTAAAAAAAACAATATTTAAAATGTTTGTGCAAAGTGGTGAGTTAGTTCAGCGCCGTCACCATCTTTAAAGAGAGCTCGGTGGCTTCTCTCTTGAGCTACTGGCAGCAACATTCCTGGGTTAGCAGCCTGCCTTTGCTTTCCTCTGAAACGGAAAGATGAGCCACTTGGCTGAATGAGCTACAAAGCAGGAGGGGCCACATTTGCTGACAAGGTCAAACTATTTAGGTGGTTGAAACAAAATGGAAGAGTGAAAAGCTCCAAAGGGAAAGCTAGAAACTGGGAGGTTCAAAGAGCAAATGCGGTTTAATGTAAGCATGTGGAAAGTAGTGTAGTTGATTTTATACACATTCCAAAGGCGTTTTACTGCCTCGCTAGCAATGGTAACCATACTTGGAATACTGAGTCATAAAATCGTAGGGCTGGACGGGTCCTTGGAGGTCTTCTAGTCCAACCCACTGCCCAGGGCAGGGATCCTCATACTACCCCAGACAAATTGCTTCCAACCATTTCTTGAAAACCTCTACTGATGGAGTATCTATGACTTTAGGAGGCAGACTGTTCCACTGCTTAATAGCTCACATGGTCAGGAGAGCAATTATTTTGCATTTGAGTCTCTCCACCTACTGGTTCTTGTCCTCCCTTTGGGCGTTATGGAAAATGAATCCATACCTTTTTCTCTGTGACAACCCTTCACGTATTGGAAGTCAACTATCATGATTCTCCTTTGCCTTCTCTCCTTTAGTCTGAACCAGTGTTTTATTCCCTAGTGCCGGCTGGGGAATTCTGGGAGTTGAAGTCCACCCATCTTAAAGTTGCCAAGTTTGAAAAACACTGGTCTAAACATACCCAGTTCTTTTAACCATTCTTCATAGGATTTAGCCTCCAAGCTCCTCACCATCTTTGGGGAGAGTTCTTCTCAAGGCATCTTGATATTGTAGTAAAAGGTAAAGGTTCCCCCCACACATTTGTGCAGTCGTGTCCGACTCTAGGGGTCGGTGCTCATCTCCGTTTTGTTAGCCGAAGAGCCAGCGTTGTCCAAAGACACTTCCACGGTCATGGGGCCGGCATGACGCACGTGGAGCGCTGTTACCTACCCACCGAAGTGGTACCTATTCATCTACTTGCATTTGCATGCTTTCGAATTGCTAGGTTGGCAAGAGCTGGGGCGAGTGCGGGAGCTCACTCCGCACACAGGGCTAGGGATTCGAACCTCCGAACTTGCAATCTTCCGATCGACAAGCCTGGCGTCTTACCCGCTGTAGAGTTGGTAACTAATGCCAACTAAGTGCACAGTAAATAAAATTACTACTACTACTGCTGTGTAAAACCTTTTTTACCTCTCAAACTCATGTCCCGTTTCAACAGGCATTGGCAATCAGCAACGCAATGTCTATTCAACAATGAATTCAACAGTACTTATTTCTGGAATAAGAGCACAGCTCCTGCAGCAGACACAACACTCTTCTTTTCCAGAGGAATGCTAGGCGGCTCCTGATGCTGTTTCTCCTGCTTTCCTCCCTTGGGCAGGGTAGAAGGTGAAGGATGAAAGAAGGACTCTCATTATCTAATGCCAGGCTGCCAGGATCAGACTCTTCTTGTCCCACTTATTCACTGGTGCATCAAATTCTGCTTTCAGCAAAAATGTGTTTACAACATGAATCATATGAAGGAGAAAGCAAGGCTACGTCATGTTTCAGTTGCAGGGAAGTTCTAAGTTTCCTGGTCCCAGCTTTGAGACGGAGATGCACTGAGTAATTTCGGTGAGTGGGACTCTTGCCTTCGTAGTTGAGAGGACCAGGACAAACTGGAGAGGAAGTTAGGAGAGCAGCAGGAGGTGTCCAATTGGGAGCCGGTGGGACTGCTGCCATCCTGGCAGTAGCTGACCTTTCTACCAGGCATCTAAGAAGCTTTGTTTCTTCTTAAGCAAGATCAAACAGCTGAACACAGATTCCATTCTCAAAGCTGACTTCTGCCATGTGCCTGTCTCGGCTGGTTTTGTGGCTGGGAGCACAGAGGGACACTGTTTGTGGGGGTGGACTGGCCAGGCAATGGCCCATCAATGGGCTGCTGACACTCCTGGGACTACTGTGGGCTCAGCAGCAGTCCCAGACATACGGCCAAGGAACAGATGTGGTTCCTGCGGTGTGGTGACAAGATCATACATCTCCTCCTGCTCGGTTGTTTCCCGGTAAAGGAAAAGTGGGAACATGAACTGAATCACTGTGACTGAAGGCAACACCCTTTGGGGAAGAGGAGAGAGGAGATTTCGTTAGGGTGGCAGTGGGGTAGGTTTAGTCATGGCCTGAGGAGATGGCAGCCTGTCCGTCAAAGTGCTGCCTATCCATCAACAATTCCAGTCCCACAAGGAAAATTCTCTACCAGGAAATAGTGAAACAGAAGTGTAGCAGGTAATTTCAGGCTTGTAGTTAGAGGAACTGGCATTATGGAGGAGGAGGAGGAGGAGGAGGAGGAGGAGGAGGAGGAGGAGGAGGAGGAGGAGGAGGAGGAGGAGGAGGAGGCAGAGCATTGTGAAAACCTTAATTTTGAGAGGTGCAACTACACCAGCAACATCAGCTAAATCTGCAACGCCTCTTTGAAATCCAAACAACCACTTTTCTTCAGTAGATAACTCAGCTATGGCTCAAGGTGATTAATCTGTACCATTTTTAATTGATGAAGCCTGGCTTAAAACTGAAGGCAAGTTTCAACAGTGAAGTATATTATGAAACAAGAACATCAGTCTGAGTTTGCTTTGAGTTTTTAAAAAAAAAACACTTTGATACCGCAACACGAATAAACAGTTAAGCTTCCCTTAAAGCAGAAAATTATATTAATAATAATAATTACTGTAAATAATTTCAATTTAAATAAATTAAATTAGTAATAAATCACTAGTTATTACACAAGCTTTAAAACACGGATGCTGCAATAGGAAGGAAAGAGAACTTTCCTTCAAATAAGGTGATGGCTTTGGCTTCTTGCAGGCTTTTTAATTATTCAAAAAGTTTCTATACTAGAGTTTTGTAACATGCCAACTTATTTGTGTGTTTGTTTATATATAAATAAAAGTTATTGATGAATCCCAGAATTAACTGATTAAGCTCCACGTTCATGGAACTGTGGATGAAGGTGATAGCCATTTCAAACAGGAAAAGTAAGAAGCCTTTAACCTTAAAAGATAAAACTTGCTGTCAGCCTCTTCCCAATGGCTTCCTTCAAAAGAAAAAAAGAAAGCTTTCTGAAAGCTGGCCAAACACATGCTCCTTCTACAGTCTTCCCAAGAAATTGGCATCCCAGGACAGGGCCAAAAAATAATACATCTTTCCACAAATGAGGGAACACATAATTTTGAGTCAGTAAACTCAAGAATAGGCAGATAAAAAGGCAAACAAACAAACTACTGTCCTGGTAGATCTTTGGGTGATCTGTAGGGATCAGCAAGGGATCCTGATTGTCTAATATTAAGATGCAACCAATAACAAGCCTGTCTCCCTCCCCCACCTCCCCACCTAGCATTAGCTGTTGAAAAGCAGAGCTCAACTAGGGAAAAGGAATGGATTTTTATCTGAAAGGATCCTGAGCATGGCTGATGGAATCGCCAAGGGTCGGATACGACCGAATGGATAATTCAATTCGATCTTGAGCATGACTCTGGTCTAGGCTGACCATACGTCCCATTTTGAACGGGACAGCCCCGTTTTTTAAACAATTCCCGACTGTCCCATCGTTTTAATAAAAATGTCCATTTTGTCCCATTCTCAATGAGAGAGCGCCCACCCGCCCCGTTTGCCGGGGCGCCGCAGGGACTGCGCTGCTGGCGAGGCTGTTAGACGGAGTGCGTGTGTGCACGCCCACTTTGTCCGGCAAGCCATGGGTAGGGTTAGGGTCCCGTTTTTGTCTCGAGGAAATACGGTCAGCCTACTCGGGTCCCACGCACAAAGTACTCGGTCCTGGACTGAGCATGTGCTCAGAATCACCTTATGCCTTAATATTTAGCATATGTCACCCGCCTGTGTCTCAACTCTACATCTGGCTGCAGTTAGTGTGAAAAAAGAACCACACGCCTGCTCATCAGTAAATCCATCAATGGATCAGA
The DNA here is from genome assembly GCA_023362775.1 of Charina bottae. Lineage (NCBI taxonomy): Eukaryota > Metazoa > Chordata > Lepidosauria > Squamata > Charinaidae > Charina > Charina bottae. Next base: position 9,283,089 of record JALMGJ010000021.1, on the reverse strand, counting down.
TATAGGCAGAGACAGCTTACCTCTACTTGACTGACTGCTAACCCCCCATACACAGCTATGTTTCTATGTTGCATGTAATACCATTTATTCAAGGTAACATCTCATGAAAAGGACTTCAGTCCATGAAATGAATTATAGTCTACCAAATTTCTCATATAATAAACCTGATTTCTTTTTCAGATGCCAGGAGACTGTTGCTGTTTTGGCTGTAACAGGTTAAAACCATTTTCTGCCATCTTTGTGACAGAATTCTCTTTTTAAAGTGGTTTAGACATCCAAAGGGTTGAGCTTTATATCATAGTACTGTAGGCAAGGATCTGTCAGTTTGTTAGCTGTCCAAAAGTGAGTAAAGACCATGGCCACGTGTCCCGCTTTCCATGAGCCTCAGACAAAAGAAAGAAAGAGTGAACGCCACTGGCCACTTCAAAGCCATTAAAGAATTTGGAATCAGAGAAATTTGATAAAGAATCTGGTGTACTTTCCAAAACAGCTCATCACTCTCCCCCATGATGGTAGTGCCTCAACAAACATTAGAAGAGCAAGAACACAGTGAACAAAAAACACAGTATTACCATGAACACCAAGAGCAAAAGAGGGATCTCAAAACTTCCTGGGCTCAGGAGCACACTTCCAAGGTTCAGAAAATGCCACAGGTACCCCACAAAATGGCTCCCACATGAGTGTAGTCCAGGATTCCTCAACCATGGTAACTTTAAGATGCATAGACTTCAACTTCCAGAATTCCTCAGCCAGCTGGCTGGGGAATTCTGGGAGTTGGAATCCACTCATCTTAAAATTGTCACGGTTGAGAAACACTGACGTAGACAATCACAAAATAGCAAGAACTGAAAAAGCAGCATTGAGGAGCTGTTTCTTACTTAGTCTTGTATGATGTGTGGATGGGATCTCTCGGTAGTTCTTTTTTTTTTTTTTTTTTTTTTTTTATTAAAATAAATTTTATTATATACAAAACATAATACAACACACAGTACAATACAATATAATACAAAGACGCACAATACATAAAAGTATAACCTAACATTAAACTAATATCCTAAACTATAACCTTTTGTATACTATGTAATCTTTACCTAATCTAAACTTATCTAACCAAAAAAAAAAAAAAAAAAAAAAAAAAAAACCATTAACTTAATTTATTAAAAACCTTCTCTGACTAAATAGCCCAACCTAACCAACTTCCTACTTACTCAGTCTTTCTTTCTTTCTTTTCTTCCTCTTCCCTCTCTTCCCTTCTTTTACTTCCACTTCCTTACTCTTTCTGTTCTACTTTACTTTACCTTCACACTTCTTCCCCCCCCCCAAAAAAAAAAAAAAAAAAAAAAAAAGAGACTTCTTACTTTCCGTCCAATTTTCCATTATATATTTATATACTAATTTGTTCCTGATATATACTTTACATATTATGTTTTAAATATTAAATTTCTAGTTGTATATTTTGCGTTTTTTGAATATATTTAAAAAAAGGACTCCAAACTATCTTAAATTCATCCATATTTCTGTCGTTAATTTGATCGGTTAATTTAGCCATTTGCATCAAGTCCATTATTTTTAAAGTCCATTCTTCGGTCGTGGGTATATATTCTTCTTTCCAATATTTAGCAAATATGATTCTAGCTGCGGTTATGATGTAAAATAACAGTTTTCCGTATTTTTTATGTAATTCTGGTTTTATAAATCCCAATAGGTATAGATCCGGTTCTTTGATGAAGTTTTCTTGAATAATTTCACGAATAATTTTGTGAATTCTGTCCCAATAAATCTTTGTTTTCTGGCATGTCCACCATAAATGGAAAAAGGTACCAGTCTCTTTTTTGCATTTCCAACAATGATTTGGTATTACCGGGTTAGCCTTAGACAATATATATGGAGTGAGATACCATCTATACATCATTTTAAAGAAATTTTCTTTCATATTATAATTTAAAGTGAAGTTCAAATCTTTTGACCAAATTTTCTCCCAAGTTTCATTTTGAATGTTGTGACCCAAATTTTGTTCCCATTTAATTAAGGGATATTTTTTAGATAACTTAGAAAACTTATTTTGTATTAGAATTTTATAAATTTTTGCAATTAGATGTTCCTCCTCTCTCCATAATATATTGTCCCAATTAACATAACATTTCTTAAAATTAAAATTTTTGGAGTCTATTTTGAATTGTGTTTTTATTTGTAAATATGTAAACCAATTGCAGGCATTACCCTCATTTTCTAGATCTTCCCTAGTTTTCAATTTATAGTTTGAACCTTCAAATGTCAAAAGATCTTTATAATTTAGCCATTTATTTCTGGTTGTAATTCCTTGTACTGCAAAGGCTTCATGGGGTGATATCCACAATGGTATATTAGGTAACAATTGTTTTTTATATTTTTCCCAAATTTTTAAAATCGATTTCCTAATTGGGTGGTATATAAAAGCCCGATTTGCTTTTAATTTGTCGTACCATAGGTATCCATGCCAGCCGAATCTGAGGTCATACCCTTCCAAATTCAATAATCTTTTGTTATCCAATTTTATCCAATCTCTCAACCAAATCATTGTACTAGCTTCATAATATAATTTTAAGTCTGGTAAGCCAAATCCTCCATTCTCTTTTGTATCTTGTAGATATTTATATTTAATTCTAGGTTTTTTCCCTTGCCATATAAATTTAGCAAGATCTTTTTGCCAATCATGAAATGTTTTTTCAGTAATTATTATTGGAATTGTTTGAAATAGAAAGAGAGTTCTTGGTAATATGTTCATTTTGATTGTGGAAATCCTGCCCAGAAGAGATATTTGGAGTTTTGTCCATTTGTGAAGATCTTGTCTTATTTCATTCCATACTTTCATGTAATTATTTTTAAATAGATCAGAATTTTTTGATGTAATTTCGACTCCAAGATATCTTATTTTTTTTTCATTTTTAAATCCCGTGGCCAATTCCATCAGCTGAGTGTTGTTTGCGGAGACATTTAAATTTAACATTTTTGTTTTTTGATTATTTATTTTAAATCCAGCGAGTTCACCAAATTCATGTATCTTTTTAATTAAATGAGTTAATGAATGATCTGGATTTTGTAAAGTAATTACAATATCATCCGCAAATGCCCTCAACTTATAGTTTTCTTGTCTTATTTTAACTCCTTCAATTTGTTCATCTTTTCTAATATTTTCTAGCAGGATTTCCAAAACCATAATAAATAAAAGTGGAGATATTGGGCATCCTTGTCTGGTGCCCTTACCTATAGTACAGTTTTGCGTTGTCTCATTATTTACCACCACTCTAGCATTCTGATTTTTATAAATAGCTCGGATAGCATTAATAAATTTATTTCCATAGTCTAAATTTTCAAGTGTTTTAATCAAAAATGTCCAATTTAAATTATCAAAAGCTTTTTCCGCGTCTAAAAATAATAGAGTAATTGGTTTGTCGTTGTGGTTTTTTGCGTATTCAATTATGTTTAAAATAGATCTTATATTATCTTTTATATATCTTTTTGGTAAGAAACCACTTTGGTCTAAATTTATTGTCTCTTGTAGGACTCTTTTTAATCTATTAGCTAGAATGGTGGTAAATATTTTATAGTCTGTATTTAGAAGAGAGATTGGTCTATAATTTTTGCAGATAGTAATATCTTGATTTTCTTTAGGGATTAAAATAATATTTGCTTGTGTCCAAGAATCAGGAATTGTATTTCCTGTCATTATTGAATTCAGAAGAGTATTAAATGGGGTTATTAGAAATTCTTGAAAGTGTTTATAATAAGATGCAGTAAAGCCATCTGGTCCTGGTGATTTTCCTAATTTTTGTTTTTTTATGGCTTCTATTATTTCCTGATTGGTAATTGATTCATTCAACATCTCTCTTTGTGTTTGTGAAATCTTCTTCATATTACTTTTTTGTAAATATGTTTCACATTTTTCTTGTGATATTTGTTGTTTTTGATATAATTTATTATAAAAATCATAAAATGCCTTTCTAATGCCTTGATTATCCGTAATTTCTTCTCCTTTTACATTTATTTTATTTATAATCTTTTTATTTGCCTCTTTTCTTAATTTAAAGGCTAACCATTTCCCTGCTTTGTTAGCATGTTGGAAATGTCTCTGTTTTACATATCTTAAATTTTTTTCTATTTCATCTGTAGTTTGAAGTTCTAATTGTTTTTGTAGAATGATTATTTGATTTTTAATGTTTCTGTCATTGGGGTTATTTTGAAGTTCTAGTTCTTTTGTTTTAATTTGATCACATATTTGTTGAAATTTTACTTGTTTAACTTTCCTAAGATGGTTTCCCAGAGAGATAAAATGGCCCCTGATAAAGGCTTTACTTGCATCCCATATATTACTAATGTTTACTTCTTCACTTACATTCCACTCAAAAAATTCTTTTAGTTTTTTCTTACTATCCTCCAAATGTTGTTTGTTTCTTAATAAGGTTTCGTTAAGTCTCCATCTGTATGTTTTGGGTGTTATTTTTAGATCTAATTGTACTGCGTTGTGATCTGAAAAAGTTTTGGCTAATATTTTCATATCTTTAATTTTATTTGTTAGATTTTTGGAAAGCCAGATCATATCGATTCTAGAGAATGATTTATGTCTTTCTGAATAAAAAGTATATTCTTTGGCATTCCCCATTTTATATCTCCATGCGTCCTCCAAATTTAAATTATTAATAAGGTCAAAAAATTCCTCTGGTAGTTTTCCTTGATTGTGTTTAATTGGTTTTTCAGATTTTCTATCAATTATAGGTGATACTACCCCATTATAATCCCCCATCATAAGCCAATTATTATTAGATATATCTGCTAAAGAATTTAATAACATTTTAAAAAAAGATTTTTGTTTATCATTTGGGACATAAACTCCAATTAGAATTACTTTTATGTTTTGAATCTCAATTTCTATAACTATAAATCTTCCTCTAGAATCTGATATTAATAATTTGGGTTTTAGATAAGGTTTTATATAACATACCACACCATTTTTTTTTCTTTTTCATTTACAGATGTAAATTGTAGGCCTAATTTTTTGTTTTCCAATAAATTAACGTCTTTTAATCTAATATGTGTTTCCTGTAAACATATAATATCAAGGTTTAATTTATTGATCATATGAAAGATTTTTTTTCTTTTGGCTGGAACATTCAGTCCATTGACATTCCAAGTTAGACATTTTAATTTACACATTCTTAGAGTGGTTGTTCAAATCTTTGGAGCCCGAGGCTTGAGAATCTATTCTATAATTTTCTTTTGGGCCTTCTTTTTTGCCATTACTACTTTTCATCTGGTTGTTGTCCTTATCTAATTTTTTAAGAAAGTCCTTCGCTTTTTCTATTGAATTTAATTTATATCTTTGTTCTTTATAAGTAAGCGATATTCCTTCCAATGTTTCCCATCTATACATGATCCTGTTCTTTTTCAAAATATCAGTTAAAAAAAAATATTCTTTCCTTTTTTTTAGTATTATATTTGGTGTCTCTTTAAATATTTTAATATTTTTTCCTTCAATTTCTATTTTTTTGTCATAAGCAGCCTGGATTATCATGTCTCTAAGTCTTTTTCTGCTGAATTCCATAACTATATCTCTGGGAATATTGTTTTCTCTTGCAAATTTGGAATTCACCCTATATGTTCCTTCTATTTCATCCTCAAATTGTTCTTGTTCCCACTCAATCAAATTTGCTAACATTTTTGTTACAGTATTTTTCATTTCTAATTCTCTTCCTTCTAACAGACCTCTTATTCTTATGCATTTTTCTTTTTGTTTGATTTCTAATAAAGTAATCTTGTCTAATTCTTCTTCATTTTTCTTTTCCATTTTTTGTATTTTTTCTTTTACTCCCTTAATTTCTGATTGGAACTTCTGTTCCATATTATCTAATTTTTTATCTAAACTTTGTTCAAAACCTTTAATTTTTTCTTCTAATAGAGAGGTCACATTATCAGTTATACTTTGAATTGCTTTTACCGTAAATTCTTCAAAGAGAGGTTTCAACCATTCCCCTCTATTATCTTCTGAGTCAGATTTTCTTCTTTGAAATCTCCTGGTATTCATTTTAATGTTAAATATAGACTTATATTTCTATAACTTATATCAATCTCTTATATTAATGTTAATTAATAGTATCTAAATATTACTTAAGATCTACCCAAAAACTTATCAGCCTATCAGTTTCAGTTGGAGATATATATATATATATATATATAAATACTATAGCTCAATTAATATAATCAAATAATTATAACTATAAATGCAATGTGTAAATATAATCTAAATCATGAAAGTCTTAGTCTTAATCTACAAACGCAGTCAAAAGAGAGGGAAGCGAGTCTTAGAGCAAAAATGGCGTTTTAAATAATTAAATAAAGTTACTATGTTTCTTGCTTCAAATAAACTTCAGAGTCCGCTCCACTTTTAAGTCTTCTTCTTTTGGACGATAAAGCAAATTGAGATTTCTTCTTTTTAGTTAATCATAAAATCCAAAATCAGCGCAGAGAAACACGGCAGCAAAGCCTAAGTAGCTTAGGCGTCTAACGAGATTTGCGTTTACCCGGCTTCTTGGCTTCTCGGCTACTTTCACTGGGTTCACTGACAGCCTGTAGCCGGCGATGAAAGCGAAAGTGGCAGTTCGTTGCTTCGTTGTTTGCCTCCGCCGTCCAGAAGCCGCGAGTTTCTTTTCTGCAGGTACACTCTTCTTTTAATATACCTGCTACGATCTACGAAGCCCAAAGGAATTTCGCTAAATCGTTTTGCTTTTCCCGTTTAGAAGATAGATGAAGAAAATTAGACGAACTGTCAGAGCAGACGTCCGCTCGCCATTTCTCTGTCACCGGAAGTCCTCTCGGTAGTTCTTATCAAATCAAAACTTAATGGGAGCTTTATTATTGGCAGCATAATAATGTCACAATTCAATTGCTTGTCAGCACTGCCATGGTACAAAACCATGGATGTTCCTGATCTTTGCATAGAACAACAGAGCCATTATCCAATTGCATAATGTGCCTGTAGGTATGTGAGGCTCAGAGGCACTCTGACTGTTCTGTTGTTCCATCAAGCCAGCAAAAAGAGATAGGATCAAGAAACGGTCCCCAGGTTGTTTTCCAGAGATAACAGGCAATGAAAAGAACAGAAGCAACATGAGGGGACAAATCTGAGATCAGCAACTGCAGGAGAACAGAGACTAGTCAAGTACCAGGCACAAAAGACACAGTCCAAGAGTCCAGGCACAAAATCCACCAGTCAGGAGCTGAACAATTTGGTTCCCAATGCTATACCAGGCAGACATGATCAGAGACTGCAGACTGAAACCTTTCGCACTCATGCTTTCAAGGCTTTTTGTTGTTGTTTAGTCGTTTAGTTGTGTCCGACTCTTTGTGACCCCATGGACCATAGCACGCCAGGCCTTCCTGTCCTCCACTGTCTCCCGGCCATTAGAGACTAGCCAGCATAAAAGGTGATGTACGAAACATGTTTCTGTGTAGACTTGTGTCTCTTAAAGACACAAGTCTGAGGACAAGTACTGGGTGTCTGCCAGCTTCATGACTTTGAACCCCCAGGCATTGGCCACTGATGTTCAATGAGGTTTCAAGCTCTTGGTTCAGGTTTGTGACACTAGATAAGTTGACGATGTCTCAGTTCTTCTCTTCACTGGGTGCCCACCCCTCTTGAAAAGTGTTTAATTGAAAAAAATTAACAACGCATAGAGAGCAGAAAATATGGTAGGAGATGTAATAGAAGCCCCATCACGGACAGTTTTGCCATCATCGACAAAACAGTGAATTTGTAAATGTTATTTCAGGTACTAGTCAATATTATTTCCCAAGTCTTCAAAAGCCAAAAGGTGGCACAGCCGTGTATTCACAGTCCGTAACTTCCCTAACTCAAAGTAAGCAGCAACATCTGCACAAAGCATATCCCAGAGTGAGATCAGAGTTTTGCTTGTGTCGTAGCATGTCTACATGATCATCAGAGCTGTAGAGCAAACAGCCAAGAACCATCTTGGGCAAAATCACCCAAACCTGGCACTCTTTGGATGGGTAGGCTTGGCAGTTCCCCAAAGGCCCCGAGCTCCAAGGCCCCACACAGCTGGAGGGAATGAGAGTGAGGAGATCTGGGTGAAAAGTCAAGGCTCTCTCTTTTGCACATCCATGCGAATTGCCCATCCCTGCTGCCCTGCCACCGCCTCTGAAGGAACGCCTGGGCTTCCAAATGTGGCCCTGCATGGTGCAGTTGCTTTCCCTCCCTTGGGACATTTTCATTCTGGACAGCACTGTCTTGTACTGGCCATCTTCCCCCCATCTTTTTCCCAAGGGAGAAGCAGCATTTTGCCTTCACAGCCTCTCCGGCTGCTTGCAGGGAGCCTGGCAAGTGAGGTCATGTCACCAGACTGGATGAAACACAACTTCTCCACCTGTTTTGTGTCTGTCTGTTCTGGGAGGGGTGATGGTGGTGGTATTGAGAGGTTTAAGGAATGAAGGGAAGCACATTGTTACACACACCAAACATCATTTTATAACCATATGGACCAGCTGGGGCTCTTTATCACAGGACTCCAACATCAAAGCAGAGGAAATTTGGAAGAACAGCCTTTGAAAGAGCATAATTGTTATTTATCTTCACTTTGCTGGCACTTGAGGGGAATCATTAAGAAGCAAATAATTAAAAACCTGGATGTGGGAAATGAACTTAAAAGTGCCCAGGCTCAGAGAAGGGACTTCACTGTCTGTGTAAATACAGGGTGACTGACTTAGAATCCAAAGAAAGAGAGAGATGTTGACGCCTCGCTCCTGTCGGAAAATCTGCTGCGTATTTTTAAGTTTTTCAAAATGCATTTGCCGCTGAAAATAAATTGGATTCTCCTAAAGTACCATGTATGGTCACATCGTTATTGCACAAGCAGTCTGTTTCTCAACTATGATAATTATAATGCAACTTTTACTGGTTAGATTTCATCTTTGGAACAGCCATTTCTTAACCTGGATAAATTGTTGAATTGTGCTGTGATTGTTAGGGCTGGCATCAATAGCCAGCTAGATTAGCCAGGTAGATTAATTTTTTTTCATACCTTTGATTAATTGGTTAGAGATGTGAGTACAATTAATTCATCATTCTCAGTACAGTACTTACCCAAACTGTGTCAGGTGCTTTTTCACAAATGAGAGAAGGATGTGTTTCTAATTTCTGCTTTGGGCGCTGTAATGAACATTTCTCTGTGTGTGTTGACAGGCCAAGGCTGCAAGAGGGGTCTGCAAATGGATAGTTGGTGGAGCCCCAGCCAAAAGTGAGAGGGGCTTCCCCCTCACAACTTTTCTGTCTTCTCTCTCTCTCTCTCTCTCTCTCTCTCTCTCTCTCTCTCTCTCTCTCTCTCTCTCTCTCTCCCCTTCTTTCCCTTCCCCTCTTCCTTCCTGAAGCAGACTGTGGGTACCCTCCAAAGTTGATGACAGGATGGCTGTGGGATTCTGACAGTTGGCGCTTAACACGTCTGGAGGCTAACAGGTTGGGGAAGGCTGGTCTGGAACCTGAGACCCACCTCATTCCATCTAATTTTTCAAGGACAATTTCCATACAGCTTCTCTTCTCCATCTCTTTTCCATTCCTTAGCCCAGTGTTTCTCAACCTCAGCAACTTTAAGCTGTGTAGACTTCAACTCCCCAGCCAGCATGGGGAATTCTGAGAGAATGCTGGGAGAATGAAATCCACACAGCTTAAAGTTGCTGAGGTTGAGAAACACTGCCTTAACCTATGTCTATGAAGGTTCTCAGTCATCCAGGTGGAATTGTCTGTAGCTTGAATCATGTCAACTGGATTTCTATTTTCTTAGTGGAAACGTTTCGCTCCTTATCCAAGGAGCTTCTTCAGTCTGAGCAAAGTTGGTAAGGGAATCCTTTGTTAGCAACTTTGCTCAGACTGAAGAAGCTCCTTGGATAAGGAGCGAAACGTTTCCACTAAGAAAATAGAAATCCAGTTGACATGATTCAAGCTACAGACTGCCTTAACCTATTTCCCTGTGTGCTATTTTTCTTTAATGCTAGGTTTCTTCTCAGGCAGGAAGCCCGCAGCCCAAGATGCTGCTTTTTGAAACATCTTCTTAAGACCCTCACGTTCTTTTTACAATGAATTCTCCTCCCACTCCCTCAAATGCTCAGAGTTTCTGAGGAGGAAACCGCAGCAGTTAAACTTGCTTCAAGCTGCTTTAACATTGGTTGATGTGTAGATTAGATGCATCCAGGAGGCTTTATAACAAATGCACCAGAGACAGGGAGAAAAGTGTACATTTCACAAGAAAGAAAGCTGGGTTGTTTAATTTTTCTTGTTGTTGTTGGGATAACAATAAAGAAATAGGATGCAGAGTTTGGGGTTTGAGTTTGAAGGACTATGCACGTTGCAGACAGAAAATTACATGTCATGCCTGCTGATCAGGCCTTACTTTACTTGATCGTAGGCCAGAGTTGCTAATATTTTCTCTCGCAATGGTCCTGTGGCTTCACAGTTACATACTAATATTAGTCTGTAGCTTGAATCATGTCAACTGGATTTCTATTTTCTTAGTGGAAACGTTTCGCTCCTTATCCAAGGAGCTTCTTCAGTCTGAGCAAAGTTGCTAACAAAGGATTCCCTTACCAACTTTGCTCAGACTGAAGAAGCTCCTTGGATAAGGAGCGAAACGTTTCCACAGAGAAAATAGAAATCCAGTTGACATGATTCAAGCTACAGACAATTCCACCTGGATGACTGAGAACCTTCATAGACATACTAATATTAGGGCTGGGTGATTATGGACAAGACCCCCACCACCTGCCAAAGCTTCAGCAGCTGCTGGGACTTGAGCCCAGGACTGGCAGTTGGCATAGCTGGGCATCTGCTGAGGCTCCTGGAGACACTGGAAATGGTGCAGTTGCCAATGGCCGGCAATCTTAATCTGTGTACAACCCGAATGTGAACATGAAACTAAGTCAAGTTGATGCGCCTAGGGAACGATCAGGTAAAAGAGAAAGGAGCCCTCAACAGAGTAACGGCCAGAGAAAGAAACTTAGGAAGGACCCACCCTAACTACTCGGGGGGTAAATAGGGAGGGCGGGAGGTTTGTACTTTCAGACTGGCAAGTTTCCGTTAATGTAGTCTTACAATAAAGTAGAATTAGCTCATCTCATCGTGCTTCCTGCCTGGTTCACCTGGGAGGGCTGACATCAATCTTGCAAGTCTGAAAGTACAAACCTCCCGCCCTCCCTATTTACCGCTTGAGTAGTTAGGGCGGGTCCTTCCTGAGTTTCTTTCTCTGGCCGTTACTCTGTTGAAGGCTCCTTTCTCTTTTATCTGATCGTTCCCTAGGCAGCATTTCTTCCCCCCACACCCTCGTCTTCCAAGGTCACCCTCACATTCCATCACAGGGGATGAGTAGAACGGCTGCCATGGCTCACGTGTTCCACTTCCTCCCACTGCCTTCTCTGGGAATGATCTGCTCCAGAGATGGCAGAGAAGACCCTCAACCATCAAAAGCTCTGGCAGGCACAGGAAATTGGCTTGCGGGGGGCCTGGCAAGCCCTCTGCCGCAAGACATGCTGAAAGATCACTGAAGGTACTGTGACAACCATCAGTTGTTGTCAGACTATCTATTTTCCAGTATTTATAACTCACCCCACTCCTGATGGATTCAGGGCAAGTAGCAAAAAGATAAAGCATTCGATATGCAAAAGTGAGCCTAAATAAGATCAAATCATATAAACCCAGTGCCTGAGAATAACTCAGAGTAACTAACAGCCAAGAGCACATTCAAACAAGCTTTAGCTTGTTTATGAAAGATGAGGAGGATTGGGGCCCTCTGTGGCTCTAGGAGAGTGTTCCACCGAGTGGAGCCACCCCTAAAAAGGCTTTTATCAGATCCATGTCCCTCATATCTCACCAGGAGCAGGGACCCTCAATAAATGTCTGGACTAGACAGGCAGATTGGGTTCTGGCCAGGCATTGCCTGATATCCTTTGTCCTTTCCTGAATGATGGTCCACCAGATAATTGATTACAAAGCTTTGTCTGGGTAAAGCATTCTTGCCTCTGCTCAAGCCAAAAACGGAACAGGGTGTTTGTCCCTGGGTTGATTGTTGCCAGTCTAAAAGGCAGAGTGTGGACAGCTGTCATGCTGATCAGTACTCTCTTCTCTATCCCCAGTTAAGGGCATATAAGAATTAAATTATACAGTACTGATTTTAACTATTAGGATTAATGGCTGACTGTCATGGCTTCATCCTTTGACAATAACTACGGCAGTGGCAAGTTGCATCTATGGCTGAAAAAGCCATAATAGTGTTATACATCCTAAACAAATAGTTTCTGCAGCATCTCACTTCAACAAGCTTTTTGTGGCGATGGCTCATAAATTCAATGAAAAGTCACTAAGTGCCAGAGTCATCCGGTGTTTCCAGGTGTGTATGAATTGGCCCTGAATATAGCCAGCATAGCTCCTGTATTGGAGGACTTTTCTCCCTTTGTTCTCAGCTAGAACCTGGAATTTTCCAGTAAAGTCAAGTGATGGGAGAATCAAACAAGCAAAGAAATTAAGTTCTCTGCAGAGCATGTAGCTAACCACTAGAACTGATGTTGAAAGATACAGTGATGACCGCTCTTGTGAAGAAAGGCAAGGTTATCAATACTGTTTTGGCATGACATGCTGAACACAACCACATTTTAACCTGGTGTGTCATACAAACCTAGCCCATACTGTACACTTAGTGTTGTAGAAACCCAGAAAATGGGATGAACTGCAGAAAACATTCTTAACTTTGAGTAAGCAACTTGTGCAAACATACCCAGGGGCTTCTACTAATCAACATCGCTTAGCTGCTAATCAGGATGGCTAAATAGTATATCTGGTATCAGAAGCAACATTCCTGGTTGGCTGCCATGGGAACAGCATGGTGGGATAAATCAGCCTTTGGACTAATGCAACAGGCCCCTTCTTAGTTTGTCACCTCCTATGACAGAATGTTCTCTTTGCACTGGATTACTTTGGCCACCTCTGGTCTGGCCAACAGTGAGTTCTTGGGTCAGGCAAATTTTTCTGAGCCCTCCTGAGACCCCCTTGATGAGGATGCTGTGGGTTGACGGTGGGACTCTCTATACGCAAATGGTGAGCTTTTCTTTGAAGACTGACATACCTTCCCTTAAAGAGACAGGAAATTAGAGTTCTCACTTCTCTGCACTGTGCTTTCTGCTTTACCTATGTAAAGGCTCAGTGTTGAATTTGCCTGGAGGTGACACAGGTGTCTCTGGACACCAGTGAGATGGGCAGGAGGACGCTTGGCATAATTGTGAAAATGAGACATCAGAGCACAAGAGAATGCCAACAGAAAAATCAAGTCACTTCTTTATGCTATTTAAATTCTGACTTCCTCTTCCAATGTGTTCAGGGTTAGATATGTCCACCTCCCCATGTTAGCAACCCAGCTAGGGATTTGCAGGGATTTGGATACACAGTGGGAAAGATGCTTCAGGCCTGACATGGGCATGCTGTATCTATCAGTAGCACCTTAAAGAAGATGCACAAAAGCCCCATGGCCCCAGGAAAATATATGTTTGAGTTCAGGAGGCATTAAGAAGGTAGCAATTGTGTGGCAATACATACTTCCAGCTTTGAATCTCACTACTGCACATCACTAAACACAACCACCTTGTGAAATAGGTTAGGCTGAGAAGGGTATTGGCTGTCCTAAAGTTACTCAGTGATCTACATGGCTGAGTGGGGATTGGAGAGAGGTATTAACCTTAATAATTAATCTTAATCTTACTAATCTTAATTTGGAACCATTGTCCCTCAGTGGCTGAAATGATGTATTGCCAAGCCATGGGCACCCAACTTTGTCTCATCTTCCTCGCAGCTGTGCTAATGTGCATTCCTCCAGTCCCTGAGTTGGCAAAAACTTGTGACAACATAAATTGCCTTGACCCAGCAGCCAAGCTCTAATCTGCCTCAGTAATGAGGCCAGTGAGTGGTGCTGCCCTTACAGTTCTGATATAGGACAAGTTAAGGACTGGTTTTACCAGTTAATAACTGGTAGTTTCCCCTGGCTTCATTTCCCTTCCACCCAAAATGTAAAAACACCCTCCAGTCATTCTCCTCAATGTGTATAATACTGCAGGGTTGAACAAGTGTTGTACCTCTGCACCAGTGGCCAGTCAGTTCCAATATTTCTGAACATGGGTTTAAAAAAGGTAAAGGTTCCCCCCGCACATTTGTGCAGTCGTGTCCGACTCTAGGGGCCGGTGCTCATCTGTTTCTTAGCCGAAGAGCCAGCGTTGTCCGAAGACGCTTCCGCGGTCATGTGGCCACATGATGCACGTGGAATGCTGTTACCTTCCCACCGAAGTGGTACCCATTCATCTACTTGCATTTGCATGCTTTCGAATTGCTAGGTTGGCAAGAGCTGGGGCTAGTGCGGGAGCTCACTCCTCACGCAGGGCTAGGGATTCGAACCTTCGAACTTGCGACCTTCCGATCGACAAGCCTGGCGTCTTACCCGCTGAGCCTCCATGCCCCCTAAGAACATGGGTTTAGTAGTGTTCTAAAAGTGCTCTAGACCTGATTTTAAGCACAGATCTAATGCTCTTTTGGAAATACACTAAAACTATGCCCCAAACTAATCCAGGTGACAAGTCACAGACATGGAAGAGAGGTACAGGGATGGCTTCCCCTTACTTCATCCCATGTCCCTTCCCCATGTCACCAAACTATCAGCTGGCCTAGTTTTGGACATGGCTTTAGCAGTCTTCCACAAGAGCAGTAGACATGTGTACAGAAATAGCCCAAGCATTGCAGTGTGTAGTACAAGTGAAAACAGAATGCCATTTCTGCTGCCAAATTTCATGTTCAGCTGGAAAACTGAAGTTCAGAACTTATTTACATTGACTAGAATGTGTACCTCTAACTGAATGTGGAATAACCGCCCAGAGTGTCGAGAAGGGCAGTGAAGAAATGTGATAAATAAATAGAGTATTTGCAGTTTGCTACAAGTGATGACAGTATGGAGTGATGAAGGATTTCCGTTCATATCGCATATCTAAAAGCTCCTTCCCCCTTCATCCAACATTAACAGACATGGAAGAGGAGCACAGGGTTGAGAGGGAGGGGGGATCAATAACTGTTGGCAATGGGTGGCAGTGGGCAGCAGCATCTGGAAGTGGCCTTTAGAGTACACAAAATGATGTAGAAGCAGAGCCAGTTCGGGTAGCGGTTAAGGCACCAGGCTAGAAATCAGGAGACCGTGAGTTCTATTCCTGCCTTAGGCATGAAAGCTGGCTGGGTGACCTTGGGCCAGTCCCTCTCTCTCAGCCCTAGGAAGGAGCCAATAGCAAACCAGGAGACTGAGAGTTCTAGTCCCGCCTTAGGCACAAAGCCAGCTGGGTGACTCTGGGCCAGTCCCTCTCTCTCAGCCCTAGGAAGAAGGCAATGGCAAACCACAACCAAAAACATTGCCAAGAAAACTGCAGGGACTAGTCCAGGCAGTCAGCAGGAGTCAATGCTGACTTGAAGGCACACACACACACCCCGCCCAAAAAAAAGCAACACAGCAGCATCCTCCCACCCAACCAATAAAAGTAAAAGCTATGGCCATGAAGGAAAACATGTAATTGGTGACTTACTCAAGCAGAACTTGGCTCCCTTTCTTGTTTTCTTTTTAATCACAGACCTAGTGCTCTTTCAGAAGTGTGCCAAACCCATGTTTAAGAAACAATGTATATAAGAAGCCTCCCTTAGTACCTGACCAGCACTTTCTGAAATGCCAGCCAGTCCTTAAGCAGGCAGATGACTACATCATCACCAACGGAATCAGCGAAGCCTTGTAGATCAGGTCCGTGACAGGAGGAGTCAGGAGAAGAGGGGAAACATTACTTTAAAACGGGAACAGTTAAAAATGAATTTAAGCAGCCTCTGCGGTGCGCCGAGAATGAAACAAAGGCAACGCCATTGAACATGTCCTCTCAAAGCCGCGGGATATCTTTGCGCCGCGGTTAGCGGGCTGCGGGGAAGATCCCCTGTTCTCTCCCTCAGGCGCGTTCACCTGCAATTTTCGAAGCAGCGAGCACTGATGCCGTGCCAAGTAGGAGACTGACAGATCGGCGCCAGAAGACAGGAGACAGGAGACAGGGTCCGTTTGGAACGCTACAGGAAGGAAGGAAGGAAGGAAGGAAGGAAGGAAGGAAGGAAGGAAGGAAGGAAGGAAGGAAGGAAGGAAGGAAGGAAGGAAGGAAGGAAGGAAGGAAGGACCGCTAGAAGAGAACCGCATCCGCTCACCTTCGTATCAAGGGGGCTTCCACAAAAGGCGCTTCCCGGGAGGATCGCGGGGGGGGGATTCTAGACAGCGCTGCAGCTCTAAGCCCGCCCCGCCCGCCCCCACCCCCAAGGGCGGCCGTGGTTGGTGCTTCCTTTGATACGACCAACGGGGACTCCGCGTATCCGTCCTCTTCTTTTGCTAAACTAAGGCTACCCGAGGAGAGTGGCCAACTTTTCTTCCTCTTAGTCTTAGGCCTTGACCTCCAACGTCCCACCTTGCCAAGGAGCCTGGCGTTCAGAAATCCAGCGACGGGAGTTTTGTCCATGTCTTTATCTCCACGCCAGAACTAGCGTCACCGGCTTCTTTCCCGGGTATCAGTCCGAAGCGTCTGGAAATGAACTGGATGGCCATCGGTAATGGTATATAATTCGCCTTGGGAAATGCGGGTTATCTGGACGCGCGCCCGTCTCTCCTTCTTTGCCTCCCTCCCTACCTCGTGCGTCCGGCGTGTTGGGGGTTAATGTCTGGTACTTGGCGAGCTCGTCTGCAAAATCCTCCCTCTGATATCCAAGACCGTTCTTCAAAAAAAGAAAATCAATCTTCAGGGCCCGTGGCCAATAAGAGGAGTCCTGGGCGTGCCAAACAGCCAATTGGGTGACACGATTTGCGCCGATCTGACCCACCCTATCTCTTTCCTGAAAACTGCCCACATATGGGATGTATATGTAAGACGTCTACATATTTCTCTATAATAGCGAGGGGTCAGATCTCGACGTAGATTTGAACGGAGACCGGGAGCGAGGGGGACCGGCGCTGGATCTGGAGAAGAGGGAACGCAGCGAGAGAGTAAGGCACTGGCGCCTAACCTCGAGTCACCTCCTGTGCAAGCGTTCACAGGGACGAGGTCGAGGTCCAGAGATCAAGGGCGCCAGGAACTTCGGGGGAGGGTGGGGTTTTTTGTTCCCCGCGCAACAGTGGCACCCCTTCCCACTTCGTCCAGCATGGGCATGGCGCGCGTTAGAAGGAAGGGTTGCCATCAAACGGTCCCACGCGTGGGAAAAGTCAGCGGCTAAGCGACCTCCGACGGCGCACAAGGCGGATCGGGGCTGGCAGCCGCCCCGCGTTTTACAAGCACCCTACGCGCGAAAGAAATGCACCTTTCTTTAGCGGGAGAAGCAGCCGTTCGGCGGCCCACCCCAAGGCGCCTCTCCAAGAACTTTCGCCTTTCCCTGCCCGCCGGGTCTCTGAAAACGTGAGAAGGAGGGGGCCTCGCCCTCCCACCGACCCTTTTTCATCTGTGTAGTCGAAAGCGTCTTGCTGGGAGTGCGACGGCGAAAGAAAGACGAGCCACCACCCTCGCCTCGCCTCTCTACGAAGTGACACTGGCCGCGACCCGGGAGGAGAAGACACAAAGGGAGGGCCAGCGAGCGAGCGGAGCGTCTTTGCGCGCACAGCCCTCGCCCCGCTCCGCCCCGGCGCTAGAGAAAGCCGTGAGTACGGCGGGCTTCGGACGGTCAATTGTCCCCTTGAAGAATCTCGGAATGTCTCTTTCTGGCTCTCGGAGAGAGTGCCCCGTCCGCTGCCGGCCCCCCCCCCCCCGCACACATCCAGGCGCAGGCGACGGGGAGGGAAGGTCGCCGCCGCTCCCTTTGCCTCTTGTCTGCGGTCAGGATCAAGTGGGAAGGCAAAGCCGCGTCACGGCGCGCCCACCGGTCTTAAATCTCTTGGTCGGGGACTGCCCTGGACGGCGAGCGGGCGGGAGGGCAGGGTGAAGAAGCCCTGTGCGGCAGGCGTAGCCGAGGGGGAGAGGCCGCATTAGCACTTGCTGTTAGAAGCCGCGTGCTTTGAACTCTTCACGGTATTTTTAAAAAAAAAACTTTTCTTTTGCATACTTAAATGGGGTGGGTGGGGAGGGACGGACTTTCTCAAACCAGAACAATGTCGCTTGTGGGGGGGGGGGGGAATGGAGATGGTGAAATTGCTCTTTGCCACAGACTGAGAGAGAGTGCAGAAAGTAGTGGGGAAAAAATGTGGGATGGGGCTTCAGAGAAAGCATCTGGGGGCTGGTAAAAGGTATCCGCGCTAAAGCAAAGCCCTTGTGACTTCTGCTGGGCTGTCCTGATTCCACGAACAGGCAGGAGAGCAGTGCTGAACGTACAGCCAGCCTGAAGCGACACTGACAACACGGGGTGTTATATGTGTTGGGGGGGGGGGGGGATAGTTCTGGACCACAGTCTCACAGCTACCATCTTGTCTTTCTGCCCCCCCTCCCCCCCCCCCCCCCCCGTTATGCTGATCCCTCCCAGCTTCTGGGTTAGAAATCAGCAGCTGGAGCTCTCAAGCCCAAATCTGGCACCCGCAGGATCTTGGCAATACTGCTGAAAATGCTATCATCTTGAGACTTACACCTTTGCATTCTAGGAGAGCACAGCCAAAACTCTTGGATCATAATGGTGCAATTTTGCAGGAGTAGAAACATTGCCAGGGCTGGTCTTGCTGTGCCAATTGTGAGCCTGGCCAGTTTGGTGGACACAGAAGTAGCTCTCGGTGCAGCACTGTTCTGCTTGCACACCACAGTCACTATCTATCAACTTAATTTTGTTGTGCCTGGTGAATTGAACAAGTTTGGCCCAATCGATACTGAGTTTAGCACTGGCACCGAAGTGTAGTCCTTAGCGATAAGCTTTGAAAAGTTCAATTATATACTCGGATCGTGTCCCTGATGCTACCAGGAGAAGTTGAGTAGCGTTCAAGATACAATCTTAAACTTATTTTCCTGAGAATAAGCTCTAAAGATATTCAACAGATGGATTTGAGTGAAACACTGAACCACTGAACCATTCATTGACCATCTTTTAGTCTAGCATGTTGTGCAAATCTGGCTCTTGTGATTACTTTATGTTTCGTTCTGCTGCGCAAACCCAGCAATTAGAATCAGTCTGTAAACCATGGTTAAGTTAAACACAGGAAAACATGTCATGCAAATATAGCCTCGGAGATGGAAGTTCTGATTAGGTAGGGTTGCTCTGTTAATTTTGAAAAAGCCAGGATTGTGTCTATGATGCTATCGGGTGGTCGGGTTCAGCCTTCTGTAGTGATTTTGACATCTGCTCATTAAACACACGTGGTCAAGCTGAAATTTTTCAGCTTTTAAGTAATGGGACATGGTGCTATCCTGTACATGTTCAGATCAACCAACTAACCCTTCCTTCCTTCCTTCCTTCCTTCCTCTTCATAATGCAATCAATATGTTGCTTTGTTGGGTGAACTGATCATGCAGTGATATGGCTAATGAAGGCAGACTATATAGTGAATATATAGCAGTATGAACTGTATATTTATCTGTTTCTTCTTAACCAGCATTAGGGACATAACTAATCCAAGAAGGACCAAGCAGAGTGCATGGATCCCAGCTGGCATCTCTTTACTGCTTACCATTCTGTTTTTTTAACATCATCATTATGTGTGCCACATAAAAAGGGGTGAGGTTTTGGTTACATAGTTGTGGCCACCATCTTGACCTTTTTGACCACCCTGTGGACACCCCAGGGAGAGATGAAAAGCCAGCTATCAGCAAAAGTGAGGGCAACAGCTAGGCAGACAGACAGACTGGGAGTTTCCCATTAGCTTTCTGACCTAACAGCATAAAGCACATCAAATCAATGAAAACAGCTTACCGTATATACTTGTGGATCAGCTGAGAATTTTTGGTGCCAAGTGCACCCAAAAGTATCAGATTTGGCTTATCTGTGGATGGGCTATCCACAACTATATATGGTAATACTTTTTAAAAGTACCCATATTTCCCGTATATACTAGTGTATAAGCCCATCCGCAGATGAGCTTATACACTAGTATAAAATATAGAATTTTTAACCAAAATACCATGAAAAATGCAGGTCAGCTTATTCGCAGGTGGTGCATTTTTCATGGTATTTTGGTTAAAAATTCAAGGGTCAGCTTATCTGCAGATGGGCTTATACAAGAGTCTGTGCAGTAAATTAAAAATGTTCAAAATAGATGGGAGCAGCCAGCAAATTACAAAACAACACAACTTCTCAGTAGAAGCAGCATTAACGCACACTATGGTGCCAGTTCTTTAAAATGCAGGAAAGGTCTCCTCGAAAGGAAATTCCATTGAGGCTTGCTTCCACCTAAGGTGAGGGTTGCAACTTGAATTTATAGGCAAAAGTGGAGACACTGAAGTGGGAACCAGCGCTGAGGGGCGCCTACTCCTGGCCCAAAGTGGTCTTAATCCCCAGGAAGGAAATACCGTATTTCTCTTTCAGAAGAATCTCGGTATAGATCCTTTTCAGATCCTGAAGACCCCAGAGCTAAGACAATACTTCTACTTCCATCTGATAGCTTCTTCCCAGGCTGTGTTTAAACATCTAAGGCAGAGCTTTCCAAACTTTTCATGTTGGTGACACACTTTTTAGACATGCATCATTTCACGACACACTCTTACAGCAGAGCATCATTTCGTGACACACTCTTACAGCAGGGCACAAGGCAGGCACTAGGACCTGCGCGGAATCACAGCAGGTTTGGAGGCAGCAAGGCAAAAGGCAGGCACTAGGACCTGCGCAGAATCCTGGCAGGGCTCAGAGGCGGCAGCAGCCGCGACACACCCAGACACTGCAGCCAACACACTAACGTGTCCCGACACACAGTTTGGAAAGCTCTGATCTAAGGTGTGTACTGGTTATCCATCTTTGTAATGTGTGAATGAGTAGATGGTTATTTTAGGGACAGATCTGGCACAGCTCCTAGAATCACATTTGCTGTTCATGTGTCTTAGAGATGTGTCTGAGATGTTACAAAGATATCAGAGGCTGTTTCCCAGAAAGAACATGAAGAACATGCATAGAAAAAACATGGGCCAGAAAGAAGACCCACTATACTTAATGCTCCACCACTCCAAATAGAATCTGGTTGACAAGAATGCAAGTGTAAAACTTGTAATTTTATGTCTTGCATTGGTCAGTTGCTTTTAAAGAATCATTTGATGACAGAGGCAACCTTTTCGATGGGTTTCATGGAGTAAAACCGATGCTGCTTCCCAAATTAACATTGTGAGCTGTATACTGGAACTCACTGGAGCTAGCTACCATGCCAGAAGCCAGCATGGAAAGCATCCAGATGACCCTGTCCACTTTTCTCAGTTCAATGCTTGTTTGGCAACTGAATCGTACAGAGATAATATAATAAGATCTGGAGGAGGGATTCTGCTCAGTAGCCACTCATCACGTTCTGTAAGGTTGGTTTCTTCTTGACACTGTCCCCAACAGTGTCAGTTCTTTGAAGTTGTCCTGTATCTGATCAGATCAAAATAGATGTTTCAAATAAATAGCAAAATGGGCATATCAAAAGTCTTGGGACTGGAGAAATACACTATGATCGCTGCATTAATTAAGTAATTACTTAATTAAAGACATCACATTTCTCCTTTCCCCCCCCCCCCCCATATTTTCCAAGTATTCATCACTCGGAGCAATTTATAGTGATATAAAACACAGTACAGTGTAAAAGATAGCCACAGCAGGTGGCAGCACTCAGCCAACCTTGGCTGATCTCAGAAAAAGACTAAGCAGGGTCAGACCAGAATGGGAGATCACCAAGAATTCCTAAGACTGGGAAGCTGAAAATAAATTAGTGAAGAAGGCCATGGCAAACTGCTTCCATATTGTTGCCGAGAAAACTACGTGGATGTAGTTTTCACCCGCTCGCCAGGATCTTCATCTTTACAATATAAAGTAATTCATGCAGTAAAAAAAACAAGTACAAAAGTAATAACGTTGAATACAGAAAAGGCAACCGTTAGACAGCAAAGAAATACTTACAAAGTGTCTTCGTCAAAACGATTGAGATAAACCTATTTGAGATTCATAGTGGAAAGTGTTTCACAATATTGGTGCAGCCGTTGAAAAAGTTGTCTCGGCCTCCACCACCGGTGGGGAACACAGAAGGACCTAAGGATCTTAAGAACCTTAGCACAGGTGGAAATGAGATGTCCTGGGCCCAAGCCATTGAGAGCAATTGTCTGCATAGTAGGGACTAAGTCCCATTGAACTCAACAGGGCTTGTTTTCAATTGCCATGTCTAGAAGCAGACAACTTGTGTTCAAAGTATTTTATATATGTGATCTCCATAACCCTTAATGGCTTCACTGTGAGATAAAAGGGAAGTTGTGATTCCCAACTGCAGATTGATGAGGACAATGAGATTTTGAGAATGGCCTGTTCAAGGCAACTCATAACAGAACCGTTGCCTTTGCTCAGAATTTACAGTCCACCACTGACTTCCCTAGGGCTTTTTCCCAGGTGAGAGGTTCTCTCCCACTGCAGCTTTTGGGTTCGTAGCTGATGAAAGTCCGAAGGCCTTCACCCCTTAGCCCTCGTGCTATACTCCACTAACTTTATTTCACCGTACTACTGGGCAAACTGCCCAGGCCATGCGGATTTTGAACTCCTTACAATTGAAGCTGAGAGTGGGAGACCTAATGCAGCTTGAATGAAGAATTAGCTTGGAGTACATTGCCTTAAGGAACCCTGTCTGGTCACACCCTGGTCGCTGCACCTGCGTAAAGGCCGTACCGGTAGGAAATCCTGGGATCTGCAGTCCCAGTACATCTGGAGGGAGCCAGATGGTGGGAGGCACTAGAACTGCCAATTTGCTTTTGGAAAAAACAAGCAGGAATGCCCTGTCTTTTTGGGAGGCAGCCCACTCCCCAGACTGCAGTTATAATCCCAGAAGAGACAAGTCAGATTTATTTGATTTTTAATTAATTTATTTATTTATATCCCTCCTTCCTTCAGGAGCTCAAGGCAGAGTACATGAGTGCTCCCTCTGCCAATTTTTCCAGCAACAGCCCTGTATTGGCTGGGGCTGAGAGAGAGGGACTGGTCCAGTGTCACCCAGGATCTATGGCTGAGGTGGACTTGAACCCGGGTTTCCCCACCTTTAGTCCAACAGCTTCACCACTACATCACACCCACTCTCAAAAAAAATGCCTATCATGCAGAAATCACTTCTACCAAACGCTTTTGGCCTTTCAAAGTCTATCATTTTTTTCCCTGACTCTAAGGAAACAGATGGTTCCCTGGAAGCATGGGTGTATTCTGATTCCAGGGGGTTGATTATTTGGGAGAGAAAATAGTTCCCCTTCTGAGAATTCCTGGTGCATGTGAACTACACTGTCAGTGCCAAGTCCCTCTGAATGACAGCGACTTCACGTTTTCTGGAAGAGAAGAGGGAAGTGTTATAAGCAAGAAAATACAAGTTGGTCACACCTGGAGGAAGAAGGGCTTCCTTTAACAATTTTGTAGGAGTGAGAGTTGCCCTTCTTGGATAATTGGGAAGAAGCTAGTGAAATAGTTTATCCCAAATGGATTTTCTCTCCCTCTATCAGCATCTGCTTCACAATTCATTTCTATCTTCAACCAAATTCCTAAGGTCCTTTGTCTGCTACAGTTTTAAATCAATTCCATGGCTTTGGGGCCAGGATGGCTTGTCACCAAGACTCCTTGCAAATCACGCAAAGGGTGACTTCCAGAAGGTCTAGTAATCAAGGGAGACCCATGCTTGTAGATGCAGTTGGGAAGAGGGGCTCTCAACTTTTTTATTGGCTAGCTGGAGACAGGCCCCAAGGAAGGGCCAGCAGTCCCCAATCAATATATATTGATACCCCTATTTTCAGAGGCATTTGGGTGGCCATTAATAGACAGCAAAGATGTGATCTCTACCTAAAGCCTTGGGATTACTCATATCTCGTAATCATAGCGGTAATTTAAAAGGAGGGGAAGCTTTGAACCTCTCACAACCTTCCCATTCAAAAAGAGACCATAGAAACTCTATACTTTTCTGTCTGAGTTCAGACATCGTATTCTGATGTATTAATGTGTTACATGAATTCAGTCATTGTGGTTTGTCAACCATTAGTCATGCTTTGTGAACCTTGTTTACTCAGTAAACCATGCTTAAGAAAACCGTGGTTTAGTGTGATGTATGAACTCAGTTACTGTAACCAACACTCATCTTGCAGTGTTCTTCTTGGCCAGGATCATTTAAGGTTCCTTTAGGCTGTGCTACATTTCAGCTGTAGTGTTTGAAATATATTTTTATAAAATAAAGCCATCCTTTTTTTAAAACCATTGCTTTAAACGTAGCAGAAAATCAGAGCAGGCGTTAAAACACTCCCATAACACTAGGCAGAATGGCATAGTAAGTTCAAGTGGTATGGCCAGGAAGATTTTCATCTTGTGCTAAAAAACAGGAAGATGAAACCAGAGGTGTGTGGGTTGCCATTATAGAGAAGATCCTGTCTCCACTCATCACCTGCCTGCTGTGAGATGTTGGAGGAACATAGAGCAGAGTTTTCACATCCCTTCTTAACAATTGAGAAGCATAGGATGTTTTGGGTACTTGGCTGGTTCTAACATATTTAAGTCAGCATTTTGAATTGTGCTCGGAAATGGACTGAAAACTAGTGTTATCTGTTTTCAAAGCTGGCAAGATAGGTTCAAGTTGTCTCATCGCATTTAATAGCTATGTTGCTATATTTTGCCCTGATTGTAGTTGTAGACGCCATTTAAAGACAGCACCATGTATATTGTATTGCAGTACTGTAAATGATATGCAAGTTTCACTGCCAAATAACATTCTGGGTAGACACTGAGTCTGCCTCAGGGCTGGAGAATCTGTGATCTTTCAGATGCTCCCATCATCCCTGACTAATGGCCATGCTGTTTGGGTGTTGGAGTTCAAGAACATCTGGAGGGCCATAGATTTCCCATCCGTGATTGGATATAGAGAGACATATAGACTGATGCTCAGCGTACTGGAATTTGCTTTGGAAACAGATGAACAATGCTAAACATTATTCCATTGGGTATTGTATGTTATACTTGACAGGATGGCTTCCCCAAGTCTCAACAGTTTCTCCCAAGTTTAGCCACCAAGGATCTTCTCCAAGGAGATGTTGAATCTGAGATCTGATATTTGCAAAACATAGGTTCTGATATATACACCACTTTCTTTATCAGCTTCCTTTCTCAAGAAAGGGGAGCCTCATGTGGCGCAGAGTGGTAGGTGGCAGTATTGCAACCAAAACTCTCTCCACGACCTGAGTTCGATCCCAGAGGAAGCTGGCTCTCAGGTAGCCAGCTCAGGTCGACTCAGCCTTCCATCCTTCTGAGGTCGGTAAAATGAGTACCCAGCTAAGCTGGGAGAAAGGTAATCACGACTGGGGAAGGCAATGGCAAACCACCCCGCTCTATAGTCTGCCAGGAAAACGTCGCGAAAGCGGCGTCTCCCCAGGGGGTCACATGACTCGGTGCTTGCACAGGGGAACCTTTCCTTTCCTTTCCTTCTCAAGAAAGCCCTTCTCATCTTGCCCTAGCAGCCCCTATTCATAACCCAGTCACCTCCAGAAGGATTTTGTGAAAACTCCTGTCACTCCATCCAGCACGGCAGCATGCACAACTGGTGGGCATCAGCTGCAGGAAGATTGCTGCCGTTTCTGGACCTGCATCTCTGTTTGAAAGCTGACAAGCTGAAACACTTCAGAGGCTGCACTATTAGGTTGTTGAGCTCACATAGGTTTTGTCAGCCAGCCAGAAGCTTCATTGGCAGATTCACAGGGAGGGAAAGCAGGGGCAGGGGATCCTTTAAGTACCCTGACAGCTTCTAGCTGTTTAGGAGAAAGAGCAAATCGGGACTGCAGACAAGCCAACCTGAGAGCCAGCCACCCTAAAAAGATGTGGTGTTTGCTTTCTCTCTAGCCTTAATTCTCTTTCAATCATTTGATCTATTTCAGGTTTGTGGCGAGACATCTGGGACAACAGAGAGCCGTTGTTGTGAAACAGCAAGCTAAATTAAATCCACTAAGTCTGATAGATTAGCTAATATATTTCAGTAAAAATAATTTCCATACTGGGTCAGGGAGAGAGAAGGATCAGTTGCCAGATATCCAGTATCTTTACTGTTATTGTTCAGAAAACTGGGAAGTGGGAAGACTGGTGTGTTTTCCTAAGCAATTGCACAGCAACATTGGATGTTACCTTATTCTGTTTGGCCACTGACCTTAGTGGTTGGTAGCTGATCAATGTTTTCTTCCCTCTTGCCTGCTGTCTGACCCTTTTCTTTTGACCTGTAGATTCTGGAGATTGAACATGGAACCCCCTGCATGCATGGAAGGCCACAAAGCTTCGATAAAGGATCGTCTATGTTTCTATCTCTTTCCTTTGGTCTCTGGGATGTAGAGTTCCCCCCCCCTAAATTAAAACAGGGGGTGAAATATCAATTCTAGAATAGAATGTTGGGGAAACATCCTTTGTGTAACTGCGGGGTAATTAATTTTGCTTGTCATTCTCTTAGGCAAGCCTTGCTTAGGAATATAATTGGGCATTATTGGCACCAGAGCCAATTCTGTGCTTGGGTGTGGTGTGGATGGTAATCTGGGGTAACTCTTCTTCCATCCTCAAGCTGTATATTGACATAGGAGGGGAAATCAGAGAAATAGAGGCCTCAGTGCTTTAGTGGTCATATTCCTTGGTTTATTTCTTCACTGTGGTTTGAGATTTCATCCTGCTTTTCTATAAAAAGAAATATCCAAGGCAGCAGACAAATGAATAACAAGGAAAACAACACATTAAATGATCTATGTCAACAGGGGGAAGGGAAGACTATATAACCACCACTGCTTTTATTTTTTTCAGCAGTTAAAAAGTTATTTTGAAAGCTATACAGAGGAAAATGGCCACTAGAAAAGTGATCTTCCTGCAGTGATAGATGGATGCAGCCCGTATTTTCTTAAGCTCTCGTGAGATTTTCTGTTCTGAGCACCAAAATAATAGCTGGTCTTGATTTCTGGAGCAAGTATCTTTTACTATATTCCATTTTTTGGTCACAAACCATCTTGAACCAGCCCTGGACCCTCTTCTTGGAATGCAGTCTGGAAATCAAGGAGTTAATGTGTTAAGTGAACTGCTAAAGCTTCAGGGAAGCAAATACCTCCATGGATATTCTGTGCCCAAAGCATCGGTCTACTATCATCACCTTATATCTTCCATGTTCTTAGACATAGCCAATATAGCTTCTATAAAAGCCCCATAAAATTGCAGTTACAGTCAATCCAATCTTTCTTCCATCAACTCCAGGAGAAGCTCTATTCTAGGATTCTGCAGGTCACAAGATTTCAGGTGACCTTGGTGTTCTAGGCAAATAAGAATGAAAATATTTCCAAAGATAAAACCACCAAAGGCATGTAAAGAGGGTTTGCCATATTAGCAAAATGTGCCAGGAGGAGTGAAAGGAGTTGAAGGGCAGTGAGGTATTTGGAAGGTACACAAAGAAGGAGTCAAGCTCTATCTAATTGACTCCCCAGTGCACAATCTTCTCTTTGCCTTAGACATGAATTACTCATTTCTCTGGCAGAAAGTTACAGGTTGCTGCCCTTATAAAAACCTTTCTCAGCTGGTTTGTTGGGAAATGAATGTTCTGTTGTTCTCTTCTCCAAAGGAAATCACCTGTAGGGACTGCTCGGAAGTATTCGTTGCTCAAGGAAGGGCTGTGAGCAAAAGACATATTAAATAAAAATATGCAGCCTGATAGCCATCAAGACACAATTTCCAGAACTCCCTATTCCAATGAGCTGTTGAATAATTGAAGCATCTTAAGAGCACCTTTATAGATCTCTTCCCAAAGAGTAGGAGCCTTTGCTAATTTCAAGAACCTTGGTTCCTTTCCTTTCCTTAATTCTCCTTCTTTTCTTTCTCAGAAAGGCATTAAAATGCTTACAATTCCTCTTTGGGGCTTATAGTCAGATTTGGGAAAGATGGGGTTTGGAAGAAGATGAGCTGCATATGTGCAAGTTAGTAGTGGTGCTTCTTACTGGAAAGACCAAAGGGGAGATGCATCTCTTCAACCATACATATAAATGTGCCAGAGAGAGGATGGAAGTCAATTATGGGCTTTCAAAACATGTCTGTTGCCTCTTCATGCTTTAAGTACATGTTGGTGATATAGGTTCAGATTGCAGTTTCACCCTTGGGTAGATAGATAGCCTTATGTATCAGGTGATTGATTGGTTGGTTGGTTGATTGATTGATTGATTGATTGATTATGTGCCTTCAAGTTGGTGTTGACTTTTAGTGACCATGTGGATAGATTTTCTCCATGATGATCTCTCCCTAACCTGGTCCTTCAGGTCTTCCAATGATGCACTCATCACTGAGTCCATCCACTTTGCTGCTGGTCATCCTCTTCTTCTCTTTCCTTCCACCTTTCCCAGCTTTCTTGTCCTCTCAAGAAAGCTAGGTCTTTGCAAAATATGTTGAAAGTATGATAATTTGAGTCTGGTCATATGTTGGCTGGGGAATTCTGGGAGTTGAAGTCCACACATATTAAAGTTGCTGAGGTTGAGAAACATTGATCTATTTGTTAATTTCTTGACTATCCATTGAATTCTCAGGAATCTTCTCCAACACCAGTGTTTGAAAGCATCAATACTCTTCCTATTCTGCTTCTTCAAAGTCCAACTTTCACTTCTGTAGATTGTCATAGGGAAAACCATTGCCTGCATGATTCTGATCTTTGTAGGTATGGACACATCCCAGCATCTGAATATCTTTTCCAAGGCCTTAAATGTTTCTCTGCCCGGTGCTAGTCTGCAGCATATTTCTTGACTGCTAAGTCCTTTACTATATGATACTTTATGTATCAGCTATAATAATCAAAAGACAACCCATCTTACAGGATTTGAGTTCGTACTGCAAACAGCTGAAAAGAAACATTTCCCATTTCTATGTCCCTTTTTCAATCAAGTCCAACAGTCCTGTGATCGTACTTCCTCTCCCACGTTTCATTGCTTTAAATATAAAAGGAGTGAATTTTGTGTCTTGGCTTTGTAAAATATTTGTTTTGTTTTTAGTGTACAGTATTCAATATTACTCATTCACCATTGTGTTGCTTCCCTATTTTGCTCCGTATAAATCAGGGTTTCTGTAGTTTCTGACAGCAGCAGTTTTGACCCAACGTGTCATAAAGCAACAAAAAGAAACAGAAAAGTTTTTTCTCTCTGGATTCTTCTAGTGGATGAATAAGGTACATTGCTGAATGAACACTAGTGTAGTATTGATGCAGGATTGACAGTGGGCGGGAAGGAAAGTTATACTGCCAGAAGGGAGGCAGATGCCAAGTTAGAACTAAAACTTGGGAGATGCCCTCCAGTATTGGAAAATAAGCACTCACATCTTTTTTTTTTACTCAAAGAAAACTGAATGGGGGATAGGCTAGCTATCAGGGAGTCACCTGATTTCTGTTCCCCCATCCCCACCCCTTTTTTCTTGCTTTGGAGAGTGATACTGTAAATCTTCTAAGTGTTTCTCAATCTTGGTCCTCACAGCTTAAAGCGGCCAAGGTTGAGAAATACTGCCCTAATGTATGGGGTTCCTGTGGTGGTGTGGACTGTACCATGTCCCTGACATTACCATTCCCCTCATCTTCCCAGGCTGGCATTATTGACTGGCACTGTGTAGCTTGCAACAGGCAGACGTTGTAAATCTAAATAATTTCATCCAATCCCCAACATACCAGTAATACTTCCCATATAGATGTGATTCTGGATATGGTTGATGTAAGCATTTACTATAGGTCCCATTCCAATAAGTATGACACTGTAGAATCAGTAGCACTGCCTTCTAGCTCAAGCTTTCATTTTAGACGTTTACTTCATCAGTAGTTGCAGTCTGCCAGGGTTGGCTCACTGTTTGGTTTCTACCAAGTGTACCTCCTGCCCTTGTTGCCTCCATTGAAGATCTTGGGAATCCTCAAATGCAATGTTTGGACTTCTTAACTGGACTATTAATCCTATGATATGGTGCCTGTTCAGGAAATGGGTGTTGGATCCTGGTAAGGGAAGTGGAGTGAGAGATGAATTTGGTCCCCGGGGTACAATCTGCCAGGAAATTCTCTTCCTGAAGTCCCACTGCAAGGAGCAAGTTCTTCTTCCAATGGGGCTTCTGCTGGAGAACTCCCTGGTGGATTGTGCTCCATTTTAATTGGCAGGTGTCGTTTCATTGTCCACCTCAGCCATCAAAACAGCCATCTCATGTCAGCCATTTAATGCCCTATGCTGCTAGGTTTTCTTCCCAAGAAAATACTTTCCTCCCCCAGTGTCCTTCTGCCAGAGCAGGCAGGAGCAATGCCTGTATAAAATTGCCCTCCTGGCAATAGCAGTGCTCGTAATTTGCCTTCCCAGAACGTCCCGTGCAAAGAGTTATCCCCCTCCTCTCTCTGGACCTTAAAACATACCCTCAGTGATCTCATCACAGTCCAATCACAGGCAAGTGGAGCAGTAGCTGTACCAGGCAGAGGTATAGGTTAGTGGAATCTTTTTAGAAAACATTAAAGAAGTGTGGCTACAGAAAGGCAGAAAGGAAGAAGTCAATATTTATAGAAATGTCTTTTTAAAAATTCCCTCGAAGGGAGTGCAAAGTTTCATATTCCCTGCAAAGGGAGTTTTAATTGAGAGGAGAGAGTAAGCTGAGTGGTTGTTTCGAGGCAAATGGTGATGGCAGTCAGCCAGGTCTCCTGGATCTCTCTTGCTCTGTTGAACCAAGTGGAGTATCATTGCAGGAAGTTTATTTATTTATTTTATTTTCTATCCCGCCTTTATTATTTTTATAAATAACTCAAGGCGGCGAACATACCTAATACTAGACTCTCATGGGTCTCAGGCATGGGTTTTCTCTGTCACCTGCTCCTTGTGCCTTTTAAAAGGGTGTCTGGTATTGAATCTGGAACGTCCGGCAAGCATGGCCGGTGGTCTTCCGCATGGGCTGGGCTCATGCATCACACTAAGCTGCCATTTGGTTTGTTTCGTGTTGGTTTCCTCTCTTTATGATTTCGTGTTCTAAGTGATTCCAGCCTATGATGACTTCTCCAACAAGCCATGATTAGAGGTCAGGTTGGACCGATGTGCAAACCAAGTCATATTCTGCCCCTCAGCTTCTATTACTAAGCCAGAAGAAATCTACAAATTGCAGCTCTGTGCCTTAATCTACTTCTAGCATGGAAGCTGCAATGAAAAGAACCGCCCAGGGTCCCTCCTTGTGGGGGAGATGGGCGGGATATAAATGTAATAAATAAATAAAAGAAATAAAAGAAACTGAATTTGTCAGGGTACTCTTCTAGACTTCTAGCTACTGTATGAATGTTTTCCTGAAAAACAGACAGCAGTGTCTGCAGGAGGGGGTCTACCTGAGCAAGATGGTGGAGCCCCACCCCTTTGGAACATGTATGTGGCATCAACACATGTACAAAAGGGGTGGGGCTTGCCTGGTGATCCTCCATTACAGTTTTGACAAACACAACCCCTGTGTGTTTTTAGATCTGGGCTGGCTCAGGCCTAGCTTCATCTCAATGGCTGTTGGAAAATGCCACAGAATCCAGTATGTGTTACAATAAAATATGCTAATGAAACAATGTTAAGTCTGAGATGTTCCAGCCAAAAAACTCAAGGAGAATTGAATATCCTTTGGGATGATAGAAATTTTGAAATAGTACATACGTTGGTAGCTATGCGCTAACACCTGGAATGGACTAGACTGGACTGGACTGGAATGGAATAGTCAACAGAGCTAAGGGGCCTTGTGGCATATGTAGATCATATGTAGATGTGGTTATGTAAAAATGCCTAAAGCACTTTAACAAATTAAGATAACCTGAATCTTATGCCAGAGAAAAATTATGTGCACATGTAAATTTCTTGCTGGTGTTTTCTACTTTGTTCTGTTTCAGCCAAGCATAGGAAAAGCCATGAGTTATGCAGGACACTCCCCACTTCCCGCTGTATTGGACTATCTCTTCTGGCCTGAAATTTCTTCTCGCAAATACTGCATACAACCTCAAAGAGTAGAAATTTGCCTAAACTCCATTCACTACAACTTTTATTATTTTTATTTATTTTTTATTTTATTTATGTTCTATCATATTTTTATTTTATTTATTTTCTAACATACCTAATACTCCTTCCTCCTCCTATTTTCCCCACAACAACAACCCTGTGAGGCAAGTTGGGTTGAGAGAGAGTGGCTGGCCCAAGGTCACCCAGCCGGCTTTCATGCCTAAGGCGGGACTAGAACTCTCAGTCTCCTGGTTTGCCATTGGCTCCTTCCTAGGGCTGAGAGAGAGAGACTGGCCCAAGGTCACCCAGCCGGCTTTCATGCCTAAGGCGGGACTAGAAATCTCAGTCTCCTGGTTTGCTATTGGCTCCTTCCTAGGGCTGAGAGACAGGGACTGGCCCAAGGTCACCCAGCCGGCTTTCATGCCTAAGGCGGGACTAGAACACACAGACTCCTGGTTTCTAGCCCAGCACCTTAACCACTAGACTAAACTTCCTTTCCTGTTTCAATTTCCTAATCCAAACCTCACCCCTAACCCCCAACCATGCCATAATCCTAAGACTCCCCAGCACTCCCTGAAGGTAAAGTGTTGGAAATCCTTTTTCAGCAGACCTTTTCCCATCTGACTTGCCTTCTGTACTATCATGTGACTTGCCTCGTGCCAGTCACCTGGGCCAGTGCCCTGTCTTCCTGGCTCTGAGTGTCCTCTATGGGTTGAGATGTGCCTTGTACCTTCTGAATCCTCACTCCTTCAGATGGGATTCAGTCCAAGCCACACATAAGGCCTTTCCACGCTGTTGAGCTGAACTTCGATGGTCATCCTTGGGTCAGCATAAAACTATATGTTTGCCACCCTTTTCCCCACTGTAAACAGCCTACCCTCCAAAACTGTTCTTCTCAACAGCAGATGATGTGGACAACTGTCTCACAACACTAGTAATGTGGCCCCTGAGACTTTCTGGGGCACAGGAGCAGAAAGAGTTTTGCCTTATTCTTCACTCCTAAGATGTTAATTTAACCCTGGTAAGTTAGAACTGTACAAACAGGAGATGTGGAAGCCTTTTTCTCTAAATGTGGGTGGCTCCCTGGGATCCCTCCATCAGTGTTTCTCAACCTTGGCAGCTTGAAGATGTGTGGACTTCAACTCCCAGAATTCCTCAGCCAGCATGCTGGTTGAGGAATTCTGGGAATTATCTTTAAGTTGCCCCGGTTTAGAAACACTGCTCCAAATACTGTACATGGACTGATTTTGATTAGACTAGAACATAATCACCTCCTTGTCAATTTCACTACAAAGAAAAACTTGAAATAAGGCAAAATTACTCTGGAGGTGTAGAGGTTGTTGCATTGTGTACAGTATGTGCATGTAGTTGTGTGTGTGCTTGAAACTAAATTTGCAGACTACTGTTAAACATCTGCATGAGCACTCATGAAACACCCAATTTTCTTAGCCATTAACTAGAACAACAGCCACAATCATCACACATGTTCAAACAGTAAAAAAAGAAACAACCCCACAAAATGGGTATCAGAACCACAGACTGTAATTGCAATGCCTTTCTTGGCTTCTGCAGATTACATCTTGGTATCCTCTAAAAAACAGCAAAATCAGATTGCCCAGAGATGTTATGTTCATGCCACAAAAATTGGTAGCTCTAAAAATGTTTCTATATAAACCAAAACAAAACCTCCCCACATCCATCTTTGTTAATAATTTCTGGCCTGATAAGAAGCATCTTTTGCAGCACTTCCCTGTCTGGTCAATGGGAGGCCATTCTTATTCACCTCAAGTGAGCCTGCAGGAGAGGAGCCAGGACAGGAAATGAACAATAGCAGGATGTCTATCATGACTTCCATCTGAAGACTGTCTGTGCACATGCCTTTTGGCAGAGGACAATCCGTGTTCCATGTGAAGACAGCTCTTCCATTTTCCATAGTAGCATGCCTGTGGGAAAATCAAACCTGTCTGAATCTTTTCCCAATTTCCTCTATGAATTTGTCTAGTAGGCGTGACTAAGAAGGCCTCCCACACTTTCTTTTTCTGATCATCTTACTTGTCTGGTCACTGATCAGGAAGATGGGGATAGCTGAGGAACCGATTCTGGAGTCCTGAACCCCATCCTTGCGAGCAAGTGGATTAGCCTAGCATTTCCAACAGTGCTCCCTTGCACTCACAGTAAATTGAAGTAAGATAGTATAATGTATTGTCGAAGGCTTTCACGGCCAGAGTTCGATGGCTGTTGTGGGTCTTCCGGGCTGTGTGGCCATGTTCTGGAAGTTGTTAGGAACCACAACTTCCAGAACACAGCCACACAGCCCGGAAGACCCACAACAGCCATAAGATAGTATACCTCGTTTTTGCTGCACATTTCTTTTTTGCTCCCTCACTCCTCTTTGGATGCATATACTGTACCAGAGAGCAAGTCAGTTTAAGAAAGCCCAGCCGGGAATGAAAGAGAATGGCTGCTGCAGCTACAGGGGTCTTTGCAGATGCCCCCTTCCCTACCCCAGAGGCTGAGAGGAACAGACCCACCTCCAGCAACAGACTGTCAAAACAGAAGGGGGGGTCTCTTGTCTGGAAGCTGCAGCTGCTTTGCCTTCCGGACGGAGGTCTGCTGCGATGACAGACAGACTGCTGCCGGATAGGTGACGGGAGGGGAAGGACACAACACCAGAGAGCTCAGTCCTGCCTCTTAGAAGACACACACCCTGGCCTGTCTGGGCTGCCTTCGGAAGTGCTCCAGCGGATCCACCAGAAGCCAGGGCTGAGTGGGCTGTTAGGAAATGGAGGTCTTTCCCAGGCTCTGCATGTTGACCGCTGGCAGGTTTCCTCCTTGGGGAAAAGGAGCCAGGGAAGGAGAGTGGTGGGTTTCCCCTCTCAATCCCTATCTTGCCATGCTGGTGTTTGGCACCCTACCCGTAGGTCTGTACTGAACTTTGGTGGCCTGTTTTTCAATGAAGCCCTTGAATACCTTGACCAGAAATAAGATCAGCTTTATTTTGTCCATTTTCTTGCTTCTGCATTTGTTCTGTTTGCACTCAGAGGCAAGATTCATATTTTAAATAATTCATTTTTAGAAATACACACACACACACTATATAAAATAAAAATATTTGCATACATTGGGAGGGCGTTGCAAAATAAATACATTCAGTAATGTCTTATTAATGCTGGGACATTCTGTGCAAACATAATTTCAAATTGTATTCAGTTTTATTTTTAGAGATTTACAAGGATTTAATAACAACATAAAAGTAAGGCATATTTAATATGTTAATTCGAGTTGCTGTACATGTACAGTTGCTAAGACCCATTGAACTTAATGGATCTTTGAAACATATTTCAGAATCCTTCCGTACACAACATCATTTAATAAATAATTCACATTGAATTAAAAATTTCCTGTGGATGAATAAAACCTGCAGCTAGGAAAGTAATATTACAAATCCTGAGTGTACTTTTCAGAGTACTTGATGACATTTGAGAATGACACAGATTTAAATAATAGAAGCAGGGGCTTGAAGGATACTCAAAGTTCTCTCAAAAATGTGTACAGAAAGTTAGCTGTTCTGTTGGAGAATCTAACCCACAATTTCAGAACCTTCCACCACCACCACCACCTCCTCCTCCTCCTCCTCTTCCTCCTCCTCCTCCTCCTTTCAGACTTAGCTATATGTATCTGTAACAAACAGGCTTATCTGGCAGGAGCACCACCCAGCAACCACATTTCCAGGAACAATACCAAGAATATGGAACAGTGTAAGTAGTCTCTAAACCTGAATGGTTCTAATAGAACATGAATGGCACTCAACTTGCATCCAAATGTTTACAACAAACCTCAAATGGGCAATCCTTGTTTTTTATTTGTAGAGAATCTCCCACTGGGGGACAAGACACTTTAGAGTGAACTGGTAGATCGATTGATTGATTGATTGATTGATTGATTAGATTTAGAACCCATCTTTCATTCAGATGTCCTACATAACAATATATCCTCCTTTGTTCCCTCACAACCACAGTCCCTATGTGGTAGATGGGGCTGAGAGAGAATGACTAGCTCAAAGTCACCCAGGGAGCTTCCAGAGTGAGCCTGAACCTCTGTATCCCTGCCCCTGGTCCATCACCTTAACTGTGACACCACCCTGGTTCTCAGTGAACAAGTGGATGCATGTTTAACCCTTTTCTTTCTTGTTATTTTGCTGCCCTCCAGCAAATTCTTTGTACTTCGTTGGGTATCAAATGTGTAATTGCAATCATGCTGTTTTAGAAGTGCCTTTATCTAAACCAGAGCTTTACAAACTGTGTGTCGCAACACATTAGTGTGTTGGCTGCAGTGTGTCACGTGAACCTAACGAGAAACCTCTGAATCAGTCAGACACTCAGAGCTTCAAGCACCTAGCTGCTGCTGCCTGCCTTGTGCCTTGCTGCCTCCAAACCTGCTGTGATTCTACACAGGTCCTAGTGCCTGCCTTGTGCCTTGCTGTCTATGAAGGTTCTCAGTCATCCAGGTGGAATTGTCTGTAGCTTGAATCATGTCAACTGGATTTCTATTTTCTCAGTGGAAATGTTTCGCTCCTTATCCAAGGAGCTTCTTCAGTCTGAGCAAAGTTGGTAAGGGAATCCTAAATATGTTTCTAGGTAGCTGTGTGACCTTACACCTGGGGCTAGGTCATGGTTATATTGAGATGTTATTTTAAGTCAATTTTGTGCCTTGCTGCCTCCAAACCTGCTGTGATTCTGCAAAGGTCCTAGTGCCTGCCTTGTGCCCTGCTGTAAGAGTGTGTCATGAAATGATGCCCTGCTGTAAGAGTGTGTCGCAAAATGATGCATGTCTAAAAAGTGTGTCACCAACATGAAAAGTTTGGAAAATTCTGATCTAAACAGTGAAAGAGGAAATGCTTGCTTCTGAACACGACAAAGATCACCCTGTGGAGTCCTTGGTGCTCTCTGAGCCTTGTTGTTTTCTTGCAGACGGTTCATTGCCAGACTAGGCAACATCTTCAGTGCGAAAAGGGAGTGGGACTTGCTTTCTGTTTATATACCCTGGCTTGTCCTGCCTGTGTTGGTGGGGGTGTTGTTCACTCCTTGGGAGTTCCTTGATTGGGCTGTTGTTTGCTGTTTGGTTGATTGACTGAGTTAAGAGTTCCTTGATCACCCTGGGATTCTAGTTAAAGCCTGGGTCAGCTGATGTTTCCTGTCAGTAGACATTTGATGACAAGGTAAACCTGGGTTTTCTGTGGGTGATGAAACAAAATGCCCTCAGAGGCCTTGAAGTTTCATGTTTGAAAGATCTCTATTTGCAGTAGGAGAATAGTGGATTATATACAGTACTTACATATCCATACACACACACACACAAAGAGCTTTTGTGAAACCCTGCACTTTCCAAGTCATTGGAAATAACCTATGGGGGCAAGACACTCCAGACAAAGCATCTCTCCAAGCATTTCATGAAAGCATATAAGATTTGACAACCTCCCTAGGCAATTTGCTACATTCCTGAATTGCTCATCCAGATGACAACTAACCCCTGCCCGCACCCATCCCCATCTGTTGGTGTTAAGCTAAAGATAGGTTTGAATTAGACTTGGACTGTGACAGGATGGCTTCTTCACCATTTTTCTTGTTTTTCTCGAGAAGAAAATATTTCTGAAGAGGAATGTGCACAGGCAAGAATTTGATTTTTTTTTCTTTAAATGTTGTGTCGTTGGAATAAATGATAAAAACGGATGCTGTGTAGCCTTTAGCCATTTAACTTCAGTTGGCCTCCGTTCTGAATGTACATTGTCCCTCTGGCCCAGTTAGGATAATACTAACCGAAGTAATAGGATTGTGGTGAGGATTTTGGAGTCGTAGAGGATGTGGAAAGAGTCTTGAAAGGAATGCATCCGATGCAACTCTCTGCTCAGGGCAAGAATCTATAAATTAGCAAGACCCATGAAACCCTTGGAGCTTTCCAAAGCATTCGGTATATGCCGGGGCTTCTGAGAGGAAACTTGAAAGCAGTTTGAAAAAAGCTCTGCTTGGCTTTCCTTGATGGATATATTCGTTTCTTTTGTCCCCCTGTCACCCCTGGTGGTGGAGGTTTATGAAATAAGAGAGAAAGCTGTTCCCTAGATGCACAAGTTGGGCGATTACAAACAGCAGCCCCTCCGACTCTTTTCTGCAGTTTCACAAACAGTTGGGAATGTCATTGATTTTAGTTGCACGGGAAAGGGGAGCTGTTCTTCCTCCAGTGTCAAAATAGCCAGTTGGCTGGGCCTCTTGCACCTTGACTTTGAAATGAGCCGTGCTGCTGGCCCTTCTGCCTGAGGCACAAAACGTCTGGGGCTGCCTGGGACTCTCCCGCCAGCAACAGCAGGCTCCCTTCAGTTCAAGGGCAGTTTCTGCTCCTGGAGTTCCCGCAAGGCGGCTTCTCCATTGCCTCCGGAATACCGGGACAGTCAGACCCAGGGAAAGAGTGTGCTGCAGCTCCCTGGCGTCTACCCCACCACCTCTCCAGGCTCCCTGGGATTAGGGGGCCTGCTGGAAACGGGGGCAGAGAGTTGTCTTGCTTTCTTAAGCTCCTTACTCCCTTTCTAATTTGTTGCCAGGGCTCAATACATTCCCAGAGATGGCTGTCAGCAGAATGGGCAAATCCAAGGCAGGGGGGCTGGTCCCCTGCTGATTAATCTCGAGCTGCTTCTCCTGAATCGCTGCTCTTAATTCAGGCTGTGCTAAGCAGAGATCCCCCCACCCCACCCACCGGCAGAATTTTTCTCAGTGTATGCATGCAAATGAATTCCTTGCTGACATATTAAAGGGAACAGCCGAAGTTCAGCAGAGCCTCAAAGCCACAGCTCAGAAAGTCTGACACCTGAGAATGGATTTTGCAAATCAATGGGGAAGGTGTGGGGGGGAACCGGGGAGCTGCTGTGGGCTCCCCTCAGTCTTTTGGAGCCAGGAAGAGGGGAAGGAGGAAGGGCTAAAGCCCGAAGGGGCGGGCAGGCGGGCTTAAGGAAACTAGAGCAGGCAGCTGAACTGTTGTATGTTGTTCTGTGCTATTTGGGGGATCAAAGGTTACAGTGAAATTTGCTTCTTGCTTTATTTGGAGGTTTTTCCCACTTCACCCTCACTAGAGAGCTGGGGGGAGACGACGGAGCCATTCAAAAGTGCTACTTGCAGCACATGTGAGCTGTACCAAGCTTAGATTATCCTGCAGCTAACGCTCTTTCAGACATCAACTGTACAATCATATAAACGGGCATACAAAGGCATTCCTCCAGACTCAGAAATTAAGCCTCATTGAGATCAATAGGTCCTATTCCAGATAACTGGCTAGAGGATTTCATCCTAAAACAGGTAAGGCTCTTTTTTTCTCTCTTAGAAGAAGATTTTTCCAAATAGCTTCCATTCCTTTGACACGCCTCAAAACTCTCAAAGATTCCTCTAGTAGCAATGGGATGCTGAGTAATTTTAGGCATGCTAAATGGTTGAGGACCTTAGAGAGGGGTAGGCAATTTGTGCCTCTACAGATGTTGCTCAGCCCACAACTGCCAGCAATTCCAGACAGACTGGCCAGTGCTGGGAAGTGTAGTTCAGCCACATTTAGAACAGTGTTTCTCACACTTGGCAACTGGAAGATATGTGGACTTCCGACTCCCAGAATTCTGGGAGTTCAAGTCCGCGCACCTTACAGTTGCCAAGTTTGAAAAACACTGATTTAGAAGGACAGAGGTCACCTATTCCTGCTAAGAGTTTGGAAGGGAATTAGGCCCCCCCAGCATGTGGTTGGGAGATGCACTGCCACGTTGTGTATGACAATGTATACAATTTGCATATTAGAACAAAAACCATTTGAAATGGCACAAGAAAGGCCTTTTGCTCCCAGGACATAGGGAATACTGATGGGAAAATTCTAGACTAAGTCACCACATTTTTGGGATAAGGAATTACCCAATTCACACTAAAGGCCAAAGATAGGAACTGTGTTTGTTGTTACCTTTCTTGGGAATGGGAAGAAGAAAGAAACAGGGCACTCTGCTACCCAAATCATTGTTCCCCTCAAGCCCCAGATTCTTCCATTGTTTTTTATGAACTCCTGTCACTTCCCCCACCGTGGGGGGGTGACAAGGAAACCGCATGAAGTGTGGAAATCTGACAGATATTTGACTGGTTCAGGAGCAGTTGAGACACAAAATGTTAGAGCATCATCAACTGAAAAGAGGAGTGAGAAATGGAGGAAGGAAGAAGAAATTAACTTCTCTGGAGGATGTATATCGTAAGGTTTTTTAAAAACACCTTTTATTGTTTGTTCACGTTTTAGGGGGGAGGAAAAGAAGAAGACAGTTCTTCTTTTTCTACACCCTCCCGCTCAAAAATGTTAGGTACCAAACACTGGTGTCGGACTGGCCACCAATTCCCACCCTGAGCCCCAGGGCAGGCGGCCTCAGGTGCCTTGGTCTGAGAGGCGAGGAGTCTCTTTCCCCTCCTCTCCATCCCCCCCACTGAGAAGCCTGAATGGCAGCTGCACAAGATTCCTGGCTGGCTGGGGGTTGGGGGGATACGCTGCAAAGTTTTATGGCTGCCACTGTTCATCGGGTCTCTTTAACACTATCTTGCATATTTGGCCACACACTGCAAAAAGTCAGAGAAGTAAATTGCAGGGTGCACGCCTGTGCGAGTGTGTGCGTGCGTGTTAATACAGGGTTTTGTTGCTGCAGCCTGGCTGTGTCTAGACAGCTGCTCTCCACCTACCCGCCTGCCCGCCCCCACACTTTATTCCTTCTCATTCATTTTCTGATGGGACTTCAGGTTACAAAGTGAACCCGCAGCTGGCCTGAGAGGACTGAAAGGCCATTGGCATCCCTTTCATCTGTCTTTTGATTTCTCTTGGAGGCGCTTTTCTCTCCTCTCCCATTCTCTCCTGCCCTCCATCTCCTCTGAAGCTGCACATAAAAGATCCTGGGTACCTTGCCCCTTCTAACAGTGTCTCATCTCCAGGTGTAGAGTAGTTTCCCCCCCCCCCTTTTCAAAAACAAGGTGTTAAACTAAAAATCCTGCTCCCCATCCTGTTTTGGTTTGGTTTTTTTCCCCTTTTTTTAAAGGAGTCTACAGTATAAGCTTTCCTTCTTGGTTTTTTTTCACAAAAAGAATTGCCAAGTTGGTCAGGGTGAACAATAGCGGCTCATGTCACACTGACTCATAAGGCTAGATTTTGGTATAGTGTGTTATATGAACTCACCTGTTACTTTTTTTGTAAACCATGTTTTATAGCTTAGCATGTTGTACAAATCCAGTCAGTTGCGACCTACCATGATTAAGTTGAGTTGCACAGAATCCTTTCCTTTCCCCCCTGCTGTTTGATGTCCATCATTCCAGAGATTTGGAATGGGGGGTCATCATGATACTGGTAACACTCAGCTCCACCTCTATTTTCCACCCGGATCAAAAGAAGCTGAGCAGACACTTGACAGTTGCATGGAGGTAGTGATGGCATGGATGAGAGCCAAAAACCTGAAGCTGGATCCAGATAAGAGAGAAGTACTGGGGACAAGTGGATCTCAGGCCTGGTAAGTAGGATGATGGCCTACTAGGCCAAGCAGCATTCTCTCCAAAGGAATGGGTGTGTAGTTTCCCCAGTATCCAGCCCAGTGGGCTCAGCTCCTAGTGTGGAGACCAGAAGTAACCACCTCAGTGGCAGGACCCCAACTTTGGAATTTTCTCTGGGGAGACGTACAAGTGGCTTCCACACCATTCTTTCAGGAAACCAATGAAGATAGTATCTTCACTGAGGCATTTTTTAATATATATTTTATTTTACTAGGCCTATATGCTGTTCCAGTCATATCTGACCGTGAATGGCTTATAGACCGGGGTCTCCAACCTTTTTG
Organism: Charina bottae; assembly: GCA_023362775.1. Lineage (NCBI taxonomy): Eukaryota > Metazoa > Chordata > Lepidosauria > Squamata > Charinaidae > Charina > Charina bottae. The sequence goes on along the minus strand of JALMGJ010000021.1, from coordinate 9,241,046 downwards.
GCGCCAGGGACCAGTTTCAAAAGACAATTTTTCCACGGACCGGGGTGGTGGGACTTCTGGGATTTCCATGGACCGGGGGGCGGGGTTTGTGGGTGGGAGCCAATCACGCACACCGGGGGGCAGGGTTTGTGGGCAGGAGCCAATCAAAAGCACCAGGGGTGGGGTTTGCGAGCGGGAGCCCCGCAGCCCAGTTCCTAACAAGCCGTGGCCCACTATTGGGCCGTGGCCCACAAGTTGGGGAGCCCTGTTATAGACCTCCAAAATAAGATGGAAATGAAATATAACAGGATAAACATAAAATAACAATGTGGTACATAACAACCCATACACTGAGAAACAACCCTAATACCATAATCAGGAGAGACTGAAATGACCCCCTCAGCCCCTAAAGGCCTTCTAGAATAGCCAGGCCTTAATGGTTTTATAAAAAGCTAACAGAGTTTGGGCTCCTCTGATATCAGGGGATATCAGAAAAGGGGTTCCAAAAAAGGGGTCAGCAACTGAGAAGGCTTTACCTGAGATCCCTGCAGATGTCATTCCCTAAGGTTGGGACCCAGAGGGAGCCCTTTCTTCTGAATTTCAAAGGACAGGCAGAGACTGCTGGAAGAGGGCAGACCCACAGATATCCATGTCCTGAACCATGAAAGGCCATAAAGATGACAACCAGAACCTTGAGTTGCACCCAGAAACAAACTGGTAACCAGTGCAGTGCATGAAACAGCGGGGTTACATGGGGTAATGAGCAGTTATGGGTGCTATAAGATCAGCACATGTAACACTGCTGCTCCGCGAGCTGCATTGGGTACCAGTTTGCTTCCAGGTCCAATTCAAGGTGTTGGTCATCACCTTTCAAGCCCTGCATGGCATGGGACCAGGGTATCTGAGGGACCGTCTCATCCCGATCACATCTACCCACCCCACCCGGTCATGCAGGGAGGGCATGCTACGGACCCCGTCAATAAAAGAATTTCATCTAGCGGGGTCCAGGAGGCGTGCCTTCTCTACGATAGCACCCGCCCTGTGGAATATCTTGCCCCCAGAGGTGAGGCGGGCGAGGTGAGGCGGGCGCCCTCGCTCCTGGCCTTCTGGAGGTCTTTAAAGACCTGGTTCTGCCGCCTTGCTTGGAACAAAGGAAGTAATAGTTCCTCCTGGGGGTGGTTAGCTTAGTAATATCCTCCTTTTAAGATCTCACCATCCTCTGGATTTTTTCTATTTATTATTATATTGTATTTTAAGATTTATAGGTTTTTAATTTTAATATTTTATTGTAAACCGCCCAGAGTCTACTGCTATAGAGATGGGCGGTGATAAATTTGACTAATAAATAATAAAAATAAATAATGAGCAGTTATGGGCTTGAGCTGCTGCACTCTGGACCTGTTGCAGTTTTCTGGTATCCTTCAAGGGCAGCCCCCTGCAGGGGGCTTTATAGTAATCTGAACATAGGTGACCAAGGCATGAATCACATGGGACTTATTTATGGGATGACAAATGCTCCAGAAACCTGTTACCCCTTTAGAAAGCACTTTTTAAAACGAACCTTTGAATTTTGTTGTATTTTTACAAATTTACACTTTTTGGATTGTTGGATTTATTGTTCATGGTTTTAAGGCGGTTCTTATTGTTCTTTTGTAAACTGCCCTAGAGTTCCCCAAGAGAAAGTGCAGTAGAAAAAGAGTCTCAGAAGAGCCCTGCCGGATCAGGCCGTAGGCCCATCTAGTCCAACATTCAGTGTCACACAATGACCAACAAGATGCCTTTGGGAAGTTACTAGTCTGGACTGCAGGCCAATAGCCCTCTCCTCCTGTCACTTCTCAGCTACCAACAGTTAAGGCATCCTGCCTATAAAATGAAAAATAAGTAATTGTGCAAAGCAAGGCTGTTAGTACAATGTGTGAAAACAGTCGGTGACCACTGGTGTTCTTTATAAGGAAATAGGGATTTGAACTTCTGCCTCCCCATGTCTCTTCCATTGTGGCAGACAGTTACCCACTGTGCAATGTTTTCAGCATTATAAGAATTAGGGCAAACTTTAGTTGGATTCCCCATAGGTACTTCTTTCAGTCAAGAGAAGCAGCAGGGACATGATGAGTATGGAATTCATGGGGAGCTTCTTGATCCAGGTTCAGAAGATTTGACATTTCAGAGGTTTAGCTTCTTCCTTGTCAATAAAGCAGTAAAATGTCCCAACAAGGAGTCAGTAGCACCCAAGGGGCATGAACTCTTTTCTGTGTAGTTTGAGAGCTATTTTCTGACTGGGTGCACATATGTTAAGCCATGGTTTATTTATTCAATAAACCACAATGGCTGGGCTCATGTATCATGCTACGCTACAAGCCAGCAAACTGCATTGTAGCACAACATATGAGTCCAATTACGTGTAGACGAATACCATCTGCTCTGATTGCTCTTGGGCAGAGAGGAGATTTTCTGATGCCTGATCCTTTTCACTGTGGTGCCAGGGCATAGACATGCATCCTTCTGCAGGTAGAGCCTACGTTTTGCTTCTGAGCCATGGTCACAACCCTTTTCAGTATTTCTTGCACGCTCCCATGTTGAACAGTTTCCATGCCAGAGATACCAGAAGAGGCATGGCCATTCCCTTGTTCTATCGAGGGCCCTCTGCTCTGCACAGCAAGTGCAGCCAGTTTCGCTCTGAGGCTCTGCTCCCTGAGTTTCAGGATTTGACCCTCAGAAGACCCTCCCCATTCATTGGCGATCACTCGTAGCCGAGTAAGATTGTCTTCCAAAGGTAAAATTTTAACAGTGGATCCGTAAGTGGCTATAAAGGTCAATTCTGGATCCGCACAACCTCCCACAATGAGGGCATAGGTTTCCGGGTGGGAGACGGTCATGATGAGGGTTTGCCTGACGTGCCTTCCTTTTAGCTCTTTTCTCCCTTTCGCCCTGTACTCGTGCTTCTTCAAAGTCCATAGCGCCATTAATAAAGGCTGACCTCCAATTGAAACGCTCATGAGTTAGGGCTTCCCAGTTCTCAATGCTGATATTACATTTTTTTAAATTAGCTTTGAGAGTATCTTTGAATCTCTTTTGCTGTCCACCAATATTCCGTTTTCCATTCTTAAGTTGGGAGTAAAGTAGCTGCTTTGGAAGACGATGGTCAGGCATTCGAACAACATGACCGGTCCAGCGAAGTTGATGTTGGATGATCATTGTTTCAATGCTGGTGGTTTTCGCTTCTTCTAATACGCTAACATTAGTCCGCCTATCTTCCCAAGTAATTTGCAGAATTTTTCGGAGGCAGCGTTGATGGAATCTTTCAAGAAGTTGGAGGTGGCGTTTGTAGAGGGTCCATGTTTCACAGGCGTACAGAAGGGTTGGTAGTACAATGGCTTTGTAAACAAGCATTTTGGTCTCCCCGCGAATGTCCCGTTCCTCAAACACTCTACGCTTCATTCGGGAGAAAGCTACACTCGCAGAGCTCAGGCGATGCTGAATTTCAGCGTCGATGTCGGCTTTTGTAGATAGATGGCTGCCGAGATAAGAAAAGTGGTCGACATTTTCTAGTGACACACCTTTAAGCTGGATTGATGGCGCTGCGGAGGGATTGGTTCGAACTTGCTGGTAAAGCACTTTGGTTTTTTTAATGTTAATCGAGAGGCCGAGCTTTTCATATGCTTCTGCAAAGATGTTTAGGATAGTTTGAAGATCTTCCTCCTCGGAGTGTGCACATACTACGTTATCATCAGCATATTGAAGTTCTATAACACCTCCCCATTACATTACATTACAGACCTGTGTCAATTGGCACGTCATCTTCTGCTCAAAAAAGAGCCATTACTTCTTATTATATGAGTATGGCATTTGGAAGCTTGAAAGCTCTCTTTCTTTGCATCCCCCCCCTTTTTTTTTTTTGCACTAATATTTTAGCCAAGTGAAAAGTGATTCCAACCTAGATTCAAAACTTGCCTCATGCATGATGGTGATTTTGTCAAAAGTGGCTGGAGCTTGTGGAGGGAGACCCATGAGCCTGGCATCTACGGTAAGGTCAATCCCCTGCAGGACTTGGGGAAGAACCTCCCGTCCTCAAAGACTTTAGAGAATTGTTGCTGCCAACCAGTATAAGCAGCAGAGCTTGCAATGTTTCCAGTTCATGCAAATTTAGCATCTGTCTGCTTAAGCAGCAACATTTTTTCCTGGCTACAGCTGCTGCTGCACAGTCTAAGGAAAAGACACATTTGTTTTAAGGAAACAACGGTAGGTGGCCCTGTATGCTCTAAAGCACATTTTCTCCTTCAAATTCAAAGTAAGAAATATTGAGCTACTTAGACTAACTGGTTAACCCAGTATAAGAGAGTTCTGTACCTTGATGTAGCCGCCCAGAGTCTCCCGGTTGGGGCAGATGGGCGGTCATATAAATTTAAATAATAAATAAATAAATATGCTGCAACTGAGACAAGGGGGAAAAGTATCCAAAGATGTTGGAAGGCAGGACTTTACAAAGCTAGTGTAAAACTATTCACTGCAGCAACGGTGCCGGGGTAAATCTTGAAGTTCAGGATCTCATCACGACAGTCCTTAAAGTAGCAACTGTAACAAGAGTCTCCAAAAACCAGTCTCCTGTGTTTTCAACAAACAGACAGATGGATAATCTTCATTCATGTAGTTTTCTTGGCCCACAATAGATATGGGCCAAAGAAACAGCAGCAACAGTACTTAGCTAGATAGCCAGTGTTTCAAAGCCAGAGGAAAACAAAGTACCAGGCACCATTCCCCTTCATTCTTGCTCCACTACATTATTGATCTGCATGAATTCCCATTGCTGAATCTTTGGCCTATAACTGTTAAAGAAGCAGGATCCCTAATTTGGGGAGTGGGGGGGGGTGCGGAGGTGGAATTGGTATTGCTGGTCCAGAGGCCAGGATTCTGCACTCTGCTATTGCCACACTGACCATAAAGCTTGAGAATTTCCAGTAAATCCATACATCTTTACATGCATTTAAACTTCCTTAGACCAACTTTCTATTTAAGTAGTTGTATGCGGTTGGAGGGGTGTGGTGGCTCAGCGGGTAAGACGCCAGGCTTGTCGATTGGAAGATCGCAAGTTCGGAGGTTCGAATCCCTAGCCCTGTGTGCGGAGTGAGCTCCCGCACTCGCCCCAGCTCTTGCCAACCTAGCAATTCGAAAGCATGCAAATGCAAGTAGATGAATAGGTACCACTTCAGTGGGAAGGTAACAGCGTTCCGTGCGCGTCATGCAGCCACATGACCGTGGAAGCGTCTTCGGACAGCGCTGGCTCTTCGGCTAACAAACAGAGATGAGCACCGGCCCCTAGAGTCAGACAGGACTGCACAAATGTGGGGGGGGGGGACCTTTACCTTACTTATGCTGAGGTTGGCAACTGCCATCTGTTGGCCAAACTGTGTAATGCTGATGGGGACAATGGCAAAAACTGGTCTCCATCATGGTCTGTCAGTTTGTTGTGGTTCAGTTGCTTCTGAATCTTTGTGACAAGATGGATACATTTTGCCAGTTTGCTTTTTGCGTTCTGTTTGTGATATCAGTGATGTTGTCCAGCTGTCTTGTCTTCTGTTGGCTTCTTCTATCGCCTTTGATTTTTTCACCCATCAGGGTCTTCTCCAAAGACTCTGGTTCCTGTAATATGTGTTCAGAATACTTAAGCTTTAGCTTCACTATTAGTTCTTCCAGGGAGCTGTCTGTTTTTATTACATCTAGAATTGAATGATTGGTTCTTCTTGTGGTCCAAGGTTCTTTCAACAGTTTTCTCTGGCACCACAATTCATAGGCATCCATTCTTCTTTGTTCAGCCTTTTGGGTGGTCCAGCTATACCTTGTGACTGGGAAGGACATGCCCTTAACAGTACATACCTCTGTTGGTGGTGTAATGCCTTTACACTTAATATTTGGTGTACAACTCCATTTGAGTAAGACTTCTGTTTCAGAACTGCAGAATTCTAGACAACTACTAAATGACAACCAAGATATATAGTGCTGAAGACTAACTTTTTGTGCATGTAATGGCCATGTGGATTTCTACAGCCCAGATATGATAGCCCTACATTTGACCATCAGTTTTTATTTCAAATGCAAATAAGCAATAGATCCCTTAGATCCCTTAGATCCCTTAGATCCCTTAGACCAGGGTTTCTCAACCAGGCTTCTGTGGAACTCTAGGGTCCTGCGAGAGGTCACTAGGGGTTCCCTGGGAGATCACAATTTATTTAAAAAATTATTTCAAATTCTGGCAACTTCACATTAAAGAGGTAACTTTCATTCTTTATTTTTAGTTAACTGGTAACTGTTAATGCATATATACAGTACAGGCCTACACATGAAACAAATATAATGATTTTGTAACTTCTGGCCTATATTTGAGCCTGAATGTGCAGGGGTTCCCCAAGGCCTGAAAAATATTTCAAGGGTTCCTCCAGGGTCAGAAAGTTGAGAAAGGCTGCCTTAGATACTTGGTTCTGTTGTAGAGTTGCTCATAGAAGTGACTTAACTTTTGTATTTAACAAGCTACAGTATATAAATGATATTATCATTTTAAATTCTCATGATTGTGGGTTAAACCTGCCCTCTGTTTCTCTTTGCAGATAGTTCTTCTGGGTCTTCCTGACCAGCTGTCTCTTGCATGCAAAGCATCCCCTGAGGAAGTTGGCATGACAAGCTTGAAGCCAAAGCATCAGTGGAATTGCAAAGGATGGGAGGCAGGCTGTGGAAGCAGCCCGGCTGTTTGCTAACTTCTCTTTCCGCCTGGATGTTTTGCATTCTTCTCTTTGCATGTGGTGGGAAGACCAATTGCTAGCCAGCCTTAAAGGATCTGGAAGACTGATTCCTTTGTCTAGTCAGAAAAAGACAATAGAATTAACAGGATCAGTACCCTAGATTGGCAGTGCCAGTCAGAATATTGAAACACAACATTTTTCTCTTGGGAATTCATGAGCAAGGAAATCAATTCCATACCACCACCATTACCACTCCCTCATCCCTCAAAAAGCAGAGTACAGCTGGCTACAATCATCTTCACAGAAGGTATAGCTTATTAAATGTTAACTATGAGAATTCCCACCAGTGGGAGATCAGAGGAAGGGTGAAGAAGCTTTCCTTCCAATGTTTCAAAAGAAAAAACTAGATTAACTGTAGTTTTACATACCCCACAGTGGAGTTTGTAATCAATTAACTTGGTTCTCAGATTATGCTGATGGGAGAGGTCCACAACCAATTTCCCACTGCTGTAAAGATCTGGTGTAGAATGCTTTAAATAGTAGGGAAAAACCCCTTGTATAATTGGGTAAGGGACTCTTGCTTGGTAGAATTGGAATAGAATTCTTGGTTTCCTTAAATAACCCTCTAAATTAGCTTTCTACCTGCAGGATGTATTTTTAAAAATGGCAACTCACTTTTTGCAGTTCAGAGACTTTGTTAAATTTGTAGCAAAGTATGGAAATGTGATTAGGGGGCACAGTGGCTCAGTGGTTAAGACACCAGGCTTGTCGATTGGAAGGTCGGCGGTTCGAGACCTGAGCGCTGCGTGACGGAGTGAGCTCCTGCATTTGCCCCAGCTCTTGCCAACCTAGCAATTCAAAAGTATGCAAATGCAAGTAGATTAATAGGTTCCACTTTGGTGGGAAGGTAACAGCATTCCGTGTGCGTCATGCTGGCCACATGACCACGGAAGCGTCTTCGGACAATGCTGGCTCTTCGGCTAACAAATGGAGATGAGCACCGGCCCCTAGAGTCGGACACAACTTTGTGGGGGAACCTTTACCTTTTTTTTATGGAAATGTGAATCCAATAGTAACAGTTTTTCTTTTGTTAATAGATTAGCTCACTTAAATAGGTTGAAGGAAGTTGGCCAAAAATGGGTTAACACCTTTTCACATCCTTTCATATCCTGATCATGTCATAGCAGAAGCTGAAGTGAGTTTATAGTGATTATCCCAGGATAATTAAAGGTGAGTTTTCCCCACTGGGGATATTAGTGTTTCAATCCTGCTTTGTTTTATATATTTGTGTACCCTGTGGTATTTCCAACAACATTCAGGCAGGTGCTCTGGGAAAGCCCAGAGGTAGGCTGTGTAAGCCAGTTCTCACTCAATATGACTGCCATGATTTAAACGTTTTCACAGCAATTCCATGTAAGACATCCAAATCCATGCAGGTTGGCTATCGCCTCCTGTCCCATAACAATCCGCTACGTCAAAAAGGAATTCACTGGCTGAAGACTTTCTTGAACGAGAATATTAAGGATGAGTCACATCAGCCAAAACAGGAAACAAAAAGCATGCACATTTGTGTAGTAGGAGATGCATCTGCAGGAACTGTTGTAATTATTATTTACTTATTAAAAGTTTTTCACCCCAATCCCTGATTAATAGATTTTTAATATATTAGCATGTTATATATAGTGCGGGTGAGAAGTTGGGAGTCAGCCCTAATCATCTTCCATGCACAGTTCTTTGTACCCCATCATAATATCTGTCCCTCTCTTGCCACAAACTCTCCTGCTACTTATTTTTGCCCTATTTGTGCATTTTCCCACCCCCTTTCACCCTACTGCTCACATCACCAAGGCCACGGAGCTACTAAACATTGCCCTTCAAGGGTAACAACTAGAAAATGATTGCCATGTCTAGGATAACTATTGATTTAGCGCACTGTTAAAGGCATTCCTTTTTTCATTTGGACTATTTATGTATTTATCTACCATCATTAAGCATTTTAAAGAAAGAATATAGGCAAGAAGAAATAAAATACATGTAAAAAGAATAAAAGAGATGGCAAAGAGTGAAATGTGAATAAGTAAACCAGATATCCTTAGTTTAAACCTTAATGGGGATTTTCATTTTTTTTGTTCAAAAAGTTATATATTTTATAGTTGTATGGGTGATTGGAAAATGGTAATTAGCGTGGCATTTTAAATCCCTCATTTGGACTTTTCTTTGTGTTCCTCCTAAGCCAGATTGGAGCGGAGGAGGAAGTGATGAAGTGACAAAGGTAACTTGAGAATGCCACTTCAAAAATGAAACCTCAGGCCCCTTATACAGAATCAGTAATTTAACTAGTTCCAAGCCCCAACTCGCTTCCAGACAATTGTCGAGGGCCACCCAGGAAACAAGAGAAAACCCAGAAGCTCTCTTCAGGTAGTCTCAATGTATGGAGGGATGACCAAGAGAGCCCAGGCCTTCCCTATCATTCTAGTTAGCCTACAACTCCAGCTTCCCTCCCCATTTTCCATGGCGGGCTGTTGCTTGTTTGGTAGTTTGTTTTTATTCATTAGCTTTATCTCCCTCCTTTCCTCCAGGAGATTAAGGAGGCTTACCTGGGGATCACCCTCCATTTTAACCTCACCATAAGAACCCCCTGAGATAGTAGGGTTGTGAAAGAGAGACTGGCCCACGGTTCCCTCAGGGACCTTCTGTGGCTGGGGTGGCCTTGAATCTAGAAAGGGGTGGGTGGCCTATGGCTCCCCCTGCTGGTGTCAAGAGGAGCCATGTGCAACTGGAAGCGTGATTGATCTCCCAGGCGTCTGCAGTTGTGCAGAGGGCCTCCAGGAGTGACTAGCAGCCTTCACCAGGATGACCTCTACACATGGAAGACACAGCGAATAATGATGGAGGGGCAGTGCATCCTCTTTCACATGGGTATCCTCTAAACTTGCTCAAACAACTGGACTAAAGTACTTCTGTTTGAATTGGAAGTATAGATTGGAAATACTTAATCTGAAAAGAACAAACCTCTAAGATAGTGGCGACTCTTTACAGTATTTTTTTTAAAGTAGCATTACAAGGCTATAACACACTTTTAGTGGAGCCTGATTTTGCTAACACTTATTTAGAACTGTAAGGGGCGTGGTGGCTCAGCGGGTAAGACGCCAGGCTTGTCGATCGGAAGGACGCAAGTTCGGAGGTTCGAGACCCTAGCCCTGCGTGCGGAGTGAGCTCCCGCACTAGCTCCAGCTCTTGCCAACCTAGCAATTCGAAAGCATGCAAATGCAAGTAGATTAATAGGTACCACTTCGGTGGGTAGGTAACAGCGTTCCACCCATGTCATGCGGCCACATGACCGTGGAAGCATCTTCGGACAACGCTGGCTCTTCGGCTAAGAAACGGAGATGAGCACCGGCCCCTAGAGTCGGACACGACTGCACCAATGTGCGGGGGGTTTACCTTTATTTAGAACTGTACTGCAGGAAAGGGATTTAGCAAGAATGAAAAGGTAGGCTGCCAAATAAGAAAAGGGGACATAAAATGGTTCCCATTGTAGAGATTAAAGAAAATTGAGTTGCAGAATATGAAGCATTCCACTATGTGACAGTACAGATCAAAAGCAAGTTCCTACAAATGGTAACATTATTTTGAGCAAACTGACTGAAAAAGACTGTAGCTTGAATCATGTCAACTGGATTTCTATTTTCTCAGTGGAAACGTTTCGCTCCTTATCCAAGGAGCTTCTTCAGTCTGAGCAAGCTGTGTGACAGCTACCTAGAAACATATTTAGGATTCCCTTACTAACTTTGCTCAGACTGAAGAAGCTCCTTGGATAAGGAGCGAAACATTTCCACTGAGAAAATAGAAATCCAGTTGACATGATTCAAGCTACAGACAATTCTACCTGGATGACTGAGAACCTTCATAGACTGACTGAAAAAGATTTCCTCTACTCAGTAAAAAGAATTCAGCTACCTAAGAACTCGGGAATTAAATATCCCTCCAAATCTTATGCTAGCTTTATGCTCTTTGAAAACACTGTCTATAGATGCTAATTAGCAATATGTTGTTGTTATTATTATTATTATTATTATTATTATTATTACTATTATTATTACTATTACTATTGTTATTGTTATCATTGCTATTAGGCTTTAGGTGGGCTTTCCTTGCTTCAGCAAGGAATAATTAGGCTGCCAGGAGGAGGCAGGCTTGTTAAATAGCTGCTTCAAGGGCTTCTAGTCTTCTTTGCCTGCTCAGTGATTGCTGCCCTTCTTGGAGCTGCCAGCTAAGATGACCCAGGAAAGGCAGGGGGGTTGCTTAATCATTGACTAGCTTCCAAGGAGAGTGGGAAGATCCTTTTGCTGATTAGAAAGCCCAAGAAATGCAAATTTGGGCTTGCTGATCTGTCTGCAGTTCACACCTGCCAAGTAGTTACCAGTAGCAAAGTCGCTGGATGTTGTGTCAAGAAGGTGATAGAAGAAAGCTTGCTGCTTCATTGAAAGGGGCATTCGTGGGGGAAGGGGACATAATCCCCAGATGGTAGCTGTTGATAGGAGACAGCTCAGGTATTTCCTGGGCTCCTCTGTTCCTGGTTTTGGGCCAAGGGCAAGAAGGACACAACAGGAGCCCATAGGCACCCATTCCCCTCTGGAATATTGCAATGTCCTGGCTTCTTTCACATTGTGGAATCCATGGTGCTCTCTGAGCCTTGTTGTTTTCTTGCAGACGTTTCATTGCCAGGCTAGGCAACATCTTCAGTGCGAAAAGGGAGGGGGACTTGCTCTCTGTTTATATACCCTGGCTTGTCCTGCCTGTGTTGGTGGGGGTGTTGTACTCTCCTTGGTAGTACCTTGATTGGGTTGTTGTTTGCTGCTTCTTTCACATTGTTTCTCACTTCTTCCTGTGGAAGGGTTGTCTTCTTCTTACAACATATTTTTATGGGCTTGTCCTTCTTTACCTTCACAGTGATCCCATGTGGTTGCCAAGTTAAGTAGGGTTACCAGATATGAGCTGCAAAAATCCAAACGGTAGCACAGAATCTGTACTTCTCTGTAGCCATCTAGTGGTCGTCCAGATTTTTACTGTCCAGCTCTGGTAACCCTCACTGAGAAAAAGATGGCTGATGAGTTTCATAGCTGTTGACTCCATTCTGTGTTATGCACTGTCTCCCTTGCATTACATGGGCTTTAGAAGAGGGGGCAATAGAAGACCAATTGCTAGGCAGAATCACTGGACACAACCAAGATATTCTGAGAATGATGCAGCAGTTCCTAATCAGAATCAATCCAGGCAAACATTAGTATCACCATCAGTGCATTACCCCATCAATGCACCAGCCAGTAGCCGTTAGCCGGAAGGATGCACATTTGGGAACAAGCTGACAATCAGCTGTTCCTCAGTGGAAACATCAGATGCTATTTCTGCTTTTCTGATTATACAGAACAGCTTGCTTGGCAGAAAAGCCACATACAAGGAAACTCAAATATTATTTTTTTTACTGGTGACTACTCTTCTTTATAGGGGCGTGGTGGCTCAGCGGGTAAGATGCCAGGCTTGTCGATCAGAAGATTGCAAGTTCGGAGGTTCGAATCCCTAGTCCCGCGTGATGGAGTGAGCTCCCGCACTCGCCCCAGCTCTTGCCAACCTAGCAATTCAAAAGCATGCAAATGCGAGTAGATGAATAGGTACCACTTCGGTGGGAAGGTAACAGCGTTCCGCATGAGCCATGCCGGCCACATGACCGCGGAAGCGTCTTCGGACAACGCTGGCTCTTCGGCTAACAAACGGAGATGAGCACCGGCCCCTAGAGTCGGACACGACTGCGCAAATGTGCAGGGGGAACCTTTACCTTTTTACTCTTCTTTGACTCCACCTTTTGTTTGTTGCTATGTGACAAGACAGAAATTCAGCAGGTGAAGCTGTTCACCATTGCTGGACTTCCTTGCTGTATTAAACTGACCGGTTTTAGAGTATGTGTGTATTTGTGTTGCTTTATCTATCCTGTAGCTGTGCAAATCACAGAACCTCTGTCCAAAAATGGGTTGAGCAGGTAACTTTCCAATCTGCAAAGGAACAAGATAAAATATTTACAAATTGGAGGTACTACGACTTTGCAAGAAGGATAAAAGGTAGCTTGTGTCTTTTTTATTTTACAGATGGGGTACTGGTGCTAGGAGAGCGTTCCAACATCTGTAAAATCTGTGACACCATCCAGTGGGTTGAGTTGCAGCTCCCATTGTCCCATGGCTACAGATGATGGTATTGAAGATCAAAAGATATTGAGGGCAGGGCACCAAGGGTTTTTGGGGTAGTGCGGGAGAATGCTAAGCAACCTGCTTCAGGGACACTCATTTTCTCTCTCTCTCTCTCTCTCTCTCTCTCTCTCTCTCTCTCTCTCTCTCCTCACAACTGACAAAAGTTCTCGGGGAACATTCAACGCTGTCGGTGAGTTTTGTCAGTGGGATCAAACCATCGACTGTTGAGTGTACCCTGCGGCCTTTGCAGACACTGGAAATGAAGTTGCTTCATTGAAGGACTACCACACTGGTTGAGGAAATTGGTGGCTTGCTCCGATCAGCATGTCACTCTTCTGACCCAGACTTTTCCAAAGTCACTTATTTTGCCTCCTTCCAATCCAGACAGAGAGGCACTTGTTTTATGAGCCAAGCCTCCCATAGCTCCTCCCAACACTTCCTGTGATCCTCCTCGTTCTGCTGTGAGCAAAACTCCAAATCTGGAGAGAAAGAGGATGGTAGGTAACAGGAGGATAGAAGAGGACTTGTGGCTACTCTTTTCCCTGAGTGATTTAAGAGCTTGTCTTGGTTGCAAATCAGCAAGCCTGTATCCCCCTTAACTCTCTCCCCCACCCCCACTTTGCTGGGGAGGGCAAATTCTCTCTGTGAAACCACTACTGGAAGAATCTTCTACCTACTGGGCAGATTCTCTAAAACCTACAAAGTCACAATCAACATTCATTCTGTCGGTGGGTTGTTATGCTGGAGGAGAAGCTCACTGATCAGTGAATGCAACTGTGGCTGGAAAAGACACTTGGCCAGCAGATCCAGCAGGATTACAGAGCAGCAGGGTGCTTTTCACAGTCTGCCCCAACTGGCAAAGAGGGGAAGCAAGTGACCATCCTGCTGTTGCTAAATCTTAAGTCCCATGGACCTTAGCAACATAGCCAATCGTGAGGGGTGATGGAAATGGTAGCCCAAAGTATGAGAGTAGCAAAAATTCAAAAGTATTCAAGGTCAAGGATTTATTTTTTCCTTAATAATTCAATCTCTCATACAGATGGCATGCTGGGAGATTTGCTTCCATGGGGTTAGATCTTGTTCTGCATGCATACCCACTTCCAAGCGATGGGAAGTACTTGAGCTTCTACCAGCCCATCTTCAAGGTTCCGTTTCCTTAGAAAGAGAATGTGGGAAGAATGTAAGAACAGTCTTAATGACCAGCCACCTATGATAGACCTGTCCTCAATAAAGCTTCTTGGTCCTGATATACTGTAGGTCCTTGAGGAACTCCACCTCTTACTTCTCCCCATTGAGGAAACTGCCCATTTATTTCTACTATTGGTCTGGTTAGCAGTGTCTAAGAGCACAGGTCCCACATCCCATAGCTGCTTGGTTTATTCAAAGGTCTTTCATGAGGAACTTTAAAAAAAATCCAAGTGTAAAATGACAGGGTCACCTCTATTCACTTGTCTGTTGAAACTCTAAAAAAAACCCTCCATGCTGATTTTGTTTTACCAAAGCTTGTTCTTCTACAGTACATGATGATGATGATGATGATGATGATGATGATGATGATGATGATGATTTCTTAAAATTTGCCTGGAGCAGATGTTAAGCTGATTGACCTGTAATTTCCTACATCGCTCCAGCATCCCTTTTTAAAAATTGGTGTCACCTTGGCTAGTTATTTGACCCTGAGCCTGATTTGAGTTACATAGTTTTGCTGGGAAGTTAGTGTCATGCTGGAAGTTAGTGTCATGCTGTGATCCTTTAGCGGTTAACCCATTAAGGATATGAAGAGTTCTTTATTAAAGCTAGTGATCCATTACACCTTAAGGACTCGAAGGGAGTGCAAGCCAACAAAAATCTTCAGGGTTCTCCCCCATGGGGACCTGGTTTGACAGCCCCTCCCGTCGTCTCACAATTTCTACCTCGAATCAACCAACATGATGATAGCGGTCTTTGACCTGCCTCCTGTCTCCATGGCAGGATATCACATCCTGAAAGTTAGCATTTCGCATTTGAGTTGTTACTATGTAGACATTGTAAGAGGAATGCTGGGTACACTATGGAGGCAAAAAATAATGAGCCTGGTAGCACCTTTTCCAACTAACCAATGTTATTAAAAGGCCTCTGGGAAAAAGTGCTACCAGACTCCTGATTTTTTGTTACTATGCAGTCTCTCAAGATGTCCCAGGATGCCTTCGCTTGTTACTTCAGTTTGCTTTACTTTAGTTTCTGATTCCCTCCTGGAAAAAGTAAATATAAGTTCAAATATCTGCCCTATATCTTCTGTAGCCATATAAGTCTAATAAACAAACAAACAAGATGGATGCAAAGAATTCATCCAGTTTCTCTGCCACCTTCACATCCTCCTTTGTTGTCTGAGAGTCCAATCCCTTAACTGTTTGAATATCTTTAAAGAAGTTCTTACTGTTCTCCTTTTTGTCATGCTTTTTTTTTTTTTTGGCATTCCTTATTAAACTTACACTGGTTTTGTGCTCCTTTCTTGTTCTCCTCTTAAGGCAGGCTTTCCATTTCCTGAAGGACGTCTTGTGAAGTTGTACTGCTTCCTGGACACCACTACCACACCATACTGGCCTCTTCCTGAACTGGGCTGACCCTTTCTTACATCGTGGAATCTATTCTAAGCTACAATTCAGTGGTTGTGGCTTTAAGTACCTTCCAAGCAATATGAAGAGGTTTGACCTTCTCGACTTTTCCTTTCAGTCCCTGTTCCACAAATTCCCTCAGAGGTTTTGAGAAGTTTTGACAATCTTTTGGAATCTGTGTTGGATCCTGCAGGCCTCTCGCCTGCTGCAGTTTCCCAGCTAGGTTGCACCTAAGTAATGAGCAGCTCATGGTCACTACAGTACTTAGGATCAAGTCTAGGACTTCCTCCCTGGCTCACTGGTCGGTCCAGGGGCATTATCTGGTTGGCGTGGGCTGTTCATGAGAAATAGTGGTTGGGTTTTTTTCCTAGGAAGCCCTTGGCTCAGCCTTCAGTCGGACACATTGGGCAGCACAAAGCAGCACAGACCTCCTGAAGGTGCCTGGGCCTCATTATTTAGGGCAGAGTTTCTCAGCCAGGGTTCCGGGGCACCCTAGGGTTCTGCGAGAGGTCACTAGGGGTTCCCTGGGAGATCAGGATTTATTTTAAAAATTATTTGAAATTTGGGCAACCTCAAATTAAAGAGGTAAGTTTCATTCTTTATTTTCAGTTTAAGAACACTGTTAAGGCATATATACAGGCCTGCACATGAAATGCATATAATGATTTTGTAACTTCTGGCCTATATTTGAGCCTGAATGTGCAGGGGTTCCCCGAGGCCTGAAAAATATTCCAGGGTCAAAAGGTTGAGAAAGGCTGATTTAGGGTAGCTAGAAATTTGATTTTTTTTTGTCATGGCCTGAATATGAAGGGACCAGGGTGTGTGAGGGTAATTGAAGTCCCCCATTATTACAGTGTAGGAGGAAACTCAGGTTAGTGATGGTAGCAAAAGAACAGAAGTGGTCGGGTATTACAAGAACTTTTCTTTTGCATATCTCCCCAATTGCAACATCTCAAAACACAACATTAAAATAATCATAGTACAACAACTGTAAAAGTCAGTCACACACACCACACCTAGATTGGGCTCATCTAGCATTCTGGCTCAGTGATTGGAGGAAAGCCAGGTCTTCATAGCCTTCTGGAAGGCCAGGAGAGTCACAGCCTTCTGGATCCTGGCGGGGAGGCTATAACATCGGGCGCCGCAACAGACAAGGCACATTCCAGCCCCCTTTTCAGATGGTTGCTGATGGAATCGATACAAAATCCAATTCTCTCTTCCTCCCCACAGGACAGGACAGGACAGGACAGGACAGGACAGGACAGGACATGAGAGAAAAGATAGAAAAAAGAAAAATAAAATAAACAGAAAAATGTATTAGGTGATGGTGGCCTTTGGGGTTTCAGGCTTGAAGTAATCCAAACAACGTGTTGTAAGGCTAACAATATCTTTATTGATAGCATAAGGCAATAATGGATGTATAGTGCATTATTGCAAAAAGAAAAAATCAAAGCATAAGCAGAGTTCCATCACCAGAAGTGAGGAAAGAAAAACATCATGGTCTGTGCAAAGACCAGGCATAGTTACAGTTCAGATACAAGTACATGTAGATAGCAGTCTACATAAAGAAAGCATAGGAAGAACATAAGTGAGAACATAAGTGAGAATGAATACCCATGGTTCATAGCTGAAATATACCCATGGTTCAGAATTCTGATTGGTTCATATGGGCACCTCTTTCAGCCTAGCATTTTTGGTAGCAATTGTACTTACTATAAAGCGTCACACGATGGCAGTGTGGCGCATTGGCTTTCCCTTGAGATACTTTTCAGTTCCCCTGGGAAAAACGCTGATAAGATGTTGTTTAGACTAGATAGAAGGACATCTGTTGTTTATGAATAGAATGTTTTGGGAACCTGCTTTTCAGCAGAGTAACTTGTAAATTTCCACTTGCAGGCCAGATTCAGTGAAGGAAATGCCATGCGTTTAATTCTGCATAGAATACTTTAACCAAATAACTTTAACAAAATGAAATATATATGTTGGGGGGGGGGCTTCCAATCTTCTTCTTGGCAGTTATACATACAATTCTAATCAAACCACTCTCCAAGATTTCATCATAATTCCCTTCTTTCTATAACCTGTTCTTTCTAATCATCAAAACCATAAGTCACAAAATAATTTTCTTTCTTACGCAAAACGTCTGTAAGGGGTTTCTAGTCCTTGATGAATGTCAATAAAGACCTTTCTCTAATCAAAGAAGTCTCTTTTAATCTACATTTTTATACATTTTTATCCGATATTCCCAAGGGCATCTTCTGTTAGCTGCTGTCACTCAGGAATGGGGCTTTGGTGATACAAGTGATGATGGTTTTATAGAATCCTGTGATCACAACAGCACAATTGTAACAAATATATCAATCCCATTCGTTTTGCGGAATCTATGTGAAGTTGGAGAGGAGAAACACGGGTGTCTTCCATCTAATCCTGTTTGACTCTAGTATAGTTATTGAAAGATACTGAATTCCCACGGGAAGAACCCACCGGCCAGGGCTTCTCAAATACTGCAATCCAATGACCCCCCTAGGACAGGGGTCGGCAAACTTTTTATGCCGGGAGCCATTTTGACATGCTCGTGCACATTTTGAAATGCTCGAGAGCCAGGGGGCGGGGTTTGCGGGCGGGGGCCAATCACGTGGAAGGGGGCGGGGTTTGCGGGCAGGAGCCAATCACGTGGCTTATTGGGGCGGGTGGGAAGGCGAATCTGGATTTTGGGAGGGTCGGGGGAGAACGGGACCTGCCTGGCCTCTCAAGGTGGGGAGGTGAAGTGGGCTGTGCTTCCCGGGGCCCTTGCCAGCAGGTCGGGCGAAGAGGTGCAGTCCTGCGCCCGGGGTCCTAGGTCCAAGCCCCCTTAGTGCAGCGGGACGGGCTTCCCAGGAGACCTCGGGGCGAAGGCGGAGCAGCCCCGCGGATGGGAGCTGGGCCAATCACGTGGAAGGGTCGGGGGGCTCACGGAGGGAGGGGGCGCAGCCAGCAACAGTCCTCCAGGCTCGCCCCGTTCGCCGCCGCAGTTATGGTCCTCCTCGGCGAGCCCGGCCTCCAGAGCGGGGCATGTCTGGCCGGGCGGAGCGGGTGCGGGGGAACCGCACAGGCGCCGAGGGGGGCGGGCCCGGTGGCGGAGGCCCGGGCTGCCCGCCCGCCCCGCCCGCTTGCCTGCCTGCTTGCCTCCCTCCGCGAGGCCCCCCGCTGCCTTCCCGGGATCTGAGCCGGAGAGAAAGGGTGGCGGCGGGGCCGCGCTACCGCCACTCGGCGCGGGCGGGGCTGCCGCTTCCGCCCGCATCGAGCCAAGGAAATGATGGGGGGCGGGAAACGAGGCGGGCGGCGACAAGCAGCGCGCTTCAGAGGAGCCGCCGCCGCCGCCGCCGGGTGGGTCCCCTCAGGGCAGGCGGAGGCAGGCGGGCAGCCGCTCCTTCTCTCCCGCCGGTGGAGGAGGCCCGGGCCACCCGCCCACCCCGCCCGCCTGCCTGCTTGCCTCCCTCCACGAGGCCCCCCCCCGCTGCCTTCCCGGGATCCGAGCCGGAGAGAAAGGGCGGCGGCGGCGGGGCCGCACAGAGAGAGCCAGAGCCGAGGGGCCAAAGAGCCAGATCTGGCTCGCGAGCCGCCATTTCCGACCCTTGCCCTAGGACAAGGGTCGGAAATGGCGGCTCGCGAGCCAAATGCAGCTCTTTGGCCCCTTGAGTGTGGCTCTTCCGCAGGCAGGCGTGGCGGGCGTGGCGGGGGCAGACGCGGCAGCAAGTGTGGCGGGGCAGGTGCGGCAGTGGGCATGGTGTGCGTTGCTGTGGGCATACCCCTGGCAACCTAGGCCCAGCCTCTCTTTTTCCTCCGGGGACGGGCTTCACACAGTCTCGCGGGAGTTTGGAAGCCTCCGTCTCCGGCAGCCATCTTGATGACGGGCACTTGCCCATCGCCTTAACCCAGGGCTTTCCAAACTGTGTGTCGGGGGGCCCGAAGTGTGTCGCGTGACAAGCCGGAAGCACTGATGAAAATGCCCTCGGCTCTGGCAGGGAGGTGAAAATCACGTGCGCGCGCGCTGCCAGGCCACCCGGAGTGGAAATTCTCCGCGCCAATCAGCTGTGCGTTGGGAAGCCCGGCAGCCTGCACGCGCGATTTTTGCCTCCCTGCCGGACCCGAGGGCATTTTCGGGGTCCCCGGAGTCTGCCCTTTCGAAGGGGCAGCACCTCAGTTTAGGCAGGGAGGCTGCGCGCAAGCAGCGCTCAGCTGTTCTGCGGGGAAAACTTCCACCCCACTCCAGGGCAGCGTGTGCGTGCGGGGAGGGGAAGAGAGGCTTTTGCCTCCCTGCCAGAACCGAGGGCATTTTCGGGGTCCCCGGAGCCTGCCCTTTTGAAGGGGCAGCACCTCAGTTTAGGCAGGGAGGCTGCGCGCAAGCAGCGCTCAGCTGTTCTGCGGGGAAAACTTCCACCCCACTCCAGGGCAGCGTGTGCGTGCGGGGAGGGGAAGGGAGGTTTTTGCCTCCCTGCCAGAACCAAGGGCATTTTCGGGGTCCCCGGAGCCTGCCCTTTCGAAGGGGCAGCACCTCAGTTTAGGCAGGGAGGCTGCGCGCAAGCAGCGCTCAGCTGTTCTGCGGGGAAAACTTCCACCCCACTCCAGGGCAACTATATGTGACACCCACCCATGAATCAAATGAATGATTTCATTAGTTGCACAAGAAATAAATATACCACTTAATCTTCATAATGTACAGTATATACCTAGTAAAACAGTGATAGTTTAAAAACGTTATAAAATCAGACCATCTAATTAGAAAGAAGCAAAAAGGACACCAATACAATTTAAAACCATATTTAAATGGGAAAGATTAACTTGTTCCCCTTTTCATAATTCCCGAAATCTAGGTTTCATTTTGAGAACAGCCACTTTCATTCACCAAAGACAAAAAAGAGGAGGGTAGGAAAGGGTGTCTCTTTGCTTCTTTTAAACTGCTTTTCAAATGCTGCGGCTCATATAAGCTGGTCCATCCAGGGCAGCTGCACTGATATAATCATCTCAGCCCATTTCTTTCCCTTCCAGCCTCACACTTGGTGCTTGTAAATCCTTCCCACTGCAGTCTCACAGCCCCACTCTCTTCCCCTCTGTCATACTGTAATCCCCTTTGCAGAAAAAGCTTCAGGTCCGATGGTCAGAGCTTGGCATGAGAGCCAGTTTGGTCTAGTGCAGGGCTTCCCAAAGTGCTGCTGCTGGCGACGCGGCAGCGGCAGCGGCGGCGCGCGCACGGCGACGGCGCGGGGGGGCGTGCGGCGGCGCGGGGGGGCATGCGGCAGAGCGCGCACACGGCGACAGCGCGGGGGGGCGTGCGGTGCGCACTTTTGTGTCGCGACACACAGTTTGGAAAGCTCTGGTCTAGTGGTTAAGGCAACGGGCTAGAAACCAGGAGACACAGAGTTCTAGTCCCGCCTTAGGCATGAAAGCCGGCTGGGTGACCTTGGGCCAGTCCCTCTCTCTCAGCCCTAGGAAGGAGCCAATAGCAAACCAGGAGACACAGAGTTCTAGTCCCGCCTTAGGTGTGAAAGCCGGCTGGGTGACCTTGGGCCAGTCCCTCTCTCTCAGCCCTAGGAAGGAGCCAATAGCAAACCAGGAGACTGAGAGTTCTAGTCCTGCCTTAGGCATGAAAGCCCGGCTGGGTGACCTTGGGCCAGTCCCTGTCTCTCAGCCCAACTCACCTCACAGGCTTGTTGTGGGGAAAAGAGGAGGAGGAAGGAGTATTAGGTATGTTCCCCGCCTTGAGTTACTTGTAAAAATAATAAAGGCGGCATAAAAAATAAATAAAATAAATAAACTATCTAATCTCAGAGCAGCCAGCAGTTTTCTAGCTTTGCCTCTAGAATCAGTTCTTTCTCCTTGTTTGCAAACACACATAAATACACAATACTGACAGCTTCTTTCCACCACCTGCAATATTTGCCTACCCTCAAGGAATTAAAGCCTAAGGAAATTTCTGTAGAAGGAGAAAAGTGGGTTCCAAGGCTATTTTCTGTGGAGTCTAGTGGTTAAGGCAACGGGCTAAAAACCAGGAGACAGTGAGTTCTAGTCCTGCCTTAGGCATGAAAGCCAGCTGGGTGACCTTGGGCCAGTCGCTCTCTCTCAGCCCTAGGAAGGAGCCAATAGGAAACCAGGAGACAGTGAGTTCTAGTCCCGCCTTAGGCATGAAAGCCAGCTGGGTGACCTTGGGCCAGTCACTCTCTCTCCACAAGTAGCTTCCAAACATTTCCTAGAGTCAAGTAAGCGTTTTTCTATTCTTGCTTTTGGATTTTCCCCCCCACTCTTCCTTGCAGAACCCTTCTAGCTCAGAAATAGCTGCACTGCATGTTTGGTATCTTCCTCATGGACTTCCTTTTTTTAAAAAAAAGAACTTTATTAATTTTCAGAGTATAGTAAAAATACAAAATAGAAAGTATAGAAAAGATAGAAAATAGAACTAAAGAAAAAAGAAAAAACTATAAAAGTGCAAATAGACAGAAGACAAAAACAGAAAAATGACTTCCGACTTCTCCAGTACAGATATAGGTAAATTTACAAATATAATCTCTTACCATTATTTAACCCATATTAACATTATTTCTATTAAAACAAACCATTTAATTATTAAAATCCAGTCTTCAACCGTAGGTACTGTATCTGTGGATCTTTCCATCACTGTGCATATAAAAGTCTTGTAGCTGTGATCATATATAAAAGCAAAATTCCATATTTTTTCTCCAACTCCTTCTCCATCAATTCCAAAAGAAACAGTTCTGGCTTTTTTTGTATATTCACTTTTAAAATCTTTGAAATCTTTTGGATAATAATACATATTTGATCCCAAAAATTTTTAGCCTTCTCACAAGTCCACCAGAGATGATAAAAGGTTCCTTCTACCTGTAAACACTTCCAACAAACATTTGTTACACCATTATACATTTTTGATAACTTATCAGGAGTTAAATGCCAATGACACATCATCTTATAAAAATTCTTTTAAGTTATAATTCAAGGTGAATTTCAAACCTTTATTCCACATATTTTCCCATTGCTCCAGCATAATGTTATATCTGAAGTTCTTAGCCCGTTTAATCATGCATTCTTTAACCTGTTCATCTTCCAGATTCATCTGTAACAACATTTTATACATTTTGGTGATAACATGTTTATCATTAATACAAAGTTCCTTTTCAAACTGAGTTATTTCATTAACAAATTTATAATTCTTTTTATCCACCTTAAAACGTTCTAGCAATTGCAAATATGTAAACCATGTGAAATCTTCCAACTCTAACATTTCCCTTATTTTAAACTTTGGTTCACTCTCTTCAAAATTTAACAAATCTTTATACTTTAACCAACTTACTTCCCCCACATTTTCTCTTCTAACAAATGCTTCTTGAGGTGACAACCATAATGGAACATTAGGAGACAATCTTACATTATATCTATTCCAGATCCTTAATATGGCTCTCCTAACAAAATGATTTTTAAAATCCTTATTAACTTTAACTTTATCATACCACAAATAGGAGTGCCACCCGAATCTCAATTCATGTCCTTCAAGCTGTAATAATTTCTTGTTCTTCAAAGTAATCCATTCCTTCATCCAGAGCAAACAACAAGCATCAACATACAGTTTTAAATTAGGCAAACCCAAACCTCCTCATTCTTTGGCATCTTGTAACAATTTATATTTAATTCTTGGTTTCTTGCCTTGCCAAACAAATTTCGAAATATCTTTCTGCCATTCTTTAAATGGTAAATCTGTCATCAAAATCGGTAAAGTCTGAAAAAGAAACAACATCGTAGGCAAAACATTCATCTTAATCACAGATATTCTTCCCATAAGAGACAGTTGTAATTTTCCCCATCTTAAATCATTTTTCACATCATTCCAAATTTTTACATAATTATTTTTAAACAACATACTGTTTTTAGTTGACAGGATCACCCCCAGATATCTAAACTATTTTTCAATCTTAAAACCCGTCTTACCCGTCAGTAGTTCTTGGTCAGACATGGTCATATTTTTAATTTCTTCCTCAAGGACTTTTAATAGTATTCAAGACTGGGGACTATGAAGGCGATTCCAAAACCGATTTCTTTCTTTCCTATAAGTAAAGGTAAAGGTTCCCGCCGCACATTTGTGCAGTCGTGTCCGACTCTAGGGGCCGATGCTCATCTCCGTTTGTTAGCCGAAGAGCCAGCGTTGTCCGAAGACGCTTCCGTGGTCATGTTCCTATAAGTACTCCATGGTTATTTGGAGATGTGTTTCAGGTCTTTGTCTGACATATCCAACTGCTTTTCAGCTTCCATTTCTTCACTAACTGTGGGACATTCTCTTCCAGGAAAGATGAACTTTGTTGACTTTTAGTTGAATCCATTCTTCCTTCTTTCATGTGCCACTGGATACTACACAACCCCAGAGCATAGTATAGCCACCCTGTGTTTAAAAACCAGCTAGGTATTCATTTTTTGAAATGCATCACCCTTTTTTCCAAATGTATCTTGTGTTCGTATGGCCAAACCGTTCGATTTTTGTTTCATCAGTCCAAGACGCTTTCTTCCAAAATGTTTCAGGTTTCCTTTTGTATAATTTTGATGATATTTTTTGTAATAAGATCAGAGAAAAGATTTCCTTCTGACAACTCTCCCTATTTCCGAGCAATTCTAGCAGAGATTTTTCTTGGTCTTCCAGATTTTTCCTTCATCTCAACAGTTACATGTCACTTACATTTCTTGATAACCTTTCTCATGTGATTAACTGGAAGCATTTAGAAATTTTTAATAGTTTTCCCCTGCTTTCTAAGAGTGAATTATCTTCATTTTCAAATGTTCAAGCATCTGTTTAGAGGAGTTCACAGGAAACTAAACAAACAGCACAAACACAAAGTTTTTATTTCTAAAGTACCCCCCATTAGAAAATTAACAAATAGGGACTAAACATCAGTTAAAATTACATAAAAGGAAGAAAATCAATGCATGCCATAATACATTTACAATCTTAATGAAAATCATGCTATACAATAATAAAAGCCTAGACCTAGCTAATATCTAGCCTTACAAATAAGATATACAGAACAGCCCTCCTCTAACCAGGCAGGTTAGAAAGATCAGAGTATTTATTTGTCCAGCTGTAGAATTGTCTTTGTTAGGGTTATTCTATGTAGAATTCATGCGAATGGATTTCTTCACTAGCTTTGTAAAGACAGTATTTTTCCATACAATGTTCCCAAAACAGTACCAGTAAACACCAGGTGTGTGACCTTCTATAGCCAAAACAATGTATCACGTGAGGTAGCGATATCGGCCCAAAAATACCCTATCTCATGGGAACTAAGTCCCGAAGGGAAGACAATGTGCAACACTGCCATCTCATGGCGACTTATAGTAAGTACAACTTTTAATGCATTGTCAGTTTGGAAATGTCCTGACCCACATATAGCCAATCAGAATGCTGAAACAAGTGTATATCTCAGCTATGAACTATGGGTCTGTATTCCTTCTTTTTCTTGACTTCCATCTGTCATGTTGCCATGTACTCTGTTCCTGAACTGTAACTATGCCTGGCCTTTGTATGGGCCATGAAACTCTGTGTATGCTTTGTTGTTGTTTTTTCTTTTGCAATAATGTACTATATATCCATTATTGCCTTATGCTACAATAAAATATTGTGAGCCCTACACGTTGTTTGGATTACTCTGCGCGCAATATCCCACAGTCTTCCCTGGCTAACTAGCCCTAACAAGTCAATCACCTTTTGGGGGGTCTTTTAAACAACTTTAAAGTAAAAAAAAAAAAAAGTAGCCCTGAATCAATTGGAATGTTGTGTTTAACTTTGTACCATGCAGAGGTTGTGTTGGTTTCTGTTCACTTAAGGCAGGGCTTTCCAAAGTTTTCCCGTGGTGTGGGAAAACCCAGAAGTGCCGCCATTGCGGCAGCGCACAAAAGCCCGGAAGCGCTGCTGCCACTTTCAGGGTTTTGTGCGCCACCGTTGGTGTGTCGCCGCGGGAAAACCCGGAAGCGCTGATGATGATCAGCGCTTCCGGGTTGTGTGGCGACACACCAGACTGTGTGTGGCGACACACTTTTGTGTCGCGACACACAGTTTGGAAAGCTCTGACTTAAGGATTCACTGCAATTTGACCAGGAGTGCCTAAAGCAGTGCTTTCCAAACTCCCGCCGTTGGTGACACACCAATGGAGGCGCGCGGCAGCAGCCTCGTGTTTTGCGGTAAAACCCAGAAGCACTAATGGCGCGCCGCTGCCGTCACCGCTGTGCACGCCACTGCCGCGCGCGCCACCACAGGGGCGGCGGCGACGCGCCATCACCACTTCCCGGTTGTGTCGCGACACACAGTTTGGAAAGCACTGGCCTAAAGATTTACATGCAGCTGCATATATGTAATACATGCTGGATATGTGTGTGTGTGTGTATGTGTGTGTGTGTATGTATGTAAATATAGGAGTGCCTAGAGATTTACATGCAAGTGTATATATACAAATATAGTTGCATATTTACAATAAAAAAGTATGTTTCCTTGCCAAAAATAGACTAGATTCTGCTTACTGTCAGTTACAGAAACATCTGTAGCTTGAATCATGTCAACTGGATTTATATTTTCTCAGTGGAAACGTTTCGCTCCTTATCCAAGGAGTCTTCTTCAGACTGAAGAAGCTCCTTGGATAAGGAGCGAAACGTTTCCACTAAGAAAATATAAATCCAGTTGACATGATTCAAGCTACAGACAACTCCACCTGGATGTCATAGACTTACAGAAACATGGTTACTTTTGACAATGTTGCAAGCAGTCTACAATGAATTTCCCTTAATGCTCAAGCTTGAGCCCAAGTATACGATAGTGGTTTAAAGCCTCCTGTGACTGGAGGGGCTCAGGGTTTCAATCACACAAATCTCCCCTTTTACTATTACTACCTGTTATCGCTGTTGCAAAGATAAATTGGCAGCAGGCACGAGGACAGAATCAGCCCAACTTTTTTCTCTGCGAAATCAGACGCTCTGGCTCCAAGCAATTGTTGGGGGTGGCGACCGGCGGCGGCGGCGGCGGCTGAGAAGGCCATTGGCTCCTCCTGGGAAGCCCGAGGGTCTCCCGACTTTAAACCCGCGGGCGTCCGGGCGGGGAGGCCCAGTGGGCAGAGATGAGTCCCGCCGCTTTCCAGCCCTGGAAGGATTACTTCCAGTTGGCCAAGCTGGTGGAAGGGATGAGCCGGCTCAGCCCCTGCGAAGACGAGCCCGGCCTGCAGAGGGCGGAATTCCCGCCGGAGCGGCAGCGGCAGCACCAACTTCTCCCGCGGCGGCCGCTGGTGGACGAGGCTCCCCTGGACCCGCGGGGGCCGGATAAGCTCGGCTGCTCTTTCTGCAAGCAGAACGGAGAGTCGCGGTACATCTACACCTCGCATCGGCTGAAGGACGAGGCCGGCCGCGTGCAGTGCCCTATTTTGAGAAAATACACGTGTCCTCAGTGCGGAGCGTCGGAGGACTTCGCCCACACGAGGAAATTCTGCCCTTTAACCAAGACGGGTTACATGTCCGTCTACACGACATGCATCAGGAACTCTGCTGGGAAGAGGAAAAAAAAGGCAAGTCGCCGAGAAAACGAGCCGGTGTGGCTTTCCCTTCAATATATAAGTAAAGGTAAAGGTTCCCCCCGCACATTTGTGCAGTCGTGTCCGACTCTAGGGGCCGGTGCTCACCTCCATTTGTTAGCCGAAGAGCCAGCGTTGTCCGAAGACGCTTCCACGGTCATGTGGCTGCATGACACGCGCGGAACGCTGTTACCTACCCACGGAAGTGGTCCCTATTAATCTACTTGCATTTGCATGCTTTCGAATTGCTAGGTTGGCAAGAGCTGGGGCGAGTTTATATTAAAAAACCCTTCCCCCCCCCCCCCCATCCCAGATCGGAAAGCAACCGGATCGCATCGGCAGCGGCTCTAATCATTTGGTGAGTACCGGGGCTTCCTTTTAACTACAGGAAGGACCTAGATATCGATCGATATCCTTTGCCTGTTTTACCTCTGGGTGGTATTTTTAATCCCGTCTTCCCATCCCATCCCAGAATCCTCAACTCTGCACAGGGACGGGCCGACTCCAGGTTTATAGAAAACTTTATTTAGAAATTCAGTAATCGCTGCCTGGTGCAAAAGACTAGCCGCGCTGTGTCCATGACTGACTTCTGCGGGCTGTCCATTTTAAAGCGTCCCCTCCAATTGCAGCTGGTTACCCAAAAGATGATCCTGGGTTATGGCTTAAGGTAATACGTGGAACGACTAACAGTAGCTTATTCAACAAATTGGACCTGACCGACTAACGACTGAACAACAACAACAACAACAACACATGATTACTACAGGCCCAGTAGTGGGAGGAAATTTGAATTTCTGAGTGGAAAACAATATTGATACTTTGGGGGGATGGGGGAGGATCTGAGATCTAGTTAGCAACATGTTGTAAAATTTTGGATTGTATCCCAACTATATGCAGGGCCTGTTTTTTATCCCATAGAGGAGCCCGTATTTCTTATTCTGATCTGCATATACAAAAACACTAAGTATTTAATTGTTTGAAGTTTAAAAAAAAACGTTTCTTTGGGAAACCTATGCTGCAGTCCTTCATATTTTTCACCAGGAGACTAAGCCCTATGAGATATACTTCACAGTACACGTGATAGGATGCTAACACCTGGAGTTTTTATTGAGAGAAATTCTACTTATTTCAGTAGGACATGTTGCCTAATAAATAATTAAAAGTCTGATTTGATCCAGAAAAACAAGAAGGGAATGTGATGTGATATCATCTCATTAAGGTGGAAGGAGAAACCTTGGTGACTACAAAGTCAGGCACAATTAAAAGAGATGCAGTAGTTTCCACTTCTCAATAACTTTCTGGTAACACCTCTTAAGTATTTTTATTATAAGGCAAAAGCTTTTGTGAGCTGCAGCTCATTTCATCAGATGCATGGAGTAGCTTAACTGATGTAAGATTTAAATACATTGGGATGAGTTGGGGGGGAAATGAAAGGGAACACAGGGTAGTTATACCAATGAAGATTTCATGTGAGACAGATTTCAAGCACCTTATCAGTTAATCACTGTAATGCAGAGCTTTCCAAACTCTGTGTGGGACAGGTTAGTGTGTTGCTGCTGCCTCCTCGGAGCCCTGCCAGGATTCCGCGCAGGTCCTTGTGCCCTGCTGTAAGAGTGTGTCGCAAAATGATGCCCTGCTGTAAAAGTGTGTCACGAAATGATGCATGTCTAAAAAGTGTGTCACCAACATGAAAAGTTTGGAAAGCTCTGCTGTAATGGGTTAAAAGCCCATTGTGTTTCTTCAGGCCTTCTGAGATAGTTCTATCTCATCACTCCACTGTGTTGGAAAAGGCACTTTGTTCCAGAACTGTTACTTTGAGATCTGTAATGGAATGTCCTGGAAGGTTAAAGTGTTCTGTTATTATTTGTCCTTGTTTTTAGTCCTGATGTCAAATTTGTGTCCATGTACAACCCAGAATAACATTGCTGGCAGATCACATTAGAGAAAGAGCATGTGAAGTTGCCTCCAGCTTTGTGTAGAATGCTGTTGAGATCCATGGTAGTGTTGGTGTCAATGTCAGGGCAAGGGGATATCTGGGTTTCTTGCTGTCTGATTCCTGTGGTGGTATCATTATCATGTTATTTCTTGTTACTTGTGAGAACCTTCTTCAGGTTGAGTGGTTGTCTGTATGCAAGTATGAATGTCATGACAAGTGCCTGCGATAGTGTAGTGTCATTGTTCAGTGTGGGTTGTAGCTTATTAGTAACGCATTTGAGTGTCTTGAGCTGTGAGCTGAAGGTGTTCAATGGTGTTCTGTTGTACTGTTTTTGTGGTCTGTCTTTTAATAGGTCCTCCCAACTAATTTATCTGGTTCTATTGATTTGTCTGTTGATCTTGCCGGATGTATAGTGCAGTCTCCTGAATGCATGGTTTGATTTCGTTAGTTGAGCATCTCTGTCTAGTGGGTCAGAACAAATGCAATTGTCACATAAAGCATGACAATTATATATAAAAAAATCCCTTCTCACCCCTATGGGTGGTATGTGTCTTCCTCAACCTCCGGTCCTCTACCAGAGGCCTGGGAGTTTGAGGGTTCTGTGCAGTATCTTAGCTGTTCCTAGCACTGCACTCTTCTGGACAGAGGGCTCTGATGTTGCTCCTGGGATCTGTTGGAGCCCCTCTCCCAGCTTGGGGGGGTCACAGCCCCAAGTGCCCCTACCACCACTGGGACCACTTTGGCCTTCACTTTCCACATCCTCTCCAGTTCTTCCTTTAGGCCCTGGTACTTCTCCAGCTTCATATACTCCTTCTTCCTGATGCTGCTGTCACTTGACAGCACTACATCTATCACCACTGCTGTCTTCTGGTCTTTGTCTACTACCACGATGTCTGGTATGATTGGCCAGTACCTGCCTGTCTGTCTGGATCTGGAAGTCCCACAGGATCTTAGCCCTGTCATTCTCCACAACCTTCTGTGGAATCTCCCATCTGGACTTAGGAGGGTCTAGCCCATACGCTGTGCAGATGTTCCTGTACACAATGCCAGCTACTTAATTGTGCCGTTCAGTGTATGCTGTTCCTACCTGCATCTTACACCCTGCCACTATGTGTTCGACCTGCACAGTCTGCACCTTGAGTCCTGTCTAGTCTGGTAGACCCCTGCTTCTATGGATCTGGACCTTAGTGCCTGTTCTTGTGCTGCTATCATCAGTGCCTCGGTGCTATTGAGCCCTTTTCAGCCACTGGTAGGATTATCCAATGTCAGCCACCTCAGCTGTCTGTCAATGGTACATCCCATGCAGGGTCTTATCTTGCCATGGCACTTCCTCTGCTTGATCTTTCTTCCATGTCTGCTGCTGCCTCAGGCATTCTCTCAGCAGCTCATCTTTAGGTGCCATCTTACTGATGTACTCCTGGATGCTCTGGCTTTCATCCAGGACAGTGGCTTTGACACTTACCAGACCCTGCCCGTACTCTTTCTGGATGGTGTACAGTCTCTGGGTTTTGGACTTGGGGTGGAAACCTCCATACATTGTGAGGAGCTTCTGGGTCTTCACATCAGCAGCCTCCATGTCCTCCTTTGTCCAGCTCACTATACTGGCAGGGTATCTGATGACTGGCAGGGCATACGTGTTGATGGCATGGATCTTGTTCTATCCATTGAGCTGGCTCTTCAGGACCTTTCTTATCCGTTGGTGGTACTTGGATGTTGCTGTCTTCCTTGCCTCCTCATCGTGGTTCCCATGTGACTGTGGGATACCAAGGTACTTGTAACTGGTCTGTATGTCTGGTATGTGGCCCCCAGCAGTCTTAACTACCTTCCTTCTCTTTACTACCATCCAGCCACACATCTCTAGTCTGAATGACATCCCAATGTCCTCACTGTACATCCGTGTCAGGTGGATCAGTGAGTCAATGTCTTGTTCACTCCTGGCATACAGCTTGATGTCATCCATGTAGAGGAGGTGGCTGATGGTAGTTCCACTCTTGAACTTGTATCCGTATCCAGTCCTTGTGATTATCTGGCTGAGGGGGTTCAAGCCCATGCCGAACAGCAGTGGGGACAGTGCATCACCTTGGTATATGCCACACTTGATGGCCAGTTGTGCGAGCTGTCTTGAGTTGACTTTCAGTGTTGTCTTCCACAATCCCACTGAGTTCTTGAGGAAGGACTATATAGGACTATATAGTTGTATTAAAGAAATTTTTAACAAAGTAAAAGCCATAAGAGAAAATAAAGAGAATAAAGAAAATTAGTGAATAGTGAGAAAAGAAAATAGAAAAAGAAAGGGGAAGAGGAAGAGGAAGAGGAAGAGGAAGAAAAGAAAATACTATAAAGAAGTGGCTTTCAATTTTCTTGACAGAGGTTATAGATACATTTATATGTTACCCTCTCTCCCTAAGGTTACATCATAATTTCATTCTTTCCATAAGCTACCTTTTCTAATCTTCAAACTCATAAATCACAAATTCATTTTTCTGTTTTTTTCAGCAAAAACGTCCATAAGGGGTTTCCAGTCACTAATAAATGTAGTTGTTGATCTTTCTGTAATCAAACAAGTTAATTTCTGTTAGTTCTGTCATCTTCACCAACTATTCCTCTGTTGTGGGTATTTCAGAGTCTTTCAATTTTTGTGCATATGTCTTGCAGCAGTAATCATATATAAAAATAATCTTCCATGGCTCTTTTCTAATTGACTATCCTTTAATCCCAACAAGAAAACTTCTGGTTTTAGTTGAATGTTGATCTTTGAAATTCTTTTATCATTGTGTATATTTGAACCCAAAATTTTCTGGCTTTTTTACAAGTCCACCAGGCATGATAAAATGACCCTTTTTGTTGTCCACGTTTCCAACATACATTTGAAGTACCTTTATACATTCTAGGCAATTTTCTGGAGTCACATACCAACAGTACATCGTTTTATAAAAAATTCACATAGACCATATTTTTGTGTTGCTAAACTGATGCCATGGAAGCTGTTGGTTTAGATTGGGGAGGTCTAAGTTCAAACCTATACTCAGCAATTCAACAAAGAGGATCAATGGACCAGATCAATGGCCCCAGTCACTATCTCTCAGCCTAATTACTTTGCAAGATTATTGTGAAGATACACTTGGAGGTAAATTCCATGTATTGCCCAGGGTAGCTGCTTTCAAAGGGCAGCATTGATTTGCCAATGTTATTTTTTTTTATGATTTCTCACCCCAAAACAAACTTCTCTAGTAAGTATGACTGAGACTTTAAAAGATCTGCTGTTGGCTTTGTAGCTCTTTAGGCAGAGGACTGCAACCAAGAGTGGTCATTAGAGAGGGCTGTGAAGCAAGGAACTGATGGGAAGAAACTTCTGTGTGTGATTCGGATGTGCGTTTACTTAATGGGGGTGATCCTGAAAAAGAAAAATGTGCACTTGAGGTAATTAGGTCAGTGCTAGGCAGAGCAGGTTTTCTGTGCTCTGGGGTGAGAAAAGGTGAATATTTTTGAAAACAACTCTTAAGTCCCATCTTAAAGCTGGCAGTTTAAAGGCTTAGGGCCCCCTCATCTTTGCTACACAACTAGACTCTTGGGGAAATTACTTTTTTCACTGTATTAAATGTGTCATTGTTGTTTTATGACTGTTTGTGTTGCTCTTGTTTTGTGAAGGGAGAACCCCATGTCATTTTCTCAAAACCCCAAAATGCAGAGCCCTTTTGCATCATGCATATTTCTTTGGACTGCTTTTAAACAGAGCATTCAATCATTCGAGTCTAGTGGTTAAGATGCTGGGCTAGAAACCAGGAGACTTGAGAGTTCTAGTCCCGCCTTAGGCCTGAAAGCCGGCTGGGTGACCTTGGGCCAATCGCTGTCTCAGCCCTAGGAAGGAGCCAATGGCAAACCAGGAGACTGAGAGTTTTAGTCCCGCCTTAGGCATGAAAGCCGGCTGGGTGACCTTGGGCCAGTCCCTGTCTCTCAGCCCTAGGAAGGAGCCAATAGGAAACCAGGAGACTTGAGAGTTCTAGTCCCACCTTAGGCATGAAAGCCGGCTGGGTGACCTTGGGCCAGTCACTCCCTCTCAGCCCAGCTCACCTCACAGGGTTGTTGTTGTGGGGAAAATAGGAGGAGGAAGGAGTATTAGATATGTTCGCCGCCTTGAGTTATTTATTAAAAAAATAATAAAGGCAGGATAAAAATTAAATAAATAAAATAAATAAACCTGCAATGTATAGTCCAGAAACATATTGCCTACCTCATTTGCTCTTTTCGAGGATTGGGCTTGAGTTAAATCTGTGCCTCTTAACAAGGATTAATTATGCTTCCTTCTGGGTGAGGAAAATGTAATTGAAATTAAAGTGATGTGTGTATTATCATTTCTTTCAGGTATCATAGCACTTTTCTGAAGAGAGGAGAGGCTGTGGGATAATCACTCATGTGTAGTCACTGATGCCCAGAAATCAGTTCATAAGCAACTTGGAGAGAGATGCAGAAATGGCTAGCTAACAGATCTGATAGAAGCAATACATCACATCACAGACATCAGCACAGCTGACATCAAGAAATCCTTGTTTTTCCTCCACCTGCTTTCATGCTTTGTAACAACTATTTGGTTGAGTTGCAAGACAAATTTTATATATCCTAAGTCTGAACTCCTTCATTCAGTTGTTGTTTAAAGTTCTTTATATTCATTATTTAATGTTTTCTGTGTTTATAATTGTTTCAAGTTTTAATGTATACTTGTTTTACAAGTTATTTTTGTTAACTATTTTTTTGGTTTTTACTTTGTATATTTATTATTTGTTGTTGTATGAATACCATACATAAAAATATTTAAAGAATTTTTGTTGTTGTTGTTCAGTCGTTTAGTCGTGTCCGACTCTTCGTGACCTCATGGACCATAGCACGCCAGGCCTTCCTGTCCTCTACTGTCTCCCGGAGTTTACTCAAATTCATGTTCGTTACATCGGTGATGCTATCTAACCATCTCATCCTCTGCCGTCCCCTTCTCCTTTTGCCTTCAGTCTTTCCCAGCATCAGGGTCTTTTCCAGTGAGTCCTCTCTTCGCATTAGGTGGCCAAAGTATTTGAGCTTCAGCTTCAGGATCTGTCCTTCCAATGAGCAGTCAGGGTTGATTTCCCTTAGGATCGACTGATTTGACCTCCTTGCAGTCCAAGGGACTCTCAAGAGTCTTCTCCAGCACCACCGCTCGAAAGCATCAATTCTTTGGCGCTCAGCCTTCCTTATGGTCCAACTCTCACAGCCATACATTACTACTGGAAAAACCATAGCTTTAACTATACGGACCTTTGTCGGCAAGGTGATGTCTCTGCTTTTTAATATGCTGTCTAGGTTTGCCATAGCTTTCCTCCCAAGGATCAAGCGTCTTTTAATTTCATGGCTGCAGTCACCGTCTGCGGTGATCTTGGAGCCCAAGAAAATAAAATCTGTCACTGCTTCCATTTCTTCCCCTTCTATTTGCCAGGAAGTGATGGGACCAGATGCCATGATCTGAGTTTTTTTAATGTTGAGTTTCAAGCCAGCTTTTGCGCTCTCCTCTTTCACCCTCATCAAGAGGCTCTTTAGCTCCTCTTCACTTTCTGCCATTAGGGTGGTATCGTCTGCATATCTGAGGTTGTTGATATTTCTCCCGGCCGGCTTTTGATTCATCCAGCCCAGCCTTTCTCATGATGTATTCTGCATATAAGTTAAATAAGCAGGGTGATAATATACAGCCTTGTCGTACTCCTTTCCCAATTTTGAACCAATTGGTTGTTCCATGTCCGGTTCTAACTGTTGCTCCTTGACCCGCATACAGGTTTCTCAGGAGACAGGTAAGGTGGTCTGGTACTCCCATCTCTTTAAGAATTTGCCAGAGTTTGTTGTGATCCACACAATCAAAGGCTTTAGCGTAGTCAATGAAGCAGAAGTAGTTTTTCTGGAACTCTCTTGCTTTTTCCATGATCCAGCGAATGTTGGCAATCTGATCTCTAGTTCCTCTGCCTCTTCGAAACCCAGCTTGCACTTCTGGTAGTTCTCGGTTCACATACTGCTGAAGCCTAGCTTGTAGGATTTTGAGCATAACCTTGCTAGCATGTGAAATGAGCGCAATTGTACGGTAGTTTGAACATTCTTTGGCATTGCCCTTCTTTGGAATTGGAACGTAAACTGACCTTTTCCAATCCTGTGGCCACTGTTGAGTTTTCCAAATTTGTTGGCATATTGAGTACAGCACTTTAACAGCATCATCTTTTAGGATTTTAAATAGCTCAGCTGGAATACTGTCTTCTCCACTAGCTTTGTTGTTAGTAATGCTTCCTAAGGCCCACTTGACTTCACTCTCTAGGATGTCCGGCTCAAGGTCAGTGACCACACCATCGTTTTTATCAGGGATATTAAGATCTTTCTTGTATAGTTCTTCTGTGTATTCTTGCCACCTCTTCTTAATCTCTTCTGCTTCTGTTAGGTCACTGCCTTTTTTGTCCTTTATCATGCCCATCTTTGCACAAAACGTTCCCTTGATATCTCCGATTTTCTTGAAGAGATCTCTAGTCTTCCCCATTCTATTTAAAGAATACTTTTAAAAATATATTTTTAAAAAATTTTAAAATTTTAAAAATTCTTTTTTAAAAAAGAATAATTTTAAAAATACTTTTTAAAAGTATTTAAAGAATACTTTTCTTTAAATCCAGAATAAGAAAAGTAGGCATTGTTTTTCCATGGAATGGAATTCCCCCCCCCAAAAAAATACTTAAGTAAATCCTATGCAATGGAATTCCACCCCAAAAAAACTTAAGTAAATCTTATGCAAAAAGATTTGTGTAGGAAGAAATGCTGCAAAATAAACAAAATGAAGCATCACAATTGGCTAAGTTGTGCATTTAAAGAGTAATTGTAACTGTAATCCGCCCAGAGTCCCCCTTTTGGGGGAGATGGGCGGTGATAGAAATATAAATAATACCAATCGAAGAGAATTATATAAATAATAAATAAATTATATAAGTAATAAATAGTTTCAGTTGGAGACCTCTAGATTTATGTTTATCTCTGGCCTTGTAATCATTATTATTTAACACTTTGTTTGACTTGTGCCCAAATAAAGCATTCTGATTTCCCTCCACCTCCCACAAAGTGAATTCAGCTTGGCCTTCCACTATCTTGTACTGTCTAGATTTCTTGTAATTCACATTTTGATAATGGAATTATGGCAATTGTAAAGCTAATACATTTGAATGGAATCACACTGGCCAAGGCTTATCTAACTTATTTATAAACTATTAAAGAGTTAAACCAGAATGCTATACACAATTATCTGCCATATTTTGAAGTGTGACTGACAATTTTTGGTTTTTATTTAAAAAAACAACAGAGATGCTACCCTTCTGCATGAAGAAATCATAGCAGAGAGTTCACACCCAGATAATGCTGCATCTTAAGAGATGGGAGAGCAGTGGGAAGGTTTTATTATTTCAGGACTTTGGTTTGAATTCTTCTCACAGTTGAGGTAACCAGCTAGATGCTGAAGGAAAGGTAAAATTTACTCTTTGTTAATCCATTTTATTGAAATGAAGAGTAACTGACAGTTGAAAAATAAAAACATGACCCCTGCTAGGCTGACATAGCTAAAGAAAACTGTGCCAAACAGCAGAGCAGAGCAAACATTCTTAAAAACATTGAGGGGAATAACAGAATCTACATGTTATAATTCTCTCTTCTTTTTCACTGCACAAACCATACTCGTCATATTGTTCATGCTGTGGGATAGGAGCTTCCCATGTTGTTTGTTTCTCCGAGACTTCAATCTCTTGAGGGAATCCAGATCTCGGTGTGTACTCATGATCAACCGGCTAAAAAGAAGGTAAAGTCAGACAATGCATTCTCATTGTTGTGCAAACATAACAAAGAAGCAGAGTCTGGAATTCAAAGTTCCATTTAACTGACTACGATTAGTAGTTCATAGGCCAGCATTCCATGAACATGTCTGTCTTCACAAAACTATATAAATCCCTAACCATTTTCATCCTTTTTAAAAAAAAAGAAAGAAAAAGCAGATAGACATCCATATAGTTAACTTTTATTTTGGTAAGCTTCATGTTAGTTGAATGAAAAGTAAAGATGCATTTGTAATCGTTTTGAATCCAGTGATAGTTAATTCCTAAATACTAATTGTGTTTCTTTTATGTTATGGCATAACTCTTTAGTTGATTTTTTTCTACATAAAATAATCTTCCAAATGCTTTTGATTTTCTGTGGGGGGAAAGCACTACAGTTGCTTGTTTATTTTGGGTTTTTTTTTTGTACTTTCCTCTACTTTTAGATAGAGGGAATGAAATTTATCAAAATACTGTCTGATCTTATGATTCCATTTACCTATTGCCATTGGTTATACTATTATAATTAGTGGGCATTTTGGTCTCACCGAGGAACATATTAAATATATTAGTAACGTTCAAACATTGGAAACACAGTAGAAACCACCTTTGATATAAATCAGGAAGAGTCTGCTGACACCTTTTCAGACTAACAAATTTTAGTAAAAGGCATGAGTTTTTGTGAACTAAGGCTCACTTCATCAGATGAATGGAATGGCTAAATTGATGTAAGATTTAAATTGAGATGGAGGAAGGGTGATTTTGCAGATGCAGGTAGCATGTGAGACAATTTGCAAGTACCTGTACCTTATCAATTAGCAATTCTACTGTTTTGAAAACCCATTGTGTGTGTTGAGACCTTCTGAGATAGCCTGGTTTAATCATCTCTTGCTGGATTGGGCTAATAAGTTTCTTTGTTCCAAAACAACTACTTTGAAGTCTGTATTGAAATGTCCTGGAAGACTGAAATGTTCTCATATTACTTTATCCTTGTTTTGAGTCTAACTTGTGTCCATTAATCCTTTTGCTCAAAAGCTGCTTTGTTTTTCCAATGTAGAATCCAGAAGGGCATTGCTGCTGGTGCTTTGGTGTAAATGTGGGGGCAAAGTAGAGATACATTTGTTGCGGAGTCGCAAAGGACTCGCAAGGGACGCTGCAATGGTCATAAATGCAAGGATTGGTTGTAAAGCTGTTATTTATACACCATCATAACGTTGAACAGTCACTAAACGAGGCAGTCGGTAAGCAAGGAATACCTGTACCAAGAATGGAAAACCTGTGGTCATATGTGGTCCTTGGCAAATTTTCATGTGGCTGTCAGGCTAATTTCAAAGACCTCTGGAAGTGATAAATTCAGAAGCTTTGGTAAAAGGACCTGTCCCTACTATGGCAATTGATACATAGAAAGAGAGGCTGTAATGGGGCTATAAAAGAAGAAGAGGGAAAAGCACTGAGAAAGGGGGGGGGCGGAATCAGTGGCTGATCCACTACTCCAGCCCCATCCACCACTGGCCTTCAATACATTAGCCTCAAGAGAATGTTGCCCACTCTTCTATAACCATAATTTGGCTAGTGTAAAAGTGATGCAATTGCTATGGACATTATGAAGGTGGCTGCCTGTTATATTTAACTCTTTCAGTCTATTAAAGAGGTTCATGTGTTTTATAACAAAGAAATATGTTCTTACTTGAGATTAGACAGTTCTTTAATTAGTCCATAAACAACATCTGTTGCATCTTCCTGTTTCGATGGATCACAAATCATCTCCATTTCATCTCTGTTTTTTTAAAAATAATACAATAGAAGAATTAGGGCATCTGATCAGTGGCATATCAGTGGTTTTCCAATATTAAAAATACCTTCAAATGTTAAGTGACTATTGGGCGTCACACTTTTTAAAACAATTCAAGTTTTAAGTTCATTTTAAAGTACACTTTAATGTTAAGTACATTTTTAGCAAAGTGCTTTTACCACCAAATCTTAGATATCTTATACATAAAACTTTCTGTACTTGTCCACAAACGCCTGGCATGGGACAAAGCAGCAGCACAAAGCTACCAAACGTTATGATATTGTCAAGTATAAATTATGCTAAAACATTAATTACATTTGTAATGTATATTTCTAAATGATAGCATGCGCTGCTGCAGGATATTGTTTCTTATTTTGATGCACTGAGTTAATTAGTACAAGTGCCCTTGGACTCAAATACATACAATGTAAGCTCATGGAATTTTACATACAATGTAAGCTCATGGAAAAGGCCAGGAAACAAGCATTAACAAAGCACTGGTATGCCATCAATGCAGCTGTCTTGTTTTTATGTATTTGCATGTCAGAATTAGGCTTTCCTATTCCCCATACTTGATCTTATGATAGGCACAAAAAAATCCTCTCCTTCCCCTTTATATTCATTGGCGCCCTGCTGAGCTAAAACAATTTACTTTACACTCAGTGTAGACATCCTTTGTAGAATAAGCATTTTAATTCTGCAATTTGTTTTTATTGCTTTTTTTTCTTTAACAGTCTGCTACAAGCCTGAGAAAAAGGGAATTTTAGCAAAACCTTTTATTTAACTCTGATTTTCATGCTGCGGGTGAACATGTGTACACATGTGGGTGAACATATATACACACATCTCTTTGTGTGTGTATACAAATACACACACACACAAAATGCAGTCCTTTGCTCTTGAAACAATATGAGCCTAATCAGACCATCTGGAATGCAAAATAAGAACACATTAGGAAATCAACATACCTACCTGACATTATTTGCATGTATTTTAGTAGAATCAGGGGATGGCGGTTTATTTTTTCCTTGATTTCTTGTAGCGTACTGATTACTTATG
Source organism: Charina bottae (assembly GCA_023362775.1). NCBI lineage: Eukaryota > Metazoa > Chordata > Lepidosauria > Squamata > Charinaidae > Charina > Charina bottae. The sequence goes on along the minus strand of JALMGJ010000021.1, from coordinate 9,201,281 downwards.
TCCTTGGAACATGACTGTAAATCATTCAGAACACATGTCTGAAAGGAAAGAAATGCAGGAGTACAAGGGTGTACGTAATAAAGGATTTACTGAGAGGCAAGGGTGCTGTTTTCATTTTGTTAAATCTATAATCCTGATTAAAATCACACAGGGAAAAATTCAGAACAAGTATGCTAGCAATTAATCTCATTGTGATTTGATGTGTAGGAATTAAAAAATTAGACCCTCTCCAGTCAGCTTTGAGGTAAAGCTGTTTGGGAGGGATGTGTTGTGTGGCAAGGGGATAAATCTTGTGGTTCACATTTCAGAGGATGACCTTGGAAGATGGGGGGATGCTGGAGGGAGGAGCCCGCAACTGGTCTACTTGGGAGGCTGGCATCTTATCTTGCAAGTCTGAAAGTACAAATCTCCTGCCATCCTGTTGCCCAGTTGTCCTGTTGCCCAGTTGCGGGCTCCTCCCTCTTTTGACTGATCGGTCAGTAGGCAGCATCTCTCCCCCATCTTCCAAGGTCATTTTCACATCCCATTACACAGTAAGGGGGAAAAAGGCTTTTTTGTTATACACCCATATACTGGAAGGGAACTTTGGAGTAATTAACTGAGAAACAAAATGAAAACTGGGACTTGGCTTGACCTATGATCTCCGCAATTAATTGCAGTACTTTTTAACATTTAAAGAGTATTCAAATTTATATTAAATGCTGAAAAAATTGCACCTCAGTTTTAATGTAACTACTGCAGTTTATAAATGATATCCCCTGCTTTAAGGATTCAGCCTCAAAGACCATTTTAGTTCTTAAATAACAAGAATTTAAGTTACAATACTGTATAAAGTACAAGAACATTTCTTCCCAAATCAGTATGAGATTGACTGTTAACTGAGGAGGACCTCAACACTATTAATAGTGTCAATCAAACTGTAAGGCCTCATCTGTTCTGTTGAATAGCAATTAATAGAACTTTTTAAAATTTTAGTCATTAGTAGTCAGCTTACTTTCTGGGACTGAAATTCAAGGCTGTGGCTTTCCAAGGTGCACTCTAACTGAGTGTCAGGCAGAGATTCCAGATCCAGAGAAAAGGAATCTGGGCAAAGAGAATATGCTTGAGCTACCATGTCAAGACCACTTGGTACACTGGTGCTGGAATCTGTCCCATATGCAACAAAAGACCCCTGGACCTTTGATGGAGCATTCGTTTCCTTACTGGGGTAACCCAACACCTGTGGTGGAGGAATCTCTACAGAGGAAAGACTGCTTTCCACCTGGTCAGGTTTGCTCTCGTTTCTTTCAGACTGGGCTGATTCTTCATCCGCCACATAGATGTCACTGGAAAAGAAGGAATTTTCTCTTGGTTTTGTTTCTGCCTTGGAAACCTTGACCACTGTTTTCTCAGCAACATTTCTACTTGACAATGCTTCCACAATACTGTCTGTAATCAAACTATTTCTATTGAATTCTGATTGCTGCATATTAGACACCAAATGTTCAGAACAAATTGTCTTCTGGTTTTGGATCAGCAGAGTAGGAACATTTGGCTCAGTTGAGTTTGGTTCAGTTGAGTCCTTTCTGCAAACAATGTCTTCCCCTGAGATTTTCCTGCTTTCGGATAGAACATCCTCATCAGACCGTGGGGAAATCAGACTGCCTCTTAAAATGATCTGGGCACAAGTTGGTTCAGAATGATCTACTTCCTTTTCTAAATAAGGATACACAGGCTGAGCATATGGAAAGTCTTTCCCAGAAATACTTTGGTCTTCGATGCCATTTTGCTCTGCAAGAATTGCCTCTCTTCTGCAAGGAGTGTTTTCCACTGCATCTATGCTTCTAATGCCTTTCCCTATAGCATTGCCATTGGTCTCCAGGTTCTGCTGATCAGCGGCTTTTTTAGTAAGTATGGATTTATAACATGAGGCTCCAGATTCAGAAATTTCAATACTGCTACCTGCACAATTGTCATTTTGTTCTTCAGCTTTTCCACTTTTATCTGGAAGGCTCTCTATTTCTTTGGCATCAGCATTTCTCGGTTTACCTGCACTAGCTGTACACAGAGCACTGTTCAGTTTTCCTGGTGTAGGAATTAATATATCTGTTATAACTGGGAGTTGAATCATGCTGGTCTCCCTTTGCGTTTGGTTGTCCTTGCACTCAAGAGAACTTGAATCTTTCCCGTTTCCATTTTTAATCCAGCTAGGGTCATCTGCTTCGTCTGCTTTCAAGATAACAGGGATAGATTTATTTTGTGGCATGTTTGTGTCTGAACTACCCAGAGACTCTTGTTCATGTTGACTACTTTTAACATGGTCAATAATCCTATCTTCTGGCAACTTGTCTACATTCATCTGCTTAACCAGTTGGCATTTAAGTGGCTCTATAGGGAGAGCTCTTTTTTCAGAATCATTTGCATCATTATTACTTGACGCACCTAGAAAAAAGGAAACCTGCTTTTCTGATATTTCTTTTTCATAGCTGCTTGCTTGTGAATTGGGTTCAATCCCTATTCCTCCTTGAGAATCATATAATCCTGACGTGGCATCATTATTGTTTATTTTTCTAATCCCATATTTATCTTGCATTTTTATATCTAGTCTTTCATTTATTTTCTCACAATGAGGGATTATATGATCTCTAGCACTCTCCATTTTTGTCACTGATGATTCTGCATATGTAATTGGGTTCTGAACAGTATTTACTGCTGTACAAGATACATTTTGGTCCATGTGTTGACCCTTACAAGAAAAAGGTAAAAAAAAAGGTGAGTAGATAAAAAAAGCAATGCAAATATTTAGCATTTTCTGAGTATTTTTTTCTAACCTCATAAAAATGTTTTTGTTTAATTATCCAGTACTTCTATTTTGCCCCTTACTGTTACCACTTCCAGGTTTTCTTACAGTAACAGTGAAAAAAATAAAAACATTAAATATAAATTCACCATATAACCAAACAACATAAAAAAATACTGTAACAAAGTCTTTAAAAATCTTTTTTGGATTAATTTTTATTGTATTCCTATTCACTCATTGTTTGCATGTTGTTCCTTATTTTGTGAGCTACCCAGAGTCAGGAGGCATCAAAATCAAATACATAAATCCGGCGGCGCGAGCAGTTACGGGTGCCATAAGATCGGCACATGTAACACCTCTGCTACGCGAGCTGCATTGGTTGCCAGTTTGCTTCCGGGTCCAATTCAAGGTGTTGGTGATTACCTTTAAAGCCCTATATGGCATAGGGCCAGGGTACCTGAGGGACCGTCTCGTCCTGATGACGTTGGCCCGCCCCACCCGTGCATGCAGAGAGGGCATGCTTCGGACCCCCTCAACAAGAGAATTCCATCTAGCGGGGTCCAGGAGGCGTGCCTTCTCTGCGATAGCGCCCGCCTTGTGGAATATTCTGCCCCCGGAGGTGAGACTGGCCCCCTCCCTCCTGGCCTTTCGGAAGGCCATTAAGACCTGGCTCTGCCACCTGGCCTGGGACAACGGAGGTGGTAGTGCCTCCTGGGGTTGGCTGGCCCCGTAGGTGATCTGTGCTACGGTCGCCAAGCCATCTTGGATTTTATTTATTTTATTTTATATTGGATATATTTTTATATATCTTCTATTCTGTATTGTTTTTTAAATTTTTTAAATTTTTAAATTTTAATTATTGTAACCCGCCCAGAGTCCCTTGCATGGGAGATGGGCGGGGAATAAATTAAATAAATAATAATAATAATAAAATCATGCTGTATTCCAATTAAAGTTAATCATAAAAAGCCCTTTAAATAAAAATATTTTATGCTCAATATGAACTAGAAAAACGCTTAGCTTCAGCAATGCATCTACAAAGCTTCATTGTTGCACAAATAAATGATTGCGCAGAACTGCAGAAAAAGTTCTTAGTTATATTTTTATTACTTTTGAAATATTTCTTTTTCATCCAACCACAAGGACTTTTTTTTACTGATGGCAAGTATCTATTACATTATACTATAAAAAAGCATGAAGTTTGTTGCTAATACCAGGTTCATACCTCTTTTGTCCAAATTGTTGTAGTTTCCTCAAAATTTCTTTCCTGTCTTTTAATCAATGGTTTTTTTGACTTTGTAAATGTTGGTACCAACTTCCTACCCTATAGCCAAGAATGAGACAATCATATACCTTATTCACTCCCTCGACAACTTTTAAAATTAATTTTGGTCCAATAAAACTGCTCCGTATGCATGAAGATTTTGCTTAGCAGTAAAACTAAAGGGGCGTGGTGGCTCAGCAGTTAAGATGCCAGGCTTGTTGATTGGAAGATCGCAAGTTCGGAGGTTCGAGACCCTAGCCCCGCGTGATGGAGTGAGCTCCCGCACTCGCCCCAGCTCTTGCCAACCTAGCAATTTGGAAGCATGCAAATGCAAGTAGATGAATAGGTACCACTTTGGTGGGTAGGTAACAGCGTTCCGCATGTGTCATGCCGGCCACATGACCGTGGAAGCGTCTTCGTACAATGCTGGCTCTTCGGCTAACAAACGGAGATGAGCACCGGCCCCTAGAGTCGGACACAACTGCACAAATGTGCGGGGGGAACCTTTACCTTTACAACTAAAAAAATACAGCATTGAAAAACCAATGAGCTTGGTTCAGTGATCCAGCAGAAGTTTTTTCTGGCAGAAAGAGAAACAATTTTTGCTTTCCTTCCCTTCCCCCTATACCTCACTGGGCCAGTTCCCATGCTGTTATGGTTCCTCTCCATTCTCACCCTCCAGAGCACATTTCCAGAGTACAGAGGAAGTAAAAAATAAGCTAAATTAACATTAAAATAATGTAACACAACCCTGACAATCTCACATTTCACCCAAATACCTTTAACTAGCTTCCAAAAGGCTATTAATGGGACCAACCTCACTTCTCAGGGGAAGCCATTCCAGAAGACCGGGGCTATCAAAGAGAAACACCTGGGGGCCTTGGACCCCAACTTCTCAGGAATGGGGCATTATCAACAATTTATTCTGGTAGAGATGCCTCGGATGTGGCAAATCCAGTTGGAGGAGGTGATCTCTGAGGTATCCAAAACAGCACTTTGAATTATACCTGGAAAGCGATAAACAGCAAGCCTAGGGGTCTGCAGAATTGGTGTTGTATGGTCATACCACTGAGCACCTGACAACACACAGGCCACTGCATTCTGGACCAATAGCAGCTTTTGACTGGTCTTAAAGGCAGCACCATTTAGAGGGTGTTGCAGTAGTGGTAATGTGCAATGATGAAGTCCCTGTAGCAAGGTCTTCCCGCTCAAGGAGGTACGCAACAGGTATATCAGCTGGACCTGGACAAAGGGCCGCCTGGCGATGGCCTCCACCTGCTCTTCCAACAGTAGTTATTGAGTCCAGCTGTGCCGCTCCCTTGAGAGATACCACCAGAGTAAATAGAATACATGTGGTGTTCAAGGATTTACAATTCAAGAAAGACTTGAGAAGCATCCTTTCTCTGGCACCAGGTGTCATCTTATCAGCAAACCACTGCTATAGAACTCCCAGCAGCAGGAAGAAGAAGATGGCGAAGGTCAGCTGGAGGTGGTGGGGGTCGGAGTGCACGGCAGCCAAAAGGGCAGAGATGGGGGGGAAATAGGTGACCTTGCGAAGGGCCAGCAGCTGCCTCGGCCCGGTGCGCCTTGTCAACAGCGGGAAGAAGAAGATGGCAAAAATCAGCTGGGGCGGCAGAGGGCAGCAGGGGTAGGCCACGGAGGAGTGCAGGGTGGCAAAAAGGGCAGAGGTGGGGGAGAAGATAGGCAGGTGGGGGGAGTTGAAGTGCATGCTGCGGCTGCAAATGCGGGCGGGCTACCAAACACTGAATTTTGATCACATGACCGTGGGGGCGCTGCAATGGCCATAACTTCAAGGACAGGTCGTAACTACCATTTGTTTGGCACCATCATAACTTTGAACGGTCGCTGAACAAATGGTCGTTAAGCAAGGACTACCTGTAAGCTTTGGAAGGAGGTAACCTCCAGGTAAAAAAGACAATATAAACTGCAATTGTACAGTGAAATATGTCGTTTTTGCATTGAAATTGGAGTATACTTACTTGAGAAGAAGGTAGTACAATCTTAGTATAATCTAGCTCTTTCCACTCAGAACAAGCCTTAACTACCTTGGCAGAGCTGGAAAGAAAAAACAAATTCAGATTTAGAAACAAATCAGTAATTTAAATCTGTCCAAAAGAAAGTTCCTACAATTGGCTTCCTCCTTCCTATGAATTAACTTTATACTCTGCAGTTGCGGAAAAGCAAGAAGCACACATCTCCTCTTCTTCCTATGTTCACATCCTATTTTATTTTATTTATTTTATTTGTGTTGCATATTTGATTAAATATATTGCAGTCACAGAAATTCTGTATTTTCCCCCTTAGCCTGATTAAAGAGCATTTGCGTTATAAATTAGTTCAAAGGGAAAGAAACTTAAGAGAATTATCATAAATAGAAAGCAGCGGGGTGTTTTTGCACTTTTTTAGTTCCCAGTTGTCCAAAGCTGCATGTTGTATCAGTGAATATCCAGCCTCCCATGGTCTGCAGCTTCCCTCATTTTCCATTCTTCAGTTAAATCCCAAAGAAGAAAATTGTGAGGGAACTCCTTCCACTGGACTCTTTCACTAAGACAGTATCTTATTTTGAGGAATTACTATAGACCAGTGTTTCTCAACCTTGGGAATTTTAAGAACCCGGGCTGGCTGGGAAATTCTGGGGGTTGAAGTCCACACATCTTAAAGTTCCTAAGATTGAGAAACACTGCTATAGACTATCTCCTCCTCCTACAGAAAATAATCTATCCAGTTTCACCATCCATAAAATTGATTAGGAATGATAAACCATTTGTGTCAAGCTCAGTTTCAAACCTTGTACACCACTTTGCGATATTGTAATGGTTTCTGACAAATCATAATACGTAAATAGCAAAAGTATCATAATTTCTTCTATATTTCTATTGGGAATAAATGTAGCCTTACTGTTGCCGTTCCAATACGATAAACTTAAAAGAGTTATTTTGAGTCTATCATATCCATTATTGGTTGTATTTTAGGGGTGTGTGTGTGTGTGTAATGAAAATTATGTTCTGTCTCTCATGTTGAGCGAACCAGTTGTTTATAAACAATTACAAGCATTTATATGGGAGTGTCCTGTTAATCCTTTACCTACTTTAGCAGAAAGGAATTAATCTATCATTTTTTTCACAGCTACAAAAATATTTAAATAGAAATTATGAAACAGTGCATTGCATAAATACCAGAATATCCAAGTTATTGAATTAAAAACTTTATCGGGAAGAATAGGAAATAGGATATTCCCAACTTGTTCTTCAATAGTAAAGTTGATTGATAGTGCAAAATTTTAGCTATCTGATATATTAAATGGATAATTCAACAGTCGTTTTCCAAATATAAATACATTTTACAAAGGCATGAACTGACAGGAGGGTGAATTTTGTAAAAACCAAAGCACAAAAGCAGATTTAATCTGATGTTTGTTTCTTCAATGTAGTAATTGCCAGGTTGTTTGCTATTAGAATAGTATGTTTTCAGGAATTGCTGAGCATTGCTGAACCCTTCTCAAACACTTGAAGGACACTCCACAGTGATGTAGATTAGTCTTGAGGTCCATAAAATATGCTGAAGATAAAATTGTTTTAGAGGTTCTCAGGCTGTTTTCCTGATATTCCCTAACCCGGTCTTGACCTTACTGATTTTTAACTATTTTTTATTATTTAAATCCATTCATTGGAGGAAGAAACATTGGTTTTTGCAGGGAATCTTTATAGTTTTACTGCAAGTGGCTACAGATCAATTTATTGGGAGTTGTCAGGCACCAACCTCTCCCACTTAAACTGGTAACACTAAACTAGAAATGGGAAAAATTTACCAACCAGATCAGTGAATTAGCTGTACTCACTATTCTGAATGGTGCTACCTGCATTAATCCTGCTAGAATCCAGTCTGTAGTTGACAGGAATATGACTATCACAATTGTCGACTAGATTACAGCTCACTGAATAAGCATGTCTGAAAGAGTCTATCTAAACCAATCTTCCCACTTGGTGCCTTGCTTTTCAGATGTATTTGGATGGACTGGCTGAAAATATCTTCAGAGCACCTGGTTGGGAACACTGGTTTGAAGTTGGGTATATACGGTACAGGAGCATTTTTTTTCTTCTTAAAAAGTGGGGGAGGAGAAGGTGGATTACCACTGTATGTCAACAACCATGATTCATATGTTTTTAAAAAACATACTATATTACCTTATATCCTGGTCTCCTTCCAAATTTTCTTTATATTCTTCATATACTCCTGCTATAGAGGGAGAGTTACTAGTCTCAGAAGCTTGGGTTAACATTTCTAGATCACTCTCTCTCGTCAACTGCGTTTTCCTTCTAAGATTCTTCTTTGGTTTTGAAATGCTGTGCTCCTTATTTTCTTCTTTGGAGAGAGAGGGAAAAAATAAAACCAACAAATTGTAGTACAGAAGAAATACAGCAGTGTTTGTATAATAAATACACTTACCAAATGAAAGTGGATATTTTAAAATCCCATTGATTAAATTACAAATATTATATACAGTATTATGCATAATGCATACAGTTCCTATTAATATAAGGCTTAAATGACCTATGCACAGTTTATTGAAGCATAAACTATCAACATTATTTCTAAATCTGACAGAAATTGCATAGTATTCTCATTGTATCCTTGGACAGATCCTGAGGATTAGGGAAAGAGTTGAAAATAAAAATGCCTACAAAGTAATGCGCTTTTACTAAATTATAATATATCTGCATTTGGAGTATTGTGTTTAGTCCTAGTTGCCATATTTGAGAAAGGATATAAGGATATAATAAAGCTGAAAAAAGCACAGAAGAGGGCAACCCAAATGATTGGGGGAGGGGTGATAACCTTTGTTACGATAAAAGGCTGGAACATTTGAGACTCTTTAGTGTAAGAAAAAGGCAATTGAGGTGGGGCATGATTTGAGATTTATAACGCTGGCATGGAGAAAATGGGTCAAAAGGATTATGGTTCACCCAATGAAATAGGTACCACTTCGGTGGGTAGGTAACAGCGTTCCGTGCGGGTCATGCCGGCCACATGACCGCGGAAGCATCTTCGGACAGCGCTGGCTCTTCGACTAATAAACGGAGATGAGCACCGTCCCCTAGAGTCGGACACAACTGTGCAGGGGAAACCTTTACCTTTACTAATGGTGTATCAGATTGCAGATTAAGTAATTTATCATAGAACAAATGTTTCACTGAAAATAATCTGTTTCAGAATGCATGGATCAAGAATGGAGAAACTAATATTTCTAACTATGGCTATACAGTACATACTGTATACTGTATAGGTCAGGATACATTGCAAATTAACACTTTTTAGGTTTTGGGATAGAAGAGTGAATATCTGTACCAGGTTTAAGATTAGGTGAGACAATACAATACCCAAACTGATACCCGCTATTTAATATTTTAGCTGTGCTTTTTTATCATGCTACCCCTCAACAACTACAGTAACAAACTTCATCACTGAAATCTTTTTAAAAGGATTGAATTGAATTTACATCACTGCATTCATTCACCATAGGCATCCTGTTTAGTTGCTTCCTCTCATTTCTTTTATCTGAAGCTAAATCACAAGTTTCCTCTACTTTTTTCACACATTTTCCCTAGTTTATTTAGCTGTGGATTTACTGGACAGATAAAATTGTGAAAATTCTGTATTAAACTACTAGTTTTACTAATTAAACAAGATTTTTAAAAAGCGCTTCTAGCTGTAGAACAGAAAACATAAAAATGGGAAAGCGAACAAATATGAAATTAAAATGCAATAAAATGTCCAGTTTGGACACATTAACAATTCACAAACATGACTTTTTTTTTTACTCTAATTATCTAGAATTATCTAGTTTGGTCTAGCGGTTAAGGCAATGGGCTAGAAACCAGGAGACTGAGAGTTCTAGTCCCGCCTTAGGCATGAAAGCCGGCTGGGTGACCTTGGGCCAGTCACTCACTCTCAGCCCTAGGAAGGAGCCAATAGGAAACCAGGAGACTGAGAGTTCTAGTCCCGCCTGAGGCATGAAAGCCGGCTGGGTGGCCTTGGGCCAGTCCCTGTCTCTCAGCCCTAGGAAGGAGCCAATAGCAAACCAGGAGACTGAGCGTTCTAGTCCCGCCTTAGGCATGAAAGCCAGCTGGGTGACCTTGGGCCAGTCACTCTCTCTCAGCCCAACTCACCTCCACAGGGTTGTTGTTGTGGGGAAAATAGGAGGAGGAAGGAGTATTAGGTATGTTCGCCACCTTGAGTTATTTATAAAAATAATAAAGGCGGGATAGAAAATAAATAAAATAAAATAAATAAATAAATAAATAGAATGTTTAACATAAATTTATACACATTGCTAGAACATAAAAGCACAAAGAACAAACAATTATTACATCTTTAAACAAAGCAGACTTGTAGTGAAAAGATTATGTATACTAAGTAGAAAGATACTTGACTGCCATATCATAGATCCAAACTCATTTTCTGAGATTCCATATATTTGGCTTAGTATGTTGGGTGAACCCAGCCATTGTGGTTTATCAAACCATAACTAGTGTAGAAGTGGACAATCTCTGTCTTATATGTGCCCCCACCATTCTCTTTGCAGCTCATAACGCTTCAATGTTAAAGGATTTGAACCCAGTACTGAATGCCTTAATATTCAATCTGATATTTTTATAGCCTGTTTTTCCTGGCTATTAAACTGAAAAGGAAGCTATATTGGAACATCCAGTCAGGTATTAAAGATTTTAATCAGATCTTGAGAATATAAAAATAAAATAACATATAAAAGAAAAATATCGTTATTATATTTTATTACCTGAAATTTGAGTCTTTCTCCTTTTACTCATTTTAAAGAGGCTTGGTAAATTGAAATGAAAAGGAAGTTTCAGCCTTGATAGATTTCTGTTTAAAAAAAAACCCACATTACTCTATTGGATATTATACAAGATTTCATATTATGAAAAGTGAAACTTAAACCTCTTTTTTAACATAAACATTTCTGTTATATTTTTCATGGTTCAATATTAAAATTTGAGGGGAAAAATTCTGGTATCTCAGTTTTCTATTTAAAACTGAAGTTAATCTTCCTAGCTTCCTTTTTTTTCCCCTGAGGGAGTGAGGAAGAGGCAAAAGAGGAACAGCCATCCCTTTTTTTTCTTACTAGCATGTTCTTGCAGGTGCAGGGTCTGCTTTTCAGATCAACCAAATGTTGATCCATTGGTTGTGACAGGAATTAGCTGACTAGCTTGTCACCCAAGCCTGATGTTGCAGGCTGAGAGAGAGTGACTGGCCCAGGGTCACCTAGCTGGCTTTCATGCCTCAGGCCGGACTAGAACTCTCAGTCTCCTGGTTTCCTATTGGCTCCTTCCTAGGGCTGAGAGTGAGTGACTGGCCCAAGGCCACCCAGCCGGCTTTCATGCCTCAGGCGGAACTAGAACTCTCAGTCTCCTGGTTTCTAGCCTGGTGCCTTAAGCACTACACCAAACTGAAAGACTTTCTGCTGGTTCAAATTGTTTACCTGCTTAATGGGACCTACCTTCTAGAAAGAATGAGAAACATCTGAAACTTATGCATGTTTCCTTCAAAGAAATTCTCATAGTTCATTTTTTAAAATTTCCATTGCTTCTAGGATAATTGGCTTATTAGAAAGATGTAAAGGACACCATCAGATTAATACAAAACTGATGGTGTAATGCATGATGCAGATGTAGATGAGGTAATTAGATCTGGACTGAAATTTTTCTTCTGTTCTTTTTCTCCACATGAAACCATCCTTAGTGGAGAAAGGCATCTTATCCTATTCAAGAAAACTTGATATTCTTTGCTTTTAAAGTATTCACATAAATGTTTTCCCAAATATTCTGTAAGAAGCACTTGCAAGTGCCATGTAATTTTTTTTAAGTTTTGTACTCAAGAATAACATTTATATGTCTGCAGCCTGCTTAAGAAAGCATCTTTTTAAGTCCATCAACATTTGTCTTACCAATTATTATTAAAGTAGGATTTTGTCTTTAGAACTAGTATATTTGGAAACTGCTGTATTGGCCTGTTACGTTAGGCGGAGACAGATTTTGCTTATTTAAGTCCAAGTGAAACATCCAGAAATTACACTGCTTTTCCATACAGTGATTTGCGGAGGAGCATTTACAAATTATTATGTGGTCCCACATGTCTCCAGGAGCCTAAAAGGATACTGTCTCCTGAAAACGGCAAAGTCTTTTCCCGCCAAATCAAAGCTCACCCTTTTCTCAACAGCGTTTTAAACTGACTGCGCCTACAGCGTCGCTCCCTCTTTCACTCATCGTTCTAGCCGTGGCCCCGCCCACTCTTTTATTCAACGCCACACCCCTTTCTTTACAAATCCCGCCCACTCCACTTAGATCGGCAGGAAGGTAAACGTAGAAAATGCAGAGTAGTACATAATAATGTGTTGCTTGCGGTGCTATTTAAGGTTTTTTCTTAATTCGGGGTAGCAACGCGTCTATATGCCTGCGGACGCTCAGAGCTAGTTGTTACAAATTGCTCTGCCTTCCTCAGCGGGACAAATAAACTATATTAGAAAGCCTTCGCGAACTATTTTCCCACTCAGTTTCACCAGTTCATTTGGAAGATGGAAGCGTTCAGGTTGGACTAAATTGTGAGGTCGTTGCATCGTCGCACATCTCTTACCGGCTTCTCTCTCTCAGCGTTATGGAGAAACTAATTTAACAATACGCGGGATGATGCATCCGGCCTGTGCCCAGACTTCCCAATCGGTATAACATTCAACACCAACCCCCTTTAATAAGGGCAGTTACATTCGATTATTTTGCCCCTCCAGCCGCAGGAAGCAGTTGGAAGGCAATATTTCAATTTCCAGAAAAGTCCTAGTTTTCTCCGCGGCATGAGGCTTGAATTTAGGACTCTTTGGGAAGGCTGGGCTATTGGTCCTTAATTTACTGTACCATTTTCAGGGGTTGAGCAACCTACTGCTGCCAAATAACTGCAATAACTCTCTTTTTTGACCCTTTTAACGGGAAAACCTGCCAACGGCTCAACAATCAGCAAGTGGATTTAGAGAGAAAAAGGAACCGCAGACGACTCCGAGTAGTCAAAAGAGAGGAGGTACCGTAAAGCAGGAAGGATATTGCCGCGAGCATCAAGGCAAGGGAGCCGTAAAGCCAAGCGCGACGTCGAGGGCCGCTGCAGAAGGGAAAGCAGGAAGTGAGTGTCTTTTAATACAAAGGGGGAAGGGGTGACGTGCCCCCCTTTTGCATTACAGTAGATGTTGCGCGGCGGGGGACGGGGTGGAAAGGCTGCAGAAAGCTTAAGGAGAAAACAGCGGGGAACCCTCAAATCAAGCGAATCCTGTTAAACCTTGATATGCATTTCCTTGTTACTTATACAAGTGTCCTGTAAGCCAGATCGGTATTGCGGTAAATTTACCGATAGGGAAAATCGGGATTTCCATTGTAGAGGTTTGAACTAGGGGTAGTTGTCCTGATCCGTGGTTCAGACAGGCCAAATTGGAGGCCCTTACTTGGGAATAAGCCCCCAATAGAAACCCCAATCAGAACCTCTGATTCTCTGATGAACATTTCAGCGGGTGAGCCTCAGTACTCTACAATAGGGGTACAATATGGGCTGAATTATCTTACAAGGACAAATAAAAAGTACCACAACAAATGCATAAGTAACAAGGTAGTGCCTATGAAGTGTGTTGAAATGCTAAATCCTACCTGTTATTTTTAAGGTTAGTTGTAAAACTGATGTGGTAGTTTTAGCGTAAGTTGTTGAGGGGAATAAGAGGTTGGAAAGGGGTCTCATGTATGTTTCTGGAAAGTCTTTCTGGAATTTATTTGTAAGGATGGCAGGTGCATTGAGTTTGGTGATGTATTTGTACAGTGACCATATTTTCTTGGAAAAAATAAAGGACAAATCTGAAAGAGGTTCATAAGGATAAAAAAATTAGTTGTTTATGTTTATAACTTTGCTTTACAAAGGACAATTCAAGAGCAAAACCAAGAAAATAAATAATTCAATTAAATAAATCTAAGGGAGAGCTTTCTGTCATAAAGGACTGTCCTTTATAATAAAGGACATATGGTCACTATGTATATAATGTCATAATAAGTGTTGTTGATACCCTACATAACAGATATGCTTATAAATAAACATGCATGGATTTCAACAGCTTGGCAACAGAGGAATGTGGGAAATATTTGGGTGTGGTGGCAAGGAAGCAGGTGCTTCTTGATTTAAAACATGGTTTTGTTTTACAGTCATTATGGATGGCAGCACCTAGGCATCCTTGGCTGATCCTGAAAAAGCTAAGATAGTTGTACTTGGATAGTACTTGGGTGGGAGGACACCAGGAATTTGTATAGCTATGGTCTAGACTGAAGTAAAAAGAAAACCTGGAAGGAAGGAATGGCAAAACACTTCCATGCTGTTGCCAAGAAAACTGCATGGGTGTGTCCATTTACTAATTGTGAGTTAGGCTCAACTCAAAGCAGTCTTTATACTTCATTTTACAAGGTATTAATTTAACTATCTCCTGCTATATGAAGCCTATGTGGAGAAGGAAGTGAGGGCTGGACAACAGAAAAGGGAGATGAGATGGATGATGGGAACGTGAGAAACAGACAAGAGCTTATGGATGGCTTTCAAAATATCCTTAGATCCATCTGTCTAATGCTATCTTGCACCTACTGAGGGCATAATAAAGGAAAATGAAGAAGAACAGGAAGCCACCACCACCACTTTCACAAGGAAGCAGGGGGACTGCTGCAGCCAGACAAGTGAGTCATTATACATCTCTTCTATCCTTTGACATGTAGAGTCTTTAAAAAGGTAAAGGTTCCCCCCCCCCCGCACATTTGTGCAGTCGTGTCTGACTCTAGGGGCTGGTGCTCATCTCCATTTGTTAGCCGAAGAGCCAGCATTGTCCGAAGACACTTCCATGGTCATGTGGCTGCATGACGCGCACGGAACGCTGTTGCCTACCCACCAAAGTGGTACCTATTCATCTACTTGCATTTGCATGCTTTCGAATTGCTAGGTTGGCAAGAGCTGGAGCTAGTGTGGGAGCTCACTCCTCACGCAGGGCTAGGGATTCGAACCTCTGAACTTGCGATCTTCCGGATCGACAAGCCTGGTGTCTTACCCGCTGAGCCACCACGCCCCTAAGTAGAGTCTTTAGGAAGGCCCTGAAGACATAGTTCTGTCACCATGCCTGGGGGTCCAGCAATGGTGGGGAGCTTTTACAGTGGCTGTGTTGAGCTGATGTAAGGATGGATTCTGCCACTGATCATGATTTTTTGTTTTAAATTGATTATGGGTGGTGGTTATGTTTGTATATTGGTTTTTTAATTTGTTTTTATTGGATTGTTTTTTTACCTGTTGTGAGCTGCCCAGAGTCACTTAGATGAGATGGGCAGCCATACAAATTGAATAAATATAATAATATAATAATAATAATAATAATAATAATAATAATAATAATAGCTCCAAATCCCTACTATCCTATTTTTGTTGCTTGTAGCTCAAACCTTCTCTCTCAAGAAGCTTTATAGCAATAATACAGGAAATACTGTAGTACTAAATACTGCCAAGTAAAAGTGTTGTATGCTTTTTATTGTCATGGTTCTTGAACATGTAGTCTAGTATTGCCTTTAATGGTCCACCAGAAATCTGAGCATTGATTTCTGTTGTTCCTTGTGCAGGAAAAGATGGCATACTTTATGAAATATCATACATATCAAGCAAGATTCCTAAATTCCTATCCCTAGCATAGTGTGGCTCTACTTGACTTCTGAATGACAGCTTTAAGCCATTACAATTAGGCTGCAAAAGGGGGGGGTCAATGTTTTTGGCAAGAGTGTATGTTTTAGGCATACCATATCTATTTATATCAATATATTTATATCAATAACAATATCAATATCAATACTATTTATATTGTCTAAGAATTTTAATGATATTTTATATTTTGTGTATTTGTTTTAGGACCAGTTTGTATTTTAATGTTGGTTTGGTTGTGAACCGCCCAGAGTTCTCCTTGTGGAGAAGAAGATCATTAAAATTCTTAGACAATATAAATAGTATTGATATTGATATAAATATATTGATATAAATAGATATGGTATGCCTAAACACATATACTCTTGCCAAAAACATTGACCCCCTCTTTTGCAGCCTAATTGTAATGGCTTAAAGCTGTCATTCAGAAGTTGTGGAGAAGATGGGTGGTAATATAAATCCAATAAATAAATATCCAGAAGTAGATAGAAGTGTAGTGTTGAAGGATCAAACAGGATCAATCTCTGGCCTTATCCAGGAACCTTGCCGGTCTGCCATCTGAACTTGTTATTTCACACGTACTTTCTTGTACCACTTATTCTGAGTTAGCATCCTATGATCTTACAACAGAGCTTTCCAAACTTTTCATGTTGGTGACACACTTTTTAGACATGCATCATTTTGCAACACACTCTTACAGCAGGGCACAAGGCAGGCACTAGGACCTGCGCGGAATCACAGCAGGTTTGGAGGCAGCAAGGCACAAGGCAGGCACTAGGACCTGCGTGGAATCCTGGCAGGGCAGGTTTGGAGGCAGCAGGGCACAAGGCAGTCACTAGGACCTGCGCAGAATCAGGGCAGGTTTGGAGGCAGCAAGGCACAAGGCAGGCACTAGGACCTGCACGGAATCCTGGCAGGGCAGGTTTGCAGGCAGCAAGGCACATGGCAGGCACTAGGACCTGCGCGGAATCACAGCAGGTTTGGAGGCAGCCAGGCACAAGGCAGGCACTAGGACCTGCGCGGAATCACAGCAGGTTTGGAGGCAGCAAGGCACAAGGCAGGCACTAGGACCTGCGTGGAATCCTGGCAGGGCAGGTTTGGAGGCAGCAGGGCACAAGGCAGGCACTAGGACCTGCGCAGAATCAGGGCAGGTTTGGAGGCAGCAAGGCACAAGGCAGGCACTAGGACCTGCGCGGAATCCTGGCAGGGCAGGTTTGCAGGCAGCAAGGCACATGGCAGGCACTAGGACCTGCGCGGAATCACAGCAGGTTTGGAGGCAGCCAGGCACAAGGCAGGCACTAGGACCTGCGCGGAATCCTGGCAGGGCTCGGAGGCAGCAGCAACACATCCAGACACTGCAGCTGACACACTAACGTGTCGCGACACACAGTTTGGAAAGCTCTGTCTTACAGGAACAAGTTTTGGAACATTTAAGTTTAAGTTGAGTTTGTGCAACTTCAAGTTAATGATTCATTATGTAGCCTACCATTCTTCACCCTGGTGCCCTCTTGATACTTTGGGCTACAAAATGCTGAATAGGACTGATGGGATTTGTAGCCTAGCACATCTGGAGAACACAAGTATACCTGTTTTAAGCAGCACTTCCTTCAAGAGATTCAGATTGATTGGGTTTCAAGATAGCCCAGATTGTCCCCATAACTATCAAAGAGATATGGAAAGATATGTTCCAATTTTGTTTAGTAAGAACAGATGCTGCAAGCAAATAAATTAACATCTGTTGTTTTGGTTGGAGCAGGAAGTTGGATATAAAAGAAACTGTGACAAGAGAGCCAGTTTGGTCTAGTGGATAAGGCACCAGGCTAGAAACTGGGAGACTGTGAGTTCTAGTCCAGCCTGAGGCACAAAGCCAGTTGGGTGACCTTGGGTCAGTCACTCTCAGACCAAGGAAGGAGGAAAGGGCAAATCACACCCAAAAAACCTTGCCAAGAAAACTTCAGGGACTTCTCCAGGCAGTCAACAGGAGTCAACACTGGCTCAAAGGCATGTGCGCGTGCACACACTGTGTGACAAAGATAAACTTAACACCTACACTGGTTGTAAGAAAAATAATGTTGCAAATTTTCCTCTTCTGGAGATGATTTCAAAGTTTAATAAAGGTTTGGGTGTGGTTTCAACTGAATTCCCATTTGGCTCCTCCCAGCCAATGCAAGGAGTCCCTTTTGGATTCCAGTGGGTGGAGCAAAATACCTAATCAAAAGCAATTACCTGTCCTGCTATTGATTTGAAAATCTTTCACATATGTATCACAGCAAATGGTGCTCAGCCTCCCACACAGAGTTAAGACGTACAGTTGGCTACAAGTTCAGTTTATATTCTGAGGCACATTGTCAGAATAATTAAAATATTAGAAACTTCCTGTGAATAATAAAAAGAACATGCTAAACCTCAATTCCATCATTTCAGTTTTTATGCCAAATATTCATTTTCCCTAAATATACTTGCCTGGGACTCCTGCCTCTTCCCGCTTAACGACCCATGCGGTCCTGGGTTTACAACGGCTGCTGGTACTGCTGTCACTAAGCGACGTGGTCATATGATGTCACTCTTTACGACTGCATCCCTTAGCAATGAAAATTCCAGTCCCAATTGCCATCATAACCCAAGGACTACCTGTATTCTCTTGACTAGATGTTGTGAGCAACAGCAAGGGTATATAAATCAATAAATTTCCCTCCAACATCAGCAAGGTATAAAGCAAATGTGATTGCTTTACCAGTATTTACTTATAATGAGCAAACTCTCTTTGGTCCACATTGGATTGGCTTGCAACTAGCACTGAACAATTTTCTTGGAATTGGCTTCTTTTCTGAACCAGTCTGCCTTTAGGAATTGAGCAGCTTCTTCCATAGCCATTCTCGGATCCCATCCCACTCTCTCCTTTTCTTTACATCAACCCCCTGGGTGTCTACGTCCAGAGCAGTGGTGCTCCAGCCATGATAAAAGATGGAGATCAACTGAATCACTCCCTTTCCTCTCAGATAATGTGCTAACATTACCAGAGGAAAAGCTGCAACAGTACCAAATGAGGATGGGAGGAAGAGCGGAACTCTCCGTTTCTTTCTCATTCCAAGGCTGGAATGGCAAAACCAAGTAAATGTCTAAGCATAAGGATCTTTGAGTTGTGCAAGGAGAGATTTTGCGGCTCAGGAGAGCTGGGTAGGTAAAGCAAGTGTTCTTGAACCTGGCTTTTAATTACTGATTAATCGGGGGGCTTACAAAGCTCACCACCTTGAATCAAGTTTTACAAGGTCTTTAAGTTTGTACTTAGTCCATCTGTGTGAGTTTCTCTGGTGTCTCTAACCCTAACATAACTATTTTTCCAAGATGTATTTGTAATTATTCCTGCAAGCTAGGAATGAATGCCATTATTGTTGCAGAAAAGCAAAACTGTATAGAACTTTTGTCAGGACAGATTTTCATCCAACTTCCATGTATTAACATCTGCAATTTTATGCATATAGACAACATCTTTAGCGTTTTCATTAAACCCACCTTTTTTTTTGTACAGCATCCAGCTTCATTTAATAAAAACTTTAGTAGAATCTTTGCTGTGTCACACATGATACAAGTTATTTTAGAAATCGTGTACTGGATCAAGCCATTTTGTTCTCACAGTAGCCAACTGAGTGCTAGACGAAAGCCCTGAGTATTCTTCTAGCAACTGGTACTTCCTATAGCAGATGTAGTAAGCATAATGATTAGTAACCATTGACAACCTTATAATCCATGAATTGACCTAATACTTTTTTTAAAAAAAAAAGTTGGCTACTGATAAGGCTACATCTTAGGATAATGAATTCCACAGTTTAACTGTGCTCTGGGTAACAAATTACTTCCTTTTATAGGTCCTGGATCTCCCTCCGTTGAAATGTGTCTGCTGAGTGTTTCCTTATAGTGAGATTAGCACCATAAGTATTTATCTATGAAGCAAGAGCTAACCTCCTTAAGAAAGAAGCTTCAGTAGCTTACCTGGTTGAATCCTGTCCTGTAGGTGGGTTTGCTGATGGATTTCTCTCCTGAAAACATGATGGCTAGCGATGGGGTGGATGATCATGAACTGGAAGCTGAATTCCTGGCCATTGTTGGAGGTCAGCCAGATCCCAAAAAGAAGCCAAATGGAAAAAGTAAGTGGACCCTGGGCCTTTGTGGGACTTCGTTATGACTTAAAATAGTGATTTAATCCATCTACAGGATGGATATGTGTGGGCTTTTTTTTTTTTTAATTGCTGGGACTTCTGCTGCTTTCTTGCATCTTTCTGGAATTTTATTCATTGCTGGTGTTTTTGTGCTCGTCTATTCCAAAACATCTCCAAGTGGCATACAACAGAAATAAAGGTCAAAAATATCAGAACAGTAATTTGTAAAAGAAAACCTAACATCCCCCCAAATACTGTTCTTCAGAGCCAGGTTTTCACCTCTTTTCAGAAATTCAGTAGGGAGGAAGAAGTTCTTACATGTAGGGGCAATCTATTGCATGAGAGGGACACCACCACTGAGGAAGATGGAATGGACCTCGTTCATGTTTTTTTGGATCTCAGTACTTCTGTTCAGATACAGTATTCAGGAATAGAAAGAGCTCACCGTGTGAATAACCCAGTCAACAGCGCTCAGACGAAGTCAGGACTACCTGATTACCACAGATACAGCATAATGTTTGCAGGGAGAAAATCTTCATGGATGGATTTTACACACGTTGACTTCCATGCAAGCAAAGATCCAGGATTGTCATGGTCCTTGCTCTCATGGAATCCGATATATATGCAGGTATTTCCCCCATAGATACATGTGATATTCTAAGGAAGCCAATGTCATTTGAACAACATTGGTGGGATTATAGAGAGTATTCACATGGTGAGTTCAACCTGGGTTTGGATGACTGACTAGAGGGAGTCCAGTAGCAGTACCCACATATACAGTAAACAAGAGAATAAATCTATTTGTGGCCCTCTATGAATATTTGATGCCAAAACAAATAGATTTACAGCCTCTCTTGGGCATTTGATGAAAGATCTACTTCAGTCTTGCAAGTTTCAGACAAGTACAATCATCCCTCTAGAGCAGGGTTCCTCAACCTCAGCCATTTTAAGATGTGTGGACTTCAACTCCCAGAATACTCCAGCCAGCATTGCTGGCTGGAGTATTCTGGGAGTTGAAGTCCACACATCTTAAAATGGCTGAGGTTGAGGAACCCTGCTCTAGAGTTCCTGCTTTAGTTTGCCATCTTGTGTATCACAGCTTTGTGATTATGTATTTATCCTTTTTTCCCCCCTCTGCTGTATTTATGTAAGTTGCAGATCAGGCCGAAGCTCCTTTTGGATCAGCTTTTTCAAGCTGGGAGGGGTTGATAGGAGCCATAGTACTGCAGAGCAAGTTGAGGAAAACTCCTTTGGAACAATCTTAAGATGATTTCATGGCACATGAGAGTGACTGTAGGTTGCTACTTCTTTTTCTTTCTTAGCTCCTTTGCCAATGGAGGCTATTGAAAGAATGGCTGCTCTCTGCATGAAGGACCTTGATGAAGAGGAGGGGGTAGAAGAGGAAGATTCGGAAGATGATGATGAGCTAATGGTAACAGTGCCTTGGGATCTACTAACACCCAGTCACTATGTTATATTGTCAAGAAACGTATTCTGTTAGAGGTGGGAACTAAAGAACTGTAGTTTAGAACAGCCTTTTCCTGACCTGATTGCATGCAGGGGTGTTGGAATCCAGATGTGATATCAGCTTCCATAATTCTCAGCCAGTATGACCAAGTCCGAGAGCCAGTTTGGTGTAATGGTTAAGGCTCCAGGCTAGAAACCGGGATACCGTAAGTTCTAGTCCTGCCTTAGGCACAAAGCCAGGTGAGTGGCCTATCACTCCCTCTCAGCCCCAGGAAGAAGAAGGGCAGACCACTTCTGAAATCTTGCCAAGAAAACTGCAGGGACTAGTCCAGGCGGCCGCCAGGAGTCAACATGGACTCGAAGGCACCAAAAGCAAAAAAAATGACCAAGTCCACCAACCTGGAAGGTGCCAAGTTGGGAAAGACTGGAGTAAAAGAGGGGAAATCAAAATCTTTAGTTTTTATTTATTTAAGATACATGTTTACACCATATTCCTACATGAATTCTTTGAAACAAGAATGGGTAAAACAAATTGCGGTGCTAGTGAAGGCTGCAGCTGTGGGTGGGATGTTGAAGGAGAGCTGCATGGAATCAATAAATGGCTTTGTGCAGGAGGAAGGAAGGAAGGAAAACAGTTGAGAAGCTGGCACGAGAGAGAGAGAGAGAGAAAGTGGGAGTTGAGGTGGAGGAATTCCAGTAATGGCAAAGTGGGAACATTCTGATCAAGAGCAGTGCTCAAGGAGATGTATCCTGAACATTATGTTACGGAAGGGGAGGGATTAAATTCCCAGGGGCAGGGACAAGCAAATAATGTGGGATTTTATATCTTTCAGAGCCGTGCATTGAGCAATAGGTAATATGGAAGATTTTGAATGAATATTTAAATTGTTAGGATAGTCTAGGTCAGTGTTTCTCAACCTCAGAACTTTAAGATGTGTGGACTTCAATTCCCAGAAGCATGGCTGGCTGGGGGATTCTGGGAGTTGAAGTCCACACATCTTAAAGATGCTGAGGTTGAGAAACACTAGTCTAGGTGGTCACTTTTGGTTGAAAAATAATATTAGAAGTTTTCAGCTGAACGAAATAATTTAGAACAATTTAAATGCCTTTCATTTAAGGAAAAAGAACATGCTTATCCTTTAAATCAATGGCATTGTCTCAGTTTTTCTGTCAGATTAATTTTGTTTAAATATAAAATATGCTTAATTTTCACATATTATTGCTTCATGGAGTCTACAGCTCTATAAAATACAGAGGATTGCAGTCATAGACAATACTTGAGAGAGTTTCTTTAGCAGAAATTATCTGCTGAGAGAATTGATAATAGTTTCTCTTGCTTTCAGGAGAGGCATCAGTTGATGCAGGGAGGCATATTGCTGAAGACCAGTTAAATACATCTTGAATCAAAAGACATCTATGTTCAAATTAGCGTTGGTGGTTTCTAGTTTTTGGGTTAGGACTCACTGTAGTCTTCAGGTGGCCCTGAAGTGATATGGTAGGATTCTTTTGCTTAAATTTAGCATGTAGTTTTAACAATACTATTTCCCTGATTTGTAGGCTGAACTCACTGAAGTACTTGAAGAAGATGGTAAGGCCCCAGATATTGTGGTGCCTGCTGCTACTAAGGTGCGTATTTTCAAACCAACTTGGCTTTGTTGCTCTTGCCTACTCGGTGGTTACCTTTCCAGCTGCAACTGAGGGAAAATTGAGTTTTATTTTGCTCATGCATCACTAGCACATGAGTTGACGCTTCTGTGAAATCTTTGATGTAAGTCATTAGGAGCTTCCATCTTTCAGAGATCTCATTAAATAAATAATGTCATTGAGACTGCTCCTCCCCATCCAGATTCCCTCCAGGCACTACTACAAGACCTTGACAGCATTGCTTGGCCAGCCAAGGTTGTCATGTACAACTAAGTGTCATCAGCATATCAATTGTGATGATCCTGAATTATAATCAGCACTCCACACATGATACACGATGGAATCGTTAGGAATCTTTATTATATCAGTGATCCCAGGCACGTCAATGCTTCAAGTGAATTAAGGTTACAAAGATTAACATATATATACATACTCTCCTATCCCCTCCCCATTGAGCACTGTAAACTTCGTCTTGCACCTCGCTGCAGCTCATAGATGTCCATGGTGCTGAATATACATTCTCCTCTTTCTGTTTGTTCCAGCTAGAGCTTCCAATTACTTCTTGTCTACGTGTCTCTTGGCTGGCACCATGTCGCGGATGGTACTCAGGTGGGGCCATACGTGACATCAGTGATACTTGACCCCAAACTGATGGGTAACCTCTCACAGAGGCCTCATGTAGATATTAAACAAGAGGAGTGAGGGCATTGAGTCCTGCGGTACCCCACAAATCAGGGTTTTTGGACTCAGTCTCTTCCCCCCTCCCCAACACTGACTGGAACCTTTCACAGAGAAAGGAGGAGAACCACCATAACACTGTGCCTCCCACCCCTATTCCTTGCAGACGGTCAGGAAGGGTACTATGACTGATGGTATTGAAAGCTGCTGAAAGATCAAGGAGAGCCAGGATGGGTACACCACTCCTATCCTGGCTCTACTATAAGTTGTTATGCCATATCTATACTATTCCATGGCCTGACTCCTGACTGAAAAGAGTCCCGATAGTGTGCTTCTTCCAGGCCCTCTGTTACTGCAACCTGATCATCTTCTCAACAGTCTTCCCCCAAAAGGAGAGGTTGGGGATTGGATGAACATTGTCTAGGATAATTAGGTCTAGTGATATACTCTTGCGAAGGGGATGCAGTACAGGTAGCCCACAACTTACAACCATTTGTTCAGTGACTGTTCAAAGTTATGACGGTGCTGAGTGAATGGTGGTTACGACTGGTCCTCGGAGTTCCAGCCATCCCAGCACCTCTGCAGTCACGTGATTGCAATCTGGGTGCTTGGCAACCAGCTTGCACTTACAACCGGTTGCAGCGCCCTGTGATCACCATTTGTGACCTTCTCTGCCAGCTTCCCCAGAATGTAAATGGGGAAGCTGACAGGGAAGGTTGCAAGTCTCTGGGGTAAGTGTCCCCCACCCGCGCACCCTTCCCCAGCACCTCTGCGCTTGTGCCACACCGGCCACTCGCACACCCTTCACACCCTCCCTGAGCCTCACCATGCCTCCCCGCCACTCGTGCACCCCCGCGCCTCCCCCGCGCACCCTCCCCAACCCTCACCACACCTCCCTCACACCACCTTGCACCCTCATGCACCTTCCCCAACCCTTGCCGCACTTCCCTCGCACCCCCGCACACTCTCCCCAACCTTTGCCTCCCTCCCACTCTCACGCATTCCCTCGCACCCTCCCCAATCCTCACCACACCTCCCTCGCACCCTCATGCATCCTCCCCAACCCTTGCCGCACTTCCTTCACACCCCCACACACCCTCCCCAACCTTTGCCTCCCTCACACTCTCGCGCATCCCCTCGCACCCTCCCCAACCCTCACCACGCCTCCTTCATACCCCCTCGCACTCTTACATGTCCTCCCCAACCCTTGCTGTGCACCCCTATGCACCCTCCCGATGCCTCCCTCGCACCCCCATGCACCCTTCCCGACCCTTGCCGCTCCTCCCTCGCATCCTCACACACACCCTTATGCCCTCCTCCACACAGCAGCAGCCATTTACCTGCCTGCCAGCCTGCTTGTGAGCTGCCTGGGACTTGCAACGTCCTGCCAGCTTCCCCACTGACTTGGTTGTGGGAAGCCAACAGGAAGCTGCCTCACCTAACAACCATAGGATTCGGTTAATGATGGCAAGGGGATTGCCGTCGTTAAGCGATGCGGTTGGTCTTTACGACCGCATTGTTTAGCAACGGAAATTCCGGTCCCATTGCCGTCATAAGTCAAGGACTACCTCTACTGACTCTTTCAAGGCTCACAGAACCACCCTTCTCTCAAGGAAGCTGATTCTACCGCATGGACCCAACTCCATGTGACTTCCCTCATCCCACCAGCTAGGAGGGATGAGGATCTAATAAAGGTGGCTGAGTTAGCAGTCCTGAGAATCAACTCGAGGGTAACAGGATCAAACTCTTCCCAACTAATGAAGCTGACCCTGCTCCATCTGCCCACAACCACACATCTAACAACCCCCCAAAATTCCTAGAACTCACACTGTCAGGCCTCCCAATCAACACACCACCCCTCCAGACACCATCTTGAACGCACTTACGCAGCGATCTTTAGAACAGCCCTGTAAAGTCCATAATAATAAATTTTGTTGTAACTTTTTTCCTCTTGTCTAAAGAATGTATGTAACAAAAACTAGCAACAATAAAGCCATACATCCTAAGGCCAAGAATATAACAATAATTTGAATTAAGCCAATAAGGATACCAGAATTAAAAAGCTCATCTAAAGGAAATCTGAAGGCTTGTTTGAATAGTTCTGCAAATTTCTGGGTGAACAAAAGAAAATAAGAGAGAAAGGGAGAGCAGCGCTTCTCTTTGCAATAGTCGGAGTGTATGGCTTTGATTCCAAGTTAGTAGCCTGTGTCTATGAAGGTTCTCAGTCATCCAGGTGGAATTGTCTGTAGCTTGAATCATGTCAACTGGATTTCTATTTTCTTAGTGGAAACGTTTCACTCCTTATCCAAGGAGCTTCTTCAGTCTGAGTAAAGTTAGTAAGGGAATCCTTAAATATGTTTCTAGGCTGGCTGTGTGACCTTGCACCTGGGGCTAGGTCATGGTTATTTTTGAGATGTTTGTTTCTAAGTCCCTTTATCATCTAAAGGAGGATCGTTAAGATTACCCTGCTGCTGTTGAGCTTGCGAAATGGTCTTAATCTTCCTAGGCCTGTGCTTTTTCTCCTTTCCTATTTTTTGGGCTGACCAGGGTGATGGAGATTTTGGAGAGCTAGAAAGCTTGTCACTTGCTTGTGGCATTTTAGTTAGTCCTATGGAGCATCTTATACCCAACTACCTAAAAAGTAGTACTGGATCCAGAATCAAAGCTAAACTGGGCTTCAGTTTTCTGTGTTACAGAAAATCAAATTTCTCAACAAAACAAACACGCCTTTCCTCTCTAGGTCATCTTAAGCTGAGTTTTTTTTTTTTTTTTTTTTTTTAGTAGCCTGTGCTTTTTCTGCCAGGAATATGATTTTCCTTCTCTTTTATATTGCTGTTTATGATTTATAGCACACAGACAGGGGGCTATTATTGCTGGAGGGGGAAGAACATGAGCATTTCCCTATCCTGTATATGGAACCCCTTGGTCAGGGCTCAGATGTACACTATGCCAGGGTTACTCTTCTGCAGTTGAACTTATTTATTTATAAAATTTATATCCACCGGAGGGACTCTGGGCGGTTTACAACAAAATAATAAAAACAAAAAACATAAAATATACATAGAATATAATGTTGGCTTTCCTTAAGAAATAAGGGTTGGTGTTGTGCTTTGTCAGGCACATGATGCTCCAGCTGCTTCCAACACGTCTGAATCCATTTTGCTGGAAAGACTGGCCATGTACAAGGCTGCAGTTGTTAATGCAAAACAAGCTGGGGAAAGTTCCAAAATGCGTCGCTATGAAAGAGGCCTTAAGGTAAGTCACTGAATATTTGCTAGGACAGATATACCAGATCTTTAGTGTTTATTATTAACATTAATAAACATTTTTAAAAAAATAATCCCTTGTACAGACAGGCCCAGATTGCAAAACAAGCCATTCAGAAACCACCATTAATCACATTCGTGTTGTGTTTCATTGCCTAATAGCACTAGCGAGCCTCTTTTTAGTGCTGGCTGTGAGAGTGGTGAGTGAATGTCAGCTCTGTACAGGAAGACTAGAGTAGCAGTATGGTTAGCCATTAGGTTCTTACCTAATCCAATATAAGAGTTAAAGCCTCTACAAATCTTGACAAGATGCAGAAGTAATGGAAAGACATGGGTAAGGCTCTGAAGAGTCTTGGAGGTATCAATAGAGGTACAGTAGATACGGCCAGAGAGAGGAAACCCAAGGTAATGATGGAACCTTGACAGATATGGAAAGAGTGTCACTAGAGCAGCTAATAAATAATATGAGAAATGCTTCTTTCTAACTTCAGTGGTAGATAACCACTGTTTCCCGTGTGGATTCTACCATCATATCTGTCTTGAAGACCCTTGTGGAGCGGGTGAAGGATGTGGTTAGAAACCTTGTCCTTCTACCAGTGGCATAGTCAATTTATGGGTGAACCTGCAAGGTGCTGTTATTATATGAAGTCTTTTTTTTCCCCAGACTCTAGAAAACTTATTGACCTCTGTAAGGAAGGGCAAAAAAATTGATGAAGATGAGATTCCTCCACCAGTATCTACAGGAAAGAGTAGTAATTGCCAGCAGGCTACTCCTTGGAAGACCACTCCAGACTCACAGCCCTCCATACCAGAAGGAAGTGCAGTGCTGATCAACCACTTTACTCCAGAGCCAGCAGCTGCACCTCTTGAACAGTCACCATCTAAACCATCCCCCGTGTCACAGCTGCCTCCCAAAGTTCTACCGCCAAAACTTCCAAAGCCAAAGATTCCTCCAACTCCTGGTCTGCCACTCAGGTCCCCAGGAACACCATCGGAAACATCATTGGCCCCATCAGCATCTTCCCTTTTGTCAGGTTAGTACTGAACAAGACGACTCAGCTTAAGATGACCTAGAGAGGAAAGGCGTGTTTGTTTTGTTGAGAAATTTGATTTTCTGTAACACAGAAAACTGAAGCCCAGTTTAGCTTTGATTCTGGATCCAGTACTACTTTTTAGGTAGTTGGGTATAAGATGCTCCATAGGACTAACTAAAATGCCACAAGCAAGTGACAAGCTTTCTAGCTCTCCAAAATCTCCATCACCCTGGTCAGCCCAAAAAATAGGAAAGGAGAAAAAGCAGTAGAGAAATCTGATATTTTTACCAGGTATCATGACTATGAGGTCTATAGCAGATTCTCCAGGATGGAAATTGCAGACTGACTAAATGAATCATGAGGAGGAGTTGCAAGACCTACTTTTTGGTAGTAATAGGGCCAGCAGAAGGGAGACTTAGATACAAATCCCGTTGATCCTCATTCAGTTATGAAAATAAAATGGAAAGAAGTCTGTGAAGGAAAATTAGAATACAATTACAATAAGATGTTTTGCTGGACTTAGAGACCTCAGTGGATTAATAATTATTTTAGTTAAATACTTGTAGTAGCAATATAGGAGCTCTCTTCTCTTAGGTCTAGCTGTATTATCTTTCTTTTGGACCATTATTCATATTATTAGGATCTTTTTTGTTAATGTTCAGCACCTTAATGTCAGAAATTTAGATTTGATTTAGTCTTTCTTGTATTGTTTTGAATTGCCTTGAATATAATTTAACACTAATTTTATGTAGCTAGGATTCTTCCGTTAGTTTCACCAGAATAACTGTAGCCAAGATAAAACGTGGGTTTTGTTCATCGACTAGGTCTGATAATAGCAGCTGAAAGGATTAAAAAAATCCTTTCAGAAAAAAAAATGATAGAATCAAAGTAAGCTTTATTTTTGTTCCTCTCAGATCCCATGCATTTGATGTCTTGTGTTTGATATAAACCACTTAAAAAATCTGTTGCCAATCATAAACCTTTGAAGTTGGGCCATAGCATAAATCACAGTAAAACCTTGTGCTAATATTTTCTTTTGGCAATGCATAACCTAAACAGAATCACTGAGATCCAAAGAATAGCTCATGCACTCATGGCACATTCTTCAGTCCCTGTTCTCATGACAAGTTGCTTTTGAAACAGAGGCGTCTTTTGAAAAGCAGCCTGACATATTTCATGATAGCCTGCTAATCAAATGGGGAGGGAATAGAGACATATAATGCTTGGAACAAATCAATGAAGGTCTCTCTTCACTTATTCCCAGTTCATCAGAGAAGATAGCATTGTGATCAACCACTAATTTCTGATATGTGGGGGGGGAAGTACAAATTTGTGTGCCACAATACGAGTATACAAGTAAACTGAAAATACATGTAATAGCGACATGTTCAAATATTTATATATTTCTAGGTTAAAGTATAGAAGCTGGAAAGTATAATAGTATGCCACATGCACACCCTGCAGGTCATTTTTGACTCCTGGCAACGGCCCACAGAATCTTTCAGAAGGGCTTTTCTTCCTAGGGCTGAGAGGAAATGATTAGCTCAGTCACCCAGCTGGCTTTGAGTCTCCGTTGGGAGTAGAACTCACGGTCTTCAGGTTTCTAACCCAGTGCCTCAACCTCTACACCAGAGCTTTCCAAACTTTTCATGTTGGTGACACACTTTTTAGACATGCATCATTTCGCGACACACTCTTACAGCAGGGCACAAGGCAGGCACTTGGACCTGCGCGGAATCCTGGCAGGGCAGGCTTGGAGGCAGCAAGGCACAAGGCAGGCACTAGGACCTGTGCGGAATCACAGCAGGTTTGGAGGCAGCAAGGCACAAGGCAGGCACTAGGACCTGCGTGGAATCCTGGCAGGGCAGGCTCGGAGGCAGCAAGGCACAAGGCAGGCACTAGGACCTGCGCGGAATCCTGACAGGGCTTGGAGGCAGCAAGGCACAAGGCAGGCACTAGGACCTGCGCGGAATCCTGGCAGGGCAGGTTTGGAGGCACAAGGCAGGCACTAGGACCTGCACGGAATCCTGGCAGGGCTTGGAGGCAGCAAGGCACAAGGCAGGCACTAGGACCTGTGCGGAATCCTGGCAGGGCTTGGAGGCAGCAAGGCACAAGGCAGGCACTAGGACCTGCACGGAATCACAGCAGGTTTGGAGGCAGCAAGGCACAAGGCAGGCACTAGGCCCTGCGTGGAATCCTGGCAGGGCAGGTTTGGGGGCAGCAAGGCACAAGGCAGGCACTAGGACCTGCGCGGAATCACAGCAGGTTTGGAGGCAGCAAGGCACAAGGCAGGCACTAGGACCTGCGCGGAATCCTGGCAGGGCTTGGAGGCAGCAAGGCACAAGGCAGGCACTAGGACCTGCGCGGAATCACAGCAGGTTTGGAGGCAGCAAGGCACAAGGCAGGCACTAGGACCTGCGCGGAATCCTGGCAGGGCTTGGAGGCAGCAAGGCACAAGGCAGGCACTAGGACCTGCACGGAATCACAGCAGGTTTGGAGGCAGCAAGGCACAAGGCAGGCACTAGGCCCTGCGTGGAATCCTGCAGGGCAGGTTTGGGGGGAGCAAGGCACAAGGTAGGCACTAGGACCTGCGCGGAATCACAGCAGGTTTGGAGGCAGCAAGGCACAAGGCAGGCACTAGGACCTGCGCGGAATCCTGGCAGGGCTTGGAGGCAGCAAGGCACAAGGCAGGCACTAGGACCTGCGTGGAATCCTGGCAGGGCAGGTTTGGAGGCAGCAAGGCACAAGGCAGGCACTAGGACCTGCACGGAATCACAGCAGGTTTGGAGGCAGCAAGGCACAAGGCAGGCACTAGGACCTGCGCGGAATCCTGGCAGGGCTTGGAGGCAGCAAGGCACAAGGCAGGCACTAGGACCTGCGCGGAATCCTGGCAGGGCAGGTTTGGAGGCAGCAAGGCACAAGGCAGGCACTAGGACCTGCACGGAATCACAGCAGGTTTGGAGGCAGCAAGGCACAAGGCAGGCACTAGGCCCTGCGTGGAATCCTGGCAGGGCAGGCTTGGAGGCAGCAAGGCACAAGGCAGGCACTAGGACCTGTGCGGAATCACAGCAGGTTTGGAGGCAGCAAGGCACAAGGCAGGCACTAGGACCTGCGCGGAATCCTGGCAGGGCTTGGAGGCAGCAAGGCACAAGGCAGGCACTAGGACCTGCGCGGAATCACAGCAGGTTTGGAGGCAGCAAGGCACAAGGCAGGCACTAGGACCTGCGCGGAATCCTGGCAGGGCTTGGAGGCAGCAAGGCACAAGGCAGGCACTAGGACCTGCACGGAATCACAGCAGGTTTGGAGGCAGCAAGGCACAAGGCAGGCACTAGGCCCTGCGTGGAATCCTGGCAGGGCAGGTTTGGGGGCAGGAAGGCACAAGGCAGGCACTAGGACCTGCGCGGAATCACAGCAGGTTTGGAGGCAGCAAGGCACAAAGCAGGCACTAGGACCTGTGCGGAATCCTGGCAGGGCTTGGAGGCAGCAAGGCACAAGGCAGGCACTAGGACCTGCGCGGAATCACAGCAGGTTTGGAGGCAGCAAGGCACAAGGCAGGCACTAGGCCCTGCGTGGAATCCTGGCAGGGCAGGTTTGGGGGCAGCAAGGCACAAGGCAGGCACTAGGACCTGCGCGGAATCACAGCAGGTTTGGAGGCAGCAAGGCACAAAGCAGGCACTAGGACCTGTGCGGAATCCTGGCAGGGCTTGGAGGCAGCAGCAGCTGCGACACACCCCGACACTGCAGCCGACATACTAACATGTCACGACACACAGTTTGGAAAGCTCTGCTCTACACCATACTGGCTCTACACATAGGTGCTTACAGATTATAATATAAACTCACTAGTCACTGATAGCTGATGCAATCAATATTTTGCAAGCATTTAATTTTTTTAAATTTCATATTGTGAAAGAAACATTTAGAAAAAAAGAAAAGCATTATACAAAAAGCATTTAGGTAGCCCCCTTTCATTTTTCCTCCCATTCTTTCCTTCCCTGATGCTTTCTGAACTTAGTTAAACTTTAATTATTATTAATTTAAAAATGGAAAATTCTGTGAATTTTTTTAATAATGATTTTATTAAACATTATAGTTAAACAGGTAAAAACTAATACAAACTACAAAAAAGAAAAGAATTAAGAAAAAATAGAAAGTACAGGAAAAAAGAAAAATATAGAAAGAAAAATAGAAAATAAAGAAAAAAATAAGAATATAGCAATGAAAAAGAAAAGAAATATATAAAGAAGTGACTTCCCCCTTCATCACAACAAGTATAAACAATTTAAAAAACTTATCACCTCCTCTTGAAATACAACAAACGATCTCTTCATCCCATATCTCATCTGTAAGCAGATCCTTAAAACCTCGTCATTTAGGCCTGGTCAGCAAAAGTCCATTAAGGAAAATTCTATACAGTTAACAACAGTCATGGACCTCGTGCAGCCCGAAACTCGTTAATTAAACCTTTTTTGGAGAGGTGCTCCTTCAGGCGTGGGAAGTTGAAATCCAGGCATCTTAAAGTTGTTGAGGTTGACAAAAAACTGGCCTAAATTATTATTTTGGGGTAACTTAATTTTTTGTGTGCTCTATGTTTTTTTAACTTCTGCGCAGGTTTGACGAGTAATGTGCATGCACATACACATACCCCTTAGTGGGCCACGGCCTGTTAGGAACTGGGCTGTGGGGCTCCTGCCCACAAACCCCGCCCCCAGTGCTTGTGATTGGCTCCCGCCCGCAAACCCCGCCCCCCGGTGCGTACGATTGGCTCCTGCCCGCAAACCCCCCCAGTCCACGGAAATCCCGGAAACCCCGCCCCCCGGTCCGCGGAAAAATCATCTTTTGAAACCGGTCCCTGGCGCCAAAAAGGTTGGGGACCCCTGCCTTAGAGGGTACCTCGATTGTGACAGCTTCTCTCTTTGTCCTCAGATGCCCCAAACTCCAGCACTCAAGCTGTCCTGCAAGCCAGAGTACGGGAATATAAGATGGCTGCCCTGCATTCTAAGCAGGAAGGCAACATTGAAATGGCCACCAAATATTACCGCCTGGCGAAGGTAGGTGTGTTTCCAGAGTAAGGTCGCTGTGGGGTTTTTTAAAAGGAGAGGAAAGTAGTCCTCGCTGGGAAAATTAACAAGGAAGAGAACATTTCCTTTCTTTTTCTGCCTGCCCTCAAAACTGCTGTTATATCCTGCTGGATAGCTTAAAGTATACATTGAATTAGGCTCTAATGTGGCTTGTTTGGTCTTGGCTTGGCATAACATGCGAACCCAGCTGCTATACTTCGTAAACCATGTGTGATCCAATCATGACTTGAACAAACTATAATTTGGGGCAAGGTATGAACCAGGCCAGTCTGTGGAGCAGGAACAAAAGCCAGGATCTGTGTAGGCTGGGTTTTGCTCTACATTCTAGGATGGCTCACATTCAGGTAAATCATTTGATTCTGGTTACCCTGGAGCACCTACTGCTGAACACTTGAACTGCTTCTGTTTGGAGAACTTCATTTTTGGGATTATCCAAAAAGACTTATACATGATGTTTGATATGAGTCACTTATTATGGCTGACATCACTAAAATTAGGAGGATGACATTACCCGAAATGTCCAGTTTTTATGGCAACCATGCAAAAGCAGCCATTCAGATAAGAGCTTGTGTAGTGTTTTGGCTCAGGGAAGGTCTGTGTTCAACACTTGACTCCTGCCTCTGTACTGTAGTTCCTCTTTCAGCTTCTCCCCTCTGAATAACGGGGATCTACCTGGCAGGCTGGTAGGACAGGTTACAGAGATAATTAATGTGGAGCGTTGCTGTATCATGAGGCCAGGAAAAGCCATAAGATGGGGAAATGGTGGACAGGATGTAAAGCAACTGCTGTATTTTCCCTCTTGCTTTGCAAGTTTGGTCTAGTGGTTAAGGTGCTGGGCTAGAAACCAGGAGACTCAGAGTTCTAGTCCCGCCTTAGGCCTGAAAGCCGGCTGGGTGACCTTGGGCCAGTCACTCTCTCTCAGTTCTAGGAAGGAGCCAATAGGAAACCAGGAGTCTGAGAGTTCTAGTCCCGCCTTAGGCCTGAAAGCCGGCTGGGTGACCTTGGGCCAGTCACTCTCTCTCAGTTCTAGGAAGGAGCCAATAGGAAACCAGGAGTCTGAGAGTTCTAGTCCCGCCTTAGGCCTGAAAGCCAGCTGGGTGACCTTGGGACAGTCACTCTCTCTCAGCCCAACTCACCTTACAGGGTTGTTGTGGGGAAAATAGGAGGAGGAAGGAGTATTAGGCTTGTTTGCCGCCTTGAGTTATTTATAAAAATAATAATGGTGGGATTAAAATTAATTAAATAAAAATAAATAAATAAATAAATAAATAAACTCTGGTCACCCCTTTTATGAAGTGGGTGGCAGGATTCATTATTTGTTTCATGCTTTTTTCGTCTAAATTTCAACTGTGAAATTTAATTGCTTAATCACAGTAGATTTTTATCTGGAAGTGTATAGAAGAACGAACACTTAATTGCTTGTATTCATGTTTTTCAGAGTTTTGAACCTATTTTAGAATCCCTTAATAAAGGAGAAGCTGTGGATCTCAGCAATCTGCCGCCACCTCCAGGTGAGAATGGAAAATTGGCTGCATTTGCCTAGGTGTGTCTTATGCATGATCTTTGTTGGGAAGTTGATTATACGGATCATGCCCCCGAAAGTCAAATCAGATGCCAGTGAAGATAGTAAGCCTTTGTTCTTTTAGAGTTTCACTATCAAATGCCTGCATTGAAACATGAAACACCAGTTGAATTTCTAGTTGAAAGTATTTAGAAGCTTATTGATTCATTCCTTAATACAAAGTATGAAATAATGCCCAAACAAGGTATCAGTTAGTCCTTATAATCGCTAGGCATTCTAAAGCTGAAACACAGACCTTTATCAAAACTCTAGAATAATCCTTGAGTAACAAATGCTTTTCATCTAGATACACACAGGGAAGTTGATACAGCTGTTAACTGTTCAGCAGTCTTCAGGACACAAAATATTTTCAACGTTGAGTTATAGTTTTCAATAGAAGTAAATATTAAGGAATTCAGTAGGACTTGCCCTTGATTGTACGGTATATATTTCTGATGTACTCACAAAGGTACCGCGAAACATTAATGCATGTTGAATTGTAACAGTTTGCATGGCAGGTGTTTGGGACTTGTAAAGAAAAGGTGAACATCTAGTGGAATTTGATTCTTCTTTGTGACTTCTGTGTTGTCCTAGCTATGACCAGTGAAAGAAGGACAATTTTAATTTTGCAGTCTGTCTTAGCTTGATACCAATTCTCATCTCATCATTTCAGGTTCTTGGCTAAGAATGTGAATTCTCTGCTTTTGTTTCTAACTTTGGCAGATATAAATGAAATGGACTCTAGTGTTGAACTGCTTGGTCTGCTGCTTCAATGCGATTTTGGGGGGGGGGGTTGCTGGTGGCAGCCTAAGGGGCGTGGTGGCTCAGCGGGTAAGACGCCAGGCTTGTCGACTGGAAGGTTGCAAGTTCGGAGGTTCGAATCCCTAGCCCCGCGTGACGGAGTGAGCTCCTTCACTCGCCCCAGCTCTTGCCAACCTAGCAATTTGAAAGCATGCAAATGCAGGTAGATGAATAGGTACCACTTCGGTGGGAAGGTAACAGCGTTCCGCACGTGTCATGCCAGCCACATGACCGTGGAAGCGTCTTCGTACAATGCTGGCTCTTCGCCTAACAAACAGAGATGAGCACCGGCCCCTAGAGTCGGACACGACTGCACAAATGTGTGGGGGGAACCTTTACCTTTTTTTACCTTGCTGGTGGCAAGGAAGTATTAATCAAAGATATATGGATGTCACTCTGTAGTGTCTGCTCAATGGTGAGAACTGATAATTCTCTTATGGCTGGAGAAAGGAAATGGAACCCTCAAGATTCATGTCCCACTCGGACCTTTTATTTACCTACAGGATATATGTCCTGCCTTTTATTTGAATGATCTAACGTCAGTCTGGATTGTATGGTTTGTAATAATGCAGGTTCTCAAGTCATATAATTCAGAAATTCCATCCAATGGCAGAGACCAGAGTGTGCTTCCCTTCCATTCTATTGTGCCAAGCAACTACATTGGAGCAGAAAGCATTGTGAATGTATACTTGAATTGCTCAGTATGTTTGGAGTGCCCAAGTTAGGATGGGCTGGGAGGAAGAGATAAGTTAGAGGCAGGTGTTATAACTGCATCTTCCCTCCTGAATTGAAATACAGAGTCTCTTTATTAGTTGGCTTTTTAACTTGCTTCAGTTGGTTATCTGCTTTCCACAGATCAGTTATCCAAGGAGATGTTGTCCTCGCGTGTGCAACAGACTCCTGTGGCAACAGCAACACCTCTTGCTCAAGCGGTAACTCCTCCAGCCCAAGGAGTCTCAAGTGTAGCTGGTAGGAACCCCAAAACACTTCCTTGTTTTTTCTGTTTCTTGACCATAATGCATGCATGCATGCTTGCTTTCTTTCTTTCTTTCTTTCTTTCTTTCTTTCTTTCTTTCTTTCTTTCTTTCTTTCTTTCTTTCTTTCTTTCTTTCTTTCTTTCTTTCTTCAATTTATATGGCCGCCCATTTCAAATTGATTTAGGTAGCTAACAACAGTTAAAAATACCATAAACAACACATAACAATAGAAATAATATATACATCAGAGCTTTCCAAACTGTGTCGCGACACAAAAGTGTGTCGCCTGCGGGGCCGAAATGTGTTGCATCAAAACCCGGAAGCGCTGATGACACACCAACGACGGCGCACAAAAATCCGAAAGCGGCAGCAGCGCTTCCGGGGTTTTGCGCGCTGCTGCAACGGCGGCACTTCCGGGTTTTCCCGCGGCGACACACCAACGGCGGTTGGTATGTCGCCGCGGGAAAACTTTGGAAAGCCCTGATATACATAATCAGCAGCTGAAGTAACAACCAAAACAACCGGCAACAAATCAACACAACCATTGCACGGGCTCTGCCACACATCTGGATCCCCAAGCTCAGTGACACAACCATGTCTTTAAGGATATACAGAAGGCCAGCAGAGTCAGGGCCACTCTAATCTCGGGGAGGGGGGGATGATGACCCAAAAGGCGGGCACCACAAGAAAAAGGCTCTCTTCCTGGATCCCGCCAGATGGCACTCCCTATTAGATGGAACTCAGACCATGCCTTTCCTGCCACACCTGATAATCGGGGAGAGGTGGTCCCTCAAATAACCCGGCTCCATGCCATGAAGGGCTTTATAGGTCAAGCCCATGATACCAGAATAAGACTGGGGCCGTGTTCCCTGAGAGCGGCTCACCCCCTGTCTCCCAGCATACCTTCCCAATCCCTCAGCCCAGAGTTGTTGTGGTGTGCCCTTAACCCCCCCGAAATCCCTTCCTCTCCCTACCCATACCAGCCAATCCCTGGGTTAGGGGGTCCCTACACAATGTTCTCTTACA
This sequence comes from Charina bottae, assembly GCA_023362775.1. Lineage (NCBI taxonomy): Eukaryota > Metazoa > Chordata > Lepidosauria > Squamata > Charinaidae > Charina > Charina bottae. The sequence goes on along the minus strand of JALMGJ010000021.1, from coordinate 9,163,765 downwards.
CAGAGAGCCTGCAGTTGAACTTGACATATGTCTGAAGTGTGGAATATGTATTGCTGCTTCATTTTCTTTCTGTGTTCAGCTTGGTGACTTTCCTACAGAAAGACATCTAGCTTCAGGGTACAGTCTGGGCCTCTCAGACCTGATATCTCTGGAAGTCCTCAAATCTAGTTCTTCCAGAATTAATATACCTGAGACTGGGTGGTATTTTGTGTGTGTGTGTGTGTGTGTGTGTGTGTGTGTGTGTTTTATTTATTTATTTATATATATATATATATATATATATTTCTAACTTATATCACCGCCCATCTCCCCCCATTTCCAGAGGGGACTCTGGGCGGTTTTGGTAGGTGGGTTGGAGGCACACTTTTTATCTTAACTTTTTTTCATAAGTGAACTCCAAGCATCACAGAATACATTAAAACAGGTAATCAGATGTTTAAAGACATTTGAACAATGAGGGAATGGAAAATGAGTAGAGGAAGTTCAAGGAGCAAATATAGCAATATTCATGGGCACCTAGCTTGATTTAGCTGTGAAAAGAGATCAAACATTCCTAAGTCTTCCTGGCGAATCTTTCTATTCCCTCTGTGTCATATTTAGACCCAGCAGTATCCTGTCACAGAACAACTATTTTATATGTAAGATGTGCTTCTCAAGTTAAACCTTCCTTTGAGTTCCTATGAGTATAGCTGAGGGAAATTTTGTGTGCTGCATTTAGCTTTTAATATGGAGAAAATATTGCTTCTAGGGAGGCACGCTCAGTCATATGACCTTCCACCTTCAGCCTGAAGTGGCCCCACTCAGGTTTAGTATCTAGCGATCTAAGCAAGCACTTGTCTGCATGTCTTGCTGGGTTCCTGAAGGAACCAAGCTTTTACAAGGTGTGCGATCAACCTTTCCTGCCAATGTGCTACCTAGAATTCTACCTTTGGTTTCCAGAGAGGCCAGCACCCCCTCGAGATACGATGGAGGCCTTGCAGCAGAGGATGGACAGGTACAAGACCGCAGCAGCCCAGGCAAAGAGCAAAGGAGAGGACAGGAAGGCCAGAATGCATGAACGGATTGTGAAGGTGAAGGGGCCTGCCCAATGTGACCTTGGATGCTCGCTTTGCTGCACCATGTTATGGAGCAGAAGCCTCAGCATGTAACTGGGAAGAGCAAGTACAGACTGAATGATTATTTGAGAATATTCTTGATGCTCATGATGAAGATAAAAACATAATAAGCAACCATTTGGACAGAACCAGTTGTCATACAAAGATCGTGTTCTTAAAGTAAGCTTGTAGCTTATTGATTGATTTTTTTTTCTCCCAGCAATATCAAGAGGCCATCAAAGCTCATAAAGCAGGGAAACCCGTGGAGTTTGCTGACCTTCCTGTGCCACCAGGTATTTAATTTATTTATTTATTATTTAAATTTATATCACCACCTTTGTGGTTATAAATGGAAATAAGATACACATGGTTTTATATCATCTCCCCCAACGGGGACCTCTCCAATTTCCAATATTGCTTGTTACGGTGTTTGCTTTAGGATTCCTCTAGACCAGGGGTGGGGAATGTGCTCATCTCCATTTGTTAGCCGAAGAGCCAGCGTTGTCCAAAGACGCTTCCACGGTCATGTGGCTGCATGACGCGTGTGGAATGTTGTTACCTACCCACCGAAATGGTACCTGTTCATCTACTTGCATTTGCATGCTTTCGAATTGCTAGGTTGGCAGGAGCTGGGGCAAGTGCGGGAGCTCACTCCGCACGCAGGGCTAGGGATTCGAACGTGCGATCTTCCGATCGACAAACCTGGCGTCTTACCCGCTGAGCCACCACGCCCCCTGTAACACAAAATAACTCCTGCCTAAATAGATGGTTTTTCTAGGTCTGACTTGGCCAGTGCCAACCTAGTGCCATCCCACAGCGTTGAATTTTCAGTTTCCATTATTTCTGGCTAACAATAACAATTCTGGCTGGAAATGATGGGAGCTGTAATGCAACGTATCTGAGGGGCCTCAGGTTAGCAAAGGATTTCTAAGGTTTCTCAAAGCAACTGATCTCAGAATAGCTGAAAACCACGTGTATCTCATTTCCATTTATAACCACAAAGGCTGTGACCTCAGTTGTGCTCTTCTTTAGCACAAAATGTTCGATCCTGAGGATGGTATCTTGGAAATCCAGTTGTAGTCTGTGGCACTCCAAGTGGACCAAATTCTGTGGTTTTATTCAAATACATGCCATGGAGTAATTGATTCCTCAGTAGTCAGTGAATAAGTGACTGCCAAGTAGCCAAGAATGACATTAAGCAGCTGGCAATGATGCCATAAGGGGTGTGGTAGCTCAGCAGGTAAGACGCCAGGCTTGTTGATCGGAAGATTGCAAGTTCGGAGGTTCGAATCCCTAGCCCCGCGTGACGGAGTGATCTCCCGCACTTGCCCCAGTTCTTGCCAACCTAGCAATTCAAAAGCATGCAAATGCAAGTAGATGAATAGGTATCACTTTGGTGGGTAGGTAACAGCGTTCCGCACGTATCATGAGGCCACATGACTGTGGAAGAGTCTTCGGACAATGCTGGCTCTTTAGCTAGCAAACGGAGATGAGCACCGGCCCCTAGAGTCGGACATGACTGCACAAATTTGCGGGGGGAACCTGTACCTTTTAATGATGCCGTATTTAAATCAACCATCGTTTCACCTTTAGTTTTCTATCGTCTTTGGCAGGGTTCCCTCCCATCCAAGGAATGGAATCTTTGCCAGGAGATCAGAGTTTTGCGGGGATCCTTGAAACAGCCGTGAAACTAGCAAACAAGGATGAAGATGCAGAAGAGACAAAAAAGGTTGGACCATCTATTGGGCGAGATCTTCAATGCTTTCCTCCAACAACATATGTGGCATGGTTGATACAACGGGGCATAAATTGGGAGCAGCTAAAAACCACTAATATTCTGCCAGACCAAGTATATATTTCCACCTGTTTGTAGCTGCCACGTTCTCTGGGTGGAATTGATTATTCCACCCAGGAGGAATGGAGCCTCTATCTGACAGGAGGGCTGTCAAAGTTGAGGAGCTGCTACAGAGAGGGCCCCTTTTCTTCTGCAGGTGACAAACTTGCAAAAGACAAAGAAGAAAAAGTGTCCTCTAATTATCTTAACGTGGGAGGAAGTTCAATCAAAATGATCTAAGTTTCTCCTTAGTCAGACCCAGAGACCACCTTGAATAGGAACATCTCGCCATATTGTACCTCTTACTATGTTGCAGAGCTAAGTTGCAAAGCAAGATAGGGGAAAAGATGTCCCTTCATCTCCAACTCAGGAGTGCTGAGTTTATTTAGTCCAGTTTGGCAAGTAAATGTGGGAAGAAGACAGCTTTGCTAGGTCTCTGCTGATTTCACTCTTGCATTTATATCACATGCCTGGGAATTGAATTTAATGTCTGTAAGATCTATAATGTTAAATTCTGGGCATGGAGGAAAACCCTGATATTCCTAAAAGTAAGAAAGCTAGAAAACACTGAAAAAAGCCTTGTAAAGTCCTCACTTTGTTGAATAAGCACTGAGATAAATGAAAATCCTTTATATCAGGGCAGATTAAATGATAAAAATGAGTGTGTTAAAAATAACAAACATTTAAAAACGGTATAGTTAGTGAAAATGATGTGCGTATGGTTATGTGAAAGAGAGTCTTGCACTTTAAAGAAAACTGAATTTGACGCAGTTTGTATCCTAGCAAGCAGTGATTTGGAATTTAAGTAAAAACTAAAGGGAACAAAAGCCAGCCCATGGAGATAATATAAGTACAGTATGTATTTTTCCCAGCAAAAGTGTGACTTTGTATGTTTGGCTAATTATAAAAAAGTTGGGTGGAAAGCGGTTTATTTTTGAACATGAGATTATTTGAATATAGGAAGAAGTGTGATTTAGAATTGCAAGGGTGTTTGGTGGAAAGGTGATAGAAACAAATAGATAGAAGGTTTAAAAAGCAAATCTGAAAGTTTTTTAGGGAACGTTCTTAAGAATCAAATCAGAGTAAAAAATACCAAGAAATTTTATGAAGTGAGATATGGTTGGGGAGGTCAGCTAAGTAAGTTAGACTTTGGATTCAGCAGCTGTCCTACCCACCATCAGGGAGGGCACTAACTGATCTCTGGGAGCAATCTATTGCCGAAGGTTGGAACAATGACGGTCTCCTGCCCCCCTCCCTGAACCTCATATATTGGGGGACCCTTGGCATCCCAACTCGGGACATGTACGCCTGTTCTACTTGAAACAAGTAGTCCTGTAGGAACCTAAGCGCCATGCCATTTTCCTGCCTGCCCCCCCCCCAATTTTTTTTTATCCCTGTTCACACAGAATCAGCTACTCCAGGACCTGGGTATCTTTTAGATTGCCTGATATTTTGCTTTCCTTGCTTCTTATAATAAACTTATTTTAATTTTTATATTTATTGTTTTTAAACACTATTGGTTTTATTGTGGTGGTTTCATATAGTAATTGCATTTATTTATTCATAAACTATGTTGGGCTCCTCTAAGAGGAAGAACAGTATAGAAATAACGTTCAAAAGAAGACAGAAATAAATTTTAGAGCAATCTTGATAGGTTAGAGAAATGGGCTAAAAATAATAGAATGAAATTAATAGAGACGAATGCAAGAATGAAATTAATAGAGACAAATGCAAATCTGTACATACAGGAATCAGAAAACAAGTGCACATATATAGATGGGAAATACCTGGTTTGATTATACTATTTTTGAAAAAGCACTTGGAATAGTCATTGATCACAAACCGAATATGAGGAGGCAAGATAATCTGGATGGGAAAAAACGTAAATGCAGTTTTAGACGGCATCAACAGAAGTCAGAGGAAGTAATTGTTCCACTTCATTCTGCACTGTTCAGACTCACTTTGAGTACTATGGCCAGTTCTGAGTACCACACCTGAAGAAGAGAAAATGGGAGCACGGATGATCAGTGCTGGGCACTAGAGCCTGAAGGGAGATTTAAGTACTGTCTGCGGAGTATGTTTAGCCTTGAAAAAAGATGACGGGGGGATTTCCTAGCTCTTTTCAAATACCTGAAAGGATGTGACAGAGAGGTCAAAGCCTGTTATTTCTTGTTCCAGAGTGCAGGAACAATGAATAATGAATTTAAATTATAGGAAAGCAGATCTCAATTGAATGTTAAAAGAAAAAAAAATGGGGTAAGAGCAGTTTGATAGTGGAACCAATTACCTGCAGAAGCAGTGGGTTCCTGTTCCTTGGATGTGTTCCAGCAAAGACTAGATGGCCATCTGTTGGGGATGTTTTAATTTGAATTCTTGCACTGAGCAGGTGGTTGGCCTTGCTGATCTAAATTGCCCCTTCCAGCTCTAGGATTCTGTGATTTTATTGCAGTAATAAATTTTCCAGTAGACACCATTGGAAAGCATCTGCCATATCTCTAAGACAGTTTGGGCCTTTTAAACTGTTGAATATACCATTGACCACTCTGTTAGATTGGTGCTGAGTCGCATAAGGAACTACTTCATAGCCGTGACTCCTTGCTGTTTCAGCCTGACACCTGCTTAGCATCATCCAAGCCAGCCCCCTCGGTGCATCCGAAGCTGCCACATCAGCCAGGCCCACAAGCTGCCCCTGCAGCTGCAAAGCCAGCACCAACTGGTAAAAGTGCCCCAAAGGTGATTGCAAAAGGTGGGTGTGTTTTCTTATTTTACCTATTTTCTTCTTCTTCTTCTTCTTCTTCTATGTCACCTTGCTGCTGGTATCCTCAACCCAGCCAGTAATGTAAAACGGTGGCTTGCATTCTTTGGAGTGCATAAGGATAGCGAGTCAGAGAGGGAAGAGGAAAGCAGGCAAATTCAAGTATCTCTTCTATTGCACTGTTCTGTGATGATCAGGTGGATGGCCAGGATGGACAACACTTCTCAGGAAATTTCTCCCATATTTGGGTACTGGTGCAACTCTCCAGCTGCATATCAGTCTCTAGATAGGTGGGGAAAATCTTAAAGGGAGTCCATTTTTAACGTATAGAAACATGTATTCATTTTTCTTGTGAAATACCATCAGTAAAGACTGCTGGGATACCTCACTGATAAAATCACATTATACAGACTAGCCTTTCCTGTACTGGCTAGGGATTATGATTTGAAGTCTAACACATTTGGGATGCACATTAGGAAGGCTGATAATATACGATTGATTGATTGATTGATTGATTGATTGATTGATTGATCATGTGTCATCAAGTAGGTGTCAACTTATAAAAACCACATAGATAGACCTCTGGGATGATCTGTCCCCAACCTAGCCCTTCAGGCCTTCCAGTCGTGATTGCTGCTTTAATTGAGTTCATCACCTTGCTGCTGGTTGTCCTCTTCTCTTTTCTTCCACTTTTCCCAGCATTATAGAGTTCTCAAGAGAGCTAGGTCTTTGCATAAGGTAAAGGTAAAGGTTCCCCCCGCACATTTGTGCAGTCGTGTCCGACTCTAGGGGCCGGTGCTCATCTCCGTTTGTTAGCCGAAGAGCCAGCGTTGTCCGAAGACGCTTCCACGGTCATGTGGCCGGCATGACGCACGCGGAACGCTGTTAAGGTCTTTGCATAATGTGTTCAAAATGTTAACATTTGAGCCTGGTCATTTGTGCCTCAAATCTCTTTTTCCATGTGGCTTCCTGTCCCGTGTATGGGTTTTGAATGAGGACAAGTGTTCTGGGATTCTCATGTTCTGAAGGACATTCCATGACTTGACATGGTCAACACAATCAAAGGCCTTTCTATCAGCAATGAAGCACTTACTGACATCTTTTTGGTATTCTTTTGCTTTCTCAATTATCCAGCATGCATCAGCAATGATGACTCTTGTTCCTTGGCCTTTTCTAAAACCAGCTTGAGCATTTGGCATCTTCTTTTCCGTGTAGGGTTCTAATCTGTATCGAATTATCCTAAGCATTATTTTGCCAGCATGTGTCATTTCCCAGACTTGCTGGCATAGTTTGGTTAGAACCTTTACTGATTCTTCTTCTGTTACTTGCCATATTTCTGTAGATATTCCATCAATTCCTGTAACCCCATTGGTGTCCTTTAGCATACCAATTTGCGGTTAGAACCTCCTCCTGAGTTCAGAGATCATTTGGAGGCCTTTGTTTTTCTATGTCTGTTTCCATTTTCAATGTCTTTACAGATGTCTTTGTAATACTGCTTCTTGTCTCTTCTAACACCTTTCTGAAATACTTTGTTTAATTTCCTTCCTTTGTCTTTCTTGGCTTTAGCTTCTCTTCTCTTCTTGGCAATTCCCACTGCCTGTTCTGACATCCGGTTTGGTTTCTTGTTCTTTGCAGTCTCTTTTCTCATTCGTCCTTAACAACTTCTTCGATTTCATTCCACAGTTCCTCTGCTTCCCTATCAATGAGGTTCAGGACTTCAAAGTGATTCCTGATGTTCTTGAAAATGGTGGGCATATGCTCAAACCATGCCATGGAGACTGGTTGGCTTTGTTCTTCTGCTTTAGCTTGACTTGGAATTTGCACACAAGCACTTCATGATCTGTTCCCTGACCTTGTCTTTGGTATCATAACTGAGCTCTTCTATCTCCTTGTACCAATAATATAATCAATTTGATTTCTGTGTGCTCTACATCTGGTGATGTCCATGCATATATGTATCATTTTGATTGTTTGAAAACTGAATTAGCAACGAAGAAATCATTGGATTGGCAGAAACTGATAAGCCATTCTCCACCTTCATTTCTGTTTTCTAGGCCATACAGTCCAACTACATTTTCCTCCTTTCTGTTTCCAATTTTGTCATCCCAGACTCTGTCAGCCCTTCAAGATAGACCAGACTCAGACTTACGAATGCTAATACTACTTTTATTATAAGGATACAGTAACAGAATCTTGCAAATCTGAATGCGCTTCCCCCTCCCTTTATCTAGGGAGGGTCATGTCTGAGACAATTTCTCAAATTACATTTCTGCCCCACACTCAGATTTCATTTTTCTGACCATTGCCTTGGTTATGTCTCTTCCTCCTGTTCCTCAAGGTTATTCCTACTGCCCATTACAGTCTCCAACCAGAACCAACACATGTTGCTTGTATATTCTATTGATTTCAGATTGAATTTGGCCATAAAACTCGTCAATCTCCTCTTCTTCTGCATTAGTAGTTGGAGCATAAACTTGGATAACTGTCATATTAAAGAGTTGTCCACAAAATCCAATGGATATTATTTGGTCGTTGACTGCACTGTGATATCAATGTGTAGTTGATGCATTTCATCTTTCACTGCATAGATCTTTCCAATGTTTATGCTTCTTATGTTCCACGGTTCTCCCTGTAATTCTGTCTTTGCAGCTTCGAATTTTCTTTTACTGCATGACAACATCAGCAACTACATTACCCACTTCATAAACACCATTAGTACTCTGAAAGGTCCTCAGCTCTTCCTCAGTTGCATGCTGAGTACCATCTAACCCAAGGGGGCCATCATCTGGCACTATTTTATTTTCATTTTATATTTATTTATTTATTATTTGAATTTATCCCCGCCCATCTCTACCATGGTAGACTCTGGGCGGCTTACTATCAGAATATATAAAAAGTTAAAAAGACTATACATTTAAAAGCTACTATAAAAATAAAAAATCCAAATCCAAAAGATGGTATGTTCTTAAAAGGAGGATATTACTAAACTAACCACCCCCAGGAGGAACTATCAGTTCTGTTGTCTATATTGTCTGTCCATGTGGTTTTCTTGGTGAAGTACAGGAGTGGTTTACCTCTGCTTTCTCCCATGCAGTATAAAATTATGCCTTTGCTTTTGTCACTAAAGTGATTATTCCCCTCCAGCATCTTTCTGTATCACTTCTGCCCAATAATAGGTGCCTACGTACTTTCACATTGGGTGATCCTGTTGGGAATATATACTCTTGATGTACACATTCTTCACACACACATACATACCCACCACAATGAGGCAACCTAGCAAGACAAGGGGACAGATCTACAAATCTTCAAAACACCTTCTGAGTACATGTCCTCTCATGCTACCAACGTGCTGTTGTTAAATGGCAACTGTTTTGCACACAGCATGACTGAATGGATTGTGTGATGAGTGTCCCTCATCCACATGGAATCCCTTTCTTGTGTTTACCAATTATTCTGAATGGGACATGTTAGATTTCCTCGGCTTGCCCTTCATCCCTGCAGCTCAACAGCAGCTGACCTTCCTGGAAAACCGGAAGAAGCAATTGAAACAGGCAGCTCTCCGAGCAAAGCAGCAGAACGACATTGAGGCGGCCAAGCTGTTCTTATGCCAGGCCAAGGGGCTGGACCCCATGATTGAGGCATCACAAAGTGGGCTCCCAGTCGACATAAGTAAGGCAAGTTGTTTTCTGTCCATCTAGGAGGAGAGTATGTCCCTTTAATTGGAAATTATCTATCTTGCAATCTTAAAATGTGTCAGCATCCTACTTGTTTAGCACCATCTCCTTCTAAGTGTGAAGCAACTTTGATGGCAGAAATTGGAGTGTCTGGCTTGTGAGACTTCCAAGAGAACTTCATTTAAAATGAATTGGCAACTTTTTCAGTGCAAGCAAATGCCTGAAATCTGATGAGATTTTGGTGATCTCATGCAAGAATATCGTAATCTCTGAAGATTTTGGCCAATTGAAATGTTTTCATTTAATTTGAGTGTCTGCAGGCAGGATTTTCCACTGTTTTGCCATTTCTGATTTTTAAAGAAATGGGAGCTGTGAAAATCTTCATTTCGGCTAGGCATGGCTTAAGCTTTCAAATGTACAAGCAGCAGTCATCTTTGTAAGAAGGATCAGACCAACAGAAACTGGACCAGATCAAAAAGAATTGGCCTGACCCAGCAGGGCAGTTCGTGTATTATGTCAGGCATGGAAACTGAATCCGATTGGAGGGCTGGCCTCCACCTCCATGGACACGCCAGATAACGTCAGGGGCAGGGCTTTTCAAAAGGAAAGCCCCATCTCTGGCCAGAAGCTGCACCCCAAGCCTTTTTCTGTCCAAAAGGTGGTGGGACACCATTGCTCTGAAATCCTCCTGCAGAGGGGGCTTGGCTTTCTCTTGGAAGTGGGAGAATGGAGCCTGGGCAAAGTGTAACTGGTCCTCTTAGTGCTGATCGGTTTTAACTCCGTCCTGTATTTCCCCTTTGAAGGGAAAGATGAGGTGCAAGCAAAACAGGTTTGGGGAAAGTTAAGGGGACAATGAGAGCTTCAGTTGAAGCCCTGCAGGTCAGATTGGGCAATGGGCTGGGATTTGAGCCCCTTGTACTCCCTGCATTACATTCCTGTGGTCTTATATCTGCAAACGTACAGATGATCGCTATAGGTATGAGTATGTTTTAACAACTTGATTATGTATACTAGCTGCAACGTTATATTGCTTCAGTCACTTATAACCTGATTGTATCCAGCTGGACTAACATAACCTGCTCTGATTTAGAAGTTTTGCCTAATACCAAGTGCAGTGCTTGCCTTTCACTCCTGAGCCCAATTCAAAGTCTTGGTTTTTAGCTTAAAAATTCTAAACCAGTTGGGTAACCTGTGCACTGGTGCATTCTGAATGCATTGCATATGTTAACATGCTAGAAATCAACTCTTCAAAAAACCAAAGTGGTGATATTTACAAGTTATCACTCTAATCTTCCTTCATCATGGAAAAGCAATATACTTCATTCAAACAAGTGAAGGCCTAGAAATATCTTGGTATTGATTTCCAGTCTACTACCTCTGGAAACTACAGGTGCAAAAGGTCTCTAATACAATATCTAGCTATGCAAGTGAAGAGGGAACAACTATGTGCCTGCTGCAGTTAAATTATTTGTCAGAAAAGGGCCTCCTGCTAGGCATCTTCTTAAAGTCTCTGGTTGGAGTAGAATATTTCTGCAGCTCTCCTCAGGATAATTGCCTGAAGTGTAGCAGTTCATCTATATGCAGGTTATGATTTCAGGCCAGCTGACCGAGTGCCCCATTTCCATGGGGCATTTCCTCTACAACCTAGGAAAGCCTGTATCAGTACTTTGTAGTGATTGAAGTGGCTTCAGTAAAATGGAGCCCCAACGTCCTTTCTGCTTGTTGGGATAAAAAAAGAGGTACCCGTAGAGGCAGTAGCATTTTAGGGGTGATTAATTCCAATGCTTGCTTTCTTCTCGTCTTCATTTAGGTGCCCCAGGCTCCCGTGAACAAGGAGGAATTCATGCTTGTGCAGCGTTGCGGGGCCAACATCTCCCCAGGAACAGCTGCCCAGTACACTGAGCTCGTGAAGCTCATGAGACAGCAGCATGAGGTAGTGAAACACAGGCCGAAGCCTGAAGGAGGAGATGAGACAGAACCCAGAAGAGGTTCTAACCCTTCCGCACTATGTAAATAGTTCTTCCTGGACCCTGGAATTGTAGTTCTTTTCATTCTTCACCCAAACCATTTTTCTGATTATACCTTTCAGATCTTGATGAGGAAGGGTTGTGGCCTGAAGGTCCTCTCTCCAAATGTGCTGGACTTCAACTCCTAAGTTTTTCAGGGAGCTGGCCTTGGGATATAATCCAGTCCATCTGGAGCAGGATGGGTTTCTTAGAAGCATTTGACTGACCACTCTTGGAAACAGGACTCTGGTTTAAATGAATCCTATGTCAGATCCAGCAGAGCTTTTAAGGGAGGCAAACTTCAATGGTAGCAGCCACACTTGTTGTGTACCTGTCTTCTCGGTGTGCACGCGTGTGTGCATTTGCGGTGGGGGGAGAGAATTTCATCCAAAAGGATGTGTGGAATTAGGCGAGAAAACATCTTTGCATTCTTCAAGCAGTTTTTCTCTCACCAAACTCATTTTTGGTATAAACTGTGTTCAGGTAAAGAGTTAAGGTGGTAGACTGGGAGTGGGTGGAATTGTTTCTCGACTTGCATGCTCCTTTTGTTTTAAAAATCCTACTTCCTACGTAAGTGGAGCAGATGCCTGGGCCAAGCCGAGCTTGGCCTCTTAGGTTGTTTACACTTCAAAAGGACATTAGAGATGTTATGGTGTGTGTAAGGAAATGATTTATTTGTGGGAGGTTCAGTGGTTTTTAAAATAGGAACTTTAAAAAAGGAAAGGAAAATTGCCCAAAGACCTTCACTTGCTTGCTGTTCAGTTACATCCAATCTTTTTTATGAACCAATGGACATCATTTCAGCAGGATTGTCTGTTAGTAAGAGCCATTCTGAGTATTTGTATAAGCTCACACTGACACTATCAGACGCAGTATCTAGCAGCCTTGTCTTCTGTTGGCCCCTTTTTGGTTGCCTTTGATTTCCCCAAGTATCAGGATCTTCTCCAAAGACTCTTCTCTTCAAACTGTGTGTCCAAAATATTTAAGCTTTAGCTTCCTTGTTAGTTTTTCCAGTGAGAAGTCTGGTTCTGCTTCATGTAGAATTGAATTAGTCGGGTTCTTCTTGTGGTCCAAGGTATTCTCAACATTTTTCTCCAGTACCACAATTCAGAGGAATCTATTTTTCTTTGTCCAGCTTTCACAGCCATGTGTTACAACTGGCAAGAAACAATATATCTATTTATTGTCAGTGTGATATTTCTGCACTTTGCCTAGATCTGTCATATTGTTTCTTGCCAGTACAGGTAGTCCTCGCTTAATGATGGTAATTGGGACCGGCAACTCCCTCGTTAAGCGACACAGTCGTAAAGTGCAATGTCACGTGACCACACTGACTTATGATGGCAGATGCGGCAGTTCCAGTTGCCATTGTTAAGCAAATCCTGCATAGTCGTTAAGTGTGGCATCATGTGATCTCCATTTGTGATCTCCTGCTGGCTTCTCCATTGACTTTGCTTGTCAGAAGCCAGCAGTGAAGGTTGCAAATGGCAGTCATGTGACTGCAAGACGCTGCAACCATCGTAATTTTGAGCCAGTTGCCAAGTGCCTGAATCACGATCACGTGACCGCAGGGATGCTGCTACGGCCACAACTACAAGGACCAGTTATAAGTCTCCTTGTTCAGCTCCGTCGTAACTTTGAACAGTCACTGAACGAGTGGTTGTTAAGCGAGGACAGTGGCTGTAGTAGACAGCTTTTTATTTCATGCCTACAGCCACTCTCTGTCAATTTAATCTGCCTGTCTGGTGAGAACATCAGGAAGGCGTAATACTTTTACTCTGACAACATCGCAATTGCCTTGGTTCATGGTTCTGATAATCCATATATCAATGGTTTAAATACCTTTGGCGCATCAAACTTTCCTTTTGCCTCTGGCCACAGTAGCTGAATATCCTTTTGGCTTTCATCCAGCCACATCATATCCACCAATACTACTTATATTCCCACTCTGCTCTTCCCCAGTCATTTGCTGAATGCCTTCCAACTTGAAGTATCATACCAACATGGTGTTCTTGCCATTTGACTGACCATTCCATTGGATTGTATTTAGTCTGTTCCTCCATCATGGGTGACCCTTCTGAAGTGTACACTCCCAGCAGTATAGCCTGTAGCATCATTGAGCTGTGCAAGCCCCTTCACCACTATAAGGTAGCGATCCCTGCAGTTGCTGAAACACTATTTGTGATCTTATACTCTGAAAATATGTTCAGCTCATTTGCACATGATATGAAACAGCTTTCACAGTGGCCTGGTTTCATGTTTGCTGAGCCCAAACCCCACTGCATCATCTGTCGTTAGCCTGTTGCTTATCTCTGTGCACATAGGGATACCAATACGTTGAATTCCACTTAGGGTGAATAAACCGTAGCAGTGAGATAGGCCGGCAGAAGGTGAAACAAGAACAAAATCCCAGGACAGTATTTCTTTATCTCCCCACCATAGTTTGTACAGTATTCCTTTGATTCCATGATTTGCAATTTTAGCGTTATCTAGAGTTTATTTAGATTTTCTTGGTCTCTTTCTGAACCCATGTTGTCAGTCCCCTCCTCTGCTTCTTGTCATATTTATATGCTTCATTCCACAGACTCTGCCTTGTCTCACACTGTCTTTGATATCATCCTTACACTCTGATCGGTCAAGTTTAGGCTTGTACTGTACTTTCTTCCATGTTGATAGTGTTACGCTTTTTCCTTTAGGTTGCTTAGCAGAAAGCCAAGATGGTGGGGAAAAGGTGGAAATAGTCTATTTCCCAGTTCTGTGCCCTCTGTTGTGCACTATGCTCAGCAGAAAGTGGTTGTGGTCCGGTGATCTCTACCTAAAGAGATCTAGCTCACATGCATCAGACTCGAGTGGGTCGCATACAGTATGTGTCTGTTGGTCTTTCCACATGTTCAGTTGGACAGCCAGTAGCAACTGTGAATAGGTTGTCCACAAAGCCCAAGATAGACTTACTACAGCTACCGGGTGGGGGGATGGATTTCATCAAAAATATGCGAACGGCTCCTGGGTTCCATGAGAAAAGAGGCTGCAGACTCCAGCCGTATAAGGGCTCCAGCTTGCGTAAGAGTTTGGCTTACTAAGGGGAGGAATGTGAGTTTTGCCTGAAGGATTTTGAATGGAGAGGTAGATGACTGACTTACAGGAGAGAGCCAGATCTATCACATGCCTGTCTCTTTCTCATGTGGCTTCCTTTTTGTTCCAGATGTGCATCAGTTACTCAAAGCAGTTCACCCATTTAGGGAACATCACAGAAACCATCAAGTAAGTGTATCAGTAACCTTACCAATAGGCTTCTCTTCTTGTGTACTGTGACATGAATGTCACGTAAGAAAACAACCTCAAAGATCACTGAAGGAAATTATAGAATAATTAAAGGTAACAGTGAGTCTTTTGCATTAGGAAAAAATAACCAGTAACCAGGAGAGGCCAAGTCAGACATGAAGCATGATTTCCATGCCATAGTCTCCAGGTTCAACCCTCAGCATCTCCCAAATAATGCTGGAAAATACTACTGTTTAAAACCTTAGGAAACCACTCCCAGTTACTGTTGACAGTAAGGAGATTTAGTTCCTAAATCAAAAGTAGGAATTAGAAAACAAGGTGATAAGTGATGTCTAAATGTCTGGGTATTTTCATATCTTCTTTGCCCCAGAATGTGAGAATGAGACTAAATCTTCTAGCAGTCAAGTGTCCTCTACATATGTTGGACTAAAGCACCCCTGTCTTCCCTATGCATCCCTTCTTTTTCTCCTCTAAAGGTCCATTTCTGTATATAACTTTTATGGTGTGACTCATGGTTCATATGCCTAATATGTTACTCAATGTTTGGTAAAATTTGCATATGCTAGACAAATCTGGGAGCAATATTGATGCAAAGCTTTCTGGTTTGCATGGAATGTTCCACTTTCCTGATGCAGTTCTCAAAACATAGCTTGTTCCCAGACGTCAGGATCCACTGCCAATTAGCTGTGGTTGGAGAAATTCCAGTTTTATTCACTGTTTGCAAATAATACTGCTTCTGTTTGCTGGTGTCAAAATTAACTGGTTTAAACTGAATTCTTTGGGCTTTTTTAGGCTCTTTTGCAGCAATTGAACTGTTCTCAATTTAATACCACTATATCCCTGTGTATATTATTTATTTTATTTGTGTGTGTTTGCTTTATTTGTATTCTGGCCATTCCTGAAGGCTTTTTAGGAATAAGACTTTAATGATGTCTCATTAGGGCAGAGAGTTTCTGATTTTCTTTGTATGATCCAGTACAGGTTCCTTCATTGGTAATGGGAAAGCTTGCACCTTCTTGTTTACATAATGGTCCCAAGAACTTTTATCAGTCTGGGATCAGGGTTGCTAGTTTGCTAAAAGCTAATTTTTAGTTGGGAACTATAGTTACCTATTCTTGTTGAATGCAGCTTTCTGATATACTGTAGCCTATCGCTGTGACATCTTTAGTGTATTCCTGCTTTTATAGCTCAGTCAGCCACAGTATAAGATGACTGCTTTGCTTCAATGGTCATTTCACAAGCTGTAATATAGTCTCCGCACTTGTACTGTGCAATCCATTGTGTAAATCAGCTGTTAGTATGCCATCCAGCTGAGCAGGATGTCTGGTTAAGTTTTATGAATCAGATATAAACTAGATGTCTGTTCTGGTCTTCCCCTCTCCAGATTTGAGAAGATGGCTGAAGACTGCAAAAAAAATATGGAGATCTTAAAACAAGCACATGCCAAGGGACTTCCACTTCCAAAATATCATTATGAGCAGCGGACTTTCAGCGTGATCAAGTGTGTGAGCTTGTCATGATTTTGGCAATTTGTCCCTGCTAGGTGCCAAATACTTTTCAGTTCCTTTCTAGTCAGAATTGGTTTCAGGCTTTGGATGTGCTGAAGACATTTCTCTCAGAGCCACAATTAACCCAGAAGAGGGCAACCCAATCTCCATCAGAAGAATCTGGCACATTTTAATGTTTGGTTGTGCCTGCAGGGTAGAGTGTGGGAGTGAGCAAGAACTACCCACAGATTAAACTTGGGTAGAAACGGCCCCAGTTTTTGAGTTTGGTATATTGCCAAATTGACCAGTAGCATTTTAATCGAAGCACTGAGATAATACCATTGAAGGTTCCAAGAATCTGAAGCCCATCATGGTTTAAACTGATCCTGTGAGCTGTTTCTGTGACCTGGATGTGTTGCAAACTTGCCAGTCTCTGAAGTGGTGCTGGGGCTTTAAAGCAACATCCCCAGATCCTTCTAGCAGGGATTGGTAATTTTTTGCTGGCATAGGCTTTGCGTCTGATACTTTGGAAGGGGCTGGAAGCCACAGTAGGAGGATGCCCATCTAATGCTCCTACCCCTTCTTTTACACTTTCACTTTTTATATATACATTGTGTGTGTGTGTGTGTGTAATGTCTTTTAGCTTTGTATAATTTGTTTAGATTTTTATTTTTACTCTTGATGTATCCTATATGCTTTTTTAATGACTGCACCCAACCTTCCTTATGCTGGTCTATGACTGTAATAAAGATTTGGTGATTTGACAGTAGTAAGAAGGGGGAGGACACAAAGGTTAGGCCCTTATCATAAAGATAGATGGCTTTTCCCTTTTTTCCCTAGGTTTCTTTGAGGGTTGATGGGCATCCCTCATCATGGGGCTTTTCCCTGCAATAGGTCTAGCTCAGTGTCTTTAGCACCTACAACAAAAATTGAAAGCAAAGGGATGTAGGAGTCATGGCAGGTAGCTAAATGGAGATGTCAAGTGTGCAGCTGCTGTACAAGAAAAAGAAATGCAAATTCATTTCTAGCAATCGTTAAACCAACTGGAAATAAATCTATGGGTACAGTAACGCCTTTACAGCAACCTGTGGTGCAGCTGTGTTTGGAATACTGTGTCAATTTCTGGTCAAAGCACCTGTAGACTGATGTTTTAGATCAGGAAAAGCAGCCAAAAAAGGCAATTGACATTATTAAGGGCTAAAATATCTTCCTACAAAGGAAGACAGTAGCAACAGCAGGTAAGAAGACACACAATAGAGATATATAAAAACATGCATGGTATAGAAAATGTAGATAGAAAGTTTCCCCCGCCCTCAAAGTATTAAAAATTGAAAAAACAAATCCAATGAAGTTTTGGTGGCAATAAAAGGAATTGCTTTTTATATATACTGCATAGTTAAACCATGACATCTGTTGACACTAGGTGTGATCATGGCCACATTTTATTTATGGAGGTTAAGTCTATCAGTGGCTGTATATAATTTCCAGAATCCCAGGCAGCACATTTCAAATACCAGCTTGTGGAAAAAGGCAGTCGCTGTCTTGTCCATTCTTAGGTAAAGGTAAAGGTTCCCCCCGCACATTTGTGCAGTCGTTTCCGACTCTAGGGGCCAGTGCTCATCTCCGTTTGTTAGCCAAAGAGCCAGCGTTGTCCGAAGATGCTTCCACGGTCATGTGGCCTCATGACGCGCACAGAACGCTGTTACCTACCCACCGAAGTGGTACCTATTAATCTACTTGCATTTGCACGCTTTCGAATTGCTAGGTTGGCAAGAGCTGGAGCTAGTGCAGGAGCTCACTCCACACGCAGGGCTAGGGATTCGAACCTCCGAACTTGCGATCTTCAGATCGACAAGCCTGGCGTCTTACCCGCTGAGCCACCACGCCACTAAAGGCCATTCTTAGGAGCTTCTAAAATGAACTTGGTCGCCAATATGCAATCCAGACTATTAGACTAAGGAAATTCTTGGCTTGAAAAGCCTCCTGTTCCAGCATGGTTTCTTGTGAATGTCAGGGAGAGAGCCTCAGCATAATCCTGGATGAAAACTTCAGGCCATTCACTGACTGTGCCTTGGGTGAAGTTGTAAGAGTTTGCTTATTGCAAGGAAGCAAGAGAGATGAGGACAGAGAGAGTTCCATGACTTGATACCTGTCTGTCTGGGCTTGTACGTAACACCCAGTTGAGGCCTCAGCAAGCAGTTTGTGGGCTGGCACAGATTTCTAGGTAGTGCTTGCTACTGTCCCTGCTTAGTCCATTCTCCAGCACTGGCTGCTTCAGTTAAGCAATGAGCCTGCCTAATGCTGACTAAAACTATTTGCTCCCCCACCCCCATCCTTTTTTTACCTTTCAGGATCTTTCCAGAATTAAACAGCAGTGATATGATTCTTTCAATAGTGAAAGGAATCAACCTCCCAGCTCCTCCAGGTAATCCATAAAATGTGCCCTGGTTTTGAGATTATCAAGACTGGGAGGGAAAACTCTCCATAATGCTGCCATCCTTTTTAAGGATCCGTAAAAAGTGGCTGACCTCTGTCTGCATGTGTTCTGTAAAATTCTGCTCCATTTCTTGCTCCTCCTCTCCGTATTACTCTCTTGGCTTCCTAAGGCCAAGTGACTTAGGGTGGCCGAAGCCAAGATATTCATGCCAGTGTTCATCCTTGGCATTGGTATTATAGCTGGTTCTTGGAGAACTGGCTCTTCCCAGTAGATTGGCAAGGTGGGTGCTTAAAACCATGGTTTTATTTCTGTTGCCTCTTCTCAGCAATGTGGCTGTCTTGAAGAGCTGATTTCATGTATTCATTCAGTGTATGCCCTGCCTTTTGTTCCCAAAGAAAGCACAGAAGAACCAACCGTATAAAAGAAATGACAAAATAGCAATAGACCTCATATAAAATTATTGGATGATCTCATTTCAGGTACTGTTCTAACTGCAATAGGTAGAACATTTAGTCAAAAAGAACACAATCTTGTTGATCTCTGAACAAATCTGTTGCAAACATTGCCGAACAAAATAAAGACGTGAAAGGGCAGCCTTCCGCAATTATGTCCAATGGACTAGATTCCATCCATGCTGACCTCCAGGTTACCAAAGGCCGAGCTTCTCTTGTAGAGACCACCCACATGTACAAAAAGGGAGGAAATAGATTTCTGACCCTATTTCTGTTTGGGACGTTGGTCTTCATGTGGCAGATGATCACGTTTGTGATTTGAAATGAATGTTTATAGCTGCTGTCATGCAAGATTGCAAGAGTGCCCAGAGTTCTCCTTGTGGAGAAGATGGGCAGTAATATAAATCCAATAAATAAATAAGATTGTGCTTTGTGAGAATAGTTTCTGACGGTTGGTTTATTTTTAGCTTTTAGATGTCTATCGAAAAAATTCCTGACTATTATTTGCCATATTCCTGTTACCTTTTTTTCAGGCATATCTCCTGGTGATTTGGATGCTTTTGTACGCTTTGAGTTTCCCTATCCTAATATGGTAAGTTAGTGCAGGTTCAAAAACTAGTGTTTCATCTACATGGAAGTTAGCCTGTCTGAGCATCCCCCACATTCATATACAGTACCAAAGGTCCCTAGCCTTTTTGAGCTTATGGAAATATTTGGAAGGTGTTGTTATGGTCAGGAGGCTATTGTAGGTGCTACAGCAACAATGGCAAAGTGTCGAGAAAGGTGTAGCATGTGATAGTAGCCATAGTATTGCATTAACAATCCCATTGTTGGAAAGTGAAAGAAACCTTTAATCTGTTTATAATTATCTCTGCATAATATGTCTCAGCAGGTGGCAGCATCTGACTGATCTTGTTTGGGTTTGGAAGCTAAGCAGGGTCAGGCCTGGTTAGTATATGGCTGGATGGGAGAAGTCTGGGGAATACCAAGTTGTAGGCTAGACTGCAAAGTCAGAACAATATCCTGCAAGAAGACAATGGCAAACTACTTCCATGTTGCTGCCAAGAAAACTCCATGGACATCTCCATGAACTCACCAGGAGTTAAGGTTGACATGAAGAGACTTTACCTTTGCTTATATGTAATTCATGTATAGAAAAAAATACATTCAAAGGATAAAGCTGCTTGTGTCAGATGGCTATTGGAGCCCTGTTAATTCTCAAGGAAGTAGTGATTCTCATTGCCTCTTTCACATTCCTGTGTTTTTAGGAGGAAGCTCAAAAAGACAAGACCAGTGTGATCAAAAACTCCAACTGTCCTGGTAAATCCCTGTGTATGAGCTTAAAACCAAGAGAGAGTACAAATTTTGCCTTTCCAGATTTAAGTTAAAAGTGCATTGGCAGCTGGTATTTGGAAACACACCAGGTTTTAATGTTTTTTTCT
Organism: Charina bottae; assembly: GCA_023362775.1. Lineage (NCBI taxonomy): Eukaryota > Metazoa > Chordata > Lepidosauria > Squamata > Charinaidae > Charina > Charina bottae. Next base: position 9,143,299 of record JALMGJ010000021.1, on the reverse strand, counting down.
TAAAGCTGCAGTGCATAATCCTTTATCATCCTCCGCTGCATTTTTAATTCCCCCCCCCAGGTTAATAGCAAGATAGGATAGATATGTGTGATTTATTTGTGCTGAAGAGGAAAGGTGAAAATGACCTTCCCTCACAGATTTCCTTCTTAAAGATGTGACTTTAAAGTCATCGGCATAATGTATTCTTGAGCAGTAACAGCCCCGCCCTTGAAACTGAAGGAGGTGCTATAGATCAAACATCTGATAATACTCTGAACTAGTGTTGATCTGTCTTTGATGAGGCCTAATTATGACAAGGTTGGATGGGCAGATCCTTCCTCCCTCTCTACATTTTCACCTGTCTCAGGTACCAAGACTGACTGAAGTTGCCAGATCTGGAATGTGGCAATCACTGGGAGCACGCACACACACACACACACACACACACACACACACACCCAAAAAGAAGAAAGAGACAGAAACAGAGAGGCAATGGGAAGGAGCAGAAAGCCATAGTTACTAGAGAAGCTTAGTAACCTGAAACGTCCACTTGTTAAAAGAACAGAGCTGCAGATGAACAGAATGCTGATAGTTCAGATCCTAGAGAGATAGTAGGGGTTTGTGGACTGTATCCTCAAAAGTGTCTTTGGAGACCTTTCCGACTTCAGACCCTTCAGCTTGCAATTGGCTTCAGAACATATTAGTTCCTTCCTCTGAAGCTGTTCTTACCTGGAGAGTCCTTCTGCAGACATGGTGGTTTGTTGGCTGAGAAGGAATGATCAATAGACATTTGAAGGCAAAGGAGGGGGCTGTTAGTTCTGAGTGATTCAGGAAAGGCTGTTGGAGCATTGTTACTGGCATGGAGTTGCCAGGATTGCAACAGAATCTTCCTTCTTGATAGACAGGGCTAAAATCCAGAAAGCATAAAGGATTTCGGGGAAGCTGGGACAGAGTGGGGAAGATAGTAGCCAAGCTTTGCCTGCATTTCTTGGAATTTGCTGACTGTTACCTTTGGGAATGTATTTCCTGCAAGCAAGGAAAAGGAATGACTCAAAAATATTCCATTATTGTCTTCTCAGTCTGTTGCTTGCCTTTCTGTCAGTTTCTGGCCCCCGTTAAGAATATTAGAATTCAAATTTAGGTTCCCCAAAGGTTTGAGTCCAGTTTATCTGAAGGGTTACTTCCTCCCATATTCATTTACCTCTGTGTATTTATCTAGAGAAGAGTGGGTGTTTTCAGTGCCTGAGCCCCAGTTATGACATGCCTTCCTCAAAAAGAGACTCAACTGGTGGTTTTACATCAAACAAGCGCTTCTCCGTTTTCCCAAGTTTTTGACCTTTCCATTTTAAACATGTGTTGATCCTTTTAAGATCCTTATGCATGTATTGTTAGTTTTACTTTAATTTTATTCTGGGGCTGTTTTATTTCGTGTTAGGTTATTTTATTAAAAGTCCACAGGCACTGGCCAATAACTTTTAGAAGACCTACCCAACTATCCGTATGCCAATTTTATAATTCCCCAGAATTCTTCATCAAGTTAGGTTAAAAAAACAAACTAGGACTACTACTTTTCCTGCCCCTTACGTTTGGACAATCTAGTCTGTCAAAGAGTTCTCAAGTAAAGCTTAGGCATCTGCCTCACAAACTAACACGACTATGTTCGTTTGGGTCATTGACTTAGATGTGTTCAGTGCCTTTTGGGTTGGGGGGAGGGGAGAAAAAAGACTTGAATCGAGGCCTGCAATGCTTTCAGCCTACCGAGTAATGCAACATGATTCCTCTCCATGAAGGTTGCTATAGACTTGCATCTCAGCCCAGCTAATCTTTAGGTTTGCCATTTCCCTTTGGCAGAATTCCAAGAGAAGTTCAAGCTGTTTATTAATCGGAGCCATCGAGGATTCAAGAGAGCCATTCAGTCCAAAGGAATCAAATTTGAAGTTGTCCATAAAGGGTAAGCAAGATGCATCTCAATGCCAACTGACAGTTTTGAAATCAGAAGTCTGTGGAGTCCTTGGTGCTCTCTGAGCCTTGTGGTTTTCTTGCAGACGTTTCATTGCCAGACTAGGCAACACCTTCAGTGCATCTGAAGATGTTGCCTAGTCTGGCAATGAAACGTCTGCAAGAAAACAGCAAGGCTCAGAGAGCACCAAGGACTCCACAGTTCAACCCTGAGCTACAAATATTCTCTTTGATTGGAATCAGAAGTCTGGTAGCACCTTCTCCAATTAACAGACTTTATTAAAAGATAACAAACTTTTGTGATGAAGTCAGTTACAGGTCACAGAAGCTTATACCTTTTAATAAAATCTGGAAAATTGTGTGGTTGGTGTTTCTGGAATAAACCAGCGAGCAGGAATCAATCCCACTTGGAAGATCAGCCTGTGAAAACCAGGCAGGTATTGTTTGCAGAGCTGCTTTTTTATTTTTTATTTTTTTATTTATTCAATTTATTCCCCGCCCATCTCCCATACAAGGGACTCTGGGCGGGTCACAACAATGCTTTAGATGCCAGTTGGTATCTGTGTGCACAGGAGAATGGCAGCTGGGTCCCACTAGTGTGATGCACATCTAGGGCCACAAGCTTAATTATATTTTGCATCAAAATCTTAAAATATCTACTCAAGGGGAGGTGGGGAGGTGTATGTGCCTTCAAGTCAGTATTGACTCCTGGCAACTGCCTGGACTAGTCCCTGCAGTTTTCTTGGCAAGGTTTTTCAGAAGTGTTTTGCTATTGCCTCCTTCTCAGGGTTGAGAGAGAGGGACTGGCCCAAGGTCACCCAGCTGGCTTCGTGCCTAAGGCTGGACCAGAACTCTCAGTCTCCTGGTTTCTAGCCTGATGCCTTAACTGCTACACCAAACTGGCTCTCTACTCAAGGGGGTAGATCTTCTAAAAGACAGAAAGTCTGAATTAGGGCTTTGGGTGATGTGTGGATTTGACCATTATGAGTCATTCAAGAAACCATCATTAAAACAAGCCATAGCCAATAAGGCAGGGTTATTTTGAAAAGGCCCTGTGGCATTTTCTTCTGAAATAGAATGGAGGCTGGGATTAATTATTGCTGTTTCTCTCCAGGGGGCTGTTCAAAAATGACCGTGTGGTGGGAACAGCTCAGTTGAAGTTGGAAGCACTGGAGTCCACTTGTGAGCTTCGGGAGATTTTGGAGGTAAGTCTTCTCTTTTTATGAAATGCTGAGGGACAATATTCATGAAAATCTGGGCCCCGTAGCCAAACTATATGTAGAATAGATTGGGCAAGCTGCTTTTGCTCGAGCTCTCAGTTCCTATGCAAGATTTGCTGAAAGGATTTTTTTTACACAACTTTGGGATTTGCTATCATAAGATGTGCTGGCTACCAGCTTGGCTGGCTTCAAAAAAGGGTTGGACCCATTCAGGGAAGTCGTGGGGATCAGTGGCCGTTAGCCTGGATGGCAGTGGGACTGCCTCTGAAGGCCATCTGCTGGGAGACCGGTGGGCTTCCTTGGGCAGTTGGTTGGCCACAGTGAGAACAGGCTGCTGGACTAGATGGGCCAGGGGCCCGATCCAGCAGGGCAGGGCTCCTGTTCTTATGCTGCTTTTCTAAGCTTTTGAAGTAAGCGTCACTCTTTAGCCTTTTTCTGTGCCAAAGTTCAAGGTCTTTTTAGTTGTAAAGCTGTCAGTCCCCTTCATTGTCTGCTTTCTGTTGACCGAAACCTTTAAAAACTGGATTAAATTTATTATTTGTATTCTATCTTTATGTAGTTTTAGGTTATTTTATTTCTACTTCCAGGGAAGAAGCTGCTTTAACCTATTACAGGCAAAAACTAGGCCCCTGTGTCACTGTGAAGACTGATACATTTAAAATAACCCTCCTGGTCTTCACAATGCCTAAAGGTTCTCTGTGGTTCCAACTTTTGTTAATTGATTTAACTTTGTATAGCATAGGTAACTTAATGGACAAGCAGAGGATACATAATTGTCGGCATCTAATGAGTTTCAGGGACTTAAATTAGCTTCTGATGAGGAAGGGTAGTTCACTCACTCACTGCTGAGTGCCAGCATGGTACAGTAGAATGGGTAGAGTCTTAGATTAGGACGTGGGAGACCTGGTTCTAGTCCACCTGCAGCCATGGAAGCTCCCTGGGTGACTTTGGGCCAGTCACTCTCTCCCAGCTCAGCTTACTTTACAGGGTTGTTAATGGGAATAACGTGAAGTGAAGTCTCCATGTAAGTCTCCTTGAACTCCTGGAGGAAGATGGGATAGAAAACAGATATAGAAACGAATTGGTGTCCCGGTGTACATTAAAATAGCAGGTGTTTTTCTATCTGTGATGAACATGATCCATTCATTCCTTAACGGGGGTTGGAAGAACAGGCTGAATGGTTTTATGATGCATGCCTAAATAATGTGGACTCACTGGGGACTCTGATTCCATATGGAAGTGGTGAAATGTATCTTAGAGCCTTACAGCTTCATTTGAAGAGATCCGTGTCATATTTGTAACCACCAATCTTCTCCCGTTCCGTTTTCTAGCTTTTGGATGGCCGACGACCCACTGGAGGCAGGTTGGAAGTGATTGTCCGCCTCAGAGAGCCATTGACGTCCCAGCAGCTGGAGACCACAACAGAGAAGTGGCTGGTCATTGATCCCCTCGCTGGGCCACCAGTAAGAGCTGAACCACTCTGTGTATTCTAGAGGCTTTTTTCACTGACGGCAAAGCGGTTTTTGAGGTTCCCTATGTATGGCTTTGCCTAGAGTTCTGGCCCCTTCTGAGCTTTTCTGTAGTTGAGAATCCTGCCTGAGTAAAGTCTGATTATATTGTTCCCTTCAGTCAGAGTACAATTCCATTTTCCAGCTGCATAACCTGAAGCCAAACCTCGGGCCACGTCTTTAAAAGGAGATGTGGATTGAAAGCTTCACGTTCAGGGGGTCCCTCTTGGCTTAAGACTTCAGGGCCTGCAGCCCTTGTTGCTCTTAGGAGGCTGGTTTCCTGACCTCAGGGCAGTTTGTGAGATGTGAAGTGACAGATTGTATCCAGTCCTGTGTATTCTATAGATTTAAGGGGGGAAAATTGCACCAAGGTATCCTGAAGTCTGTAGTGCATATAGATCTGGCAAATGTGTGAGAGCTGGCTTGCATAACCTATTTTGCAACAGTTAATTACTTTGTATATTGTATTCTGATTTTGCAAGTATTGGTTGTGTTAGGAGATATCCAATAGGGCACTGAAGCTCTGTCTTCTGCTCCTTGTCCTCACCCCTTGAAATTTCAGCAGACCTTGTTCCACACCATTTCAGCTCCATCTTCATAACCCATCAGAACTAGAAACTCACTCCTTCATCTTTCAGATGAAACTTGAGATAATAGGAACCTGAATTCCATGCCCAGCACCACACATTCTGGCTTATCTGCACTGCTGTAGAATTCTTTAACATGTATATAGGTAAAGGTTCCCCCCGCACATTGGTGCAGTCGTGTCCGACTCTAGGGGCCGGTGCTCATCTCTGTTTGTTAGCCGAAGAGCCAGCGTTGTCCGAAGACGCTTCCACGGTCATGTGGCCGGCATGACGCACGCGGAACGCTGTTACCTACCCACCGAAGTGGTACCTATTAATCTACTTGCATTTGCATGCTTTCAAATTGCTAGGCTGGGAAGAGCTGGGGCGAGTGCGGGAGCTCACTCCATCACGCAGGGCTAGGGATTCGAACCTCCGAACTTGTGACCTTCCGATCGACAAGCCTGGCATCTTACCCGCTGAGCCACCACGCCCCTAGAACATGTATATAACCCTATGCTATTTTCAGCTTAGGCTAATGGTTCGTTTCATCCTGAGACCTCTGAATGGAAATCACCATTTTTGCAAGAGGACTTAACAGACTCTCTTTCTTCATATAGGCTGCATTTCCCAAACCTAAGACAGCAGTAGCTCCTGTGAAAGACATAGGCAGTAGGTAGGTATGTCTTCTGACTGTGCTGGGGTCTTCAGATTTGAATTCTACACACAAAGATCAGCGGGGACATCTTCTGTCTGTTCTTGCAACTCTTTTCCTTGATCTTGTGGACTTCGTTCAGCATGTGAAAGCGAATGCAAGGCATGAGGGTTCAACTGAAAAGACTAAATAGGTCCAAGGTAGCCACTTCAGAAGCAGCTTCTGAGTACCATTCAAGGAAACAGAATGGAAGGTAGGATGATTTGCCCTGGGAACACAATCCACCAGGAGGTTCTCTTCTGTAAGCCTATTACCATAGATTTTGTCTTGAGTATGATTTACCATAGAAAGGAAGTATGTCTATGAAGGTTCTCAGTCATCCAGGTGGAATTGTCTGTAGCTTGAATCATGTCAACTGGATTTCTATTTTCTTAATGGAAACGTTTCGCTCCTTATCCAAGGGGCTTCTTCAGTCTGAGCAAAGTTGGTAAGGGAATCCTAAATATGTTCCTAGGTAGCTGTGTGACCTTACACCTGGGGCTAGGTCATGGTTATATTGAGATGTAATTTTTAAGTCCTTTTATCATCTAATGGAGGGTCGTTAAAAACACCATGCTGCTGTTGAGCTTCTGAAATGGTCTTAATCTTCCTAGGCACAGAAGACAACACGGGGAGGAAGATGGGGGAGAGTTTGTGCCTGAGGCCCCCACCTCTATTCAAGGAAGGATTTTCCAAGTTGGCATAAATGGATTCCTTGACCCCTCTCTCAAACCACCTATCTTCTCTGTCTAAAATGTGAACATTAATGTCCTCAAATGAATGTCCTTTTTCTTTTAGATGAAGATAAACTGCTGACTCTGGTCCTGTGGTGTTATTTCTCCTGTGTTGTGCCATCCTCCTGTACATAGGTTGTTTGGTTTCTCCAATGTAGAGTTCAGAGCACTCCTCACTGCACTGGATTGCATAAACTACATTGCTTTTCTTATGTTTTGGAGTTTGATCTTTGGGGTGTACAAGCCTCTGTCTCAGTGTGTTGGTGGGTTTGAAATATACAGGTATGTGGTGTTTGCCAAATATCCGTTTTATCTTTTCAGACACGCCAGCCATGTAGGGAATGACCAGGTTCTTTCGTTTACTCTGAGTCTCAGCCCTATCTGTCGCTGTTTTAGGTCTGGTAGATTTAGATTTGGTGAAGGCCCAATTTGGATATCCACAGGCCTTCAGGGCTGTTCTCAGGTGCTGATTTTCATTCTTTTTGGAATCCATGGAGGTGGGGATGGTTTCTGCTCTGTGTGACAATGTCCTGATGACTCCTAGTTTGTGCTGCAGTGGATGGTGGGAGTCAAACATCAGATATTGATCTGTGTGTGTGGGTTTCCTGTAGATCCCTATTTCTAGCTTGCCACCGGTCCCAATGAGGACTTCACAGTCTAGGAATGCCAGTCTGTTGTCCTTGGTGTCTTCTCTGGTGAAGCTAATGTTGGCATCTATAGTGTTTATATGGTCCGTGAAGGCCTGTACTTCCTGGGCCTTGATTTTGACCCAGGTGTCATCCACATACCTAAACCAGTGGGTGGGCACCGTTCCCTGGAATGTGTTGAGTGCTTTCTTCTCCACTTCTTCCATGTATAAATTGGCCACAATGGGTGACACAGGAGAACCCATGGCACAGCCGTGTTTTTGTCTGTAAAAGTCACCTCTGTATGTGAAATAAGTGGTGTTAAGACACAGGTCCAGAAGATGGCAGATCTGGTTTGGGTTGAGATGGCTAGAAAGGAAGGGAATAGATGCTTAAATGTATAAACAGGTAGGAAGCCTACCAGAGCATAACTGATCACTTTCACAACAGTTGCACAGAGAAAACCTTCCCAGTGGATTGTGTCAAAACCAGATTTTGTTTTCTCACTCTGCAGCACGTTGACTGCTGTAGTCCAAAAAGAACTCAGTAAAGAAACAGTCCCAATGAGACAAAGGCTGTCTTCAGTTATAGCTCAAACCATACTGGATCATGCCTGTCTATTGAGTAGTGCTTGTACAAAGAATGAGGCAGGCATTGCATGGTCCAGGTTGGATACTGCTATCAAGCGTGTCAAGATAACATCTTATGGGAGTTTGTAATTGCACTTCTGAGCCACTGAGATACCTCATCATATAAGATATGATCAGTAACTACATACACACACACATACATATTTGCATGTGTGCACACTCCTCTAGATGAGAATCAAGAATCATTTTGAAGGTAATATACAGGGCAGAGAAAGCTTAGTGCTTTTATATATCGAGCCTCAGTTCTCCTTTTTGTAGTCAAATTCATCTTTCTTCACATTATGCAAAATTGATGCTAGCCCTGGATCATACTGGAGGCCTGACTAGTCCCGCTTCTTGTTTACCACAGGGACCAGTTAGAGGCCATAACACGGGAAACCCACAGCAGGCCATAACATGGGAGGCCCCCGTCTCCTTCAATGCTTTGTTCACCAAAATATGTTTGCTCTGTGTCATGTAGAGGGCCTGAAAAGCTTAGCCATCTGAAATTGGTGTGAAATAGCAGAAGGGAGCAAGCTGAAAGCTTGGATGTCCAACCCAGGATTCAACGTTCAGATTAGCACCTTTCGCTCTGCAGTAATTATTCACAGACTCTTTTAATTTCCTTCCAGGACATCCATCTGCTCAATACCGTGGCCAAGCCAACCCTCTTCTTCTTAGGCTCGGGATGCTTCCTTGAATACAATATTTTGCTCCTCTCTGGATAAGAAAAAAAGTGCTATGCTAAGCAGGCAAGGGTCTTAAGAGGAAATACACAGGCGGAATAAGTAAATCAGAGTCCACCCGGGACATTTTGATGCCTGCAGTAGAAAATCCAAAGGGAATATCTTTTCCCACTGAACAGATGGGGAAACTGCTCACACAATTTGCTTTCTGTGAAGCTTGTGAAATAGAATATCTTGGTGGATTGTGCATGTAGAATAGCTTGGTTTGCCTCCCATTCTGTTACCCTTTAATGATACCCCAGATCAAGTAACCGCTCCATGACATCTATGAGTAATTTGGAACAAATCATGCCTTGAGAAAATGGAGAAAGCCTTTCCCAACCTGGCAGCTGTCACATGTTAAACATACGTCAAAGCTGTCAGGAAACAGTGCATGGAAGTCCCCATCAGGACTTTAGTTCCCTAAATAATGAAATTATTCTGATGTGGATGCTGATGCTGATTCTTCCCTTAATTTCCTAGCATCTGGCTGGGGCTTTTTGAAGGGTGTGACGGGCTGGCAAACTTTTCCTCTGAAAGTATGCTTTCTCCAAAGGTAGTGGCAATGGCCTTTGGTTTCTGTTTCATAGGCCTTGTACTTCGTTTCTGTTATTGGCCAATTCTGAGGTTATGCTGTATTTTTTTTCCCTTCCAGCAAGCCAGCCTGTTCTCTGCACAGCTTCAGTATATTAACTGTTGACAAGGAGAGGCTGGAGAAGAAGGTCAGTGATGTGCATCTGTTTGTGTGTGTGTGCATGCGCACACACGCAGGGAAGGGGTGAGGCAGTAATATTGCACAACCTCAGTATACATTGTGCTTTGATTTAATTTACACCAAAAAGCAGGTCCCCAATTTTCTGTGCTTCAAATTAAATGAAGGATGGGGGAGGGGGAGAGGGGAAAGGGGAAGGGGAAGGGGAAGGGGAAGGAAAGGAAAGGAAAGGAAAGGAAAGGAAAGGAAAGGAAAGGAAAGGAAAGGAAAGGAAAGGAAAGGAAAGGAAAGGAAAGGAAAGGACTCAGTTTCACAGCAAGGGGGTTTCTTTTCAGTAAATTCAGCAAATGGGAACTGAGTAGCCCTAAAATTATCAAACATTTCCCTGTTTTTCTTTTGTTCTCCTTACATTAAGTGAGTTTGGCCAACATTCAATATCCAATCGCTATATTATTGTTTAAGCTGTAGCAGTTTAAGTAGTTTCCAGTATTTAGAAAATATTCACCTTGTACGATGTAAACAATCTTGACACTGCAAGATTTATTTGTAATTCTGGTCTCTGACCGTAATAAAATATTGATTGATTGATCTTGACAGTGCAAGAGACAGATATGTAATAGGAAGAAGCAGGAAACACAGGACAAATGGTGAACATGTGGGGAAAATTCTGGGGTTTGGTTCTGAACACTTTTTTTTTATAGTTCCAGGAAAAAAAAGGTCATAGGGATCTTCCAGAGTAGAATTGCAAACCAAGTATTAATTGCAATGCACATCTACACACACTTATACACACAGTCAGAATACTTGTTCTTGTATAGCATGGCACTGAGCAGATCATTAGCCACAGCCATAGTATAGGACAATTGTTTTAATAATCAGGAGGCTTCTAGGAAACTAGGAAAGAAATCTTGGTACTGCCACCACATGCTGATACGTAGTTCCTTAAGAAGAGATATGTATGTAATAGTCACTGTTTAAAATCATTTCACGTTAGTGGCATATTAATCATTTGAAGTGCTCTAGGGCTAAATCCCAGGGGAACTGTCCTAATGCTCTAGAATAATACTTACAAATGCTATTTAGAAATAATCTGAAATGACTTTAAGGTTGGCTCTGCTTTGTGTATTTATTTCAGGTGAATGCACAAAAAGGGGAGAATTTACTGAAATATTTTGCTCTCAGAGCAAATTGGGAAGGCTTCAGGTTCTAGATTCTATTTTTAGTACTCTAAAGTCTTAGTATTAAAGAGTTCTGAGTCCCAGAATTTGTTGACAAAGCAGAACTGAATGAGCACAGCCCTATATAAAGTTCCACTCCTGGACACTTGCCTCAAGGTATTCTTAATTTTAGAAGTTTACTTTTAGGGTAGGGTAATTCTGTTGTTACTATTGAAGAATTACAAATCAAAAGTCTTTGTTGAATTTCTATAAACCCTCAAAGAGAGATCCACATTTATCTTTTGCCCATTCTTGCTGTGGGACATTTTTGTTTGCTGCTACTGCTGCTTCATAATCTATGTTTTATTTTATTCTAACAGTAAGAAAAATGTAACTAGCTTTTAGATTTGTTTTATGAAACAAGTCAACCTTTCCTAAGGTCTTTTAAGATGGTGTGCCAAACTAAAAGAGGAAGAAGGAGATGTAAGCGCTTTGCTCAAGGCCTTTTGCATTTTGGCTAGAGTGCTCGGTGTCTCTGTGTCTCTCCTTTGGCACCTATTCAGGGGAGTAGCTCAGAAATGCTCTGAGGCTGGAAAAGCAGACACTTCTGGGGCTGATAACTCAACCTGTTTGACAATTAACCTGCTAGAACTTGGTCTCAGAATATCTCTTCTTGTACTGTATATATGTGGTTTGTGCACTTTCAAGGGATATACAAACACCCCACTTTTGTTAGCAGATAGTGACATACAATCAAGCTGGTCAGCCACCACCCAGTGACCTGATACAGCAGCATCAGAACATCGTTCAGAAGATCAACTGGCAAAAGTCCCAGCTGCAGCACGGAGGAGCTGCAATCATGAAAGGTATTTTGATAGGAAGGCTCAGCTATAAAACCTGTCTCTCTCCTCTGGATTGACCTTGGTACGCCAGTCAGTCCTGACAAAGGCACCCAAGCTAGAGTTCCTGACCATGTTTGATCTTCATTCTACAGAATATCTGACGCGATTGGAGCAGTACCTGCAATGGTACACAGAGGCAGCAAGGCGCCTTGGAAATGAAGGAAAACGGGTATGGAATGATTTTGTAGCACAGTGGTGGGTTGCAGGGAAGAAGACCCATTTTCTAGCCTCTGAGCGCCATCCTTCTTGGTTGACAACTGAGGGCTACTTATTTAAAAGAACATGGAATCGGTATCGATGCTAGGACAGTTTGGACACAGGCATCAACTAAACTGCTGTTTGCTGTACTATTTGGCAGGAGGCAGCTAAGGAAGCTCTTTACAAGCGCAATCTGGTGGAGAGGGAGGTGAGTATGCCTCCAGGTTCTTCTTTTCCCTGCCCAGCTGCTCAGAACGGATGGAGACAAGTCTGGAACCTTTCCCATCTTTTGTCATGGAGTCCCCTTTGGGGTCCCTTCTTTCTTTTGTGTGGCAACAAATGGTTTTCCTGAAGGATTTTAACTAGTACAGTTTAACTGAGTGTTTGTAGTACAAAAAATGCTCTACAAATGAGAAGGGCCATTTCCCAAGTTCTCCTTAGGCGAAATGTTCTCCACTTTGGGGTGCAAAGTTGTTCCTGCTGGGTCAGGACCTTCCTCTTGTCTCCATAGGTATAGGCATGCTGATTGCTGGGGTCTTCCCCGTGTAAACGGTTGTGTCACTTCAATGGCTACATTGCGCTAACTGCGCTGGTTTCCAAGCTGAGTCCAATTTAGAATGCTATTTCTTACTTTTTGAGTGAGGTTATTTAAATATTGCCAGTTTCCACAGATATTTCTTAGGTGACTTAGTTACCAGACACTAGGCTGGTGGCTGCCAGAGAGACAGTCTTCACGGTGGTGCTTGCAATCTCACAGCGCCCTCCTTGGAGAATTTTTTACCTTTTTGTTGATTTTTATGCTGGCTTATGATCAGCCTTGGGGAAATTTGGTGTGTTAGTTGTCTTATAAGTGTAATCACTTTCCTTTGTGTTATGTACACCTGATAGTCTGACTGAAGATAGTTTATGAATGCCATGGATAGATTAATGATCTATACTTTGTCTTTTCCTGGAAGCATTGATGGACATACGTGTTCTGTCTTTCAGCTGCAGAAGTTTCGGAAATGAAGGCGTGAAGAGCTAAAGTCAGAAAGCACTTAAATCACCTAACCGAGCGGCTATGCTTTCAAGCATGGTCTTTTCACTGTTACGGGTGAAGGGTAGTGGAGAGACCAAGATGCATAGGCTGTGTGCTGATGGATCAGTAATGCCACAAGTTGATTCTTGCTCAGTTGACTTTGCAGAAAGCTCTTCCTAGGCTTCACCATATCTAGAAAGGTGAAGTTTCCCTCAGTTCCCCACAAGTACATGTCACCCTGATAAGTGAAGAGGGACAATCCATGTGACAGGTGCCTCATAGCTACAGTCACCACTTCCTCCTCCTTCGCGCTAGGTGCTTTGCACTCCATTTGAGCTCTGATTTTTTTGCCTGATCTAATCTAACCCCTTCTTGGTGGTCAAGGAGGTCTAGTTGAGATGCCTTGTGTGTGAAGTCTTGTATGCCCATCCCTGTGTGACTCCAGTTTCTAAATCTGCCTTGTATGCCACTTGGGATGGAAGCCCTGTCCTTGTAGTCTCCTCCTCTACTGGCCAGGGGATTTAATAGGTTTAGGTGCCTATGGTAGACATCAATTGCAGTGATGGAAAGACTCCAGAACATCCCAAATGAACTGAGTTGGCCTAGTTAGGAATTAGGCACTTTTAGTGTGTTTAATGAGGTCATTCCAGAAGCCATATAGTCTGCATTCATTTCCTAGATTCCCTTATAGCTACATCCGCCACTCTGTCTTATTTTGCACCAGGCACTTTGCACACTCTATTTGAGCTTTGATTTTCTTGCCCTAATTTGTGTATTCTTCCACTGACAGCTGAATAATTCACTTTTGACTCATCTAACCCCTTCTCAGTGGTCAAAGAGATCTAGCTGGGATTCCTTGTCTGTGCAGCCTTACATGCCTGTGGGAGTCAAGCTTCTAAATCTGCCTTGTATGCCAGTTGAGATGAAAGTCCTGCATATGTGATAGCTAACTAGTCTGCCCCTTATGCAGTCCCTCTCATGGAGAATTATGTAGGCACAAGACCCACACTTTTTGATGGGTCTGGACCTCTAACATACTCTTTCTCTTTCATTGTTTCTTCCTTGCCTTGGAGGGGCCAAGGGAAGAAGCATCTATGAGACTGCTGAAGGAGATGGTTCCTTTTTTTAATGCATAAACGTAGCAGAGCAGTCCTTCTGCTAGGGAAGGAATAACCATTCAGTTCTGGTGCACAAACAGCTTATGAGATTCAGTCATGGCACTCTTATGCAGGTTAGATCTCCTTCTCATAATATATTTAATTATACTATTTCTGTTGAATAGGAAATGGTGTCTGATAATCACCAGTTCCTGATACATTATCCAGAGAGCCTGCATCACTTAGCGCCCCCTTCCCCATACACAAATGTTTTCAGAGACAGGAGAGATGCTGCTGAAACCTGTTGGGGTGCTTTTTTTTGTAAGGTCCCTTTTGACAGATGGAAATGTGACCTTTCCTGGTTCTTTTTTCTATAATTGAGTATAAGAAATTAACTCAGGATTGTTGCTGCTGCTCAGGATGGATGAGGTGATGAGCTGTGGGTTATATCCAGATTGTCTTCCCTGCCTTCGCCTACATACCTTTTAAAACCAAATTTTAGTTTAATTCTAAAGAGGATGAAAGGAAAATAAATGTACTATGTACCCTTTTCTCCCCTGACCCATTTTCACAATCTCATCTTTTATAGAAGTGCCTGTCTCTGAAATTATTGTTCAGCCAGAGGCTTTCAGAGCTAATGTTAAAAGCAAAGGCTGCAAATCTGTGTTATGGCTTTATTTTATGTATAAGATGACATAAATATATAACATTTTTAAGGGAGGGAGGGGGGAGAGAGTGTGTTTAAAAGAAAAATTCTATAATGCACCAGTAATAAAACCTTCTTCAAACCTCCTTTTAATCTGGATTATGTTTATGTGTCTGCTCAACAGTAAGATGTCATTCTTACGGATTCTTGCAAGTAATTCCATGTATTTTATCACTTTAGATTTCTTTTTTTCAGCATCTACAAAAAAGATATCATCTCTCTATAAAAATGGTTTATAACACAAAAGTTTATACTAACACAAGTTTAGTTTATATAGTTTGGAAGTCTGGAGGTCATGTGATATTAAAATAATTTAGTTTCTATGGCTTCATCCTTGATGCAGGAATAATGCCTTTGATCTTATTTAAAGCTATGTTTTCTATGGAAAAATACAAGTTTCGATTGGTAATACAAGTTTCATTATGACTTTAGTCCTGTAATGATGGACCCTCACTTCTTTTGAATGTTGCCTCAAGTCTATTCAAACATTTGTAAATGTGGGAAATCTAAACACTGGCTAGTAATTCTGTGTGATGCTGAACAGTCTAGCTATCATTCCCGTCATCTTCTCCTCTGCAAAAAGATTGAATGGGATTTGACACATGGGGAAGAAAACCTTTGCATTTGCAACTTCCCAGCTCTCTGCAGCAGCTCTGTTAACAGATTGGAAACACACACAGGAGAAGTGACGCAGAAGAAGGAACTGAGGGGAAGTGTTCCACTGACTATTTTGTGTCCTAGTCAATGTTGCAAGTGAGTGCAGGGGGACACACTAGCTTCATCTGGGTATGACTGCCACTTTAGTTCCAGGGAAGCTTAGCCAAGCCAAGTGCAGAACCACTGGGTACCACCATCCAGTAATGGCTACCAGATTTTCTATAAATTTTGCCTTAATTTCTCGGTTAAACTGAGCATTGTTGCTAAGTTTTGCTCCCAAGAAAAGCAGCTTGCTGCACTGGCTTTGTTGTATGTGGCTGGCTGAAACTGGAAGAGTAAACACTATACAACAAAACTCCCTCCAGAAGATGGCAGGCAGGCTGGCTGAGGCCATATTCATAAAGAGGCCTAAGGAAGCAGTGTGGTGCAAAGAGAATTCAGGATGGTAATCTGCAGAAGAAAGAGGTTCAATCAGCTGGACTTGATATCCAGAAAGATTGGCTAAATTTATACTTGTAACATGGGAACTTCTGCACATGCGGGAAAAGCACTGACAGCACTACTACACACTTAGGTTGACCTGCATTGTTGAATGTCTGGGAAGAGACTAGGGTGGGAAGGGAAAGCTCAAGGGGATAGAAATTGCCACACAAACCTACTTGAGTAATGAGATCCTCATCCAAGGATCTGTTGTGAAGCAAGCAGGGAATTATCCACCCCTTTTTCTGTAGGGCAGTGCCTTCCAAACTGCCGCCGTTGGTGACACACCGACGGCGGCAGTGGCGGGGGTGGGGGTGTGCACGGTGGCGGCAGCCTCTGGTAAAACACGGAAGCGCTGATGGCACGCTGCTGCCTCCACCGTGCAGGCCACCGCGCGCCCCCCCGCCGCTGCTTCCGGGTTGTGTTGCAACACACCAAATTCTGTGTTGCGACACACTAAAGTGTCGCGACACACAGTTTGGAAAGCTGTGCTGTAGGGCCTGGCATAATCTTTTTAGTGCTAGGTGAAGACATTAAAAAATTCACTGCAGCTTCTGTGGATGTTCAGTTTGCTGCAGCCTTTTTCTGTTCTACTGTATAAATACTTATGAAACACTGGACTTTCCCCCCACTCTCAGCCATTTTGGAAGCTGTACTAAAAAGCAATGTACAAATGCTTTAAGTCAACCACCAATCTATCTGCAACTGGGTTGTATCACCTTAAATTGCAGGTGGCATTTACATGATAGTATTATTCATACAGGAGAGCCAATTTGGTGTAGTGGTTAAGGCACCAGGCTAGAAATCAGGAGACCCTGAGTTCTAGTCCCACCTTAGGCACAAAGCCAGCTGGGTGACCTTGAGCCCGTCACTCTCAGCCCTAGGAAGGAGGCAATGGCAAACCATTTCTGAAATCTTGCAAAGAAAACTGCAGGGACTTCTCCAGGCAGTCACTAGGAGTCAACACTGACTTGAAGGCACTCCCCCCCCCCCATTATTCATACATACACATTTCAATTAAGACAACTACCATATTAGGGAACAATACCATCTTTCTTGTACTTGCTGTGTGGTGAGAATGAAAGCTACTTTGTATGTTCACATGAATCTCAGTCAACTTTAACGTTGGAGTCCAACTTTCAAGCATACATTCACTGTCCCAGAGATACTTCTCTGTGTCTTCACCATTTTTCTGTGTAAACTGTTGCAATATTTCAGCTCTTCTACAGTTCAAAACTACAGGGAATCTGTTCTCAGTGAGGTGTTACAACTGCATTATAGCTTTTTGTTTTCAGATTTTTTTATCTTTAAGTCACTTCTCAGAAATTTCTGATTCTAACAGCTGAAGAATGGATGAGCGAATGCAAACATATAAGTTAGGCCCATGGGGAGCTTCAACTCTCACCCGTTCTAGGCTGCCTTCCTAGGTGCCCATTTGAGTATGGACCCAGCGTTCAGCTTGCGGGAGAGAGATGCTGATGGGCCCTGGGTTGCCCGTCAGGTCTACTACTTCCAGGAATTTCAGGTCTGCAAATGCCACTTCTGACACATTGGCTGCCAATAAGCGATTGGATCTGCAAAACGAGGAGGGTAGAATAATGTCGCAAGAAGAAATGGGGCCTGACATTTTTGGTTCTTAAAGATTTTTACAGGGTTTGGAGAGAATTCCAAAGGAGCTTTAATTCCTATTTTCATTTAAAATACAGACAATAATTTATTTTGTTTGAAGTTGTTTTAAAGAGAAAGAGTGACATGCATACGTATGTATCTATACATACACTTACACACCCAAACCCACAGATCCATAGTATTTTATGAGCAGTAAGCATGTAATATTCAGACTACAGTTATCTATCCATTGTCCTATAAAAGGCAGCTAGTTGGTCTTTCCTTTACCTGAGAGTGATGACCCGTATGTTGGGTGTTGTGAGGAAGGTCTCAGCCACAATGACAGCAATTCTGTTGTGTTGCAAGTATAGATATTCCAGTGATTCCGGAAGGTCTGGTGGAATGTATGACAACTCATTGAAGCTCAGATCCAGGAGCTGGGAAAGCAAAACGCAGGAATTGTTGGGTTTGGGCCTCATTTAGGATGGCAAGAATTGGAGATAAGAAGCTATCCTCCTTCATGAACTTACCTAATCTGTAATTTCTGCACACTTTTATAATGCACTGTGTAAAGCAGCTCTTCCTTTTGTCTGTCCTGAGCCCATAACAATACAACTTTACTAGATGAACTAAATATTATGATAGGAGGATATGCATTTCCAAATTCAAATTTAATTTTGCATGTATGTGTCTACATTTGTTTCAGCTTGATTTTGGATGTGCATTCCCAACTTGCTTCTTAGGCCACACTCTACTTACACCATAGAAGTTTATTCTGAAAAGCTCTACCATGCTGCTGTCCTAAAATGAGCTTTTTTAGTCACAATAATACACACTGGGCAGTCAACCTCCCTCCCTGTCCTTCTTGCCTCACCTTGAGCCCATGCAACTCATGCCAAGTGCCTGGAGAGATACTGCTGATCTGCAGGCGGTTGTGTGCCAGGTGCAGCTCTTTAAGCGTGGTGAGGTTGACTAACCGTTCTGGAGAAAGAGCATTGAGCTGGTTCTTCTGAAGTTTGAGGACTTGAAGACTGGCGGGCAACCCAGCAGGGAGAAGTGTGAGCATGTTGCCAGAGATGTCCAGAGTTTCTAGGCGCCTAAGCTTGCGGAAGGCCAGGCGGTGGATGTGGGCACTATAAAGCCGGTTGTAACTGAGATTGAGCTCAGTCAAAGCGTAAGTGGCCACGAAGTCATTCAAGCCAATGCGCGCAATCTGGTTGTGCAGCAGCATCAAGGATCGGACACGCCGGGGAAGTCCAGATGGGATTCCATCTAGCCGATTGTTGTACAAATGGAGTGTATGCAGGGAGCGCAGGTGGGCAAAGGCCTCTGGGTGCATCCCTGAAGTTGTCAAAGCATTGCTTTGCAACAGGAGATACTGCAGGCCTCGCACACGGCTAAGGCGCTCAGGCGGTAGTCCCTTCAGGCGGTTTCGGCCCAAATGTAGTATTACTATGTTGGCAGGAAGACCAGCAGGCACCTCTGTCAAGTTGTTGTTGGAAAGATCCAGATATTCAAGGCTCTTCAGCTTGCTATAGAGATACAGGATGCCCGATAAAAAGCCCAGAAGGTCTTCCAATGCCCCCCACCCTAGCAAGTTGCCTACTCAGAATCCAGAAGCCCTGACTTCAAACTTTACTGCTCTTTGCCACAGCTAGTCCTACTTTTTACCATTCTTACCTGAAGGTGGAGTGGCCCAGGCCCTCACTGGATAGATTATTGTTCTGCAGGTAAAGCTCCCGGAGGCGCCCCTGGCTGCTCAAGGCCCCTTTAGGGATACGAGAAATGTGATTATTCTGCAAAAGGAAGCCTTGTGGTCAAGGAGATGCCCCACTCTCATTCCCCCAACAATCTAGGGAGGGTTGACAGATGAGAATGGCCAAAAAGCTCTCGTAGTATTGCCATCATGCAGAAGCTGAATAAATAGGAACTGAAGGAACATACAGTACATAGCTGGAATGTGGTGACTAACCACAAATCTGGCAGCTTTCTCAGAATCTCCCTGGTTTTTCAGGCCAGTTTGTATTGAATAAAGAAATCAAGTGGTAACCTATTTCCAGGACTGATTCCAGCTCCACAGAAGGTCCTATATATTTGAATATATTTGCTCATAATTAAAACTTAGTGAACATGAAGAATGTGCATGTTTTTCATAGTTAGACTTTTCCTATACTCAAGTAATACAGTTTCTCTAGGTATAGAGTCTTCAGACAAGTGTATGTGGCATTCTGAACTGATACATTTCAAGAGCAGCTTTCATGATTCTGTAGGTTATATACTGTATGTTAGCCCATAACTGTGTTTCCTAAAAAGAGTTAGCTCTGATAGTCAGTTAACATTTCTATTTAGCACAGGAGACAAGATCTGACAAGGAATTCACAACATACAAAGGATTGAGAGCATACGTGTTATGCCACTTTCGGGTGCTTTCCAATCCATTCCAGGCGCTCCACTGCAGAGGCTGGGCTTGTACAATTGAGAAACTGAGTTTAGCACAGAAGATTGCATTCTTTTTGCTAACTGCACTCTCTCTCAGAACTTTCCATACTGTTCCAGCCCATCTTTTTTTCTATCCTGACAGGATATTGCAACTACAAACCTGCAAATGGAGGCGAACAATACCACGGGGCAAATTCTGGGGCACATAGGTGAGCCGGTTGCTGGAAAGGATCAGGGTGCTGACAGCATCTGAGCCATTGAAGGCATCAAAGGGCACACCTGTGTTGTTCAAGTGATTGTTGTGCAGATAAACAGACCTGTGTGGAGAAAAAAATGCAAACGACTCATTAAAAGTGGCCTAGACCAGTATCACAGAGTCTTAGAGATATGTTGGCACCAAACTATCTTGGTGGGATAGAAGTAAAGGATTGGACTTGCAGGGCATATTCTCCTCTTCTGAGTATTCCACTTTCCAAACAGGCACAATGGCCAACCAAGAGCCCATGGAGTACATACAATCTTTACCCTATTTGTCCTGGTTTCTGCCATGCCTTACAGGGTTTCTCTGTGTGCCTGTCTTTGATAAGGAATTTCAGCTTTCCCTGCTTAGTAACTCACACCAGGCCTGCTGCTGCTTCCTGAACAGAGAGTGTGATTTCCAGGTGCCTTGGCTTTTCAGAAAATTGGTATTCTTTCCGTCCAGGGTGCCATTCTTGTTATATAGTTTTACAGGAAGTTGGCCAGCACCTTGTAGTGCCGGACTTACTTCTACTGAAATGTGGGGGTTTTTTCTAGTCCAGCTTTACCTGAGACCAGGCTTATGCCCCAAAGTGAGTGGATAGATGCACGTCAGGTGGTTGGCAGCAAGGTCCACAATGCGTAGAGTGTGTGGTAGGAACTGTGGTGCCACTGTCAGCTGGAAAAAAAATGTGAAAATATGTACTGAAGGAGGATTTTCTCATTTTATGCATACAATTGGAACATGGAAAGTGGGAAGCGTGAACCAGGAGAAACCCAAAATTGTCAAAACAGAAATAAGATGTACTAAATTGCATGCTTTAGGAATACGAACTTAGGTGGACTGGGATCATGGAAGCATGAAGGAATAAAGTGGCCACAATATTCAAAAAAGACTTTGCTAAGTGAGTGTTCAGCTACAATCCAATAAATGACAGGATGGCATCTATTAAAAATTAGTGGACATTCAATGAACATCAATGCTGTATAACCAAATGCACCTACTACAGATAGAGTGGTGAAAGACACTGAGCAAACCCATAGCAAATTGTAAGAGGTGCTGTGTCAGGATGTCATCCATGCCATCCTGCCATGGCGCCAGGAAGCATCCCGCCAGTCTGTTAAAATTCACAGGGTTGGTTGGGGGGTGCTTTGTAGTAAAACCGCCAGACATGTAAGTGGAGACTTGGTGTATTCATAGAACTGCAAACTATGTTAATCAAAGTATTGAAGTGAGCGATTCAGCACCCAGGACAGATCAAAGGGTGATATTGCGGTGTTACTTGATTGGGACCTAGAAAGAAAAACAGAGAGACGAAGGGAAGGGCGATTGAGCAGTGAATCCCGATTGGGGGGGAAACTTGAAGATTATTAAACTGTTGCTTGCAGGAGCTTGATTCACTCGAATCTTTAATGTGCAATGGATCACTGGCTTTAATAAAGATTCCTTCATATCCCTAAGTGGCTTGTGTCAGGAACTCTGATTTAATAGTCAATGGATTGGGAACATCACATGCTGAATACAATATCAAGATAGATGTTGTACTACTAATGGGTGGTTGGAATGAAAAAGTTGGAAGAAAGGAAAAACCTGGAATTAGAGGAACAATTAGATTAGGTAAACACAACAATGCAGAAACTAGGT
Organism: Charina bottae; assembly: GCA_023362775.1. NCBI lineage: Eukaryota > Metazoa > Chordata > Lepidosauria > Squamata > Charinaidae > Charina > Charina bottae. Next base: position 9,121,803 of record JALMGJ010000021.1, on the reverse strand, counting down.
TAGGTAGAGTTTGGTGAAGAGAATTATCTGTTTATTGCCAACCCCTGCTTCAAACAACATAAATACAAGAACAAAATCAACTATATAATAGGAAATAGATGGAGAAATATAATCCAGCCCAGGATCAGGTTGTGCATAGATGATAAATTATTGCTGTCAATATATGGGTTAAACTTTGAAAATTAAACAGGCTAGGTGTACCAGCAAGATTTGAACTGGTGGATAAATTATGTGAATGAGAATCTAAAAAGCTAGGAGATCACTGAGCAAGTGAACACTGAGAATTAACAGGTGTCTGTCAGGGCAGTTTAAGGGGGAATCACTAACCATCATCTAAATCAAGAGTCATCTAAATCATCATCTAAATCAAGAGTCTTGTACTTATTTATTCATTTATTTATTTATCTTTCAACTTCTATCCCCGCACCATCTCCCCCAAAGGGGACTCTGGGCGGTTTACAACCATAACTTAGCAAAAATGGGAGCCTAAAAAAAAGATGGTGAAATAAAAACCTTTCTACTGTAGTACTCTAAGAAGAAAAAGTGAAAATGAACAGAGGGGAGCCTGCAAATATGACCTGCAATGCTTGTAGCAGGTCTTTTTGCCTAGAAACAACAGGGGGATAAATTTGCAGCAAAATACAAGCACAAGTCAAAGACCTGAGGCCACATTCCAGCAGATGAGAGAGGCAAGGCTTTATCAGATAGAGAAGACTTTACAACAGAAGTGCACAGTGGAAGCAACCTTCATATGAAGACAAAGAGAGAAGCAAGGGCAGGGGACAACAGTATCAATCAGAAGCAAGAGAATTACAAGATATCCTACATTTTGGGAAGTCAGGAACAGTTTTGGGGCCCTTGAAGATGAAATGGGTTCTGAGCAAACTTTTCCTTCAAAGGATGGAGGAAAGCACAAGCTATACTTGACTTGCTGTTAACCAGTAGGGAAGACTCAATTGAGAAAGTAAGTAGAAGTTGCAGATACATTGAGCTAAAGTGACCATGTAAATGGTGGAATTCTTGATTTTAAGAGAAATTAAAACTGAGCATAGTCAAACACATATATTGGACTTGAAAAAAGCAAATTTGAATAAACTCAGAGCAAATTTGGGAGCCAGTTTGGTCTAGCGGTTAGGGTGCTGGGCTAGAAACCAGGAGACTGAGAGTTCTAGTCCCGCCTGAGGCATGAAAGCCGGCTGGGTGACCTTGGGCCAGTCACTCACTCTCAGCCCTAGGAAGGAGCCAATAGGAAACCAGGAGACTGAGAGTTCTAGTCCCGCCTGAGGCATGAAAGCCGGCTGGGTGACCCTGGGCCAGTCACACTCTCTCAGCCCTAGGAAGGAGCCAATAGGAAACCAGGAGACTGAGAGTTCTAGTCCCGCCTGAGGCATGAAAGCCGGCTGGGTGACCTTGGGCCATTCACACTCTCTCAGCCCAACTCACCTCACAGGGGGGTTGTTGTGGGGAAAGGAGGAGGAGGAAGGAGTATTTGGTATGTTCACCGCCTTGAGTTATTTACGTATAAAAATAATAAAGGCGGGATAAAAATAAATAAATACATAAATAAATAAAAAATGTAAGCAGGAACCCATGGCAGAAGAGGCTACTGGGGAAAACAGCTTAAGAAGGGTAGGAGTTCCTAAAGAAGGAGATACCAAAAGCACAACTGCAAACAATTCCAATGATGAGGAAAAATAGGCTTCAGAAAAGACAGAAAGACATCAGATAGCTAATATTAAGAAGGATAATGGAGAGAGCAAGAGAATATAAGAGGGAGATTTGCCTTTTCTTTATTGATGGCAACATTTATTTATTTATTTATTTGTGGAGTCCTTGGTGCTCTCTGAGCCTTGTTGTTTTCTTGCAGACGTTTCATTACCAGGCTAGGCAACATCTTCAGTGCGAAAAGGGAGTGGGACTTGCTCTCTGTTTATATACCATGGCTTGTCCTGCTTGTGTTGGTTGGGGTGTTGTTCTCTCCTTGGTAGTTCCTTGATTGGGCTGTTGTTTGCTGCTTGGTTGACTGAGTGAGTTAAGAGTTCCTTGATTAGGGTATATTGTGCTGTTTGATTGTTCCTCTGGTGCTAATCCTGGTGTTAATCTTTGCATATCTGGGTGATGATTGCTGGCAAGGAGGTGTTCTGGTCTTCTGGCTTTTCTATTTATTTATTTCTATTTATTTATTTATCAAATTTATATGGCCACCCATCTCATGAAAGTGACTCTGGGCAGCATACAACAATGCAATAATGAATATGAAATATATTAAAGGTAATAGATATGACAGAACATCTAATTGCTTTTCTCAGGAACCTTTACAGTGAATAAGCTCTTTAAGAGTGTTGAACTCCATCTACCTTCCTTCCTTCCTTTCGTATTTTTATTCTATTTTTATAGAGAGCTGTTAGGGTATTATTATCACTGTTCTATAACCTGCTTCTTCTTGTATGCTGGCTGTAAATTAAGTAACAAAGAACTATTGCAAGAAATGAATTCAGTCATTAAGTTACCCTCAGTAGTATTAGATGGGAGGTAGTAGGACTCCATGCAGGCTATCCTTACCAAATCCTAACAAAAACCCAGTCTCTGATGAGGGAGAGGCTATCTGTTTCCTATTCACAGATCTGAACCCTACTATCACCAATAGAGTTGTTGAGTTTCTATTTGCGGTAATTTCTACAAGAAGGCAGAAGATGTCCTAATCTTGGAATGATGACATAATGATTTTTTTATTTTATTATTCCTATTTTACTCTATGCCTAATTTATGATTCATGATGTTTTACTGCATTTTATTCAATTCTCCCCATTCTCTGGTTTTCAAATCCTAATTTTGTAGGTTTTAAATTACTTTTCTACTGTCTTTGTTGTATTTGGCTACTGCTTCTGAATTTGAGTTTTTTTTTTAATTGTGCTGGTCATTAACCCAATTAAATATATTTGGATTTGGAAGGTAAAGCCATGATTCTAGAACAGAGCATGTTAAAGCATGTATGGGATAGAATATTAACCTAGGTTTCATCCCCGGCTTGAGATTTGGTTTAGGAGAGGAGAGAATATATGGAAGGATTAGAAAAAAAGATTGAGCAAATAGTCAATCTGAAAATTAAAAATAATTTGGTGGGATTTTCTACAAGAATAGTTTTTCTGAATTGATCCAGCAATTTGAAAATCCAAATAAATTCATCCAAGAAATCCAATTCAAATTTTTAGAAATCCAAATCAGGAGGGAGGAGTCCCATCTTAGCATTAATCAGGTCTGTCCCTGCTTAACTTTTTTTTTGGATCAGCCAAGGAAGTTATGTATTTCTGGGGAAAAAAAACTTTGAATCAAGATTGATGCTTAGCGGTTACACAGACACATCCATGCAGTTTTCTTGGCAATAATATGGAAGTGGATTGGCATTGCCTTCATCTAGGATTTTTTTTTTACTTCTCAATCAAGCCTACAGTCCTGGTATTCCTTGATGGTCTCCCATCCAAGTACTAACCAGGTCAAACCCTGCTTACTTTTCTAAACCAGCCGAGTCTGGCCAGGCGAGGGAAAGTAATGGTCATGGATCCTACCCTGAGCCCTTTGAAGGAAAAGCGGGAAAAATATAATAATATAATATAATATAATATAATATAATATAATATAATATAATATTATATTATATTATATTATATTATATTATATTATATTATATTATATTATATATTATATTATATTATATTATAATATAATATAATATAATATAATATTTTATTATTTAAATTTATATGACCACCCATCTCCCCCAAACAGGGGACTCTGGGCGGCTTACAATAAAAATTAAGATTAAAATACAAGTATAAAATTACAAATTATTAATATGATATAAATAAATATAAAATCCAATCTGGCGAATCGATCTCAAACAATGGGGAAAAATCAAAACATTATGATACTAGCCACCCCCAGGAGGAGAATATAATATAATATAATATAATATAATATAATATAATATAATATAATATAATATAATATAATAATTATTATTATTATTATCATCAATGACTCCTCCTTTTAAATGATCTTAGTTCTTATCCATTAACCATTTGATTTTTATATAGAAATCTCACAGCCTCATGTTTTCATCTTGTGGCTCTTTAATTTAGCATTTCCCATCTTCTTTGCTTCTGTTTGTGTTTTTCTGTGTTTGTGCATGTAAAAACCCACATCGCTATGCTGTATGCTCTGCACTTATTAATCCTAAACATGCTCACCTTGTTGTTGGCCAGGTAGATGTACTGAAGTGACTGCAGGGACTCAAAGGCTTCATCTGGGAGACCTTTAAAATGGGACAGACTAGAATAAGGTCTGTGTTTGGGATCCTTGCTAAGCTGCTGTGTCAGTTAGACTTCTTACCCCATGTAAGACCTCTCGGTATCCACTCATCCCATGCTCAGAAAGCAAGGAAGATTGGTTGCAATCTCCTGGTGATGCAGCCAGCTCTGACTGGGACCAAGCTGCTTTTTATCAGCCCTTCCACACAGAGCACCCACTACTCCTGCAAAATGTATCATTCAGTTGAGTTCTATCCCACCTCAAAGCAGCATATATAGTGCTCCCTCCTATTTTTTCCCCACAACCACCCTGTGAGACGAGGTTGGGCTGAGAGGGAGTTACTGGCCCAAAGTCACCTAGTGAGCTTCCATGGCTGAGGGTGGACCAGCCTTCTTGGTGCTAGTTCAACTTTTTAACCCTTTATTCAATGAAAGAAGGGGAAGTGGTACTTTACTTTTGAATGAGCCATTCCATCCACCAAGCCTTTGTTCTCTTAAGGGAACAAAGGCCCCAGTTAGAGGGCTACTACTGTTTTGTACATCAGAGGGAAGGGAAGGGCCTCCTGAAACACAGGGAGTACCAGGGAATGTTTGCTTACCATCAGAGGTGATCAGATTGTCATGGAGATTGAGGGTTCGCAGCCTGGTCAATCGGGATAGTTCATGGTAGGGCAGCTCTTGCAACTGGTTATTCTGCAGAAGGAAGACCAGCACTGGATAAGATGGGTAGCAAGGCATCCACACCACCACTGAATTGGGTGTCTTCCTCCTCTGAACACCTGCAGTTTTTGAGAACTATTCTTTTACTTAGACTGACCATATTTCCTTGAGACAAAAACGGGACAAGAGGAACGGACAGGGGTGGAGCGGCTGGTTGTGGGGGCCCGGGGGGGGGGTTCGCCTCCACCTATCAACGTGCGGGTGGGGCAGGCCAGGCAGCGCGATGGGCGGGGGCGAAGCAGCTGATTGGAGGGAACCCAGAAGGGGAATCGCCTCCGCCTGTCGCAGTGCTGGGCCCGCCTCTCCCACCTCCTTTGCCGCGCGCTGGTGGGCGGGGGCGATTCCTCCTCCGGGTTCCCTCCGGTCGGCTGCTCCGCCTCCGCCTGTTCCTGAAAAATGGGACAAAACCGGTATTTATGTTAAAACGACGGGACGGTTGAGAAAAGGGGAAAAAACGGGACTGTCCCGTTCAAAACAGGACGTATGGTCAGCCTACTTTTACCCCACAGTGCAAAGCTCATTATCTGCCCCGATAGGTATCAAGGTACCATCACCTGCAATGAAAGATGCTGGATGTCTGCAGAGATATTGCTGGGGAAAATGTGCAGGTCAAGGCCACCGCAATCCACTGTCTCCTCTGTTGGGCAGGTGCATTTGTCTGGGCAACCAGACACATTCTGGGCAGAGTCCCCGCAGGGCTGGGATGTTGACAGTGGCAAGTCGTCATCTTCATCCTCCTCCTCCTCATGGTTTTTCAGCAGAAAGCTGTAAGGAATACTTGCCAGAAGTAGTAGAAGATGACCACTGCACAGCCGCTGGGGCAGAGGAGGGGGCTAATCAATGGTGCTCTGTATAACATCATAACATGCTTTTCTTTCAATGCTTCTCCTGTCTTCTCCATTGGGTAGGCCAGGAAGCCCCCCTCCCCCTCTCCTCTCCCAAGTCTGTTCCACTGGGAACGTAGACAGAGTTCCTTCATAGTATTCAAAGACCTTACTAAAGTCTATTGAAATTGGGGTAGCTGAAAGGCACAAGGGTGTTTGTCTCTCCCAGGGGGTATTTAGCAAATGATGTTTTTTTTTTTTAAATAGAAGTTGACAGAAATATTACATGCAGGTTAGGGAAAACGGGGGCCTGCACTAAATGTTTGGGTAGAGTTCATGCACACCTGGAACAGTATCAGAAGTGTTGGGAGTGGGCTTATAAAAGATTGTCATTAACATGGTGCAGAGAAAAGCTTCGTTGATTATTATTATTATTATTGGGGGAGGGGGGAGCAAATGCAAACACATTAAGCCTTACAAGGATGAATTTCAAGCAAAACTTAAATGCAGGAAAAGTGCAAGGGAGAGATCATCTACAGCAGTGCATTTGCAAATGTGTAAATGAGAGAGAGCAGAAACTATGTTGATATTCAAGGGGTTTCTATGAAAGGTGCCACAGTACAGGGGACAAATATGTTTTGGGGACTATATAACCTTGCTGAAAGCAGGGATTGATCAGAATTACCCATTTAGTCACCTCTTTCCTGAGCAAAAGTAATGCAAGCTAGTAGTCCTGGCCCTAGCTCTTAGAATGTCTGCTTTTGGTTTCAAGTTTTTTCAGGGAGGGGGGATAGGAGTTCTCCCAATGTCTTTTAACATCTTTATGACAGATGGAATTTCCATAGGTAATCTTCCAGATTGCGTTACAGAAATAGAATTAAATTAATGTACAAATACCAGATACCTGTAGAATGTCTGCCTGATACAGCTGTTAGATAACCATAAGCACTGCAAAGAATTTTCATACTACTAAGAGCCATCCCAGTTATTCTGGCCATCTCTGCAAATCACACCTAAACACCTGGCACTCCTTAATTCGAAATAGCCTGTTTCCCGAGGTAACAATTTCGAACATGGATTATTCCCACTTTATCAGTCGGCATGGGTAATAGGAAATGGGAAATCCGTTACTTTAAACTTGGAACAAGAGTGATTATAAAATGTAATTCATGCGAGTTAAAAGAGCCTAACCGCACTTCTGCGCTCTCACGCAACGGAGGTAACACATCTAATTAAGGAGCCCAGCTAGCCGCATCGCCGCCCTCCCATTCAAGCATTTATGACCTGTCTGTCTGTGGACCTCCTTCCTCTTCCTCCAGCCCCTGATGGGTGCGGCGGAACGTACACCGCGCCGGCCTCCGCTCCGGCTCCGGGTCGGTGCCGTCCAAAGCCCGCTCCGCCCCTACAGGCGTCTCTGTTGTGCAGCTCCCGGGCGCCTGGCTCCCGGGCACCACGCAGTAAGAAACCTCCCGGGCCACGTTCATGCTTGCTCACCATCGCCCTGCTTGGCCGGAGCCGTCTCTCCTCGGAAGGATGTCGCGGATCGCTAATGGGATCTAGACCTGCGGAGGGCGGGACCTCTTCCCCCCCGGGCCCTGCGCGATCGCCTTCCTTCTCTTTCCGAAACCAAGCTCTTTTGCCTACAGGCGGCTTACGGAGGAGCCCCGAGAGCGCACGAAAGAAACCCTCCTCCCCTTTCTTCCCCTAAGGCGCCTGGGACGGACGGACCTGCTCCCGCCGGGCTGCTGCTGCTGTCACTTCTGCGGGGGGACGGGGAGGGTGAGGGAGAAGAATAGTATGTTTCTTTCTCTTTGTTTTTCATCCGACCAAAGTCAGGAAGGAGGGGCTGTTATTGCATAATGTTCACTTAGCCAAGGGAGGCTGGGGGACTGCCAGCCAGCCAGCCGCTACTCTCCGGGAGCCGATCAGCTGCGATTTGCCTGCCGCGCGCCGTTTGTTTTCCCTGGCGCGGTGGAAAGTTTATGCTGCGGCCACAAAACTTCCAAGATTCTTCCTCTGAATAGCTACACAATACACCTTTGCTTTCTCTATAGCCTACTTCTCGTGCCAGACCTTGCAGCCCTCCTCAAATCAGTAGCAGAAAACAGTTTGTTCTGATTTGAATTACCGCCGTGTGTCATAGTGAATATTCAGTACCTCTGAGCCTGTGCTAAGTGCCCACCGCATGCTGTCAAAAAAAGCACTGCTGAGGTGTCACTATACAAACTGCCTTAAGGCAGGAAAGCGAGGCAGGTTTTTTTGGGTGTCAATATCCAAGTGGTTTGCTGTTGCCTTCCAAGGTATTTTCTGACGTGCTAGTCTTTTTGTTGTTTATTCGTTCAGTCGCTTCCGACTCTTCGTGACTTCACGGACCAGCCTGTTGTTATTCAGTTGCTCAATCACTTCAAGACCTTATTGTCTCCCATCCAATGAATAACCGCACCCAACCCTGCTTAGCTCCCAAGCCCAGGTGAGGTCAGCCAGATGCTGTTACCTGCTAGGACCTGAAAGGACAGAGTTTCAACCATCATAACGTCTACTGTAAAATGCTAAGGTAAATATTGTAATGAAGCTAATGACATATAAGATGGCAGTTATATTAGCATTGTATGCATTTTTGTACAGATCCTGCTTCCAGAAGCACTTAAAAGACCTCTATGGAAGTACAGAAGTCTACTCCTTAGACCCGGACAGCATGACTGTTGTCACTCAGCCAGATGGCACCAACATCTGCTTCTTCAGCTCTGGAAGAGAAACCACAGACCGCTGTCACTTCTGCCTTGAGATTTAGTAGCCAAAACTGAATTTAGTCACCAAATGTCCCATTCTTCCCTCCAAATGCACACACTTAGGAATACCACAGATCAAACATATGACATCTTGGCCATATATTTAAGAGCATGCAAATCAATATGGGGAGAAAAAAAAAGGCTTATCTTCATCGTTTGTCCTGAACATAAGCCATTCCTTCTAAGGCTGCAAGACATTTGGATATTATTCCATTCTATGGAGTTAAGTATTTTGAGGATAGAAACAGACCCTTAATGATTTACTGTCTATCTTGACAATTACCCTTTCCTCTCAGAAGCCTAAAATATTACTAGCAATGCTATGCCACAGGGAATCATACGGTAACCTTAAACTAAATCATGGTTGGCTTAACCAAGTTATTGAATAAACTGCAATCTCTGGGTTCAGTCAACTAACTAAGCCATAATGTGGTTTCTTTGTAACTTAGCACATTCTGTGAACCCAGACCCAGCCATAGGTTCAAACTCTGAACCAGAGCCAGATGCCAACGCCATTCAGTAGGCACTCTGGCAATACTAGTATAGGATCTAATCAATAATGTCACCAAGAATATCAGGCTCGTACACTTGCTCCTCTTCCAATGTCATTTATTTGCTTATTTGATTTCCTGGGCCACCCAATCCCCCAATAGATTTTATATCAGATATAAGTCTAATATCACTAATGGCAATACTCAAAACCAGTGCTTTAATATTTCAAGACAGTTTGCAACTGACCTCAACGTGGCTAGACTCAAGCAAAGTACATCAAGGGTAGATTTCCACACCAGAGAGGTGAGTACAATATATCAAAACCTTCAGCTCTTATCTCCTGTGGTTTGAGCAAAGACAAAGGATTCTGTTTTAACCATCCAGTACAACAGTTTCCTTTATGCCCAGCAATAACTTCTTTACCTTTGGCAACCACATATACCTACAAATCAGTGGCACAGCCATGGGACTTGGCATGGCTCCACAACATGGCAACTTCTTCAAGGCTGACCTAGAAAAAACTTCCTCAACTCTTACCCCCCAAGACCCCTCTTTTATTTAAGATTCACTGATGGAATTTTCATCATTTGGACCCACAGAAAACTTAGCCTTAGTATATCTACAGAACAAGCCCAGTTCCTTGATGCCACAGTAAAACTATACAATGGACACATAAACACCACATTATACAGAAAACCTATAGATCTTCATGCATATCTACATGCTTTCAGCTTCTGCCCAGAACATACCACCAAATCGACCACCAGACTCTAAGATACAAATGTATTTGAACTGACTCAACAGAGATGCTCAACTGATGGAATTAATCTAGGCATTCAGGAGACTGAGCTACCACCCAGGGAAATCAACAGATAGAGCCAGATCAATTCCCAGGGAGGACCAATTAAAAGACAGGCCACAAAAACAGAACAAGAGAACACCACTCTCCTCCCCTACAGCTCACGGTTCAAGCCCTTCAAATGCATTATTTAATAAGCCACAACCCATACTGGGGAATGACACTGCACTTTCTCAGGCACTGGGTGGCAAGCCCATACGTGCATACAGACAACTACTCAACCTGAAGCAGATTCTCACAAGGAAAAGAAACAATAGGAAAATGATGCTACCGTGGGAACCAGACCTTGCAACAAACCCAGATATCTACTTTGCTCCTACATTTACACCAACAGCACCATGACAGACCCCAAAAACTTAACACACAAAATTAGAGGGAACTTCATATGCTCTTCCTCCAGTGTGACATATTCGATCATCTGCCAGTAATGCCCATCTGGATACTACATTGGACAAACAGGTCAGACTTTGTGCAAAAGAATTAATGGACCTAAATTGACCTCAGGCCTCAAAACAAAGACAAAGTAACACTTTCCAAGGACACTTTATTACAGATTTCAAAGTACTCATTCTGGAAAAAAAGAAGCTTTACCAGTACAATTGAGAGACTGCTGAACTCCTATATATCAAAAGGTTTCAGGCTATTACAGAAGGTCTTAAAAAACACAAGGGATTTTTACAACATTGCAATTGTTAATTGATGAGGCAGTACTTACAACCTGTCTTACATGTAACCTGCATCTGCATAACCACCGTCTCCCCACAACTTCCCCCCTCACCTCATCCCAATTTAAATCCAACATCATTTAGCCATTCCATGCATCTGATGAAGTGAGCTGTTGCTCATGAAAGTTTATGCTTTTTAATGATGGTTTCAAAAATGTGCTATCAGGCTTCTTCTGATTTTTGGCTATCATATTTATGTATTTATTTATTAGATTTATCACCGCCCATCTCCCCCGAAGGGGACTCTTAATATCATATATTAACATGGTTCTCGTCTTGCAATAGACGATATAAAGTTTATTCCAAAATAAATACCTTAATCTATAAAATACTAGAATATTCTTTATTTTGACCCCTAATGTACATCTTTGGCATTAAGACAACTGTAACTAAAAACAGGATGTTGAGTAGACATCTCTTTCTTTTCCTCTCTCTCAAAACACTAGAATGCACAATCGCTCAGCAAAATTGATGGGTGGTTGATTCAAGATAGACAAAAGAAAGTTCTTTTTTACATAACATACAATTAACTGTGCTTGAATTTGCTGCCATAAAATGTGGTAACAGCCACAGGCTATTTAAAACAGGACTATACAAGTTTGTGGAATAAAAGTCTTTCAACATTAGCTATGATTGCTTAAAGGAATGTCCATATTTAGAGGAAGCTTACCTCCAAATACTGGCTATTGGGGAATAAGCAGTAGGAATGGGCTTTTGCACAAGTGCTTTGTTTGTGGGCCTTGTGCCCTGCAGTGGCATCTTATTCGTTCAGTCGCTTCCGACTCTTCGTGACTTCATGGACCAGCCCATGCCAGAGCTTCCTGTCGGCCGTCGCCCCCCCCCAGCTCCCCCAAGGTCGAGTCCGTCACCTCCAGTATATCATCCATCCATCTTGCCCTTGGTCGGCCCCTCTTCTTTTTGCCTTCCACTTTCCCTAACATCAGCATCTTCTCCAGGGTATCCTGTCTTCTCATTATGTGGCCAAAGTACTTCAGTTTTGCTTTTAATATCATTCCCTCAAGTGAGCAGTCTGGCTTTATTTCCTGGAGTATGGACTGGTTTGATCTTCTTGCAGTCCAAGGCACTCTCAGAATTTTCCTCCAACACCATAGTTCAAAAGCATCTATCTTCCTTCTCTAAGCCTTTCTTATGATCCAGCTCTCGCAGCCATAGGTTACTACGGGGAATACCATTGCTTTGACTATGCAGATCTTTGTTGTCAGTGTGATGTTTCTACTCTTAACTATTTTATCGAGATTTGTCATTGCTCTCCTCCCAAGAAGTAGACGTCTTCTGATTTCCTGGCTGCAGTCAGCGTCTGCAGTAACCTTTGCGCCTAGAAATACAAAGTCTGTCACTGCCTCCACTTTTTCTCCCTCTATTTGCCAGTTATCAATCAAGCTGGTTGCCATAATCTTGGTTTTTTTGAGGTTTAACTGCAACCCAGCTTTTGCACTTTCTCCTTTCACCTTCGTCATAAGGCTCCTCAGCTCCTCCTCACTTTCAGCCATCAAAGTGGTATCATCTGCATATCTGAGATTGTTAATGTTTCTTCCAGCGATTTTAACTCCAGCCTTGGATTCATCAAGTCCAGCACGTCGCATGATGTGTTCTGCGTACAGGTTGAATAGGTAGGGTGAGAGTATACAGCCCTGTCGTACTCCTTTCCCCATCTTAAACCAGTCCGTTGTTCCGTGATCTGTTCTTACCGTTGCTACTTGGTCGTTATACAGATTCCTCAGGAGGCAGACAAGATGACTTGGTATCCCCATACCACCAAGAACTTGCCACAATTTGTTATGATCCACACAGTCAAAGGCTTTAGAACAGTCAATAAAACAAAAATAGATGTTTTTCTGAAACTCCCTGGCTTTCCCCATTATCCAGTGGATATTGGCAATTTGGTCTCTAGTTCCTCTGCCTTTTCTAAACCCAGCTTGTACTTCTGGCAATTCTCGCTCCATGAATTGCTGGAGTCTACCTTGCAGGATCTTGAGCATTACCTTACTGGCATGTGAAATAAGTGCCACTGTTCGATAGTTTGAACATTCTTAATGCTTCCCTTTTTTGGTATGGGGATATAAATTGACTTTTTCCAATCTGATGGCCATTCTTGTGTTTTCCAAATTTGCTGGCATATGGCATGCATCACCTTGACAGCATCATCTTGCAAGATTTTAAACAGTTCAGCTGGGATACCATTGTCTCCTGCTGCCTTGTTATTAGCAATGCTTCTTAAGGCCCATTCAACCTCACTCTTCAGGATGTCTGGCTCTAACTCACTGACCACACCGTAGGTGCATAGGTGCATAGTCCAACCCATTGTCATTTAAAGTCTTAAAATTATTATTTTTCTCAAAATCTATCAGATTAAATTTCCCTCCAGATAGTAGCAAGTACTATAGTAGGTTGTAGTTGGAGTTACAAGGATGTAGCAATTCCTGTTTCCCAAGGTTCTGTCATCCTTCAACTGGGAAAGATAGATTTGCAACAGCACCAAGTGATGATCAGTCAAACTAAGGACTGTGGAAATTTCTTTTAATATATTTTAACAGTGCCTGAATGAAGATGGGACAGGTTACTAATACTAGCCAAGACTGTTTTGCAGATATTGTTTAGGGTTTACCTGCACTGCCTGGCCACCCTGTTGCCAGAATGGGTAGGCAGTCATTTTTCCATGGTACCAATGGATGATGTCACCCTCTATTAATCCCCTATTCACCTTCAAAACAACTTCAATGCACTTTTTTTCTCTATTTCCAAAGTATATTTTCCTTGTTATATTCCCTTAAGTGCTCTTGTTTGTTTGAGGTTACTGAAAAAGAGGTAAAATGATAAAACCTAGGATTTATTTTTAAAAAACAGGATGGGGGAAAACTACCTAGTTGAGCAAAGAAAAGCGGTCATTAAAGAAAAAAGTTCCCACTGGATTTCGAACTAGCAACCTTCTCTGTGCTAACCAAAGATCTTAACTGCTCTGTTATTTCTGCAGCACTGGTAAATGGAGGTATAGAAACATTAGTGTGCATGCTGGAAATATTTTTTTTAGCTGCTTGTTGTGTCTGCATGTATTTGCATGTAAATGTTTTTATATATATAAAAATTCAACTTAACTTTGTTTACTTATATATATAAAAGGATATATGTCCAAGAAGGAAAGCAACTGGCCATTGTGTGATGATCCACTCCTTTGATATTAACTTAGAAACTCTTAGCACAAGCCATGGTAGGATATGCAAAAGTTTTTTATTAATACAAGTGAATAGAATCAATGCAAAGAGCAGATTGAGCAAAAGCGCGCGCACTCACAACTTTAAACATGTCAGTTCCCACTTACTTCTCACCAACCCCTCCCCTACCGACTCAGTTCCCATAACTCTAAACTGTTACTCCTTTGATGCTCCCAGCTGAAGGGCCTTGGAGTCTGGTTCCTGTCTCTCTCCCCCCACATTCCAACGGCCTGCATTCCTTGCCTATCTCTAACGCCTGCAAGCATGCTAACTAATTACTGTCCATCTACCTACTAACTACAAACCCCATCTACCTAATACCTACAAACCCCATCTATCCTTGGCAGGATGCCACTGCCATCCTGAGACATTGATTCCAAGGAAAGGAAATGTGGGAGGTACAGAGCAGGGCAATGTATTTATTTGTTATTTCAATTTGTATGGCTGTCTTCTTGCCATGTGACTCTGGGTGGCTAACAAAGGGCTAAAAACAGCAAACTAAAAAAGAGCAGAAATCATTAAAACACATTGACTAGGGGCAACTCACATTCAAAACATTAAAAATGAGCTCACATAACATCCTAGTCCAGTACCTGGGAGAAGAATTAGATCTTCAAGGCCTTGCCTTCCAGAAGGCCAACAGGTCATCCATATTTTGGGCAGAATGTGGAAATGTCATCCATAGAGCAGGTGTGGAAGTGTCCGATGGGAGGAAGTAGTAATCTGCAGTCTAGACTGAATACCTTGTAAACTGTTGCCACAGTGTCTCAGTCTGGACCAGATTAAGTTGGTTTAGATTCAAACTGGCATGAGCATAGGACAGGAGCAGCTTAAGTGGTAAGTGTGGATATGCCCATAGTCTGTATATAGATATGTTTCAGTGGCGTGTTCACATAACACCCATGGTTAACTCAACTGTAGTTTGCTCATTTAACCCATCTTTTTAGGCTTGCATCAAAAATGTGATTGGTAGATTGTGGCTTCATGTGTTGCATAAACATAGCCATTAAGTCAAGATGTTTAACTGGACTAAAAAAAGCCTGTGCCTGCAAGACTTCTGATGTCTGGCCTAAGAAATCCTAGTATTGTCAATACTGGGCTGCAACTAGTTATATATTGAGAAACACATGGGAAATTGGCAATAATCTACAAAAATTTCAGGACTTAAACCATAACCTCTTAAAATTAGGAAATATGAAGGGCCTGACTGATTGCCATCTGTGGCTTCCTCCCAGACTGGAAAACTGAATCTGATGAATTAGAACAAAGAAACTCGGGCAGGAGTTAGTATTTCTGGATTAGATTCTCAATTATAGCAGTGACATATAATATTTTACAGTTTATAGAGAGTGAGCCTTAGACTGCCTTGTTATATATACTTACTTAGGAATAAATCATACAAGATTCAGTAGGGTTTACTTCAACCACATAGAGGGTTGCTTTTCTAAATATATTTTTGCTGCCAGGGAAGTTTCCCTCCTCTTATACAAAGACTGTCATCTCACCCCACAGTTTTTTTAAAATGTTATCTTTTACTAAGCTTTCAGAATTACAGTAAATAAAAAAATGTATAGCATTTTCCACACCCTTTATCTTTCCATTCATTTGTAAAGCATAACTACTATGTTATTTAATTATATATACAACAGAGAGCTTTTCTTAGAACACTTAACGTAAACATATACTGTATTTGATTGGTTTGTTCAAGTTCAGAGGTTCCAATTATTCTGTCAATCTTCCATTAAGTAGTTTGCTTTTTGCCTCTCTCGTTATCACTCTTTTTTGTTGCATATTCAAATTTATATTCTTATATTCACACTTGTGTTCCTGGCTATTAGTGCAAATCTCTTTTCCTTCTAGAGCACAATAACATAACACACTAAATCATGGTTTGCTTTAACAGTTTATTGTATAAATTACAGTTGCCTGAGTTTGCATAATACACCACATCATACATTATGGTTTACAAACAGTGGTTTGGCTCATACAGTAACAAACAAGCACATTTGACTTAGCACGTTGATTGAATGCAGCCGCAATTTTATTTGAGGTTCTCACAACATTGTTTTGTCCATTTGCACACACTTATTTCCATCAAAACCTCCATGCTCCCTCAGTTTAACCTATTTCACATGTGTGAATTTTGTATTTAATCCAATATTTGCTTTGTGCTCAACTCCTTACCACAATATTTTGTGTCAGAGGGTAAAAATATTCTGTTTTCTTATTTTATTTTATTTATTTTATTTTATTTATTTTGGTAACCTGATAATGTTGGAATATACAGTATGTTTCAGTACTATTGATATCAGCATAACCATTGATGGTGTCATAGTTGTATACCTCATGGTCTGTCATAGTGCGGAGTATGCTGACAAACAGGAGAGAGTAATGAAAGGACCAAGAGCAAAATACTGAACAACAACAAAAAGTGTGTGTTTATATCTCCATCAGTTAAGCCAAGCCAGGAAAGGAAGTTATACTGTAAATAGGACTTTCAAACCAGATAGTCAGATGTTACTGCTTGACAGTCTTTAGAAAATTCAGTCCCTTTTCTGTCAAATTAAGCTTAACCCTGTAACACTTCTGGTATTTCTCCAGCCTGATAACTGGGTTAATTTAACTAATACACAATCCGGAAAAACAGAGTATGCTAAAATCCATAGAAGTGTTACTGTTAAAGAATCACAAGACACTTTCTTGTGTTTGCTAAAACAGACAGATATGGCTAGCCTTCTGGAAACCACACCATCTTTGTTTCATTTAACATTTATAAAGGTTCTGTTGCTGAAAGTTCTTAGCAGCACCCCATGCGATATAGGATTTGGCCATTTAGGGAAACAGATCATTGGCTTATTTATTGTGCAATCCTGTGCATGTTTACAGAAGGATTTTTCCTTTTTTGATGGGACTTATTCCTAGAATAAATCTTTGTGCTCCTAGCTAAACTTTTCAGTGCTAGACCCTTTTCTGAATACAACAGATTGCCCTTTTCAGACTGAACTCCATAACAGATTGTGACTCATCAAGCCAAATGCAACTATGTGTAAGCTGTCTGTCAGAGACGTATTAAACCTCTTGTTCTTGGTGCCTGCTGAAACTGCCAAAAAAGGGGTGGGGGGGGGGTTTGAAACACCTGGTGAACTTCAATGTTCAATGAACTGAGTAATGTTTGGCTGGATGAGCCCATGAAGAAAAGTGTATCCTATAAGAAATAGGAATAAATTTAGAGTTGACGTAAGACCTGCTGTATGCCTACTGCTTCTCTGTTAAATAAAACTTCCCTCAAGTCAAGTCTGACTCCTCGTGACTAACTGGAGACATCAAGTGTAGTTTTCTTGACAATAATAAGGAAGTGGGTTGTCATTGCCTACTTTCAAGATGTACTTTTGTTTTTCCAAGCTAGCCTACGCTCCAGGATTCCCTGGTGATTTTCCATCCAAGAACCAATCAGATCCAACACTGTTTAGTTTTTCAGTCTCAACTGAATTCAGCTGCTACTTGCTGCTGGCTTGATATTTCACCCATACACACACACACAGAAAGAGAGAGAGAGAGAGAGAGTACTAGACTGCAGTAATTTCTCCTTATCTACAGGAAATGCCTAGATAAGGCCTAACAGATCACAAGATGTATTGTTTCAATTTACCATTTTGGGAGACAGTTTATATACATAGCTGAGCACTGCAGTGTAAATATGTTAACATCCAGCTTATGTTTTTTGGGGCTGAGTATTGGCACAGAACTTCTGGAACTTAGCCTTGGTTCAGATTAAACCTCATATGTAGGAGCCAAGTAAAGGCATTCTCTTATCTCATATGTAATTTTCAGGGAATTACAAGTGATAG
Source organism: Charina bottae (assembly GCA_023362775.1). Classification (NCBI taxonomy): domain Eukaryota; kingdom Metazoa; phylum Chordata; class Lepidosauria; order Squamata; family Charinaidae; genus Charina; species Charina bottae. Next base: position 9,104,009 of record JALMGJ010000021.1, on the reverse strand, counting down.
TTCCAGCGTCTTTGGGAATACTTGGCATCAATATTCAGAGTTGTATAAATGTGCATGACAGTCAGAAAAACCAGAACCACCTGTTCTTTTTTACAGACTGTCTCATTACATAATTCATTACTTCCCAAAGATGAGCTGCCTGACACCTTTGGGACATGTCAAGCCTTTAGAGCAGTGCTTTCCAAACTGCCGCTGTTGGCGACACACCAGCGGCGGTGCGCGCGGTGGTGGGGGCGTGCATGTTGGCGTTGCAGGGGGTGCTGCAGTGGCATGCACGGTGGCGGCCTCCGCTAAAACGCGGAAGCGCTGATGGCGCGCCGCTGCTGTCGTTGCTGCCATCGCCACCATGCACGCCGCCGCCGTGCACGCCCCAGCCGCTGCTTCTGGGTTGTGTTGTGACAAACTAAACTAAGACACACTAAACTCTGTGCTCCGACACACTAAAGTGTCGCAACACACAGTTTGGAAAGCTATGCTTTTGAGACAAAGGCTGGGGATGCTTTCAGTAAAATTGCATTTGCTTTGCTTTATACCATAATATGTCTAGGGTGCAGTATTTCATTTGCTAGCAGAACTTGGGGTTTTTAATCATGCTGCTTCTCTGGTACAGCTACAACTATGGAAGAAACAACACAGGACAACTTTCTTCCAGGCATCTGTTAAAGATACCGAACAAGTTTTCCTGGGGGGAATTTTATTAGAGTACAAAGAACCCATTAGGATTAGGACCATTTAATCCAGTTTCCTGATTCTAATAATGGCTAGCCAGATGCCACTGCATCTGATCAAATCAGTCCATACTCCAGGAAATAAAGCCAGACTGCTCACTTGAGGGAATGATATTAAAGGCAAAACTGAAGTACTTTGGCCACATAATGAGAAGACAGGATACCCTGGAGAAGATGCTGATGTTAGGGAAAGTGGAAGGCAAAAGGAAGAGGGGCCAACCAAGGGCAAGATGGATGGATGATATACTGGAGGTGACGGACTCGACCTTGGGGGAGCTGGGGGGGGCGACGGCTGACAGGAAGCTCTGGCGTGGGCTGGTCCATGAAGTCACGAAGAGTCGGAAGCGACTGAACGAATAAACAACAACATGCACCTATACCAGTTTTTTTTAATATGTATTATTTTTATTGAATCTCACAAGCATGCTTATCCTACTGGGCCAGTGGGTAGATTTCAAATTATGAAAGTATATAGTGGTATATGGTGGGCATTTTTACAAAACAGCTACCATGGATGGATTGCCAGTGGCTCCTAGGTCAATGCTGCCAGTTACAAAATACCAGCAAACTAGTGTAGATGCTGTCTCTCACCAGTATACCCCCAGGTTACACAACACCATCCCCCCAGCTTCCTGCTTCCTGCTTACGTGATTACATTTCTAAAACTGGGCTCCACCCCCAGCTAAGTTTGTTTTCTAAGGATGCATGGGAATAAATGCAGTTCTCTAAACTAGTGCTTTGTATGAAGTAGAGTATAACTTGCCAACTTCCCATTGTTATTTTAGTTAAACTTACTTACTTACTTATTTATTTATTTTAAAAAGTTAGATATGGGCAGCTAGCGCAATAGGTCCACAGTGAAGCAGCCATGAGTACCAAGTGTGCATCTCAGCTCCAGGTACTCACAAGTGATATGACAGAGAAGTTGTTTAAGCAATTTTTGTACTCATATTCATCAATCAGAATTTGCATTTTAAAAAAACACATGTATTAAGAAGCACTAGCTACAGCATTTACAATAACAGAAGGCACTTCAAGTTAACAGACCAAGTGGGAGCTTGTGCAGTTTGGGAGAAATATATTACTGTGATTTACTTTGGGCTCTCAGATCAGTACAGGATACACACAGGATACACACTCAAACTAATAAATACTGTAAAATGGGTAGCTTTAGGAAGTTTGTGCCAGTATGTATGATCCTTGACATTACCATGGCATTACAAATAGAAGCAGGTCCATAAAACAAAAGAAAGCAAGTTAAGTCAAGCAACAATTACATAGTTCCTATGAAGACCAGATTAAATAGAAGTAATGCACGCTAAGGAGAATCAAATGGTTTCTCAGCCATTGGAGCTATCCTACCATCCATTTTGCAGAATTTAAGGCTTCCTAAAAACACTGTAAGGGGCGTGGTGGCTCAGCGGGTAAGACGCCAGGCTTGTCGATCGGATCGCAAGTTCGGAGGTTCGAATCCCTAGCCCTGCGTGCGGAGTGAGCTCCTGCACTAGCTCCAGCTCTTGCCAACCTAGAAATTCGAAAGCATGCAAATGCAAGTAGATTAATAGGTACCACTTCGGTGGGAAGGTAACAGAGTTCCGCGCGCGTCATGCAGCCACATGACCGCGGAAGCGTCTTCGGACAACGCTGGCTCTTCGGCTAACAAACAGAGATGAGCACCGGCCCCTAGAGTCGGACACGACTGCACAAATGTGCGGGGGGAACCTTTACCTTTACTAAAAACACTGTTCCCTGTAAGCAGATTAGTTAAATTACAGAGGGTTAGAATCGCTCTTTGTCATGCATTAAGTTTCTACTCCATATCCCATTGTTTGGTTAAAATGGTCCCATCTGAAACCACACAGCCTATTCTAATACCTCAGTACTCTATAACGTCCTGTTTGTAGTCCAAACTACACTCTTTGCTGTGGTCCTTGCTTGACAGGATGCACAGGTTACTACGGCAACATAACACTTTCCTTCTCTATATCTTTTTCTATCCTGCGTTGCGTCTGAGAACTCAGGGAGGCGTAGCCTATTCTCGTTCCCTTCCGAAACTGAAAGGCAATTTCGCCAATCGAAATCCAGCAAAAGATCTGGCAGGAGTGAGCGCGCGCTGAAACTGTGACATTGCTCAACTGTGTGGTGAAGCAGGAGGGCACTGTGGATGATTGACAGTTATATTCACCAATGACGACTAAGAGAAGAGAAGACGTTCCGAGCAAGCTCTAATCGACGCTTGTTCACGTGTGAAGGCTGGCCAATTAGCAAGGGCAGAACGGCGTCGGCGCGGGCGCTCACTCGAGGGAGTAGAGGGGGCCGTGGTGGCGAACAGCAGAGGAGGTGGAGGAAAATGGCGCCGAGCTCGAAATCGGAGCGGGGCGCCGCCTCAGGAGGAAAGCGAGGCTCGGCGGAGTTGGGGCGCGGGGCTCGGCGGGAGCACGTCGTAAGGCAGCTCGAGCGCATCAAGGTGAGTGGAAGCAGCAGCCGGAGAGGAAAGGGTGGGTTGGTGCTGGGAAGATACCTACCTGGTGGAGAAGCAGACGGCGAGAGAGGGCCAATGTGGGATTAATGACCCTATAGGAAGGAAGGCTTTGGTAACGCTATTTCAAGCATTACAGTGAAAGCAGTTTGCGTGGTTCATACCCGGTCCTTACTTGTGTTTGCCGGCGGTTCAGCTGGAGTTGCTCTCTGGCACCTGGGACGCGTTGGTTCTCCCACGAGGAGCTACGGGAGCAAGTGACTCGAGGTGCGGTAGGAAGAAGTTGGGGGGCCGGGAGCGGAGTCGTGGCGAGGGACCGGTTATGATCTGCCTAAGCCCCGCAGCCGCTCTGACCTTTTCATTTATCTGTACCGAGTTCTGGTTTGCCAGGTTTTGTTTCACCGGACTCTTCGCTTTACCGGACTCTTCTTTCTGCATGGACTGGAGAAACAGAGAGCATTGACTTTGACATGATCTGTGACCAACACTGGTTTATGTTTGTGGGGGATCGGGAAGAGGAGGTGTGAATGGTCGGTTGGTAGGTTGATCCTGGAAGCATGGCACCCCCTCTGGTTGCTGAGTGCAGGAGCAACGGGGGAGGTTCCTATGATCTATCGGTGGAATAAGGGTGAGGGTAGTTGGTTGGGTTCTGTGGCCTAGGAGGATGAGAATGAGTGCAGGGTGGGGTTGGGGGGAGATGAGAGGGCTGGCGGTTCCATCAAGGTGTAGCAGATAGAAGCTGATATAAGATAGATAAGCTGATATAAGAAGCTGATATAAGATAGAAGCTCAGATAGAAATCTGAGGGCAGGCTGCTCTCAGGATCAGTGTGGCTGATGGTTGAAATTGGTCCCCCGTGCCAGCGCTGAGTATTCATTTTCGATGCCAGGCCACTGGATCCTTGGTGGCCCTGGACCCTGACTGCTGCTGTTGAGTGGGAGGTTAGTATGTAATAAAGCCACCCTTATGTATGATTTGATCATGGATGAGACAGCCAATTTGGCATGTTGATTGATACCTGGGTGGCCCCAAATGGGGAGTTCTTCTTGAAGATATGCCCACCTGGCTTTTAAGTTTGGCACCGGCTGTAAGGCTGGGGGAGGCTGAGGGGTGGTGATTGTCATCTGCGATGCTTTAATGGCTTTCAGAGGCTTTGCTCAGCAAATAACCACATGTGAGACTCTTTAGCTTAAGTTGGGCTCTAGGGAGCAGTTTGATTTGTTGCTACTGTACCAGTTTCTGTGACTGAGCTGCTTGATTCCATTGCTGAGTTAGCAGTGGAGTACGCAAAGCATTTATGTATTCGATTTGATGCTGCACAACTCCAAACAAGTTCTTGGGGACTTTAACTTGCTCCTAAATGACATTGAAACTGGAGCAGTTCAGGGTTTCATGGCAACTATAGACTGACCCTAAGATATTAAAAGCAAAACTGAAGTACTTTGGCCACATAATGAGAAGACAGGATACCCTGGAGAAGATGCTGATGTTAGGGAAAGTGGAAGGCAAAAGGAAGAGGGGCCGACCAAGGGCAAGATGGATGGATGATATTCTGGAGGTGATGGACTCGACCTTGGGGGAGCTGGGGATGGTGATGGCCGACAGGAAGCTCTGGCGTGGGCTGGTCCATGAAGTCACGAAGAGTCGGAAGCGACTGAACGAATAAGCAACAACAACAACAAAGTATTGAAGGCCCAATGTGTGCCAGGGGTTGTACACAAGATGTGATTTTTATCTTGGTATAGTTGCAACATAATCTGGTAGTGGAGGATACTACCGTCAGTCCTTTGCCATGGTCTGATCACTCTCTGGTTGCTCTTCAACTTACCACCACTGGCCTCTCTCCCTCCCCCACCCTTAGGTTTTTCCCAGAGGATCTGGTGGACAGTTCAGTTGAGGTCTTAGTCATTGCCTGGAATGGGCATTTGATGAAGGCCTTGGATCAGATTGCTCCTATGCGGCCTCTCACTGTGCATTGATCCTGGGGTGCTCCTTGGTTCTCTGAGGAACTCCAGGGAATGAAACACCAGAAGAGATGCCTAGAACACTGCTGGAGGAAGACCAAGAGTGAATCCAACCAAGCAGAAATGAGAACCCATATCAAGGAATACATAGTGGCAATAAGAGTGGCAAAATATTGTTATTTTTCTGCTGCTATTGTGTCCATCAATAGCCAGACAATGGCCCTCTTCAAGGTGACCCATTCCCTCTTGGGAAAGGATGAGTCACAGGGCCATGTGCATAGCCACTGTGAAGAATACTCTAGTCTTCTGGTGGATAAAGTTGCTCACTCAGAGCTGGATTCCAACTGGACAAGTCTTGCAGAGGTGATGGAAGCATGGTTTTGCCTGATTACTTGGGACAAGTTTGAATTTGTAACTCCTGAGGAAGTAGATTGAATTCTTGACTGTGAACATCTCCTTATTGAGTCCATCCAGTAGTATTGAGTTCAGGGGGATGGTGATTCCACTGGCTTTGAAGGAGGCAGTGGTATGCCAACTCGTTCAGAAACTGTCACTGGATCCAACAGTTCTGGACAACTTTTCTCCAGTCTCCAACCTTCCCTTTCTGGGGAAGTTTGTTGAGAAAGTAGTCAGGCTACAGCTTCAGAGGGCCCTGGGGGAAATGGATTATCTGGACCTGCTTCAATCATGTTTCAGATTGGGACATAGTACAGAGGTGGCTTGTGGATGACCTCTGGCTGAGCTGGGACAAATGTCCTGGGTCTTCTTGATCTTTCAGTGGCTTTTGATAGCATTGACCATGGTATCCTTCTGGACTGCCTGCAGGGGATTAGGAGTGGGGAGTTCTGGTAGCTCTCCTTTGTGCATGGTTCTGGCTGTTTTTTTTTTGGTGGATTTAGTGTGAAGCCCTAACTTGTAGGATGCTCTTACTCTTTCTGTTTAACTCCGTACAGTCACTCATGCTCTCGTCATCTCCCATGTAGATTATTGCAATGCGCTCTACATGGGGCTACCCTTGAAGACTATCCGGAAGCTTCAGCTGGCGCAGAATGCAGCCACGCGGGCAGTTTTGGGTGCACCAAGATCTGCACATGTAACACCGTTGCTCCGCGAGCTGCACTGGGTGCCGGTTTGCTTCCGGGTACAATTCAAGGTGTTGGTTATCACCTTTAAAGCCCTACATGGCATGGGACCAGAATACCTGAGGGACCGTCTTATCCCCATGTTATCGACCCGCCCCACCCGGTCATCCAGAGAGGGCCTGCTACCAACCCCATCAATTAGAGAATGTCATCTGATGTGGTCTAGGAGGCGGGCCTTCTCTGTGACAGCGCCCACTCTATGGAACATCTTGCCCCCAGAGTTGAGACAGATTTCCTCCCTCCCGACCTTTAGGAAAGAGCTGAAGACCTGGTTCTGCTGCCTGGCATGGGAAGGAGGAAGGGATAGTTCCTCATGGGGATGGCTAATCCCCTAATTTTTAATGTCCTTCTTTTAATGAACACCTCGTCCATCAGAATTTTATAATCATTTATTCTATTGTACATATTGTGGTTTTATATATTTATCGATTTTATTTTATTATTGTGAACCGCCCAGAGTTCCCCATGGGGGGAGATGGGCGGTCATATAAATTAAACAAACAAATAAATAAATAACATCTACATGAAGCCACTGGGTGAGGTCATCCATTGATTCAGGATTGAATATTATCAGAATCTAATGATACCCAGTTGTATATCTTGACCCAGGCCTACCGAACAGTACTTTTGAGGTATTCTCCCGGTGTTTTGAGGCTGTGGGGATATGGTTGGGGAGAAACAGACTCAAGTTCAACCCTAGCAAGACCAAGTGGCTATGAGTATTTGAACTACCTGGAACTGGAGATTTTCCATCTTTAGTCCTGAATGGCGTTAAACTTCCCTATTTGGGATTGGTGCACAAGTTGGGTGTTTTTTGGACTCATAGCTCCTACTCAAAGAGCAGGTGGCAGCTGTGGTCAGGAAGGGCTTCTCACATATTTCTCTTGTGTGCACCAATTATTCCCATTTCCGGATCAGGAAGCTCTCCAGATTTCATAGTCATCTTGCTTGTAGACTATTGTAATGCATGGCTGCTCTTTGAAGACCACTTGGAAGTTCTAGCTGGTCCAGAATTTGGCAGCACAGCACTTATGGGTATGCTCATGTAATACCTCCGTGAGCTGTGCTGGCTAGCAGAAGGCTTCTGGATACGATTCAAGGTGCTGGTTATCAACTATAAAGCTCTTCATGGCATAGGGCCCAGCTATCTGAGGGACTGAATGTCTCCTGTAGTTTCTGCCCATCCTGTTAGATCACAGAGTTGGCATGCTCCATGTCCCACTGATTAAAAAAATGACATCTAATGGGACCTAGGAGGTAAGCCTTCTCTGTTGTATTATCTGCTCTCTATATAACAACATCACTCCCAAAGATTTGTATTGCCTGTACCCTGGCATTGTTCAAACAGGCCCTTAAAACCTGGATCTTCCCCTAGGCCAGAGCTTTGCAAACTTTTAATGTTGGTGACACACTTATTAGACATGCATCATTTCGCAACACACTCTTACAGCAGGGCATCATTTTGTGACACACTCTTACAGCAGGGCACAAGGCAGGCACTAGGACCTGTGCAGAATCACAGCAGGTTTGGAGGCAGCAAGGCACAAGGCAGGCACTAGAACCTGCATGGAATCCTGGCAGGACTGGAGGCAGCAGCAGCCGCGACACACCCAGACACTGCAGCCGACACACTAACGTGTCTCGACACACAGTTTGGAAAGCTCTGCCCTAGGCCTTGGGTTAGGTTGGGTGGTGGGTCCTTGGTGTATGTTTGAGATGATGTTAGTTTTATTTTTTCCAGATGTCCATTTTTTTCTTTTTCATTGTAGTTGTAAATTTGTTTTTAATATTGTACATTGCCCAAAATAAAGGGCTTGCGGACATATCTTTAGAACTGGGCTTGAACCAGCAAAACCCTAACTTAGTTCAATCATTCAGCCAATAATTCTGGCCAAATTATTCTTTTTCCCTGTGTAACCTATCCGGCATGGTTGTATGAGGATAGGAGCTATGTGTGTCAGAGATCGGCAGATCTCTGCCAAAGCGCTAGTCGGATATGCGCACTCCGGGAAGCTGAAACTGACATGTCACTGACACCGGCCGAGTAGACCAGTTCGCACATGGCTGATGACCACAAATACACATCCTCGCCAACGGATGACGACGCGTCTCGGAAGACACGATTACACGTGTCTCCAAACAAAGAACCTTGGGGGGAGGGAATGCTTAAATGTAACCACTGTATCTGTTTCACTCATTCAAGTCTTTGTTCGCACTAGCTTCTGTATCCTGTAATAAACTTTCCTGCTTCTAAGAACTCATGCGCCTGTGAGTTACTCTAGAGCAAGGAGATTACAGATAGTGGATGGAGTGCCTTACATAAAGACTTGAATACCAAAACTAACCGGTTTTCCCGGGAGCGAACCTGAATCTCCGGGAAGCTTCACGGTCGAGACCGGCTTCTACTCATACTGGGCAGAGACCCGGAGGGAAAATTTTGGAAGGGGACCAGGCGAGCGAGGAGCAGGCTTTCCCCAGCAGCGGAGCAGCCCAAGCAGCAGAGCGGCAGAGCAGCGGCAAAATCGGCGCTCCCAACAGCTGAGCGGGGCATTCCAAACAGCTGATCGGCGGTTAGACGGGGCCAAGCAGCTGAACGGAGGCGGCGAAGCAGCAGCAAAACCGGCGCCCTAACAGCTGAGCGGCGGCAGAAGCGCAGCGGCGGACACCGGCGGTCCCAGCAGCGGTTAGACGGACCCAAGCAGCTGAGAGAGCAGGAGCAAAACCGGCGTTCCCAAGCAGCTGAGCGGCGGCGGTAGAGAAGCAGCAAACCCGGCGTTCCCAAGCAGCTGAGCGGCGGCGGAAGAGCGGCAGCAAAAACCGGCGGGGGCGGCACAGCAGGAGAAACCGGCGCCCTAATAGCGGAGCAGCAGTGGAAACCGGCGGCCCCAAGCAGCGGAGAGGCGGTGAGCGTTAAGAGCCGGCCGGCGGCGGCGCAGCAGCAGCACAAAGGCGTTCTTAACAGCTGAGAGGTGGCGATCCCCAGCATCTAAGAGGCGGCGGAGACCACGTGGAGGCAAAGCGAGGGTAGCGACCAGCGCTCCCAAGCAGCAAGCGGCCAGCAGAGACCACGAAATGGAATCGGTAGAGGCGGCAGGAGTGAGCGAAGAAGCCGGACCCAGCTCAACAAGCACCCAGACGATGGAGGGAGTTGCCATTGAGCGGGAGGGCAAGAAAGCTCAGAAGAAGCAAAACCACATAGAGGTAACGAAAACCCCCATTCCTCTAAGCAGCATCGAACCAAGGCTAGCGGGATGGTCCATAGCTGTAGGCGAAGGGCTAGCGCAGAAAGGGACAAAAGGAAACCAGAAGAAGGTCACCCCAACCCAGCGCATCGTAAGGTTGGAGGAACAGATGTCCAATGTGCAGTTAAATATAGGATTGCTGATGAATAAAATGGAGTGCCTTACAATGTGCATGTATAGATGCAGGGTAAAGATAAAATAAGATAGACAATTATGCTAGGAGTAAGTACTGTAACATAACTTTGTTTGACGTTATCCTTTTTTTATTAGTCTTGAATGCATTTCGAGTTAACTTCACTAAGTGATTCTTATATAAGAGGATCACCATTTTAGTCTTTTCATTACTTATTATTTCTTCCACTCACAAATAGTTACTTGAGGTTGGGGGTGGGGGGAGAGGAGATTATTTGTCAATAATAGTGACCAAGGAGTCACTAGTGAACATCTTTGTCAATCTCTACAGTAGTACTGTTGTTGACATGATCCAAGAGTTGTAATGGGTTGGATATGAGTACATTTTAGTATGTCCTGGACTTTCATAATTGAATGAAAATCCAAACAATTAACTGAATAACTGAATGTCAATACTTGTGTTAGAGGAAAAGCAGTCTATAAAAGCCTCAAGTTCACCCAGACTTGAGAAAAGTTGTTCATTATTGAGTGGTGGGGTGAAATATTGCAAGTACAAGCTATAGAAGCCATATCTACTTTAGAGAGGCAAAAAAAATCAAGGACATTGCTTGAATTGCTGGAACCTGCTCTAAGAAGGGTTGTCATTATACTTCTAGTATATCTCTTGACTGTTAAAGGCATACTGTACATTGGCTGCTTCCAATCTATTTTTATTCTGTTGTGCCACCCTACCCTTAGAATGCTCTTTTGAATATAATCAGCAACTAAACATGTATAGTTCTATGATTGGATTGAAGATAACAATATCCTAGCTCAAGGGTCGAAAATGGCGGCTCGCGAGCCAGATGCGGCTCTTTGGCCCCTTGAGTGTGGCTCTTCCGCAGCTGAACTCACCCCCGCCCCTTCCACGCGATTGGATCCCGCCCCCAAACTCTGAGGGCCGGCGCTGGAGGAGGGCGATTGATTCTTCCTCCTCCCGCCCTCGGGAGCCTTCCAGAGTCGGGCAGCACTTCGAGGTCGGCGGGTGGGGAAGTTGGTTGGTCGCCGCCGCCTCTTCCTCCGCCCGCGTTGCAACGGCCGCCGCCGCCCCCCCCAAGTGCTCACCAGGCAGGCAGGAGAGCGTCGCCATGCTGGGTGCACTGCTAGAGGAGACAGCGCAGCTGCTGGGCGACTACCTGCAGCACCGGCTGGGGGACGCGGCGCTGCCCCCCAGCCGCACGGCCGAGACGCTGCGGCGGGTGGCCGACGAGCTGGAGAGGTGCAGCGGGACGGGAGCATCGCCGGCAGCCCGCGAGGACCGGCCAGGGAAGGCGTGCGGGCGGAGCTGCCTGCCTGGCACTCGGACGTTCCGGCTGGGGTGCAGCGGGACGGGAGCTCCGCCCGCGCGCCTTCCCTGGCCGGTCCTCGCGGGCCGATCGCGTGGAAGGCGCACGGGCGGAGCTGCCTGCCTGGCACTCGGACGTTCCGGCTGGGGTGCAGCGGGACGGGAGCTCCGCCCGCACGCCTTCCCTGGCCGGTCCTAGCGGGCCGATCGCGTGGAAGGCGCGCGGGTGGAGCTGCCTGTCTGGCACTCGGGCGCTCCGGCTGGGGTGCAGCGGGACGGGAGCTCTGCCCGCGCGCCTTCCCTGGCCGGTCTTCACGGGCCGATCGCGTGGAAGGCGTGCGGGCGGAGCTGCCTGTCTGGCACTCGGGCGCTCCGGTAGCGCGGCCCCGCCGCCGCCCTTTCTCTCCGGCTTGGATCCCGGGAAGGCAGCGGGGGGCCTCGTGGAGGGAGGCAAGCAGGCAGGTAAGCGAGCGGGCGGGCGGCCCGGGCCTCCTCCTCCGCCGGCGGGAGAGAAGGAGGAGCGGCTGCCCGCCTGCCTCCGCCCGCCCTGAGGGGACTCACCCGGCGGTGCTGGCGCCGGCGGCTCCCCTGAAGCGCGCCGCTTGTCGTCGCCGCCTGCCTCGTTTCCCGCCCCCCATCATTTCCTTGCCTCGCGGAGGGAGGCAAGCGGGCGGGGCAGGCGGGCGGGCCGGGCCTCTGCCGCCGGGCCCGCCCCCCTCGGCGCCTGTGCGGCTCCCCCGCGCCCGCTCCGCCCGGCCAGGCATGCCCCGCTCTGCAGGCCGGGCTCGCCGAGGAGGACCCCCGACCCTCCCAAACAGATTCGCCCTCCCACCCGCCCCAATAAGCCGCATGATTGGCTCCCGCCCGCAAACCCTGCCCCTTCCACGTGATTGGCCCCCGCCCGCAAACCCCGCCCCCTTCCACGTGATTGGCCCCCGCCCGCAAACCCCGCCCCCTGGCTCTCGAGCATTTCAAAATGTGCACGAGCATGTCAAAATGGCTCCCGGCATAAAAAGTTTGTCGACCCCTGTCCTAGCTGAAAAACAGGCAGGATTTAGGCTAGGTCTACTATAGACCAAATGGTGATATTACAACACTTAGTAGAGAAATATGTATCGAAAGGCTCTCTCTATGCAGCTTTTGTAGATCTTAAGTCTGCATTAGATTCCATATCAAGAGAACTATTGTAGAAGAAACTGCTTTCTACCAACATAGACAAACAATTATTTTTATTGATATAATAGACAACCTATGACCTGTTAGGTCAGAGCTTTCCAAACTTTTCATGTTGGTGACACACGTTTTAGACACGCATCATTTCGTGACACACTCTTACAGCAGGGCACAAGGCAGGCACTAGGACCTGCGCGGAATCACAGCAGGTTTGGAGGCAGCAGGGCACAAGGCAGGCACTAGGACCTGCGTGGAATCCTGGCAGGGCTCAGAGGCGGCAGCAGCAGCCACGACACACCCAGACACTGCAGCCGACACACTAACATGTCCCGACACACAGTTTGGAAAGCTCTGTGTTAGGTCAACCTTATTTCCACATATAATATAGGCTGGTGCTGTTTCCCTTCAGCAGAGCCCCTGTGAAGCCTCCTCCTCCTCCTCTGTTGACCTGCGGAACTGCCTGCCACTTTGCTGGGGGTATGGGGAACAAAGGGAGCTGCGGACCACGAGGAAAACTGCACCCCCGTTCCCCATCCCGGTGTGTCCCCAAGGGCCCCCTCCCTCCAGGGAGGAAGGCTCACCTGTTGACCTCCAGTACCTCCCAGCCAGCCCTACTTCACCAGCAGGCATCCAGGTTGCTTTCTTGTCCTTCCCTCACCACCCTCTGCTTTTAAGAGATTTCAATTTTTGGCCTTGGTTCCAAAGCAGCCAATCACCACTCACCTGTTGGGCCTTGCTGCCAGCCAATTGGGTGCAGGGGCCAGATGGAGGAGGGAAAGAGGGTGGGGAAGTGTAGTCTAAAGTTACGATCACATGACTGCAGTTAACCACGACAATGCTGTAGTGGCCACAACTTTGCGAATAGATATCACTGGTATGTCTCCTACCTTCTAGCACAGAGCTTTCCAAACTGTGTGTCGCGACACAAAAGTGTGTCGCCACACACAGTCTGGTGTGTTGCCACACAACCCGGAAGCCCTGATCATCATCAGCGCTTCCGGGTTTTCCCGCGGCGACACACCAACGGCGGTTGGTGTGTCGCCGCGGGAAAACTTTGGAAAGCCCTGTTCTAGCAGATCATAAGTTCACTATAATGTAGCCAAATTTTGCCTCACTGCCATGAGGGTGAGGCAGCAAATATTGTCTAATAAAATTGAATTTCTTCAAAATGTTATCCTCTTCCCCTCCTTTTTCTAAACCTTTTAATTTCTTTTGTTATTTTTATCAACTTTTATGGATATATGCATATATGTATATATGCTGGCCAAAGATCGTAATAAAGTTTGCCAGTACTACTACCCTAAAGGGAATACCTGTGGCGTGTTCTGGCCATCTTCGCTCAGACCCAGGCCCTGGACAGCAGACTCGTGGGTGCCCTGGCCTCCGGCTGTTGCTTCTTAACACCAGGTCGGTTAACAAGGCCCCCCTCATACGTGATTTGATCACTGAGGAGGGGGCAGACCTGGCATGTATTACTGAGAGCTGGCTGGGCCCTGAAGGGGGGATGCCCCTTTCAGAAATGTGCCCGGCTGGGTTTCGGGTGTGGCACCAGCCGAGATGTCAGGGCAGGGGAGGAGGGGTGGCTGTTGTCATCCGGGAATCTCTGCTGGCCTTCAGGGGCACTGCTCCACAAGTGACTGGTTATGAGACCCTGTCTTTGAAGTTGGGTTCCCGAGAACAGTTGGGATTGTTGCTATTGTACCAGCGTCCCTGCTGCGTAGCAACCTCCCTGCCTGAGTTACTGGAGGCCGTCTCGGGGTTGTCGGTGGAGTTCCCCAGACTTATGGTTCTGGGGGACTTCAACCTGCCATCCCTGGGGCGTACCTTGGAGGCGGCTTGGGAGTTCATGGTGGCCATGGGCCTGTCCCAAATTATTTGGGACCCAACTTGGGACAGTGGCCTCACCCCAGACTTGGTTTTCTTTTCAGAGCAGTGGCAATGTGATCTGAAGGGAGAGTTACATCTGTCTCCTCTGTCATGGTCAGATCACACCCTGGTGGCCTTGAGTTTCTCTTATGCTGCCCCCCTCCACAGGGAGGCAAGGCCCGTTCGATTGGTCCGCCCCTGGCGACTGATGGACCCAACGGGGTTCCAGAGGGAGCTGGGGGCCATACCCAAGGATTATCTGCACGGTCCAGCGGAGGCCCTGGCTGCCACCTGGAATAGGGAGGCGGCCGGGGCCTTGGACAGGATCGTGCCCATGTGACCTCTCTTGCCTCACCGAACCCGATACTCACTGTGGTTTATGGAGGAGCTGAGGGTTCTGAAGAGGATTAAAAGACGTCTAGAGCACTGCTGGAGGAAAACAAGGACCGAACCTGGCCGAACACAAGCTAGAGCCGCTATTAGGGCCTACCTTGTGGTGGTAAGAGCGGCGAAATGTCAATATTCCTCCACTCTTATTGCATCCGCAGAATGCTGCCCAGTGGCCCTGTTTAAGGTCATTCAATCCCTTTTGGGAAAGGTGGGCCCAGTGACCCACCTTCAGGGCCGTGCAGAGGAGTTTTCTGGGCATCTGCAGGATGAAATCGCTCAGATCCGTTCCAAGTTGGATTCCAAGCGTGAGGCATGGTCTGTGGAGATGCCTGGGGAACGTACTTACCCGGTTATCTGGGAACAGTTTGATCCTGTTGGGCCTGAGGAAGTGGATAGGGTACTCTGGACTGTAAATGCCACCACTTGTCAATTAGAACCATGCCCCTCCTGGCTGGTGAATGCAGTACGGGAGGTGACGTGTACTGGACAATTTTCGTCCAGTCTCCCACCTCCCCTTCTTAGGGAAGGTGGTTGAGAAAGTGGTGGTGTTGCAACTCCAGAGGATTCTGGATGAAACCAATTATCTAGACCCCTTTCAGTTAGGTTTCAAGGCTGGATATGGGACAGAAACAACATTGGTCGCACTTATGGATGATCTCTGGGGGGAGCGGGATGGGGACAGTGCATCCATCCTTGCTCTTCTTGACCTCTCAGCGGCT
Organism: Charina bottae; assembly: GCA_023362775.1. NCBI lineage: Eukaryota > Metazoa > Chordata > Lepidosauria > Squamata > Charinaidae > Charina > Charina bottae. Next base: position 9,088,850 of record JALMGJ010000021.1, on the reverse strand, counting down.
TTCGATACCATCGACCATGGTAACCTTTTGGGGCAGCTCACGGAGTTAGGGGTGGGCGGCATGGTTCTGCGCTGGTTCACCTCTTTTCTCCAGGGCCAGTCCCAATCAGTGGTGATAGGGAGCAAGAGATCCGACCCACGGCCCCTCCTTTGTGGGGTGCTGCAGGGTTCGGTACTCTCCCCATTCCTCAACATCTACTGTACATGAAACCACTGGGTGAGATCATCCGTCACCACGGGATGAGGTATCATCAATATGCAGATGATACCCAACTATACATCTCCATCCTGGGTGATGTAAGTGATGCTGTGACCACCCTCTCTCAGTGCCTGGAGGCTGTAGGGGTCTGGATGGGGAACAACAGGCTTCAGCTGAACCCTGGTAAGACAGAGTGGCTGTGGGTTGGGGGTTCCTCTCCATCTGGGAACTTATCATCTTTAGCTCTGTATGTGGTTGCACTGCCCCAGACAGACCCGGTGTGGAATCTGGGGGTCCTCCTGGACTCACGACTCCTGCTTGAAGAGCAGGTGGCAGTCGTGGCCAGGAGGGCCTTTGCTCAACTTCGTGTTGTGCGCCAGTTACACCCTTTCCTGGATCGAGAGGCCCTCCAATCAGTCACTCATGCCCTAGTCATCTCCCATATAGACTACTGCAATGCGCTCTACATGGGGCTACCCCTGAAGAGCATCTGGAAGCTACAGCTGGTCCAAAATGTGGCTGCGTGGGCAATTTTAGGTGCCCCAAGGTCAGCACACGTAACACCTCTGCTGTAAGAGCTGCATTGGGTGCCAGTTTGCTTCCGGGTTCAATTCAAGGTGTTGGTTGTTACCTTTAAAGACCTACATGGCATAGGTCCAGGTTACCTGAGGGACCGTCTCATCCCCATTACATCGACCCGTCCCACCCGGTCATGCAGAGAGGGCATGTTACGGACCCTGTCCATGAGAGAATGTCAATTGGTGGGGTCCAGGAAGCGGGCCTTCTCTGCTGTGGCCCCTGCCCTGTGGAACACTCATCCCCCAGAGATGAGGCAAGCCCCCTCTCTCCTGGCCTTCTGGAAGAAGTTAAAGACCTGGCTCTGCCATCTCGCTTGGGGCGGGAAGGGGGGTAGTCAATCCTGGGGGTGGCTAGCGCCTTAAAGTGGTCCTCATATATGTATGAATCGAACTAGAATTTTTATCTGACATCTTGATCCCATTTTATATTTTATGTATCATATTGTGTTTTTATTGTATTTGAATCTTTTAGCTTTATTGTAAACTGCCCAGAGTCCCTCCTTTGGGGGAGATGGGCGGTGGCAAAATTTGATAGATAAATAAACGAACAAACAAACAAATAAAATATGTATTTGATATTTTTGATGCCTATTTACAGATCAGTGGTCAGTTGTCACCTCGTCTCTTCCGTAAGCTGCCACCCAGGGTTTGTGTGTCTCTGAAGAGCATTGTTGATGAACATTTCTTGTGTGCTGGGTAAGTTTATATTCAAATCTTTTTTTGAATTGTTAATGGATTAGTTATTTTTCTTGGTGTGAGGTGATTAACTGCTCATGTACATTACTTATTTGAAAATCCTGCAGTCTGACCCTTGCTTGCCTTTTCTTGCATTGCAGACATATTTTCCTCGGGTTCTCTAAGTGTGGGAGATACGTCTTGTCTTATACTAGCAGCAGTGGAGATGATGATTTCTCTTTCTACATCTACCATCTCTATTGGTGGGAGTTCAATGTTCACAGCAAACTAAAAATGGTATGGACCACACTGCACACGATGTGTACAGGACTGAGATATCCCCATGCCTTGTACAGTTATAAGGTTTGACCTTTTGCAATAGCTCTGTGAAAGACTCAAACAACGCAAAAAAGGAAAAAGAATTAAAATGAGAGTGTTTTTCTTTGCACTGAAGCTGCAAATGTGAACCTTGTGTGGATTTCTGAGTGGATTCATATGAAATGGTTGGATGCTCTGACTTGTGACAAGAACAGTATAGTAACAGATGTGGTGGTGGAATGCTCCTGCTGGATCTTTGCTATTATGTGGTTTTATACATCCTAGTGACCATCGTATATTGATTTCTTGAAATGTGGGTATTTAAGAGCTTCAGCTTGCCTAACGAAGAATTTTTAATGTCAGATTAGGAAAGCAAATGGTAGTGCCTCATGTCTGTAGTTTATATGCTTCTTTCTGGTGGATAATCAAGAAAACCTGGGACAGGACATTTGTGTTTGTTTCTAATCTTCAGATATTACTTTTGTGTAACTCAAAACTGGATAAGAAGCTTTCTTTGTAACCTATTCCAGAGTGAATTTTATTTTCCTAATAACCAGTTGTACAAAAAGCATTTATGGTATTTCTTTTTACTCTTTTTTCTTTCTTTAAAAAAAGGAGCTATTTAAAAGTCATAAAGCAATTAAACATGTTAATAAGCTGCTAGAAGATGACTAATCATCAATAAGAAAAATTAAACAGCACCATCAAAGGTTAAAAAGAAATAAACCATTGTGGTCTAGTGGTTAAAATGTTGGATTAGACTAGACAGCAGTGATGCTAAAATATGTAGAGGACATTAAACATCATAGTAGCTGATATTAAAAATAGCACAAAAAGGACAATTACAAAGAGAAACATCTCCAAAATAAGGAGAGGCATAGCTTTTACTTCAATATTTTAAATGCAGGATTGTTTTTTCCCCAAAAATTCATTTAATATATTTACATTTCATCTTTTCTGTATGTCTGTGTCATATCATAAAGCAAAACAATTCTGAAAGTACTGATTTTTTTTAAAAAAGTTCAAAACCAGTTGCAGGGGGAAATCATTCTGGTCTTAAAATTTGTTTTGTTTTTTAAGGAAGATCATTTAGTAGGAAGCGAAGGACGGGGAGGGGGAGATAGTAAGACTGTAATCTCTCCTGACAGCTAATTCTATGGGTAAGCATTAACTTTTCAGTTGTCCCAGATAGACTGCAGGCCTTGATGGTACGGTTGACTGAACCTCTGTTTATATGAGGCAGATTTATATGAGAAGAGGCAGTTCTTCTGATACCTTGGTATAAAGCCATAGCTGTAGTATATTCTAAATTGCTGAATATCAGATTTTCATCTGTCTATCTGAATCTGTGCTTGTTACTTTTCCTTTTAAATACTGCTTTTCACCAATTTAAGTCTTAGTTTGAGCTTTGACAAATTAGGGTAGTAACATTTCTGAAGAACTGTACAAATTACATTGGAGGTTACAATCTAATTTAGCCAAAATAATCTCCTCAAACCTCTTTAGCATTTTAGTAAAATATTATAAATCAGCTTCAGTCATTTATATTTTGGTCTTTCCGTGTATGCACTAGTTTATTGCACCAAATAGTTTATTGTGCTAGTTTATTGAACTCCAGTATTAATTAAAATTTAAATTAATAAAAACAAATGCCCAAATCTTGCAAGCCTGGCAACATTTCTGTGTTCCTTCATGATATATTACAAAATTTTAGATGAGAACTTTTAGCCAAGATCACTAACATTTTAATTTTTTAAAAATGATGTCCATATTATCATATGATTATGCCTGATTCCTGGACTAAATGCTGGATTTCTGGGCTGGTTTATATTTTGATAGTATTTGAATATAAAATAGCCACCCTTACCAATGTAGAGAAGAGTTTTAAAATCTTATTTAGATCAGACACACATTAATTCCCCTCTGAAACAGTATTCTCACTTAAACCAAAATATACAACGAACAGCTAAGCATCCAAAGACTCCTGCAACTGGAGTGCAAAGTATTTTGTTCATCCTCCATAATTTTTGTCCACCTGTCAGGACGTCAGTTACCAGGTGATAGTTGAAGAAGAGAGGAATTTGATAATGGGGGCCCTGCTTTCCCTCTGCATTTGATTCAGATAGTATTGCTTCATTTTCTCACTGAGTCTAGCCTTTAATGTGTGCTAATTGTATATGTAGGTCAGAGACTTAGTTTAGTCAGATTAAGATTAGTCCTGCTTCATAATTTTGGCAAATGCTAAGTAACCAGCAAGCCAGGACAGGTTGCATTAGCTGTCTTTTACAATTTGGTTTTCTTTTTCATGTAGCCTCATTTGGCAACAATTAATTCTCTGATGCAGGGCTATACAAACTCAAAGCACATCAGGATTGATGTTCCAGATTAATAATTTTTTTTCTCGTTGTTGTACATCCTAATAATCTCTTTTCAAAACACATCTGTATTCTACTAAGTAACTTCTTGTTCCTTCAGGTCCGTCAGGTTCGATTATTCCAGGATGAAGAAATCTATAGTGACCTTTACTTGACTGTATGTGAATGGCCCAGTGATTCCTCCAAGGTCATTGTTTTTGGTTTCAAGTATGTTTCTTTGGTAAAATAAGCTTTGAGTTTGAAAGCATTGTCTGCTATATTCTTATACAAACTCATTCTGCTTGTTGGAGGCATTCTAAATTATACTTTTTGTTCCATATTACCAATGCTAAAATTTCTTGGAAATTTTTAGCATTGCTAATATGGAAAAAACAATGCTTTTTGTTCCATATTAGCAATGCTAAAAATCTAGGAAATTAGATACTGACTTGAAAAGTTTGGGAACAGACATTATCCCTTGAGTTGAGTTTTCAATACTCTGAAGCATTGCAGAGTACAAACAAGAACATATCTCTCAACTTCTGAGTTGTTACAAATTACATTTAGGAATTTTGCAGAGCACCATAATGTTTTATTACCAGTGGTTAGATCTGTATTCCTGCACACTAGAAAAAAATGTCACTGAATTTATTGAGGATTAATTTGGGGGTTTGAAAGTCTGCCAGATGCTTTTTAAACAAGTTTAGAGTTCAGTTTGGAAGCTAGAACTGAAAATTATAGATGCAAAAAGGTACATGGCCTTGTCTGAGAATGACCACTATTTCTCCTGTCCTGGTAGTACCCGTTCAGCCAATGGCCTCCTGATGAACATGATGATGAGTGATGAAAACCATCGAGACATCTATATCAGCACAGTTGCCGTGCCTCCTTTTGTGTACTGTCCCAGTTGCCGGGACATGGCCATTGCACATCCAGGTAAGTTAATCCTGAGTGACGGGGGGGAATCTTTTACACTTAATAGCAAATAATCTGGAGGTACTGATTAAAATTGTAAGTAGGAGAAAGAAACACCTGGAGTCTGACTAGAAAAATGCTACGATTAATGCATCATCAGAGTATTATTGTCTAATAATCATTTAAAAATATTTTCATATTTGTGCATGGTTCCAGTTTTCCAGATATGATAGAAATGAAACATTCCTTTTTATGATGCTGTTAATCAGTGGGAGTAATTGTAAGTGAACTCTTGTCAGTGGCTTCAGAGAGCTTATTTTAAGAATTAGCATGACTTCACAACTCAGATGATATGCATTCTGCAGAGATGCTCATTACCCCACCTTGGAAGTTTAATTCAACAATAAAAATGTGTAACTGTAGAATCTTCCTAAGGAGGAGTGCTTTCCCAGCTGATGAGAGTTTTCTCTGGGCTGATTCTGATGCTTCTTTGCATATACTTCCCAGGTGACCCAAATGCCAAATGCTTGCAGCATGGGTTCATGCTGCACATGAAGTATCAGGTGGTGTATCCTTTCCCCACCTTTCAGCCAGCATTCCAACTCAAGAAGGACCAAGTGGTGCTGCTTAACACCAGCTATTCTCTAGTTGCCTGTGCTGTTTCTGTGCATACATCAGGTAAGCAAGTGGGGAAGTGTGTGTGAGAGAGATGTGCCAGTGTATGAATTCTGTTTTCTTACCATAGCCTGCTCATTCTGAATCCACAGCTATTTTAAGACTTCGCTTACTGAATGATAGGGCTTTTGATAGTTTTCAAGACATGGGACATTCTAGTTCAACAACTCACACCCCTATCTGTTCATATCCTTTTGTTAGAACTTTAACTTAACCCTTATATGCTTGATCCTTTCTTTGCACATTCTATTCATTAGGGCCGTGTAGGGCTTTTGAATGAGGCGCTTCCCAGTGTGCAGGAGCACAAACAAAGCACCTCACTTCAAATTATTAAAGCAGCTGCATCTTTGCTGAAGAAAGTGAAGCAGCGGTCTATGCACGCATACAGAGACAACCAAGGACAACATCCAAAGCAGCTAAGTAAGCCCTGCAGAAGACGCAGTTGCATTCAGGATATTAAGAGAGGTACTCGGTTTGTGCTGCTGCATGCCATGAAATACTTCATCCAGATACTTTGCACTGTCCTAATATTCAGCCTATGCTTTTAACATTTATTTTTCATGTTGTCCCTGTAGATCTGTCTGGACAGCAATGAAAAACCCCTCATGTTTGCATGAGTTACTTTCATATTTATTGCTGACAATGAAATAGAATATATTTTAAAATCAGCAGTCTAAGTGCTCATAAGAATTCATATCAGGGTGAATTATCTGTGTTTTTTAAAAAATTATGTTTATATTTCACCTTTTCAATAGGGTTTCAGAGTAGTTAATAAAATAGTAAAAATAGCCATCAATCTTAAAAATATAAAATGACAGAGTATTTAAAATTATATCTAGGTGGTAAAACAGCCATAAAGCCGGAAGGAAGAGGCGGGAAGGCTTTATTAGGTGCTAAAAAGATGACAAAGAATCAGGCAAGCCTCTTTGGAAAGGACTAGGTGTGTATAGAGCCTCTTGAGTTTGAATCAGTGTGAATTTGATCTGTTTCAAGCATGCAGTAGCTGCTGCTTGTGTGAAATATGCTGCTTTGAGCAATTTGGAAGTGTTTCGAGTTTGAATCAGAGTGTCTCACACTCGGGACAGGGCTGTTTCAATTTCGAAACTCTTCCAGGGTGCTTGAAGCAACCCATTTCACACTTGAAACAGGTGTTTTGAACACAAAAGAGCATGTTTCAAATTAGAAACAGTTCAGAACGTTCAGCACTCCACTAAAAATCACATTCCGAAGAAAGGCTGCCACTACCTTAACTTGAATGTCATTTATTCAGACCATTTATGAGGAAAGGAGCAGAGCTGGGAAGACTCCTGGAATCAAGAAGAATGTTCTTAGAACACTGTGGGATAATCAGTTTTCTTGATCTGTTGAAATCACTTGGCAGATCAGTTCCAATCCATCTGTAATTTTGTGGAAACCCTGAATTTGAGAGACGCCGAACTTCTTTGGCTGAGAAATCTTCAAGTCTGTCATGGGGCTGTTCAGTGTGGCAGGGTTTATACAATATGTTCGACAATAATGTGATATATTTGGTTTTAACTAAGCATGTTGTGTGAACTTAGGCTCACTTATTAGGAGTGAGCCTAATAGGAACTTATTCAGTCAACCGTAAATATATATACCATAACTTAGTGCAGTGTATGTGAACCAGGACTATACAAGAAAATTAGGTTTACCTTATGAAGATTAGAATTTATGCCTGTACCACTGAGGTAGCAACTTGGATTTGAATCTTACTCCAGCTTTTGAATCAAGGTGTTGGTAGGACTGTGTAGCTCTTTGAAGGCAAAAATGTGTTTTGGATACATAACGATGCAAACATGGCACCTGTCTGCAACTCCTTAAACCAGAGCTTTCCAAACTTTTCATGTTGGTGACACACTTTTTAGACATGCATCATTTCGCGACACACTCTTACAGCAGGGCATCATTTCGCGACACACTCTTACAGCAGGGCACAAGGCAGGCACTAGGACCTGCGCGGAATCACAGCAGGTTTGGAGGCAGCCAGGCACAAGGCAGGCACTAGGACCTGCGCAGAATCCTGGCAGGGCAGGTTAGGTTTGGAGGCAGCCAGGCACAAGGCATGTACTAGGACCTGCACGGAATCACAGCAGGTTTGGAGGCAGCAAGGCACAAGGCAGGCACTAGGACCTGCGCGGAATCACAGCAGGTTTGGAGGCAGCAAGGCACAAGGCAGGCACTAGGACCTGCGCGGAATCACAGCAGGTTTGGAGGCAGCAAGGCACAAGGCAGGCACTAGGACCTGCGCGGAATCACAGCAGGTTTGGAGGCAGCAAGGCACAAGGCAGGCAGTAGGACCTGTGTGGAATCCTGGCAGGGCTCGGAGGCAGAAGCTGCAGCAACACACCCAGACACTGCAGCCAACACACTAACATGTCCCGACACACAGTTTGGAAAGCTCTGCCTTAAACCATTTGTTCCTGGATCATGCAGCAGTTGTGAAGGGCATCTGTGTGATCCTGAAAAAAGACACAGCTGCATTAAGGAGTTACAGATAACGCTGCATTCACACTGCCACAGAGTCCAAAGAACCCTTTTACATTTAAACCTGAAACACTGCACAGTCCTAGGTGTCATACCAAGAAGATTGTCATAATTATTGATAATGCATGTGTGGATAGGTTTTACAGGTTATAAGGATCTTGATTGGGTGGATATGTTATATATAGTAGGCCTATGAGAATCAAGTTGGATCTGATTCAAATCAAATAAATCAGGAGTTTTTATCAGAATCATTCTTTTGAGATCTCTGGGAGTTTTTGAACTTTTAAACAGCGCAGTGATAGGCAAGTCTCGCCTGCACTGGTAATATCCCCAAGTACAGCATTTCAATTTCCTCATAAAAATGAATGATACTTATTTACTTAATTGGAGAGGGGACTTGATGCCCCTCCGCCCCTGAATTATCAGCTATTGAAAATGAAGGATTATTCTAATGCAAAACATGCTCTGGACCTCTACTGTTCAAGACAAACTTGCTACTAGCTGTTTTCGTAATTGGTCTATGTAACTCAGTGTTTTCTCTGTTGTGGATCTTCAAACAGCAATGCGAGAAATGGAAATTATGGTGCTTGTGCAGTATGTATGATCTATCTCTGAATTAATTTCTTTGATTGCTTGGTCATGGAATGCTCATTGTCATAGCTATTGAGTCTATATTTTTTTAAATAGCTTTGCTGGAGAACAGAAAAAAGCCCAGCTCATCAGTGGGGAAGGATGACAAAGGCATAGTTGACACAACCAACATACTGTGTATTTATACATACTGCATATTCATTTATTGGTTTCTGAGTAGATTTCAGTTAGCAACATATTACTAATAGTCCTTGAAAATGTTGAAGACGTGCTGTAGAAATTGTGCAGCACTTCTGATTTTATTGTTGTTGCTTCCTTTTAGATGACAGCAACTTCTGCCAAATCCTTTATGACAGGAGTCGCCAGTCCAGGGCTCCTGTTGTGGAAGTCAGCCACGCATCCCTTATCTCACATTGTCCTGCGGGCTTAGAGGAAGGGTTGGAAAGAGACAGCTGCTCTTGCCAGAGTGGGACTGCATTGACGCAGCCTATTGCTGTACCTCCACAGGACATAGACACCCACGTCTCACCTGCTGTAGCTATGGCAAAGGAATTTGTTGCAGACATCTTCCGAAGGGCCAAGGAAGCCAGAGGCAGTGCACCAGTGGAAGAAGAACAAGAAGAAGCAGCCGGTGGGCTCAAGTGCCTCCTTGACTCGGGTGCTCTGGGCCAGGATGCTTTAGGCTCTTGGGATCTGAGGAAGACTTTGGAATCTTGCTTACATGGCAGTGTTGCTCATAGTTCCACATCATCTGGGGCCAGTAGCATTTCTGATATGGGGAACTCGCCCAAAGAATCTCCCATAGCCAATTTTGAACTGGAAAGTCTGCCAGCTGAGCCAGGCTATGTGAACTATACCAAACTGCGCTATGTCCTGGAGCCCAGCGATTCCTCTGAGGCAGAGGATGGTGAGTGGTGAGTGTGGGGAAGAAATCGGTAGTAGATGTTGGATTTCTGACAGCAGGATTTGTAGGCATGAGCCAAAGGTTCAGTGAAAAAATGGACTTCCGTATTCTCCCGTGGATAGGCACTCTTTCCCATAGAGTCTCAGGTTGTCACCCACATTGCGTTTGAACAAGGGAAGGCTACTTCCTCCAGCCTTGGGAATGTCTCCTGCCCCATCCCCATTGTACAGCCGTAAACAATGGCTTCCTCACCGTGTCACCTCTTACTACATGAGTTCCCCTTTCTCACTTCACCCAACCTTTTAAACTAAGGCTAGCAGAAGATAGACGCTACAGCACAACTGCATGAGATTTCTTTTTATCTGGAAATATCCAGCACAACGAAACAGATTTAAAAGTTGCTCTTTTAGTCTGTTTGTATGTAACGCTGAAATGGAACTGTTCTGAGGCATGGGTCCTAATTGCCCATTCTATTTGTATAACAGCTAATAGATCTAGCACTGACTAATTCTTAATTTTGGGGCCTGCTACAGCCTGCAGTTTATAAATCTCTTAAAAATAATATCCATGATTGAGTTATTTATTCTCATACTGAGAGTTTGAAGCAATATAGTATCACTTAGATGTGATAATATTGGGTGTACATGTTTATTAGTCCACCTACAATATTGTAGCATACTTATTTCCAATATTGTAGGTGGACTAATAAACATGTACACCCAATATTATCACATCCAAGTGATACTATATTGCTTCAAACTCTCAATATGAGAATAACTCAATCATGGATATTATTTTTAAGAGATTTATAAACTGCAGGCTGTGTGTGTGTGTGTGTGTGTGTATACACACACACACACACAGACACACACACACACACAGACACACACACACACAGACACACACACATACATACATATACATACATACATACACGCATAAAATCAACTTCTGTGCTAAAAGAAGTTGTTCTGTGATCTGAATCAGTTAAGCAGGAGTGCTGGTATAATTAACTTAAGACAATGTATCGGCCATAGGAAGGAGGAAGAAGCTTCAGTGTGCTGCTTGATTCGAGGAGGCCTTGGACCACCAAAATGCCTTCCTAGTTGTCTGCATCTCAGAGGCCATATTCACATTACATGGCTGATCAAGTCATCCCTTTCCCCAGGCAATTGATCTTATCACACTTCAGCAGGTCTGAGTTGGGATGGCTCTGTAGGTAGTCTATTGTCCTTTTATAGTCCTTTCTGCTCACGAAAAAAGCTTGGAAAGCTGTCATTTCTTACGCAAGTGTGCATTTTTTTTCACCAGCGCACAAAAAAAATATTGAAAATCCACATGACATGATGGGTGTTGCTGTTAATAGGGTTGAGGGCTGAATATATTCCCCCATCCATTTCTGCCATTTTTTACCCACATACCTTTCTCACAGAGATAAGTAAAACCCAAAGGATTTAGGAGAAGGAGTGCCTTTTTCCTGGGCAACTTTGGGGAGGGGGGGGGGTAGTTACATTAGCTCTCCCAAAACTGCAGCTCTTTGTGCTTAATGATTCCTTTAGTGTTAATTGGCTGGGTTGATTTGTCCAGTTTTCCCATTCATGCTAAGCCCCTTCCCACAGACACAGTTCAGCATGTGCAAACAGCCAAAGTGAGGAAGTAGAGGGATGCTTCTTTCTGCCAGGCGTTCCCATACAATTTCAAGCCTCTTGAAATCTATAATAGATTCTGTGGATGTTATTTTATATACCCTGAAACATTTTTTTTTAATTTGTGCAATGCAGTCATACGTTGTGCACTGCTCTCTGTAACGTGTGAATGAATGGTGGAGAACTGCAGTATTTTTGCATGCATGGATTTTGAAACTTGTCTAGGAAGAAAATTTTGGACCTTAGCCATTCTGAGAGATCTGATCATTTCTGATTGTCTAACATAGTTAGGGTACTGAATTTCGCCAGTATTTGCTGGTTCTTAAATAATTGTTAGACCAGCCAGAAGAATATGGAAAGCAAAAGTAAAGATAAATTTTTGAGAAACTCTGCTTCAAGTGATAATCATAATGGTATCAGGCTGTGGGCTTTGTGCTTGAGCTGGCTATGACGACATGGTTCTGCTGACTAAGAATGCAGCCACGATGCCTATTTTTACCAGATGAATGTTTTTGGCTGCATCATGGTATCCCTTCTCATAAAATGTACCTCTGTTAATTATCTGCTGTCCATGGGAGCTATGAAAAGGCATCTTGTGCATCTGGCCATCTACTGCAGTCACACTTCTGTCCTCTTGTTAGCAATGTGAATACTATAATTGCCTGGCACTATATGAAGGCCAGGAAAAACGGAGAAAAGCTTATTTCCTTCCAGTTGCTTTGTTTTATCCCCTCAACCGTTTTCCCTTGTTTTCCCTGATTTTTGTTCTAGCTTTTCACGTCTCTGATTGATTGGTGCATTTGCTCTCTTTCTTGCCCATGGGAGAGCCATAGTTATTTAATCATCCTATCAGCCAATTCCTTTGCTGATAAAATTTCTGGGTTTTTTTAAAGCTAAAATTTCAGTCTCTGCATTGCTAGCCCTGCTATATATTTAAATATTTGGTGTATACATTTTTGCCTTTTACCATTAGAATGCAGTCAGAATAGGCAGAAATTTGAACTGATACATTGGCTGGAGTGTGTCTGAGTTGGTTTTATAAATTTAATAATAAGAACTGGTATGTGCAGATGAATTTGTGGAACAGGTTTTTCCCCATATAACCAGCAAGTGTTTTTTTTATTATTGTTTACAGTGACAAGTTCCTCTTGACAGTACAGTTCATGTAGTGTGTTAAAAATTGGAATCTGGGAGAGATTAATGCTGACTGGCTGCTTTTCAGAGTAGATTCACAAAGTGTGTTCTCTTTGCATGTTTTATCATGGTACCCTGCCAGAACTAATGCAGAAGACAAAAATAAATATTTTCGGCCATGAAGCCAGTCAAGTAGGCAACTGCAGATTGAAGTCTGTTAGTTCTTTCTGTTTTACAGTGCAAACACTTGGCCTGTTCAAAAATACTAAAAACATAGTTTAACTTATTTTATTGTTCATAAATTTGTCTTGAACTCTAGTGATAGGACATTTTAAAAACCTTATTTTGATTGAGGCAATATATAAATGATATAAATAAATTAATAAATTATCCAAAGCAAGAATATTAGTAAATGGAATTAGTAGTTACAAGATATGAGAAAACCTAATATAACAGATTTGAAAAAAGATCTACCAGTAGCTATTGGGTGCTTTAGAATAATAACCACAATAACCTTAGATAATCAAAAGGGAGGCAAGATCTCTCTGAAGCATCCTGCTCCAATACATCTGCTTCTTCCAGTTTTGGTTCCCCTTTAGGGTTTTTTTATTCTATATTCTTGAGTTTTCTGCAAAAGATCTTTTTGAAGTCAGTTCTTTTGGTGCTCCATGTAGTTATTTTTTACTTGGCTTCACATTGTTTTTCATTTCAGAATATGAGGATGACAAAATCTCCTTGCCATTCGTTGTGACAGACCTCCTAGGAAGAAATTTGAAGCTCTTGAAGGAGAAGGCTGTTTGTCAGGTAAGAGTCGTTTCTAGGAATCTCCTGATCCTAGAGAAAGATGCTGCTCTTAGTTTGGGAAAGACCACTAAATAATTATTTTTGAGGAAATCTGATCTCATTAATAATGACTTTTTTGTAATGCAGCCTGATTAGTTGAAATATAGTGGTTTTATTTAGGGAGATGTCTTGAACTCATTGAGTGATTATTTAAATCAAATCAATTTGCTTTTCAGCAAGCTTCCCATTTACACTTAACACATTCAAATGTTTCCAGTTTATATTTTCAAGCACCTTTGGTTTAGTTTCCAGTTTAACAAACATTATGCCGTTTGATTTTATCTTAGCTTATTATGTGACCATGACTAGTATAGTTGTTAATCATGGTTTGTGGGTTGTGTGAACCCAACCAGTTGTGGTTTATTCTGTAAATGATGATTAAACATGGCGTAGCATGTTCTGTGAACTAGGCTTGTAATTTATCAGTTAGAGGACTTTCATATAAGGGCTAGACCATAGTAAAAAAATATTGTCTACAAAATTAACTTGATAAGCACAGTGTGTGAATGGGAGTGATTTGCCAGTCTGTTAGATTTGAAAGATGTTCAGTCTTTACACAGGAAAGCAATATTTAGCTTAGCTTATATGTGGAGTTCCTGGATTCAGTTTTCAGAAGTGATACTTTTGTCTTTTATATGTTGTGTTGCATTCCAATTACAGATTGAACCTCCCCTGGAAAGAAAAGTCCACCATAATTGTTTTTTAATGAAATTTTAAAGCTTCCATTTAAAATAGTTATTGAGGTTGATTCTGTCCAAATCAGAGAGGGGAGATTCTATATGTGAAAGGCAAAACAATCATTTTGCAGAAAAATATTGCCTATAATACAGTATTGCAATAACAGCATGCTAAACTTTTAAGCAGAATTTATTAAAGGCCCTAGATGGTACTTGGTCTGAAATTGTGAAATAAACAATGTACTTTGAAGACCAATTGTAATTATCATGTTTCCCAACTACGCACCTACACATTCCCCATAGATATGTGTTTTACTAATCCTTGCCATAATTCAAAGCTATGTTAGATTCCAAGTTGTGTTTTGTACAATACGTTATAAATAAGAGTTTGGAGTAGCTTGTGGTGGTCAGGGTACACTCAACAGTGTCAAGATTTTTCCGGCTGCTAGTTTGAGATTGTGTAGACTTTGCACAAGATAGCTCACTGATAGGGAAAAATGAATTGGGACAGGGAACTATTGATGTTCTTGAAGTTGGAGGTTTAAAAAGAAGAGTAGTTGTATTTGTTTGTATACTGACTTTCTGAAAATTAAAAGCTGTCTTGCTAAAGAGTAGGCTCTGCCAGAAACTATTGGTAACTATTGATTCTTCCCTGCTATGTCTCTATTTGCCTTTCCAGGGCCAATATTTAACGGTGGAGCAGCTGACTTTGGATTTTGAATATGTCATTAATGAAGTGATTCGAAACGATGCTTCATGGTCCAAGCAGTTTTGTTCCTTCAGTGACTATGACATTGTCATCTTGGAGGTAGGAATATGATAGGTTTATGTTTAATATCTTATTTTAGAACAGAATGTTCCTTTTGATCTTGAACATATCTATTATTGCTCTTTAAAAAAATGCAGATGCTATTCTCCAGGCCTGACATCTGAGGAAGGACTTGATTATCTCTGGCTAATTTTAGATTTCTGATTTGTTTTTGAAGATAATGGGATATAAACTTTAAATACTTTAATCATTTTTGGCTAATATTCACTATAGCAGCACCTTCAGCCAGAGCGCTGGGTATTGACCTGCAAGTTTACCCCTGTTCCTTGAGTGTCAACAGACCTTGAAGTAGTTACATCTAATTAAATGTGGAAAGGTTTCTCTTATTTATCCTTAAATAATAAAGGCCTGACCTTTCATGAAATTGGTCCATATATGTCATGATCTGTTTTTGACTACAGAATGGGTATGAGGCAAGCTGTTGCTGCTGTCTGTCTGAAAAGGAGTGGAAATGGACTCCCTGAGGATGTCACATGGTATAATTAAAAACAGTGCAAACGGACAGCGTTCTAGACCAGAGTTTTCCCAACATAACTGCCCTCCATAAACCACATTTCCTATTGAGTCATATTTATGATGTCCATTGCATTAATAAATGGGAATTATGGGAGTTGTATTCTGCCTCTGGAGGACACCTTATTAAAGAAAGAGTGTTCTAAAGAATTGCTGCATTTTTACAGTCCAAGAGGAAGATCACATAGTTGAGAGAGACGGTTTCCCTGTAGGATTTGAGGTCATCCCTAATAGAACTTGCTTCTATTTACATTTGATAATGGCTTTTTAACACAGATGTTCCCAAAGTAGCTTACATCTAAGGTAATAACATGCATGTGCATTTAACTGTGGAGAGTAAATCTTAACTATTCAGGAGAGTAAAAAAGTCTCATGGTTGCAATTGGTGATGGATGGATGGTAGATTGATAGACAGACAGACAGACAGATGTAGATAGATAGATAACGTCCACCTTGATTTATGGAAAAATGCTTCTTGGAGAAGAACCTCATAGTTCTTTAAAAAAGAATAGAGAAGATGAGCATTTCCTGAAGTAGTTAGAACTAGAAATGCAGAAGATACAAATTCTGGGAACTCTATAAAAATATCCATTCTTCAATCCAGCCATTCTGGGGGCGGTCTGGCAGTTTTTCGGAACTTCCTGTAATGCCTGATGATTGTGCAATGTGGAAGTCAGACAGACATGAATAACAAAAGCTAGATGTCTCTTCTAGCAGTGAACAGAAAGGACAAATGGGCTCACAAAAACAGTTCTGGGCTACAGCTGCAATCTGATCAAGCTACAACAGCCGCCCAAACAAGCACAGCACTGGGATCAACTCCCTCCTGTCTGCATTGAGCTTACATTGGCCTGTTCTCAGTAAGAGTTCTCAGCAGTCTGGTTTTTTGGAACAAAGTAATAACGATTTTAAAAAATCAGAATTTCTGTGGAGCAAGGCTTTGAGTCATGCTTCCATCATTAGTTAGAAGATAAATGCTTCCCATATGCTTCACGTTGACTATTCTAATCAACGGTGCCGAGTTTTATTTAAAAGCTCTGGTTTAAGTACTGTTGCCTGATTGTATTCAGTGCCAAATTGTACTGTCTCCCATCAGTTCTAACCTGTCCTGTTCAAGGTGGCCTGTGAGTATCAGTTTCTGACTTATGCAGATTGGAATAGTAAGGAACGTAAAATTTGGAATAAGGTTGTACAGGCAACATTTAATTGCTATTAAACAGTGTGATGATTTTATTGGGGATTGCTGGCTCATTCCACCCTCTGATCACTTGTTCGCACACAGTTGTCTTGTGTGTCATTTCAGAATGGCTGATTTGAATAGAAAAAGAACTCCTTTACTTCAGAGAAGTCTCTTAACTAGTAAGGAGCAGAGAAGGGAAACATTTTTGTCATTCATTCAGAAAAAGCTGACATAGATGATATGGAGAGCTGACCAACTGATGGCCTGTATCTCAATGTTTTGAAATTCCAGGGTTCCTGCTTACAGTACTTCTTTCCATTTTGTGAGAGATCTAAAAACACTACTGTGTGTCTCATATGTAGCACAGGGACTTGGAATGGCCTAAGAAAAGCCTTGAGAGTCCCCCGTTTTCTTAAGTTCCGTTCAACTTTAGCCTTGGGTTCTCCTTAGATGAGCAAATAAGAAGTGGAACCTTGTACTCCAGCCAAGTGCAGCATATTCAGTTCTTTCCAAGCTGTTAAACTTGTCTTTTTAGGTGTGTCCAGAAACTAATCAAGTCATCATCAATATTGGACTCTTGCTGCTAGCCTTTCCTTCTCCAGATGAAGAGGGACAGCTCAGGTGAGTCCAATCCCAGGCTAGGCAGTTCTTTAAATCTGTGTCCAGGATTGTGTGGCTGCTGCACAAGCCTTCCGGCAGCAGCCATGCAATTCTGGGAAAAGGCACAACTGCTTTTTTTAAAGCCATAGAGAAGTGCTGTGTTCGTGTTTCTGCATATTCTGAAGCATTACTTCTAGACCAAATCTGAAGGTTTACACCAGAGCTTTCCAAACTGTGTGTCGGGACACGTTAGTGTGTCGGCTGCAGTGTCTGGGTGTGTCGCGGCTGCTGCTGCCTCCGAACCCTGCCAGAATTCCACACAGGTCCTAGTGCCTGCCTTGTGCATTGCTGCCTCCAAACCTGCTGTGATTCTGAGCAGGTCCTAGTGCCTGCCTTGTGCCCTGCTGTAAGTGTGTCTCGAAATGATGCATGTCTAAAAAGTGTGTCACCAACATGAAAAGTTTGGAAAGCTCTGGTTTACACAGTTCTACTAGGTATTTAAAATACTATACCCCAGGTATTAAAATATAATCTCAATTGTTTGGTGACAGTATATGGTATCCACATGTGCAAAGAATTTCTTGGGAGCAAATGCATACGGTTGGGAAAACGATGTTGAGATAAGTAGGTGCATTATTTGTCTCTGTGGGTCGCCTAATCTTTCTTATCATCTGCAGACCAAAGACATACCACACCAGCCTCAAAGTAGCATGGGATCTGAATACTGGCATCTTTGTCACCGTCAGTGTGGGAGACCTCACAGAAGTCAAAGGGCAGACCAGGTAAGACAGGGTTGACCTGTTACTTTTCTGGGGGTATATTTATCCTTGAATTATTTCTTACCATTTTTCTATTGCAACCTCTTCCATGAAACTCAGTCCTCCCATTCCTCTCTTTCCTTACACGTTTGACAAGCGGCATATTTTCCTTTCTGCAAAGATTTTCAAAACATTCCATTTTGCTTCTCCCCATGGAAGTGAATGGTAGCCATTATTTTATATTGGCAAAATTAAAGGATTAATTTAATTTAAATTAAAATCTGTCACTTGTTCCAATGATCCCACATTTGAGGGCAGGCTGAGGGAAAGATCTGTTTTTCCATGATTCTAAATGCTCTGTCAAAATGACCCCGGTGTGAAGTCTGGGCTTGCTAACTAACCCTAGTCCCTGCCTCTCTTAGTGGCAGCGTATGGAGCTCCTACCGGAAAAGCTGTGTGGACATGGTAATGAAGTGGCTTGTACCAGAGAGCAGTGTTCGCTATGTCAACAGAATGACCAACGAGGCCCTTCACAAAGGTATCTTCTTTCTCTTTTGAAGGTTTCATTATAATCGGTGGATTCAGTTGGCTGACCAATACTGACATAACAGCTAGCTTTCAATCAAAGAAACGTGTGGTGCTTTCTGTTAAGACACTTTTTCTAGAAAATTTGTAATGCTAAACAGAGGAGGGACGTCTGTCTTGATTCTGGGACATTGGAGATTTCATTCGTGCTCTTTGGGTGATCATGGCCCATGAAGTGGTGGCAGTTAATTACCATTTTAGTTTCTGGTTTCAGATAACAGAGGTCCAACAATTCCACCCAGGATGACTTTATAATATAGCTAGTTTTGGAGAGACTTGTCTTTTGATGGGTGGCAAGGACACTAATTCCTGGCTAACTCTTTCTTTCTTTGTAACTACAGGTTGCTCGTTAAAATTCCTAGCAGACAATGAGCGCTACACATGGATTGTCTTATGAGACCTGGTTCAGAGGCAAAACTCACATCAGTTGTTCATTTTCTGCCATAACTACGTCCAGTTCAACTACCTCCTTGTTAAACATTTTTAATTTTCCCATTTCTTGAGAGTAGATGTTGCCCAGATGACCTTGGAAGCATTAGACTTTGTGAGTAGAATCACATCCTCTACTTCCTTGTTGCTGTATTGGGTGGGGTATGTGAAAAAGTAAGGTTGCTTGAGACCCTGAAAAACATGCCTTTCCTTGCAGACTAGGTTTATTGTTTGGGATGGCACAACTTCAGCTGATTTAGAAAAAGTGGAAAGCAGCTGCTCAGCCTTCTATAGTAATCTGTATTCGGTGAAGCTGCAAGGGATAGGTGGGAATATCCTGTAAGATCTGACTCGCTCTAACACAAGAACAAATTATTCCAAGGCAACAACATTGCTTAAGGAGACCAAAACCCCTTTCCTGTTTCAGTGTCATTTTGTATTTCAGTTGCTTCCTCCATTTTTCCCTTCCCAAACATAAATGCCACCCCACCTCATGCACCTAGTGGATGGATCACAAATGTTTTTCTCTGTTTTCTCTCCAGCAGGTCTTATTTCCTGCAATAAACATTTTAAACTGAGACTCACTCTTGTTGTTTCTTTTCCTCTTTGAGGAAAAACTTGATAGGGATACTAGCATCACAACTGAGAATTTTCAGACAAGTTGGCATTGGGGAATATTTACTATCTGGAAAGCCTGTGCAAATTTAAGATGCTTACTGCTTGTTATGCAAGGATATTCCTGTGTTCACAATGGCTATGATGGTAGCAGCTGATACTCAGTCTTTCTTTCATGGTGCACCTAGGATCCCTAGTCTGTCCATGCTTAGATCTGCCCAGTTTGAGCAAGGGGTTTCTGAATCATGTGACTTCAGATTGTCCTCCATCTATTGTGAATCTCTAATTTCTCATTATGGTCCAAAAGAGTGCTGTCTTAAAAGAGGGGAGCATCATTAAGATTCAGGATGGGTGTGAGAGGAAGCATTATTTCCCTTTCACTTGTATCCTTCACTTTGAATCAGAGGTAACAGTCCTCATGAATAGAATTCACACGTTAGCAAAAACATCACTATAGTAATTTCAAGCCCTAAGAAGTTTAATATAAGGGGGAGATGGGCGGTCATATAAATTTAAATAATAAATAAATAAGCTTCTTCCACTTTACAGTTGTTATGACTAATGGCCTTTTTATATAACTCCAATAGAAACATGCTTGCTTGAAAGCCTCTGGCTTTAAAAAAATTGTATTGCAGAAGCTATAGTCTCATAGAACATACTGAGAAATAGCAAAAGGGAGCCGAACGGCATCTGGTTGTCTCAGAAAAATTCCCTATAAGGCTGTTCTCATTCCTGTTAAAAGTAGCTACTTAAAAGATTAATTGTATGCATCTATTTAAATAGCTCTGCTGGGATGGGGCACCGGGAGATGAATTTCTGAACATGATTTCAGTTGTGAAGTGGGTTTATTCCTCCTTGCTGTTTGTTGCCTCTCAATTGTATCAAGGGAGGAATATAGCTGACCCTCTTTAATAAGCGGAACTGTTAGTGAGTCTGCTGCAGCATCTGTGGGCACCATGGTGCACAATTTGAGAACCACTTGGGGTGCCATGAACTGAGAAAGATTGGGAACCTCTGGTTTAGATACAATTAAGGCTCATCCAAGTCATAGAGGATGGGATTGCCAAGCAGATGTCCTGACTTTAATTTTGCACACAAGGGCTAAAATGTGAAGTCATTTTGTCAAGAGTAAGCAAGCAGCATCCTAGGCAAAGAACACGGCTGAATTTATTTCTTAAGAAAGAACTACAAAAGGTAGAAAACAGCTGTTGCACTCTAGACTACACACACATACATCATCTGACCACAGGCACTGCCCATCTCATGGACCCAGGACACCTACAAAGCTCTTCAGACTCCACTTGAAGTCTATAGTACAGCTAAAGCTGCTGCTGTTGCCGCTGCACAAAAGATTGACACAAAATATATATTTTATACAATATGTAGATTTTGCAATAAACATCTATATCACAGGTTTAAAACACTGGAAAAATTGAACAAATAAGGCCATGATGGTTGAAAAACCCAAAAATATCAAGTAATTTATCTTCACCAATCTCACAATATTTAGGTGGTTTATAGAACAAGAATTAGTTATTACATATAAAAGCACAGATATTTTTGTTTAAAACTAGAATATCTAATATTCAGTTACAAACCAGAAGAGTGATTACCTTCACTAGAGTAGCAAGTAATCAGATCTGTTTGCTTAGTTACTAGCACAGAGAGGGAACAGGACTGGTTGGTGTGGGCTACTAAATATACTCAGCAAGTATTTCTGCAGTCTGCAGTATCCAGACTGACTTGGGCTTGCTAACAACTGTTCCTAGCTGCTCTGCAGCCAATTTGCTTAGTGGATGGAGATAATCCTGGTTCAGAGGAAAAGGATTTTGTTGTGTAAGGCAGCAACTGAATACAAAGGTAAGCTTATTCATGTTGTTGGTCTTGTGTGATTGGTGGATCCAGCATTATGCACAGTTTATAAGGAGAGGGAATAGCTAGCTCACAGAAGCAAGATTTTTGCAAACAACTAGATCCATTTTCTTTACCAGAGTTAGGACTTTCATAAAGCTAAATGCCAATCTGCATACATTTCAGAGAGCAAGGACGGGGGGAAATGCTGGAAAAGAGGAATCTATTTCTCAAAACCTGATTAGTGCCTGTCCCTTGTAGATATCATTGGTTATCTCTGTTGGAGCATGAAACATACTATTCACTGATGGATATACCCATACACCCAACAAACCAAGGTATGCGCACGTCCGGGACAACGGAGTTGAGATTTTAGGTATGCCACAAATAACATACTGTAGAAACAACGGACACCATGTGCTGCTTTGCTACAAATCGTTTATGAAAATGGTAGATGAGCCAGGTAGGGTAATTAAGGTGCTTCTCTGAGAGACTGAGTTCTTATGCAAGGGGTATTGGCTCTGGCGGGGAAGGGAGAATATTTCTCTGTCTCTTGCATCTTTCAAGTGCTATCTATGCTGTAATTCAAAACTAAGAGGTGCTTTATGTGCAAAAATTGTTCTTGAAGGCAGCATTTTGCTTCAGGAGCAAAGCAAAAAGGTCCGGACTTGGGTTTTTTCCTCCACTCACTCCCTTTCAAGATCATGCCGCTTCACAACTTGGGCTATTTGTTAGGCTTACGTATTTAAGAGGGACCACAAAGTAAGTTTATATTCAGTGCCCTAAACACATTTGACTTGCTGTAGCAAAAGGAGTTGGACAGAAGATAACTTCATGAATCGAATCCCAAAGTATCTGATCCTGGTGCTGCTAAGCAAGCTGCATTTGTATCATTGGAGCCTAACCTGGACTTGAAGCAGCAGTTGGATCAGCTGCTTGCCTATTTAGCTGAGGATGGAAATAACACTTCAAAAATGAGTTTCTTTCATTATGGCTTCCGCTGTGAAGAGGTGTCCTAAGGAGGAATAGCAACTGGAGGCCATTTGCCTGCAGCACATACCCTTCATAGACTTGTTTTCTTGCTCAGTGAATTTAGATAAACCAGAAATTAGCTGTCAGCCTGACTTACCAGACTGAGTGCTTTTATATGGAAACTTGGGCTAAATGTGTAGCATGCAGAGATGGGCTAAGACCTGAGAAGCTACAGAAGTTTAGATTGTTTTGAACACTCTCCCCAGCCCATCTGTATCATTCAGAAGCCTACAGATAATCCTTTTGACAGTCATAGCTAACAGACTTCTGCAGGGGAATTATTACAGTAGTATCATTAATTTGGATTCAAGGATCAGTGGCTATTAGTGCTTAAATAATCCTCTAGAAAGCCTGCAATCAGCAAATTATTTTCACAAGAGTCACATATACTTTTATATAATCTTTTAAGATTTAGTCAAAAGGTGAAGAATGGCACTGTAGTAATTTTGCCCAGCTGCAGAATAAAATAGCATCTGCTGCTAATGGAACCCAAGTCTTCATGCTCACTTCTAAATAACTCTAAAGTCAAAACAATTTCAGTGTGGTAAACTATGAATCCAGTTGACTTACAATGATCACTTGTGCTATCCTATGCAAATAGGAAGGAAATCTATATTGCTGATCCTTGACTATGGTTTTGTACTTATTTATACCCCAGTTGTTTTCTGGTCCGTTTTGCTTCCTATTTCTCAGCATGTTGCCAATGAAATGTCTGCATATCAGTTCAACCAGTATAGTTTCTGTTGAATTCTCTGTTCTAGTTATTCTGCAATAAGGTAATGGTGGGCTAATAGAAGTTTAGGCTGAGACGAATATGCACCCTGTTCCATTCTTATGTAGACTCTAGCAGCTCCTACACCCACATCCTATCTTATTCCTGTGTAGCAGGCAATCTTTGGACTACAAGCACTTAACCCCGCTCCAATCTCCATCACTGAAATGGCCTTAAGAAGGCAACAGTGGGGTAAATGTTTCTAAACATTGTTTCTTGGTCAATAGAAGGGCAGCCCCAGCATCTGCCAAGGCTAAGTGTATTTTTAGTGCCACTAGCTTACAAGGTAAGGCTTCAAAAATAAAAGGTATTAGCAAAACAGGTTGAGTTAGTTATGTTTGATGTGCTAGCAGAGTTCAAATGGCTCACTTAGGCTGGCTTCATGCTAACAGCAAGTGGGATTTCCTGACATGTCTCAGGTAATACCAGAATCTGGCCAAGAGCTGCAAGTATATCACAATTGTCAGGAGAAGCACCAATAGTCTGAAAACTGCATACAAAAACTAATCAGGGATAATAAAGCATATGAATAGAATGCTGCTCCTGCTTGCCACCCTGCTCCCCAAAAGTAGGGAAATAGAAACAGAAAGGCCTTGCAGCAGAACTTCAAGTGTACATTAAGCATCTGTAGACATACTTAACATGAGGCTGAATTTTTTTAACATAACAGTGGGCCTGGGATGAATTGTCCAAGAGAAATAAGCACTGGACATTCTAAGCAGCTGAAGAACCAGAAAGAGCTCTATTACAAATCTAGAAATGGCAGACACAATTTCCAGATGCAGCAACTGAAACCATGATGCTGAGAGCTCCTTTTTCCTTCTAAAAAGAAAATGTAACTGTTAACCTGAAGCCAAAATCTTGCTGGGCCAGAAAGACAGGTACAGCCGATGGCACGTGTCCTAGTAATGATCATTATGTACACATCTATGGCAAACCAAACTTGGATACAATTACAGCTGCACAGTGTATGCTGCCCTATTCCAGAAAACATCACCCCATTGAATACTTCAAAGCCCAGTTTGCGTATACTGTACTGAGAAAATCCACTTATAAATTCAGCCACTGCCACAGAAAGCTTCAAGAAGTCAATGCTGATTATTACACAGAAACTTTCACCCAAGCTGGAATAATTCTTGCTAATTCTTGCCCTACAACCAAGCATTGACTATCACTCTCCAAGCTTCTGGAAATCCAAACTCTGTGTCCAGCAGCCTTGAGAAATGTAAGACAGATGCTCAGCACCAAGGAACAGGCAGACACAAGGAGTTTCCCACAATATAATGACATTCAGCCTGATCCAACTAATGGACAGAATCACTCACCAAAATCAGTTTCAGTGGCTCAACTAACTCAGGTTTGCCAGAAACACTGCATATCATACTTAGTGCCAAGAGGCAGAAAAGGCAGGCCCTTGGTAAACGGGGGCCAATTTTATAATCTAAAAGCATGGGCTTTATGCATTCCCAGCTGCATAAGCTAGGACCATGCTTGGTCAAGCACATAAATTCCCTTCAAAAGTCAGCCATGGGGGTTTAAGCCAGCTTCAAACTACCTATGGTAATCAGGGAGGCAGCTGAAAAAAGAATCTGACCCAATCAGTGAAACCATGACCAGCCCACTAACCAAGCACCCCAGTGGTGCCAGGTATTAGGCAGGCCTTTAGGGTGAGTATTCCTGTGATCTTACTTGGTTTATATTGGGTACAGGTAGGCCAGGGAAAGGGATGAAATGAAAGCGCATTGCATACCACTCGGAGACAGGGAACAGCACATCTTTATCGCAGGGCAGCACAACGCAGTGCAAGATGCACCCTGGCCTCCTGCTGGCCACTTAGTAGTCAGTCCCTCCTTTATTTCTCTTTAGCTGGAGGGCAGTGCTTGCACGAAGATGCCCCGTGAATCTGTCCGTGCCAGTTTCGAGGGTGGCTCCATAGGCTCGGCTGTTAGGCTGCTGGATTCATTGGAGCTAAGAGACAATTCTTGTGGCATCTCCTCATCGCTCTCCTCCTCTTCTTCCTCTTCCTCATCTAATTCAGAAGAAGAGCCAGTTACAGCTATCTGGGGCACAAAGCCAGTTAGACCCTGAGCACTGAGGCATTGAAACTTCATTTTCTTAGGGGTTGTCTCATTACCAAGCAATCACCTCAAAGCTGAGTACCCCTTCAGTCACTTCGGCCATAGAGAAATAGGTTGGCCCTAAACTGATCAAAATTGCTGCTAGACCTCAGACATAGTGGCTAATTACTGGAGAGGGGAAAAAATGATGCCAGGGATAAAATTACCTACCTTGCACACCACATTTTGGGATCAGGAGGCAAAAAGAACTAAGACTTCGGTCTGAATTGAGGGTCAGTCAGTCAACATTTTGACTTGGTTGACCAGCTAGCAATCTCTTAGCCACAGAATGGGCTAAGGAACAAAGTGGACCCTGGTATTGTGCTGGACTCTGAGTTTTATTTTGGATTTTTTTGTTCTCACTCCCCTCTCTTGCATTATAATATATTAGAATAATAATATACCAACTAATGTTTACGAAACAACTTCTATGCAAAATTATTCTAGCAAATTATTCAGAACACAGTAAATCACAAAAAATGCTATTTCACTGATAATACAAATATCTTGTTAGTAAAATCAATTTACAGTAATTCATAAAAATACAAAGGAACAGTGAAACATGAATGGATATTAATTTTAACATCATTTATTTTCTAGTCTTCATTAAAGGATTTGTTACTTTAGTTTAAGACTCTTCTGCCTATCATGACTCTCACTGATTTTTAATAATTGTGCTACTTTAACAGATGTTATTAATTCACTTGATGTAATTAATTCCCCCATTTTAAAATATTAATAAATTAGACATCAGTTGGTAATGTGTTCTTGATATCACAATTAAAAGTTGTAATACCACTGCTTTTGGATTACAAGATGCCATTTATTATTCTGAGTATTCTAGTTATATGACTAAAACTGAATCTTTGGCTGTGACAATCACGTATGCTGAATGCTGCTCACATGTTCATTCTTCATATGTAAAAAATCAGCAATAAATTTAGAATGTTATTTTTAAGTAAAATAAATTGACCTAATTATATATTTTTTAAATTCAACTTTTTTGCCCCTGCTTTTAATACTGATTTAGATGATTTTTACTCCATCTGTCTTGCCAGCAAAAGACAAGTAATAAATCCATATTAACACTACCATGAAATAGTAAAATCCCAAGATGTAGCAGAATAAAAACTCATCCACAAAATTTTTTTAAAGCAGGAGCAGCACAATAAGTGCCATAAAATAACATTAAGAACTCACCTCATCTTAATAACAACCCCCTTCCCCCCAAAATTGAATTTAAATAGATCATTAGTAAAACAGAACTGAAAATGTGTCATTTAAAACCCTAAAGGTTATGTGATGATGTCCAGGTCCTGACTCCAGCTTACCACATTATGTGAATCCAGCCAATGTAATTGTGAAATCATGGTTTGTGCCTTATTGTGTTATATGAACCCAGCCCATTTGGATATATTCAATAAACTATAGTTAAAGTGTGGCTTAACACAAAATGTGAACCCAACCACAGAAAGGAACAGAAGCATTAAAAATGCAGCTGGATCAAAGTCTCTCTGACTTCACTCTCTGTGCTGAGTTTGAAGCCAAGAGATCTCCCAGGTGTGCAGGTACCCTTAATTTCATCCTATGAGCTACCCCTGTACATGGACAGCAGGAGGACTCATGCAGACTACCCAAAGGTATGCAGCACTGGAATCTAGTATGTGCTACATGCTACCCAAGCAGCATTCCCAAGCTTGGATGGCTGACAGAGATTCTGGATAATCACTACATGACTTTCCATGGGTCCCTCTCTGCCATGAACTGTCTTCCTCTTTCAATCCTGGTATCAATAGCCTAACCCTCGAGAGCCAACTTGTACTGGAGGAGAATCAATTTCAGGTATAGCTCTCTGTTCAGTGAACAGATCTAAATACGTCCCTGCCCCCTAGAGCTTCTTTTTCACACAAATGGAAGGAACAATACTAACTCCCATTTGTAAAGGAGAGAGTAATGATCCCAAGCAATCTAACATTAAGCAAACAATTGACTCCTTAAAGAGCTTGACAGTACCTTTATCTGGATCCAAAGGATTCAAGGAACTTGCCAGGTTTGCAAACTTAAAAAGAAATAAGAAACATGGATAAGCAATGATGCTCTCTACAAAGAGACAGGATTGTGTAGGGAGAGACATAGGAACATACAGAGCTGCATAGCCCTACATAATGCTAATTTTTCACCCACAATACAGTCATACAGTTTTCTTTTGATAACTTCTTGCTCCTGAATGCACTGCACAGGAGATCCCACTGGCTATAAAGCATGAGTAATTATATATGGTTTTTAATTTATAACTATGTTCTGGGTTTAGGTAAAAACACAGTGGTAGCATCTGGAGACCCAGCCTGAGTTAATCTGGCATCTCCTATTAATCAAAACCACTTCAAATACAGAGCTACTACAAAAGTACTATCAGATCAGAAGAACCGATCCTCTGACATAGAGTTATAAGGCAGTTGACTAAATACAAAAACTCCATATAATCAATACAGGGGAAACAGTTGGAAACACCTCTTTAATTAGGACACCTCTGCCAAATGGGTGATAATCAGAACTTGCACGAACCCTCTTTCTGCCAGCTGTTCATTCTTATGTTCAACAGCCACAAGACCCACCTCTCCCATGACAGCTATAGGAGTCACGCCCTTGGCCTGAGCCACACGATGCTCTATCAGGTAGTACATATATTCATCATAGAGGAGGCGGATGAGATGAAAGGAGCCAAAACTGGCTGCACTTCGCAGGGTCAAATCCCGAATCACCATGGAGCTGGAAAGAGAAATAGCCCAATGCTGCACATATCATTGAGGTAAAACACCATGGCTCGTTAATTATGTCATTTATAGCCTGGGCACCAAGGAGCATGTCTAACATCTGCTTCTCACCTTCTACTTACCTATAGAAGGACCACTTGAGAAGAAAGAGTTTGGCAGCTTTGGGAAAGCTGGGGCTACCATGGTAGGGTTTTAGGACTTGGCTGACTACACCGTCCAGCCACACTGCCCACTGCTCCAGAGAGTTCTGCTGCTGCAGAGTTATTTTGAAGTCTTGCTCGAGTCGCTGTACCACACGATCCTCACACCGGCATACCCATGAGGCCTGCTCCTTTGGAGGAGCAAGGAGAAAGAGAAAATTCTTCAATGTAATTGCTGCACACACACCCTCCCCCCAGGTAAGCCAAGGACCAATCCGAAACGGCTGAAGAGAGTTCTGCAAACAGAGCAGCCAAAGTAATTTGGTACTAAAAGGCCAGTAATACATTATGAGCTGTTATGAAATATGTTTTCTCCACCTAAATGATGAACCATGAAAAAGATCCAATGGCTCACTGACTCTAGATTTTCCAGAATGGTTAGTGGGACTGAGGATCTTTCCTTCTCTCCTCCCAGAGGCCATTTGGGCTGCCCTGTGAGGAAGAACAACAGGTCCCTCTGTTCTGGAAGTGATGGTATCATTTGTGCCTTCTTGAGTAGACCACTCCCATCACAACTGGCCATTACAAGAAAGATGAACTGGTGCCTGAATTATCTGTTTTTCCTTTTCCTTCTGTAACGTGTCATTTAGATTGTAAACCTGGCAGCATGGATGATCTGGCTTTTACTCTTCTAAAAGCCACTCAGGGAAACTTCAAGCTGAAGGGTAGGTTATAAACACTATAAAGAAATGAATGAGAAAACAACTTTGATAGTGAGCTTCATGAGGCAAATTCAAACTCATTTTTTTGAAAAAGAGTGCTAATCTAGATGGGCCTAGCAAATTAAATCTTATGTCTGCATCTGATGCAACTCTTATATTGGCTACTCAGTTCTTCAAATATAATAGCGACAAAAAGGCTTTGCGATTAATGGTACCCAGTCCAGCTCAGTCAACATGAAAATGAAACACTTCTAGTTTCTAGTTCCAAATGGAAAAGGAAGAAAAAAGACAGCATGGCTGAACTAGGGCATAACTATGCAGCTGGTTACCTGGACGTTAGCAAAATCAACCCGGTTGAGGTCACTTAGCATCTGATTAATTTGAGCTGTATTCTGTAAAACAGCCCGGGCAGCCTGCGCAAGATGGTTCAGAGAGGTGTAACGTCGCAGGGTCTGGGCAAAGGCACTTGCTGCAGCCACCTGAGAGAAAACACAAATGACACAACTTTTTTTCTCACAACTGTGCCTGGTGAGAAGGAACTAAGGAGCTCGGAAACCACTGAAAAGAACAGTGGCAGCCTGGCTAGGAGGGCCTTCGCACAGCTTTGGGTTGTGTGTCAGTTGTGCCCGTTCCTGGACCGGGGGGCCCTGCTTACGATCACTCATGCCCTTGTGACCTCCAGATTGGACTATTGCAACATTCTCTACACGGGGCTGCCCTTGAAGAGCATTCAGAAGCTTCAGCTGGTGCAGAATGCAGCAGCGCGGGCAGTTAATGGCGTCAGGTTTTTGATGCATGTGACACCACAGCTCTGCGCGCTGCATTGGCTTCCTGTGTGCTTCTGGGTGCAATTCAAGGTACTGGTAGTTACCTTTAAAGCCCTTCATGGTTTGGGACTGGGTATTTATGGGACTGTCTCTCCCCAATTTTTCTACCTGACCCAGTCCGGCAGGAGGGGCATGCTCTGGGTGCCGTCAGCTAAGGAGTGTCAGCTGGTGGGGCCCAGGGGGAGGGCCTTTTCAGCCGTGGCACCCACCCTGTGGAACATCATTCCACCTGAAATTAGGTTAGCCCTGACCCTGCTGGCCTTTCGTAAGGCCCTAAAACTTGGTTTTGTGCCTGGGGCCCTGGGAGTGTGATAGAGCCTGCCTCTTGGCTTTGCTGATGGTTATTTATGAAGCTCAGCTGCTATGTTTTTATTTTTATTTTATATTATCTATTTTATTGTTTTTATCTATTTTATTGTAAGCCACCCAGAGTCATTTATGTGAGATGGGAGGCTATATCAATCAATCAATCAATCAATCAATCAATCAAATAAACAAACTCCAAAAGAAAACGGGGAGAGGAATGTGGTATACTAGCTTCAAGTATGCACAGGAAGTGTTAGTGGTATTGTATAACATCCAAAACTGATCCACCCTTCCTGCCACACAACTTCGTGCTCTTTGGCTCACCTTCACTCGGACCATCTCTTCTGGAATATTCATCATAGCATTCGTCAGCCAGCTCTCCAAACTTTTTGCAAAGTTTCGGATTGCTTGTGTCAAGGCACCTGGAGCAGAATTGGAACCACAACAATCATTCTGCTCTAAAACAGGCAGTTTCAAGGTGGTTGGCATTCCTAAGTTATGGAGGTACAGTGTAAGCAAGCAAAGACAACCAACCGGAGATGACTTAACTGCTTCCATCTCAACCAGACAAGACTGTTACCCCACCAATCACAGGACATGAGGTTAAACCCACGATGAGAGAAGGGAGAAGTGCCAGGAAGAGTTGAAGTTTCTCCTTCCACCACTGGTTGCCCTAGGTTTCTCATAGCCCATTACTGGCTGAAAACATGAGCTGTGCACAGTAAGCTTACTCGGAATGGGCCGGAGCACTTCTGGGATGAGGACCTCCACCAGCCCCTGGTATAGCAAGTTGTCACAGTCTTTTGTCCATTTGAGAACAGGCTCATACTTGGACAGTATCACCAAGCAGCTCTTTGGGAGACGCTTCTCTGCTTCATCGTGGCTAAAACAGCAAACATACACGTGCCAAATTAAGAAAGAATCACCACAAAACTGCAACTCATTTTCTCAAGATCCAGCATGTCTGCCAGTAGTTCTTCCACAGGAACAATCAATGAGTGGGAGAATATATTTCCCAATTCACTTCCCTTTCAACGTTAACGTTTCATTTGCCCTGCCAACAGTCGTTCCATAATGGAATCCACCAATACTTTTAGGTACCAGGTTATAGGACAGGGGTTGGCAACCTTTTGGGGGTTAAAGGCTGCAATTAACATTTCTGGAAGTGGAGGGCTGTAAATTGAGTGGGCCACATCGCACACGTGGGCAAGAAATGATAACCTGGCAGTCATACTCACATAACTATAGGGGTGGTTTCACTGGGCTGGTTCAAATTATATCGCCAAAAGGTCTTCCAGAGTGTCTCTACCAGTGTGAACTGCAGGTTTACCATCACATCGACAATAGCCTGAGGAGAAGTAGTGGTTGTATAATCCACTGCATACCTTACTTCTTGCAGTGGAACAAGCTAAGACACACTAAGTCACAGAGCCCCAAGCCTCACCTGGCTGAGTCAAGCCCCATTCCTCCCTGCTCACTGTCTTTCTATTTCCCAAACAGACCACTTTCCCAGCCTGTCGTTGGCTAAGAACTTTCCCCACCAACAGCTCTCAAGACTAGACTTGCTCATCTTGTGGAAATTCTGGCAGCAAAAATCCCTTTGAAGCCAAATTCATCCAACAAATTTAAGCCACGTCACTTCCAAAAGTAGTTGTGAAAAAGGATCAGTTATAGCTGACCTGCAGAACATTTCCACATATTCAGACAATCACCAGATTAGTGGCAATTGTAAAGAAGCCTGAAATGGGCAGAATACTGCAGCAGGATAACTGTCCTAAACTGTCACAGCTGAAGAGCAAAATAGAAACCTTTTCACGTAAAGAAGTAAAATAGGGTCAGAATCTGGAAAGGGAGGCTCAAAAAGGTTGCTTCTACTAATGACTGGCCTGGAAGCAGCCAAAGCCATTCCTGTCCTAGAAACCTGCACCTGATGCTGGGTGGTTATTCAATGCCAAGCCTGCCTGGGAGTCCCACGATTGCCTGCTATTTCCAACCCTTTGGTCGAACAATAATTAAATGGGATTCTCTAGGATAGGCTAAGTAACTTGGCGCTTCTGGGTGTACTTGATTACAACTCCCATAATCTGCTAACAAACTAATGGAGCCAGTGTGGCATGGTAGTTAAGGTGCTGGGCGAGGACTGGGGACACCCATGTTTAAGTGCACCCTCAGCCACATAAACCATTGGAAGCCCAATCTATCTCACAGGGTTACTGTAGGGAAAAACTGGAGAGAAGAATGTTATATATACTGTAGTGTGCTGCTTTGCGTTCTAGGAGGAAAGTCAGGATATACTGTAAATCTAACAAATAAAGTAATAGAAAATAAAATACATACTTTTAAAAGTTTGTGTGTGTGTATGGGGAGAGGGGTGTTTGTGTATATGTATGTTAAAACTTAAGTAAGATAAAATAAAGGATGTTAGAACTTCTGAAGGATTTCAGGTTACCTACTCCTGGTCTAGTGCCGCATTTCGCTTTCCGATATGTTCCCTCACATACCTCACAATGTTCTCGATAGAGCAACTGGAAAGCCTTCACATCTTCAGCCCCAATACCCTCGGGGAGATTCTTCCCTTGTAAGTCCAACTCTGCGAAGTCAGGCAAGCTGCGAGAAGCATCTGCAAAGAGGAGGGAAAAGTCAGTCCAACAAGATCAACTAAACCCTAACGAACAGCCACACTTTTCTATCATTTGTCCAAGTTTCAGGTGAAAATTTGGGTTTCATTTGAACTAGGATCTAGTTTCTTTGAGATATGTGGAAAGCTGGAGCCCCATGGCCCACTATTTTATTGACCACAGAAATACAGGTAGTCTTCACTTACCGACCGGCAGTACTGTATATAAATCTGATTTTTATAAAACAACTGTTTTAAAAACAGTAAACCAGCATTCAGTATTGTTAAATATAATTAAAAATCAGACAGGCAGAGGATGGAACATGCATGGCACCATACAAATCTCTACTTAAGCTAAACAAAAACTGGGAAAAAATTAAAGGCAAGCATAAGTACTACAGTTCTACAGTACAGTATTAAACAGGTTTAAAGGCACAGTACAGTACCTTTAAACCTGTTTAATACTGTACTATAGAACAAAGATTCCAATGAAGACCTTATAGTAAAAGTTTTTAATAATCAACCAGTAATATTAGTTGGAAATAACAGTAATATTAACTGAAAATAATACTACTGTAGCCACAGAAGCATTTCCATAGTCATGTTTTGGTGGAAAACATATGACTATCACACTCCGCCCACCACAATACTGCAAAGTAACTCCTGGTTCGCTTAACAACCGCACCGTTCGCTTAACAACTGAAGGAAACCACAAGCCCCAATCTTGAATCACTTAATGACCGCTGTGACTCGCTTAACAACTGCAGTAAAAAAAGGTGGTAAAAATGAGTCTGTCTCACTTAACAACCGTTATGACTTACAACTGAAAATCTGGGCTCAATTGTGGTTGTTAAGTGAAGACTACCTGTACTGCCAAAACAGCCATGTAAAGGATTGCGCATATTCTCTTCTGCCTCCTACTCAGAGATCTCATAGTCTCAAGTCTCATTCTTACCTAAGAACTGCTGGTACTGTTGCACTTGGGCACTGATATCAGATAGCCCTGAGGCCTGTTGCTGCCCCACAGCTACTCCATTGGTCATGCCCTCCATCTTCTGAATGGGTTTGAGCCTAAAAAGCAAAGTAACTCAGAGTCAAGGCATTTTGGAACAAAAGTAATAGTGAGGAAAGGGATGGAGCATGCATGACATCAGGACAGGTGTGCAGTGGTGCCCTACCAAAACTGTATCGAAAGCTGGATGTAGGTAGAAAGGAAGTTGTTTCAGGATTGCGCACTGCCCTTAAACAAAATGGTAGGGAAAAATGCCAATCAGGAGGTTCCAAAGACAAATCATGGAGGCCACTGCAAAGCCCAGACAGCCTGGAAAAACTTAGAAGTTCCAACAGAAGTCTAGAAAACCATCATAGTCATACCACTGATCCAACTGGCTCAGTATCAGATTTCTAGGGCTTTGGGCAAGTTTAGGCAAGGATCTTTACAACCAATGAACATGTACTCTGCCACTGAACTCTGCACTTTTCCTGCACAATATCCTACCGTTGCTTCTGAGAAAAAGGCTGTTGCCTCATGGCCAGATGTTGCTGGTCCTCCATGAGCCGCAGCAGTGGAGAATTGGCTTTGATGCGCAACCCATAATAGTGGTATTTAGAATTCCCCCTGAAAGAAACATGAAAATAGAAGCCTGTATATAAATTGCTTAGATCACAACAACCATGCACTATTGAGAAAAGCCCCTCCTGCCTAATAAACTTGGGAGAGTGGAAAAGGCAACACGAATACTCTAGCCAGTTTGGGGAAGGGAAGCAACAGGATAGAACAATATTATGGGTAGGGGAAGCCTGCAGAGTACCTTACTTACATGAGAGACACACACACACCCCCGCCACCAGTATTTATACTGTATGTTTGTATTTTTAGAGTAGGGAGAAAGAAAATCTGGAGTGAAAGGCTATAGGATGATCCTCAAGGAAAGAATACAGAATAAAAACTAGCATTATAAGGAGTTGGGGGGTGAGTTGAGGTTCAAATTAATCTTCTGTCTTGGATTCAAGATCTTGGGCTAGTTAATTCTTTTCTGGCCTTACCAGCTTGCCCTTCTGTGAAACTGGTATGTTGTGACTGTCTATGACCATCACGGGAATATGTAAGGTAGCCATTCACTGATAGTACCTTTAACCTTTTCCACAAAATTTCAGGGCTGCTAAAAATTGGGGGCCACTGATTCAGTAAAGTTTGTGAAGTATTGCGAATACTCCAAAATGTTGAATGTACTGTTATTGTTCACTCAATACTGCCAAGTGAGTTCATGACTGGAATGAGATTTGAACCTGCATCTCTCCAGCCTTAGAGACTTGAGAGAACACTGGTTCTGTTCACAGAACATTTAACCTGGTTATTGAATTAAACCATTTCGGGGTTAGCATCAAACACTGTACCATAAACTGATCAAATGACAGTGGTTCACATGCAAAGCTAAGGTATAATAAACAATTCAAAATTAAACCAATTAATTTCTATAGCCGCCCGTCTCAACAAGTGACTCTGGGCAGCCATGTATATTTATTTTGTATTTTTAATTGTTTTAATTATTTCAACTGTTTTATAATTTTTATGATTGTAAGCCGCCCAGAGTCACTTGTTGAGATGGGCAGCTATAGAAATTAAATAAATAAATAAATAAATAAAAAATTAGGTTGTATTATATGAATGCAGCTGCTAGGTTTATCTGATTAATCGTGTTTTGTGAACCCAGCCATTACTGCTCCCCATAATTACATAAAAACCATGTTTTATCACTATTCCAATTCCTCCCAAAACAAATGTTTGTTTCAATATGTGTCCTCTTAGTAGTTGTCAGAATGAAAACAGAAGCACAAATATAAATACAATTTTAGCCAATTTAACACCTATGATATTTTCCCTTTCAAACTGGTTGACAAAACGCTTTTGCATCAGTTACACAGCCCTCCATCCTTTTACCTAGTTCCAAGCCGGCGAGTGCGGAGTCCCATAAATACTGAGCGGATCAGCTTTCCAAAAGACGCTGCGTTGACTGGCTCCAGTTTCTGCTCCTGACAATGCAGGAGGTAATGGCAGTACAAGGTACTGCGAGGAAGGCTTACACCCTCAGCAGTCTCATAGTTATCCAACAGCCACTGGACCTACAAAACAACAGGCGTACTATTTATAGGTGCTTCAACTTCCCTCCCAAGCCTTTAATGTTTCCTGTTGTAATTATTATTTAACATAGTAAGACTTTTACCACAAGCTTTTGAATTAATAGTCCAAACACTGCCTTGCTAAGGAGCCTGTATGTTTCTTTATTTGACTTCCATCCTGACTCAAATCCCCAAATGATACAAGATTAAAAATAAGGATGTGCATCATGGTCTAAAGAGATCAAACATTTCTTTACAGGCTTTAATTGATACTTGCAGTAAAGCTGCTCTTTCCATTAAATAGATGACATTTTCAAAAACCTCACTATATTATATCCATCACACTATTCCCTTTTGGGGTAAACAGTGTTGTGCAGAGTGCAGAAAGTGTGAAAAAAATAGCAAGCCAAAGAAATTAAAAAGATGTATAAGAAAATGAAAAAGAAACATAGCATAGACAAGTTTACACCAACACCATTCACTACACCTCTGCCTGCCTTTCTATCCTTGCTTCTTCCACATCCATACACCACTTCATACACCACCTTTGTTCCTTAGACTTCTCACCTCTTTTCAGGATCTCATCATCCACCCTTCTTTTATACATTTATTTTGCGATTCAATCCTCATTCATTCTTGATATATGACAAACTATCTCAACATACAGGTAGTCCTCGCTTAACAACCCTAATTGGGACCAGAATCTCTATTGCTAAGCAATGCAGTTGTTAGGCAAAACATCACGTGGTCGCACCGCCTAGCAACAGCAGTTTCGGTAGTCCCGGTTGTGGTTGTTAGGCCAGGACCTCACACTTCTCCTGACCTGCCAGGCTCACCTCTGCTTCAACTCCACCCACCTGCCTATCTCCCCCCACCTTTTGGCCGCCCTACACTCTGCCACCCCTGCTGTTCCCCACCGCCCCCAGCTGACCCTCACCGTCTTTTTCCTTCTTCTGCTGACAACGCGCCCAGGCGCGCCTTGTCAGCAGCGGGAGGAAGAAGGTGGCGAAGGTCAGCTGGGGGCAGCGGAGTGCAGGGCAGCCGAAAGGGCAGAGGCGGGGGGGGGATAACCAGATGTTGAAGAGTTAAAGCACATCCTACGGTCATAAATGCGGGTGGGCTACCATGCGCCTGAATTTTGATCATGTGAACGCAGAGGTGCTGCAACAGCCGTAACTTCAAGGACCAGGTGTAAGTACCATTTGTTCAGCACCATGATAACTTTAGACGGTCACTGAATGAATGGTTGTTAAGCAAGGACTACCTGTATTTATTGGATACAGGTTTTTTGTTGTTGTTTATTCGTTCAGTCGCTTCCGACTCTTCGTGACTTCATGGACCAGCCCACACCAGAGCTTCCTGTCGGCCGTCACCATCCCCAGCTCCCCCAAGGTTGAGTCCGTTACCTCCAGAATATCATCCATCCATCTTGCCCTTGGTCGGCCCCTCTTCCTTTTGCCTTCCACTTTCCCTAGCATCAGCATCTTCCCCAGGGTATCCTGTCTTCTCATTATGTGGCCAAAGTACTTCAGTTTTGCCTTTAATATCATTCCCTCAAGTGAGCAGTCTGGCTTTATTTCCTGGAGTACGGACTGGCTTGATCTTCTTGCAGTCCAAGGCACTCTCAGAATTTTCCTCCAACACCACAGTTCAAAAGCATCTATCTTCCTTCGCTCAGCCTTCCTTATAGTCCAGCTCTCGCAGCCATAGGTTACTACAGGGAATACCACTGCTTTAACTATGCGGACCTTTGTTGTCAGTGTGATGTCTCTGCTCTTTACTATTTTACTGAGATTTGTCATTGCTCTCCTCCCATGGATACAGGTTACTCACGTCTGTATTCAATCCTTGTTCATTCAGCACTCAGTGTTCCTATCTCTTCTTGTTTTACTAAAGTATTCCATTTCCACTGCATTTAACTTACTTTCATGTTACTCCTGACTCTATTCCCTACTCTCATTTCCATACAACAATATGGGCAGAAGCATACTCTTGTACACAAACATTTTTGCTTATTTTGACAAACATTGATTACTTGCAACCTATCACATATACACCCAGTGTACTACCAACATCTGCATGTCTTAACATTTCTCCATTCATTTTTCCATCTCTAGTAAACTTTCTAGCAAGGGACATAAAGCAGAGTTCTGAGCCAAAAACACAGTATTATCTGCATACAAAAGTATGTGTATGTTCATGTTCCTGATAAATTCACTGCCTACCTTCACCACAAGCATTCTTTATACATTTGTCTATAAATACATAAAACCACCAAGAAACATCAAACATCCTTGTCTTACTCCCTGCTCAATGTTAAATAATTTTATAAGCACTCAATTTATTCTCACACATGCTTTACTTTCATCAGGAACCAACCTTCAACTCCACATCACATAAAACATTCCACAACCCAAGACAATTCACTTTATCATAGGGTTTCTCAAAAGCTATAGATGTACTTGCTTTCTTACTTACTTGCTCTTATTCATATTCTCATTGATCTACTAAGGAGTGAAAGTCTGATCTGCACATCTGCAGCCCAGCATAAAGCCCCACTGTCACTTATTGTCATTCTTGCGCCAATTCAATCATAATTCTGCCAAACACCTTCCCAAGCACACTTAACAAACTAAGCCCCTGCAGTGTCTGTATTTACTCTTGCTACCTTTCCCTTTATGTAGGGGACCAATGACAGCAGTCTTCCAATCATCTGGCACAGATACAATCTTCACACAAACATTAAATAAGTTGTACACCACTCCTTAAAGAAACGACATCCATATTTTAATATTTCTCTAGTATCTACACCTGCAGCATTGCCATTTTCAACATTCTCACACCATTTATGACTTTATTATTAATTTTTGGACATGAACATCTATACTATTTGTTTCAATTTCACTCTTTGACATATCACTACCTTCCCTCACTTCAGTTTCATTCCAAATTTTCAACACTTTTATTTTTATTTCTATTTGCTGTCCTGTTTAGTCCACTTCACCCACTTCCGAAACAAACTTTTTATTTCCATCAAAATGACTCTGTATTTTGTCTGCCTGTATTACTCTTGACTGTTCCTTGCTCTTTTTGAGTACATTTTCAGTATATTTTTCTTTCTATTCATGTTGAAAGGATTAGACATTTTCTTTCTATGCACATTGAAGGATTTAGTCAACGTCATTTGGGAAATCAATGTGAAGGGAATTTTTTAATTATAATGGTTCTAAAGAGAGGCAGACAGAGAAGAGAGTAAGCATCTTACACACTTTTCAATTCTTATGCAGGATGTAATGAAAATTAGGCAACAACTAGTTCCAAAAATAATTCATCAGGTTCCCCCTTGTGGCCTGAAAGGAGGCGGCATGAAATCTGGGCTACAATCAGTGGGCAGTTACTCTCTTATTCTTATTGCACTGTCTTGCTTCCTCCAAGCATCCATTGGGAGATAAAAACAGATTCACCATCCTTGGTTGTTGTAACTAGTGTAAATCCCAAAGGGAGACACCATGAGTGAACTCCCCCCAGACTTTTTCAGATTGCAAAGTATGGTCAGCCAAGAAGACCACAGAACTGTGCAGCAGAAAACACTACCAACAGCAGTAGCACCTTCCATTACCTCCAAAAATAAAACTAAAAAAAAAAACAACCACCAAGAGAAAGTTTAAAGAAATTCTCAAGCACACTGAGAATAACATAGAAAAACAGAATCCTCTTTAGCAGAAGAAACCTTATAAGAAATTGCTAGAAGGCTTAAACCAGCCTGAGGAACTGTGATTTTAGGCCATTTATTGGGGCTTTTGTGGGGAGATTAACTTTGAGGAATTAAAATTCTCTTGATTTTGAGGGAAAAAAATAAAAAAAAACCAGGCCACCAAAATCTCAAGATGGTGGGAGGGTATAAGTAAAGTAAATGTTTCCCCTGCACAGTTGTGTCCGACTCTAGGGGGCGGTGCTCATCTCCGTTTGTTAGCCGAAGAGCCAGCGCTGTCCAAAGACGCTTCCGCAGTCATGTGGCCGGCATGACAAGCACAGAACGCTGTTACCATCCCACCGAAATGGTACCTATTTATCTACTTGCATTTGCATGCTTTCGAATTGCTAGGTTGGCAAGAGCTGGAGCTAGTGCGGGAGCTCACTCCGTCACGCGGGGCTAGGGTCTTGAACCGCCGATCTTGCGACCTTCCGATCGACAAGCCTGGCGTCTTAACCGCTGAGCCATTGCGCCTATATTTGGAATACATACCTAGTTAACATAATGTGTTACCCATAAGTTTGTTTATTTATTTATTCGATTTGTATAGCCGCCCATCTCACCTGAATGACTCTGGGCGGCTCACCACAGGTACTCTTTTCAGGAGTTGAGGGTGTAACCTAAAAATAGCCCAACACTCTTGCAGTTGCATCTTTAAGTAAGCTGTACTTACTCAGAGAGACCACTAATGGGCAACAAGTATGCTAAGCTGTCTTTTAGGGAAGTCTGCCAACAAAATATTGCTTCCCCAGAATACAGGCACGGAAAATCACTGCGTTAATGGGACTAACTGCACTGACAGCAAGAAAAGAAACTTCTAATTCCTTTGAATCAACAAGCAAGTATCTTAGTGGAAAACTTACTGTTGCAGGAGAGGCACGGGTGGTGTGTGAGTAGGACTGGCTTGAACTTCCCAGCATATAACCTCCTTGAATCACATAGGTCCCTGTGCTGGTGCTGCTGCTGCCGCCACCAGCTCCTCCTCCTCCTCCTCCTCCTCCTCCAGCAGTGCTGCTGCCACCAGCACCATTTCCTGCTGCTGCTGCTGCTGGTGCTCCTCCTCCTCCCCCCCCTCCTCCTGTACTGCTGCTTCCACTTGGATTGGCTATGATTTGTCCTCCAGAAACATACATAGGCACAGAGCCACTGCTGGCCACTGTCTGCGAGGTTGCTGGAGTGGAGACCTGTGTTGGAGTGCTTTGTGACTCATAGTAATTTGCTCCAGTGTTCTGAGTATAGAGAGGGGTCTCTGTGTAAGGGTAAGTATTGGAGCGTCTGAAATGGAAGAAACACAGTCAGATAAGCACAGACACACATTAGGGGAAAAACAGCAACCCAGAGGAGGAAGCCTCAGCTACATATATCTAGAATTGTACTATAGGTACAGACGAGGAAAGCCCAAGAAGCAGGAACGCCACTGGCAATAGATTTATTCTCACAGAGGTTTCTATAAAAATACCAACAACTGCATGCCAGGCATCCTGTTCTTGCCAGGTTTTCTCTGGCACGTAAAGGGCACTTCTACCCCATCCTAATCCACTTCGAATAACCTATCAGATAGGACTGGGGCATAATAAATCAATTAATGTTTAAGGTATCACAAGAGTCTTACTTAAAGTATTTTCAGTTCCAGCTTTTTTTGGAGAACATGGGTTATCTGTATGGTTTAGACACAACATGGAAGCATTTT
Organism: Charina bottae; assembly: GCA_023362775.1. Taxonomy (NCBI): domain Eukaryota; kingdom Metazoa; phylum Chordata; class Lepidosauria; order Squamata; family Charinaidae; genus Charina; species Charina bottae. Next base: position 9,047,606 of record JALMGJ010000021.1, on the reverse strand, counting down.
GCCACTGTGTGAAAAACTGTAGCATGCCATTTCTTGGGAGCAGTGGCTTTGGCAACCCGAATCTGACCAATTAAGTCATTAGGCTCAAGCCTCAGGATAGCATATGCAAGATAAGCCTGACCTCTTTACACTCACATGGTACTTGCTGTATAGCTGGCGTCTCCTCCTTCCACATACTGAACCTGGTTAGGGTAGACATGCTGCACGGGAACCTGCTGGAGCTGCTGGACCTGAGCACATCAGCAGCAGGAAGGAAAGGAAAAGCACCCTGAGATTAAGGAGCAAGGCCGTGTTTATGGTACCTTTCCCTCTGTCCTCCCAGCAGGCTTCTCTAAAGCAGGGGTGGGCCACCAGAATCCCTTTTCCTTCCACACACCCGCATTGCCTTTATCTTGTATCTGACATTCCGTTATCACAGATTCCCTGACCCAAGGCTAACCCCCACCCCAGAATTTCTATGGAATAAGGACTGTGTGTGTCAATAAAAGACGGCAGGTCCTCTGACTAGACAGCGTAAGTTCAGTGGGACAAGCATTAAGAAAGGAATGTTCCTTCAGGGCAAAGCAGATTTTCCCACATGACAAGGCACAAAGCTGTAGTAAAAAAAGTGCAAGTACAATAAGCATATTTTCACAAATATGCACCATACAGTTATTCAAAGCTATCATTGGCTGCAGCTGTTTGTACTAGGTTTGCCCCTCCATAATGTGTGAAATGGCCCTTTACAAAGATGTCGCAGTGTTTTTTATAAATTATAAGAAATTATTTTATATGAGTAGAATTTCAGGATTCCACTTTCTTAGACTGGACCTTGTTCACAAACCCAGAATTAACCATCTGAAATCCTGACTAGCTATAACAAAACTATACTTTAATTCCCATGTCTTGAAATCCCACCAAAATGTAATGTGTTTATTGGGTAGGGTACACATTTCCCATAACGATGTGAAAGCCAGAAATGGAGAGATTAGGAAAACCCCTAAGGTTTTTCCCATTTCCCCCCCACCCAAGGCCATCACATTTCCAATGTCCCACGCTCCCTTAAGACTCCTATATTTACCCTTCATTTATGTAAAGCAAAATCAATTCTAAAACTAAAGAGGTCCAAGAATTTCAACTCCTCTGGCAGGATATGGGGAAGGAAAAATGGCTGCTTGACCACCACCAATGATTAAGATGAGAGGGCTTTTGAGGCGCAGCGGAAGGGAAGGATGCTGGTTTGCTCTGTTTTCTGTTACGTAAGAAGTGACGTGCACAGGGCTTGCTATTCTTGGATCTCGGTTACTGCCCTTTGCTGGACCTACTTTAAGCGCTGTCGCTGCTGTTCCAAACACTAGCACCTGAGGGACTCTCTGAATCTTGACTCTCTGGTCAGGGCTGGAGTGATGAGAGGAGAGGAATGGCAGCTGCTCTATCACCACCTTCTGTTGTGGCAAGAGGAGTGGCTGAGGAAGCATGCGGACCAGCTCCACCCACTGCTCCGAGGCAGAGTCTAGTGAGTGCATGTAGTGGAGCCTGTGCTCCGGGCCAGGTAAACAGCAGCTGGTCAGCTGGGGTGCACTGCTGCTGCTGCTGCTGCTGCTGCTGCTGCATTCTAGGGAGAGGCTTTGCTGTACTCCTTGTTGCTCCTGCTGCTGCGACTGCTGACTGCTCTTAGAAGGACCACTGTCTGCATTCTAGACAATAAACAGAAAGACTAACGCAATCAGAGCTAGAGGAAAAAAACAAGAATGTAAAGGTTGAGACTGAGGACAGAAGGTCCCAGTACTCTGGCTATCCTATATTCTATAAAGCAAGAGGGACCGTGCAGATCAAGCAACTGGCACAGCTCAGGGCCTTTCCCCACTTCACTGTTCGGGCAACTAGAGTGGTCCGTGGCAGGAACCTCTGGATGGCTACAAATCACATCCACAAGAGAAAGGATGGAGGACAGGGCAGGTTGATCCTGGATCAGGAAGATTATGATCACTTGAATGAAATAAAGGTAAGAGCATTGCTGCAGAAGGATTAAAGACGGGGCTTTAACACCTCTGACATTAGCTAGCTAGCTCAGAGGGCAGCAAGCCTCTGTGGCCGCAGGTTCCAAGAAGTGGAAATGTAGGCCAACCCAAGAGCAAAAGACAAACACTTACCTCTTGAGTAACATGAACCTGCTGGAGCCCTTGCACCGCCAGTTGTTGCACTGTACCTGCTTTGGGAGTTGCGGGAGTTGTCTGCACAACAGATCTCTGTGGAGTGAAATACACCAGAGTCCGTTAGTGTTCTTTCGGAGACAGTTTGGTGTGGTGGTTAAGGCACCGGGCTAGAAACCAGGAGACCGTGAGTTCTAGCCCGGCATTAGGCATGAAGCTAGCTGGGGGACCTTGGGCCAGTCCCTCTCTCTCAGCCCGAGGAAGGAGGCAGGGGCAAACCACTTCTGAAAAACCTTGCCAAGAAAACTGCAGGGACTAGTCCAGGCAGTCGCCAGGAGTCAAAAACTGACTTGAAGGCACGCTCACAGACACTCGCACAAAAAATGGTGAGCAGCTACTAAGACCTAGAATGATTCATTGGATTTTCCATGAATCTCTTTTTTCTATAATACAGATAGGGTATTCTACAGCAGTATGTCTCCCTCTCACTTGCTCTGGAAGCAGAATTAGAAGATTCTGATGTGCTTCCTTTGGGAGAAACCAGTTCCGCCCCCAGTACTGGAGTAACAATCCAGAAGAAAGCTCAAAGGAAGCATATTTGAAAAAGGTAAGAATAAAGGATATATCTGAGAAATTATGTACAACAAATTGCTGAAATTTATTGGGGCCCTGGTAATTTGTTTGCATACGTTTCAGTGTGTGTGAATGTCTGGGTGGGCTGGATACCGTTTCCAGTGTAGAAAAAAGGGCCTTCACTAAAACTCCAATGTACCATTTTTCTACAGTAAAGCCAGGTCATTCTACAATGGGATAAACATCTTGAGGGTGAGTTTACATCTGGAAGGCCCCTAATTCTTGCTAGGAATAGTTTTCTGCAGCACCTTCCTGCTGAGGAGAAGAGTAAGAGTTAAATTTACAGTGTTTTATAGAGAAGGACACAGAAGAGCATGTGGCAGCCCTACAGATGTCTGTTGAAAGTGGACAAAATTATTACATTTCTAGTGGAATGGATTGTTCTTCCCTGTGGGGCAGGCTTATTCTGAATCTCTTATTCTTATTTGATGCAAACTTGATTCACCAGGAGATCACAGTTGGTGCAGCCAAGGAAAAATGTTGCGAGGCCATTAGAAAACTGTCAGAGACTCTGAACTTCTCAGATAGATCTTGATAACTCCATTTGATGTCTAGTTTGTGCCAGTGTTCCTCTAGCTGGGTTTTGGGGCTGGGGCAGAAGGAAGTCCCAGTTGAAGACGAATCGGACCTTGAGAATGAAGGTTGGGCCTAGGCACTGAGTGATGGATGATACAAAATTCTTTCTTGGCCAACAGTGCACCTATTTCTAGGGCTATTTTGAATGCCCTTCCCATGTTAGATGTTTAATGGCTACTTTGTGCATGGGCTTGAATAGCGTTTGTTTATTTATTTATTTATTTATTTATTTATTTATTTTTTAATCAAACTTATATCACCGCCCATCTCCCTCCACCGGAGGGACTCTGGGCAGTTCACAACAAAATAATAAAACAAAAGACATAAAATATAAATACAATATAATAGAAATAGGGTTCTATTAGGGCTTGAAAAACTAGCTGGATGTTCCATGACAGATACTGATAGATTATGGATGGTATTAGCAATGAGTCTTCCCTTCAGAATCTGTTGATGTGAAGATGGTCAGTTTTATTGATCCCTCGTTTCAGGACTGAGGTGTGTGCTGACACCAGCCTGTGGAGACAGCTTGGTTATAGTCCATCTTTGAAATCTTTTAGTAGGAAGACCAGGACTTATGGGGTAGAGGCTGATGTTGATGAGATTCCCTTCCTTGGGCCATCTGCAGAAAGCCTGGCATGTAAGCACATATATGAGAGTGGTGTGACCTCCTTGGGATTAATGATTTTGTTATTATATCCTAGGCTGGCAAGTTGACCCAGCTCAGTCTCCAGGTGTATAGTTGTAACCAGCTGGGATCTGGGAAATTAAATCCTCTATAGGTCAGCAGGTTGGGTGAGGCCAGCAGGATCCATGATTGGGATGCTGAAAGGTTGACTAGGTTTGAATACCAAGACAATCTAGGCAATTGGGAGTTTCACATCAGTTTCAGTAGTCTGGGCATTAGCAGAAATGGGTGGAAGACATATAGTAGGTCTTTGGACCAGGAGGTGATGAGGACATTTGTTGCCCCTCCTCCCTGGTTTGGAAAGTGTGAGATAAACTACTCCATCTTATGAATCACTGGATTTGCTAGGAGGTCCACTGCTGGCCTCCCAAAGATTGAAACAATTTGTCAAAAACCCCTTGGTACTGAGACTAATTTGGTAAGGTTCAAGTCTTAATGGCTGAGCTAGTCTGCTGTTGTGTTGTGGATTCCCTGGATGTATTTTGCCATGAGAGACAATATATTTTCCTTGACCCAGCATAAGAGTTTGGCTGCCTGCTTCCATAGCTGCCTTTATATACTAACTCCCTCGCTCCCGATGTTGACTTTAGTGTCATAATGTCTGTTAAGAAAGAGGAAGACATGCTGGCTTTTTAAGAAAGCCTGGAGCATGCTCAGAACTAAGTGTGTTGTGCATAGCCCCAGGAAATTTATGCTGCTTTGGGTTTCCTCTTCCATCCCTTGGGCTACTAGGCTGAAGTCTGTAGTGAACTGGATTGACATCTGTAGTGAGCTAGGCTTGGTGAGGGGGCATATGTCCTTGCCCTTGAATAGGGCTTCTGAGAGCCACTACTTGTGGGAATTCCTCACCCTCACTAGGATCACCTCTGGGTTCTTTGGGCTATTGAAGGGATAACATACATCTGAAGAATGGGGCTAACATCCAACATGAAGAGGGGTGATTGGCTAGCTTGTTCATGCCCTAAGCTCCTTAATTTTGGGAGGATGAGCTAAGATTGAGGCTCTAGAGAAGATGGATGTGGCAAGGGAGGCCCTTATGGCTAAGGCTGTAGCCTTGTGCGATCTGCACCACAGAGACTCTATTCTTCTATTCTTTAAGTGTCTTGTGGTGTTTTCCATTTCCTTTGTTCTGGCTCCTGAGACAAGAGCTGCCATGGGAATATCAAGTAAGAAGACTCTTGAGGAGATTTAGGGCTGCCTGTGGGAAGAAGTAGAGCTTAGAAACCAGTGACTCCCCCTCTTTCCACTGTGCCTCAAGGATTTTGTTAAAGATCTCAAGGAAAGGGAGACATGAGGAGGGGATGCTTGCTACTTGAACAGATCCAGTGGGTGATCCCTAGGAGCAGAGAGTTCTGGTTACTTCAGTCCTAAGAACTTTCAGACTCTTGAATAGTTCTAGAAATTCTGATTTCTGGAAAAGCCTGGTTGATTTGGGGCCTGAATGTTGGTACTCTGCCTGATCTAGGGACAACTCCAACCCCTATCTGACTGGTCCTGGGGAGTGGTATCTGAGCCATATGTCCCATGGGCAGGAAAATTGGTAGCTCTCTCTTGCTTGGTAGCGTATCTGTTCACCCTGTGGAGTTAGCCTGTGCTTTACCCCTTGCAGTGGGGGTGTGGGGAAGAGGCATGAAGAAAAAAAGGAGGATGGGAGATGGAGAACAGTGCTGCTACCTCCCCCCCTTTGTTCCCCTTTTGTGGACCAACCCCAATATGGGGTTCTCATATTACCCCTGGGAGGAGAAAGGTCAGAGATGGCAAGACTACAGCCTATCTAGTGACCACCCGGTCATTATCAGGAGTCTCCAGTGTGTAAAATGAATGAAGCCTTCATGGATAAGGTATTATTTGGCAGTTGAGCCATTAAAGCACCACTGTTCCTTCTGTGAAGAACAGAGGGGAACTGGGCAGCCCGTATCACTTGTTTCTATCCCCTCCCATGCCCAGGTCATCTGATTCTCCTGGGAAGAGCTGACAAGCCCTCGAGATGGCAAGTAACATGCAGTTGTGGCTGGAAGTTCAGTGGCTGGTGCACTGATTATGTTCTCCTGTGTGGAGATGGCAGGAAAGGAGGGTGTGTGTTGTCACAGTGCCAAGAAACCAGTCCTCTTGCTCAGCTCCAGCCAACAAAGCAGTTCTACGCATACCCACAGACAGCAAGTGTCCATGAGTTTAGTGATTATGGGTCTTCTCATTCTAATTCCTAGGTAAATATAATATAAGAAGGAAAACAGAAAGAAAGAAGGGAAGTCTGGCTACTAATGGAGCCCTAGTTGCATAGATGGCTAGTGGAGTTGGCAGACCTGTATTCTCTCCAGAGCAAGGTACAGCCAGAACTGGGAATGGAGCTAACTCCTCTCACGAGAAGCACTGTCAGAATCTACTAGCTCTGCCTCCAGAACAAAGGGGAATGAGATATCCCATTGTAGAATGCCTTGGCTCAACTGTAGGAAAATATTTTAATTTTCCTAAAGCAGAGAAGTTTATTTTTTTCATGATGAGAAGATTATGCAAGTTCCTCTGGTTGGCTAGTATTCATCAACTAGGCTCTACAGAGGAACTTCTGAAACATTATTGTCTATCAATTGTCTGACAGACAATCTATTGTCTATTACATGTCAAATAACCTAATTGTAAAGAAATGCAGGATTTGATCCCTATGGAAAACTAGATTTACAGAAAATGTAAGTGGCAGATTGTTGGCAAAAACAAAATTCCTAAATCTGAGATGCCATTTCTTTTTGGCCTGGGTTAACTACACAAAGCAGTGTAAGGAAAGTTGTAATCCTCTACACCAGGGTTTCTCAACCAGGGTTCTGCAAGAAGTCACTAGGGGTTCCCTGGGAGATCACGATTTATTAAAAAAAATTAGTTCAAATTTGAGCAACTTCACACTAAAGAGAAGTTTCATTCTTTATTTTTAGTTTAAGAACACTGTTAATGCATATATACAGGCCTACACATCAAACGAATATAGTAATTTTGAAACTTGGTGGCCTATATTTGAGCCTCAATGTGCAGGGGTTCCCCAAGGCCTGAAAAATATTTCAAGGGTTCCTCCAAGGTCAAAAGGTTGAGAAAGGCTGCTCTACATGGTATTATGGGAGAAAAGTCTATGGAATTCTGCAGGGCTTTATTTTTGAAGAGACTTATACAAGAACACATTATAATGAAGGAGAAAAAATGTGCAATTTTTTCAAAAAGAAGAGCTTACAAAACTATTATCTTCAGAAAAATGCCTTTGAAAGTGTTGCTTTTGTTTGGGCATACATTATGCATTCAACAGAATGCAATTAATTTTATATAACAAAGCTATTCCCCCACCCCTCACATGGACAATATTGGTTCTTAAAAACAAGGAGTAATAGGATACTATTGTTCAACAAGCAAAACAACAAAATGTTTCACAAAAACATTTTTATTAGCTGTGAAACACATATAAAACATACAATCTGCCATTGGGAGAAGCGGACATGAAACAGGAATGGGCCACAGCAGATGCTCACATGCTTGTTTTGAGGACTTACACAAATCTGGGAGTTGCTAAAATATCACTACCATGAAAGGAAAGGAAACTGTTATTAAGTTCTGAGTTATATCCACTGAAGTACCAAATGAATGGTGGGCTGAAGTTTAAAGATTTTCAAGTGTGCTTAGAAGTTGTTAGCAGGCAGCAATTTAAGAATCCAGGCTAACACCTTATTGGGCTTGAATTGTCATCCAAAAAGCAATTACTGAAACTGGGGAGGACCACAAGTCTGATGCAAGCAAAAATACAGCACCTCTTGTGCAACAGGCACTTGCTGGACTCCGTGGACCTGGAGCTGCTGCACTTGTCCTGGTTTAGCGGCAGAGCTACTGTTCTGGACAGGGGAGCGCTGAAAGGCAAGGAGGAGCACTTTACCCTCTCTGGGTATGGACAAAGGAGAAAGTCACAACTGCATGATGGATTATATTATGTTTTAACAATTCATGCTCATTTGGGTCTTAGCTAGAAATCAGAAATGCTCTTCCAGTTGGAAATATTCCTTTTCTGGGAACAATTTTTACACTATCCAAATTAAAAATAAATAAATAAAAAGGTTTTTAAAAAAATTAAAAAAGCAGGTATGGGGAGAACTGAGTAGCAACTTTCCATTTTTCAAGTACTTTTTCTATAAGTCTGGAGGGGTGGGTTTTGACATCAAAGATCAAACATTCTTGACATCCCCAGATATGGTCTCAACTTCTAATACTGCTCCTGTGGTTTACTTCAGATAAAAACAGAATAGTCCCAAATTGGACATTTAAAAAAAGACAACACACAGAAACCAGTTGATAAACTAACTTTCAGTTTTAAACTATGAATGTATCAGGACAAATGGAATACAAGGCTGCTAAATTAGATGTCATTAACAAGTCTACCATAGTATTTTTTCATGACTCTGTCGAGAAAATGAGTGGTTAACTCACCAACCAAGAATCTAAGCAGCTCTTTCAAAATAACCATACATATTGTGATAAGCCCTGACCCTATTAACCTTCTGGAAATCTCTTAAAACATGGTTTTTCCAGCAGCCTTGGGGACCCCATGGAAACAGGGAGCTCACAAGATGGTTATATTGTGTAATTTGTAAGACTCAGAATGTAGAATTGATTTTTGTTGAAACAGGAGAATCAATCATTCAAAAACTCTGCTCAAACCAGAACAAATTGTGTTATATATCTCAATGAGTTCAGCACAATTAATTTTGCATATATGTTTTTACAGATTGACCACCTGCCAACGAAAGCTGGACAAATCTGGATACTATCAATATTAGGGGGCTGACTTCAGATTACGGGGTCATACTGAATTCATATTTATGCATTATACTTTGCCAAAATGATCCTTCCATTTGGTTTTTTAAATCTTGCCTTTTTTTGTTGCTGCTGTTTTTCATTTTTACAATGTTCATGCTTATAGTGAATTGATCTTTAAAATACGCTGGGATTCCTCTGGAACTCTCACCAATTGTTTTTATTAATAAACAATAGCATCAGTAAATTATTATCAGAAATTACATTAACATGCAAGATCAGCATAGCCAATGATCACCAACACAGATCTTTGTGATTAACGTAAAATACTGACCCACACCAAGATGGTTATAACATAATTACAACTTCTGTTATAGAACTTCAATATGCTGATGATAATGTAGTCTGTGCACACTCAGAGGAAGATCTTCAAACTATCCTAAACATCTTTGCAGAAGCATATGAAAAGCTCGGCCTCTTGCTTAACATTAAAAAAACCAAAGTGCTTTACCAGCAAGTTCGAACCAATCCCTCTGCAGCGCCATCAATCCAGCTTAAAGGTGTGTCACTAGAAAATGTCAACCACTTTTCTTATCTTGGCAGCCATCTATCTACAAAAGCCGACATTGATGCTGAAATTCAGCATCGTCTGAGCTCTGCGAGTGTAGCTTTCTCCTGAATGAAGCGTAGAGTGTTTGAGGATCGGGACATTCGCAGGGAGACTAAAATGCTTGTTTACAAAGCCATTGTACTACCGACCCTTTTGTACGCCTGTGAAACATGGACCCTCTACAAACGCCACCTCCAACTTCTTGAAAAATTTCATCAACACTGCCTCCGAAAAATTCTGCAAATTACTTGGGAAGATAGGCGGACTAATGTTAGCGTATTGGAAGAAGCGAAGACCACCAGTGTGGAAACAGTGATCATCCAACATCAACTTCGCTGGACCGGCCATGTTGTTTGAATGCCTGACCATCGTCTTCCAAAGCAGCTACTTTACTCCCAACTTAAGAATGGAAAACGGAATATTGGTGGACAGCAAAAGAGATTCAAAGATACTCTCAAAGCTAATTTTAAAAAATTTAATATCAGCATTGAGAACAGGGAAACCCTAACTCATGAGCGTTTCAATTGTAAAGGTAAAGGTTCCCCCCGCACATTTGTGCAGTCGTGTCCGACTCTAGGGGCCGGTGCTCATCTCCGTTTGTTAGCCAAAGAGCCAGCGTTGTCCGAAGACGCTTCCACGGTCATGTGGCCGGCATGACGCGTTTCAATTGTAGGTCAGCCTTTATTAAAGGCACTACGGACTTTGAAGAAGCACGAGTACAGGGCGAAAGGGAGAAACGAGCTAAGAGGAAGGCACGTCAAGCAAACCCTCATCATGACCGTCTTCCACCTGGAAACCTATGCCCTCATTGTGGGAGGTTGTGCGGATCCAGAATTGGCCTTTACAGCCACTTACGGATCCACTGTTAAGATTTTACCCCCGGAAGACAATCTTACTCGGCTACGAGTGATAGAAGGAGGAGGAGGAGGAGGAGGAGGAGAAGATTAACATAAAATACTGACCCACACCAAGATGGTTCCTTTAGGCAATATTAGAAGCAATAATCATCTACCAAAGAGAAATCATCTACCAAAATACTGATGTCTTTTCCCCTCCCTCCCCACTAACATTACTTAAGAAACAGAAGGCTGAAACAGCTCTATACAGCCTAAACTATAAAGGTCAGTCACAGATATCTCTTTTCAGTCATGCATGTACGTAGGTAACTGCAGCAGATTGGTACTTACATTCAGGTAGGCCTCAACTTACGACAGCAATTGGGACTGGAATTTCCATCACTAACTGATGCAGTTGTAAAGTGTGACCGCATTTCTTAGCGACAGCAATCCCTGCAGTCCCAGTTGCCGTCGTTAACTGAATCCCATGATTATTTAGGTGAGGCAACTTCCTGCCGGCTTCCCACAACCAAAGTCAGTGGGGAAGCCGGCAGGAAGTTGCAAGTTCCAGGTCGGCAGGCAGGTAAGTGGCTGCTGCTGGGTAGGGGAGGAAGCTAGGGGATGCGCGGGGGTGTGAGGGAGGGTTGGGGAGGGTGTGCGAAGGTGCGAGGGGCGCAGTGCAGTTCAGGTGTGTGAGAGGTGCAGTGCAGGTCAGGGAGGGTGTGCGGGGCTGCAAGGGGGTGCATGAGAGGCACATTGTGGGAGGTGCAGCAAGGCTCAGGGAGGGTGCGCGAGTGGCTGGCGCAGTGTGAGCACAGGGGCTGGGGAAGGGTGCATGGGTGGGGGAGACTTACGACCAGCAACTTCTGACCTTCCTTGCAGGCTTCCCCATTGTCTTTTGTCTTTCTGGGGAAGCTGGCAGGGCAGGTTGCAAATGGCAACCATGTGATTGCGGGGTGCTGCAACCAGTCATAAGTGTGAACCGGTTGCCAAGCCCCCAGATCGCAATCACGTGACCGCGGTGGTGCTGGGACAGCCGGAACTCCGAGAACTGGTCGTAACCACCATTCATTCAGTGCCATTGTAACTGCAAACGCTCACTAAACAAATGGTTGAAGGTCGAGGACTACCAGTATATGGTTCAAATTTGCCAAGCAGATACTTGGCAAGAGCTGCTGCTACTTATCCTAGGGTAAGTTGAACTTTGGTTTTCTGTTATTAGGCCAAAATGGAACCAGAACAATTTCCCCTAATTTCCCTAATTTATCAAAGATCACTGAGGCTCTGATCAATTTCCAAGCCAAATTATTGATAGACTGGAATCCTTATCATTACAATTCTTCTTTTTCTGCTTCTAAAACATGTTGATTCATGCTCTGTACCAACAAATTACTTCAATGCATAGAAACCCTAATGGGCAAATGTTGATTCTACAAGAGCAATGTTAGCACAGCATAGCACAGTTTTGGACCACATCACATATCATTCCCTGGAGATGGAATAGATTCAGAAATTACCAGAAAAGTCTCAGGAAAGGAACTATCACATTGTTTTGGTAATACAAAAGCTCTTTCTCTTAAACTATCCTCCCTGCATAAGATGGATGAAAGTGACCTTACAACAGCCTGTTGTAACAACATAACATATATACGACAGACTGAGAGCTCTAAAGCATTATACTAATTGCTAGGATTTATTATTAAAAATTAACATTACTTGAATCTTGGCGTAAATAAGATAATCAACAGCAAAGATCATGTGCAACAATGTTCATTTGAAGAGGATTTATGCAGAAAATCTTTCAATAAATCTGGCACTTCAGGAGAGATTTATCTGTCTCCTATTCTTGCCCATAATGAAAATTGAAATCTAAATCCCAGACTTACACTATCTTGGTGAATTTCCTTTCCTAAGGAGTACAATAAAATGGGTTTCAGGTAGGAAATGCCAGATTATTAACCACCTACAAAACTATGGAAGGGGTTGACAAAGAAACCAAGGAACAACATTCAGCAGAATTCTATTTCCCTAATGTTACAGAAGTTAAAAACAGGAAACAAAGCAAAACACCCTTCACCAAACAGGATTCATATGAAGCTATCCAAGGTTCTGTTTCCTGTTGCCTGCTTAATAGTGCTTCAGTCTTGAATTTGCTTCCTGTGCTTTTCATTGTAGCTGTGAAACACTTTAAATTCAATTCCAAAATGGTGCTTCAGGTGTTTCTGAGCACATGGATAAAAATGCAGTATCTGTCTTCAACTTTCTAAAGCAGCCATGTTTTTCTTGGGATCTTTCTCCCCTTTGATTACATACAGCTGCTTTAAAGCATTTTGAATAGGTGCTACATTAACTTTCCCATGAACTCTGAAGTACTTTTTTGGAATCACATGAAAGTGATGCCTTCTACTCAATTCACTAGGCAGTCTTTCTGCCTGGATCTGTCCTATTCTGCCTGATCTCTGCTAATCGCAGAATGGAGCAGACAAAAAATATTAAGGAGTTCTTTATATATACTTTTAAAACAATGCAGTTAAATCCTGCAACCACCATTTTATTGTCAATCCTCTCAATTGTAGGTACAAAAGAACTTATTTTTCATATTAAAAAGACTGTAATCAAGCTGTTAATTATCATGTTTGATTATATTTCCTTAGAGCAGGGCTTTCCAAAAACCCGGAAGTGCTGCCATTGCGGCAGCGCGCAAAAACCTGGAAGCGCTGCTGCCGCTTTCGGTTTTTGCACGCCGCCGTTGGTGTGTTGCCGCAGGAAAACCCAGAAGCGCTGATGATGATCAGCGCTTCCGGGTTGTGTGGCGACACACCAGACTGTGTGTGGTGACACACTTTTGTGTCGCGACACACAGTTTGGAAAGCTCTGCCTTAGAGACTATTTGATTTTTAAGTGGCTAGCACATGTTGATTTTTTCCATAGTTAACAGTACTACTGGGGTAATAAAAATATACATTTATTTTTCATCTAATTAGAAAGTGAGATGGAAACTTCATCATGACTGACTCACTAGGTAAAGGAACTAAAAGCGGGCAGAGAAAAGAAAGCAACAAAGACTGAATTGGGAGACAGATGAGAAGATGAACAACACCAAAAGGCAGCAAAGGCCAAACTGCAGTTTCTTTGATGCACGGCAAACAGGACATCTACATGTACACTTCACAAAACCTGCCAAATCTGAGTATTTGATCACTCACCTCAGGTGAAGAATGGACTTGTTGCACACCATGAACAGCCAAAGCTATTGACCCTCCTTTGCTAGTTTGTGATGTATTCTGTACCACAAGCCGCTGAAACAGTTGGCATAAAAAAGGCCTGGTTATTTTCAGAAGAACTACGGTAAGTTGAGCCAGTGATTAAGAAGCAAGACTAACCAGTAAGTTACTAAGTACCATTCACTAGGCATGCTGCCTGTTCACATACATTCAGTAGATAGTGCCAAAAATTGCTTTATTATTAATTTGTCTCAATTTACACTTATACCGCAAATTCATGTGTACATACAGATACATAGACATTATACTGTATTATACACGTATGCATGCAAATGTTCCTTAAAGACTGGCCCAACTACTGTATGTCTGTTTTCATCATTTCCATAGAGCAGTGAACAAGACCAAGCTTGATAAAAATAATATCTAGACTGTACCCAAAGCAGCCCCAAAATATTAAACTGGTGAATTGCTTACACCAAAAGTTAAAATGTTAAAATGCTGCCCAATGTAATACCTCCAGTTTTTTATTAGATTTATATCCCACCTTTCTTCCAAGAGCTCAGCACAGTGTATACCGTATAGTACCTCCTCCTCCAATTTTATCCCCACAAGAACTATAATAAACAGTACACTGAGATGAAAAGTAATTAATGGCCCAAAGTTACTCAGTGAGCTTCCATGGACTACAGCTATCCATGGTTTTATTCTGTCTCCTACTTCTTAATATTTACATGCAACCACTGGACAAGGTGAACTGAAACAACGAAATGAGGTACCACCAGTATTGAATTCAGCAGTGCCGCTCTTGTTATATAACTCAAAGGAAACAGTTGACAGACTTGAACTACATTTAAGGCTGATACAGGTAGTCCTCACTTACCAACTGCAATAGGGACTGGCAACGCCATCACTAAGCGGCACGGTTGTTTTTTAATATAATTTTTATTAAAGATTTTCACACAGATAAAAGATAAACGTGAAAAGTAAAGTAAGATTAAAGAAAAGAAAAAGAAAAAAGAATAAAGTGAATTCTTCCATGGCTCCCGGCGCTCTACTCATGAGTCGCCTACAGGGTCCCTTTGGGTTCTGCGGGTCTCCTCACAAGAAGCTTCCTTCCAGAGCATAAGCGGTGATCTCCTGGTCAATCCTTGTCCAGAAAAGCTCCGCTGATCCAGGCTTGCCAACCGGTCAGTGGTCTCTGCCTTGGCATCATTTCTGCTGTTCAAAGATGTGTCAGTCCGCCATTTTCTTCACCCAAAAGTCCCACTAAGTGGCGTGGCCGTTAAGCACATCACATGGCTGTGACTAGCTTCCCCATTGACTTTGCTTGTCAGAAGCTGTCTGTGAAGGTCGCAAATGGCAATGACATGACCCCGGGGAGTTGTGACCATCGTAAATGTGAACTGGTTGCCAAGTGCCTGAATCGTGATCATGTGACTTTGTAATGGCCGCAACTTCGAGGAGCAGTCATAAGTCTTGTTTTTCAGCACGGTCGTAACTTTGAATGGTCGCTGAATAAGTGGTTGGTAAGTGAGGACTACCTGTATTGCACTTAATGAAGTGAGCAAGTTGAAATTAAAACCAGGCAAGTTTGGAGGTGCTGTTGGTTGACAGGAAATTGGCCCTAGGGCTACATTTCAGTCTGTTCTGAATATGGTTGTGTTCTCCCTGAAAGAAGAATTTCAGTCTGAGAGTGCTACTTGATCTTCAGCTGCATCTGGATCTCAAGGCAGTGACAATAGCAAGGGGAACATTTATACAATTATATCTAATTATCATCTATCACTTTCCTGAGCCAAATAGCTTCTATGCCTTTTGTGTTTTACATCAGGCCACACTTGAAAGAGTGTCCACAAACTTAAGTTCTCAGCACCTTTGTCAATTAGGTTGATGCCAGATACAGAAACCGTATTAGCCTAATGTTGAAAGACCTGAACTGGTTGCCATTTTGGACACGATTCAAGATACTGGTTTTAAGCTTTGAAGTCTCTACTTTTCCCGTCTTTACAAAATAAGTTAAGACTTACCTCTTCAGCCTTTTGAACTATTTTAAAAAATATTAATAATGTATTTATTTTAATCAAATTTAATTCTTTGCTTAATCTTTGTTAATCTTTTTCAACATTATATGCCATGGTCTTCCTTTCATATGGAAAGATGAGGTATTAATCAAATTAATTAATATGCATTTTGTGGAGACTGTGAAAAATGTTTTATTACTCAATGGTCTTCACAAAACAATTCATGATATTCCTTGGGATAAACATGCTAGCTTGAGCTAGTAGCATAATGCAGCTACATCTCATAACAGAAACAGAACTATAAATACAGCACATTTTTATGGCAACATATGAAGCACTCACATATTGTCCAGCAGGCAGGTTGCTGGACAAAGGAGAGTGCTTCAAAACAGCTCCAATTGTTTGTAGCAGCATCAGTAACAGAAATGAGACTCACCTGTTGGGGAACTTGCACACTTGTAAGCTGCAGAGGAGATACTGTTCCAGGTTTTGTTTGTACACTGGCTTGAACCAATAACCTCTGCAGACAAGAGCCCAGGATCAAAAACAAAACAAAACAAAACAAAACGACAGTGCCCAGCAATGGCAGAAAAACTTTTAGCCTTAGTCACTTTGACTATTTTCCTAGTCAGAGATTTGGAAGTTCATTATGTTGTAAAGCCAGTAAGATATTGGTATTTGTATTTCAGGAAACCAAGACAAGCTGAGTGAAAACCCATTGTTGCAAAAGAGTTTTAGAAAAAGAATCCCACTTTCAATTTCAGGTCTTCTGGTTCCCTTGTCTCTTCCATTATAATTAAGAACAAAACACAAAATACTTAAGCAGAGGGCTGGACTGCAGATGGAGGAACTCATAATGAATTGGATTATACAGTTTTGAACAGGCAGAATCTTTCAGGCCCATTTGAAATTCTACCCTGTAGCAGTGCATGTAGTAGAGAGGGCCTTTTTCCTTAGCCTCCACAACATCTGCACAGAACAGGCTAACCATGTTTTCATATTTCCAACACCTTCTCTATGAAGACGTGGATGGAGGAAAGCTGGAACTGATGGAGGCTCACCGTGAGCAATCTTCAACATTCTTTGCAGACAAAGTCAATGGGTTACCTTGATTTAGACTCCAGTTTGAGGGCAGATCATATGTAGGTAACCTTTTCAGGTTTGTATAGATCCTTTTCAGTTTGTAGAACTTGATGATATGGAAGGAATGTGCAGAGAGCTAAGGGCCACCATGTGTCTGTTCAGTCCTTTCCCCTCCTGGTAGATTTACAGTCAGACTGGGACTGGTTCCATGGTTAAGACAGGTGATTAATGCTTCTTTAAGCATGGTGTATGTCCCTACATTCTTAAATGAAACTGTTGTAAGACCTTTGCTGAAAAAAGGCCTTCCTTGATCCAGAGATCTCATTAATAAGAGGCCAGTCTCTATTATTCCATTCTTAGGCAAGATATTTGAGAAACCAGTAGCCTTGCAACTCCAGATACATATGAACTAATTTTCTGGAGCCATTTTAACTGGAATTTTGTCCAGCTATGGTACTGGACTGCTTTGGTCATCCTGGCTTAAGATCTATGCCAGACGTTTGATGGGCGAGTTCTCCTAGATCTCTCAGAGGCTTTCAGTAGTACTGATTTGATATCCTTCTGGACTGTCTGCTTGGGTTGGGCCTCAGACACACTGTTTTGCAGTGGTTCTGGTTCTGCCAGTCAAGATGTGTCCAGAGGATGGAGCTAGGGACTACTGCTCAATACTCATATCTTTGACCTATGTATGGTATCAATCTTTTCCCCTATGCTATTCACCATCTACATGAAACTGCTGGGGAGATTATTTGGAGCTTTGTACTGTTCTCAGTATACTGATGACACCCAGTTCTACTTTTTCTTATTTTTCTAATTCCAAAGAATTAATCAGTATCCTTGAATGTTACTTAATTTTGATATTCAAATGGATGAAAGAGAACAATTAAAACTAGAGAAGATAGAAGTGCCTTTTCCATAGCTGCCCCTACCCTGTGGAACACCCTCCCTCCAGCGATCCGGCAAGCCCCCACTCTTTTAGCCTTCTGGAAGGCCATCAAGACCTGGTACTTTACCCAAGCACTGAGGTAGAGTGACGGGAGCCTACGGATGGTTGTTGCGGCATCCCAGGAGATGATTGGGGTGCTAGGGGGGTAGTTTTTGTTTTCATGGCTTATTGGTTTTTATGGTTTGTAGTTTTATTATTGTTGTGAAGCACCCAGAGTTGTGCTCCAAGATGGGAAGCCATACAGATCTTTTAAATAAATAGATAACATAGAACTGCTGTTGGTAGGGAAAAAGCTGAACTCTCGAACTGAAGTGAGGCTTGTTCTGGATGGGGTTGTACAGCCCCAGAAGGAGTATGTTCACAAATTACAGTTAGTGAGCCAAATGTGATCCTCCCTGAACTGGCTGGCCTTAGCAATATTTATCTATGCCTTGGTTATAAACTGTCTTGACAATTGCAATGAGCTGTATGCAAGCTATTCTTAAAAAGAATAGGTTTCAGAACCTGCAACTAGTACAAAATATAATAGGTAAATTACTGACAGTGAAGGGCATAGGTATCATATGGTACTTATACTGAAAGACTTGCATTAGCTACTAGTTGCCTTCCAACAAAATCCAATACATTGATATTGACCTTTAAAGCATTAATTCCTTCAGGCGGTCTAACAATTTATACCTCTCCAACAATGAAGCTGCCTGGCTACTTAGATTAGCAGGAGAGATCTTACTGATCTTTTGAAGATCTTCCTGTCGCTAGAAGACTGACAATTCTCCTGCGTGACTCCCAAGCCATGGAGCACACTCCCTAGGACAGTGTTTCTCAACCTTGGCAACTTTAAGACATGTGGACCAACTCCCAGAATTGGAGAATTCTGGGAGTTGAAGTCCACACATCTTAAAGTTGCCAACGCTGAGAAACACTGTCCTAGGGGAATACATTTGACTCTCATTCCCTCAGTGTTCAGGAAATACATCTCTTCCACCAAGCTTTTAATTGTTAATTTATTTCAGTGTTTAATTCTGACATTAACTGTATTAATGTTACTGTAGCTCATATTTTGTATTTTTATCATTTTAAGCCATCTTGATTATTGAAGAAACAAAAAGCCAGGATAGAAACAAATAAACATTTCCTATTCTTAGCTACTTTGGAAACCACCCTACCCAATATTCTTTTTGTGTTTACTCATTATATCCCATGTTTCTTATATTGTTATGAATGAAACCTAGAAACAGGAGTCAGACTTCCTCTGATTGCTTTACTACATCTAGTTACCTATGTCAACATTAGGAGCAGGACCCTTCGTTGAGCCACATACCTGCTGAGTAGCCTGGACTTGCTGAACCACCTGAGTCGGCACTCCTGACTGTGTGGCTGTGGACCCTGGACTGGACTCAGAAACGGTGTCGCTGGGCCTCATGGAGCCTTCTATTGAAAGGCAGAAATATATATACATATATATATTAAACAAACTTCCCCAAGAAAATCCCAACTTTCCAACTACATCTCAAAAATTTCACAAAAAAAAGAAAAATGGAAGGAAGGAGCAAAAAACTGAACCCATTCCCTGAAGGGAAGGAACAGCTAGCAATTTTAGTATTCATTCAGTAGTTAGGGGCATGTGAACAACAGGAGTCTGATACTGTCCCTACAATCTAGCTCCCTGAAAAGCTAAAGTCAGGGTGGCCTTTCTTTTGGAGAAGAACAAGAAGAGATTAGATTGACATCACTTGAGGAGGCTTTAATTGGGTTGGGCTTGGTGTTCAAAATGGCTTCTTCCAACTCTATAATTCTATAACTACATATTTATGGACTGCTGCCTATCCAGAGTTTTGGGACTAGAATATTAATAAACATCTGGGTCATACTGACAATTAAATACACAGAGCAGCTAGATTCTAAGATCAGAACAGACAACATTATTCAAATACAGCAATTCAGTTTCCTCACAAGAATACTGTAATCTCTAAGCATGTTTTCAGACTTCAGTTGCCTTATGCTTCAAATGCACAGTTCTTAGCTTGTTGAGAAAAGTCTGTATGAGTTCTCTCCAACATGCTTCTGCTGGAAGCTGTCACATTTTCCCCTCAGTCTATCAGTACTCTTTATAACTGTAATACAGCAGTCCATATATATTTACTCAGAAATGAAAAGATGACTTCCCCACTATATTGCTCCTTTATCACACAGTCTTATGGTTAAGAGTCGTACAATATTTGTAGTGATATGGCAAATCCCTCTTCTCCCTTTATTTTAGGAACTCCTTAAAAGTTTTATTTTATTTATTTATTTATTGGATTTATTTACTGCCTCAATCTGAAGGACTCTAGGCAATGTACAGGATCCAATTATACAATAAAAACAACAACAATATAATTAAAAATGATTAATAGAAACTATGTAAAACTTCTCGGGCCACTGGTTCCACAATCAATCTTCAAAGGCCCTTCTGAAAAGTCAGGATTTCACAATCCTCTGGAAGGCCATGAGACCTCATGGAGCAGGCTATACCACAGGAGGGAAGATGCCCTCCAACTGCCCCTCAAGATAGGAGGGGGCCTTCAGCAGGCACTCTCTGGCCATCTGGACTGGGTGGGCAGAATCTACCTGGGAAAGGTAGATCTCTTAGACACCTCTTGGACTGAATACACTTTTAGTATGCCACTTGGTGCAACAGTGCTCAAGTAAGCCTTTTACAATAGTAACAACCCAAAGCTTGCTTACTCTCACCCCAGTAAAGTTCTGCAATTTTTAAAATTCCTTTGTCTTCCGTGGTTTTTATTTATTTGCTAGATGTTTCCTTTCTATACCCAGCCCTGGAAGCATATTTTTTTTCTGAAATGCAAATAGGAATATAGCTATCTCTGGTGCAGCAAGCCTACTCCTCTATATGCAACTGCAATTACATCAGGATATTGAGCTCCTGGTGTTCAGTCCACCCTCAATGAAGTCATCGTCATAAAAAACCAATTGTTTTCTATTTTCTGAAAATGCTACATTTCATTCCCCTCCTGATTTTGAGATATAATCCGAGGCAGTGGGTACATTTCTTTTCCAAAAGCAAGGATAGACCACATGGTCCAAAGAAGTACTGTGATAATCAAGAAGCTTCCTATGCTGAGAGCAGAATCCTCTGCTTTGAACAACTTCTTCTATGCTGTAATTCTATTGGCCGCAATGGACTTGCAAGAAAGCAAAGAAAGCAGGTGATTTGGAAAAGATCTACCTCTGATATAGGCCAGGAGGTACTAAGCAGAAATCCCTTCAGAAGTACTTACGATCAAAAGGCATTGCATAAAGGCAATCATAATACATGATGAGGCTCCTGAAAGGTTTCAGCTCTAACTGCTCTTTTCCTTGAAAATAAAACAGGCAAGGCTTTTATAAACTGGAACCTTGGCCAAGTAATCCCCATTAGTTCCTACTAAAGCTCCAGGCAGGTTGATTTCGAATAAACATTCGCATCAGAGTAGGTACATTCTCCGTTCTTCTCAGGATTGGGTGGCGGATGCCGGCTGTTCACCCGATTGTAATCGCAAGGGAGCAGTTCACGTTTCATGGGTATCTCATTTGACATGCTCAACAGGAGGGGGGAAAGGGCAGAGGAAGTCACACTGGACCATCTGCATTGGGCTTCTGGATGTATTTATGTTCTTAGAAAATACAATTTAATATGCAGGATTTCAAAACTGTTCCATTGAAGTACTCTTGCAATTTGAAGAATGATCAGTACAACATAATCAATATGATTGTGCAAATGGCTGACTTGAGAATTGCTGAACCACACTGCAAACTTCTCAGTGACAGACCAGTTCCTTTCAATTCATTAAAAGAATCAACATCTTGTAACACACACTTTTCCCCCCCTGTGCCATCTAGATATGCTGGGATTTGTAATGGCACCAACCAACCATTCAACATTTCTTGGGGAGTCCAGCTGGGGAAGGTTTCCTAATACTTCCCAGAACTGGTTTCAGTTTTGGAAGGTATCAAAATCCTATATATTCTGATATCTCTAATAGCAGACAACTTTATATTTAGGGCAGGAATTCTCACAATGTCATAATGAGCCTCTCTGATTTGAAAATCTAGATAAAAAAGTAGGCTTACTTAAAAATAACCAAAACAAGTCACCTGGAAATAGTAGTTATTCTCTAAGACAGAGCTTTCCAAACTGTGTGTCGCGACACAAAAGTGTGTCGCCACACACAGTCGGCTGTGTCGCCACACAACCCGGAAGTGGCAGTGGGGGCGTGCGCGGCGGCGGTGGCGGCACCAGCGCGCCATCGGTGCTTCCGCGTTTTAGCGGAGGCTGCCGCCGCTGCCGCCACCATGCACGCCCCTGCCCGCACCGGGTTTTCCCGCGGCGACACATGAAAATCCGAAGGCGCCGCAACCGCGGCGGCGCGCAAAGACCGAAAGCGGCAGCAGCGCTTCCGGCTTTTTGCGTGCTGCCGCGGCGGCGGAACTTCCGGGTTTTCCCGCGGTGACACACCAAGGGCGGTTGGTGTGTCGCCGCGGGAAAACTTTGGAAAGCCCTGCTCTAAGATATGAAAGCAAATAGATGGAAGCAGGGTCAGAAAAGAGGGACCACAGAAGAGCCTGCTAAAAATATTTTTATTTATTTATTTTCTATCCCTTTATTATTTTTATAAATAACTCAAGGTGGTGAACATACCTAACACTCCTTCCTCCTATTTTCCCCACAACAACAACCCTGTGGGGTGAGTTGGGCTGAGAGAGAGTGACTGGCCCAAGGTCACCCAGCCGGCTTTCATGCCTAAGGTGGGACTAGAACTCACGGTCTCCTGGTTTCTAGCCCATTGCCTTAACCACTAGACCAGGTTTCCAAACTTTTCCCGTTGGCGACACACCAACGGCGGTGCGCAAAAACCTGGAAGCGCCGCAGTGGTGCGTGAAAACCCAGAAGCACGGCTGCTGCAGCTTCTAGGTTTTCGTGCGCCGCGGCAGCGCTTCCGGGTTTTTGCGCGCCGCCACAGT
The DNA here is from genome assembly GCA_023362775.1 of Charina bottae. Classification (NCBI taxonomy): domain Eukaryota; kingdom Metazoa; phylum Chordata; class Lepidosauria; order Squamata; family Charinaidae; genus Charina; species Charina bottae. The sequence goes on along the minus strand of JALMGJ010000021.1, from coordinate 9,025,074 downwards.
GGCAGTGCTTCCGGGTTTTCGCGCGCTGTAGCGGCGGCGGCAGCGGTGTCCTGGTGTGCCACACGAAAACCCGGAAGCGCTGATGGCCTGCCACCGCACACGCTACTGCGCACGGTGGCAGCGGCACGCCATCAGCGCTTCCAGGTTTTCACGCGACACATGCATTACCTGGAGTTTTTCCTGAACTTGTGGCTCCTGCTCAAAGAGCATCTTATAGGATTCTGCATATTTGTTGCAGGCTTTTCTCCATAAGGAGCCTTATAAATTTAACAAATACATAAATCAATAATCTATATTTATGTATTTGTTTATTTCCTTTTATGCACTCTTCTCTGAAGAGGAGCAAAGAAGATACAGCCCTCTAATCAATGTCAACCTAGCACATCACTTCCAGACATCAATGCTTTTATAATGTAGCAGTCATTGAGATTCATACCTTGGCAAGTCAACATCATTTACTAGAAGGCACTTGTGTGAAAGGCAATCACGGCAACATAATCTACTTGAACCCGAGCCAAATCTGTACTTGCAGAGATATGTTCAGTTCAAATTCACCGAAACAAAGGGAAACTGAACAAGTAGCTATTTAACTTTAGCATGAGGCAGAAAAGAAAGTGACCATACCACAAAGGCCATTTTCTTGACCTGTCTGAATGTATTTTGTAATTACAAGGGGCAAATAGTAAAAAAGGGGACAATTAAATGATGAGGTTTCTACTCACTGCGTTAAGAAAATTATCAAAAACCATTTAATAAAGGATATGAAGCAACTCTCTCCTGGACTTTAGAAAAAAACCTAAAGACCTGGTTATGCCATCATGCTTGGGGAGGGGAGAGGAACAGCCAGTCTTGGGGTTGGCTGGTCTCTTAGATCCACCCTGACCAAACTTAGCGGCCCATGGGATAAGTAAGACCTACCATTGCTTGGATCGGACTGTATTAGATATTTTTATTGATTTTTATTGTTATTCATGTTTTTATTGATTTTAAACTTTTTATTGTGAACTGCCCAGGGTCCCTCCTTGTGGGGGAGATGGGCGGGATATAAATGTGACAAATAAATAAATAAAATAAATAAACTCAGTTGGACTATCTATAGTGAATTTTAAGGTTGTATTTATAACCATCTCTCATTTTTTTCAGTGTAGCTGAAAATCAGCTACTGCTTCTATTTGCCGGATGAAATGGTCAGTGTAACTCAAAACCCTGTGTATCCCTATATCAACAAAAGGTATCACCGTAACCCTTTATTATCTCTGATTTTCTCCAATGCAGATGTGCACACTGAAAAGGGACCCTTAAGCTGAAGGAAGACTGATTTTTAAAAACTGAATAAATTCGTATAAAATAAATATCTCATTAAAATGCAGAAGAAAGAAATGCTCTGCATTTGAAAAGAAAAACAAATAGTTACTATTGCAGGGTAGTTGATCTATGGTCTATGGGTTACAGGCATTCTCTAAGCCCCTTTCTTTCTTTCTTTTAATAATAACTTCATTAAGTTTTAAAACAAAGAGACAAAATCTAACAGAAATTAATAAAGGAAGAGAAAGAGAACAGAATTTCAGAAAAAAAAGGAAAAGAACAGAAAAGAAACAGAAAAAGGAGTAACTCCCGACTTCTTTTACAACAGATATAGGTAAAACGTACATTAAACTCTTATTCTAAAGTTACAACATAACATCCATTTTTTCTATTGTCAACTAAGATTATTACTTCTAAGCCCCTTTCTGTGCTCCTCTGGACCCCTACCCCAAATCATGCTACCAAATATAAGTGGCAAGTTGAGAGGATTTCCTGTTATTTAGTGGTTGGGGAAGATGTGCTAACTTTCATTCATGCATAACCTCAATCAAAAACAAACAATCGCTGCAAGCAAACCTGGTCTACCCATTTTGGAGATATTATTGTGATACTGTGATTCTACAAGACAGCTCTAAAACAACAACAACAAAATTAAAAGTTCAACTTCCGGATGCCAAGCGATTAACCCTCCATTTATGGTGTACAAAGCAACAGACACAGAATATAGGAAATTGTACTACTTGAATTTTTATATTTAACTTGGATTTTGTTACAATAGACTCCGTTCTTAACTATGGGTCATCCTTAACCCGGGGTGTTCTTAACCCAGGGACTACCTGTATTCTGTTATTATATTATTTCAAATAGCTTGCTCATTTAGCCCAGTAACATCTGCTCTGAGAGGAACCAGACCCTCCTTTGTACTGTTTACTTCCTCAAGACACAGTGAAGACTATTATAGCCATGTGCAGTTTCCATTTATTTCAATCAATTTGCACATGAGAATTTCCAACAAATTTTATCTCATGTCAATCAGGAAAAAGAGGTGGCTCTATGTATTTTTAATCTCATGCACCAGAATATCTAGGGCCAACTCAGCCAAGCCAACAGTAAGTACCTTGTACAAGGAAGTAATTCAAAGCCAAAGTCTGAATACTTATGACAAAGATAATCAGATACCATACCATTCTTCATATCTCAAATGAAGAATGGTATGGTATCTGATTATCTTTGTCATTGGCCTCAAAGCTATGTAACTGTCATGGGCAGGGGCGGGTAAATCATGGCCCCTGGGCCAAATCCAGCCTGCCACCCATTTTTGTATGGCCCATGACCTAAAGATAGGTAGATGGATGGGTGGCAGATCACCAGGCCCAAGCCTCCACTGAGCTCCTGGGGTGAGGGGTGGGGCTGGGGGCTGAGGTGTCCTGCGCGTGCTATCAGCAGCCTCCTTGCTGGCAGGCTGGTTCTGTCCAATCACTAACGAGCTCCTTGGCCTGCAGATCTGCCAGCTGTGCCCATGGAGACGGAGGGGGTGGGATCTGGCCCTTTACCAAAAAAAATTTGCTGACCCCTGGTCATGGATATACCAGTTAGAGTTAATATGCTCTTTGCACAAAAGTCAAATAATGTTGCACTGAAAATTACTGGACAGATTTTCCAACCTTCTCTAATCTCCCTGCAATCTACAGCAAAAACGTGTGGAAAATTCACATAATATGTGGTAGTCATACAAGCAGCTCAATTTTAAATTCCTATTTGTGACAAAATCCAGCTGAAACTAAGTATTTTCATGTAAAGGTAAAAGAAAGATATCCTTATGTCAAGCCTGTCTCATGATGATTTCATAAACATTTCTATTATTTATTCATTATTATTTTATTATTTTTATTAAATGTATTATGGCCATCCACTCCAATAGATTCTGGGCATCTTACAATATCGAAACATACAATTAAAACAGTAAAAAACCTAAAACAAAACATGACAGCCTGGACTAAAAACAACTATAACAATAATGGCATATGCAATTTTTAGCAACAGTGCCAAAATGGTTTGCCATTGCTTTTTTCTCAGATTTTTTTTACTTCCTAGTGCTGCCTTCAGCCCTGGAATTCCCTGGAGGTCTCCCATCCAAGTATTAACCAAGCCCAAACCTGCCCTAGTATATTGGAAGCAGCTTTCATCCGGGGTCAGGCAGATGTTGTAATCTTCTTAGACTATTTTCAGCTATTATGAATGTAAACAGAGCAGTTAAGCAATCTATTCCATTTAATTCCAACTGGCCTGGAATCTCACCCTTGCAGGTCCGTGCAGGGCTCTGATGCAGAGTTCATGTCATATCTTCTAAAACTTTGGACACAGACTGATATTCCTGAACAACTATTGAAAATATATAGGCAAATTAACTGTCTACCATAAGAATCCGATTAGTGAAAGAAAAATCCTGTTGCATACAACAAAGGGGGAAGGGGTTCTATTCTCATCACCATACCTAAATTCTAAATGCAAATCTTCATTGTTGATGCAAGACCCAGAATGAATTTGTCGAGACTATTCCGTATTTGCTAATTCGCCTACTCAAAATTTATTTTTAACCGCAAAATCAATACTTGCGGTGCTTTCGCAGTCATTCGTGGACATGCAGAGCAGTGAGAAATATGAGTCACCCGATGCGCACGTTCCCTGCTGAGGTTTCAGTATTCACTAATTCAGTGTTCGTGGCAACTTTATACAATGTAACTACCACAAATAATGAGAATTAATCATATAATCCAAAGAAATGGACACTAATCTCTTCTTAGTAGCTGATAGAGAATTAGAAAATATATTTAAAGACAAATTAAACGCTGGGCCTGGCAATCCTCAATGAATGCAAAAACAGCTCTCTTGCTTCAATTGACTTTTGACAGCCAAGTTTAAATCCAAATATAAATTTATTATCTGGCCTGAGCTTTCAACATGGAATAAATCACATATTTCAGTACATTTAAAACTGTTTATATATAATCTTTCACACCAGCATACATACATACACACTACAATGGAACAACTCTAAAATATAGTGGTAAATTTAAGAGAGTTGCAGGAGAGTAACAAATTACTACTTGAAATTCACCTTACTCTTCTTCTAGTAGACCAAGAAGCAATGAAATGCAAATCAAACAACTATAGATTTATGGAAAGTATTTGGAGAAATTTTCAAATTATAAATACACTCAGTTGCCTAGTTATGCTATGGGATCTCCAATGATTATAATTTTTGAGGGGAGTATTTCACAAATATATTTCAAGGCAGTTTAAGGGATTCTCTTCTTGAAGCAATGGGGAACATTTCCTAAAAGCTGCCCAGGAAGGATATTGCCAGCTACTACTGTCAGTATGCCCTAATTGGTTGAATCAGAAATATTTGACATTTGGGCCGATTATTCCTTCACTTGATAGTCTTTAAAGAAGTGGCAGTGATAATCAGTGGCTTTCACAAGCTCCCTTCCTTGAAAGGTATACAGGTAGTCCTTGACTTACGACCATTTGTTCAGTGACTGTTCAAAGTTACAATGGCGCTGAACAAAGGGACTTACAACTGGTCCCCGAAGTTACGGCCGTTGCAGCGCCCCCACGGTCATGTGATCAAAATTCAGGTGCTTGGCAGCCCGCCCGCACTTATGACTGCAGGGGCGCTTCAACTCCCCCCACCCACCCACCCACCTCCCCCCATCTATGCCCTTTTGGCCTCCTGCACTCTGCGGCCTCTGCCGTCCTAGTTTACCTTCGTCGTCTTCTTGCTCCCGCTGACCAAGCATGCCCGACCTGGCCCTTTGCAAGGCAGCTGCTGGCCACACGAGGCTCTCTTCCCAAGGTCGCGCACAGTGGTTTCCTTGCAAGACCTGAGGAAGACGGCCTCATCAGTAGCAGGAGCAAGCAGACGGAGGTCAGCTGGGGCAGCGGAGTGCAGGGCAGCAGGGGCCTCAGAGTGCAGGGTGGTGAGGGCAACTGCAGCTGGGACTGGGCTGGGGTGGCTGGGCCTTCCCAGGGCGCGGTGGCTTTGCACCATACTGCTGGACAGGCTGGGGCTGGGCTTCACATGGCGCAAAGGGGCTTCCTGGCACGCTGCAGCTCTGGGGTTGCAAAAAGCTTGCAGCCCGAGAGCTGTGGCATGCCAAGAAGCCCGAGCTGCAGTGTATTCTTTCCCCAACTTTCCTCAGCTCGCGCCACACCATAGCACACCCCTCCCCCAACTCATGCGCAGCCTGCACTGGCCCTCCCAGGCCTCCCCCACCCCGGCACCCCCATGCTCCTTACCTGGGACTCTTGCCACTTCCCGCTTAACAACCTGCACATCTTGGGGTTGCGACAGCAACTGGGACTGTCCAGGATTGCCGTCGCTAAGCGATGCAGTCATGTGACGTCATGCTTTACAACTGCATTGCTTAGCTACAGAAATTCCAGTCCCAATTGTGTTCGTAAGTTGAGGACTAACTACCTGTAAGTAAACTGCATTTCCAAATGCATGCTGTCATTCTTTTCTGGCAATTTCCCCACTCTCCTTCACCCCTTAAGCACTTACCAGAAACCGTCACTACAATGTACTGCTGTGGGGCTGGTGTTGGTGTTTGTTGTCCAGTGGGTGGAGCCTGTGTCTGAGAAGTTGGGATTTCTGAGACATACTGTTTTGGAGTTGACTGCTGCTGTTGCTGCTGGGCGCCTTGCAATTCTGCCACATACTGTTGTTGAGTTGCTGCTGCCACCACCACTGGTGTTGTTGTATTTGCTGTTGCTACTGGCTGTTGCTGAGACTGTTGCTGTTGTTGTGATTGTTGTTGGGCTGCCTGTAATTCGGTAACGTAAGCCTGTGTTGCCATGCCAACAGTGGGGAAAATGATAATAAATAAGGCTTTTTTGCTTCCTTTTGTTGAAGGAAAAAAGGAAAAACAAATAGAACAAAAAAGAAAAGAAAAACAATTAATCAATTATAAAGCATTCTACAGACAGAAAGAACTCCCTACAGTTCTATTCACTGAACAATAACTTAATAACTCACCATGTTTAACATCTAATTGCAGTCAATTACAGAAAAGAATAGCAGCAGGTACGCTGATTACTGCATGTGGAAAATTAGTCTGGAAAATTAACAATGCAGAACTCTTAAGTATAATCTGCATGAGTGCTCAAATCATATTTTCAGAATTCTTCCTTTATGCCACACACAAACCTGCTCACAATCTTCAGAAATTCAACATTCTTACAGTGCTCAATACAGCTAGTTATGACAAGGAATGGGGGACTGAGTACGGTACTGCGAGACAGGAAGTAAGCTACAAGCTTGCAAGATGCAGAGTCAAGTGGTTCCCTATTTGTCACGTTCTGCTCCCACTGTTTCTGGTATGTTAAATAAGTGCATAATGATGTGTCCTCACCAATTTTGTAAACTTCCATAGTATTTTGTACTTCTGTTTTTAAATAAATCCAGTAAGACCCTATGGACAATATAAAACCATATTCTATTTGATTTTATATGTACAAAAACCACATTAATGATAAATCCCACAAGTGACTACCGTAATCGCAACCTAGTATTGGGGATGGACAAATGCTTCAAAATAACCCTTTTTATTGTCTAAAGCCAAAAGAATAATGGAGAGAAGTCTGCAGAAAACCTCAACAGCAATGTTCAGTATAGCCTTATGATATGCAGTGAGGCTGTGTAAAGCCCTCAAAAGCTGCTTCATACATGAGGGAGCATATACAAAGCTTCTTGAATTGTTTAAGCAGCTGTGTCATTTCCAAGGCTCACATAACTAATTCAGAAGCTGCTCTTGGATTTCTCTGCACGTGTATGGATGTACTGATCAGTCTTCAAATGGTGAAAAAAAAGTGTTAGGATTGTAACTGGAAAGAAGTAGGGTGGAGTAATAACAATTTTGCTCAGCACTTCGAAGAAAATGTCATTCATATCTGAAAAATTGATATACATCAGCTGTAGCACAAGAAATGGCCTCAACAGCCCTAAACTGGGGCTTTGGAGATGAGTTTTGATACTTAATGACAGTGAAACTGGAACAAATGCTTGAATTGGTATATGAAGTTTTAGCCCTTGCCCATCTTGGCTTATAAGAGCTAAGAGATGGAGCAGATCCTGGGACTGATGCTGGCTGCCTTGATAAACATAGGAATGTGGCTTGAAGAAGATTTTCCTGGACCTAGAGATATATGAGAGATACCATCCAGTTGATAATACCCCCTCTGGTAAAGATCCTCAAAAGCCTAAGAGCTAGTCATCTTCCAATGTTCTTGTAGGAAACAAATTATCTAGACCAGGGGTCCCCAAGCTCTTCAGCTCATCAATCCCTTCATGAAGTTTCAGATTGTTCATCAACCCCCAAACATTTATTATATGAAAATAATTTAATAAATACTACTTTAACTAATAGTACTACAAATAACAACAACAATCCCTTGGATAGCCCCATAAACCCTTGGGGGTCAATATTGACCACTTTGGGGAACCCTGATCTAGACTGATTCTATACTGGTTTCCAGCCAGGATTTTGACTAAGAGGCAGATGACTAACTTCAGAGAAGTAATAAAAGGTGTTATCCCCATTGATGCTGTAAGATTATATTTTCTCCCAATGATGTTAAACATATACATGGAACCACCACAGTTATTAAGCTTTTGAGTCTGGACTAGATTAATATGCCAAACTCTATTTCTTCTTGTCATCCAAGTCAAGGCCAGCTCTGAAGTTACAGAATCACTGCCTGAAATATAATAGGCCAGATGGGGATCAAGATGCTTAAGTTAAATCCAAATATGTTGGCATCTTTAGGTATTGGTGGTTCCCAGGTATGGAATCAAATATTTTAAGTCAGATTGCCAGTGAACCAGAATGCTTTGGGCAGCTTTGGTTAGCTCATTATCATTTTTCTTTGGGCAGGGAAAGCCTGGCCACAGGAGTTCATACTCAGGCAACTTCCCATAAGCAATGTGCTCAGTAGGCAAAAGCTGCTCCTTCTGCAGAGGACAGCAGCTAGGTTATTCTTAGGAACAACATACAGAATTCATATAATACCAGTTGTAAAAGGATGTTACTAGGTAGCACAAGTAGCACTTCTGCTCTAAGTTCAAAATTTTAATAATGAAATTTAAAGCTCCAATCAGCTTGGGACCTCAATATTTCAGGGTATATACTTGCTTAGATATTAATATCTGCCAAGAATATTTTACTCTTCCTCATAACATTGTGAGTGGTACATCATACAAAGCAGTACCTTAATTATGGAATGCCATCCACTCAAGAGGTGCAATGATACTGAACTTGACTTTGTTTTGCCACCACATTAAATCCTGACTATTTACGCAATACCTTGAGTCTTACTGACAGCAGCTAAGTGTGTTTATATTTATTTGTTACAGGTTTTTAAAAAATATGTTATATAATTGCACTTTAAAAGCATCTGTTAATGCAATTAAGTTTTGGCCAATATATGCATCACAGCAGAACAATGTAGAGGCTATTTATTTATTGGATTTTTATTCCATTTCCCTTTCAGGAGTTCAAGGAGCATACATAGTATATCCTTACTTTAATTATTCTTCACAACAACCCTGTGAAGTAAATTAGGCTGAAAGACAGTGACTGGACAATCATACTCCAGTGAGCATCCATGCTTGAGAGAAGGTTATACTATGCAGCATGGCACTAAAAATTGCATCCTCATTTCCATTTTGAAGTGAAAAAGACCCAAGTTACATATCACTCACTGCATGTGTAACCCAAGCTGACTTTGTTTAATAACTTTGCTTAGCTATGGCAGAGAGGCTCCTTTGTCTTCTAAATTACTCTTTGCAGCATGCAAACTTGAAAGTACAGAGGGTTGTTTTGTTGGTGAAGAAAGAGATCACATTGTTATTGCTTTAAGAAGACTGGTTCAAGCATGTAAGCAGTCACATGCCTGCATCCCTGATAATTATTGTTCCCAGGAACCAGATAGGGATGAAACAAGGTTCCTTTATTCCCTCAGGCTCTTGATAGGTCACACTAACATAAACTGGCTAGCAGTAAGAAAAAAGTATTCATAATTCTTCTGCACTTGTTTGCCTGAATGGATTAGCATCCATTAGCACTGGCATTTATGGCTTCTAATTTCATATCTGACTTGAAGAATCTCCTACAATCTATCTGGAATTATTTAAGTAGTCTTGGATAAGGCTGCTTTTCTCAGACAGCCAGACAATATGATTACTGTATAATAATAACATTCTTTTTAGTAACAGAGCTTAACTGTTTGTCAGGAAAATCAGAAGCTGCCTTACTGAATCAGACTGGTGGCTGTATATAGCCCTGCACTATTTTTGACAGTATCATCCCAAGGTCTCAGAAGGGAAATCTATTTCCCAACCCTTCATGATGAACAAAAAATCTCTCTTTTAACAAAATACGCATTACAAATTATTCCAAGTCAAACTGACCAAATACTTAAAAATACAATACTGAAGCCTAAAAACTATAGGGCTGGTGCAGAGTTGATGCCTACAAACAATGATAGCTGTTGTCAGGAATGTGATCAGTCTGATTTTTTAAAAAAAATCTTACTTTACATACAGGTAATATATTTTTTTAGATTTTATTTCCTTTTGGAAATGCACTATTAGCCAGACATTTCCTTTAAGCTAAACCAGTTGCATACATGCACAACATGGCAGTGTGCTGCTTAGACTGCATTCCGAAGATTCCAATAGACTTACTCTTTTTTGTAGGAGCCACACTTGAAAATAACATGGCTGTTTTTAGAACCCAAAGGATTCAGACCAGATCCCAAGAGGGATCACATATTCAAGTCTTTTACTGGTACAAAGGGACATTATCTTTGAAAATCAGATTCTTAGCTAGTTGCTAGCTCCAGGGGCTGTACTGACACAATTGGCTGGGTTGACACATTGCACTGCCCATTAACCATGGTCTACAAATTATAATGGCCAATTCACACAATATGCCAAGTCAAAACCAAGCATAATCATAGCTCAATGTGTGTTTCCATTCTGTTGTTACTTTTCACTGCTACATTTTCACAGTTACATTTGCATATCTTTCTATGGCAAGCAAACACACCTCTCCATTGAATTCCACAATTAAGTGGGGAGATGAAAAGATATCCTGCTAGTGGAATCATTATTTTACAAGGTACAGTAAGCAACCCACCATCCACTGCAGAATGTGATTTGGCAAAGTATTTACTATAAGGGCACATGCTAAATTTATCTTTCAATGTGCAGCCATTCTCTAAGATGGAATGCAGGCACCCTATCCATTTCTTTAGGTCACCAGCTTATGGAGAACCCCATATCATTTGCAATACAATTTATGAAACAGGCATCTATTTTCCTGCAATTATGATTGAAAATGGCATTAATGACTTGAAACATTCAATGAAACTGAATCTTTCACAAGATTTGCTAAGCTTGCTAAATCTAAAATTCACCAGAGTTTAAGAGTGCTCAAAAAGATACCTGCCTACAGCAGAGAATGACATTACTGTATTCTAGACGGAGAACATTTTAGGAAACACTTCAGCAAAATCTGCTAGGAAGATTTCCAGCACAGACAGAGCACTACTAATGGCACATCTGCTGAATGGAAGGGTAGTTTTCCTTTATGCATAAACATTTATCTGCATCTCAGGATATAATCTCTCAAATTAGCCACAACTGAGCTAACAACAACTCTTAATAGTGGAGGAGAGTTCAGAATCTGCTTCCTATACATGCTTAACATAGTTTTCAGCTGCAGGGAGAAGTTAAAATGGAAAAGAAGATTCATACAAAGACTTCTCATGCCTACCCTTGTATGCTTATCTTCTTCCGAAATTTTAAAAATTATTATGTGGGAATTTATGCAAATGTTACAGAGAATCCACAAAGATTCAAAAGGGAAAGCCAGCCCTTGTCTGTTCATATTTGTGAAAGAATGACGTTTCCTAAGCATTGTAGATTCTTATCCTGATACCTAGGATTATGCCTAAACTGCCCGCATTGTGTTCACAGGATACCCTCTCCTGAATCTGAAAATGTCTCTAAAAGTTAACATTTGTATACATCCAAACACAACTGTTCTATAATACAACCCTGAAACAATATCTTAAACCTCACCAGTAACTCAGGAGCAGCATATTGTGCCACCCAGTGAGCAGAATATAACCAGATTGCTGCCATATACCCCTCCAGAAATTTACCTCTGCCTCATCTGCAAAGTAGAAGTAGCAACATGGGTATAGATGGAGCCCACACAGTGAATAAGAAAAGGAATGCAGCATGGCAAAAACCAGTGACAGTCTTGTCATTTTTCTTAGAAACACTTTCTGCTATAGCAATAGTATATTACCAGTGCCTGGATGAAATCACCTCTAGGACTGCCATGCAACAAGACTTATTGCAACTTCTCTCTCCACCCCCACCTACATGCAAAGAACTGGATAGTTTTGACTACTGGATGTTTTCAGCTGAACTCAAAACTAAATATAGACAATATTTTAATAATACCTTTTTCTTGGATGGAATGGTTATCACATGTAGCCAAACTGCATATTCCAGTAAAAATGTTGTATTACTCTATTATATGGCATGTAGTTCTAGCTGACCTGTAAATAATTGAACCTGTAATAATAAAGGCCAACGTTACTAGCATAATCTAGACCAGGGCTTTCCAAAGTGCCGCCATTGGCGACACACCAGCGGCGGCGGCGCGGGGGGGGCGTGCGGCAGCACGCGCGCACGGTGGCGGCGCGGGGGGGGCGTGCGGCGGCGTACGCGTGTACGGCGGCGGCGGCAGCCTCCGCTAAAACGCAGAAGCACTGATCCCGCGCCACTGTAACCATGCACGCGCGCGCCTCTGCTTCCGGGTGTTGTGGCGACACACCACGCTGTGTGTGGCGACACACTTTTGTGTCGCCACACACAGTTTGGAAAGCTCTGATCTAGACTCTCAAAAAGAATCAGAAATTACATTTATTGCTCAAGAAATACAAACCAAAAAACCCCACACACAAGCACAGCAATTACATGCTTAGTACTTTATTTATTTATTTATTTATTTATATTTCTAACTTATATCACCGCCCATCTCCCCCCATTCCGGAGGGGACTCTGGGTGGTTAGTAAGTAAGTACATGCTTAGTACTTACTTTCTATTCTGCCTTTCCAAAAGATACAAAGCAACTGAACACCTACATCTTTCAATAGCTTTTGGATCTTAAACATATATAGCATAGAACAGATTATTCCACAATTATTCTTACTCCATTAAATGAGAATCGCCATGCAATGAACAGAGAAACATATGAAGTTGACTAACTGAAGTTGACTGAAACTTATGAAGTTGACATAACAATTTCCAAATGGTTATAATGGCCATTTGGTACTGTATTAGAGTGCTAAAGTCTACCTTGCCCTACAGCAGCAGGATCAATTTTAAAATAATTTGAATTTGCTTGCCACTTTGCAACCTAGACACCATTCTTTAATGCTTCAATAAGCACTAAAGCCCTGCCAGCCATCCCTTCACTTTCTGTTTGGTATCATAACTTTTGGTTGAAAGGAACGATGCACTATAAAGGGAATAAATGGCAGAAGCCGTAGTTTTCTTAACTACTTCAAAAGCAAATTAAGAGAGCCAGTTTGGTATAGTGGTTAAGACAGCAGGCTAGAAACTGGGAGGCTGTGAGTTCTAGTCCCGCCTTAGGCACAAAGCTAGCTGGGTGACCTTGGGCCAGTCCCTCTCTCTCAGCCCTAGGAAGGAGCCAATGGCAAACCACTTCTGAAATCTTGTCAAGAAAACTGCAGGGATTTGTCCAGGTAATTGCCAGGAGTCAAAGGCACCCCCAAAACAATGCAAACTAAAGTTTAGATCCAATTCAACCTTAAATCTGTAAAATCATTAGACGTAAGATACCATTATGACATCATAACAGTATTTGACATTCAGTATTTCTAGAATGGTAACAATTCACCTGTGAATTGTGAAGTGAAACTAAACTTAGTTTCACTTTCCAGCATCATTTTAACAAGGACGTTTTGTTGAATTTTGTGAAAAGCACCTTAAAATGTAAAGCAATTCAACAACTTTTGAAATAGGAACTGTTGTTTAGTACCTAAATTAATATCTAGATCTCTCAGAGTGAAGAAAGTGAACTTTAACCTGTCATGGTATGTTGAATAAATATTAAGAAAATAGGAAAGAATCCATTCATATTTCTGCACTGAGGAATAAAAATACATAAATGACAAATCTTAACTTCCCTATCCATAATCATTCTTATTTACCTTATTCTTAATATTACCTTATTTACCTTATTCTTATCATTACTCTCAGCCAACTGTGGGGTGCTCTTGTACCTAGCCACAAGCACAGGAGTCAAATAATTTTACCTGAAGCACTCTGAAACAGACACCCCTGTAAAACAGCATGGTTTTTCGATATCCCTGATATATTATGAATTTGCAGTAACATTTAACAGCAATGTGTTTGCCTTATTTGAGGATTCTGACACCGTGTCAATTCCATAAGCCAGGGGTCAGCAACCTAGCACATACAGTTGATTCACACTGTGATTTCTATCTACTCAGACTACCTTTTATTCTTAAAAACATTTCCAATCCCGAGTTACCAGAGAATAAAATTGAGTACTTCTGCATAAAACTTGCCTCATCAGTGAGCAACAGGTTTGTTTAGAGCACAAGGCCTAAAAACTCTGATTTCAAAATCTTCCAACACTCTTAGCAGCATCTGCTCTAAATATGGTAATCTGTTTTACCTTGTGAAAAACTAGTGGTATACAGTACTGCTTATTCCAGGGGTGGGCAACCTTTCACCAGAGCAGACGTGGAGCTTTATTGAGAGCCACAGGGGGTAGGGGCCACAAAAAAATTAAAATATTAAAACACTCTCCCACCATAACTCCCAAATTCTTGAAAACATTTATAGAAATAGCCAAGTAAGTAGCTCTTTACTCAGCAGCTTCTAGCCACAGATTATCCTCTTGCCTAAAAGTGACTTTCTATGACCTCTGGCCAAGGGTCTTTCCAGCTTTGCTACCTAATCTCTTTTTTTTTTAATTAGAGGTTGAACCCTCTAAAGGCAATCAGATGCTCTATAATTAACCTATGACCTTTCCTCATGGGAGTTATTCCACCAAATAGCTTCCTTCTCTAAGACCAGGATTTAAATAAAAAACCTTTCAATTATTTTAAAACTGTGGTGGTATTTTTTATTAATTCTCATAAGAGCCACTCCTTTGGATTATTAGCGCTACTACGCAACTTCACCAAGAAAAGCTCATGCTCGTGACGTCACCGCGACTTTATGACGCTGTTTGAAGTCAACCATTCTCTCCTCTTTCCCTCTCCTGAGCAATCGTCCGCACCCGCCTCTCTCTAAGTGTCATTGGCCGCCCTAAGCGTTTCCTCCCGCTCCTATTGGCCCTCTCGCCCACCAATCACCGGGAAGCGTCAACGCTCCTCCTTTCAGGGCCTGGGCCCTTTCCCGTCAAGCCCTGTTTGGTGTGGCCGCGGTAGGGCCCAACACCCTACTGCGAGAAAAAAAACCACCTCACTTTTCCGCCTCACTTTTCCCGACTATTTCGGGAAAGCAAGGAGGAACAACAGGCTTCGCCATTTTTTTGCGGAAGAAGGAAGGGGAACCGGACTCGAACCCACCTGGACCGTCCCGGCCCCGCGAGGCCTCGTCCCCTGAGGGGGGGGCGGGGACGTTGTCGCGACTATCGTGCTCTCTCTCGATTTTGGCGGGAATCGCGCTGAGGCAGGGAGGGTGGGCGGTTGTTGTTGTTGCCGGGCTTCCTGGTCGCCACGACTACGGTGGCTATGGCGCCCTCCGTGTTCCCTCACCGGGGCAACTGTTGCTACCCACTTCGGTGCGGGGAGGGGGAATGGGTGGTGCCTGAAGTCGATTGGACGGTGGCTAAGATTTATTGGGGTGTTCGGCTGTCAATCACTTCCCAGCATTTCCTCCTTTCTGTTGATTCTAAGCCTCGCCTCCTTCCGGAAACTTCACTCTTCTATTGGCAAATCTGGTAATCCTAACTACGGATTTGATTAGGAGCCTGTCATTCTAGCAGAGGGGTGTTTCCTGAAGACAGCACGAACGAATTAGGAGCTGGCATTTTCCTACTGGCTAGGTGGCTTTTCAATAGACCGTGGGAGGGGCTGAAAGTCTCGATTTAGCTCAGTAAACGCATGCGTAACTCCTTGACTTCTGGGAAATGCAGTTTAGATGCTGCAAAAGGCCTTTTCTGACTGCTTTAGAAACAAGTAGCTGAAGTGTAACGGTCGTAGTTAATTGCACTTTCTACTCCTGGAATCGTTGTATTGGATCTGTGGATCAGACCAAGCAGTATCTTGTTTCCAGGATGGGCGATCAGATGCTTTTAAGCAAACCCCACCAGCAGAACAGGAGAGAGCAATTGCTGGTTCCTGCTGCAACTCTCCGCCTGGCATTTACAGGCAACGGTTTCTGATTCTAAAGATACCGTCGAGCAGTTATTACTAATGGCGATTGAAAACCTTATTCGAGTTTGACATCTTGCCACAAATGCAGAAATGTCAGTAGCGTTGTTGCATACACCAAACCAAAACAGCCAGCTACATTTTAGCCAGGGGGAACCCAGTCTATGTTATCAATCCAGGGCGTTGTGCAAACCCAGAAAACTGGGTTGAGACAATCTTAGTTCAGTCAACTATGGGTAATTGTGATGTCAATTTTTTTTTAAATCCAGGTGACCAATAGATGGCAGCAAAGAGCTACAACACCCATTAACCTTTTGCTGTCGAATATTGATCTGGTTTTGCAGCCCAGATCAAAAAACGCTGCTAAATTAAGGCCATTGTCAGTTATTTGGATCAAAGCCTATTGCTTTCCCCTCTCCGTTGTAATCCTAAAAAAAGAATTACTATGGTTATACTTTAGGTAGGCACCATGTGAATACTTCCCTTGGCTCCTGTAAAATTTCTTACCCCAATGGTAGTGAATGGGCAGGTAAGCCTCTGTTCCACATTAATTGACAGCCACCCATATTTTAGTTTCAATCCACATTCAAGCCAGCTCAGGCATGACTTCGAGTAATTTAACAAGGTTACTCCTTCCTTTCTACTAGTTAGAAAAATGTTCGTCTTTTGAGAATTCTCTCAGCAGAAGTTGGGAACCAAGACTGAGGAAGAAAATAGCATTATATGTTTGAAGGTTATATGGAAGACCTTAATATACAAGTTATTGCCTGATATCTCTGTTGAATGTTGCTGCTAAAATATTAACAGCCACATTGGAAGAAGATTACAGAAGATATTGCCTGGGATAATTCATCCTGCACAATCTGGGTTTATGAAATAATGCCAAGCTTCAGATAAGAGTGCTAAGATTTCTGGTTCAAGCAATAGACTTATATGCTGAATCTGTGGTGTAAATGGATGCAGAAAAAGCTTTTGATATAGTTGAAATCAAGTTTTTGGTTCAAGTGTTGCAGAAGTTTAGATTTTCTATAGACTTTATTTCTTGGATTATAATTTATTATCTTAATCCTTCTGCTCAGGTAACTTACTAATTCACCAGAATTTAAAATGCAATGTGAAACACTTCAAGGATGTTCCTACCTTCTTGAATTTTTAATTTAGTGTTGAAACCCGAGGAATACCTAAGAAGGCAAACTCATGAAATTAAAAGAATTTGCTTAGCTGAATGTGAATATAAGAAGTTACATACATAAATTTGATAGATACATAGATAGATAGATAGATAGATAGATAGACAGACAGACAGACAGACAGATAGATACGTACGTGCAGAGGATGATCCAGTTTGGTCTAGTGGTTAAGGTGCTGGGCTAGAAACCAGGAGTCTGTGGGTTCTAATCCTACCTTAGGCATGAAAGCTGGCTGGCTGACCTTGGGCCAGTCCCTGTCTCTCAGCCCTGGGAAGGAGCCAATAGGAAACCAGGAGACTGAGAGTTCTAGTCCCGTTAGGCATGAAAGCCGGCTGGGTGACCTTGGGCCAGTCACTCTCTCTCAGCCCAACTCACCTCACAGGGATGTTGTTGTGGGGAAAATAGGAGGAGGAAGGAGTATTAGGTATGTTCGCTGCCTTGAGTTATTTAGAAAAATAATAAAGGCAGGATAAAAAAATAAAATAAAAATATTTCAAGTTGTTTTCATGGTTATCAACAAACTTTATTTAAATTTGTAGGTGATAACGATCATATGGCTATATTGTAAATATTCTGGGTATACAATAAATTGAAGTAAATCAAATATGTAAATTGCTAAGAAGGTTCCCCCTTCATGGATCACTGCCTTGTCGTGGCGAAGGGGCTTGCGTAACTCAATGAAGTCAGGTCAAGAAGAACAGGTCATGATGGAGAGTTCTGACAAAACGTGGTCCACTGGAGGAGGGAATGGCAAACCACTCCAGTATCCTTGCCAAGAAAACCCATGGACAGTATCAAAAGGCTAAAAGATATGATGCCGGAAGATGAGCCCCTCAGGTCGGAAGGTGTCCAAAATGCTACTGGGGAAGAGCGGAGGGCAATTCCGAGTAGCTCCAGAAAGTGTGAAACGGCTGGGCCAAAGCCGAAAGGACGCTCAGTTGTGGATGTGTCTGGAAGTGGAAGGAAAGTCCGATGCTGTAAAGAACAATATTGCATAGGAACCTGGAATGTAAGATCTATGAATCAAGGTAAGCTGGATGTGGTCAAACATGAGATGACAAGATTGAACATCGACATCTTGGGAATCAGCGAACTAAAATGGACAGGAATGGGCGAATTTAATTCAGGAGACCATTATATATACTACTGTGGGCAAGAATCCCTTAGAAGAAATGGAGTAGCTCTCATAGTCAATAAAAGAGTGGGAAAGGCAGTACTGGGGTACAACCTCAAAAATGACAGAATGCTTTCAGTTCGAATCCAAGGCAAACCATTCAACATCACAGTGATCCAAGTCTATGCCCCAACCACTGATGCCAAAGAAGCTGAAGTTGACCGGTTCTATGAAGATCTACAACACCTTCTAGAACTAACACCAAAAAAAGATGTCCTTTTCATCATAGGGGACTGGAATGCTAAGGTAGGAAGTCAAAAAATAACCGGAATAACAGGCAAGTTCGGCCTCGGAGTACAAAATGAAGCAGGGCAAAGGCTAATAGAGTTTTGTCAAGAGAACACGCTGGTCATAGCAAACACTCTTTTCCAACAACACAAGAGACGACTCTACACATGGACATCACCAGATGGTCAATACCGAAATCAGATTGATTATATACTTTGCAGCCAAAGATGGAGAAGCTCTATACAATCAGCAAAAACAAGACCTGGAGCTGACTGTGGCTCAGATCATGAGCTTCTTATAGCAAAATTTAGGCTTAAATTGAAGAACGTAGAGAAAACCACTAGACCAATCAGGTATGACCTAAATCATATCCCTTATGAATATACAGTGGAGGTGAGGAATAGATTTAAAGGATTAGATCTGGTAGACAGAGTGCCTGAAGAACTATGGATGGAGGTTCGTAACATTGTACAGGAGGCAGCAACTAAAACCATCCCAAAGAAAAAGAAATGCAAGAAAGCAAAGTGGCTGACTGATGAGGCTTTACAAATAGCTGAGGAAAGAAGGGAAGCAAAAGGCAAGGGAGAAAGGGAAAGATATAAACAACTGAATGCAGAATTCCAGAGAATAGCAAGGAGAGATAAGAAGGCCTTCTTAAATGAACAATGCAAAGAAATCGAGGAAAACAATAGAATGGGGAAGACTAGAGATCTCTTCAAGAAAATCAGAGATATCAAGGGAACGTTTTGTGCAAAGATGGGCATGATAAAGGACAAAAAAGGCAGGGACCTAACAGAAGCAGAAGAGATTAAGAAGAGGTGGCAAGAATACACAGAAGAACTATACAAGAAAGATCTTAATATCCCTGATAAATATGATGGTGTGGTCACTGACCTTGAGCCGGACATCCTAGAGAGTGAAGTCAAGTGGGCCTTAGGAAGCATTACTAACAACAAAGCTAGCGGAGAAGACAGTATCCCAGCTGAGCTATTTAAAATCCTAAAAGATGATGCTGTTAAAGTGCTGCACTCAATATGCCAACAAATTTGGAAAACTCAACAGTGGCCACAGGATTGGAAAAGGTCAGTTTACGTTCCAATTCCAAAGAAAGGCAATGCCAAAGAATGTTCAAACTACCGTACAATTGCGCTCATTTCACATGCCAGCAAGGTTATGCTCAAAATCCTACAAGCTAGGCTTCAGCAGCATGTGAACCGAGAACTACCAGAAGTGCAAGCTGGGTTTCGAAGAGGCAGAGGAACTAGAGATCAGATTGCCAACATTCGCTGGATCATGGAAAAAGCAAGAGAGTTCCAGAAAAACATCTACTTCTGCTTCATTGACTACGCTAAAGCCTTTGATTGTGTGGATCACAACAAACTCTGGCAAATTCTTAAAGAGATGGGAGTACCAGACCACCTTACCTGTCTCCTGAGAAACCTGTATGTGGGTCAAGAAGCAACAGTTAGAACCGGACATGGAACAACCGACTGGTTCAAAATTGGGAAAGGAGTACGACAAGGCTGTATATTATCACCGTGCTTATTTAACTTATATGCAGAGTACATCATGAGAAATGCCGGGCTGGATGAATCACAAGCCGGAGTTAAGATTGCCGGGAGAAATATCAACAACCTCAGATATGCAGACGATACCACCCTAATGGCAGAAAGTGAAGAGGAACTAAAGAGCCTCTTGATGAGGGTGAAAGAGGAGAGTGCAAAAGCTGGCTTGAAACTCAACATTAAAAAAACCCAGATCATGGCATCTGGTCCCATCACTTCCTGGCAAATAGAAGGGGAAGAAATGGAAGCAGTGACAGATTTTATTTTCTTGGGCTCCAAGATCACCGCAGACGGTGACTGCAGCCATTAAATTAAAAGACGCTTGCTCCTTGGAAGGAAAGCTATGGCAAACCTAGACAGCATATTAAAAAGCAGAGACATCACCATGCCGACAAAGGTCCGTATAGTTAAAGCTATGGTTTTTCCAGTAGCAATGTATGGCTGTGAGAGTTGGACCATAAGGAAGGCTGAGCGCCGAAGAATTGATGCTTTCGAACTGTGGTGCTGGAGAAGACTCTTGAGAGTCCCTTGGACTGCAAGGAGGTCAAACCAGTCAATCCTAAAGGAAATCAACCCTGACTGCTCATTGGAAGGACAGATGCTGAAGCTGAAGCTCAAATACTTTGGCCACCTAATGCGAAGAGAGGACTCACTGGAAAAGACCCTGATGCTGGGAAAGACTGAGGGCAAAAGGAGAAGGGGACGGCAGAGGATGAGATGGTTAGATAGCATCACCGATGTAATGAACATGAATTTGAGTAAACTCCGAGAGACAGTGGAGGACAGGAGGGCCTGGCGTGCTGTGGTCCATGAGGTCACGAAGAGTCAGACACGACTAAACGACTGAACAACAAAAAGAAGGTTATTGAATATCTAGAGCAGTGCTTTCCAAAGTGCCGCCGTTGGCAACACACTAACAGCGGCAATGGCGCGGGGGAGGGGGTGTGCGCGGCAGGGGGGCGCCTGGGGGTGGGGGTGTGCATGGTGGCGGCGGCCTCCGCTAAAACACGGAAGCGCTGATGGCGCACCGCTGCCACCACCGCCGTGCACACCCCTGCTGCTGCTTCCGAGTTGTGTGGCAACACACCAGACTGTGTGTTGCGACACACTAAAGTGTCGCGACACACAGTTTGGAAAGCTGTGATCTAGAGATCACTATGCCAAGGAAGATACCAGTTTAGTAGATAAGAACACTTCAAAATGTATCACCCAGATGAAAGAGGATATTAAGGGGTGGATGAAAATACCCTCAAGAGTGTGGAGAATTAATACTGTGAAAAGAAATTTTGCATCTGGAATAAAATATATTTTGAGAACAGTGCCTATGTTGGTTTCATTTCAATATTTATTTCAAATAGATTGAAAAGTTCATGGTTAAAATTTTATGGAAGGACAAAATACCCAGGATCTCCTTGTTAAAACTCTGTCTTATTATGATGGTAGTTTTAATTTTCCTGATTTTAAACAATACCATTGGGCTTGTTTGTTAACCCCAACATGTATAGTAATGGAAATGTACCACTGTGAGCTCAGCTTGAAATATATTATTTGGCATCTTGGCAAGTTCTTGGTTCTAATTACAGTAGGAATTCAGTTACTTTTCCAGCACTGGAAGCAGTTGGAGATTTAAGTTAGATTGTTTTCCTCTCTTGAGAAATTTATACTTTGCACTAATTTTTATTTTAAAATGGCTGGTAAATATTTGGGAATGGGGAACATGGGCTCATTATCCTTAATCAATGATTAAGTAATTATACCTTTACAACTTTTGAGATTTTACAAAACAAATAAAATTTACCTAGACAGGCTGAATTTCAATAGGTATAGTTAAAACACTCGTTATGTACATTGTTTGGCCCATATGACTTAGTAGCCTCTAATATTCCAGTTATTGGGTGTGGGAGAGAAAGCTTTAACTGAAAATTAACTAACAATTTTTAATTACCAAATTTTTTAACAAAAATAAATTTGGACCTATGCAAGGAATTTGGAGTGCAGAATTGGAGTATCCTATATTATCCAATCAATGGCTTCAGAATATTAGATATGTTCTCTATGACCTAACACTCATTTAGTTCAGCAAAAAATTATCTTCAGGGTCTGTTGGACCCCTTAACTAAAGTAAAAAGGGTTGGGCTCTCATCCTTTTTATGCTGGAAATGAAATTTGAAGGAACTTTGTTACACATGTTATAGGCATATCCACTTGTTATTCCTTATGGTTAAATTTCATTAAGTTTGTAAGGCTACCTAATGCAAAGCGACTCTGAGTGGCGTACAACAAATAAAAACAATTATCAAAAGATGAAGCAATAAAGAAGGTTTGTCATACTCCTACTCTTGAGGGCTCCACTATCCAAGTTAGTCCGAAGTCTGATAGTAAAACCAGGTTTTGAGAGCTTTTTAAAATAAGATTGGGGGGCTGGAGGGGCTAGACAAAGGTCAGGATGCATGCTGATGGCACGCTTCCCATCAGCTGACTTTGTTTTATTGACAGGACCTGGAGCATACAAACTCTGTCAGGTTGGACAGGATGGGCAGACCCTATGGGACATAGACAGTTCCTCAAATAGCCAGACCTTATGATAACCAGCACCTTGAATTGCTCCTGGAAGCCTAGATGTTAGATGGGCATACTTAGCCATGCCCATAGCTGCCTATGCTGCTGTGTTCTGAACCAACTGCAGCCTCTGAGTGGTCTTCCATGCCCATAGGTCTTAGCCATGCCCATAGCTGCCTATGCTGCTGTGTTCTGAACCAACTGCAGCCTCTGAGTGGTCTTCCATGGCAGCATGTATGTAAATGTAAAGCACATTACAATAGTCCACACACAAGGTGACCAAAGCATCATCATCATATGACTGTCCAAAGTGTCTCCTGGTCCAGCCCTCAGTGGGGAAGTATCACCCCAACCAGGGATAAAGCTGGATAATCTAGAGATCCCTGGGTCTCCCTGAAAAATCTAGAGATCTAGAGATCTAAGGGTCTAAATACCTGCAGTCATTCATTCTTGCTAGGGATCAGCTTGATCCTGTTCCCCATCCAGACCCTCACAGCCTCCAGACACTGGAATAGGTCACTGACAGCTCTGTTTTGACTCAGGGTTGAGATATACAACTGGGTATCATCAGTGATACTTATCCCAAACTGATGGATGATCCCACCCAGCAGCTTCATGTAGATGTTAAACAGAAGGGGTAAACATGTTGAACCTTATGGCACTCCACAGAGGTGTGGGGCTTGATCCCTGTCAACACCAATTGGGACTGACCAATGATAAGGGAGAACCACTGAAGTACCATGCCCCCCCACCCCACATAATGCATGTAGGCAATCCAGAAGAATGTCATGGTTGGTGGTATTGAAGGCTGCCGAGAGATTGAGAAGAACCAGGATGGTTGCCCCAATCTCATCCTGGCTTTGCCAGAGGTCATCAAAAAATGTTACCAGTGCCATTTTGGTGCTATGTCCTTGTCTGAAACCTGACTGAAAAGAATCTAGCTAATCCATTTCTTCTAGAGCCCTCTGGACCTAAGCCTGACCAGTAAGGGACGATTGGAGACAGGACAAAACTTGGGTCCAGTAACAACTTCTTTGAGGAGGGGACGCGTGCCTTCTCCTTCAAGAGCAATGGGACCAACCCTTCCCTCAGCAAAGATGACACTACAGCATGGACCCAACTACGTGCCACCTCCCAGGAAGGCTTAACAAGCCAGAAGGGGCATGGATCTAGTAAACAAGTAGTTGGGTAGCAGCCCTGAGTATCCTGTCCACTTCTACTTTACAGGGGCAAGCTCTTCCCAGGTAACTAAGCTTCAGTCACCTTCAAAGGACCAGCTTGGAGTCCAACTCCAAGCAAATACTTTTACTTTATCTGCCAGATACCTAGAGTATTGTTCACCATGGCTCTGCAAGTGGTCTTGTGACTCGTCCCTCCCCAGCAAGGAGTGAGTCACCTTAAAGAAAACTGCTGGGCAGATATCGGTAAATGTGATAAGAGCAGAAAAATAACTACATTTCACCACTCTTATCACCACAAAGTAGTCCTTATATGGGCCCTTGTGCTTGGTTGACTTCTCTTCTGGCATTTCACCTCCCAGAGTTCCTCAGAGAACCAAGGAGCTCTCCCAGATCAATGAACAGTGAGAGGCTGCAAAGGAGCAATCCAATCTAAGGCCCTCATCGCCCACCCATTCCAGCCAGTGACTTAGGCAAACCCCAAGTTCTCTCCAGAACCCTTCTAGATTCATCAGTCACCTGGGGTGGACTGATCTAATAGGTCCCACCTCCCCACAGAAGGAAGGAGTAGCATCAGTAAGCTGAAAAGCAATCAGAGTTATCTGACCATGAAAAAGGACTGATGGTAATGTACTCAACTGACAGATCATATCTCAACTGGGCCAAGACAAAAATCAGACCCAACATGTGATCCCTCCCCCCACCCCCCACAACATGAGTCAGACCCTCAATAACTTTGCCACACTTGCCAAGGTAGCCATGAACTTCTGAGCTGCCCCTGACTCAACACCTGCTGGTGGCAGATTATAATCCCTATGGACCATAAACCTCAGGAACTCCACCATCAACTCAGTAACAGAATCCAGCGGCTCAGGCAGAGATGTTACCAAGCTACAGGGAGGCCAAGACAATATTATTCTTTATTCTATTTTAATCAGTTTTATTGTAAACCGCCCAGAGTTCCTCGTTGGGGGAGATGGGCGGTCATATAAGTTAAATAAATAAATAAATAAATAAATAAATAAATAAATAAATAAATAAATAATATTAATAATAATAATAGCAGCAGCAAACCCAACAGTTCCCTAGTGCCCAGCTTCAGCCAAAGGGTCTCATGTCTGGTTATATGTGAAGCAGAGCCTCTGAAAGCCAATAAAGCCTCCTAGATAACAACTGCAATCCCACCCCCCATCCCTGGGCTTGCAGCTGGTGCCAAATGTGAAACCCAGGTAGACACATCTCCAAGAGAGGAACTCCCCCTTCCAAGCCCAGACAGGTCTTGGTTATATATGCCAGGTTGGCTGCCTTATCCAGAATCAAATAATGGTTGAGGATAGTATTATTAGACATTGGCTGGGATTCAGAAGCAACAATTGGAACCCAGGGCCACCAATGTTATGGTGTAATGGGCGGTAAAAATAATATTGAGGAACAGGAGGAAGAGCCTCAACCGAGACAATGGTCAGACAAAAGAAATTTGAGTCTGAGGCAGAAATGTAATTCGAGAAAGCATCTCAGGCTTGACCCTCCCTAATTCTCTTGAAGATAAAGGGTGGGAGGGGGGAAGCACATTCAGACATGCAATATTCTGTTATTGTAACCTTATAATAAAAGTAGCATTAGCATTCATAACCACTGTTTCACCACCTTGATCTATAGTTCAGTCTTCAGCTGAATCTCCAGCCCAGAATCCAGCCAGTTCTCAAGGTGAGCTTCCAATCAAGCCCCCAGCTGAAGCACCAGGTCAGACTCCCAACAGTCTGGCAACTCCAGAGCCCACTAATCGGCTGTGTATCTCCACTCCACTATTGTTGCTGTCATCGCAACCACTGTTGTTGCCACCACTGTAATTATATCAAAACCCAGTAGGGGCGTGTGAACCCACTCAAACTGTCCAACCATCCCCACTCAACTTTTTATCCATTTCTTTTTCCTCTGGTCACCCTGTGTCCAAAACAACCCCAAAACATTCAAGGCACCCCCCCCCCAAAAAAACCTTAAAAAATACAGGCACCAAGCCCACCAAATATAACCCATAGGTATTCTCACTATGGTGAACCACAATCTATCTATCTATCTTTCTTTCTTTCTTTCTTTCTTTCTTTCTTTCTTTCTTTCTTTCTTTCTTTCTTTCTTTCTTTCTTTCTTTCTTTCTTTCTTTCTTTCTTATTACATTTATATCCCGCCCATCTCCCCCACAAGGAGGGACCCTTGGAAGGCAGGTTAGATATGTTTTGTTAAATATATTCCAAAAACCTGGAATCTTTCAATCTATGAAGAACTGTAAATATACCCAGCTTGGACTGTTGCAAATAAAATATTATTATTCATAAAATAATGCTTGTGTCCCAGAATTTAAAAGGTGGCTTAACAAAATTTGTGATCTCTCAGCCTTTGTAGTGAAGAAGAGGCAACACCAGACTGTATGATTCAGTGTGGTCTAGGTTTAATTCTTGTTCAAAATTTGAATCATAATGATAAAGTTGAAATTATATAATTGCAGTACATATGCATGTGTGTGTATGTCTTTTCTATATATATTAAAAATTAAGTGCAATTTTTGTTTTTTGAGAGTTTAGGTTTATTTTGTTGTTTAGTTGTTTTTTTTTAAGCAGTCTTTTTTCCTTTTCTTTTGTCCTAGCTAGTTTAATATAGGTTTCTTTTCTTTCTCCCTTTTCCTCACTGTATGATAAAAATACTTACACATTTTAAAAAAGAGAGAGAATGGTTTCTTTTGATAATCCTAGTCACACGCCACAACACTATATAGACAGGAGGAGGCCATATAGCAGGGGTGGCGAACCTTTTTTCTGCCAAGGGCCATTTGGATATTTATAACCGGGGACTGGGGGGGTGGGGGCGGGGTTTCTGGGGTTTCCGCGGACTGGGGGCCGGAGTTTGTGGGCAGGAGCCAATCACAAGCACTGGGGGGTGGGGTTTGTGGGCGGGAGCCAATCGTGTGGAAGGAGTGGGGTTTGCGGGCAGGAGTCCCGCGGGCCTTAGGCGGGAGCCCCACGGGCCTGACGTTGCCCACCCCTGCCCTATAGCATTTCCCCTCTTTTTTACTTAGTAATTGCCAGAAAGTAAAGCAGTAGGTGGAAGCCCTACTTCTCTCACACCCCAGAGCTAGTGAGGAGGATGCCAGCTGGCATGTACCTTAGAAGGTGGTGCTAGCAAGAACTACCAAGCTGTTTCTCCAAGGGGCAGGGGGCAAGAATAGAGATTGCAGAAGTTTTCTAGGAGAGGAAGCCTGAGACATCCAGTTTTCTGATGTTAGCCCTTTGAGGTAGTCCACACAAGAAGCACAACCATGAGTACTAACTCTATCTTTATTGTAAGGTTACATTAACAGAATTTTGCAAGTCTGGAAGTATTCCTCCCCTCCTTTCCTTTTACTCTCTGGAAAACTAGGGAGGGTCCCTTCTGAAATGCTTCCCACGCCCCCTCTGTTTTTGTGGACTGAGATATCTTTTGCATTATGGTTGTCTAGTCTGCAGCTCTTCCACCTGTCTCCCAAGGTCATTCCCATATACCATTACATCTACTGTATGGGTTCACCAAGCCACTCAAAGCTCATTGGGGCCCAGAGATTCTGGAGATAATGGTGATGCTTCCAACTTCCTATTCCATTTATTTGTAATTAAAAGAGCCCTAAAGTAATTAAGTAAGTAAATAAATACAGTAGAACAGGTGACACATGAAACCTGGCAAGTGCTGAGTGAGGGGTCTACAAGCATATGGGTGCCCACTAGCACCACTCTGGGGACACAAGCTCTACATCATCCATCTTTATAGACAAGTCTTTTGATTGTTCATAAAAACCTGGAGTGATAGAGAGTATCCTCCAGGGCTGGAAAATTAGGAGAAATCTTTCTGGTTTGTCTACTCATAGTGTTTCATCTCAGTCTATGGCCACCATGGCAGGCTTTTGGCAATGTTTCTGCAACACACTGGCCATTTATGTGTTACCCTAGAGCAGTGTTTCTCAACCTCAGCAACTTTAAGATGTGTGGACTTCAACCCCCAGAATTCCCCAGCCAGCCAGGCTGAGGAATTCTGGGAGTTGAAGTCCACACATCTTAAAGTTGCTGAGGTTGAGAAACACCCCCCTAGAGTGTTGTGTGAACTCAGACTTTCTGGTTATTTATTTAATTTATATGCTGCCCATTCCCAGAGGTTAGTTAATGAGTCAGTGTGTTGTGCAAACCTAGAAATGTAGGTGAATTAAGTTGGCTTTCAGTAAGCATCCTGTGTGATCACAGGCATTATAGAAACCCCAACACTATGGCTTTCAAAATTCCAAATGTGCTCCCAACCCAAAAGTTTCCTACTCTTCTTTTAGGAGGAGATACGTTGCATTTTTATCTCAGATCGGAGTTCAGTGAGAACAGGATGAATATAGGCAGATTGTTCTTGCACAGGTTCCAGGCTGGGAATGGAATGCTCCCATTCCAAATCCTTAATTTTGAGAAAAAGAAAAAACACTGTGGCTGAAATCCAGCTATTTTTTTCCTGCAAATTTCTGAGACATGATCTTGGAATTTTGGGGTGTCATAAAGAGGGTACTGAGGGGGCCACAAGTCACCCACTACTAAGTTATATGAAATTTGCATAAATGGTTTATCTCCAACTTTACTCCTTTCAAAAAGAACCAATCTGTTACCTCTAATTACATTAAAAGTAATTAGTTTATTTCCAAAGTACAAAGCTTCTTTGGAAGTTGGAGTCAAAATAAAATGCACGTGCAGCAGACAAAGCAACAAACTTTGATGGCAATGATAGATGCATGCTGTAAACTTCACAGAAGACGCAAAAAGAAGGTTACCATATCTGTGTTGCATTTTTGTACCGCTTTGCTGACATCTAGGTTGATCCAGATTTTTACAACCCAGATATGACAGCCCTTTTTTTCCTTGTTGCAATTCTTTAAACTTTATACTCTGTTTCATCTCTCTAACAGTTCCTTCAGTGCTTCAGTATTTCCAGTACACATACAGGCTCCGCTTGCATGCTTCTGGTGGGCTGTTCTTTGCGTGGGGAGGGAAATGCTTGGTTGATATGTCTGTGTTTTAAATGTGGTTAAAAAGCCAAATGTAATACTTTTGAACTACTGCTTTTTTCTATGTGGTGCAGAAGTGGGAAGATGAATGTTTTGACAAAGTATTAAGAGAGGGGGAAAAAACTGATTATAAGGTGTTAACACAGGTTGAGAAGAAGAGACATAAAAATAAGACTAGCTAAGATAAAACTCATTACCTGAGATGTTCCTTTTAGCATTTAACTAAATGCTAAGCATTAAGAAACAAAATATGTCTGACTCCAAGCCCAGAACAGGAACAGGGATTGATACTTAAGGCTACCAGATCTGAACCGCAACAGTCTAAGTGGCAGCAAAATGCTAACTGCTTAGTTTTATCTAGAAGTTGCGTGGATTTTTGCAGATCGGATCTGGTAGCCCTAACTGAACCGATATGGAAGTTCTTTCACACAAAAGTCAATTCCTAGTTTTTATAAAAGCCCAATTTAAGTGAAAAAGGCTTCTTACTTGTTATAGTTCAGCTCTATGATGAAGCCAGAAAGAAACCCACAAGAGAGAAAGATAAGGACCTATAATAAGAAGGTGCCTATTGGGTCAACCCAAAGGTCCTGTTTCCCAGAAGCCTTCAACAAGGGCATACAGGCCATATCCCTCTGACTTCACTGCCTTGCCCTGATCTTAAGAAGGGTCTTCTAGATCTGTTTGTTTTTGTCTGAAATGTTACTCTTATCACGCAGCAGAGAGCAAGCTAGTTACTCAGTACTTGGGCCAAAGTTTATCTCTATCCCAATTAAGCCTGGATGGTGGCATTTGATATGGCGTACCCATGGAAGAGGAAGAGGCTGGGGCAGTCTTCTTATCACAAAAGGCAGGAGAAAGGCCTCCTATCTCTAGCAGGCTGAAAGGCAGAATTTGGAGAGATAAGAAAAGTTCAGCAGTGTTCCTGCTACCAACATAACATGGAAGATATTTGCATAATGGCATTTTATGAAGAATTTTAACAAGCCTTGGACTCAGTAAAGAGAATTATTTGACATAAATGGAAAGAAATCTACACTCCTGATGTTAAGCAATGGATTCAAGACATGTGCGGATTTTAAAACCAATTAGCATTAAAAAATATTAAAAATAGCATTAAAACATAATATGAAAGAGAACTTGCCAGAAGAGGGAGGGGTATATAAATGCTATAGTAGCTATAGAAAATGGTTGGTTTGGGGTGCTGTTAAGAGCAACAGAATGAGAAGCAGGGCTGGTCCAGCTTAAAACCATCTGCCAGGCGATACTCCTACACAAAAGCTACTGAAATTAATTAAATCAAAGGGACAGTTCTCTTGCACTTCCTGTTCTCTTCCAATTGGACTAGCAGCACTGAAGAATTCCTGGTATATTGTGTCCCAGGATCATCAGGGTATGAAGGAGGGCTGTGTAAGTAGCATTTTTACCCTCTGACTTAGTCATGGAAGTCTATTGGGCCAATGTGAGTGTATCAATAGGTGGAACTAAGTGGTAGAGTCAGGAGGACAAAGAAAGGAGTTCAAAGATTTTTAGGGATGGTAAACTACCTGGCAAAGTTTTACAAAGGGTTGGCTAAAGACTGTGAGTTACTCAGGCATCTGACACACAAGGAAACAGCATGGGAATGATCTGAGAGTCTTCAGCAGGCATTCGATAAAATAAGGGACAAAATAACTAAGACACCTGTGCTAAAATACTAGCCCAGGTGAGCCGTTGGTTTTACAGCGTGACGCCTCAGAAAAAGGGCTAGGAGAAGCCCTACTACAGAACCAACAACCAGTTGCTTTTGCCAGTAGAGCATTGTCAGAAGCTGAGAAAGGGTATGCCCAAATCAAAAAAGTACTGTTGGCGGTGCTTTTTGGGGTGGAGCGCTTTCATCAGCTTACTTTTGGACAGACAGTGCATGTCCAATCGGATCATAAGCCACTGGAAACCATTGTGCAAAAACCCTTGCTGAGTGCTCCGAAAAGACTCCAGAGAATGCTAATGAGACATCAAAATTATGATGTGCGCATCCAATATTTTCCAGGTTCCCAACTCGTAGTGGCAGATACCTTGAGCAGAGCATATTTACCGGAGCCTAGTTAAGAGGGCTCGGTAGAAAGGGACATAGAATCAGTAAATATGCTGCAGTATCTACCCATTTCACGGCCACGCCTACAAGCAATACAGGAATGCACAGCCCAGGACGTGGAGCTACAGACAGTTAAACAAATTGTCCTTGCCGGCTGGCCGAAGAACAAGCATCAGCTGCCAGTGGAAGCTACCCCATATTTCTACATGAGGGAGGAGCTCAGTGTACAGGATGGCATTCTCTTTAGAGGAAACCGAGCTATCATCCCAGCGGCCATGCGCATGGACATTATGAAGAGAATACATTCATCACACATGGGAATAGAGAGTTGCCTAAGGAGGGCACGAGAATGCATATACTGGCCTGGCATGAACGATCAGCTAAAAGCCTACATGGCGCAATGTGAGATATGCGACTCCCTAGGAGACAGACAACAAAAGGAAACACTGCACCCACATGAGATACCGAGTCAACCATGGGAAAAAGTAGGGGTAGACCTATTCAAGCTGCAAGAGAAGGACTACCTCGTAACAGTGGACTATTATTCCAACTTCTGGGAGATAGACCCTGTGCCAGACACCAGGTCTCTGACAATTATCAGAAAGCTAATGGGCCACTTTGCCAGATATGGCATACCCGACGTGGTGTTATCAGATAATGGTCCACAATTTACTTCTGAGGAATTTAGGGCATTCAGGTCACAGTGGGAATTTGACCACCAAACATCATCCCCTGCCTATCCTCAGAGCAATGGGAAAGCTGAATCAGCTGTCAAGACTGTGAAGCGTCTTTTAGCCAAAGCCAAGAAAGCAGGAGCAGACCCATATCTAGCAGTCCTAGACCACAGGAATACCCCATCACAGGGTTTGGATGGAAGCCCCATACAGAGTCTCATGGGTCGGAGAACTAAGACATTACTTCCCATGAGGGGAATCTTGTTGCAGCCGGTAGGTTGCAATAGTCGCGTGGAGCTTATCGCGGAACAAAAAATAAGACAGGCTCATTACTACAACAGGACAGCTAGAGACCTACCTAACCTACACAGTAGAGAGCAAGTATGGATACAGCCCAATGGACCGGAGAACAAGGAATGGAGGAAAGCTGAGGTCCAGAAACAGGTGAACACACGTTCCTTTGAGGTGGTGACCCCTGAAGGTCAGGTACTCAGGAGAAATCGACGACACCTGCGCAGAAGCAACCAACAGTCAGAGGTACAAAACCAGGACCAACAGCAACTGGCGGAAGAAGCGGACACTCCACCATCTGGGTCCCAGGGGAGAGACAATTTGGAATCGCATACAAACGGGACTGAGGGACCAAGCGATGTGTCGTCACACCCAGGAGAAACAATGACCTCCACAACAAATGAATTCAGAACTCAGGCAAAGACCAAAACAAAGACCAAAACACTTACAAAACTATGTTTAGCGGTGGGTGTGAGAAGGAGAAGCTTTGTCTGTTGTTTGTTTGTTAGTTTAAAAAAAAAAAGAGGAAAGATGTATTAATAAGTGGAACTAAGTGGTAGAGTCAGGAGGACAAAGTTGGTAACAGAGGAAGGACTGAGATTGGGGAAGCACGCCCTCTGCTGGGAAGTACGGCCTTTGGCCCAGGAAGTAGTTTCATTTATTCAACAAGTAGTTAGAGCAGGAGGCTGGATGTGGAAGTTGTTAGCTAATAAAGACATTCAGTATAAATGAACCTCTGACTCATTATTATTAGAAGAGACCTTGAAACAGTGAGGAGCAGGAAACTGTTCCTATCAACTTTGAAAAAAAATCTGAACCAAAGGAACAAACAGTTTTCCATCCTGTCTTCCCCTCAGAAACCTACTGCATGTTGGCACTTTCTGCCTTATGAGCTAAAATAATTTGCCTGGATTCAGTGGTAGAGGGAGAGAAATGTAGCCCTAGGGCTCGGGTTTCCTTAGGGCTCAAAGCTCTCCCGTTTACCATCTACATGAGAACCCTGAGGGAGGTCATCCAATAGCATGGTGTCGGGTATCATCTGTCTGATATAAAATCATCAGATTTTATATCTTGACCCCTGGCTGACCAAGTGATGCTATTGTTGCACTGTCTCAGTGCCTGGAGGCTGTTAGGGTCTGGAGGGAAGGAAGAGGTTGAGGCTCAACCCTAATAAAACTGAATAGCCTTGGGTTCATGGATCAGCTGTGTTGGAGACCTGGCATCTTTAGTTCTCCATGGGGCTGCACTTCCCCAGACAGAACTGTTACATAAGCTGGACTCACAGCTCTTGCTGGAAGAGCAAGTGGCAGTCGTTTTCTTAGATCTACCCCATGCACTCTTTCCTGGATCAGCAGAACTTGCTCACAGTTACTCATGCCTTAGACACCTCTCACTTATTGTAATGTCCTCTGCATGGGGCTGCCTTTGAAGATCATTGTCTAGAATACAGCCATGAGAGCAGTTATGAGTGCACCTCAGTATGCCCAGGTGACACTTCTGCCCCATGAGCCGCACTGCTTACTAGTGAGCTTCTGACTATGAAGGTTCTCAGTCATCCAGGTGGAATTGTCTGTAGCTTGAATCATGTCAACTGGATTTCTATTTTCTCAGTGGAAACGTTTCGCTCCTTATCCAAGGAGCTTCTTCAGTCTCAGCAAAGTTGGTAAGGGAATCCTAAATATGTTTCTAGGTAGCTGTGTGACCTTACACCTGGGGCTAGGTCATGTTTATATTGAGATGTTATTTTAAGTCCTTTTATCATCTAAAGGAGGATCGATAAGATCACCATGCTGCTGTTGAGCTTGTGAAATGGTCTTAATCTTCCTAGGCACAGAAGACAAAGCAGGAAGGAAGATAGGGGAAAGGTTGTGCCTGAGGCTTTTCCAAGTTGGCATAAATGGATTCCTTGATAGGTGGTTTGAGAGAGGGGTCAAGGAATCCATTTATGCCAACTTGGAAAATCCTTCCTTGAATGGAGGTGGGGGCCTCAGGCACAACCTTTCCCCTATTTTCCTTCCTGCTTTGTCTTCTGTGCCTAGGAAGATTAAGACCATTTCACAAGCTCAACAGCAGCATGGTGATCTTAACGATCCTCCTTTAGATGATAAAAGGACTTAAAATAACATTTCAATATAACCATGACCTAGCCCCAGGTGTAAGGTCACACAGCTACCTAGAAACATATTTAGGATTCCCTTACTAACTTTGCTCAGACTGAAGAAGCTCCTTGGATAAGGAGCGAAACGTTTCCACTGAGAAAATAGAAATCCAGTTGACATGATTCAAGCTACAGTAAGCTTCTGAGTGCAATTCAAGGTGTTGGTTGTCATCTATAAAGCTTATGGTCTGGTTCTTTAAGGGGCAGTTTTCTCCCATTCTCTCTACCCATCCCATATAAGATCACAGGGTCAGGCTCCAGGTCCCAATGACTAACAGTGTCATCTTGTGAAATCCAGAGTCATGCCCCACCCTCTGGAAGACCATCTCCCGAGAGGTGGTTCATATGACTCCTCCTTTGCTGTCCTTCAAAAAAAAAAAAAAAAAAAACACCACCCCAAACAACCTAATTTTTCAAAGAGGCCAGAGGCCAAGGCAATTTGTGACCCAGGCTGGTGGGTAGTTGGAACATATCCCTCCCATGCATTGTATCTCCATATTTGATTTTATATTAATATTTTAATGAAGTTTAACTCTGTACAATGTCTTGAGTCTCTTGACTGATGGCCTTATAAATCCAATAAAATAAAAATAAAAAGAGGACAGGGGAAGGGAAGGGAAGGGAAGGGAAGGGAAGGGAAGGGAAGGGAAGGGAAGGGAAGGGAGGAGGGCATGCTGCACCTTGACCAAATTGCAATACCACAGCAACTGACTCTATCCTGGTGCATTGCAGACACTTGGGGCATAATTCCCAGCCACTCCTGCCAAATGACCAAACTGACTAGGGTATAGTGGGAGATGTAATAAGGGCGAGAGCCAGTTTGGTCTAGTGGCTAAGGTGCTGGGCTAGAAACCAGGAGACTGAGAGTTCTAGTCCCGCCTTAGGCATGAAAGCCAGCTGGGTGACCTTGGGCCAGTCCCTGTCTCTCAGCCCTAGGAAGGAGCCAATGGGAAACCAGGAGACTGAGAGTTCTAGTCCCGCCTTAGGCATGAAAGCTGGCTGGGTGACCTTGGGCCAGTCCCCCTCTCTCAGCCCAACTCACCTCACAGGGTTGTTGTTGTGGGGAAAATAGGAGGAGGAAGGAGTATTAGGTATGTTCGCCGCCTTGAGTTATTTATAAAAATAATAAAGGCGGGATAAAAATAGAAATAAATAAATAAAAACTGCTTGTCTGCCCTCCTGCTTCCATTTGTGCACTTGGGACATAAAGGTCTTCTAAATGCGTAGATAGTTACAGGGAGTCTTGGTGAGTTGTTCTGCCTCTGTTCCTGTCCCACTCTTGCTTTCGGCATTTGCATATCTTGCTGAGCGTTCTCTCTGTATGCACTACATGTGCATCAGTCCCTGCCAAGAAAGGCCAGGTAAGTGCTGAACACAATTCCCTATCTGCCAAGCTGATAAGAAGAGAAAGGTTATCTCTGATTAGTGAACATCCTCAATAAGCCAAGTCCCCCCCCACCAAGAAAGGTCTCTATCCCCTCCTGCTGCTAATTGGGGAGATAGCCTGAAAGATGCTCGTGTCCACCTGGAGATATAAAAAGGGCTCAGGTACACCAAGAGAAGCTGGCAAAAGGGAGTTGTGCTGCTGCAGGGGACTCCCTTCCCGTCTTGTAGAGCTCAGTCATGCACAAGTTCCTCCTGGCTCTGGTGCTTGGGGTTCTGCTCTCGGAGAAATGGCTGGTGAGTGAAGCCAGGACACCCCCCTATGGCGTTAAGCTGTGTGGCCGGGAGTTCATCCGTGCTGTCATCTTCACTTGTGGAGGATCCCGCTGGAGGCGAGCAGGTGAGCAAAGGGGATGCTGGCAAACTTGGGCTTGAGTGTAGTTGTTAAGATAGAGCAGCCTTCCCTAAGGTGATGTCCTCCAGATAGGACCGGACTACAGTTCCTAAAATTCCAAGCTAATGTAGCCCTCCATAATGGAGATATCAGGTTACCACCTCCCAACACCCAAACACCTTTCAGAACATGGGTGCCTCACAGAGGCCTAATCTTTATTTGGAGAATTATACTTCCCATCTTTTTGAAGGAGAAAAATCAAATGAATCACCACTTCGTAAGATCTAATTAGACAAAATTAAAACAGATTAGGCCAATGAACCAGAAAGCTCCCATTCCAGACCCAGACCCAGACCCAGAAGTATGAGATGGGCAATAAGTTGCTTCATCTCAGATAATGAGTATCATCCTGCCGGATGTTAAGGAGATTCCCAATTCAAGGCATAAATATGTGATACAAAATGGCCAATCCTTCTATTCCTGTGTAAATAAAAGCTGATGTCAAGTTTGAGGAAGAGGTAGAAAAAGACAGTTGTTCCCTAGGTCTCGGTTCCCAGTCTGTAGGAAGCCAGATTGCAGATATAAAAAGAAAGCCACAAATTGTACAGTTGAATTTTCCACATTTGGTGAAATCGCAGGGGTCAGCACACCCAGAGGGCAATGGATAAGTCTCACCCTGGGAAACCACCTTCATGATCAAGGTATCTACCCTGCCAGGTAAGTATTTGAGAACTATAAGAAGAAAGCCACAAAGGGAAGAAAGCTTTTTATTCACAAACTGCTGCTTTAAAAAGGAGTTATAAAAAGATGCAAAGAATGCTCTGACCAGGATTGGGAGGCAGGTGACAATTGGGCTGCCCTGAGAACTAACCAAAATTATTTTGTTGTTGTTGTTGTAAACATGGGCATTGCCGCCCTGAACACTCCAAGATAAGTTGTGTGGTTCACCACTGTGCCATGCATTTGAAGCTGTTCTTGCATTGCTTCCTGTGTGTTTGTATGCTGCTAGTTAGTGTAAAGGGGGCGTGGTGGCTCAGCAGGTAAGATGCCAGGCTTGTCGATCGGAAGATCGCAAGTTCGGAGGTTCGAATCCCTAGCCCCGTGTGACGGAGTGAGCTCCCGCACTAGCCCCAGCTCTTGCCAACCTAGCAATTCGAAAGCATGCAAATGCAAGTGGATGAATAGGTACCACTTCGGTGGGAGGGTAACAGCGTTCCGCGTGCGTCATGCGGCCACATGACCATGGAAGCGTCTTCGGACAACGCTGGCTCTTCGGCTAACAAACGGAGATGAGCACCGGCCCCTAGAGTCGGACACGACTGCACAAATGTGCGGGGGGAACCTTTACCTTTTTAGTTAGTGTAAACTTGCAAGAGAATATAATGGCTTTCAGTTACAGAACAGGGAAGGACTAAGCAGCTGCTGCTCCAAGGCAGGACCATGCAATTTCTAGCCCCTTGCACCATCATCTATGGCTCAGCCTCTTTGATTCATAGCCCCAAGTGTGCTTCCAACAAAGGGTAGCTATGCTGTGGGAAGGCACATTCAGGGAAGCTGCCCTGCCATTCACCAACAGACTTATTCCACTTCCACTATTCAGTTGGTGCAGGTTGGGTTACAACTCCCATTACCCCAGTCAGTAAATCCCTTGCTACATGGGGTGAGAGTTGTCACCCATCCCTTCCCAAGAATTTCAGAATAAGTTTAAAAGTAGGTATAATCTGTCCAGTTGAAATCATACTGTATAGCAGAGCTTTCCAAACTGTGTGTCAGGACACGTTAGTGTGTCGGCTGCACTGTCTGGGTGTGTCGCGGCTGCTGCCTCTGAGCCCTGCCAGGATTCCGCGCAGGTCCTAGTGCCTGCCTTGTGCCTTGCTGCCTCCAAACCTGCTGTGATTTCGCGCAGGTCCTAGTGCCTGCCTTGTGCCCTGCTGTAAGAGTGTGTCGCGAAATGATGCCCTGCTGTAAGAGTGTGTCGCGAAATGATGCATGTCTAAAAAGTGTGTCACCAACATGAAAAGTTTGGAAAGCTCTGCTGTATAGGAAGGGACTTGATTGTTCATCTAGGGCAGGTTTGTCCTAATGGACAACTTAATAATGGACTGGTAAAAGGCACTCCTGCACAAGACAGGAGTCTTTTTCTGCCCTACCAGGAGATGCTGGAAACCAAACCTGGGACCTTTTGGGTGCAAAGCTTGGATACATCCCATCTGCTACTGAAAAGAGTG
Organism: Charina bottae; assembly: GCA_023362775.1. Classification (NCBI taxonomy): domain Eukaryota; kingdom Metazoa; phylum Chordata; class Lepidosauria; order Squamata; family Charinaidae; genus Charina; species Charina bottae. Next base: position 8,987,099 of record JALMGJ010000021.1, on the reverse strand, counting down.
CACAAGTAAAGAAAAATGCAGAGACCAAGGCATATCAAAGTAACATCCCTACTTCAGCAGGAGATAGCACAATTCCTTCCTAAACTTTTGTCCATTTCTTCTGCCCACCCTTTCCTGTCTCTCTATTCAAAATGGAAGTTACTCATCTGAAAGCAGCTGGGGTTGGAGGAAGAGGAAGTAATTGCAAAGCTGTAGGCAAGGGACAGGTCAAACATCCCTGTCTGGGAAACTACATTGCAAGCCTTTCCTTCTAATGTCACACCCTTTTGAATATGCTTTTGACTGCACAAAACAGATCTGCTGGCATTTAAATTGGCATATGGCACTTCCCCACCACTGTTCTGAGGCCCAATCCTGCACTGGGCAGTTTAAACTAACCCACAATCATTTTCACTTCCGTTGACCTTGATATGTAGAAAACATTGCCATCCAACCACCGCTCGCCCTCTTCCCCTTCAGTAAATGTGCTTGAAATACTGAGACTCAAGCCCTTATTTGGAAAAGGCAAATCTGAATGGCTGTATCTGAGTATCTGCTAACCTTAGAATTTGTTCAGCCTTCTGCTTCAGTGCTATTTCAGATATTTATTTATTTTATTATTTATTTTATTAATTTTTATCCCAACTTTACTATTTTTATAAATAAGGCGGTGAACATACCTAATACTCCTTCCTCCTCCTATTTTCCCCACAACCCTGTAAGGTGAGTTGGGCTGAGAGAGAGTGACTGGCCCAAGGTCACCCAGCCGGCTTTCACGCCTAAGGCAGGACTAGAATTCACAGTCTCCCGGTTTGCCATTGGCTCCTTCCTAGGGCTGAGAGAGAGTGACTGGCCCAAGGTCACCCAGCCGGCTTTCACGCCTAAGGCAGGACTAGAATTCACAGTCTCCCGGTTTGCCATTGGCTCCTTCCTAGGGCTGAGAGAGAGTGACTGCCCCAAGGTCACCCAGCCGGCTTTCACGCCTAAAGCGGGACTAGAACTCTCAGTCTACTGGTTTCTAGCCCGTTGCCTTAACCACTAGACCAAATATTACTTTGTTTACTTACTAAAACAATCAACATTAACACCAAAATTAATTTTCACTAAGACAGCCCACAAAGCATTTGTTCCCCAAAGGTGTTACAAAAATACAGGTTTTGCTACTTCTGTACAGGATGTAAGTATGGGGGCAACCTAGATACTTACTCAGCTTCATCTAATGTTACTTTAAGACATCCTGATTCAATTGACATCTCAGCAGTAGTATTGGTTCGCTGAGCCCAGTATCTTGCCTCTGATCCCCCCACTTTCCAATGTTTATTTATTTATTGTTCAAATCTATATGACCGCCCATCTCCCCCAACGAGAATGTTGCCTTCTCATTGCAGGAAATCTCAGTACCCTCCCTAGTGGAGATTCTGCAGAAGCCTTTGATGCAACATCATCCTCCAGTGAATGGAATCCAGTCCATTCCTCCCCACAGAATCCCTCTGACAGTTATGGGAGCTGGAGAGGCCAGCAGAGCTATGCCCTCTCTGAAGAGCCCTGGCCTTTGGATCGTGGAGCCCGAGGTATTATGGCAGGCCTGAGCAATGCCTGTTGCAAGTGGGGCTGCAGCAAGCGTGAAATCAGCTCTTTATGTTAGATAGCAGTTTATGTTTACTGCATGTGTCCTTGGTTAAAAAATAAAATAAAACAAGGAAGTATACATCAGTATTTGTGAGCTTGAAGTTTAACCAGCATGCATTCAAGTGCTACATAGCTAGCCATGAATTCCTCCATGAAACATCCATGCCTTTCATCAAGGTAGACACTGATCCTCAAAGAAGCCTATGGATCCCACTTATAAACTGATGGAAGTGCTTTGCAGCTCTCATGTGAAAGCCTTGTTACACCATTTCTATGAATTTTAAGAACCTCAATGAGCCTCAGACACAACCAGAATGAACAGTTACATTTCCTAGTCTCCCATTCCACTCAGCTAAAATTAGTAGAGCTGGATTTCCTGGAATGGCTGGGGCCAAGGAGGGTTCATAGCAGAAGCAGAGAATGTCTAGTGGGAAAGTATGATGCAATGGCTTTCCTGAGTGTTTGGGAGGGTCACAAATTTTCTCTTACAAATGAATTTCTGGGTTGGTATTGGAGTCAGTCTCCCAACCAACAACTTTCAAGTTGGTGCCGCTTCCATGGTATATCCATTTTCCCTCTTAAAGGTAAAGATAAAGGTTTCCCCCTGCACATTTGTGCAGTCATGTCCGACTCTAGGGGCCGGTGCTCATCTCCGTTTGTTAGCCGAAGAGCCAGCGTTGTCCGAAGACGCTTCCATGATCATGTGGCCGGCATGACATGCGTGGAACGCTGTTACCATCCCACCGAAGTGGTACCTATTCATCTACTTGCATTTTCATGCTTTCGAATTGCTAGGTTGGCAAGAGCTGGGGCAAGTGCGGGAGCTCACTCCATCACGCGGGGCTAGGGATTCGAACCTCCGAACTTGCAACCTTCCGATCGACAAGCCTGGCGCCTTACCCGCTGAGCCACCACGCCCCCATTTTCCCTCTTAGAGAAGGACTAAGCCTGCTTCTCTGAGATTCAAATGACCATATATCAAAGCTGAAAAGAAAAAAAAGATGAAATGAAACAAAATAATGAGATTATTGATCTCATTATTGAGATCTATGTTGATTCAAAGAATTTGGTCTAATAGGGCCACCCAGCTGGGATCTGTTTTATTTCGATGACATCAGCACTCCTCAAATTAGAAACATCACAAGATGTTTGCCTAACATTTCCAGGCAGCTGGGCAAGTTTATCCTCATGTGAAATGCCTGAAAAAATTGAGAAGAGCTGAAAAGGTTTAGGGACAAGCCAGTGACATTTCTCAGATTGGCTCGGTGCAATTTTACCTGGAACAATCTGCCATAAGACCAAACCTTTGAGAAAATGTAAATCATACTAACATCATATTTTCTTCTGCAACTGGGCTAAAGAAAGGAGGATTGACTCTTGGGGTCTATTGATTTCTGTATGCCAGCTGTCCCATTGACCTACATATGTTAGACTACAACTCATGCTATCCTTAGTCAGAATTTTAAGAGTGGTGGTCCAACACCTCAAAAGGATGCACAGTCTGGGAATGAAATGGTCAATTGCCAGAGCGCTTCACATTTCCCTCCATCCAAAACTTTTGTCAGCCTGTGGAAATCCAGATGAGCACAAGCCTATTTGGAATTCTGCAGGTGAAAAAAGCTGCTCATGATTGATTTTCAGCAGTGGCAAAGTAACAATAAATGTGAAATATGGCTGGGTAGCTAAAGGCCTAAGTACCTTCTTCCTGTCCCCAACACTTTTCCATTCTTAATCCTTCCCACATACCCCAGGCTCCACTTTTCTTGGCAGTCATGTATTGTACATGTATAACATTTAATTTAATTGTGTATTATATATGTGTAACATTTAACACACATGCATGTAGGCCTTCTTGTGCCAATCTATTAAATTTAACTCATTCAATTTATATCCTATCTGCAAGACCCCACATTCTGTACATAGTACTCCCTCCTCCATTTTCCCCATAACGTTGATACTTAAATTTCACAATCCCCTTCCAAAACAAAAGCCTCCTAGCCATGGGCTTACCATGGGCAGGCAGAATCTGTATCAGGTATGTGATCTCAAAGATATCCAGGCCCTGAGCCATACAGGTAGTTCTTGTTTAGTGACTGTTTGCAGTTACGATGGTGATGAAAAAGTAACTTTGCAACCAGTCCTCACATTTACAACCTTCACAGGTCTGTAAAGCAAAGGGAAGCTGAAGTAAGATCATAAGCACAGTTGCAGTTTCACTTAGCAACCGCTTTGCTTAATGACCGAATTGCAGGTCCCAATTGTGGTCACTAAACGAGGACTCCATTTGGGAGATGACATCACTGTGAATGACCATCTTCAGTATCCCATCCTAAGTCAGGCTGCAATGGGTGGGCCAGCTGGACCTCGGCAAAAGATCTTCTGGCCACAGTCTCCACCCATGCTGTTTCAGCAGGAACTGTGTGTCCAGGAGCAGCTTCAGACTGTAAGCTTCCTCTTCATAGGGGAGCATCCTGCAACCCACAGGGAGTCACAGGTGGTATAAAATGGCAGGATCAGTGGGCTTCCAAATGAAAGTACAGTCTGTTTTGCTTGGGCTGCCTTCTTCTGGGATGTTTTTTCAGCTTCCCAGTCCAGCTCACAGCCCAGGGACTCCCTGGAGGTTTTCTCCCAGAATTAATAATCTAAATACAGGTAGTCCTCGACTTACAACCATTCATTGAGCAACCGTTCAAAGTTACAATAGCACTGAAAAAAGTGACTTACGACTGGTCCTCACACTTATGACCTTTGCAACGTCCCTGCAGTCATGTGTTCAAAATTCAGGTGCTTGGCAAACGGCATGTATTTACAACAGTTGCTGTGTCCTGGGGTCTCATAATCGCCATTTGTGGCCTTCCCAGCTGGCTTCCGACAAGCAAAGTCAATGGGGGAAGCCAGATTTGCTTAACAACCACGTGATTCACTTAATGACTGTGGTGATTCATTTAACGACCACAGCAAAAAGGTCATAAAAACCAAGTGTTCACTTAATGATTGTGGTGATTCATTTAACGACCGCAGCAAAAAGGTCATAAAAACCAGGTGTGACTTACTTAATGACCATCTTGCTTAGTGATGGAAGTTCCGGTTCCAATTATGGTCATAAATCAAGGACTACCTGTACACAAAGTTTTTCGAGAACAGCCAGGGTTAGTTTGATACTGCCTCTAAGCTGGGCAGACTCATGCTAACCAAGCAGTGACTGGCACTGGTTTCCTGGCATACATATTAAGTGCAAGGACAATATTGGCTAATTACAGCATTCACTATAAGATGTAATGATGGTCACAAAGTCAGCCAGCCATTTAAAAAAACTATCAGACCAATTCATGTGTTCTAAACCTTGTGAAAAAAGGGTAGAGAGCTAACAAATAAGCCTAACAGATAATGAGCTGTGTGTGATCGGACTGGGGAATGACATGTGCTTATAAATCAGTTTTTTAGTTTAGCACAGAGCTTTCCAAACTGTGTGTCGGGACACATTAGTGTGTCGGCTGCAGTGTCTGGGTGTGTCAAGGCTGCTGCTGCCTCTGAGCCCTGCCAGGATTCTGCGCAGGTCCTAGTTCCTGCCTTGTGCCTGGCTGCCTCCAAACCTGCCCTGCCAGGATTCCATGCAGGTCCTAGTGCCTGCCTTGTGCCTGCCTGCCTCCAAACCTGCCCTGCCAAGATTCCGCACAGGTCCTAGTGCCTGCCTTGTGCCTGGCTGCCTCCAAACCTGCCCTGCCAGGATTCCACACAGGTCCTAGTGCCTGCCTTGTGCCCTGCTGCCTCCAAACCTGCCCTGCCAGGATTCCGCGCAGGTCCTAGTGCCTGCCTTGTGCCCTGCTGCCTCCAAACCTGCCCTGCCAGGATTCCATGCAGGTCCTAGTGCCTGCCTTGTGCCTGGGTGCCTCCAAACCTGCTGTGATTCCACGCAGGGCCTAGTGCCTGCCTTGTGCCTGGCTGCCTCCAAACCTGCTGCAATTCCATGCAGGTCCTAGTGCCTGCCTTGTGCCCTGCTGCCTCCAAACCTGCCCTGCCAGGATTCCGCACAGGTCCTAGAGCCTGCCTTGTGCCTGGCTGCCTCCAAACCTGCCCTGCCAGGATTCTGCGCAGGTCCTAGTGCCTGCCTTGTGCCTGGCTGCCTCCAAACCTGCCCTGCCAGGATTCCGCACAGGTCCTAGAGCCTGCCTTGTGCCTGGCTGCCTCCAAACCTGCCCTGCCAGGATTCCATGCAGGTCCTAGTGCCTGCCTTGTGCCTGGCTGCCTCCAAACCTGCCCTGCCAGGATTCCGCACAGGTCCTAGTGCCTGCCTTGTGCCTGGCTGCCTCCAAACCTGCCCTGCCAGGATTCCATGCAGGTCCTAGTGCCTGCCTTGTGCCTGGCTGCCTCCAAACCTGCCCTGCCAGGATTCCGCACAGGTCCTAGAGCCTGCCTTGTGCCTGGCTGCCTCCAAACCTGCCCTGCCAGGATTCCATGCAGGTCCTAGTGCCTGCCTTGTGCCTGGCTGCCTCCAAACCTGCCCTGCCAGGATTCCGCACAGGTCCTAGTGCCTGCCTTGTGCCTGGCTGCCTCCAAACCTGCTGTGATTCCATGCAGGTCCTAGTGCCTGCCTTGTGCCCTGCTCCCTCGAACCTGCCCTGCCAGGATTCCGCGCAGGTCCTAGTGCCTGCCTTGTGCCCTGCTGCCTCCAAACCTGCTTTGATTCCATGCAGGTCCTAGTGCCTGCCTTGTGCCTGGCTGCCTCCAAACCTGCCCTGCCAGGATTCCACGCAGGTCCTAGTGCCTGCCTTATGCCCTGCTGCCTCCAAACCTGCTGTGATTCCATGCAGGTCCCAGTGCCTGCCTTGTGCCTGGCTGCCTCCAAACCTGCTGCAATTCCATGCAGGTCCTAGTGCCTGCCTTGTGCCCTGCTGCCTCCAAACCTGCCCTGCCAGGATTCCGCACAGGTCCTAGAGCCTGCCTTGTGCCTGGCTGCCTCCAAACCTGCCCTGCCAGGATTCTGCGCAGGTCCTAGAGCCTGCCTTGTGCCTGGCTGCCTCCAAACCTGCCCTGCCAGGATTCCATGCAGGTCCTAGTGCCTGCCTTGTGCCTGGCTGCCTCCAAACCTGCCCTGCCAGGATTCCGCACAGGTCCTAGTGCCTGCCTTGTGCCTGGCTGCCTCCAAACCTGCCCTGCCAGGATTCCATGCAGGTCCTAGTGCCTGCCTTGTGCCTGGCTGCCTCCAAACCTGCCCTGCCAGGATTCCGCACAGGTCCTAGAGCCTGCCTTGTGCCTGGCTGCCTCCAAACCTGCCCTGCCAGGATTCCATGCAGGTCCTAGTGCCTGCCTTGTGCCTGGCTGCCTCCAAACCTGCCCTGCCAGGATTCCGCACAGGTCCTAGTGCCTGCCTTGTGCCTGGCTGCCTCCAAACCTGCTGCGATTCCATGCAGGTCCTAGTGCCTGCCTTGTGCCCTGCTCCCTCGAACCTGCCCTGCCAGGATTCCGCGCAGGTCCTAGTGCCTGCCTTGTGCCCTGCTGCCTCCAAACCTGCTTTGATTCCATGCAGGTCCTAGTGCCTGCCTTGTGCCTGGCTGCCTCCAAACCTGCCCTGCCAGGATTCCACGCAGGTCCTAGTGCCTGCCTTATGCCCTGCTGCCTCCAAACCTGCTGTGATTCCATGCAGGTCCCAGTGCCTGCCTTGTGCCCTGCTGCCTCCAAACCTGCTGTGATTCCATGCAGGTCCCAGTGCCTGCCTTGTGCCCTGCTGCCTCCAAACCTGCTGTGATTCCATGCAGGTCCTAGTGCCTGCCTTGTGCCCTGCTGTAAGAGTGTGTCACGAAATGATGCCCTGCTGTAAGAGTGTGTCGCGAAATGATGCATGTCTAAAAAGTGTGTCACCAACATGAAAAGTTTGGAAAGCTCTGGTTTAGCATGTTATAAAAACCCAACCCATGTGTAAGCTACCCTTCCAATAGCAATATTTTTTTTCTCAGTCAAAAATGTGAGACCCAGTTCATTCTTGCAACCCAATGGAGAAAGATAAGCCAGCGCAGTAGCTCATGCACAGATGCAGCAGACACACTCCTCTGCAAAATCCTTATTGATGCATCCAAATATTGGGAGGAACTAGTCTAATTGCACCTAATGGTCACAATTCTGTCCCCCACCCCTATTGGGACATCAAGACCAGAACTCTAAACCCGGCAAACACGGGACAGGCAGTTTATTTCTTACAGCACATCAGTGTGTCATCCCTCCAAATTACCGTTAACACATCTTATAAAGGGGAGGGGGGAGCGAAGGAATCTGCATCCAGCCACCGGAACATAACTTTGAGCAGCACGTGATAAAGAAGGCTCGGAAGAGTCCCGACGAGTGTCGGTCCTTATTTTTTTCGTCTAGCGGTTAGCCGGTTATACATGCTTAATGAGAAAAGCAATAGGGCTCCTTACCGCCCTTTGCACTCTTGCTGGGACCATATGAAGTCGGTCTGCCTTCGTGATGCATCGCCTGCAGCTGCTCTGAGGGCCAGTCCTGCGGCCCCCGGCAGCCCGAGCCTGAAGCCCAAGGGCGTGAGTAATCCCGGCGCCTGTGCTGTCCTGTGAAAGCCGTCCGAGTTCCTCCTTTCGGTCTTTTGAGAGCGCGGCGGGCGCGGAGGAGACAGGCGGCTGTCTCTTCCCTCCCAGCCCTCGGTGGTAAACAAGACCTGCATCAGAAGAGGAAATGGAAATAGTTTGCGAGAAGCAGGCCCCTCTTTCGGAAGCGGCAGGCGCCCCCCTACCGCCACCCCCCCCCGGTTCCCTTGGCTGGGCCGGGGGCGGAGCGAGCGCGGCGCTGAGGGCGATGGAGCGGCGAGATTGGCTTCTTGCGCCTCGCGCGGCGCCGCCCGGGAAGAGTTGAGTCCAGTCTTTCTTTCGGAGCCTCGGTCGGCGGAGCTGAGAAACATTCGCGATGGGGAGCGCCGGCGGCTGATGGTGGTAAGCGAGCTAAGGGGAAACGGCTCCTTCTCCCTTCGAGAAGAAATTGCGTGGGATTTTCTGCGTGCTCTGAGAAGGAACGATCTCCCTGTTTTTGTTTTTTTTCCCCTTGGATCTTCCCAAGCAATTGGGAACTTCCCTTGTGCGAATCTTCTCCGATTAAAATTAGCTTCCGATTGGTGGCGTAGATAAAGTGGAAAGGGGGGCGGGGGGGTTGGAGTTATTTCGTGCAAGTGGGAGCGAGAGAGCAAACTAAACAAGCGGCTGTCTGGTCCCAGAAACCTCTGAATTTCCAGCATTGTCACACACGGAATGGGGTGATGACAAAGAGGGAGGGGTTCGTTGTGAGACCCCCTCTCTGTTTCGTATGATGTGTTCGATCTCCAGTCTGGACGTTGATTTTTCTAGCTGGAAGGCATTCATAGCAATCAGCACAAAACATTGGAGCCAGATGAACTGAGGGATGTGGCAGCTACCTCAATATCTTCTTCTTCTTCTTGGCGATCACTCGTAGCCGAGTAAGATTGTCTTCCAAAGGTAAAATCTTAACAGTGGATCCGTAAGTGGCTGTAAAGGCCAATTCTGCATCCACACAACCTCCCACAATGAGGGCATAGGTTTCCGGGTGGAAGACGGTCACGATGAGGGTTTGCTTGACGTGCCTTCCTCTTAGATCGTTTCTCCCTTTCGCCCTGTACTCGTGCTTCTTCGGAGCGAGTGAGACGTCAATATATCCACTGGTGCTGTTTCGAATCTACAGGCAATAGGGAAGATAATCTGCAATTATCACATCTGCCAACGGTCTGTCTGGCCTGTCTACTAGGAGAGATCCACAGTCAGTCTGATTTGACCTGGCTTGGAAAGGTCCCTATCCCATCTGGAAACAGATTCCTGGCAGTCTTTTTCCTTTCCTTTTTATTAGAATTGTAAGTTAGTGTGTAGTACCATGTGACCTTAGGCACTTCATACATATGAATACATCCTATCAACCAGTTTCTCCAAATTTGGATCCAGATTATGCTCCTACCCTACAGTAGGAAGCTCAGGAAGCTATTGAAGACCTGGCTATTCTCCCAGGCTATGGGGCAGGTCGGCCCCGCCTGACGGAGTGAGCTCCCGCACTCACCCCAGCTCTTGCCAACCTAGCAATTCGAAAGCAAGCAAATGCAAGTAGACTAATAGGTACCACTTCGGTGGGTAGGTAACAGCGTTCTGCACGTGTCATGCAGCCACATGACCGTGGAAGCGTCTTCCGACAACGCTGGCTCTTTGGCTAACAAACAGAGATGAGCACCGGCCCCTAGAGTCAGACACGACTGCACAAATGTGCGGGGGGGAACCTTTACCTTTATTTATGGGGCAGGTTGATTTATGGGGCAGCCCTTTTGAATGGGGTTTTTGTTTCTTTGCTTATATGTCTTTGGGCTACATATAAACTCTTTTCTTTTAAGGTATTGTTCTTTATTTTATGGTATTGTTCTTACTTTTTCATTGTAAGTTGCCCTGAGTCGTTCGTTAGAAGTTGGGTGGCCTCTAAATTGATTAAATAAATAAAATATTTTCTCTGCATACTTGTACCATTGCAAAAACTCTATGAAGGGTTTCACACAACATGCTAAATTATAAACCAGAGTTTAAAAATGGCTGGGCTCACATAATATGGTGAAAAAAACTACAGCTTAGCATCATATTATGTGAATCAGGCGTTACGGGAGAATATGGTGTATGAACATAACCACTGTCAGCGAAACGGCCTGGGGAAGCTCCATGCATCTGCTCCATGTGTATCATCTGTATTGTGCTAACCCATAGCTGCTTTAACCATATTTTGCTGAATAATCTTGCTGGGTTCATACTTCACATGGTTTGCTTGGATTTGACTTAGTTGGGTTCACAAACTATGCTATTAGGATTTGTAAACCAGCCTATGTATGAACTTAGTCTATTGTATCTTAGTCTATTCAAAAGTGAGCCCACTGATGGTTGATTATAAAAGTCAGCCAGAATGCGTGAATCCCTAGGTAACCATTCTTATTTATCATATTGGCTAAATGAGATTTCCCCCCTTCATCCATTGCTATGGCTTATATTTTGAGCAATATGGTTATTCAGTCCTTGTGGCATGTTGCCAACAATGAGTGGCACAACAGTTTCCCGACCCTCACTCTGTTCTTTGAATTTGGAAATGTTTTATTTTCTGCTCTGTTACTTTAGTTACTTAAGGTGGAATAATTTTCTTTTAATGCTACAGAGGCTGAGCGTTTCTCCAAGGTGCTCCTCCATCATGTCACTAACTGAGCACCATGAAAAGCAGACGGGGTGTCGCAGGGGTGCTGCTTCTGCTGCTCCTAGCCTTTAAGGTCTCTGGGCTGAAAAAAGGTAAAGGAGAAATATTATCACATCTGTTTCCAAAACACCTCAGCTGAGCTCTTGAGGAAAGCCAGTATGCTTGGCTGTTAACCTCAGTTAATGAATATGTGTGCTGAGCCATTTTTTAACTTCCGTGTGCAACTCTTTAACCGAGGGTTTAAGCCATATCCCAAATAGCTGCCATCTTGGATCTCTTTAACTCAGGTACCGTTCCTCAGATTTGTTGTAAGTTGTGGATCCAGTTTAAAGGGATTCAAGATGGCAGCCGTCTAGGGCTCCAATGGTAAGAGACGCCTAAAACTTTCATAAAAAACAGGGTCTGGGGGTTAAAATGGTGGTATGTATGCATTCCCGGGGTTTGTAGTTGGATATGTTGTGCGAGTATGGCTGTAATCTTGCATCTACACGTATCTGCAGCAACATTGGGACTAATGAGAGCCAGTTTGGTCTAGTGGTTAAGGCAACGGGCCAGAAACCAGGCGTCTGTGAGTTCTAGTCCCGCCTTAGGCGTGAAAGCCGGCTGGGTCACCTTGGGCCAGTCTCTCTCTCTCTCAGCCCAACTCACCTCACAGGGTTGTTGTTGTGGGGAAAATAGGAGGAGGAAGGAGTATTAGGTATATTCGCCGCCTTGAGTTATTTATAAAATAAAGGCGGGATAGAAAATAAATAAAATAAAAAATAAATAAAATCTCCCAATTGTCTTTACTTATTCGCGCCCTTTCTTCAGTCAGGCTGCAGGCAACAAGCATACTATATATATAAATAAATAAATAATATATATTATTTAAATAAATAAATAAATAAATAAATAAATATAAATATAAATAAATATATATATATACTATATATACTATATATACTATATATACTATATATACATATACATATACATATACATATACATATATATATATATATATATATATAGTATATATAGTATATATATATTTATATTTATTTATTTATTTATTTCTCCAACTTATATCACCGCCCATCTCCCCCCACAGAGGGGACTCTAGGCGGTATGCAACTTCATGACCTAATAGGTGCTTCTGTATATGCACACCTTGTTTCAACGCTGGTGGTCTTCGCTTCTTCCAATACGCTAACATTAGTCCGCCTATCTTCCCAAGTAATTTGCAGAATTTTTCGGAGGCAGCATTGATGGAATCTTTCAAGAAGTTGGTAGTTTCATAGACTCATTAGATACACAACTATCTGTTGTTATAAAGGAAGCAAATTATATGAGGCTGGACAAGGATTATTTGGAAAGAAGCATTAAGGGAAGTTCATGAACATGAATTCTGGAGACAAACAGGATGAAAGAAGAGGACTAAGCAGGCCCTGGGATAGAGGAATCTGAGTGGAGAACTAATGGAGGAAAGTAAAAAAAGGCTGTGGGGGGAAGTCCTGGTTTTAAGGACAGGAGAGGGAAGCTGTCTCTCTTGGCAAGACAGTTTATGATTCATAGTATCCAAAATAAGCAGAACAGAGTAGCTAGTAGTAGAGGCATTAGATTGAAGGAATTAATGGGAAAAAATGGGGTCAGAACAAAATAAAGAGTCTGTTGGACTTAGAGTCACTTCACTCAAGTTCATTCTAGATGTTTTAGTCTAAGTTTATTTGTTATTTCATTCAATGTAAGTGCCATCTGACTCCAAACAGACCTGGGCAGCTCACAATATAATAAGGAATAAAAAAGTGATTCAAAACAAGACAAGATGGGATTGGGTTGCTTGATACAAAAACAAACAAAACACATCCAACAAGGGCCTCCATCCATGTTGTCAGAGGCTAGTGAAGGTTGTAACTCAAAACATCTGGAACCCTAACCAAATAGGGTTAAAGTGACCTAAAAAGAGAAAGGGTTGTGTCTTCTATAGGAAGGAAGGTGACTAAGAATGGTTGGGTGGTTGGGACTGCAAGGAAGAAAGAGTGTATTTTGCATGATCAAGTCTAGACTATGAACACCACCTATGTCTTTCTAAAAACTGCATATTAACTGTTGGTCTTTATCCTGGCTTGTAATGTTTTCATTTAACTGAAAGTGTTCCAAGCTTAATAGAATTGAATCCAACAGATTGATTGGGTTCAAATGCTAAATCATAACGTGTTAGCTCTGGTTCTAAATAAATTATAATTGACTGGGTTTGCACAATATACCAATCCATAAACTATGATTTACAAACAAAAGTAGAGTTTGTACAACACTAAATCAAAACCAGAAAATGGCTTTCTGCAGATATATGTATACAGTCAACGAGGTGGCTCCAACCACTTTTAATGATTGCTTGTTAGATCAGTCATGAAGAAGGCCTTCCTAAATCCAGGTGAAGTTTACATAATAATGATCTCATCTTTGGGTAAAAGGTTTAAGAGGTATTTCTAGATTCCATTGGTTACTTGTATTCATTCAATCTAACACTTGTATTGCCAATTATGTCCAAGCAGTGATCAGGTGCTCAGGCAATTGGTTCGTAGATCCAGAGATAATAAGCACGCCAGTGGATAAAGAAACTTTAGTTTTATTATAAATTTAAGCAAACAAAGTTAAACAGAAACACAGTTTAGGCAGATTAAACAAAAGCATAAAAAGCATAGCATATAGAAAGAAATACAGTACATACATACCAAAGAAGGCGATACCTTTATTCCCTTTGCTACCAGGAACCTGATCAGGATAGCGAGAATAAACCCCAAAAGGAAGGCTCCTTGTTCTACAGTACCCAGCGTCCTGCATCTGTAGAGGTTCCCAAACTCAAAAGACAATCCTAAGTTTTTTATCAAAGTCTGGCCCCCAAACCCCGTGACCAAGTTTCCATGGTACAGAGGCTGCATGGCCTGACCTTGACTGGGATTCTTCCCAGGGTCTATGCACCTGTTTATGACATCATTCCAAAAGCCTGGGAAGCTATACAGATAAGCCAGTGCCTTAACAAAAACAATGTCTTATCTCCCCCCCCCCCCCCATTCCAAGCCGCTGGAGGACCCGTTGTAGGAGTGGGCTTGTGCTTAAACTAACAATCCTGGGGTAATCTATCTCCCCCTCCATTCCAAACAGAAATAAAAACAAGCCAGTTAAACATCAGTATAACTCAAAATAAACTCTAATCTCCTAGGTGTGAGGGAGAAAACCAAACTATGTCACTTGACTCCTCGAGATAACAATGGTCTTCCGCGTGGCCACTACAACACTGAGTCACAGGTAACGGTACTGCCTTGGTCATCCAGGTTTAGAAGAAGTTGCTTGATTATATTAATGCTACTTCATTAGTGCAAACGATAGGACCAGTGCACATGCATTCTTTTCTTATCATTAGTGAAATATTAGGCAGCTATGCTGGGTAGGAAAGGGCAGTAATAAGGATAGAATGTACATTGACCCTTCAGATAATCTGTTGTCCTCAAGTGCAGAGGATGCTTTTTCCTGATACATGTATTGAAGCAAGGTTTAGTTGCTTCTCCGATCATTATTTATATATAGAATGGGAGAGAACATACCATACTGTCTGTTCCCCCAAGAGCAATATATCTTGAACTAGCCCTGTGCACTGGAATTTCCCACAGCGTAGTAACTATGCTTTAATCAATGAGTTACAGCTAGGCTTGCATAGCACCTACTCTGCAAACAAAAAAGCCACACTCTGGCTTAGTGGGATATGTGAACTCAGCTAGAATATGCATTCAGTTCCTTGGGACTAGGGATCTTGATGGATCTGTGGATGTAGGTATATCTTCAGATCTCTATTTGCTAAGGAGAGGCAGGCAGGACAGACATGCCTGTGTAACTTCCAGACAACAAGGAGGAGGAGGACTGTCAAATGTGTGAAGACCTACATTGGCGGCGGCGGCGGCTGCAGTCTCCACCTTGCCTCCCACTCTTTAAAACCCACACAGGAAATCTCTCAAGAGCCTGAAACAGGCCTCCCGAGTAGAAGAAATGAAGCAAAATGACACATTTTCAACACATTAACCTTGATCTTTCTTTCTCATTGAATGATAGCAAAACTATATTGAGGGTTTATGTTTGGAATGGGTGGCAAAGATAACCCGGAGAATAAAGAGTTAAATCTTAGGGGAGAATTGAAAGTATGGAAAAGGAAATTTGGTCCATTGATAATTGGAAAGAGGTGGAGAAGGCAGGGCTGGCAAACTGTATGTTCGAACTCAGTGCTTTCCAAACTGCTGCCGTTGGTGAAACACCAATGGCGGCGCGGGGGGGGGTTCGCGGTGGCGTGCACGGCGGCGGCAGCAGTGGCGGCCTCGTGTTTTCTGCTAAAACGCGGAAGCGCTGATGGCGCGCCGCTGCCGTTGTCGCTGCCGCCGCCGCCATACACACCGCCACCGCTGTGCGCCCCCCCGCACCACCGCCATGCACGCCCCCACCACCGCTTCCGGGTTGTGTCGCGACACACAAAACTGTGTGTTGCGACACACTAAAGTGTCACGACACACAGTTTGGAAAGCTATGTTCTAACTGTATTCATCCCGGACTTCACTTTGCTCTGAATTTGTTTTAAATGTTCCTCAAATAAAAAAAATATTATTCTCAATAATACCCTGAAAGGGATTGAACAATAATGGGCAATCTTGGCCTCCAGAGGGCCCCTCCTCCTGACTACTAAAAATGGGTAGCAGAGTTCATAGTATTTTAAGGTGGAGAACACATTTACATTACATTTAGTGTAGTGCAAACACTAAATAGGCTTAATGCTGTTCTTAAAAAGGAGGGAACACTAATTCTGGGCCCATCCTTCTGTGTGATGCACTGCAGCCATTCCCCTCCTGATATTACATGTGGCCTGTAGCCTTGAACATTTATACCTTAATATCTTCCCTTTCCCTAACATGATGGTAGTTTATAATTTTGCATATGTCATCATTTTGAAGAAGAGCTTTTTCTGCTGACTATTTGTAACCACAGTCAACCCCGTTTGCAGTTCTTTTTCTTGACACTGTAACTCTTGCTGCATCCATTTTGAATGGCCATAATCGTAATCCTAGTACTTGGATGACAAAGAAATAAATAACACATGTAAACATTTAATAAGTTTAAAATTAATGTTTCTACACAACAAAACAGATAAAAGATAACAGGGACTCCCAGCCATGTTTAGCCATTTAGTTACTGTTGCTCATTGCAAGATCCCATCAGATTCAAATACAATTCAGTTGTATTTAGAACATTCAATCCATGTAGGTTCATTATCTTTGTTTCACTCTGTAGATGTATGCAGCACAGGTCTGTCCGCTCTTGCTACAGCACTAGAAACCTATCTTCGGGTGAGAGCAGGCCTTAATTCAATCAAGACTTCAGCCTTCTCAGCATTGTGGCACAATTTCTCTTTCTTGGGGCAGCCCAAAAGTGCCAGCTTGTTCTAACTGCAGCTCTGCTCAGCCACTAAGTATTCTCAAAGAAGAGGGATGGTAATTGTTCCTCCCAAGTTTTTCATTTTAGGCATGCTGGATTCTTTTTTCTTATGGCTCTGATTATAAATGGTGCTGAATGGTTTTATTTGCTGCTGTTGGAGTGCCTCTAGGGAGATTCCTGGAGACATCCTTCCATTGGCCTTTAGCTGCTAAGGTGGACTACCTAACAGCTGGTTGGTATAATGAGTTCCAGGGCAGCTGTTGAGGCGGTGGCAGGTCAGGATATCCGGGCTGAACTCCACTCTGCTTCCAACCTTTGCATGTTCTTCTGGGACCTCTTCTCCCAAGTCATGCCATTAGTTGTTTACAACAGCTTTTGCTAGCCTACTTTCTAGCTATGATAGGATTGCAATACACTCTCTGGGAATTTTGGAGTTGCAGTCCCAACACATCCTGAGATCAGAGTTAGGGAAGGGTTGGTTAGGAGGATGCTGGAAATTATTTGGTTTTGATATCCCAGACAGTAACCATATTCACACTATGCAATATGCTCCCCTCAGTTAACTTGAATCAAGGTTTTCCCATGGTGCTAGGCAGCATGTTCCCATATTCCTCTGTTGGATATTCATTTGTTCAGACTAATATCTGTCTTCTGATTTTGGCATGCAGTTTGAATTCCCCAAAGACTGCTTTTATACCTCCCTTTCCATTGCCAGTCAGTTGCATGGGAAGCAGGCCATGTAAGTGAATAAAACTACACACAGTTCTGACTTCCCTTCTGTTCCTTCAAATTGTGTTCCTGCAGTGGGAACCATAGAGCCAGTTTGGTGCAGTGGTTAAGGCACCAGGCTAGAAACCAGGAGACTGAGAGTTCTAGTCCCGCCTTAGGCACAAAGCCAGGTGGGTGACCTTGGGCCAGTCATACTCTCTCAGCCCTGGGAAGGAGGCAATGGCAAACCACTTCTGAAAATCTTGCCAAGAAAACTGCAGGGACTTATCCAGGCAGTCAGCAGGAGTCAAAAAACTGACTTGAAGACACACCCACACAGACACACAAAAGGTGGGATAATGGGAGGGGCAGGGTTGGAAATTCAATCAGTTGAGACACCTACAGAAGACCATCTGGGAGGCCTCTGAGGGTTTCATGTGGGCTGCAAGTTATTGGCGTGTAATCTAATGATCTGGCAAGAAATAACCTTTCTGTGCTTTGTACTGCCCAGACAGAACAAATCTAACTCTGAGCAATCACCAACTCTTGGTTTTGGCTGTCTGCTTTTGTAATTTGGGGCTGACAATCTGGGCATATCTTGCAAAATTGCCATAGTGAAAAAAAAAACATATAAAAGCTCATAACTTCCAGGCAGCTATAATCCCTTCCCATGAAATGTGTCCTCAACTGCTGTAATTTGGAATGCTGATTTGTGATTCTGCTCTGTTTGCAGGTGATCCAGATGCCACTATGGGCCTGCAGTGTTTCCAACCATTTCTCAGCAACATTGTGAACTGCAGCTGGTTGACTTGGGAATCTCAAAACGCTAGCGCCACCTATGTCCTTCACTACCAGAGCGTAAAGTTGGGCAAAGTGCTGCTGTTAGTGAGCCCTTATACTGACTTATAATGCAAACATCCAAATTAATAAATAAGTCATTGTCTTTTTCAACTAGGACCTTCTGTGTTGGCTAGTGTAACCTATTGGCTAAATGACTTCATTTAGAAAGTGCAGAGAGGAAAGGGATTAAAGGATAAAATCCTATTAGGATTTTACAGCTTCATGAATGAAGGTTTTGGCCAGATGGACCAATCCTGGAGAGGTGTGGAATATTAAGGAAAATAGTGGGAGAGTTCTCTTTCTCAGTTGATCTGAGTGGATTGGAAGCTCTGTCACAGTTTTTCCAAAATGAGCGTAGGGTCTACCATCATAAACAGCAAGTGTGAGGAGTGGAGAATGTAAGAGCCTTGAATACAGAATTTAAACTTTTTGTAGATGTTTAGTGCACAAGAAAGAAAGCGGAATCATTTCTAAATCATGATTGCACTTTGAAAGCTTAAAAAAGCTGGTTTTTAACATTTCAGACCCTGGCTTAGGGTTTTCCTTCCTTCCATCTGCCTTAGCAGTTAAAAGTTCCATGCAGAGCCACTCCTGTAATTGCTGCCACCAGGCAAAATCTGCAGTTTTGCAAAGGTTAAAAGGCAGCGAAGGTCGGAAGTCAAAAGGGCTCATTGGAAAAGGGCTTGCAAGGGACCAGAAAAACAGTTCTGCTGGGAACATACTTGGTCTTCATTGTTGTAATAAAATGCTTCTCTGCCTCTTCTTTTATTTGCAACTCTTGAAAGTTGCCTGCTTGGGCAGGATGGCTGGATGGATAGGAAATAGCAAATGTTTAGTTTCCACTTATATAAACTATTGTTAGATGTCTATGTGTCTGCTTATTTTTCTGAAGACACCTTGGCCAAGCGCGCTCAGTGGTAGCCCAGACGGGACAGAACTGGCTGGTTATTGAACGAAGGAACCTGACACAGGGAGACAAGTACAGTGTCTGGATGGAAGTTCGCAGCGCAGCAGGGAGTGCTATCTCCAAGAAGTTAAACTTCAGCCTGGATGACATAGGTTAGAGAAACTAAGCCAGAGAGCCAGAATGCTTTAGGAATAGATCTGGGCAAACAACCATCACCTTTTGCTCCAAAAAAGGACCTTGCCTTTCTTGCCTATTTGTGCAGGCCCAGTGTTGCCCCCCTTTTGCTGTTGCCACTCTCCTTGTGTGTACTGACACACTCATGCTCATCTCTCCCATCCCCTCGTGGCAGCCATAGGTCTATAAGCTAACATTTTTAATTTTCCACCTCCTGAGGAATTGCATGGGGCAGATAGCAGACCTCTGTATGACTATGTAAGCTCAAAACTAGGGTCCAAGCAACATAAGAGGGATATAGACCGATGCCTTAAAGGTACCTTGACTCAGTTCACACATTTTGAAAAGTGATGACATGCGTGGCTTGCTTGTGACTTAGAGTAATGTGAAAACCTGGTCAGTGGTGGCTTATTCAATAAACCATTGGCTCCTTGGCTGACATGATGGGAGAGCCAAGCCAAGCCAAGCCTTTTTCATGCATTGTGCTAAGCCAAGATTTTCTAACCAAGGTTCGTTGAATGTGCCAAAACAGCCCTACACACATCACTAATCCGTTGTCCACTATTTCACACATTGTGCCTGATCAAAAATAAACCAGCCATATTTTGGCTTAGTGCAATGTGTGTGTGTTGGTCAATGCTTTTATCGTTAGGTCTGGGAGTCCGGAGTAAAGCTGAGTGATAAGGCACATGGTTTCTGCTCTCTGATCATCTCTTCCCTCATCTTTCAGTGAAGCCCTCTCCTCCTGAACTGGACCATGTGGATCTGGATTGCTCTGAAGCCATAGTGACATGGAAGAACCCTGACTGGTCTGAATTGCATAGTGACCAACCTCTTACTTATGCTCTTCGATACAAGACCTCCACGGACCATGAGTGGACCTACGTGAGTCTGTCTTGCATTTGTGTCCCGTGTTGTGTATACATTGCTTTTCTCTCCCATCGTATCAGTTATGACTCTCTGTTGAATATCTATTCCATTGAACTACAGCTGGCTTTGTCTAGAATTTCCACCTTGACCAACTGAAGACAGTGTCCAGAAGGCCAGCTCCAAATCCTTGCTCTAGCTGTTATATGTTACTTTATATCCCAGTGCTAAACATGATATGTATCTACATCCAGCATGCTCTCCTGTTCTCGCCATGTCATATTAGACTTGCTGCAATTCTGATGGACATTTAGATGGAGGGTTTTTTCAAGTTTTGTTTTGACTTGGGTCATTTGAGTGACCTTGTAAAATGGATGGATGGGATGTTAATATAACCACCACAATATGAGTGTGTTCCATTCCCAGCTGCAGGAGAGCCATCTAGACCAAGAGAGCCACGAATTAGATGACCTGAAACCATTCACCTGCTATGAGGTGCAGGCACGGTGCATCCCAGAAAACAAAAAAGACTTTTGGAGTGAATGGAGTTCTTCCCAAACCTTCTGCACCTGTGAGGCTGGTAGGCACAATTGTGGATCAAGCAGAAATCCGTGCAGTTAAAGTGGATGCAGTGGCATCACAGCAGAAATCTGGTTGATGTATACTTTTTCAAAGACTTGTTTGTTGCATTCACCCAATGCATTTTGAGACAAATAGCAGTCTTAGGTGTACAACTCAAAGATATAATTTTGGGACAAGTGTTATTGAGAGTGTTAGCATTTACTGAATGGTTGGGAGGAGTCCATTTTAGACTTCCAATTTTCTGTGGGGTCTGCTGGGTTGCTATTCATTGCCTTAGAGCAGCAAGATCTGGGTCCTTATCCTTACTGGGATATTTTTTTTCATTTGTGTCCTTACATATTATGCACAGTGTTCCCTTTTCAGTTGTTTCTTACCTGTATTCTTTGGGGGAAGACCTGTAGGTGTCTGGCTGCCCTGTTTGTTCTCACTAACTCCTTTCTGATTCTTTTAGCTCCTTTGGGTCAAGTTGATGTGTGGCAAAAAGAGTGTATTTCTGACCATCAAAATCGAAGCTGCTTCTTGCTGTGGAAGGTGAGCTGGATCCTGTTTCTTATCATACAGCATTCCTCTCCCTGGGTTACAGGGCAGGCCAGTTTCTTTAGGGCCAGATCAGAATTTTCTAGATATTTATTTATTTTATCCAATTTGTATGGCCTCCCATCTCAAACAAGTGACTCTGGGCAGCGAACAATCATAAAATCAATTTAAAACCGACTTAGATTCACAGTACTAAAAATTAAAAACATACAGCAGAAAAAAAATATTATGTATGTATGTATGTATGTATGTATGTATGTATGTATGTTTCGGCTTCTATCACCACACCATCTCCCCCAAGGGGACTCTGGGCGGTTTACAAACATCTATGGATTATAATCCATATGGATTATATATGGATTATAATCCATAGATGTTAACATAAGCAGGAAATGGGTCCCACGCACTTGGAATCCCAGGCCCGGGTACATAACCGGGTCTTCAAGACTTTACAAAAGGCCAACAGGGTCGGGGCCATCCTAATCTCCTTATTATTTTATTTTATTTTATTTTATTTTATTTTATTATTTTATTTTATTATTTTATTTTATTATTTTATTTTATTTTATTATTTTATTATTTTATTTTATTTTATTTATTTATTTTATTTAATTATTTTTTATATTATTTTATTTTATTATTTTATTTTATTATTTTATTTTATTTAATTATTTATTTTATTTTATTTTATATTTTATTTTATATTTTATATTATTTTATTATTTTATTTATTTATTTTTTATTTTAGTTTATATTTTATTTTATTTTATTTTATTTTATTATTTTAGTTTATATTTTATTTTATTTTATTTTATTTTATTTTTTATTTTATTATTTTAGTTTATATTTTATTTTATTATTTTATATTTTATTTTATTTTATTTATTTTATTATTTTAGTTTATATTTTATTTTATTTTATTTTATTTATTTTATTTTATTTTATTTTATTTTATTATTTTATTTTATTTTATTTTATTTTATTTATTACAACAAACCAATTTAGTTTGTTGTTCTTAAAAACTGAAACTGCTGTTTGAGATGGTGCTGGTATTGGCTACATTGCCTTGTTTTTCTTTATAAACCTTTCCTTTGTATATTTGTAAGCTGCTGCCGAAGCTGTTCACACTTTTCAGTACATTTAGCAAATGTTTGTTCTCATGACAGAGATGCCTATTGCACATCAGGCCAATTTGGCTTTGGCAAAGCATTTATGCTACAGAAAACTTATCCTTTCCCCTGCGATAGGGCACTAGGTACAATTTCCATGTCAATATGTAGCCCTCCTAATCTCCAGAGTGGGAGTTGGGGGTCAAGCCAGAATGTCATTGGCATAAACTCAACAGTTAATATCACATACAGAAGCTTGCCTGGAACTTTATGGGTTTTATCAAATTGTGCTGACAATGTCCCTGATCACAGAACGGATTGGAATGAAGGGACATACAGTATTTCAGTCTTTTGTTGGATTAGTGATCTGCATCCTGGAGAACCATGTCAATGAGAAATCTCCCTTCTTGGCTTGTGGAGGAAGTAGCAGGAAAGCCCTATTATTACCAGGAGAGCTTCCCCCACATGGGCTTTTTTGGTCCCAGCTGCCTTGTAACTGAAAGTGCATATTGGATTAAGATAGGACCTTACCATAGACTTTTAGCATGGTCAGTATGGATTATTCTTGACTGTGGGAACTTAGACACCTCTACCAAGAAGAATGATTTTGCAATCTTTATGAAGCATGCAGATCAAGCATACCACTACTATACTTCTGCTTTTTTCTTCCCTCCATAAATTTTCTGGCATTGGCTAGTGAGATGCAGAAGGAACAAATGGCACCAAAGCCACTTTCTCAACCACAAGGAATTCTCAACCACTAAAGAGCTCAAAAATGCCAATTAATATTTGCATGAACGGAGCTCTGTGTTTGCAGGACAAGAACGTTTCCTAATCTGACCCCTTGATAATCTGTCTTTGGTCTATGTAGGTAGAATATATCTTTGCTGCAAATTTGAAAGTAGTCATTTAGACTTTACTGTGAGACTCACGATCTTATAGTCCAATTCTAGAAATCAGCAACACAAGCCATGAGGGATATGTGCAATTATTTTATTGGATTAGCATTGTGCCATGTTAAAGTTGCAAATGACTTCCTTTGTTCCCTATCCCTTCTTTTAAGCATTTGGATTTTCATTCTTTTATTAGACTAGCATCGTGCCACGTTAAAGTTGCGAATGGCTTCCTTTGTTCCCTATCCCTTCTTTTAAGCATTTGGATTTTCATTCTTTTATTAGACTAGCATCGTGCCACGTTAAAGTTGCGAATGGCTTCCTTTGTTCCCTATCCCTTCTTTTAAGCATTTGGATTTTCATTCTTTTATTAGACTAG
This sequence comes from Charina bottae, assembly GCA_023362775.1. Classification (NCBI taxonomy): domain Eukaryota; kingdom Metazoa; phylum Chordata; class Lepidosauria; order Squamata; family Charinaidae; genus Charina; species Charina bottae. The sequence continues at coordinate 8,963,816 of JALMGJ010000021.1, read as the reverse complement.
CATCGTGCCACGTTAAAGTTGCGAATGGCTTCCTTTGTTACCTATCCCTTCTTTTAAGCATTTGGATTTTTGTTCTGTCCCTCCCCTTCCTCTCAGTTTCTTTTCTTCTTTGATTCAGTTTCATTTCGTGTTGGTTGCTCTCTTCCGGCTTCGTATCAGCTGGTGCCTATAGGTGCTGCTTGCTGTTTGTTTTCTTGTAGGCTTGTGTCTCCTCCCCTCTCTCTTCTCATTCTTTTCATTACCCTGTGTATGGTTGGAGCATCCAGGTGCAATTAACCATTACTCCTGGGTTTTCCATCCTTACATTTACTAGATGAAAATAGGTGCTTCAGATGCTGGGGAAGCATCTATTAACTCATCAGCTATCAAATAAGAGCAAGATAAATGTGTTTAGGATTAAATATAACAAAACGGACAGAACGAAGATGCAGTAATAAACTTAGCAGTCATGGTAATCAAAATACACTTTCCAGGAACTTGGATCTAGTTTAGCCCTAACTATGCATGCCTAGGATACCAGATTTCATTTGAGAAGTACAAACCAGAAGTTAGTACTAATAATCCTGACTGGCCTTAAACATTTTGTAAAATATAGAGGCAAGAAATAACTACCACAATCTTGCCCTGGAACATGTATGTTAAATTCCATGTTATAAGGCTTGTATTCCATCTGGAGCTGAAAGCCTATTTGATTCTCAGGCTTGTGCCTGCTTTCAAAGTCCCTGCAATATAAAACTGGACAACTTGGTCCTATTTTGAAAGTATGTTTTTTTTCCATTGTGAGCAACTCAAAGGTCAACATGCCAATGAGCAGCTGTCATCGACTTTTGTCTTCTTCCATTGGACAGTGAATAAAAAAACCTCAAAGGGCCTGCACTGCCTCTCATATCCAGTTTTTCCCCCCCTTCAGTAAAATTAAGTTACGAAAGACTAGGAAATTCACATAAGTAGGCAGTTAGTCAAAGTGTTTATCAGCTAGAACATTTTCTGGACTGACTTGTGAATCGCCCTCATGTGCATAGATTTCTTCAACCCTTTCCTTCCTTCCCCCAAAGCAGCGGCTGGCTGGCACTGGCAGAAATCAGGTCTGTTTTATAGCTCCTGTCTGGCCAGTTCCTTCTGCGGCCTCTGTGGGGCAGCTGGACTTCCCTGGGGCCCCAGAGGAGCTTCTCAGCTGAGAGAGGTACAAGCGGCCAGATCTGGGGTGAGGGCGGAGGTGGAGGGTGCCGAAAAGGCCAATATTTTTTCTCGCTTGCTTGGTCCTTGGCGTGAAAAACGTTGAAGAAGCACCTCAGGGTGTCTTTTCAGCCGCTCTTGGTAAAACTTCTTTCACTTGCCAGCTTCCTAACTTTTAGAAGAAACGGGGAGGAAATTCAGCTTGTGCACATTTTCTTAATATGTCCTTTTCTTGCCAAAAGGAGTGCAGACAGTTATTTTTTATCTTTTTAATTTTTGCACTGTTATGCCTCTTGTCAAAGGCATGGGCTCTTCTGTTGACTAGAAAAAAGCAGTTTTCACTGGGATGGATTGGCTGTTGTGAGCAGGACCTGTGGTGGTGTCTGGTTCAGGAGAAGCAAGGCATGAGTAACTATGAATTGGGCCACTTCAGCACTGGTTCATGTCCTACCTACCTACCTACCTACCTACCTTTTTCTTGACTGTGGGAACTCTGCCTCCCTTTTTACAGGCACTGGATCCAGAAGCAGCCCAGGGAGAGATCCTTGATTATGAAATTATCTTCCAGGACCACGGCAAAACACTCCACAGAATGAGTTACAATTGCTGTGAGGCTTCGATCCCTATCACAGCACAGTACGCCTCAATAGCGGCACGCAACTCCATTAAGATGACACTCTGGGCCAATCTCAGCTTGGAGAAAACAGGTGCACCTCCACAATGCAACAAAGGGTGAAGCAGTCAGTTCTCTCTTGCCCAACTTCCTGCCTCCCTCCTATGAGTCATCTGATTCTTAAAGAAAAATACGTGGTGGCCTCCTCCCCTTTCACTCACAAGCTGCTGCCCTTTCTGTCCTCCACCTTAAGAAAAGATCCTCATATATTTTGTATCAGGCAGTCAACCACTAAGTTTAGAGGTGAAATTCCCGGCTAAGTGACATCATTTAGTGTACCTGGGCTGAAGTCCTGGTTATACTTGGATGGGAAATCACAAAGAAATCTGAGGCTGTGGCGAGACTGGGAATTCTTAAAATGTTACCCATAAATTACTTTTGCGTTGCTGCCAAGAAAACCACACCGATGTGTTAATGAAGTCAGCAAGGGTTCACACTTTGTGAAACCAAGTAGGGTTTTTGGGAGGCCAGGTGAGTTCCTGATACCAGACAAACTGAACAGCTTGAGAAGGATCTGTCAACATGGTGAAGTTCCTTCAAGTCAAGCTTGAGGCCTGGTGATGATGTGGAAATGTCTGTGCTGTTTTCCTGACAACTGTATAAGTAGTTTGCCATGGCCGCCTCCTGAGGTTTGGGGTTTTTTAACTGATAGACTCCTACCCAAGTACTAACCAGGTCCAACCATGTTTAGCTTTCTGAAATCAGCTGAGATCCAAGACTTAGGGAATTTAAAGGGTGCTAATTCATGGGGGAAGAACTAAAGCTTTAGCTAAAAGGCAGTGTAAAAACGCAGCTAAATGAAAAGGACTGTGAGGGAGGGAAGAAAAGGTGTTGCCTGTTATCCAGGAAATAAGGATTTAGAAGAGGTAAAACACTTTTATTTGTTTGGTCAAACACTGATCTCACCAGGATGAAGCCAATCCACATATTTGGATAACTGTTGAGTAGACCTCTTGGACCCAAGGTGGAAGTACCAGAAAATGTAAAGGTTTTAACAAAAGCAGTTTTTGAATCATTGCTACTGACCTATCCGTGACTGATGTGTACAGCTGCAGCCCCCAAGCAGATGGCATCAGATTCAAAGGAAATGGGCCCCGAGAGGCAGGGGTTGTCGGAGAAGGGGCTAAAAGTCTTGTTTTCCATAAGCAGCATGAGCTATGGGGGCTAAGGGGCTGGCTTGATCAGGATTTTTATTAGCTGCACATGGGGAATGTGGGGCATGGTGGGGGGAAATAAGCTAAAGATGATCTGTGTGTGTACTTTTACATGATTATATTAATGGGGTGGCTGGGAGAAAAACCCCTACACTCTACAGCTGCAGGAATGAGTGGAAGTGGAGGGGTTCCATCCAAAATTGTTCAAGTCTCCTTTCTGGTAACGAAAGACCAAATGACCTAAAGCAAAAGCAGAAGACTTGTTTTCTCCCCTCTGTCTTTTATCAGGTCTAGGCTTAGAACTGAGAGCCAATTTGGTGCAGTAGTTAAAAGCCCCGGGCTAGAAACTGGGAGACAGTGAATTCTAATCCTGCCTTGGGCTTGTAGGCAGCTGGGTGACTTTGGGCCAGTCCCTTTCTCTCAGCCCTGGGAAGGAGGCAAGGACAAACCACTTCTGAAAAAGTTCTCAAGAAAACTGCAGGGCCTCTTCCATTTAAATCGAGACTGACTCGAGGGCGCGCGTACACACACACACACACACACACACACACATACAGAGGCTTTGAATTGGCCCACCAAGCCGCCTCAGGAGGTTTTGCTGAAATCTTAGCAATGTATTGCCATTTTCATGTACATAGCCTTGCCGTAGGAGCTTTAGTGGAAACCTGCAGAAGCGGGCAGAATAAAGTGGAAAGGATCAAATTCCTCATAGAGTGGAGGAGGAGCCACCAGCTTTCTTACTCTATCCTTGTTTATTTCTCCTGTTGGCTTGGCTTGGCTTGGCTTCCCAAATTCCACCCCAAACTGGTGACTGAGAGAAGTCAAGGGAGATAAACAAGAGGGCAGAAGAGCCTCTTCGGTTCTCCTCTATTGAATGCACGTCGATGCTCTTCTGCTTTTGCCTGACCTCACAGCGTTGGCTGTGTTTCCTGCATAGCTCTAGCTCTTAGTGCAGGCGCTTGGCTTCCATTTCCTGGTTTTGTGCGGTTTTTGCCAATTTAAACCCAATCGCCATTTCGTATTGGCTCTACAGCAGGGGGCAGCTGTAGATGGGAGATGCATGCCTGCAATTTGAATGACCCAAAAAGGACTAGGTTTTAATATTCTCACAGTACTAGTACTACTACTAGTAGTAGTAGTAGTGACTGGATGGAGTTGGTTTAACTCTATGCAAGATTGGGTCTGCCTGGAGCTAAATCTAACCCCCGTCAGTTCAAGATTCTTTGATATCCTCCCAACACTCGAACCCTCTTATTGACTGAGACAAGCATGTTGTGGGAATGCAATTAATGGGATTAATTTATGGCTGTCTGTTTGGATGATAGCCAGAGCCCTGGGCAATGTCCTACATCAGAGCTTTTCAAACTGTGTGTCGCGACACGTTAGTGTGTCGGCTGCAGTGTCTGGGTGTGTCGGGCTGCTGCTGCCTCCGAGCCCTGCCAGGATTCCGCGCAGGTCCTAGTGCCTGCCTTGTGCCCTGCTGCCTCCAAACCTGCCTTGCCAGGATTCCGCGCAGGTCCTAGTGCCTGCCTTGTGCCTTGCTGCCTCCAAACCTGCTGTGATTCCGCACAGGTCCTAGTTCCTGCCTTGTGCCCTGCTGTAAGAGTGTGTCGTGAAATGATGCATGTCTAAAAAGTGTGTCACCAACATGAAAAGTTTGGAAAGCTCTGTCCTACATAATGATGAACTGCCTTGCCTTTTCCTAGAGCTCCCAGGCCCTGGGGAGTTGCAGGTGGTGGCCTCAGAAGGTCTGGGTCTCAACGTGACGTGGAAGCCCAGCACGGACCCTCAGTGGGTTCAGCCTCAGGAATACGTGGTCGAGTGGAGAAAAGAGATTGTGGATAATGCGGGAGAGTTGCTCAACTGGACTCGCAGGCTTGGAAGCAGTACCAGCGCCCTATTGAGAGGTGAGATGGGCAATCTCAGCTGCAGGAATGTTATTTATCATGTACGGAACAGCTTAAAAGGGGGCGTGGTGGCTCAGCGGATAAGACACCAGGCTTGTCGATCGGAAGGTCGCAAGTTCGGAGGTTCGAATCCCTAGCCCCGCGTGACGGAGTGAGCTCCCGCACTCGCCCCAGCTCTTGCCACCCTAGCAATTCGAAAGCATGCAAATGCAAGTAGATAAATAGGTACCACTTCGGTGGGAAGGTAACAGCGTTCCGTGCGCGTCATGCGGCCACATGACCGCGGAAGCATCTTCGGACAACGCTGGCTCTTCAGCTAACAAACAGAGATGAGCACCGGCCCCCAGAGTCGGACACGACTGCACAAATGTGCGAGGGGAACCTTTACCTTTTTTTTACGGAACAGCTTTGGGAATTCCTCAGTAGCTTCAGGACTGTGGAGAATAGGAGAAGACTTAGTGCATACCCTCTTTCTCTTCTGTGTGTATTTGTGGTTGCTTCTTCCACTACCACTGACCTGAAAATCACCTCTCTGAAGCTGCTATTTTCATTTCCAGAAAAAGCCTCATTTTGTTCCAGTGGAGGCTTCCTTAGAAAGGGAAGCAGCCGCTACAGACAAGTATGTGGGGTTGTGGGAGAGGGAGGTCTGTAGCAGGAAAAGCCCAGACCCCCTTCTTCTCCAAGGCTACTCAGGTTTTGTCAGTGATGAATTGCTCTCTATCTAATGAAAGCCATGAAATTGTGCTTCTTGAATGCATGAACTTTACCTCGTCTAGTTTGTCCCCCCATTTCTGCCACATGAACTGAGTAGAAGGCAATTGGGACATGGCACCTTCTGGGAGACTGGAGTGAATTTCCTCTGTTGAGAAAAGGGGGTGTCCCCTGGCAAAGGAGGTGTAGAAAGTTTTCCAGCACTTCCTGGAGTCTCGTGTTCTGTTTTTGCTTTCCTGCAGAAGCAGGTTAAAGCAGACCCACCTGGTCTTCAGCTTCCGAGGCTTTATACTGTATATGCTTTCTGCTGGTTTGTGTTCTGAAAGAAAGGAAGGCCTGCTTTGCTCTTAGCCTGCTCAGAGAGAAAAGCTGGCTCGCAATTGCCACTCACTGATGATGCTTCCTAAACCTTGTTCCTTTCCTCCTCCTCCTCAGGCAACTTCAGTGCAAAAGTACCATACCTTGTGCGCGTGTATGGTTTGTATGATCATGGGAGAACGGCCTCGGACTCTGTACGAGCCTATTTCAGAGAAGAAGGTAATCTCCATGGGTGGAAGGGAGGTGGGTTACTAGTGGGGCCAGAATTTCCCCTTTGATTCCTTTGAGCTCTCAAATGAACTTTCCTCCCTGCATCCTTGTAACTTTAAGTAGCACAGCCCACATCAGGTTGGGTGCTGACTAGCATCTCTGTTTTAGCAGCATTGATGATCTTTGCTACTGTAAAAAAAACGGCTAAAGTATGGCGCTCCATATTTATATCTTTAACAAATTCAATAAAGCTAACACCAGTGGCAAAGGAAATTTGCAGCCAAGAATAAACTATATACTGTAACTAGCTTCAAACACTCTGCTGATCTGTATAGAAAACAAGCTATGGTTTGTTGGATAAGCCAAAACTGGTGAGTTCATGCCTCTGTTTATTGCTATTTACATGTCACTTCTCTTTTATGTATTTCCTGGAGTAGTTTACAGCAGTAGTGTGAAAACAGTGCTATAAATAAAATCTGTTTAAAAGACCAATATTGGTGGGAGTTAGTGGCTGCAGCTGCTTAGAATAAAAAGATGTGCTTTTTAGAGGGGACTGGGAACATGCAAGTGTTGCCCTTTTATACTGTATATTTACTGATTTTATACTGTATATCAGGCTGTTCTACTAGATCCATGCCACAATAGCAAAGGCCCACCTCGAAGTGACAGGAAACAGCAGGAAAAAAACCACAGCATATCAAGGCCGCCTCTTAGAGTCATGGCTGCTCTGCAGAGCTGGTAGAAAGGCATTGTTTTTCTTTTTTAACCAAGTAACAGAGAGTCCTAGAACAGATTTGCTTAGATTTTCTTTTCCTTAGGCCTTTTTTCTTTTCTTTTTCTGCCCAAGAGAAAAAGCCACCTAAGGTCATCCTGGGGAGCGGGGCATCAAAAAAGCCAAGATGCGACTATGCAATTGATGCTCCGTTCCTTTGTATGTGTGAGCAGTGTTGACACCTGTGCAAAAGAGGTGGGGCTTCAATCATGTTGCCATAACCACCTTGACTTTCTGGACTTCCTCTCCCAACGTGAATGCCACCACCAGGCCACCTAGCCATAGAGAACATGGGCAGTGAGGGATTTAATGCTACTAGACAGTCTTAATGGTACTCCTTGGATGCCACCCAGCACCCCTGCCAGAGCAGCAGTGGTTGTTGGCAGTGGGGCACTCTCCAAGTGGCTGTTCCTTTGGGATCAAACAACAGCAAGGGCCAAATTATTTGCTTTTGATGTCTGCGTGTGCACCCACACACAGTTGATCAAACGCACGTGCTTTGAATCGTGATTGATTTGCAACAGCTTACAATCCTACAAGACACACTTAAATCACTATAATATCCACAAATCTGAATTGACACTAAATAATAAATAAATTACAGGTAGTCCTCAGTTAACAGTGATAATTGGGACTGGAATTTCCATCGCTAAGCGATGCAGTCATAAAGCACGATGTCACGTGACCGCATCACTTAGTGACGGCAATCCCAGCACTTCCCATTGCCATCATTAAACGAGGATTGTGGGTTTTTAAGCGAGTCCCAGGCCGCTTGTAAGTAAGCCGGCAGGCAGGTAAGGCGTGGCATGCAGCGCAAGCACGGTGAGGCCAGGGGTGGCTGCTGCCAGGCGTGGGAAGGTGCAAGCAACTTACTGGACCAAGTTGTAACCTTCCCTGCCAGCTTCCCCATTGACTTTGCTTGTGGGAAGCCGGCAGGAAAGATCACAAATGGCGATCACGTGACCGGGGGATGCTGCAACCATCATAAGTGCGAGCTGATTGCCAAGCATGCAGATCGTGAGCATGTGACTCGGGGGGTGCTGTGATGGCCGGAACTTTAAGGACTGGTCGTAAGTCTCCTTTTTCAGGGCCGTCGTAACTTCAAACAGTTGCTGGACGAATGGTCATTAAGCGAGGACTACCTGTATTAAGCTGTTTCAGCTGTTGTACAATCATTCTCCAAAGGGCCCTTTTGGAAGAATTTGGTCTTTGTTTCCTCTCAGAAGGCCATCACTGCCAGGGCTTGCCTAGCTTCTGGAGGGAGGCTGTTTTATAATATGAGTGCCATGGTGGAAAAACCATGTTGTTGTTATTGTTTTCATGTGAACTAGGAATTTTGGAAAAGGCTGCTGTATCCATTATATAGAACTTTACCTACAGGGTGTACCAAAAGTTGGGTACCAGAGACAGTCAGGCCCATAGACAAATTACATTAAATGTTTGAATTGGTTGCCATTTTCTTCTTAAACACTTCCTTTGACGCATGACCTTTGAACATTCCTCAGTACAGCAACATTTTCTCTGATGTTCACAAATTCCAATGTGATGGTCTCCTTTGGATCATCTATTGGCCTATGGGACCTGATTTTGGTACACCTTCTATAATGCGGTAGGTACTGCGATGTGCCCTTGTGACAATGTGGAAATGAGCTGTAAGCTTTGCCCACCTACCAAAGCACCCAGCCTGTTCTTTAAATCACAGCCTCTAATTCCTCCTTTGCTTTTCCAGCACCATCAGCTGGTCCCAAGGTATTGCAAGACAGAAGACTTTCCTCTACTGCCGCTATCGTCTCTTGGGAGGAGATTCCCTTGGCAGACCGCAACGGGCGTATCATCCACTATACGCTTTACCTGAACCATCTCGGTTCAGGCCACATTACGGTACACCCGCCCAGTGAGTGAGATGCCAGCCTAAGTCGCACTTCATAACTGAGGAGGAAGGCATTGAATCCTCGTGACGTTGCTTCTCTCAAACTCGTTACAATGCTCTACATCAGCCTTCTCCCTCCAGGGTCCTCCAGATGGGTTGGATTACTCCCTTCAGTCCCACATTAGACGGAGATAATTCAGCACTTCTCAAGGGCACCAGTTGGAGACTACATGATATCCATAGCTTTTTTCTGGAACGTTCACTTACAAAAGATTTGTGGGGTCCAGCAAGGTTATCCTGTAACATTTGGGGAACAAATAGTCATAACAAGGGAATCCACATTTGTCTGCTCTAACAAACCCCCGTTTGTAAAGTCTGATTCTTTACAGTAAAAAGTACATGTAGCTAGATACGGTCCTCCTTGTTTGGCTCTTCCTTTGGAGTCTAAAGTACCTCTGGAAACCTAGGGGCAAAATCCCCTTATATGAGAAAGCATAGAAAGGTAGGAGGAGGAGTGGTTTTTGGCTCTGCAGCACATCTTTTCTGTGGAAATCAAACCCAATCCCTCCAGTAGGTCCCCAAAATTACAAACAGGATTCCAGCTGATACAATCCATACAGGTAGTCCTCGACTTACGACCATTCGTTCAGTGACCACTCAAAGTTACGACGTTGTTGAAGGAATGGTGGTTAAAACTGGTCTTCGGAGTTCTGGCCGTCCCAGCGCCCCAGTGGTCATGTGATCATGAACTGGACGCTTGGAAACTGGCTTGCACTTATGACCAGTTGCGGCACCTCATGATCACGTGATTGCCATTTGCAGCCTTCCCAGCTGGCTTCTCCAGAAAGTCAATGAGGAATCCGGCACGGAAGATTGCAAGTCTCTGGGGTATGTCTCCCCCATCTGCACATGCTCCCCCAGCCCCTCTGTGCTCGTGCCGTGCTGGCCACCCGTGTGCCCCCGCACACCCTCCCTGATCTTTGCTGTGACTCCCTTGCACCCTTGTGCACCCTCCTGCACCCTCCCCAACCCTCGCCGCACCACCCTCATGCACCCTCCCTCAGCCTTGCCGCACCTCCCTCACACCCTCGTGCACCCCCTTGCGCCCTCCCCCACCTGCCTACTGGCCTGCTTGTGAACCATCTGGGACTTGCAACTTCCTGCCAGCTTCCCCACTGACTCGGTTGTGGGAGGCTGACAGGAAGTTGCCTTGCCTAACCACCGTGGGATTCGGTTAACGACAGCAACCGGGACTGCAGGGATTGCCATTGCTAAGCGATGCGGTCTCCAGCAAAGGAGATTGTTACCTTGTCGTGGTGCTGGAGCTTGAGCACCTCAATGACGCCATGAGCTAAACTATGAAGGGACACCCAAGACGGGAAGGTCATGGCAGAGAGGTCAGACTAAATATGATCCCTGGGGAAGGTAATGGCAACCCACCCCAGTATTCTTGCCGTGAAAACTAAATGGATCAGTACAACCAGAGATATGTTGGTATAGTGCCTTGGACTGCAAGAAGATCAAACGAGTCCGTACTCCAGGAGATAAAGCCAGACTGCTCACTTGAGGGAATGATATTAAAGGCAAAACTGAAGTACTTTGGCCACATAATGAGAAGACAGGATACCCTAGGGAAGATGCTGATGCTAGGGAAAGTGGAAGGCAAAAGGAAGAGGGGCCGACCAAGGGCAAGATGGATGGGTGATATTCTGGAGGTGACGGACTCGACCGTGGGGATGCTGGGGATGGCAATGGCCGACAGGAAGCTCTGGCTTGTGCTGGTCCATGAAGTCACGAAGAGTCGGAAGTGACTGAACAAATAAACAACAAAAGCGATGCAGTTGTGCTTTACGACTGCATCGCTTAGTGACAGCAATTCCAATCCCAATTGCTGTCATAAGTCAAGGACTACCTGTACCTTTCAACGTGTGGCAACATAAGAAAACAGTAACATTCAACATACACATGTGAGGGAGAGTCATGCAGAGATCTTGATCTCCTTTATTTATTTATTTATTCCATTAAATTGTGTCTGCTGATTCTTGGAGACTGCCTGGACAAGTCCCTGCAGTTTTCTTGGCAAGGTTTTTCAGAAGTGGTTTGCCATTACCTCCTTCCCAGGGCTGAGAGAGAGGGACTGGCCCAAGGTCACCCAGCTGGCTTCGTGCCTAAGGCAGGACTAGAACTCACGGTCTCCCAGTTTCTAACCTGGTGCCTTAGCTGCTACACCAAACTGGCTTTCCTCCTCCTCATGCCTTAGATTAAATGTGCATCCTTTTCCAAAGGACAAGACACCAAGTTGGGGAAGACACATGGGATTCCTTCTTCCATCTGTAAAATGTAAAACTAGCCAGTGTAATTTTTTCTTGTCTGGTGTAAAACTAGCAATTAAGCTAGATGGGGTTCTAGACTCTTTCTGTAGGTTATCCTCCACCAGTAAACTCTGGATGATGAGTGCTGATTGCCATCTGCCTAGGATAGGTGTTAATTTTTTTTTTACATTACAGTTAATGCTATGAAAAGAAATTACACTGTCTCGGATTTGGAGCCAGGAGCAACCTACCGGCTCTGGATGACTGGATCTACATCAGCTGGAGAAGGTCTGGCCAGTGTTCCGCATTACTTCAGTACATCAGGTAGGATGGACTGCTGGAAGTTTTGTTCCTTAAACCAAGCTGGTATGTTAACAGGAGACACTGGGGTAACTATAGGAGCAGGAAAGATTGTGATAAAACTGGCTGTGAAATCAAGCGCTTTAGAGAATTTTGATCCCCTCTGGCTGTTAATTATAGGTAGTCCTCGACCTACAGCCATTCATTTAGCAACCATTCAAAGTTATGAAGGTGCTGAATGAATGGTAGTTATGACTGGTCCTCAGAGTTCTGGCTGTCCCAGCACCCCCACGGTCACGTGATCGTGATCTGGACGCCTGACAACCAGTTTGTACTTAGGACCAGTTGCAGCGCCCCGTGGTCAAGGGATCGCCATTTGCAACCTTCCCTGCCAGCTTCCCCAGAAAGTCAATGGGGAAGCCGGCAGGGAAGGTCACAAGTCACTGGGGTAAGTCTCCCCCACCCACGCACCTCCCCCAGCCCCTCTGCAATTGCGCTGCGCCAGCCACTCATGCACCCCTGCATACCCTCGTGCACCCTCCCCGACCCACGCCACACCCCTTGCACCCTCCCTGACCTGCGCTGCGCTGCGCCTCTGGCAAACCCCTCACACCTCTCCAACCCACGCCAAGCCTCTCGCACACCCCCTCACCCCCTCACCCACCCTCTCTGACCCTCCCCCGCACCCCTTTGCATTCCCTCGTTCCCTCCCCCACCAGGCAGCAGCCATTTCCCTGCCTGCCAGCCTCGGACTTGCAACTTCCTGCTGGCTTCCCCACTGACTTTGGTTGTGGGAAACTGGCAGGAAATTGCCTCGCCTAATGACCATAAGATTTGGTTAACAATGGCAACCGGGACTGCAGGGATTGTTGTTGCTAAGTGATGCGGTCATGCTTTATGACCGCATTGCTTAGCGATGGAAATTCTGGTCCCAATTGCCGTCATAAGTCAAGGACTACCTGTAGCTGCAGGTAGTCCTCACTTAGCGACCACTTGTTCAGCGACCATTTGAAGCTACAACGACACTGAACAAGGGGGACTTATGACCGGTTCTCAAAGTTGTGGCCATCACAGCATCCCTGTGGTCACGTGATCGCAATCCGGATGTTTGGCAACTGGCTTGCAATTACGACGGTTGCAGCATCCTGTGGTCACGTGACCACCATTTGCAGCCTTCCCTGCCTGCTTCCCACACAGTCAGTGGAGAAGCCGGCAGGAGGTTGCAAGTCACTCCCACAAGTTACTCCCGCTCCTGCTGCTTTTTCTCCCGAGGAGTCCCTGGGCAGAATGGGGATCTCATACTTCATAATGCCCGCCTACCCATACTCCGTAGCACCCACCCACAGCACCTGCCTGCCCATACTCTGTAGCGCCCGCCTGCAGCACCTGCCTGCCCATGGCACCCACCCACCTGTACACCATAGCGCCTGCCTATGACACACGCCCGTACTCCATAGTGCCTGCCCGCCCATACTCCGCAGCACCCACCCATACTCCATAGTGCCTGTAGTTCTCACCTGCCAGCCTGCCTGCCTGGGATGCGGTTTCCGTGGCGTAAGCAAGCGCTTCTGGATTCCCGCCTCCTCCCAAGTCACTATCACGTGAGGTCCTCGCTTAACGACCCGTGTGGCCCTTGCTTAATGATGGCAACGGGGACTGCCAAGATTGCTGTTGCTCAGCGATGCGGTCACGTGACGTTGAGCTTTACGACTGCGTTACTTAGCGATGGAAATTCCCGTCCCAGTTGCTGCTGTTAAACGAGGACTACCTGTATCTGCATACTTCTGGGAGGCCCTTTTAATGGGTCGTTGCCACATTTTTTTCTCTGTATTTGCCACGTTCCTGAGCTTTGATCCACAGCTGTACCCCAAAAAATGTGCTCACAACTGCACCTGCAAATGTATTCTCACAATTGGACACTTTCCCCAATTAGGTAAGAGTGGTTAGAGCTGGGTCAGAGGTTAGAATCCCTAACCCAGCACCTCCAGATCTTCAGTAGATTACAATTGCCATCATTCACAAGTGTGACCTAATATCAGCAGGAGTTTGAGGCACATTTTTTAGAAGTGTACCACTTTTACTTTGTCCTGTTAGAGAGAAGAGTGCCCGGTTCTCCTTGTGGAAGAAAGTTCATTCTCTTATGGTATCAGGGCAGCAGGGATTGAATACAGTCAGTGAATGACAGGTTTGAGCTGTTGATCATAGGTGTTCTAATGTTATTCTTGTAGATGTATATATTTTTACAGTGGATGATTTACGGTTGATGTTTCTGTCTTGTACCATGGAAGCTGTGAATTGTAAGCAGCCACGAGAAGGAATGGAGTTCGCAACATATAAATTTGATAAAGCCATAAGTAAATCTCGATGTTGTCCTTAAATCTTTTGCAGTTTTTCATTGGGAGAGCATCGTGATAGTTTTCTCGCTTGTGGTAATCCTGGTTATAACGGGCTCCGTTGTAGTGCTGTTTAAGTACAGATGGTAAGTAATGAAAGGCAAGGATGCAGGCATGGGGTGTGGATGGTTCACCTAAGGTCTTGAACTGGTGCCTAAGTGCTAATTTGAATCCTGTGCAAAGCCTCCTCTGCCATCTCTCTTTGTAGGCTGTTGGGCTTCTGCCGTAAGGTCATGCCTCGGTGGTGCTGGGAGAAAATTCCCGATCCAAAGAACAGTGGGGTTGCGGTGGAGATGAATGAACAAAGCACTGCACCTGCCATGGTAAGAAGCAATTGGGTTTCTAAAAAATTGCAGGAGTCCGTGTGCATTTGCAGGGCGTGCTAAAGAGGAAGAATTGTCTTCTATTGAGATTTTGCGGATTCATCTGCCTCTTTTTCTAAATGGTCCTAATAAGAAATAAAGCCAGCAGTAGGTTACAGAATGCAGGTTGTTTAAGTAGTCATTGGATGAACACAAAGCCCAGGCCAACTACTTTGTACATTTGATCAAGGCATTACTTTATTTATGTTTTAAAACTGTATTCCATCCACCTTCCATGTGGATTACTTAGGGTGGCTGGTCAAAGCAGAAGGCTCTGCCCGTTCATTGTGCTGAAGATACTTGGTTTTCTTGTCTTTTCTTTCTCTGTATTTGCCACGTTCCTGAGCTTTGATCCACAGCTGTACCCCAAAAAATGTGCTCACAACTGCACCTGCAAATGTATTCTCACAATTGGACACTTTCCCCAATTAGGTAAGAGTGGTTAGAGCTGGGTCAGAGGTTAGAATCCCTAACCCAGCACCTCCAGATCTTCAGTAGATTACAATTGCCATCATTCACAAGTGTGACAAAATTTGGGTGTTGGAAGTTGTAGTTCAGTACATCTGAAGGCAACCAAGTTGAAGAAAGCTGCTGTAAAGAGTAGGACAATGAAGATTTCCCTTTCTCACAGATAAGAAAAAGGATGGCTCCTTTTTCTATGTAAAAAAGTAAAAAAACTGTGTGGGTTGTTTTTTTTTGGTTTTTTGCCTATCCCAGCAGAAACAGTGGAAAAACATGTTCCCTTCCTCTAATATTTCTGCTTTTTATGGAGGACTCTGAAAAAGGGAAGATTGATGGTACCCCCAGATGCTGGTTGGCTTGTAAGCCATGCCAACTTTGGTGAAGTTAAGTTGCTTGGGAACTTGAAAAATCAGGGTCAGTTCTTTAAGAACTTTGCTTTAGAGGTTATGCTTTGACATCCTGAATGGGCCTTGCTGTCCCCTTAGGTTTCTCTTGCTGTCCGGGTTTGAGTTAGGGCTCCCTATGACTTTGTTGCATTTCTTTCAGGATACCCTGACCAGGTGTTCTGCCCAGTTTACAGAAATTATGGACATTGCGCAGATATCCGAACCAGTCCCTGAGCCAACTCCACCACTCGCAAGACCAAATGCCATGGTGACTTATGGTTATGAGAAGCGATTTCTTCCTACTCAAGAGGAACTCTTGAATTGGATTGAGCAGGAAAGAAACGATTCTCCATTTTCTGTGGGCTAAGAGAAGGGGGGGGACTGATCTTTGGTGCTACTTCTGATCCAGCTGCAGATCAAGCTTCTCTTGGAAGGGTCATTGGGCTCTTGGAGCTTCTGTTGTGCCTTTGGATCAAATGACCGAATGGTCTTTTAACATCCTTTGATCTGCTTAAAACAAACTGGCAGTGAGCTTAAGCCAGAGACTACAGTGATCTTATCTAATCTTCAAGACTCTCCTGCTGACTTAATACTCTTCTGATCTTCAGCACCTCACCAGAATATGGGATTGCTAGTAGTGTTGGATGGCTGGTCCTTTCTTCAAAGATACCCAATCAAGCCCTTCCCCGGGTGCTGGAAGCAGGGCCTTTGTGGCTGTAGCCCTGCAGCTGTGAAATTCCCCCAGGCTGGAACTGAGGAAACCTTCTTTTTTACTTTCTGCCAAGGAGGGCTGTATTAAACTTTACTGTTTAAAGGGCAGGGTGATTCCCCTCATCCATAAATTATTGTTACTTATAAACCGTTTCGGTGTAGTGGCTAAGGTGCTGGAGTAACCACTGGGAGACCATGAGTTCTGGTCCTCCCTTAGGCTGGGTGGTCAGACACTCCCTCTCAGCCCAACCCCACTTACAGGGTGGTCGTGGTGGTGAAAATAGGCAGAAACTTTAGGTGTGCATCTAAGGTGTACGTTTTGAGTTGGCCAGAAATAAAGGCAGGATAAAAATCTAATAAATATTTGTATATAATCTATTTTGTAGTTCACCAACTTTTCTTTTAAGCAGCAGCAGCAGCATATAAGTGCTTTTAAAGGGCACGTTGTGCTTAAGTAGCCCAATGTGGAAGCCATCCCATCCATACAATTGTTTCCTTTGTGGAGAAGATGGCATGTGTTTTCCTACCATTAATTTCTCAACGTTTTGATTATGGGAAACCTTATTGCAATGTTAATTCCCATGTGGTTCTCCTGGCCATAGCAGTAGGTCGAACACTGGAAAGCCATGCTTCTCTCGCTCCAAAAGAGTATTGGCGGCTGGAGCTTCGTCTTTTGGAAGGTCCTATACACCAATCCCTGAGCCCATATGGGGCAGGAGGGGTTACTGTCCTATCGTAGAGTGGGCAGGTGCATAGTTTGTTCTTTCTGATTTCTTGCTGGATCAGATCGATACCTCAACAAGACCAGTAAATTACAGACAGTAAGCAGCATGGAAACTGTAGTCTCCTATTCTTCTGTAAGAACAGGGGATCAGATAGACTCCACCTTGGCTGTCGTGGCTGGTAGATGGATATCCACGTGTCCATTTCCAATGCACAGAGCTGATCTTATTTCCAAAGCAACCTGAATCACCACCAGTCATCTCATTTTTTTTTGAAACCCTGAGTATACCATGGATAGCCAAGAAATTGACCCAGAGTTCTCACTCAAAGCACAAATGACCAGGCTCAGATTATCATACTTCGGACATATTACTGAAAGGCCTAGCTCTCTAGAGAAGGCTCTAATGCTGGGAAAGGTGGAAGGAAAGAAGAAGAGGACGACCAGCAGCAAGGTGGATGGGCTCAGTTACAGTGGCAATGGGTGCACCATTGAAAGACATGAAGTACTGCTTTGGGGATAGATCCTCCTAAGAGTCACCAAGAGTTGACACAATCACAAGACTTGGAGATAAAATTACCGAAGAACAAGTTCCAAGGCAAGATGTCTGAGTAAGATATATCTGTACTGAAAAGGGCAAGCAGTCAGTCACTGCTGCTTACATCATGACATATCTCCATGCATCCTTTAACTGTAATTGCATATGCAAGCACAAATATTTGGCAGTAATAACCAACATTTTAAATGGTAGCATTATTTCCCTTTTTGCCACTAGAGGGCAGGACAGTTCCAATATTTTGGGCAATTGATTACTTTCTAAAGGTTCTGTTGTTTTACAAATACCTTCTCGTGGGTCTTTTCACTTTCAAGCTTGTTCATGGGTTCCATTCAGCATGCTACAGTTATTCACTTTGCCTGCTTTTAAGATGCAGACGTCTAGCATCGTTTCTCATTTCATTCCACAAACGGCCTTACTAAAAAGAAATGTGCCAAAACTGAGCATAAGAGTTGAGAGCACCTGTCTGGCATGCTCACTTTCTGGCTCCTGCATCAGGGGGGGCAACTCTCTTGGGACATCTGGAGTTTTGAGAGCATGCTGTGGTGGGTGTGACCAGTCACAAAGCAGCCATTTACTTGAAGATAAATTAGGTTGTCCTTCGACACCTCCTCTGGCCTAGATGGGCTGCTATCCCCCACTTCAGATTACCTTTACCTTTATCTTTTTTTTTTCCTCCTTTAATCTCCCAACCAAGCCTGGGATTGCAGTTGCCCACCACTTTTATTGGTTAAAAATGCCTTTGATGTTTATATGGGGCTTCTATAACTTGAACCCCCAATTTCTATTGGAAGATAAACTCTCAAAATCCTCCATTTTCATACCCCCCCCATTAATCTCATACAGCAGTTTCTCCTGGGAGACTACATATTTATTTGCTAGGTGGGCCTCACATTTTGTAACAGCAAACAGTATAATTTCTGGAGCCCAGGGCTCCAGAACAGTTCTTCTAGTGTCTCTTGCAAATTTATATTGGTTATGCTCTCCAAAAAAAAATTCCAGCTAATAGTGATTATGCTGGCTGGGAGTGAAGACTGTTATTGGGTTGTTCCTCCTCATTCCACTAGTTTTTAAACCATCACAAATCTATAGTAGCATGATGTTTGCTGCCTTTGCTGGTAATTCCTGGCCTGCCACAGGTAAAATGCCAGCCAATGGTGCTGTCCTTCCTTATGGTGTACAGGACATGTTAAGGGCAGGGATTGGTGGATTCCCCTAGTTGTTTCCCTCCCCTCCCACCAAGCACCCCCAGGTGGCAGAAAAAATGTTCACTCATCACTCTTTTTAATGGGGGCTGGAGGCAGGTGTAGCTCCAGTCTTTTGCACAGGTGCATTCAAAGGGAGCTAATAGAGGGGCTCCTTTGGGACACAGATTTACTGCTAAGATGGAGTTGCACTAAATTTGTGTCCCAACTCCCACCTGATCCCCAGAAGAGAGGTAAGTCTTCGTTCCCAACCAGCCCAAACAGCTGACTGAATCCAGCTCTCTTGATTTCATTTCACAGGGCTGTCCTATGTCTCTCTTCCCCCACTGGCTGCTTAGATGCTGTTCAAGCAGATCTAGGTCTCCAAGCCAGGGACAGAGTCAGATGCCTGTCAGGAACAGAGCCCAGTTTGAAATAACTAGAGCAGTGTTTCTTAACCTTGGCTAATTTAAGGTATGTGGACTTCAACTCCCAGAATTCCCTAGCCAGCTATTCAGGCTGGGGAATTCTGGGAGTTGAAGTCCACACATCTTAAAATGGCTAAGGTTGAGAAACACTGGACTAGAGGGCTATAGGTATTATTATTTTGTCTGGGGCTCATCTTAGAAGCTCAGGTCCTCCCCTCAGTGGGGGATTTATATAACTTTGTATTTCAGTGATTATATTTACTATATATTATAAGGCCTGTGAGTTCAAATCCTGGTTAAAGAGTTGAATACAATATATCAGACGTAACATCTAGAGGCCACCTCAGGCTGACAAGCTCAAGAAAGGATGAAACTGGTCATATATTGCCTCCTAAGAGTGAGCAGAGGGGCGTGGTGGCTCAGCGGGTAAGACGCCAGGCTTGTCGATCGGAAGATCGCAAGTTCGGAGGTTCGAATCCCTAGCCCTGTGTGCGGAGTGAGCTCCCGCACTCGCCCCAGCTCTTGCCAACCTAGCAATTCGAAAGCATGCAAATGCAAGTAGATGAATAGGTACCACTTCGGTGGGTAGGTAACAGAGTTCCACGTGCGTCATGCCGGCCACATGACCATGGAAGCGTCTTCGGACAACGCTGGCTCTTCAGCTAACAAACGGAGGTGAGCACCGGCCCCTAGAGTCGGACACGACTGCACAAATGTGCAGGGGGAACCTTTACCTTTTTTACCTTAGTAGTGAGCAGAAAGTGTTACTGATGCAATACAAAGGCAAATACTGTAGTTTAATACCTCTTTAAAATAAAGTACCAGGTTTGGGAAAGGAAAATATGCCAGGCTGCAGTGAGATTGTCATGTCAAAAGTAAAAATGGTGCCCCTTTCCTGCAGGCCTGACCAAGCGTGTACATGAAGGTGACACAAAATCAGTGCCTGCCGTAGTCGTAGTGGCACTGGTAGTGACTGCTGTCACACTAAAGCACGTGGCATTGGAATTTGGGGGAAAGAAGAGTTTGGCAGCTTTGCTAAAGGGCAAGTCCAGGTAGGTTAAGCTGGGAAGAGAAACTTCTGGGCTCACTTTTTCTCAGCAGGATTTAGTAAAATCAAATGGCACTTTGTCGTCTTTGTGAACTGTCCATGAGAAAACAGCCCCTAACAGATCTTGGGTGGAAATAAAAATAATGAGCTTGTTTCCCAAAGCTGGCAAACCCGCTGCCCTATTGGGCACTAAACAAAGGCTTGGCTTGATCAATTTCACATCTCATTCTCTCAAGATACTGAGCCTTCATGATCCAGGAGGATCTTTTCCAGGAGGTCTTCTTCCAAGACCTTCGTTGAATTCCTATTTTTGAAGCACTGGTTGGCTAGAAATCTGATGAATCCCTCTGCACCCGCCTCCCCTGCCTAAGTCTTTCATGGCAAATAAGGATCAAGTACAGCTTTGTTGCACAATGCACACTGTGACTCCCCCACCACCGCCTTCCATCCATCCTTCAGAGCTTCCAAAATCTGTTATTGGCTGCATTGTACTACTGTAACATAAAAGGAAGTTGTATGTTGCCTTAAATCTCCACAGGAAACAGCTCCTGTGAGAAAGTCAAAGTACCTGTTGCAGAAATACTACATTGGGTGGGAAAGCCAATGAGAGCATCACTTTGGATGGTTTCCCATGTTGTCATACAAATTTTGCAGGAGTTTGAGGATGCTGCTGCGAGGAGTATGGGGCAGGAATATCCTACAGGCAAAGTGGCCAATTTCCACCAATAGTGGAAGGCAGAAGGAAGAGGGGCCGACCAAGGGCAAGATGGATGGATGATATTCTGGAGGTGACGGACTCGACCTTGGGGGAGCTGGGGGTGGCGACGGCCAAGAGGAAGCTCTGGCGTGGGCTGGTCCATGAAGTCACGAAGAGTCGGAAGCGACTGAACGAATAAACAACAAAGTGGCCAATAGTGACATGGGATGGGCGCAAACATCACAGACAGCAAAAGGTGGTTGTATATGCAGACAAGAATGGGCAGATCTAATTATGGGGCTCAGAAGCTTGTTTTCCTGTGGATCTTCTCTTGTATGTTTTTGTCCTTGGTCAGTTTGAAAGGGGTCTGTGTGTATGTGTATAAATATATGCTGTAGTCTCAGTACTGTGCATTTTATATGTATTATATCTGCCCCCAAATTAAGCACTGTTTCTGCTTTTACTCAGATGCTGCTTCTGTCCTTATACTGACACAAGACAGTGGGCACTTTTTGCACCCACAGCTCAAACTTCCCTTAAACAAAACAAAATAAAACCCCAAGGATTTGTTTGTTGTGTGACGTTACACACTTCATGCCATCGAAAATCAGCAATTTTGTCAACCAGCTTCGGTGGTACAATCTGGGTTGGAGCCATGCATGACATGGATGGCTGATTCCTGCCATGTAAACAAACACCATCTGCTTTGCTTTTCCTCAGCTGGTGGGACTTCCTGTCAAGACATTCACATCAAAGTGCTTCATCCGCCTTTGGTCTCCCCATATACCAGAGCTTTCCAAACTCTGTCGCAACACGTGTGTCGGCTGCAGTGTCTGGGTGTGTCGCGGCTGCTGCTGCCTCCAAGCCCTGCCAGGATTCCGCGCAGGTCCTGGTGCCTGCCTTGTGCCCTGCTGTAAGAGTGTCGCGAAATGATGCATGTCTAAAAAGTGTGTCACCAACATGAAAAGTTTGGAAAGCTCTGCCATACACCAATGTGTTACTGTCATAGTGCAGTGGACCAAAGTACACACTGTGAGGAAGAGCGCTTCCTCTTCACCACCATTCCAGTTCCAAATCTTAGCTTTGCCAGGAACACACCTGGTATATTTATATTACACATTTCAAACTACTTTTGCTATTTCTTCTCCCCATGGGACACATGGAATTGGAGCCCTGGAAGAAAGTTCATCAAGGCAATGCTTCGTTGTGCTCACTCACTTGTAACACTTCAGATCTGGAATGCAGCAACCATAACCACAAGGAGAAAGCCAAAACAACTTTGTGCAAGGAGAGGCACCGTGCAAATTTTTAAGCAAGTTATCTGCTCTTTCAGCCTCTGCTTTCCTCGCTCAGTTTCTGTAACGTGATGGAGCACTGGCCTACTTAACTGGATTATTGTTAAGTATGACTGAGATTGCATGGGGTGTACTTTCAGCGCTTTAAGAGCCATATATAAATACAATGCATTATTATTTATTATTCATGATAAGCCCTTGATGGAAAAGGGGAGATGGTGAAGTGGCTTTTAACTGCTACCTCTTTCCCAGGACCGGAAAACCTGGTGCAAGAGACAGGATCACCAACTCTTCACCCATCTACCCCCAGATCACACCCGGGCTTTGATTATTGATACGAAGCTGATCATCAGACAGCTCTGCTAGACTGCCCCATTTCCAAGTCCAAGGTGCAAATCTCATGTCCCTACCCCAAGCAGAGTCACAGGTCTTGCTTGTCACTGCATCTGACTTTAATTGAGAATCTTTCAGTATTGGCCAGAAACTGACATGTAAAAGGCTCTTACTGGCTTAGGTGGTGGCCCTAACAGAAGTTATATAACTAAAATTAAAACAAAGTGCATAGAATAAACAGTCACCGAAAGGAGGAAGTGGAGGGCTGGGGGGAGGGCTTGTGACCTGGCAGGGCACAAGCCCAGGCTTTTTATAGGAAGGGAAGAATCAGAGCTAGGAAAGGCTCCTCGGTCCCGTCTTGGGAGGTAGAACATTGAGTCTACCCTACACAAGGTCTTAGCTGGAGACCACATTTAGGAGAGAAGGTTCCAGTAGTGCCTTGTCCAAAGTCTCTGCAATGCACCGCCTATTGGCAGGGAGTCCTCTCGTGTCTAGGTGTCACTGCCCTGCAAGATTAGTTGTGTCCAGCTGGCCATCTTAGCAGAGGAACAGGAGGAAGGTGGCATTGCTCAGTGTCTGGAGTGGGTCCAGATTGATTTGGTGAGTCACGCCAACTCAGCGGAAGGGGTTCAGGCACATGCGGAGAGTGTGGATGGCAAGAGTTCTGCATGCATTTTGTAGCCTTTGTGTCCAGCCCTGTGAAAAAGTTGTGGAAGCCTGTAGGTTTGTAATGGCACATAACTCGGGTGTTTTCAAGATAGGAAAACCTTGCAAGCCAAAGGAAGAAAAGATGGATATGCCTGTATCTTGGTTTGCATGTTATAACCCTTGTGCACATACATGTGCATTCTAAATGTGTAATGTACATGCATGCACAACAAGGACGACATGCAGGCACATAAACTGTAAGTGGAGGGGATGGTGATAAAGTTCAAGCATCAGTGTTTGACAGTGCCAACAGAAATGCAGGTCTACACTGCTAGTGTATGGAGAGGCGTGCATGCTGCAGGAGAACGTGTGGGTCTGCACAATTTGCCCAAGCAGGGCATCCCCCATTGGCTACCTCCTGGAAAGCAGGGAGGAGAGCTATGAGATATCGATAAAGAGAAACAATCCTGTCATTGAACAATCTCTTTCTGTGACACAGCAAGCCTTCCATGGACCCATCCATGCAACTTGCCTCCGAGTCCCTCCATGGAGTGTGTACCGTATGCATGTGGGTGCATGCGCATGCGTGAATGTGTGAGATGCCTACACTACATGATTAGCAGGGCGTGTTACCACTTTCAGAGCCTGCTGCTAGGACCAGATCAATGACACCTGTTCTCCTCAACTGGGTGAGAGATGCCAAGCTTACATGACCAAGCAGCATTGGCACGTCTTCTGCTTGCGTCTGCTCTGCTCCTGCTCTTGACCCTCCCCCTGGTGCGATAGTGCAGGTTGGAGATGGCATGAGGCAGGATTGGCATCAGTAGTGATGTAGATGGGGGCCTCCTGGACTGAGGCTCCCTGATGCTTTTGGATCCCCGTCTTGGACTGCTGCTGATCTCCTAGAGAAATGTCCTGCGGGGCTACTGTGGTTTTCAGCTCATTCAACAAAGGTTGTTGCTCAGCACCAATATTTTCTTGGATTTCAGTGGTCTCTGCTACTCCTGAAGCCAAATTAGCATCTCTATCGTCTTTCAATTTCTGATTCTTTGAACTTACAGCTGCATCCAGGAGCGGTTGAGCAGAGTCTTGGTTCGAAGTCAGCAAAGCATCAAGAACAGTTGTCTCTTGCAGTGTTGGACCCTGGTCTTTGTTAGGTGTCGGGGTTTGATCCAGCAGTGTAGGGATCTCTTCCACATGAGATGGAGAGGTCTTTCCTGCAAGAGTCTCTTCTGTTTCTTCAAGGGAAGAGATCTGGTCCTGCAGAGAGGCTGACACATGCTCCACTACTGTTGGCTGGGCCTGGCCTTGAAGTGATCTTTCTGGGAGAAAGGACGAGGTCTGACTTTGAAGTGATGTATGAACCTGATCAGTTAGAGATCCTGCCACCTCCTGCAGAGGAGGAGTCTTGCCGCCCAGAAATGTGGGTTTCTGGTCCTGGAGGACTAGTGGAATTTGGTCTGGCCCAGTTGTTGGTGTCTCCTTGTCTTCATCCTCAGATAATGGGATCTGGCCTGAAGGAAAGTTATCAGCCTCAAGCAGAAGCACTATTTGAGACTCTGTAACAGTTGGCATTTGGACTTGCAAAGCTACTGGAACTTCTTCTTCCAAGGAAAAATTATTGGCTTCTTGAAGGGATTTGATTTGATCTGGTAGAGAAGAGAGTTGATTAGTAACAGAAGGGGTTATATCTGGAAGGGGACCTTTCATCTCCAGCACGAGCTGTTCTTGGTCCAGAACAGTTGGCAAAATCTGGGGGGATCTCTGTCCTTCATGTAATGAGGAAGGAATCTCTCCTGGCAGAGATGTGAGCTGGTCTGGAGAGGTAGGCAGTATTTGGTCTACTACAGAATCACTATGTTCTTGAAGAGGTGTTGAGATTTGGTCCAGATTTTTTCCATTAGCTTCATGTACAGATGATGGGGTCTGATCCAACAAGATGTGTTTAGCTTCTTGAGAAGTAATATCACCTTGTAATAAGAATGCTTTCTGTTCTGGAGAAGAAAAATGGTCCTGCAAAGATGATGGATTTGACTCCATAAAGGATTCTGGCAGTGAAGATGGGATTTGACCTAGAAGAGAACCCTTATTTTCTTGCAATGAAACAGATTGGTCCAAAAGGGGAGATGGACTCTGATTTGGTAATAATGACTGTTCTGACTCTAGGAGTGGAGTTTCAGTCTCCTGAAAAGACGATGGGTTCTGTTCTAGAGGGAATCCTTTAGTATCTGGCAGAGAAGGAATCTGATCCGATGGAGATGAAGTCATGACTGGATCTAGAAGAGAGAGCGTAGCTTCTTCCGAAGGGTTCAGAATCTTTGTTTCTTGCACAGAAGAGATCTGGTCTGAAACAGGTTGTCTGGTCTCCTCCCCCTCTCCTGCTTCCCCCAGGCTTATTGTCTCTGATCCATGGCATTCTTGCATCTCATCCTCCTTTGTGTGATTCGCCTGCTTCCCTGGCACTGCTTCTTCTGCAGCAACATCGCAGACTGCCAGGTCCCTGGCAGGCTCTGCCTCCTTTGCATTTTGCTCTGGTAGTTCTTCCTGCCCCATTTCCATCAGAACTGCCTCCCTGACCAAAGAGCCTATCTCATGCGCACTACCTGCCTGCCTCCTGGGGGAATCAAGGCAGATAGTCCTGTCCTGTAGAAGGCTGGAAGGGTTTTGCTGATCATGGGAGGTTGGGGACTCTCCCTCTGGGCCATCACGGCTGCCAAGATCACTGTCTGGGCAGTTTTCAGTAGCACAGCCAGTCTTCTTTTGATCCACCACATTGCAAAGAAGACCCGAACTACTCCATTCTTCACGGTCATTCCCCCCGTTATCGTGGTCCCCCAACTCTTCCTCTTTTCTAAGGAAGCTCTGGGTCTGCCCAACAGCATCCATGCTTCCCACTTCCTGCCCCAAATGATCTCTGATGACCATCTTTTCCACTGCCAGCTTTCTTTGGTGGGCAGCAGGGGCTTCACTAGAATCCACATTCTTCATAGCAGGAGCAGCCTTGGTTCTCCCTTCATGAGGTTGAAGTCCTCCACTTTCTACAGCCACAGGGTTTACTTTGACTCCCGTTTTTTCAGAGCTGCCTTCACGGCCAAACATACCTTTGGAGAACAAAAGGAAATGTCAGACATTCTGGTCCTGATATGTATTCTCTTTTTAAATACTTCCAATAATACAGAAGCCAACCTTCCTCAACCTGGTGCCCTCCAGATGCATCAGAACTACAATTTCAAGAATTCTCGGAGCTGATTTGTGTTCACTGGACATGTCCACCAAACAAGTCCTACCGGCTTACAGTACAGATAATGGTTTGCTGTATTATGGCTCTCCCCAACCCCAACCCCTTCCAAGAGCTGGGACTTATAGGCTGTGTGGGTTATAGGCTTCTTGACAAAAGTATAGCTTCAGGCTGATGTGGAAAAGGAGATTCATATTCAGCTGGTCTGCCTCTGTGATGATGCCCAATCCTCAAATATATGTCAATTCTTTATTACGGTCACAGACCAGAATTATAAATGCAATACATTAAAATACAAAATACCTGAAATGAAATGAGCGAAGCTTAATAATATATTTGCAATTGGTAGAGTCGTCAATGGGCAGTCAAAGTCTGCCTTATTTTGCAGACTGTATAGCAAAATTTAGCTACATTCAGGGAGACTAAATCATTCTGATCAGTTAGCAACAGCTGGACATAAAAGGGATCAGGATTTCCTGGATATTTTATCAAATGAGGAGTTATTAAGTGGGTTTGTGAGTCCTTATAATATATACAGTATAACAGGACATGTTTCAATAGCCCCTTGTCCACAGGCGCACAATCTCAGCTTGTATCGGCGCTCCAAAACTGCTGTAGGGAAAGCATTACAGCGTGCCAAAGTTAATGCTCTCCGAAATTCGGAGAGAGTTATGAGAGTTAGGTATCTCGCTGGCTTGTAAGAAAAAAACTTGATTGCCCAGAAAAACGTTTTTAGGCAAAGCAGACTGACCCTGCTGAATTTCCAGGTCTTTGATACGCTGCTTGAATTCACTAAGCGCACGCTCATAACCCATCATTAAGACCCAATCCTCTTTGTCCCTAGTTTGGACACGGCTCCTGCCAGTCTTGCAATGCAGACAATTCGCTTGAAGTTCAGCTCCAGCTTCTCAATCCAGAAGAGACAACTGACAAACCAAGCAGTACCAATCGAAGAGAAACCAAGCAGTCCCTACATTCCAATCTGTCTGTCCTCTGATAGCTTTTCCAATTGCAGTTATACCACCTACATTCTGACTGGGTCTTGCCAGTCTTAACCCTGCCTTTCTTCAGGCTATTGGCCCCATAATTTTCAAAATCTCACTTCTAAGAACAGTTGATTCATTTGCTCTCCTTAAAAGCATAAAGGGGAGAAGTAAAGAAATGTCAATATTCTGACTTCCAATCAACCCAGCTTGAACTACTGGATTCTTTCTACTTCTCTGCTTGATGCCAGAGGCACAGTGTGTTAAGAAACAGCATCATCATGCCCTCCAGAGTGTGCTGGCTGGGGATGATGGAGACAGTAGTCCAGCAATCTGGAGCATAGGGAAGACTACAGCACCTTGAGTGGTGCAGAGGAAGCTACATCCTGATCTCTAGAATACACCAGGACATTTTCTTGCCTAAGACTCACTGAACTAATTTAGGTCTTATTTATTTATTTGAATTTATAGTCAAAGATCAAATAAAGTATATCAGAAACCAAGAAAACCAAGTATAAATATCAAGAAATCTGCACAACTGGATATATAAAACCGAGTATCTAATAGCAATAGCAACAAATTTGGCAACTCTTCTGGAAATACCCCGAGACCTGTCTGCTGTCCTGAACTGGCATGAAAATGGGTTAGGAAAGGTGTTATTAATTGAACTCTCTACACCATGTTGGAGGGGCAGTGCAAAAGCATGTGGGAGACTTCCTATTTCTTCTAACAAACACGGGGAGGATGTTGACACATCTACCTTCTAGCAGTAAGGAAAATG
Source organism: Charina bottae (assembly GCA_023362775.1). Taxonomy (NCBI): domain Eukaryota; kingdom Metazoa; phylum Chordata; class Lepidosauria; order Squamata; family Charinaidae; genus Charina; species Charina bottae. The sequence continues at coordinate 8,936,187 of JALMGJ010000021.1, read as the reverse complement.
AAACATAGTGGGTAATAGTAAACACTCTTGTATGAGATGGGCAGAGAATACTTGCCCAATGTTAGCATGGAAGAATGACCTCCTAGGCAGGCCTGCTTTGTAAAAGGTGCTTTACTTGGGTCACTCAGGACACTGACACTGAGGACCCTTCCTTTCAGCTAAGACTAGGCTCTCTCTAGGCCAAGCTGATGGTCCATACAATTATGTAAATCTGTGTGGATGGTAGTCTTCCATGAGCATATAAAATGGCCCTGCAGCATCAGGGAGGCTAGAGTATTACCAAAAGATTGGCATATAAACCATAGTCTGGCTTCTCTTCAAATCCTGGTTTAGATCTGTGCAGTTGTGCCATTTTCATTCATTTCAGTGAGGCTTGCCTCAGAGATCTTCCCTAAGGGATTGTGCATTAATGGGAGGAGAGAATGCAATTTAGATTTTCTACTTCAGGCACCAAAATAACTTGGGCCAGACCTATATAGCAGATGAAGCAACCTCCTACTTAACCCCTTAATCCCTGTTTCCAAATCCAAGGTATAGTCAGATGCATTTACTTAGATCTATCTCCCCGTCTTTGTCTGATCCCTACTTCTCTTACTTGCAGTTCCTATTCTGCAAGTAGCCTCCTGGGTAGGGATTTGTCTGCTAGCCAAGAAGCTCCAGTAAGTGCAGTTACACTGAAGGCACTGAAGAAAATGCATAATAAGATAAGGTCAATGCCTTATCTCAGTGTCTGGAGGCTGTGGGGGTCTGGATGGGGAACAACAGGCTTCAACTGAACCCTGGTAAGACGGAGTGGCTGTGGATTGATGGCCCCCCTAGATCCGGGAAGTTGTCATCCTTGGTTCTGGGTGGGGTTCCACTACCTCACTCGGATCCAGTGCGGAATCTGGGGGTCCTCCTGGACTCACGACTCCTGCTCGAAGAGCAGGTGGCAGTCGCGGCCAGGAGGGCCTTTGCACAACTTCGAGTTGTGCGCCAGTTACGCCCTTTCCTAGATCGGGAGGCCCTCCGAACAGTCACTCATGCCCTTGTCATCTCCTGTATAGACTACTGTAATGCGCTCTACATGGGGCTACCCTTGAAGAGTATCCGGAAGCTTCAGCTGGTGCAGAATGTGCCGGTGCGAGCAGTTATGGGTGCCATGAGATCGGCACAGGTAACACCTCTGCTACGCGAGCTGCATTGGCTACCAGTTTGCTTCCAGGTCCAATTCAAGGTGTTGGTGATTACCTTTAAAGCCCTATATGGCATAGGGCCAGGGTACCTGAGGGACCGTCTCGTCCCAATAACATCGGCCCGCCCCACCCGTGCATGCAGAGAGGGCATGCTTCGGACCCCTTCAACAAGAGAATTCCATCTAGCGGGGTCCAGGAGGCGTGCCTTCTCTGCGATAGCGCCCGCCTTATGGAATATCTTGCCCCCGGAGGTGAAACTGGCCCCTTCACTCCTGGCCTTTCGGAAGGCCCTTAAGACCTGGCTCTGCTGCCTGGTCTGGGACAACGGAGGCGGTAGTGCCTCCTGGGGTTGGCTAGCCCCGTAGCAACATGATCTATGCTACGGTTCCCAATCCATCTTGGATTTATTTATTTTATATTGATTGTGTTTTTTAGATATTTCTTATTTTGTATAGTTTTTAAATTTTTAATTGTTGTAACCCGCCCAGAGTCCCTTGCATGGGAGATGGGCGGGGAATAAATTGAATAAATGAATGAATGAATGAATGAATGAATGAATGAATGAATGAATGAATGAATGAATAAATAAAAACTTTATCTTTCCAGCACCACTTTCATGTGATGGTTTTCACATCTGAAAGTTTCAGATAACTCTTTCCATATGAGATGTCCCTTCTACCAAAGAATGCTTACATCGTCCATATGGAATCTGTGCATGTTGTAGAAATTATAGTGCACATCTATCATGGGCCCCCTGTGTTTTGTAGAGCATGGAGAGACAGGCTGAACCCCACAGCTTCATTTTAAAAGCACCCTCTGGGGAAAGGACACTGTTCTTTAGTCTTCTGGGTAAGTAGGAAGGGAAGGGAGAGAGAAAGGAGTGGGCAGAAAGGGGGGGGGGGATACCACAAAACCAGAAACACTTTTGGCTAGCTTTGGCCCAGAGTGACCACAGCCTACATGTCAACCCTGAAGAGCATCCAAGAGGGCAAGTAACCTTCAGCAGAATATAACATATAAATGGGAAGGGGAAATATCCCCTTCCTAATGTTCCCTACACACTCCATTCACACTAATATGAAATCCTCACAGCACATCCAAGAAGTCTCTCCATTAATATGGAGGCTATCCAAAATACTTACTGTAGTACTGGGTTAAAAGGCACATTGGGGAAAGGTAAGTTATCCCTTCTATCCTTAGAAACAACCTCTTTTACTACTAACTGTTTAGTAAAAAGGTAAAGGTTCCCCCCGCACATTTGTGCAGTCGTGTCCGACTCTAGGGGCCGGTGCTCATCTCCGTTTGTTAGCCGAAGAGCCAGCGTTGTCCGAAGACGCTTCCGCGGTCATGTGGCCAGCATGACACGCGCGGAACGCTGTTACCTACCCACCGAAGTGGTACCTATTCATCTACTTGCATTTGCATGCTTTCGAATTGCTAGGTTGGCAAGAGCTGGGGCGAGTGCGGGAGCTCACTCTGTCACGCGGGGCTAGGGATTCGTACCTCCGAACTTGCGACCTTCCGATCGACAAGCCTGGCATCTTAACCGCTGAGCCATCGTGCCCCCTTAGTAAGGACACTTTAAAATATTTATCATATTTATATCCCGCCCATCTCCCTCTCAAGGAGGGACCCTGGGCGTCCCATATCTCCATTAACCACTATGGGGGCTATTTTAAAGTTGTGTTTTGGTAAAGAAAATAGTGCTTGTGTGCATACGGAGGGAGTTACCTCCAATCAGGTGCTAGTCAGAGTTAAGAAATGGTGGGGGGGGGCGCAAAGGTCAGGGCTTTGGCAGAAGGGGGAGGCCTTAGGAGGTAGGAGTTGTCTAGACTCAAGGACCACATGAACCTCATGGGGCCTGCAGGCTAGAGGTTTCCCATGCAACAGATTTTAGGAAACAGTATAGGATAAATAATCATTTCATGAAGTTGGGCCTTACTATAATTCTTCATAAACCTAAAGTGCACCGAATACACACTGAATTCTCCCCCATGGTTTAGCATTCGAGTGGTCTATAACAGCAGTGAGCAAGCCTGTCTTTCAGAGATTAATCTCTCCCGTTAATGATCTTCTCAGCAAGAAAGTCTGAACTGCTCCTGAGCACCACAGGATGTCATTTGTCATGAACTCATGCCCAATAAAAGTATTTTTTGCCATCCCCACGGCCTACCCCAATTGCTCTTCTAAAACAAGAGTGAATCTTCAGAAGTCCTGACCCCAAAAGGAGCAGTCCGCTTACAACGGAAACCAAGATTTTTTTGTGATGGCAAATTTTCTACCACTCCATATCAAAGTCCATGTTTGCAAGAAATCATGTGACAGATGCCAACCTGCTCAGCCGTTTTGCCTATTGTCCTCTTGGCTCTGTGGAATTTGGACTGTAGATTTCATCTTTATCACCACCTAAGGATCTGGCCTGATCCCTCACCTAATGGCAGATCTTGCCAGCTGCTAATACCCACCACCTCCTGACGTGTCTCCATTCTCCAGTTGTTCTTTGGCTGTTGCCTGCATGGGCTTCTCAGGAGGAACAGAAGCCAACTCAAGTTTGGTCTCAGTAATAATATTTCCCTCTGTAAAGAAAGCATTAGTTTCAGTTAGGTTAACCAGGTCCCTTTGCAGAGGGAGAGCACTGGAGCAAAAGGATGTTTCGTGTAGCTCAAAAGGTGAAGCCTGGCGAAAAAGCAATCTAGGCTTTTTGGTACCCTTGCTGAGACTGGCAGCTCAAAGTCAAGCAAAGTTAATTCTTCTAAGCACAATTCTCACAAAGTCATATTTAACAAGATTTATTGAGATGAAAGGGATACATTTATAAGAATTTCAGCAACTGAACTATTTCCAATTTAGAACCAATTTACTCTCATTTTTTTTTAATCCGTTCAATCGTGTCCGATTCTCAGAGACTGCCTGGACAAGTCCCTGCAGTTTTCTTGGCAAGGTTTTTCAGAAGTGGTTTGCCATTGCCTCCTTCCCAGGGCTGAGAGAGACTGACTGGCCCAAAGTCCTCCAGCTGGCTTCATGCCTAAGGCGGGACTAGAACTCAGGGTCTCCTGCTTTCTAGCCTGATGCCTTAACCACTGCACCAAACTGGCTCTAATTACCCCCAATACATTAGAGCAAAGACTTCCTTAATTCTTTTCTAAAAGCTTTCCTGTGAACTGGTGAGTGGGTGGTTCTTTTCACTGATAATGGATAAGCTTGCAGGTGACTGTTTACAAAACCACCCCCTGAATCTGTGAGCTAACAAGCCATATGGATAGCTTTGCAAATAATAATTTGTCCTTTAGTTTATTCATCCTTTTGATATTTTAGTCTGGTGAAAGAGGTTAAAAACTCAGAAGTTCAGGTCAGAGACCACAAAATCTTGAGGTCACATGAGATAAAACACTATCATTCACTTGGGCAAGTCACCTTTTAGGCTGATCCATTAGTATGAGTGTAGGTCTAGGTCTGCAAGTACTGGGCAATTCTAAAGAGGACATAAAATCATTAATTGTGACTCACTTAGGTAAATGCAGCCCAAATTCTATGAAATGACCCATCTCCTCCACTAGTTAGCCTATACAAATAGTCCTATTTATTTCAATGGCAACTGCATAAAAGAATTCCCAGGCTGATTGTGCCCACTGTGATAAGGTACGGCAGACAATCTGCATCTTACCAAATAGAAAATTACTCACTTTCTGGAGAAGAGGAAGATGTCCCATCAATCTGAAAACACAAGGAAGAAATTTGATACAGTGATAATCAAGGAGATTTCACATGAGCTAAATACACTTTATCTAATCTAACTTGATCATTCTCAGAGAAAGCATTGTCACCATGATGAATAGGAATACAATATTTTTCCTTTTCAAGGTTAAACTTGTGGGAGGCGGGAGGAATGAAGGACATTTGCCAGATTGCACCAAAAGCCTTTGTCCAGAACCTGGACACCAATTGCACAACACCCCTCAGTTTTGTAACTCTTTAAAACAATGGACTCATTGCTTAACTTAGCAGGTTGTGTATCGGTTCATTCCTCACCTAAAGCCCCAAGTACCAAATGTGGTCCCCAAAAACTGCAGATCACACCTTGGAGACCGCTAAAAAAATTTATTCCATTAATTTTTTTTAAGGTAACAGAGGGTGAAATTATATTAATTATATTTATAGCTTAAATCAAATCAAATCAAAACTACTTTTTGTCTGCTACTTTTTGAAATGAGGCTCCTGGCATAGTATTTAAAGTTCAGATGTTGCCCTCAACCTGGAAATGTTTGTGCAAATGCAGATTGTTTGCTTTTGTCTTAGCATGTTCTGCTGTAACTTAGTTGCTACATTCACACAAGACAATAAACTGGAATTCTACAGAATCCTGTTGCATTATTCATGAAGAAACAGAGCCTGTTGTTCAAATGCTCCTGCTTAGGTCCTTTTCCATCAGGAAAAGCTTCAGCAATCATGAATTCGCCATCAGCACGGCTTCCAAAACAAGGTCTTGGATTGTTGCTCCCAAAGACAAAAATCATAATCCAGCTTCAAACCCTGGCCTGTCCAACTGTAAGGGTTTTCTTCCTGGTGAAAACCTTGCTTCTGATATCGTTTTCACTGGCAGAAGAACAAATGAGAAGCCTCCTGGGCCTGAACAATGGAACCAAAGGCTTCAAATAACATTAGCAGGAGCCTCATTTCCAAAAGGGGATGAGACCAGAACAAAAATTGGACTTGATCTGATTTCATTTACATTTGAACATACTGAAGGCTAAGCAGGGTCAACCCTTCTTAATACTTGGATGGGAAAAATCAGGAAAATCCAGGACTGTAGGATTGAGTGATAATTTTTTTTAAAAGCGACACTTGGAAGAAGGCCATGGCAAACCACTTTGGCATCTATGTTAAGACAACGGCATGGATGTGTCCACGTAAGTCACCAGGAGTTGGACACAACTCAAAGGCAACTATTTTTTGATACAATGGCTTCTTAGGTATTTGCATCTTCTGTTACATTAAAACTTACTACTGGGTGACAATTTCTGGAGGGTCATCTCCACATGATTGTAAACCATGAGGTTGCAGAGAAAGGCTCTTAATCTGCTTATATCTACAGCGACACAAGTCATAACTGTATGATTAGACATTTACAATGTGGACAGTGTGGGTCCAGATGGTCCAAAATGCACAAGTTTTGCACATATTGACTGTGGCTAGCTGCTGTTGTCATGTTACAACTATCTTGTGGGCCTTATACTAATTAGCAAAGGTTTCCAGATGCAAATTCAACATGCTAGTTTGGACTTATAGGCCTAGGTACTTTCAGAACCTCCCACTCCAACCAGAATTGGCCCGTCTGAGGAGAACCTCCGTTTTGTGAGGTGATGGGGACTGAAGCCAGAAAATACTGTTTACCAATCTAGGTGCTTATAGCCTGGAACAGACTTCCCTTAGAAGCTAAGCTGACCCTCTGGTAGACAGTGAAGGCTGTCCACTTCCGGAGGATCTTTAGGGAATATTGTATGCCATCTGGAACCAGATTTAGTCAGTCAGTCGTTTAATCTGACATTACGTTTTTTTGTTTGATATTAAATTGTACTGCACATTTCACCACGGATGTTTTACTATGTTTCTCTGTTGTTATACGCTGTTGTGAGGCTAAAAGATTTGGCAGCGTTCAAATTAACAATAAATACCTTCACAATGCCATCCAGTGATGCCTGCTTCACCTCCTTCAAAGAATGTTGCTGCTGTCCCTGGGGAAGATCCACATTATCTAGGTGCTGCATTTGAGACTGGAGACTTCAGAGAGAGAGAGAATGAGATATTAGAGACCCCGTTCTATGGCCTTTGCAGACCGTAGAGGAATGCAAGAGAAGCACTTTAAAGCACATTGGTATTGAGATCAAGGTTCTACAAGGTTCTAGATGGGGAACCCGGGATCCTCTAAATCAGTGTTTCTCAACCTTGGCAACTTTAAGATGTGTAGACTTCAACTCCCAGAATTCCCCAGCCAGCCATGAGAGTTGAAGTCTCAACTCTGAGAGTTGAAGTCCACACATCTTAAAGTTGCCAAGGTTGAGAAACACTGACCTAGATACTGCTGCACTCCCAGCATTCCCTGGCAGCATGACCACTGGTGAACTGAAGTTCAACAGCTTCTGACGGGCAAGCATTTCCCCATCCCTATTGGTAAAGAGAAGACTCTTTTAACTGGAAATTGATGGACTTGGGCACCATAACCCATGCTTTGATATCTTCTAGAGCGGATTACTATAAATGTTCTACTGGATGCCCGTTTCTGGGGTGTTCCTAAAATGCATCTGATCCAAATTAGGGCAGGCACTTAGCCTGCTTTCTAAAGAAAACAATCAACAGTAAGCTTGGAACTATGAGGAAGCAAGAAGGCTCTGTTTCTTATAATTTGTCTTTCTCCACAAAGTGGAAGAAAGGCTTTATCTGAAAACCACACCCACGTGAACTTTCAGAGAGACGACTTCAGATTCCAGCTGAAGTGTACAGGAGTAAGAGAACGTGGAGAGCCCGTGGTCCTTCAGATGTTACTGAACTCTAATTCCCAGATTTAGAGGGCCAGACCTTCACCACCCTTCGCGTAGAATTTTAAAGATTCAAACCAGCATCCTGAATTCTTTTGTACTACTATACAGTACAAGCTGGGTTTTGACATAAACATTTGCAAGCTGCTGAGACAGCTACAGATTGGATGTATTTATTACTTCAATGTATATGACTACTCAATTAATTATTGCTTATTGATTTGATATTTTTGTTTTATCGTATACTATTATTATTCGATTTGTAGTCTGCACTGGAGAGCTCCTTGGCGACATAGCAGGACAGAAAGGTTAAAATAGATGTGTCTCATTGTTTGTGGATTTCAAGTCCCATTCCCTATTTGAGAAACAATTCACCCAGCTGTCTTTTAATACTGTGAGTTGAGCACTATTACTTTCTTGGACAACTGCTGAGTAGTTGCTTAAGGTGTGTGCGTGTGAGAAGACTGCTACATTTACAATGGGACGTACGTAGGTTCTCTTGTTGCTTCCCACCCACCTCCCAAAAGGTAGGATTTATATGAGCCAAGCTTGATTCCAGTAACTTTGTGGTTCAGCTATGTAGTTTTCTTGGCAACAGCCCAGAGTGGCTTGCCAATACTTCCTTCCAGGATGTTTTCCCAACAGTCTAGTCTAGTCTAGTCTAGTCTAGTCTAGTCTAGTCTAGTCTAGCCTAGACTAGCCTAGCCTAGCCTAGCCTAGCCTAGTCCTGGCATTACCTGGTGGCCTCCCATTCAAATACGAACAAGAGTCAATGCTGCTTAGCTTTTTCAGATCAGCCATGGCTGCTAGGTGGTTATTTTTGCACTGTCTCAGGAGTGCTGCTGAATCATCACTCAACTGAGCATTCCTATCCTCCTTCCCTCCAGCTCCCTCAGGCCAGATAGTGGTTTTAAGCTTCTCTGTCTTGTGCGTTGGTTGCTCCCCCCCTTTTAGTTCAGTTTTGTTTTTAGCCTCTTCCGGAAAGAGAGCTCACAGAGGCAGGAGGGAGACACCAAGTCCCGGCTCAGCAGCACTCCCCGATGTCCCCAGAGGACCTCAACGCCATCATCAGTCTCTATTTGCAGCTCTATCCAGAATCACAGATTGCTGTAAGCGATGCTCTTTATTTATAAAGACAACGGAGGAAAAGTCTCTGCCCAGGGTGGCTTACAGTTGAAAATGTGATGCAGGGAAACAAATGCAGGGAGGAGAAAGAAATGGAAGCAAGTTCAGGCAATTAATGAAGTCAGGAGAAGATGGTAGGCTCCATTCAGTCACTTAGGCTTCACGAAGAAAAGCATCCCAAAATCAAAACTCGGCTGAACCTTCATACTAGAGAAGAGTGTGCAAGCTTTTGAATTGCAGGTACCAAAAGTATGAGTTACGAAAAGGAGCAGGTGCAGAGTTCTGGAGAAATCAAAGCTTGCATATTTCTGAGGCACTTCTCCTGGTCCCCAAAGAGGCACATGCATTTGGCTATCCTATGGCCCTGACCCTGGGGATCGTGGGAAATTCTTCGCAGACTGGGGAGGGAATTCAAGGAAACAAGGAGGGCGACAGATGGCACATGTGTTCTGGGCAGCCAGCATCAAGGGTAGCAGAAGAGTAAAGGGAGCTGTTTGTTGAGGGAGCAGGAGACCCTGAGGCAGCCGTGGAAGAAAGGCCACAGGCAGGATTATCTAAACAGCAACTGTGCCCGGCTACTCCACAGCTGCTGCATCCCAGAGGTCTTGCAGATGGAGGAAGTCTCCTTAAAGCAGCAAAAGATTACCTTTGAATGCCGTGTCCCTTGCGCTTCTCTTGAAACAACCATTCTGCTTTATGAACTGGCTGTTCCTTGGCTGGACGAAATTATGGGAAGTGCATTCCTTCTAGCTACTGTATTCCCAAAGCTCCACATCCACCATCCCTTAGGACACACCCACCTGGACAGATCTTGCTCCAAGTCTTGGACGCGAGACTGTGCCTCCCAAAGAGAAGACATGTGATCCTTGTCCTCAGCAGGTATGGATGTCCCCTCCATCAGCCACCGATCACGCAGGGATTTCCTCTTAGGGCAGAGACAGAGAAGGCACTGAGTGTCTACTTTATACCGAACATGCACACCAGGCAGCCACATGGGCTATCGGGATGCAAATGAGTTTCAGTCAGAAGCCCCACGCATAGGTACACATACATGTATTCACTCCTATGTTTGTTCAGCCACACCCATATATATGGTCATACACAAATGAAATTACACGTGAAGCTTTGCGGCTTGACGGCAGATGTTGGACACACCCACCAGTGCAGATACTCCACTCCATAATGCACATATTCTTTCCCTTTCTCTCACCGCCATCCCTACACATATAAGCTTGTTCTGGGGGAAACCTGGAGCTCCTGGAGGAGAGAGGGGATAGAAAACTAACAAATAAATTGGCTCAAGGCAGAGCATCAGAAGACTGCCGAACAAAACTGAATATAGGGCAAACCCAATCAGCCTTCTGGAATTGCCATGGATGTACCTAGCCCCAAAGGGTCTGTATGAACCACAGCTCGGTGGGTGCATCGCTGCCTCTTCCTTCCCCTCAGTTTGGTGTGGGGGGATCGGCTGTCGCTTACAAGTACTTTCCTTCCCCCTTCAGCCCCCCACCCCACCCAATCTTTTGGCTTCTGATCCTCGCACAGCCATCTCCACCTCTCGGTGGTCCATCCATTCCTGTATCCCTTTCGTGGGTGGTACCTTGAGGCGTTGGACTCGCAGTCTCTCTTCCTCCAGCTCCCGCCGCGTGGCTAGGATGCGCTCTTGCAGCCTCCGCCGCTCCTGCAGCAAAGCAAAAGGACCGGGGGTGGGGTGGGGGGGAGGCGGAGTGAGGCGAGGCGAGGCGAGGCAGGAGCCGCCCTGCGAAAGGGCGGACAAAGGGCCCGCCGCGCAGGGAGGCAGGGCGGGACCGAGCCCACGTGGGCGACCGGCAGACCCGGCTGCTTGTTTGCCTGGCCGATCGCGCTGTCGTGGATTAACCCCAACAGAACCAGCCTCGCTTGAACGGAGCCCTCTCCGGCGCCTTTTCTCCCCTTGCACTCGACTGTAGTCCCTCCCGCAGCGCTTGATCGCTCCCTTCTGCGTTCCTCCGCCTGGTTTGGACGACTCCCGGTCTCCACAGGCTTCCAAAACTGCCCAGCCGCTCAATTCGTGCACCCCGACTCTGAAGCGCTTGCCCCGTTGAAAGCATCAACGGGGAGCGGGGGAGGGGGGGCAGAGGAGTGGGGAGACGGCCGTGCCCCCTCAGCCCTACCAGCGGCACTTTTGATTTCGTTTTCTCAGAAACCCCAAACACCCTGGGAACAGCGCGCGCGCGCCTCTTTTTGCAGAAAGCTGCTCAAAGAAGGGAGAGTTTGCGGCAGCTTTGATGCCAACGATTGTATTAGCATAGATTTCCTATGAGGGTTTTTTGTGTGTCTTTTTCTATTCTATTTCTACGCACTTAAGAAATTAGTGGTGGGTGGTCTGTACAAAATTTAAATAAATAACATATTTTGATTTACAATATAAATATTAAAACAGTACCAAGCTTTAAACTACCAGAAAACAATGTAACAGAAATCAAAATATTTAAAAATTTCAGAATTAAATATTTAAAATTACAAATGAATATTGCACATTAAGTATCTTTCTACAGCCACTGGATGATCAGCCCCTCCAGGTAACAAGTAGTACTTTTTTTTACCCAGTTAGGAGTGAGGGTATCCTTGGGAAGAATATTTCAGAGTTTGGGTGCAGCCACCCAGAAGACCCCCTCCCACTGTCCCAACTAAGGCAAAGTTTGCGTGACATATTGTCAAGTTAAGGCAGAGCTTTCCAAACTGTGTGTTGGGACACCTTAGTGTGTCAGCTGCAGTGTCTAGGTGTGTCCAGACTGCTACTGCCTCCAAGCCCTGCCAGGATTCCGCGCAGGTCCTAGTGCCTGCCTTGTGCCTTGCTGCCTCCAAACCTGCTGTGATTCCGCACAGGTCCTAGTGCCTGCCTTGTGCCTTGCTGCCTCCAAACCTGCTGTGATTCCGCGCAGGTCCTAGTGCCTGCCTTGTGCCTTGCTGCCTCCAAACCTGCTGTGATTCCATGCAGGTCCTAGTGCCTGCCTTGTGCCCTGCTGTAAGAGTGTGTTGCAAAATGATGCATGTCTAAAAAGTGTGTCACCAACATGAAAAGTTTGGAAAGCTCTGAGTTAAGGAGTGAACATCTTCCATAGTACACATGGCTTTTACCAAAAACATAGATTTACCATGTTTTCAGAACCTGGAGCAGTCACAATTTAGAGATTATGGAAACCAGACTTCATAAGCAAGATCAATTGAAATTTCAGTTTCTGTTAACTCAAAATGGTTTGTGTTTCAGGTTCAGACAATGCAGGGAGACTAAGTCATTGAACAAGAGTCATGCACTCTATGTGACCTGTGTGAACAATAAGCAGCTTTATTATGAACTACTTGTAGCTAATAATATTCCTCCTACACTTTTGAATATGTGTATTTTATTTTTCAGACAATGCCAACAGGCTAATACTTTGGAATCCTTTGGAACTTGAGCAGGTCTGTCCAGATCTATTTTTATTTTTGAAATCTGTGAAAGCATCCTTTTATTCAAAGGGATCAGACTCCCTGGGGACTCGTCCCATTCATATGGACAAGAAAGTGAAGGCAGGCAGGCACCATTCCTGGAGCTTTGTTTTAATTGCTGGAAAAAAGATTCTATAACGGGAAGCAAAGACGTGGAGGTGGGATTGTTAGGAGGGACTCATTCAAGAGGAGAAGGTATTTCCCTGCACATTGAGGTTGAATGGCATTGTGTGATGGGTGATGTCCACAGGCATGTCTGTCTGGAACATCTAACCACTGAGGATGGTGCTCTTTTTTTCCACTGGCAATGACTTTCTAGTATCCAAGGATCTTCCTCCTCTTGCTACCTGAGATCAGTTACCTAGGAAGGTCATAGATTTAATCTGGGACTGTGGGTACTTTTTGGATGATCTACAGAAGTTCCCATCCTCGGATAAGAGGAAAGATGAAACACCTGCCTGCCACATTGGATTTGGAGAGCAGAAAACAGACAGATCTGATCCCCAGTATACAATCCACCAGCACTTCTTGAAAGGAATGGGAATTGCATCAGATCATCGGGAAACATTATTTTAATAAGAACTTGAGCAGGAGACTTGTCTATGATCCATCATCACATATGCAGGAGGGAGGTGGTGTGGTTTGGTTTGCCTTGGGCTGCCCTTATTTTGGGGCATGCTTTATAGGTGAAATGGGATTCTTATCTGCATTGGTCTTGGATAAATGAAAGTAAGGAGTGGTATCGACTTTGGTTTAATTGGTGCCAATGAATACCAGGATATGATTTCTATTTGGGTGTGTACCTTATGCAGGCTCTGCTTTTTGTGTGCAAAAGAGTACTGGCTGCTTACAAAGTCTGTGTGTGTACCAGACACCTTGCTGCAGACATATGGCCACTGATGTGTCTGTTACTGTTTGCCTACTCTAGACGCCTGTGCATTCACAGTGCCCAGGCCATTTCACAGCCTCCTCTCCCTGCTGCCCTCTGCTCTGTCCAGATTTGATCCCTACACAGAAGCATCAGCTGAAACGATTCTTATAACAATAAGTATCTGCTACACTGTCTGGTATGCAGCATTCATGACAACCTCATTGTCAGGATGGGTGCATGTGACTCCACACAAGGGCAGCCCGGCTGCATCTCAGGAAACAACCCCAACCCAACCCCTGCCTCTTCCAAGTCCGGGCGAGGCTCCAGGCCTCTCTCCCCTCCTGTTTGGTTCAGGTCGAAGCTATTGGCTGGTGAATTATTCATTTGTTTGGAGAGAGGATAAGCCAAGGAAAGAGACTCAGGTTACCCCAGGTTTCCCATGGAGCAGGGCAAACAGCCCATATTTAGCACAACCCAAAGCCGCAGGGCATGTATTCAAAGACTGTAAGTGGAGAAGAACAGCTGGCCCCTCTGGCCCTTCTGCTGGGGACATTCCTGTCATTTCTTTCAGCCCTTCCTTGGACAAATCAGGAAGAGTCTGGCAACTTCTCCCAGCAAAAATAAGATTTAATGAAATCTGGATAGGAGTCCTTATTCTCAGGGAGGATACCCTCCTGCCTCTTCCCATGGCACTAGAAGGAGGATCTCAGAAGTTTCATCCCCAGCAAGGCTTCTTTTTAATGAATGGAAGGAATTATAGGGTTGCTCCAGTTTCTTCAGGTTTGTAAACAGCCACTGGCAGAGCGAGGAAAAGAGAAATGTAGTTCGTACACTATTTCAGTAGCCCTTAAGTTAATCCAGATGTGCTGCTATTGTTGTCTTTCTAAGCTAAGACAGAAATTAGGTCTACATGTTGCACTAAGACATAGTTTGCTTAATCATAGATTGCTGATCAATCCACAATTTGCTGAATTCACCCAATATATTAAGCCACAAAACATGATTTAAAAAAATATCACAGCTGGGTGCGTGATATATTCATGCCCATTTTGCCTCATTGCACAGCCCACCCCCCCAAAACCAATAAAAAACCCCTTAACCTCAAAAGAGTTCCCCACTGGGCCATTTTGATGCAAAAAATCTCCGGCTTCCTTCCCCTTGCTTCCGAAGAAACACAGTCATTCTGCTTTCTGCTCTCCAAAAAGACCCTTCCTTTGCTGTTTCCCCGGGGTTAAATTTGAAACGAACCAAACTATCCTGCTGCCCAACGCATAAGGGACCTGGAAGACAGTGCCCAAGGACTGGAGAAGCAGGGACCACCCCACCCCAGGCTAAAGTGATCAAGAGATGCCCAGTTAGGGATCACCTGACTGACAATGACCACATGGCTGGCGAAGCTCATCAGATACCCATGACAAAACTACTGCAAATTGTTGCTTGCTTAAAGGGGGAAAACACTAACACTGTAACAGCTAAGGACAACTTTAAGCTACCCCAGATATGGGTTGGGGATGAAAAAAGGACATGGCAGGGGGGGGGAAATAACAGGCTTGTGGAATGGCTAGGTGCCAGCTCCAAATCTGCCATCCAATCAGCAGAACCTGCTAGAATCACATGCTCTCAACGTTCTCTCCCTCTCCCCCCTGCAGAATTCTTACCTTTATTTTGTTATTCAATAGGAGATACAATGTCTGGCAACACTCACAAGGTAAATGGCATGATGACCTTAGTGATCCTCCCAGAGGGTTGATACATATCATAAACCAGCCTCTAACCCATGTCTATTCCAAACTAAAACTACGTAATATGAAATTCTGAGCTGCATGAGCATAATATAAACTGCATGAGCTTGAGATTCACGTCCCATCCCTCTATGGCCAAGCTGGGCCCACAAGAACAACTGAGTCGAGCTATTATGTCTACGAGCTCCATGTTTTGAAAATAATGATCTATGTGCCAATAGATAATGTGCCAATCCACACTCCTTCCTAATCCCCATCTTGGGACTGTGGGTGGGAGGGCGTTCCCACGGGGGGCAGCGGCAGGATCTTGGTTGAAAACTTGGAGCACCCCCTCTGCATAAGTGCCACAGGGGAGAACAGAAAACACTTACCGTAATGGCTTGCAGCCGCTGTGCAAATAAGGAGCTTTCTGCCATTTTCCTTCTGAAAGACAAAGAGAGCCTCTTGGGATGTGTCCAGAGGATGCTGGATGCCAGCATTCACCATCTCATCCTCTTTCCTCCCCCAATTTCCATCTCACAAGTTCTTACATGCTCTGTTCCCTGCCCTCTAATAGACCCACCACCACCACCACCACCACCGAACATCTGGTCATTGCCTTCAAGGCTTTCAGTAGCAAGCCCAGGCATGGTAGGCCAGTTGGTGTGCAGACAGATTCCTCTCCTCTAACTTCTTCCATCACCTAACCCACCACTGTGTCCTTTTTTTAATGGAGAAGCAGCATCCTTACCATGTGGAAGGCATCCCAACATGGCTCAGCTTAAAGAGGTAAAATATAAATAGAATGTCAAATGTCAAATTGATTTTATTTATTTATTATTTAAATTTATATGACCGCCCATCTCCCCCAATCAGGGGACTCTGGGCGGCTTACAATAAAAACAATTTTACAATTTTAAAGAGAAAGCACATCCCCAAAGATGTGTACTCAGAGCTGTGTCATGTGTGTTCCTGGGACAAGGCTGTGATTCTGGGAATCTGCAGATACTAAAGGCTCCACCAGGGGTGTAACGGCCAATCATGTGCTGAGAATGCTGCATTAATCATCCTTCTGCAGGTCTGCAAGCGTCTCTTTTCAGACCACTATTATCACATATAAAAACATTGCAATGCAAAACTCTGCATATTCTACAAAAGTGGTTGTAAACTGGAAGTGGGAAATACACAGTCCACATGTAATACACTGTCCTCAGCCCAGAGCTCCCACCCGCATCGTAGACTGCACTGACAAATTACAGCATTAATAAATTACATTAATATGATTTTCAGTGATTACTCTGGAAAATCTATGTCTGTCTGTCTGTCATCTGCTCCATTTGGGGGCAAGTGATTGGGCTGACAGATACTTGAGAGCATGAACTGTTTCTGTCCCATGCCCCTTTGTTCCTTTTTAATGTCAGCTTCAGCAATGCAATTGCACATTTTTGCACCAAAAAAATGCCTGCTCATGGATGGATGGGAGGGAGGGAGGGAGGGAGGGAGGGAGGGAGGGAGGGAGGGAGGAAGGAAGGAAGGAAGGAAGGAAGGAAGGAAGGAAGGAAGAATTTGCTTTTCTTATGGTATGAGTATCTGGGCTTATCTCATAGTGTTTTGCAATTATGCAAATATAATGAAGATTGGAACATCTTGTCTTTTATGTGCCGCCCCCTGCCCCCGGAAAAAAAAAAGGTATCTGGGCACAACACCAGATCCACAATAGGAACTGCCTGCCATATACAGTTGCTGGAGAACTATTAGAACCAGCAGTTGAAACCCCACCATGTCTGCCAGAGCCAGAAAGTAGATCATCACTAGATAGGCTCGTAGGAGGAAATGAAGCAAGATAGCCATGGGTGGCATATAGGTAGACTGATATGTCAGTCAATTAGCTGGCACAGGAAATCTGCTGACAGCAGCTTGGGTTCCTTTCACACAAACCCTTTAGGCCTGTTTCACAACGAGCAAGATACTTTCAATTTCAGTACAAGTTTCATGTTTGCAAGTCCTGCCTGTTTTAGCACCTCCTGTTTATTGGGGTAAAGAGATGAATGATTATCGTTTCTTAAGTCTCACTTGAACATCCTCCCTTGACTGTCGGTGTCAATTCTGTTCTCATAGGAAGTTTTAGTTCTGATGACATCTTTTTTTTTAAAAAAGGACAAAATAATATTTATAGTATATATAGAAACAGAGACTATTCCACGGGATTTAAGAAACAATTTGTTACTAGTAATAAGATTACAGTGTTAGTGTTTTCCCCCTTTAAGCAACGAGTTCCCCGTTGGGGGAGATGGGTGGTTATATAAATAAAATAAATAAATAAATAAAAATAAATAAATTAACAGGAATTAATAAAACAGGCAAGACCTGGAAGATATGTTACTTAAAGGGGCACAAGTCCTAAAGTGTTTCAATAGTACTTTGTCTTCTATATGGGATAGAGCAGTATTGCAAGTTTATATTATTTATCATAGCTGCAACCATAACAAAATTAAACCTGAAAAAAAACATGGGAGGATAACACTAGAAACGCTGGACTGCAACTTTTTGACAAACACTGAATTCTCCATATAATGAATGAAAGATGCCAAAGTCTCCCTCCTCTTCCCAAAACATCCATGACAGAAGTAACCTTGATCTTTATAAAGAAGCAGTTTACTCAGACTAAGTGTCAGAGATCGGCAGATCTCTGCCAAAGCGCTAGACGGATATGCGCACTCCGGGAAGCTGCAAATGACACGAAACGAGTAGACCAGTTTGCACATGGCTGACGATCGCGAATACACATCCTCGCCAATGGATGACGACACGTCTCGGAAGACACTGCTACACGTGTCTCCAACAAAGGACCTTGGGGGAAGGGAATGCTTAAATGTAACCACTGTATCTATTTCACTCATTCAAGTCTTTGTTCGTGCTAGCTTCTGTATCCTGTAATAAACTCTTCTGCTTCTAAGAACTCATGCGTCTGTGAGTTACTCTAGAGCAAGGAGGTTACAGATATCGGATGGAGTGCCTTACATAAAGACTTGAATGAAAAAATTTTTTGACTAACTATCCCGGGGATTACTCTGACAATCAGCGAACCCTCGGTTGAAGGTGGTCACGCAAACCTACACACCTCAATACCGCAGCAAGAAATGGAATCGGTAGAGGCAACAGGAGTCAGCGAAGAAGCCGGACCCAACTCAGCAAGCACCCAGACGATGGAGGGAATTGCCGGTGAGCGGGAAGGCAAGAAAGCACAGAAAAAGGAAAAACACATAGAGGTAACCAAAACCCCCATTCATCTAAGCAGCACCGAACCAAGGCTAGCGGGATGGTCCATAGCTGTAGGAGAAGGGCTAGCGGAGAAAGGGGCAAAAGGAAACCAGAAGAGTGTCACTCCAACCCAACGCATAGTACGGTTGGAGGAACAGATGTCCAATGTGCAGCTAAATATAGGAATGCTGATAAATAAAATGGACTCATTGGGCGCAGCCTTTGGGAAACTAATGGACAAATTAGATGAACCCAGAGTGGGGGGACAGAGCCCGGCGCCAACCGAAGGAGAGGGAGACATCATAAGTGAGGGGGAGGAAGAGGAGGAACCTCGCCCCTATACCAGAGCACCCATGACTCCGTCATACAATCCATACACGACCCCAGGGGGGCCACATACCCCGTTTGGAATGGGTGAATTAAAAACGAAATTCAATGGCGACCCCAAGAACCTCGCATGCTTCTTAACCCACGTACAGGGGTTCATGAGAGAATTCGAATACACCTTCCGAACGGAAGAGAGCAAAATCAGATACATCTCCAGCTTTCTGGAAGGTGAGGCAGGGGACTGGTTAGTAACGCTTCACGATCAGGGGGCTAGAGAATTACTAGACTTCCAAGAGTTCATGTTTGCCCTCCGGAAACAATTTGAAGATACGTTAACTAAAGTCTCAGCCAGGGCACGACTTCGGAACTTAAGGCAAGGGAACAGAACAGTAGCTGAGTATGCTATGGACTTTAAAAGATTATTATCTTACCTGCCGGAATGGTCGGAATCGATAAAGATCGAACATTTTCAATATGGGCTAAAACAGGACCTATTAGAAAAGGCATTGGACAGAGATGACCCGGGAACTCTAGAGGGATGGATCCAGTTAGCCGGGAAAATTGAAAGTAACAGAATACAACTGCAAAGCATCAGAAAACTGCAATTCAGGCAGAGGAACGAGGGAACTGTTACAAACCAACCCCGCACACATGTGAAACAGCGGAATTGGGATGAGGAGAAGGATCGCCGGACAAAAGAGGGACCATGCTTTCGCTGCGGGAAGGAGGGACATCGGATTAGCGCGTGCCCTCAGGGGAAAACGAACGCTAAGGAGCAACCTCCGGGGAAAAGAGCAGCTGACAAAAGTAACCCCAAGACAACACACACTAAAGGAAAAGGAGCGGCTGCAGCAACAATGCACTTTTGGCAGAATTCGGACCTAGAGGAAGACAGCGAGGACTCCGATTTTGAAATCCAGCCGGCGGGAAACGAGCCAGGTCTGTTCTAATGAGCGCCACAGGACAGACCTCTACAAAGGGGCGCAAAGGACGTAGTTGCAACAACCCGACAATGCACCTGAAGGTACAGTTAAAAACGCTGGGGGGACGGAAACAATATGCGGGAGTCGCTATGTTAGATTCGGGCTGCTCGAGGAATTTGATGCACCCGAACGTAGCCAAAAAGATGGGTCTGGACCTTTGTAAACTTAAAACCCCCATCACCTTTTGCCAATTAGATGGGTCTGAACTGAAGGGGGGGGGGCAGTGGAGTTTTACACTGAAGGACTACAAATGACGTTAGGAACGCATGTGGAGACATTACGATTCTTAGTGGCTCCCATTGCAACACGTCCCATTGTGTTAGGACTAAAATGGTTGAGGGCAAGAAACCCCAAGGTAGATTGGGTTTCGGGAGATCTGGACTTTACGGATGGGACTTATCAGGACATGGATAATGTTAGCACACCAGACTACGTTGAGCTGGGGGCAACGGGGATAGTATTGGAAGAGGGGGAGCAGGATAAAGGCAAAGGCACACTCACCAAAACAATTCCGGAAAAATACCTCCCAGTAGCAGAGGTATTTGATAAAAGGGAATGTGAGCAGGAACCCCCCCACAGGCAGTCTGACGCAACCATTGACCTCATTCCTGGGGCACCTTTTCCCAAGCCCAAAATGTACGCTAGGACGCAAAAAGAACTGCAAGAATTGCGTAACTTCATAGATAAAAATCTGGCAAGGGGGTTCATTGAGCCAGCTAACTCTCCCCTTGCTGCCCCAGTACTGTTCAGAAAGAAAAAAGACGGCTCACTCCGGCTCTGCACGGATTACAGGGGGCTCAATGCAATTTCGGTGACCAGACAATACCCCCTCCCGTTGCTAAAGGACATGTTAGCCCAGTTATCAAAAGGGAAAATCTTCACAAAACTAGATGTCAGAGAAGCCTACTATCGTGTGCGCATAAGGGAGGGGGACGAATGGAAAACTGCATTCAATTGCCCATTGGGATCTTTCCAATATAGGGTGCTCCCGTTTGGGATTGCGGGGGGACCGGGAATTTTCATGAGGTTTATAAACGAAGTATTGTATGAATTTTTGTACAAAGGGGTAATTGTATATTTGGATATTATATTGATATTTTCCGAGAATCTGGAGGAACACATGGAGTTAGTTAAGAGGGTACTTGAGAAGTTACTGGAGGCAAAGCTTTATGTAAAACTCGAGAAATGTGAATTTCACAGGGAAAAGCTAGACTTCTTGGGGTATCGCATTTCACATGAGGGCATCGAAATGGACCCTGAAAAAGTCAAAGCGGTCCTAGGCTGGCAACCCCCCCATACGCGCAGACAATTACAAGCATTCCTCGGGTTCGCGGGGTTCTATAGGCAATTTATTCAGAATTTCGCGCAAATCACACCGCCTTTGACTGATCTATTAAAGACAAAAAGCAAGGGAATAAAAGCGAAAGCCCCACCACCGAGCACGAAACTCGTGTGGACACAAGAATGCCAGGCAGCGTTTGAGAACCTAAAGGAGCTGTTCACAAGAGAACCCATACTCAAACACCCAGAAGCGGACAAACCATTTGTGATACACACAGATGCATCAATTAGCGCAGCGAGGGCCATACTTTTGCAGGTAGATGACACGGGGAAACTAAGACCATGTGCCTACATTTCCTGTAAATTTAATCCGACGGAGAAAAGATGGCATATTTGGGAGAAAGAGGCTTTCGCTGTCAAACATGCACTAAGCACGTGGCGACACCTCTTAGAAGGCACAGCAGAACCGTTCCAAGTGTGGACGGACCATAAGAATTTAGAAGCCCTCAAATCTCCCAGGAAGCTGAACCCGAAGCACCTCAGGTGGGCAGAGTTCTTCAGCAGATTCAACTTTACGTTGAAGTATTTCCCTGGGGGGAAAAACTACTTAGCAGACGCGCTGTCAAGATTGCCGCAACATGAGAGCAAAATGGAGGAGGTCATTGAATCCCTCATCCCCTCCCAGCCAGTGGAGGCACAGAGCTCAGCGACAATAGAGAGGAAGGGGGAGGGCAACATGGCAACCACCCGCAGCAGCGCGAAGCGCGCAACTGATAGCGACCCGTGGACAACCAGATTGCGGGCGGCAACAGCAACAGACACTTGGTGGGGGGAGAATAAACAGAACCTAGTGGAGAAGGATGGAGTGGGGTGGAAGGACAACAAAGCTTATGTCCCCGAGCCCTTAAGGCAAAAGGTCTTGAACATGCATCATGACCACAAAACGGCAGGGCATTTCGGATTTGTAAAAACACTACACTTAATCCGGCGCAAATTCTGGTGGCCATCCTTGCGCACTGACGTTAAAGACTATGTGCGCTCATGCCCAGTGTGTGCAACTGCCAAAAGGAAAATAGGGAAACCCACAGGAAAATTGCAGGAAGTAGCAAACCCCTCACAACCATGGAAGCAAATCGCCATGGATTTCATAGTAGATTTGCCGGTGAGCAAAAAGAACACGGCCATTTGGGTAGTCACAGATTTGTTTTCCAAGCAGGCACACTTCATTGCATGCAAAGGAATACCGAATGCCCAAAAATTAGCTAGACTATTCATACAACACATCTATAGAGCCCACGGAACGCCGGAACGCATAATCAGCGATCGCGGCAGTACTTTTACTTCCAAATTTTGGCGGGCTTTTTTGAATTTAATTGGAGCGGCACAGGGGCTCAGTATTGCGTTCCATCCTTGCACGGATGGAGCGAGCGAACGTCTGAACGCGACACTGGAGCAGTACCTTAGATGTTACATCAACTACCAACAGAACGATTGGGCAGAACTGTTGCCGTTCGCAGAGGTTGCTTATAACAACACGGTACATCAAAGCACGGGATTTTCGCCATTTAAAGTCGCCACAGGGCAGGACTTTGTAGCTATCCCTGAATTGGCTAGGTCACACAACACGGAATTGCCACAAACCCTAAAAGCGGACGAATGGATAGAAAAACTAACTAGCAATTGGCCAGTCATGGTGCAAACATTGCAGGAAGCCAAAGCTAGTTACAAAAAATATGCGGACCGCAAGAGGAGGGGAGAATGGGAATTGAGAGTAGGAGACAAGGTATACTTGTCAACGAAAAATCTGCGGGCAACACAACCATCAAGGAAATTGGCACCAAAATTCATAGGTCCATTCCCAATCATTGAGGTCATCAACCCAGTAGCAGCAAAATTACAATTGCCAAAAGCGCTAAGAAAGGTGCATCCTGTGTTTCACATCAGTTTGTTGAAACAACACCACAGCTCACAACACTGGCACCCAGAACCAGTGGAACCCCCCCCCCCCCCATTGTTGGTGGAGGGCGAACCACATTTCGAGATTGACAGAATTCTAGACTCCAGAAGGCACAAGGGACAGTTACAGTACCTAGTGAAGTGGCAACACCTACCAATTGGAGACAGGGAATGGGTCAGTGCAAAACACACACGTGCTCCCAAACTCGTGAAAGCCTTTCACAGGGAATTCCCGGACAAACCACATTGACGTAAACGCTTGGACAAGGCAAGATGTTAAAATACTGTATGCTCTTTCGTTACAGGAAATGTCTGAAAATGTGTAGTAATAGGGGGAATATCGGAACACGTACCACAGGAGGGGGGGGGAGCATCTTGGGCCGGGAGCATGTCAGAGATCGGCAGATATCTGCCAAAGTGCTAGACGGATATGCGCACTCCGGGAAGCTGCAAATGACACGAAACTGACGCCGGTCGAGTAGACCAGTTCGCACATGGCTGACAATCGCGAATACACATCCTCGCCAATGGATGACGACACGTCTCGGAAGACACTGCTACACGTGTCTCCAACAAAGGACCTTGGGGGAAGGGCATGCTTAAATGTAACCACTGTATCTATTTCACTCATTCAAGTCTTTGTTCGTGCTAGCTTCTGTATCCTGTAATAAACTCTTCTGCTTCTAAGAACTCATGCGTCTGTGAGTTACTCTAGAGCAAGGAGGTTACAGATATCGTATGGAGTGCCTTACACTAAGGAAGGCTAGAATTTGAAGCTTCGTTTAGATGAATTTCCACTGGCTTTCACCCCACCATACAATCAGTAAAGATCAGCAACCATATGTAGGATCCAGACAGAAGTGGGTAGGTGAAGAGGCCTGAAGAGCCCCAGAAGCTACTGAATCAAGATGTAGGGGGTGGGTAGCTCAAGGGAACTAACTGAACATTTCATATGTCAGTTCTGTCTATATAAGATCAGCCTTTCTCAGCCTCCAGATGTGTTGGAAACACAATTTCCCTTCTGGCTGGGAATTCTGAGAGTCCTACCACAAGCACCAGGGCAGGCTGAAGATGGTGAAAACGAGTGTTGAGGCCCTTTGTCCTATGTGGTTTGCTCCAACTGCCCATCTGCAAGAATATCACAGGACTAGCCATTGCAGACGGTGACTGCAGCCATGAAATTAAAAGACGCTTGCTCCTTGGGAGGAAAGCTATGGCAAACCTAGACAGCGTATTAAAAAGCAGAGACATCACCTTGCCGACAAAGGTCCGTAAAATCAAAGCTATGGTTTTTCCAGTAGTAATGTACGGCTGTGAGAGTTGGACCATAAGGAGGGCTGAGCGCCGAAGAATTGATGCTTTCGAGCTGTGGTGCTGGAGAAGACTCTTGAGAGTCCCTTGGACTGCAAGGAGGTCAAACCAGTCAATCCTAAAGGAAATCAACCCTGACTGCTCATTGGAAGGACAGATGCTGAAGCTGAAGCTCAAATACTTTGGCCACCTAATGCAAAGAGAGGACTCACTGGAAAAGACCCTGATGCTGGGAAAGACTGAAGGCAAAAGGACAGCAGCGGATGAGATGGTTAGATAGCATCATCGATGTAATGAACATGAATTTGAGTAAACTCCGGGAGACAGTGGAGGACAGGAAGGCCTGCCGTGCTATGGTCCATGAGGTCATGAAGAGTCGGACATGACTAAACGACTGAACAACAACAACAAAAAAGCCATGATCTCACCCACAGAAGGGAGGCTACTAGGCATAATGCAAAATGAGTACAGTCACTGATCAGTACATGAGATTATTCAGGTTCACCCACCATGGGTGTTTTGGCCATGGAATCTGGCTAGAATGATCAAGGGAAGCAAGATCCCTGGGCCAGCCTTTTTCTTCTTTCAGTCTCATAAACTGGCTTGTCTGCTAAATCACTAAACGCACAAACAGTAAAATATGTCTGCTGTATTGCAGATTTTTTAACTAAATAGTTACAGATGCTGGCTGATGATTGACTAAATCATTCTGAGTACCTACTGGCTGTTTTTGTAAACTGCTAATTACTGAGAAATCCTCAATAGCTCGGAATCCTTTTCCAGTCTGTAATTATTTCTATTTATATGATGGCGAGAACCCAGAAGGCATAGATGCGGAAAATGACTTCTCTCTCACAAGTGTATATAGGGTTGGGAGGTGGAATCCTCCAGCCGGAGAGTGGAAAGCCTGAGTGACATTAAGCAATTGCAACCTAGAGACAATCAGGAACAGGTGTGAGCTGAGTGAATCTCTGGTACAACTGCTCTCCTGGACAACAGGCTGCATCTGCATCTACATCTGCATTGCTTCCAAAATGTTTTCCTTCCCTCGTTATGTAAAAAAAGAAAATGTTACAAAGACATTCTGTACTGTATGTGCTGCACATGAAATAACCATGTTTTCAGGTAATATATTTGGAGATCTGACCTTTTCCCATTCTTCTGACTCCAGTGTTGCTCCAATTTAAGACGGATGTCTGCCTTATAATGACGCTAATTGCCTTTAAATTATAATTTGTTTAAATCATACTTTTCAAAATAAAATGCTGAATCTGATCTGCAAGAAGGCATGATCCATGGGGAACATCACCAGCATGAGCCCAAGTGGTATGAAAGGGAGCTGCATATATGTATGTGTATGTACACACAAACACACATTCAGAAATGTAGTTAATGATTGTAAATGTAACCAAATATGCAGACACACATACTGTATAAGAACAAATGAACCTCTCCCAAAGGGCATGATTTATGTCTGTCTATAACAGTGTTTCTCAGCCTTAGCAACTTTAAGATGGGTGGACTTCAACTCCCAGAATTCCCCAGCCAGCATGACTGGCTGGGGAATTCTGGGAGTTGAAGTCCACCCATCTTAAAGTTGCTAAGGCTGAGAAACATTGATCTATAAGAAGTACATTCACAAACAGGGACAACAAGAACCAGAGTCTTAGACCGAAGCAACCTGCGAAGAGGTGCTTCTTAGGGAAACCAGAGACCCCCAGGCACATATAGGCAGACATTGCTCATGGAACCCCTCTGCTCTCGCTCTCTCTGAATCTAGGCTGTTTACGAGTGCTCAGCATTCAGTCCTGAGAGATCTGAGCCCCTGATCCTGTGGGTGTCCTCCCATTGAAAAGAATGCTGAACAACCGTAGAGCCATGTGGCTTTCTATTATATCAGCATGTCTCTCTCTGACCCTGATCACATGCCCACTTGTCCAACAGACAGATTGCCTGTTCTTTGGCAGAAGGGAGCTCAGCCCTTCTACAAAAGAACATTGCCTTGCCAGCTTTAACTCACCCTCATTAACCTTTCACTGGGCACTTACGCAAGAGGCCAACTTCTGCTCAAAAGCCCTGCTCTGAAATGGCTCCTTTGCCCTCTGGGCTGCCTCCCAGAAGGTTAATATCCCAAACCACCAGAAGTGCTGCTTCAGAGGAAAGGGAGGCTTGTGGTTATTCCAAAGGTTACGACATGGGTGAGGAGAACAGCCAAGGGGGGCAGCAGCTGCTTTCAGACGCTACTGGTGCCAGGCCTCCAAATTAGGGTAAAAGTGACTCCAGCATCATCCAAGCCAGCAACCAAATAGGCTTGGCCCAGCCATACAGGGAGTTCAGTGGCTGCCTGGATGGTAAAGGGGCACCTTTGAATCCATTATTTGCATGCATAGAACTGTATCTGGTCAACGGTGTATTCCTTGTAAAACCCTTCTAAACAGGAGTTGTCCTCAACCATCATCACACTACAGTGAGGGTTGTGGTTGTTTCCCCTCTTGGATTTTTCAGATAGACACAAAACATTTTTCCATCTAAGGAACACGGTACACATACATTCCCCTCAGCAAAAATTAAAACAATTATTAAAATAATGTAAGAGTGGACAGTGGAAAAAAATACAATTCTCCATCATGGGAAAGTGGTGCTTGAACTACATCAGAGTTCCTTAGCATGCCTCTATTACTCCTGTTACTATTTTATTAAATGAGAACCATTTACTTTAATTTAATCTTATTAATTTGTACAGGGACTAATTGCTTGGACAAATCAGCAATTAGTAAATCCAACCAAAGCTACACACTTTGGAGCTCAGTGAAACATTTAAGAACCTGTTTAGCTCCCTCACTGAATTCAGTAGGATTCAAATGTCTAAGTCCTGGCATGATCAAGTCCTTTCTGATGTAAATATATACTGATTTATATAGCAAGGGAGCTTAAGAAGCTACACTCAGCAAATAGCCCAAAGACCCCTTTGTGGCCCAGCAGAAATTTGAACCTGGATCATATTGATTCGAGTCCAACACTCTGACCATTGCACCACAGCAGTTCTCCAAGACTCACTATTACAATCTTTCCTATTATTTATTTATCTGTGTTTCAAACATCAAAGACAAAACTATGGTCCCAAGAGTCCAGGCATTTTGCCAACTAATCACCCCCATCATTAAATTAATGTATATGACTGAAATCACAACATCTATTTCCCTAGAACATGCCATCATATACTTCAGAATTTTACTGCAGAATACCCTTCCCCTGCTGAATTCCTGACTATAATTCTTATACAGTAATTCCCGGTCAACAAGGCAGATATAGAGATAGAGATAGAGATAGAGATAGAGATAGAGATAGAGATAGAGATAGAGATAGAGATAGAGATAGAGATAGAGATAGAGATAGAGATAGAGATAGAGATAGAGATAGATAGATAGATAGATAGAGATATGATAGATAGAGATAGAGATAGAGATAGATAGATAGAGATATGATAGATAGAGATAGAGATAGAGATAGAGACAGAGACAGAGACAGAGACAGAGACAGAGACAGAGACAGAGACAGAGACAGAGACAGAGACAGAGACAGAGATAGAGATAGAGATAGAGATAGAGATAACAGCCTTGTTAACTGGGAATATATATATACACACACACACACACATGAAATAGATAATAAAAGTGATACCATAAACAAACAAGGAGGCCAATATTAATTAGATTGATTAGATTAATTAGATAGATCAAATGTCAAATAATGCCTGCATAAACAAAATAGAATTTACTTGCCTTCTGAAACCAACTAGAGTCCGTCAGGCTACTCTAGGAAGCTAATTTTGCAACTTCAAGGAGGCAAAAGCAGTATCTCCAACAGGAATTCACCAGCAGATCTCAAAGGACCAAGACATGGAGGCAGCTCCTGCTCCGGTAGATTCAAACTGCAAAGGTCTTTAAGGGAAACCACCAACACTCTGAACTGGGCACAGAAACTTGAAAAGCAGTCAGTGCAACTGACGGAGTAGTAATTACGTGCTCTCGGCAAAAGGAAGTGGTCAGACACGTAGTGCACTAGCTGCAGCTTGACAAAAACGTTTGAAGGTACACCTCATTTCATACGCTGCAATCCCTGATCCTTCAGGTTACTAAAGCATGACTTTCATTTGGTGGATGAACTATAGGTTTATGGAAATTCTGGGAACATTAATGAGTTCCCTTAACTAATAGCAAACCGTGATCATTCAAACGGAAATATATCAGAGTTTTCTGTCCAGGTGACTTCTACGTTAGTTACAATCCTTCCAAATGGCTAAGAATTTAGCTAGGACTCTGGGTGACTATATAGACAAATGCCGACCATCTTAATCTGTAGCTCTTTCAAGAACATTTCAGTGATTTCTTCAATCCCATTCTATCCACCTTATCTGTTGTCTTCTACTTCTTGCTCTTGCGTCGAACTTGCCAAGTTTAATCGTTTTTTCTAGTCCAGCCCCTTGCATCACATGTCCCAAATATGTGAGTTCCTGCTAACTGATAATCACTTCAAGGAAGCAGTCATGTTTTATTGCATTATAAGATGACTTATCTCCAGCAAAGGAGATCGTTAGTGGTGCTGGAGCTTGAGCACCTCAATGACGCCATGAGCTAAACCGTGAAGGGACACCCAAGACGGGAAGGTCGTGGCAGAGAGGTCAGACTAAATAAGATCCCTGGGGAAGGTAACGGCAACCCACCCCAGTATTCTTGCCGTGAAAACTAAATGGATCAGTACAACCAGAGATATGTCGGTATACCATCGGAAGATGGGACTCCCAGGTCGGAAGATGGTCAAAATGCTACTGGGGAGGAACAGAGGATAAGTTCAACTAGCCCCAGACGTGATGACGCAGCTAGCTCAAAGCCGAAAGGACGGCTAGCGGCCGACGGTGCTGGTGGTGAACGACGAATCCGATGTTCTAAAGATCAACAGACCATAGGAACCTGGAATGCAAGATCTATGAGCCAGGGCAAATTGGATGTGGTTATTGGTGAGATGTCAAGGTTAAATATAGACATTTTAGGTGTCAGTGAACTGAAATGGACTGGAATGGGCCACTTCACATCAGATGACCACCAGATCTACTACTGTGGACAAGAGGACCACAGAAGAAATGGAGTAGCCTTCATAATTAATAATAAAGTGGCTAAAGCAGTGCTTGGATACAATCCAAAAAACGATAGAATGATCTCAATTCGAATTCAGGGTAAGCCATTTAACATCACAGTGATCCAAATATACGCCCCAACCACAGATGCTGAAGAAGCAGAAGTAGATCAGTTCTATGAGGATCTGCAGCACCTACTGGATAATACGCCAAAAAGAGATGTTATTTTCATTACAGGAGACTGGAATGCTAAGGTAGGTAGTCAAACGACACCTGGAATTACAGGCAAGCATGGTCTGGGAGAACAAAATGAAGCAGGACATAGGCTGATAGAATTTTGCCAAGACAACTCACTGTGCATAACAAACACTCTCTTCCAACAACCTAAAAGACAACTTTATACATGGACTTCACCAGATGGTCGACACCGAAATCAGATTGACTACATCCTTTGCAGCCAAAGGTGGCGGACATCTATACAGTCGGTAAAAACAAGACCTGGAGCTGACTGTAGTTCAGATCATGAACTTCTTATTGCAAAATTTAGAATCAGACTAAAGAGAATAGGGAAGACCCACAGATCAGTTAGATATGAGCTCACTAATATTCCTAAGGAATATGCAGTGGAGGTGAAGAATAGATTTAAGGGACTAGATTTAGTAGATAGGGTCCCGGGAGAACTATGGACAGAAGTTCGCAACATTGTTCAGGAGGCGGTAACAAAAAACGTCCCAAAGAAAAAGAAAACCAAGAAGGCAAGATGGCTGTCTGCTGAGACACTGGAAGTAGCCCAAGAAAGAAGGAAAGCAAAAGGCAACAGTGATAGGGGGAGATATGCCCAATTAAATGCAAAATTCCAGAGGTTAGCCAGAAGAGATAAGGAATTATTTTTAAACAAGCAATGCGCGGAAGTGGAAGAAGACAATAGAATAGGAAGGACAAGAGACCTCTTCCAGAAAATTAGAAACATCGGAGGTAAATTCCAGGCAAAAATGGGTATGATCAAAAACAAAGATGGTAAGGACCTAACAGAAGCAGAAGAGATCAAGAAAAGGTGGCAAGAATATACGGAAGATCTGTATAGGAAGGATAATAATATCGGGGATAGCTTTGACGGTGTGGTCAGTGAGTTAGAGCCAGACATCCTGAAGAGTGAGGTTGAATGGGCCTTAAGAAGCATTGCTAATAACAAGGCAGCAGGAGACGACGGTATCCCAGCTGAACTGTTTAAAATCTTGCAAGATGATGCTGTCAAGGTGATGCATGCTATATGCCAGCAAATTTGGAAAACACAAGAATGGCCATGAGATTGGAAAAAATCAACTTATATCCCCATATCAAAAAAAGGGAAGCACTAAAGAATGTTCAAACTATCGAACAGTGGCACTTATTTCACATGCCAGTAAGGTAATGCTCAAGATCTTTCAAGGTAGACTCCAGCAATTCATGGAGCAAGAATTGCCAGATGTACTGTACAAGCTGGGTTTAGAAAAGGCAGAGGAACTAGAAACCAAATTGCCAATATCCGCTTGATTGTTGTAACCCGCCCAGAGTCCCTTGTATGGGAGATGGGCGGGGAATAAATTGAATAAATAATAATAATAAATAATAATAATAATAATAATAATAATAATGGAAAAAGCCAGGGAGTTTCAGAAAAACATCTATTTCTATTTTATTGACTATTCTAAAGCCTTTGACTGTGTGGATCATAACAAATTGTGGCAAGTTCTTGGTGGTATGGGGATACCAAGTCATCTTGTCTGCCTCCTGAGGAATCTGTATAACGACCAAGTAGCAACGGTAAGAACAGAGCACGGAACAACGGACTGGTTTAAGATTGGGAAAGGAGTACGGCAGGGTTGTATACTCTCACCCTACCTATTCAACCTGTATGCAGAACACATCATGCGACATGCTGGACTTGACGAATCCAAGGCTGGAGTTAAAATCGCTGGAAGAAACATTAACAATCTCAGATATGCAGATGATACAACTTTGATGGCTGAAAGTGAGGAGGAGCTGAGGAGCCTTATGATGAAGGTGAAAGAAGAAAGTGCAAAAGCTGGGTTGCAGTTAAACCTTAAAAAAAACAAGATTATGGCAACCAGGTTGATTGATGACTGGCAAATAGAGGGAGAAAACGTGGAGGCAGTGACAGACTTCGTATTTCTTGGCGCAAAGATTACTGCAGACGCTGACTGCAGCCAGGAAATCAGGAGACGTCTACTTCTTGGGAGGAGAGCAATGGCAAATCTTGATAAAATAGTTAAGAGCAGAGACATCACACTGACAACAAAGGTCCGCATAGTTAAAGCAATGGTATTCCCTGTAGTAGGGGCGTGGTGGCTCAGCAGGTAAGACGCCAGGCTTGTCGATCGGAAGATCGCAAGTTCGGAGGTTCAAATCCCTAGCCCCGCGTGACGGAGTGAGCTCCCGCACTCGCCCCAGCTCTTGCCAACCTAGCAATTCGAAAGCATGCAAATGCAAGTAGATGAATAGGTACCACTTCAGTGGGTAGGTAACAGCGCTCCACGTGTGTCATGCCGGCCACATGACCGTGGAAGCGTCTTTGGACAATGCTGGCTCTTCGGCTAACAAAATGGAGATGAGCACCGGCCCCTAGAGTCGGGCACGACTGCACAAATGTGCGGGGGGTACCTTTACCTTTTATTCCCTGTAGTAACCTATGGCTGCGAGAGCTGGACCATAAGGAAGGCTGAGCGAAGGAAGATAGATGCTTTTGAACTGTGGTGTTGGAGGAAAATTCTGAGAGTGCCTTGGACTGCAAGAAGATCAAACCAGTCCATACTCCAGGAAATAAAGCCAGACTGCTCACTTGAGGGAATGATATTAAAGGCAAAACTGAAGTACTTTGGCCACATAATGAGAAGACAGGATACCCTGGGGAAGATGCTGATGCTAGGGAAAGTGGAAGGCAAAAGGAAGAGGGGCCGACCAAGGGCAAGATGGATGGATGGTATTCTGGAGGTGACGGACTCGACCGTGGGGTTGCTGGGGATGGCGATGGCCGACAGGAAGCTCTGGCTTGTGCTGGTCCATGAAGTCACGAAGAGTCGGAAACGACTGAACGAATAAACAACAACAAAAGATGACTTATAAGCAAGTCAAGGAGAAAAAAAGGAGACTACATCCTTCTCTCTTTTAAAAATCCAAATTAATCCAATGGTACAAGAAATGGGTAGCTTCGTCATTCTTCACAGAAGGGCTGCCTGGATCAACATTTACTCTTTTTCCCAATTTCATGGGTTGCCTATACAAACTCACACCACCTTAGATATCTGACCGGCTGCTACTGGGAGGATTATATGGTCTTGGCCTGATGTAGCCGGAGATACTTCCTATTTCCTAAACAATTCAGTTTGATGGAACATGAGGAACTACAGTATATCTGCAGGTGCTTAGCAAATACATTAACAGTACACAAAGCAGGCAGACTTGGGGCATTAGCAGTATGCCCCACATGCAGACTATATCTCTGGCAGGGGCATTCTGGCATGCTTTATTTTATTGATTCAGTGTAGGCAGTGGTACAATCTCCAGAGAAGCTACACACTCTGTGCGTGGACTCCACAAAGATGATGCATATGAAAGTACCCTCTGCCATGTTCAGAATAAGTAGGCATCTTACAGACCAGTCTTCTCCAGCTGGGTGTCCTCCAGAGATATCAGTCTAATAAGGCTATAATTCCTAGCAAATGTGGGCATTTGCTCATAGGATAATGGAAACTGTAGCCCACACATTTGGAGAGCACCAGATTAGGCAACACTGCTATAGAAAGAAATTGCCATTTCCTCTTCCAAAAATCTCACCATTATTCCCAAAGTGGGACTATACTCCATCACCTTTCTGAACTGTCAAAAATTCCCTGTAATATTTAATAACAATAATCATGTCTGTTGATTTTTTTTAAGCATCCAGATATTTCACATACATTATCTCAGGCCACTTCCTTTATGTCATACTGGAGTTTGGGAAATTTTACAACAAACTTTATTTATAATCGCACATTTGAACAGCTGTCAGCCCTTTGAGGTAGACCAGACTAGGAAACCAATGCCATGTAGGTCAGTACTTCTTTTATTGTAAAGCTATAGTAACAGAATCTTGCAAGCCTGAATGCACTTCTCCTCTCCCATCCATCATCTTCATGTGAACTAGGGAGGGGCTCGTCTGAGATGTTTACTCACATTACTTTCTTGGCCTGGGCTCAGCCCCTTTTATCCGATCATTGCCTTGGGAGTGGCTCTTCTTCCTGTCCTTCAAAGCCATTCCTTCTGCCTTCCCCAATAGGGGGACAGTAGAACCTGGACATGGGGCGTGGTGGCTCAGCGGGTAAGACGCCAGGCTTGTTGATCAGAAGATCGCAAGTTCGGAGGTTCGAATCCCTAGCCCCGCGTGACGGAGTGAGCTCCCACACTCACCCCAGATCTTGCCAACCTAGCAATTCGAAAGCATGCAAATGCAAGTAGATGAATAGGTACCACTTCGGTGGGTAGGTAACAGCGTTCCGCGTGTGTCATGCCGGCCACATGACCGTGGAAGCGTCTTTGGACAGCGCTGGCTCTTCGGCTAAGAAACGGAGATGAGCACCGGCCCCTAGAGTCGGACACGACTGCTCAAATGTGCGGGGGGAACCTTTACCTTTACCTTATTCATTTTGAATGGATTTGTGCACCAACATATCCCAGAGGCTTATGCCCTGTATTAATTAGCAGAGTCCACAGATAACATTTTAATTTTATGCCATGGGTACCAGAGAGTCTTTGTTCAGCCCTGGAGCCAGTTGCATCACGAGTGCCAACTCTGAGTATGAGGTGCTGTTTTTCTGCCTTGGCAATTTCAGCTGCGTGAATATCGCAGAGCCCTTTCCTGCCAGGGACCGTTGGCATTTTTACACGGCTGCCAAATGGACTCCCTCCTTCCTGCTGTGCTAAGTGGAGCCTTTGCTGCATCAGCAGCCCCAGAGATTGGAAACCACCATAGCTCCTTGAGCTATGTCCCCGGGAGGTTCTTCTGTGAGGCCCTTAAGGAGGCAGGGAGTGGAGAAGCACCTTGGGAGGGGAATGCAGGTGGCTAATGCTGAGACCACGCTTTCTATACCGTACCTTGATTTGGCATCCGTAAAACGACTGACGCTTGCGAAGGTGAGCAGGGTAACAGTTGTGAAACACTCTTCAAGTAAGAATGCATTCAACGTTCACCATCACTCTCTTCAGCTAAAAATCTGGCATTTTATTCCAAAGGTATGAAAAGTCAAGACCTATCCCAAAAAAGTAAAGTTCTGGACAAGGTAGACTTAGAGCACATGTTCACATCCACCTAATGCAACACAAACATACCCCACGTGGCACTTTTATGCCTTGTCCTCATGACATTCCTTTCATGCCATCCCCGCCCCACAACTGAGGCACCTCTAACTAATTTTTAGCTGCTCCGGTTTTGTTTTCTCCTTCCTCCCAACACAGTTTTTCCCATAGACACCTTTGGCTTGGGCTGTAGAAAAGAATGGACAGCTGATTTCCACAGGAGCATCTGCCTGCAAAGTGTCTGGCCAACACTTTCTGAAGCACTTGTCACATCTTACACAGGCTTCTTAAAAATATGGGCTTAGTTGTACATGGTCACTGCAGCAAGGCTATTATATGCACAAAGATGGAAAAATACTGAAATATCCACAATAGAGGAATGAATTGTGAAGATGATGGAATTAGCAGAAATGGTAAAATTGACCTGTTTGATCAGAGACAGGACAATAAGTATGTTTATTAAAGACTGGAAACCTTTTATGGACTTTTTACTGAAAATGGAAAAAAAATGATTTGGTGATTTATGGATATGTTGATTAAAAAGGGTTGAATAATGGGGAAAAGGGAAATATGATGTACTTTTAAAGAGGGAGGAGTGAAGATCTGTTTGCTTGGAACTGCATAAAGGAGATTGGGAGTCGCTTCTTTGTATACTTTTCTTTTCCTGTTTCTATTTCGTTTTTCTTTCTTATACTTGTCTCACTTTTTCACTTTACTTTTTCTTCTTTCTTTTCTTTAATTTTACTTCATATTACTTTATGTTTATCTTTTAATCTGAGAAAAATCTTTAATAAAAATTATTATTAAAAACATGGCCTTAGTGCTCTTTTGAAACAATGGCAGATTTGTTTTCTTTTAAGTATATGGCTTCTATGCTGTAGAGAAGTCAATTTAAACCAGGAAAGAGCTGTGTATTGCTGCTCTATAAACCAGCTGCTCTGTATTGCTGGTACTGTCACAATTGGATGTATTATAGCACAGCTTTCCAAACTGTGTGTCGGGACACGTTAGTGTGTCGGCTGCAGTGTCTGGGTGTGTCGTGGCTGCTGCTGCCTCCGAGCCCTGCCAGGATTCCACGCAGGTCCTAGTGCCTGCCTTGTGCCTTGCTGCCTCCAAACCTGCCCTGCCAGGATTCCGCGCAGGTCCTAGTGCCTGCCTTGTGCCTTGCTGCCTCCAAACCTGCCCTGCCAGGATTCCGCGCAGGTCCTAGTGCCTGCCTTGTGCCTTGCTGCCTCCAAACCTGCTGTGATTCTGCGCAGGTCCTAGTGCCTGCCTTGTGCCTTGCTGCCTCCAAACCTGCCCTGCCAGGATTCCGCGCAGGTCCTAGTGCCTGCCTTGTGCCTTGCTGCCTCCAAACCTGCCCTGCCAGGATTCCGCGCAGGTCCTAGTGCCTGCCTTGTGCCTTGCTGCCTCCAAACCTGCTGTGATTCTGCGCAGGTCCTAGTGCCTGCCTTGTGCCTTGCTGCCTCCAAACCTGCCCTGCCAGGATTCCGCGCAGGTCCTAGTGCCTGCCTTGTGCCTTGCTGCCTCCAAACCTGCCCTGCCAGTATTCCGCGCAGGTCCTAGTGCCTGCCTTGTGCCTTGCTGCCTCCAAACCTGCCCTGCCAGGATTCCGCGCAGGTCCTAGTGCCTGCCTTGTGCCTTGCTGCCTCCAAACCTGCTGTGATTCTGCGCAGGTCCTAGTGCCTGCCTTGTGCCCTGCTGCCTCCAAACCTGCTGTGATTCCGCACAGGTCCTAGTGCCTGCCTTGTGCCCTGCTGTAACTGTGTGTCGTGAAATGATGCCCTGCTGTAAGAGTGTGTCGCGAAATGATGCATGTCTAAAAAGTGTGTCACCAACATGAATAGTTTGGAAAGCTCTGTATTATAGGTTTTCCAATGCTTCTGCCAACAAGTAATCTTGTGTGGCTGACTTTTTACCGTTTTTATTACTTGCAGGGGGGAACCATCTTACCTACACCATTCCGTCTCCATGGCTGTCCATAGCCTACTCCCAGACGCTCTTGGCCATGAGGATGGAACTGGATTCCCTGTCAGAGCTGCCATATTGTTGCAGCACTAGTCAGGAATGGCGCTCATTTGTTACTGATCACCCCCCTCCTGTGTCCCTACTCTATGCCTGCAACTTCTCAGCTGGGCTATTTTTTGACATGGGTTTAAAAAACAGTTCTAGCGCTCTTTCAGAAGTGCACTAAACCCATGTTCTAAGATATCCCAATCAAAATAACTGAGAGGTGGCTAACCACACATTCCAAGCAACACTTACACTCACCTCACTCTGCTCCTTCCATTAGGAAGAGCAATTGGTGGCTGCTTTCCTACTGGCAGGTAATAATTGGTAGGAGGGGAAACAAAGTCAGATGAATCTACCATCGGCTTTCCTTAACTTGTCCTGCATTAAAACTGTAAGGACACCACCGATCACCAGCTTCATTATTGTGGCAGAATAGGGCTCAGCAATTGGGGCAGCAAATGTTTTGCTGGCATACTTTTCTGTCGGCTCAAGAACCGGTAGATAGCAATTTAATGTGTCATTGCAAGCAAGATAAAGCCCCCAAAGTAATTAAAGACACAGTTGGAGTTTAGGTATTGCAGAGCAAAACACCTTTAGGGCTTAGAAGAAGCAAGCAAGCTTTTTACTCTTCCAGAAAGCACTGGAAGGCAATCAGTCTTTCTCTTGTGCAAGGATTTGCTAGCCCCTTCCTTCACTTTGCATGGGCTTCTTAAGCTCAGCTGGAAACACAGAGGCGGTGTGCTGTAGAAACCCATCCTCCTGTTTTTAAAGGCTTTAGTGAGCTACACAGTCTTATCAGTAGAGGAGGTGCCCACTGTGTCTCTGCTGTGATAAACTCCCTCTACCGGGAGCTGATATCTCTGCAGAAGTGGATCAATTATCCACTCAAGATTTACTGGGTGAATTATTGCTCTGGAATTGCTTACTCCTAATGAAATGGCACGTTTGGAACAATGACTCACCCAGTGACAGAAACAGAGGGATGAGGTCTCAAACTGAACAGAGCCTCCAATTTTAATTCAAAAAAAGGTGTCTTGGTTATTAGAAATTTGGAAAGCTATCATACCAAGGCTGCTTTATCTAGCATGGATAAAACAATGATTAATAGGATGCAATAGATTTTTTAATATATGGTTGCTTATTAATTCCTTTTAGAGGAACTCTTTAGATCAGGGGTGGGCAACGTCAGGCCCGCGGGCTGTATAAGGCCCGCGGGGCTCCCTCCTAAGACCCGCGGGGCTCCCGCCTGCAAACCCCGCCCCTTCCACTTGATTGGCTCCCGCCCGCAAACCCCGCCCCCAGTGCTTGTGATTGGCTCCCACCCGCAAACTCCGGCCCCAGTCCGTGGAAATCCCAGAAACCCCGCCTCACACCCACCCACCACCCACACCCGGTCCCCGGTTATAAATATCCAAATGGCCCTTGGCAGAAAAAAGTTTCCCCACCGCTGCTTTAGATCATGGGATGGCAAACATTTATTTATTGTGAACCGCCCAGAGTTCCCCATGGGAGATGGGCGGTTATAGAAATTAAATAAATAAATAAATAAACAGCCAACCAATGAATAAAAAGGAAACGATAATCTGACAGACATAAGAAGCACCACTTTTTCATCCAGATGCTGGAATAGTGGTGGCAAATAAGCAATGGAAGAAGATGGGCTAGATTAATGATTGTGGGAATGTTTACCTAGTTGTTATCCAGAACATGACTGAAAAGCAGCAGTCAATAACTAGAAACAGCATGCCAAGAAAGCTAGGCTTCCCATGCTATCCATCTACTTGGGGTGGTGGTTGCTAGGATATTTGGTGAATTTCCACCAACCCTGAAAGCATAAAAGAGACTCAAGTCCTTTTTCACTAGAGACCCTTACTATATCTCAACCCTTGCTCTACTGATCTTGTTGGGGTGGTGATGTGAGGTCCTGATTCTTGTAGCTGTCCTGTCTGGCTAGGAAAATCTGTTGTCCTTACTGGGGTAGGATGACTATTTTGAGGGTGTTAATTAGCTGAAGAATTGTCAGCAGCATGAATTTTCCTCCCACTCTTCTTAAGATAGAGGAATCACTCCAGGAAATTTACCAATGACTAATCAAGGCTGGCTAGACACTTCTCCTTGAAAAGGAAAGGGAAGCACAATGAAATGTACAGTACATACCATGGCTCTGTGGCAGCTTAAGAAAGAAAAATCGATTGTTGGCAGTATAGGAAAAATTGGTATAAGATAGTCTAAATCTTGGTCTGGAGTGTTATGAGATTAAAAAAAAAGTTTGGGTTTCCAGGGCATTCAGAGCCAATGTAATCTGCAAGTGAAGAAAATGTTCATCATTCTTAATTCTCACTAGAATATCATCTCCCAAAAAGGCAACGTGCAAGCAATGAATACAGTGTGTAATGTAATGAGATTTTTATCTCTGACAATGCAAGAAGAGCTAGCACATTAACCTGGATTTCAACCCTCCCAAACTTGGGGTACACAATGCCTTTGAATGCATGCTAAGGCTAGTCTTTTCTA
This sequence comes from Charina bottae, assembly GCA_023362775.1. Classification (NCBI taxonomy): domain Eukaryota; kingdom Metazoa; phylum Chordata; class Lepidosauria; order Squamata; family Charinaidae; genus Charina; species Charina bottae. The sequence goes on along the minus strand of JALMGJ010000021.1, from coordinate 8,897,180 downwards.
GCAACAATGTTCATACAAGTCCTTTTGCAAACAAATCTAGTCCTGTTTCCCCCCCCCCCACCAAGTTACCTCAATTTCAGGAAGAGAATATAGGATTTTTACCATTGTATCCGTGATTACAAATACAAAACTCTTCCTGATATACTGTATTTCAGGTCACCTGGAGAGCTCCAGAAGACGTTGAACTACAACCCCCAGATGCCCCAGCCACGGAGGGTTGCTCAAGGAGCTCAGTAACATCAGGAGGGCCACAGTTTCCTCTGAACATTTCCGAGGGGGTGGAAGAGGTCCAGAGAGCAGGAGAAATGAGCAAAGCTAAGCAAGATTCAAAAGGCCTGGAGGCTCTGTTTCCAGTTTCAAATGCACTAAATCATTCCAAGGCCAAGCCAAGGACAACGCTGCTCCTGAACAAGCAAGGGACAAGTCACTTTTACACTTGCTATATTGGTCCGGCATAACTTCCATCCCCTTATTGATATATAATCATTAAAACAGAATCAGGCCATGTGGCCACTATACACATACCTGTGATAAACATAACCCACCCAGAGTCATCCTGTGTGAGATGGGTGGCCATATAAATTAGATAGATAGATAGATAGATAGATAGATAGATAGATAGATAGATAGATAGATAGATAGATAGATGATAGATAGATAGATAACTAACTAACTAACTAACTAACTAACCTTGGTTTACTGAATTAACCCAATTTTCTGGATTTACATGACCACTAAATCCCAAACCAACTCATGGCTGGGTTCACACAACACACTGAGCCAGAAACTAGCCAACTACATTTTAATCAAGCATGTTGTCCAAACTCAGCCTAATGTTCTTCTTCCATGACCATATCCAGACCTATGGTTGAGAAAGGGGTGGAGGGCTTGTGGTTTTAGTTAAACTTCATACACCAATACACACACAGAGAGAGAATATGCACCCAGCAGGACATTTAAAGGATTTTAAGGATAAATCACCTATAAAAAGTCATCTTTAGTGTTCATTCTTCAAATAATTATGTATGGAGACACCTGGGTGTGATATCTTCCAGCAGCCACCCTGTGCTGAGGCTATTCCCTTGAAACTTCATCTGTAGCCTAGCAGTGATACCCCAGAACACGTGTCCATTGGGAGTCCATATGGTGGAGCAAGTGATGTCATACATGTCATGACATCATTGCAAATTATGGGATTTGCACCATTTGTGCAACAATATCATGATGCACGTGAATCACTGTGGCTTCCACTGTGGCAGTGCACCCATAATGAAGAAAGTGGAAGATGGGGGTTCTGATTAAAAAGAGGTACACCTGCTTCTTTGACAATCCCTTGTATACATAAACAACATCTGCAGATGTTTGGAACATCAAGGCCACACTTTCCTTAACAATATTTTTGCAGCCCTGATTATTTCCTTTGCCCAGAAGGGAAGCACTCTAGGACAGGGCTTTCCCTGCTGAGTGACTGGAGGTAAAAGGGGAAGGTAATAATTTGAGCAGAGCAGCCTGACTGCTCCCTGTAGAACAAGCTCCACCTGCCATCTTCCCTCATGTATGGGAATTATTAAGGGGATCAACAGCCGTCCCCCTTTGCATCTGGTCACGAATGGCAAATGAGGTGCGGGTCCTTTGCAAAGAGGGGGCTTGTAGGAGTAACCAGCTTGGTTCATTTTTCCGCCCCTCCTTCTGTTGGATGTATTGCTCTGGCCTGGTTTTAACCCAACAGCCCAGCCTGGTCATTCTGCTCTGCTTTTTCTCCTTCCCTCTCTCCAAGCCCATAGGCCACGGCCTGCCACAGCTGCTCAGCCCTGAGTTTTTCCTTACCTTTCAGTAACGGAGGTCCAGCAAGCCAGCAGTCTTTTGCAGAGTTTCTTCTGGTGCAGAAGGGAGTAGGTGAGACCGGGGGTGGGTGCGTGGGAGCTTCTGTCCCGCTCAGTGGGATGCCGTCAGAAGAGCGAAGTCAAAAAGCAAACGCATCTTTTAACATGCCCACCACTTAGCAGGGCCTGACTTTGCTCCAAGCCTTTCTTGTGTGCGTGTGAGTGCCTGGGTCAAAAGACAGAGGAGGGGAAGAAGACTCTTGGGAGCTGGTCAGGCCGGTTTCAGTACGGAAAAAGCTGAGAGGCAGGCAGACTTGGGCGAAGGGAGGCGAGTTGCCCCACAGGCAGCGCCAGCAATGCTGGGCCCGGCGCCCTTGAAAACCTCCCCCCCCCCAACCCCCACTGCTGGGTCAGTGACTTATCAGCTGTCTAGCTGAATTATTTACCAGCATTCCTGGGCTGCCTTGTTAGTTACCTTCTGGTTTTGTGTCCTCCCTCTGAGACCATCTTACAGCCAGAAAATGAGAGAGACGCGGCTGCCTGGTTGTCAAATGGTTACACGCCAATCATGCTTAAAACCCGGTCCTTAATGGTAAAGCTGGCCATACGCGGCTCCTGTGGGACTCTCCTCCTGGGTCATCCTGTTTCTGCCCAACTGACTCCCTTCTCCTGGTGCAAAGCTCTCCCCAGCTCTTTTATGGCTTGGTGAAACAAAGCAAGACAAAATAAAACAAAAAACAAATGAAATGGCCAAAGGCTTTCATTTCATGAAATCGGCTCTGCCCACAAGGGCTTACGTTACAATCATTTCTCTTTTCAAAAGCTGTTCAGTTACCAGAAGGCTCTGCAATTAGGTTTTCACGACACACCCACGGTTTTCAAAATTACCCCAATTTTCTGGGTTTATATGATATGACTGCAAACCTGCGGATGACCATTAGATGGCAGCAAACGGATACAAAACTAATTCTTCGCTGCCATCTTGAGGTTCCCTGGATTTTTAGCTTTGTTTTTAGAGTTAGCTTTGTTATTTTTGTTTTAGCACACTAAAAATTTGGTGTAGTGGGTAAGATGTTGGACTAGGACCAGAGAGAGCCAGGTTCAAGTGTTCCCTTTGCCATGGAAGCTTAATGGGTGGCTTTGGCCCAGTCACTCTCTCCACCCAATCTACTTCACAGGATTGTGGTTGTGAAGAAACATGGGAGAAAAGAATGCTGTGTATGTCACCTTGAGTTCCTAGAGAAAAAGCAGAATATAAATTGAACAAGTAAAAAAATAAAATGTCTACTTCTTGGGAATGGGTTCTACACATTAGTCATTCTTGCTAGATCCAGCCTCACACCTTGCCCCCTAATATGCTGGTTTTCAACACCCATAATTTGATTTATTTATTCATCCATTCCATTTTTAACCTGCTGTAATTCAGTCAAGATTCCTAGCAGTTAAGAATAGCTATATAGTCCCACTCCCTTTTCGCACTGAAGATGTTGCCTAGCCTGGCAATGAAATGTCTGCAAGAAAACAACAAGGCTCAGAGAGCACCAGGGACTCCACAATAGCTATATAATATTAAAACATTTACAGCAAGAGCAAAACATCCATGGTAAATTAGTTACAGTAAATAATAACAACTGCATATAACCTATTTCGCATCAGCTCAACACATTCAGCCTAGATAGTGTCATCTTATCCTACAAATGTTCTTGGGAAGAACTCATTTTTAGCATCTTCTTAAACAGTATCACAAAGTTCATGCCGCTAGAGAGTGACAGGTTTCTCTATACCAATTAAAAGATAGAGTTTTCATAACACAGATTCCATTTTCATCTACTAATTCTTGTAGATCAGCTATCTTTAAAAGGCAGAAAATCCTTTGTTGTTTTTATGGTGATGTAAAGAAGGCTTTTGTTAAAGCTCCCCAAGATCACTGGGGAGAATCAGCAAAACACATTGTCTTGTCCCCAGCCCGTAATCTGGGAGAACTGATCATATATTCCTCCTGAATTGCATTTTACCTCCTCTTCCTGGTACTCTAATTCTGTTTAGTGTGCGGTTTCGTGATGCTAACCTATAGGCTTGAGGTTTTGTATATTTCCTGTTATTTGTCTAGAACAGCAAATTCAAATCTTAAAGCTTTTCCTTGCATCTAATCAGCACACAAACATGCCCTGGCAACATCTTTTCTTCTGCCATATTCCTACAATATGGCCATCATCTAGTCCCTAGCCCACAAGTGAGACAGATGTAAATTGTCCATAACATTACCAGTAGTATTTCCCCCCCTTATTCTGCCACCATCTAAGGTAGCTCTCAAATGTATAAATGTCATTAGACGTGATCATGCTTTATGCTGGAGAAAAGTCAGTTGACTGTAATGCCTTGAAACAATATAACAGAGGCAGAATAAGGATTGGTAATTGGGACAGCAAATTTCATGCTGATGTAGTTTTATGTTGACTCAAGGATGGGTGGAGAGTGCTTGAACTCAGCAGTGGGAAAAGACAGTAGACTTAGATCAAATGATGAGTGGAATAAGGACTTAATGTATCCATTCAGGGGATATAATTTATGAACGCTGTCTTGTGTTAATTCCCTGCAAGGAAGACATCATGATAAATAGAAGCTAAGAAGGCAAACGTTTCTCTAACTCAGGGCTTTCCAAAGTTTTTCCCGCGGCGACACACCAACCGGCGTTGGTGTGTCGCCGCGAGAAAACCCGGAAGTGCGGCAGCGCACAAAAACCCGGAAGCGCTGCTGCTGCTTTCGGGTTTTGCGCGCTGCAGTTGGTGTGTCGCCGCGGGAAAACCTTCCGGGTTGTGTGGTGACACACCAGACTGTGTGTGACGACACACTTTTGTGTCACAACACACGGTTTGGAAAGCTCTGCTCTAACTCCTCGCTGTCATCTAGTGGTCATCCAGGATTTTGCAGCCCACATGTGATAGACCTGCCTGAAACCCATATAACTTGGCTGAATGTTTAGATCCAATTTCAGATGTCCATAATGGTTATGAACCAGTTTGCCTGTCTATTTGCCTGATCTTAGATCAAGGGTGGGGAACCAGCAGGGCTAATGATGGAGGATGCTGGGAATTGCAATTCAGCCACACTGGCAAGAAATACAGATTCCCCTGTCCTACTGATGGGAAAGTCCACATGTCAATGATAGAAGGTGTGATTTGCATATGGAAGGCCCTAAATTCAGTCCCCAGTGTCCCTAGGTAGTGCTGGAAAGAACATCTGGTTGAACCCCTGGGGAATTGTGGCCAAGGCAATGTCTTACTGAAATGGAGGGCCAATGGCCTTTTTGTTAAACTATCTTTTTATGGTCCTGGGATGTCTTGCAAGCTTGCTGTGAGGTTATTTTAATCAGTATTCTGTGGAGGAAAAATAAGAACCACAAATGAAGCCTTTCATTTGTATCAGTATCTCATCAGGTGGTTAAGCTGTTATGTATTATAAGGTCTGCAGGTTCTGTCTCATAAAACTGAACCCAGTGCAACTGTATGGGCTAGGAGCAGCCGCATTAAACCCAAACAACTGTCACTCTCCTCATTTCTGTTCCTGTCTTCCTATAGAAGGGGCATGGTGGCTCAGCGGGTAAGACGCCAGGCTTGTCGATCGGAAGATTGCAAGTTCGGAGGTTCGAATCCCTAGCCCCACGTGACGGAGTGAGCTCCTGCACTCGCCCCAGCTCTTGCCAACCTAGCAATTTGAAAGCATGCAAATGCAAGTAGATAAATAGGTACCACTTCGGTGGGTAGGTAACAGCATTCCGCACGTGTCATGCCGGCCACATGGCCACATGACCACGGAAGCGTCTTCGGACAACGTTGGCTTTTCGGCTAAGAAACGGAGATGAGCACCGGCCCCTAGAGTCAGGCACGACTGCACAGACTGCACAAATGTGCGGGGGGGGGGGGGGGGACCTTTACCTTTTTTACTTCCTATAGATGAATAACAATTGGGAATATTTCTAATTAATCCTCTTGCGACCCCTGCTGGCAAGCAAATATAGCTCCTGAGTTATGTTGTTGCCTTCTTTCCACATTTCAGCTGCTGCTATCTCCATATTTCAACAGCTTTGCCCCCAACACACACCCTGTTCTTTCTTAAACTCACTATTTTCCACAGCTATTTAGTGGGGAAAGTGCTATAGAATCTGATCTTTCAGAATAAAATGCAGCTCTGCGACCATTGAGTTACACTGCCTCCAACCATGGAATTTTACACTCCTACCTCTGATACCAGTTTTTCTTTCACCTCAAAGTTCAGATAAGCATGCCAAACAGAGGGTGTACAACTCTCCCTTTTCCAACCCGGTAATTAAATGTTAGCTTCTCTTCCTAAATATCTTGAGCCATAAGAAACAGGGGGGACTTACATTAAAAATAAAGATATTAATAAAATTGGTTAAACATTGCTGTGCAATCTGATTTATGTTTTTCAATCTATTTCTCCATATATTTAACATATTATCAGACAGAACAATTTCTCCTGTGGTTTTTTTTTTCATTTTCACTACCCTGCAATCATTAACAGAGGTATTTGCATTTTCATTTAACGTTTAAGTGATCCAAAAAGAAAATGCTTATGTTCAGGCATTCAGTGGAATACCATTATTGCTGTTTCACTCTTGATTTCAGCAGGATTTCAACCTTGTCTCAATAGAATGTAGCCACACAAGTTGAGCCTTAGAATGTATGAAGTATGGTGTCTGTGAACGTATGCAGAGTGCCACACCTGGGTTCAAGCGGAAGAGCATAAGATCTACTCCTGACGGAATCTATCCTCCTCACCCCATTAAAGGCGCTTGGTCACCTATTTTTATTTTTAACCACCAAAAGCATTTTTGTTTGCAAAACATGCCTGTGACACCTTGAGGTTCATCTCTCAGGAGTATTAAGCAGCTTAGTCTTCTAAAGACAGCTGTGTAGCAAACACTGCCCCACCAAGACAGGTTTGGTGATTAGCAAGACAGAAATAGAAATACATTGATCTAGGTTAACTCACAGGGTGCTGGGAAGAAGGGAGATCCATAGACACGGTACGCAGCAGGATCGGTTCCCTGCGCACAACTAGAATGTATGATTCAAGATATGGTCCCCAGAATCTTTGCAAGAGTGCTGGTGTGTTAACACTCAAACTGTACACAAAAGTGGATTTGTGAAATTATTGGGTCTTTTTTTGCGTTAGAGTCCTGGTGATGAGAATGTTCTCTTTTGCAGCGTATATATTGAGTCCCTATTGGCGCCATCATTTGTGAATGCACTTTGGCAGAGAGACCTTATTGTTCTCAAGGCGCCATAGATAATACTTTACCCTTCTAAAATGGAATAAATTCTATTAGCATCTCCATAACCGTGTATCCTGCTCTGTGGCCATTAACATCCAAGACTAATTACAAGCAGACCGTTTCCTTTTTACTTTCCCATATTCGTGCATCATGCCAGCCACATGACCGTGGAAGTGTCTTCGGACAACGCTGGCTCTTCGGCTAACAAACGGAGATGAGCACCGGCCCCTAGAGTCAGACACGACTGCACAAATGTGCGGGGGGAACCTTTACCTTTTTATTCTTCCCTCCATCTCCATATACACACCCTTGATGAATAATTTTCTGCTGTATTGTCACCAACACAATCAAGTATGTGGGAGACAATTAACCTGGTGCCTTCCAGTTGTTCTGGATCACAGCATTAATTTCATGTCCAGAAGGAAAAAAAATTAAAGCAGAATGTGCTGGATAATTTGGAAATCAAAGTGCCAGTATATTTTTTGAACCTCAGTTGGCTTTCCTCTCTGGACTGTTCACTGGGTTTGGTGAGGCAGCCCTGTTTCTGGTTGCTGCATCATAAAATGGTAAAGTGTCCCCCCACACAGTTGTGCAGTCGTGTCCGATGCTAGGGGCCGGTGCTCATCTCCATTTGTTAGCCGAAGAGCCAGCGCTGTCCGAAGACGCTTCCACGGTCATGTGGCCGGCATGACACACGCGGAACGCTGTTACCATCCCACCGAAGTGGTACCTATTCATCTACTTGCATTTGCATGCTTTCGAATTGCTAGGTTGGCAAGAGCTGGGGCTAGTGCGGGAGCTCACTCTGTCACTCGGGGCTAGGGATTTGAACCTCCAAACTTGTGATCGACAAGCCTGGCGTCTTACCCGCTGAGCCACCACGCCCCTTTGCATCATGCTGCATCATAGAATCCTACTATTTCCTGATTTCATCCCAGTGTATAAACTAGCCTTTTGCAGATAGGTTGTTGTGTCATTTTGCTACCTGCCTGCCTCTTTGGGTGTGCTTGGATAGAGAGTGGGGTTTCTCAGGTGAAATAAATTGAGTGAGTTGGGGGATTCTTACCTTGGGGGATGTAGCAGGTGGAGAGACTGACATCCTGAAGGTCTGACAAAGAGTTGAACTACCCATTACGAAGCAGGTGGCACAATGTGTAGAGCGCTCTCTCTATTGCAAATCACCTTCTTATATTTTAATTGTTGGTTTGTGAAATCCACTGTCCAAGGATGTGTGTCTTATGGCTATGGCAAACCACTTCTGAACATGTTGCCTACAGGAGTTAAGTCAGCCTTGAAGGCAAAAAAAAGGAGGAAAAGGGGGTGGTCATCACCCTATTATGGCTTAACATGGTGTAGTGAAGCCAGCATGTAGGTTGTAGATTGTTTGGTTTTGTCTTCGTGCAACATTTGAATCCAGCCATTGGGCTGAAGTTATAGCGTAATGCAGCATGTGAGTCCACCCACTGTGGCTTAGTGAACCCAACATGATTAAAGCAGATTGTGGCTTAATGTGATGTCTAAACCAACCAGTGGTGTAAGGATATATAGATGTTACACATACCTGAGTGTTTGCTTTCATTTGTGAGTTATTGGGTGGGTGTGGAACGTGGGTCTAATCCCAAACCGTGTTGCTGGGAGCTGCAGTTTTCGGCTATGTGGTTCTCAGTGTAGATCCAAACTATTAGTCACCTCCAATAACTGTGCTTTATCTCCGGAGGCTCTCCTAGGATCCCTTGCAGCACACTGTGGCCCAGATCTCATCCTATAAGTTGTTCACCCAACACATTAAGCCAAAATATCGTTTGCTTGTCTTTGTCTTACTGCGTCGTGTGAAGCCAGCCATTGTGTATATCCAGGCTCTCTGGGTACACAGGAATGTGAGGTGTCTCAACCCACTTAGGACTTCATTGGCACCTTCACTATTTTGCTTTGAGAGCTTGGTACAGTCAGCCTTACTCTGTGTACAGTTGACCTTGGACTCTGTTTGCCTCTTTCCTTTGGTGCTTTTTTCCCTTTTCCATTCACAAAACCGATCCTAATCTCCTCAGGGTGACGTGAAACATTTTGAAGGAACATTTCCTCCTCATTGCTACAGGCTCTAGAATCTGGATCGCTCAGGTTTCAGCCTGGGTAATAATAACGTATTTGGGACAGGAGGTGACTTTGCCATACCTCAGTCCCCGGAAAGAGCTATGTGGAGCCTGGCACCTCCATAGATTTTGCTTGTCCTGCCCCCTCCCCTCCCCTCCCCTCCGGCTGCAGCAATCTGGCAGGTGGATCCAGCCTCTGCCAGGCAGCAAAGGGTGACTCAGTGAAGCCTACCAGTCTGAGTGTTAGTTAATCCAGTCCTTGAGTGTCCTCTAATCCCACCAAACAACAGAACTTGATCTTTCTTTCCTCTCTCTTTCTCTCTTTCTGTCACCACCTCCACACCTCCCAGGGCACAACTAATCCAAGCAGTTGCTTTCACCAGCAAGCCATGAAGCAGCCTCCATGATCCAACAGAAGCGTCTCAGGATGCTTTGCAAGACACAGAAGAATTGGGGTTCAGCTCTTAAATCACAGAGTGGAGCTTCTTGGGGGTAGCAGGTTTCTAGGCCAACCTTGAATTCTTGGTATGATTCTCAGCATGGGAACATCCCCAGTTCAGATTTATGACCTGGGCTTGACCATGTCCCCTGGCTTCATGGTTTGCCCCCAAGCCCATTTAAGCATACAAACCTCTCATGGCTCAGCTTTTTTCTTCCAGTCTTCTTCTGTGCTGCGTTTTTCTCAAGCCAGGAGCATGGCTGTTTTTAGCTCACCTGATCTATGCTAACAGCATTGATGCTATATTTGAGTGACAGCAAAATAATTCTGGGGAGAGAGGGAGATGCTTGGGAATGCTTGCTAATGAAAGCACTGCAGGTAACATCCAGTTAGGACTGACCTGATATCCGTGGTGGTAGACTTGTGGCCTTCCAGATGTCATCGGACTACAATCCCTATAGACATCTGAGCAAACCAAGCTAGTGTCAAAATGACACATGCATGGTAACATCATGACACAAACTCCACCCTTACCTATGTGCATCCTGATGTTTGATGCAAGTATGTAAGTTGTGGGTTTGAATCATGTTGTCTCAGTGTGCATTTATGATATGCATTTTGTTACTTGCCTCCGAAATGCCCCTATGGACTCTTTGACAGTTAGGTTGTGATGGAAAGCAAGTAGCACATTTTATACATAAATAAGAAAATAGAAAGCTGTAGCCTTATCTTGGGTTTATAAGGGTGATAAAATCCAGTTATTGTGGAAGGTGAGGAGAGTTTTTCCATCCATTGTCTCCACATCATGGTTTAGATGGGATTCCCAATTTATTTGGGCATGGCATCTCCCACTGGGGAATGCTGTGGGCAAGGAGCAGGAATCTTATCTGTGAAGGGACAGAACAGGAATGGTGATACAACTAGAAAGCAAAAAACTACTTTGCACTGAAAACTCCAATTTTTTCCTTTTCCTGTTTCTGTAAGAAAATTGGCCAGGAATTCTAATCTGCAGAAAGTGTAAATCTTCTCAAATATATGGACAAACACAACCCTACCGCAAAAACAAATGCTTTGCTGGGTCACAACACAGGCCCACTAATTTAGCCACCCAGTTCCAAGAGCAACCAGCCAGATGCCTCCCCAAAATCCACAAGCAGAACAGGAAGGCAGTGGTTCCCCCTTGTGAATGCAGCGCTTGCTTAGTATTAAGAGCTATACTATTCCTGTACATGGAAGCTCCATTCATCTCATGGCGAAGAACTTTTGACAGGCAGGAGTCCACCTTGGCTTTTTAAAGAAGCCTAAACACGTTCTTTCATAAGGTTTGATGTTTAACGCTGTGGCCAGCTGCCCGTGCTTGGTTGTGCACCTGCGTTTTGGGCCTCGGGGTTGTACATTTCCTTGGCAATTCTTTTTGTAGTTGTATGGAGGCTGGGCTGAGTGAGTCTTGCCAGCAGATTAGCCTCAGGCGTGTAATTGGCTGAGTGGCTGAGCATAGAACACTGGGAGGCACTAAGCGCTCAGCACAAAAGCACCTGGTGGCATTTTTGGCTGGCTGGGACTGAGGAGGGGTCTAGGAGTCTGGCCAGGCGGGATCAAGAGCATCAGAGACAGGTAAGATGAGTCTCAGTTGGGCCTCTAAGAAACTACTTACTGCTGGGCATTGCTGCAGGGAAGAAGGGATGAAGGAGGACAGGGGGTTGCTAAGCAGGCAATTACGCACCATGTAACCCTCCTGAGAATAATGGGAAGAGGGGAGTGAGAGAAGGAGACCGATTAAGGACATATTTACAGTATTTATTAGATGTATAGCCTGCCTTTATTTTGTATCATCAAGGCTCCCTCCTTATTTTCCCCACAACCACCACTCTGTGAGGTGGGTTCGGCTGAGGAAGAGCGACTCGCCCAAAGTTACACTCCATGTCCAAGGGAGAACTAGAACTCACAGGCTCCCAGTTTCCAGTCCAGCGCCTTAACCCCTATACCAGGCATGACACTGGAGCTGCATCTTCCCCCAAACCACTGTCCCCTTTATCTATTCACCATTCCCAGATTTACAACTTGTTGGCTGGGGGGAAAGCACAGCATCAAAGGCATCCAGTTGTGGATGCCTCTCTTTGACTGCAGTTGCTCTCAGACAAAAGGCCTTTGTCACTAAAGGATAGTAAAGTACTTTTTTTTTTTTTTATCGTGGATTGAAATACCTTTAGCATCTAGTTTTGGCTATATCTAAGAACAGGATTTCCATTTCCCTCTGCTGAGCTTCTCTTTCCCAGCTCCTACATCTGAAGCTCATTGCTGCAGAAAGCTTGTTGTGCCTGCTTTTCACAAAACTGAAGCATGATCTATCCTGGCAGATGGAAAACTTCCTTAATTATACAGCTGCAAGCTTTTAATTGTATCAGTGGAAGGACTTGAAACTGGATTATCTATGCAAGGCAATCTGCTCTGCACCTTGGCTACCTGAAATCCATAAAGCCAGTAACTGGAGGGGTGTAATGAAATAAAGTGACTTGTGGGGCTCTGAGGATCTGGAGATAAGCCAAATGCCTGTTGAGATAGCTGAAGAAGGAACTTTTAAAACTGTTTTTTTTTTAATTCCCGGAGTCAGAGAGGGAAAGAGATGGTGTAAGGGCATTTCCTCAAGTACTAGCAGAACGCTCTTCTGACCCATGGACAGTTTTTATGGAAGCAGTGCTGGAACATCTGCTTTTCTTGGGAGCATTTTGTTTCATGCACAATTCTAGAATTGTCAGAGACTGCTTGTTTAATATTTGCCAACATATTCCAAAAACGGGTCAGGTGATGGATCCGTTTTGGATGAAGCTAAAAGTTCTACTCAGTTTTCCAGGCAAGTTTCCTTTTTGTGTCCAAGTATATGTGGGAAGAAAGATTGGGGGAGAGGGGGAGACAAGTTGGTATCCACCAGCCTTCTGAAATCCAAGGGGAATGTAATCCCTCCACCTGGTTCACTAAACCCAGTTCCTAACCAGGAGGGAAGTTAAATATTGGTCTGGTTCCTGGGAAACCAAAGATGTCCACCTACCTGGCCGTGCTGATGTTTGCTGTTCTTCCGAGCCAGGGTGAGTACACGAGGCTTTTCATTAAAATTGCAACCTTTTAAAATGATTTATTCCAGCTACAGGGCTAATGTTTGGCTGTTCCAGTCAACTGCATAGGGAAGCAAAGGAAGGGACAGAAAATACTTCAACAGGAGCAGCCACTGCTCTGCTATCCTCAGATTCAACACTGAATGAATTGCATCAGAATTGAATCTTAAAATGAAGCATATGTTTTTAAAATCTTTTTAAAATCTAATTGGTAGTAAATAATTTATGGATGGCTTTTGGTGGGGGAGGGGGTGCCAAAAACACCACCACTATTATACAGAAATTTGTAATTTTAACCAACACAGAGTTACAGTGCTCAGCCTGACACCCCCTTCAATTTGGTATTCAGAGGAACTGCCCATTTTATCACTCTGAAGGGCAGTCCTGGGCAATCATTGAAAATTAGGTTGGGTAGAAGAGCCTTTCTTATTCAACCTCTACTGATGTGGACAGGCAAATATCCAAAGCAACATACAACAATATGGGCATAAAGATCTGAGGGATATCCCAGAGTCGTTGTTACACGAGATGGGCGGTGAATAAATATGATTGATTGATTGATTGATTATATATATATATATATATATATTATATATATATATATATATATATATATATATATATATATATAATCCATCCATCCATCCATCCATCCATCCATCCATCCATCCATCCATCCAAAATATAAGGGAATGCAGAAAATATTTGTTCTCACCCTGCCATCCACATATTCTGTTCCCAGATATCTCCCCACCAGCTTTTTGCGAATTGGACTCTTTTGCCCTTCCAGATTCTTTTATTTTATTGTCAGGAGGGGGAGCCATTGTCTCATCATTTCTTAAAATCAGGAAATACAACAGCATCTGAAACCTGAATTATCAACATGAAAATGTGTGTAACAATAAAATTATAAGGCATTGATGTGCCACGAGAAACTTTATTGTTTTTGCTGCGATTGACTAATGTGCCTGCCCAGTTGGAAACTCGTAAGATGAGGGGAAAGCCACATTAAAGAGATGAATGTCCTTTGTTCTAGATCTGTTGGAGGAAGAACCATTTCCCGCATGACCACAGAAGCATTATTCCTGCCCGCTCTTGACACTGGGGTGGGGCACAGCAACCAGGAGAACTCAGAAGTGGATGAATTCAGGCAGATGGTGGGAAGCAAGGACGTGGCCAAGGATGTCTCCATAACCACTGAACCTGATAATCCCTTGATACCCCCACTTGAAGATGCCAACAGTCTCATCGCCAAAAAAAATGCACTAGAAGCATCATCCAACTTAATACAAAAGGATACCCCTGTGGAGAAAGCCTCCTCATCTCCAGTCATGCTTTCTCAAGGAATTAATATGGCACCTGTCTACAACCAACTAAATCAGGGGCAGGATGATAGCCAGATCAAACTGCCAAATATCTCCTCAGAGCAGCAGAAAGAAGAAAACACTTCATGTCAGCTGGCACAAGGAGAGACTGGCAGCCATCTTGAGTGTCATGACAATATTTTAAATGTCTTCCCAGAGCTGAAGCACTCAAATGGAACCTCAATACAGGAGGTCCAAGGGGTAGAGAGCAGGCTATATCACTGCTCTGATAAGGTCCCCATTGTGCCTGCTGATTTCCTGAAACCTTTGGAATGTGTCCAAGAGGCTATAAAAAATCCTCTTGTTCATGATGGAGCTACGTCAGATATTGCTTCAGAGCAACAGACATCCAATGACATCTCAAATCAACCAGACCAAAGGATAGAAGGTGACGCTGTACATCATTCTGTCCACTCTCTTGATGCATATTCAGGTTCACCAGAGAAACCAGAACTTTCCAGTAGCCCCAAACAAACTCCTGCCTGTGAAGAGAAAAGCGAAGCTCTCACTTCATCTAAATCTCTCAACTTGTTGCTTCTGGGGACCAATTCTCAAGACCAAACTGGGGAGGGAGAGTGTTTTACCTCCAATCATTCCAATTTTGATTTGACTGCTGAACTTCAAGGAATATTTCATCCTACCAACATTCATGAACAAATAAAGCCAAGCTACCAAGAAATTACAGAGATAGATAATGAAGAAAGAATGCCCAGTGGGCAGAATCATCAGTTACTTTTAGCTTCCGAAAACTACCAGGGTCATGTCAATGGGCAGTTTTTGAGGAAATCCTTGGAAGATAATTCCCAGGCAACTGAGGAGCAGGTCACCCAAGATTCTTCCTGCAGTCCAAATTCATCTTCCCTGGCATTAGCAGACTCTCAGCTCGATGTTGACTCGTGCTGCCAGCAGAGGGCATCAGGTACAGGTTGTGACACTCTTCCTCATAAACTGCCCGCACAATCTCCTGTGGCAACCAATGACTCCTGTGGACCTGCCCACCAGGGCCTGGCTCCTGTATGTGACAGGCAAGACAGGGAAGGATTGAGTATTCATGAGCCAAGAGAAGCCGGCAACAGTAATCAGTCCCAGGGCGAGGTTGGAACAGAGTCTGTGCTGGAATCCGAGAGGCAAAAAGAAACAACCAGGGACACTGAGCCTGGAGAAAATACCAGCCAGCCAGAGGGGGCAGAGAATCTGGCTGGTGCCAACAAACTGGACAAAGCCTTTCCTGACTCACAAAGCCTGACTGGTACAAGTGAACCAACTAGTCCCAAAGAGGCAGCTGGTGCAATGGTTTTAGCCAGTGCTGAAGATCTGCTAGATGCCAGGAACAGAGCGGACTCTCAAGGTTTAGCTAATGCCACATATCCAGATATTGCTACAGAGCATTCTGGCTCCAATCCAACACCAAGAGAGGGATTACTACTCGATGCTACAGACCCCACCAGTACCAGAGATCTGGTGAGCCCAGCAGATCCAACTCCTGCTGCATCTACTGCTGAGGAGCACTCTGTGACTGAAGGATCAAACTGCCCCACAGACGTGATGGGCAATAGTACCCATCAGCCTGAGAACCCTTCTCACACTACTGAGACCCCGATTGAGCGAGAGATCCGTGTACACCTGGAAAGGGAAGAACTTCTACGGAGGGAGAGAGGCCTGGCCAGCTCTCGAGGTGCCCAGGAATATGTGGAAGTGTGCATCAAACCTATCCTGAACCAAAACATGACATCCTCCTTAATGCCAAAGGAGAAGGAGCGTCAGTGGGCCGGTGTCCAGATGCAGCGGGAGATTCTACGGGAGTGTCGGCGTGAAGAGGACCTTGTGCAGCTGGGCAAGGTGAGAGGCACCTATGACCATGGTACACCCCAAGAACTGCAGGAGAAGAAGATGATCTTTGAGCAACATTCCTGCCCTGAGACACCAGACTTCAAAAAGATAGTACACAACTGCAGCAGCAGCAGCAGCAACAGCGGCATGGAAGGTGCAAGGGGGCCGTCTTTTGCTGAGGCCAATCGCATGCCCAACGTGATCATCCTGGACTCTGGTGTTCTAGCACAACCACAGCAGCACATGCCAGAGAGCGCCTCCTTAGCTAGCCCCTTCTTCTGCTTGCGTGCCAAGATCTCCCAGTCTCTGTTGGAGCAGGAGGTCCAGGAGGTCCAGGAACGAGAACGGGACCTGCAGAGGCAGAGGTACGCCCTGTATGGCTCAGCGTTGCCTTGCCAGCCAGCAGAAGACTCAGATCAAGCTGAGGAAGTCCCCTCCCCAGCAGGTAAGTACTGTAGTAGTGGAGGGGTGGGTTGAAGAGAGGAATGAAGAAAGGACCACATGCTTGGCTTTGACTCTAAGAATCAAAGCCAACAGGTGGTCCTTTTTCACTCCTCTCTTAATGTTTTCCCCCAAACTGTTTTCCCCACCCTGTTGTCACTCAAATGGAGCACAGCTCCCCTTTTCCCAGCCAGTGTATGTAGCACATTTGGAGAATGCCAGCTTGGGCAAGACTGTATTAAAACATATGAAATGAAAGCAAAAAGAACCTGGGTGAAATAGAGGAGCAAGAAAAAACTAAAGGAAAGTTCTTCAGGGACAGATCATTAATTGAATGAATAAATAAATAAATAGTGGGATTCACTCCTGTTATAACAGCCAACAGCTTAGCTCAGTTTTCTCCACTCTGAGGACTTTGAGATGTATTGGGATTATATATCCCAGAATTCCCCATTCATTTGTAGGAGAACAATAGTTTGGGGAAGGTTGACTAGATGGCTGTAAGGGGAATTGGGTCAATTTATGGATAAAGCCATCATTTTTTTAGAAGCAGTATAACTCTGTACAGGTACTGTATGTAAGCTGGGAAACAGTGATGTTTTTACAAGTTTTCTCTGCTTTCCAGAGGCATCTGGAAATTGGTAAATGTACTAGGATGCAAATCCAGATGGGTATTTGCACTCACACTGCAGGCCTCTTCTGAGGTTCATTCATTCTGGGACTAGCTTGTTTGGTGTCAAGTGGTTAAAGTGCTTGATCTGGTCAATCGAATCACATTCCAGCTATGATCTCACTGCATGACCTTGAAAGAACTGTTTGGTCTGCTTCCTCTAAAGTAAAGGAATGTAAAAAAATGGAAGCAAAATGGAAATGCACAGAAACCTGAGGAAGAAAGTATGTTTGGGGAAAGGATTCTGAATGGCTATCACTGATCAATTTTATGCCATTTGTTCAAGCTTGAAGAAAGAGAGAGGAAAACCTAATGTTATGATCAGCTGTGATGTCATAGAACGCTACATTGATGTCATAGAATTCTGTTTTGTTTTAGTCTTGATTTAGTCCATGTTTGCCACTAGCTTTTTTACACATTTCTCATCCTAAAGAGAGCAATGCATTTCCCTTCCTCCGCATTTCATCATGATAAAATGGGCTGATGATATAAAGTAAACCAGGAGCAGAGCATCTGGTCCATCGAAGTGTTTTGCCTTCAGCTCCCATAAGCCCCTGTCAACTTGGGCAAGGAATTGTGGAAACTAGGCCATGACTGATGTGACAAATGTTTTGTCACTTCTCCCTCGTGTCCCTCTGCCGATGCCTATGGGTTAAGCGTGTTGTATGGCCCGCAGCTGATACCTGGATGTCCCACCTCTTGTTTTGTGCCTCTCATGACAGCTAATGTGATGCAGTGATAAAATAATGTTGGACAAAGGCAGGAAAAGCTGTGTTCAAATCCCTTTAATTTCATCAGCCGACCTTGCAACTGTCAGTCTACCCCAGGGCTGATACGGAGTGAAATGTAGTATGAGAACTTGGCATCCAGCAGACTTGGCGTGTGTATCTAGAGGGCGGTAATAGGTTTCTAGGGTATTGTAGCAAACACTGGATTGAACTTTAACAGGCGAGACTGAAAGAGCAAGCTGGGTGTGAAAGTTTATGGCCCTGAGTATATTCTCAAAAGGTACAACAGGTACAGAACTCATAGAGGAAATGGGGGGCAGAAACACAGGAGGAAGAAGGACCCCTTTCTGACTTGTCTTTGGCAGTGGCAGTGCTCAGGCCATGCTGTCCTCCTTCGTATATTATGCCTAGCCCTAATCTGGTTTGGGACTAAGTGCATTATGCAAACCCAGCAATCATGGCTCGTAATCTGTAGCTTATTTTTAACATGACGTATGGATCCTGCCAGTTGTAAGTTATTTAATAAGCCAAGTTTAAATAAACGTGTGAACCCAGCTACTGCCTGAATTTAAAGCCCTTCCCTGGTCCCGGTTATTCAAGCATGAGAAAAATAGTTCTGCATACAGTATGCTTAGGCAATTTCCCTGCTAGGGACTTGTAGCATCTTCATAGCAACACTCAGCCATTGCTGATGTTATTTATTATTGTTGTTATTATCACTATTGTTATTTTGGCATAATGATGGGTGGGTGACTCTAGAAGTTGCTGCAAGCTGCTAGTTGGGGGGAATGACCACCGAAGCATTGCCATGCTAATGAGACCGTGTGGCTGCTAAGACTGACTTGCCTTCCTTTTTCTCTGTTTGCAGAGAGACCTTCCTGCAAGAAGCTGGATGTCACTTGGCCCCCTCCAAGCACTTCAGAGAACATCCAGGTGAATGGCCTCCATCAGGTAACAAGCATAGTAGCCACAGTGATCCTCACAGCTATGACATGTCATGTGTGTTATGGAACATAGCTAGATGTACCAAGCTCTTAGCACTCCCAAGTGTGTATGTGGCATACAACTACAATCCTATAAGAATGAAGGGGCACAATCCTCCTGTCTCACTCATGGATTTTTTTTTAGAACATCCAGTTAACTTTTTCTTATCTCTTTTCCAAACTCTCCCATGTTTTCCCACCATCTTTCTTTATCCCATTTAAAAAAGAATCCATTAATGAGGGTAGTACTAGGAGCCACCATTCTTGAAGCACTTAAAGTAGTAACAGGCAGGTTAAAAAGGGGAAAAACTTGTAGGAGATGTTAACCATGGATCACCATATTCCACCTGGGTCCTCACAGTTATTTCGTACTGCCCTTAGCTCTCCCCTCAGGAATATAGGTGGTTGTCTTGGTACAGGTCAAAGTTCAGGTTCCTAGAGCTTTTCTGCATTCTCAATCTGCCCCCTCCTCAACGTATGGTCTGTAACAGGGGTCCAAAAGTAACAGGATGTATGAGGACTACCAACATTCCTTTTGTGGCCTCAGAACAGGGCCAAAGTTTCTAGCTCTTTTCTACAGGTTTTGCAGTTCCCCAACCCAACCCAACATGACTTAGAGGAATTCTTTTGGTATTGACCAGTCTGGCCCCACCTACTTTTACTATATGGTTCATGCTGTGCTGTAGAAATCCCAGTACAGCCCTGCAACCAACAGAAGTTGTGAATCTCTAAATTATAGGCTGTCTATAACCTCTAATTTATCACTCCCATCACTTCCAGGCAGCATAGTGGTATTGTCAGGGGTGATGGGCTTTGTAATCAATATACACCTAGTCTATGAAGGTTCTCAGTCATCCAGGTGGAATTGTCTGTAGCTTGAATCATGTCAACTGGATTTCTATTTTCTTAATGGAAACGTTTCGCTCCTTATCCAAGGGGCTTCTTCAGTCTGAGCAAAGTTGGTAAGGGAATCCTAAATATGTTCCTAGGTAGCTGTGTGACCTTACACCTGGGGCTAGGTCATGGTTATATTGAGATGTAATTTTTAAGTCCTTTTATCATCTAATGGAGGGTCGTTAAAAACACCATGCTGCTGTTGAGCTTCTGAAATGGTCTTAATCTTCCTAGGCACAGAAGACAACACGGGGAGGAAGATGGGGGAGAGTTTGTGCCTGAGGCCCCCACCTCTATTCAAGGAAGGATTTTCCAAGTTGGCATAAATGGATTCCTTGACCCCTCTCTCAAACCACCTATCTTCTCTGTCTAAAATGTGAACATTAATGTCCTCAAATGAGTGTCCTTTTTCTTTTAGATGAAGATAAACTGCTGACTCTGGTCCTGTGGTGTTATTTCTCCTGTGTTGTGCCATCCTCCTGTACATAGGTTGTTTGGTTTCTCCAATGTAGAGTTCAGAGCACTCCTCACTGCACTGGATTGCATAAACTACATTGCTTTTCTTATGTTTTGGAGTTTGATCTTTGGGGTGTACAAGCCTCTGTCTCAGTGTGTTGGTGGGTTTGAAATATACAGGTATGTGGTGTTTGCCAAATATCCGTTTTATCTTTTCAGACACGCCAGCCATGTAGGGAATGACCAGGTTCTTTCGTTTACTCTGAGTCTCAGCCCTATCTGTCGCTGTTTTAGGTCTGGTAGATTTAGATTTGGTGAAGGCCCAATTTGGATATCCACAGGCCTTCAGGGCTGTTCTCAGGTGCTGATTTTCATTCTTTTTGGAATCCATGGAGGTGGGGATGGTTTCTGCTCTGTGTGACAATGTCCTGATGACTCCTAGTTTGTGCTGCAGTGGATGGTGGGAGTCAAACATCAGATATTGATCTGTGTGTGTGGGTTTCCTGTAGATCCCTATTTCTAGCTTGCCACCGGTCCCAATGAGGACTTCACAGTCTAGGAATGCCAGTCTGTTGTCCTTGGTGTCTTCTCTGGTGAAGCTAATGTTGGCATCTATAGTGTTTATATGGTCCGTGAAGGCCTGTACTTCCTGGGCCTTGATTTTGACCCAGGTGTCATCCACATACCTAAACCAGTGGGTGGGCACCGTTCCCTGGAATGTGTTGAGTGCTTTCTTCTCCACTTCTTCCATGTATAAATTAGCCACAATGGGTGACACAGGAGAACCCATGGCACAGCCGTGTTTTTGTCTGTAAAAGTCACCTCTGTATGTGAAATAAGTGGTGTTAAGACACAGGTCCAGAAGATGGCAGATCTGGTTTGGGTTGAGATGGCTTCTCCTTTCCAGGGTGCTGTCCTCTTCTAGTCTCTTCCTGACAGCGGATAGAGCATGAGTGGTGGGGATGCTGGTGAAAAGGGAGGACACATCAAAGGAGACCATAGTTTCATCTGTATCCAGTTTCAGGATCTTTGCTTTGGAAACAAATTCTTCCGAATTATGGATGTGGTGTTCAGAGTGTCCAACTAGAGGTGCTAGTATGGTAGAGAGGTGTTTGGCAATGTTGTATGTTACCGAATTGATGCTGCTGACTATGGGTCGGAGGGGTGTTCCTTCCTTGTGGATCTTAGGAAGTCCGTAGATGCAGGGGATGGCTTCTCCAGGATACAGACGGTGGTAGGTAATCCTATCGATGGAGCCATCATGTTCCAATTGTTTCAAACTGTCTATTGCCTTTTTCTTGTAATTGTTGGTGGGGTCTCTTTTCAGTTTTTCATATGTATGGTGATCCTGGACCTGTGTCTTAACACCACTTATTTCACATACAGAGGTGACTTTTACAGACAAAAACACGGCTGTGCCATGGGTTCTCCTGTGTCACCCATTGTGGCCAATTTATACATGGAAGAAGTGGAGAAGAAAGCACTCAACACATTCCAGGGAACGGTGCCCACCCACTGGTTTAGGTATGTGGATGACACCTGGGTCAAAATCAAGGCCCAGGAAGTACAGGCCTTCACGGACCATATAAACACTATAGATGCCAACATTAGCTTCACCAGAGAAGACACCAAGGACAACAGACTGGCATTCCTAGACTGTGAAGTCCTCATTGGGACCGGTGGCAAGCTAGAAATAGGGATCTACAGGAAACCCACACACACAGATCAATATCTGATGTTTGACTCCCACCATCCACTGCAGCACAAACTAGGAGTCATCAGGACATTGTCACACAGAGCAGAAACCATCCCCACCTCCATGGATTCCAAAAAGAATGAAAATCAGCACCTGAGAACAGCCCTGAAGGCCTGTGGATATCCAAATTGGGCCTTCACCAAATCTAAATCTACCAGACCTAAAACAGCGACAGATAGGGCTGAGACTCAGAGTAAACGAAAGAACCTGGTCATTCCCTACATGGCTGGCGTGTCTGAAAAGATAAAACGGATATTTGGCAAACACCACATACCTGTATATTTCAAACCCACCAACACACTGAGACAGAGGCTTGTACACCCCAAAGATCAAACTCCAAAACATAAGAAAAGCAATGTAGTTTATGCAATCCAGTGCAGTGAGGAGTGCTCTGAACTCTACATTGGAGAAACCAAACAACCTATGTACAGGAGGATGGCACAACACAGGAGAAATAACACCACAGGACCAGAGTCAGCAGTTTATCTTCATCTAAAAGAAAAAGGACACTCATTTGAGGACATTAATGTTCACATTTTAGACAGAGAAGATAGGTGGTTTGAGAGAGGGGTCAAGGAATCCATTTATGCCAACTTGGAAAATCCTTCCTTGAATAGAGGTGGGGGCCTCAGGCACAAACTCTCCCCCATCTTCCTCCCCGTGTTGTCTTCTGTGCCTAGGAAGATTAAGACCATTTCAGAAGCTCAACAGCAGCATGGTGTTTTTAACGACCCTCCATTAGATGATAAAAGGACTTAAAAATTACATCTCAATATAACCATGACCTAGCCCCAGGTGTAAGGTCACACAGCTACCTAGGAACATATTTAGGATTCCCTTACCAACTTTGCTCAGACTGAAGAAGCCCCTTGGATAAGGAGCGAAACGTTTCCATTAAGAAAATAGAAATCCAGTTGACATGATTCAAGCTACAGACAATATACACCTAGGAATATTAGGGTTGAAAGAGGAGGCTGCTTTACTTTACACCGAGAGTTTTCTTGGCTGCACTTGGAGATGCTGGGGATTGGACCTGGAACTGATTGCAAAGTATATAAATACCATTGATACAATGCCATTCTGTTATTTTACTTTCTCCTTGTTCCTTCTCTTTGCTATCTTCCTCACGGTTAACACTGAGATTCGAAATTCCTTGGAGAAAAGAAACTTTGTTGTTCTTGTAACCTATGCTGCTGTTCAAAGCTCTGTGTTTACTGAATAAACTATTTAAAATAACAGTTGGGGCCTGGTCACTATTTATCACGGGTAGCTTTGGTTTGCTGTTGCAGGTGATATCATCTGCCCATGTTCCTTCACCATAACCCAGAACGTTATCACATATGATCGAAGTAGTTGCAGGATTGCAACTTTGCTAAGAATCGGCTCCTTTGCAAAGATCAGACTCTGAAATTTACTTTGAAATATGTGAGGTGTTTGCTTGGGATGGCTATGGTTTACCTGGTTAACCAAGTCCCATTTTATGGTATGGTGTGATTAGTATGGATGGAGCTTAGTATGTGAATCTGCACTACTCAACTCCTTCTATTGCATGTGCCTTTTTAAGAGAGGCAAGAATGGCACAGTACCTAATCTACTCATAGCTGTAGTTTATCATACAAAAGGTAAGTGGCTCCTCTTTGTCATACTCCTACCTTTTGCACAGAGAGCTGTACAAGATCATATCTTTCGCAAACTGTTCTCACAGAACAGACCTGCATGCATCTCTGCAGCACACAAAATCCTTGCTGCTATTTAAAACAGTGGAAACAAATGCTGATCCCCCCTTTTGCATATCTCATTCCCCCCTTTTTTTTGTACAAAACTTCAATGGACTCATTGTAATGCATTTACATTTGTTTCCTTTGCCCTTGATAGCAACAGGGAAATAGTAATACTGTAATAGTAGTGCTGAGCTGTTATTCTTAGGAGTCTTCATATCTTATCTGGCTGCAAATATTGGAAAGGATTTCACATGCATGCTTCTGTTTCTTTTTGTCATTTATTGATATAATCTAAAAACAATAGCAGAGGCCTTTCAGTTTTTTATGTCTGAAGTTCCAAGGGGAAACAACAGGCCTGTTACAAGATTGAAGGGGCTTCTATGGGGCTTGCGCATGAACTTCCTCTTTATGTTCCCTTTTCCTGCCTGGGCCTCTCCCCTTTCCTACTTGTTCAGAAAGGAGAGCCCGTACAAACATTGGAATAGGATCCTGCAAGTGGCCTAAATGGCCAACATGCTGCTGCCAACACTGGAGGACAAGACAATATGTTGTGCCTCTGCTGGACCAATTTGGAGCTTATTTATTTGTTTACTGATTTAACATACAGTATTTCTATCCTGCTTGCTTCCAGTCAAGCCAACAGAGGTTCACAGTAAAGAGACAAGAGAACAACCATACAATTCAAAAACCACAGGTCTTATAAAACATCAGGTCTGTTATAACTTCTGTAAATACCAGTCTTTTACACTGGGGCTGTTAGAAACGCTGTTAAATGAAATAACACACGTTAGACTGCACAGCTCCAGCCCTAAGAAATCCAAGCAATATTTTTCAATAACATATTTGGAACAGTGGAGGATTAGGTAAAGGTAAAGGTTCCCCCCTGCACATTTGTGTCAGTCGTGTCTGACTCTAGGGGCCGGTGCTCATCTCCGTTTGTTAGCCGAAGAGCCAGTGTTGTCCAAAGACGCTTCCACGGTCATGTGGCCGCATGACGCACACGGAACGCTGTTACCTTCCCACCAAAGTGATACCTATTCATCTACTTGCATTTGCATGCTTTCGAATTGCTAGGTTGGCAAGAGCTGGGGCGAGTGCGGGAGCTCACTCCGTCACGCAGGGCTAGGGATTCGAACCTCCGAACTTGCGACAAGCCTGGCATCTTACCCACTTAGCCACCACGCCCCTAGTGGAGGATTGTTTGGGTTTAAAAATAAGTTTTTAACCTCTTCTTAAAACAAGCCAGGGATGGAATAGGTCCAATTTCTAGAGGGAAGGAATTGCACAAGGCTGGTGCTGTCACCAAGAATGCCTTACGCCTAGTCAATTCTTGGTGAGCCTCCCTCTGGGTCAGTTCCTACAGTCAGTTCTTACAGGGAGGTCAGAGGAAAGCTGGTAATAAATCTCTGTGAACCTTAAATTTGGCTCAGAAAATTACAGGAAGCCAGTATAGCTTTGCCAGAACAGGTGACCCATGACCTCGTCAGGAAGTACTTGTGAGAAGCTTCACCATCAAAAATTAGGTGAACTGTGGTCCATTGGCAGATTAAGATCTAGCTTTAGTCCATAACTGCTGTTGTTGTTGTTCAGTCGTTTAGTCGTGTCCGACTCTTCGTGACCTCATGGACCATAGCACGCCAGGCCTTCCTGTCCTCCACTGTCTCCCGGAGTTTACTCAAATTCATGTTTGTTACATCGGTGATGCTATCTAACCATCTCATCCTCTGCCGTCCCCTTCTCCTTTTGCCTTCAGTCTTTCCCAGCATCAGGGTCTTTTCCAGCGAGTCCTCTCTTCGCATTAGGTGGCCAAAGTATTTGAGCTTCAGCCTCAGTATCTGTCCTTCCAATGAGCAGTCAGGGTTGATTTCCTTAGCTGCTGTACATCATGGCATAAAATTGAATGGGGCTAGGATTGTCATACATCAATCAATCACCTTGCCAGCCTCAACTGTTGAAAGCTTGATTGAGAGTCTAACCGCTGTAAAGGAACAAACTTACTTGGCCCCAGTCTAAATAATGTAATTAGTATCCTGTTGTTACTTGAGTCTTTATTTATTTATTTATTATTTTCTATCCCGCCTTTATTATTTTTTTATAAATAACTCAAGGTGGTGAACATACCTAATACTCCTTCCTCCTCCTATTTTCCCCACAACGATGACCCTGTGAGGTGAGTTGGGCTGAGAGAGAGTGACTGGCCCAAGGTCACCCAGCCGGCTTTCATGCCTAAGGTGGGACTAGAACTCACAGTCTCCTGGTTTCTAGCCTGGAGCCTTAACCACTAGACCAGGGCTTTCCAAAGTTTTTCCCGCAGCGACACACCAACCGGGCTTCCAGGTTTTTCGCGCTGTAATTGGTGTGTCGCCCCGGGAAAACCCGGAAGCGGTGATGATGATCAGCGCTTCCGGGTTGTGTGGCGACACACTAGACTGTGTGTGGCGACACACTTTTGTGTCGCGACACAGAGTTTGGAAAGCTCTGCACTAGACCAAACTAAAAGCATGTGATCTTTCTTATGTGATATGAGAACACATGACATTCTCTGCTCCCATTTGCATTAGAAGGAGAAGCAGATCCTGTTTGGATTTTCTTCTTCAAGTGCTAAGGCAGTAATCCTGAACACATTTACTATGATGTGCACCCACTGAATCCAGCCATGTGCTTCAGATGCACTGCACATACTTGCAAACTGGAAAATAGAAACCACAACTCCCAAACTACAGTGGCATTTGTGGTGGCATGGTTTGGATGTTTTTTCCCTTTAAGATCAGATCTAGGAAGAAGCTTAATTTGCAATAAAGCATACAAAGGGTACATTAGGCCTGTTTTAGGTCTGTGATTCACTTTTATGAATGAATAAATTTATGAATTACTTTTCTAACAATCCTAGGATCATCAATCATTGCCCAGTAGAAGCAACTACTGATGTTGACAGTGCAACTAAATTGTATTCTTTAGGGGTTGGGAAGAATAAACATTAGTTTAATAGCAAAAATGGTGCTGAGTGTTTTCCTTTGTTCAGAACCAGCCATGGCAACCTTCTTGGACTTAGTTCACATACTTGCATTTTTCATGTGCTTCTTGAACCTCACAAACCCTTGTTTCCTCTTTCTCCTTTTTCTCCCTCCCCATTCAACCCCACAGGTGGAAAGAAGCCCTCGACTGCTGCGTCGCCAGAGGAGTGCCTTAATCCAGCGTTGGGAGTCTGGAGCTATTGGCAATGAGGAGAGCCAGGATTAGGGGTTGCCACAGTCTGAAGAGGCAATGGGTTTGACCTCCATTCGTAAGACACACAGGGGTTTCTCAAGGAGTCCCCCGCACAAGCAGAAGGGCCGTGTGCAAGCATCTCTCTGGAGCCCATCATGTTCTCTTTCCACTCAGCCTTTTGATTTGACAGAAATATTCCACACCCTGTCTGCATAATCAGTTTGATCGTGAGCAGAAAGGATGTTTATGGTTGGGTGCCTTCTCCTGAGATTTAAATTGGGGTGAGAAGGAAAGACTATGGGTTAGACTGTCAGCTGTCTGGAGGGCTTATATAAGCAGAAAGATGGGGTATAATTTTAGTAATAAATAAATAAAATTAAGCTCCAAATCCAAAGTGTTACAGTTCATATTAGTTTCGTATTTATGTACAGTAGGCACACCTGGATGGACGCTGCTGTCTCCTTTAGATCGCTTTCCACTCCTAGCTCTTTCCTACCGTTTATAGCTTTGATCCATAGGGTCCCACCACATGCAGATTTTTCTGAGTGGCTCCATGGAGGTGGAGGTACGCTCCAAGCAAGGCTGGCTACCATGAGGATGTCTAGGTATACAAGGGGGAGGAGCACCTTTCACTTTTGGGGCTTGGCAATTAACTGGTTGCGTCTCTGGATACATACAATATCCTCAGGGAAGAAATGATATCAGATCACCAGTTCCTAGGTGGCTGATTTTGTCCCCAGGTTTGCTCATATTCAACATGTGGCACGTGGATTTTGCCCTTGGGTATTTATATGGTACAAAAACATATGCTAGGATTAAGCAGTTTATAGTACTCCAATTCATAGGGGAGAAACCATAACAAAATATACCTTTGCAGACCTCCCCTCTGCTACTCGTTTTACAGGAGATGCTGGATTCTGTCTGTCTAATTAATTAATTAATTGAAGATTGTTTTGTATAGGGGTAACCCCAAACTGTTGACTTTCATAAATGCTGCAAGAATCTTGGTCTCTAAGAAATGGACAGAAAAAATCTTTCTGTAGCCCTTTAAAAAGAAGTGTTGTCTGAGTTTTTCTCACTGAGAAAATAAAGGACAGCCGTTTTTCCCCCAGAGCTAAAAGCCATTTAAGGAAAAGAGTGAACCTGCTTAATTAACTGTTACTTAGAAGGCTAAATCTATAATAATATTTCCTTCTGTAAGTAAATGGATTTTATTGAATTAACATGGCATTTAATGCACAATAAAAGCTAACTGGCAGAGGAGCCTTCTGCCTTGACTATTGTGCCTGGGCTATGCTTCTGCTTTGTGGCAACAGAGGAACGATTTTGTCAACATCTCTAGCTTAGAAAGGCGGAGAAGGATCCTGTTTCATCTGGTTGGAGTGAGAGTCCTCCACAAAGGCTTGGTTTGCTGAGGTCATTTTACTGGTCTGACTCATAAAACCACATTCTGGGAAGCAACAGGTGTGGGGCTTAGAAATATCTACAAGCTGATCTCATAGAAACTGGGTTTGGTCACAGGCGCAACAGCTACTAAATTCTTCCCTTGCCACACCTATTGCTCAGTTCGGCTGCCCTTCTGGGATGTGCATATTAGAGGCAGTGTTTGATTAAATAAAAAGTGAAAGACCTCCACCCAAAGCCATGCTTTCATCCAGTAGATTTATTCCTAGCAGTGCCAAATCCAATGCTGTAAGCGTTTCCTAACCATTTACCCTACCACTTCTAACCCCACCATTTCTTAAAATCATTGGGAAGGTGTTGCCTTTGTTAGTGCCACTTGTGTAACAGTTACTTGGCTTCAGGACAGCGCAGCAGCCACTCCCAAACCCTGAAAAGCACCCCTTCCCTTTGAAGACATCAATTTTTTTACTCAGGCTTTTAAATGAATGAAAAATAGTTATTAATGACTATATGATCTGTATGTTTTGTAAACCACTCTTTGATAGTTGGCATTCTGTAAATATTTAGGTAAATAAAAGGACATTCTGCAATGTAGAACTGAATAAAGCATTTTCCAGCCTGAAATGAGAAGCTCCAGCTAAAAGCTGGAGAGAATGCTCTACGGCAGCCTTTCTCAACTTGTTGACCCTGGAGGAACCCTTGAAATATTTTTCAGGCCTCGGGGAACCCCTGCACATTCAGGCTCAAATATAGGCCAGAAGTTACAGAATTATTATATTTGTTTCATGCGCAGGCCAGTATATATATGCATTAACAGTGTTCTTAAGCTAAAAATAAAGAATGAAACTTACCTCTTTAATGTGAAGTTGCCTGAATTTGAAATACTGTTTTAAATAAATTGTGATCTCCCAGGAACCCCTAGTGACCTCTTGCGGAACCCTAGGGTTCCACGGAACCCTGGTTGAAAAACCCTGCTCTATGGGATTAAACTGGTTGGAATTGGGATGCTTAAAACCCGAAGCTGCCACTCCCTCTGTTCTCTAGTTTTTGAGAAATTATGACCAATTGTAATCTTTAACAACAATAATGAACTTCCCAGCCTCTTCTCTTCTGTACACACACAAACACACCAGGTTTTGTACACTTGCGTGTTCTGGAGAGGGAGCCAAGAATAGCACTGGGAGCTAAAGCTGGGGAACAGTTTCTTGAGATTTTTAAAGAGTGTATCAATCCTAGGTGTTATAGCTGCCACGGGGAGAGTGTGAACCTGTCACAAAATGACTGCAATAATGAGTGAGAGTGGCCCCAAAGCAAAAAGAAAAAGTGGAGCAGAGAGCCTACTGGGTGGTATGCCAGCCTTAGGAGCAGAGCAGGCACGTGACTGAGATGGGAGGGACCATGGGTATCCATGGGGAACAAGAAGAAAATGGTGCCATACAGGTCACACTGTTTTGTCACTTGCATAACTGACACAAATTACATCATTTGCAACGTTTATATGACAACATTGTGGCACATGTGATACTGTTGTCTCTTTCATTCATTCATTTATTTATTTATTTATTTATTATTTATTTAAATTTATCCCCGCCCATCTCCCCGAACAGGGGACTCTGGGCGGTTTACAGCATATCAACAGTTAAAACCTATACATATAAAATTACAATATAACAATAAATAGATGAAAATCGAAGAGATGGTAAAAATCCTCTTTTACTGGATGCCTAGGGGTGGGACTAGGGGGCATGGTGGCTCAGCGGGTAAGACGCCAGGCTTGTCGCAAGTTCGGAGGTTCTAATCCCTAGCCTAGATGAATAGGTACCACTTCGGTGGGTAGGTAACAGCGTTCCATGCGCATCCTGCCGGCCACATGACCGTGGAAGCGTCTTCAGACAACGCTGGCTCTTCGGCTAACAAACGGAGATGAGCACCGGCCCCTAGAGTCGGACACGACTGCACAAATGTGCGGGGGGGGGGGGGAACCTTTACCTTTTTTTTTTTTTAGGGGTGGGACTACGTCCTTTTCTCTCTTACATATACTCCATCTCTAGCATAATGGGGGAATGGATGTAATGTTCTGGCAGGTGTTTCTTTGCAAATCAGGAAATAAAAACAGGTGGGTTAAGCCTCTACTAGTCTAATCCACTTACTTTACTTTTAAAAATCCCTCCACAAATGGGGGTGGGGGGACAGAGATGCAGAAGGGTTTGATGAAATAGATAAACCGCATTCCTTCTTCCAGTAACTTTCTAAAAAGAATAATAGAAGTGTTCATTAAAAAAAATAATAACGGGGGGTGGGGAATTGTCAGTGCTACAAGCAGTGTATTTGAAGTAAATTTGTCTAAATAAATTAACACAAAGAGAAAAAAGATCAGTATATTACAGCACATGGGTATAATAGGGTTTGGGTAATATTTAGGATGTGCGTGTTCTCTTTGATATAGAAAAATCATGCCTTCTACCATGATGATGGTGATCATGATGATTTTCATGGCTGATGATATAATCAGAGGGGCAGAGCTAAGATTGTGGGTCCTTTTTCCTTGGCGCTTACGGTTTTTCCTCTAGACTTGGGCTTAAGCCTATTTCAGGCTCAATTCCCCACGGATTTTGGATTGCCATTGAAAATTAGAGGAATACCACCATCATTATATGGCACCTCTCTGCTGAATCTTGGCAACATGATCTTCACAGGTTCTGAAGGCCACAGAAAAGAGCTTCAGGATTTACATTCTTCTTGGTGTGTATGGATGGATGAAGCAACATTAAAGGCACACACAACCTTTTTCATGAGTCAGCACTGTGAAGGCCAAGACACTAGGTTTTAATAGCAAAGCTTTTAACATGGCAAGCAGAGAAATGTCTTTTCAGGCATATTTATGCAGTTATAGTACTACTCCAAAATGGCTTGTTTCTTCCTCAGACAAAATTATGTCATGGACTATGACCCACCAGGGACTTGGGGTAATAAACATACTTCTGAACAAATAGCCCGCCCAAGGAAGTGAGTGGATATAAGGCAAAGCTGAATATACTCCTCTACGCCAATCATCCTCATTCGATTCTTCAAACAAATATTTAAGCAGGGAAAGGAAGAATTCTTGGAGTCAATAGGTTTCCAGTTATTATTCATATTCTTGGACAGCTTTCCCAGTCTGGCTGGAAATTGGAGTTGGAGTCCAACATGTTTGGAGTCTGTGGCTTGAATCATGTCAACTGGATTTCTATTTTCTTAGTGGAAACGTTTCACTCCTTATCCAAGGAGCTTCTTCAGTCTGAGTAAAGTTAGTAAGGGAATCCTTAAATATGTTTCTAGGCTGGCTGTGTGACCTTGCACCTGGGGCTAGGTCATGGTTATTTTTGAGATGTTTGTTTCTAAGTCCCTTTATCATCTAAAGGAGGATCGTTAAGATTACCATGCTGCTGTTGAGCTTGTGAAATGGTCTTAATCTTCCTAGGCACAGAAGACAAAGCAGGAAGGAAGATAGGGGAAAGGTTATGCCTGAGGCCCCCACCTCTATTCAAGGAAGGATTTTCCAAGTTGGCATGAATGGATTCCTTGACCCCTCTCTCAAACCACCTATCTTCTCTGTCTAAAATGTGAACATTAATGTCCTCAAATGAGTGTCCTTTTTCCTTTAGATGAAGATAAACTGCTGACTCTGGTCCTGTGGTGTTACTTCTCCTGTGTTGGGCCATCCTCCTGTACAAAGGTTGTTTGGTTTCTCCAATGTAGAGTTCAGAGCACTCCTCACTGCACTGGATTGCATACACTACATTGCTTTCCTTGTGTTTTGGAGTTTGATCTTTGGGGTGTACAAGCCTCTGTCTCAGTGTGTTGGTGGGTTTGAAATATACAGGTATGTGGTGTTTGCCAAATATCCGTTTGATCTTTTCAGACACGCCAGCCATGTAAGGAATGACCAGGTTCTTCCGTTTACTCTGAGTCTCAGCCCTATCTGTCGCTGTTTTAGGTCTGGTAGACTTAGATTTGGTGAAGGCCCAATTTGGATATCCACAGGCCTGCAGAGCTGTTCTCAGATGCTGCTTTTCATTCTTTTTGGAATCCATGGAGGTGGGGATGGTTTCTGCTCTGTGTGACAATGTCCTGATGACTCCTAGTTTGTGCTGCAGTGGATGGTGGGAGTCAAACATCAGGTATTGATCTGTGTGTGTGGGTTTCCTGTAGATCCCTATTTCTAGCTTGCCACCGGTCCCAATGAGGACTTCACAGTCTAGGAATGCCAGTCTGTTGTCCTTGGTGTCTTCTCTGGTGAAGCTAATGTTGGCATCTATAGTGTTTATATGGTCCGTGAAGGCCTGTACTTCCTGGGCCTTGATTTTGACCCAGGTGTCATCCACATACCTAAACCAGTGGGTGGGCACCGTTCCCTGGAATGTGTTGAGTGCTTTCTTCTCCACTTCTTCCATGTATAAATTGGCCACAATGGGTGACACAGGAGAACCCATGGCACAGCCGTGTTTTTGTCTGTAAAAGTCACCTCTGTATGTGAAATAAGTGGTGTTAAGACACAGGTCCAGAAGATGGCAGATCTGGTTTGGGTTGAGATGGCTTCTCCTTTCCAGGGTGCTGTCCTCTTCTAGTCTCTTCCTGACAGCGGATAGAGCATGAGTGGTGGGGATGCTGGTGAAATGCTAGTTTTCCTTTTCTAAAGGAAAAAGGACACTCATTTGAGGACATTAATGTTCACATTTTAGACAGAGAAGATAGGTGGTTTGAGAGAGGGGTCAAGGAATCCA
This sequence comes from Charina bottae, assembly GCA_023362775.1. Classification (NCBI taxonomy): domain Eukaryota; kingdom Metazoa; phylum Chordata; class Lepidosauria; order Squamata; family Charinaidae; genus Charina; species Charina bottae. Next base: position 8,864,205 of record JALMGJ010000021.1, on the reverse strand, counting down.
TTCATGCCAACTTGGAAAATCCTTCCTTGAATAGAGGTGGGGGCCTCAGGCATAACCTTTCCCCTATCTTCCTTCCTGCTTTGTCTTCTGTGCCTAGGAAGATTAAGACCATTTCACAAGCTCAACAGCAGCAGGGTAATCTTAACGATCCTCCTTTAGATGATAAAGGGACTTAGAAACAAACATCTCAAAAATAACCATGACCTAGCCCCAGGTGCAAGGTCACACAGCCAGCCTAGAAACATATTTAAGGATTCCCTTACTAACTTTACTCAGACTGAAGAAGCTCCTTGGATAAGGAGTGAAACGTTTCCACTAAGAAAATAGAAATCCAGTTGACATGATTCAAGCCACAGACTGTTCCACCTGGATGACTGAGAACCTTCATAGAAACATGTTTGGAGGCAATCTGGTAGGAGAAGAACTGTCTTATAAGCATGGGGGTATGAAGGCAACTCACCACTTCCCAGATACTCTCAAGGCTGGCTTAAGATAGTTGGCTACTTCTCTACTTTGCAATGAGTCAACTGGGCAAGTCTCTTGCAGAGCATTATTGCCAAGGATGCTGGAGTCTGTGCTTTCATCCCCCAGAGCTTTATTGGTGCCAGAGAAGGGCTGTCTTACGTTTTGTGAGGTGCTGTTTTTGGGCAAGGCTACATATGGGGCGTGGTGGCTCAGCGGGTAAGATGCCAGGCTTGTCGATCGGAAGGTCGCAAGTTCGGAGGTTCGAATCCCTAGCCCCGCGTGACAGAGTGAGCTCCCGCACTCGCCCCAGCTCTTGGCAACCTAGCAATTCGAAAGCATGCAAATGCAAGTAGATTAATAGGTACCACTTCGGTGGGAAATAGGTACCACTTCAGTGGGATGGTAACAGCGTTCCGTGCATGTCATGCGGCCACATGACCGTGGAAGCATCTTCGGACAACGCTGGCTCTTCGGCTAACAAACGGAGATGAGCACCGGCCCCTAGAGTCGGACACGACTGCACAAATGTGTGGGGGGAACCTTTACCTTACTACATTCCCCAAAGTTGATGCTCTTCTTGGATGACAAATCCCATCGCCCTCAGTCAGCCCTGTCAGTTCCGATTGGGGGTGATGAGAGCTTCAGTCCAACACTCTGAGAGGGCACCATCTTGAGGAGATAAGTGTTACAGTAAAAATGGACAGATATCCTTGCACCACTTCATAAATTTATGGAACTTCATTCAGAAAAAATTAAAAATCCAGCTTTATTTATCATTGTTTCAATAATTTCCAGCAGCCACATTAGTCAGGGACAGTGGCAGTGCAGCAAAAGCAACAAAATATTCTTTATCAGTGTGTGATGGTCTCTCCCACATTTCTCTTTCTAAAAAAATAGAATATCTAAAGCAATAGTAAAAATAAATACAGTACTAAAAGTCTTTTTACTAACATCTCTTTGCTTCAGTTTTCTGCAATATTGGCAACATATCTGAAAAGCACCAAGTTACACAAAGATGTATTGCATTCTTATATGTCTTCCATATCAATGTAGTTGTGATTATTCCATCCAGGGAAAATACAGAATAATTATTTGATTATCATTCTCTGAATAGATAACCTCTCTCAGAACTAATTCCCAGTGGGATATGATACCATTTATTAATCTAGCTAGAAACTGAGTTTTCCTTAATTATTCCTTAATAGAAAACATTCCAACACTATCTGTGCAGAAATAATCTATAACCTTTGTGCCACAGGGACAATAGTATACAGATAAAAGGCATGTTTTTCTATACCGCCCTTTTAAGACATATTGATAGGATATCAGTGATTAATTTAGAAATAATGTCAGTAGTCATTTCTACCAATTGATTTTCCATTTAAGGTTCTTATGAATTGCCAGAAGCAATGCCAATTTTTGTGGCATCCAGTTTTTACTCTGAAGGTGCCCTGGGGAAGTAGGGAAGATGTTATTTGACTTTTCCTTCTGTTTTCTGGAGATTTGTACATTTGTTCAGCCTTAATTCTACCACAGTATGTGACTGCTTGGTGGCAACAGGGTTAGAGAACCCTCTGTGGTTAGCCAACTTGATAGACTGGGTGCTCAGGAAGATATTTGACAAGGAACTTTCCGAGGTTAGATAAAGTTCTGTCTTTTCAGAGGAAACAAAAGGATAGCTGAAAAACAGATTGTATGGGACAGCAACCAAAGTGGCATATGACGGTGAACTAATTTCCCCAGAGCTCCACCCCCGTAGTGGGAAGTAAACTTTGTGGAGTTCTGAGTTAAGTACATTTAAGAATGCACTTCCAAACACACATGCTGCCATTATAAATCTGGATGTAGCTAGAGTCATAGTTTGGAGGGTGGGTGGGTTGGAAAACAATACCCAAAACAAAATGCAACTTCAGCAAAATTCTTCTAATTGGATATTAAAGGGGGAAGAAACCCACCATCAGAGCCACAAAATTGGAGGTGGGGAAGGAAACATTGGTAGACAAGACAGAAGACCTAACAGGCTGGGGAAAGAAATTTTTGTAGATTACTACCTGGCGTTATGCACATTTATGTGAAATTAAGAATGCAATTACTTTAAGAGTAAGCCCTGGTCATGCTGGTTGTAGCAAGCTGGGACACACAGTGGAGAGAGACAAATTGTTATTTTTGTGCCCTGGTCAGTCTTGTTGAAGCCTGAGATCTTTGCACCCCAGGCATAACCTCCTCCTTTCTTTGTTAAGTCTGTTACAAGCTGAAGGTTGGGCCTTGCCTTTTTCCTAGAAGTGTCTTCTTTCTCCATCTGCCCTTTATAGACACACTATTTCGATTAACTCCTTGAAGAGTTTTAAGAACTCTTGAAGTTTGATAGAAAAAAGGGGGGAAGGAAGGACAAAATTACAGATGATTATTCTGTGACTGTTGGTCCTCCTAGGAAAGAGATGTGTGTTTGTGTGTGTTTGTGTGTATTCACTCACTCACTCTCACTCACTCACTCACTGTCAGAGTTCGGCAGACCTCTGCCATTCAAACAAGTACGTGATAACCGACATGCGGAAATAGACTCGCAACTGACAAGCAGCCGGAGCTACCGTGACGAGCTGCGAAACGGCACGCATCAACTCAGGAAGGACTGTCTGGCGAAGCCGGAGCCGAGTACCTCACACATCAACTTCAAAAGGACAGTGGGGGGAGGGGGAATGTTTAAATGTAATATACCATGCCATGCCAGTTCATTCACGTCTTTGTTCCTGCACCTATGTACTTCAATAAATCTCTTTGCTTTTAAGAAGCCTGCGTTCGGGCTTTCTTTAGACAAGGGAATTTGACAGACATCGTTGGGAGCAGTCATTACATAAAGACGTGAATCAATCCTGACCACGTATCCTGAGGACTATTCCGAAAAATTCGGTGAGCTCCCTAGTTGAAAGCGGTCACACCACCGGGAAATTTTTTTTCCTCCACCCACGGAACGGAATGGAATCAGTAGAAGCAGCGGTGACTCTCGAGGTAGCCGGAACCAGCGTGGCAACTGCCCTGGCGATGGAGGCAACCCAGCGAGCGGAGTCGTCCCCTACAGAGACTACTGAACAGCGAGAAAAGAAGAAATCGCAGAAGAAGGAGGTAAACCTCATGGCCCTCAGCAATCCCAAGCCTACCCCGGCGGGATGGTCTATCGCAGTCGGGGAAGGGCTGGAAGGAAAAGGAGGGAAAGTCAAGAAAAGGGTCACCCCGACCTATCAAATCGAAGTCCTGGAGAACCAGATGGGGCACCTGAGCCTAGAGGTAGGGACGATGAACAAAAAATTGGAATCCATGGGGGAGGCCATTGAAAAGCTGTTAAGAACCCTAGAGGGACCTAGGGAGGCAGAAAGGAGCCCGACAGGCTCCGACAAAGAGGAAGAAATCGTAGAGTCAAGTGGGGAAAACGAGGAGGGGGAGGAAGAAACACTATTCTATGGGCAGCTTCCATACAGCCGAACTCCCGTAACCCCAAGCTATGATCATTGCAGAACCCCATTGAGAGCCCTGGCCCCAAGTGGCGTAAACGAACTAAAAATGAAATTCGATGGGGATCCAAAGAAACTAGCATGCTTCCTAACCCACGTCCAGGGGTTTATGGAGGAGTTCGAGCATACCTTCCAAACGGAGGTGAGCAAGGTGCGTTATGTCTCCAGTTTTCTAAGAGGAGAGGCGGGCGACTGGCTGGTGGGTCTTCACGACAGCGGAGCCAGCGAGCTGAGGAACTTTCAGAAGTTCATGTACGCACTTAGGCAGAGATTTGAGGATACGTTATCCAAAATCTCAGCGAAGACTCAAATTCAAAACTTAAGACAAGGCAACAGAACAGTAGCGGAATACGCTACGGACTTTAAAAAACTCCTATCGAAATTACCTGACTGGCCGGAATCCTTCAAAGTCCAACATTTTCAATACGGACTACGACAGGAAATAATAGAACTGGCCATAACGAGAGATGACCCGGGGACGTTAGAAGGATGGATTCAACTGGCCGGGAAAGTGGAAAGCAGCACAATGCAGCTCCAGAACATAAAAAGTTTCAACTCTATGCGCAAGAAATCAGGGACCTTTTTCACTCAAGCCCGCAAATCCACCAAGCAATGGAACTGGGAGGAGGAGAAAGAACGCCGTACGAAAGACGGGCTATGCTTTCGCTGCGGTAAAGAGGGTCACCGGATAAGCAATTGCCCACAGACCAAGACAAATGCCAAAGAGAAACCCCCCCCCCCCGAAAAAGGCACCTGACACCAAAGAAAGCAAGACTGCAACGGCGAAGTACAAAGGAGCGGCGGCAGCAACTGTGGGGAGACGAGACTGGCAACAGGGGAGCAGCGATTCCGACACCTCAAATGATGACTTCAAGCCGGCGGAAAACTACAAAGGCCTGTGCTAAAGTGCGCCGTAGGACAGGCCTTCACCACTGGGCGCAACGGGGGGGCAGGCGTTCCTAAATGCCCCACAATGAACGTTAAGGTAAAGTTGCAAACATTGGATGGGACGGGACAATTGTGGGGGGTGGCCATGCTGGACTCCGGGTGTTCAAGATGCTTGATGCACCCGAAAATAGCAACCAAACTGAAACTCAGGTTGGTTAAAATGCAGACACCCATCACGTTCTGCCAATTGGATGGGTCCGAAATGAAGGGGGGCCCAATTGAATACACCACAGAAGACATACAAATGTCTGTGGGGACTCACGTAGAGACACTATGTTTCATAGTAGCACCCATTGCAGAGCGGCACATCGTGCTGGGACTTAAATGGTTTAGGAAAAGGAACCCCCGAGTGGACTGGGCATCTGGGGAAATTAACTTTTTTGATGGGTCTTACAAGGCGGTTGAGGAGACGACTGGAAATAATGACTTTGACTGGGGGGTGGCCGGCATGTTACAAGAAGGGATGGAACAATGGGAGGAGGATCAAGACCAGGAAGGGGGCATGCCTCTGGAGACAATCCCGGAGACTTATCTCTCCGTAACTGAGGTGTTCAGCCAAGAAGAATGCGAACAGGAACCCCCCCACAGGCAATCAGACGCAACGATTGACCTCATCCCCGGGGCCCCCTTCCCAAAACCCAAAATGTATGCGATGACCCAGAATGAATTAGGGGAGTTACGCAAATTTATAGACAAAAACCTGGCAAGGGGCTTTATAGAACCCTCAAACTCACCCTTAGCAGCCCCTGTCCTCTTTAGGAAAAAGAAAGACGGGTCTTTACGATTGTGCACAGACTACAGGGGGCTAAATGCCATCTCTGTAACCAACCAGTACCCGCTCCCACTCCTCAAAGACATGCTAGCGCAATTGGCAAAGGGCAAAATTTTCACCAAGCTAGATGTCCGGGAGGCATATTACCGAGTACACATACAGGAAGGGGACAAATGGAAAACGGCCTTTAACTGCCCATTGGGTCAATATCAGTATCGGGTTCTCCCGTTTGGGATTGCGGGAGGACCGGGCATCTTCATGCGATTGATCAATGAGGTTTTGTATGAATTTCTCTATCAAGGGGTAATTGTGTATTTGGATGATATCTTGATTTTCTCTGACAATCTGGAAGAACACACCCTTTTAGTCAAGAAAGTGTTAGAGAAATTACTTGAGGCTAAATTATTTGTGAAATTGGAAAAGTGCGAATTCCATAAGGACAGCTTGGACTTCCTAGGGTACAGGATCTCACACAAAGGCATTGCAATGGACCCGGGGAAAGTTAAGGCAGTGTTAGAGTGGGAACCCCCCCCCGAACCCGCAGACACCTCCAAGCTTTCTTGGGCTTTGCGGGGTTTTATCGCCAGTTCATTCACGGGTTTGCCCAGATTGCACTACCCTTGACAGACCTATTGAAAACAAAAGGAAAGGGGGACAAAGGGAAATCACCCAGCACTAAACTAATTTGGACCACGGAATGCCAGGAAGCATTCGACAAACTCAAGGCTCTGTTCACAGAGGAACCCATCCTCAAACACCTGGAAGTGGAGAAGCAATTCATAATTCACACGGACGCTTCCCACAACGCCATTGGCTCAATCCTGCTTCAATTCGATGAGGCAAAGAGACTGAGACCATGCGCCTACATTTCCAAAAAATTCAGCGAAACGCAAAAAAGATGGCACGTGTGGGAGAAGGAAGCGTTCGCTGTCAAACACGCATTAGACACTTGGCGCCACCTTTTGGAGGGGGCGACCATCCCTTTCCAAGTCTGGACAGACCACAAAAACCTAGAGGCACTCAAATCCCCCAGGAAACTGAATCATAAACAATTGCGGTGGGCTGAATTTTTCAGCAAATTTAACTTCACCCTGCAATACTTTCCGGGGGGAAAGAACCTCCTAGCAGATGCGCTATCACGACTACCTCAACACGATGGCAAAGTCAAGGGGCTGGTAGAAATGCTCTTCCCCAGGCAAGCGCACACACCTCCACAGACAAGCGAACCTTCTGAATGGGGATGTCAGGCGAACAGGCTAGACGGAATAGCAGAGACGCTCACCCCCACGCACGCACACACACCCGCCCCCACGCAGACACACACACCAGCACAGGCAGGTGAGCCGGCAGAACGAAGTGGGCAAACGAACAGGCTAGACGGGAATCTAGCTCTCACTCGCAGCAAAGCCAAGGAGGCAGAGGCAAACCCCTTTGAAGCTAAGCTACGGACAGAAACACTGTCTGACGACTGGTGGAGGGAGAACAAACATACGCTCACTGAAAGCAACGGGCTGTGGTGGAAGGAAGGAAAGGTGTACGTCCCCAAAGGGCTTAGGAAGGGGGCATTGGAGAAAACACACAACCACAAAACGGCTGGCCACTTCGGATTTGTTAAAACACTACATTTAATCAGGAACAAATTTTGGTGGCCAACTCTGCGCAAGGACGTAAAGGAATATGTAGCCTCCTGCCCAGTATGCGCCACAGCAAAGCGGGTGATGGGAAAGCCCACAGGGCTACTGCAACCGGTGGCCAACCCTACACAGCCATGGAAACAAATCGCCATGGATTTTATCGTGGATTTACCCACGAGCAGCAAAAAAACGGCAATCTGGGTGGTCACAGACCTATTTTCCAAGCAAGCACATTTTATTGCATGCAATGGGATCCCAAACGCACACAAATTGGCTAAATTGTTCATCCAACACATCTACAGAGCCCACGGTACGCCCGAACGCATAATAAGCGACCGCGGAAGTACCTTTACTTGCAAATTCTGGCGGGCATTTTTAAAATTGATTGGTTCTAGCCAGGGGCTAAGCTCTGTGTTCCACGCGTGTACTGACGGATCGTCTGAACGCCTTAACTCTATCCCTGAGCAGTACCTGAGATGCTACATTAGCTATCAACAGAACGATTGGGCGGAATTATTACCTTTCGCTGAAGTAGCATACAATAATTCCATCCATCAAAGCACAGGGTTTTCACCGTTTCAAATTGCGATGGGGCAGGAATTTGTCACCATCCCCGAACTCGCGCTGACCCAAGTAACGGAGGGGACCACCCCACTACAGGCAGACGAGTGGATCACAAAAATAAAGAGCAATTGGCCGGTAATGATGAAAACCCTCGAGGACGCAAAAGCAAATTACAAAAAGTACGCTGACAGGAAAAGAGCGGCTGAATGGGAGCTCAAAGTGGGAGATAAAGTGTATCTCTCCACAAAGAATTTGCGCTCCACACAGCCATCCAAGAAACTCGCACCCAAATTCATTGGACCGTTCACTATTGTAAATGTGATCAACCCAGTGACGGTCAAACTGCAACTCCCCAAAGCATTAAAACGTGTCCACCCAGTTTTCCACATCAGCTTACTAAAACGTTATAGAACATCTGACTGGCACCCCAAAGTGGCCGAGCCAACACCGACAATAGTCAATGGGGAACCACATTTCGAAATTAACAAAATCGTAGACAGTAGGAGACACAAAGGACAGCTGCAGTACTTAGTGAAATGGCAACACCTCCCGATCGGGGACAAAGAATGGGTAGCTCAGAAACACATGCAAGCCCCAGAGATGATCAGAAACTTTCACAAAGAATTTCCGGACAAACCAGGGTAAACAACTAAACGACTTTATTGTGCCCACATTTGAGCCGAAGGTACAAAGTGTAAATATGTATTAACATCCCAGGGGGAGGGGGACTCTCTTAGCCGGGCGGCATGTCAGAGTTCGGCAGACCTCTGCCATTCAAACAAGTACGTGATAACCGACATGCGGAAATAGACTCGCAACTGACAAGCAGCCGGAGCCACCGTAACGAGCTGCGAAACGGCACGCATCAACTCAGGAAGGACTGTCTGGCGAAGCCGGAGCCGAGTACCTCACACATCAACTTCAAAAGGACAGTGTGGGGGGGGGGAATGTTTAAATGCAATATACCATGCCATGCCAGTTCATTCACGTCTTTGTTCCTGCACCTATGTACTTCAATAAATCTCTTTGCTTATAAGAAGCCTGCGTTCGGGCTTTCTTTAGACAAGGGAATTTGACAGACATCGTTGGGAGCAGTCATTACACTCACTCACTTTTCCTAGACTTTACCCCACTTGGTTGAGGTCTGTGGGTTTGCCCTGCACTTGTCTAATTCACACAACAAAGCCATCAGTGCATGATGCAAAGAGGGTTTTGTTTGTCAGCTGTCTTGTTGCAGAGCCTGATGCTGTTTAGGGTTGAGAGAGAGTGACTGGCCCAAGGCCACTCAGTTGGTTTCCATGCCCAAGGGAGGACTAGAACCAGAGTCTGCCTGCTCCCAGTCCAGCATTTTAACCACTACATCACACAGGCCCTCAAAGGCTTTGATATAGTATGTAATGACTCATGCAGTTTCTTGTACTTTGGATGGTGTGCATTTCCCTGCTCTTCCTAAGACTTAATGAATACTATAAGCTTGTTTACTGTGAAGCTTTACAAGGGCCTGATCAAAGTCTTCACCGCCCACCTAAGATTGCCAAGTCTTTAATAGCACCTTCAGCTGCACACAGATACTGCCTTTGCATGAAACACTGAATCACAAACTCGTACGCACAGCCTGTGTTCCAGCTTTACAATTCAGTGTGTCTTGCAAACCTAGAAAGTTGGGTTAACTGAGTAATTTGCTACATGTGTCACGGAACGCAGCTATTAACAGTTGAAAATGTTTATTCACGATTTCTACAAACTGGTACCCTCTGGAAATATTGGATTTCACTTTTCATAATCCACAGAGACATATTGATTGAGGGTTAGATGCATTGAAACGCAATTAACCCATAAGGCACCAGCTTGTGGAGAGCTGCACTAGCTAGCTTTTGCACATCTTTGTTTCTGTGGGGTTGAATGTAACACCTGTTCGTGCAAATTAACAAATTAAGAGATATAATGCAACTAGAGAGAAAGAGAGAGCAAAAAGACACTCTAGTGTCTTTTAGCAAAAAGACATTCTAGTTTATGTACTTTCCCCAGCTCAATCTCCACACTCTTGGTTCTCAAAGCAAAGTTCCATATATTATGTCTTGTTTTACTTCCCCCTCACTTTCAGGAGACTAATACCATGAAACAGGGGCATGAAATTCTTTAGACCAGAGCTTTCCAAACTTTTCATGTTGGTGACACACTTTTTAGACATGCATCATTTCGCGACACACTCTTACAGCAGGGCATCATTTCGCGACACACTCTTACAGCAGGGCACAAGGCAGGCACTAGGACCTGCGCAGAATCACAGCAGGTTTGGAGGCAGCAAGGCACAAGGCAGGCACTAGGACCTGCGTGGAATCCTGGCAGGGCTCGGAGGCAGCAGTAGCCGCGACACACCCAGACACTGCAGCCGACACACTAACGTGTCCCGACACAGAGTTTGGAAAGCTCTGCTTTAGACTATTACATTGTTGAGCATTCTTCCTTCCCACCTGTAATACCTTATTTGAATAGGTAAGATTGCTTCCTGTGTTTGAACAGTACAGTAGGTATGTTTATAACTACAAGTCAAAAGGGAATTTTTATTGCTGGTGCATTTTGAACACCCCCTTGCTTCTGAAGGCAGCATAAAGCAGCAGTAGCAGCAGCCTTTTGTATAGCTCGTGAATACAGGATATCGCAGTAAGCTTTGAATAAACTATCCTATGTGGCAGAAGAGCATTACAGAGGTAGGAAATTTCAATTTATCGTCCGTTGCTGGGATGTATTAAGACGTGAATTTTGGTATGAGAACAGGTTACCAGCACAGAAGCCTATCTGTGAAATGTAGGAGGGCGCATTCTGGCCTTGATTAGAGACATACATTTTGGATTATCACTGTGTTCTGTGCCTGGACTGAATATATGAACACAGGCAGGAATTGTTGCAGAGTGAGAGTGAGAGTTTTTCTGTTGCTCTCCTTCCATAGAACTGTTACATCAGGAGCAGATTGCACCATAATGTTATTTCCTTTGTCCTGGATTTGCAGCCAAGGAAAGCTTTGACAAGCATCAAGAGCATCCCAGGCTTTTTGGCCTTGACCATCAATGATAACTGAAGAATGAATCCGACCAGGAACAAGGAGCTGTGCGCCATGAGGGTGGGGTGTTTGTAAGAGCCTGGCACCTTCACAGAAATCTTCCCCCGATTTTTAAAAAATTAAACTCTCTTAACTTTCTGCCTAAAGTGTCTATCAAAGTTATAACACAAGTTAAAATAAAGTGTGCTGAATCCCTACTGCACAGGGAATACATTTCACCAATTCCAGATATCTAGAGGGGGTGATACTGTAAGGCACAGATTCATTCAGCTACTTGTTCTGAGCAAAAGTTGGTATTTGAAAAACCATTTGGGACCCAGTTCCACAGTATGGATTTCTGCTCAGAATATGGTTCCTTTGTAAATTCTGGGTCTTATCAAGACCTTCCAGGCCTGCTTGACTGCTAAGGTTGCTTGGCTGGAATGATTATCGGATTTGGATTCCAGAGTTGTTGTTCTATGTTCCAGAAAGTTTCTGGACAATAAGGGGTTACAAAACCATAACATGATAAGAGTTGCAATTCTCACATATTGTGCTCATTTATACCTAACACATCCCATAATTCTTTGTTGTTGTTGTTGTTCAGTCGTTTAGTCGTGTCCGACTCTTCGTGACCCCATGGACCATAGCATGCCAGGCCTTCCTGTCCTCCACTGTCTCCCGGAGTTTACTCAAATTCATGTTCATTACATCGGTGATGCTATCTAACCATCTCATCCTCTGCCATCCCCTTCTCCTTTTGCCTTCAGTCTTTCCCAGCATCAGGGTCTTTTCCAGTGAGTCCTCTCTTCTCATTAGGTGGCCATAATTCTTAGCATTAATTTATTTTTGAAGTGCCCATTTAAGTCTGTTCTGTTCCATTCCAACTTTTGAATCATCCTTATTTATTTATTTATTTATTTACTTACTCACTCACTTGAAACATTTATATGGCTGCCCATCATAAACCAAACTCTGGGTGGCTCACAACCCAAGGATTAAAACAATATGTAGAAACAATGAAATAAAAACAGGAAGAAAAAAAAGGAAAACCCCAAAAAAACCTTTTAAAACCACAAAACTTCTCCCTAAAGAGGGCCTGGCACATTTTTGGAAAGTGGACCTCCGAATGCCACACAATGCCCCTCCAGCTGTTCATTCCTGTCTTAGAAGAAATGCCTATCAAGATCTCTTCTGGTCTAGGTTCAGCCTCAGGCTTGGCCAGCAACTGTCATGAGAGAGAAGGAGAGGGTTTGTGATACTCTTCGATCTGATTCCTGGATTTCTTAGCAGATCATGGAATCTGCTAAGAAACGGGAGTTGAATGTTAGCGGTGTTGCTTTCAAATTATTCTGCTCTTACCTCATTGGATACTACCAAAAGGTGATATTAGGAGACATCCCTTCAGTCCTTTGGAACTTGTCCAGAGGAAGAGTGTCCCCAATATCTTTCTTATCTACCATATTACCAAATGTCTATATAAAGCTGCTGAAAAGTAACTGTTGATACATTTATTTATTTATTATTTAAATTTATATGACCGCCCATCTCCCCCAACCGGCGGACTCTGGGCGGCTTACAATAAAAATTACAATTAAAATACAGATATAAAATTACAATAAACAATATAATATAATAAATAAGTATAAAATCCAATCTAGGCGAATTGATCTTAAGAGTAGGGAGGCCATTATGGTACTAGCCACCCCCAGGAGGAGCTATTACCTTTCCTGTCCCAAGCTAGGCAGCAGAACCAGGTTTTCAAATTTTTCCGGAAGGCCGGAAGCGAGGAAACCCACCTCAACTCTGGGGGCAAGATATTCCAAAGGGCGGGCGCTACTGCAGAAAAGGACAGTCTCCTGGACCCTGCCAGATGAAATTCTTTTATTGATGGGGTCTGAAGCATGCCCTCTCTGCATAACCAGGTGGGGCGGGTCAATGTTATGGGGATAAGACAGTCCATCAGGTATCCTGGCCCCATGACATGTGGGGCTTTAAAGGTGATAACCAATACCTTGAATTGGACCCGGAAGCAAACTGGCACGCAATGCAGCTTGCGGAGCAAAGGAGTTATGTGTGCTGATCTTGGTGCACCTAAAATTGCCTGCGCAGCTGCATTCTGTACCAGCTGTAGCTTCCGGATATTCTTCAAGGGTAGCCCCATGTAGAACGCATTGCAATAGTCTATATGGGAGATGACAAGGGCATGAGTGACCGGAGGGCATCGCGGTCCAGGAATGGGCGTAACTGGCGCAGAAGCCGAAGCTGTGCAAAGGCCCTCCTGGCCACGACTGCCACCTGCTCTTCGAGCAGGAGTTGTGAGTCCAGGAGGACCCCAAGTTCCGCACCGGTTCCAAGTGGGGCAGTACCACCCCATCCAGAACCAAAGATGACAATTTCCCAGATACCGAGGAGCCATCAATCCACAGCCACTCGGTCTTGCCAGGGTTCAGCTGAAGCCTGTTGTTCCCCATCCAGGCCCCCACAGCCACCAGGCACTGAGATAGGGCGGCGACTGCATCACTTACTTCACCTGGCATGGAGATGTACAATTGAGTATCATCCGCATATTGATGATACCACACCCCGTGGTGTCGGATGATCTCACCCAGCGGTTTCATGTAGATGTTAAATAGGAGAGGAGAGAGAACTGAACCCTGCGGCACCCCACATAAGAGGGGTCACGGGTTGGATCTCTCCTCTCCTATCACCACCGACTGGAGGAAGGAGGTGAACCAGCGCAGAACCACGCTGCCCACCCCCAACTCCCTGAGCCGCCCCTAAAGGATACCATGGTCGATGGTATTGAAAGCTGCTGAGAGGTCCAAGAGAGCCAGGATGGATGCACTCCCTTCATCCTGCTCCCGCCAGAGATAATCCATAAATGCAACCAATGCAGTCTCCGTCCCATATCCCGGCCTGAAACCTGACTGAAAGGGGTCTAGATAAACCGCTTCATCCAGAATCCTCTGGAGTTGCAACGTCAGCCGGCATTCTGCAGACGCAATAAGGGCGGAGAAATATTCACGTTTCGCCGCTCTTACTGCCACAAGGTAGGCCTTAATAGCGGCTCTAGATTGTGTTCGGTCAGATTCAGTCTTCGTCTTTCTCCAGCAATGCTCCAGACATCTCTTAACCCTCTTCAAAACCCTCAACTCCTCCGTGAACCATGGGGAGTGACGGGTCAAACGGGGCAAGAGAGGTTGCATAGGCACGATCCTGTCCAAGGCCCCGGCCGCCTCCCTATTCCAGGCTGCGGCCAGGGCCTCTGCTGGACCGTGCAGCAGGTCCTTGGGTATTACCCCCAGCTCCCTCTGAAACCTCATTGGGTCCATAAGTCGCCGGGGGTAGACCAATCGAATAGGCCCTGCCTCCCTGCGGAGTGGGGTGGCATAAGAGAATGTCAGGGCCACCAGGGCGTGATCTGACCATGACAACGGGGATAGATCTAACTTTCCCCTCAGGTCACATTGCCACTGCTCCGACAAGAAAACCAAGTCCGGAGTGAGTCCACTGTCTCGAGCTGGGTTCTGAATAATCTGGGACAGGCCATGGCTGTCATGGTAGCCATGAACTCCAGGGCCGCTTCCGAGGCACGCCCCAGGGATGGCAAGTTGAAGTCCCCCAGGACCATAAGCCTGGGGAATTCCACCGCCAGCCCCGCGACGGCCTCCAGCAGCTCAGGCAGGGAGGTTGCTATGCAGCAGGGAGGCTGGTCGAACGGGGCAAGAGAGGTTGCATAGTAGCAACACTCCCAACTGTTCTCGAGAACCCAACTTGAAAATAGGGTCTCACATCCGGCCACTTGTGGAGCAGCGCCCCTGGAGGCCACTAGAGACTCTCTGATGTCTGGCCTCTGATGTCTCTAGTGTCTGATATATGAGTTTGGAGCTGGACACCACCAGTACACTGAGCTATACATAATCTTTCCTGGAAACCTAAAATTGGGTATCTCCAGAGTGCTGTGATTAGATGTGGGAAAACATCTGAAGCTGAATTTGGACAAAATGGAATTGCTGCTAATTCCAGGGGGTAGATTTCAGAATGCAAGGAACATGGCTATTTTGGAAGGGGCTAAATTCCCCCTTAAAAGGGGCGTGGTGGCTCAGTGGGTAAGACGCCAGGCTTGTCGATCGGGAAGATTGCAAGTTTGGAGGTTTGAATCCCTAGCGCCGCGTGACAGAGTGAGCTCCCGCACTCACCCCAGCTCTTGCCAACCTAGCAATTTGAAAGCATGCAAATGCAAGTAGATGAATAGCTACCACTTCGGTGGGTAGGTAACAGCGTTCCACGTGCGTCATGCTGGCCACATGACCATGGAAGCGTCTTCGGACAATGCTGGCTCTTTGGCTAACAAACGGAGATGAGCACCGGCCCCTAGAGTCGGACACGACTGCACAAATGTGCGGGGGGAACCTTTACTTTAAATTCCCCCTTAAAGAACAGTTTCTCCCAGATCTGGCATTTTTGCTAGACAACCACATGACGTCTGTGGCAAGGCTGACTTTTAATCAGCTTGGCTGATAAACTAGCTGCACCCTTACCTGGAGAAGAGAAACCATACAGAAGTGTGATGTCATCACTTGTTGAAACAGCAGCATTGGCTGCTAGTAGCTTTTTGAGTCTCATTCAAGGTGCTCACGATGTGCAGACAGCTTATATGGATGAGGCCCAAGTTACCTGCAGGACTGTCTTTTCAATACAGTTCCCAATACACTTTCAGGGCCTCAGTGGGACCCATCTGCTGTTTCTGCTACCAGGTACATCTAACCCCAATAGTAAAATTTGCATTTTCTGGCATGACCCTTATTGTGGAATAAACAGTCTTTGGAGTTGAGGAAGGAAAAAATAGTGTGCAAGACACCTCAGACACGGTTACTTATTGTGAGATGAAAAGAGGAAGGGCAACACAAGAAAGGTTGTGATCCTCTTGCACCCTGACTTTTGAGTAAACGCGCATATGGCTCCCGCTTGCCAATACGCATTAAGCGCCCTTTCTATAATACAACAATTACAATAAAAAACAGTCTTTTTTTTAATTACAATAAAAAACAGTCTTTACGAACGGAGATAGCTCAGTACGTAAATCTGGCTGCGAGAATCTGCAGGCGCTTATTTACATCTGAAAAACTGAAGCTTTCCGGTACCGAGGGAAGTCGTAGAAAAAACAACTTAAGCAAGCTGCATTAGCCTCTAGGC
This sequence comes from Charina bottae, assembly GCA_023362775.1. Lineage (NCBI taxonomy): Eukaryota > Metazoa > Chordata > Lepidosauria > Squamata > Charinaidae > Charina > Charina bottae. The sequence goes on along the minus strand of JALMGJ010000021.1, from coordinate 8,848,077 downwards.
ACGCCGGCACTACATTTCCCATGATACAACACGGCCCCACGGCGCGTGCGACGGGTTGCGATTCTGCTCCACCCCGTTTCCTAAGTCCACATCAGGTGATTCGTGCTCTCTGAAAAACACGTGGGAAGCATTGAAAGAAAGATCTTCCGGGGCAGAATGTTGCAACGAATAGTGGTGAGGGCGAATGCGTGTGTAGAAATCTTTGTGGGAGTGGGTCGCAGTTGGCAATGGCCTGGGGCGCTCGAATTGGGGAGTGGAGTGGTAGATGAGCCCCTAAAAAGATCCTTGGTAGGGGACTTCCCCCGCCTTGAACTTGTTTAAGTAATCTTGGAGATAAGCAACGGCGTTAGATAATTAAAAATATAATTAAACCAATCAAACCGCACTCTCCCCAACAACTAGTTTCCAAGTATTGCTGGTCAGATGTTTCTGAAAACCTAAAGCAGGGTATGAAATGAACCTTTATCCCTAAGCTGGTAGATCTTTCCCCCCCCCCTATAGTTTTCTATAGTTCTGCTTAATCCCTTTGAAGACACACTCACCTAATGGTTCCCACTTCTTGTGGCAGCATAGATAATGTGATGCAAGAAGGTATTCTTTGTTTTCTGTGTCATGAAATTACAAATCTTCATGTTCACAGGGTGATTGGAGGTTGATTATTATTGCAAATGGAGAAAAATCTTACTGATTAGACTGCCTTTCCTCAGCTGTCACTGTCCAGATGAGAATTATGGGAGTAATTTGAAATACATCTGGCTCATGCCAGATTACTCTTACAGGCTGCTCTTTCTGATTTTATACACTGTCTCATCCTTCTCATAGATACTTTTCTTTTCTGCCCTTCTAAATAGTAGGCCATGGTTACATTGGTAGCTTAGAGTTACTTTGGTAAGTCAGGTGGCATACAAATTGATTTTTAAAAATGCATTAGGTTTGCCACATAAAAAGGACCCAGAGAACTAATTTTTTTGCTTAGCTCTTTGAAGCCCTTTCAATCAGGCAAGATATTTTGCTCCCCTCACTTTCAGGATGTGAATTTTTTGTTTGTGTACACCTCCTGTAGGTAGGGAGCAGGTGGGCCCCCTGATAAGTGTTGTTAACAACTCTTGATAAAGAGTCCCAACTGGAAGTGGAAAGCCTGGCTGAGATGATAGATCAGAAATGGCAGACAAATGACTGTATTTAACTACCCATTCCTCTTTCTAGCACCCCCTACGGCTGGGATGCCACATCCTCTCTTTGTCCCGGAGCCTCCATCAAACTCCCAGGAGTCACATTCCCCTCATCCCTATTGTAGTGGAACAGACGGTAAGCAGACTAGCCGGAAGTGGGCATCGTTTTCTAAATATGCAAATATGACAAAGGAAGCAGATAGGGAACTAGACTGTCTACTTTCTGTTGGTAGATAAGATTTTACTTCAGGGTCATGGCAAGTCATTGGGGAAATGGGGAGGAATTGAAGCACGGTGGTGTGGGCCCATCAGTGCAAAATTAATAGAGAACTAATAACTTGAACTTTCTTCAGAAAATTAAATATTATTGCAGATAGACTTATGTGTCATTCCATTCTCTTTACATTCCTTGAACAAATGTTTGTTCCTTCTTACTGAATGATGAGGTAGATTATTGCCTGTACATTTTGCCTTCTATTGCCTTGACACTTAAAAAATGTCATGAAAGGAAGATATCATAAATGAAACATGCAATTACCAGAATGACAGAAAATGTACCAACACTGCTTTAGAATCCCTGATGACTCTGTTTTGGTCCTTGATCCTTCTTTTAACTCCTTCCTTTGTACTTATCAATACATAGCTCTATCGATATCTTTCAGGGCTGCTTTACTCTGGTTCTGCATGAAGAATCTTCCCTCAGAGTTAAACTGAGCACCAGTAAACCATTTTCTTTTTAAGCAGTGTCTGAGTCCTCTTGCAGGATATCAGGACTCTTCTCCACCACTGGATCTTGTCCTGACCTTTGGTCTGTTTCAGGGCCGTGGTGAGCGAGCCTATGACATCTACTCTCGCCTTCTGAGAGAGCGCATTGTCTGTGTGATGGGCCCGGTAAGTGCATAAACTACTTCCAGAGTGGGCAACAAGACCAGACTGTCCAATATTTTGAGGAGCTTGTTTATTTATACTGAAGAATAGGTTTCTACTACCCATAAGGTGGGTAATGCCTGCTGAGATCTCAGTAGCTAGAAGGGTAGCTTGGGGAAGCTTCCTCATACCAAAAGGCAGGTCTTTGGCTGCTCCATATGACTAGCAAATCCAGATGAAATTATGCAAACATGAGAAAATAGGCAAACTAGTTTTGTGTAATCAAATGTAGTGTAGGATTTGGAGTACCTTTTGACCATAATGTTGATTTCTTTCTTTCTCTCTTTTTTTTTAAGCTCTGAGTACAGGTAGTATTGGCTTTCCTTAGTTAATTGATTTCCAATTATTCATTTATTTTTTAGTCCCTTGGATTTTAAACAATGTGTGCCTTTGGAGCCCCAGATCTGGGCCACCATCTTGAAGCCAGCTTTTCTCTCTTTAGAGGGACTGAGCTGGTGAGATTTCCGTTCTGGCTGTGGGCTGGCCAGCTCAAAGAAAGCAAAAAGGCTGGGGAATTGAATTTTCTATTCATGCTAGCAAGGGGGCTTCCTTCAGCATGGGCTTTCCCTAATATTATCCATTGATTTGGGTGTTCTCTTTACAGATTGATGATGGCATTGCAAGCTTGGTCATTGCACAACTGCTCTTCTTGCAGTCAGAAAGCAATAAGAAGCCCATCCACATGTACATAAACAGTCCAGGTGAGTGGTAGTCAAAATGAAGGAGCTACAGAGGAGTATATTCTCTCCTTGCTAGCAGCTCCACCTGCCTGTATCTTTTGTTTTGCTCAAATACAAAGCAGGGTTAGCTGCTTTCCTTATTCTAAGGCCACATTTTTTCCTTGCTGCTGTGGTATCTCTTCTAAGAAAGGCCATATCAGGGACCTTTTCCTTTTTTTTTTAATTATATTAAAATATTTATTAATTTTATTAATTTTCAAAATATAGTTAAAATACAAAAGATAGAATACAGAAAAGATAGAATATAAAACTAAAGAAAAAAGATAAACTATAAAAGTGCAGAATGTCAGCCTCATATATTTGTCTGCCATGCTTCTGACTTTTATACACGTGTAGGTTGCTGGTCTGCTATACTTGGCTTCAGAGAACTGGACTCAAATGGGTGTCTTCGCCACTTCTTTGATAAGCCTCTTTCGGTGCGAAAACCGTTATTCGAGGCTTCTGCCCTGAAGTGTACTAATCCTGAATAAATGAATCCTTTAGAGCAAGGGTCCTCAACCTTAGCAACTTGAAGATGTGTGGACTTCAACTCCCAGAATTCCCTAGCCAGTGTTGCTGGCTGGGGAATTCTGGGAGTTGAAGTCCACACATCTTCAAGTTGCTAAGGTTGAGGAACACTGCTTTAGAGTAACTGCCTGAGGGATTTCTTGGTTGGGAATTCTGACACTGAGGGTTATCACACAGAATTAGATAGAAAACGAAGAAGGAAAATGACTTCCGACCTTCTCCAACACAGATATAAATGTGTATTATACAAATGTAATCTCTTACCATTAATTAAACCTTAGTAACATTATTTCTATAAAATCAAACCATTTAATCATCGAAACCCAAAATCAAAACCTCATTTTTTTCAGACACAAGCAAATAATCCAAAAGTGGTTTCCAAATAGAAACAAATCCAGACATGGTATTTTATCAGTGCTGTTAATTTTGCCATTTGAGCCAATTCCATTTATTTAACCATCCATTCTTCCATTGTGGGGATTTGTGGATCTTTCCATCTTCGTGCATATAAAAGTCTTGCTGCTGCTGCTGTTGTTGTTGTTGTTACACCCATTTAGTCATGTCTGACTCTTCGTGACCTCATGGACTATAGCACGCCAGGCTTTCCTGTCCTCCACTGTCTCCCAGAGTTTACTCAAATTCATGTTCATTACATCGGTGATGCTATCTAACCATATCATCCTCTGCCGTCCCCTTCTCCTTTTGCCTTCAGTCTTTCCCAGCATCAGGGTCTTTTCCAGTGAGTCCTCTCTTCGCATTAGGTGGCCAAAGTATTTGAGCTTCAGCTTCAGTATCTGTCCTTCCAATATAAAAGCAAAGTCCCATGCTGTTTCTCAAGTTGTTTATCCATCAATCCCAAGAGAAACAGTTCTGGTTTCTTCTGTAAGGCCACTTTAAGAAACTTTTGAATATTAACATATATTTGGTCCCAAAATTTCTTGGCCTTCTTACAAGTCCACCAAAGATGGTAAAAAGTTCCTTCGCCAAGAGATCATTTCCAACAAACATTTGTTACCCCATTATACATTTTTGACAACTTATCAGGAGTTAAATACCAACGATACACCATTTTATAAAAATTATCTTTTAAATTATAATTCAAAGTAAATTTCAAACCTTTGTTCCACATATTCTCCCATTGCTCCAACATAATACTATAGCCAAAATTCTTAGCCTATTTAATCATAAAGTCTTTAACCTGTTCATCTTCTAAATTCATTTGTAACAACATCTTATACATCTTTGTGATAACATGTTTCTCATTTGTACAGAGTTCCATTTCAAACTGAGTTATTCCATTAACAAAATTATACGTCTTTTTATCCACTTTAAATTATTCTGACAGTTGCACGATTAGGGACCTTTTCCTTTTATTTTTTATAAGAATTTTATTAAGTTTAAGAAAAAGATAAAAACTACAAAAAAAACTACAAAAGGAAAAAAAAGAAAACTAAAAAAAGTGTGAAACACAAGAAAAAAGAATTTTAAAAGATTACATACAGAGGTGACTTCCAACTTTGAACAGCAAGAATATTTATTTATTTTATTTATTTATCGTGTTTATACCCCGCCTATCCCCTCCCTAACGGAGGACTCTAGGCGGTTTACATACATATATATTTCATTAACATTTCATACATATACAATTTCATTTAAATCGCGCGCTAAGGAAAGGGGTAAGGGAACCGAAAATATACAGCAATTTCTCTAATCAATCTCTTACTCTATATCAAATCAAGATCACATCATTTCTATTAATCTTTCCATTAGCACATATACAAGTCACTAATGCAATTGTTCCTTCCCCTTATATTAAAAAAAATGTGTGTGTGTGTGTGTATATCAGGGCTTTCCAAAGTTTTCCCGTGGCGACACACCAACCACCGTATATAATATAAACCCAGAAGTGCCGCCGTTGCGGCAGCGCACAAAAACCCGGAAGCGCTGCTGCCGCTTTCGGCTTTTGCGCGCCGCCGTTGGTGTGTCGCCGTGGGAAAACCCAGAAGCGCTGATGATGATCAGCGCTTCCGGGTTGTGTGGCGACACACCAGACTCTGTGTGGCGACACACTTTTGTGTCGCGACACACAGTTTGGAAAGCTCTGATATATATTGATATATATATATATATATATATGTGTGTGTGTGTGTGTGTGTGTGTGTGTGTTTCTAAATCAACTTCCCTCCCCCATAAGACAACATCCATTTAGTTATTTCCTTCCTATCACTATTTTCTATATTTCTGTCCACTATAATAAAAATCGAATTATAAATACATATAAATTGTCTGCTTTTATAATCAATAATACTACAATAATCTTAACTCTATTGAACCTAAAAATCAAACAATTACTGTATTATTATATCTTATAAATCTGTAATAAATCTTGTAAATTAAACAGATCTTAAAACAATCCCAATATATCTTAATCCAAATCATTAAAAGAAAACAAAATCATCATAACCTCATTATCAATCCAGTTATACATTCTTAAATTTTTACCCTACTTCAAAATAAACTAAGACAGTTACATATCTCCCAATTACACCCAAGGCATTTTTCTTGTAGAAATCACAAGGCCCAACTGCCCTCCCTAAAAAACCAAGCTTCTTGGTAAAAAAACCTCCCACATAACATATTTTTTTCTTCAATCCTTGAGAAAGACATAACATTTCCCCAGAAAAACAAAACTCTTTATAATCTGCAGTTCAGACTGTTGCTGTAACGCCTTCAGTTCCAATATGTAGTCTTCGCCTGGCATAGCTTCAATATCACTGACCACAAAAGCATCTCCCTCTTTGCCAAAATCTTCATCTTCCTTTTACCATTTTCAGCCAGATGACATAGTTTAGAAATGATCTCTTCCCCAATATCCCGTATATTCTGCTGAATAACTTGACTGTACTCTGAGGGTCTCTTTAAAGGACTGCTTAAGCTCACCACGAAACTCCAAGAAAATCTCTTTAAAATCTTTCATTTCCAGGCAGTAGATTATGGTGCCCCTTAGCTGCTTAACTCACAGTAAATAGGAGTTAACAAGTTAATAAGTTGATACAAAGTTTCTGCATGAAATTGAATCAATACTAACAAGCAGATCTCAAGGAAAGTGGACAGAAGACTAAGAATTAAAAACGAGAAATCCAACGTGTAGGAAAATATTCAATCCTTCAAATTCAATACAAAAATATTAACAGGAAGGCAATTATTTATTCTCAGTCTTCCTTAATCCTTAAAAGGGAAAGCAAGCCAAAACTTAATTTTTTTAAAAAAGTAATCCAGAAATAACAATAAGCACCAAGAGAGTCCGTTTCTTCTTGCTGTAAAAAGCCTCTCTTAGGGTTCAAAACTTAAAAATATAAATTGGGTGTTTTAGAAATGAGAAGGCAGGACTTACTGCCCCTTTAAAGGGGCTGCAGCGCGGCTCGGAAAAGATGAAATCCCAGCCTCCCGGCGAAGTCTTTACCCGTCGATCGCGCACTCTGTCCATGATCTTCTGGCTACAACTCGCTGTCCGGAGGACAAATGGGTCGATTCCAAGCTGCTTCCTTAATCCAGAAAAAGCTCTGGGCTACAGGAGAAACCAGCCTGAGCCTGAAAAAAATGCCACAAAGCCAGTTCTGCCTGCGGATCTTGCGGGCAGAGCTGCTCAGTCCGCCATATTCTCACCGGAAGCCCAATCGGGGACCTTTTCCCATGGCCTTTTCTCCTCTTCCGTTTTCTAGTCCAGCCTTCCCTAACATGATGCCCTCCAGATGTGCTGAATTACAACTCTTATGGTATCTCAGCCACCACTGGTCATACTGGCTGGGATGTAGAGACTTGTTATCCATTTGGAGACTGCCAGGCTGGAGAAGGCCACTCTAGTGGACACAGATACAAGTTTTAGGAAGGTTCTCCCAATGTGGCAGTGAGCTCTGTGTTGGATTCTTGAATCCCTCCCTGTTTCTTTAAAGAGTCCTTCCCCACTGTTGTCTGTTTCCAGTCTGTTGTGTTCCAGTCGAAGCAGATGAGTTGTCTGTGATCCCCGGTTTTGTTCTGCTTTAGAGTGTGGAACTTGCTGCAGAAAAATTGTGAAGTTGAGATTGGTGGTGCACAGCATTCTCTGTACAAGCCGTAGCTCCCCGAAGGTGTAATAATATCTATACCATACCATGAACTAACCACACTGGCTGGTTTTGTAGAACACACACAAGCCATAAACTAGCTAACCTCATTTCAGCCTAGTATGTTCTACGAATCCAGCTGTAATGTTCCAAGGCAAGCGTTTACTCTCCCAATTGTCACTGTACCTCTCCTTACTATGCTTTCCTTCATTCTGTTTGTAAGCCTTCTTAGCTATCCTCAAAAATGCTTAGGTTTTATTTGGAAAATAAAGGTTACTAAGGCTGTTCTACCCTGGAGAAGATGCTGATGCTAGGGAAAGCGGAAGGCAAAAGGAAGAGGGGTCGACCAAGGGCAAGATGGATGGATGATATTCTGGAGGTGACGGACTCGACCTTGGGGGAGCTGGGGATGGCGACGGCCGACGGGAAGCGCTGGCGTGGGCTGGTCCATGAAGTCACGAAGAGTCGGAAACGACTGAACGAATAAACAACAACAAAAAGGCTGTTCTATCTATATCTGAGAGTCACAATAGTGGAATAAACTTGGTTCTCCCTGTAGGTGGTGCAGTGACATCAGGATTGGCTATTTATGACACCATGCAGTACATCCTGAACCCTATTTGCACATGGTGTGTGGGGCAGGCAGCTAGCATGGGCTCTCTGCTGCTGGCTGCAGGATCACCAGGCATGCGCCACTCGCTGCCCAACTCCCGCATCATGATCCATCAGCCCTCAGGCGGGGCCCGGGTAAGTTTGGCCTTGCTGCTTCCTACCAGGGATGTCTGTGTGTTCCCATGTAGCCACTGTGATTCTGACCTGCACCAATTGCACGAAGTTAGGAATAGGGGTGGGCAGGGGCATGCATGAGATCATATCCTTCCCTCACATACCTCTAGTCCTCGTTGCTGCTTAAAATGCGTTAATGGATATTTTCTATCTGCCTCCACTTCCAGGGCCAAGCTACAGACATTGCCATCCAAGCTGAGGAAATCCTCAAACTTAAGAAACAGATCAATTGCATCTATGCCAAACACACCAAACAGAACCTGGATGTGATTGGTGAGCAGTTGGATCCCCCTGAGGCTGAACTATAAGTAGATACTCCACGGCAGGATGGAGGGCTGGGGAAGAGCCAAACTTAGCATCCTGTCAGCAGCAATTGGCAAGCAGCTAAGTAGAGGAAGGCCAGCCTCCTGCTTGGATTGTTTCCCATTTTTAAAAGTCAGCTTTTTCTGACTGCAGCGTGATAAGACAGGAGCCCTTCATTACACCACTTTCCAACTGTCCTTCGCTTTGGCACCTAGAGGAATTTCAGGGCTTGGGGAAGATGCCTGTTCTGCAATTAACAGAGTACTTTCTTCCCTTCTTTCCTCTCAGAAATGTCCCTCTCCCTGGGAAATCCGGGAATATATCTGAAGCTGCCCTAGTTTATGAACCCTAGCATGGGAGTACATGTATAGGTACATTAGTAAATGTACTTGTGAGTTGATGATGATCTGTATTTTCCCAAGACCGAGTTAAAGTGTGTTACCTTCACAGAGGCTGCAATGGAAAGAGATCGTTACATGAGCCCAGTGGAAGCCCAGGAATTTGGCATCTTAGACAAGGTGCTTGTCCATCCTCCGCACGATGGTGAAGATGAGCCGGAGCTGGTACAGAAAGAGACTCCGCCTGCACCTTCTGTCTCCCCTTCCTCCGCTGAACCCTGAGGGATCCATAGACTTGTTTAGATGCTTTGTGGCATCATGGATTATAACAGTGATGTCAGTCCTCTGAAATGGAAATAGGGGCTGGCTGGTCAAACTCACTGCAGTTGCCAGGGAATGTCCATCTAAGTGGTTCTTCTCTTAAGGACTGCTCCATGGGAAGTCAGGCAGCAGTGTTTATAGGAACTGGTCTCTTGACTTTTTCCTCTCTGGGATCCAGTTGTTACCCCATCTGTGTTTTCTTTCCTAATTCACAATATTCTTTAATTAGTTTTAAATGAAACCTTGACCTGTATGGGGTGGACATTCTTTTTTTTAAATCTTTCCTTCTAAAAGGATACTGTACTATGTAAAAGCCTATCTTGAGGATTTTTCCATTTCTGGGTGTGCCGAGTATAGCCAGTTTAAAAATACAACTTGTGGACAAAAACTATTCAGGCCACAAGTTGCAAAACAGACCAGTTTGCACACACAATGTCTGTAGCAGATAATTTTTTCCAACACCTTCTTAATTAACTTGGTCACCTGCTCTCTAGCTTTTCTGTCGATATCCTTTCCTGATCTGGAAAAGGTCCCCAGCTGTTGTCCAGACTTCACCCCTACCAAATAAAGATCTTGCAGCTGGAATACTGTTATAAAATGATTTATAATCCTATGTCACAGTACTCATGCCAATCAGGTGTATTTTCTATAAGTGCAAGTACAGTAAGGCTTTTATCAAGCAGTGTGTGTTTATTAGATCCTGAGCATTGATTCTTGTGACTTAAACAAGTACGTACGTGGGGAATCGTGCAGATGCTCACAGTTCCCCAGGAAAGAGAAGAGAAAGAACCAGAATTGTTAGTTCATTCTTTGTTCCTATGGCATCAACCGCAGTGGTCTGTCTTGCTGTACTTGTCATTCCTAAGGGATCACTGAAAAACATGAATTCTGTTTAGTTGAGCTGCTATCCTGCATGGTCATACAGTACATAAGATCAAGCAGTTGCTCCTCCTAAGCTTTTGTGAAAAGAGACCATTTGGTTGGCAATGATAGATAAAGGTGAGTTCGGCAATCAACTACTAGGACCCCGATTTTTGGTTACACATACAGAGCTCATATACAGCACCAAGCCACAAGGTGGATTGTTTGGTTTCGGCTTGTATTGTACAAACTCAACCAGTTACTGCTATTGGTTAGCCATGAATCAAAGTTTAACAGGATACATGAACAAGGTCCTAGATGAGTATTCCTCTTTGGATATATTACATCAAGCTGTTTCAAAATATGGCTTTGTAATAGAATTTCCTGGCTGTACCTACTGGTCTTTTCTCTGGGGAGTTGTGCAAGGGAAGTTTGTAGCTTTTCCAGCCTTGGGCCCATGGGTGTTCTTGGAGTACAGCTGCATGGCCAGTGATCATGGGTAAGAAGTGCTTTAGTCCACTGATACAAGGGAACCCAAGTTTGGAAAAGCTGGATCTCAACAATTCATGCTGCAAATTGGAAAGGTTAAGTTCTCATTTTAAATATTTTATTATCTGAGGCTTCTGATGCTCCAACCTCGGTGTAAAATGGAAGATGGGAAACAGCGCTTTCTAAGGGATAGCACACTGACTACTAATCTCCAGGGACTTGTCTGGCATCTGACCCCAAGCAAATGTGTTCATTTCTTCAGGCCTTTTAACCTATTAGTTTTATATATCACCTTTCATTTAGAAGCTCAAGGCACTGTAGGCAGCATTTCCTCTTTTTATTTTTCCCCACAACAGCCACTGTGAGGTAAACTGGGCTCATCCTGTGAGCCTGGACCTTCCTAGTCTTAACCCCTGTACAGGCCACCTCTTGCTTAATTGGTTTCCAGTATTCAGGATCCTTATTTCTGCCAGGTGGTTTATTCTTTCCCTATTAAAAGATAGGGATAAGAAGTTCTTTAAAAGAAGTGAATAAATAGAGGGGAGGGCATCTGGTAGTCTAAACATAAGGCCATTCATTCACATCTCAGGTTGCTCTTAAGTTTTAAAGCAGCTACAGCTGACTTGGCTCGGTCTTGGTAAATTCGATCATTGAGCTTAAGGGTTTCTCAAAGCTGTTGTTTTGGTTTCCTTGCGGTAGAGCACATTGTGAAAATGCTGAGGTTCGTCCCTCACCAAGTTGAAGGAAGAGAATAAGAAGGTTGCTGTTTTCACGGTTTATCTACTTCAAATCGTAGATATCTAGCAACTCGATGTTGGGGAACTACACATCCCAGCATGCCTTCAAAGCAGAATCCCCCGAATCCGGATTTCATCCAATAGAGAATCGCGCGGCAGAGGGGCGGGGACTTTAGAAAAAGCGTTCGAAGGAAACCTAATTGCGGGCGACGAGTCTTGGCTCATTGCTAGAAGGACGGCGTGGTGAGCTTTTTCATCAACCGGTGTTTGAGGAGGCTCTAAAGGGCTAGATTGGTTATGATAGTTCGCCGTTTAGATCGCGTTGACTAATTGCTACAGTCATTTCTGTGGTTTAATTGTTTTAATTATAGTTAGTTATAGTTTTCTTTGGACGGTTTATAAGCACTTGGTTATTTGGAGAACGAGGCATATCAGGGGTGGGTCTAGATCTTTCCTTCAGTCAGTCTTTGGTTCTAGTATTTGCGTGTGTGTGAGTGAGAGAGGACTGAATAAGGTTGCTTAACTGGCCGAATGTGATTGTGACTGCTGCCACAATTTGCTAAACTAGAATGTAGCTAGCTTGTTGTGGTTTGTGGTAAACCCAGCCAATTATGTTTTCATAAACTATCGTTACAAAAACACTGGTTTAGTGTGATGTCAACTCAATTCCTTATGGTTGAGTTGGCTATGGAGATGTACATGTGCAAGACACGGAAACTGAATGGTTTCTGCCCCTCAAATTTTGGCCTGGGTGTTCTATAGTTGAACCTTTTCATGCACAGATCAGAAGAAAGACACACATCTTAAAGAAAAATACAACTTTCAAAAGTTTTAGCCACTGCATTCCAATATATAATACTATATATAATATATATATATATATATATATATATATATATATATATATGCATACACACACACACATACATACATACATATATATATAATGCTGTATATAATCCAATATAATATATATAATCTCCGCGGGGGAGATGGGCGGTAATAAATCAAATAAAAACATCTCACATTTTTGGAGAGAAGAAAAGCACCAATCATATGTATGTGGATCCTTTAATATTCTCCCAAATTAATAAAATGGTTGGGGAAAATGGCAGTCATGTTTCAATCTGATACAGAGAGGGTGAACAGATAAGGAGGCTGAGGAAGGTCTGGATATAAGCCCTTTACTCCTTGCTCATATTTTTGCCTTGTAAAATTTTAAAAGTTGGGATGTAAATACATTAAATAATAACATCAGCATATAGAATGATCAATATGCATACTGTCATACAGCAAAGTGCTGTACATTCAAAGGAGACCCTTCACTCTGAATAGTTTAAAACTAGCCTTTCTCAACCTTCATGGATATTCCATAGAGCAGAGCTTTCCAAACTTTTCATGTTGGTGACACACTTTTTAGACATGCATCATTTCGCGACACACTCTTACAGCAGGGCATCATTTTGCGACACACTCTTACAGCAGGGCACAAGGCAGGCACTAGGACCTGCGCGGAATCCTGGCAAGGCAGGTTTGGAGGCAGCCAGGCACAAGGCAGGCACTAGGACCTGCGCGGAATCCTGGCAAGGCAGGTTTGGAGGCAGCCAGGCACAAGGCAGGCACTAGGACCTGCGCGGATCACAGCAGGGCAGGTTTGGAGGCAGCCAGGCACAAGGCAGGCACTAGGACCTGCGCGGATCACAGCAGGGCAGGTTTGGAGGCAGCCAGGCACAAGGCAGGCACTAGGACCTGCACGGATCACAGTAGGGCAGGTTTGGAGGCAGCCAGGCACAAGGCAGGCACTAGGACCTGCGCGGAATCCTGGCAAGGCAGGTTTGGAGGCAGCAGGGCACAAGGCAGGCACTAGGACCTGCGCAGAATCACAAGAGGTTTGGAGGCAGCCAGGCACAAGGCAGGCACTAGGACCTGCGCAGAATCCTGGCAGGGCTCGGAGGCAGCAGTAGCCGCGACACACCCAGACACTGCCCGACACACAGTTTGAAAGCTCTGTCATAGAGTTTTCTTAGCAACAGTAGGAAGCAGTTCTCCATTTTCCCCTTAGGGGATTTTTCTGGCTTCTCAGCCCTGGGATTTCCTGTGGTCTCCCATTCAAGTACTCGCCCACCATAGCCTTGCTCAGCCCTTCAGTATCGGCCAAGGCCAGGTAGTGGTGGATGAACTTGCTCATCTTGTCACTGGCATTTTTTAACTATGGGGCAGCATGCCAAAGTGGGTTCTGATCAGGGCAGAGTAGAATGAAACAATTCTGTGATCTACACCCAGACAGACTAACAGTATTAAAGCTCCTCAAGTTAACATTTCCTCTTTAGCAGCTGCATCACACTGCTGAATTTGTGTTCATGTTTAACTTGTGGTTGACAAGGACATCCAGAGTCCTTTCACATGTACCATTGCCAAGCCAGGTCTCTCTGCTATACTTTACATTTTTCCCTGTTAAATTCCATCCTGTTCATTTCAGCTCACTGCTCAAGCCTGTTTAGATCTTTTTGAACCTTCTCTCTTACATCTAAAAAATTAGCCACCTCTCCCAGCTTCGTGTCATCTGCAAACTTATAAATCTGATGGAATGCTTTGCCAAATGTCCTGGAAAATTCTCTTCATAATGGAACTTTAGCTAAATTCCAGAAAATGCACATTGTACAAATACATACTTCCTTAAAGATAAAGTTCTTATACTTTACCAATAATTAACATTTTAGAAATGAAATAGGGCATTGCAGTGAGACCCAGTAAAGCCATATCAGCAATTAGTAGTAATTATAAACATAGGATATATTTAAGTTGCTACAGTAGGTGTTGAAGAGATTTGATGACTGATTCTCTGTTGATCTGATCCTGCTGCAGAGGAATGCAAGAATTTCTTGCTTTTTTAAAGGTGTCTGAATGAATGCTAAGGAGAAAATGGAACCTTTGAGCATCCCAGCCACACCAAGAGCAGAGCTGTTAGCAGGTAACTGTCTAATCCCAATTGGAAAAGCATTTTAGGAGCAAATATTTGTTAAAGTTTAGTTCTTTATCAGTGCTTGCTAATTTCATTAATTCCATTTCACCCTTCCTTTGGGCAGTCGAGAGCAATGCATGCTGACTGCCCTGTTCTTAGAATAATCCAGGGAGGCTGACTGATATTTTGCAGCGTGTTGTCCAGGCAGTCTCCAAGAATCGGACACGATTGAACGGATTAAAAAACAAAGCTTCTAGAGGAGGAGTCATGTTAATCTGTTGTTGCAGAAATATGTACACTAGGCTCACACTACATATAATACATTCCATTCGTGGGTGTTTGAATACAGTATGTTGTTAAAACCAGCTGTTGAGGTTAGTAAGCCACAGTTTATGGATGAGCATGTTGTATGAACCCAACCAGTTGTGGTTTATTTGGTAAGACATGGCTGAATGTGATGTCTGAATCCAGTTGTTAAACACCGACACCCCCAAACACAGGCACCTTGTTAGTCTCATTGGCTGAATGGAGGTTTGAGTTTGGGTGTCCATAATCCTTGTCTGACAATCTGCTACTACAGCAGGTTGGTTCTCGTGCTTGCTGCTTTATGGCCACCAACTCCTCCTCCTCTGACAAGAAAAAGGGGTGTCATTGAAGTGTCTGCATTACTGTAGCTGGGAAGGAAGTCTAGTCTGATTACTGGAAAGCTTGGGGTTATAGCTCAAGTGCCCTGAACTAGAGTTAATTTCGGGAATGCCATTGTTCATTCCACATTCCCTTGATTTGAGCTCAGCTCTTGATTAATTTCATAGATATGTCTATGTAATTTTCCCAACAGCAATACTTTATTTATTTAATTTTTATCCCGCCTTTATTATTTTTATAAATAACTCAAGGCAGCGAACATACCTGATACTCCTTCCTCCTCCTATTTTCCCCACAACAACAACCCTGTGAGGTGAGTTGGGCTGAGAGAGAGTGACTGGCCCAAGGTCACCCAGCCGGCTTTCATGCCTAAGGCGGGACTAGAACTCTCAGTCTCCTGGTTTCCTATTGGCTCCTTCCTAGGGCTGAGAGAGAGTGACTGGCCCCAGGTCACCCAGCCAGCTTTCATGCCTAAGGCGGGACTAGAACTCTCAGTCTCCTGGTTTCCTATTGGCTCCTTCCTAGGGCTGAGAGAGAGTGACTGGCCCAAGGTCACCCAGTCGGCTTTCATGCCCAAGGCGGGACTAGAACTCTCAGTCTCCTGGTTTCCTATTGGCTCCTTCCTAGGGCTGAGAGACAGGGACTGGCCCAAGGTCACCCAGCCGGCTTTCATGCCTAAGGCAGGACTAGAACTCTCAGTCTCCTGGTTTCTAGCCCGGAGCCTTAACCACTAGGGCAGGGCTTTCCAAAGTTTTCCTGCGGCGACACACCAACCGCCATTGGTGTGTCGCCACGGGAAAACCTGGAAGTGCTGCCGTTGCGGCAGTGCGTAAAAACCCGGAAGCGCTGCTGCCGCTTTCGGTTTTTGCGCACCGCCGTTGGTGTGTCGACACGGGAAAACCCGGAAGCGCTGATGATGATCAGCGCTTCCGGGTTGTGTGGCGACACACCAGACTGTGTGTGGCGACACACTTTTGTGTCGCGAGACACAGTTTGGAAAGCTCTGCACTAGGGGATATTTTTCAACTGTTCAGCCTAGCTTACAACCCTGAGTTTTTCTAGTGCACTTCCATCCAAGGGCTAAGTAAATGCTTAGCATTTTTGGAAGGGGAATCACTAAAGTTTGGTAGGTGCTGCCATCTGCTGTGCTGTATGCATGGGTACATAACTCACAATCACTGAAATGGTATACTGTAGCTATGTAAGCCTGTGTAAGTGGATGGCTTGCATTCGGGCCTGCCCTTGGTTGTGTATTAGTGCATAAATGTGTGGAACAAAATTAGTGCCTTTTGGGTGTGAGCAAGTAGCCCTGGCATTGCTCTTCCCTATTCTTAGTTATTTCTTCTGTCTAACAAAGTTTTATGAGTGGTACCCCAACTATGATACTGACTCTCAATATCTACCTTGGCTCCTCTTTCTTCGTAGTTGTCAAAACCCCATTCAATCTTTTTGTATTTTATGTGTCCTTTTCCTTGTAGATGAACAGTGCTTCATAGGCAAGTATATACGTGAGCTGGGCCTTTCATCAGCTGAATCTGCTGTCAGTCCAGCCCGCTTCGCTGACTCTTTGGAGCTACTGGGAAGCCTTCACGACTTAGACAATATTGTCTGCTGGAGTGATAACGTGGATCACTGTATCTCCTACCTCAATAAGGTAGGCATCTTCTGGGGAGGGAAGTGTATGTGTGAAAAGGCACCAAGCCTTCTAAATGTTGATATGTCCTTCCACTGCCTTTTCTGCTGTTCATTTGGTTCTGTCAAGCTCCACAAATAACCTTGTCTGCTGCACTCATTTTTAAGATACTTCCAACATTTTGCTACTGACTCTTTTTTTTGGGGGACAACTTTGAACAATGAGCTACTCAAGGATTCAAATGTTTCTTTCATAAATGGGTCCTGAGTTTTATTTCCCCTTTCCCTCTGCCTGGCTGCTGGAAGATACTGCTGTTTTGCCACCATTTTGTGTGTCCTCATGTGTACAATAACTCAAAAAGCTACATATTTTCTTTTTATATATATATATATATAGTAATTTTATTAAGAATTATAATTACAACAGTAAAAACTAATACAAACTGAAAAAAAACTAAAAGTCCATTGTTCAAAAATATCCTTCAATATGTCCAATGTTACAATATTTTGCTCCATTCTGTAATTGTAAATTGTGTTTATGTGGTCTTCTCCTTTAATTGTAATTTTTAGTTCCTTCTAGTTCCTTCTGGTGTCCAATTTTTAAAATCTTACTATGTTTTTTAAAAAGATTCAAAACAAAAGCATTTTCCCACGAGAAGGATTCCTTATAATTAATTCCAAAATTTTATTTCAAATTTATTTGAACCCTTAATCCGTTTGTAACTTTCTAAAATCAAAGTTTTAATCACGCTTTTGCTGTATATTCCAAAAATATTTTTTAAAGTTCTAAAACTTGTAGTTAAAACTTCTTTCGCCAAGGATTGCAGGAAACTCACCTGGTGAGTTTCTAGCACAAGCCTATAGGCTCTTGACCTCTGTGGTAAAGCCTTGCCAATGTGAGAAATGCCTTTCCTTTTTACTTTTTTTGCATTTGCTGCATCATCCTGGAAAAAATGCATTTAGGTTTTGGAATTGTAGGCAGGTGCTAAATTTGTATCCCCAGGAACTCCAAAGCAACTGAATTGGAAGTGCTGCATAGCCCTAATACTTAGTTTTAAGTGTGCAACTGACATGTGCCTTCTGATCATTTGCTGAGCTTTTTTAAATATTAAGAATCCTGTCCTTTTTGTACGTAACATTGGGCAGAAGGTCAATTTCTAAGTGGTTGTATCAGCTTGCTAACTGAAAGGCTAGACTAAATAATGTACCTGTAAATAGATCTGTTGGTGAGGAATTTCACTCAATTTCACTCCTTAAGCATTTGTAATTTTGGTATTTTGATAATGCTGAGAACAAATCCAGATCTGGTCAATGTCTTAAGGTCTCATAGTAAGCTGATCCCTTAGAATTGTACTGGATGCTTGAAAAAGGATTGCTTAAAAACAATGAGAGTAACTTGATCAAGGGACAGCTACAAAAAGTGAGCAGCTAACTGAAAAGCAAGTAACAATGAGAGGAAAGTGAATGGAGCTGAGTGGTCCTTTTATGCCTTTACTAACTCTTCTTTGTTTCAACTGTACATTTGCCTAGGAGTTAGTAGCCCTGGGGTTCCCTGCCCTTTATAAGGATGATGGTTCTGGAGATGGTATCGAGCACGGCTTTGATCTCCTGGAATTGGTTAATGGTGCTTGCAGGCTGCTGAACCTGTATCAAGGTGCATCATCCAAGCTAGGTGACATGGAGGCAGAGGAGATGCGGCGGGATGGAGAGCTGGATTATCTGAGGGAACGGCAGGGTAAACTCAAGGTCAGAGCTTCCAGATTCTGTAATGTGTGTGGCCTATGTATTAGCTAGTATCAGTGATTAACAGAAGATGCTTTGGCATCCAAACGTTTTAAAAACCAATACCTATGGCAATATCTACTGTACACACGTGAAGCAAAATCCACCAAAAAGATTTGTGCACAACTCTTTTGAAATGAACAGGAATTCATGCAACAGAGTTCATCCTTCCAGATAGCTCACTAACAGGGGCAGCTATGGAGTATTGCCCTATTTCTTGCATGCCTGCCCAGCAGCTCCACCAGAGCACCTTTCAGTTTACAATCTTCAAGTCCCAATAATTACCAAAAGCAAAATATAGAATATAAACATGGATTGCTCAGAGGTCCTCTTCGTCATAAACATCTATTTCCTGGTGATGTAGACTCTTCTTTCTGTTCCATTATATTTGTTTTCCCCTAGGAGACAGTTCTGCTGGCTCTGTAGCTATGGAGGTGGGATGTATTAGATTTCTGTTGATATTTGTCCCAGAGGACTAGGTTTATGAACTGGCTGCATCTCTGAGAATTCAATCTGACTCTTTGTCATAAAACTCTCCTACTAACCTTAATTTATGGCTGTAATATCTAAAATAAAATCATGTTGATAATAAGGTTAATGTGGATGCTGTTAATGCATTATGTTATACCGATCATAGCACTGTACTCATAAAATTATTCTGGAGTAAAGTTTAAAAGGTAATCAGGGATGTAGAAAATGTCATTTATACCTCCTAATTTGTAATATGGGAATAATCAACCTTTCTTTTTTCTTTTTTGTACAGATTACTGATACAGTATATATTTATAGGTGCATTTATATTATGTTCATTTAATCCATCTATGTCTTCTGAGTTCAGTTTTCCCACAGGCAGTGAACATTCTAAGAAATGTGAAATGCATTTGACACATATATTCTGGCATTTCTATAGGCCCATAATGAACATCTATTAATATTTCCTAATATTCTAAATGGAGCAAAAATAATTGTCCTTAAGCAAAGCAAAATGCTTCCTAAGATTTTTCTAAGTAGTGGCAATTATTAGATTAGTAAGATATAAAAAATATGTGAAAGGGTCCCTAGTCAAGATTATGGTCATTAATAGCACACTCACTGGAAAAGAAGATTTCTGGATTATGCAGCATGTGTTCTCACAATGCTATAAACTAAATCTATAAATAGAAGTAGCACATATATCTCTCTCAAGCTGTCCATTGCCAATACATGGTGATTGTTCTGTAGTATCTTTCCTGATGCTTACATGTTCTAAAGGGGGATGCATGTGAATATTTGACATTTCTTAGAAGACTTCAGTTGTATTGCAGTCTACTGGATTCTTCTGTCTGGGCACAGGAAGGGCTTTGTACATTGCTATGATCCTGCCTACAGTCCCAACCCATGTAATTTTGTGAGCATGCTGGGTAAAGCTGTGGATTTACTTGTGACCACACCACAGGTGGAGAGACAGGTATAATGCTGAGCCATTAAGGACATGGACAGTTGCATGAGTTTAATTTAAACCCAGCTTGCTTAAAAGCTCCTTTACTTGCTTGATTATTGATATCATAGATGTTTTCACACTGTCTACCTAACCAGAAAACTGTCTCAAATGCGAAGGTTTTAAAATTTAGTGTTGCCTGTGGACACAAGTAAAAATATGGTATATACATGAAAGTCACAACCAGAATGTAATTGCCTTTTTTCCCACCTTCCTTTTACTCATTGCTCCAAAATATTATGAGATAATTTCTTGGAAGTACTCCAGATAAGAATATCCACACTAGGTTTGCATTAATTATCAATGCAGCGGTAGCAGTGAATTGTGACTATATTTGGCAACAATTGATATGGAGCAGCTGCAGATTTTGATAAATTATTTCCTCTTCTGTTTATATAAATAAAATTATTGTCATTCAACTGATTAAAACAGGCAGATTTCCATTTCAAATGCATATGATTTTTGGCAACCATGTTTGAATTTTGGCAGAGTTATTAAAAGTCTGCCAGAATTTCACTAAATTCATAATTGACCAGGTCACTGGCCCTTTCCATTCTGTTCCTGCAAATAAAAAAAAATGAATGTCAGTCTATTGTCGTCTTGTATGGGAAAAAAAGAAAAAGCAGTCAGAGACAATGGCGGATGTATGCACTTCTTCCTTTAAAGAGCGTATGTACTGTATGTTCTGTCCCCAGACTAGAGAGAGAGCATCCTTTCTCCATGCTTGCAGTCACTGTTGATGCTGTTCCTATTCTCCAGTTAGAGTCGCATTCCTAAAGAAACTGTAATAACTACCCTAATATCTTAGTTATCCCTGTTCTACAATATAATTAATGAAGTAATTCATATTTGGGGGGTGGGGCAGGGCAGAAGACTATAATAAAACTTCCTCTTTGGGTTTAATTCTTTGCTGTGATTGCTTCTCTTGTCCCCCCCCCACCTTATAGGAACGTGTGGAAGCCCTTGAAAGGGAAATTGCAGCTGTGCAGAATGAGGAACAGCAGCTTCAAACCAAAAACAAACATTTGAATGATATGCTGAAAGAAGAAAAGGAGGAGGTGAGTGAGCTAAGGGAAGAGTGATCGAGTCAGTCCTTCTAATGTTGAAGGTGAAGAGTCTGTTGGATGTCTTCTCTCTTTAGTTAATTTAGTTAATGCAGCCCGCTGGGAGGCATTAGGCATGTGGGTCTCGCTGAAATGAATGGGAGCTACACAAAAGCATCACGGAGGGATGTGCAGGCCAGCCTCCCATGGACTGCTCATCACATCACTCTCGGTCCATTTGGAACCTTGCCAGCGTAGCTAAATTATTGCAAGTCTTTCATTTTGAGCCCTAGACACAATCCCATCTTCTAAATTTATTTTTATTTAATAAATTGTATGTTATTAATGGTTGCTATTGGACATTGTAAGGCAGACTTCCTGATCCTGATGAAATGTGTTGAGCCTAGAACAGTTGGAAATTCTGGGAGTTATAGCCCCAACATATCTAGAAGGCACAGATTGGAGAAAATAGGTGTAAGAATCCAGGCTAATGTTTGAAGTACTTTAAATGCAGTACAGTATGCACAGCAAAAGAATACTGTATATCCTTAAGTTAGGCTTGACCTGACCTGTACACCCACAATCATAATTCAGACAAGTATATACATTGCAAACACCATTTTGGTCTCTATATGCAAACATAAACATTGTCAAGACTTCATTAGCTAAAATTATCTATACTAAAAGAACAGTTGACCTCTCAGCCCATCTTCTGTCTCTCTTGTACAGATAATACAATGACGCTGACAGATTTGATTCATGATTTTGTATATTTGTATCCTAATATAGTTATTGATGCATCAAAGCATCTAGGCACTGTGCAAAGCCGGTAAAAGTAACATTAATTATCTGAACTATATTAGCCTTAAATTGTAAGAGAACAGATACTGGCTTGTGTAGAATTCCATAGATAACAGTTATAGCAATAGTACAAAGACAAAATAAGGGGCGTGGTGGCTCAGCGGGTAAGGTGCCAGGCTTGTCAATCGGAAGATCGCAAGTTCAGAGGTTCGAATCCCTAGCCCCGCGTGACGGAGTGAGCTCCCGCACTTGCCCCAGCTCTTGCCAACCTAGCAATCTGAAAGCATGCAAATGCAAGTAGATAAATAGGTACCACTTAGGTGGGATGGTAACAGTGTTCCACGCGCGTCATGCCGGCCACATGACCGCGGAAGCGTCTTCAGACAACACTGGCTCTTCGGCTAACAAACGGAGATGGGCACCGGCCCCTAGAGTCGGACACGACTGCACAAATGTGTGGGGGGAACCTTTTACAAAGACAAAAAACAGAAGAGACTCCTGGTTTAACAAGTAATAAAGAATAAGGACAAGATCAGTGCAAATTGAGGAGTATCAGAAAGTAAGCAGGCACTACTAATAAAAGAGCATAATAGAATCTAATATTTTACTCTACTGGAAAAATTTCTAAAAGATGATATCTGTGATCAGAAAAAAAGGGAAAGGCTTAAGATGGAACAAAGAAGGCACAAGAGTTAATTTAAAAATGCAGTAGGGACGAAATATATTATTTCTTAATCTTGAATGTTATTTTTGAACAGTCAGCATATGACAGGTTTTTTATATTCTTGCATCCTTTCCGCAGAGAAATAATGCAAACTTACTTGATTCACTCATGTTTGGCATTAGGTGAATGAGACTTGATTTTAAAATACTTTATTCTGAATGTCTACAACATTTATACTTGATCATTTTGTTACGAATCAGTGGCTTTAAAAAAATTGTCTAATAATTACATTTAAAAACTTCATGGAAGTATGCTATACTTGAATAAACATGTGATGCCTTTGTCTTCCTCCTTTACCCATATTGTTCCCCCAATACTATGCTTTTTCATTTGTTTGTTTGTTTAATATATCAATGTGGCCTGAAATTTACTGGCCCACAGGGAAGTTTCTGTCTTGTGCATGTGTGTGAGAGAGGAAGAAAGTCGGTAGTGATCTATTGGAGGAAAGACCACTTGGATTCTGGGATTGCTTCCTGAAAAACGTGAATGTGGCCGATCAAGGGGGCTGCGGAAAGACCCTAGGTGCTCCCCTAGCTTTGAATGTAAGCGTGGTTGTCCCAGCAGGTCACCAAGCTCCTCAGTTCTCTGGCGAACCAGAAGAACCAGCATGGCCATGAAATGAAGAGGAAGGAGCAAGAACTGCTTCGACTGAAAGACAGGATGAGCCAGGTTTTAACTGACAAGAGAGACAAGAGAGGAAGTAAGTGAGTAGCTACAAGTGGAGGATAAATGGTGCTAAAGGAATACTGAATAAGTAAATAGCGGCACAAGTAAAATACAGGGGCGTGGTGGCTCAGTGGGTAAGACGCCAGGCTTGTCGATCGGAAGGTCGCAAGTTCAGAGGTTCGAGACCCGAGCGCCGCGTGACGGAGTGAGCTCCCGCACTCGCCCCAGCTCTTGCCAACCTAGCAATTTGAAAGCATGCAAATGCAAGTAGATGAATAGGTACCACTTCGGTGGGTAGGTAACAGCGTTCTGTGTACGTCATGCTGGCCACATGATTGTGGAAGTGTCTTCAGACAACGCTGGCTAACAAAAGGAGATGAGTACTGTCCCCTAGAGTCAGACACGACGGCACAAATGTGTGGGGGGAACTTTTACCTTTACTTAAATAGCGGCAGGTCCCATTAAAAAATAAATGTTCATATTATTGTCTTGGATGCAGAGTGTAGGTTTAGCCCAGCTATCTATGAATGCTAACAGATGTTAATTATATTTGAAGTAAAACATAAACAATATATTAAGGAATGCATAGGTCAGGAAAGCCCTACCACTGTCTCAACTCTATCTTGACGACTGGGAAAGCACCAGACAGACTCAGGAAGATTCTTTTCTCTGTTAAACACAGAGATTCATTTAACTAACAACTGGCTAGATGAGAAGCAGACATAAGGACAGACTTTCTGTTGAAAGATGTTAAACTGGAGAAGTTTCTTTTGCAATTTAAATAGCAGAAATGAAAGGGAGTGGTATGGAGCTTTTGCTAGCAGAACGTGAACTATAAGAGATTTTCACCTCTGTCAAATCTGGGGAGGGAGGCTGGGGAAAGTCAGTGGATTCACTGCTCAAGCATATGGCTTACTATTTCCTAGCAATTGAAATTCTCAATGTCCTTCCTCGGACTGATGGCAAGAGGGCCACCTGGAAAACTGGGAGATCCCTGGGCAGGTACGTTGCTGGCATTTCCCTCTACCTATTGTTCAGGAAGATGTGGCTGTGAAAAACCATTGGAAGAATTTGGCCGATCAGTTGGAGTTAGGAGGATAGGACCTGAGATTTGGGTGGCATGGATATTTGTGGTATGACGAAGCCAAGGTTAATTTGGATTTTAAAAATCATTATGTTAGACGTGCCATATTGAGAATATGGAATAGATACAAACCCAGGTTGTGCCCGAAAACACCTTTGTGGCTCTCAGCACAAGAGCATTTTATAGACAAGAAATAATAGGCAAACACAAATGGCTAACTTATCACGAGATGCTAGAATTTTGTCAAGGGGAATGTAATACAAAATCAAGAGGAGAACTGGTGGCCGAGGGATATAGTTGCCAATGGTTTTCTTATTTACTGTTATTAGGAAGATTTTAAGTAGAGATACTGTAAGAGTTTATGGTTTTGAACATTGTAAGACTGAGTTTGAAATAGAATTGGGTACAAAGGATGAACATGTAATTCCTAAAATGTATAAACTTTTATTGAAATTTGAAACAGAACAAGTGAAAGAATGTATGATAAAGTGGGCTAAAATTTTTGGTTATATATACAGATGGAACAATGGGAAATATGTGGTTGAAAGGACTGAAATTTACACTGTTAAAATCTTAAAGAGATTTTTATAAAATGATGTGACCATTGGTATATGTCACCAGAGAAATTGAGAATGTATAAAACAGGGCTTTTCAAACTTTTGCCATTGGCGACACACCAACGGCTGGCGCACAAAACCCCGGATGCGCCGGCGGTGGCGCTTCCGGGTTGCCGCCACGGCAGCAGCGGCGGCCTGGAACCCAGAAGCGCTGATGGCCCGCCGCCGCCGCCCCTTCGAAAGGGTAGGCTCCGGGGACCCCGAAAATGCCCTCGGTTCCGGCAGGGAGGTGAAAAGCCTCGCAGCGCGTGTGCGCACGCTGCCGGGCCACTTCCTGCCACACAGCTGATCAGCGCAGAGAATTTCCACCCCTCCCGCGCTAATCAGCTGTGCAGCAGGGAAGCGGCCTGGCAGCGTGTGCGATTTTCGCCTCCCTGCTGGAACCGAGGACATTTTCATCAGCACTTCCGGGTTGTCACACGACACGCATGGGGCCCCCAGGCGACACAGTGTTGTGTCGCGACACAGAGTTTGGAAAGCCCTGGTATAAAGGAACTTCAAATTTATGTTGGAAATGTGAACAACAAGAAGGGACATTTTATCATGTTTGGTAGACGTGTAAAAAAGCTAGAAAATTTTGGATTCAAATACAAATACTGATTTAGAGGACTTTAAAGATTAATATATAATTGAGACCAGAGGTTTTTCTTTTGGGATTGATGGACAAACAGTTGGAAAAAAGTCATGGTACTTTGTTTTTGTACATGATAACTGCAGTGAGATTATTGTATGCACAAAAATGGAAACATTTGGCATTACCCACAATGGAGGAATGGTTGGTGAAGATGATGGAACTTGCTGAATGACTAAATTGACTTCTCTGATCAGAGAAAAGTCAATATCTATGTTTATTACTGCCTAGAAACGTCTTATGGCCATTTTGTGTAAAAGAGAAAAAAATGAGCTTATGATTGATGGTTTTGATGATTAGACAGGATAGATTATAGAAAGAAGAGAGTTATGTTGTAACCATAGAGTAAGAGATAAATTTATAATTGTACTTATAATTGTTGTACTTCTTTAACTGCTGAAGAGTGGAAGCCACTTCTTTGTATCTTTTTTCTTTTTTTCCCTTTCTTGCACTTTTAGCTTTCTCTTTGTTTTCTTTCTTTCTTTTTATTTTCTTTTTCTTACTTTATATTAGTTTGTATTAGTTTTTATCTTCTTTTATTTTTTTTAAATACAATTAATATTTTAAAAAATGAAGAATTTGGCCTATTGACAGAAAATTATCAGGTTACTGTTTAATAAAAACTTAGAAAGTTACCTTATTGAATATAAAGTCAGCTTCAGCTAGCTTTTATTAGCTATACAAATTGGAAGCAATTCTCCAAGATTTCAAATGGGGATTTCCTCCAGTCTTACCCAGAGATATCATGATGTTCCTGGGATTTATTTACTGCATGCAAAAAAATGGTGTATTTGGTGGTTATGAGCTGGTGAGTAAAGAACATTTAGCTACAGTATATGCTGGCAATATTCCAGGTGCATATTTTTGTCTTCTACTGTCGTAGAAAGGAGGAAGAGCTGTACCGCATCCAATTGGCCAAGCAGGAAGAACGGGAAGAAGGGCTGGCTTTCGAGAATGCCAAACTGAAACTGTTACTGAATGAAGTGAGCCAAGACTTGGAGGAGATGCTGGCCACCGATGGGGGCAATGCCAGAGTAAGGGCTTCATGGGGATACTTGTAGCTGTTGGTAGCTATAGCTTTATCTTCTGGTTGACCTCCTTGAACCTTTTTGGTGTTTGTTTGTTTTTTGTCTCCAGGGCACAGAGCAAAGTTGTCCATACAAGTACTTCCAGGAACAGTGGAGCAGGCTCGGGAACACCATAAAAGCTCTTCATAGCCAAGGTAGAGTAACTCCCACATCACATTCTTCAAAGAGAATTTCACTTCCATCATGATAAAGATAGATGCTAACTTCGGTGGATTTTAAAGGCAATTGCATATATTCACGGAGGGGATATGAAATAAGAAGGTACACTTTTTGCAATTTGTTTATTGTTTGCCACTTTGAATTATTTACTTATTTATTTATTTAAATTTATTGGCCACCCAACTCCAGTGGACTCTGGGTGGCGCACAAAACTAAAAAAGACATAAAAGGTAAAGGTTCCCCCTGCACATTTGTGCAGTCATGTCCGACTCTAGGGGCCGGTGCCCATCTCCGTTTGTTAGCCGAAGAGCCAGCGTTGTCCGAAGACGCTTCCACGGTCATGTGGCCGCATGACACGCGTGGAACGCTGTTACCTACCCACCGAAGTGGTACCTATTAATCTACTTGCATTTGCATGCTTTCGAATTGCTAGGTTGGCAAGAGCTGGAGCTAGTGCGGGAGCTCACTCCGCACACAGGGCTAGGGATTCGAACCTCCGAACTTGTGATCTTCCGATCGACAAGCCTGGCGTCTTACCCGCTGACCCACCACGCTCCTAAAAAAAAAAAAAGACATAAAAACAGCTAAAAATATTAAATCAACAGGCAGCCCAGACTAAAATGCTCTAATAAAATCCAAAATAACAAATAATGAAATTGCCTGAGAAGTAAATAATAACAATAAACTTAAAATGGAATGTTGGCTTTTCTGGGCCTGTTCAGAAAGACCGATCTTGTTTTTCCCTCTATTTCCAATGCATACTTGATGTTTAATTAGTCTAAACATGCACAGAGGATACCAAAGGTTTGTAGCAGCACAATAAATATTTGGAAGGGAAGAAAGGCCAAAGAGGAGAATCCCCCAAATCTGCACCTATACCAGAGCTTTCCAAACTGTGTGTCGGGACAAGTTAGTGTGTCGGCTGCAGTGTCTGGGTGTGTCGGGGCTGTTGCCTCCGAGCCCTGCCAGGATTCCACACAGGTCCTAGTGCCTGCCTTGTGCCTGGCTGCCTCCAAACCTGCTGTGATTCCGCGCAGGTCCTAGTGCCTGCCTTATGCCCTGCTGTAAGAGTGTGTCGCGAAATGATGCATGTCTAAAAAGCATGTCTCCAACATGAAAAGTTTGGAAAGCTCTGGCCTATACAATAGATAAGGACTCTGGACTTATGTTGAAGTAGAGCAGAGCTTTCCAAACTGTGTGTCGCCACACAAAAGTGTGTCGCCGCACACAGCGTGGTGTGTCGCCACACCACCTGGAAGCGGCGGCATGTGCGTGCACGGCGGTGGCGGCAGCCACTGCTGCCGCCACCATGCACACGCGCACCGCTGCACGCCCCCCGCCGTGCACGCGCACGCCCCCCGCGCCGCCGCCGTGCACGCGCGCGCATTGCCGCCGCCACCGCTCATGTGTCGCCAGCGGCGGCACTTTGGAAAGCCCTGAAGTAGAGAGGTAAGCTATCTGCAGGAGCAGCTGGAATCGGGAGCAGTAATGCTTCACACTACCATACTTTTGTAGTATTCCATAAATGATTTAACAGCAATATATAAGCTAAGAGCAGCTTTAAGACATTGTATGGTGCTCTGGAATTGGCAGTAACATGGCGGTGTGTGAAAAATCTCCCCTTGTCTTGAACTCAGCTCACAAAGGAGTTGTGAAGGGCAAAGTTTTGCCAGGTTGACATGGCATGTGACTTAACCCTTTTGTTGTAGCGAGTCTTGTTTCTGGTTGGATCTAATCCAAGAGCAACTTAAACTCAAGTACATTAAGTGAAAGAGCCTCTCATTGAAGTACATTTACTGTAAACAAACATAGCTGCTTATATCAAAACATGGTCCAGGATTCTTGCTAGACTCCAGCGTGACTTATCAGTTGTTATGAAGCAAAGGCATGGGGTGACAGGAAGGCAACCAGTGAAAAACTTCCAACACATCAGATTGCCCTAAAGCATTTAATACCACCTAAAAAGGGTGGTTGTGAGTGCATTGCTTTTTTTTAAAAAAAAAAACATGCATAAGATAAATGCACATTTCTGATCCTGTTTATGCCTTTAAAATTTGACAAAATTTACAAGCCTATAAGGTAGGCCTCTGTTTTTGTCATACGAAAAAAGAACAGAGATCGATTGGTGACACTAAAGGGCATAGAGCCAGCTGCCCAACTATGTTAACCAAGCTATACTGGTGTCAAAATATAATTAAATATGGTTTCAGTATTTAAGTTTTTATGTACTGTATGTCTAGTAAGCTTAAAGTGCCCTAAATTTTCCCTAGTCCAGGTTCTTGAAGGTAAAATATACATCCAGCCAGTCTCCGTTTTCATCCTTTTCTCCCCAGCTGTGGGTTGCCAGATGTCCGAGGGAGATGGGCAAAACCCTGTCGTCATTGTGACGGACCATGACAAGGAAATAATGAAACTAAAGAAAGAGATTGAGGAGAGCCGAGGGCTGATTGCGCTGCAGCAGCAGTGTTTCCAGGTAAATGGCTGCTTCTAGTTGCTTTGCCCTCCTCCCGGTGCTCCTGGGCTTTTGTGCAGGTGGGATATCGGAGTCTGGTAGTCGTAAGAAGAACTATTTGTATTTGGCGTTTACTCCCTAAGGAGAAAATCAGGGATTTTAAGCAACCCCATAACAACAGATGACCTCTGGAAATTCTATCCAGTGGCTTTAAAGCTGATCTTTTGATTTTTCAGGTGGCCTGATTGGATTGATTGATTGATTGATTGATTGATTAATTAATTAATTAATAGCATTTATATAGCTGTCTGTCTTGTACCAAACTCTGGGCGGCTCACAACCAACAGTTAAAACAACATCTGTGTACAATAAAAAAATATTAAAACCTGGCACCATAGTTAAACTTTCACGTGCAGTCCACCACAAAGTCCTCTTGTTAATCTCACCCTATCCCAGCGCTTGGGGGAAAAGCCAGGTCTTAAGTGCTTTTCGGAAGGCTGAAAGGGTGGGGGTCTGCTGAACGTCAGGGGGAGGGGTCTTCCATAGGGCGGGGGCTGCCACTTTCTGTGTTCGGCAGAGTCAGTCCTTCTATATGCAGGTGTGTCTTTCCCCCATGTGTTCGCTGTCTCAGTATGGTGATCTGTTCAGCCTGTGGAGGAGAACATCTTGTCAGACCATTTAAACCATCTGTGGAAAAATATCTCTTACATGCTTCTGCTCTCTTGTTGAGTACAGATGTCCTGCCCTATTCAGTGCCTTGTCTGGAGTCTTTTCCACCCAATTGTAGTAAATAGTTGTGGTACATCGATGGCAGCTGCTTTTTCTTCTCTCTCTTTCATTACAGTATTTATAGCTTAAAGAGAACAGGTTACTGTACTCTGATTAATCTGACATCACCTAGTTACATATTCAGTTACTGAATTAACAAATACAGATTATTTATTTGCATGTAACTTGCCTTTCTCAATGAGACCAAGGCTGCCAAGAATGTAATTATTTTAAAAAGCAGTTTAACAACACAGTAAGTAAAAGAATGTTGCTATAAAACACCCCAAATGCTGGAAAATGTATTTCCTTCTCACAGTTAGGGCATTTCAAAGAAGAAACTCTCATTCTCTTTCCTTCTGTTAGCGTTCTAGTTCCCTCTTGTGGTTCATGGAACAAAAGACACTCTAGTCATCTAGTTAATAGCCTTGTTGTTCTTCCCAAGAATTCATGGCAGAATTCTCATCACCCTCACCAAGGTATATTCCAGAATTTGCTGAGGAAAGTCATAATAGTTAAGCTAGTGTAAAACCAATATAGGTCTGCAACCAAGACTTAACCTGTCCATAATGGAAAACTCATGTTTTTGAGCCCCATGGATCTATTTGTAAATTTCACCCAAAGTAACACTTTTCAGGAGCAACTGATGGCTGCCTCCAGTTCAGAGTTGCCTGCCCACCTGAAGGGCTCTTACTTCTTAGAGGAACAGCAGCGGCTACAGGAGGAGCGAGATCTGTTTGAGGAGCAGAAACAGACATTTGAAGTAGAACGGAAGAACTTCACTGAAGCTGCCATTCGGCTGGGATGGGAGGTAGACAGCTGTCCCCTCGCCCCTTGAGTCCAAGCTGATAATTTCATATCATAGCCAACAGCAACAATTCCTCTTTAAAACCTACAGTAGATTTTCATCTTAACTTCTCCCTTTGTGTTTGGGGGTATTGTCTTACGGTAGCCCATAAGAAAAATTCAATGCCTTTATTAGAATCAACCAATATTCATGGGCAGAGGAGAAGCAGCTAAGTAATTCACAGTAAATGAGGGAGAGATAGGACATTTCGAGTCTTTCCTTACATATGGCAGTCTTTTAATGACAATGCCCCCCCCCCAAGTGTTCTCAACATTTTGAGTGTGCTTGTAAGCCCCCAAAAGAAATTCCTGAAGGAAGGAGTACTGCTAAGAAAAATAGCAGCACTTGCAGGCAAGGCGAAAGGCAATCATGCTTTATTTTACATTCTACAGATGGGAAAAGAGTAGCACAGGAATTTCTCACTTCACCTTGCTTCACCCTCACGGATTTCTGATGCAAGCTTTTTATGCATTTCTTGTACTTAGGCAAAACTTTGATACAACAGGACAGTGCAAACAAAGGAGAAGAAATCCTAGAAACCATGGCAGAGGGAGCATCTTGAGGGGCTTTAATGGTCAGGTGGCTGAGCAATTCTGGACAGGGCTAGATGCAATAATTCAGAGTAGTTATTGAGATACAGGCACTTAACAAAGGTTTTGAGGGCAACAGGAAGAATTTTAAACAATGTATGTTTGTGATCAGGTCAAGGTCAAAATCTTAGTTGAGCTCCATCTGAGAGACTTATATTAGAACAACGGAAAAGCAGAGAGGGAAACCTAAGGGTAGAGGAACAAGAAGGAAGAAAATACAGAGGTAGGCTTGTCCTTTTCTAAAACCCAACATTGCTGTAAGGGAAAATGAGAAGAGGCTTTTCTTGTTAAAGCTACAGTAGAAGAATAAAATGTAACACAATGAAAGATACAGAAATATAACATGTCTCTAAGAGTACCCTCCGGGTGTCACTCAGTGTGCCCTCTTGTTGGTTTGAATAGTTCAGAGGAATCCTGGAAGGGAAAAAGACTACTGTGGCTGCCTAATGTTTTGGGTTCAGCTTCACATGATTCTTCGGCATGCATGCAGAGCATTTGTTTAGAGCACCTTAAAGCCACTGCACAATCCCAGGAAAAGACAGAACTGATTTAAGGTATTGTGGGCAGGTGCTGTCTGCATAGTCCAGAGCATCTTCTGGAGCCTGAATCCAAAGCACTGCAAAGTCCTAATAAGTATATTTCCTGTTTGTTTCTTGACAGAGGAAACAGTTTGAAGAACAGAAGGCTCTGTTCCTGAAGCAAGAATTCTTGAATTCATTGCCCAAGTTAAATAGGAGAAATACTAAGTGGCGGCTTTCTGCCCCACTTCCTCTTGGAGAAGAACAAGGTAACCACATTGTCCTTCACAGGGTTGTTGTGGGGAAAATGGGAGGAGGGAGAGTGCTATGTACACCACTTTGAGTTCCTGAAGGGAAGACAGCACCTAAATTGAACAAATAAACAATATCTTCAAATAGTTTCCTGTTTTACGTGGCACTGGCCACCTACAGTCTTTCCTAGGGTGGATATTTAAAATGGGTGATACATTTAAAACAGCCTTTCCCAGCTTCCAGATGTTGGCTGAGGATGATAGATTTTGTAGCCTAATACATTTGGAGAGCATCAGGTTGGGTTCTCTAATAATAGAACCATGATTGGTTCTTCCATTTTGTCAAGTAATGTTGTAGAGCTTTGCTGAGAGAGACTCACATTTCCTGGAACATTCGAGCTCCATGAATCCCAAAACACGTGGCTTGGATCAATAGCCTGAGATCTGCAGAGGTTGCCACTTACCTTTCCCCTTTTCCTTCACCGGGTCCTTTGCCATTGCTGGAGGACATGTCTCCATTTGGACAGACTCTACCAAAGGCAGTTGTAGGTGTGTTCTGTTTCTACCTTGGGTTTTAATTTTTTTTTGGCATTCATGCTATGAATGAAACTTTGCCTTCCCTCCAAATCCTCTATACCTTGTAAATAGGGACAAGGGCATCTTTGGCCCTTTGTGGAATTTACCCAGTGTCTGGAAGAAGGCATTTCACTTGGGCAGGGCTTCTGTTGCAGAGCAATGAGCCTTTTGTACTGCCCCTGTCCTCTGCAAAGCCAGTGCAAAGAAAAACAATCCTCTCCCCTCTCAATATTAATTGCCGTTCATGGAGAATTTTGGGAGAAAGCATTTGATGGCGTCTTTCCCAGTCTTCCATCCAAATGTGTCAGAAGGCTAACCCTAATCCCAGTATAGCATGGCTGTTGGAAGGTGTATTATAACACATTTGGAAAACAACACTTTGGGGAATGCTGATCTGTGACAAGTGGTGACAATGAGATTATACTGATGAATCTCCAGGCCTCCAACCATCTGAGCTGCAAATGATTGATGTATCTCTATCCATCTCCACAAATTGTTTCCACATTCCGACTCTGGAATTTCCATAAGCATTGCCCTTCTCATAATGGGAGCGTTAGGGCAATTTTTGTTTTGCTCTGGAGGACTAAAATCTGTCCTTCCTTACTTTACACCACGCATGGTCCTTGCCTTATTCCCTCTCCTCTCTCCTTGTTCTTGTGTTGCCTTCTTTTCTACCCCAGAAGCTGGTCACCTTTTCTGAATCTATTGTGGTGCCTTCTCCATTCTAATTTCATACCTGGCCTCCCA
Organism: Charina bottae; assembly: GCA_023362775.1. NCBI lineage: Eukaryota > Metazoa > Chordata > Lepidosauria > Squamata > Charinaidae > Charina > Charina bottae. The sequence goes on along the minus strand of JALMGJ010000021.1, from coordinate 8,814,736 downwards.
TCTCAAAATATTTGGTAATGTCCCAAGTATTTCAGTAACACTGTTGTTTGCTTCAACAGAAAGGGGCAATGATCAAGGGCTTGGATCACCTTCCTTACAAGAAAAAGTAAAAAGATCATGTACTTGTTAATTGAGAATGAAAATAATTATACTTATGGAACTTAATAAAACTACCATAATGTAGACAATGTGCTATTTTAGTACATAGTGCTAAAACCTGGATCACCAAACATATCTGTTTTATTTATTTTATTTTATTATTTGAATTTATCCCCACCCATCTCTGCCATGGCAGACTCTGGGCGGTTGGACATAATTCAGGAGAGATATAATAGGATTTGCTTTATATAGCACGTTGTTTACCTTCTAGAATACACTGCCACAGTGTGTGATAGCCAAGGTTTTAGGTGGCTTTTTTAAAAAATGGATCAATTCCTGAAGATAGATCTAAAGGTAACTCACAGCTAAGGTGGGCAACTCCCAGGCTGACAAATACCTTCTCATTTGCCATTGAATCTCAGCAGCTTGGATAAAATGCCTTGTCATAGCAAAGGATCAGAAATTTAAAAAGTGGAAATTGGTCAAAAATATTTCGAATAGCATGCTTTTAAGACATATGGATGAACTTTATGTAAATTCGTGCTTCAGAAACATTTTTGGATTGATCTAGTCACTTGATTAGTGTGTATGTATGTGTGAAAATGGGGAATGGTGGTAAAAGTATTTATTTATTTATTTAATTTTTATCCCACCTTTATTATTTTTATAAATAACTCAAGACAGCGAACATACCTAATACTCCTTCCTCCTCCTATTTTCCCCACAACAACAACCCTGTGAGGTGAGTTGGGCTGAGAGAGAGTGACTGGCCCAAGGTCACCCAGCTGGCTTTCATGCCTCAGGCGGGACTAGAACTCTCTGTCTCCTGGTTTCCTATTGGCTCCTTCCTACGGCTGAGACAGCGATTGGCCCAAGGTCACCCAGCCAGCTTTCATGCCTAAGGCGGGACTAGAACTCACAGTCTCCTGGTTTCTAGCCCAGCACCTTAACCATTATGAAAGTGTGCTATTATCTCTAAATTGTTTTTGACCTTTTATAGCTTTTGAAAGTTCCTAATTGGTTATTTTTATTAATATACATAACTTACTGATTATTAATTTCTACCTTGCCCTCTTTTTATGCTCTGCTCCTCCTTTCCTTTTTTCATGCTAATCATATCATCTGGAATGTTAGTGAATGCAGCCATTGGCCCGAAAAAGATCAACTAGCTTAATGTTCCATATGGTAGCAACTTACCACTAATGTCAACTGTGGGGAGTCAGGAGGGGGGAAGAACAAGAAAGCCTGGCTTGTAGGCTTCCTGAGAAGTCTATATGCTGCTAGTGGCAACAGGATGCTGGACAAAATAAATATTTGATCTCACGCAGCAGACTTCAGAACTTCTGCTTCTATCTTTTTCTTTTTTTGACTATAGACTGTGAAGAGTCACCCAGACTAAAAAAGTGGGCCAGACCCATCTGTACACCATACCCCAAGTTTCTTATCACGCCATGCTGCACCCCAACAGACATCTTTAGAAGAAAACAGCTTTCCTGTAAAACTAGTAGCCCTGTCATATGCAAGGAGCAAATTCTTTCAGACAACTGGTAAGATTCTAAATTCTTCCTGGCCTTGTTGAACAATACATCTGAAGTAGCTTTAAGATGATAACCCTTTCCTGTTTAGGAATACCTTCTACCTTCTGTGATTATATCTAGATAGTGTGTTTGTTTACACAGAAGGTAATATATCTATATCTGCTCTTGGTGGGGTGTGTCCAAGTTTTAATTTGCTTTGGCATTAAAAAAATGATCTTTGATTTTTAAAAAAGTTGTTAGGAGCATCTTTACTAAGTATATAACTTGGAATTTGACTATTTTCTCCCTTTTAGGTTCAGCTACTTTGGGGTGTATTTCCAACTGCAGATGAAAGGCACTTACTTTCTGGTGGTGGGAAGAGGGAATGACAGTGAATGAGGCTCATACACTGCATTAAGTAGGATTGTTTTAACCATGGTATTTTGAATAAATTAGGATTGGGTTCAAACATGTTAAACTGAAACCAAATATTACATTATAGCACAATGCATAATATATAATCACAGTGTATGAATTAATTGCACTGATAGAGACTGATTCAGGGTTTTAAAAAATATCTATTATGGAGTCCTTTAATTAAATCTTGCCCCTTTTTCCATAAACTGGAAGCTGTTGAGGTCTCTGGATTTGGAAGGACCTATAAGGAAGAGTAGAAGTCTGTGTCTGTCTGTCTGTCTGTCTGTCTGTCCAGTCAGTCAGTCAGTCAGTCAGTCAGTCAGTCATCTTTTTTTTTTTAGGCCAAATTCTCCCCAACAGCTCAGCAAAAGAAGGGAAAGCTACCAACACACAGCTTGCCAAACAGAAATGGCTGTGAAGGATGATCTCCAGGATGATTATTTGGATCGCTTCCTCAACAGCTTCTTCTAGGGATTTCTTTCACCACACTATTAATTCAGTTTCAATGCATGTTGCCATGAAGGCTACGTGAAATCAAAATTTCTGTTCTGAAATTGAGAAACATATTTCCTTCCCTTATTTGTATTCTAGACAATAACGTATTGCTTCTCCTTAAGAAAGGTCAACAGAAATAAATGTCTGCATTGAAATGCCTACATAAAAGCTAGGCCTGCTGAGAGCTGCTGTTTTGAGATGCAACTGAGTTTTATTACAGTACAGAATATACCAGTGAAAATAGTTTTTATGAACATGCCAGTGTAGATTTGTTGGATTGTACTTGTTAACATTTGCATCTCTGTATGCATGTGGAGAGAGGGGCAAATCATAAGAATGAAGTAGTTTTCTTTGGGTGTTCCTATTCTGTTTTAATAAATATATATTTTAAGAATGTGTGGTTTCTGTTCTAATTTTGTTCTGTTTTAAAAAGAGAACAAACATTTTGTTCTGTCTTAAAATATAGAGAGGGTTGTTGTATGCTTGCAACCAGGTTCTTAAATGTCAGCACCTCAAGGAGAACAGAATTCCAAGTGCCTTGCCTAGGAACTATATAAAAAATATTTGCAGTGGTCCAAGTATCTGCAGTGATATCACCTCTCCATTCCTTTAAAAATTGTGATTTCCATACTGATGATGTTCTAAAAATAATATATTTGATTATGAAGTCAATCAGAGTCTTTTTCTTCAGTGACATGTTTCTATTTTCACAATGCTGTGGGGACAATGAAGAGCAGTTGAGGTCTGGAGGATTTTTGCCTTGAATTTTACATTCATTGAAATGAAGTAGATCTGGATTTCACACCGTCTGGGTGAGAGACTGCTCAAATCTACACATACCAATCCAAATTTTACAAACAAAAATACAGGAATGGGTGAAAGGGGATAGTTGCAGAATCCCTGACATCCCATATGTATGGCTTCAGCCTATGGCTCTCCCCACAAAATAAGACTGCCCTCAAGAGGTGATCACCCATGGTTTAATTAACCTTTTTTTTTAACTGAATCCAATGTTATGGCTTCTTATGACATTAAACTAAAATGATACTGCCCAGTTTGCAGTTACGTGCATCATGTTAACATATCTGTAAGGTGGCTCCTATAATACAGGAGGAGCGTACAATTTGACACTAATATTTAATGGATAGTGATGACTGGGATATCCCACATATTCTTTTCAGTCCCAGACAGGCAGCAACGGTTACTGATTTACCAAGACTGTCCTAAGTGCCAGGTTTTTATAGGCCAAATACGGTCTTGATTTAGCGTGATGTGCGGACACACACACAGGTAACTTTCCAGCCGCTCTTCTGAGCCCAGGTAGGGAAGGCATCTCGAAGGGCGTTCTACGCCACGTGGGCTCCTGCTCTTCCGTAGGCATGCAGAACGTCAGCATGCAAATGAACGGAGGTCGGCCCGTCATGCACTGCGGGCGCTCTTCGCGCTGCCCTAGTTGCGATGCTGTCGCGCGGCCGGATTCCCGGGCGGCGGTTGCTATGGCTTCTGTTGCGGCCTGCGCCGTGGCCTCGGGCCTTCTGCGCGGCAGAGGAGGCGCAGCTGCGGCTACTGCCGGCCGAGGTCCGAGCGTCGAGCGAGGCTCTCTGGCGAAAGTTGAAGGCCGGCGGCGCTTTGGTGACGCCGGGCTTCCTTAGCGAGGAAGAGGAAGCGTTGCTGGCTCAGGAGCTGGAGCCGCAGCTGCGCCGACACCGCTATCAAGACGAGCATTGGGACGGGGTGGGTGCCTCTGCGTCGCTTCGAGGAAAAGTCAATAGGGCTCGTTGGCCCGACATCTAACCTGACATGTAGTTGGCTTAGGATCGGCTTCGTGTTTTGTGTGAGCCTCGTTACTGACCTTTGCGCCGTTCATGGTTAGGTGTGATGGGTGAACTTGGCCATATGGTGGCTTATTCAACCAACCAGTTATCGGGGTGAACCTAGGCATAAGGTGTTTAAAGCTTCCTCTAGTTTAGAACATATGTGGAGAGACCCAAGTAGACTTGATGGATCTTATTAAACGTGCATAAAGGTAAAGGTTCCCCCCGCACATTTGTGCAGCCGTGTCCGACTCTAGGGGCCGGTGCTCATCTCCGTTTGTTAGCCGAAGAGCCAGCGTTGTCCGAAGACGCTTCCGCGGTCATGTGGCCGGCATGACACACATGGAACGCTGTTACCTACCCACCGAAGTGGTACCTGTTAATCTACTTGCATTTGCATGCTTTCGAATTGCTAGGTTGGCTAGTGCAGGAGCTTACTCCGCACGCAGGGCTAGGGATTCGAACCTCCGAACTTGCGATCGGAAGATCGACAAGCCTGGCGTCTTACCCGCTGAGCCACCACGCTCCCTAAACGTGCATCTGGTTTCCCAAATTAATCAGATGTTCTGGGCTTGCACAACATAATAAACCATAAAAAAGCCTCATGGAGTATTTTGCCTAATACATTAGGTTAAAATAATGCTAGCTAGTTTGTAGTTTAGTGTGTCATGTGAACTCAACTAACTTTGGGTGTTTGTTCATAAGATGGGAAGATGGGCATTGTTCTAGTTGGCTTTGTAGGATTATTAGATAATATTATGGAAGAACATATGTATAAAAGAGGTATCTTGCCCTCCATATTTAAAAATAACGCTTTATATCCCAAATACTATGATACAAACAGTTGTACTATCATAAGCAACATGGCCATTCTAGCCTGCTGTTATTTTTATTTGTTCCTTTTCTCACTGGAAATGACGGATTGACCTTGAAGCCATCTGCAGGCTGGGCATGTACACTTCCTCTGAATTTTGATTTCTTGCATTCATGCCCTTGACCCAGAGCTGCTGCTAGTGGCTACTGTGGGATGAAGCTATCAAAAGCTATTTGCCAGGATGGCTATATGGCTATCTCCAGGATCAAAGGCAATATGTCTTTGATGCTTGTTGTTGGGATGGTACAGCAGGAAGCTATGCATATCTTGTGGGCTTCTCAAGGGTTTCTGGTTATAACACTGGGAAACTGCACTCAACATTATGGAAGTCCTTTATCTTAGCTGAGTTAATGTTTCCTTATCATTTGTGACTAAGACATGGACGTGATGAATCATCACAGTTTAAGTACTCAAGGTTCAATAATCCAGAATAATCACATATCCAATCCAGATTTTGTGCTGTTTCTGGATTAGTAATGTAAGTATCCACTGAAAGAGGTTGGGATATGGGAAGATCCAGCATATTAACTATTGCATCCCATCTTGCCTATGTGATAGGTTTCTTCATTGCTTGATTAGTATTGAATCAAATGATATCACAAATATACTTTTAATTTAGATGTCCTTTTTAATGGATTTGGCTCAGACATTTAATTGCCATTCGTAAACTCAAGCATATGTTTTGTTAGCTGCAATTGTTTGGGTACACACAACATAATAAGTCATATTAAGCAAAAGCCAAACAATAGCTTAGTGGGACTGGTGAGCCCAGACTTTCAGTTCTGTTGCAATCTAATTGGGAAGGACTGGTAGGTGAAACTATCAAATTGCCCACATTCCACGTCTTTGTTTAGAAAAAGCCTGGTACCGTATTCTCAAACTAATTATTCAGTATTTTATTATGAGCTGTTTCGACTGAAATGTTTGTGTGAGGCAATGTAAAAAGATGTCTATGACATTTGGTGGTTCATCACTTAGTGATTGCCATGTAATTCCATAGTCATTGCAGGAATGCATATATGGATCAAAGTTGTAGATAGCTATCTCATTTTCTTTCTAGATATTCATACTATCTCTCTTCATTCCTGTAGGCCATTCATAAGTATCGTGAGACGGAAAAATCATATTGGAGCAAAGAGTGTCATGAGATCTTGCAACGAGTCCGGAATGCTGCTTTTCCCCCAGGAGTACCACAGCTCACTCAAGTCCATGTCCTGGATTTGGATAAAACTGGCTATATAAAGCCTCATGTAGACAGCGTCAAGGTAAGATAGCATAGAATATATAGATGGAATGCCATACATGGCTAAAAAGTATTCTTTTGTCATTTTTCTGGTAGTTAGGCTGTGGTAGCTCATAGAATTGCATGATGGACCTTGGAGGAAGACTTAACATGTTGTTGCACTTACACTAAAATCTTTTTATTGCAAATTATTTCAAAATGACATTTATTACTGTTGCTGTAAAGTTCAGCTTTCCTCTTAACTTGAATTGTTGATTATTGTTAAGAAAATTTTCTCATCAGGGAAAGGGTAAATTCTTTACCTTTGGGAAAGTTACATGATAGGAGTCTTTTGGCTGAATTTCTTGAACTTCCTTGAATTTCCAATATCAAGGGTCAAACATTTTTCTATAGCCCTAGTAGACTTCAGAAGAAGCAGACATGTTTCCCCAACATATATAGGCATCTGCCCTTTAAGGAATGACAATTAGCTGAGGTGCCATTGTTGCTACTTTAATCCTACTAGTCAATTCAGGATTGAATGTATAGACTTACTGTCCTTATCCTTATGTCTTCTAGACGCATTGGACTTTAGCTCTTATAATCTACAGCCAGCATCAGTGCAGCTTGAGACCATCAGATTGGAAGGTTGTTTTATAGATTTGCTTGGCAATGGCAAAGTTGCATTTTAACCTTCTTGATCTAGAAAAACAAATGCAAAATGAAGGCAGCAGCAGTTTTAGAAGTGGATCAGGTTAAGTAAGAGGAGATCCCAGAAAGGGGCTATGAGTTCAAGGGATATCTCTTGGGAGTAGTGCAAGAATCTATTAATTTTTAGCCGCGTCCTTAAATTCAGTTTGTTTTTCTTGAAAAAAAACAGTTGACTTTGTTTCTATAAAAAGGTAAAGGTTCCCCCCGTACATTTGTGCAGTCGTGTCCGACTCTAGGGGCCGGTGCTCATCTCCGTTTGTTAGCTGAAGAGCCAGCGTTGTCCGAACACGCTTCCACGGTCATGTGGCCGGCATGATGTGTGCGGAATGCTGTTACCCACCCACTGAAGTGGTACCTATTAATCTACTTGCATTTGCATGCTTTCAAATTGCCAGGTTGGTAAGAGCTGGGGCGAGTGCGGGAGCTCACTCCGTCACACAGCGCTCAGGTCTCGAACCGCCGACCTTCCGATCGACAAGCCTGGCATCTTAACCACTGAGCCATCAAACCCCCATAGTATGTTTCTATACCCATACACAATGTACTGGTGACCCTCAGTTGCTAAGATTTGAGTTCTTCTTGAAGTAGTAAATTTGTATTTGGACTGTATGATTTCAGTCTGCAGGTGAGGTTCATGTAAATAAATGTTTTTCTATGCAAAAAGATTCCTTGAAATACAATATTATCTATGTAAGCAAGAAGGCTTCTAGCTAGTAGTCTTCCTGATATGCCATATCTATCCATCTGTCTGTCTGTCTATCCCCACAGAATTTGGTAATGTGAGCTTCCATATGCAACTTCAATTTAGTCAATAGTCTAAGTTTATAATCTCATTGACAACTAGACTCATCTATTCCTCTGTAGACTTAGCTGTTCCTATCAGAACATTGATTTTGCAACTGTGGGAGATTGTTGTCTATCAAGTCGTCTTCCATAATAAACCAACTGTGGTACAGTCCTATACATGCCTACACAGAAGTAAGCCCCATTGAGTTCAGTGCACTCTTTGACAGCATGAAAATGCGGTTCAGTCTCTGGAAAAAAAAGCCTCCTTAAGTTTGCTATATATCTTGCTCCTGGTATTAATGTCATGAATCTGATGGTAACTTTTTCTACCCCACAATTTCCTAGTGTTTTTTTCTGGGTAATGGAAAAAGAATGGCTGTGTCCAGTTGCAGCATGAGACTCAGGCCAACTTGACATCCTAGTATTAGTTAATAAGCGATAGATAATTTGTATTAACTTTAATTACTTTAATGTATTGTCAAAGGCTTTCACGGCTGGAGTTCGATGGCTGTTGTGGGTCTTCCAGGCTGTGTGGCCATGTTCTGGAAGTTGTGGTTCCTAACGTTTCGCCAGCATCTGTGGCCAGCATCTTCAGAGGGCAGGAGCACAGACAGAAGCGAAGCGAAATCTCTACCTGGGCACAGAGATTTCGCTTCTGTCTGTGCTCCTGCCCTCTGAAGATGCCGGCCACAGATGCTGGCGAAACGTTAGGAACCACAACTTCCAGAACACGGCCACACAGCCTGGAAGACCCACAACAGCCATTTAATTACTTTAATTAATTTGAATTATAATTTGTATTAAGATAGTTAATTTGTATTAACCGCCCCTAGAGTCGGACACGACTGCACAAATGTGCGGGGGGAACCTTTACCTTTACTAATTTGTATTATCCTAATCTCATAATGTTTACATTTCCTTTTGCTAGTTCTGTGGCTGCACGATTGCAGGCCTTTCCCTCCTGTCCTCAAGTGTAATGCACCTGGTTAGTGAACAGAATCCACAGGACTGGCTGGACCTTCTGCTGGAACGCCGATCTCTCTATATTCTTAGGTAATAAAAATTGCTTGGTTGGATGATCAGGCTAAGAGACCATCTAGTCTAGCATCTTGTTTTCTGGCAGTGGCTACCTAGATGCTTCTGTAAACACGTGGTTTATGGAGATACTGTTTTGGTATATGCACTCCTGTGTAGTTATCATGTATAGTAGCTTTTGATAGACTAATTCTTCCATGATATCCTTCCACCATCACTTCTTGGAACATATTCTGTTCCCAGTATCAGTCTTGGGTTCAACACATACTCTGTGCTGCAACTACTAAGAACACAAATTCTTCCTTGTGTAGGATCAAACAAAAAGGCATCAAAGGAAGGATTCTTTGAGAAATGCCTGTCCCTCCATCAGTTTGGGACATATTGTACTGACACTAAGTAGAGATTTCACTTGAGAATAATGAGTCAAAAACACTGATTTTTCTCCATAAATATGACAAACACTTCCTGCCGTTGCCATAGTTGTAAATCATCTTACTGAACCTGGCACTCTCCTAATATTTTAGACTACAACTTCCATCAGCCCTGATAATTGACCATATTAGTTAGGTTTGATAGGAGTTATGTTCAGTGCATTTAAGGGGTACTACACTGGAGCGGTTAAGATGCCAGGCTTGTCGATCGGAAGGTCACAAGTTTGGAGGGTCGAGACCCTAGCCCTGCATGACGGAGTGAGCTCCCGCACTCACCCCAGCTCTTGCCAGCCTAGCAATTCAAAAGCATGCAAATGCAAGTAGATAAATAGGTACCACTTTGGTGGGAAGGTAACAGCGTTCTGCTTGCGTCATGCTGGCCACATGACCGTGGAAGCGTCTTTGGACAACGCTGGCTCTTTGGCTAACAAATGGAGATGAGCACCGGCCCCTAGAGTTGGATACAACTGTGTGGCGGAACCTTTACCTTTACTACCTTACACTGGAGGAGAGTGCTGTAAGTTACGCATTTTACATGGAAAGATGGCTCAGTTTATATCTAATAGAAAATTATGATTTTCTGTGACAGGTATGCACCTTCATGAGTCTTGGGCTTGTACACTCCTCCTCTCTCTCCCTCCATGGCTGTAAGAGGAGATTGGAAATGTCTCTTTCTGTTGTTAACAAGTCATGGTGCCCTGTTACATCAAAACTTAAGGAGCAGTGGTTTGTTAGAACAAAACAAAGTCGTAATTTCACATTTGGGATTGTTCTATCAAATTGCAGTTCCCTAACCTTGGAGTGTTAATGGGAATCCGCTTTGTTTATAAGCAAGAGTTTGTGTTGCTTCCTTGCAGGTGCTTGATATTTAAGACTTGTCCATGAAGTAGGAAACTATAATATCTAATCTGATTTAATACCTTACAGAAATTAATGAGGAGCCATAGCTGTTCATGTACATGAAGTAGTCTGGGTATAAACTTCACTGAGAACAGAACTAGAGATACTTTTAAGGATTGCAGAAAGAACTAAGACATAAAATGCCAAAGTTTTGTTTCTGAAACATGAGACTTCTTTCCAGACTCTTAATTGTGCATGTCATGCTTTGGACAAAACTCTTTTCCAGGTTATGGTAACTTACTGATCTCTTCTCTAATGTCTTCTTTGAATAAAGAGGGCCTGCTCGTTATGAATTCACTCATGAAATCCTTAAAGATGAGGAGTCCTTTTTCGATGGAAGGAAGGTCCCCAGGGAGCGAAGGATCTCTGTCATCTGCCGAAACCTGCCCTTACCACCAGAACCATCCTAGAACTGCCAGCTGATACTGTGAAGGCTAACTGTTGCTCCCAGGTGGAATTTAATTTGTTGTCTGATTGAAGTGGAGCTCTTTCTAAAGAAGTTACTCTGACCTGCTGTTCCATGGGGCCTTGGTTTTCTGTCCAAAAATAAGTGTTGGAAGCTTTCCTCCATGCAGTAAAAGGAGCCTAAAAATGTACACAGTCTAAGGAAGCGTTCTGCCTCTTGCACTTAACCGATAGGAAGAAGGAAGCCCTGCAAAGCGCTGGCAAATAGACTTGGCTAAAATGAACCACAACGCTGTTGATCTCAGGGAATAACGTTTTTTCCGTAATGTGTATTGCTGCAAACATAGGTAGGGGTGAAATTAAGAGTTGAAATGTACAGCTTTGTTGTTAGGGGATACCAGATTATTGTAATTTTTAAATTATCCTTTAATTGCCTTTCCAGTTACTGAACTATTGAACATTGTTCTCTTCTCTGCTCAGTATTCAGTATCACACATGCTGAGCCTCCAAATAGTGAACTTGGCAGAGCAGATAGACAGGTGTTCTCCAGTGGTATGAATTATTTCTAACGGAGATTCAGCTGAAAAGGAGAATTACATTCTTGATGCTTGTGGCTTACAGATGCAAACAGGGTCTAAGCTAAATGCCAATTTCTGGGATGGTAAGAAAAGATACTTGAATTTTGCATTTTCTCATCGTTGATGCTACAACTGAATATGCTTTCATTTCTGTGAATTAAATAACTTCAAAATGATTCTGACAGGGAGGTGTCATAAGCTCAAGATTAGCCTTAACATTTGTGTAATCTAAAAATAAATAAGTGATACGGCTAAGTTAGAGTGTCTTTAAAAAGTTTTTTTTTTTTTTTTTTTAAAAAAAAGGTTTCTACAGTACCTAATTTTTGAATGATTTGGGACATGGTAGAATATGAAAAAGCTAGGACTGAACCTGTTGTCTCCTGTTGCTCGTGTCTGGAATCCAGTTTTACTTACCACCAGAAACCCATGTATGGCCCCATCTCTTCTCTGTGTTTCTATTTTATTATTCTTCCTCTCTCCATTTCCTAAAAAAAAACCACCCTTGAAACCCTAAGTTAATATCTGCAGTATTCTTGACAATCTCTATGGTGCACTCTTATGTTGCTAAGCAAAAAAGGGCTCAGTTTTGTTGGGATTACTGAGCGATGTTTTGTTTTTGTTTTTAAAAAAGAAGTAGTGTGTGTTTTTTGCTAAGAATACAGGCATGTGGCTTCCGTCTGGTTTTGACTGTTTATTTTCATGATGTTTTGAATGACTATTTATTTGCCATAATTTGGATCAATAGTCAACACTAAGTTGGTGTTTGGGATATCCAGTAATGCAAAAAAGGTCACCTCCCAGTGACTGATTCTGACCCCAGAACTGGAGACACTGTATTTGTCCTTGCTTTATTTTTATTTTATTGACACCAGTATGTATATATCAGTCAATCATTCATAATGCAAGTTTGGGACTAATAACCTCAGCCTTTCAAGAGAAGAATTTGACAAATAAATTAAAAAAAACGGGGGGAGCTCAAATTGGGAAGGAACATGGAAAATGCCAGTCCTCCTTGAATTCAGGAAAGAAATAAATTAAATAACTTAGGAATAGCCCATAAATATTTTGGATGGTTGCCTGAGCCTTTCTGATCTAATTTAGACAGGATTCAGTCAAGCCAGCAATATGTTTAAGTGAAGTGGATCTGGGAAGAGTGGGAAAGGGCTGATAGATGATATGCCCATGCTCAATTAGGTACTCCTTGCCTCCCACTAAGTAGGAATCATTCTGTAGGGTTGCTCTGTGCTTGAAGTGGAGGGATGTAGGCATCACATGGTGGGGTTTCTTGCAGTTCTTTCTCTTAAAAGCTTGTGTAAATGCTGAGGACTGGGTTGAGATAAAGTAATGGTGCTTTGTTCTACAGCTAAATATACAATCATGCTTTACTGCTGCCTTATAAGTCTCTGCATCCATTCTCCCCTCCATAGCCATCAGCCCACACAACTGCAGGCAGAGGCTGAGAGTTCCTCCACTTCATGCCACTGGTGGCTGTCATCTAGAAAAGCTACATTCTCGTAGTGCGTGGGACGACAGCAGGGGTTTCCCAATGCTGGGATCTCACTCTTCTGCAGCAGAATTGAGAGGGTCAGGTCATGATTGCTGTGTGCCTTGGGACAGGTCCCACTGCAGTACTTGAAAAGGATGGTCTCTTCAGAGTTGTAGCCCAAACCTAGATCTTTGATACGAACCAGCAGGCTTCGTAGTCGACATTCTTGTTCCTCAGGTCTCTCCCATGTATGCCTCTTTGGGCGGATCCTGGCTGGGCCAGAGAACAATGAGGTTGGGTGGTTTAAAGAGTTGTTCTGGAGAGTTGTAGCACTGGTGAATGTTCCTTTAGAGGACTGTAATGTTTCTGTAATGAGAAGATGAGGAAGAAGTAGAATGGCAGGAAGAATGGACATCATCTTACATATCCCTCGTTGGAGCTATTTTGGATAGGAGCAGTAGCCAGTAGTGGATTTATTTTTATTTATTTATTTTTATTTATTTATTCATCTCCCCTCATGGTGAACTCTGGGCGGTTCACAATAAATAAGTTAAAATAGACTCTAAAAATATATAAAAACCACAATAGTACAATACAATAAGTAATTATAAAATCCAGATGGACGAAGGCATTCATTAAAAGAAGGACATTAAAATTAGGGGATTAGCCACCCCCATGAGGAACTATCCCTTCCTCCTTCCCATGCCAGGTGGCAGAACCAGGTCTTCAGCTCTTTCCTAAAGGTCGGGAGGGAGGAAATTTGTCTCAACTCTGGGGGCAAGATGTTCCATAGAGTGGGCGCTACCACCGAGAAGGCCCGCCTCCTAGACCCCATCAGATGGCATTCTCTAATTGATGGGGTTCATAGCAGTCCCTCTCTGAATGACCGGGTGGGGCGGGTCGATAACATGGGGATAAGACGGTCCCTCAGGTATTCTGGTCCCATGCCATGTAGGGCTTAAAGGTGATAACCAACACCTTGAATTGTACCCGGAAGCAAACCGGCACCCAGTGCAGCTCGCGGAGCAATGGTGTTACATGTGCAGAACTTGGCGCACCCAAAACTGCCCGCGCGGCCGCATTCTGCACCAGCTGAAGCTTCCGGATAGTCTTCAAGGGTAGCCCCATGTAGAGCGCATAGCAATAATCTACATGGGAGATGACGAGAGCATGAGTGACTGTACGGAGGGCATTTAAGCATCTAAAATGCTTAGGCCCTATATTCTCACCAGGAAAGGATTGTATGTAAATTGCTCTGAGAGCGTGTAAGTCTGAAGAGTACATTTAAAAAAAAGCTGGAAATAAATAGTTCATTTTGCTTGTATATAATACATCGGTGTTTAGCCATTGACTGGTTAGATTAGAATTACCAAAGCAATCTAATTCATGTTGATGGATAGAATCAAACACAGTATTTTGATGCCTGCAACAAAAAATTCCAAGTTATTCTCTTCCCTTTGCACATTTAATATGAATAAGACATTAAAACGGAGCACAAGAGACAGAGGATGCTTCCATATCAAGCACTCCTAAAGTTACTAGTTCTAAGTATTGTGCATCTGTTTCATCTTTTCATTATTGGTTATTTTCTGGAAAAGAAAAAGATGGAAGAAGAGCTGGGAAAAAGGTGTGTTACAAATAGAAGATGTAGTCAGGAACAACATAAAGTAGTGTGATTGTATAATAAAAAACATCTGGAAACACCTTCAGAAGCTTTCCTATCAATGTTACTGTAGTCCTACCTTAATGGAGTTAGTGCTTTCTCCATGGATGATAAATTACTGTTAATTTCTGGTATCTCTGGATAAAAAAAGAAACACCATGGAGAGTAGTAGAAAAAGATTATGGAGAGCCAATGCCCAGTAGTAGTGTAGGTGGTCCAGTTATCTGACCCAGTGTAATGCACTTTACATGCCCCAAAGTATAAATATTCAGTGGATTAATTCATGTGCACACACTGCTTTAGAATTGATAATGAAGTGGTTAGCTTCATTAGGTCAAGGTGGTTAGCTTCTGCCTTTTAGGATCAACCACCAACAGTAAAGGAACAAGCAATCAAGAAATATGCTGCAGACTAGCACTTGGTAGAGTAACAATGAAGGCCTTGAAAAAGGTATTCAGATGACATGATGTATATACTGTACCTACACAGATCAGTATCGTGCAAGCCATGGTATTCCTTGTGATGCTCTATGGCAGGGAAAATTGGACTTTGAAGAAGCAGTATAGGAAGAGTATTGACACTTTTGAACTTTGGTGTTTGAAAAGACTCCTGAGAACATCGTGGACAGCCAAGAAAACAAAACAAAAAAAATAGATCATTGAACAAATCAACCCAGAGTTCTCACTTGAGGCACAAATGACCAGGCCCAAATTATCCTAATTCGGACACATAACACGAAAGCTTATTTTTCTGAAGAAGGCTGTCTTGCTGGGATAGGTGGAAGGAAAGAGAAGAGGATGACTAGTAACAAGGTGAATAGACTCGGTTACAGTGGCAATGGTGCATCATTGGAAGACCTGAAAGACCAGGTTAGGTAGAGATCATCATGGAGAAAATCTATGTAGTCGCTAAGAGTTGACACCAACTTGTTGGCACATAATCAGTAGATCAAAATTGCACACACTACTCTCAGTATCATCATCATGTCATCATTATGTCATTATATTATGTCATATTATTAAGCAGGCTATCAAGAAAAGTAATTTTTTTCAGTTTTTGCATATCTAAGAAAGGCAAAGTGAGGAGTGAGGTCAAGTTAGCTGAAAAAGCCATCCTTAAAGAGCTAAAATAAAGGGTGATGAGTGTAGATTAGACCACATAAAGTTGGGAGCTATTAGATAAAGACTTCTAGGGATGGATTTGATCAGCAAAAATGGTACTGACAAAAGGGAAATTATTAGCATCCCTCTTTAGCATTGCCGCTTTGAATAATTCCCTGGGTTTTTTTAAATTGAGATATTGGGATATCCATTATTGAATCCCCAGTCTCATATAGCATGGCCATGAATTCCTGTAGTCAACAAAGAACAAACAAAACAGGCTGCCTAATAATAACATTTATATAGTTTGAAGTTTTCAAAATATCTTCTTTCAATTTTTATCTCTAATATTTATAATAATTCTTTAAAATAATTTTCTGTTTCTTCTGTTGGGAAGTGGAGGCCACTTAGGGAGTTTATGGCTGAGGTAAGATTGAAACAAGGAACATACACCTCATACTGCTAGGACCGAGCCTGACATGACAACAGGAGTTCCAGGTGTTTAAAAAGGAAGCTACTCGGTTACATAAAACAAGGGACATGAGTAGATCTAGTTTTGTAAAAAGAAAAACCATACAGTTCTCAGCCTCTTTTCCATTAGACAGGGTCTAGAAGAACACCACCTGGAAAAAAGGGACAGTCGTGGACAGGAAGCTTTGTTGCTTTGAAAATCCATACCTTCTCTGTTTTCATGTCATTGGACTGGTCTACATTGCTACCATTTTAGATGTAGCCCACTTTATCTACCAAAAGCTGTCAGTTATCTTGTTAATAATATATAACATACCTTATAAACTGCATGTAGTAGCCAGCTCCTTATTCTGCAGTGGATTTGATTATTTACCACTGGGAGTATTCTGAACTGTGAATAATGGATATCAACACACATCTTCCAAATGAAGAAAATATCACAGAGTGCATGCTTATCCCTGTATGCTGAACACTTCCCACATCTTTGTATCTGGTATATCCAAACCCAAAGCACTCTGCCTAAAACTTGTGAAAAAGGCAAAAACCAAAAGACGTCCCTTTGTCAAGGTATGAGAAACCTGTGGTCCTTCAGATATAAAATTAGTTTTCAGCATCCCTCACTTTTGACAGCTGACTGTAATTGTAACTCAGCAATGTTTGGGGGGATTGTGCATTCCGTATATCCCTGCTATATATAATCTTCATTGTGATTCTTCACTCACAAAAATTGCAGCTTGCTGAGAATTTGTTGGAGATCTCAAATCTCTTCAATTCCTGAGAGGAAGACTAGTGTAACATTGTTGAACAAGAAGGAAGAGAGGATTTATTTTTCCCCCCTCATCTGCTAAGTACTGTGATAAAATGGATAGAAGTCTTGGTGTAGGGCTGACCTAAGACATAGGTACATCGTAGGTGTTAGATGCCTAAGACAATTATTCAGTAATGTTCTGCTGGTTTCTGTGTTCCTGATGCTGAAAGTTTATTTGGTGATTGGTAACCTTTCCTTTCACTCATGCTATTTATTGTTCAATTTACACTATCCCTCCACACCTAGCAGCTCACCATGTCCCAGACCCCCTGATTTTCTTGACTTCTATTCCATACTTACTTGGCCCTCCTTCCTTTCTTCACCTGTCTCTCGTCAAACATCCTTATGCTTTCATTTAATGCTGCATTTAGATCGTTGCATTACCATCTCTGGCCACTGTTTACCTCCCCATGTCACTCCCTTTTTCCAGGAACCTCTCAGCATCTTCTGTGACTTATGAACTGATCCTGGAGTGCACCTTTTGGATTTTATACTCCCATATTAGGACTTCGAAAATCTTCTATGCAACTGCTGATGTAGACAGACTTCTGTAAAACTCAGAGCGGAAGCAATGTTCTCTGGAACATATAGAAGCTGGGTTTACATGATGCACTTACCTTGGTTACTGAATTAACCCATTTCTAGGTTCATGCAATACATTGAATACATTGTAAGCTGAATTTGCCCAATACATTATACCACAGAAAATATAATGAAGGTAAAAAAAATAGCAAACGATAAATTGGGGGAATGCATCCTCTGGGTCTTCAACTGACCTGGTTAAACATGATGTGCCAACCCAGCCTGGAAATTTGCAAAGGAGTAGGTACTTGAACCTAGGCTGCTTACTTAAAGGGTTAGTGAGCTCTAGCCTGCCAACTGCAATAGCCTTTCCTTCATCACCATTGCTGGTGCCCTAGTGCATGGCAAAATCCATGTCTTGGGGAAACAAGTCAGCATTAGTAGGAGTCTTCAACCAATTTCCAAGCAGTTGTTGCCATACCTAGTTGTCTCTGTAATACGTCTCTGATCCAGGTCCCTGACTTTTGCATCATGTTGCCATCAGTGGGCTGGAAAGATGCTGTTTGGATCAACAGGATGAGAGAGAGACCGTAGAAAAGCTGAGGTGTGCCCATCCCTTCCCCAGTGAGCAAGGCCAAGTTCTATAGGGAAGATAAATCTTTCCCTTCCTTTATATCTTCTTTGAAAGAGTGGGCGGGAGGGGGAATTGCATGTAGACTGGTTGGAAGAAAAGTATTAACCCTTGCACCTTTAAACTGTTACAGATCATGCAAGACAGGGTTCCTGCACAACAGGCTTAGAGGCTCAATCCATAAATCATAATGGCTTTGATGAGATCTGTATGCAGGACAGGCTCTCCAACAGCCTGTTAACCTTGCCTCGAGATCTCTGTGGGAGCCTCCCAATCAAAAAACAATTGATAGCCATGCTTGAACGTGGCAGGCTTCCACTGCAGCGTCCTTGCCAAGAAAAGGATTGAGCCAGCCTGACAATGTGCAAAACCCAAGTGGTCACCTGGAGCAGTAGCAGCAATATCCTGAGGGTGCACTAAAAAAGTAGCCTCCTTTGTAATGTTACACTGATTTGGAGTCATGCACAGTCCTCCATGTCTTCACCAGATACCCTGGCTACAGCTCAGGTGGTGTCTTTTGCTTGTGGCAGTGAAACACCTCTGGCTAACCCTGCCCACAAATAGTGGCTTTCACAGGTTGGAACTCTTGAGTTTTTGTCAAATATATTCCATTCTGAAACAGTTAAATCTTTAAGGAGCCCTAAATCCTTGAATGGAAATTCCTGGAGTTGATTATGCCCAGACCTGCTGTGGTGAAATGCCTTTGAGAGGAGTTGGTAGGGGTGGGGGAGAAAGGAAAGAAGGACTACTCCATAAATTACACACGTATGGAACATGCTGAACTGACTGTCTTGGCCCTGGCTTCAGAGACATAGTTTTTAGCTACTGTATGTGAGATGTCCTGAAAGACGGACTCCCTTTTTGTGTGCTGATGGTTGGTAAAGAGATGGATCCAGGCCTTCCTCTTGAGAGAACTAGAAGGTTCATCCCAGAGATATTTAGGCCATTTTGGACAAAGTATAGCACATCTCCTATCCTTTCAATAGGTTCTAGGGATCTGCTGAATTAGGTAGGTTGGTAGCTTTCTGGAAATCTCAGCTTCTTTTACTTTCTGCTTTTTTAAAAGCAGGGTTCAAGATTTCAGCATTGTATAATGGCCGGTATTACTCTGAATCTCTGTCCTGCTCCTGTACTTTAATCTAAGCTCCTTTATATGCCAACAAGCCCGTTCTTTTCTCTTAACTGATCGTCATTACTGAAAGAATAACTATATATATCTATGTATAGTCTCTGTCCCCTTCATCGTTTGGTTTAGATAGAATTAAAACTAAGGTTCCTCTCAATGTATTGTCCCACACTGACCATGTGCTCTGAAAGAATCATTAGATCAATACAGCTGGCATTCACAACAATGGTATAATATACTACCACAACTCCACAGCATTATCCACATAAAGCTTCTCGAAGAGAATAATTGTAGCTCAGGGTTGAACTGTGGAGTCCTTGGTGCTCTCTGAGCCTTGCTGTTTTCTTGCAGACGTTTCATTGCCAGAGTAGGCAACATCTTCAGTGCGAAAGATCTTACTTTTGTTCCTTTTCATCTTCCTTTTCACACTGAAGATGTTGCCTAGTCTGGCAATGAAACGTCTGCAAGAAAATAACAAGGCTCAGAGAGCACCAAGGACTCCACACGAAGTTTCTCCTTCTGCTCTACTTCTAACCATGGCAGGCAACAGAAACTTACGTTCTGAGGCACTTCATCTCTCAGTACCAGATGCCAGGCACAAATAAAAAAGGAATATGGGTGACCATTTTTGGTTAAAAGTATGTTGGTTGGATCTGGTCCAATGGAAATCATCTTACCCATTTCTGCAATAATTAAATTACATTACCTGCTACATATAATGAACACACTTTCTCTGTAAAGTTTCAGATCTCTTCCAAATGGTGTCCAAAATGCATTCCCAGCCAATATTTTTCAAATTTAATTTTCTCTCATATTTTCCTTCCTTTTAGCTTCCTCCCAAATTATCTTCTCCCAAATAAATGTTTCCCTTTTCCTTCCAGCCACATCCCATTTTTTGTTACCTGGTTTAGGCTGGTTGGCCTTCAGCGTTGTCTGGTTGTATGAAGTCTCTGTTCTCTCACCACTACCATAAAGAAGCAGGATTTGGGAAGAAAGATTCAAGATAGAACAGAAACAGTCTAGAGCCTAACTAGATTGAGGTGGTGAATAAATTCCATAAATAAGAAAATGTGCAATTAGTCATGAGGTTTCTTTTAATGAGAAGTAGTATGAAATGTTTCCAATAAATAAACAAATGCTATCCTCTCCACCTCTGAAATGCTGTTCCACTACACACACTTTATGCTCCATTTTAGAATCTGATATACCATTTAGGTTTAGCTGAATAGGAGTACACCAGTCAATCCCATTGTGCTCCATTCCAGTGAAACTGCATTTCTCAAAACTCGTGATTTAGAGTTTGTTTTGGGCAGATGTATGCATTCTGACTTTTACTGAATGTGTTTGCTCTTTTTAAGGGTAGAACAGTGGGAACTGTGCACTCTATCTAAAGCCATGAGTGGAGCTACCGTCTTCATTGTCCTGCTATTAACTCTTCTGTTGCCCCAACTTAATGGACAGAGCCCATTGTGGGCACTGCCTAACTTCATCCTTACATACGCCCATGCATCCGCCATTTCCCAGCTAGATCCCTGCCCCTCGTGGCTGGTTAAGGCCTCCCATGAGATGGCAGGAGGTTGGCTCTGAGCAGTAATTAAAAACTTTTTTAGGTGGAGGGTGTTCCCATCTTCTCTGAAAGAGGCTACAGTGTGCCTCCTGCTCAAGAAGGCTTCACTCAATCCAATTATTTTGGACAACTTGTAGTCCAGTTTCTAACATTCCTTTTTAGAGAAGGTTGTAGAAAGAATGGTAGTGCTGCATCTTCAGAGGACCCTAGAAGAAGCATTATCTGGACCCGTGGCAGTCAGGTTTCAGGCTGCATGGAAACTGCATTAGTCATGCTTGTGGATGACCTCTGGAAAGATGTGGGATCAGGGAGTGCAATCTTCCTCATCCTCTCTACAGCTTTTGATACCATTGACCATGTTGTCCTTCTGGAGCAGCTCTGAGGGACTGGAGTGGGGGACACTGCTCTTCAATGGTGGTTCTGCTTCCTGAGGGCTTGATTCCTGTCAGTGTTAGTGGCTGATGAGAAATCTGCCTGGAAACCTCCATTTACGGAGTGTCTCCGCACTCTACTCTCCCTACTTCTCTTTAGCATCTACATGAAACTGCTGGGGGAGATAATCCATCAGCACAGGGTCAAGTATCATAAATATACTGATGATACGCAATTGTATATGTTGGTCCTGGATCAAACAGAATCATAGAAATGCTGATCCAGTGCCTGGAGATTGGTGGGGTCTGGATGGGGAAGAATACATTCAGATTGAATCCCTCCAAGATGGAGTGGCTTTGGGTTTGTGGGCTAAATGATTCAAGGGTAGTTCTACCTCTGGCTCTGAATGGGATTGCCCTCTGCCATTCAAATGTGATCTGCAATTTGGGGCTCCTCCTGGATTCACAGCTCCTCCTCCTTGAGCAGACAGCAACTGTGGCCGGGAGGGCTTTTGCACAGTAATCACTTGGTGCCAATTCCTGGACTGAGGAACCCTGCTCACAATCACTCATGCTCTAGTCACTTTCCACTTGGATTACTGTAACATGTTCTACGTGGGGCTGCCCTTGAAAAGCATTTGGAAGCTACAACTGGTACAGAATGTAATGGCCTGGGCAGTGATGAATGAATCTTCTTGAATTTGAGTGACCCTGCTGCTTCAGGAGTTACATTGGCTGCTAGTCTGCTTCTGGGTGTGATTCTAGACCTGGTTATTTGCAGGACCACCTTTTCCTGTATTTGTCTGTCTGATCAGATTGAATAGGGTCAACACCCTCCAGGTCCCATCTAATTGAGAAAGCCATCTAACAGGACCTCAAAGACAGGCATTCTCAACAGCTGCCCCATTTTTTTGGAACTGCCTCCCTATGGAGATTGGGTCTACTCCTACTCCCCTGAGTTTCACAAGAGCAATTAAAACTTGGCTATTTCATATAGCCCAGGAGAAAGTCATGTTGTGATTGTTGGGGTGAACTAGCAGGCACATGACTTTGTATAATTCTTTTTATATTATTTTTTGTGATCTGATGGGATTTTTTGATGTTTTTAGGGTAGGTTTATTATTTTTTGAGAATTTTTCTTGTTTTTATGATGGACCTTATTGTTTGCTGCTCAGAACATTCAGGAATTTGTGGCATGCAAATAAAGTAATAATAGTAGGAGAATGATGATGGTGATGGTGGCATCTTTCCTCCAGTGGACTCTGGCAGTATTCTTGGAGATATCCTACCATATAGCATTTTCAGAGAGAGAGAGAGAGAGAGAGAGAGAGAGACATCATCCCAAATAAAAGGGCAGACACTGAAGCTAGAGAGGGTGTTAGGAGCTCTATGGTTTTTATGCTCAATTCTGCTATGAGCTGAAATACTCCAGATGCTATTTCAGAACTGGCCCACCATTGTGACTTAGCAGTTCTTGCTATTGGCCAATGGCTGCTGTAGCTTCAGGAGCTTCCCCTTGGTGTCTTTGGTATGGTTTGGGCTTCTTTTAAATTCTGAATCTGCTGCCTTCATGGCTGCTAGCGTTCCTGAGATGCCGAGGGAAAGGTCAGCAAAGGAAGAAGAGGAATTTGGGGTAGGCGAGCCGTCGTCTGGCTGTCGGCTTAGCCCTGTGGCGTATGGAACATCTCCTGGAGCCTCAGTGAGGCTGGGAGGGTTTGTATGTGGCATGATAGAGCCAATAAATCATCATCAGGATGACACAAGAGGGATCTCTGCTGTCTGCATTTGGTCTCTCCAAGCAGTACATTCCTTCCACTTGGCATTGCGCATACCACAACAGGACCCAGTGGAGGCTTAGCAGGAGTGGAAACAGTCTGGAGGATCACGAGAGTGGAAGAACAGACTGGAAGCAAGCTAGGATACTTGCGGTTAGGCCAAGGGACCCCAATCTTTTGG
This sequence comes from Charina bottae, assembly GCA_023362775.1. Taxonomy (NCBI): domain Eukaryota; kingdom Metazoa; phylum Chordata; class Lepidosauria; order Squamata; family Charinaidae; genus Charina; species Charina bottae. The sequence continues at coordinate 8,791,751 of JALMGJ010000021.1, read as the reverse complement.
GCCAATGGACTCATTTGGAATTTTGAAAATATGTTATGGGTGTTCCACAAAATGTCTGCTGTTATGGGTGTGGCCAATTGTAATGCACACATTTATCAAAACACCTTACCCCTTTTATCCTCTCAGGATGCTTCCTACCACCACAGTTCACCTTTGTCTTTCTTCAGGGCAGATGTCAGATGGGCACACTTTGCAACAAAGCATTCAGGTTCAGTCCACTATTATTTTTGCCCCCTAAAAACGCCTCTGAGGTCTATATGGGATTCAGATGTATTTTTGGATTATGCTTGAAGCTAGTAATTTGCTTTGCAGCATGTTAGCTTTCCCTTCATTGTTTTTTTTCAATTAATATAAAATAAGGAAGGGCTGGAAGCCTGTTAACTACCAGGAAATGTGGGCATTTGGGACCCAGAAGTTAGGACTTGTGTGGAAGGAAAGACAGATTCCACCGGCTCTTGTGGAAAACAATTAGGGTAATCTCAGCTTGACTGTAAAATCAGGATCTCTGTGTCACACTATAATAGGGGTGGTGGCATAACAGGTCAAGAAGACGGTTTACAAAGGAATCTAGAGAACCCTGGTTTTTCTCAGACTTTTGCTAAGGACACAACATTGAGTCATTCTCAGTAATAGCTTTCCGGAATGACAGGGTACTCACCCTTATTGATCATCCTTTCAATTTGCAGGCTATGTTTAGATTGTACGTTTTTGTACAGGCTGTAGATGAGGTCCAGCGAGCCTTTATAAGGCTCTTAGAAGGACTGAATATGATTCAGGCACCCCCCACCTATCCCATTCCACAGTCTTCAGAGTTTTCACATCACACAATGCAGAAAGAATTTTTGAAGGGCAAAAGATTGAGAGACCGATCTCTGCACAAGGGGAATCACGCTCTTCAGTTGTCGCCGCTTTCTGTTGTTTTGGGAGGGGGTTGATTAATGGGGGGTGAGGGAGATATTTCCCCAAGCTTAGAACCAGGACACCTGGAATTAGATGCTGCCTATATGTTTTGCGTTACAAATTCCATAACCTTGGGCAGCGGTTGGCTGGGCTGGTTGAAGGCTGGTTGAAGTCTAATGCTTCCGGAGTGGACCTGACTGTTTAAAGCAATCTGTTTAAGGGAGGAGGAGGAGTCGTGGTAAGTAGCCACCTGCCCCGAACAACATTTCATCTATTTGCAATTTTATTAATTTGCTGAATAGTGGATTATAACCTGGCCTGCATTTCATTGGCCTAAATCAAATTATAGGAATTTGCTCAGTGCTTCTGTTTTGGCCCACAGTGCTCACAACAGACATTGTGGATCAGGCAAGTCTCTCATTGTGTGGCAACTTTCTCCTTTGCCTAATACCACCATCTGGTATTAGGGATATGTATTGCTCCAATTATTTATTATAATTAATAACTTTTAATAGATAAAAGGCATGATTTTATCTAACTCAATTTTCTAATGCCCTCCCGTTGGAATTCTGGAACGTGTAATCCAACACATCTGAAGGGTACTAGGCTGAAATTCTAATACTTTATAATAAAAAAAAACTTTTTTGGATCAGGCAAAAATATATATAAAAAAACCATCCTGTTTCCAGCAGAGGCTTGAAGACTGATACTTCTTGGAAACCCATAAACAGAGCATGAAGGAATGCTTGAAAGAAGGGAAACCTTTTGTTTTAAAAATGAAAAATTCTTTTCCATCGTGAGTATGTGCTTGTCCTCTCCTGGTTCCTGAACAACACATCTCGGTTTTATTTCCATTCACCCACTCCCCATTTTCAATCTTAAAAGTAAGAAGCCTGCTACGGTCAGAAGGATGAGTTGCAGCAAGTAGAGAGATCTGCAAGAAAAGTTCCCCTTTCTTGCTTCTTCCTGGCTCTTGGTTACAGGGAGGCAGCTGGTTCTAAGTAGCTGGTGTGAACCCAGAAAGACTGTGTGTTTCTTAAATACAGTGGCTTGCTTCTCAGTGTCCGTAAGATTTTCTTGCCTCCAGCCTTGCGGGTCACTTTAGACATAGACAAGGACATCTGAAGGTGCTTATGGTATGACATATGATATGCTGGGTGTACTTCTTTTGGCTCAGGAGTCTCCATATGACGAGCATCTTAGAAACTATATGTCTTGGACACAAATAATGTGTTTCCCAATCACATGGTGGTCCCTCAGCTTCTGTACTACTAGTAGAACTTTTAAATGTTCCCTAGGAAATGAAGTAGTAACCTACGGCTGCGAGAGCTGGACCATAAGGAAGGCTGAGCGAAGGAAGATAGATGCTTTTGAACTGTGGTGTTGGAGAAAAATTCTGAGAGTGCCTTGGACTGCAAGAAGATCAAACCAGTCCATACTCCAGGAAATAAAGCCAGACTGCTCACTTGAGGGAATGATATTAAAGGCAAAACTGAAGTACTTTGGCCACATAATGAGAAGACAGGATACCCTGGAGAAGAAGCTGATGCTAGGGAAAGTGGAAGGCAAAAGGAAGAGGGGCTGACCAAGGGCAAGATGGATGGATGATATTCTGGAGGTGACGGACTCAACCATGGGGGAGCTGGGGATGGCGACGGCCGACAGGAAGCTCTGGCGTGGGCTGGTCCATGAAGTCACGAAGAGTCGGAAGCGACTGAACGAATAAACAACAACAGGAAATGAAGGTTTCCTAGGTAGCATAGGTGAACAATTTGAATGTGCTACAATCACAAAGCCCTTATAAGCCTTAGGACTGGATGCTTGCAAGGCTGTTTTCCCACAGGTATCAGCTCATAGGTTAAGATATGGAAGTCCTTCTCAAAGCGCTCCTACCTTCTGAAGTTCAATGAATGGCAGTTGTGGAAAGACAGTTGTTGGTCAGAGCACTGAAATTCAGCAGAAGACTTTAACTGGTATTTTCCTTCATATTTATTCAGTGCCAGATGCAAATCATATTGTTTTCTGAAGCCTCTTAAAATACTGATTTAGGGGGTAATCCTAAATCCCAGGGAGAGTAGCTGAGGGGCAGGTGGATGCTTCCTTCAGCATTCATGGGTGGGGCCTGCCACAAAAGGTTCCTTGCTCAGCCTAGACCTCTCCTGTCATCAGGGCAAAGTCGTGTCAGACGTTGCATGGAAATCCAGCCCTACCTCATATCGAGAGCCCTGAGCATTAGGGGTGGAGGAAAATTATATCGAGAACTTTCTTCTACTAATGAAATGGGCCACCTGTGCTTCCACTGCTTTGCTGTATTGTAAAATATAGTTGCAATAAATGGCAGCTCATCTGGAGGGTTAGGTCAGGCTCAAATACTTCAGCCTGGCCTCCCAGACTATAAGCAGACCCTCTGACGGATAAGGAATACATGTTCTCTGTTTTGTTCATATTACCTTAAAGGTAAAGGTAAAGGTTCCCCCCGCACATTTGTGCAGTCGTGTCCGACTCTAGGGGCCGGTGCTCATCTCTGTTTGTTAGCCGAAGAGCCAGCGTTGTCCAAAGACGCTTCCACGGTCATGTGGCCGGCATGACGCACGCAGAACGCTGTTACCTTCCCACCAAAGTGGTACCTATTCATCTACTTGCATTTGCATGCTTTCGAATTGCTAGGTTGGCAAGAGCTGGAGCTAGTGCGGGAGCTCACTCCGCGCACACGGCCAGGGATTCGAACCTCCGAACTTGTAATCTTCCGATCAACAAGCCTGGCGTCTTACCCGCTGAGCCACCACGCCCCACATCATATTACCTTACGGTCAGAGAAAATGTGCTTGTGTGCAAAGATGCTGCATGTGCCTGTTTTGGCATAGACGCAAGCACTGTCAGCAAGCCTGGGTATCAGGAGGTACAACCGAGGCCCTGCAATGGTTGTGTTGATTTGTTATTGGTGAGTTTGCTTTTACCCCGACTGTGGTTTATATGTGTGTTGCCATTTCTTGTTTTTTTTAAATGTTTTTAATGCTGTTTTTAATTATTGTTAGCCACCCAGAGTCATGAACTTGAAATGGGTGGCCATATAAATTTAAATAAATAAAGGATCCAACTCTGTCTGCCAGTTTGTAATAGTCTCTACATTAGTCTTCATTCACAATACTAAATCTACCTTTTTCCTGTGAAGTAACACATTAGGATGAATCGATCCTATTAAATAAATAAATAAAGGATTAATTGATCCTAAGGAACATGCAATATTTTATAAAGTGCTTTTATGGATTTCAGAAGCTCCTAGTTTCATCACTGAAAACTATAAGTATGGCGTATATATCTCATCCACATATAAACCCAGGTAGTTATATTGTGCAGTGGGAAACTAGGACAAGCAACATTACTTAATAACTCACCACCATTATTGTCCAATTAAGGATTCCACTATGCATAGAGCCCCACATTCCTTTTCACTGATGTTGCATTTCCTTGTTATTTGGCATTTAGATTGCTCTGACAATATGAACTGCGCTTAATACGAAAAAGGAACCTGGTTCAGGTGCCCTGGGCACTAGACCCACAAGCATACATTTGCCCTTTTAGGTTGTTTCTATATACTTAGGGGGATCATAGTGAAGTTCAGCTTAAGTTGTGAAAGAATCTTTGCAGGGTTGGTCTACTGCAGTTGCCGTTATCTTGGCAAGAGCTTTAGGACTGGGTCCAACTTAATTCTATTGACTCCAATACAGAATGAGACTTAGTGCAAATTCTGTCCCTGGAAGACCACGAAAACAACTATACTTGCAGGCACAGTGACCCACTGGCCGGCACTCATCCCTAAGCCTGAAACAGCTTTTGTCTCTGTGCAGTTGTTATCTCAAGCCAGTTATTTTTAGCCTGGACATCTAAAAATTTGTTCTACTGCCAATGGAGACCGCAGTGGGTAGTGGCATGTAAGGAGCAATGTGAGGAATGCTGGTGGTGTTCCAGGCTGGGAGATAGTGGATTTCCTAAGATAAATCACACTTGGACGCTTGTTGCTCCTGAACTGGTGATGGATGAAGACACGATATTAAAATGGCAGGAAGCAACTAGAGAAACTGCCATTGCTGTTTATGTGAAGAAGAAAGAAAAAAAGGAGAGGAAAGCCACAGCTGTAAAAAGGCTTCAGGTTGGTTGGGAAGCTGCTAACTTGGGTGATGCTCCTTATGCCCATTGCGCATAGACATAGAGCAGCAGTCTGCAGGAATCAAAGCAATTGCTCTTCAGCAGCAGCTGTACCAACTTCCAAATACTGTTGTAGAAGCATAGTTTTAGATATACAGAATTCCTTAGGCAGCATCATTTTAAAGGGTACTTAGGGAAAGCCAAGATGCAATTCACCTCAGAGGCCCCTACATCTTTTGTGGACTCCTTGCTTGTGCAAACCAAGTGACTGCTGCTATTAGCAGTTTAAGGGGTCATGAAAAGCATGAAAGAAACAACTGCTGGGTTGATGTGGCCATTTATGCTGTAATTACTTCAAATACAAACGTTCTTACTCTTACAATATGCTTTTGTAGTATATGCCACTATTTTAGCACAGCTTTCTCCAACTTGGTGCCCCCTGGCTGTGCTAAGTTGGGGACATAGAACGTGGGATGCTAGCTTCCATTGGCTCTAAGAGTGGGACTTCGGTCTACCATTTTCTACTGACAGCCCTTCACTGCTAAAGCACTAGAGAAGCAGGGACTGGAGAACCTTGGCAGGCTACTGGCACTTGTAAATGGACTGCAAGCCAGAGTAGCAATGCGGTTGCAGCACCGGCAAGCGCACAGCTGTCCCTTTTAGTTTCTCATTGCTTTTGGTTTAAGTCATCAGCAAATAGTGCTGATGTTCCCACAAAACTGGGGAGAAGTAGGTGGCCCCTTATAGCCTGTCCGAACCCTCTTTGTGGCCCTGAGTCTCCCCAGAGTGGATAGGCCCAGAAGTTTCAGCCCTTTTTTTGGATTTGCTAGGCAAAATGGGTCAATTAAACCTTGCAGGGGCTTGAGATACGGATCTCGACCCCTTTGAACTCCCCAAATGTTTCCCTCCCCCCATGGATTCTGTCCCCATCCGCTTTTGGAATGCGACCCTGACTATGGCACACAAAGCTATTGCGCATCAATGGAAGGTGTGGTAGGAGAGTGAGGGAGTTCCCGTTCAGCAGAACTGTCATCCTTTCCTTCTTCAAGAGCATACAAATAAGCTGAAATGTTTAGCACAGAACATTTTTAGCAGATATGTCACAATAGGCCAACCATCCCAGAGACAACTTGCTTAGATTACAGGAAATAATGGTGCAAGACGGAGCCATCGAAACGGAGGCAAAAGTGTGACTTTCTGGCATAAATAGATTTCCAGGCCAGGCAGTTGCTTTGCTCAGGTGATCCCTACAAAACAAGTGCCCAAAGTTAAGTATTTGCCTAGGCAGCTGGCCTCTAAAGAAAGGAAGACATCCCAGCAGTCTTTGAATACAAATATATGCAGAGGGGGTGATGTTTAGCCCGCATCCTCACTCCTCCCTGCTCGGATTAGACAAGTACCTATGTGCATCTGGATAGGCTGGAGGGTCTAGAGGGCTGCATGTGGACTGGAGATGCACAGACCCCATTTGGATTGCTCCAAACTGCTCCATGGGAATTGGGAGAGCCAGAAAACATAAGCAATATTGCCTCCGGGCCTAGCAATGCACACTTGTATGCTCATTTGACCTCCTAGGCAAAGCTACGCAGAGTGATTCCATCTTCACTGCACCCACATCCATTACACTTGAAGAGTGCAGTCTAGAAGGGCACACGGAAATAAATTGTACTAGACTGCAAGTGCATTGCAAATCAAATTGCATGAGACAGTCTGGCAGACCAAGTGAAGTGGAAACACCATTTTCAGATTCCTCTACAAACGCTTCTCCCTCCTCCCAAACTCTCCACTAATTAAGAACTCTTGTTTTTGTATTTACCTTTTCCCTAAAGATCATACAAGGTATTATAAATTCCTTCAAAATATGAAACTTTAGAGTATTTGTATGCAAATCTGTGCAATTTGCAGCATTTATTCTTATCTGCTATAGGCTTTGAAATTGTAAGCTTAGCTGAATTTTTTTGCGGCAGACTGAAAACAATAATGCAGGAGGAAACCGGTCACAGCAGGGTGTGTTGTGAGCGAAGTCCTGTCTCCAGTTGCCTGAATATACAATTTTAGACCCTGCCAAAAATATTAAATGAAAAAGTATGTTTTTAACCTAATGGTTTTCTCTCCAAGTCTCTTGCTTTTAGGTAGAAGCGGCAAGGAGATGAACAGGATTCTTAGGGCTCCTCCATGCCAATGTCCTTTCCTCCTATATATAAAAAAGTGCCCCCACAGCCTAACCTTAGCTATACCTGGGCACCGAGATGGGTCAATGCTGCTGTACCTGGGCACCGAGATGGGTCAATGCACACAGTTCAATGTGTGGTAGTTTCTTTTTTTCCCCAAAATTTTATTGGAGTTTTAAATATGCATAGTTAAAAGGGTGAAAATGAAAAAGAAATAGAAATACAAATCAAAGAAAGAAGTGAAAGTGTATAGAAAAGTAAAAAAAAAGAAAGAAAAAAGATAAGTCATAGATATAGTCAACTTCCGATTTATCTCTGGTCTTAGTAGTTCAGAAAAAAAATTTTCTTACATGCTAGTTCTATATATAACATACAAAAACATTTCCTGTCTAATATATCAATCCATATATATTTTAGTCTTCAAAACCCCAAATGAGCTTTGCTCCACCTGCATGTTGCAAATAGTCCATTAATGGTTTCCATTCTTTAAGGTAGTAACAATTTGAATTATCTTTTAATAAGCATGTCAATTTGTCATTTTCTGCCATATCCATCAATTTTAACATCCAATCTTGTATCATAGGTAAAATTTGGTTTTTCCAATTTTGCGCATATACCAGTCGTGCTGCAGTAACCATATATTGCATAATTCTTACAAATTGTTTTCCCATTTGTTCTTCCCCTATTCCTAATAAAAATAATTCCGGTTTAAATGGGATTCGAATTTGTAAAATATTTTGCATTAGTGAATGTATCTGAGTCCAAAACTTCTTTGCAATTTCACAAGTCCACCACATACGATAAAAAGACCCCTCTTTTTTTTTACATTTCCAACACAAGTTAGAAACATTCCCATACATTTTTGCAAGTTTTTGTGGAGTCATATACCATCTATACATCATATAAAAAATTTCCTTCAAGTTATAACACAAAGTAAATTTTAACCCTTTGTTCCACATATCTTCCCATTGTTGCATTTGTATATTATGTCCAATATTTTTTGCCCATTTTATCATACAATCTTTGACTTGTTCCTCTACCATTTCTCCTTTTAACAATAATTTATACATTTTTGCAATTAAATGGTCATCTGTCTCACATAGTTGTTTCTCAAATTCTGATTTAGTTTGTTCAAATTCAATTTTTTTTTATCTAATTTAAATTTTTCTACAAGTTGCATATATGAAAGCCATTGGAATGTATATCCTTCTAGGGCAAGTTCTTCTTTTGTTTTAATTATATATTGTCCTTGTTCTTTCTTTAAAAGGTCTTTGTAAGTCAGCCATTTATCTTTATTTCTTACTTCTGTTCTATAAAATGCTTCTTGTGTGGAAATCCATAAAGGTCTTTTGTAACATAAAGTTAGTTTATATTTATTCCAAATTCTTAACAAGGATCTTCTAATATAATGATTTTTAAAGTCCACATTTTCACTTTGTCATACCACAAATATCCATGCCATCCGTATCTTAATTCATGACCCTCCAAATTCAATAATTTTTCATCTTTCAAAGTTATCCATTCTTTAATCCATACCAAGCAACAAGCAGCATAATATAGCTTCAAATCCGGTAAACCTAGTCCACCTCTTTCTTTTGAGTCTTGCAAAACTTTATATTTTATTCTTGGCTTCTTTCCTTGCCAGATAAATTTAGAAATATCCCGTTGCCATTGTTTAAAAGGTTCTTCTGATGTTAATATAGGTAGTGTTTGAAAGGGATATAAAATTCGTGGCAAAATATTCATTTTAATTACTGAAATTCTACCTAACAATGATAATTGTAATTTTTTCCATTGGTCCAAGTCTTTTTTAATATCTGTCCAAAGTGAAATATAATGTGTGGTAGTTTCAAGGCAGAGAATAGTGGGTTCCCTACTGCCCTTTCTCCTCATCTTGCATCCCCATGAATCGCTCTCTTGAAAGCCAAAGAGGGATGGCTAAAAACAGGAGTTGGGGCCGATACTTGAGAATGTTCTTTTAAAAAGTTCTAGCTACTGTATAAGAATATCAAGTCATTGCTATTCCTATGGCTAGAAGACTATTTCATGATAAGAGTATGCATGAGCACAGGGATTGTCTGTCCTCCACCTTCCCTCTTCTGAGCAGCTTTTAATTTCCATGATTGGGCCCTGCTTGCTGGTACCCCAAGAGGCCTGTCCTTCCTCTCTCCCTCTTCACCGCAAGAATCCTCAGAGCATCTTCAGACACCTTACAACACTTTATTGGAGCAGAGGTGGGGAGAGAGAGACAAATTCTCCTCCTGCCCCATGCTGGCCTAGACTGGATGTAATCTGATACATTATTCCTGTTTCCACCGGAAGTCCAATGGAAATGCACAAAACTGCACTGGCAGCAGAAAACTGCCCAAGACAATTGCCTCAAAATACTTGGCAGCTTCTCCCTCAACTGAGTGCAAGTCAGCCAAGCCCTTTCACGTGTGTGCCTTCTTTTGAACTGCCTTTTCCCATTTTCCAGATGGGAAGTTGTCTTCTGTTTTCCCGGGGAAACTACTACTCTCATGCTGGAACATCTTGGAATGGCTTCAGCCTACCTCAGCAGTGAGATTCCTATCAGCTGGAAGCTTTATTGTGAGGAGACATCCTCAGCAAATGGCAAGTGAGCCATTTTCATGCCATGCTAAACAGGGGGTGCGGATGAACAATCAGTAAGATGTGCAGGACAATCTCCAGGTTGCAATCTCCAGGTCTTTCGGGAGAATAAATACAGGGGACGGAGTGTAAAAGGTGTCCATGTTTATTTCCAAAAATGGCAGTCTGTTAGCTCTCTTTCCCATACACCCCTACATCTCATTCAGAAAAATGGCCTCTTTCAGACCCCATAACAGGCTATGCCAAACTCCTCCCCCACATCTGCCACTCCCAATCTCCAGAGGACATTTGGGTGAAAGTAGAGCAGTGGCTTCTCCCTTTCCCCAAAAGGTGCAAATGCCAATCCCATGGTTTGAGCTTCCCGCCACCAGAGCCAGTGGGTAACCGCAAGAAGCTCAGAGCCAGCTGGCAAGTACCCAGGGGCAGCAGGAGCCTGGCCCTCTTCATTCCTTAAGGAAGAAGTGCATCTTGTCATTGATGTTCTTGCGCTCAGGGTTGAGGCGCTTAAGAATTTGTGCCAGTACATTGACTGTCTGTTCACTGCTCAGTCCAGTCTTCTTGGTTTGGAACTTCTTCAGGAGGTCCTTAGTGGTCATGGGCTTGCGGGTGAGGTATCGGCGCACAGCATCTTCCGTCAGCTGTACATCACTGCAGAGAGGAAGCAGGTTAATGGACCACTCCAGACACTGGCTATAGTCCTAATTCTGAGAAGAGACTCACAGAAGGCCATTTCCTTGTGTCACCCACCTTGGGAAGTCAATACCTTCTTGTCCTTCTTGTGTGAATAGCTACACTATATATGGCAATTGCAAGGTTTGTGTCTGTACATAGTTCCAAGTCAACTGATTTTGAGTTGTACACATCAGGAAGGCACCAGGTTAGGAAAAGCTATTCTAAACCTTATCAAACACGTCATGTGGCTTTATACCAAATTTTGCACAAAGAATCCAAACAGCTGCCACTTAAATATTATCGGTGTTTCATATACTTTTATATAAATAATCTAGGTTTAAGCAGTCTTCTGACAGCTGGGGCAAAGTACCAGCAGGGCACATTGCAAAACACCGGAAAACTAAAGTACATCTTTCCTTGGAATGACAGTATTTAAAAAGGTGAGAAATTGCACTGGCTGAAAACTTAACTCAAGTTGTAAAAATGTTTCAGATAAGGATTGTTTTATTCAAATCTGATCTTAACTCTTTAGGAATATAAATAAAATATTTTCCAAAAGACTACCTTCACCTACACAACTGTCTTTTGGGGCAAACCTATCAAATATGATTTTTTACAGTACTATTTCTCACCATGCTGAGCATAATCAGGTCTGTTTAGCACTTAGGTGGAAGAGCTCTAGACAAGACTGGGAAATTGGAAAAACATCCTGAAAGGAGGCAGAAGCAAATCATTCTGTATTGCTGCCAAGATTTTTGTTTCATTTTGTACCTTAAAAAAAAGTTGTTGCATCTTTTTGTTTCTGAACATGACATATATACCATGTCCTCTCGTGTTTTTATATTAATATTTTCACTACTGATGTTATTTCATTTTAAAAATTAATAGACAATCTCTTGATGACCAGATGCCACACAACATTTTGATGTAAAGCAGATAGCTCATTACCACAGAAGTAGGCAGAGCTGGGTTTTTTGCTTTATTCCCTGCAATGGTATGGGAATAATGGAGAATTTATTTGTTTCATAAGGGATTGCTTGGGAAAGTTTACACATCAGTTTTTACATTTCCTGCTTCAAAATGGCAGGAAATCATTCTGTTAATTTTCAGCAATCGGGTACAAATAAACCTCCAGAAGCTGCAATAAAGGGAATCCCAGGGGAACAGACCACCCATGGCGCTGTAAGGTAGCTGGAGTCCAACAGGATTTGTGGCTTGCCTGTGTCAGTCACTGAGCCAGGATTCACACAGAAGGGTTTCTCCTTACTTTTTTTTAGACTTGGTCCTCGTATGATTTGTTTGGTTTGAGCAAAGTGCTACGTATAATCCCTACTGTTTGTAAATCATGTGTAAAACAATGCGTACTCTTAAATAGGCGCCCAGTGTCCCCCGTTGGGGGAGATGGGCGGTCATATAAATTTAAATCAATCAATCAATCAATCAATCACCAAGTCATATCGTAAGTAAGATTTAAAGATTTAAGATAAATGCCTAATTTACATTTGATGAAGTTTAGGTGTTCAAAGCCCTTTTTTCATACACATTTCATACACACTGATGGGATATTTATTATTATTATTGTTGTTGTTGTTATTTCGTTATTATTCCAACCCAATCCGCCACACAGTATCCCCGCTTCCTATTTCTGCTCCCCAGTGGCTATTCACATACTTACCCACTGCTGGGAGTTGATTTGCCTGACTGTGGCTGGGGCGTAGATTTCCCAGACGCGGTGGCAGCCTGGGCTCCAGCATCCATTTTCAGCCTCTTAGCTGCCGGGAGCTCACTGGAGCCTGCCTGTCGCTTTCCTGTCCAAGGCAAACAAAGCCAGGGAAACTTCAGAGCTCCAGTTCAGAAGCACCTTCCCCTTCTACCCCCAAGGGCTCCACCTTGGTCCATTCTCTCCTGGCAAATGATTCCCAGGAAATTGGCCCATGCAAGGATAGACGGGAGAGTTGCTACAGAGGGAGCAAACCACCTGGATTCTTCTGCTAGCTTTAAGTCAGTCTCAAGATATGACTCAGTTCAGTGCCAGAGCTATTGGAAACTCATCCCCGCAGAAGAAAACTTCACAGCCAGAGACAAATTTGTGTTCCTACCCCAGTATCTGAACCTTTGCGGAACTTGGATTTGTTTAGTTCAGTTATCCATGCTATGAAAATGATTTGGAAGAAATGCTTTGGACCTCCCACAGGGGAAGCACCTCTGTACTATTCAATAAAGTAGCTTTTTCAGGCTTCCACACAAACACAAAAAATGGCTGAGAATGTCATAAGAGTCGTGTTAATTTTAATAAGAGCATTCTTAGAACCTCTTTTCAGGTTTATGTACGTAGAAGCCTGAACAAAGTCCAGGCTACTTTCACGAGTAGCACAAAGGTGCTGTGTTCACAAGAATTCCAAAGCACTTCTTCCAAATCATTTTCAAGGCCCGCACAGCTCCGGTCGCTACCGGAACAGTGGCTGGATGAAATACAAAGAATGGGAAAACAAAAAGACGGCCACAAAGAAAGAGGCAGTTAGCTGAGCAGGCTGAGAGATCTGGCTGCTGAACGCTAGTGCTCGGTTGAAGTAGGCAGCCTGTGCATTTTCAAACTCCCTCTCTGCAGGTAATACTTGCTTTGAAAAGGAATCCACCACCATGGCTTCCCCAAAATAAGCTGAGTTTAGAGCGCATATACACCAGCAAAGAGACAGGTAAGGTGAAATTCCCACACACGGCCCTACCTTGTTCCAGTTTGTTGGCTGCGGCCCGCAGCATGGATGAGGTGCTGCCAGCATCCACCAAGGGGGTCCCTGGGCGGCTGTTCCCTTGTGAGCTGCTGGCCGAGCCCTTGCGCTCCTTCTTGGGAGGGGTCTTCTTTTTCTGGGCAGACGGCAGGAGCAGGGGCTCAGCTATGCGCCACTGTTTTACCCAGAGGTTCCTGAGCCTCTTATGCTGTGCTAAAATGCCTCCTGAGTAGACGGAGCATCAGCAGGAATTGCTCCGTTAGGAGCAAAACAAAGCTGCTGCTGGAAGAAGCACCCCAGATAAGGAAGGAAGCAGCAGGAAAATAATCAAACTTGTGCCGTGGAATCCAGAGGGCCAATTCATGTTTGCTAACTAGCCACTGCCAGGACACATTCAGGCGAGGAAGGGTTCTTGCCCATACGTTTCTTTTTTAACCCCCAAAGCCAAAAACATACACAAGCTGGCAGCCAGGCAAAGTGTTTCATAGAGGGGTTACTTCTATCCATTAATTTGCAAGGCTGTCCAGGAAACCAGGCAAATGAGTGGAAGTATAGGGCTGAGACAATAATTTGTAATTCAGTGAAGATAGGGTATGTGCCCAGTTCTAGTGCAATCTAAATTATGCACCACATGCAAATACAGTTGCCCATCCAGCTGAGCTGCAGACAGATTAGAGTGGTAGAAACAGAGAGAGGACTTTCACTTCGGGCCTTTGTCCTTGACAAAAGGTCTCTTCTAACCACAAGCACACTCACAAACCAAGTAAGAGAATCATAGAAGGGATGGGATGGGTTCCTGGAGATGCCAGGGAAGAGCAGCTGGTCTTCCTGCAGGAGCCAAGTTCTACGTTACCTACCCCGTTCCCTGGACAAAAGAAGCTGCCTCTGGAATTACCATCATGAAGAGAGCTGAAGACGCTTCGCTGTCGATGTCACTATCCTCTGATGTCTCTGACTCGTCACTGCTGTCTGCAAAGCAGAGTCAAGAAATCAGTGGGAGCTCTCCTACCTTCAAGGTCACCAGCCACATTGACTTGAGGGTGCCGAGCTGCTACTGGCTCATCAGGCCTGTCTCAAGAAACTTTCATAGCTGCTGCAAAGCTGCTTTGCTCCAAAGTAAGGTATTCGACTTTTCCCCAAGGTGACAAGACCAGAGCAACTGTGCGGCTGCTCCAACTCTCAATGCAAGTGTTGCTGGAGATTTATTTCAGTGGCTATGTGCAGTAAAAGAGCCGACATTCCACAACAAGAAAAACAGAATTGGGCAGCTGATATAAAATCGGGCAATTTAAAAAACTGATTGCCATGATATGCTATGCAAGCCACTGGGTGGGCCTCAAATTCAATAGGTTATGCCCACACACTTCAGTATTTTCTCTGGAGTCAACAGAGTTACAGCCTGTTTTGCTTGTGGAAGCATAGGGCTTATGAAAATTTGAATTGTACTGTACGCTTCATGCAGCGTTCTTGATTCCTGTCAAGTCACGCCACAGACAATCCGTTCTGTTTTCACTTTCTCAAGCTTGATTTATACTTCCCTTTCCCAGCCTCCCATCGCATTCAGCTTCAGGCTTCATCACCTTTCTTTTTCTTTTTGTCCTGTGGAGTGGGGACCTTCTTCTCCTCCTCCTCCTCCTCTTTCTCCTCTGCAGGCTTCTCCTCCTCACTCTCTTCACTGCTCTCACTTGCTTCATCTATGCCTGAAAAACAACATGGCCTAGATCATGGAGGAATCAGACTTTCCTTGACTTGTCTCTGACCAAAGGCTTGTCAGTGAACTTACCTTCAGAGCTCCATGCCCCAGCAGGTTTCCTTTGCCCAGGATGAGGAATGCATTCACCAGTGTGCGTGGCCTCTTTTGGCAATAAAGCAGCTCTCAGCCACACCTGTGGCCAACATCCACTCCAAACATAAGCCTTACAGGTCAGTAGATCTGGCTAATCTAATGGGGATGCTGCTACTTCCCTAAGATTTTCTAGGGAAACATAATTTAATGCATGGAAGTGGAGATCTAGGGGCCTTTAAACAAAGGATCCTGGGCAGCTTCTATAAACTCCAATCCCCAAGGACTTTCCAGAAAAAACGTGACTCATCAGCTGATGTGCATAATATGCATAACAGGCATCTGTGCTGACTGCAGGATAACTACACAGAACCTAACTCAGACACAGCGATGTACCCCACAGAATGATTATCAGGATAAAATGCCTTGCAGGTTTTTGAAAGGACCAGTGACTTGTCATTAAATTTGCTCGTTTGTATATCTGCTATTGGTCTGATTTAGCCACGTACCTTTTGGGATGTCTTCTTCTTTGGTCACCTTGGGCTTACCGACCACTTCCTCTACTGAGCTGCTGTAAAATGAGAGAAAGAAGCCCCGATTCTGAGCAAAGCAACACTCTAAATTGGCAGTGGGGAACACAATCTGTTCCCGCAAAGAGACCAAGAATTAGCAGCACACCCGATAGGGCATCCTCCCGATGGATGGGGCTCACAACACAGCAAAAGCTGATGCTGGAGAAGCCACATTAGGAGTAACCATGTAACTGGGCAGAAACGTACCCCCCTTTACCCCTCTTAGTGGCATGTACCTTGATCCATCAGACATGTAGTCCACTTCCTGGCCCTCAAAGTCTCCATCATCACTATCTTCAAAGGCTTCGTCATCTGATCCTTTCTTCTTTTTCTTTTTCTTGGTTAGTGGTGCTTTTTTCTTGGTTTTGGCAGGCTTTTCACCTATGGAAGGATGGCCCATATATTATCCATTTATTTTCTTATGAGAAACATCTCAAAGCCAAAATCTGCAGGCCATTTTGCCCAAGGGGAAAAACACGGCAAACACAAACTGCAAGCTAGGGTAGGGACATGGCCAGAAATGGTTTTCAAAATAAAAAGAACTACAGAAGAGCATGGGACAAAGGAGGACAGCTCACTTCGTTTTTTTACAGGCATGACGTTAAGCAGAAGGAAGTCCAAAAATACCAGATGCAACTCATGTACATGGGATTTACTACTATTATGACTCAACGTCTTTTGGAAGGACTATACCACCCCTTGTTGCACAGTCCCAAGATGTCACAAAGCAGCAGTGACATGGTCACAAGAGTGACTGCACTTTAACAGCTATACAGGTAGTTGTCACTTAACTAGCACAAATGGGACCAGCAAATCTGCTGCTAAGCAACGCAGTCATCATGTGACTGCTCCGGACTTATGTCAGTTCCACTGCAGTCGTTAAGTGAGAGATCATGTGGCCGCAACTTGCAACTTTACTGCCAGCTTCCCCATTGACTTTGCTTGTCAGAAGCCAGCTGTGAAATGGTGATCATGTGACTGTGGAATGCTGCAACGGTCGTAAACGTGCGCCATTTGTGAAGTGCCCAAATGGTGATCACATGACCATGGGGACACTGCAATGGTTGTAAGTTGGAGGACTGCTCACAAAGTTACTTTGTCAGCACTGTTGTAACTTCGAACAGTCACTAAATAGGGCAGTCGTTAAGCGGGGACTACTCAGTCTGTACATGGTTAAGTACATTAGTGATTAAGGCATCAGGCTAGAAACCAGGAGACCGTGAGTTCTAGTCCTGCCTTAAGCACAAAGCCAGCTGGGTGACCTTGGGCCAGTCACTTTCTCTCAGCCCTAGGAAGGAGGCAATGGTAAACCACTTCTTAAAAACCTTGCCAAGAAAATGCAGGGACTTGTCCAGGCAGTCTCCGAGAATCGGATACGACTGAACGGATAAAAAAACCCTCAGTCTGTACCCCCTTCCTCCCCTTAAATTATAGGTCTATCATAAAACCTTACAGAAATTTGCAAATCTTCCCAGGTTTCCCCAATTTGAGGAAGGTGCAGAATGACTGCTTAATGGGGCTGAGGATAAGCCTATCTTTAAGCAGACCAGGACCACCTCCTCCCCCTGGATCCCAACAGCTGCTATTGCAGCTGTTGGGCCCCTTCTCAGAATATTTTGGCCATGTTGTCTATGAATTCTGGGAGATGATCCACTCATCTAGAGGGCACTCAACTGCAGTAGGGGCTCCTCTTTTCAACCCCAACCTCCCCCCCCCATGCCGCACCATCAGTGTCACTGAACTCGCTGTCATCCGAACTCATCTCTAGCTCATCTTCCAGGTCATGGATTTTTAGATCGCTGCCCTTCTTTTTGCCTTTCTTCTCCTTCTCCTCCTCCTCTTCCTCACCCTGGTCCTTCAGCCGCCGTTGCTGCATGATGCTGAAGTGGTTTAGGACTTTGTTTCTCCTGCAGAGGAGGAGGAAGATCAGCTAGGCCAGGGGTCGGCAAACTGTGGCTCGCGAGCCACATGCGGCTCTTTGGCCCCTTGAGTGTGGCTCTTCCCCAGGCAGGCGCAGCAGTGGGCGTGGCGGGGGCAGGCGTGGCGGGGGCAGGCGCGGCAGCGGGCATGGCGGCAGCAGGCCCTAAGTGTGCACGATTGGCCCACAAACTCCCGCCCGCAAACCCCGCTCCCGTGCTGGATTCCCCACCAGCTTTACTTTGCCTGGACTGGGGGCGTGAGCGGCTCTGGAAGAGAAGCGACTGGAGCAGTTGAGCCTCTCTTTCCCTTCTCCTTCTTCCAAACCTCCCCCGCCCCCTTCCACGCGATTGGCTCCCTCCCACAAACCCCGCCCCCTTCCACGCGATTGGTTCCCGCCCGCAAACCCCACCCCCTTCCACACAATTGGCTCCCACCCTCAAACCCCGCCCCCTGGCCCTCGAGTGATATTATAAATTTTATAAATGTCAAAATGGCTCCTGGCATAAAAAAGTTTGCTGACCCCTGAGCTAGGCTCAACCAGATGGCCTGATAAAACCTACTTGGCAGATAAGAACTACTTGCAAAAGCTCTTGCAAAAAAACTTGTTTGAAGCCTTAAGACTCCAGCTAGGGGGAACTGGTTCAGTTTCTGGCTTTTTAAGAAGAAATAAACTTGTGGTACTTGATGAAAAATGAAACAGGCACCCTCAAACATCTCGATTTTACTCCACGCCACAGAAGTAGCCTTTCTATCCTTGTTATTGGACTGTAACAACATATTTGTTTAAAAGTAGTCTTTCTCAACATGCTGCTCTCCAGATAGATTGAAAATGCAACCCCCAGCATTCCAAGCCACTGGGGTGATGGTCTAAAGGCTAGGCTTCAAAGAATTGCATTGCAAAGAGCTGGTGTTGCGTGGCAGCTAAAAGCAAAAGCTCTGATTTAAATCTGTCTGCCATGATCACAGTACTTAACTTTAGACAAGGTGTCCTGCTACAACAATTCCTTGCAACAAGAGGAAGGCCTATTTTACGGGGGGGGGGGGGGAATAAGGTTGAACAAAGCTGTACTAGCCTGGCAGGCCTTTCTGAGGCTAGTTCTTGATGGGGCATGGGCAGGAATATCGCCTCTCTCTCACCTTTCCCATTCCTCCTCAGCTTCCTCTGCAGTCAACGTGCGATGCTTGGCTATAGGTGTAAAATTATACCAATTGTTGACTGGGAAGGCTTCGAAGGCACCATCTGGACATTGAGTGAAGATGTAATAGGATGTGTTTTCAGTCACACCACCCTTTTTCACTCCTTTGAACCTATGAAAAAATCCACACAAGGTAACTTCAGGATTTGAAGCTGAAACAATACAAGGCGGCCAGGAAGAGGGGCAGACAATCCTTTTGTATGCACAACTTCATGCACTCTTCCATCCTCCCTAAGTAATCTACTCTGTTCCCTACTCACCGACCTGGAGTGCTCCTACCTAACCATTTCCCCAGTAACAAGGAACAGAAAAAAAATTAGCCCACCTTCTAAAGCCAAGGCCAAGACTAGTAACATCAACCACTCACTTGCGTCCAGCCTTGCCATTGACTTTCAGGATCCAAGGTTGATCCTCAGGTTTGAATTCCTTCAGGATAATGCCGTATTTCTTGCGCCTTGCCTCCTCACGCAGCTTGCGGTTGAACTCACTGCCAGCTCCAGACTCCGGCATCTCTTCTTCCTGGTAGATCTTCTTATTGCTGAGATCTCGCTCCATCTTTGCCTGAGGAAGACCAGGAAATAAAATGGCAAGGAAAGCCCCACTCCCTCAGAGGAAATGGAAGGATAAAGCTGTTCCTCAGCACGTTAATAGCCTTTTCCCGAGACAAACGTATGGATATCCAAAAACTAGTTCCCTGAATCATATATGTACTTCAGAGAGTGCCTTATTTCAGTTCACCTGCAATCACATAATTCTGAAAAGGATGATTACTGTTTTACTGAAGGAACATGTACATGCAACCGGAATCTCCACAGCTATGAAGGCCAAGGACCTGTGCTACTGAGATGTTTGTTGTACCAAATCTAACAAATACGTTTTCTTCTGATGTTCCAATTTAAGACCTACACAGCTTCCAAATGCCCTTTTTTCACTCTCTCCTCCATCACAGTTTGTAATCTTGATTTCAGCAGAGACTCCTAAATGCACACATATAATCATACATAATGCAGCAGCACCAAATTTTTTAATTATAGCCCTTCACAGGCCTTTGTCATTCTTCCACAGGAGACTTGCCAAAGAAACTCAGAAAATAAGATGCAAATAAAACTTTTTTTGTTTTGGTGATTGCTTGGATGAGTCCCTGCAGTTTTCCTGGCAAGATTTTCAGAAGTGGTTTGCCCTTGCCTCCTCCTTCCCAGGGCTGAGGGGGAGTGACTGGCCCAAGGTCACCCAGCTGGCTTTGTGCCCAAGGTAGGATCATAACTCTCAGTCTTCTGGTTTCTAGCCTGATGCCTTAACCACACCACCAAACTGGCTCTCAAGATCAAATAATAACAGATCATCAAATGTTAAAGCAGACTAGAATTAAATATACAAAGCCTCAAACTGCCATTAAAGAGGTCACAAGAAGGGAGAGCCACTACTGAAAAAGCTCCTTCTCCAGCACAAAGAGTGGTCTTTTCAACCAGCAAAGTTTCTGAGGCTGATGTGGAAGCATGCATGAGGTAATATAGGCAAAGACAGGTAATCAAGAAATCCTGTTCAAAACTTTAAATGCTGGATTTGTAGCATGCAAGATGCAACCTCTTGCTGCCTGATACGTACAAACTTTACCCACTGAGTACAGGACCCTACCTGGTGCCAGGTGGCAAAGTTGACCTTGTCGGCAGCATTGAAGGCCATAATATTGTATTTCTTGGAAGTGCTTCTGTGGAAACAGGAGAGGGAAATGAATCAAAGCAGGGCTCTGCATCTCTGCTGGGCAAAATGGAAAAGTTTCACTGCAATGCCGTTCCAGACACTGAGGAGGAAAGGATGGTGGTAATATTAATAGAGAAAGTGCGTGTGTGTGTGTTTGGGCACACATGCAGGTATAGTACAGGAGCCACTCTGGACCTGATGACTACTAGCAAATTGCTTGCGAGATATTTTCCCCATTCTGCAATGGACCAAAAGTTGCCTGCTAATGGCCTTTGGGGAGGTGCTGCATAGGTTTTGGGTTACCTACAAAGAGCATCTTGCCTAGTGATTCAGAATAAGCTATACAATCCATCATAAACTTGCTAAAGCTTCACACTGATTCTAGATTTTACAAATCTGGGGGGAGGAGGAGAAGACATTTTACCAAATAAAGCATGGTATAAAGGAAGTGTGCATTCTCCCTCTGATTTAATATAGTGCAGTGTGTTAGATTAGGACCAGTGGCACCCAAATTCAACTCCCTCATTCAGCCACAGAAGCTCACTTGGTGACTTTAGGCCAATCATGATCTCTCAGCCCAGCCCACCTTAAAAAGTTGTGGGGACAGAATTGCAGAAGGAAGTGCTACATAAGTTGCTCTGACCTCTTGGAAGAAAGAAACTAAAAGAATCTTAATAGCAGATCTTTCAGTTTAGACACAGAGCACAGAATTCATGGGTTTCCTCACACAGGATGTAGGGGTGACTAATGGGCCAAGCTTTAAATTAATAAGGAATAAGATTACCAAGGGCTATGATTTTGATGGTTATATATTGTCTCTGATATTGGAGCCAGAGGGTCTCTGAATACCAATTGCTAGGAAACACCTATGGGAGGGTGCTTGCTGTTGCATTTACGTCCCGCTTGTGGGCTTCCCAAAGGCATCCAGTTGATCATATGGGGCAAAAGTGGACTAATAGGTCTTTGGTCTTACCTAGCACAGCACGTCTTAGCAGCCTAACTGTAACATATAAAGGCCGCTGGATCTGGAGACCAAGGGAGTTCACCACATGTAAGACACTTACTGTATCTATGTTCTGCCCCCCTAAAAAACTGCTTTGGGCAGAGGTTTGCCTCGTGGCCTTTGTATTTAGCTGATCATGGTTGATCTCCCAGAAGCTAAGCAGGGCTGGCCCTGATTACTACTTGGGAATCATAGATCTGTTGGCTAGAGGGGGAAGTCAAAACACAATCCAGAAGAAGCCAGTGGCAAACCCGTCTGTAACACTGCCAAGGAAACCGCGTGACCTTAGTTGCCTTGGCATCACCCATGACCTCAGTCCCCCTTGCAGGAGCTAGCTGACTGGCCCTTTCTGTTTTATTTGCAGGAGATACTTACCACACCCCATTTTCACTTCACAGAATCTGCTGGGCAGCCACAGATGCGGCTGAGTTCGAAGCTGTGACAGGAGTGATTCTGGTTTGTGCCTGCTCTACACCAGAAGGGGAAGATGTATGAAGTAAATAACTTTCCTACCAGCCACGGTTCCAACCTATGATGAAGACTTAGCACTTGTACTGTAACCTTGAGCCTGGAGAGGGTTTAGCGGGTCAAACAAATGCATCCCAGGGCATCCCATTCCGAGGGAGAGCCTTGTCCAGTCATACCGGTGAGGCAGACCGCTGAGGACATATATGGCTCTCGCGCTCCACGTATTGAAACTAGAGATTTTTCCCACAGTGGAAGATTGGTTGGTGAAATTAATGGATCTGGCAGAGATGGCGAAACTGACAGCATTGATTAGAGAAAATAATAATTTGGCTGGATTTGTTTCCACGTGGAAACCGCTTTTGGGCTTTTTACTTGTATCTGAAAAAAATGAAGTTTTGATTTTGGGTTTTGATGATTAGGTCGTTATAGCTTATAGAAATAATGTTTACTATGGTTAGAATTAGAGTAAGAGGTTAATGTATTATATATTTGTATCTGTGCTGGAGAAGGTTGGAAGTCATTCCTTTTGTATCTCTTTCTATCTCTTTCTGCACTTTTTAGTTTGTCTTTTTTCTGTTAGTCTCTTTTCAATCTTTTCAATCTTTTGTATTTTATCAATACTTTGAAACTTTAATAAAGTCTTATAAAAAAGAAAGAAACTAGAGATTTTTCAGCACTGTGTGGCAGGGCAAAGTGTAAAAGACCATCAAAGGCTCTGGGTACCAAATGTGTTACAGAATAAAGTGACAGGCTGGCTGCAAAGCCGCAACAGAGAAAGCCTTTCAGAACAAATAGTGTGGCTTGTGAATGTTGAGCCTCTGAGACCACAGGGTACAGGTCACAGCTGCCAGCTAAAATGCCAGTCAGAGGAATCCTCTCTGCACACCTGTAGGCCTCTCACTGCATGTTGAAAGCCATCCCTTCCAATAGGCAAGAACCTATATCAGAAGCTGTTATATGATGCAGGCCTTCCAGTTAGTTTAGCCGCTCCACATCCCAGAATCCTCTTCTGTCCTGACATTTCATCACACAGACACACACACCCCATTTCAGAACCAGAGGTGCAAGCAGTGCTCTTGGCTCAAGGTCCTGGCTCTCAAGTCTGCAGATTTGCTTAATGAATTGGCTGGTGGGGTGGGCTGTGTCTGTGATGTAATACATTTACACCTGGAATGGCAAGAGTAGCAAGCAACTCTTCTATTGCTCATTTAATGTTAAGTTGTACCTGCATGGATTACAACAAAACCTTAAAATTACAGAAAAAGATAAAAGAATGGAAATGAAATTAGATGCTGAGAGACAAAGTATGTGCTTACTTGGGAACTCGGACCACATATTCCGTCACTCCCTGGTTGCTGGTCCCCTAGGAAAGAGAAAGCAAAGAAACTACATAACTACAAGAGGAAGCAGATAAAGTGGCTGGCCAAGCTACCTCAATGCATGTCAAAGAGTGGGGCTGACACATGGGCATTAAAGGCAGAGAGTTAGTATTGTGAGTATAAACTAATTTAACCAACGCATTCTGTCCTGTAGAAAGTAAACAGCATCTTCACTGCATGGAAGCCACAGGCCCTGATGACAAAAATAATATAAAATGTCCAAGGATTATGGCAAAGTATATTCTCATCCCAACGGCAAGCCCACCCACTTATCAATGACTAAGACTGACCTGACTGTAGATTTTGACAAACTCAGAAATGCATGGGAGGAGAAACAGAGCTGAGCCAAGGAAGGTCTATGCCCCACCCTATAGACAATAGGTTTGGGTTCATCACGAAATACTATGTAAGAAGGTGAAGCCCGGCATCAAATCAAGGGTCAAAACAACAAAGAAAGGGAATCATATATACAGCTGCTTCTTACCTTGAGCTCCCTGCCAGGAGACAGAGGAGATAGGTGGGCAAAGGATTTGTTCAATTTCCCTGTCCTGATGTCCCCCAGATGCTCTGGGCAATGATCCCCATCATTTCTCAATAAAATGGCCAAGGGCTGAGGATCATGGGCATTGCAGAGGACAATTGGCTGGGGAAGGCTAAACCAGATGAAGTTGCAAGTGGAAGTTTGGACAGTGGCATCCTAATTATGAGTGGGCTGCGTGGCTTTACAGTATTCAGGGTTCCACCCCTCCCCCCCCAAAGGGCTTCTCAGAGGTAATGTAGGAAGGAATCAAGATAACCGTAGCATCAAATGCAGTTCAGGCAACTCCATGTCTGACTGTTGCAAATGAGAACTCACCAAAGAAGTCATTTCTGGATAGCTGAACAGGTGTTCAACCAAGCTTCTGCAACAGCAGGTTCTACAGAAGAAAGATGGCGGCACAGTCAGTTCCATAAAAGCCTGGGAACAACGTTAGTTGCAGTATCAGGGAAAAGTTTAAAAGGCCAAGTGAGCAAAGGGGGGCAAGGGGATGCTTTAGCTGGGATTGCCTCTGCTTGAGAGCCCCTTTAAACAGAGGCTGGGTGCTTTCACACTGAGAAAAGCTCTGAAAAAGAAGCACAGCGCTTCTGATTTTTTCCCTTTTTTTCTTTAAGGTCACATATCACAGACGGCCCTTGATCATGTGCAGAAAGCTTCTTGCACTGAAAGGTACCATCTCTGCTTTTCTTTATAAGGAACATATTTCGTAGAAAGCAAATGACTATTTTAAACCCGGATCCGATCCAGCTCGGGGACAATCCTAACTGCTTCCCCTCCGTTCTGGCTCAGATCTTTCTTCCCGAGATGAGCCGGGAACGACGATGCCCAAACCCAACTGGCAACTAGAAGAAGGTGAGCAAGAGGAGCTGGGGAGACCTCCGAGCCCGGACGCCTAAGCCGCTGCTAAGCGGGCTCGATTCGGGAGTGGGAGCGGCTAGAGACGGAAAGCGGGCGCTGGAAGGACGTCGGGATCCATTCCGGAGGGAAAAAGAGATCCAGGAGCCAGAACGTCTTGATCGACTGGCGGTGATGGCAGCCGAGAACCGGCCCGGCCCGGCCGGGTCCTTCTCCCCGGCGATTCTCTTCCCTTCCCGGAGGATCGCTCGCTCTCACCTAAACAGCGTCAGCCCCCTCCAGTTCCCCAAACTCGCATGCGCAAACCTGGCGGCGGCTAAAAAGGAAGTAGACGTTGTGGTTGTTAATAAACTTCCGGCATCGCGTCGCGGATTAGTAAGAGCCCCCGTGAAGAACGCGGTAGGCGTGCTGAGGGTTACTCTCGTGTTGTTATGGGTGTGCGGCGACTCAGGGCTTAAAGCGGCTGTCAGCGAAGCTAGCCAAGGGAGGGTCTGGCAAGGCTCCCGAGCTCTGAAATGCCAGGGGGCAAATAGACTTAGGGCGGGCGGAGAGAACGCAGGGACTAGAAAAGCCGTCTCTCCCGCCCTTTGCAAAGGAAACGAGCCGGGTGTGCGCGCGTCGGTCCCTTTAAGGGCGGTGAGAAAGGCGGGGTCGCCCCACTTGCGGAAACACGCTAGGGCTGCGCTGCAAGGCTCAGGTTTCCCCAGGTGAAGCCCAAGCCCATTGCATGTACTGTAGTGCCTGGACTGGACGCTGTAATCGGCGCTGCGCTGCCCTGCCCTGCCCTGCCTGATATAGAGGCAGACGCTACATTGTTGTAATATGATTGGCTTGAGCCAGAAGGGCAGAAAATTCGCCCCCTTGACTTCCCTGGACCCCTCAGTCATATTCCAACTTTCTGGATACTTGGCCAGGACAGAGCCGAGAAAATGGCTCTGGCCCGGCTGGGAAGTAGTGCCCAGAAAGACTTTGGCTTGTAAAGCGCTTCCCGAGAACTGGCGGCTCAGGAAAGATCGGATCCGATTAAAGAAAAGGTGGGAAATGCCTTCTCTCTGGAAGGGGCCTTGATCGGGAATGCCTATACGTTCCCAGGCGGGAGCCAAAGGTACTGCGCAAAAGGAGCCTTGCCCGGGAGCCCTTGGCCTCCTCCAGTCCTGGGCTCCTGAAATTGCACAGGGTCACTCTGCTGTAAACGCAACGGGTCACAAGACTGCCGTCTCAGTCTTAATCCAAATCCCTTGATTTACCAAGGTGCTCGCGTTCCGTGAAGGCTTCTAGCCTGAACCTGAAGTTGCAGCTGTGTGGAACTTTCCGGTTTAAAAGGAAAGTCTCTTTGGTGACCACTTGTTGTCGGAATATGAGCGGAAGCGCCTGTTTTCTCGGCGGAAGTTGTGGAGTGGGTCTTGTGAGCTGCTTGAGTTAGCGTGCGGTCGTCGCTTCATTTGGCGCGTCGGGTAGGGTGGTGGTGGGAAGGAAATAATTTTTTGTTTTTAAAGTATGGCATTGTGATTCCGTGTCATGTTTTGCATTAGGAGTCCATGATACATAGGCGGGGGAGGGTAACTCCCTTTCATAGAAGCATGGAGGTGAACGGAGCCATTTAGACCCCACTGAGTCTAATCCCCTACTTAGTGCTGGAATCCAAACTGAAACAAGAAATTTCAGAGGAAGACATGGAATATACGTTTTAATCCATGTTCAGGCGTTAACAGTTGCTTTACCCAACCCTTCCTTTGCACAACTGTATTGTTAGAAGGATTTAAGAAATTCACACACGCACACACACACCCTTCCAGTAATTAAGGAAGGAAGAAGTCACTCTCTTAGGCCAGGAAAGGACGAATTTAGAAGTAAGAAAAGAAGAGATATCCCCATCTAAATTTAACAAACCCATAGGGCAAACCTAATCAAACCTTCCGATATTCCAACCACACCCAGGGACAAAGAAACAAAGCCCGTACATTAAACATAAGAAAGGAGGGAAGGCTTCCCCAGAAACTGACAAAACGAACTCAATAGGAGAACCCAAGGGCACCGGCGGTATGAAGGTAACAAAACAATAGAGGGCGCCAAAGCAGGGAAACAACTTCCCTTTTCTTACAGTGAAAGCTTTCTAAGGATTCCTAGGGAAGGATTTCCAGGAACCAATTAAGAATCATTAAACGAAATAAATGTCATTTCCTTATGTTTTATTTTCTATAAATCCTGTATTTGTTTAACAAAAGACTCCTGTGACTATGAGAGAGACTGGGAAGAGTGTGTTCGTGTGGCCACCTTCCAACCAGCATACTCTGTACTTTGTACTCTGCATATGCTCTTGGGAATAATTATTATTATTTTTATTATTATTTATTTATTTAATTTATTCCCCGCCCATCTCCCACACAAGGGACTCTGGGCGGGTTACAATAATTAAGACTTAAAAATTTAAAATATTTAAAACCATACAAAGTAGAAAATGTATAAAAATAAATCCAAATATAAAATAAAATAAAATAGAATCCAAGATGGATTGGAGACCGTAGCATAGGTCTTATTGCTACGGGGCCAGCCAACCCCAGGAGGCACTACCACCTCCGTTGTCCCAGGCCAGGCGGCAGAGCCAGGTCTTAAGGGCCTTCCGAAAGGCCAGGAGTGAAGGGGCCAGTCTCACCTCCGGGGGCAAGATGTTCCATAAGGCGGGGGCTGTCGCAGAGAAAGCACGCCTCCTGGACCCCGCTAGATGGAATTCTCTTGTTGGGGGGGTCCGAAGCATGCCCTCTCTGCACGCACGGGTGGGGCGGGCTGACGTTATCGGGACGAGACGGTCCCTCAGGTACCCTGGTCCTATGCCATATAGGGCTTTAAAGGTAATCACCAACACCTTGAATTGGACCCGGAAGCAAACTGGCAACCAATGCAGCTCGCGTAGCAGAGGTGTTACATGTGCCGATCTTATGGCACCCGTAACTGCTCGCGCCGCCGCATTCTGTACCAGCTGAAGCTTCCGGATACTCTTCAGGGGTAGCCCCATGTAGAGCGCATTACAGTAGTCTATGCGGGAGATGACAAGGGCATGAGTGACTGTTCGAAGGGCCTCCCGATCCAAGAAAGGGCGTAACTGGCGCACAACTCGAAGTTGTGCAAAGGCCCTCCTGGCCACGACTGCCACCTGCTCTTCGAGCAGGAGTCGCGAGTCCAGGAGGACCCCCAGATTCCGCACTGGATCTGAGTGAGGTAGTGCAACCCCACCCAGAACCAAAGATGACAACTTCCCGGATCTAGGGGGGCCGTCAATCCACAGCCACTCCGTCTTACCAGGGTTCAGTTGAAGCCTGTTGTTCCCCATCCAGACCCCCACAGCCTCCAGACACTGAGATAGGGCATTGACCGCATCACCTACTTCACCCGGGATGGAGATGTATAACTGGGTATCATCAGCATATTGGTGATACCTCATCCCGTGGTGACGGATGATCTCACCCAGCGGCTTCATGTAGATGTTGAATAGGAGAGGAGAGAGAACCGATCCCTGCGGCACCCCACAAGACAGGGGTCGCGGGTCAGCTCTCTCCTCCCCTATCAACACCGACTGGGAACGGCCCTGGAGGAAGGAGGCGAACCAGCGCAAAACCACGCCGCCCGCCCCCAACTCCCTGAGCCGCCCCAAGAGTATACCATGGTCGACGGTATCAAAAGCCGCTGAGAGATCTAAGAGAGCCAGGATGGACGCACTCCCTCCATCCCGCCCTCGCCAGAGATCATCCATAAGCGCGACCAATGCAGTCTCTGTCCCATATCCCGGCCTGAAACCTGACTGAAAAGGGTCCAGATAATCCGTTTCTTCCAGAATCCTCTGGAGTTGCAACGCCACCACCTTCTCAACCACCTTTCCCAAAAAGGGAAGGTGGGAGACTGGGCGAAAATTGCCCAGAATAGTACGGTCCAAAGATGGTTTTTTGAGGAGGGGGTGCACCAGCGCCTCCTTAAAGGCAGCCGGGAACACCCCCTCACTCAAGGATGAATTTATAATCGCCAGGACCCAGCCACATGTCACCTCTCTAGCTGATTTCACCAGCCAGGAGGGACATGGGTCAAGTTGACATGTGGTGGCATTTACAATCCGGAGGATCCTATCTACTTCATCAGGCCCAACAGGATCAAACTGCTCCCAGATAACATGGTAAGTACGAGCCTCTGGCATCTCCCCAGATCTTGTCTCACGCTTGGAGTCCAACTTGGAATGAATCTGAGCGATTTTGTCCTGCAGATGCTCAGAAAACTCTTCCGATCGGCCCTGTAGATGGGTCTCCCCTTGCTCCCGACCCAAGAGCGATCTTGTAATCTTAAACAGGGCCATCGGACGGCATTCTGCGGATGCAATAAGAGCGGAGAAATATTCACGTTTCACCGCTCTTACCGCCACAAGGTAGGCCTTAACAGCGGCTCTAGATTGTGTTCGGTCAGATTCCGTCTTCGTCTTTCTCCAGCGGCGCTCTAGACGTCTCTTAACCCTCTTCAAAGCCCTCAACTCCTCCGTAAACCACGGAGAGTGACGGGCCGAACAGGGCCGGAGAGGTCGCATAGGCGCAATCTTGTCCAGGGCTCCGGCTGCTGCCTTGTTCCAGGCTGCAGCCAGGACCTCCACTGGACCGTGAAGCAAGTCCTCGGGAATAACCCCCAGCTCCTTCTGAAACCTCACTGGGTCCATCAGTGGCCGGGGGCGGACCAATCGAATAGGTCCCGCCTCCCTGCGGAGTGGGGTAGCACAAGAGAGTCTCAGGGTCACCAGGGCGTGGTCTGACCATGACAATGGGGAAAGATGTAACTCTCCCCTGAGATCACATTGCCACTGCTCGGACAAGAAAACTAAATCCGGAGTGAGACCACTGTCACGAGTCGGGTCACGAATAATCTGAGACAGGCCCATAGCTGCCATGGTAGCCATGAACTCCCGGGCTGCCTCCGAGGACCGCCCCAGGGACGGCAGATTGAAATCCTCCAGAACCATAAGTCTGGGAAACTCCACTGCCAACCCCGAGACAGCCTCGAGCAGCTCAGGCAGGGAGGTTGCTACGCAGCAGGGAGGCTGGTACAGCAGCAACACTCCCAACTGTTCTCGTGAACCCAACTTGAAAAACAGGGTCTCACATCCGGTCACTTGTGGAGCAGCGCCCCTGAAGGCCACAAGGGACTCTCTGATGACCACTGCTACCCCTCCTCCCCTGCCCCGGTGTCTCGGCTGATGCCACACCCGAAACCCGGCTGGGCACATTTCCGAGAGGGCTACTCCCCCCTCTGGGCCCAGCCAGGTCTCGGTAATACACACCAGGTCAGCCCCTTCCTCTGTGATTAGATCACTTATAAGGGGGGCCTTGTTATCCACTGACCTGGCGTTCAGCAGCAGCAGTCGGAGACCTGCAAACCTCTGTTCCAGCAACTGCCTGTGTGTCTATTCATTCCCGGCTTGGGACGAACCTTGGTAAGATTGCCTTCTAACAGTATTAAGCTAGACCAGGCTAGGAGAGGGCTGATTGAATCAGTTGATAGCATTGTAGTTAGTAGAGATTTGAACCCAGGGCTCACATTTTAACTATTACACCATGCTGGCTTCTAGATATATCTCCCAGCCAGTTACAGATATATACAAAGCAGTTCATATATATAGTGAATGGCTTTGTATGTATCTGTAACTGGTTGGGAGAGTCACACAGCTCATTTTTGTCACAAAAGGTAAAACCCTGTTTCTTAACTCAAAAGAAATAATATATTATTTTTATAGGAATATAAAATACACCAAGCTACATACTGTATTAATATAAACTACTGGCAGGATATAAATACTGTATAAACAAAAACAATTTAAAAAGTATTTTTAAAATGTTAAATGTATTTCATATTCAGAGAAACTTGGGGAAAAAATTGTTCAGATTGCTTAAGTCTTCTTAGCCCCTGTGCCGAAAAATAACTAATTCAGATGTTGACAAAAACCATGCCAGTAACCCACTGCTGCAAATCAGAGGTAGATTTGTCCTCAACATTATTTTGACTACATAGCATTCCCATGCACAAAGTGTTCATGTTTATTGATGCCTTGTTAAGTTCTAAATGCTGGAGGTAAAGCTAAGAACAGCATATGCAACTTCGACAAGCAGCTTCTCTTTAAAATCATGTTGACAATTCCATGAATTTCAGACCAGAATATCTCAATAACAGGAAAAGCCCAAATCAATACAAACTAGTGTTTTGAATTGCTTCTCCAACATTATAACATGCTAATTAAACATGCTCTAGACCAGAGCTTTCCAAACTGTGTGTCGCAACACAAGTGTGTCGCCACACACAGTCTGGTGTGTCGCCACACAACCCGGAAGCGCTGATCATCATCATCAGCGCTTCCGGGTTTTCCCGCAGCGACACACCAATGGCAGCGCACAAAACCCGAAAGCAGCAGCGCTTCCGGGTTTTTGCGTGCTGCCGCACTTCCGGGTTTTCCCGCGGCGACACACCAACGCCGGTTGTTGTGTCGCCGTGGGAAAAACTTTGGAAAGCCCTGCTCTAGACTGTTAATTGTTCTACTAATTATATTTTAAAATCAAAATAAATTTCAGAGTTTTAAAATACCCTTTGCTAATTTGCAAGGACAGAGCATTCATGCTTATTATTCCATAGGTCACAAAAGTATTTAAAATCAGTTTTTTCCCTACTTCTTTCAATCACTGGTAAAGGGAATTTACTCCTTAGGAGCCTTACTGATTCTAAAATATTCAATAAATAATGGAGTTTCAGAGCCAACAAATGAATTTCCAAGTAGCAAAAGCTTAGGTTGAATCAATGGCCAAGAAGCATTTTGTGGTAAACCAAACTTGGTTTTGAGGTTCAGAGATTTTAAAAACTGAACAGAGCTTAGCCGACTCAATGCTGAAAAACCCATTTGCTTGGGGATGTATTAGCTAACCAACGATTCCCCATAAGTGCAAATCTTTTGAGAGTGTTAAACTCTATAGGCTTTCTAAGAGGTGGTCTAGTGCAGGGTTCCTCAACCTCAGCCATTTTAAGATGTGTGGACTTCAAATCCCAGAATACTCCAGCGAGCAATGCTGGCTGGAGTATTCTGGGAGTTGAAGTCCACACATATTAAAATGGCTGAGGTTGAGGAACCCTAGTCT
This sequence comes from Charina bottae, assembly GCA_023362775.1. Taxonomy (NCBI): domain Eukaryota; kingdom Metazoa; phylum Chordata; class Lepidosauria; order Squamata; family Charinaidae; genus Charina; species Charina bottae. The sequence continues at coordinate 8,759,960 of JALMGJ010000021.1, read as the reverse complement.
AGTGTATATTTTGATCTGAGGACTCCAGTTTGCTCAGTTTACTTCTCTCATATATTGCGTATGTGGCTCCCTGGTTAAAACCACATCAACGAAGTACTGGGCCAGAATTTCCACACACAATTCAAAGTAGTGTTGTGACCTTAAAACAGCTTGAGACCAGTCTGTTTGAAAAACCACATTCTACCCTATTAAGTCAGCCTGGATTTTAAAATTTTCAGGAGACCTACCATTGCTGGGCACATCAGCAGTAACACCAGACTACTTTCTCCTCTCCTGCTTAGCTCTGGAACTCCTTGCCAAGGGAGGCTCATCTAGGTCTGTCTTCGTTGACTTCTGCTGACAGTGATTTGTTTTTATTAATTTTACAGGGAAAGCATCCACTATGAAGACTTTCCCGTGTAGCTCTGAACTTTAGAATGGGATTTACTCACTGTGTGCATCTACCAAGCAAAAGGCTTCATACTGACGGATCACCAATGACCAGTAGGAATCACTTGTCTTCTTTGGGACCATTTTGCTCCAGTAATTTGTTCAGGTAATCCACATTTTCAGTATATCTATTTGATTACATGAACTCATTCTTATAGAAGAACCCGTGCAGGAAGGAACGATAGAAATCAAAGCAGGCTGAAGAAAGAGGAACCAAATCCTGCAGGTACAAGGCAGCTGGGGGAGGCCAAGGATTTTTTTGCTCCTACAAGATATCAATCCATTATCCATGCCTCAGTAGTTGGGGCTACTGAAGAGTAGCAAACAAGTCAGTCCTGTCAGTCTACCTTGGCATCCTTTGCTTCTTGAAAGAGAATTAAGCCGAGGAGTGATGCGCTTCTTTGTGAACACAGTTTAGACTAGTTGATATTTTCTTCAGTGCCAAATTGACCTATTAGTCGCGCCATGAAGAAATAGTTTCTCAGTTTTGAGTCTTTAAACCCTTCTGTTAATACTAGTAAGAACATAACACCTGACCTACCACAAAAGCAATCTGCCCCTTCCAGCTTTGCTGGCTCCGGGTTAGATAAGCTATGACATCAGATGTCTGTGACATCAGAAAGAGAACCCAGGGGGAGTCACATGTCAGCTAAGCTGAAATGGCCAAATTAGTTTTGTACATCAGTTTGAGTCTGCTGGACAGTGCCTGGAGATCCCTGGGATGAGCCTTCAGAATGGGGATTTGCCAGGGCAGTCTTCCAAAATCCACCAAACCGTTGAAGAGTGAACTGAAAGGTACTCAGTTTCTTCCTGTTCTGCGCATGCGGTAATATTTCAGAATAGCATCTGGCAAGCATTCTAGCCACGAGGCTTCCTTTGGTTCTGACTCCTTGCTCTGGGATGGGGAGGGCTATTAGCTAGAAACCTTCCCCAACACCCATTCCATGAGGAACTTCTGTAAGCTTCAGCTGAATAAATAGGCAAGTTCTAGTTCATCCAATAGGGCTTCATGAAGAGACTTTTCCAGGGAATCATGCACTATATGGGCGAAGCTGGTCTGTCTCCCATTTTGCTCTTCTTAATGGGACTTCTGTGCCCAGGAATAGTTAGGGAGAGGATTGGATTTGGATTTCTTCAGTCAGAGGCCTCCAGATGTGTTGGACAAGAACTCCCATCATTCCCAGCCATGATCATAATGACTGTTTTGGAACAGCCCTGTTCCATCTACCTAATGGCAGGTGAACAAAGACCTACCTAATCACACAGAGAAAAGAAGATAAAAGCCTGCAAACTAAGAGCAGCCACTTGCTCCCTTCCCAGGACCTTTTAGATCAACTGTGCAATCAACTTCTTGGAACTAACCAAAATGACACAAAAGAGTGTGCAGACATTCAGACTCTTCAGAATTCTTCATCATGGCAGGAGGTTACTGAAATGCAAGGCAGAGGAAGAAGCAAGAGAGTCCTAAAATTAGACCAGATATTCCAGCCTCAAGGTTTGGAGTTGAAACTTAAGACTTGACATAAGGCAAGTGACAGATTTCACTTAGCATTCAGGAAAAAGAAAATTGATACATCTTGCACAGGGCCATTAGAAAAAGTGGCTCATGAACAAAGTCATCCATCTGTGATGGAACACATGGCTTGCACAGCCAGTATCTGCACCTAAACTCAAAACCTTGAAGAGATGCTGTTGTAGGAATATAAATTATTGGATGGGAGGGACTGACACATTACCCCACTATAAGGTAGCTTTGTGTGCTCAGGTCCACTGAGAATGTGTAGCTACCCGCACCTGCTAAATAGCAAAGATTTGTAGCAAAAGATGGGTATCATCATCATAGCTTTCTTTGGCATGCTCCTGTTGTAGCTGCCTGACCACCAGTTCATTCTACCGGGATGAGAAATGCTGGTTTAGGTCAAGACCTACACACATGAACTAGGCAATAGAATAGTGAACTGGGCTGAAAATCGATCTAGTCCTTCAAGATCAGACTAAAATGTTTTGGTTGGTACTGGAGGGAAACATCCACATAGAATTCCTCCTTGGCAGTTAACTTGAGGTGCAATGTAGAAAGTTTGAACAAATCCATTGAAACTCAAGCCATATGCTGCTGTCTGGATCCTTTTCAAGTACAGTGGAGGTTGTGGAAAATGGCATTCTGGTGGATTGTTCACGCTGGACTAGCTCTATCTACACTTGATTGCATTCAAAACCTGTAAGGCCCCCCCTTGCTTCTGGGTAAGCTGTTAGGGGTCCCACCTTGCAAGGTGCAAATGTTGCTTAATAGAAACTGCCTGAGGAATGCATCCTTCCACATGACTGTCTTTCTTTTGCTGCAGGAAAGTTGAAAGACTCTATCATCATCTTTATGATAGGAGGTCCTGGCTCTGGTAAGGGGGTGCAGAGTATCCAGCTATCTAGTAGATACGATTTCTACCATGTGGCTATTGGAGATCTGCTGCGGGAAGAAGCCAGCCGGAGCACTAGCAAGGGCAAGGCCATTAGGGACTTCCTGCTGAAAGGGGCTATGGTGCCCTCGGTAAGGCCCTGTATCTATTCGGTGCAGAATCCATTTCCATTAAGAACATTTTAAAAACCTGGACTAGATGTAGGCTGTGCTTTCTTCCTACCAAAATGAATATAAATTAGTCATTACTAAATTAAGGGCTATTGATTTTAGTGAGAGTAACACCGTACTGATAAGAGTGTGGATTGAGTCCACGCTGTATGTTGCATTTTAAATAATTAAGCTCAATACCTTCAGAAGAAGAAAAGGATTTGCATAGAGTAATAACAACTCACAGCATGATTATAACTACCTAAGCAATATATTTGAGCTAATATTCAGTTCATCCCTTTCATTCTCATCCTGAAGATGGAGATGCATGTTTTGATGTGTTCAGAAAATCTGTCCACGTGATCATTTCACCATCAGTTAATATGCTTATTAATACGCTTATGTGTGGGCGTGGGGGCTCAGCGGATAAGACACCAGGCTTGTCGATCGGGAAGATTGCAAGTTCGGAGGTTCGAATCCCTAGCCCTGCGTGCTGAGTGAGCTCCCGCACTAGCCCCAGCTCTTGTCAACCTAGCAATTCGAAAGCATGCAAATGCAAGTAGATTAATAGGTACCACTTCAGTGGGTAGGTAACAGCGTTCCATGTGCGTCATGCCAGCCACATGACCGTGGAAGCGTCTTCGGACAACGCTGGCTCTTCGGCTAACAAATGGAGATGAGCACCGGCCCCTAGAGTCAGACACGACTGCACAAATGTGCGGGGGGAACCTTTACCTTAATATGCTTATGCCACTGAGATTTTGCTTCCATTTGAACATAGTTGAGATTATTTAGAACTGATTACCACCCAACATAGATGTGCCAGATTTTGAGTTAGATATAACCCCTCAGCAATTCAGAAGCCTGCATATTCTCTGGCAGAATTTGTGTTAGCGGAGGATGTCTGATTATCATTTTATAGTTGGCGCTTTTTGAGATCAGTTCAACAATAGTCAATAATAAATTTCTTTTTGACAGCTCTCTCTCCAATCAGCTAAGATAGAAGATGGATTTCCCTCAGAGGCTTTTTACATTATAAAATGGAAGCATTTAACATTCCAGCCTTAAATAAAGGCCATGACTAGGATTGAGGCAATGATTGAGGCAACCCAGTAGGAACTGGGTTATAATGGGAGGTTTTTTAAAACTTTATTTTTAGCTGTGGAAAACCAAACAGATGGCCTGTGTTTTTGTTTGGTTTTCTTTTAAGATTGGCAGGGAATCATGCTCTTTGATTTGACAGCTTTCTACCAGATTTAAGGGGTGCAAACTTTGGAGGCTACAGAAAAGGGGCTGTGGGCACAATCCTGCCCATTCTTGCTGTGATAATCACCAAGCTATAAGATACAAGACATGACCCAACCATGATGATGTATAGTCAGGAGGAGAAATATTGGAACAAGGATAACTGTTTTGGCAGTTGGCCTCTGTACACCACTACATTGAAGTTGAAAGAAAACACACCCAGATGGGAGCGGTCAGGATTTTCAGCTGTAATTCAAGGGGTTTGACAAACGTGGGGCACTAACCATTCAGGAATTACAGCCAGTAGCATACACTCACCCCCATTGTTGGTGGCTCATAAGTAATGGAACGAATGGCTAACAAGCAGCTGCATGACCAGGTGTGGCCTGTTTCCTGGGTACCCCATGACCAATCTAGCAGATAAAAGGCCTGGAGGTGGTTCTGAGTGTTACATTTGCATTTGGTAGTTGTTCACTGGAACTCCCAACATGAGGTCCAAAGAGGTGTCCATGCGAGTGAAGGAGGCCATCATTAGGCTGAAGAAACAAAACAAACCCATCAGAGAGATAGCAAAAACATTGGGAGTGGCCAATACAACAGTTTGGAACATCCTGAAAAATAAGGAATTAACTGGCAAGATCAGCAACAGCAAAAGGCCTGGAAGACCACAGAAGACAACTAAAGTGGATGACCGCAGAATTCTGCTCATGGTGAAGAGGAACCCTTTCACAACATCTAGCCAGGTCAAGAACGCTCTTGAGGAGGTAGGCATGTCATTGTCAACATGTACAGTCAAGAGACGGCTTTATGAATGTAAATACAGAGGCTTCACAACAAGGTGCAAACCACTGGTAACGCTCAAGAACAAAGGCCAGATTAGACTTTGCCAGTAAACACCTAAAAAAGCCTGCCCAGTTCTGGAATAAGATTCTTTGGACTGATGAAACCAAGATTAACTTGCACCAGAATGATGGGAAGAGAAAAGTATGGAGAAGGAAAGGAACAGCTCATGATCCAAAGCATACCACATCATCTGTCAAATGTGGTGGAGGCAGTGTTATGGCATGGGCATGTATGGCTGCCAATGGAACTGGGTCACTGGTGTTTATTGATGACCTGACTGCTGATAAAAGCAGCAGGATGAATTCTGAAGTGTATAGGGCTATACTTTCTGCTCAGATTCAGCCAAATGCTGCCAAACTGATATGATGCCGCTTCATATTGCAGATAGATAATGACCCAAAACATACAGCAAAAGCTACCCAAGAGTTTCTCAAGGCAAAGAAGTGGGATGTTCTTCAATGGCCAAGTCAGTCACCTGATCTCAACCCAATAGAGCATGCTTTTAACTTACTGAAGACAAGACTGAAGGCAGAAAGACCCACAAATAAGCAGCAGCTGAAGGCAGCTGCAGTAAAGGCCTGGCAAAGCATCCCGAGGGAGGAAACTCAGCATTTGGTCATGTCCATGGGTTCCCGACTTCAGGCAGTCATTGACTGCAAAGGATTTTCATCCAGGTATTAAAGGCGATCCTTATGTTTGTAATGATGTTGGTTTGTTCCATTACTTATGAGCCACCAACGATGGGTGTGTGTGTGTATGCTACTGGCTGTACTTCCTGGATGGTTAGTGCCCCACTTTTGTCAAACCCCTTGAATTACAGCTGAAAGTCCTGACTTCGCTCCCATCTGGGTGTGTTTCCTTTCAACTTCAATGTGGTGGTGTACAGAGGCCAACTGCCAAAACAGTTATCCTTGTCCCAATATTTCTGGTCCTGACTGTATTTGTGATCTCATTGACTTCAGTCAAAGATCAAGTCAGATATTAAGAAAGGTGACTTGACTAGACAGTTCCATCCACCACAGCTGTTCAGAAAGACAGTAGGGAAATGGAACCTCTGGAATCAGAAACATGTGGCTGAGTATGAAGCCACTGCGGGACAATACTGGAAATAATGTTCATACCCAGCTTGTGGATTTTCTGGAAGGATTTGGCTGGCTACAATGGGAGCATTGCTGAAAACAAATCTGCAAACTTTCAAATATTCCATTGAAATTGTGGTAATTTTGCAAAAAGGCTAACTAGTGTTTTAAAAGCCAGCTGTAGTTTTTTGGGGTGTGTGTCATGCATGTGGGCACCCTGTAAGACAGAGCTTTCCAAACTGTGTGTTGGGACACGTTAGTGTGTTGGCTGCAGTGTCTGGGTGTGTCGCGGCTCCTGCTGCCTCCGAACCCTGCCAGGATTCAGCACAGGTCCTAGTGCCTGCCTTGTGCCTTGCTGCCTCCAAACCTGCTGTGATTCTGTGCAGGTCCTAGTGCCTGCCTTGTGCCCTGCTGTAAGAGTGTGTCACGAAATGATGCATGTCTAAAAAGTGTGTCACCAACATGAAAAGTTTGGAAAGCTCTGCTGTAAGATGATAGGGACCCTAGTTCTGTTATTCTTTATCACCACTTTCTGATTCTGATTGCCTGGGACTATACTGGGAGGAAAGTGGTATGAATACGGCACTTTTCAAGGGAGCCCCACTATTTAGAGGCAATGATAGCCCTTTCTCAGATTCTTTTATTTTTAATCCTCCCTTTTGCTGATTTTCAAAGTCCAAGAAAGCTGCACTTTGTGTACCATTTTGAATAAAAAGGCTCAACTTTTTTTTGTTTTTGACCCACTGCCATAAAATTTTGGATACCAAGAAGTGGTTGGTTACACAGCACCTCTTGAGCAGGTTACCTGTCTGGCAGGATGCTTTCTAAATATGTAACCATTTGCTAAAATGGATTTCATAGACTGCTGCCTTCTTCTGCATTCCCGCCAAGATGATTCCAAACTCTTTCATGTGCCAAAAGGAAGACAGAGCAGTATAATTGGCAAAATTAGGGTCATTGAGACTCACACTTGTCTCTCTAGGGCTATGTCTTGGACCTGCTGACTGACAAGATGCTAAAAGCTGAAAACTCCAAAGGATTCTTCATTGAAGGCTTCCCCCGAGAAATCAATCAAGCCAGGATGTTTGAGGAAATCGTAAGTGCAGTCTGGGAGGGGGGATGTGAAAGGATGGCTTAGTTTACAGCGGAGGCAGGCAACCTGTAGCCTTTCCAGTGTTGGGACTTCAGTCCGCATCATTCCTCGCTGTTGCTCATGTTCATAGGCTTAGGAACTGACAATATCTTGCCCATACCTGGCCTCAAGAAATGGGAATTCTCCATAGGATATGAGTTGGAACAGGAGTCACTGGATCATAGCTTTCCAAACTCTGTGTTGCAACACTTTAGTGTGTCGCAACACACACTTTAGTGTGTCGTGAAGCGGTGGCGGGGGCGTGCATGGCGGCAGCGCGGGGGTGTGTGGTGGCGGCAGCAACGGCAGCAGTGCGCCGTCAGTGCTTCTGCGTTTTAGCGAGGCCGCCGTGCACACCGCCGCCGTGCACGCTGCTGCCGCCGCCGTGCACCCCCCCGCGCGCCGCTGATGTGTCGCCAACGGCGGCAGTTTGGAAAGCACTGCACTGGATAAATGGGAACATGGAAGCAAATATTTACTGGTAGTATATTGGTTGGCTGAACACAGGATTATTTGTTCTGTTTTAGCTCTAGGAAAGAACCTGAAATGGCTTAGTTTACTTTAGACCAAAAAAATCTGTGTTAGATATTAATGAAAAGCTGAGGGGAAAGCAAGGATGCGAAGAGATGCAGATCCTGCTGCAGAAGGTGTTGTGAAAGTCTCGAGTAAGAAATGTGGTTCTGTTCAGTTTAATTGATTCTCACACTGCTCTCCCCTACTAATGAGTATTTTATTTCCATATTGCCATTTGAAGGTCAGAAAGAGAACAGCACCTCAAATAATTATTTTAACTGAGAGGTGCAAACCTTCTGAAAACTTTGTCACCTACGGTAATCTTTTGATTTGCTCACAAACATTTGGCTATTTAACCTAATTTATCACTTAATGGATGGGGCGTGGTGGCTCAGCACTTAAGACGCCAGGCTTGTCGATCGGAAGATTGCAAGTTCGGAGGTTCGAATCCCTAGCCCTGCGTGCGGAGTGAGCTCCCGCACTAGCTCCAGCTCTTGCCAACCTAGCAATTCGAAAGCATGCAAATGCAAGTAGATAAATAGGTACCACTTCGGTGGGTAGGTAACAGCGTTCCGTGCGCGTCATGCGGCCACATGACCGCGGAAGCATCTTCGGACAACGCTGGCTCTTTGGCTAAGAAACGTAGATGAGCACCGGCCCCTAGAGTCGGACACGACTGCACAAATGTGCAGGGGGGGGGGAACCTTTACCTTTACCTTATCACTTAATGGGCAACAGATTAAGCCAAGTATGCGGTAATGGAGTTTATCCCTGCCCTGAAGTTGGCCCTGCTCAGGCATACTGCCCCAATCTGCACTTTCAAACATGCTGTTCCCATTGTGCGAGGTTTCTCAGTACCAGCCAGCCTCTTGCCAACAAGTTTGAGTCAGCTTTTGCCTCTAGACCTTCAAATCAGGCAAACTGGCCCCCTTTTCAATATCCTTTTGTCAGATATTCATAGCGCCTTCCTCCTGAAATGTAAGTATGGACGGATATTTTAAGTACTGGCTTCCGACCATAGTCTCCTCCATTCCCATCTAGAAAAGGATTTCAGGCCAAGCATTGAACTGACCAACTTGTACCATTTGTATTACAGGTGGGACGTTTGCCCAACATTGTTATAGTGTTTGACTGCTCTACAGAGACTATGATCCAGCGGCTGATGATCAGAAGCCAACTGGGCCAAAGAGTGGATGACCACGAGAGAATTATCCGGCAGCGGCTTGAGACTCACTATACACTGTGTGAGCCTGTCCTCACCTACTACCTGCAGAAGAGCATACTCCGGAATGTAGGTCTCTGTCCTTTGCCCTTTCCCCCTGATCCCGGGCAAGGAAGGCCTCGCTGCTTGGGATAGGATAGCCCAGTTAGATTGTTCTGGACCAGAGCTTTCCAAACTGTGTGTCGCGACACAAAAGTGTGTCGCCACACACAGCGTGGTGTGTCACCACACCACCCGGAAGCGGCGGTGCGTGTGTGCACGGCGGCGGCAGCGGTATCAGTGTTTCCGCGTTTTAGTGGAGGCTGCCGCCGCCGCCGCCGTGCACGCCGCCGCATGCCCCCCCCCTGCGCCGCCGCTGGTGTGTCGCCAGCGGCGGCACTTTGGAAAGCCCTGTTCTGGACTAAAGCAGCACTTTCTGACAAAGGCGCTCTCTTTCCCATTCAGAGAGCCGCCTGTGAAGCTGGGCCCACCCAAATGATAGCAGTAAGAGGTGGGAAAAGGAATATGTGACATGACATCGTATACTTTCTACTCTTGGAGTATTTAAGCTATGAGATGTGTAACGTTTTAACATGTTGCTATTTTACATAGATTTGCAATTGACTCATACACATGCATTGTGGTGCACAAATTTGTACTTGGTTTGGGAAAAGCTGCACAAAGCAATTTCCCCCCACACACAGCACATCAGAAATTAGAGGGAACATTGCTTAGAGGAAAATTAAATTTGCTGCACTGGGTATATTGTATTAGAAGCAGTGCCTAGTTTTACTATTCTTAATCATGTATATATAGAGTATTAAGAAATATGTGGTGGTATTGCAGATATTTAACTTGTATTTTGGTTCCCTCTGTCTACCAGCATGCATTTCACAAGAATCCTGAATGTTCAATTACATTTTCTTTAAACGTGTTGCTTTTGATCCAGTAAAGGAAAAGCTTTATATAGAATTCTTAAAAATATGAAAAGGGTAATTATTTTTTCCTTTAGAATAGCTAAAGTAATCTTTCTAGAGTCATAACCGTTGCTCTGTCCTGAGAGCACAGTATTCCACATGAACATATCCCAGTACCAGTTAATTTCATTATTTCTTAAACCAAAATTATCACAGTACACTCTTAAACGCTATTTCAGCATAACATTAAATATGGGAGAATGAATTGACAGTGCAGGCTAACTAGCTTTTACAACTTTCAGATTTTTATTCCTCTCAAGGTCACCCAACAGAATTGACTGAAAATAGCTTCAGGATAAGTACAGAAAGTGCATAAGCCATTTCTTCACTGAAATCACATTTAGCCTAGTAAATTAACTGTCATAAGATGAAATAAAGGCCACTAATTTAGGGGGTTTTTTTGAAAAAAGTTTGGCCATAACATCTCGGGATAATCTCCATGTTCAGAGGAACATATTTCTCAGTATCGCATAATAGTGGTGTTATTAAAAGAAAAAGAACTTAGAGAGGCCAGATCATTCTAGATGAGGTATCTAAGAGCCCCATCACTGTTTTTGTATTTGCAGATCCTTGGGGAAGAACCCCCAGAAGTAGTCTTTGCCAAGTGCTGCGGTGTTGTTGATGATGTGATAAAAGCAGCTACCTCAACTGTATAGCTATTTAGTTCTACGGAAAAATAAAGATTTTAAGCTTCGGTCCATTATAATGGCCTCCTCAGAACTCTTTTAAAAAAATCAACCCTGGTTCAAAACTGCATCTACCTCACTAGATAATTTGCAGCACAATGAGTGAACAGAGTCCTTTTCAAAACTCCTTTGTATGATGATGTATTCAAACACCTAGGTTAATCTACCTCCATCTTGCAATCCCCAAGAAAAGCCATGATTGCAAGTGGCTCTCAGTGAGCAAAATTTACTGCTGGCCAACATGTAACAGCTAATGAAGTTCACAACCACAGAATAAAGGGAAACTACTACTGCAGCATATACAGAAGATGTGATCTATACTAGTAGTTCTAGTTTATTCCCTTAATTAGTACTGGGATCCTCTTTCTGGAATTCCTCAGTCAAGCACACATTCCCACTTGTTTATCTCTAGAATCAGTGGTTTGTATTTTCAAAGGGTGTCACCTCTCCAAGTGATTCTTCTGAGGTAGCAGAATTCCAGGATAAGACATTCTAGGAATTACTAAGCGGCCATAAGGATTTTCAGCTGGTGTTGACGCATATTAGGAACATAAATAGATATAATTATAGTTGGGCACTTTCCCAGCACAACACTTTTGAATTGTAATATATACTTTTCACAGATCTGAGGTCACAAATGAATATCAGCAGGAGATGCAGTGACATTTTAAAAACGGAACTGCTTATTTACCCATCACTTCCATTAAGTTATGACTAGTGCCTATGTCAGCAGATACTTGAATGGCTTGCATTATAGCCACTCTTCACATTTGTTTCCCTTTCAACTCAAAAGAAAAAGCTCAGCATCTTATAGTCCTCAGTCTAGTTTGGTACAGTCCTTGGTCTATTTTTAAAATCCCTCTGCAATACCAACACAGACTTTAAAGAAATGATTTATCCTAGCCTATCATGGCAGGGGTGGAGATGAGGGACAGGGAAGGCGACCAAATGCTGAAGAAAAGTATTCTTTACTGGAAGGAGTACCCTCCTGTTTATTCCCAAGTACCTTCTCAGGTCCTGCAAAGCATTTTAGACCAAATTATCCAAATGGATCTAATGATGAATGATCTGCTAGGGGGTTCCAGCCACTGGTGCCAGATGCTGGAAAATTCACTTTTATAAAGTACCCCTCCCATATGCTGATGGTTAAGAGTCTTAAGCTTGACAGTGCAGTACATACTTTGAATGTCAAGATCATCACACGCCAAGCCACAATTCAGTCTACAGAACCTCATTAAGAAATAGCATGCCCCTGCTCACAGCAAATGCCTGACCCCACCGCCCCGGCACCACTCAAAGGACCTTCTGGGACCTATTTTTGGAAACACACACAGTTGCATCAGAGACTTTAAAACAAAAAAGCATTTTATTCAACAAAAATGCACAAATGCCTGCTCAAACTATAAAAACACAGGAAGCTCTTATCATGACCATTATCAGGCTTTTACAACAGCTATATTGTGAACAAACATCAGCTTCAAAAAACCCTATAGACAGAGAGAGAAAGACAGACACCACCCAGCAGACACGGGGGGATGTTTTGTTATCATTTATTTGTGAAGTTAAAAACGAGCGGTAAAAAGTAAAAATTTGAGCATATAATTGTTCCAATTTCCTCTTGAACAGACAAAAACACGACAGATCAGTCCCAGCAGTGGAGAAATGGAAGGGCAGGGATGGGGTTGTCTGAAACACCAACACCTTTGTCCGAGGAATGTTCCAACTCTAACTAAAAAGCAGAGTGACTTTTCCTTGTAAAGTTTATTTTTAAAACAAAACAGAAAAGAAAAAAGTGTTACCCTGAAAACTGAGGTGCGTGTCAGGCAGGATGGGGTCTGGTGGAGGCGGTTTTAGTCGGCTATCTTCTACGGCTGCTGGCTCAACATTAGGACTGGAGATCTGGATTTATTTTAAGAGAGACGTGAAGGCGGCACGGCCAAGATTCCCAGAAGAAACCCAGCAATCAGAGCAAACAGGCCAGTTCCCTTCCCACCCTGCCACTTCCTGCAGCGGCAGCAGCTGCAGCAGCCGCCACCTCTCTCTCCAAAACAAAAGGTTCTCGGAGATGGGGAGGGTCACTTCAGCTCACTGAGCCTGTGGAAGGGAGAAAACACAACAGGAGTCTGTCACTGAAAAAGGAAGCAAGAGAAGGCATCTACCCACCCCGTGGTTTCAGGTAGGGGACCTGTTTTGCTAAAGCTCAGAGGACCCTTGAACATTACGGAATGTTTTTCCAGGTACAGTAATACAATACAGAAATAAAAACAGTGCACAGGGAAGAAGGCAGTACATGCTTAATATGCATGCAATTCTACCTGTCTTGCCTATTACTAGCTCATTTGGTCTCATCCCAAACGTCACCATCATTCAATTTAGCAATCAGCTGGGCAGCAAACTGGTGTGCTGACAGAACTTCCTGTTCATCACCAGTCCACTGTTCATTAGGGAGATTGTGGAATACTCCAGTCCTCTTGTATTTTATAGAGCCTATTCCCCTGGCCAGCCACTGAGACAACAGCTTCTCTCATCCTGAAGAAATGCCATGCAGAAAATGAATTAAGAAAGGGCCTTCAAGTTGAGAGTTTTGCTCGTCTGCCAGTGACTTTCCTCACAGAATATGCTAGTGACATTAGCCTAGCAGGGGTTGGGCACACTCTGCAATTCCACAAGCATATTCACAGAATTCAGCACTGGAGAAAAAAATAAGCGTACCTGAGAGGTCCTGCTTTCTGTTCTGAAAATAGTGATCAAGTTTTCATGGTTGTGAAAATACATTTGTAAAACACATTTCAGGTATTTTGAACAAGAGAAAGGTCAGGCTTCTTGGAACCTTTGTGCCAATGGCCAGCAAGGTGTGTCTGTAGCCAACATGGGCACACTGGTTTGATGCACACGCAGTCTATACAGGCTACACTTGGGGGGGGGGGGAGAACAACTTAGGGGTCTGATTTACCCAAGCACATTACATTAATCTCACCCATGAGCAACTGCTAGAAATGATGCACACGGTCACGCTTTTCCTGTGTAACCTTCACTGGCAGCTCAGTCTGATGGCAAGAATGTTACCTAATGTCTCAATGTGAGTTTATTTACTTATATTTATATAGCTGCCCCTCTTGTCAATGGATGGTTGCTGGTGCTAATGGACAGAAACTGGGTGCCCTGTACCCCAGATGAAATAAGAGTACCAAAATACTAAGCTAAACTGAAAAGCATATGCATAACCACCACCCAGACGGAAGAGATTACATTACAGGAGTCGGTTGCTAACTCAAGCCTCAGGCCCCTCCTTCACTCACCTGCTGTCCCTGCTGTGTGGGGGGTGGCACTGGTCCACCAGCACCAGGCGTCTGTCCATAATAGGCAGCCTGTTGTCTGTAGTATTCTGCCCATGCTGCACTATAGTCTGGTTGAGGTCCTGGTGGTGCTGCTGGCCCTGCCCCAGTCGCTACTTGAGCTGCTTCCAAAAAGAAGAGAGGGACTGGCTATCCCGTCCATGCCTATTCAGACCCCCCCCCCCCATTGGCTCAGTGCAAGTTACCCCCATATATGAATGCAGAGAGCAGCCAAAAACTTTGGAAGTAGGCATTCCAAACCCAATCCAATTTGCCTTAGAAAACCTTGTCTGTAGTATTCTGTTATCTCACCTTGCTTCTTATAATACTCCTCCCAGGCTTTTGTGTAGTCCTGCTGGGGGGGAGCTCCAGGCTGCTGGGGCTGCTGGCCTGTAGGACAACAAAGTCAAAGGACAACAGGACTTGGTCACACACAGCTTTTGACTGTCCAGGAGGCATTTCCCCCTACAGAATCCAGAACTTTCAAAGGAAGGGCCTCAATTGCCCATGGCATTAACTGCCAGCAGTGTTGGCAGTCAGCCAAAAATTATGGGTGCCAGAATCAAACAGGAGGGGCTGCAACCCTGAATGATTTCATACTGTGTTTCAGCATTCTTAGAAGTAATGCAAGGCAGCTATAGTTTATCATACTTCTGGAACTACGGGAGAGATGCTCATCATTTATAAGCTCATAATCCGGAGTTATCACGTGCAGGCATCCACTGCCCAGCCTAAGACAACGAAAGCCCAGTACTGACAAAAATATTGGGGAATCATCAGGCAAGACAGAATTATCCTGAAAGATATTCCAACAAATATGGAATAAATAACAAATGTTGATGTACAAAATCAATCATCCTGCTCCATTAAAAAGAAAGCACATGATCAAGATACCCAGTTATTAGGACCAAATTATACTGCTTTGTTTTCTAATGTGTATTCTATCAAAACTTTGCTTGTTTGAAAGCAGACACTTGAGGTTTAAGGTGCTGACATTCAAACTAATTCAGTTCTTTCTGCCTAAACCAAAAGCACCCAATCCCCAGGTAGAGAAAATGAAGAGATTAATAGGTAGAGAAAAATCCAGAAGAGTACTGAACCAAGTCATTACCTATAACCCTAGCAACCCAGCCATTAACGTTCTTTTCCAGCCAGAGAGAGAAGCACCTCTAGCGTCAGTTACCTAGTTTTTTGTAGTACTCCTCCCACGCTTTAGTGTAGTCCGACTGTCCAGTGGGGGGTGGCTGGGGGGGCTCTCCTTGCACCGGTGGTGCGGTGGGGGCTGGCGGTGCTCCTGGAACCGGGCCGGGCGGCTGCTGGTAGTAGTGCGAGTAATAGGCTGCCCAGGCAGCGTTGGGATCTGCTGCTGCTGCTGCTTTACCTGGAAACATTTGACAGTCTGAACACAAGCCCGGCAGTTCCTGAAGCCACAACTGTGGTTTGTAATCCACTCTGATGACTAATAGTGAAGGGGTTGTTTAAAAAACAACACACCAACCCCTGACAAATACTTACTTGGGTCATGAGGAGCAGGAGGTTGCCACTGTGGGTAGGCATTTCCCCAACCTTGAGGTGGATACTGAGGTGGTGGTGGTCCCCCAGGGCTGAAAGAAGGGGGGGGGGGAATTGGCACACTGAGTCAAATATGAGGCTGTAGCAATGGGGATTTCTAAGTAGCAAATGGCCCAAGAAGTTCCTCAAGGAGAAATAGTACTACTGCTTGGAGAAACTGGAGAGCTCCCCCTTCTGCCCCAAGCAGTACAGGATTTCAAGTCAACCTCCCTTACTGAATAGGAAGCTCTACCGCTATTAATGCTATTTGGTATCAGTATGAAAAATAAATTGCCAGTAGCCAACAGAGAGCTGGTTTGGTGTAGTGGTGAAGATGCTGGACTAGTGCTCCCTTAGGCATGGAAGCTGATGGGGTGACTTTGGGTCAGTCCCTCTCATTCAGCTCAACCCAATCCCCAGGGTGATTGTTGTAAGGAAAATAGGCAGAAGCATTGTGCGTGGCACCTTGAGTTGTACTCAAGGCAGGATATAAATCTAGCAATAAAGAAACATTAAAAATAAGTATGTTAGCTTCTAGAAGGAAGCTGGCATGTTACTTTTTGAGAACGTTTACCTACGGTAGCTACAAACAAACTAACCAACAGTAGATCATGACAGCAAAGCCATACGAAATGGCCGTTTGTTTTTATGTTTCCATATTAATAGCTCTTTCTATGCATCGCATGTAGAGTAGCTCATGGCCAGAAGGGTTGCTGGCACAATGCACCAGCCAAAAGCCAAATCACCCTGTGAAACCTTCTGTACAGTTACTAGGCCCCAACATTAGGACACACAGTGTAAACCATGCTTCCTTCCCTCAACAGCATTATTACATAACTCTTGGGATGCAATTCTTTTCTCTCCATTCACCTAATCCCTGAAAAATCCCCCAAACAGGAGAAGGGCTTTTCATGAAATAAAGTTTTGCCAAAGGGGGCTTCCTGTTTCAGCTGAGCACTACAGGAGACCGGACCTTCCAGAGACATTTCATTTAGAAATGAATGATTTCTAAATGAAATACACGGATTTCTTTCTAGGTTCTGGTTTCAGCCTCTTGGCTACAACCAAAAGACTGCAAAGGGACCAGACAGAAGGAAACGGTACTTACTGAGGGGGGGCACTGGGTGGTCCTTGACTGAAAGGCCCAGGGTTGAAGGGACCCATGGGTGCTGGTCCAGGAGGTCCACCAGGTCCAGGCCCTGGCCCAACCGGGCAGAGGGGACCCTAGGAAAGAAGCATGTGATCTGTTAGCCAGAACTGCCATATCAAAAACAGGAGATCTCTTGTGCAGCTAAAGGTGGGGAGTTACCTCAATCTTCTCCTCAATCAGCTGTTTGGCATGATCAATCTGCTGAGGTGAGCCACGAATAATGAATAATTTGAAGTTGGGGTCGCCATTGGGTGGTAGCTGCCGAGATATTTCTACAAAGGCTCCTGTCTGCTGATTTATGGCCTTTACATTTTCCCCACCTGAAAAACAAACGGAAGGTAGCAACGGGACGCTTGATCCGTGCCTGCTCGGGACAGCTAAAGGAAGGAGATGCTCACCTCTGCCGATGACCAGACCACATTTGTGCGTAGGTATAGAGAAGGTCATCTCTCCCCCTGGAGGCCCCCAGTTGCCCTGCCCTCTGCCCCTACCTCTGCCTCCAGGAGGCATTCCCGAGCCTGGCGGGCCTGGCGGGCCACTCTACAAAACAAGAGCACAATTAACTTGAATGAGGTGGGGAAAGCAGAACAAAATATTGCACCTGAGTTTCTAGAAGGGAGGGCTCTCACTGTGTTGTGAAATGGTGCACTAAAGAGTTACAGTAATGGTGTCACTTTCTTGAAAGAGATCATCAGAGCACTCAAACTGCCCTGAAAGTCAGCTTGATTTTTCACCTGCAGGGTGTTCTGCAAAAAGGTTCTGAGCACATTCTAGGACCAGGGTGGGCAATGACCCACGTTCCATGGACCGCATGGTGCTCCCTAGAACTTGGTAGAGCCCCCAAAACCCTTTCCTAAGCTGCCCTGCAATGTCTGCCAGCCTTTAATTTAAAGGAGGGTTCACTAACAACAACAACAACAACGATAATCAACAGGAGTACAGACATGAAATGTTTTATTTAGAGCTTGGGACAAGGGAGCCACTTGGAATATTCCATCAGAACACTCTGCATGGGTATATGGCAACTGGACAAAACTCAGCATGCTTTTGATGCTCTGTACACAACGTAACTGGAAACATCTTGAGTATTTCAGACATTTGAAAACATAGGAACTTGGAATAAGCCCTTGCTCTCTCCCCTGGTCCCTGCTGCTGTACTAGTTAATCTAAAAACTTTTCAGAAAATAAAATAAAACAATTACAATTGACAGCACAACACAACAATCACAACATTCAGAATGGCCAAAGCACTTGTAGCTGCCCAGTCTTATTCTAGAGGCAGATCAAAACCAATGTGTTTTGTCTCCAAATCACAATCAAATCAGTATTTTGTTTTGAACTCAAAACAGTGGTTTTAAAATCAGAAAGCTTTGCATTCTCTTAGCAATAGTAAAATTCATCTTCTGATACAATCTCAGTAACAATAAGTAATGAGAACAGTAAGTCCACTCGGGCTTCAGTTTGAAAGAAAGTAATTCTATTTGCATTTGTAACCACAGCAGGACAAACACACCCCACCCACTTTTCAGCCAAGCCCCACTGAGAACAAGATCCCCAAACTGATTCAAAAGGTCAACTATGAGTTTCAACTTGAAAAAAAGAATGTTGCTCAACCTTGCTCTAGGGCAGTTTGTGAGGCAACAAAGGCTGCATAGTACCCTGCATCAAATGAAAGTGCAATGGGGCAGAGATTCCTAAACACAGAAAAAATCCTTGAAGGAATTATGTTTGAAAATCTGATGAAGTATATCTTTCTCAGTTATATATGACAGAATGAAAATATTAAGAATTAAAAAAAAAACTGTTAAAAATCAAGTGCAAATTAAATCCCAGAGGTTATAAAACATCTGCTGAAGTTCTGATTACGTATCTAAAGATGTTTTAGTACCTCTTTATTCAAACGTGAGTGAAAATGTTTTAAAATTATTTATTTACTGAAACAACTTATAAAGCCACCCATTTCAACAAGGTGACTCTAGGTGGCGCACAAAACTTAAAACCAGAGCCCCCCAATAATTTATAACTTATTTTTAATTATTTTATAACAATTTATATAGCAATCTACAAAAGCATAATATAGTGGCTTAATTAATTATTTGCAATTATTTTGTTTCCAAGATGAGCTCAGCTCAACCAAACGGCAATTCTAGCACTCTAAAGGGTGAGATAAACTCCCAAGGCATGTCATACCCGAAGACTCTGGAGAAGGTCATTGATAATCCTGGCAGCATGTTCACATCTGTCAGGAGGACCCATGATATGGGCAATTTTCTCAGGACCTGTCCCATCATCTGAAATGACAGCCAAAACAAGTTCTACGTTCAATTGGAGTTTAAGAATTAGGACCCTTGTCTGTGAACTGGGGGTGGGTGGGGGTGTACCAAACATGCATTAACATTCAACAGCCCTCCATCCAATTAATGCAGAGCTTTCCAAACTTTTCATGTTGGTGACACTTTTTAGACATGCATCATTTTGTGACACACTCTTACAGCAGGGCATCATTTCGCGACACACTCTTAGAGCAGGGCACAAGGCAGGCACTAGGACCTGTGCGGAATCACAGGTTTGGAGGCAGCAAGGCACAAGGCAGGCACTAGGACCTGCGTGGAATCCTGGCAGGGCTCGGAGGCAGCAGCAGCAGTGACAGATCCAGACACTGGGACACACTAATGTGTCCCGACAGAGTTTGGAAAGCTCTGAATTAATGATTTCCTCCTCAGCAGCAAAAAGCCCCCTTAATTTCATGGGAGGAGAACATGTATAGTTCACACACATAATCATTAGAAAAAACGTAGATATGGGATATACTTTAATTGCCAGAGTCCCAGGCTAGGAAAGACTCCTGTCCAAAATTCAGGAGACCCATTCCAGTCAGTGGAACTACAACAAACTTGATGGACCCAGGTTTTCACACGGGAACTTGCCATGTTTCAGTCCCAACTTCCTGAGAAACCTGGATTGTGCCAAGTTTGAACAAAGGAATAAAAAGTTCTATAGATTTTCAGTTATGTAAAATGTCTCTTAGAGAGTTCACTTAGATCACAACTGAGGAAACTGCATCCCCCAATTTTCAGAAGAGAGCACTGCAGAAAATAATTTCACACAAATAGGAACAAAAGCAAATTTGAATTAGCAACAATAATGATAACCAAATGAGGATTTCTGCTGAAGAAGCATGGACAGAGAGAGAAGGCGCACAAGAACATGCCTGACATTTTACCATGCAATGTGAATACAGGCTATGAAGGTGAAGGGGAGATTGGGGCTTCTCACCTTGCTTGAACTGGATCCGAACTCCAGCATCGTTCTGTATTTTCTTAATCATCTCTCCACTCCGCCCAATGACCACACCAACAGAATGCCTGGGGACTGGGACCTAAGCAAATTTATACACATCTTATTTTATTTATTAGATCTGTACGCTGCCGAATCTCCCCAGATTCGTGGCAGTTTATAATGATAAAAATCAATTGAAAAAATAAAAATTAAAGCATCCATATATATAAACTACCCAGAACATTCATCTGATAAAAGTAGTAAATGCAGCTGATGACCTATCAATCACCAAATACCCTCAGGGAGAGCTCTGTTTCCGCCAACATCTGGAACGGAAGGGGCTAGTTTTACTTCCAGGGAGCGCTGTTCCAAAGTATAGATACCACAACCAAGAAACAGTGTTAAATAAATGAAACAAAATATTGCTTTGAGAAGGCATTAATGCCCAACCGAAGCTACTTTTTCCATTGCCCTAGCAAAGCACCAAAAATGTTCTTACATCTATTCCTCCACCAATCCTCGAACCATATTCATTCCGGTCACCAAAGCCTCCCTGGTCCCTCTCTCGTAAGATGTCCATTACCATTTCACAGGCTTGCTGCAAAGAAAAATCAGCATTAATTTTGGAATGGTTTGGAACATACCATAGAATATTTCACCTAAGAAATGCTAGAATTTCCAATGAAGACGACTTTTGTCTGAGTGTTATCAGGGAAGCCGGGCAATTCTGGGTCACTGGTAGAGTACAGCTGTAGATAACACACGCAGAAAAGATTTTTCAGTGATCTTATGAATTGGAGAAACAAAGGTAAGAGGAAGGAACAAACTGCAGGGCAAGGACAGAGATTTAGGACAGAACAAACCAGGGAGAGCTTTTAAAAGGTGAGGTCAACTTTATGGAAAGGGAGGGAGTTATAGGTCAGTGCAGTCCCAGATTCAGGCTCTGAACCCTCCACTGAAAAAGGTCGTTGGAACAGGGAGAGGAGATCCAGTCAAAGTCTTTAGTAAGTCACTGTCAACAGGAAGAGAAATTAACGGATTACGCAGGGTACTCATCTGGCCCAGGATAAAGCTGTATGCCATAGGAAGGGATTCAAGAAGAGGTGTTACACAGCATTCAGACTGAGAGCAACTGACTCTGTGTGTGTGTGTGTGTGGTGGGACAATCAAAACGAAACAAGAAAATTGCAATAGTCAAAGAGGAAACCACTGGAACTCTAACTGAAAATTCAGCAGAGATGGCATGAAAACATTTAGTAAACTGACCAAATATTGTAAAGTAATAGTTAGCTAAAGCATTAACCTTTTTTAGAACCCTGTTACTGACCCCTGCCCTGCTACGTGCCACGTACAAATACAAGCTAATGTATTAATGAACAAGGAAATCCTCTTTGGCTTTTATCAGGCTGTAGTTAAAAAAAAAGGAAAAACAACTGTAAAAAACAGATCCAATTCTTAGTAACAATTGTGCTATATAGGCAGGCTAATTTCAACTGTCAGCTACAATACAGAAAGGATGCTTCTTGGTTCTGCTGCAAGCAAATCGAACTGTGGGGTAGCTCTGAAAAGAGGATTCTGCCTTTGATCACTGCTATGATATCAGAGATCCCTGCCTTTTTAGAGGGTGATCAGTAGAAAAAAAGCTTTGTTTTGCTCCTGGAAGCCTCAAGGCCAGAGGGTAAACTGCTTTCGTTCCTGCTAATTAAATACATCTTAATGAAATGAAAACAAAAAGAAAGTTGCCACCTACATAGTGACTGGTTGGGTGTACATATCTTGAGACAGTAAAACAAAGATGTTCATGAACCAAAGACCCTTTCCTCTTCAGTGCACTTTCTGGGTACAGCAGCCATAGCTTTCCATTATATCTGAACTGAATAATCATAGTTTTCTAAATCAAATGTAACAGGAAACTGGCAGTGTTGAACTGTGGTCTTTTAATCAAAAAGAACAAAGTGCACTGGCAACCAAAAAGAAATGCCCATATGCTTCAAAAATGAGAGTCTTAATGGATATCTATGGTATGACAAAGCTAAGGTGAATGTAGATTTTAAAAATCATTATGTTAGACGGGCTATTCTTCGAGTATAGAATAAGTATAAATTTTGCCCAAAAACACCTTCGTGGCTTTCAGCACAAGAAGCATTTTATTATTATTCAAATTTATGACCGCCCATCTCCAGGACAGTGGACTCTGGGCGGTTTACAACATTAAAATTAATATTAAAACTTACACACTTAAAAATACAATATAATAATAAATAGGTAAGAATCCAGAGCAGAGCTTTCCAAACTTTTCATGTTATTGACACACTTTTTATACATGCATCATTTCGCGACACACTCTTAAAGCAGGGCATCATTTCGCGACACACTCTTACAGCAGGGCACAAGGCAGGCACTAGGACCTGCGTGGAATCCTGGCAGGGCTTGGAGGCAGCAGCAGCCACGACACACCCAGACACTGCAGCCGATACACTAACGTGTCCCGACACACAGTTTGGAAAGCTATGATCCAGAGGATGGGAAGATCTTAAAAAAGGAGGGTATTACGGGGCTAGCCACCCCCAGTAGGAACTATTACCTCCTCTGTCCCAAGCAAGGCGGCAGAACCAGGTCTTTAAAGACTTTCTGAAGGCCAGGAGTGAAGGAGCCTGTCTCACCTCCGGGGGCAAGATATTCCACAAGGCGGGTGCTACTGCAGAAAAGGCACATCTCCTGGACCCCGCCAAATGAAATTCCTTCACTGTTGGGGTCCGAAGCATGCCCTCTCTGCATGACCGGGTGGGACAGGTAGATGTAATCCGGATGAGACGGTCCCTCAGGTACCCTGGTCCCATGCCATGTAGGGCTTTAAAGGTGATAACCAACACCTTGAATTGGACCCGGAAGCAAACTGGTACCCAATGCAGCTCGCGCAGCAGTGGTGTTACATGGGCTGATCTTATCGCACCCATAACTGCCCGAGCGGCCGCATTCTGGACCAGCTGAAGCTTCCGGATACTCTTCAAGGGTAGCCCCACGTAGAGCGCGTTGCAGTAATCTATATGGGAGATGACAAGGGCATGAGTGACTGTTCGGAGGGCATCTTGATCCAGGAAAGGGCGCAACTGGCGCACAACCCGAAGTTGTGCAAAGGCCCTCCTGGCCACGACTGCCACCTGCTCTTTGAGCAGGAGTTGTGAGTCCAAGAGGACCCCCAAGTTCCGCACCGAATCTGAACGGGGCAGTGCCACCCCATCCAGAGTTAAAGATGACAACTTCCTGAAAACCGAGAGGCCATCAATCCACAGCCACTCCGTCTTACCAGGGTTCAGTTGAAGCCTGTTGTTCCCCATCCAGGCTCCCACAGCCCCCAGGCACTGAGAGAGGGTGTTGACTACATCACTTACTTCACCCGGGATGGAGATACACAGCTGAGTATCATCAGCGTATTGATGATACCTCATCCCGTGTTGACGGATGGTCTCCCCCAGCGGCTTCATGTAGATGTTAAATAGGAGAGGAGAGAGAACCGAACCCTGCGGCACCCCACACAAGAGGGGTCGAGAGTCGGATCTCTCCTCCCCTATTACCACCGATTGGGAACGGCCCTGGAGGAAGGAGGTGAACCAGCGCAAGACTACGCCGCCCACCAACTCTCTGAGCCATCCCAGGATACCGTGGTCGACGGTATCGAAAGCCGCTGAGAGGTCCAAGAGAGCGAGAATGGATGCACTCCCTCCACCCCGCTCCCGCCAGAGATCATCCATAAGTGCGACCAATGCAGTCTGTCCCATATCCCAGCCTGAAGCCTGACTGAAAGGGGTCTAGATAATCCGTTTCATCCAGAATCCTCTGGAGTTGCAGCGCCACCACCTTCTCAACCACCTTTCCCAAAAAGGGAAGGTGGGAGACAGGGCGAAAGTTGTTCAAAATGGTGGGGTCCAGGGATGGTTTTTTGAGGAGAGGGTGCACCAGCGCCTCCTTAAAGGTAGCTGGAAACACCCCCTCCCTCAAGGATGTATTAACCATCGCCTGGACCCAACCACGTCACCTCCCTGGCCGATTTAACCAGCCAGGAGGGACATGGATCTAAAAGGCATGTGGTGGCATTTACAATCCGGAGGATCCTGTCTACTTCATCAGGTCCAACAGGATCAAACTGTTCCCAGATAACAAGGCAAGTACGATCCTCTGGCATCTCCCCAGACTGTGCTTCACGCTTAGATTGTAACGTAGAATGGATCTGAGCGATTTTATCCTGCAGATGCTCATCAAACTCTTCCGATCGGCCCTGTAAATGGGTCACTGAATCTATATGACCCAGAAGAGATCTAGTAATTTTGAACAGGGCCGACGGGTGGCATTCTGCGGACGCAATAAGGGCGGAGAAATATTCGCGTTTCGCCGCTCTTACCGCCACAAGGTAGGCCCTAATAGCGGCTCTAGATTGTGTCCGGTCAGATTCAGTCTTCGTCTTTCTCCAGCGGCGCTCCAGACGTCTCTTAACCCTCTTCAAAACCCTCAACTCCTCCGTAAACCACGGGGAGTGACAGGTTGAACGGGGCAAGTGAGGTCACACAGGCGCGATCCTGTCCAAGGCCCCGGCCGCTTCCTTATTCCAGGCTGCGGCCAAGACCTCCGCTGGACAGTGCAGCAGTCTTCGGATATTACCCCCAGCTCCCTCTGAAACCTCATTGGGTCCATAAGTCGCCGGGGGGGGACCAGTCGAGTGGGTCCAGCCTCCTTGCGGAGTGGGGTAGCACAGGAGAGCCTCAAGGTCACCAGGGCGTGATCTGACCATGACAATGGGGACAGATCTAACTCTCCCCTCAGATCACATTGCCACTGCTCAGACAAGAAAACTAAGTCTGGCGTGAGACCACTGTCTCGAGTTGGGTCCCGAATAATCTGAGACAGGCCCATGGTTGCCATGGTAGCCATGAACTCCCGAGCCGCTTCAGAGGCCTGTCCAAGGGACGGCAGATTGAAGTCCCCCAGAACCATAAGTCTGGGGAACTCCATTGCCAACCCCGAGACGGCCTCCAGCAGCTTGGGCAGGGAGGTTGCTACGCAGCAGGGAGGCTGGTACAGTAATAATATTTATAGACGAGAAATGATAAATGTTTAACTTACTGTGATACTAGAATTTTCTCAAGGGGATTGTAAAATGAAACCAAGAGATGATTTGACAACAGAAGGATATTTTTGTCAATGGTCTTCTTATGTATAATTATCAGAAGGATTTAAGGTGGGTAAAAGATTTTATGGTTTTGAACAAATGAAGACTGAGTTTGAAATAGAATTATGTATAATGATGACCATGTTATTGCTAAAATGTATAAACTTTTGCTGAAATATGAGACAGAAGAAGAACAAGTGAAAGAGTGTATGATAAAATGGGCTAAAAATTTGGCTATAATATATATATGGATCAATAGGAAAATATGTGGTTGAAAGGATTGAAATTTACATTATATTCTAGCCTTACAGAGAATTCTTATAAAATGATGTATCATTGGTATTTGTCACCAGAAAAATTGTCTAGAATGTATAAAGGCACTTCGAATCTTTGCTGGAAATGTGAACAACATGAAGGGACATTTTACCATGTCTGGTGGACATGTAAAAAAGCCAAAAAAATTTGGATATAAATACATAGATTAATTCAGAAGATTTTAAAGGTTAAAGTACAACTGAAACCAGAGACTCTTTGTTTGGGAGTAATGGACAGGCAATTAGAAAAAAGCCATGGAACTTTGTTTTTATATATGACAACTGCAGCGAGACTATTATATGCTCAAAAGTGGAAAGGTTCAACACTACCCACAACGGAGGAATGGCTGGTGAAGATGATGGAACTTGCAGAGATGGCTAAATTAACTTCTTTGATTAGAGAAAAAACAGTATTTACATTTATGGCTTACTGGAAACCCCTTATGGACTTTTTGCATGAAACGGAACAAAATGCACTTATGATTTATGGTTTTGATGATTAGGGAAAAAAAACCTGGGTAACAGAAAAAAGTGAACTTTTTTTTGTAACCATAGAGTAAGAGTTAATTTTGTAATAGTAATAGTACTTATATTTGCTGCAAAAGAAATCAGAAGGTTCTTCTTTCTATTTCTTTTTATTCTCTTTCTGCACTTCTTTCTTTCTTTGCTCTTTTTACTCTTTATTAGTTTGTGTTAGTTTTTGTTTTTTGTAAAAGTTTTAATATTTTTTTAAAAATGAGAGTCTTGAGTGATACAGTGAATTCTTGTAAGTCCATCATAGTAAAGGGAAAAATTAAATTACTCCCAACCCACTTAAACCCAGACTGATGAAATCAATAAGTGAAACAGAAAAAGAGTCTGCCTTACCTGCACTTTGTACGGGTCACCAATTATTCGAAGAGGCTTATCTACATTTGTGTTTTGTGAACCGTCCTGAATTAGAATCATTTTCACTCCAGCCCGCTCCTACATCAAGGGGGAGCAAGACGTCAAACAGGTTGCATAGCTGTCTAGAATTCCTGTAAGCCCTTTCCCCTTATACACAACTTAAACCAAGTCAACAGTAGAGGAGGAGGAGGAGATGATGATGATGATGATGATGATGATGATATGGCTGATTGTAATACATAAATAAACCGTCATTTGGATCTTTCTGTGAGGAGTCTGACTTCAATGCCCCAATAAACACTTCTCCATGCAATTCAATTGAAATGCAGAATAAGCTTTATTAAGGATACATGTAAATCAAAGCATTCTCAAAGATCCGAATGAGGGTTTCCCACCAAACTGTCAAACTTAGCTCTCCCCCTTCGCGCCAATCTTTTCACGCGTGTCCGTTGCTTTCCCACTCCATTCAAGCCCCCACCACACTCGTGCAGGTGGACGACCTTGACGCTCGGCACAACAGTCTCCAGCAGTCTGGCGGGGCTCCTGGAATGCGCTCCCCCTCCCATCGTTTTCCAGGCTGACACGCATCTCTACAGTACATGGCAGGATTCACACTAGATCCCTGACACAATCTCACCTGCAACTGTTTAATGGTCTCTCCTCCTTTGCCAATCACCAGGCCTGCTTTCCCAGCTGGGATCATGATTTCCTGTACTGTACCGTTCTGCCCATTGGCATTATCATGGAACTGACCAGGTGGCCCACCACGCCCTCGAGACACAATATCATCAAGCATCATCTTTGCCTTTCTACAAGGAGGAGAAAGAATCAACTCTGAATGATGGCAAGTTACAAGATTCTCAACCTTTCCTCTCTGACAACAAAGATTTGAAATGGAATTCCCAGCAATACTTTCCAGCCTGAAAACATCTACAAATCAGCATGTTCTATGTTTGCTCCACAGCTTCATGCATAACAGCTAACAGAATTCATTCCAGTTGCAAACATAATCATTTTATTTTTGCTGGCCAGCTATGAACTTGCATTTTGCATTTATTTCCGTTTTATCCCTGCTTCTTCAGCAACTACAGATGCGCCATAACTGTAATATTCAATGAAGATTTTAGTCCCATTCCTCATGCCAGCCTAGCAAAACATTTGTCTTAAGTCAAATGCTTCTCTACATGCAACACCAAAGTTAGCATCCACTTGTGCCTTTTAGGTGCTGCATGCCCAAATTATTATTTCTTCCACCTGAAAGGCAGCCTTCTTGATGAAAAACACAGTATCTATCTACTAAAACAAATTCCTGAATTAGTTTGTTAAAAGAGCAGGAGGGACATAAAACTGGGCCAGTTCAAGCAGAAGTTGGCATAACAAAAAAATTAACAGCATGGAACAAAACAGCTTTTGCAATAAAAGAGATGCCTTTGATCTTCCTGAAAACACTGACAAAGACCAAAAACGACTCACTGTACAGATTCTGGTGATCCTGTCAGAGAGACACTCCGCTCTGGTAGTCCTCCACTGTCTGTAGGGGAAGGAGAAGCCATCAGAAGCCAGTTGTCAACTTCTTTCCATGTCAATATGTTTTCCCAAATAGTTTGAGCCTTCCTCCAATCATGTATCATCAAAAGGGGCTGGGACAGTTGGATAGGTCTATAAAACACAGCTTGCACTCTCTACAAACAGGGTTCTGGATGTAATTGACTGGTTTGGTGTTAGGAGGAAGCAGCACTCAGACAGAAAATGTAGATTACAAGTCTTAACAGCTGAAAAATCTACTGCATAATTACAGGCAGTTCCCAGGTTACACAAGACCTGACTTCTGTGAATTCAGCTTTGTGCAAAGAATATAAAACATAGTGGTTCCCATGTTTATGTCTGTGCAAACACGACAGCCAACCTACACAAAAGTCAACTTGATAAGTGGTCCAAGAACAGAAGGGTATTTAAGGCTGTATTATTATGATTTAAGACTTAGCATGCGTAAAGCCACCAAACTGGCTTATGCAACCATGATTAAGCAAACCATAAATTAACACAAGGCAGGGCAATCTATGTGAGAAATAAAAATTAGGTGCATCACAGTTAACCACCACCTCCAAAATGCAGCCATTCCCACATCTCCACCCATCTTGGAGACCTCAGTTCCTTCCCTCCAAATGTTAAATACAACTTTCAGCCATCTAAAGGTGGCCTGCTCCTGGCAATATGTGAATCTAATCACAAAGTGTATCAGCGTACCACTTATAATACTAACACTGAAATTCCCTGCTGGTCTTCCATTGAAGAGTTGCCCAGCTTTCCAGCCCAGATGAGATTTACAACAAGGACAACCCACAGCCTGTGTGCAGCCTCTGAACATTCTTTTTTCATCCCGCTGAAACTGCACCAGCAATACTTAGTGACAAACAGGTATACTTTCCCACCTATTTTCAGCATAGAAATATCTGAAGCTCTCCCATGACATCAAAAGACCACATTCTCTGGCCCTACTGATTGCATTTACTTCCTGCACCAAACTCATTATTTGATGAGCTCTGCGGCTGAGTCCCAGTCAGAGATACCATTAGATTACTGCCCTACCCACTAACGCTCCTCTGACTGTCCAAAGGAAAAGCAAAAATGTGGCCCCAATCCAGAAAATGATTGCTTGCCATAGCCCCAAGCTAACAACAGCTTTAGTCATTATATCTATCCATCTTCGAGTATAGGCTTGGAAAAGAACAAATGGACACTTGTGTTACATTATGTTTAACCATATCCTGAGGTCACTCTATGCAGTTTGATCAAAGAGAGGTAAGATAAAATGACTGCTTAATGTCACTACTTAAAACTTCTACTATTTGCATGACCATACTGCTTAATTATGCACACACGACTCTATATTTATTTATTATTTAAATTTGTATCACCGCCCATCTCCTCCACACCTCTGGGCGGTTATATGCCATAGGTTTTGGAAATAAATCTTCAGAAATTTATATAATCAATGTTCATGACCTCTGAATGGTTTGAAATATAAATGAGACTCAGAGGAAACACTTTTTGTATGTTCCATAAACCCTGCAGCTGCAAGTCCTTCTTTGACTGATGGGGAATGAGACACCAGCAGAGCTAAATGATAACATGGGATGAGTCTTCCTGCACTTTCTACACCTGGAAGTGCTAACCAAATCCACCTCATACTTTGCTCTACGATTTCATACCTACCTGGTGAGATCTGTACTTTGCATCCAGAGTCCTGCTGTATTTTGTTAATCTGCTCGCCACCTCTTCCTATGACTGTAAAGCAAGGAGAATAATGCTGAGAAAATCTTGAGGTAAAAGTAGAAATGTCATCTTCTAGCAGATAGGCTTAAATATAACACATTTTTTCATCCTTCCTCACAAGGGATAGGAAGGAGCTTTCTGACTTACAGGAAAGCCAGGTAGATCTTCAGCAGAGACAGACAAAACCAGTGTAAATATATTCCCATTCTAATTAGGTATATAACTTTTTCATTGTACAAACTGCATTAACACGTCTAAACTCAAGACTGCATTGTGTGCATGGAAAAGTAGGCGAATGGAGCATTATCCCAAGATTCCTTCAATTTCACTATTTACAGAAGGAATAAAGGAGGATAAGTGCTTCTCCTAAATGCACAATTCAAACAATAGGAATTGAAATAATGGTCTCAGAGGCAATAGGAAAAAAAGATTAAGTTACAAGAACCAGAAAAGTACCTCAGCACCCATTCAGACAACTTCTAGTTTTCAGAGCTTGAATGCCAGGCCAATTTAAAGCTAGGGCTTTTGAACAAATTGCCTACTGGGAACCAATTCTCTCTTGCTTAGTTAAAACTCTGCTTCAGGCAGTGTTTTGCAGCCACCATTCCTTCTGGCAAAGGGTATCTAGAATCA
This sequence comes from Charina bottae, assembly GCA_023362775.1. NCBI lineage: Eukaryota > Metazoa > Chordata > Lepidosauria > Squamata > Charinaidae > Charina > Charina bottae. The sequence goes on along the minus strand of JALMGJ010000021.1, from coordinate 8,729,705 downwards.
CTCACAGAAAGTTGATGAATCCAAAGCCAAGGCCACAAGCAATCCAACAAGGAATTCTGAATGCCTGCTGCACTCCTAGCCAGAGTGTCCAGAATGAATCTCTACTGTTGATTGACAACACCCCCCTCCCCCCAATTCCGACGATGGGAAATGCTCACACAACATCTACCTCAAGTTCTCCTTAGAAACCAGCCCTCACCATTTAATGAATGTAAAGCTTGCTGAGACTTTGTAGAGCAGAATACCCACCCGGCATCGCTGGAGCAATCTTCCACACACAGCTCTGAGCGTACAAGGAAACGCAAATGCCTGTCATCTCGCCAAAAAACCCACACAAATAGGGCTACAAAGAAACAAACCTGCCTGAGCCTTCCCTGTAGGAAGCTCAGCCAACTGGCATCGAGAAGCCAAAGCAGCACTGGTTAGTAAAGGTGAAGTAGCAGTCTTTCAACTATGGCAACAGCAGGTTTCTCTGCTCCCTGTCTAATACTCACTGAGTCCCACCATGCCATCAGGTACTCTGTACTCTTCAGTCACTGTAGACCTGCAAGGAAAACGGTCAGCAGCTTAAAGTAAGGAGTGGGAGAGTTACAGAAATGGATCTGGGGTTCACCAGCATCCATCAAGAAACCAAAAATGGAGAGCTTTCCTCCTCCCAAAAGGGCAGAAAGGAAGGTGGCTGAACAATTAAGCACCGCTTTGTGGAAATCACCATGTGCCGGTGCACAATGCACCGGCACTGCCTGGCAGGACTCATGAGCAACTAAGTGGCCCAGAGACCACTCCAGCAGCATTTGCAAACAAGGCTCTTCAGACAAAAGTTTCAGAAACAAAATCTATGAAACTGAAGCTACACAAAGACTTGGAATACCTCAGTCATGGCCAAGGAGCACAACGCTTCACTACCTAACAAGGCATCCATGTGCCTGGAATGACTGGTCATCCAATTCACGTCTCTCACAAATCTGGATGCTGAACTCCACCTAACAAAAGCAGCCTTCTCTCTTTGGGGCATGGAAATGCTGCCCCTTCAGAGGCAATCTGAACCCACAAACTCAACCCTGAAGATTGGTTTAACCATTCCAGCTCAAATACTGATGGAGAAAGAAAAAAAGGCACATAACTAAGTTACCTTGAGGGAGGATGGATCGGTCCAAGCTGAGGTGGTGGAGGCATGGCTGGAAAAGAAAGGAAGAATCTGATTATAAGCTCACACTCTAAAATGTAAGCTGTAAGTCAGCCATTGGCAACTCTAAGATCTTCGTTTTAAGGATAGTCCCTGCAAAACACAGATTTTATCTTTCTCAAACCAACTTATAAAACCTTTCTCAAAAATGTAGTTTATATCTTATCCCACTCTTGAGCACCAATCTGAAAAGGAGTATGAGTTTGTATGTAATTAATACAGATCTTTCCCCAGCACTTAAAAAATAAATTGTACTTACGTTCTGGCTGGGGAGCCATTTTTTTGCTCTCTGGCTGATCTATTAAAAAACAAAAAGAAAAGAAAATGGATCCAAATTCTTTTCAATAATTTCCTTTCTCTTCTGCTATTCAAAATGAAGCTTCAAGACAGCAGCTACAAGAAAATCCGTTTTGGAGACTTCATAGGCTACAGTGATTGTAGCATTCACATGACTTTATCAACCAGGGATAGGGAAATGGACAGAAGCTAATCCTCATCTGTCTGGGTAGACTAGATAATTTCAGGAGATGAGGCTTGAAGGGGATGTCCCTGCCCAATTGCAAAAACCCAATCCTTGATGTCATTTATGTTTTTCTCATGACTGAGAAAACAGGCTACTGTATCATCAAGAATAAAGCATTCTTATGCAGGCTGTCATAAGGAGCCAGCACACCCACTTCTCTCTCTGCAGGTTGAAGCAGTGAGTCCTGGCTCTGCACATGCCCTTGCACAGAGAAGCATCAGTTCCCCTGCAGTTTTTCCATCTAGAATACCTACATGTGTGGAAGTGCATGCTTCCCCTCTGGGGTAGCCAAAACAGAGCTATGCTGGAGCATCTCAAGCAGTTTTGGTAATCTTATCTGTTCAGCGTCTGTTCCCTACAGAACGTAGAGGGATAGATCTTGCCAATGGAAACAGGGCCTTTGGGAAAGATGTGAGGAGCAACTTTACAGAAGGCCCCATGGACCAAATGCAGCAGCCTGCTGGGCTGGAAACTCCTTTTCCAAAAACTCCTTCCATCCATTTTTATGGAATCTTTGCCTAAATCTGCTGTACAAAGTGTGGAATTTATATGGGCATCTCCACAGCCTTTTATCCATGTCTCTAGCAGCTGGTGAGGCTCAATAACTGTTTAAAGGAAGGTAGTCCTTGTTTAATGACCACTTGTCCAGTTCGAACTTACAATGGTGCTAAACGAGTGGTACTTGCGACTGGTCCTCGTACTTACGTCGATTGCAGCGCCCTCGCGGTCACGATTGCTATTTGCAACCTTCTTTGCCAGCTTCCTACAAACAAAGTCAATGAGGGAGCCAGGAGGAGGGTGCAAATGGCGACCACGTGACATCCTTGCTTAAAGGCCCACAATGATTTGCTTAATGGCAACCAGAAGTGCCAGAATTTGTCGCTAAGCAGCATGGTCATGTGGTGTCGCACTTTACGACTGTGTCATTTAGAGATGAAAATTCCAGTCCCAATTACCATGGTTAAGTGAGGACTACCTGTATTTATTTAAATTTATTAGCTGCCCAACTCCAACGGACTCTGCCCTTTACTCTGCCCTACTCAGAGTAGGCACACAGTACCTCCATCTTCTAGTTGTCTCTTCTGACCACCAAATCCAAAATCGGGTGTAGTGTTATTCACAGTTGTGGCTGAATCACCCCCAATTTTTGCTGCTATCTAAAAGCAAAATTGACACTATGATTACAACAGAATAAGCTATAAGCCATGAAAAGAATTAAAAATAAAATTGTTAATACAAAAGTGTTTGAAGCACAAGAAACTTCAAGTCATTAAATGTATCCCAAATCTGTTTACTGAATAAAAACACAAAGGGGCTTAAATTAAACAAATGAAGTTGAAAAAACTTGACACAGCGATTCAAGCTTGAGACTCTTACTGTAAAGTATGTACTTTACATGGCCCTGCTAATACAGCTAGAAATTTAACTAGGCAGCAACATTTTGTACATTGACTGGTTGCTAGGCCAGACCCTCTCTCTGTTTCTCTCCTCCCCACCTTATTTGACTCTGCAGTGAGGATGATTTTCCTACAGACACACTCTTACCCAGATCCATCCCTGACCCCAGCTCTCCCCTTCCCTCCCCATTTTTGGTTGGTTGCAGCTGCTATCACCTTTTTAGCTTTAACATTGCTGCACTGGTACTAAAGAGGTTGAAAAGAAGACAAGGAACAATTACCTGCTGTAATAGCAGTTGAAGAAAAGATCAGTAAATTCTTTTGCTGTGTTGGCAGAGTGAATGGCCTGAGCCCATCCAACACTGCAGCCATATTTTTTGAAAGAGAAAAGGTGTGGCTTCCAAGAAAGGTATTAATAGGACCTGCAGAGACCTGTTGAGCTAGGCAGCTGAAGTTCAGGACGGTAGGAGAAAGATAATGTAAAACAGTAAGAATTTTCCAGATAGAAGGAAAAAGGATAGTGGAAACTCAAGATTGGGAAGGGGGAAGTTCATAGAAGAGGCTCTGTGGATGTAGACTCTCAACATTTTTATAGTACGGTATTTTGTTGTATGCAGATGTCAGAAACATCAAGGCATTTGGTTGGCCAACTACAGGAACAGAATGCATGATTAAGGCAGCTTCTAGTGTAATGCAGCAGAGCTCTTAAGATGCTCCCACTTCTTTTTTCATGTTTTATTGAAGTGATTAAAATAAATATCAATAATGCCCACTATGGAAGTTTACTATAAGATTTTTGGCTCTCAACTCTTCTGGGATGGGTATTTATTTGGCCAAAATGACTCTGCTTGAAATAAATGAGAATCACTATATTTTGTCAGCAGAGTGTCCAATTGTGTGTGATCCACACAGATTGCCTTGTTCTTTCTAGGCTAGAGGTTATATTTGATCTTTAAAGGAATCAAGATGTTAAAGCCATCCATCCATCCATCCATCACACCTATATTGGTGAATCTGGAATAATTCTTGGCTTCTTTTTTAAACTGACACCTGTTTCCAAAACTTTTTAAACACATTTTGTAAAAATGGACACGACTCAAAAGTACAGTCATGAAAATAACTGCTAACCTTGTTCTATATACTAACATGGAGATGGGAGACCTGGTAACTGACTTCTCTATAAGTAGAACAACGAAGATCAATGAATAAATACTGAATACTCAATACAGAATACTATATATTCAGATTATAGTAAGCAAAAATAATGCTTTTCCACTATACATGATTACAGAATCTTCCTGAGCAGTTATTTAAATTAAACTTAGCCCACATTGCTAGGAATGAGCCTTGTTAGTGGCAGAACCAATTTCATGAAAGTATTCTTCCTAAGAAGGTACACTAGATTTTGACACTTTAAACACCAAATTTGGAAGTGATTCTGACTTACTCTTCAGATCTAATATAACTATAGTGTTACTACTTAATATGACTAATTGCAATGTGTCTTGTCCAGATATTGGCTGTGGATAATATTTTAAGACTAATGATTTTACAAGAAGGGATGCATATTTTAAACGTTTTTACTGATTTTTACTTTATGAATTTATTTTTATCACAAATTAAGGAACTGCAACAACACGCTGCAATAGAGTTTAGTTTAGTTCTACCTTTAAACTATTTTAGTTTAGTTTACCTTTAGTTCTAGGATCACAGTAATTCATTCTTAATCTCCAGATTCTCTCCTCCAGCAGTTTGCCAACACCTGCGGTGGCGCGGGGGGCGTGCGGCAGCGCGCACACGCATGGTGGCCGCCATGCACGCGCGTGCCGCGGCTTCCGGGTGGTGTGGCGACACACCACGCTGTGTGTGGCGACACACTTTTGTGTCGCGACACACAGTTTGGAAAGCTCTGCCTTAAACAGTATGGTTTTATTGAGGTAGGGCATTTAGGATCCCCCCTCCCCCAGCCAAATGTCTCAGACATCAATAAGACCCAGTAGTATCTTGAGTTTTCTGCCACTTCCCTTAGCCATGGAAGATATTTTTAGGATTCAGAGGCATAAGAAATTTATATGTAAAATTTTGCTACTCATAATCTGAATGCTATTTCTGCCACAGCTTTATGAAGTGTTATACCAAATATTTATGTATATATAGAGACTGTTGTAACAGCTACATTCTAGTGGGTACCTTTAATGTCATAATGAGATCAAAACTGAAAAGATTCAATGAAGCAGGGGAGGAAAAAAATCAGCAAGGCTTCTATTTTTGGTCACCAAAACTATCTTAATCAGAGTTCAGAAAAGCAAAGTTTAGAATTAGCTGGATTCAGAAGATAGTGGTTGTATATTTTTTAGCTCACAGCACATACTTATGGAACGATCAAACTGTACTGAAAGCTACAAAGTTGGAATATGGAGTTTTTCATACTGTTCATCAATTCAAATGAAGTGCTTATTAGGAATAATGAAAATGATTCTGTAGCTGGGTAAATATATAACAGAGCAACCAATGATATGGAAAACCTCTCATTGCAACTGAGTATTTAGCTGTGATTGGCTGGTCTTATCAAGTAGAAGATCTGCTTTACTTTCAAGCTAGATAATGTACTCCCTCAGTATTTTGAAAAAAGGGAAACATCTTTCATCTGGTTTTTAATCATTCAACAGATTTAGCATTACTTTTACTGTTTTAGTCTGTATTTTTAAACTTTATATTGTTTTGTTCTACATTTTGTTAGCTGTCTTGAATGCTCATCAGAGCAGAAAGATAGGATATAACGAAGTAGAAAGAAAAGTGATTTGCTGTCTAAGTAGTTAAAAAAACAGTATCAGAAATCTTTATTAACAAATTAAATAGTGATCAACACAATTTAACTTCATCGGCATATAACTAACACTAGAAATCAAAACAATAAACAGACCATGAGAATATAAAGAGCTAACAGAATCTAGTGCACACAGCAGAAAGGCGAGGCGGGAGGTGGATAGACCACAAACCCTGAATACAAAGGTTCAAAGAAAAAATGTAATATAAATAGAACCTAGTACCAATCGACCCCTAATGCCAAAAAAGAGCAATGAAAAGTTTTTTGTACATGTCCCCTATTTTCTAAGCATGTATTCACTACAGAAAAATGTAGCAGCATCAGTTGGAATACCAAGAAAAAAATAATGGAAACAGTTGGATTTACAACTAGCCAATTGCAATGAATATGCAAATGGAACTAATATGACAGATGTTGAAGGGGAAATGTTAACCCCACATGGAAGACTACTCAGGATAAAGAATTCTGACATGTACTGGTCTTGTTCAGATGTCCAACAACACATGTTTTGGTGTTATGTGAGTGAATCCTGTGATTGCAAACTAAATCCTCCTTTGTGCACTTACAATTTAGATACAAACATAGCTTGCTGTTTATATCCAAGCCATATAGATTATAGGTCATCAATACATTAGAAGCAACAGGATATAGAGTCCAAAATTATGGACTTGTTCGTTGATATTAAGCTACTATTTGGTACCATATCCCTGACTTATCTTACTGTAACCTTAAAAATAGCAGCAAGCCCAAAATAAAGACCAGACTATGTTGAATTCTTAACTATGAAAAATTGTAGTAGTGAAAAAAGTAAACGGAACAAAGGCTATCTAGAGGGCAGAGTCTGAAACAAGGAAGTCAGCAAGCTACTTCAAAGGACAAAACAGAAGAAAAAAGTTGCACTGATTTCCTACCTTAGCAGTAACGAAAAAGAACAATGAAACCTGATAAGAAATATGCAGACAGAAAAGGAAAAAGTGGTAGTAGGAATGCAAATTCCAAAGAATAACGAACAATATCTTCTTCAAGAAAGGAATTATAAAAAATCCTAAAACCTAAATTTCATAAAGTTTATTACATAAGAATAAATTTATTATCAGATTCAGATAAAGCGATTGCAGTAGCATGTTCAAAACCGATGGCCAAATGTTTATACATTAATTGAACACATTAGACTGGCATCAACAGAGACAGAAAACCTCTATTATAAAAGCCTATGGAGTTCAGGCTATTTTCTACAATGCCATATGCAATGTGGCACAACCTGCTAATATGCCATTAATTTCAATATGTCTTCTTGAAATTCAGCTAAGTCAGGATTTAATTCACTATCTTGTTGCATAGATCCCTAAAACACAAGCCCTTTCCTCTTTGATAAAGAAAGTCCAACTTCAGAGAATTTAAATGCTTTGTGTTTATACTGCGCCTTACAAACTTTTTTTTTTTAAAAAAAATGCTGGGAGACAGACATTCAAAGGATTAGATTTTGCTTTTTTGGCCATATCCAACCATAACTGATGACTGAGTCTGGTTTTTACTGCTCTGTGGTTTGTTCTAGCAATAGTTAAATAAATGAAATTCATATCTGGGCTTAATCAGTGCACAGTTTAAGAAAATATTGTAATCATATTAATTGTACTGTAATCCTGAAATAAAGTACTAATACTTTCCATCCTTTCTGAGAAAACAACGGCACAGGGCATGATAGCCTATTTGGTATAAAATGCCCGCATTCCCAAGAAAGGAATGTCTAAAATAGTAATATCATTCCAAGAGCATTGAAAATTGGTATTATTTTTATTAAACAGCACACTGATAGGCAAGCTAATTAATCTTCAACAGTTCTAAGTGGCTTTCTCATATCTCATTTACCTCATAAATAAGATATATTTATCCCACTTTTTAAATTCAATTATTTATTGAAGAAATATTACACTCTTGAACAATACAATATTTTTTTCAGGATAGAATTTTGAAAGTTTGCAGAAGATCAACCCAAAGTTTTTTTAAATAGTTACCAGTTGCTACCCGCTTAAAAAATTATAGACAATCATTTTTATATCTAAATGTAAAGTGATATAATTTCTGTAAGGCCTTAAGCAACAGTAACTGGCGTAGAGCTTTACAGATGATCTCAAGCTAATTTTTCTCCCTCTAGCTAATCTTTCTTCAATAGGGCTGTAGTGATCATGAGCTGCCCCATGTAATCTGTGCTTCATGAAGAACAATTAAGGGATAAAATAATTCTTGAAATACTCCACAGTGTCTCTCTCCTTCCTTCCTAGAAGAAGCACAGAAAACAATCATCTAGTAACAACATTCTCTAGGGTAGGAACTTTGATTCAAAAGACACCGTACAGAAGGAATCCCTTAATACGGCAGTAGGCAGAAACCTCAGCATACAGGTGTTTCAAGAATGAAACTGGCTTTAAATGAAGCTTGAAATTTTCATAAAACCAGTCTGCTCCCCTTGAACTACTGTATTTCTCTTAAAACATTAGTTTTCTTCCTTTGCCATGAAAAGCTAGTTGATTTATAGATGAACCAGAACATGATAAAAAAGCGTCAAGTCCTAAGGTAATAATGTAAACTGAACAAGTTCAGGCTACACATGGAAATTATATTTTTCAATGCCCCACAAATAAGCTATCCACATAAAATGCTTTCTGTGAATAAAAATAAAAACCATCCAAACTTCCCTGTGCAAAAAATGAGGCACGAAAGGCTAAAACAGGGTTTTCCTGAGTGTGCTAACTTTTCTACTTGCAAATATGTGTTAGGAAAAAAATAGTTCAATGGATAGAAAAGTACAAAATAAAAGACTATTACAAGAGCAACAGTAGCAAGACTTACCCCCATCACTTATCCTTTGTGAGAAATGGAAAGAAATTAGAAGCTTTAGCTGCTAGTTTGTATTGCATCCGAATTCAGCAAATTGGGATGTTGATTTGAGGGCAGCTTTGCTGCATTTGGATGAAAAGTCAAGGAAATGCCTTAAATATTATCACCCAAAGCTTCTAATTTTGTTCTCTCCTGTGGGAAGCAAAAAAACAAACACAAACCTTTGCTTCATCAAAAATCATTACTGTATCTTCAACCTTGCATATGTTGGACATGCATTGGGGGACATTATTTCTCCACCCTTTCTTCTTGAGGATAAGCTATATAAATTCATAGCTGGAAGAATGGATTATACTACTGTACTCTAGGTTGCAGGTGGAGTCATAGTTTATTGTCCTGTGCAAAAAGCACGTGATGCAAATAGAGGATTAGCACATAGTGGGCAATGTCAAAGCTAAAACAGTTCTCCCGAATCTGCTCATTTTTAAAAAAATTCCAAATACAATTTCAACTCTTCTGCTTCTCTAATAGGTAGAATTCATTCTCCCATCTTTTTCTGAGTCATGCACACACCCAAGGGATACAGCAGGCAAACACATACTGTACTAAACTACCATTTCAGAGTACACAGTGGATATTTTTAGGGGTTGGCCCAGGGCATTAAAAGTGACCTAGCACATGCGGGAAAGCTATGTTAAGAACGAATCTCTTAACATATTAAAATATAGATAGCTTTTTAATGCTGGTCCAATACCAAGAAGCAGTTTAAAATATTGGTCTCTTCTGCCACGTAAAGTGGTACAGCCCGTAAGTACCCCCTCATTTAGCCTAAACAGCCTGAGAACTTCCTTCATGTGATAAAGATCAGGAAGGGCCTGCGGACCACTCTGCCAGCTTTCGATTGGCAAATAAAAATAAAAAATGAAGAAGGTAACCTCCTCACTTTCAGCTGATGGAAATACCGTTCTCTATTCCTATTTTCCCGGCTTGGTTTCCTAGACAGACTCAGGAATGACCCACGTGCGCCGGGTTTCTACTTCCTTTAAAGGAACCTTCCCGCAGGTAAAAACCAACTCCTCGCCAAACGCTCTTCCCTTTCTTCCACCCTGTGGACGCAGGCGCCTCCCCCCCTTCCCACGGCGCGTCAAGTGGCACAGTCCAGAACTCTGGTCACCTCAGGAGTCGACTACCTCAGCCTATGGCCCACACAGAGCCGCCGATCTCCAGCTTCCACACAGCACAAGGCCTTTTCCGGGGCAGCCGGGGAGGGATGCAATGCTCCTTGCCCTCAATTGCCGCCCTCCTCCTTCTTCTCCTCCTCCCGCGCGATCGGGTCTCCACTTCCCATCCACTTCAGCTCCTCACCTGCCGGGCGCGCTGAACCGCATCGGCGAAGGCGTCCTTACGGATCCCGCCGGGTCCGGGACCCGCCGCTCCCCCAGCCTGTCCGGCTCCGACAGCGCCGCCTCCTCCGGCTTGATTTGGAGGTCCGGCAGCCCCGGTTCCTCCACCCGCGCCCGGCGGCCCAGCGGAAGGTGGTGGAGGACCGCCGGTGCTATAGTCCGACATGGCGGCAGAAATGAACGCGGCGGCAACGAGGGCTCAACGCGGGAACCAGGCCGAACGCTCTCCCCCCTTCACACGCACGCCCGCACGGCACGCCGGGAGCACGAGAGGCGGGACTCCGCCCCATTGTCCCCGCCTCCTATGAAAACCAGTCATCAGCGGGATCGAGATGAGTGACAGCGCAGAGAAGCCACTGAATATAAAGGAGAACAGGCGGCTTGGCTGCCCGATCTATCAGAAGCGACGAGAGGCGGGATCTACATTTTGAGTGTCAGAAGGCTACTCGAATGGCAAAGAGGAAGGCGGCTCCTGAGGGTCTATACCAATTGGAGAATGATAGGGGCGGAGTAAGTGGTCCATGCTGAACCAACCGGAGTCGGAAGATAGCTCAATCCCGACTCTCCGATTGGAAAAACCACGAATACGTCATTGCTATCGAATCGAGGCAACCAATCCGACAGGTCCATTCTGTCTTGCGGCAGGGTGGAATCCCGCTCGCCGATTGAAGGTTGAAAGGCGGGATTGAAGTACGATTGATGGAAAAGTCAACCACTCCTGTTTGGTGACTCTTAAGAGACTCCTCAGAACCAACTGATAGGTCCTCTGGTGGGGCCGCTGAAGAACCGAAGCGCGCGTTTCGACCCTCCGACGATTATAGCGAGAAGAACGCGGAGCCGACCACGATTGTCCCAGAGGTAGAAACCATCAAGTGAGGGGAGCAGAGTAGTACACTTCCGCTTTATTTCTCGGGGGTCAAAATCCATTGGTTGGGAGCTCAGTGAGGTGGTGGGGCGTCTTGTGATTGGCGTGCCGCTCGGCCAAACACATCACAGGAAGACCTTCCGTCTCCCTTCGAAAACCGCAGGCGAAGTAGGTTATGGGAAGGAGAGGAGGTGTCCCTTCTTTAGGAGTCATGCTCGTAGACTCTGGTAGTTGCATGCTGAGCTTCTGGGAGGCGGCGAAGCTGAAACGTCCTTGCAGAACGAAAGCAAGAACTGTTCGTGGAAACTTCCAGTGCCTCCACTGCGTATCCCCCCAAAAGGTACCAGCAGCAGCAGAACGGCTCCTGATCCAACTCCGGTCTGTCTTACCTTTTACGAAAAGATCTAATGCGTATCGAAAGGGTGCCGGTTATAGCCAGGCAGATAAAGTGCACCAAGTCACTGGGAGTCGAGCTGACTTATTTAGGATAAAATGCTGCGGTTGCTCCCAGATCCTTATTTGTGTGAAATTTCGAAAGAGAGCTGAATCGGTAAAGCGAATGGAGACTTAAAGCTTGTTGACTTTTGAAATGTTTGAAGACAGACCTATTTTACTGATCAACTCTAAGTTTAGTTGCACCTGCAATTAAGGATAGAGTTATCCCACGTGAAGTGGGGATAGTGTGCTTTTAAGAATTCCCTCTAATAAAAGCCATTGCTTCTGTCCAACAGTAAACAAGGCATAACCCTACGTAACTATTACGGGTCTCAGCTTCTCCAGCCCACAACTTCAAGAGAATCTCTTCTCTTATATGGAGTGGGATCTTATTTAGTACCAAACCGCACCCACCCACCCACAGAACAAGCAGCTTTGATAAAAAAAAAATAAGGAATAGGTCTCTATGCTAGCATAGCTCTAAGCAACATCAAATACAGCTGCATCATATGAAGGGCAGTCTGTTGGACATATATATAATTTTGGACAGCACAAAGCTACTTGTGGGGGGCAATGCCCCAGATTTTTCATGATAATTGTTCTTTGAAAATAGCATGAATTAAGTTTCTGTGCTTATTTTTATAAGAATTATTGTTCACTCTGAAGAACAGAGTATCCCAATTAGAGACAGTATGATAATGGAACTGTTTTAATCTTAACATTTGGTGTGTGTGTGTGTGTGCGCACGTGTATAAATAAAAGACTTCATCAGTCCAGAATCTCCAGTTATTTAGCTTCATTGGCTGACATGTATGTATGTATGTATGTACGTGTATATGTTTATATACCACTTTGAAGGATCTATGCAACTACAAATAAAAGTACTGTAACATAGTAATATATATAGACATAATATAGAAATTGTCACAATAAACAGTTTTAATATCATCTAAAAAAACAGTGCCAAGTAGTCCATCACTGTTTATCAAAGTCCTGCCAAAAGAACCAAGTATTTCTAAGTCTTCAGAGTGACTTGGATTCTGGGATGGCATAAGTTTGCCACCACACTTAATTTTTTTTCTCTCATGTGTTCCCCAACTTCTCTTCCCCCCCCCTAAACTCTAAGCCCCAAACAATGCAGTATTTCCTTATAGCAGGGGTGAGGAACATTTTTTCTGCCAAGGGCCATTTTGATATTTATTTATTTATTTATTTATTAATTAATTAATTAATTAATTAATTATTTGAATTTATCCCTGCCCATCTCTACCATGGTAGACTCTGGGCGGTTTACAATCAATTTATAACATCGTTCATGGACCGGGGGCGGGGTTTGTGGGCAGGAGCCAATTGTGTGCACTGGGGGTGGGGTTTGCAGGCGGGAGCCAATTGCGCGCACTAGGGGGCGGGAGCCAATCTCACGGAAGGGGGTGGGGTTTGCGGGCGGGAGCCAATCACAAGCACCAGGGGCAGGGTTTGCAGGCAGGAGCCAATCACGCGGAAGGGGGCAGGGTTTACAGGTGGGAGCTCCTAGATTTATTGAATTTCGAGTCCCACCTGCGGTTTCCTTGGCAGGGCCAGACCAAATGATTTTGTGGGCCTTATATGGCCCGTGGGCTGGACGTTCCCCACCCCTGCCTTATAGAAAGGTTGTTCTAGTTCTTTAGCTATTTTAGTTACCCTTCAAGGAGCCTTATGTACTGTCTTTTATGTTTAATGACTAGAAGTGTGTGCATTACTGCAAATGTGGTTGCACCACAGATAAAGGCAGCATGATTAGAGCTACTTGACCTGGGCTGCAAGAATCCAAATGACTTGATAACAGCAAAAAAATGAAGAAAATTTTCTGTCATCTAATGGCCATCTGGATTTTTGTAACCCAGATATGGTAGACCTAATTATGATATTGGCAAGTTTACTTTTTATTCATTTCCTAATTATTCATAGCATGTACTTTGTAATCTTCACAGCACTCTGAGCCATAATGACCTGGTTTGCACAATACTAAATCATGAAACCACAATTCACAAATCCCAAGGATGGGTTCACAAATCACATTAATTTAAAATCAAACTCAGTAATATTATAGCAGCTTAGTATGATGTGAAAAGCCAACTAAATGTAAAAACCCATTGCTAATTGGCCATTGTCAAATGAGATTAGCATGTGTGATTATAATTTTTGCCCAAATATGCGTCATTTCATACTTGTTCCATTTATACTATTTTAATATCCACTCACTTTGGATGAACATATCATTTCTGTTTCATCTGATTTGTTTTACCATTCTAAAATTATTATACGCCATCAGCAAATTTGTTTTTTTCAGCACTCATCTCTAACTTCAAAGCATTTATTAATTAGTTAAAATACATTCATTCTAATGTGGATCTTTGAGAGCCAGTTTGGTGTAGTGGTTAAGGCAGCCTTTCTCAACTTTTTGACCCTGGAGGAACACTTGAAATATTTTTCAGGCCTGGGGGAACCCCTGTACATTCAGGCTCAAATATAGGCCAGAAGTTATGAAATTATATTTGTTTCATGTGTAAGGTAGAGGTTCCCCCTGCACATTTGTGCAGTCGTGTCCAACTCTAGGGGCCGGTGCTCATCTCCGTTTGTTAGCTGAAGAGCCAGCGCTGTCCGAAGACGCTTCCGTGGTCATGTGGCCGGCATGACGCGCGTGGAATGGTTACCTTCCCACCGAAGTGATACCTATTCATCTACTTGCATTTGTATGCTTTCGAATTGCTAGGTTGGCAAGAGCTGGGGCTAGTGCAGGAGCTCACTCTGTCACGCGGGGCTAGGGTCTCGAACCTCCGAACTTGCGATCTTTCGATCAACAAGCCTGGTGTCTTACCCGCTGAGCCACCACGCCCCTTTTTTCACGTGTAGGCCTGTATATATGCATTAACAGTGTTCTTATACTAAAGAATGAAACTAACTTCTTTAATGTGAAGTTGCCCGAATTTGAAATAATTTTTTAAATAAATCATGATCTCCCAGGGAACCCCTAGTGACCTCTCGTAGAGCCCTAGGGTTCAGAAACCCTGGGTTAAGGCATCAGGCTAGATATCTGAAGACCATGAGTTCTAGTCCCGCCTTAGGCACAAAGCCAGCTGGGTGACCTTGGGCCAGCACACACACAGCCCTAGGGAGGTGGCCAGGACAAACCACTTCCAAAATCTTGCCAAGAAAACTGCAGGGACTGGTCCATGTAGTCACCAGGAATCAAAACTGACTAGAAGGCACAAAAATAACAAAAAAAGTGGATCTTTGGGGCATCTAATTTGCATGCCATTAAATGTGCAATCATTCCTACTCGGCTTTCTGTTCTTTAACCAGCTTTCAATTTATAGAATAATAATAATTCTTATTATTTATTTAATTTATATGACCGCCCATCTCCCCCAACGGGGAACTGGGCGGTTTACAGTAAAATAAATTAAAATAGAATATAAAATATAAAACATCAATTATACAGTACATGTAATAAATAATTATAAATCCAGATGGAAGATAGAATTAACAAGGACGGATATTATAAGATTAAGGGATTACTGTAGCCACCCCCATGAGGAACTATCCTTTCCTCCTCCCTATGCCAGGTGGCAGAACCAGGTCTTCAGTTCTTTCCTAAAGGTCGGGAGGGAGGAGATCTGTCTCAACTCGGGGGGCAAGGTGTTCCATAGTGTAGGTGCCACCACAGAGAAGGCCCGTCTCCTAGACCCTATCAGATGACACTCTCTAATTGATGGGGCTCTTATCCTATGACCTTTAAGTTTGCTCAAGTTTTGGCTAAAACTCAAGCATTATCCTCAATTTGGCTAAAACTCAAGCATTATCAAGCATTATCCTCAAGGTTTAGCATCACTCATTTCCCAATATTACTTCCAATCCTCTTGGTTAAAGGATATTGAATCTAGTCTCGCCAAGCTAGGATTTTCTACAGATTCAATTCTCAAGATGGATTATGAACAGGCAAAATTGGCCTTGAAGCAAAGGATAAAGGACATAGAGAGACAAACGGACTTAGAGAAGGCCCCTCATTTCCTACCATCAGAGTATAATAAATATATTGTTAATTCTGCTAACTACCTTACTCAACTTGAAATCCCTAGCCATCGGAAAGCCTTTGCCCTAGCTCGTAGTCACGCACTCCCTTCCGCAGTCTTGGATGGTAGATATAAAAAAATCCCAATAGCTGCAAGGTGGTGCTCTTGTAATAATGGAGAGATAGAAACTACAGACCACGTGCTCCTCCGTTGTCCTTTTTATAAAGAGCTTAGGAGTAAATATTACCTTTGACCAGGAAATATCCTAGGCGGCAAGATATAGATTATATACAAATGTTACTTATAGATGAAGATCCAACTGTTACGTCGCAAGTAGCCAAATTCTGTGCAGCTGCTATAAAGATACGCCAGACTATGATAGGAAAAATGTAGTAATATACTCCTTGTAATGATTTTAATAATTTCAAAAGGTGTGTGTGTGTATATATATATCTCACATATTTTATATATATTTTACTTTTTATAAACACTTATATCTGATAGAATATTAGTCATGACTAATATTAAGAGCATATTTAAATTTGATTAAGGGGCTCACCCACATTGTGATCTGAATGTATTTTAATTTTTAATTGGAACATGTAATTTAACTTCTAATTTTAAAATTATTTTAAATCAGATGGTGCATATTGTAAGGTTCAATGAGTATACCTTTGTAGAATTGTATCTTGTACTGGTCAGTGACCGTAATAAACTAGAATGAATGAATGAATGAAGTTTGCTCAAATGAGACTTCTTTGGTGAGACTTTGTCAAAGTCTTTTGTAGATATATTTGTGGACAACTGTCAAAGAATTCTAAAAGATTAGTGAGATTTTGACACTAAAAGATTAGTGACATTTTGCAGAACCTTGTTGATCCTGTCAACAAGATGTGTCACTCTGTATGGTATTAATTTTATCTTTAATAATGCTTTCCACAAATGTACTCCATTTTTAGTCCTTTTATTGGAGTAACACTTGTCTTATAAAACAGCAATGGGATGACTATGGGCTACATGAAGACTCAGCCATTTTTCTGTGATCTCTGAAACCCGCATGATCACACAACTCCCCCCCTTTAAGTATATTTTGTTTTCAACAAAAAATAAAAATAGATTAAGCCTATGTTGGAAAACAATGGCAAAACAGATATCATGGCTTCTGAAGTGTTTGTTCATTCCTCAGATACCAAGCCAAGAAACAAAAGTTTAGAAAATGTATTGTTTTATTTTTCTCTTTGAAAATTTAACACAAAATGCATCAGGAGCAGTGGCAGATATATAGAGATCTCTCACTGGAGTTAATTCAGGCAAGATGAGTGCCTTAGTCATAAGTCAGATATTAGTTTGTTCGGTCCCCAAAACAAGACACTTGGTTGAAGCTTGGGTTCATACTTGGTTTTATGTGGAAGTGCAAACTAGGTATCTAGTTTTTGGGGGCAAATTTAGATTAGAGGTCATCTGATTTATCCAATGACCTTCCCATTGCTCAGTCCAAATGGCATCTCAAAAAGTCAGCAGACTGTCAGTCAAAAGTTCAAAATTACTATTGAATTATATAAATGTAAAGGTTCCCCCCGCACATTTGTGCAGTCATGTCCGACTCTAGGGGCCGGTGCTCATCTCCATTTCTTAGCCGAAGAGCCAGCGCTGTCCGAAGACCCTTCCACAGTCATGTGGCCGGCATGACGGACGCAGAACGCTGTTACCTCCCCACCAAAGTGGTACCTATTAATCTACTTGCATTTGCATGCTTTCGAATTGCTAGGCTGGCAAGAGCTGGGGCGAGTGCGGGAGCTCATTCTGTCACGCGGGGCTAGGGATTCGAACCTCCGAACTTGGGATCTTCCGATCGACAAGCCTGGCGTCTTACCCGCTGAGCCACCACGCCCCCTATTGAATTATATGCTCTACAGCTATTTTAAGCATTAAGATACCTCCTGGATTAAATGAAAGACCTTTGTTTAATTGAAGATCCTGCTTCCCCCAGTGACCAACCAATTCTCTGGAAAACCCTTACATAAGATATGAGCGTAGTATCCCTTTCCCACTTTGTTCACCAGCAAACGGTATTTAGAGGAATGACATCTGTGATCATGAAGATACTGAGCAGCTATCATGGTGAGCTGTCATGGATAGATTATCAATCTTTTAAAGCAGTGCAAGTTTGTTGCTACTGCCACATCTTAGGTACAATTGCTGGCAGGGAAGCATTTGAAGACCATCTGCTCTAGCCTGTTGCTTCCATTCCTGGATTCTCCAGATGTGTGCCTGTCCACATCTTCGAATATGTCACAATTAACCTCATGCAAACCAGAGATTCTCCTTCCTCTTGAATACATGTGCAGCTGAATGGGGTGATGAGACAATGGCAGCTTTCCCACTTGCTTTCTCTCTAGTTCTTTCACCTTCTCCATCTTCTTTCACCTTCTGTGCAGCACAACAGAACCTTCTTCCCTACAGCCAGCAGGAAAGGGACAAAATATAGGTATGTGGAATGGGTGGCAGAAATAGCCACTGGTAGCAAAGCGAAAAGATACAGAAGGCACTTCCAAGTTGGAACTCAGCAATCCTGCCCTTTGTCCTTACTGAATCATTCCTGCAAATTGGGTGCAGGAGGGGCCAGCGCTATCAGGGCATGCCAACTCTTGCCTGCCATACTTACCAAATCAATAAAAAGGTAAAGGTAAAGGTTTTCCCCTGCACAGTTGTGTCCGACTCTAGGCCGGTGCTCATCTGTTTCTTAGCCGAAGAGCCAGCGTTGTCCGAAGACTCTTCCGCGGTCATGTGGCTGGCATGACGTGCGCGGAACGCTGCTACCTACCCACCAGAGTGGTACCTATTAATCTACTTGCATTTGCATGCTTTTGAATTGCTAGGTTGGCAAGAGCTGGAGCTAGTGCGGGAGCTCACTCCGTCACGCGGGGCTAGGGATTCGAACCTCCGACCTTCCGATCAACAAGCCTGGCGTCTTAACCGCTGAGCCATCGCACCCCCTACCAAATCAATACACCAAAGCAAATACAATTCTGGACATGTCCACTCAGAAGTAAGTCCCATTTAATTCATGACATTAATGCGAAATAAATGGGTATAGGATCCTACCCTTATTAATAAACTCATAAATATATTTCCAATGAAAACAATTTTAACATTTCCCAAGTGAAAGCAGCTTAGAAAGGACATGATCCTATTGTGCAAGGCACTGCATCTTTCTCTATTCTTCATTCTGGTCAATCATTCCTCACCTTTCTTTCTCCCTGGAGTTTTGTATCATCCCCATCCTGGTTTCTCACTCAGACATTTAATAACCAAATGAGGTAGATCTTACGGAACTGCAAGCTCACGTATGTGATCAAAATCCACTCTTGCAGGCAAAGTGGACTGTAAAGGGCATCCCATTAAAAGCTCTAAAGTGGGGCAAAATTCAGCATCCACTGTCCTTGGCACCACATTTGAAGCAGCTGCCTCTTATCAGAGCTTTCAAAAGGAACCAGAAACCCTGCCTTACTTGGAAGAGGTCCTTTCTATCTATTGAATGAGTTACTTTTCTCAAATGGGAGTGCCAATTCCCTGATTACTTCTAGCAGGTAGCTAAAACTGAAGTAGCACTCTAGACTGACAAAGACATAAAACCTCTCCCATTTTTGAGTATCCATTTGTTGCAGCCCTTCCCCTCCCACTTGCACCAACCTACTTCTAGTATAACTGCAACCTTGACAGACACACACATAATATTCTTCCAAGGATATGATTTAAATTCTGAATGTCACAGGTGGTCTTTTACGAGTGAACTTATGACACTTAGTATATCCACTATTACAGCTTTCCTCAACACATTTGGCTGGAACTAAGGGGAACGGTAGTCCGACGTTTCTGGAAGACATCAGATTGGAAAAGGCAACAGCAGCTCTTGAAAAGTGATAGTGGAATAGATATGTTACCCTCCCACTCATGGTTGTGATCCTCCCAAATGCAACTGGTTGGTGTGGGAAATTGCACAGAAGCAGGGGACAAGGAGTTTGGTTTATCTGAGAAGAGGCAACAGTCCAAATGTGAGAGATGTGGGAAAATAGGTTTTCAGAGAGACTCTACCTTAACAGCTTTTAAGATTCTGTATCCACCCCAGAACAGCATTATTCCTGAAATCCATGTTGTTCTTGCTTACTTGGTTTTGCCAGCCATGTGGGGCTTGACGGTTGGCCACCATGTGACAGAGAATGCTGGAATCCATGGCCTTCTCCAGTAGGACTCTTCTTCTGTCCTAGATGGGCACCAGGTTTCCCATTTGGAATGGGAAGACCCTGGGGAACATTTAGTGAGAGACTGGCAGAGGCAGACTTTTGTGAGAAGCGGACCTGTGGACTGAAGAGGTCATACTCTATAGCCCCCATCCTGCCTTTTCCAGCTTTCCAAACAAAAAGGAAGAAATGAATGCCCAACTGCAGTGTAATTCAGCCGGTCATAAATAAATGAGGAGAGCAACACAAAGCAGAGCCCAAAGAAATCCTGGATGCATGGCTTCAAGGACCTGAATTATGGCATTTCTTAAGCAACAAAGCCAGTATGGCTAGTGCAAATATCTCAAAATGAGCAGAAATGTCTACACTCCATATTGAGGGATCTCAGCAAAGTGCTTTGATGATTACCACAAAATAGTAGCCCTTGTAACTTCTTTCAGCATTCTCTGCTCCCTCAGAATAGAAAAGGGAATGGGGATAAAATGGGAGAGGCTTCAATACAGCCACAGAGGTCCAGGCAGAGACAGCAAACTAGCCTTATAAGTTAAAAACAGTCAATGTGCAAAATATACAGAGAGTTTCCATAGTAAAGAGACAAAGTGTGCCTGGGCTAAAATGCAAACACCTGGGGCTCCAGCACCCCAACAGGTTCTAGGAGGAATGGAAGAGGAGTCAAAGGGAATTCAGTGTTGCAAATAGAAATGCTAAAGGTAGAATGGAATCTATTGGCCAAAGTCCTCAAAAACTCAGATACTCATGTTGCTGAATGCCCGCAGAACCAACTGGTGGACTCCAGGGGATAATCACAGGTGTTATAGTGCTGCCAATTAATTGTCTCTGTATGTATTTTCTCCAGTGCTGGAAACTGCTAACAGGAGTTGGTAGGGCTATTTGCCAAAAGTCAGCCCATTTTACCAGCAGTTGCTTGAAATCTGGCAACACATCCACAGCAACCATTGTCAACTTAGCTGCTTTTCCGCTGAATTATGACATGGCTGGTAGCATGTCATGGTTCTCATATTCAGTGGTTGGGGGAGAAGATGCATATGCAGTAGTAGGTTGCTCAGAAACAAGTCTGTTTGATGAGACCATCTCTGCAAATTCCAGAATGTGGGCGAGAAAAAAAATCTACCTCCAAGAGGCCACAAGGGTTTTTTTTTTTCCAAACCAAGGCCTCCGCAGGGAGAACTTGGTTGTTAGTGAGCAAGTTGGCTCTTGTTTATGGAGAACTATACACTTTTGGTGAAGATGGCCTGGACCCAATCACTCCAAACACCCTCTAGCTCTCCATTTCACAGCATTTGGAGCAGAAGAGGTACTTCCCCACCTATTGCTGCCTTTTGAACACCGTTCTTGAGAGGTAGGTCCCCTGCACTTCGGCGATGCAGGGCCCTCCTTCATCTGGATGTTACCCCCAGAGCCTGCTTCATGTTCTCATACACGACGTAGCTGATGCTGACAGCAGGAATAACCTTCATGAAATTGGGAGCGATGCCACGGTAGAGGCCCAGTACCCCTTCCCGGGAAAGGATGTGTCTAAAGAGACCCAGCATGGTTAGCTGTGGTGCACCCTCAATTGTTGCTGCACAGAGACAGTGAAAAAGAAAGAGGAAAGATTAGTAAGATGCCTGTCACAACACACCCAATAAGCCAGGTGAAGTTCAGAGACTGTTGTCTGAATAGGGTCACCAGGTCCTACATGGCTTAGACTCAAGCCCATGGGACAGAGCCTGAGAGTTTGTGCAGAGGGAGAAGGACTGGCAGATCAAGGCTTGAAGTACGCCAGAACTAGAACAGGGCCCAGAGATATAATCTCGTGGAATTGGGACAGAATCTAGTAGCTGTGTCTAGATTCTCAGAGTAGATCCTCATGGTCTGTATAGTAAATGGTTAAAACCTGAAACAACAAATAGCCTGCCTTCCACTCGTTCTGGCCCCCCATCTTGAAAACCGATTCCTCCTTTTTCCTGGAGGAGCAACCATGAACATGCATGTCAGGTTTGGAGACTTGTTAATTTTAAGGCTGATTATGAGGCCCAGGATGAAGGTTTTACTTACCTTTCCTATCTCATTTTCCTTCTCTGTTTCTTTCCCACTGCTCTCCCCTATGCCCACTCCTCTGATACTAAGATTTCATGCTTAATTTGCCTTCCTGTAATAGTTATCCCACCCATAGTGACTACCAGTCTTCTCTTTAGAGATGGAACCCATGGAGGATGCTCCTTTCTTACCTTGTGCCTGCATCCGGGTTCGCACCAGGGCTAAGGGATAGCTGGCAATTTGGCCACAGGTACTGGAGACGGTGCCGCAGGCCAAGAGAACCAGAACTCCTGGGTCAGCGGTATTCTTGCTGTACTTCTGTAACCAGGTGTTCTTCAGTGTCTGTGGTGAGAAATGTGAGATGGGCGTAAGGTGATCTGGGAATTCAAAGCCGAGCACAAAGGACATTGTAGAAAAGGGAAGGAAGCCACTGATGGGAATCCCCTTTTACCCTTGAATAAGAGCTGTCCCAAGGATGAGTAGCTGATCCTCATAAAGTGTTCCAAGGGAAAGAGCATGTCAGCCTAGCCTCTTCCTTGGATAGCTCCCTCATTCTTTTGAGCCCACACCCAGCCACTGACCTCATAAACTGCCAGGTCAATACCAGCGTAGGGGATAATGCCCAACATATTTGGCAGGTAGCCCTTGTAAAAGGCAGGGATTCCTTCCTTCTGCAGGATCTGCCTGGCACAGTCTGCCACACCCGAGTACTGGCCTGTCTTGCGGAGGGCCAGTCGTGTCTTCAGGACCTGGGGTGGGGGAGAGAAACACTGATGAACTAGGTTTTCTGAGGGAGAGTGGGGAGCCAAATGGACATAAACAAGAAAACTGTCTTGGGAAACGTGCATCTGTTTCATTATTTATATTTATATCACCGCCCATCTCCCCCAAAAGGGGGACTTTGGGCGGTTTACAATAAATCGCAATTAAAACCATAAAAGGTAACAGAAAAATGTACTAATAGACTAATGGGAAGGGTGCTCTAAAAGAAGAGCATGCATATTCCACACACATACTGTATCATGATCATACTTTGAGTGAGCTGTGTTTCTGAGCCTCTGCCAGCAGTCTTAAGATGGAGTCCACAGTTAGGTAAATCCCCTTGCCTCTCTTTCCTTCCTTCCTGTTTTTGAGTAACTCTCAGTATGAGATTAAGGTTGCTATTTCCTCTGGGCTGGGACTTGACTGGCTTATGTCATTACATAAAGCACCACATGCACTGTTGGTACTGTATAATTAAGTAAGCAGACTGAACTGTCATTCCTCCTAACCAGGAAATCATGGAAAAGTCATTCGGTAAAGTGTGGTTGGGCACCATCAAAACAGAATTGTTAGTACCACCACAAAACTACAGTTTTCATATATTCAATTTTTTTTTCTTCCTAGCATTTTTCCTGCATGTGCAGGGTCTGTTTTTTTCAGATCAACCAAATGTTGATTCATATTCATATTCTTTATTCAAATGAATCCACTTATTGCCATCTGCTGGATAGTGCCCACATTTGCTTGAAGCTCGTAATTTGGTATTATTTTTTTCCTATTGCCATCATCACAATGGACCCATATTTCTAATGACTTCACACATTTCTTAATCTAAGCAATCTTCTGTGCTTGAATTTGTGCACCTCTCCTGATTTAATGGTCAGTTCACAACAGATGATAAGGATTCAGGAGATGCTTTTGTAAACAGAAACCTGCAAACTCCTGCATTATCACTGAAAAGTAACACCTCCTCACAAGCTGTTAGAAAAAGACTAAGAAAGTTATCTGTCTTAGAAGACATCTTAAGAAAATTACTGGGGATTAAATTGGTACTAAATTGGAAATAATTGCTGAAATTCATGTAACCCTTTTATTTCAATAAATCATGTTAAAGAAGTCTACGAGAGTCTTGCTTCGGAGAATTACTCTCAGTTGAGGCAACAACCAAAGAGCCTGGCCCTTCTCTTGTTCCTGAAACCCCAGAGTGGAAATGTAAAGCAGAAAGCCCTCCTTCAGTTACTATGGAAGGGAATTAGAAGACATCTCAGGCGAGTGCATCTGCTTATCCAGTCACTGGCTTGAGCAAAAAGGTTCAATGTAGTTCCCCATTTTTCCAGAAGCAGCTGATCAGAAGATTGGTTAGCTTTTATGCAAGACTTGCAAACCCAATGCATGCAGGGCAAGAAATTCTATACAAGATGGTGGAGATCTGGGCACTCTGTGTAGCAAGCAATGTTAAGTGCAGATCCAAGTGGAAAACTACTCTATTTGGGCCTCTTCAGTCAGCTGAAGCCCGTTCTTGACCCTGCGGTGATGCTGGGCTCGAACACATCCCTGTGATTATTTGAGGAGTACACATTTTGATCAAAGAGTTACTGGTAGGTAGAGAATGTGGCCCTCAGACACTATAGTACCAAAGAGGGGCAATTTTACCTCCATGGGGTATATTATGGTCTGCGCTGTGGCCCCAGCCAGTGAGCCAGCAATAAATCTCTCCTGTACCCTCAAGGTCTCCTGTTGCCCACGAATTGCTCGCTTTATCTGCAAAGAGAAGCAATGGATTTAGACCCTCAGAGATAGACTGGAGACTCCTCCTCCTTCATCCCAATTAACCAAATAAGGGCAACATGCATGAACAAATTACTACGTTTTATAATAGGGGAATGGTATGTTATTGCACCGAGATATCAGTTCCTGTAGGGATTTCAGTAATAAGCAAGAGCCTCTTAACAGAATTACCCTTCACAATAACTTGGCTAGATCAGTAGCTTCCTTTTGCTGAAATGTTGACATTTAGGTTGGGGGAGAAAAACGTTGGAACTTGAGGAATCCTGCCTTTGGTATTAATTTGTCTGTTCCTTAGATTTTCTCCAGGAGCTCAAGACAGTACCTACAAGACTTCCTTCTCCAGTTTTATTCTTATAAGAGATTGAAGTTAACAACTTGCCCCAAAGCATCCAGTGAGCTCCTATAGCTGAGGGCAGAGTTGAACCTGAGAACCCCCATTCCTAGTCCAACATCTAACCACTGATCTGTCTGTGACAGATTAGCAAGGAAAATGTCAGAGAGAAAGCACAGTATCTGGCTCTGAACGGACTTCTACTCCTGCTGTAACAGCAGGCTTGTGAACTGGTGTCAGGTTCTAAGTTAGAAGCCTGCCATAAATTAGCTTGCTAGCTTGTTAGTGTGGCAGGCGGGGGAAGGGGGCAGTGCATTCCAGCAGACGGTGGAGATGGCGGGAGCTTGGTATCCAGGCTTCAAGGACGGACACCTGCAAGACTCAAGGAGGGGCTGTTTTGGAGTGAGAAAGCTGGACGCTGAGATTGTTGTGAAGGGGGGGTTGAAGCTTGGGACAAAGAAGCCAAAACAGGCTGTTTGGCAGGAAACCGGCATTCAGAGCTTCACAAATGCTTAACTTACATGTAACCTGAATAAAGCTTAACCTGTAGTTCAAATGAACTGCATTGAGAAGTGTTTATTGGGGCATTGAAGTTGAGGTCATTACAACTGGGGGCTCTTCTGGACTCATGGCTCCTGCTAGAACAGCAGGTAGAAGCCTGGTCAGGAAGCCTTTGCCCACATTTGGCTGATGCCTCTCCAAAATAGGGGACACTAGCAACTGTCACCCTTTGCCTTGTTGCCTCATAGATGGACTAGTACAATTTGCACTATATAGTACAGAGACACCCCTGGAAATCATTTGGAAGTTATGGCTGGTACAAAATGTACCGTCCCAGTTGAGAATGAGTGTCATCCGCTGTCATGTAACACCTTTACTTTGGGAGCTGCATTGGTTGCTGGTTTGCTTCTGGGTATTAGTGCACAACTGCAGGCACCTTCCAAGTCCATACCTGCTCGTAAGCCATGAACTTGATGGCAGATTCGGGTGCAATCTTGAGGACGTTGATGCCATTGCCCCGCCACAGGGAGCAGACGCCTCCCTCATGAATCATGCCTTTCAGTCCACCGAACACATTCATGTTGTTGTCCTTTGATGCATGGACCTGTAGGTAAGGTGCAGACACAATGTAAGTCCCTGCCGCCGCCTCCTCGAGGAGGTCTTGTTTGATGGCCTAAGCAAGAATAACCATGTACTGTACCATATGGGGAGAAAGCAATGAAAATATTGCGGTGTTGGAGGACTATTGTTTCATATTTTGCCGCACTGGAAAGATATTTCAGGATTTCACAAGGTAGCCTTTTGGAGAGACAAAGGAAGTCACGTTGCTCAACGTGCAAGATTTAAGGGCTTCAGGATGAGTCCCTTTGCACTTTCAATACTCAATAGGAAGAATTTAGAGGGTAATGCTAGATTGGGCAACAGTTTCTAGTATAGCCTATAGCCTTTGGAATACCCTTCCGCCAAAGATACAGCAGGCCATCCATGTTATGCTCTTTGCCCCAACTAAGATAAAGAGAGCTTCAGTTACATGTCTTCTCCTCTAATAAGCTGTAGTTCTATAGCAGTGGGGAAGATCTGGAGGCTGGGGGCTGCTGGGAGTAAGCAGTATCTGGCAGAATACAGGTTCCTCTATAATAGTTTCCTTTGCAACTTATCAACAGAGATTGCAGGAATGCTATGGCCAAAGTGGAATAGAAAAGAATTGAGAATCTCTTTATTTTCACAAGAACACCGAAGGGGGAAATAAAAGGGAAAGTTCTACAGCCACTTAAACTACATTATTTAGAGAAGAGGGCTGCTGCTAATATCTGAGAAGAAAACAGGAGTGTGCAGAAAGATTTTTGTTTGACAATTTTTTTTCAACTAGCCATACAGCCATAAACTTTCACATCATCACTTTCATTCCCCAAATCATAGGTAGTAGTTTAAAACTGGCCTGCCTTTATTCTCATTTCAGCCAATCTTGAACCACAGAGTGCTCCCTGCAGATGATGTTGGACAGCACCGAAAAGGCTAGGCCACTAAAGAAGGAAGTGGATGATCTCTAAGAAGCTACACTGATTGCTATGAATGGAAATTCTCCCTCCTCTACCTCCCCACCCCAATGCAAAATGTTGGCTGGGAGTTCCTGCTAATGGGAAAATTTATTTATTTATTTATTTATTTATTTTAATTTCTATAACCGCCCATCTCCCCCCATGGGGAACTCTGGGCGGTTCACAATAAACAAGTTAAAATAAGGTTTAAAATCTCAATTATACAATAAATATAAATTAAATTGAAAATCCAGATGGTAATGGAATAATTAAAAGAAGGACAGTTATAAAATTAGGGGATTAGCCACCCCCATGAGGAACTATCCCTTCCTCCTTCCCACGCCAGGCGGCAGAACCAGGTCTTCAGCTCTTTCCTAAAGGTCGGGAGGGAATAGCCCAGCCCCCAAGTTCCACAGAACTCAAGTGCAGCAACTTACAAAACAGGAGCGTTGCCATTTTGTTGAACCATTGGGAGTCAATTCGCTCAATGGCCCAACAGCATGGTCTGGGATTAGAGGGGCTTGGTACCAGTCTGGAAGTGGTGTCACAGCCCTCCGCAGAGGTGTTCCAGATCAGACCCTATCACCCCTTCTAATATAGGGGAGAGCACAGGGAGTGGTGATGTTCCCTGAACTGAGGTGGAAGGGGAGCAACTAGGGCAGTGACTTTCAAAGTGTGGTCTCTGGACCACTGGTAGTCTGTGGGGTCCACCAGATAAACCTACTGCAGCCTCCCCACTGCCCCAGCCTCACCTCTCCCATAAAATCTTGACAATCAGCTGGTTCGTGAGAATGGATATGTGGCTGAAAACTGGTTCACTGGCACATTACAAGTAATAATTTACTTACTTTAACATCAGTGAATAGCTTTTGAGTGCAGTTACCCACTTGGGGCTCATATATGCTATGCTAAGTGAAGCTGATCTTGCACAAGGAACCCCAAAAGAAAAGTGCTAATGGGAAATACAATGAGTATCTACAAATGGGATTTCATTGGGCTGGAGATGCACTTGCTTCTAGCCTCCTAGTCCTTGGAGATCTGTACTGAGGAACATTGTTGATCAGCAAGTTTGTGCTAAGACTTACTATTATGACACGTGGGGTACATAAAATCATAATATGGTGAATAAATGCTTTTTTTTTAATTTGCAAAGCTGTTTTAAGACCATTTTTAAAAATGGAGGTGATGTGAAAGACATACACTAACTATAATTATCTTATTCATCAAATCTCTTATTTATTTAATAAATTTAATAAATTTATTATTAATTAATTTACATTAATTTAACCCTTTATTTTATTTTTTTAATTTTATTTATTTTCTATTCTGCCTTTATTATTTGTATAAATAACTCAAGGCGGCGAACATACCTAATACTCCTTCCTCCTCCTATTTTCCCCACAACAACCCTGTGAGGTGAGTTGGGCTGAGAGAGCGCAACTGGCCCAAGGTCACCCAGCTGGCTTTCAGGCGTAAGGCGGGACTAGAACTCTCAGACTCCTGGTTTCCTATTGGCTCCTTCCTAGAACTGAGAGAGAGTGACTGGCCCAAGGTCACCCAGCCGGCTTTCAGGCCTAAGGCGGGACTAGAACTCTCAGTCTCCTGGTTTCTAGCCCAGCACCTTAACCACTAAACCAAACTGGCTCTCTTAACTCCAATACTGTTAAAGCTGAAAACGGAAGGGGTATTCATTCATCTTACAAATGTTTAGAAAGTTGAAGAAGCCTCTGGACTATAAATATAAAGAGTAAATTGGTTTTGTTTGCTGCAGTAATGCTTGCAGATAAGCCTCTTTGCATTGAAGGGTAGCATGGAGGAGGGAATGGCACTTCGGGTGCTACAAGTGTGCACTCACATTCAAACCGCTATGGAGTTATACTTTTCCTCCCACCAATCATTCAGCATACAATTAAAATGGAGAAGTCTACATTTCTTCTCCATAAAAACCCTGCTTTGATTGGCAGGTGGGTAGGCTGCTGAGAGCCCAATTGTGCCGATGATGAGGCAGGTGAGAAGTCATCCAGCACACAAATGCTGTGTATTTTGCACAACACTAGTCACTGCACCTACAAAGATGACGTTCTATTTTCCAAGAAGCCCCCCTTTCCTCTGCATTTCTCTCCTCCCCAGGAATAGCTGCTGCTTTCCAGGTACCACTGCAAAGCAAAACCCCACTCCCCTTCCTCAACCCCGAATCCTTGTTAGCTCTTTGCCTGCATGAAAACTTTCAGTCGATCCAATGGGGCAGTTCCAGTCCTAGAGACAGCACCAGCCATAGCTCCAGCTACGAGTTGTTTCCACCACATCCCGGTTTTCTTCTCTTTCTCAGAAAACTCATCAGGAACAGTGAGGCACTCCCCAATGTCAAGGACCTGTCAAAACAGGGAATAGAAATAAAGGTCAAGCACTTTGATTCAGAAATACCATTGGGAGAAATATCCTATGCTAGAGTCAAAAGGAATGGGCAAATATTCTAAACGAACTCATTTTCAAGTTTCACCATATTGAATTTAAACACTGTACTGATATTTTGGGGTTTTTTGTTTTTATATTTATCATCAAAATCCAAGCAGATTATAAGAACGGGCAAGTCCGATAAATATTAAAAGCTGGAATTAAAGATGAACCCAGGGTCAGAACATGCTGGGGATGACTAGTTTGCATAACTGCTCAAAAAGAAAGCTCTGTTCCCACCTTCCTTGTGAAGAAAGCTCACAGAACACTTTATTTCCTTAAACTTATTTAACCAAATTAAGTCACTCGAAATGTATTCATCTTCTCACATTCCGGCTTCTCCTCTTTTGCACTGACATGCAATGCTTTCTTAACGCATGCTGCTTTTGGGCCTTCCTACACTCCCCTTTCCAAACAATTCTGATTATGGAGTTACCCCAGTCTGTGTCCCATGCCAAATCAGGGGGTGTAAATCACAAATGAAGCTTTGCCTGATTAGCTGATGACCTGTTGTGAATCCTGTTCAAAGGCAACTGGAGGTTAATACTGAAAGCACTGTGCTCAAGGACTCACATGACTGAATGAAACGAAGATGAAAATCAGAACGGCACACACACATAAGACTATTTTGCAAAGAGCTAAAGAAATGGCATGGACTATCATATTAAAATAGTCATAAGCATCAATGTACATCCTTACCTAAACTAGAAAGAAGTAGTCAAAACATCTACACCTGGTCCCATTGGTCCCCATCCCTTTTGGCATTAATCTTTAGAGGTTTCCTTTGTCATACTTTCTTCCTCCTTTTCTCAACATTACAAGTTTAAGTTTTTTTACCTGCTCTTCTTAAGGATGAGAAATGAGGTAATCAAAAAGAAGGAGAAACTAGACACTGAATCACTGTGGGATTATAAACTGGATTGTGTAAATACAACACAACCTCTACCATGAACCCTGCAAATTCAAAACATAGCCTTCCTACCCAAAATGTTCCTTCAAAAACACCAAACACAGCTTCTATTGTGAAACAATAAATAATAATTTATTAAAAAATTATTATTAAATAATTTTAAACCATTAAGAAATAAACAATAAAACAATAATTCATTTAACATCACTTTTTATTTTAAAGGTCCTGGTAATGCACAGGACTACAGGGAACAGAATGGCACAATTAAGCTGGGATAGTAAATAGACTTAATTCCAGCACAAAACCAGAAACACCAGATTAAAATATCTTCTCAATCAGGTAGCTCACAGATGACTCGGGGCAAGAATAGGTTCACAGGGCTATCTTGAGGGTAAAATGTTACTATGATAAGCTCCCTGGAGGAAAGGTGGAATAAAAATACTGTATAACAAACCAATGAATTTGTCCCAAGTGATTGCAAGATTTTACATAAAGAAACCAGTTGCTTCAGTGCTTATCAGAAAATGAAGGGGGAATAAGGCACTGTACAGAAATCATCAGCTCCTTTTGTTGTGCATGTGTAGGGTCTGATTAAGGGTTAAAGGTCAAAACAGACTCAAGGGCTGCTTTTTTATACCAACATCAGAAGCACAAGCTCACTCTGCATGGAACCCAGTTTCTATAAACAGGCCTGCCAAAGTCCCTGTACCTCTGGTTTTATCATGAGCTACAATCAAAAACAGAATCAAGGGGGCTCAGTGAGGCAAAGGGAGGGGCAACAGAACTAGAAGCCTGGTCCCAAGGAATCTGGGGTGCAGAGCAAAAGAAAGGAAAATACTGCAGAAGGAAGCATTGCCAAACCTACCAGGTCAATGGGCTCCAAGCCCCTGCAGTGTCTGTGGTCAGCCTCCCACAGTTCTACCAGGGTCAGCAGCTTTGCATCACCATGGACCCCTGAGGCATTGGGGCCCTTCCTGATAGAAGAGAGCTCTTCCATGGTAGGTATGCATAGGCAAGATGAGAAGAATGCAAGAAAGGGAGGCAATCAAGCCCTCCAGCAATCTTCTAATGGGATTGAAGAGAAGAGCTAAAAGGGGGAGGGGAGGGACTTGGAAGAGTCAATCCTATCAGCACTTGTGGATTACAGTCACATGACAGGAAAGGGACCTACTCCAATCCAAGCAGAATATCAGAAACCGGGAAAGAAACAGATCCTTGGGAAAGAGGGGACCTGAGACATTTTGGTGCCGAAGAAAGCAAGTTCAAATGAAGCCTGGCTCCCACCAAATGGAACGTGGGGTATAATTCATCTGACATTTTCCTAACTTTGTGATGAATGGAAACTGCACTCTTTTATATTCTAACGCAAACCCTTAATAGCTGAAATTGGACTTTCGCAGGAGACCTTCCCATGGATTGCATACATACTCCATACATCTCCCCAAGCCTGTCAGCACAGCTAGTTCTTTAGCAGTTTGCTACGATATGAGGATGCGTTTGCTCAAATGAACTGTCTTTTGGTCTCTATTCCATTCTAATTAATGGATTCCTCACTGTTTTCTCAGCACTGGGAATAAGAACTAGAATTCCAACTATCTTCTATCCTTATCAATCTCAAAGTAGAACAGAGGACAGAAGAACACCTCTGCTGAGATCAGATGATCAGGCATCCTGGTTCTGCCAAGACAATCCTGGTTTGGGGTAATCCCCACCCCAAATTAGGAAAACATTAGTTTCTAGGAATACATCCAGCAACAGCAGGATAAGCAGCAGGAGGTTTCAGCTGCAAGACCATCAGCAGATTAATGCAAGTCACAATGTAGGAAACAACTTCCACTTTACCACTTATTGAGCCTATAGCTATCATCTCTGGGCTGCAAACATCTGAATTAATTTAATTTATTCAATTTGATATGGTTGCCCACCTCAGAATACTATACTATACTCTGGATGATCAGTAAAAGGTAAAGGTTCCCCCCGCACATTTGTGCAGTCGTGTCCGACTCTAGGGGCCGGTGCTCATCTCCGTTTCTTAGCCAAAGAGCCAGCGTTGTCCGAAGACGCTTCCGCTGTCATGTGGCCGGCATGACGCATGCGGAACGCTGTTACCTTCCCACCGAAGTGGTACCTATTCATCTACCTGCATCTGCATGCTTTCGAATTGCTAGCTTGGCAAGAGCTGGGGTGAGTTCGGGAGCTCACTCCGTCACACGGGGCTAGGGATTCGAACCTCCAAATGTGCAATCTTCCGATCGACAAGCCTGGCGTCTTACCCGCTGAGCCACCACGCCCATATTATCTATCAGTATTACCTATTATCTATCAGTAGATGGCAGCAAAAGTTAATGTTTTCTATATCTCTCTGCTGCCATTTAGTGGATGTCACAGCCTAGATCAGTGCTTTCTAAAGTGCCACCGTTGGCGACACACCAACCCAACGGGGACGGTGGGGGTGTGCATGGCGTTCATGCCCCCACTGCCGCTTCCGGGTTGTGTGGCGACACACCAGACTGTGTGTTGCGACACACTAAAGTGTCACGACACAGAGTTTGGAAAGCTGTGGCCTAGATATTTGCAGCCCTAATTGTGCCTGCTAGAGTATTTGATGTTATGGATTAACAGTAATAAACATATAAATATATACAGAGTAATATTTTCTGGTTTTTACTCTTGGAAATCTAGTCACCCTGTGTCGAGTTTAATTTAGAATACACAATGGCTGGTAGTTTTTATTTTCCTTGAGATATGACTAGGCTGCATGCACTCTTGACTTCTACCTGTGGCACTTTTGACATATCCTAGTAAAATTCTACCTTCTCTGTACTCAGCACATGGGCTACAGATGACTTGGTGTTCAAATATAAACTTTAATCTGCCCTATTCCAACCAATTGATGAGATTAACATGGTGAGAAGACTGAGAACCTTGGCCAGTAGCCAGCCCAGAGATGTCAAATTTTCAGATCCTCTTTTTCCTAGACCTGTAATGAAGCAGTCCCTCACATGGACATGTGTATTTGGAAACCCAGATCAAAGGCAAACGTAATCTTTGAAATGGGTACCCTGAAGTGTTGGCACATTGTAAAAAGGAGTGTTTCCAGGCTCCATTACAAAGCCCACAAGAATTGCCTAAGCCAAACAGGACCCATTCCAAGGAGAGGGCCTATTCATCAAAACCAAAGATAAAATCAAGGCTAGCCACTCCCGCCCCAGGAGAATTCTACTGTGAAGGATCTATTCAAAGATAATCTAGATAATTCTTGCCCACAGCAAGGAATGTATGGCCTCTGCTGTAGGAGTGAGACCATCTGATGTTTCTACTATAAAAGGATCTTTGATAAATTTTCCAAAAGAAAAGAAATTCCAAGCATGTGGTCAGGAAAAATCCCAGCATTCCTTGAGAATTCCAGGTGGGACAAAAGGAGCTGATTGGCAGGGGAGGGAGGAGAGAAGAGCTGGTTTAGACAGAAGACAGTACCCGCCCTCCACCCCCCCACCAGCTTCCTACCTGGCACCTCTAGCTCCAGCCCCCTCCCCTCCCCCTTTCCCCCACTGCCATGCCTAGGATGTGAAAGATCCTGCCTCATCAGGCTTCTATGCAGATTCTATGCAGAGGTATATCCTCCTCTTCCTCCCTATTCCAATTTTCCCTCTAGTCACATAATTTCCTCCACAAGTAGGAATTACCCCAGAGGGTAGGACCAGAACCAGTGAGTTAAGACCGCAAGGGAAAAGATTCAGGCTAGACTTCAGAAGGAACTCTTGACTGCGCAGGCTGTCAGCCATTGGAACAGGCAGCCACGTGAACTAGCGAGTTCTCCTTCGCTGGAGGTTATTCTACTAAATCCTGTTTTTATATGGTCAACTGACTAAGCAATAAAGCTGTACTTACTTACTTACTAAATCCTGTGCTGAGTAGGGAGTTGATGATCTCTAGGGTCCCTTCCACCCTATGATTCTATGATTTAGCTTGCATTCTATGTTTCTATATAGAAAGGCCAGTTGAGTAAACTTGTTCCCCTTCCATGGCATTGTATGTCCATTCCTTAATACACTGTAGCATCTCAGCATCTTTGGTTTTTTTTTTTCCTTTCCCTTTTTTTCTAACTTCCATAAGTGCATTTCTTGCTTATGTCACAAAGATCCCTTTGGCAACCTTAAGATGTGTGGACTACAACTCCCAGAATTCTAGGAGTTGAAGTCAGTTTGGTCTAGTGCTTAAGGCACCAGGCTAGAAACCAGGAGACAGAGTTCTAGTCCCGCCTTAGGCATGAAAGCCGGCTGGGTGACCTTGGGCCAGTCCCTCTCTCTCAGCATAACCCACCTCACAGGGCTGTTGTTGTGGGGAAAATAGGAGGAGGAAGGAGTATTAGGTATGTTCGCCGCCTTGAGTTATTTATAAAAAATAATAATAAAGGTGGGATAGAAAATAATAAATAAAATAAAATAAAATAAAATAATAAAATAAAATAAAATAATAAAATAAAATAAAATATAAAATAAAATATAAAATAAAATAAAATAATAAAATAAAATAAAATAAAATAATAAAATAAAATAAAATAAAATAAATATCACGATATATATGGAGCCAGTTTGGTCTAGCGGTTAAGGCAACGGGCTAGAAACCAGGTGACTGAGAGTTCTAGTCCGGCCTCAGGCATGAAAGCCGGCTGGGTGACCTTGGGCCAGTCACTCTCTCAGCGCTAGGAAGGAGCCAATAGCAAACCAGGAGACTGAGAGTTCTAGTCCCGCCTTAGGCATGAAAGCCGGCTGGGTGACCTTGGGCCAGTCATTCTCTCTCAGCGCTAGGAAGGAGCCAATAGCAAACCAGGAGACTGAGAGTTCTAGTCCCGCCTTAGGCATGAAAGCCGGCTGGGTGACCTTGGGCCAGTCACTCTCTCTCTCAGCGCTAGGAAGGAGCCAATAGCAAACCAGGAGACTGAGAGTTCTAGTCCCGCCTTAGGCATGAAAGCCGGCTGGGTGACCTTGGGCCAGTCATTCTCTCTCAGCCCAACTCACAGGGTTGTTGTTGTGGGGGAAATAGTAGGAGGAAGGAGTATTTGGTATGTTTGCCGCCTTGAGTTATTTATAAAAATAATAAAGGCAGGATAAAAAAAATCTAAAAAACCCACATCTTAAAAGTTGTCAAGTTTGAAAAACACTGCTTTAATATGTTTCCCCACATGTGCTTACAGACTTCAACCCCAGCCAGTCTCTGCAGCATTCAGGGAGGCAGCAAAGGAGTCAGAGAAGATACAGTAAATTTCCAGGTTAGCTGTTTCATGGATAGGACTGACTTGCCAAGGTTGCACAGACTTCCTATTTCTTTGAGTGACAGGACCACTCAGTTTATAAAATTAATTTCCTTGCAGAAAAAAAAAATCCAAAATTCAGAGTTGGATAATGTTTTCATACAAAGGAATCTAATTGCTTTCAAATGGCCATATTCAGCCACTCAGTTTTGCGAATAAATAAAATCCCCCAAATTAGGATGGGTGTTTTAGCCATGAGGGTTGTGGTTTAAAGTTAGCTTTCAGATGGAAACTGTAGACTAAATGTTGTTTTAGTGCAGGCAACATAGTGCTTATGAGCATCCATTAGCATCCCACATGGCATCCATAAAAAAGGTAAAGGTTCCCCCCCCACAGTTGTGCAGTCGTGTCCGACTCTAGGGGCCGGTGCTCATCTCCGTTTGTTAGCCGAAGAGCCAGCATTGTACGAAGACGCTTCCACGGTCATGTGGCTGGCATGACACGTGCGGAACGCTGTTACCTTCCCACCGAAGTGGTACCTATTCATCTACTTGCATTTGCATGCTTTCGAATTGCTAGGTTGGCAAGAGCTGGAGCTAGTGCGGGAGCTCA
This sequence comes from Charina bottae, assembly GCA_023362775.1. Lineage (NCBI taxonomy): Eukaryota > Metazoa > Chordata > Lepidosauria > Squamata > Charinaidae > Charina > Charina bottae. The sequence continues at coordinate 8,693,748 of JALMGJ010000021.1, read as the reverse complement.
CTCCACACGCAGGGCTAGGGATTCGAACCTCCGAACTTGCAATCTTCCGATCGACAAGCCTGGCGTCTTACCCGCTGAGCCACCACGCCCCCAATTGAATTTGATTCATCCATACCCTGCCTCAAATTCAGTAAAAATGGAAATTAATAATGCATTTTAAAATCTAGTGAGAATGCCTACAACTCTACCATTGGACTAAAGCATTAAATCTACAACTTCTCTCTCTTAACAAAGATGATCTATCTGGCCATAAGGACGTAGAACAAAGGCAAAATTCCTGTTGTTCAAGTTTCTTGAAATTAGCAGTGCCTTTCATTTGTTACCAATCACAGGAATATTATGACAGGAGGACTCAGCAAGGTATATAAAATAGAAAGGTTATTTTGCAATTCCAGAATTCTGTGTTCGAACATTTTTAAAAGGTGCAAGCATCTACAGACATACAACTTAATTGTGTTAAGGGGATTGGACAGGAGTAGGGTGGGAGGAAAAAGAGGCTGAGGTGGGTGGGTTAAATATGTATAAGTCAGAATACCTCCCATCATGTCTTGTCCAGCAGTGTGGATAGGATATGGCAGGATTCTTTGCAATGAAACACTGAAGAGGACCAAACTGTGGGGATGCTACCCTGCAGTTCCACCCGTAACAAAAAACAGAGAAGCAGGAACATAATGCAAAAGAAAGCTCATGTCTGGATAGTCCTCAGTCAAATAATATACGCTCTAAAGAATCATCAGTTCCCAAAAAGCAAACAGAGTATCATCCCTGAGTCCTTCCCGCCAGTCTTCCCTTAACAAGTGGCCTCATTTGAGGATCCCTACAGGATATTAAGGAGAATGCAAGCTCTATTCGTAAGACCCCCATTAAGAATCTTGATCTTGAGTCCTCAGGATGATGCTGGCCTCCAGTGCCACTCAGATGGTCCATGGTAAGGACTGATGGCAGTTGTAGTCCAGTAACATCTGGACGATCTCCCCCCTCTCCCCCCCCCAGAATGAGTGGATGGAGAATAGCCTGCTAGCCCCATTCAAGCCCTTGGTGCTCTTTATGACCCTTTTCTTCTAGAAAAGGGTAGAAATCTAAGCCAGGGACTTCGAGGACACCCAAGAAGCTGCTCTGAATCCCCTAACTTGAGACACGAGTCATTCAGACCAAATATGTGGCAATAATCACAGCTGGCTGGCAGTACTCAATTCAAACTGGGAAAACCCATTAAACAACTGCATTAGTGGCCTATATGAGAAAGATATAAATGTTCTTTTCCCCAAAGCTACGTCCGTACTGTATTCAATATCTTTCCAGGCCCAGTACTCAAGAGCAAAGAGAAGTGACTTGCCTATGGACTGTTCGCCTCTTGGGTGCTGATTTCTTCTATTTCTGTAACTCCAGCTTGCCAACTTTCAAAACAGGGAAGAGGGATGGCAGAGACAATAATCCCAGGCCTGGCCAGGATGGGAAACATGGCTTACCATTGAGTGCTTCCAATAGTGCACGATCTCTTCCATGTTCTCTAATGGATTGAGGATGAAGTGGTCTCGCCACTCATGCCAGTCAATGGTCATAGTGCCATCTTTGTCAATGCTGCAAAACACAAGCCCACACAGTAGTGAGGACAAGGAACTATACTGGAATAAAAGGTCTGGTTTATTCTACCACTCAATAGGAAAATGAAGCCTCACTGCAGAAACAAGGGGGCAACCTAAACAGAGGCAGTTAGCGGTGGAGGATGCAAAATGGAAATTCTAGTGTCTTTGCTGGAACTGGCAGGACCAGTTCCAGCTTTGAGGGTGAAATCTCTCTGCAAAATGCTCAGAGAAGCAGTCTTTGGAAATGTATTAAGTGGTGACATCAACACCAGGGCTTTACAGGACACTATTTTAACTTTCCACTATTCCATGTCAGCAGCATAGGGAAATCAAAATGACAGTGCTCAGATTCAGGGAAGGCATTGAGAGCTCGCATTATAAGCCAGAAGCCTCGGATCATCCCTGAGCATTGTCCTCGCCTTAGTCCAGCTGGCCAACAGAAATGAATGCAACTACTGGAAGGTTTCATTCCAACCCAGCAAACTGAGACACCTCTGGAGCACCTTTCAGATAACGTGGGATGAGGAGAGAGGGAGTAGAGTGCAAAGCAAGAACAGTCAGAGTCTCACCTGTGCAAGATTTTCTCTGCTTGCTGGAGGGAGATGTAAACTCCCAGGCTGTGGAAAGTTTGCTGGATCTCAGAGACATCAATCTGGCCTGCAAGATAAACACAAAGACAAAGAGCATGGCTGTCAGTCTGGGGGATTAGGGCTCAGTCCAGGATGCCAATGGGTTAGGAGAAGCCTAGAATGGCTCTAGTAGGAAGAGGTGATCTGTGCTCAAAATTTCATGGGGGGGGGGGGGGGAGAGAGAGAGAGAGAGAGAGAGAGAATGAGAGAGAGAGAGAGAGAGAGAGAGAGAGAGAGAGAGAGAGAGAGAGAGAGAGAGAGAGAGAAAGAAAGTCAAAGGACTAGTGGGTTTGGAGGGATTCTTGAACAGGTGGCAATTAATGATGGGTAGCAGCATGGAAGTTCTACCATGGCTGCATATTGCAAGTGCAGGGAAAGAGACTCTATAAAATCAGCCATCCCTGCTTTCCAGATCCCCAATATTTACCCCTCTGTGAATCATCCCAGCTTGAAGAGGGACTGAAGAGGAGTGAGGGCAAGTGCTAAAAGAGCCAGAGGACAACCAACCTCACAGGGCAATGCAAAGGACCAAAAGGGAGGCTGCTGGTTGGATATTGGTGGGCTGTACTGGAAGAGAGAATGAATGAATGACTGAGGAGGGAAAACACAGAGCAGCCAGTACAAATGAGTGCTGGGCAAAAAAGAAAGTTTTCCTAAGCAAGCATAGCTGGAAAATGGGCTCACACAACACTGTCAAAGACAGATCAGCTTAGTTTCTACAAGTCCATGCTTGTAAAGGATGGCGTGGTTAATAGTTGTCTCAATGTTATGCCCCAAAGGCATCAATCTGGTCCCAGCTTGAGGAAATGCTTTGCTAATACTAGGAACAGAAGCAAAGCTGTGTCAGGTCTGGGTGGGGTACTGGCCAAAAACAGTTGGACAATCAACAAGCTTTCTCTCTCCCAAGATCTGGAACAGAGAGGTGGAAAAGAGAGTGATGCTAATTGGTTATACTGTTCTTTTTCTATAGCTTTAATTTTCCAATTAGCATTGGGAGCACTTTGTAAATAAAAATATGGATGGATTAATCCCTGCATGTGTTCTCAGACAGAGCAAGGCTTTCTTCACCATACCTAAAAATATTAGAGTCAGAAATAGAAAGCTGGATGGTTAGTTTTGTTTTAAAACAAATCACATTTTGTACCAGATATTTGAGTCTGATTAAGATGCCTAAGCAACATTTATTTGGAGTACAACTACAGTACAAGCCAAGGGTGTAATCAAATTTATGGCACCTATCTTCATAATTCCAACCACTATGGCTTTCCCTTATAAATCTCTACTAAAAGCCCACAGGTCAGTGGTAGAGAATATGCTTGAGATACAGAAGTTCAATCCTCCTGGTTAGGTTCACACATTACATAATCATAAGGTGGTTTATTATGGCTTAGTATTAGTAAGATTATGGCTTAGTATTCTGTGTGAACCTAACTAACCTAGTTTATAACCATGTTTTTCAGCTTAGTCATAAACATAGCTGCTAGTGGACTTAGAATCTTCTTAATGTGCTATCTCATACAGATGTTGGGCTGCAAGCTCCTTTAATCTCCTAGGCAGCAGGAGGAACTGGCTGGGGATGATGGAAATGGGAACACAAACATTTGGAGGGCAGCAAGTTGGGTAATATTTACAGAGGATCTGCAGGATTCCCACAGAACAAGACAATCAATTTAGCCTTGACTGCTGTTATCAGCTCAGCTGATGCAACTCTTTACTTGGGAAGAGTGGAAAGCATTTGCATAGGAATTAGGAGGGAGAGCACAGTTCAACAAACATCAGGGAACTAAACTTTAGACAGCCAAGAATGGGCAAAACAGCAAAGACTGTGCAGGAAAGTAACTATTGAGGGAAACCAGCCATTTTAACCACCTCCATTTTTCCATTTAAAAATTCTGAGTACTCCCATTTTCACAGGTAAACTAGCACAATCCTGACTCACAGAATCTTTTCCCCCTTGGAGAGCTGAAGCATTTTCCACCTTTACCTGAGCAAGCATAAAACTATGGCATGACATCTGCTGACCCCATCACCAATCCTTATCTTGCCTGTGTTCCGTCACTTTTGTGTCGCCACACACAGTTTGGAAAGCTCTGCCTTAGGTGCAAGTGGGGAAAGGGTCAGAGACTGTGTACTCAGTACAACAGGGGAATAACACAAACAGGTCAAACTCTCTTCTCCCAGGACTGTTTAAAAAAAAAGTGACTCAGGTCACACAGCCTGCTAAGGTATGAAGTGGTCTGGATCAACATTTTCTGCAAACCCAGACATTATCATCTGTAACCCATTGATTGTATGGCTTAGTGTGACATGGGAACCCACTCGCTGCATTTAGCTTGCCTTCACTGGGGAGTGGCAGAAAAACTTTACATGGCCCTGGCCAAGAGTATAGAACCCTAGGAAATTAACCTAGGAAAGAAAGAAAAGGGTTGCTTCAACCCAGCAAACAGCTTGGGGATGATGGGCACTGTAGTCCAACACATCTGCATAGGCCAAGAAAGGCTGCTTTAATCAGGTACTAGAAAAAAGTCAAAATTTCCATCAGAACAATTGTGTAAAGAGCAGTAAATGTCAGAACTGGAAAAACTGCCTGATTTTGTAGGAGAGAGGTGCAATTAGATGTACCGCATAGTTTCAATTCAGAATGTTTAATTACCCCAGAGATATCAGAATAAAAATAGGAATAGAACATTGGAAGCACAAAATGTGTTCACTGTGTTCAAAACAAGACATTTCAACCAGGCTAAGACAGGATGCCCATCAGCTATTCTTCTCTGTTTAGTGAGCAACTATGGGGTTAGTCGGTGCCTCTTTCCCATTTGTTTTGAGATCTGGAAATATACTTCCTCACCCATGAAGACAGCTTAAAAAAAGAAAGCAATGTGCACAATGTTTGCACTGAGTCTACTATAATTAAAGGCTGTGGTAAGGAAAAACCCTCAGACAGATTAGCTATTTGTATCAGTTCTACTTTCAGTTTCTCATAAACGGGTAATAATTATGCTGGATTTAGCCTGAATGATTTATTTATTTATAACCAGGAGACTGAGAGTTCTAGTCCCGCCTTAGGCATGAAAGCCGGCTGGGTGACCTTGGACCAGTCACTCCCTCTCAGCCCAACTCACCTCACAGGGATGTTGTTGTTGTGGGGAAAATAGGAGGAAGGAGTATTAGTTATGTTCGCCACCTTGAGTTATTTATAAAAACAATAAAGGTGGGATAAAAATTAATTAAATAAATAATTTAAAAAAAAAAAAACTGTGAGCAGAGCCTCCCGGTCCAGGAACGGGCACAACTGGTGCACAACACAAAGCTCTACAAAGGCCCTCCCCTCTTTGAGGAGGAGTCATGAGTCTAGGTAGGAAGACCCCCAGATTGCGCAGCAGGTCTGTTGGGGGCAGTGCAACCCCATCCAGTACTAAAGATGGCATAGTCCCTGAACCGGAGGGCTCCAAAACCCAGAGCCACTCAGTCTTGCCAGGGTTCAGCTGAAGCTTGCTGTTCCCCATCCAGACCCCACAGCCTCCAGGGGTCAGGATAGGACATCAACATCATCGCTTAATCCACCAGGGGCAGAAAGATATAATTGGGTATCATCAGCGTAGTGATGATACCACACCCCATGGTGGCAGATTATCTCACCCAGTGGCTTCATGTAGATGTTAAAAAGGAGAGGAGTGTGTTGAATCCTGCAGGACCCCACAAAATAGAAGCCAAGGGCGGGATCTCTCCTCCCCAATCACCACCGACTGGTATTGACCCCAGAGAAAGGAGGAGAACCAGCACAATACAGCGCTGCCCACCCCCAATCCAATCCAGAAGTATACCATGGTTAATGGAATTGAAGGCCGCTGAGAGGTCAAGAAGAGCAAGAATGGATGCGCAACCACCATCCTGCCTCCACCAGAGATCATCTAAAAGCATGACCAATGCCGTTTCCGTCCCATACCCAGGCCTGAATCCTGACCAAAAAGGGTCCAGATAATCTGCTTCATCCAGAGTCCTCTGAAGCTGCTGTGTGACCACCTTCTCAGCCACCTTCCCCAAGAAGGGGAGGTTAGATACTGGGCAAAAATTGTCCAGTATGGTGGGATCCAGCAATGGTTTCTTAAGGAGGGGGTGAACCAATGCTTCCTTAAGGATTCTAGCCTTTTTGAGTGTACACTCTTTTCAAGACCCCCTCAACACGCACATGGATACACACACACAAAGTTCATGAGAACATAAGCAGTGGCCTACTGGATCGGACCCCTGGCCCATCTAGCCCAGCAATCTGTTCTCACAGTGGCCAACTGACAGCACAAGGAAGCTCTCTAGTCTCCCAGCACTGGGGATACAAGTATAAACTGTTGGATGACCATGGGACTTACTTTACTGAGAATCCTATTTGAAATGTTTGCCAAAAGACAGTCTAAAATCTGAAGGCCTCCTCGGTTTTGAAGGGCTGGCCAGCCCAAGTCTGTTTTAATGATAAAGGTTCCTAGGAAGGGATTGTGGGTGCCCTGGGATGCCTATCAACAGGGAGTATATGGACTGCAGATGTTCAAATGTTTGCTCATCTTTCCCACAATGCTGAGTCTCTTTATTTTTTAAATTTAAATTATAGCAATTATTTTAGAATTTGCATGTATATTAGGGCTACACAATGCTTTGGATTCAATTGGGAAGAAGTGCTTTGGAACACAGGGGAGCACAAATACAGCTCCTTGGATAAGGAGCGAAACGTTTCCACTGAGAAAATAGAAATCCAGTTGACATGATTCAAGCTACAGACAATTCCACCTGGATGACTGAGAACCTTCATAGACACAAAACCAGTACCTTTTTTCAGGTTCCTTGGGCTCCTTTGGGAAACTTCTAGCTCCTCTAGGAAACTGCAGTCAGTTGCTCTCCTACATATTCTGAAGTGCCTCTTCCAAACTGAATCCAAAGCACTGTGCAGCCCTAATCTCTCCCCCTCTCTCAATTAGCATATCCCAATTTTATGCAAATCATATTACATATTAGTTTTTTTTCCAGGGTGTAAAAGTGGCCACCCATATGAATTTAGAATCCTGACTCAGTCCTGCAGAATCCCTATTTCTGGATTTATGAACTCTGCCTGTTCCAAGACTCAGGGCAGATAATAATCTATTACTCAACCTACCTCAGTCCTGGTTCTAAAAGCCCATTTGAATATAATTAAAATAAATATAACTGATTTAAACACATTGGTTAATTAATCTGCCAATGAAGGCCTCAAATATTTTTCTGCCAAGGATATTATTTTTGAATGTGCACATACAGGATATAGTCTAACAGGGATCATCTGAGAAGAAGCATTCCTCCTATGTATTGAAGAAATGGCATATCTATTGTCACCTGCATATATAAGCACTTTTATTGAAAATAATACTTTTTAAAAATCAGTTACCTATTGATATTAAATAGATGAAGATATTTACTTAATGTCATCTTAAGAGCAGTTAATCACTTAAATGCTGCAACCCTAATAAAAATATTTGATAGTTTGGTCTAGTGGTTAAGGCAATGGGCTAGAAACCAGGAGACTGAGAGTTCTAGTCCTGCCTTAGGCATGAAAGCCGGCTGGGTGACCTTGGGCCAGTCCCTGTCTCTCAGCCCTAGGAAGGAGCCAATGGCAAACCAGGAGACTGAGAGTTCTAGTCCCGCCTTAGGCATGAAAGCCGGCTGGGTGACCTTGGGCCAGTCCCTGTCTCTCAGCCCTAGGAAGGAGCCAATGGCAAACCAGGAGACTGAGAGTTCTAGTCCCGCCTTAGGCATGAAAGCCAGCTGGGTGACCTTGGGCCAGTCCCTGTCTCTCAGCCCTAGGAAGGAGCCAATGGCAAACCAGGAGACTGAGAGTTCTAGTCCTGCCTTAGGCATGAAAGCCGGCTGGGTGACCTTGGGCCAGTAACTCTCTCTCAACCCACCCACCTCACAGGGCTGTTGTGGGGAAAATAGGAGGAGGAAGGAGTATTTGGTATGTTCGCCGCCTTGAATTATTTATACAAATAATAAAGGCGGGACAGAAAATAAATAAATAAATATTAGTCTGAACGTCGCTTAGATTCAGCCTTTGGAGAATATCCACAAAGTTTTGCACAGTTAAACCCTGTCAAGCATTAACTAGGACAGGCCTGCATTAAATCTCACTTCATTAGTCTAACTTGGAAATGATGAAAGGTAGAATGATGATTTCTAAGTTTATGTTTAAATCCAGTGGGATATTTTGTTTGTGTGCATTATTATGTTTAGAAAAAAACAATACCACACATCCCAAGGTATTTTTGGAACCAGATTGTAGTTTAGAAAGATTGCTTTCTCTGGCATTTTTCAGCCCACAGCTGCTCCCACACAAGTACATAGCCAGCTCTCTTAATAGGAGAAAGGAAAGGGTGAGAACACTGCCTCCTTCTCTGTGTGCTAATACAAGAAAAAAACCTGAATTTCTGCTGGATGGGGTGGAATGATAGCCAGTTAATGGCCCTTAATGATCTCCCTTGGAATTTGGGCCAGAAACAAACCTGTGTGTGAAACAGGCTGATAGCATCATTCAGAATCATCAAGGTGACTATTGTTGGCTTGAGTTAGAGAAAGAACAGTTTCATCAGACAGAGGGATTGCTGCCTGGGTTCCAAACCTTCATCATCTATTTTAGAAGAAAGGGCAAGGAGATGGAACTGGAGGCCAATGTTTCCCAAATTACCTTAGAAAACCAATTATCTGCCTTCATGTGTGTATGGCCTTGAGAGAAACCCAAGATTGGTGGAAGAGCATCCTTCCCAAATTCCACTGATTCTGCTGTCTCCAAACGGTGCTTCTTTTGCCTCTGGCTCTGCTAACCAAGGGGCCAACTTCTTATCCTTCCCTGTGGGCTGCAATGTCTATTTTTGGCCCCATAGGAAAAGCACATGAGAAATGACACTGAACAACCAGCAGGACTGAAGCAACAGACTTTTCTCCCTTTCACAACTAGTACAGTCCTTTTAAAAGGAACAGATTGTTATGGATCTGGCTCACACATCACACTAAGCTCTGGTATGCTAAATCAGTTTACTGAATAAAGTATAATTGGCTGGCTTCACCCAATGCTCCAAGCCACAAGCTATGGTTTACAAACGGCCAAGGCTGGGTTCCCACTTTGCACTAAGCCATTATCTGGTTTCTTTGATTTGAGCTTAGTGCGGTTTTGAGAATGTGAGAAAATTGCCCATCTGTGCTTTCTGTCTTTCCTAGGAGTCCTCACAATTCAAGACAGACCCGTTGACCAGAGAAGCTGGCTACTCAAGCGGGCTTCTCACTAAAGCAAAGGACCTTCAGCTGTGACGTGGCTGTGGCCAGGGATATAGAATGTGTAGCAATGTTACAAAGAAGAACAGGGATGACTCTCCAGCAGTAGCTGAGAGGGAGCAGGTCAGAATAGAACATGGATATTTTTGCATTGACTGCACTAGATGCAGGCTGCAGAGACCTGGCTGAAACCTCTGATTCGCTCCCAATCTGCTGGACCCCGGGGCCTATTTGAGCAGGCTGCTTCTCCCAAACACTCCTCATCAATCTAACTATCAGCTTTAAATATCCAGGGCTAAGCCTCTAAAGAGGGTTGACAAAGAAACTGTTTTTTATACTGGCCTTTCTCCCCTGCCCTTCCCCTTGCTTTATTTTGATGCTAGGAAAAACTGCACCTGCTTAATGTTTGCAGATCAGGCAGCAGTTCAAAGACATGGCAGAAAGACCTGGAAATAAGGCTGAGTTGAAAACATTTAATGAAAACATAAAGTGCAGAAAATAAATTTGCAAGCCAATGGGGAGGACCCTTATGTAGTAGGAACGTACATAATCCCCAGGGCTGTCTGACACGGACTTCAAAAAGGGATCAAATCTGTATTTCTTAACAGCAATATAGAAACAATGTGTCATGAAGAATCAACTAGAGCAGAGCTTTCCAAACTTTTCATGTTAGTGACACACTTTTTAGACATGCATCATTTCGCGACACACTCTTACAGCAGGGCATCATTTCGCGACACACTCTTACAGCAAGGCACAAGGCAGGCACTAGGACCTGCGCGGAATCACAGCAGGTTTGGAGGCAGCAAGGCACAAGGCAGGCACTAGGACCTGCGCGGAATCCTGGCAGGGCAAGTTTGGAGGCAGCAAGGCACAAGGCAGGCACTAGGACCTGCGCGGAATCACAGCAGGTTTGGAGGCAGCAAGGCACAAGGCAGGCACTAGGACCTGCGCGGAATCACAGCAGGTTTGGAGGCAGCAAGGCACAAGGCAGGCACTAGGACCTGTGCGGAATCACAGCAGGTTTGGAGGCAGCAAGGCACAAGGCAGGCACTAGGATCTGCGTGGAATCCTGGCAGGGCAGGTTTGGAGGCAGCAAGGCACAAGGCAGGCACTAGGACCTGCGCGGAATCCTGGCAGGGCAAGTTTGGAGGCAGCAAGGCACAAGGCAGGCACTAGGACCTGCGCGGAATCACAGCAGGTTTGGAGGCAGCAAGGCACAAGGCAGGCACTAGGACCTGCGCGGAATCACAGCAGGTTTGGAGGCAGCAAGGCACAAGGCAGGCACTAGGACCTGTGCGGAATCACAGCAGGTTTGGAGGCAGCAAGGCACAAGGCAGGCACTAGGATCTGCGTGGAATCCTGGCAGGGCAGGTTTGGAGGCAGCAAGGCACAAGGCAGGCACTAGGACCTGCGCGGAATCACAGCAGGTTTGGAGGCAGCCAGGCACAAGGCAGGCACTAGGACCTGCGCGGAATCACAGCAGGTTTGGAGGCAGCAAGGCACAAGGCAGGCACTAGGACCTGTGCGGAATCACAGCAGGTTTGGAGGCAGCAAGGCACAAGGCAGGCACTAGGACCTGTGCGGAATCACAGCAGGTTTGGAGGCAGCAAGGCACAAGGCAGGCACTAGGACCTGCGCGGAATCACAGCAGGTTTGGAGGCAGCAAGGCACAAGGCAGGCACTAGGACCTGCGCGGAATCACAGCAGGTTTGGAGGCAGCAAGGCACAAGGCAGGCACTAGGATCTGCGTGGAATCCTGGCAGGGCAGGTTTGGAGGCAGCAAGGCACAAGGCAGGCACTAGGACCTGCGCGGAATCACAGCAGGTTTGGAGGCAGCCAGGCACAAGGCAGGCACTAGGACCTGTGCGGAATCACAGCAGGTTTGGAGGCAGCAAGGCACAAGGCAGGCACTAGGACCTGCGCGGAATCACAGCAGGGTTGGAGGCAGCAAGTCACAAGGCAGGCACAAGGACCTGCGCGGAATCACAGCAGGGTTGGAGGCAGCAAGGCACAAGGCAGGCACTAGGACCTGTGCGGAATCACAGCAGGTTTGGAGGCAGCAAGGCACAAGGCAGGCACTAGGACCTGCGTGGAATCCTGGCAGGGCAGGTTTGGAGGCAGCAAGGCACAAGGCAGGCACTAGGACCTGCGCGGAATCACAGCAGGTTTGGAGGCAGCAAGGCACAAGGCAGGCACTAGGACCTGCGTGGAATCCTGGCAGGGCAGGTTTGGAGGCAGCAAGGCACAAGGCAGGCACTAGGACCTGCGTGGAATCCTGGCAGGGCAGGTTTGGAGGCAGCAAGGCACAAGGCAGGCACTAGGACCTGTGCGGAATCACAGCAGGTTTGGAGGCAGCAAGGCACAAGGCAGGCACTAGGACCTGCGTGGAATCCTGGCAGGGCAGGTTTGGAGGCAGCAAGGCACAAGGCAGGCACTAGGACCTGTGCGGAATCACAGCAGGTTTGGAGGCAGCAAGGCACAAGGCAGGCACTAGGACCTGCGTGGAATCCTGGCAGGGCAGGTTTGGAGGCAGCAAGGCACAAGGCAGGCACTAGGACCTGTGCGGAATCACAGCAGGTTTGGAGGCAGCAAGGCACAAGGCAGGCACTAGGACCTGCGTGGAATCCTGGCAGGGCAGGTTTGGAGGCAGCAAGGCACAAGGCAGGCACTAGGACCTGCACGGAATCACAGCAGGTTTGGAGGCAGCAAGGCACAAGGCAGGCACTAGGACCTGCACGGAATCACAGCAGGTTTGGAGGCAGCCAGGCACAAGGCAGGCACTAGGACCTGCGCAGAATCCTGGCAGGGCTTGGAGGCGGCAGCAGCCGCAACACACCCAGACACTGCAGCCGACATACTAACGTGTCGCGACACACAGTTTGGAAAGCTCTGAACTAGAGCCTTAACTCTCATCCTTTAGCAACAGATTCTTTTAGCACAGCCTTTAACAAATTTGTTTGGGCCATTCTGGCTAAAAATTCCAACTTGAAAGCAGTTGGGGAAGCTAATCTGGACAATTTCAAACTCAACCTTTCCTTTTTCTTTTTCTCCCTAGTCACTTTCATAGGCCATCAAAGAAAGTTACCTGATAGTTTCAGACTTTTTTTATTACTCAGTTTCAAATGTAGCTAGAAAACTAGAGTTTGTGGCATCCTCATCCACCTCCACATTGGTTCATTGTTTCCAAATATTTTGAAGAAAGGAGAGGGAAAGGCCAAAGTGGAATTTGACAAGCTGTTTGTTAGGTTCACTTCCATGTCTCCTTTAAAGGAAAAATGCAACTCTTGCACAATAACAGCATGTCTCTATCCAGCTCAAATTCAAAAATAAATGAATAGGATGTATTTATGCAACCACACTGCCAGATCCTACCAATGTTAACTTAGCGGCAAGTGCTGCTGGGTTCAGTGGGATTTATCTCTGCTTTGGATGTTTGGAGAAACAACTTGCTTGGCAAAACACAAAATAGTTCTGTAACTAGGAAAGCCATAGAGAAAGGAAAGGTTTTTCAATTGCATATTTTAAAAATTTGGGGTTGTCTCTTTTCTTCTTCATCAGCTTGGGTTTTTGTTTTTGTGGATAAAAGCGACAGTGTGGAACCCATGGGCTCATTACATGTGGATGACGAGCCCATCAACATATTCTATACCATAACTGCTTTGCCTGGAAGTACCCATATTTCCAGGCATATGAATTGGAGAGAAATGAACAGGAGATGTGAGAGTAACATCCTGTGATTTCACAGCCAAGTACAACATATATTGCTAAGCCAGGTAATGCATAGTTTTGCTCTTAAATCTGGATAGATCATCTCAGACTGTCCTAGAATAGCACCCTGCCCGATAACAAAAGAGACCGGCTGGATTGCAGCCAATTAGACCAGAAGGAGAAGACAGGCAGCACTAGGCAAAATCTGGCACGTGGCTGCTTGTATGTTCCTCTAAGGATTATATGAAAGGGAACACAGAACAGCTGGGAAGAAGAGCCAGCTGAAAGGGTTCACAACTGTCAGGTATAAGTTGGAAGGAGCTGGGAGCATGACAGCAGCACATGAAAGGCCATCTACTGTTTGGAGCCAAGGCTACAAGGAGCAAGAAGCAAGCCATGCCTGGACTGTATCTTACAACTGTCTAGGAGAAGTTAACCAGGCATCCTTTTTTTTAAGGAAGCAGAACAGAGCAGGTACTTCCTGGCTGTTGGAACCCAACCCATGAACAGAACAGAACAGAACAGAACAGAACAGAACAGAACAGAACAGAACAGAACAGAACAGAACAACAGAAACTGAGGCTCTTATATCCTGGATCTCTTCCTTCACAGTTGGGCATCAGATATCAACTGAATCCCAAGTAAATGGGGCTAGAGGTGCATCAGAGAAGAAAGAAGTCAAGATATCCACCCTCCCTTTGTTCCCAGTGAAGAAGATATAGAAAGATGGTATTTCTGGGCAAATGTGACATGAGAGGAGGTTGCATAAAATGGGTTAAGGTGTTTGAGTTTGGCAAACCACAGTATAACTAGGTTACTACATCATGCAAGCCTGTAGCTTGCCTTAATCATGATTTCTTGAATAAGCCACAATGGCTGGGTTCACACAACATGCTAAACCAAAATCAGGTAACCTACATTCTGGCTTTAAATACTGTTATGATCGCAGCCTATAAGTCTGGAAGGAAGGTTTTTTTTTTTTAATTTCAGTCTTGCTCAAAGAATGCATAATAAGTATATGTGAAATATTCCTTGCTATTTTGAAGGACATTTTAAAAGGCAGGCACAAGGGTTTAATTAATGGGTCTGTGACCCAGATTGTTATAGGAAAGAAAAATGAAGAAAAGACAGAATTGGCATGATTATAAACCAAACACTACGTATCAGTTAGGCAAGGCCGCAACTAGGGGGGGGCAAACGGGGCATGTGCTGCGCTGGGGGGAGTGTCAAAATGACAAAATAGTATTTGACAGTCCAGCGCAAGTTCCTCCTCCTACTCACTCAGCGGCTGCAATCAGAGAGGCGATGCTGAACGCGTTGGCCTTGGGGGACAGGGGGCTCGCCTCGTCCACGGGGCGGGGGGAAGCGGGAAACCCACCCGTCGGCGCTCTCCAAGCCCAGCTCAGTGCTCCATGGGTGGCTGGCTCGGATGCAGCCAAAACGAGTGGCCAGGCAAGGGAAGCAGCAGCGGAAGCTTCTGACGAGGCTCTCACCCCCACCCTGGGGCCCGTCCCTCCCCGCCCCTCGCTGCTCCCTCCAACCAGCTGGCGGAGAGCACGGCCAAGTGCGCTTTTGCCCTGCCCCACCGCCTTTTTGCCCGGCACCTCCCGCGCCGGCAGCAGGCAAAGGCAGCGATCCAGACACGTTTGCTCCAAATTAAGCCCTGCTGGCGTGCAGGGAGGCCTGGCCCTTTCTCTTCCCATCCCGGGAGATGAGGGTGTGCAGAAGTAAAGCTGAATACCCGCCCCCCTTTTCAAAACTTGCAGATTTTTATTTCCCCAGGTCCCCATTTCCAGCTCCGGGCACCCTGCTCTCCTCTTACCTCCCCCCACCCGTTTCCCCCAGCTGCCCTCCTTCATTGATTTCGTCCCCTTCCTTGCAAGATACGGAAAGGGCCACCTTTCCACGCCCCCCCACCAACCCATGGGGGGGCTGCGGAATCCATGTTTGCCCCAGGTGACACAGACCCTAGTTGCGGGCCTGCAGTTAGGCTGGAGAAGATTCTAAAGAAATGCTGACTCCACTTTAGGCTCAGGCAGAATAGAAGTCATACTAACATTTGAGAGAGTTTCATACCATCATTGTTGCGATCCAGGCTGTGAAACATCAGCAACAATTTCCGTTCACGCTCCTGGAGGTACTGAGTAAATTCGTCAAAGTTGAGCTCTCCATCATGGTCTGTATCACCCTCCCGTAAGATATCCTGCAAGAAGTGGCAGCAAAGTGAGTTTTAGAAAGTAGTTGAAGAACTGCAGTTCACAAAAGTCAACGTTACCATTTCAAAACATCTTTCAGGCACTGCATGAGGAAGGTAAGCATCTAAGTGGCTGTTTCAATGTACATTTTCCCACTATAGCGCCCTGGTGATGTAATGGACTACAATTCTAATGTTTCATAGCCAGCGCAACTGGAAAGTACATCGCACATATCTGGAGAATACCAAGTTGGTAAAAGTTAATTTAATGGATTACACAATCCACTTCTCTTATTGCAACAGATATGTACTGTATACCTTACCCTGTGCAAGAGTTGTCAGGGTACATATGTGTATATTTGAGTGTAGATATCATCTGTCTACATCTTTCATATCCTTTGATTTATACTGGGAGTGCATGCCTACATTTCACTGTAAGAATATGTTTATATCCCCGAGAGAAAATGTACAGACGCTACAAGTTCACAAACCAAACACCTACAGTGAATTATTGTGTCCATTGCATATGACATTTATTTAGTCTTATAAAATATTTAAAATGTTCCATATGTAATACCTAATTATAGTCCCTATTGTTGACCAGCAAAGGATATAAGTACTTTTGGCCCTATATTTAGCAAATGGAGAGGTGAGGTGGAGAAAGAACAATTTCCTTAATGTGCCAAGTGATTTCACCGCAGAGGTGACACTTGTTCGAGGAATTTCCTGATTCATAGCTTCGTCTTTTAGGCAGCGCTTGCGGTAGGTAGTCCGTGTGTAAAAGATACTCAGGGAGAAGGCTAGGCTAGAATCTTTCTTCCTGACATCATTGCTTTTGTGTAAGGGGAGCATTTTATGACGCAACCCCTCTTTGTACACCTGCAGTCTGAAACTATACAGTCCAAACACATGGCTACCTGCCACTGATTTGCCTCAGGGCAGGGAATGGCTTCACTGGAAAGAAGATGGCGTCTCTGTCTCCTATGGGAGGTCACGGAGGCTGATAGGGAGGCCTGCAATGGGGAGGGAATGTCCTGGGGATGAGGGTCTTGCCTGAGACAGAAATTCTTGGGGAGGCACCATCTTTGCTCACAAGCTAATTAGCATAACTTTGGTTGTCACTCTAATTTGCAGCATGTTTACCTATCATTGCTATTTTATCTCCAAGAGGCTTAAGTGTAACCTGAGCTGCAAAGCCATTTACTGTAGTTGGACAAGGCCAAACTGCAGGCTATATGCAGGTCTGCCAAGCCAGACAACAAGGACCACTTCTGCTGTTGTCAGTTGGAAGACAGAAGAAGCGACATGAAGTAATTTCTAGTTTCAGGCAGCTCAAAATGTTGCAAAATATTTTGTACTTTCACCACAGCTTTATTCATGAAGGCAGTATCTTTGTGAGAGCCAGTTTGGTCTAGTGCATAGCTTTCCAAACTGTGTGTCGCGACACAGTACTGTGTCGCCTGTGGGGCCCAGGTGTGTCGCGCGAAAACCCGAAAGCGCCACTGGGGCACGTGAAAACCGAGAAACGCTGCTGCCGCCGCGCTTCTGGGTTTTCACGCGCCGCCACAGCAGCGGCGCTTCCAGGTTTTTGCGCACTGCCATTGCTGTGTCACCAACGGCAAAAGTTTGGAAAGCCCTGGTCTAATGGTTAAGGCAACGGGCTAGAAACCAGGAGACTGAGTTCTAGTCCCGCCTCAGGCATGAAAGCCGGCTGGGCGACCTTGGGCCAGTCACTCTCTCTCAGCCCTAGGAAGGAGCCAATAGGAAACCAGGAGACTGAGAGTTCTAGTCCTGCCTCAGGCATGAAAGCCGGCTGGGTGACCTTGGGCCAGTCACTCTCTCTCAGTTCTAGGAAGGAGCCAATAGGAAACCAGGAGTCTGAGAGTTCTAGTCCCGCCTTAGGCCTGAAAGCCAGCTGGGTGACCTTGGGACAGTCACTCTCTCTCAGCCCAACTCACCTCACAGGGTGGTTGTTGTGGGGAAAATAGGAGGAGGAAGGAGTATTAGGTATGTTCGCCGCCTTGAGTTATTTATAATAAAGGAGGGATAAAAATTGAACATTAATATATACACACATGGACAGTGGGAGCCAGGTATTATTAAAAAAAACCCTGCCTCTCCAAGGTTTTCTCTTCATCTGAGGATAAATGCATAGGTGGGAATGAAGATGGAATTAGCAGCCCCTCCTTGCCCATATTGTTAAAATGCAATAGTATTTTTTTAACTGATCAAACTGAGAAAACAGAATAGGATAGCTTCCGTAAATTGCTTTTTGAACAGGGCTGGCAGCTTATATGATTATGATAGCCCCCTGCCTCCTACTTGGGTGTGAGATGACAGAGCAATCACCATCACATTCATGACTGCCAGGAAAGTTCAGGTGATGCAATCTAAACAAAAGAACCAAGACTGATGAATTAATTAAGACATAGAAACTGAGGACCACCAGGGATTTGTTTCTCTCACCAAATACCAGCCCATTACACATTTAATATAATATAATAATATAATATATAATCTTTAATATAGGGGCGTGGTGGCTCAGCGGGTAAGACGCCAGGCTTGTCGATCCCAAGTTCGGAGGTTCGAATCCCTAGCCCCGTGTGACGGAGTGAGCTCCCACACTCGCCCCAGCTCTTGCCAACCTAGCAATTTGAAAGCATGCAAATGCAAGTAGATTAATAGGTACCACTTCGGTGGGAAGGTAACAGCGTTCCGCGTGTGTCATGCCGGCCACATGACCACGGAAGCGTCTTCGGACAACGCTGGCTCTTTGGCTAAGAAACGGAGATGAGCACCAGCCCCTAGAGTCAGACATGACTACACAAATGTGCGGGGGGAACCTTTACCTTTACCATATTCACAGCAAGTGTCTGTTTACCGGAACCATGGCTTTTCATGGATATGGAGGGGGGGGGTTGTCTACCATTTATTGTCTTTATTTGATTTTTCCTGTAATAATTGCAACATCCTGAATGTGCTGATCTTCCACTCCTGCACACATAATCCCGATAGTTCTTGCCTTCCTTATTCACTCAGTAACAGCCACTTTTTCTCTTCTTTTTAATATTCCATGCCTTGCCTTTTCATCAGCTTGACAACCTTCCTCCCCCACCAACCCTGTTCAATTATTATGTAAACAACCAATTTCCAAGGTTTAAGCAGCTGGCATAATGCCAGCTCTAGTTCTGTCTGTCTTGGCGAAATCGTCTTTGGTCTTACTCCAGACCGGTAATATCTATGATTCATAAAGTTGGAGTGCTTAAAAAAGCCAGACATTGCTCAGATGGATTAGGACCAGTTTCCAAAGAGAAAACCAAAGAAGATGAAGGTTGCATCTGCCCCAAAGCAAGTGGGCAGGAAGTTCAAAGGCAAACACTGTGCCTGCTTCACTCCATTTTGTAAATAAAGCAAACAACCCAAAGTCTTTACTTCTAATTCTTTTGGCTCGAACAGCAAGATGGTGTTCTCACACACTTCCAGTGCACTCACATGACCAGCCTGAGCAGGAAAAGGAGCCAGACAAACCAAAGGAATGTAAACACAGAAGTATGAAAATAGCCCAATGCCACATGGTTTAAACAAGCTGTGAAACACACTAATGACTGAAGAGCTTCAAGTTGAGTGCCTGACTTCCCTCAAGCTATTCCCAATTTCTGAATGGATTCTTTTTTTCTGATGCCCATAGTCTAGCATACATCCAATTATCTGGCTGAGCATATTTTAGATGAACAAGAATAAGTCTGGGATCACATCTCACACAACATTGTTTGTTGGCTGAGTTCACAAAGCACACTTAGTTCATAAACCATGGCTTACAAATCCCCAAAGCTGGGGTTACACAACATGCTAGGCCCAAACCAAAACAAGTTATAGCTCAGGTGCTGTGAAGGTAAGATGTCTTTCCTGCAGTTACTGAACCAAACCTGGCAGTGGCACAACTGGACCTGAGATTAAACACTGGCACAGTAACCACAATGGCCATTAGTCAAAGTGATGTCCCACTCAACTACAACTTGGGGACTACAAACAAATGGGATGCTGAGTTAATGTTGGCTGTTCCTTCCCTAATAGGTCTATTCAACTTTGCTCCGTATGCCAAGCCCCAACATCAAGGTGTATTTAATGTTTATTATGGCCAAAAGACCCAAATAGACAACAGTCTGTGATACCACTGAGGGAAGGGGGAACATGGACTCATTGAAGGGGAATAAAGCCGTAACGAGCCCTGCAAGATGATTGTTGAGAGAGCGCCTTCTTAGTTTTTTTGGAGCGGAGAGTTTGACAAGTATAAAGGTAAAGGTTACCCCCGCACATTTGTGCAGTCGTGTCCGATTCTAGGGGCCGGTGCTCATCTCCATTTGTTAGCCGAAGCGCCAGCGTTGTCCGAAGACGCTTCCGCGGTCATGTGGCCGGCATGACGCAAGTGGAACGCTGTTACCTTCCCACTGAAGTGGTATTTTTTCATCTACTTGCATTTGCATGCTTTCGAATTGCTAGGTTGGCAAGAGCTGGGGCTACTGCGGGAGCTCACTCCATCACGCAGGGCTAGGGATTCGAACCTCCGAACTTGCGACCTTCCGATCGACAAGCCTGGCATCTTACCCGCTGCCATTCTGCAAATCTTTTGCTTAAAATTAGAAAAATACAGGTGGTGTGTTAAGTATGTTGGTCTTAAGATGATACAGCAAGCATGGTGGTCCAAACAGAGTGAAGGGGCAAATGAAGGAGGCAGCAGTAGCTCCAGCAACAGCAAACTATGCCTCTCAAAAGGGCTATCCCAGATGGGATTTCTCATCAACAGTTGTCCCCACAGGTCTAGAGCAGTGTTTCTCAGGGGTCCGCGAAATCAAAATTATTTGCCAGATATTGAATATACTTGCAAAAATTTAAAACAACGCCACTCTTCTCATTTGTTAAAGAACATAGGGATTTTTCATGAAAAATATTTTGTGTTAATATCTAATGGGTTTAACATTGTTATTTTTACATGATTCAATAAATATTCTACGAACGTGTCGTTTTAATTTTTAATATGGCAAATTACCCATGCAAACAAAGGCTCTTTTGGAATCCTCCATAATTTTTTAAAAGTGGGAAGGGGTCCTGAGAGCAAAAAGTTTAAGAAACACTGGTCTAGAGGTTGGGAAGGCTGTACTAGATAGTCTGTAAGGCCGCCTCCACCTCTTTCTTTGGCACTTCTAATACAGAACAGAAGAGCTAAATCAAAATGTAGCTTTTGGACATGAACTGAGTCTTTTCATTAGTTAATTTGACTTGCAAACTAAGCCAACACTTAGCTGCACTGGCAGCAACAATGCATCCAAGAGCTGCTTTAGCAGAATGTATGCTGCAAGGTACACCTTGGCATGCAAATACACACAATCAATATTGCACAAAATCTTTCAGAGTGAACAGAAAGTCTGGCCCATCCTGAGCACCCCTTCTGTAGTTATTTGAATGCATGCTGAGGATAAGCATTACAGTATTAACATTCCTTGCCCTTTCTAGCAGTTTAAATTCCCTTCCCAAGTTGTTGGCAAATCATCAAAGATACAATGCTTAATAAGGACAAAGCTTTAACAAAACTCTCTATCCCATGGGACTATTATTTTGGAAAACTATGTAAATGTGTCCATAAATTCACCAGAAAACTGCGTTTAAACACTCTCCCCTACAAAGATTTTTAATCCTACACACATTTACTTGGAAGTAAATCTCTCTGAGTTTAATTGAACTAGCATCCAAACTGACCTGTTAGAATGCAGACCCAAACACTCTTAGGACTACCTTGTGAATTCTACTGAGAAAGCTAAAAAGAGTATTTAACACCTGGCTATAGCTGCATTCTTGGGCCCAGAATCCATCTAATTGTCCATTTTAAAAATGAAAAAAGTTTCTGATTGTAGATTTTACCCTATCTGCCACATTTTATTAATTTACTTTCTTTTACTTCAGAGAATTCACTAAACCTAGGCACTGGTTGGATTAGCATATTTAGTTAGGACTGTCTTCTTTCTTTTTTAAGATGGTAGTTTCCTTGGCAACCCACTTTAGCTTGGTTTTAATACTGGATTCAAAATAAAGAATATGAACTGTCCAATTTTGAAGCAGTATAGCTTCAAAGCAGTTTCTGTGGAATGTCATTTTGTTGTCTCTTACCATAGTATCAGACTAGATAGATAGATCAACCTCTCATCTACAGGATTTGTAATCATTCCCATTTGTGTATCATTTAGGCGTTTGATAAACAGAATTGGGGGGAAAAACCTCCAGGGGAAAAATGCACAAACTGTGACTTGGCTTACACAACATGGTTTATTGAATAAAGCACAATTAGCTGGGTAGCCACAACACACTAAGCCAGAGCTTTCCAAACTTTTCATGTTGGTGACACTCTTTTTAGACATGCATCATTTCACGACACACTCTTACAGCAGGGCACAAGGCAGGCACTAGGACCTGCGTGGAATCACAGCAGGTTTGGAGGCAGCAAGGCCCAAGGCAAGCACTAGGACCTGCGTGGAATCCTGGCAGGGCAGGTTTGGAGGCAGCAAGGCCCAAGGCAAGCACTAGGACCTGCGCAGAATCCTGGCAGGGCTCAGAGGCAGCAGCAGTCACGACACACCCAGACACTGCAGCCAACACACTAACGTGTCCCGACACACAGTTTGGAAAGCTCTGCACTAAGCCATAATATATGATTTACAAGCCTAATAGCTGCATTCCTGTAACATGCTAAACCCAAACTAAAAAACCTACTATGTGAATCAAGCAATTGTGTTCTGTAAATCACATTTTATGGCTTATGAATTAAATCAGCCACTGAAGCATATTCAACAAACCACCATCAAAATAAGTTAACCTTGCCAATGATCAAGCAATCTCATGACAGGGCTACTGCAGGTGAACCAAAGAACGTATCGGCAGCACTTTGTATAAGCTCAGAGACAAAACTATGAAACTGTCCTGGGTGAAAACTGTTGACCATTCTTATTCATTTGCTGACCCTGAACTGTGTTTTGCTCACCTCTGAAGATACTGAACAGCTCCAAGCTTAGTATTTTTTCCCCGTGAAGAACCACAGACACTCTTTTTCCAGTGTAATGATGCTTTCATACCTCGGTCCTCCCTTTGCCATTTCCTTTTCAATGGATTCCTTGCAGCACTGCTAAAGACAGCTTCTCCTGCAGTTGCTTAATTTGCTTGTGTATGGGGTGTGACTGTGCTTCAATGTATTTTTAATGAATTTGCAAAGAGTGAAGATGATCCCTTAAGGACTCCAGAAGGGAGCAGTAAAACAGCCACTGGGGAAAAGCAAGGATCTCAAAATACGTGCACTGTTCTAAGGGGGTCAACTGCAGGAGAATAGCCCTTGTATTCCCTCTTCCCACAGCTCTCAGTATTAATACAATAATGATAACAGTTACTTAAAATCACCACTAATCTGGTGAGTGGAGGTATCCAAACAGCCTTTCCCTTGCCTTCTAGATTAATTGGGCTATACCTTTCAGCATGTGCTTGCAAAGGACTATGGCTTTTCATTACTGCCCTCCACAGCCAGAAAAGCCATCCAGCGAATGTGATTACTGTGCTAATTTGCATAGATTTTAATTTTAAGTGAACAATGCTCCTTGGATTTCATTGCTACTGGCCCCACTGCTTAGCCTTTTCCTCTATGTCTACACAGCTGCCAACTGAAGCAACGTTTAATGCTTTGGCTGAAGTGGGCTCTAATCCATAGCAGCTTATGCTTTTAATACATCTATTTAAGTGTCACAACTCACCACACTGGTTTTGGAGTAACACTGCTGCAGTAGTCTGCCCAGGACAGCCCAGTTCTAAGAAGCCTGTCCAAAGCTAACAGTAACTGAACCCAAAAGCCCTGCGTCTAACTCTCTGCATGCGGAGCTGGTTGGGCTTACTCGATGCAGGCATTTTACAGCAGAGACTGTATTTATTACTACTGCAAGTACTCTCAGGGCTGACCTGACCCCCAAAATAAAAGCTCCCTACAATATATCAGTTGTACAAATGTGGCTTTGCCCCAGCATGTGTTTCTCAGGGTGACCAGGCAAAAAGGAAGAGAGGACTTCTGTATAGTACAGGGGTGGGATTTATCACGGGTCAGGCTCGGGTGAGAAGCTGAAGCCATCCAAATCCCCCCTTCTAAAACGTGCTGAATACCTAGGGGCGTTCTGTCCTCCTTCAGAGCCGGCCCCACTAGAGAGCTTCCTCTCAGAAGACGGGCCTATCTAATTATTACCACACAGCTGGCCTAGCTACCAAGCAACTTACCCTTCCATAATTCATGTGCCACTCTACTAGTCCCTCCCGATTATGGAGGGGGTCGAGGGCTTTTCTAGCCCCAGACTGACTCACAAGTAAACCCTTCCTATTATGCAGGGACCGCGCGCGGGGGAGGGGATTCTATGGATTCCCTTTAGGAGGGCAACGCACACTAGAAGAGGTCCTTCTCCAGCAACCACGCACGGAATCAGGCCCTCACGGAGCCAGCGAGCTCCCCGCAGGCTTTTTCTGGGACAGGGGCCGCCTTTGCAGCTTCAAGAAAACTGAAACGGGAAGAAGGCAAGCCGAGCTCAGGGGCGGTTCTGGGGAGCTGGGTGCTGCAGATATAGCAGCGGATGGAGCCTGCAGCGCCCAGAATCTGGCTCGAATAATCCCATCCCCTGTCAAGCACCATCTGTGCCTCAGTTTCCCCCTTGCTTAGCTGCAGGCTGCTTATTTACCGCCGGACAGTGCTCCGTCCAGCCTGCCTTCCTCCACTCACCTGCTCGGCTTGGGAGCCGGCCTCCATGCCCATTCGCGCCAGGCCCTCGCGAAGCTCGTTGATGTCCACTCGCCCATCCTTGTTGGTGTCTAGCTGCTCGAAGAGGCTGGCCCAGCGCTGGTACCGCTCGGGATCGCCGGAGCCCTCTTGGAGGGACACCTGCTGCCGGGGCCCAGACCCTTCGCGGGGCGCTAGCATGGCACTTACTCTTCCCACTAGACCCCCGTGAAGGGCGGCGTCAAAGGCAGCACGGCTGTCGACGACTTGCCCCGTAGCCCGGGTCGGACTCCATAGCGTCGCTGCCCCCTGCGCGCTCGCACTCTCTCAGCCTCGCTTGGCAAAATCGGTCCCACCCTCCCGCACGAGAGTATTTAACAATGCGCTGGTTAACGTCGCCTCCCACAGCCGTTTCCTCCTCCCTTTAAAATAAAAAAAGCTCTCTGCAATGGTGGCAAAGCGTTACTCCGGCAGCGCGTAGAAGATCCTGGGATCAAACCAACGCTCAGGCTCCCGCGGGTCAGGTCTCCTTCATTTGCTAGAGGAAGGGCTGTGCAATAAGCCTTGCTGGCTGAGAAACTTAGCAGTAAGTCTTTTCTCCGGTTTGAATGTCGCCGCCTCGGCGAGGAGGCAGAAAAACGCGCCTTCACCCCGCCCGTTCGTCCTCTCGTACTTTTGAACGTAACTCTGGGATTTGAACCTGAGATCTGCATAGGAAGCTTACACTTTAGCGTTGCGCGCCAAAGCTCAAGATCTGCAACGGGAGACGGGGGAATAATTCGCTCTAGGAGATTTTGGAAAGACTGGACTATATTGTGAGGAACACCAGGAGGAGGGTTGCTCACGTTTCAACCAGCCTCTGCCCTGAAAGCAGTTGATGGCTCTGTTCTCGGATGGAGCTACCCCATGGTTTGTTGACTAAGCCATAGTTAACTAAGTTCGTACAAAATGTTGAGTCATCAATGTAAAAACTGATTGATGAAACACACTACTGTAAACACCAAAGAAGCAATAAACCATGTTAAGGTGCAATGCCATGTGTGAACTCCTTCTCTTTGGAGTGAAAATACTTCCTTGCACCCACAGATGAAATCTGGTCCCCGCCAGGGTCGGCTATGGGCCATAGCTGAGTGGCACCATTTAAAGTTCCTTGCTGGCATATTTCAGAAAACCCCAGGCTACTAGAAAGAGAACAGCAATCTTCCTGTACTGATCCCAGGCCTGAGGTTAAGGTGGTGTAATTTGCTGGTGGGACCCCTGTTGTATTTTCGTACGGTTTGTCGTTTTACTTTTTAGTCTGGGATGCCTGTTTATGCGGGTTTTAACCTATTTATTTATTGTGGGTTTTGTAAGCCGCCCAGAGACCTCTGGAGTGGGTGGCCATAACAAATCAGATAACTTGAAATTGAATTAAAATTGTGTGAGGAATAAATTCTGTCAGATGGGCAATACAGGGTTGTTGTTGTGGGGAAAATAGGAGGAAGGAAGGAGTATTGAGTATGTTTGCCGCCTTGAGTTATTTATAAAAATAATAAAGGCGGGATAGTAAATAAATAAATAAATAAAAAATAAAGCCATCCAGCTGTTTCTACACCCTTATTGTTGACCATTTCAACGCCCACTCAACAGTGGGTGCCTAATGTTAGCCTCTTTCTCCAAACAGTATATAAGAAGTCACCTCGGAATTTAATTCTTCTGGCATCATCAGCAAACTTCAGGACAGGGCTTTCCAAAGTTTTTCCCGCGGCGACACACCAACCGGTGTTGGTGTGTCGCCGCGGGAAAACCCGGAAGTGCGGCAGCGTGCAAAAACCCGGAGGCGCTGCTGCTGCTTTCGGGTTTTGCGCGCTGCAGTTGGTGTGTCGCCGTGGGAAAACCCGGAAGCGCTGCTGATGATCAGCGCTTCCGGGTTGTGTGGCGACACACCAGACTGTGTGTGGTGACACACTTTTGTGTCGCGACACACAGTTTGGAAAGCTGCTCTAGGAGCAAAGTGAGACCTTTGGGATACTCAGCCTGAAATTGCTGCAGGTTCCCATTGCTCAGGTAGACTGTTCCTGCTCATCCCCTGGCTCCTGCTAAATAGCAGGCGGCCCGAGAGTCGCATAACCTTGGTCTTCTCGTTCCATTGCATATATTCCATGACTGAAAGGCCAAGTCTGTTGCAGACTGAAGCTATTGGAAATGGGCCCAAAGGAAGCTCAGATGGTGATGCTCTACTTGGCCTGTTGCCCTGACCAAACCTCTGAGTAAGCTGTTATCTTACTTTCCATCTACCTCTCTGAAATGTGTACAATTATTCCAAGCTGAAAAGAAAAACATCTCATCAATTATATACTACTGTACTTTAATAGCTGCTGATACATTGCCTGATCTCAAATGTCCCTTTTGCATGCATTCCACTATCCTGGTGGCATTCCTGAACTCATCTTAAACAGCTAAGCCCATTTCAATAAAAATAATACAGTACAGCTAGATCTCGATTAGTGCAGAAAATGAATCCCATAAAGTAGTCACATTTGCACTATTTGAAGTTATAGTGATATGTAAAATGCGGTAGTTGGTTCCAGCTTGACAGAAATAGGCAATGAAAAATTTTAAACATAAGTTTTGATATGTTTATTAATAAAATACTACAGTAAGGGATAGCAAGAATATACTTATAATTTAAATATATTGTTAACAAAGTCAGAGTAGTTCTAGAAAGCAAAATAAAAACAAAATTGTACCATAGATTCAGGCATTCTGATATCATGTCCTATGTTAGAATTGCTATGTCATTTAATCACATCAAAATTTTACTCTAATAATGAGCCTCTTCTTTTTTGCACTTGTAGTGTTTTTATCTGAAGGAATCTTTCTTTGGTCCCTTTTGCACACACGAAGATAAACAAGTGCAGACTGAAGGAGCAGCATCTAAAACCCCATCGGTAATCAGGTAACCTCAACTGCTCATGTGCCTTGCAGTAACTGAATTTTGGCTCATTTTAAACGCACCCTGGTATCAGTGTACAATTTGCACGAAATCGAATATTGCATTATTCGAACTCACATTAATCACAACCTAGTTGTATTGTAATGCTGCCTAGCATAACGTAAAATCCTTGGTGCTCTCTGAGCCTTGTTGTTTTCTTGCAGACATTTCATTGCTGGGAAACTGTGAGCATCTTAAACCAAGCCAAGTCCAAAAATGCTAGAGAATTCCTGGAAGCTTGGCACTCAGATAAAGCAGCCATCAACAGACACATAGAGATAAACAACATTTACATACCATTCATAAGAGACAATAGAAAAGCCAGAAGACCAGAACACCTCCTTGCCAGCAATCATCACCCAGATATGTCTATGAAGGTTCTCAGTCATCCAGGTGGAATTGTCTGTAGCTTGAATCATGTCAACTGGATTTCTATTTTCTATTGCTCAGACTGAAGAAGCTCCTTGGATAAGGAGCGAAACGTTTCCACTAAGAAAATAGAAATCCAGTTGACATGATTCAAGCTACAGATCACCCAGATATGCAAAGATTAACACCAGGATTAGCACCAGAGGAACAAGCAAACAGCACAGTATACCCTAATCAAGGAACTATTAATTCAACCAGGCAGCAAACAACAGCCCAATCAAGGAACTACTAAGGAGAGAACAACACCTCCACCAACACAAGCAGGACAAGCCATGGTATATAAACAGAGAGCAAGTCCCACTCCCTTTTCGCACTGAAGATGTTGCCTAGCCTGGCAATGAAACGTCTGCAAGAAAACAACAAGGCTCAGGGAGTACCAAGGACTCCACAGTTCAACCCTGAGCTACAAATATTCTCTTCGATTGATAACGTAAAATCCCAAAAGTGCCTACAACTAGTAAGATTTCTTCAACTTGCTGCTATCCCAATGTGTTGGACCTCTTCTCCCACAGTCCCTAGCTAGGAAGACTTCAGCACATTTCACAGTAGTAAAATGCAGAGGTGAAAAAGGTGATCCACCTTTTTCTGGATTTTGACGATTGAACAAAAAAATTGAATAAGGGGCTGAAGGGATTATTGTAATGTTAAGGAGGGAGGACGGATAATGAGTTTGTTTGTAACTACTGTAAAGGGTGGAAGTCGTTTCTTTATTTTTTTTTTCTTTAACTGTATTCTTTATTACAAGGGGCGTGGTGGCTCAGCAGATAAGAAGCCAGGTTTGTCGATTGATTGGAAGATCGCAAGTTCAGAGGTTCGAATCCCTAGCCCCGTGTGACGGAGTGAGCTCCCGCACTCGCCCCAGCTCTTGCCAACCTAGCAATTCGAAAGCATGCAAGTGCAAGTAGATGAATAGGTACCACTTTGATGGGTAGGTAACAGCGTTCCGCGCGTGTCATGCCGGCCACATGACCGCGGAAGCGTCTTTGGACAGCGCTGGCTCTTTGGCTAAGAAACGGAGATGAGCACCGCCCCCTAGAGTCGGACACGACTGTGCAGGGGAAAACCTTTACCTTTACCTTATTTGTCTTTTACCTATGTAAAAACTTTTAATAAAAATTAATTTAAAAAGACAGAAGAGTCAGGGGAGGTGATCTTTCAGGAATCTTGTCCCAAGCCATATAAGGCTCTGCAGGTAATATGGGCAACAGCTTCAATTATGTCTGGGAACCTTCTGATGATACAGAAGAAACAGAGAGCCAGTTTGCTCTAGTGGTTAAGGCAACGGGCTAGAAACCAGGAGACTGAGAGTTCTAGTCCCGCCTTAGTCATGAAAGCCGGCTGCGTGACCTTGGGCCAGTCACACACACTCAGCCCTGGTTAGGAGCCAATGGGAAACCAGGAGACTCAGAGTTCTAGTCCCGCCTCAGGCATGAAAGCCAGCTGGGTGACTTTGGGCCAGTCACTCTCTCTCAGCCCTAGGAAGGAGCCAATGGGAAACCAGGAGACTGAGAGTTCTAGTCCCGCCTTAGGCATGAAAGCCGGCTGGGTGACCTTGGGCCAGTCACTCACTCTCAGCCCTAGGAAGGAGCCAATAGCAAACCAGGAGGCTGAGAGTTCTAGTCCCGCCTTAGGTATGAAAGCCAGCTGGGTGACCTTGGGCCAGTCACACTCTCTCAGCCCAACTCACCTCACAGGGTTGTTGCTGTGGGGAAAATAGGAGGAGGAAGGAGTATTAGGTATATTCCCCGTCTTGAGTTATTTATAAAAACGATAAAGGCCGGAAAATAAATAAACAAACAAACAAGCAAGAAGGATGAATAACGGTATGTTAATGATGTGGATATAAATAATGCAAATAAACACTGACGCTTCTGAATGCCTTTTGAAGGTAGTCCATTGAAGAGCTGCTTGCAATAGTTAAGCGTTCCTTGCCTGACACTTTCCAGGTGTGTTGGGAGGCTGGTTGGAATCACAGCCCTAATATATCAGGTGGCAGGAGGCTGCATTAGTCCAACCTGGCATCTATCACAGTTGCATTAGGTGTGCAGGAAAGTGGGTAGCTGCAACGGTGTTTGCTCTGGTTCAGTTCAACTTTCCAGGATATTTGTTCCATTGGTCATGAATGAGGTTGGCAAGCTGGGATTTTCCACATCAAACACCTAAACCATTTAATCCAGTTCTAGCTATATATAGCTCCCCACGTAGCTTAAATCCATTGAAAAATTAAAGGTCCACCTTGTTCTATGGAGGCTGACTCATACAAGGTAGAACAAAGCAGCCATTTGATCTTAGAATGTCATGAACGGTAATGACAGTACTGTAATAGCAATAATAATTTAACAGTAGATTATTGTTGCACTTTTAGCCAGAGTGGCAAAAATCTAAATGACCATTAGATGGCAGGAAGAGTTAAGAGTTTTCTGTATCTTTTTGATGCCATCTAGTAGTCATTTGGATTTTTGCAACCTAGATATGCTAACCCTATTTTATTGCTCAGGAAAAAGGTACTAGATCCAATTACCCAGTCCATGAGAGCCTGCTTCCTTTCTTACTCCTTGCACACTAAATTAACTGCTTCCCACTAATCTGTAATTGCATGTAATTACTTCCACAAATCAGCTGGACACACATTTTCATTCTTTCTTTCTTACCCCCTGCCTGTTGCTGTCGTTAGAGTGTCGTAAGCACTTTCACATTTAATTTCTGCTTTCGTACATACAGTACCTTGCCTCCAGATCCTTCAGCCTTGAATGTTTGTTCCTTTTTTCTATCTGGTAGAGCAATTTGTCTGGGATGGAGAAGAGGCAAAGAGATGTTAATCATGCATGCTTACACCTTCCCTACCACCTTGCTGTGCATGCAGAACTGAAATGTGAACCCATGCATTGTCCATGAAGCCTTCCTGGTTCTTGATTGGAGTGGTCCTGTTTTGCTTTCCCGCCCAAGCCATCCACAGACAAACCACAGAACTGCTTTTAACTCTGCCATTGCTGAAGGAAAAGACAGACAGATCTCACCCCCCTATTTCCAACTGCTTCTCTGCTTCTTTTTGAATTAACTGACAGTACCTCTGTCCCTTGTTGCAGCCTGGCACAGAGGGGATCAGGCATTTAATGCCCACAACACTTCCTTTAGAAGATCCAAGAAAGGATTGAGTTATTTAAAAAAATAAGAGGTGGGTGGGTAGGCTTTACTTGTACAGAATAAGAAATTTCCTCAAGCCTTTCTGATGATAAATAAACTTTTCTATAAGAATATCAATAATAACATATGTATTATCCTTTGATAAATAAGAGCCTTGATGGATCATACCAAGGTTCTACGGTGAGCCTTTTATTCATGTACAATATCGCAAGAATGGTCTGGCAACCCCAGTTTTACTCCTAGTCCTCAGGACTGGCGTTGTCTGATCTCTAGACCAGGGGTCCCCAACCTTTTTGGCACCAGGGACCGGTTTCAAAAGACGATTTTTCCGTGGACCGGGGGGGCGGGATTTCTGGGATTTCCGCGGACTGGGGTGGGTGGGGTTTGCGGGCGGGAGCCAATCGCATGCACCGGGGGCGGGGTTTGCGGGCGGGAGCCAATCGTGCAGAAGGGGGCGGGGTTTGCAGGCAGGAGCCCTGCGGCCCAGTTACTAACAGGCTGTGGCCCAGAGGTTGGGAACCCCTGCTCTAGACCATTATTTTTACAGCTTTATCTGTGCCACAAAACGCAAGAGAGCAAAGAGGGTCAGTTCATCCTTTTGCTGAAAGTCCTTATTGTTGCAGCAATGGCCAGGGTTTGGTAGGGATTACGACCATGGAGAGGCTTCTGATCCAGAAGTGGCAAACTGATGACCTGCAAGCAACCTCTGATCCTGAGTTACATTTCCTTTGGCCCTTCCAAGCTCTACTTAGCTGGAGTCTGTCCAGTCCTGAGGTGGGCTTGCAGATCGGGATGGTTTACAGCCAATTGTGTTTGAACAGATTTTGGACAGATGGACAGTTGCCTAGTAGTTAGGGCCATCTGGGAGTTTGCCGTTGTTAGCTGAGATGAGAGTTCTGCCATTCGAAAGTCATTCTTCTTCTTACTCTGTGGCTCCAAGTTGATTGTCTTTCTCCTGTAGGTTAGTTGCAAAAAGGATTTCCTTCCTGCTAATTTAGTCCACCATCCTTTTCCTACCAATACTTCCCACTGTTGATCCCAGCAACTGGAAGTCTGCCGTATAGTACAGTATCTTAGTATATCAAGAGTGGGAAACTTGATCCAGGCCAGTCCAGACCGTACCTTTCCCAAAGGCCATGATAATTATCTTTCAGGAATTTGTCCTATGCTTCAAAATATGCTTCCCCACAGTGAATAATGTGTCAGATGTAGAAGTCTTTTCCTCCTTTTGCCTATCCTGGATATTCTGCTAATTAAGTTCATTGTATTGGGTAGCATGAAAAAGATTTATTATGCATCTTGATTTACTTTTCCTTTTATGTTTAATGGACTTTTCTTTTTGAGGTATTGGGGAGGGGGAGGGGGAAACCTTCAATAAATGCATAATTTAGAAATGTTCTCTGTTTACCTCCTTCACTTGTTTAATAGTTTGATATGTTGCCAACCTGTTATTGCTGTAAAGTAAACTTGAACTTTTGCCCCAACTAAAAATACCTATTTTTAAGGCTACAAAGGAGTATGCCCCATTGAATTCAGCAGGGTCTGAATTTTGAATAAGCCTGTAAATAACACATTTCTAGCCTTTCTGAATATGGAAGATGCTTCAGTCTCTTGAGCAATTTGGTTGTCCCTTTCTACATCTTTTCTAAGTCAGTGATAGTTACCTCAACCTGTGCCTTCCAGATATAATGGAATTCTGACCCAGAACTCCCAGGGCTAGCCGGGAAGAATTCAGATTCCAATATGTCTGAAAGTCTAACGATTGGAGAAAACTGCTCTGCAAAATAAGACGCCTGGAATGGTAACCACCAAAACTGAACCAGATAATTCATGTGGAGTGCTTTGAATATTTGAAAGCACTATATACCCACTCCTTGTTTATTTCCCGAGTTCCATTCCAATGACCAGGTAGTAAAGAAAATGGTCGCTAAGTGAATACGTGACACATAGAGAGATGCTGCAAAGATCACTGGTTGCTGCCATCTCATTCAGATAAAGTTCTCTTGTACAGCTATGCCGGTGTTACTCTCACTATGTGTTGTTGTCAGGCACACATAATCTGGTTGGAAATGCACACATTGGTTGGGAAATGAATTTTTTATTACTGTTTATTTCCATTGTATTTGTGAATGGTCACTAATCGAGGTAGTCTCAAAACGAAAAGTGGATGTACAGTTACAATTTTTTTTCGTACTGATGATGATGATGATTGATGACTAAGTAGAGTCATAGCTTTCTGTTCTTCCGATATCAGCTCATGTTCTTCTTTCTGACTTCACTGTCTTCACCCCATATCCTGTCAAATAGTTCACAACTGACTCATAAGTGTTCTTATTGCTGCTGATCTTGACATACTAAAAACACAACACGAGCCAGTCTCTCTGACCAAGAGGGGAGCCCACAAAGGGTCTCCAAATAGTAAAGTAAAGGTTCCCCCCGCACATTTGTGCAGTCGTGTCTGACTCTAGGGGCCGGTGCTCATCTCTGTTTGTTAGCCGAAGAGCCAGCGTTGTCCGAAGATGCTTCCACGGTCATGTGGCTGGCATGACGCACGGGGAACGCTGTTACCTACCCACCGAAGTGGTACCTATTCATCTACTTGCATTTGCATGCTTTCAAATTGCTAGATTGGCAAGAGCTGGGGCGAGTGCGGGAGCTCACTCCGTCATGCGGCTCTTGGGTTTCGAACCTCCGAACTTGTGACCTTCCGATTGACAAGCCTGGCGTCTTACCCGCTGAGCCACCACGCCCCGGTGTGCCCCACTTTTTAATAAGCCTCATGGCCTATGAAGAGGATGAGCAGTCAAGCAGCGAAGGTCCCCAGTGATCAGTTAAAATGAGCTATGAGGCCCTAGTAAGAGGTATGGTGGCATGGCTGAAGGGGGGCCCAGGGGCTGGAAGAAAGCATTCCACCAATGGGAGATTGATCCTACCCCTGACGCTCCACTGCTCCAACCTTGGAACCTACTGAGCTTGTTTCCTGCAGACCCAGAGCTGAACTGGGACTAATTGGCTTGGCTGCCCTGTGGAGAGGACCTGTAGCCAATCTGAGGACAGCGCAAATGCCCCCTGTGGAGGCACTCTCTCCCAAATGGAAAATTAGACATTTTGTTCAATTGGAAGCATTAACTTTCTATTCTCTTTCCACTTGGATAGAGAAGCAGTAATGTCCAGCCACCCAGTTGAGCTTCTACTTCCTTTTCACTTTGAAATGAATTTTATGCCTTGTCATTTTGATCTCGACCTGCAGTCAATCTGTTTACAGCCCAGTCTGATGAGTAAGTTCAGTGAACATCGGAATGCAACCTTAGGGCCAATTCCAGAAAAGTTTCCACAATAACTTCTTGCTACGAATTCAGCAGAGCTCAGGCGCCCTGAAGACTAACAATTAACCATGGCATGACTTTTTTCATATGCAAATAGCTCCTTCATATGTTGTTTTGCATCACAGCCCACTTCATTAGTTTCATGACTATATCTCTGTAGAAGAAGAAACTTCGTACGTCATAGAGCTGCCTTTCATAAGCACCGCAACTCCCGGAAGTCCAGGTCAGCATAGAAAATGACTACATGGGCTGGGAATTTCGAGGATTAGTCATTTGGAGAGAGTCAGTCAGGTAGGGAAAAGGTTAGAATGCAAGGTCTTGCTCTATGGATGTACAGCTCCTACTGACAACTCCTAGCCAGGTTAAGGACCACTGAATTCAAGCATTTAGTTTCAGTAAATTGGGTTTAGGATTAAAAACCTAAATTTTGCTGTGTTTCCAGATGAGAACACACCGTAGAGATCTATGGCAATCCAACTCAATGCTTCCTGAGGCTCTTCCTCCTGATTCAGTGCATAATTTGTATCAGATCTTGAATCAGATTTGAAACATGTGCAAATGGCTTCCCTTCCCTTGGGGGTGTCTTTTCTCCTCAAATAATACATGACACGTTTAATCATGCAACAACACTTTAACTCTAGCTTGATGTGCAGCTTTGGAATTAATGATTGCAAATCTGTTTAAATTTCCTTTAATATTATTTCACAGACTGAAAATGAGAAACAGGACAGCCTACCCATCTCCCATAATATCCGTGCATTTTGGGCAGGATTAAATCATATCTTCAGGGCCTAGAAAAGCAAATGTTTATAGTACCTACAAAACTGTAGACCTCTTAATCTCTAGAGTTTTAAGAAGCATTTAAAAGAGGGGAATGCCAACCTCTAATAAAACCTATTACTCATTTTTTATTAGATCATCTTAGCATAACACTGTTACACATTTTGCTCTATCCCACACTCCCCTCCTACAAACTTGATGAAAGTAGTATTTGGAATACAAATTTCCTTTTCTGAATGTGATGTACTAAAGGAAGAGAGTCATCATATGCATAATTCCACCTACTGTACTTTAATTTCGGTACTAGCCTAATGCGAGCTCTGGTCACATGTACTGCTGAAAAGTGGACCCCATCGGTTCTGGTGAGAGAGAATGTAGAAGCAAAAGGAACAGGTTTTTAAATTAAGAGCAAGAGCACTTCTCTGTGAATAATACGTTCTAC
Organism: Charina bottae; assembly: GCA_023362775.1. NCBI lineage: Eukaryota > Metazoa > Chordata > Lepidosauria > Squamata > Charinaidae > Charina > Charina bottae. The sequence continues at coordinate 8,658,458 of JALMGJ010000021.1, read as the reverse complement.
TCAGCGGTCGACGCCTGTTCCAAAATGAAAAGCCAGCTCTGGTTGACTTTTCACCATGGGTGCCAAGAGAGAAAAGTAAGGCTTCAGATTAAATTACAGAACATATAGATTTGCAGTTTTGCCACTGAATCCTAATAAAACAACCTGAAATTAATATGGTGCAGAGTTTTGAAATGATTGTAGCAGTGGGCAATGAGAGCTCTGACTTCTATTACTTGAGAAAAGGACATCATAGCCTTTGGCTCATCTGTAAGTTGCTAATGGACTGTTTAATGACAGCCCAACTTTAGCCTGTAAATAACCAGAAACCTAGTTTATTTCAGGCAAGTGAGTGGAAATAACTTCCTGACTATCACCTCTGATCCTAAGTCCCTCCTTAAATTTGATCTCTAGTACTATCTTACCTCATTATTGAATGAGCCATCAACCCATTGATGACTAAGCAGGTATCTTAACTTCATATCACATTAAGAGAGCCAGTTTGGTCTAATGGTTAAGGCTCCAGGCTAGAAACCAGGAGACTGAGAGTTCTAGTCCCGCCTTAGGCACGAAAGCCGGCTGGGTGACCTTGGGCCAGTCACTCTCTTTCAGCCCAACTCACCTCACGGGGTTGTTGTGGGGAAAATAGGAGGAGGAAGGAGTATTAGGTATGTTTGCTGCCTTCAATTATTTATAAAAATAATAAAGGTGGGATAAAAATTAAATAAATAATTAAATAAATAAATCATCATGTAATTTGGCTGGTTTTAGTTGAATATGGTTTTAGTTGAATACCTAAGCATTCACTCCTTTCATTCCAAGCTGTAAAAGATGCAACTTTCCTTTTCATGTCTTTGCCACCGCTGTTTTGTTTTTAAATAGATCCTGCTTATTTCAGAAGAGAGAATCCCAATGGATTGTACCCTGGTTTAATAGATTAAGAGGAGGGCGAACCATTTGAATTTTCTACTGCGTGCACCATAATGTCATATCGTACCTCTAGGTAGTATAATTGCCTTGCTCTATTTGAGTGGGTGTATATGATCCATATGCATGCATGCCATAAAGTGGATACTGTATTGTAAATGATTGAACTGCTTAAATTGAAGGCAATGGGAATTTTTATTTGTCTCAGTTACCCCAGTCTGAACTTATACTGTGGCCCAGGCCTTGGTTCCTCTGAGTATAAGAAGCTTTCAGGAATTCCTATGTGGCTGCATGTTGAGATTAGAGAATGCAGTTCAGGGAAAGGGCGGCCATCCTATAGCCCAGATTACTTTACAGAGTGGTTATTTATTCCCAGTATAAACTCTGCCCTCATATCTTCTCAGGCCGCAGCACCCTAATGGGACCAAGCAATATCAAGAGTTCATTCATGTGCTTATCTTCAAGATCCTTCTGTCATTTCCACAGTCAAACAAGTGGGCCTCTGCATCCAAAAGAAAGATGCAGAATGCAGAAATTGGGGATGGTGGGGAGGAAGCATTTCAAGTTGTGAATATGTTTAAGCAGCAGATTTTAAAGTGAACTTCCTCAACCCTGGTGTCTTTTGGGGGTGCTGACTGGCAATTCCCATAATTATCCAAGAGAAATAAAGGGAGTTGAGGCTGAAACAAGTTAAGGAAGGTTCCTTGAGTCTCACCATGCTCCAAATTCTGTAATATCTCAAGAAACCATCTAGTTTTCTAACTCTTACCATCTTCTGACAGCACAGTCATTTACTTTAGTTTACTATGTTAGCATGCTTGATGGTGTGGAATTGGGCCTCAGCAATTCCTGGGAGTAGCTACTAGTCCTTACAGCATAGCTTTCCAAACTGTGTGTCGCAACACAACCCGGAAGCGGACGTGCACGGCGGTGGCGCGGTGTGCGTGGCGGTGGCGCTGTGCATGGCGGCAGCGATGGCAGCGGCGCGCCATCAGCGCTTCTGCGTTTTAGCAGAAAACACGAGGCGGCTGCCACCGCGTGCCCCCCCGCGCCGCTGCCGTACACGCCCCCGCTGCCGCACGCGCCCCTGCGCCGCCACCACTGTTGGTGTGTTGCCAACGGCGGCAGTTTGGAAAGCACTGCTTTACAGGAAGCAATTTTTCTTTCTTGGGAGTTTACTTCTCATGCCTGACGTCACACCTACCCATCCCAATTAGACTCAAAATTGCACATACATTTGTTCTCCACAAACCTTTGTAACACTCTTACCATCTCCTACATTTCTTACATTTTTGTTTTTTGTTCATCCCTTTTTTATATATAACTCAAGGCGGCAAACATAACTAATTCTCCTGCCTCCTATTTTCCCCACAACAACAAACCTGTGAGGTGGGCCAGGCTGAGAGATACCGACAGGCCCAAAGTCACTATCAATATTCCTTTTCTGGGTTGAAATATTTTATTTACTTATTACAGTACTTTGTACTTTTAAACCATCCATTAACTCTCTGGGTAGTATACAGATATATCTGAATATGTGTTACAGGAGTACCTACATACCTAATTCATGTATACTCAGGGGTCCACCATGCATCTATGAAGTAGACAACACAGTTTTATGCTAAATAATATTGATTAAGGTGCCCCAAGATTCTATGAGGGAGTCAGTTTGGTGCAGTGGTTAAGGCACCAGGCTAGAAACCAGGAGACTAGTTCTAGTCCGGTCTTAGGCACAGAGCCAGCTGGTGACCTTGGGCCAATCACTCTCCCTCAGCCCTAGGAAGCAGGCAATAAAAACCTTGCCAAGAGAACTGCAGGGACTTGCCTGGAGTCAAGACTGACTCAAAGGAGCGCGTGCGTGGACACACAAAATTCTAAGGTGCATCAGATTAACGCTTCCCTTTGTTCCGTGCAGATGCAGAACGCTGCCACAAGGGGGAGAAATTCCATAGGTGAGCAACATTAGCAAGTGGCAGGTTAAGATAAAGGCGTCCTCCAACTCAACCCGCTCCACGTACGGTAGTTTTCTTGGTAACAATAGAGAAGTGGTTTAGGCAAGTGCCATTGCATTCTGGGATTTTTGCTTATTCAATCCTAACCTACAGCACTGGCATGGCTTGATGGTTTCCCATTAAAATACTAATCAGAGCCGAGATCGGGTGCTGCCCTCTACTGTGCCAAGCGTCAGATTAAAAAGTTGTTTAATTTGGAAAGACAACTTGTAACCTTGACTTGGCCATATAGATTCTGTTCTTTAGGCCGGAATCAGAATGGGATCTCGCTAAGGTTAAAATAGCTAATCCTATGCATGCTTACTCCGTTTTTTATTTCGTTCGGTGACATTTACTCTTAGGAAAGCGCGCCTAGGACAACAGCAGGGAAAAGAGAAACCCGGCGACGCTTGTGAACATTTTAATGTGATATTCCCGGCTGGCACTTAGATTGCAGTCTCCTCGGGGCACACCTCCATCGTTTTGTTTACTGTTCTGTAAAGTAATGTGCTTAACAATGCTATGCGGAAGCCAGCCGCGTCGAATGGGCGACAAAGCAAAACGCGGAATTAAGGCAGGCACCAGCGGGGAAATGCACACGCGCTCTGACTGGAAGAAGCCTGGAAGCGTGAACTCGGGGGACCGTTCCCGCCGGGCCGCGCTGCTTTCTTCTGATTCGCAGAGCAGCCAGACGAGCGGGAGGGGGCGCCTCACCTGGCTCAGGTACGGGGGGGGGGGAAGTACCTGTTGCTTCGGGAATCACGTGCCTCGGAGGGGAGGAGGCGGCGGCGCTGTCGTCGTCGCGGGAGAGCGATTGCTCGGTCAGAGCGAGCTCTCGAGCCCAGAAGGCGCCTGGCCGGCAGCGCAAAACAGGTGAAGAAAGGCGGGGATGGGGGGGGGGTGCGTGCTCTTCGGGGCTTGTGGGCTTTGGCATCCCCACCGGCGAAGGCGAAGGCTTGGAGTGCCGTCCAGGAGAAGGAAGGGAAGCCTGTTTTTCCTTCCCGATCCTCCTCCGAAGCCGAGGGTGGGGTGTTTTGCTTTCTCTTGTTTGGGGGTGGGGGTCCATTATTAGGCCGGTGCTTGTGCGGGTTTTTCCTTCGAGCGAGAGCTGTTGGCACGCGCTGCCTGGACCTTCCGAGCCCGGCGCCAAAGGCCACTTTGGCGGTTCTCCCCTAGAACTTCCAGCTGTTCCCCGGGAAAGGGCAGGCGAAGCAGGTGCCTGAAACGCAAAGGGAAAACGGCTCCTCTGATCTTTGGTGCCCTGTTCAGCGCGCCCCAGCATTAACTTCTGCTGGGGAAGGAAAACTAAGCCAGCTTCTGCGGGCATCTGGGAAGAGATCCGGTTGGTTACTGCTGCTCGCTCTTTGGGCGACTTCGCTGGGTTGTGCTTCCTAAGCGGCCGGGTTAACCATTGAGTAGCCTGCCTGCATTTCTCGCAGTCCAGCCTGGGAAACTGGGTAGAAACTGGGAATCTTGTCTTCGGCTGCCTTTGCGATCGGAATTGAGAAGTGATCCCAGACTTGTAAGGAAGAGGATGAGAAATTCAGAAATTCATCGGCTTTGGGGATTAGAACCGTGCTATACAGCGTCTTGTTGCAGTGAGCCTCTTTCTCTCTCTGTGTTAAGCGTTATATTTATTTATTTATTTATTTTCTATCCCTCCTTTATTATTTTTATAAATAATTCAAGGCAGTGAACATCCCTAATACTCCTTCCTCCTCCTGTTTTCTCCACAACAACAACCCTGTGAGGTGAGTTGGGCTGAGAGAGAGGGACTGGCCCAAGGTCACCCAGCCAGCTTTCACGCCTAAGGCGGGACTAGAACTCACAGTCTCCTGGTTTCTAGCCCGGTGCCTTAACCACTAGACGATAGCTTTCCAAAGTGTGTGTCGCGACACACTACTGTGTCGCCTACGGTGTCCTAGTGTGTCGCGCAAAACCCCGGAAGCGCTGATGGGGGAACCGTAAGAAGCGGCACCCCCGCCAATCAGCACTGCCACCGATTGGCGGGGGTGCCGCTTCTTCCGGTTCCCCCCATCAGCGCTTCCGGGTTTTTGCGTGACACACCAGGACACCGCAGGCCATGCCGCCACCGCTGTTGGTGTGTGTTGCCAACGTGAAAAGTTTGGAAAGCTATGCACTAGACCAAACTGGCTCTAAGAAAAAATAGTTTAAGCTTGCCCTGGTCTTCTTGTAAAAGAAAAGGCAAGAATTCCTCTGATCCCCACAATGCATTTTACAGTTGTATTCTTGCATATACAGTATAGAGATGTACTCATAACCTCACCTTCCGTTTTTAATTTCCCTCTGACCTCATTGTTTATAATCCCCCCTCCTCTCTCTTTTCCCTAACTCTGTGCACCTGATGAAGTGGACTGCAGCCTAGGAAAGCTTCTGCCATAGCCGTTTGTTCGTCTTTGAAGATGGGACACAATTCTAGACACAGCTGTCTGTATAAGCATGTGCCTTTAAGGCCGTAAGCCCTTTGCTGAGAGCAAGGTTCACTGAGCTGAGCGTTCTTGCAGGCATCCCAGCAAAGTAGCCTATGGAAAAAGGCCTGCTAGGCTCTGGTTTACTTTCTGCTCACCTCTATCTAGAGTGCAGAGGACAAGATTCCTGAACAAATAAAAGTGGTGTCATTGGCACAGATAGGTGGTGGAATGTGAGCAGGTGTAACGTTTTTGCAGTTGCTCAAAGTACTGAGGCCTTGGGTCCCTTTGCATCTGGTCACTCTGGAGCAGGGCTTTCCAAAGTTTTCCCGCGGCGACACACCAACCGCCGTTGGTGTGTCGCCGCGGGAAAACCCGGAAGTGCCGCCGTTGCGGCAGCGCGCAAAAACCCGGAAGCGCTGCTGCCGCTTTCGGATTTTTGCGCACCGCCGTTGGTGTGTCGCCGCGGGAAAACCCGGAAGCGCTGATGATGATCAGCGCTTCCGGGTTGTGTGGTGACACACCAGACTGTGTGTGGCGACACACTTTTGTGTCGCCACACACAGTTTGGAAAGCTCTGGTCTGGAGGATTGTTGTCTGCAGAGGGGAAAAGTGACTTTTCTTGCCTTGCCAAGAGAGCTGGTCAGGATTCTGCAAAATTCAGTTATAGAATGACCAGTGAGAAGATAATTTTTTAATAGGAATTGTGGGAATAGAACTGCAGAAATTGTGTTAAACTTTTGGCTGCACAGAAGTAAACATCAGATCAGATTTTTAAAAAAGGTGGAAACCTGTGCATGCTGTTCTCTCTGGCTGGATTCTCACAATGCTCTAAGCCAGTGGTTCTCAAACATTTTGGCCTCAGGACCCCTCTACATTCTTAAAATGAATTGATATTTACTGTATTAGAAATTAAAACTGAGACATTTAAAATATTTATTTATTTTACTTTGTGGACCCTTAAGAACTGCTGGTAAGCCATAATGTTTTTGATTTAGGCTTACTGTGATGCATGAACTCAACCACTATGGTTATAAACCATAGTTTGTTGCTTAGAGTTATATGTGAACTAGGCTAGTGATACTTGTTGAAACTTACCAAAATAGAGCATAGTGTATGAAGTCAGCCTCTTGGTTTCTGTAACTGTGGTTAGAATCAAGATGGGTTGCTAAGATTTGAAATCATCATGTGGGTATGTGTGTGTTTTCTTGTGCTGATGGGTAGGGCCTTCGTGTGACTTGACCAGGCTTGAAACTTGTACTGCAAATCAAAAGGAGGAGGAAGAGGAAAGGGAAGGTTTGCTCATATCATGCAACCATAAAATTATTGGCAGCTTTGCACTGTGTTTTGCAAGGGTGAAACTGCTTGGACATTGCTTCCTGGGAGGTCTGAAGACTGCCATGTCTGAAATCTAGGATGCCCAAGTTCCTTTCCTAGGTACACTCCTGTGCCTTTAATTGCCAAGCAGAGATCTAATAGAGTGAAGCCTGCCCAGCAAGCATAATAAAAAGGTTTCCTGCTAAATCCTGCTCTTTTTGAAAATTTGAAAAGTGTAGGAATCATGGTAAGAAAAAACAGAACAAAATAAAACTCCAGTTTTCTCTCTTCCATGCCTTGAATTGGCAAGATTAATGTGAATATGCCTGTGAAATAATAAGGTTCAGATTCCCAGAACTTGGTTGCTATTAGAGAAGGCAGATCAATTCGAAACAAAGTGGAAATGATTAGGGATATCCCTAGGTTCTGTCTAATGCACAGAGAAGACAGCTGAAACTCTGGCTATTAAAGATAGAAATTAAAGCTTGGTGTAAGCAATCCCAGTATAGTATCTCTGTGATTAGTCCATGCCGTGCTTGTTTTAAAAAAAGTTCAAAGGTAGCGGCAGAGATTTACCTGCTTGAACTTCTGGAAAGGCTCAAGGCCTTGCAGGGCAGAAAATAGCAGCAGCAGCCCTCTTGACTCACTGGCAGAGTACACACAGTACACTGAATCGTAGGCCAACGTCCATGGCTGGGTTCACACAAGACATGAAGATAAAACGTGGTTGGCTAGTTTGAGGCTCACCATCTCTTTGTAAGGAAGCTCAGCTCCACACCATGATTTCCAGCAGCATGAGATCAACTTGTCTTTCTTGCACTGAGTTGGTGTCACCTCCTTTTGACCAGTGACTCATAAAAACTTACTAAAGATCATGGGAATGAGTCTGTCTCACAGCTGACTTTCTGCTCTAGACTTCTAGCTTTTGAATATGGTATCAGAAGGAAGAAGGGAGAGAAAAAAGCTCTGAGTCAAGAGGCGTTCACAGCAGCAGACTTTCTGTGTGGAAACACCACAGAAATTACTTCCTGCACCTACTCCAAGGAACCAATGTAATGTAAGGCAGGGCTTTTCAACCTTCTATATCTTAAGTCCAACCAATCACCCAGACAACCTAGATCCCATCATAGTAGAAACAAAACACCCACTTTATTTCATTGGTGGCAACTGCTAAAGACTTACTAAAAGTGTCAGTGATTTAGCTGTGTTCCCACAGGAACCGAGCTAAAAGTGGTGCATTTACCATCTTTAGAGATCCACTCATGTAAAGGAGTTCTTCCACCCTAGCCAGACATCAACATGAGTTAAGCACAAAGGCGAGTCCTTCCTAAGTAAATCACTGGGAATTTTATGAAAATAAAGATATAACTATTTCGAAAGAGCTAGCTGTGATAGTCTGTTAAAGTGCAAGCAACACAATATCTTGTTGACACCCAACGGCTAAAACATTTGTTAAGCTTTTTTGATGCAGGATTATTTGGGGGTATTGGAAGTAACTATTTCACATGCCAGTAAGGTAATGCTCAAGATCTTGCAAGGTAGACTCCAGCAATTCATGGAGCGAGAATTGCCAGATGTACAAGCTGGGTTTAGAAAAGGCAGAGGAACTAGAGACCAAATTGCCAATATCCGCTGGATAATGGAGAAAGCCAGGGAGTTTCAGAAAAACATCTATTTTTGTTTTATTGTCTATTCTAAAGCCTTTGACTGTGTGGATCATAACAAATTGTGGCAAGTTCTTGGTGGTATGGGGATACCAAGTCATCTTGTCTGCCTCCTGAGGAATCTGTATAACGACCAAGTAGCAACGGTAAGAACAGAGCACGGAACAACGGACTGGTTTAAGATTGGGAAAGGAGTACGGCAGGGCTGTATACTCTCACCCTATCTATTCAACCTGTACGCAGAACACATCATGCGACGTGCTGGGCTTGAGGAATCCAAGGCTGGAGTTAAAATCACTGGAAGAAATATTAACAATCTTAGATATGCAGATGATACCACTTTGATGGCTGAAAGCGAGGAGGAGTTGAGGAGCCTTATGACGAAGGTGAAAGAAGAAAGTGCAAAAGCTGGGTTGCAGTTAAACCTCAAAAAAACCAAGATTATGGCAACGAGCTTGATTGATGACTGGCAAATAGAGGGAGAAAAAGTGGAGGCAGTGACAGACTTTGTATTTCTAGGCGCAAAGATTACTGCAGATGCTGACTGCAGCCAGGAAATCAGAAGATGTCTACTTCTTAGGAGGAGAGCAATGGCAAATCTTGATAAAATAGTTAAGAGCAGAGACATCACACTGACGACAAAGGTCCGCATAGTTAAAGCAATGGTATTCCCTGTAGTAACCTATGGCTGTGAGAGCTGGACCATAAGGAAGGCTGAGCGAAGGAAGATAGATGCTTTTGAACTGTGGTGTTGGAGGAAAATTCTGAGAGTGCCTTGGACTGCAAGAAGATCAAACCAGTCCATACTCCAGGAAATAAAGCCAGACTGCTCACTTGAGGGAATGATATTAAAGGCAAAACTGAAGTACTTTGGCCACATAATGAGAAGACAGGATACCCTGGAGAAGAAGCTGATGCTAGGGAAAGCGGAAGGCAAAAGGAAGAGGGGCCGACCAAGGGCAAGATGGATGGATGATATTCTGGAGGTGACAGACTCAACCATGGGGGAGCTGGGGATGGTGACGGCCGACAGGAAGCTCTGGCGTGGGCTGGTCCATGAAGTCACGAAGAGTCGGAAGCAACTGAACGAATAAACAACAAAAATGTATGCACATCCATATTGGCTGGGGGCAATACTGATATATGAAGTGAGAAGTACTGTAAAGTAGGATTATAAATTATAAATGTGAATAGCTGTCTTATTAATAGCGGGCAAAATTCAAAAATTACTCTTGGGTGAACTGATTATGATTTTTAGACTCAATTCACACATTACAGTAAGGCATAATGTAGTTTGTTTGGTTTGGGCCCAGCATGTTCCATGAACCGAAGTGTTTATGATTTATTCAATAAACCAGAGTTAAACCAGGCGGTAGTATGATCTGCAAGCTACAATGTAATTTGATTGCTAAAAATGTGTTTTGGCTCCAGCTTCCAGGGATTGTGATTGCTGATGAAATGTAGCTCAACCCTTTTGCCGTAGAAGTTACTGTATTGTTGAGGGTTTTTTTCTTCATGAGTGGCCACCTTAAATTACTCACAGGCTGGGCTCATCACATATTGCTTTAAGCCATAATGGGGCTGGATGATTCCAGGTTAGTATGGTGTGTGGACAGAGCCACTGGAGTTGGTAAATCATGATTGATGGCTTAGCATTATAAATAAACAGCCACTATGGCTTTTTAAACAAATCTTGGTGAACCCATGGCTTAGTATGACATGTGAATCCAACCAGGGAGCCCTGAGAGGTTGAAATGTTTCTCCGCTGGGTTTTAACTACTGCTGTTTCTATAGTCAGATTTCTATTATCTGTGCTTTGCTGAGGGAAAACAAACATATGAACTGAAAAATGGCAACATTTGGTAGGGAGAATCTTCATGTTAAATGGAACTTCAGTGTGCTGAGGCTGTGTATTTTTGATGCCAGATATTGGAGAAAGCCATTTTGGTGTAGTGGTTAAGGCACCAGGTCACAGACGGTGACTGCAGCCATGAAATTAAAGGACGCTTGCTCCTTGGGAGGAAAGCTATGGCAAACCTAGACAGCATATTAAAAAGCAGAGACATCACCTTGCCGACAAAGGTCCGTATAGTTAAAGCTATGGTTTTCCCAGTAGTAATGTATGGCTGTGAGAGTTGGACCATAAGGAAGGCTGAGCGCCAAAGAATTGATGCTTTCGAGCTGTGGTGCTGGAGAAGACTCTTGAGAGTCCCTTGGACTGCAAGGAGGTCAAACCAGTCAATCCTAAAGGAAATCAACCCTGACTGCTCATTGGAAGGACAGATGCTGAAGCTGAAGCTCAAATACTTTGGCCACCTAATGCAAAGAGAGGACTCACTGGAAAAGACCCTGATGCTGGGAAAGACTGAAGGCAAAAGGAGAAGGGGACGGCAGAGGATGAGATGGTTAGATAGCATCACCGATGTAATGAACATGAATTTGAGTAAACTCCGAGAGACAGTGGAGGACAGGAAGGCCTGGCGTGCTATGGTCCATGAGGTCACGAAGAGTCGGACACGACTAAACGACTGAACAACAACAACAACAACAAAAGAAACTGGGAGACTAGTTCTAGTCCTGCCTTCCGCACGAAGCCAGCTGGGTGACCTTGGGCCAGTCACTCACACTCAGCCCTGGGAAGAAGAAGGCAATGGCAAACCACTTCTGAAAAACCTTGCCAAGGAAACTGCAGGGACTCATCCAGGCAGTCTTCAGGAGTGATACACTGACTCGAAGGCATCCCCCCCCCCCAAAAAAAATGGAGACAAACATGACAGTTATCACCATCAATATCTGTTTGTAGACATCCCAAAGGCATTTGATTCATTCTTAGGAAACAAAATGCTGTAGTAGATCTCCAACCTGGGTCCATCCAGATGATGATGGATATATTCTCTGAGAAGACTTGGGGTCTACTTCAGCATCATGATTAGAGGAAGCCAGTTTAGGTAGTTCTTGGTTGGTCCTCTGGTAAAAATCCTTCAGTTATGAATGCTATTGCTTCCTTCATCTCTTCAGCTTTCTTTATTAATGGAAAAATATTGCAATTGTTCCTTTCTTGAAATGTACAGACAGATTGTTTGAAAGTTCCGTAGAAATTTGATGTCTAATCAGATAAGAGCAGGCAACCTTTTTTCATCCCGGGGACTGCATACGGCATGCAGACAGGCTTTCTGTGTACATATTTCTCCCCTGCTCAAGGAGCGGGAGAACAGCTTTTGGGGAGCTGGATTGCCTTAGGTAGGGATAAACAAGTTGATGTGGGCTCTGAGGAACCTTCCCAGCTAGGATGGCAAAGAACAGGAAGAGGATATGCTTCTCTCAGTCTGCCAAACGGGGGTAATTTGGGCTGGGGGATCCTGGTGGGCCTGGGAGTGGGACCATGATGGGAGGGGTTAAAACTTCCCTTCCATGGAGATCCTGATTAGATGCTGTTTCTCCCCTGCTAATCGCAGTGGGGAAAAAGTAACCTTCATAAAGATTGTAGAGGAGGAAGAGGTCTTGACATGCCTCCCATCAGCCATCCTTATCAAGATGGCTGTTTCTGTAATGCTGTGACCTTGGGTTGCCGCAGCCCAGTATTTTTTGGAAGCATGCCCATGAGCCTCATCAATGCAAATGGTGGTTAGGTCCAGGGTGCCCTGAGCAAGCCCTAGAGCAGATGACAGTGGGCAACCTTGCAAGCTTTCCTTTTGGCAAGTGGCTATTGTGTATGGCTACCCTTTTTTCAGGGACGTGGTGGCTCAGCGGGTAAGACGCCAGGCTTGACGATCGGAAGATTGCAAGTTCGGAGGTTCGAATCCCTGGCCCTGCGTGCGGAGTGAGCTCCCGCACTCACCCCAGCTCTTGCCAACCTAGCAATTAGAAAGCATGCAAATGCAAGTAGATGAATAGGTACCACTTTGGTGGGTAGGTAACAGCGTTCCACGCGCGTCATGCCGGCCACATGACCGCGGAATCGTCTTCGGACAACGCTGGCTCTTCGGCGAACAAACGGAGATGAGCACCGGCCCCTAGAGTCGGACACGACTGCACAAATGTGCGGGGGGGGAACCTTTACCTTTTTACCCTTTTGATAAATGGGCAAGCTTTCCTTTACCATCCCCTTTGCCCATGATAGACCTTCAATAAATGTGTCCACTGGCTCTCAAATTACACCCACTTTTACTTGTGCATAAAATAGGGCGAGCAAAGCTTTTAATGTGCTGTGCAGAGGCTGCTTTAAAGTTACCATAGAAGGTGAAACCGCTATCACTATAATGTGTGCACTTTTATGCACAAGGAACATGGGCTAAGAAGTAAACACCATAAGCTCTATCCACTTGCTACAGTAAGTTGTACCCAGAGCTGTTAATTAAACTTGCATCTGGAGTAATCCTCGCTATGAAACCTTTACAAACCTAAGGTCAGATTAATTTGGATCCTTTCAGTTTAATCAAGTTACATTTCTCTTCCCAGAGAAGGGTGTGTGTGTGTGCGCATCCAAAGGGCAAAGGGGAGGTAAAAGCTGAAAGTTGCGCTGGGGGAACAATATAGTATTTCTTTGGGCAGGCCTAAAATAGCTCTTTAGGTCTCAGCTACTGTGCATTAGGCAACAGAAGGCGCTGCCATAGGGCACCGTAAGGCTTTCAGAAATGACTAGCGGTGTATTCATTGGTGGCTACTAGCTACAGCGTTTTGTGTGCTTCGTGGCTTGTCTTGCTTGGGAACTTTTCCAGAGCATCTTATGGGGTGGTTGTTGGCAGAATGCCAGACGAGGTGGACGTGATCCGACTCAGTACATAAATTCCTCCGGTGTGCCGATTATGCAATCCAGTTTTGCTTTCCACCCAGGAAATGAAGCAATCGCTGGTGTGCACTCCCATCGAACTAGCAAATTGAAAATAGTATGTTCTTTCCTAAACAGTCTGCCAGGGAATTGATGGGGTGCATGCGGGTGAAGAAATCATGCAGGGACCGTGCTAGTGGGGAAATGGTATGTTCTGCTTTTTTAGAAAAGAAAGAAAAGCTTAACATAAATATCCGATCAGAAAGATTTGAAATTGTTGCAATGGGTTAAAATAATTAAGAAGTGCAAAACTTCTGGGAGAAAAAACAAACAGCAATGAGTTTTGTTAAAAGATTGATTTGTAAAAACATAAGCAGCTGGACTTTCCTGTTATTGGCTGGATGCCCAATTTCTGGAGAATATGGAGCCAACCCCCCCCCCCATCCTATTATGCTGTTATATCAAAAAAACAAAACCCAATTTCGCCCCCACCCCCTCGCCCCCACCCTGACAAAGCCCTGAGACCATTCCTACTTGAGGTTGTAGTACAGAATAGTGAGCAATATCTGTCCTGCACTCTTCTTTTGAAATGTTAATTAACTTACCTCTTGGTTAATTGGCTTCCTGTGAATGTGAATGAACTCTATTGGGGAATTTATTCCCACCCTCTCCTGAAGATTTGAGGGAAGATCTCACTAAATTTCCTGAATTAGTGTCCTCCACAATTCTCTTATCAGTCCCAGGGGACATGCTGGTTATGGCCTACATGTAAATTATTGACTAGTCCTTCTGGAGTACACCAGGCTGGAGAACTTTCATTGCTATGTATCTCTGTTTGGCTTGTTGTGTGATATGAATCAAAACATATCTTGCTCAAAGCCTTTGAACTGAACTGCAGTTCTGGGTCTCAGTCCAGCTTCCATTGTGCTGCTCCTCTAAGAAACCTCATTGAAAATAGGGGTGGGCACCCTGCAGGATGCATCTAGCCCCTTAGCACTCCCCAATCGCACTGCTGACATTGGGAGTAAAAAGTTCAGGTGTTTGGGGTGGGGGTGTTGTTGCTCCAAAAATAAGAGCCCAACCAAGTATGGCAAAGCTTATTGTGCCTGATTTATTCCTTGAAAATAAAAGCTCCCCCCAAAGTAACAATTGCAGGAACTCAAGTTAAATGTTAGTGCTTAGTGTTTCCATGGCACCTTTCTTCACTTCCTTCTTGACCTACTGCAATATTGTTATCATTACTGTATGTGAATTAGCGGGTGGCTTCTTTAAAGTCCACTTAATAAGTTCATGCCAGAGGTGAGTTTTCAGCTGGGCCTTTCTGGTACATTACTCAGGCCCTCATCCTCTGTGATATGCTTGTTAAGTATAGCCCCATCCTATACCTCATTTGTGTTACTCATAGATTTCAGTGGAACGAGTTCTAAATGGACATGTGTATGAATGTAATCCTGGCCCTCTGAGCAGTAGCCTATGTGCTTGTTATGGCCCAGAGGCAAGTGTGGCTCATTCTCCAGCAATCACCCCAGGTACTTCCCCCTTTTCTATCCAGAGGGGGATTGAAACATGCATTAATCTGATGTTTTTATACACATAGATGGAAGGGGGAGGGGCTTTTGGATGCTGGGTTCACTTGAGGGAGAGAAACAAAAAAGCTTAATAGTGGACTATGTAGCTAGGTGGAGTTTAAAAACCCTATGTGGCTATATATAGAGTAGTTGGATATTGAGAAAGAGTGAGAGAATGAAAGCATTGAGTTATGGATTTGGAGTCATTTGCTAAGACTACCACGAATGGCAAGAAAGCCAAAATAGGTCCTGGATGAAATTTATTTATTAATTATTTATTAATTAAATTTCTATGACCGCCCATCTCCCCCTCAAGGAGGGACTCTGGGCGGAAATAGACTGACTGCTTCCTTGAGTTTTTATTCAGCAAGCAGAAAGTCGCATACTTTGTGCATGTGATTTGAGGGGCTGATAGGCTAGGAAAAATATTGATGCTTGTCACAAAGTTCAGGGAAGTAGAAGGGGAAGGCGGCGGATATAATGGATGGATGGGATCAGAGAGATAATTGGAACGTCCTTGGAAGAATTACAGATCGTCATGTCAACAGAGGGTGTTGGTCCATATAATCACCAGGGTTGGGCCTGACTTAATAGCACCTAACTAACCAACTATACAGCTAGTCATGGATGTTGAAGTATTTCCATCTCAAAGAATAGTGTATGTCTTCAGCAGCCTTCTCTAATTCAGTGTCCTCCAGATGGTGGGTGAGAATGGGACTAATAGTCTGATGTCTCCAGATGGTACTGGGTTGAGAAGGCTGCTCTTGTACCTAATGTTGAGAATGAGGAAATAATCAATGATGCTTCCAGGCCAGGGATAGAGTATATGGCTGATTTTTGGGGGGAACAGAATGTCCATGGAGATGCCCGTGTTCTGATTCTGAAGGCAGTTTTGGGAGGATAGCAATAAGCAAGGATCTTCAGACTCCCTTCAGGCAGCTCAGCTTGCCTCATGTGAAATACGGAAGCAGCACTTTCATCTGAATGGGGTTTCTCTAGGCTTGATCAAATCTGTTTTGATTTTTGCAGCTTTCAATTTTTTAAACACACTTGCTTTTTAAAACATTTAGTGACTTAATATATAAACAAGAGGAAAAAATAATGTAAGAATAGAAAAAAACATAAAAATAAACTAATAAGAGAAAAACCTGTTAGAATAACTAAATGTAAAATGAGAAGCTCAATTCTAAATATAAAATGAGATGCTCAATTCTTAAACAACAAATTAAAACTCAACCACACAGAGTACTATTGATGGACTAGTTCATATGTAGGCTAGTTCATATGTAGAAAACGAACACATCTTCCGTCCAGAGATTTACTGTATGTCAGGTGCAATAGAATAAAACAATATTTGTAGTTGTAGCCCATGTGCAGGAAAGCTAAAGTTCTTCATACTTTGATTTTTCAAATGTAATTTAACATCACATTCACATCTTTAATCTTTATTTGTTTTCTCAGCAACTTTATAAATATTAAACCAAAATAATGGCACAAGAGAACAAGCCCAAAATGTGTGAGTTGTGTCTCTTCCAAAATATTATATTTCCAATATACAGAAGTTGAAACCCCATCTGTACAACATATTCTCTGGTGTATCTAATAATCCCAAAAAAGAATCTTTGGTTGTGTTAATCACATTTTAAGATTGTAAGGGCTGTTTTATTAAAACAAGATATTCCAGGTCTTTGTTTGAAATTACTTGCAGGTTTCCCATATCTATCTAAGTACTATTTTTCAATTATACATAAAAATTAACTGTTGTTTGGGAACCTCCAACCCTCCTCCCAACAATATTAGTCATTTAGGAGTTTGGGGCACTGCTAATGCATGTCCCAAATTGTAACATCAAAAGAAGATTTAATTGACTATATTGCTATTTTGCAGCTTTAGGCTGTCCATATTCCAGGTGTTAATATCATTTAAGCCATTTTTTTACCATGATCAGTTGAATGGAACAGAATCGGTCTTGTAGATGAGAAAAGTAATAGTGGCTTGTTTAGCCAATTGATTGATTGATTATGTGTCATTTTTGACTCTGAGCAACCACATAGATAGATTTTCTCCATGATTAGCCAATTACTGGTTTGTTTTCGCTCCTGTTTTAGCTGCTCTTGCTAGCATCTATTGGATTCAGGTAGAAGTTTGGGCAGTGCTCTAAAACAAACCAGTAATAGTCCAGCAAACTACAGACCGAATCCATAGATCTTGTTAAGCCTCAGTTGTAATAAATAAGCTAACAAACAATGGTGTCGAACTCTGGCTTGCTTCTCTTAAATCAGAGCTTTCCAAACTGTGTGTCGCGACACAAAAGTGTGTCGCCTGCGGGGCCCAGATGTGTCGCGTCAAAACCTGGAAGCGCTGATGGCACGCCACCAGCGCTTCCGGGTTTTCCCGCGGCGACACACCGACGGCAGTGCGCAAAAACCGAAAGCGGCAGCAGCGCTTCCGGGTTTTTGCGTGCTGCCGCAATGGCGGCATTTCCAGGTTTTCCCGCGGTGACACACCAACGGCGGTTGGTGTGTCGCCGCGGGAAAACTTTGGAAAGCCCTGTCTTAAATAATCCATGTGTTATTACTGGTACCATCAAGAATCACTCTAAGCCGTTATGGCTGAATGCAGTGTGCTGTACCAACAAGAAGGAACAGAGTATTCTGGCTTTCTTGCGTATGTGCTCAAGTGCCACTTGTGTTTGCAAAGTATGTTACTTGTTTACATAAGTGTATGCTTTAAAATGCTTTGAAAGACAATTGAAAGAAATTAACTGCATGCAATGTCTCTTGGGAACGAGTTTATGAGTAACAAATCATGGAGCATCACTCCTAGAGAGGAATATATTACATTGCTGGATAGAGACTGATTTATTGTCCCGTTTTTTGCATGTGAATGTGGGGCTGAAAAATCGTCAGAATTGCCATTGGGGAGGCGAGCGATCAGTGGCTGTATCAAAAACGCAGCAAGTTGCAGTCCTGTTGCACCCCTATTGACTTGTTCATTCAGGGGAACATCTAATTGACCATTTGCTCAATGGAAGAAATATCTCCTGATGATTCCTGACAATCCTTGAGTTGTTGTACTAAGACTGTGGGAGGCCCAGATTCAAACCTAGCAGTTGCCCAGATTATTTGAATATCATTCACTTTGTCTCTTTCTTTTCCAGCAGCAGACAAGCCTGGACTTTCTTGCAGCAGAAGAACTGCCTGGACTATTGGGAGGTCGCTGCAATACAGCCAGAAGTTAGTGCCAGCAGCCTTTCTCCTGAGGCAGTGGGGACCTCCCCTCATCCTGCCCCTCTCCCGGCTGGAGAGGTGGGCGATGGCCGGCTCTGGACAGCTTGCACTCCTTCTGACAGTGTCTCTCCAATCCCTTTTGCAGCCCGCATTGGGTCAGGGTGGGTGAACTACCTTTGCTGCCATAAAGGAAAGAAGAATGGGCTGGCTGGAGTTTGGGGAGGGAATCTGGCATCTCTGCTGGCTGGCGGTTAGCACGGCTGCCCGACTGCTAAGTGATTGCCCCAAAGAGTGGATTGTGCCCAACAGTCAGAATGCCTTCTCTAAATTACTTTCCCCCAGAACAAAAAATTCTGTTTCTGCAAAAAAGCTCCAGCTTATACTGCAAATTCTAGGAATTCTGTCTCCAGTCGGAGTACGGTTGGCTTCTACTGGCTGGCTTTATTTTGGCAGGCATCCAATATGACATCTCAGACTGCATAGTATTTAGCAACAGTGCAAGGTCAGGTTCATATAGTGCTCAGCGTAAGGTGTCATTATCGACAGTACTTGTTTTTATTTGATTTGTTCCACTTATAAGCCACCTCAAATGCTGAAGCAAGTCTAAGGGATAGGCAATAAATTAATGAAGACATTTGAGGGGGGAAAAAAACAAACCAAAGAAAACCAATCAATAATAAACAGGATATCTGTCATGCCGGCCACATGACCGCGGAAGCGTCTTCGGACAACGCTGGCTCTTCGGCTAACAAACGGAGATGAGCTCCGGCCCCTAGAGTCGGGCACGACTGTGCAGGGGAAACCTTTACCTTTACCATTAAATACCACTTTGGGAGAAAACAGCATAAATATAAACAAATTAAAATACTCAGTATCAAATCAAATGTGGGGTCACAAATCACCCTGCCCCAAGGCCTGCTGAACAAAGCTGGGTCTTGAAGCTTCCTGAAAACCCAGCAGGGTCCGGGCTCTGGGCAAAGCAGTCCCAACGGGCAGGGCTGGCTACAGAGAACGGCTGCCCCGAGGCCCTGTTAGACACATGTTTTGGTGGAGGACCTGCAACATCTGTTATCGCTGCCTATTTTGAGAAAGCTCCATTTATTCCCTCTTAACCCCTGAATGTGTGTTGGATTGTTTTGCCTACCTTTCACTCTGAACTGGATTTTAGTATTTGGGAGAGTTTGTTTCTTTGAGTACAAACATTTTAATTTTCTTGTTGAGTTTATTCTGTTGCAGAAGCGATCTAGGGAGAGTTTAATCCATAAAGGTAGCCTAGAAATAGTTTTAATAAGTAAATTATACGGCGTTATGGACACCATCTATTAAGTTTGAAATGTCGTGGTTTGCCAAACAGAGATATAAATGCATATTTGGAAAATATTTGACTCCCACGTTGGCAGAAGGGAGGAGCAAATTGGTGTGTGTTCAAAGAAGTCACAATCACACATGTGCATTGTTCTTAGTCTTAGATTGGAGAACTGCAACCTGAGAAAGCCATTAACCTTAAGATTTCTGCTGATTGAAGTATAAACGTAAAGGTTCCCCCCGCACATTTGTGCAGTCGGGTCCGACTCTAGGGGCCAGTGCTCATCTCCGTTTGTTAGCCGAAGAGCCAGCGTTGTCTGAAGACGCTTCCACAGTCATGTGGCCGGCATGACGCACGCGGAACGCTGTTACCTACCCACCGAAGTGGTACCTATTCATCTACTTGCATTTGCATGCTTTCGAATTGCTAGGTTGGCAAGAGCTGGGGCGAGTGCGGGAGCTCACTCCGCACGCAGGGCTAGGGATTCGAACCTCCGAACTTTCAATCTTCCGATCGACAAGCCTGGCGTCTTACCCGCTGAGCCACCACGCCCCTTGAAGTATAGCAACGGATCGTCTAAAAGCAGAATTTCCCTTCCCTTCGTGGCTTCCCCTGAGCTCTTTGGCTCTTGGCTAGAGCTCACCTACAAACTGCAAAGCAGTTTCAGGGCATGGCTGAGGCCCCTTCAGGCCAGGGAGTGAGATCTGGCTGACTTGTTGGTGCCCTCCCATCACTCTGGGTGTGGATTCTCTGAAACTCAGAGGGAAAGGCGGCTGAAACCTGGTGGCTCCACCCCGTACCTTGCCTTCTTGTGGCTGGAGCAGTGCTCAGGCCAAGACAGAGATAGAATGCCTGGGAGCAGAAACTCTCTAAACATGAGCCACGCCTGCCCCAAGAGCAAGGCGAAAGCGTGTTAATGGAAGTTTCTTAAGAAAAACTAAAGCCGGCAATTCAGACCCTAATGCTCAAGGGAGCCCTTTCCTAAATGTTGCATTCTTGGGTGAGACTTGACAATCCTGTTAGCGTTCAGGCCATTTTTAAAAGGAAACTTTCATGGAGGGACTACATAGTTGACCCCTGTGACAGAACAAAGCCAACACAGATTGTCAACTGAGTTTGAGAATGTATTTACGTAGGCAGGATTTGAACTCATTTAAACTCCTCGTGGAAGTAGTATATCTATGTTTCTGCTTCCCTAATGCCCAGAACATTAACTTGGGTGTAAACAGGGCAGGCATTGTCCCAGTAGAGAGTCCCCAACGCCTTAGTGGTTGTCTAAGGATCCAGTGGTGAGCTTGAATGTTTGAAACAACCAGAACCCAGCTGGCATTTGGGAATGAGTGAGTGACTGAGGCTATTCCCTGACAACCTTTCCTTTCTGCTGCTACTACCTTGGGTTTTCCGTGGATATTTGTCTCTCTCACACACAGAACTAGCATACCTTATTCTTTTTATTTGGTCACCAGAAACAATCCAGGTGAACAGGTTGGAACAGATGAACCACGTATGCACCACATTACAAAGATGCCTGTGTACATTATACCCTTATAAGGTTTAGTCACTAGGTGGCATTGGACTTAGTTGAGCATGGCTGGATTAAAAAAATCTCCCTATTACCTTGTCTTGGATAGATTTGATTTCCTGGCTGGTGTGTTGTTAGGGGTCAGCTTAGAGGAAAGTCATGAGTGAGGTGCCATTGGGTTGTATTCTAAGCCCTATGACGTTCAACATTTTTGTAAATGATTTAAACGATTCTGTAGAGGGGAGGTCCTGCATTTAGGTCCAAAATCAAAGGCAACTGAGTAAGATGGCAACAGTATATACGAAAAGTCTTGGAGCCATAGTTGTTGACAAGCTGACCATGATCCAGCAATGTGATGGAGCCACTAATAGTCAGGGCTAACTTCCATTCAGCAGTGCTCTCGCTGCATCTGCAATACCATGTCCTGTTTGGGGTTAGATGGTGTTTTAAGAGAAATTGCAACTGGAAAGTCCAGAGAAAGGCAGCCAGGATCACGAGGGACATAGACATAAAATCCCATGACAAAACAGTTAAGAAGTTGGCCGTACAGTATTTAGTCTTGAGAAGAGAAGATTGGAGTGATGAGATATCAGTTGTCAAATATCTAGGGCAGAGCTTTCCAAACTGTGTGTCGCGACACACAGTGTGGTGTGTCGCCACACCACCCGGAAGTGGCGGTGCGCGCGTGCACGGCAGCAGCGCGGCATCAGTGCTTCCGCGTTTTAGCGGAGGCTGCCGCTGCCTCTGCCGCCGCCGTGCACGCACGCGCCGCCACACGCCCCCCGCGCCACCACTGTGCACGCGCGCGCTGCCGCACGCCGCCCTGCACTGCCGCACATGCGCCCTCCTGTGCCACCGCCGTGCGCGCGCGCGCCACCACCGCTAGTGTGTTGCCAGCGGAGGCACTTTGGAAAGCCCTGATCTAGGGGGGAGAGAAACATCTAGAAGATGGAGCAGAATTCTTTTTTGTGCTCCAGAGAACAGAAATAATGTGTGTGTGGAGGCAAATTAGACTATCCGAATAGTCACCAGTTTTGAAGAGACTGCCGTATGAGGTTGTGGTCTAATTTTTACTGGAGGGAGAGCTTAAATGGTCCCCTGTCTGGAATGCTGCAGCTTTGTAATGGAGATCCTGTGTGGAGGATGTGTTGGACAATGCCGTCTGTAAGGTTTCTTCCATGGTATCAGAGCCAGGTATGAGGCTTTTCCTATATTTCTAATTCTGTTGTGTTCTTTCCAAGGTACCTCTGCTAACAGCAGCACAGTGGGACCGACATCAGTGCCACCCCCTCCTTCCTATGGCCTCTCGGTAGGTGTCTTGGAGTGTGAGCTGAGCTACTAATAATTCCTGAGGGAAAGGGATAATGACACTAGAGCAATCTCCCTTCTTTCCAGTGAATGAGAACTGAGGACATATAGAACCCACTGATGTCTGTGTTTGCTATGATAAATTGGGTGACTTGAGGATTGGCAATGTGGCATATCACCACTAGATGGTGCCCATTAATTCTCAAAATATTCAATTTGTAAAAAGAGAGACAAATCTTGAAAGATGTTTGTGTTCTCACATGAGTACTTATATAAGTCTGACTGTTTTCAGTATATTACCCCTCATACCCTGGTTATCTCACATATAGACTACTGTAATGCGCTCTACATGGGGCTACCCTTGAAGAATACCCGGAAGCTTCAGCTGATCCAGAATGCGGCTGCGCGGACAATTTTGGGACACATTATTATCGGACACATGTAACACCTTTGTTACGCGAGCTGCACTGGGTTCCAGTTTGCTTCCGGGTCCAATTCAAGGTGTTGGTTATGACCTTTAAAGCCCTTCATGGCATGGGACCAGGTTACCTAAGGGACCGTCTTATCCCCATTACATTGTCCCGTCCCATCCGGTCATGCAGGGAGGGCATGCTACAGACCCCATCGGTCAAAGAATTCCATCTAACGGGGTCACGGAAGTGTGCCTTCTCTGCAGTAGTGCCTGCCCTGTAGAATATTCTTCCCCCAGAGTTAAGACAGTCCCCCTCGCTCCTGGACTTCTGAAAAAAACTCAAGACCTGGTTCTGTCAACAGGCCTGGGGCAGGAAGAAGAGTGTACACTCTTGGGGATGGCTAATGCCTTAGGGTGGCCCTAGGATGCCCTTTCCATGGTTTGAAAGAAGATACTACCATCTGGATTTTATTATATTTATTATATTCTTGAATTGTTTATTTTAATATTTATTTAATTTTATTTATATTTGTATCACAGTTAATTATGTTTGATTGTAAACCGCCCAGAGTCCCTTTGAGGGAGTTGGGCGGCGATAAATCATTCATTCATTCATTCATTCATTCATTCATTCATTCATTCATTCATTCATTTGGTTTATCACCGCCCAACTCCCTCAAAGGGACTCTGGGCGGTTTACAATGAAACATAATTAACTGTGATACAAATATATATATATTACACCCAAACATGAGAATGCATTAGCAGTGGGGGGCTGGATTTGGGCTGCGCTTTTGTAAATGGAAACAAACAAAAATGAAAGACCTTGTACAAGGCCAGCATCTCTGCTTTCTGTCTGTCTGTTCATCCATCCTATCATAATTGATAAGGACTCTGAGCCTGAAAAGAAGCTGTGGCTGCTTAGTGAATCAAATAAGGAAGTAGCATATTTTTAATGTAACACTTAAAGCAGCTGCATCTTGTTTCAGCTTCTGCAGAAGCTTTAAAAATGACAGACTGTTTCTGTTTTAGTGGATAGCAGAGGCGCTGGACTTGTGTGAGATCTCTTCTAAATCATTTTCAAAAGTGTGCACTGGCTTAGTGCATAAGCAAAGCTGTGGCTTTGGGTAGTGACATTTTCTACAGGTCCTCGAGTTAGACCATTCACTCAGCGACTGTTCAAAATTATGATGGTGCTGAATGAGGGGTACTCATGACTGGTCCATGAAGTTGTGGCCGTCACAGCGCCCCCGCAGTCACATGATCGCCATTTGTGACCTTCCCTGCCGGCTTCCCACAAGCAAAGTCAATGGGGAGGCCAGCAGGGAAGGTCACAAGTCGCTCCCGTAAGTTGCTCACACCACTTTTTCTCCTGAGGAGCCCCACTATGGAGTACGCTCGCAGCACCCCCCACCTGCCCACAGCCCTCACCAGCCCACCCGTGCTCCCTACTGCCCGCCCGTGACACCTCCCCACAGCATCCGCGCACCCCCCCCCGTGCTCCTTATCTGGGACTCCCGCCTCTTCCCGCTTAATGACCCAAGCAGTCCAGGGGTTACAGCGGCAACCGGGACTGCCGGGATTGCTGTCACTAAGTGATGCGGTCACGTGACGTCGTGCTTTACGACCACATCGCTTAGCAACGGCAATCCATCCCGACTGCCGTCCTCACCCAAGGACTACCTGTACAAATGTGTTGCAACTGTTGATTTGTGCAGCACAGGCTCCAAAGGGTGAGTAGCCGCTTTTCTAGTGTTGGGCTCTGCCCTGCTCTGTTTTTGTGCTGAACGGCAACTAACTCTGCTCTCCCTCCTCAACTCTTCCTCCGTGCAGAAGGCAGAACTGGAAGCTGCCATAGCTGTGCCTTGTGTTTTCGGAGGCCTCCTGCTAATTGGCCTCTTGGTTTTCATGGGACTCAAAATTCGGGAGAAGCGCCAGACAGAAGGGACCTACCAGCCCAGCAATGAGGAGCAGGCAGGTACCCGTGTGGAACCTCACGCCAACCTCAAACTGCCCCCAGAAGAGCGACTTATCTGACGGAGGGAAAGGGGGTTCAGTTTTGGGGTCCCAGCTTGGGAAAAGCTGCTTAGTGCACCGGACTAAAAAAAGGACTGAGAATGGACCTGCCGCTGTGAAGTTGGAGGGTTCCCTGTATGGTCTGCAGCATTCCAAGCTGGCTGGCTGGCTATGAATCGCTGCCGGTGGGAGAAGTCCCAGATGCCAGAGAGAGGCCCTGGAGGCACCCCTGGAGCTCTGGTGCAAGATGGGATCCTGCTCTCCACACCCGGAAAGGAAAGGCCCACCCTGACGCTGTGGGAACTGACCGTGCTGGTGGGTTCCCCTCTGTTTGAACTGTCCTCGGGGACAAGCCGCCTTCCTCCTAGAATGGGACCCACTGGGATTGACTGTGAAGCCAGCATGAGCGCTGGCCTTTCTGAAGAGGGAAGGATGGTGGGTTGGGGATAGGAGGAGGGCCGCTGCTCTTGGCCGGACTGCTCTGCTCTGGGATGGTCTTGCCTTTTAAGTGTGTTTTTTAAAACTGTACGTTGTCCTGTGCCTTTAAGAATGCCAGTGTTTAATAAAAGCCAATCTCCCTTTTATGATGAAGGAAAAGATGGCACCATTTGGTGGACCAGGGGGAGGTCTTAATGCAGTTGCTCAGTAGAAAGGTTATTCTGAAACGATTTAAATGCATAAACGGAGGGCATCACCCACACCAAGTAATAAAATGAAGCAAACCTTGGAAGATGTGATTCAATCTTATTGTTTGAGTAATCTAGAAATCTTGCTGTGCCTCACACATCTTAAGTGTGCTGTTTGTTTATTTATTATTCAACATACATGCTGTTATTCTTCTTCATCCTTCTTCAAAGCACCTCAAAGTAGTTATGCTTTTGAGATGTTGGGTGATTCGATTTATATCCTCCCTTTATTCTGTATAACTCAAGGCTGTATACAGTATATAACACTCCTGCCTCCTGTTTTCCCCACAAGCACCACCCTGGAAGCGGGTTGGGCTGAGAGAGTGACTGGCCCAAGGTCACCCAGCCGGCTTTCCTGCCTAAGGCGGGACTAGAACTCTCAGTCTCCTGGTTTCCTATTGGCTCCTTCCTAGGGCTGAGAGAGAGTGACTGGCCCAAGGTCAGCCAGCCGGCTTTCCTGCCTAAGGCGGGACTAGAACTCTCAGTCTCCTGGTTTCCTATTGGCTCCTTCCTAGGGCTGAGAGAGAGTGACTGGCCCAAGGTCAGCCAGCCGGCTTTCCTGCCTAAGGCGGGACTAGAACTCTCAGTCTCCTGGTTTCCTATTGGCTCCTTCCTAGGGCTGAGAGAGTGACTGGCCCAAGGTCACCCAGCCGGCTTTCCTGCCTAAGGCGGGACTAGAACTCTCAGTCTCCTGGTTTCCTATTGGCTCCTTCCTAGGGCTGAGAGAGAGTGACTGGCCCAAGGTCAGCCAGCCGGCTTTCCTGCCTAAGGGAGGACTGGTTTCATCCCCTTTACCGTGCCTTGGACAGAATGCAGGCAGTGTTTCTTTTTTATGCAGGTCTCTTAGTGATGAGTTACGTCTAGGACAAGGGCATAAAGAGACATCCAGGTTCTGTAGTCATTTATCCAAGTTCAGGGGTGGAAAGCTGGTTCAGCGGAAGAAACTTACAAAGGAATCCCTTAGCCCAGAGCTTTCCAAACTTTTCACGTTGGTGACACACTTTTTAGACATGCATCATTTCGCAACACAGTAATTCAGTTTTACTAGCAAACCGGAGGCTAAACTAACTAACTTATAAGAGATACGTACACACACATAAATTGTAATAGTGAAATGTATGGGGACACAACATATCACATGAAAACAGAGTTCCCCTTTACAGCAGGGCAAGGCTTGGACAGAGCAGGGCACAAGGCAGGCACTAGGACCTGCGCGGAATCGCAGCAGGTTTGGAGGCAGCAGCAGCGAGGCGACAGGTGTCATGACACAGTTTGGAAAGCTCTGCCTTAGCCTTAAGCAGACACTAGGTGGCAGCACAGTATTGTACTGTAAGGTTGGTCATTTAGCCCTTGTAACTTTCCAGACACAATAATAGAATTGTGAAGTTGGAAGGGAGCCCAAATGCTTAACCCTCTGCAGTATGCAGACAACCCAACTAAACCATCCATGAAATGTGGCTATCCAGCCTCTCCTTAAA
This sequence comes from Charina bottae, assembly GCA_023362775.1. Classification (NCBI taxonomy): domain Eukaryota; kingdom Metazoa; phylum Chordata; class Lepidosauria; order Squamata; family Charinaidae; genus Charina; species Charina bottae. The sequence continues at coordinate 8,631,857 of JALMGJ010000021.1, read as the reverse complement.
AACCTCTATGAAGAAGCCACAATGACCATAGGTAGACTGTTCTACTGTGGTACAGATTATACCATCAGGAACTTTTTCCTTATATTTCAGAGACAGATAAACGACTCTGGTGTTCTTGTAAAGATTGCTATGCATCCATCTTGTTACTGGGAAATGGAATGAAATTTTAAATATAATTGGTACCTGCCAATACTATTTGTGTGTGTGTGTGCGCGCCTTCAAGTCAGTTTTTGACTCCTGGTGGCTGCCTGGACAAGTCCCTGCAGTTTTCTTGGCAAGGTTTTTCGGAAGTGGTTTGCCATTGCCTCCTTCCTAGGGCTGAGAGAGTGTGACTGGCCCAAGGTCACCTGGCTGGCTTTGTGCCTAAGGCGGGACTAGAACTCACTGTCTCCCGGTTTCTAGCCTGGTGCCTTAACCACTACACCAAACTGGCTCTCGTAATACTAATTACAGATAAAGTATACTGTAAGTCAGAGCTTTCCAAACTTTTCATGTTGGTGACACACTTTTTAGACATGCATCATTTTGCGACACACTCTTACAGCAGGGCATCATTTCGCGACATACTCTTACAGCAGGGCACAAGGCAGGCACTAGGACCTGTGCGGAATCACAGCAGGTTTGGAGGCAGGAAGCCACAAGGCAGGCACTAGGACCTGCGCAGAATCCTGGCAGGGCTTGGAGGCAGCAGCAGCCCCGACACGCCCAGACACTGCTGCAGACACACTAACGTGTCCCGACACACAGTTTGGAAAGCTCTGCTGTAATTGCTCACTTTCTACTTTCAGGCCTCTTGTTTGTTCATTTAGTCCAGTAAATTCAAGGCAGATCCCCTCGGAGCCCCTGGCTTGAATGGGTGTATTGGAAGCTGCAGCTTTCTTATAGGGGTGTCCATTCACAAAAATAGAGCTGTGCAGTTCTGAAAAAAAAGGTAGCATTGGCCACACTTTCTGCTCTTGTGGATTCTGAATGAAATGTAAGCCTTGAGGCCATGATGAAGTTTTCAAGGCCAAACTCCAATTTTTGAAGCACTTTTACCCATCCTGTTGCCTTGAGTTTTTCTGTGGAGTTCTTGATGCCCTCTGGGCTTGGTTGTTGGGTTGCAGATGTTTCATTACCCAACTAGATAACACAATCAGTGCAAGGACTGATGATTCCCTTTAAGAAGTGGCGGGAAAGCAAATGCAAGTTGTGCTGGAGCTCTGAAAGAAGGATCCTTTAATTCAGGATTGGACAACCTTAATGTACGTGTACATGTATGCACAATGAAGGCTGCAATGGGGTAGGTAATTTCATGTATTTCCTATCTTAAAATAGCAAGGAGCAACGTTGCCTGTAGCCAGAAACACTTGGGGAGGCTACCAAAAAAGGGCTCTATCTTAACAGAATGGCTAGTGTCCAGTTGTGGGAGTTGATCCAATACAACCTAGAAGCTCGGTTGAGGAAGTCTTCTATAAAGTCCCCCACTAGAATTTTTTTCCCCTTCAGGAGTAACTTCACCCTTTTATGACCACTTAGCTCTCTTAAGACTTAAGGGTTCTTATACTACCTTACCACTGCTTGCTAAACCAGCAGCTGTTTCTGGCTGCTCTTTTGTAATTACTTACATGACAACTAGACCTAGAAAGGGCTTATCATATTTCCGCATTACTGCTCTAATGGATCCCTAGCTTTATCAACACAGAGGGCAAAGGACTAGTTCAGAGTTTACAGAAAAACCAGCAGATGAGGGATCTCTCTCTCTCTTACACACACACACACACACACACACACGCCATCACATCTTACAGTTTAGGTAATACTGCTCGATTTTATTTAGGGGCATTGATCTTCAGCGGCTTATTCACATATGCAAACTGTGCCACAACAATAGCAGCTCGTTCTCCTGTTACCTGCTTTTCCCGATACACTGCTTGAGAAAGGTTGACGTGAGCAGCAGTCTTCCACACTTAGCAGCGAAAAGGAGCTCTGCCCAGCAAAACAAATCCATTTATTTAAATGCAGGTTCTGTCCCGTAGAGTGAAGTCCTGCGAATTGGCTGAACATGAACTAAGTGCTTCTTTCCCCTTGTGCTATTAATAGCCCCCCCCCCTTTCTGCTTCTAGCAATATTTTTGACGTGCCTGGACAGATGAAGCACTTCTACCATTGCTGCTCCCTCTAGAAAGGCCTCCAGGTTCAGGGGCTTATTGTGACTCAAACACAGGAAGTTCTTTTCTCTTAAACATACAGCCAGTTTGTTTTCAGGATGCTCTTTCAGGATGCCTCAAATCTTTTCTTCAGTTCCAGAACCCTGGGCTGCATCAAGGGCTTAGAAACTAACGGGGGCTGTAAGCTGGTGACCCTGCCTAGGATGTTCTTCTTTGCCACAGAGTCACTGACTTTTGTTTGTAACAAGCCTGCAGATGATTGGATGGTGGAACTACTAGCAACCAATGACTCTGCCTCTGGGTTCTCATTGGCTGGGGGTTCAGGGGTCTGGTCAGTCCTACATTCCTGTCCCAACTTAGTAGCAGTGCAGCCCTCTGGTGTAACTGATCTAGGAATGGCCACTTCAGGATCTGCCTTCTGGGTCAATGCCGCTTCTGATGGCTCATTGCTAGCCGCTTGCAGGGAAAGAGTTGGGGTGTCAGGACCAGGACTACCTTGCAGCTCAGGGGGGCTGTGGTTCCACACCTCATTACTTGTGCTTGCAGCTCTGGCAGACAACAGCGAAGTGTTTGACATGCTCTCTTCATCCAGGTAGCCCAGGAACACTCTATCCTCAGACAGAGAGTCCTCAGCATCATCCTGTTCTTCAGACAGGGCTTCGTCCAGGGCCTCTCCATGGGGCCTCAGCTGCAACAGGTCAGGAGGGGGCAGGGTTAATATCCACACCTTTCCCATGGCAGCTCCATTACTGCAGCTGCACATCTTTACAGGTACCCAGAATCTGAGCTGGGAGGGCTTACCTTAGTATAGAAGTTCTCCTCTTCAAGGTTACAGAAATCCAAGCTGCGGGTCCCATAGAGAGGCTGTTTGGCTTGGCTTGACTCCAACAGGTTTAGCGTCTCAAAAATTTCACCTAAGAGGTCAAACTTCTCTGCATTCAGGTAACTTTCACCTCTCTCAGGTTCCAGAGAGGAGTCCAGGGAAGGTGGTGTGAAGGGGGTAGAAACATCGCTGGAAAACAAACATTTGAAAGAGCTTGACGTTGTATAGGTGATGCAGTTAATAAAATACAGGAGAAACAATCTTATTAGCAACTGGATTTAAGTAAATAGTAGCATTTGCTAAAATTTATTTATTTATTTTCTATCCCTTTATTATTTTTATAAATAACTCAAGGCGGCGAACATACCTAATACTCCTTCCTCCTCCTATTTTCCCCACAACAACATCCCTGTGAGGTGAGTTGGGCTGAGAGAGAATGACTGGCCCAAGGTCACCCAGCCGGCTTTCATGCCTCAGGCGGGACTAGAACTCTCAGTCTCCTGGTTTCCCATTGGCTCCTTCCTAGGGCTGAGAGACAGGGACTGGCCCAAGGCCACCCAGCTGGCTTTCATGCCTAAGGCGGGACTAGAACGCTCAGTCTCCTGGTTTGTTATTGGCTCCTTTCCAGGGCTGAGAGAGAGTGACTGGCCCAAGGTCACCCAGCTGGCTTTCATGCCTAAGGCAGGACTAGAACTCTTAGTCTCCTGGTTTGCCATTGGCTCCTTCCTAGGGCTGAGAGAGTGACTGGCCCAAGGTCACCCAGCCGGCTTTCCTGCCTAAGGCGGGACTAGAACTCTCAGTCTCCTGGTTTCCTATTGGCTCCTTCCTAGGGCTGAGAGAGAGGGACTGGCCCAAGGTCACCCAGCCGACTTTCATGCCTAAGGCGGGACTAGAACTCTCAGTCTCCTGGTTTCCTATTGGCTCCTTCCTAGGGCTGAGAGAGAGTGACTGGCCCAAGGTCACCCAGCCGGCTTTCATGCCTAAGGCGGGACTAGAACTCTCAGTCTCCTGGTTTGCTATTGGCTCCTTCCCAGGGCTGAGAGAGAGTGACTGGCCCAAGGTCACCCAGCCGGCTTTCGTGCCTAAGGCGGGACTAGAACTCTCTGTCTCCTGGTTTCTAGCCCATTGCCTTAACCGCTAGACCAAACTGGCTCTAAATGCATGTATTTCGCTTCTTCCTCTCTGCCCTCCTTGTGGTGTTGCTCATCAAGGACTGTATGGCTATTCTCACAAAAAGTGCAAGGAAACTAATTAAAAAAGCAGATGAATATGTGTTTTGAAGCTGAGAGTCAAAGGCAATACTTAGGGAGCAACCACATAAGCTAATCGTGTTTGCACAATACCACCAGAGACATCCCCAGGGTGGTCAAGCAGGGAGGAGGCAAATAGAAAAAGCAGCATCTTGTCTCTGCCTCTTTTGAACATGTGGTGTGATGCTGCATGCGGAGCTTGTGAAACCACTTTCTTCACTTTGCAAAAGCCTCCAGTCCTGCAGATGCCTCTGAACACCATCACTGCGTATTAAAGAACTCCCTGCACGGCAAGCCTTTCTATATTTCTTCCAGACACAGGCCATGTGTAGAGCCTCCATAGATCTTCTTCCATACTCTCTTGAAAACTCTCCACAAAGATGTTTATGAAATGAAACCAAAGGTGTAATGTTTGGTTTTGTTCAAGGAGGGTGGGGCTCCTGCATTTGCCCAGAAGTGGAATTCTTGACAAGTATTCATCTAAATTCCATACTGCCATATTTTTTATGAATTTAAGCTATTTAGCTGGAATGTAGTAGTAGTGTAGGCTTGACTATCTCACTACAGAAAGTAGTTATCCTGGTAATTTACCACTAGTTAAGACATAGCTTTCCAAACTGTGTGTTGCGACACTTTAGTGCAGAGCTTTCCAAACTGTGTGTCGCGACACAAAAGTGTGTCGCCACACACAGCGTGGTGTGTCGCCACACCACCTGGAAGCGGCGGCGCGTGCGTGCACGGCGGCCGCCATGCACGCGCGCACCGGCGCCCGCGCCGCCGCCCGCCCCTCCCGCGCCGCCACCGTGCGCGCCCGCGCCGCCGCCCGCCCCCCCCGCGCCGCCGCCGTGCGCGCGCCGCCTGCCCCTCCGCGCCGCCAACGTGCGCGCGCGTGTCGCCGCCGCCGGGTGTGTCGCCAGCGGCGGCACTTTGGAAAGCCCTGCTTTAGTGTGTCGCAACACAACCCGGAAGTGGCGGCGGGGGTGTGCATGGCAGTAGTGCGGGGGCGCGCGCAGTGGCGGTGGTGTGCATGGCGGCGGCAGCGACGGCAGCAGCGCACCATCAGCGCTTCCGCGTTTTAGTGGAGGCTGCCGCCGCCATGCATGCCACCACCGCCACGCGCCCCCCCACGCCGCCCCCGCGCATGCCCCTGCGCCGCCACCGTTGGTGTGTCGCCAACGGCAGCAGTTTGGAAAGCACTGAGTTAAGAGTTAATGACACCTGTCCCAATTGCATCAGGAATTAGGTGTTGCTTTGTAACAGGGACAGGCCTTTTACTATTTTTTTTACTGCTGGATTTTTGACCCCATTATATAAACTAGGTGTTTCAAGTACCCAACTGTTGCTCTTCAGCTACAAGCATTGCGTTTAACTCTTCACACTTCAGAGGTTCCTCAATCTTTGAGTCTTGACATCCATGTGTGTTTCTGTCCATCCCATACGTTACTGCCTATGTCAAAAACCACATCTCTCAGAAAATATGCTAAAGTGATCTAGGCTTTGGAAATTGCAAAAGTCAATTTTCTGCAATCTGAAGAGAGATAAAGAAGCCCAAGGAAAACAACATGGGGCAAAAAGTAGATGACTGTATGATGAATATACCCTGCAAAAAAAGGAGAAAATCAAGTTTTCCAGAGCTAATACTCAATGTGAAGGCAAACCTAGTATTGGCTGTTGTGGGTCTTCCGGGCTGTGTGGCCGTGTTCTGGAAGTTGTGGTTCCTAACGTTTCGCCAGCATCTGTGGCCAGCATCTTCAGAGGGCAGGAGCACAGATAGAAGCAAAATCTCTGTGCCCAGGTAGAGTGGCAATGTTCTATTTATAGAGCTAAATTATAGGAGATTAGGTGGGTTTTTTTGTTGTGTTGAAATGTTAACGAGTGGCTGATGAGCGTGATTAGCATGTTCATTGTGAGAAGTATTCCTATGTCCTATATATTATGAGAAGTATTCTCACAATGAACATGCTAATCACGCTCATCAGCCACTCGTTAACATTTCAACACAACAAAAAAACCCACCTAATCTCCTATAATTTAGCTCTATAAATAGAACATTGCCACTCTACCTGGGCACAGAGATTTTGCTTCTATCTGTGCTCCTGCCCTCTGAAGATGCTGGCCACAGATGCTGGCGAAACGTTAGGAACCACAACTTCCAGAACACGGCCACACAGCCCGGAAGACCCACAACAGCCATTGAACTCCGGCCGTGAAAGCCTTCGACAATACATTAAACCTAGTATTGTTTTTTTTTCATCCCTGAGCATTTTCAAAAGGGCAAATAGGTAAATCCCCTAATTTTATAAACATTTTAGGGGATTTTAAAATCTCAACATAATTCTGAAACATGATAACTCTGTTAGTGTTTCTGTCTTGTTTCCTGAGAAGTAAATTTTAACAAGACTTATACCTAGAGATGGTGTGTACAGAGTTGAAGTGTGACAGTTGGAATTGAACACAGTTTTCTTGACATAGCTATTCCCCCTTTTTTTCCACTGTGGTTTGTGCAGAAGTATTCCCCTGCAGACTCAGCTCCTTGTTCCACCTCAGGCATCAAAGGCTCTTGGGACAGACCTGACACACATACAGAACCCAGCTAATAAAGAAGAGCAGTTGTGAGAATAAGAAGAGCTAGTGGAATCCAGCTGTCCTCCATTTGTCCTACCTTTGAACCTCCAGTTCTGTCCCATTGCTTGATCTCTGTGGTCGCCTGGGGCGAGACTGAAAAGAAGAGAGAACGCGAGTCACTGTGGGACACTGGACTTGTAAGGGAACAGCTACTTTTCTCCGTACTTTGATGTTCTGTGGGGCAGGCAATCCAGTGGAACCTTTCCTTTGGGATCTAGAGCTGTACATTCCTCACTTGAGTCATCACAGCAGGCTGCCCTATACTGACTGCATGGCCTGGGACTTCAGGTCTCAAAAGTCTCTGCAATGGTCCTGCTGTCTGGTGATTCCTGGGGACTGGAACCAAAACATCTGGCAGTTACCCAGTTAGGAGAAGGCTAGTTGGTCTAGTAAGAGGCAAGCAGAGTCTAGTTATATTCCTGGGATGGGGTGGGGGGCAAAGATTTCCAATATATCAAAAATGCGGTTGCATGAGCCGCCATCCTTTGATACTCTTTCAACACTCTTATTTGCCAAGAAAAGGAGTGGCATATAATTCCCTTTCTCCAGGGTTAGAAAACGAATGACTGTGAAGAAGAAGGTTGCAACAGAAAGAAGGCTCTAACCTCTGCTCCTGTAGATTCTCCCATTTCTGTCCAAAGAAAGCCTTTGTGCATGATTTCTGAACCAAGCAATCCTATACTCTGTGTTTTGCCTGCCTCCATATAGACAGGAAGAAAGCCCCATCTGCAAATATTTTAAGTTATTGATTGCCCTTTTGCCATGAATTTAAAAGGAAGCATGCACCTGTCTGTTGTCAACATTAAGGATCTGCCATAGAAAATGTCTAGCACTCTCAGCAGACTACAATTCCCAAGATTATTCAGGGGAAGCCATTAACAGTTCAGCTGACACAGAATGAGTTATTTTTGTCTTGAAATTGTAACTGTATTTTCTATCCTGTGGCACTGTTACTTCCTGTTTTATGTAGAATACTTTGGGATTTTGGCACATTAGAACTGAAATGAACATTACCTATGTGAGTTCACTTCACGTAAATGCTCTTCTGAATTTTCTTGTGCAGCGTACAAAACCTATTTGTAGTTGGCTGCTATTAATATTTCAGCTATTTTCTTCCCTTCAGCCCCAGGGCACAATAGGATAAAATTTTATTTATTTATTTTATTTATTTTCTATCCCGCCTTTATTATTATTATTATTTATAAATAACTCAAGGTGGCGAACATACCTAATACTCCTTCCTCCTCCTATTTTCCCCACAACAGCAACCCTGTGAGGTGAGTTGGGCTGAGAGTGACTGGCCCAAGGTCACGCAGCCGGCTTTCATGTCTGAGGCGGGACTAGAACTCTCAGTCTCCTGGTTTCTAGCCCGTTGCTTTAACCGCTAGACCAAACTGGCTCCATATATATTATGATTATTTATATATATATATATATATATATATATATATATATATATTATATATATATATATATATTATATATATATATATATATTATATATGTATAATATATAAATATATATATTATATATATATATAATATATAAATATATATATATTATATATATATATATATATATATATATATATATATAATATTTTATATATATATATATATATATATATATATAATATTATATATATATATATATATATATATATATATATATATATATGGGTGTGGTGGCTCAGCGGGTAAGACGCCAGGCTTGTCGATCGGAAGATCGCAAGTTCGGAGGTTCGAATCCCTAGTCCCACGTGACGGAGTGAGCTCCCGCACTAGCTCCAGCTCTTGCCAACCTAGCAATTCGAAAGCATGCAAATGCAAGTAGATTAATAGGTACCACTTCGGTGGGTAGGTAACAGCGTTCCGCGCATGTCATGCCGGCCACATGACCGTGGAAGCGTCTTCGGACAACGCTGGCTCTTCGGCTAACAAACGGAGATGAGCACCGGCCCCTAGAGTCGGACACGACTGCACGACTGTGCGGGGGGAACCTTTACCTTTTTATATATATATATATATATATAATTTTCTATCCTGCCTTTATTATTAATTTTTTATAAATAACTCAAGGCGGCGAACATACCTAATCTTCCTCCTCCTCTTTTCCCCACAACAACAACCCTGTGAGGTGGGTTGGGCTGAGAGAGAGTGACTGGCCCAAGATCACCCAGCCGGCTTTCATGCCTAAGGTGGGACTAGAACTCTCAGTCTCCTGGTTTCTAGCCCGTTGCTTTAACCGCTAGACCAAACTGGCTCCATATATATTATGATACTCATTTATTTAATTAATTAATTTTCTATCCTGCCTTTATTATTCTTTTTTTATAAATAACTCAAGGCGGCGAACATACCTAATCTACCTCCTCCTCTTTTCCCCGCAACAACAACCCTGTGAGGTGGGTTGGGCTGAGAGAGAGTGACTGGCCCAAGATCACCCAGCTGGCTTTCATGCCTAAGGTGGGACTAGAACTCTCAGTCTCCTGGTTTCTAGCCCGTTGCTTTAACCGCTAGACCAAACTGGAAGATAAAGGCCAATGGAATGTTATAAAATATTACAAAGGCCTATTTTGTAAGCCTTCGGTTGGCTGTGATAAAAGTATTGTTTTTAAGCCCCAAGCCATATGATTGAGAATGGGCCATACAAAATGATGTGGCCTTAAGGTAGCATATAATTTGAATCCCTGTTCCAATTATTTACTCACGTTCTGCTCCCCACTAATGATTACACAAGTTGCACACATCCAAAACTTCCTGCCCACTTCTTCACCAAAAATATGCCCTTCTCTGTTTCTTTTGAGTTTTGAAGCAAGTGGTCCAAGAATCCTGGGCAATTGCTGCAGAGATCTATTACAGAGGACACCCAACGTCTGTGCCATGCAGTAATGAGCCCCAGACCTGTTCCTTTGCTCTTGTTCATTTCCTTCCTCCAAAGCTCCCCTGATCTGGCTTCTTACTTTCTCTAAGCCATTAACATTTCCATTCTCCCAATACCTTCCCGAAGTGCTGGGTGATGGGCAATCGCTTCTGTAGGTTCTCAGACTGTTTATTTCTGGTAGGCAGGATGGGACTGGAGATCTGACTGTAATTCAGGGAATGTTCTTGCTCTCTGTACTGGCGTAGAGCTGAATCCTAGAAGAAAACAGCATAATATGGAGCAGCCTTTCTCAACCTTTTGACCCTGGAGGAAGCCTTGAAAATTTTTCCAGGCCTCGGGGAACCCCTGCACATTCAGGCTCAAATATAGGCCAGATGTTACGAAATTATTATATGCGTTACATGGGTAGGCCTGTATATACAGTATGCATTAACAGTGTTCTTAAACTGAAAATAAAGAATGAAACTTACCTCTTTAATGCGAAGTTGCCCGAATTTGAAATAATTTTTAAAATAAATCGTGATCTCCCAGGGAACCCCTAGGGACCCCTCGCGGAACCCTAGGGTGCCCCGGAACCCTGGCTGAGAAACCCTGATATGGAGCATAAGCTCTGCTCCCATCCCTACTGTATTCCTTCTGGTGAGTCAAACAGGACAATAGCCACTCATACAAAGTCTGAAATATGGTTGTTGGTGTGACCAAATGACTCATTAGATAAATGTTGTAAGAGCAAGACAATTTGCAATGAAAGAGACATAAAATGAAAGGAAGCTATGCAATGATGCAATGAATTGCATGCAGTTACTCATAAGAGTTGTGGTGATAAATATCGTTAAAAAATGGCAAAATAGAACAAACTCTTGGTAAAGTATAAGACAAAGCCTCCTTCTAATTGACCTTGATTCCTAGTGAGTTCAAGGACATGGCTGTGTTGTTTTCTAGGCAACAGTATGGATGTGGTTTGCGATGCTTTTTTTTCTTTTTGTTTGCTTTCTTTTACTTTCCACTCTAGCCTATCCTCCTGGTATTCCCTGGAAGTCTCCCATCCAAATACTAAGTCAGATGCTACTAAATTTTTAAACTTCTCCACATCAGCTTCTACCTCCTAGCTGGATGTTAATATACTACCTACTTTTTAAAATGGATTTATTCCTATTCTTTCTTCCATCTGTTCTCCGCCTTTGTAACAATTTAATTTTTTAAAGGAAAAGTTTGGAATAGGAAAGGAAATTGTCTCTTACCTTTAGGCGGCTCCGCATGTGTTTCAGCCTGGTTTTGGCATGACCTTTGGCCTGGAAGATGCAAAACAAAGCGATAGATATAATTTAAGGACATTTAGAGGGAGGGAGGGAGGGAGGCAGGCAGGCAGGCAGGCAGGCAGGCAGGCAGGCAGGCAGGGGCCATCCCAAGAACCAGCTCCATTGTTTTCTCCCCCCCACCTCATGCCCCCAGAGCCATTATTACCAACTGTTCTGTGAGAAGGATCTTCAAGGCATCTTCATTTGTTTGACTGTAAATAATATTTGTTATACTGTACTGTACTTTTACTTACAATTGTTCTGGAGCTGAGCTTGACTCAAAGGAGAGTTTACTTGAATTGCTTCTAAGATATGCATGTCTATCTACAGGACTTACTGTATACCTATCCACCCACGCACATATGTGCTCCCATGTTTTCTTTCCTTTTTTCTTGCAGTTGTTTTTTATTTTGCCATTTGATTTTTTTCTTTTCAATTCTGTTCTTTTGGTTTTGCAAACAATGCATTTAAAAATAAATAAACAAACAAACAAACAAATAAATAAATAAATAAATAAAATTCTTGTCAGCCATTTCGGGAGAATCCTGAAATGTGGGATGATAGTGGTGATGATGAAGATGACAAAATTGCCTTACATATTGGTATGCACTCTTGACAGCTGGATTGGTCTTATTCTTCATAGTACTTATCAGGGCTCCTCCACTTTTCTAGGGAGAAATGATCAGACACGACTATTAAGAGCAAGGCAATCAAATCCCATTCAATTGCAGCTATTGAAAGAAGACATTCGAGGAGCACCCTGGTGTCTGAATAAGCGGAAGAGCAAAGGGAGCAACTTATCAAAGGAAGTTCTACAACAAAACCCAAGTGGACAAGGAAGCTCACTCAGGAAAATGGTGCTGAACTTCTAACACTTTCTAGTCTGAATTTTTAACATGCAACAGGTCCCTTAAGCAGCATATTTACAGCAACCTTCCTGTAAAGTAGATCAGAATTATCCTCATATTGGAAATACTGTATATGTAGGGTATCTTTCGGTATGGCCAAAAGACTTGGTGCCTGAAGAGTGGGTCCATGACAAAATTCATATTGAGGACATCCTGATCTCACAGCATTTCTCTTTAGCCAGTAAGGTTAAAGGTAAAGGTTCCCCCCGCACATCTGTGCAGTTGTGTCCGACTCTAGGGGCCGGTGCTCATCTCCGTTTGTTAGCCGAAGAGCCAGCATTGTCCAAAGACACTTCCACGGTCATGTGGCCGGCATGATGCACATGGAACGCTGTTACCTACCCACTGAAGTGGTACCTATTTATCTACTTGCATTTGCCTGCTTTTGAATTGCTAGGTGGGCAAGAGCTGGGGCGAGTGCGGGAGCTCACTCCATCATGCGGGGCTAGGGATTCGAACCTCCTAACTTTGATCGACAAGCCTGGCGTCTTACCCGCTGAGCCACCACGCCCCCTTACTTTATACTTTAGCCAGTACCTTACCTCAACTAACACTGGGGATCAACATGCAGTTTTGGGAGAAAATTCAGGGAGCAACATCTTCAGCCTAACCTGCCTGGAAGATTATTAAAATTCTGATTGCTAGGTGGCACAGCTCTGCCCCTTAAATGGCAACCAGAAATTCTCCCAAACAAAACTAATCAAAATAAAACCTCAAAAACATCCAAACCCTGTGGATGGCACTGGGTTGGAGAAGGCTCGTTTTAAGGGTAGAAGACATCCAAATTTACCTAAAGAAGAACAACTAACTGGCAAGCTCTCCTGTGGGAATACAGTAATACTCCGCAGGAGAGCTTCTCTGTAAATTGTTCTTCACTGGGTAGATTTGGATGTCTGTCATGCCTCAAATGAGCCTTCTTCAACCCACTCCCATCCACATTTGTTGCAGTACTTTTCTCATGATCTATAGATGATGCCTAGAAAGGTGTCCATGCCCAGATCAACAATGGTCACTCATAGCAACTGGAGCTAGAAGCACAAGAGACATGAATTCAAGTTTATTTTATTTATTTATTTATTTATTTAATTTATATAACCGCCCATCTCCCCCAACGGGGAACTTTAAGTTGCGTTCTGCATTATACATGTGTTGGAAAAAAATCCTTTTTTAGATTCCCTTTCTCATCATTAAATGTATTGTTCTCTTAACAGCAATAATAATAAAAACAAGAAATAGGATTAGTTGACAAAAAGCACATGCTTCTTACACTAAGTAGAACCCACATGTAATCTTAAAAGCTTCAGCGTTTGTTCGGTGACAGAAAACTAACACATTTTTTTTTGTCTTGAATGCATAAGAATATCTGGCAAGGATGGAAGCGAGGCATTTTCTCAAATGCTGCAGGTCTCACTCACATGCCTGGCTCTTTTGGATCCAGGTTACTTTTGAGAAATGGATAAGTAGGAATAAAGATATTGGTCCAGGCTCATTTACCTGGCTAATGTTAGAAACAACTCCTTTTCGCAGGTTAAATTCACTTAAATTCTTAAGTGTCTTGTCTTGAGCGTTATGGCATATGAAGAAAATGTGGCAGCAACCTACTTACGAGCATATTAGAGGAATGTCTTTCAAACTGGTTTTTCATTTAGGGTGACTGCATATGGGCTGCAAAAATCCAGACAACTACTAGATGGCAACAAGAGATCTTTGCTCCATCTAGCAATCATCTGGATTTTTGCCATCCAGATCTACCTTCACTGCAGGTCTATTGGAACAGCTTTGTAATAACTCCCCATACAGGAACAAATTCATCTTAAACAAACAAAAGATGGGAACCGCAATAATTACTGCTAATAGAAGGTAAGAGTCCCTCTTAGATGAAAAGGTATTCCCTTACCTTGAGGTTCTCCACCCACAGCTGATAAGAGTGCATACTACCTAGGAAGGAAGAGGGCACAGGTGAATTCCCAACCTGGCTGCAGGCCCTTACAGAAGATGGGCCTTGAACTGCATATTCAGAAATTGAATAATGTCTGACATATAGTGTCAGCTATCTCCCAATAGTTCTTGCTTTTTTTTGTTTTTTTAACAACAGTTAAAAAGTAGCCCACAAAGGAAAGGGTGTTAGGAAGAGCTTAAGGGTCTTTGCATATCCATTGTCCCTGAACAAGGAAACAAAACAAGGTGGGTCTGCATTACCTGGGGACAAGTTGCTGTTGATCTCTTGCTCAAAGAGGTCAGAAAAATCCTCTTCTGCATTTAGCTTCTCCAGACGGCCATTGATGAACTGACAGCATTGAGAATGAATGCAAGATTGGGGAGAAATAGAAAGAAGGACTTCATTAGAATAAATAGGAAAGAACCATCTTCCACTGAAGAGAAACATTTAAGGTATTCAGAAAAAAATAAGGTAGTATGCAGAGAAGCACTTAATGTCTCATCCTGCTTGGAGACAACCAAGGAAATCAGTGGGAATATGACAAAGAAGTCACCTTAAGAAGACTGAATTCTAAAAAAGGATAAGATTAAAAAAATTCCTTTTTTATTTTATCTTTCAATTCAGCCTTCCATCCCAATACAGCAGAAATTTGAGTGGATTAAATATTCTGGCAAAGGACTTCATTGATTTACATAGAATTTGTAGCTACCGTAGTAGGTGACACACCCTCTTTGCCTATAACTGCGAAGTGTGCATTCCCTGTATGTTGTTTTAAAACTGGAATAAAAGAGATCCTGTTCCATTTTTTCTAGCTGCCAGCATTTCATGTATTTGAGCATAGAGTACCAGGCTGTAAGCCTAGAGCTGCATCCAAGATCTTCGCATGCTGTCTTGTGGGATAGTTCATCAGATGCATGTTTGTCACCCCAAAAGACAGATTAAAGACAGTCAGCAACGCTATGGTGGATTAGAATTGAGAAGGCCCAGGAGCAAGATTATAAGCTCTCTCAATGCTTTGGGCCCGTCACTCTCACTTTTGGCTTGACTTACCCCAGAGGATTATTGTGAAGATTAAAAAAAAAAAGACACAATGAATAATCAAGAGCATTGATTTGTTGGCCTAAATGTGGGATAGGATATAAATAAATGTATGAAAACAGTCCCTGCAGTTCAGAAATACTAATATTACACAGCAATAATTATAGAATAGCATTAGCAAGGAAAGCTGGTGGGGGAGGGGCAGGCTGAGGGAAAATAGTGGGGGAGGGCAATAGGAAATGAATATTGTATGGACACGCTTCATTGCGGTGTGGTGATGGATGGAGGACCTAAGCAATGAAAACAGCAGCAGAATAAAATGAATAAATTGTCAAAATTCTTGATGGACCCAATGTGGGTCAATCTGTTATGAAGACGTGTGTCAAGAGGATGCATGGCAGTATCTCTGGGCAGTATGAAGAAGTGGCTATATGGGGCGTCTTAAATAAGAAGAATGAAAGAGTCAGACTTTGCTTGCATTACTCAGGAGTCCGTACGTGGCTGAATCTCTTCTATATATGCATGGGTGTTGGTTTGTGAAGGTTTTTGCTTTGTGGGCTGAACACGATTGCAGTCCATTTCCCTCCTCCCCCAGTGTTTGCTTGAAGAGCTAGCTGGGAATCCACCAGGTCCGCCATTTTGTACCTCCTTGAAGAGTTGCAGGTGCACGGCCCGCTGGAGGAAGTCCTGCATCGCGCTGGATCCCTGCTCTACGAAGCTCTCCTGGCAAAAGGATATGTCCTTTCCCTGCTGAGAAAGAGGGACAGGGAAAGGAGCTGTGTGACTGTGGTGGATGGGCAGAGACTCAAAGACCTGGATAAGGGGGCTGAAAGGAGAAAGTGGTGGGGAAAATTAGGGCTGGGGAAAAAAAGAGCAACATCCCTGGAATATTCTTCTGGATGACAGTAATTCCAACAGTGGAAACCACGGAAGATGGTTGCTTTGAGAATTTCATTACAGATCTATCCCAAGCAATGACTTTCACTCACAATCCCAGATCCTAAGCCAGTGTTTCTCAGTGTTGGCAACTTTAAGGTGCCTGGAGTTCAACTCCCAGAATTCTGGCTGGGGAATTCTGGGAGTTGAAGTCCACGCATCTTAAAGTTGCCAGCGTTGAGAAACACTGCCCTAAGCAGTTTCTATCCATCCAGTAGCATAAAAGTGGGTGCTATATGTGAACTTAACTGAGTGGTGTTTGTTTGTTTGTTTGTTTGTTTGTTTATTTATTTATTTATTTATTTATTTATTTTATTTATTCGATTTATCACCGCCCAACTCCCTCAAGAGGGACTCTTGAATGGTGAATGCTGAAGTGAAACACTGAATGGTGTCTGCAACGGTGCTGTCATTTCTGGTATGACCAGACATTGATTTACTTCACTGGAAACCCATCCCTGTTCTGGTGTTAGTATGCTTTCTTTTCATTTTTAAAAACCCTTTATAAAATATAATAAAAGGGCACTTCTGCATGAGACAAAGTTTCCCTTTTCTTTCTTAATGGCCCATTTGTATGAATATCCTTCCCTTTAGTATTTCAGAAGGTATGGAAAAACGTGTGTGTGAGAGATGCCTGGGACAGGCTAACCAAACTCTACTGAGAATTTTTTTCAGTAAAAAAAACTGCAGACCAATTTACCCTTGGCAAAGCTTAACCTCTATTTAACGTTTTAGTCCCCTGCACCCGTGGAGCCATCATGCTGCCACCACCCCATAGAACTTGGAGGCTCAAACAAAAAGCAGACAAGCAAACAAAGGTGGTTCCCAACTACCAAAAATGGCCAGCCCCAAATTTGTTTTTGTTTACATGTATATTTATGTTTGGTTGTTTTTTTTTCAAAGGACAATTCTTACTGATTATATTTTTATTGATTTATTTCATGTTGTAATTCACCCAGAAACTTGGGATGGGGACAAATGTGGAAGGAAGGAAGGAAGGAAGGAAGGAAGGAAGGAAGGAAGGAAGGAAGGAAGGAAGGAAGGAAGGAAGGAAGGAAGGAAGGGTGGGTTACTTTCTTTCTTATGTCTCTCCTTTCTTCCCTATCTCCAAAGTTCCTGTGGAGGAAAAGGGAGCTGTGTAGAACTTCCCCTTCCAGCTGGTGGGCTGAATGAACAGGAGAAACCACTCACCTGACTGCAAACGAGTCCCTCACGATAGCTGCCAAAGAGAAGTGCCTGGGCCCTGAGGAAGGCTCGGGCAACTCCATCCCCAGTGGTTGCAGATTGCTTCTTAAGCTGGAATTTCAGTAGGGAGACCTGGAGACAGAGAGAAAGAGAGGAGAAGAATATATATTCATTTTAAATCCAGAGGCCTTTCCAGATACTGACTGGGTTTGCACATTTGTACTAAGCCACGGTTTGTTTTAGCCATAGTTTGGTGTCTAAACCATAGTAGCCCGATTCACAGGCAATGCTAAGCTAGAAAGAATGGTTTACGATCAACAATGGCTGAGTCTACATGTGCTAAGATGTCATAACACAGTCACAGTCATAAAACAGACCCCAGCTGTCACTAGAGCGGTATCCTATCCCATGTGTGATGGCCTGTTCCGTGGTTTTTTTTGTGATCCATGCCAATGTAGTGTAGGATGAAGGTGTCAGACTGGGCCAGATCACGGAGTTCATTGGGTAACTTTGGATAAGTCATTCTCCTTCAGCCTAACCTACCACACAGGGTTATAAAGGTTGTAAAGATTGTCCTGTGCAACATCTTAAACTCTTAGGGGAAAGAATTGGTATAAATGCTATAAATTAAAAAAATGAAAATTTGGACCTTAATGGAATCATAGCGCCTTTAGTAGGATTATCTGGACAAAACAGAACTCTGGGTGACCACTAGATGGCAGCAAAGGAATACAGAAATCTCTAACTCTTCCAGATTTTTGCAGCCCAGGTGTGTCCTAGTTTAGTGTTTCTCAACCTTGGCAACTTTAAGACCTGTGGACTTCAACTCCCAGAAATCCCCAGCCAGCCACGATCAGTATCAGAATTCTGGGAGTTGAAGTCCACACGTCTTAAAGTTACCAAGGTTGAGAAACACTGTCCTAGCTGATAGTAAACTTTGCTTACCACTGACACCAGCTCAATTTTCCTAACTGTGGCTAGCCAGTTTTGCAACAATAGGAAAGTATTTCAAAGGTTCCAGTTGGGAAGTGTCCCCAATTCCCATTTTGCCAGTGTTGTTTTCAGAAAAGGAGGGGGCAAAAGAAAATATGTAGGGTTACACATAAATGCTTTAATTAATTTAAAATGAAAATGAAACATTTGAAATTAAAGTTCACATAATTTAAATTGTTACATCAGGACAAACCAGAGTGCTGGGCAAGGAGGGAGAGAGCTCGTTATGTAGAGAAAATAAAGGAAGGCTCTGAGTAGTCATAAGGTCATATGCCAAAACACCGGCGTTTTTGAAAAAGGCTCAAGGAAGGAATACTAACGACATCACTTGGGAGATTTTCCAGGTCTTGGAAGGGCGATTCCATTGTGTTGCTATCAATGCTGAGAATGACGACATCTTCCAGGGCTTTGCTCCTCACGCTCTAGAGAGAATTGAGAAACAAGGAGAAGAGCTATTTCCTGAATCTTCCTACCTTTAGGTGGCCTGGCTCACAAGGGTCACCTGCTACTATAAAGATGATGGAAATGAAGAAGGGAATGAGGCCAAAGGTAGAAATGCCCCAACTGGCTGCTAAAAAAACCTCCACGGAGCAATCCCACTTAGGTCAATCTCAACCAACCCACCCTCACAAGGCTGCCCTGACTACAAGCAAATCCAAGCAACACTGACTTCTGGGGATGTCAAAGAAACTACACTCTGAAAAGGGCACCCCCAAATCCTTTGCAACATCAGGGTACAGCTCGGAGCTTGTGCAAAATAGCAACAAGATACTTAAGAGGTGCCTGGAATAAAGGTGGAGGGCAGAAACAATGAAACAAAATAATTAACTAAGCAAAAAGCACCTAATGTCCAGGTAAAGGAAAACGGGGGGAGAGCAAGACCTTGTGGCTATATCGCTTTGGGTGTTTTTGTTTTCCTGAACTGAGAAATGCTTTCCATCCATGCCTGGCCAAAATTCATTCTCTTTAGATGAGATTCCGTGACTCAGGAGGAAGGGCCTGGGAAAGAGAGTGCATGGCATTTGCCTGGCTGTTCAGTGAGGGGCCTGACTGGACAGAATGAAGCCCAGTGGCTCCCCACAGAGATGGGGTGGCAGCTGATGTGTCAGGGGTGACAAGCTGGGCTCGCCGGGTGATCAGAGACAGAGCTTGACAGGCACAGGAGCAGACTGAATTCCTATCAAGCCATATTGTAAGAGCTGTTGCTTCTGGGTCTTTCCTCTGGGATGTAAGTCCCCCTCTCACAGCAGAAGCAGCACCTAAGGCAGCCTTGGCTCATCTCAGAAAAGCCAAATAGGGTCAGACCAGGTTAAATACTTCGGAGGGAGACCACCAAGAAACATCAGAATGGTAGGCTAGATTGGGAAGTCAACAAATATCCCAGAAGGAGGCAATGGCAAATTAACCACAAGGAAACTACATGGATGTGTTCATTCAGTCACCAAGAGTCAAGCTTGAGAGAGACTTTATTTTTACTTTCTGAAAAGGCCAAACTTCTGTAACATCAAGAGCAGGCAATCTTATACCTGCCATATTTAACATAAGTGAAATCTGCCCTCTGCCACATATTCCAGAAGGGAAAATGTTTCTGTATAAGAACTTCTTGAAGTACAAAGCATTCTAATGAGATTTATGAAAGTGAATCCACAATTTCCAAAGTAGTAGATTGTGCCTCTTGTTAATCAGTGGAAGGGAGAAGACACTACAGTATTTAAATTCTCTGCCTGAGGTAGACCTTGGGCTCAGCCTCATTCTGGTTATATCCCACTGGTGGTAAAATTTGCTGGGGCAAACTCTAACTGATCCAGTAGGAGAGTGAAGTATAGGGAAATGCTTCATTTAACACCTTGCATTCAAACGGAACTGCAACTCATGTCAAACGAGTCACTTGTGCGAAATGGGCGGCTGTATAAATGATATAAAATAAATAAATAGATAACTTCTGTCCTAGCTGTTAATGCTCTGCCATTGTACATTAGAACTGCTTCCCTCCATGTACCTATTCACAGAAGGCATTGGTTCCCTGTCCTCCTTACAGTGATGTCCTCCTGTCCCTTTATCTTAGGGGCTGGGACTCAACTTCAGCTCTGTTAAACCTGCCCAGTTATCCTAAAGACAAGATGGCTTTGCAATCTCACCTCCATAAGGCTTGTGTGGACTCCAATGAGATAGGGCATAGGGGCACTGTTGATGGAAGAAATAAAGGTTAGAGCTAGCACCAGGTATCTGGGGGGTCCTAGCTAGGCTGACCATATTTCCTTGAGAGAAAAACGGGACCACGGCTCGCCGGACAAAGTGGGCGCGCATGCGCGCGTGCGGACTTTGCCACGGCAACTTTCAAAAACGGGACAAAATGGATATTTTTCTTAAAACTACGGGATGGTCGGGAATTGTTTAAGTAATGGGACTGTCCCGTTCAAAACAGGACGTATGGTCAGCCTAGTCCTAGCAGGATAGGCCCTCCTAGCTCCAGTTTTTCTCTTACAATACACTGTGATAGCTTGAGTGTCCTCCAGATATATAATTTCAAGTCCCAGTTTTCTTCCCTCTTTTAGAAGTGCTGTTTCCTTAGGAGGAAAACATCGTTGAGGGGGGCAGGATCTCACGGGGGGGGGGGGGGCAAAGAAAGGGCTGAATTCTGTTTCTGTGCAGATCTCTGCAGCACATGAAGTCCTTCCTTCACAAAGTCTTCCCTTGAGATTTAAACAAAAAGCGGCCAGCTGAGTCCAGATGATTGTACCACAAAAGACAGGTTCCTCACATATATTCCTTAGTCACCTCCTCACTGACTATGGTAAACACAAGAACTGCAACCTACCCATATGAATTTCCTTAAAATATTCTCCTTTGGGGAGAACAACACCAAAAACATCAAAAATGTACAGGGTGGGGAACCACAGAAGCCTTTGGCATAGGCCGCTCAACCTACAGAAGCTGACTTTTAACTGAAGAAGGTACAGTCACTCACCAACAGTAGTCAAGGAGGTGTGGCGGCAGTGCAGGGATAAAGATGTGCTGCCAGTACATAGGATACAACATGGAGGAGGAGGCCTGGACGCAGGCTGTCAGCTATGGGGAGATGAGGGACACACCTTTCATTAGAGTGGACTGACCCTGCTTGAAAGCCGAATAATGAGGCCGGCTTCTGCATAACCCTTCTTCCCAAAGCGACACACGAGTAGAACTTCCCCTGCTGCACGTGCACGGATTGAGAGAGTAGCAGCTTCTCTAAGGCCATCTAGTGAGTGGATGGCAGAGCTGAGATTTGAATCAGGGACCTCTTAGTCACTACACAGGCAGGGATAGTAAACGTGGGGGTGGAGGGAGCAGGTTTGTGCCTGCTGCTTACACTCTCCACATGCTGAATAGTCCCTGTTTCCTGCCAGCCCTGCTTTTGGCCTTAGGGAGAAAAAGGCCCAATGAGGATATAAGGATAGCCTGCTACGGATGTTAGAGATAGGATTTCAACCAAGCACGTCTCACACACAGACAGCCTCTGCTGTAACCTGATCTCACTTGCTGTGTGTGGGAGGGGCTGAATCCCGGTTTCCTGTTTCCTGTTCCCTTCTCTTTCTCTCTCTCTGCTTGGATCTCCTACCAAGGAGCATGGCAGCTATGGCTGCTGCCACAAGTTTCTCATACTTCCATACAGCAAGGCCACATTAATGAAGACTGTGGGTTTGGTCAGAACCACTTGCTTGCACGCATGGACCGTTTCTACTAAGGAACTGTGAGTTACAATAAAATTGTAAACTCTTTTTATGTAACTTTACATTTAATGTGTGAAGTGTGTTTACTTTGTGTTTTGAACTGATTAAGCCTTGTGCAAGCTTATGGGAACACTTCTACTTTGCTACATACTAGTAAGAAGCTGTGTGGAGTTCTGGTACTACCATCCCAGAATTTCCTACAACTGAACATGCAGTCCCTAAGGGGCAGAGCCGGCGAATATGACCCAATTCTCTCTTTACACCTTCTCTGAATACGTGGAGGAGGGCCAGGGAGTGCAGTCAATTGGGAAGCCACATCGCAGGATCCACCTTTGCGAGATCTTTGTGCCAGGGGAGGATGCCTTTCAACGTGTGGAAGAAATGCACCTTCCTTAGCACGCTTAGTTTATTTATTTATTTATTATTTGGATTTATCCCCGCCCATCTCCACCATCGTAGACTCTGGGCGGTTTACAATCACAATATAAAAAGTTAAAAACCTATACATCTAAAAACTACTATAAAAAAAAAATCCAAAAGATGGTGTGTTCTTAAAAGGAGGATATTACTAAGCTAACCACCCCCAGGAGGAACTATTATGTCCTTCGTTCCAGGCAAGGTGGCAGAACCAGGTCTTTAAAGACTTCCTGAAGGCCAGGAGCGAGGGTGCCCGTCTCACCTCAGGGGGCAAGATATTCCACAGGGGGGTGCTATCGCAGAGAAGGCACGCCTCCTGGACCCCGCTAGATGAAATTCTTTTATTGACGGGGTCTGTAGCATGCCCTCCCTGCATGACCGGGTGGGGTGGGTGGATGTTCTGAGGATGAGTCGGTCCCTCAGATACCCTGGTCCTATGCCATGTACGGCTTTAAAGGTGATGACCAACACCTTGAATTGGACCCAGAAGCAAACTGGTACCCAATGCAGCTCGTGGAGCAGCGGTGTTACATGTGCTGATCTTGCTTCTTCTCTGATAGTTTATCCAGCAAACCCCACTCTCACAATGATGATGTTCCCCTGCCTGGCAATAGCGTCTGCAAGAACCAGGTCTTTAAAGACTTCCTGAAGGCCAGGAGCGAGGGTGCCCGCCTCGCCTCAGGGGGCAAGATATTCCACAGGGCGGGTGCTATCGCAGAGAAGGCACGCCTCCTGGACCCCACTAGATGGAATTCTTTTATTGATGGGGTCCAAAGCATGCCCTCCCTGCATGATCGGGTGGAGCGGGTGGATGTGATCGGGATAAGACGGTCCCTCAGATACCCTGGTCCCATGCCATGTAGGGCTTTAAAGGTGATAACCAACACCTTGAATTGGACCCAGAAGCAAAATGGAACCCAGTGCAGCTCGCGTAAGAAAGGTGTTACATGTGCTGATCTTATAGCACCCAGAACTACCCGTGCAGCCGCATTCTGGACCAGCTGAAGCTTCCGGATACTCTTCAAGGGTAGCCCCATGTAGAGTGCATTGCAGTAATCTATATGGGAGATGACAAGGGCATGAGTGACTGAAGGGACTCCCGATCCAGGAAGGGACACAACTGGCGCACAACCCGAAGCTGTAGTTGCTAAGGCCTTCCCATCCAGGTCTAGCCGAGGCTTAGCTTTGAGCCCCCTGACTGGTCTTGTCTTCTCTCCACCCGCCCGGCCTCCTCACCGTGCTGAGCTTGCTGCTGGTGAGCAGGATCCGCCGCTCGTGGAGGAGGCTTGCGTAGAGGTGTAGCATGTTATTCACGTCCACCGCCACAACAAACTCAGTCAGGTTTCTCTATGGAGGAAAGCCAATACTTAGCGAGGCTCTCTGGGAACAGCTTCAGCAACCAAATCTCTCCCTCCCTCCCTCCTCCATTTCCTTCTGTATTCTGTTTCACCCACGGCAACACAACGGCTCTTCCCTTCACCGCGTTTAGTTGGCCCGGCATTTCTGCCACCTTTGTTAGGGCCCGGCTCCTGTCCTTCTAATGGGAGCCTGACAGCAAGGAAAACTCAGCTGAAACAGAACATAGAAAGCTGCCCTATATTAAGTCCAACTGTTGAGATGGCCTGAGTCAGCACTGTCTACTCTACAGGGACAGCAGAAACGCAGCCACCCTTGATATTACTTCTATTGTTTGTTTGTTGATTGATTTATATATATCTATCTGCTGCTGAATCCGTCAGCAATCCTAATACAGGGGCAGAAAATACAGTAAATATGAAAACTTTCATGGTAAGTCCTGAAGCAACTCCTCCCCAAAACAACAATAATATGCAAACCAAATTAAATAATACACCAAAACTGTTAATACAGCAGCAACAATTGTACTCCAAAGGGCTTCTGGAAAAGCTTGGTTTTCACCAATTTCTGGAAGGCCATACCCAAAGGGGCCAATCTCATTTCTCATGAAAGGCTCTTCCACAATATTGGTGCCTTGACTGAAAAGTAATGTTTTGTGGCCTCAGCCCCCTTAGCTCACAAGAATGGGGCATACACTAGCAGTTTTTCCCAGGAGGCTCATCTCAGATGGGTTAACTCTGGTTGGAGCAGATAGTCATTGCAATGCCGTTGCACCAAATCATATAGGGATTTATAAGTAAAAATTAACCCTTTAATTGCAATCAGCACAGGGCCTGCAAAATAGGTGTAATCTGTTCAGAGTGACAAGGGCCAGCCAATACATGGGCCATTGCATTTTTTTAAAAATTTATTTATTTATTTTTCGAATTTATCACTGCCCATCTCTACAACAGTAGACTCTGGGCGGTTTACAACAATATCATAAAAACAATTAAAACTTATACAACTAAAATCCACTAAAATAATAAATAGAAAAAATCCAAAGATGGAAGTTCTTAAAAGGAGGGTATTACTAAGCCAACCACCCCCAGGAGGAACTATTATTTCCTTCGTTCCAAGCAAGGCAGCAGAACCAGGTCTTTAAAGACTTCCTGAAGGCCAGGACGCCCGTCTCACCTCTGAGGGCAAGATATTCCACAGGGCGGGTGCTATCGCAGAGAAGGCACGCCTCCTGGACCCCGCTAGATGGAATTCATTTAGTGATCTGATCCGAAGCATGCCCTCCCTGCATGATCGGGTGGGGTGGGTGGATGTAATCAGGATAAGATGGTCCCTCAGATTTTGAACCAACTACAGTTACAGAGTGGTCTTCAAAAGCAGCCCTATGTATAGCACATTACAGAAGTTTAACTAGGTGGTGATTAAGGCGTTAGTTGCATTAGCCAGGTCCTCCTGATATACTGCAACTAGGATATCAGACAGTGCTGGGTGAATGTGCTCTTGGCTACAGCCTCCATCTCTGCATCCAGCAGTAGGCATGAATCCAGGAAGACCCCCAAGTCAAGGACCAGTTGTCTAAGGGGCTTTGACACTCCCTTGAGAGGCAACCCTGGAGTTGACAGATGTCAGCAATGAACAAACACAACCCCATTTTGCTTGAATTCAACCTCCTTTTTGTTCCAACTAGATCCTCATAGCCTCCAGGTCATAGCTTTCCAAAGTGTGTGTCGCGACACACTACTGGGTTGCCTGAGGTGTCCTGGTGTGTCGCGCAAAAACCTGGACGTGCTGATGGGGGAACCGGAAGAAGCGGCACCCCCGCCAATTGGCACCTCTCCTTCTTTACCACAATCAACTAGAACCACTCAATGAGATAGGAGTAGAGACACCGTACAACTATGTCTCCAATTCCCAACTCTGCAGCAATCCAAAATGATACCATGATCAATGGCACTATGATATTGTTCTAGATCCCATGGTGCATTGTCATCTCTCTTTACCCGCCCTGCATGATACTTCCACTCTCACCAATACTTTCCATGTACAGTACCTTCATTGCATATCCATGATGGAATGCCTAAGGGACCTTGGGGACACAGAGGAGGCAGTAAGTCGTTCAAGGGAGGAAACGGAACAGATTCTTGAGTGCAGGGTACATTAGGTCTAAGTTAGGTGGGAGAATTACTCTGGTAGTCTTTCAAGATTGATGTCAAGCTCTGCAAGGCTGGCAAACTCTGGAAAGAAGAACCACTTGGATTTCTGGAAAGATTTTTATTGCTAGTAGGGTAATGTAGTCCTGCCTTAGGCACAAAGCCAGCTGGGTGACCTTGGGCCAGTCCCTCCCTCTCAGCCCTGGGAAGGAGGCAAAGGCAAACCACTTCCAAAAAACCTTGCCAAGGAAACTGCAGGGACTTGTCCAGGCAGTCGCCAGGAGTCAAGACTGACTTGAAGACACCCCCCCCAAAGTCTCTTGTACAAACTATACCTAGTGTAATTAAGGTGGAGTTACTCTGATTCTCTTTCTCACACTTCTCCCCTTGCCCTGGACTCAAGAATCTCTTCTGTAACAGCCCTGTTTCCTTCCTTAACCATCTGGCTGTGATTCCAAGGTCTGTTAGGGCATTCCATCCAGACCCCAGACTCCAGCTCCAGCCCCTTTCAGGAAGTGCCCTCCGGATCACTTCACTATCCCACTGTTTTGGGCCCTTTGTTAACTTTCCCGACTATTCTTTTCCCTCCCACGCCTTGCAGCCTCCAGCTGTACTTCACTGGACCCCTAACACCTAAAATGCATCTTATAAACCTGTTATTGCTATTCTTCCCCCAAAGTCATCTTATTTTCTAGAGGTGACCCTGCTATGTGGTTAGATGGGGTGACTGCTTCAGGAAAAGGCTTCTGGATGCCAGTAAGCGAGACAGCACTGTGTGACCAAGATTATGCCTCTTAAACAGGGTCAATGTTTGCACGGCCCTCCCTAAAGGAAACAATTTACCAGCGGCTTTTCACAAAAAGCCTGCTGGATTAGTGTTGCAAAGGAACATTTTTTTTTGCCCCTGCTGTCTTCTTCAGGATCAACCATCTGTAACACAGCCAAACCCAGCTCAGATGAGCTGACTTCCAGAGTCTATTTTTAATGCCAGGCCTTAACTCTGAAATGCTAATTAAAAAATAGTATAGAGAAACATGTGCAGTGATTTCCACAATGTAGTCACATCCAGCCCTGCAGATTTTTGATTATGGAGGTGATCTTTCCAGACTTGGTGCTTCTCACTTAGAGAAAAAAATTGCCCATACAAAACCACATGTCTTATATTATGTGACAGAGCTGCTATAACTTACGTTGTCAGGGATGGTGGGCAGTTTGCCAGGATCAGGGGCAATGAAATAAACCTGGAACAGAGAAGGAAAGAATTTATTTAATTTAATCTAATCTTTCAGTTTAGTTATGGCTGCCCACTCCAGAAGACTCTGGGCAGCCATATTTAGAAGCAGAGCGGTGATCATTGTGGCATTAGTTAATGCAAGCAACAATCTAGCTACGTATGCAAACAGAAGGAATCCAATTAAGACTGCATGCCACATTACACTGGAATATTTGTGACTAATCTCACAATATTTTCATTTTTAATTAAATGGAGACATGGGATGTTGTCATTTAGTCAGGGAAATATCATAAGGAGTGGTGATATTTTAACTTCTCTTCTATATACTATACATTATTTTCCAAGTTTTATTTCTCTTCCCAAACCCCCAAAGCTGGAAGGAGAAAGGAAAGAGAATAAGAAATTATAGACATGACGCGGGCATATCTTTCCCTCATTCCCAAATTGTACCTCAAGATCTTGATTGGGGAAACAGTTCCTGCCCAAGCAAGGAAGCAGTTAATCAGATTACCTCTCCCCAAAGTCACAGTTATTAAACAAACTCACAGGGAAATCAATGATGGATTTTTAGTGTAACATAAGGAATGGCAATTTGAAGCCCATAAGCCACCCCTAGACCCAAATCTGCAAACTTCAGAGCACCCTGAAGTCACCCTGCCAACATTTGCTGGTGAAGCTAATTCTCAGCAACATGATTTTTCAGTGAAAAATGTAAAGATAAGGATGGGATAACGCAAAAGGCACTCATTTGGACTATTGCAATGTGCTCTACATGGGGTTGCCCTTGAAGACCATCCAGAAGCTTCAGTTGGTCCAAAATGCAGCAGCGCAAATAGTTACGGGCCATGTAACAATGCTGCTCTGTGAACTGCACTGGCTTCTAACAGCTTCTGGGTGTGGAGGTGCTGGTTATCACCCTTAAAGCCCTACATGACATAGGAATGGGTTACTTGTGGGACCACCTTCTCCCAAGAACATCTGCCTGCCCACACGCTCTGATAGGGAAGGCATGTTCCAGGTTCCTTCTTTTAAATCTGCTATCTTATGGGACCTAGGAAGCATGCCTCTTCTGTAATTGATTGCCCCTGTTCTCCGGAATAATCTCCCCCCCCCCAAGGTACAACAGGCTCCAACTCTGCTTACCTTTAGGAAAGCTGATAAGCCCTGGCTTTCCCCCCAGGCATTAGGGGCGAGTTGTGCTTAGTTGCTATTTTATATTTTATATTGAATATGTTTTAATATTATGTGGGTTTTTTGGTTTATTGTTTTTTGTTGTTCTATACCACCACCACCCAAAGTCACATTGTTTGAGATGGGTGGCCTTATAAATCTAGTAAAATCCTACACATCAAGTAAAAAATTTAAATGTATCAAAAAATGAGCTGCATTTTTTCAGCCCACTTCCTTGAGCCATCAACGCATCACTGTATAGGTTGTATCTTATACAGGCTGGAAAGGGTTGCCCACCCATAAGGTAGTATGCTCCTGGGCCTCGGAGACAGTGTTTGAGCCTTCTGAATGGAAAGCAGAAACAGTTCTAGGCATACTCTATGCATACAACAGAATGAGATGAGAACAAGCTGGTAGAATCATGGTCTCTTCCCCATTGGATGGTCTCCAGATGTGTTGGAATGCAACTCCCATAATTCAAGAGCTTATATTGTTAAAAAGGAGGGAAGTTGAAATCCACTGCATCTGGAAACTGAATTATGATCATAAAAAAAAAGACCCCGTTTGTTTCAAGGTCTCTTCTAATAATAATAATGAGTTAGAGGTTCATTTATACTGAATGTCTTTATTAGCTAACAACTTCCATATCCAGCCTCCTGCTCTGACTACTTGTTGAATAGCAAAAAACAAAACTACTTCCCGGGCCAAAGGCCGTACTTCCCAGCAGAGGGCGTGCTTCCCCAATCTCAGTCCTTCCTCTGTTACCAACTTTGTCCTCCTTACTCTACCACTTAGTTCCACCTATTGATACACCATTATGCTAAAAAAGCAAATAAAAAACAAAATAAATGCAGTCAGAGGACTAGCAAAGCAATTTCTGGACTTGAGTTAGAATCTTCCTCACTATTGTTCTACTTTTTTATTCACAAACATTTAATGTAAGCTTTAAAAATGGGAATAAGATTTCTCCCACATGCAACTTCAACTGGTAAAGCCAATTCTGCCTCCCTTGGTTGCATGTGTATACCTGGAGGTAGCAGTTACTCCTTCAGGGCAACAGTGACATAATTTCTGTAAACATAGGTAAGACCACACCAGACATCAGATTGTGACTCACCAATGCTGTCCCAGGGTCCAGATCCCTATTTTTGTTTTGCCTGTTCAGATCTGTCTCAGTAGAAATTTTCAATTTAGTTGCTTTTGGGTCCTTATAGAACAAAAGGTGATTGAAAAGGAAGAAAAGAAGTGATGACTATTCTGAGCCAGAGGCCCGGAACAAAACTGCAATTAATAAATGGAGGACACATAAGGAGCTATTTAGGACATCAAGTCTCTACTATTACAAACCTTTTTCTAACATGCAATCAGAACCTACCTTTCTATAATTTGAATCCATTGATTCATGTCCTGCACTCAGAAACTATGGCAAGCAAGCCTTCATATTCTGTGTGATAGACTTTCAGAATTTTAAAGCATGCTATCATTTCTCTTCTCAGTCTTCCTAACACCACGTTTTCCCAGTTCCTTCCATTTCTCTTCTTAGGACTTAATTTCCTGCCCTTTGATTATTCTCATTCCCCTCCACCAAACCAATTCCAGTTTGAATAAATCCTTCCTAATGTGTGGAGTCCATTATGTGTGTGTATGGAGTCCATAATGTGTGGACTCCAGCAAAGGAGATCGTTACCTTGTCGTGGTGCTGGAGCTTGAGCACCTCAATGAAACCATGAGCTAAACCGTGAAGGGACACCCAAGACGGGAAGGTCGTGGCAGAGAGGTCAGACTAAATACGATCCCTGGGGAAGGTAACGGCAACCCACCCCAGTATTCTTGCCGTGAAAACTAAATGGATCAGTACAACCAGAGATATGTCGGTATACCATCGGAAGATGGGACTCCCAGGTCGGAAGATGGTCAAAATGCTACTGGGGAGGAACAGAGGATACATTCAACTAGCCCCAGATGTGATGACGCAGCTAGCTCAAAGCCGAAAGGACGGCTAGCGGCCGACGGTGCTGGTGGTGAACGACGAGTCCGATGTTCTAAAGATCAACACACCATAGGAACCTAGAATGTAAGATCTATGAGCCAGGGCAAATTGGATGTGGTTATTGGTGAGATGTCAAGATTCAATATAGACATTTTAGGTGTCAGTGAACTGAAATGGACTGGAATGGGCCACTTCACATCAGATGACCACCAGATCTACTACTTTGGACAAGAGGACCACAGAAGAAATGGAGTAGCCTTCATAATTAATAATAAAGTGGCTAAAGCAGTGCTTGGATACAATCCAAAAAACGATAGAATGATCTCAATTCGAATTCAGGGTAAGCCATTTAACATCACAGTGATCCAAATATACGCCCCAACCACAGATGCTGAAGAAGCAGAAGTAGATCAGTTCTATGAGGATCTGCAGCACCTACTGGATAATGCACCAAAAAGAGATGTTATTTTCATTACAGGAGACTGGAATGCTAAGGTGGGTAGTCAGACGACACCTGGAATTACAGGCAAGCATGGTCTGGGAGAACAAAATGAAGCAGGACATAGGCTGATAGAATTTTGCCAAGACAACTCACTGTGCATAACAAACACTCTCTTCCAGCAACCTAAAAGACGACTTTATACATGGACTTCACCAGATGGTCGACACCGAAATCAGATTGACTACATCCTTTGCAGCCAAAGGTGGCGGACATCTATACAGTCGGTAAAAACAAGACCTGGAGCTGACTGTAGTTCAGATCACGAACTTCTTATTGCAAAATTTAGAATCAGACTAAAGAGAATAGGGAAGACCCACAGATCAGTTAGATATGAGCTCACTACTATTCCTAAGGAATATGCAGTGGAGGTGAAGAATAGATTTAAGGGACTAGATTTAGTAGATAGGGTCCCGGGAGAACTATGGACAGAAGTTCGCAACATTGTTCAGGAGGCGGCAACAAAAAACGTCCCAAAGAAAAAGAAAACCAAGAAGGCAAGATGGCTGTCTGCTGAGACACTGGAAGTAGCCCAAGAAAGAAGGAAAGCAAAAGGCAACAGTGATAGGGGGAGATATGCCCAATTAAATGCAAAATTCCAGAGGTTAGCCAGAAGAGATAAGGAATTATTTTTAAACAAGCAATGTGCGGAAGTGGAAGAAGACAATAGAATAGGAAGGACAAGAGACCTCTTCCAGAAAATTAGAAACATCGGAGGTAAATTCCAGGCAAAAATGGGTATGATCAAAAACAAAGATGGTAAGGACCTAACAGAAGCAGAAGAGATCAAGAAAAGGTGGCAAGAATATACGGAAGATCTGTATAGGAAGGATAATAATATTGGAGATAGCTTTGACGGTGTGGTCAGTGAGTTAGAGCCAGACATCCTGAAGAGTGAGGTTGAATGGGCCTTAAGAAGCATTGCTAATAACAAGGCAGCAGGAGACGATGGTATCCCAGCTGAACTGTTTAAAATCTTGCAAGATGATGCTGTCAAGGTTATGCATGCCATATGCCAGTAAATTTGGAAAACACAAGAATGGCCATCAGATTGGAAAAAATCAACTTATATCCCCATACCAAAAAAGGGAAGCACTAAAGAATGTTCAAACTATCGAACAGTGGCACTTATTTCACATGCCAGTAAGGTAATGCTCAAGATCTTGCAAGGTAGACTCCAGCAATTCATGGAGCGAGAATTGCCAGATGTACAAGCTGGGTTTAGAAAAGGCAGAGGAAGTAGAGACCAAATTGCCAATATCCGCTGGATAATGGAGAAAGCCAGGGAGTTTCAGAAAAACATCTATTTCTGTTTTATTGACTATTCTAAAGCCTTTGACTGTGTGGATCATAACAAATTGTGGCAAGTTCTTGGTGGTATGGGGATACCAAGTCATCGTGTCTGCCTCCTGAGGAATCTGTATAACAACCAAGTAGCAATGGTAAGAACAGAGCACGGAACAACGGACTGGTTTAAGATTGGGAAAGGAGTACGGCAGGGCTGTATACTCTCACCCTACCTATTCAACCTGTACGCAGAACACATCATGCGACGTGCTGGGCTTGAGGAATCCAAGGCTGGAGTTAAAATCGCTGGAAGAAACATTAACAATCTTAGATATGCAGATGATACCACTTTGATGGCTGAAAGCGAGGAGGAGTTGAGGAGCCTTATGACGAAGGTGAAAGAAGAAAGTGCAAAAGCTGGGTTACAGTTAAACCTCAAAAAAAAACCAACAAGATTATGGCAACCAGCTTGATTGATAACTGGCAAATAGAGGGAGAAAAAGTGGAGGCAGTGACAGACTTTGTAGTTCTAGGCGCAAAGATTACTGCAGATGCTGACTGCAGCCAGGAAATCAGAAGACGTCTACTTCTTGGGAGGAGAGCAATGGCAAATCTTGATAAAATAGTTAAGAGCAGAGACATCACACTGACAACAAAGGTCCACATAGTTAAAGCAATGGTATTCCCCGTAGTAACCTATGGCTGCGAGAGCTGGACCATAAGAAAGGCTGAGTGAAGGAAGATAGATGCTTTTGAACTGTGGTGTTGGAGGAAAATTCTGAGAGTGCCTTGGACTGCAAGAAGATCAAACCAGTCCATACTCCAGGAAATAAAGCCAGACTGCTCACTTGAGGGAATGATATTAAAGGCAAAACTGAAGTACTTTGGCCACATAATGAGAAGACAGGATACCCTGGAGAAGAAGCTGATGCTAGGGAAAGTGGAAGGCAAAAGGAAGAGGGGCCGACCAAGGGCAAGATGGATGGATGATATTCTGTAGGTGACGCTCAACCATGGGGGAGCTGGGGATGGTGACGGCCGACAGAAAGCTCTGGCGTGGGCTGGTCCATGAAGTCACGAAGAGTCGGAAGCGACTGAACGAATAAACAAGAACAATGTGTGGAGTCCATAAATTATTTACTTACTAACTTAGAATGGAATCCACAACTGGACATAATACTTGGAGACTGACCAGTGCAAAATGAAGTGGTGCTACTTTCTCCCCTGATAGGGAAACAATACTTCTCTTAAAAGAGCCTAAAATTGCTTTTACCTTTTTTTTCCCAGCCAAATCACTCTACCGGCTTATATTCCACCTGCAGACAACTCCAAGATCTTTTTCAAAGTTCTGTTACCAAGAATACCAAGTATTCTTGTCCTACACCTGTGCATCTGATTTGGGTTTCCTAAGTGAAGAACCTTGGAGTCATCTCTGTTATATTTCATTCTGTTATTTTCAGCCTGTTTCTCTAACCTGACAAATTTGTTTTGAATTTTCCGCCGCCCCGTCTTCTAGAGCAGAGCTTTCCAAACTGTGTGTCGGGACACAGTGTGTTGGCTGCAGTGTCTGGGTGTGTCGCGGCTGCTGCTGCCTCCGAGCCTTGCCAGGATTCTGTGCAGGTCCTAGTGCCTGCCTTGTGCCTTGCTGCCTGGAAACCTGCCCTGCCAGGAGTCCATGCAGGTCCTAGTGCCTGCCTTGTGCCTGGCTGCCTCCAAACCTGCCTTGCCAGGATTCCGCGCAGGTCCTAGTGCCTGCCTTGTGCCTGGCTGCCTCCAAACCTGCTGTGATTCCGCGCAGGTCCTAGTGCCTGCCTTGTGCCTTGCTGCCTCCAAACCTGCTGTGATTCCACGCAGGTCCTAGTGCCTGCCTTGTGCCTTGCTGCCTCCAAACCTGCCCTGCCAGGATTCCGCGCAGGTCCTAGTGCCTGCCTTGTGCCTTGCTGCCTCCGAGCCTTGCCAGGATTCTGTGCAGGTCCTAGTGCCTGCCTTGTGCCTTGCTGCCTCCAAACCTGCTGTGATTCCACGCAGGTCCTAGTGCCTGCCCTGTGCCCTGCTGTAAGAGTGTGTCGCGAAATGATGCATGTCTAAAAAGTGTGTCACCAACATGAAAAGTTTGGAAAGCTCTGTTCTAGAGTATCAGATGTCTTAACTTTATCTGTATATTTGATCAGAATTCCTTCCACTCCTTATCCAGGCCATTAAGAAAAGTCTTGAAGAGTGCACGTCCCAGGAACCTTGTGGCTCTCATTCAATATCTCATTCCAGTTTATTTATTTATTTATTATTATTTACACTTATATCACCGCCCATCTCCCCCAAAAGGGGGACTCTGATGAGGAACCATGGATGGGCAGAGACTTTTTGAGTAGAGACCCTTTAGTGTAGGGCATTGCGGCAAGAATAATTTTCCAAACCTTATTGCTGCACAGTAAACACACCACAAACAATAATGGGTAGTGTGCTGCATTTAAAAAGTGAGCACAAGTCAGGCACACATCTCCTATCCTCAGGAGAAAAAAGGGGTACTACAAGAACCACATGGTTTGAATGGCCAATGGTAGCATAGTGGCAGGTTATCGATACTGGCATTGCTGTTTGGTTGAGTCCAATTTTCTGTCTGCAGATGTGCACATCCTGGCAGTCTTTCTTTTGAACCATTAGGCAATTATTTTTTGTCCCTGGTCCCTGTGGTATTTCACTCATTTTCCAGACAATTTCTCAGACCAATCTTATCAAGAAACCAATCTATCAGTTTCACAATCCCTTCTAGTTCAGTTTTCTCTGCTTTTATAAGGGCATTGCATCTTTGTCTAGGAAGAGAAATGGACAGTTTCACAACATGGAAAAACATTGCATGTAATAGTCTGTAGAAGTTACTCTTCTCCAAAGGACCCACCACAAAGGCAGTCAGAGACAAACCTCCCCCACACCCATCTAGGGGAAAAGCATCTACGTAGGTGTAACAGTGATGGGAGTAGTTTTACTCCTGAGTAGTTTTACACCTGAGTAGTTTTACTCCACTGTGATTTCTGCTCCAGATAGGGATGTCGTTTCTATTTTAAATTATTCAGGTTTTAAGTAATAAAATACTGACATGAGCATAAATTCACAAGGTGCCAGGCTTGAGTCAAAGGATATCTTATTTTGCTACTTGTTTGTTCCCATTCTCCATTTCTTCCGGGGGCCAACCTAGAGATCAATGTATCTTTGCATTATTAAGCAGAAGGTATTTTTAAAAAAAGAGGAGGCGTGGTGGCTCAGCGGGTAAGATGCCAGGCTTGTCGATTGGAAGATCGCAAGTTCGGAGGTTCGAATCCCTAGCCCTGCATGCGGAGTGAGCTCCCGCCCCCGCCCCAGCTCTTGCCAACCTAGCAATTCGAAAGCATGCAAATGCAAGTAGATGAATAGGTACCACTTCGGCGGGAAGGTATCAGCGTTCCGCGCGTGTCATGCGGCCACATGACTGTGGAAGTGTCTTCGGACAACGCTGGCTCTTCGGCTAACAAACGGAGATGAGCACCGGCCCCTAGAGTCGGACACGACTGCACAAATGTGCGGGGGGTACCTTTACCTTTTTTATTTTTAAAAAAGTATAATGGTGGGCCAGGTGGGACAATGGCAATTAGCAGGCAAGAGAATTTAATCCTGAAATGTACCTAATGGAAAGTGGATTCCCCATTAGTGTCATTCCAGCATCAATGGAAAGTTTTTCCGCAGGATCAAGGAGAAGGGAGAAAGGATTAAATCCCTAAGCCTGTTATGGAACTCCTCCTTCCAGCTGATACTAGAATCCCATATCTATTTTTTCCATGGCTGTTGTGGGTCTTCCGGGCTTTTTTTTTTTTTTTTTTCCCCTTACCTATATACTGACTCACTCCTGATTTCTTATGGGGTACAACCCTCATTTGTCTTGTGTGTGTAACTGCACTTGCTGAACTGCTGCAACTCCCACACGGCTCTTTAAAGTGACTAAAAACTGATGGCAGCCTTTGCTGAAAACTGTGTTAGGACTGTTACCTTGGAACAAAGATTTGAAAGTGCGTACTTACAAATTCAAGGGTGATGGGGCTGCAGAAGCTAGGCACAGGGTAGAGATACAGTGCAGATAAGAACTCTTCCAGCTCCGTGACCTGGCAGTGGAGATAAAGGCAGAGGTTGTGTCTTTGAATGAAAAAGTTAAGAAGAGGAACAAGGGGAAAGAGGGTCTCTGGAGGCTTCTCTGAACCTGGAATGGATCCAAGGTTCTTACTCTTACCTGATTTTTGGCTATGTTTTCCGCAATGTAGTTCAGGATCTTGTAGAAGACTTCAAACCAAGGTAAGTAACTGAAGGAAGAAGCAACGGCAGTATACAAAATGATTTTATCGTAAGCATATGCCTTGTGTGCAGATATTTCCCTGTTTGATCTCTGTCCATTCCAGATCAAAGTACTCCAGGTGGCTGAGAAAGACCCAGGATAGGCAACCAGATATCCTCCAGGTGTTCTGGACTATAACTCGTGTAACTCCTCACTGTTGGGTATGTTGGCTGGGGTTTATGGGCATTATAGTTTAAATACCTGGGAGGGTGGTATTGAGTTGCCAATCCTTAACATACACCTGCTGCAAAAATACAGATAACCACTAGATTCTCTTCGATTGGTAACCACTAGATGGCAGAAAGACAATTTTCTGTCTCTCTTTGCTGCCATCTAGCAATTGTTTCAGTTTTTGCAGCACAGATACAGTATGACTTCTAATCCTGTCCTAAACAGTCCCTTCTGGTCAGAAAACAAAGAAACAGGTCCAATTCTGTATAAGGCAGCTTCATACGTTCCTACTGACCATGGCAGGCTATGTGCTTTTAGGAAGTATTTCATCTGTGGTCCTGTAGGTCAGAGGCTCCCCATTGCTATCATATGGGCTAATTTTATCACAGAGAGAAAGAACTTTCAAACACTCAAAGCAGCACGATAATCCCATTCTGCAAAAGGTGGTGGTGGTGGTGGGGCTAATACTAAACCAGAGGCCACTTATGGCCTGTGTTTACTCGCCATGCTTAAACTGTTTATTATACTGTATTAATTCATTTTCTGAGAATCAGATGGGCTGGATTTGTACAGCATGCAAAAGCTTCCATGCCTTTGCCCCCAAGGTTAAGATAATCAAACTTAACATGCACTGACATGATCTTTAAATTACTTGGTTAAAAGTATTGTGTGAACACCGCCATTGCATCCATGGAAAAGCAAAATTCCAGCTGGGAACTTTGTGAATCACAGTATGGTCTCTTAACCTTAGTATTATTACTTGTTTTCTGGAATACTTCTTCTTATGTACTCTCTGCAAATAATGATCCGAGTCTCTTCTGCCTGATACCCACCTGGTGTTTTATCCAAAAGGCAAACAACCCCATTTCCCCCACCAAGAGGAAATTTGGAGAGAAAGACCTGGTTTGCCTCTACTGCTGTATTATCAGTGAATCTTGTCTTCCCATCAGGAATAGATCATTCCATACTTCAATAGAGTATTTCCACAATGCTCAAGAAGTTCAAGAAGGCTTCCAGCTGGGACTTACTTGAGACCTCCCACCCAGGAGGAGCCCCTCATACCTGAGAAGGCACAGGCAGGTTCGGAAGCCGATGGCCAGCCGACAGAAACCAAAGCGCTGCTTCCCCTCCATGTCGGTGAGGGCGAAAGTGAAGTGCTGGACTGTGGGGCACTCCTTAGCCCTTGGTAAGAAATGGGGCAATAGTGTCAAGGAGGTACATTATGATGGGGAAGAAAGCAACAAAACATCCTACAAAGGCTGACCAATTTATTACAGCATAAATTGTGGTAGGCATTGCCCATGTGGTTATGTTAATTCTATTCATTAATTCAGTGAAAAGGGTGGGATGAAAATGTTCAAATATATTTTTAAGGGGGGCTGGGGTTAAAGAGTAGAATGGGTGCCTGAAAGCTTGGCTAAAGGCACCCATCATCCCTTGAAATGTTTAAAAAAGGATAAAAGTGTGCTAGATTGGGGGGGGGGTGTTATGGAGTGTTATGAATACATCTTTTCAAACCATGACACTTATTTTGCCCTTTAAAAAGCCCCCAAGCCTACCCAAACGATCAAAAGAAATGGTTTGGAAACTTGGGGAGCTACAAAGTGGGGGAAACATGGGGCCTGGGGTTGCTAAACCAAACCCAAAAGATGACTCAGTACCATCTGTGAGCCAAGCTACTGTGTTGGTACAAGATGTGCTGAGAGTGAATGGCTAAGATGGCACTAAAAGAAGACCAATGGCGGTTATTCCTGGTGGCCCTATGCTAGAGGCAGCTTGCCCCTAGCATATTATATGAATATTAGTTGCTGGCAGGTGAGGATTCCCCACTTCCTGGTGGTTCGTGGGCTTTCGTTGAGGCTGGCTGCATGAAGTTACCAGTGAACCCTTCTTGATACTTTCCACTCTCCAGCTCCCTTTGAACTATTTAATGCAGATTTTCCCCAACTCTGGCTTGAAAGTGGAGATTTCCCTTCTTTCTTTCAACTGAAAAGCACTTATAAGATGAAAACTTCTTCACTCCTGGAGGAGCTTTGTTCTTTCCTCCCTGTCCCCCCATTCAGTTCTGGGGAGGGTGTGTGCCTTCTAAGAGTGGAACCAGAATAATGACTCATTAGAGACAGCGGAAGCACCCTTTTTGAAGTGTCGACACTTCTTCCTGCAAGGAGTGATTGAACAATCCACCGTAATGAGAATTACCTCTTTTCGGTAGAGACGGAATGGAAATAAGTACAGCTCAGTCTATCTAGCAATGTGGGAAACTTTTCCAGTGCATGAGAACTTTATGCTTACACTAGGCCTTTTATTTTAGTTTATTTCCTATTTGAGAATTACTGCTCTCAGATCAGTAACTGATCCTGGGAGACTAAGTCTATACTTGATCTGGACCTCAAAAATCCAGAAGACCACTAGACAGCAGCAAAAAGTATGAGTATTCTCTATTTTTCTAACGTGACTTAGCAATCATAGGTAGTTTTCTAGCCCAGATCTGAGATGCTCTCCCACTGGTTTGGTAATGTGGTTTTGCATGAATTAGATATTGATTTGTACCAATCAAGGAGAATATTGATTTGTGCCTCTTACAGAATTATTGATGATTATTGATAAACAATGACATTTCCAATATATCACAGAATGACTCCATCTTCTTTTTCATTATTGTTAATGTGGTTAATACTACTGATAGGATTTAAGGCATTGCCCACATATACAGCTCATTCATGTAGGAAAGAGACATTGTGAATGATTTTGTATCTCGCTAAATGCAGCTTGTTTCAATACAGATAGGTTCACTTTAGGGCCAGTTTAAGGAGTTAGTAGTACATAGACAGAGCCAGTTTGGTGTGGTGGTTAAGGCACTGGGCTAGAAACTGGGAGACAGTGAGTTCTAGTCCTGCCTTAGGCATGACGCCAGCTGGGGGACCTTGGGCCAGTCATTCTCCCTCAGTCCTAGGAAGGAGGCAAGGGCAAACCAGCAGGTGGAAGCAAGCTAGGGGAAGTGATCTGAGGGTGTAAAAACAAAAGGCTACTGCTGACTGACTTTGTTTTTCTGATGGTGGTGGTGGTGGTGGGTGCATGCCTTGGGTCAATGGGGATTTGGGGCATGTGGATCTACTCATAGGCTTACACAGCTCCTTCTTAGCCAATGGGCAGATCAGGCTAATTGGACTTTTGAGCACACAAGTCTGGTGTGCTAATACAGCTCTGTATTAGCCAACAGGTAGATTGGGCTCATGGGTTTTCAAAGAGTCTGAACTAATCATTGGCTAACACAGCTCCTTGTTAGCCAATAGGTAGATTGGGGTGACAAATCATTTTCCGAAGCAGGATGTTATTGCATGGTGAGTGAGGTGGTTCTGTTCCTAGATCACTTTATCAGTGCAAAGGGCTATTACTTTTAAAGCACACCGTCTCTTCCTCCTCACCCTCCATCTGAATTTTCAGGAGTCCATCTGCAATGTTAATCTAGAGCTGTGTGTAAGAGAAGCATCCAAACCTGGTGTTGCCCTGGGCTGCTAAAGTCTGGCCCTGGTTCACAGGCATATCTGGGAACTACCAGGTTAAACATAAACACATGAAGAGACCAAGTGATGCATCTGCATATCTGAAGAAGCAAACTGACCGGTTTGCAGAAATCAGAAAGCAACACTTTCTGGTGGACAGAAGATTGCTCATTAAATCTCTATTAAAGGCAGTGGTTGATTAAAAAGTCAACAAACTTAAATTGCAACAGCACATCTTTTTCATGCTTAAAGTGCATGTCTGAATAAGCTGGAGAACTCCCATTACCTACCTCTCTATATCAAAGGGGAAGCAGAACTTGGGCAGCATCTGGATTGATTCCTATAGGAAGAAGGAAGAATCTTTGATCATTACGGGACATACATGAGCATGATCTCAGCAGTCTCTCACACAAGCACAAGAAAGAGTGACCAGGAAATCACTTGCATAAAATATGGAACGTTATGCAAACCTACCCATGAATACTCAGAAGGAAATCCCAATTACTAAATTAGATTCAGACTAAATTATTCAAATCCCACAAGTTAGTCCTATAGATTTCATGAAGGAAGTGTTTTTATGTTTATAGATTGCCCTCATCAGCCAGTTGCACCTCCCTCAGAAACATTCCTTAAGGATGGGGACATTATGAAATCCTCCTGTGCTTTCATTGTATGAGAATAATACCAGGGGCCCTCTAACAGAGGCAATTCCACAACCTACTCTGTTTCAGAAGTTTATGTGTTTAGTCTTCAGGAACATATATTTATGGTTGAACCATAACACATTATCTGAAAAGATAATTGATCACCCTCTTATTTTATCTTCAAAAGATCTAATATCAGGCAGGCTTTTGAATATTGTTGTGAATCTCCTAACCACCATGCCTGGAATCTTTCCCCCCATAACCATGAAAGCTGATGTTCTTGGCCAGTTTAATTTCTGGGAGCATGTTCATATACAGTGATAAATCAGAATCCCAGAGAAACCAAACTTGTCATGAACAAACTACATCCTAGGGCATGACTGGCCTTAAAATTATTTAAAGTAAATATTTGCTGGGGATTGTAGCCTATGTACTCTTACAGGTAGTCCTCAATTAACAACGATAATTGGGACTGGAATTTCTGTCACTAAGCGATGTGGTTATAAAGCATGATGTCATGTGACTGCACTGCTTAGCAACGACAGTTACGGCAGTCCCTGGTTACCGTTAAGTGAATCACCACGGGTCATTAAGCGAGGACCTCACATGACCATGACTTCTGACTTCCTGCTGGCTTCCCCATTGACTTTGCTTGTGGGAAGGTGGCAGGGAAGGTCGCAAATTGTGATCACATGACCGCAGGATGCTGTGACGGTTGGAAATCCAGGTTGGTTGCGGAGCACCCAGATCATGATCATGTGATTGTGGGGATGCTGCAACAGCTGGAACTTTGAGGATTGGTTGTAAGTACCACTTGTTCAGTGCCGTTGTAAGTTCAAACAGTCGCTGAACAAGTGGTAATCAACCAAGGACCACCTGTATTTGATTGTCTAACCCAGAGCTTTCCAAACTGTGTGTCGCAACACAAAAGTGTGTCGCGACACACAGCGTGGTGTGTCGCCACACCACCCGGAAGCGGCGGCGAGCGCGCGCACAGTGGCAGCGGCAGTGGATCAGTGTTTCTGCGTTTTAGCGGAGGCTGCCGCTGCTGCCGCCGTGCACGGGCGCACCACCGCACACCCCCCTGTGCTGCCGCCATGCGTGCGCGCGCCGCCGCACGCCCCCCCGCGCTGCCACCGTGCGTGCGCCTGCCACCGCCACCGCTGCTGTGTCGCCAGCGGCGGCACTTTGGAAAGCCCTGGTCTAACCAATAGGAGCAGCAAAATATAGAAAAGCAGAAATAAAACTTAGTCCTGTCTGAACCAGGGCTCTTTTTTTATCATAGCTCTTACATGCATACAGTATATACCCATCGTGCTGTTTGCTTTCAGGGTAAGAACATTACAGAAAGTGCAGAAAAGGAATAAGAAACAGTCACCCAAAAAGGTAATGGCATGTAATATTTATCCATAAATACATTAAATAACCAAGGAGACATCACACATCCTTCTCTTATTCCTTGCTCAATGCTGAACCATTCATATTCCTTTTATTTTCATGCATGCTTTACTTTCCTCATACGCAGCTGTTATCATATTCAGCACCTAAACCTTCAACTCCATATTCACCCCCAGAATACCATAATTTAAGCCTATTCATTTTATCATGCACTTTCTCTAAATCAAGAAATGTACAATAAACTTTCTCACATTCCTACTTTTCTCAAGGGTCTGTTGAATAGCATACATCTGATTTGCGTACCTTCTGCCTGGGATAAAGCCACATTGCACTTCTCAAATTTTGCATATGAAATTTGCAACCTTTTGTACCCTTTCAACCACAGTTCCTAGGCATTCTTAACAAACCAATCCCTCTGTAGTTTTCCCATTCACTCTGGCTACCCCTCCCTTTGTATACAGAAAACTATAATGGCAGTTTTCAATTCTCAGGCATAGTTAAATTCCTCACACTCTTCATTAAGCAACTCAATAAGCAAACTATATCCATATTTTAACTATTTTCCAGTTATACTATCTACACCTTGTATTTACCATTTTTCAACATTCTCACAAGATTAATTAGAATTAATTGAAGAATAGAATTGAAGTAAATGCTATAACTGGATACTAAGAAATGAATTCTTAGTATCCATTTACAGCGTTTACTTCTTTGTGGTGACTTGAATGGTTATGTGGGAAGCACCCGGAACGGATACCAGTGTCATGGGAACCAAGGCTATGGAAGCCGCAATGAAGACGGATTGCGAATCCTCGACTTCGCTGAAGTAAATGATTTCGTAATCTGTAATACGTTTTTTTAAGAAACGTTTAAACCATCTTATCACCTACACCAGTGGCGGGAATAGTAGCCAGATTGATTTTATT
This sequence comes from Charina bottae, assembly GCA_023362775.1. Lineage (NCBI taxonomy): Eukaryota > Metazoa > Chordata > Lepidosauria > Squamata > Charinaidae > Charina > Charina bottae. The sequence goes on along the minus strand of JALMGJ010000021.1, from coordinate 8,589,017 downwards.
CTCTTGAGAAGGTGTGATTTTCCCGTCATACCCAACACAAAGGTTATTCCCTCTGACCTTCTCGCCCCACAACACAGGTTACTCATTACAGATCTAAAAATAAAATGCCATAAGCAAATGAGTGGCATCACGGGTCCTGAGAAGATTAAATGGTGGAAGTTACGGAACCTCAAAGAAGCAATGATCAGGAAAATCACATTTCCACCCATTAATATTGCCTTGAATGACACCACATGGACAGCATTCTGTGACTTGGTTACCATCATCGCCAGGGAAATCCTCGGCGTCATGAAACTGGGCTGCCAACATATTGATAAGCAGGCATGGCTGTGGACCAAACAAGTGCAGGAGAAAGTGCAAGAGAAGAAGAGAGCTTTTAAGAAATGGCAGGCAGATAAGACCGATGAAAATCGGCAGTATTATGTGGCCACCAAAGGAGCAACTAAGAGAACTGTTGTCAAAGCCAAGGTGGAACATTACCAAGACCTATATGATCGTCTGGAAACACGTGAAGGGGAGAAGGACATTTACCGCCTGACCAAAGCATGAAAGAAGGCCACCCAAGACTGTATGTGCATAAAGGATAAGGATGGCAAAAGACTTCAGGGCAAGCAGGAAATACTGCAATGTTGGCAAGATCATTTTAATAAGATCGCCAACATTGAATTCCCGCACCCACCAATTCCGGTGGGCACGCCAACCTATGGACCAATTTTGCCCATTACCACCACAGAAGTCATAAATGCAGTAGACAGTATGAAGAACTTGAAGGCCCCGGGATTTGATGATCTACCCGCAGATCTCTGGAAATTCCAGGAATTCCGTGATACGGGGATATATTCGCTGACAGAGTTCTTGAATGTTGTAACGAGAAATGGCTGTGTACTGACTGATTGGTCAACAAGTATAACAGTCCCCATATTTAAAAACAAGGGTGACCCAGCCAATTGTGCCAATTATCGCTCAATTCACCTCCTGTCCCATACTATGAAGATCTTTGAGAAAATTTTGGACCAACACATTTGCAACATCGTCCAACTTACCATCAACCAATGTGGCTTTGTTAAAGGATGTGGGATGATAGATGCCATTTTTGCAGTTCGTCAACTTATAGAGAAACACCGAGAGAAGACCCAACCATTGCACATGGCATTTCTAGACCTGGAAAAGGCATTTGACCGTGTTCCACACCAACTGATTTCATATACCCTCCATGACCACTGGGTGCCTGAATTACTCATCGACTGGGTCAAAATGCTATATAAGAACACTAGTAGCCATGTGCGATGTCCAGCTGGCCTCTCTAACAGATTTCCGGTGACGGTTGGAGTGCACCAAGGCTCCGCACTGTTGCCACTCCTATTTATATTAGTTATGGATACCATCACACAGGACCTGCAGCGAAATACACCCGGGACATACTCTACGCTGATGATGTCATGCTCGCTTCTACTACTAGGAATTAACTGCAGTGGCAAGTACAGTCATGGAATGACCATCTCAGCCATTTTGGACTTCGCCTGAACATAAAGAAAACTGAGTACCTAGAGACCGTAACCACCCATGGAATGCTACAAATAAATGGAGAAAACTTAAAGAAGGTTGATATCTTCTGATATCTTGGCTCCCATCTCCAAGGTGACGGTGGCATCAGCTGTGACGTGCGAGCAAGGGTGAATGTGGACTGGCTGCGCTGGCGAGAACTCACTGGTGTGCTTTGTGACAAACAAATGCCAATCCATCTCAAATCTAAGATCTATAAGACGATTGTCCACCCTGTGGCACTGAGTGTTGGGCAGCAACAAAGAGTGTAGAAAGCTGTTTCCATGTTATGGAAATGCGTATGCTCCATTGGATATCGGGCATCTCCCTACTCGACCACATCACAAATGATGCCATTCGACAACAATTAGGCATGTCATTAATTACAGAGAAGATGAGAGAAAGCCAGCTTCGTTGGTATGGACATGTCCTTAGAGCGGCACCTTCCACTGTCGCCAAAATAGCTTACCATCTTAAAATCGATGGCTGATGGCCACATGGGTGACCAAAACAGAGATGGCAGGACACCATCAATAAGAACATGCAAATTGATGGGCTACGCCCTGAGGATGCAGATGATCGGGCAAAGTGGTGTTTCAGGATCCGAAAAGCAGACCCTGCAAAAATAGCAGGAAAACGCTAGGAAGAAGAAGCAGATTTACAGCATTTACTTCAATTCTACTCTTCAACATGTCATTATATTTTTTTTATGGATAAACTATTCCCATACAAATATCTAAAGTACTCCTTTCAGCATTTCTTCACTTCAGTTTCATCCCAAATAATTTCATCACTTTTATTTTAAATTCTAATCACTCTGCTGGAGGCTCTTTATTTATTTCTCTTTTCTGACTTCCAAAACAATTTTTGGTAACAGCCATTCTCCTATGTGTATTTTCCTCTGCATCTACAGCCAATTTTATTTCATTATGCAATCAAGGATTCTTTTTCATACTTACAACATGTATAACTCAAAATACTTAAGTGTCTCTCTGTAACATGATATGTTTCACTCTGTTCCAAGCAGTTTCCACAACCTCTTTTCTTATGTCCATTCCATTCAGTTAGGAGAGTAATCTTATATTTTCTCTTCCTGCATTTGTTCTATTTTTACTCTAGTTTCTTTCCTTTTCCTTTTCAAAGATCCACTCCTGACACTGCCAAAGAACAGTTCATCTCACATTCAGAAACTCTTGTCACCCTTGTATCCTTCACTAATCTCTCAGGATTTCATCATAAACAATCAAATCAAATAATTGTTTAGATTTATATGAATTGCTTTGCCATGTGTTTGTATAATAGACTTAGACTTAAGCCATGTAAACAGATCTTTTTCTGAGCAAATACTCACCAAATAATCTCTGTTCTCATTGATTCTTGGATCCCCAAATGGCACAATCACTTTTTTGTACTCTCTCATTCAGAATGCTGTATAAAGTCCCCCATATCTCATCTCCCAATTCTTCTGTTTTCACCATTCTTCGGAACATAAAACTGCTTTTACTTGCAGCCACAACAACCTAGATGGCACCAGTTCATATTTCTGACATACCGTTTAGTCCTTTCATTCCTAATTAAAGCTATATCTTCACCAACTCCTTTCTATAAGATCTCCATTCAGATTACATCCTTTCCCTTTCTCTTAGTTTCACAGGCACACAGTATATCTCTTTTCCTTTCTCTCATTTCATTTATTATCAATGTTCTTGGTAATTTACTCCTATTACATTCCAATCTTCTATGTGTCTTAGTTGTCATCATATGGACCCATAGATATTGACCATGGCTGCCCAGTTTAGCTTTGGTCAATTGAAGGTTTCACATCATGCTTTTTAGTAAGATAGAGGTGTTGACTAAGTTACCATCTTTAGTTGTATCTATGCCATGGGCCGCATTCCCTGCTAACATTTAAAACAGTTCAGGGACATTTTGGGATTTATTTATTTATCCAATTTATATACGCTACAATTCCAACCAAACTCCAGTTTTACCCCGAGCATGCTCATAGTATTCTATACAAGCTACCTTCCTAATCTAGATTCTATTTTCCAAGCTTGTGGCCTGTATCCTATCAAGTAGGAGGTTTATCTAGTGCACTGGTACACATTCAGGATTCCATGATTGCAAACGAGGGCAAGATTTTAGTTTATAAAACCTGGCTCGTTGTAGAGGTCAGGAGCTTCAGTGAGTTTAGCTGTTCGTGCTGGCAGAAAAAAACAAGTAGGAGTGAGCAGGCGGCATGCACTAGCACTCAGCTTATTCATGATAAGAATAAGAACCATGATAAGAATTTCAGAACCACAGGAGGAGAGGCAGGGAAAAGTGGCATATACTGTACGCTTGTGCTGATTTTTGGAAGGCAAAGAACTTAAGAATGGATAGCTATGTAGCAACTCTACAAAGGAGACAGACCTGGTCATCAAAGTCCAGCGGGAATTGTCTACGGACTTGAGGATCTGCACAGAAAAACAGAGCAGAGGTCAATATATAGAACCCAGGCACAGCCATTTTAAATGAAAGCAAGGATTCTCTGAATGAACAGGAATTCCTCTTACCACTGTACTCTAGTTACACTGATCACTTATTCATCAATGAGCCTCTGTTCACTTCTATAGTACTCCTATGCTCCAGCTGTTCTTATTTAATATAAAAGGTCATATAAATTTAATAAATAATAGGAAGCAATTTCATTTTTTGGTACCTATCCCACATTGGTACCTATTTTACCACCACCCATTTCATGTTTAATGAAATTTTGGGGATGTCTCTTTTGATTGCTTTTTTTTAATTGCACAAAGTTGTTTCAGTTTCTGGTCTTTCTTCTGGATGCATGCATCTTGACAGTGGTGCAAGGTAAGTGTTCACTCACAGAACATAAATATTACTTTTGTTTTCTTTGAGGCATCCAATTCAGAGAGAGTACACCTACTTTCCATACTGTCTGGGCTCTTCCCCCCAACTCAGTTCAAATGCTCTCCTCCCATCTGGAGCTGGCATAAAAGTAAGCCAGTGTAATCTTTGTTACCCACATTGCTAGTCTCAACTGACTCTTTTCTGGCTTGCAGAAACCTAATCTAAAGATTTACTCCTCTTACATTCCAATACTGTTTTCCATGAAGGGAAAGCTTCACTCCTCCTCTTTTCTCAACATCAACATCTGGCAGGAAAACTATCTGACAGATAGCTACACCCACAGGGTACATCATCTCCAGAACCTGCTCCCCTTTCACCTGCCACCTCCCATAGCATGGGGGTCAGCTGTCTGCCCTGGGATTGATGGCCAGTGGAGGGGAGTGGAGCTCTTTTGGTTTGGAGAGCTGAATAGGCCCAAATAGCTGACAGTCCAAACACAGCTGACATTTATTTATTTATAAAATTTATATCACTGCCCATCTCCCCCCAGAGGAGGGACTCTGGGCGGTTTAAAAGTTGCTAAAGCTTCCATTGAGATCTTGAGAACTCATCTGGAAGAGACAATATATACTGGTTAGCTAATGGCCCCTATTAGGCATACGCTACTTATATTTCATCTGCTGAATATCAGCCTCTTCAGAAAGACTCTTGAATAGGTCACCAGTTGCTAGTAGTTATTCTAGGGCCACCACTAGCTCCTGGCATTCTCCTGTTCTTTATCCCCAAAGCAGCCGAGATACCCACTTCCACTACAGTTGGCAGTTGCACTGAGCTACCATGGGCCTTGGAGTTTTCTGCAAGTTTCTAAAAACCACTTTTTCCGCCCAAAGAGCCTTCTCCTGATTTGAGTTATTGTTGTCATTTTTATTCTCTTTCTATTTTTGTAGTGTTGTTGTATTTTTAATTTTTCATGGGGTTTGTTTTGTACTTTTGGTGTGAGCTGCTGAGAGTTGTTTTTGATTGTGGCAGCATAGAAATACATTTAATAAATACATAAGAATAAATAAATAAAATATTCCTGGGTGTTGTTAGACAGAAAAGTTCTTGAACTATATGTATGGCTTTCTAATTCCCTGCAGTAAATCTACTTATCCAACCTTCTTGAACCTGCTTGGAGTACAGAAGGAGGCAAGCCTAATATTGATTGACTATGTGCATCAAGTTGTGTGTGCGTGTGTGTGTGTGTGTGTGTGTGTGTGTGTGTGTGTGTGTGAGAGAGAGAGAGAGAGAGAGAGAGAGAGAGAGAGAGAGAGAGAGAGATTTTCTCCTTGAAGATCTGCTCCTAACCTGGTATTTCAAGCCTAATAGTTGGGTTACAAAACCTTGACATCCACTCCACTGAGTCTTGACATCATCAACCACACCCACTGGGGCCTTCAGAAACTAAATATTATTTTTTTAAAAGTGTGGCTCCTAGCCCTGTGAAAAGTATATAGCCTTCACTGAGCCATAATAGATGGGTTTGCACATAATCCTAAACCAAAAAAAATAGCTCAACCACATAACGGGGTAATAGGATGTGTGAAGAAGACAATACTGTAGATTAGAACAAGGATGCAATAGCAGGTGGGTTGAAAAGTAAAAAAGCTTCATCTTTGATCCAACTATTTTCACCACACATATGTAGTCAAGGGCTATCTCAGACCGTAATATAAATCTCTCACACTAATGCATATATTTTTATTTTTACTTACTATTAAATTGCCCTGAAAAGACCATTGCCCAACACAATTGAGACTTACCATCATCTGCAAGCGATGGACGAGCAACTTCAAAAAACAGATCAAATATTTTCTGTGGATTTTCCCTGGGGAGACAAGAATCCGTGGATTCAGTAGCAAAACACAGAAGCCACATGAACTTAGAGAAGTATGGCCTTTATATTGGGAATCTAAAAGAGTTAAAAGAAGATAAAGGTATGGAATGGAAATAGAGATCTTTTGCCCGACTACATACTTCCATAACTAGATGTGTTGGGTTTCAATAGCCTTAACCCCCCAGCCAGCACAAGCAATGCCCAAGCTCTTTGGAGGACACCAAGCTGGGGGTGCTCTTGTAGTGTGTGATGTGTTAGTTGAAGTCTCACTGCAGCATGGTACTGTGAGGGTATGTGGGAATGACCTTGGGAGACAGGAGGAAGAGCCGCAGACTGGGCAACCAGCCTGTAAAAGGTATCTCAGCCCACAGAAGGAGGGAGGGTGTGGGAAGCATTTCAGAAGGGACCCTCCCTAGTTTTCCGGAGAGTAAAAAGAAGGGAGGGGAGAAATACTTTCAGTCTTGCAAAATTCGGTTTAATGTAACCTTACAATAAAGACAGAGCGAGTACTCCTGGTTGTGCTTCTTGTATGGACTACCTCACAGGGCTAACAGGCACCTACTGTTAACACTGTTAATATAGTCCCTCCTTGAGGGGGAGATGGGTGGTCATAGAAATTTAAGTAATAATTAATAATAATAAAATATTGTAACATACATGGTCCTCCCAGCCACTTTTTTCCACTCAGGGGGTGGCAGCATGATAGTAGTTGTATGACAGACCTAACCAAGTCTGCTGCTATCCTGATTAAACATTCACTCCCTTATACTGGTGGCAGATGATCTGGGATGCACTGGTCAAATAGGGATGGCCATCTTTGTAAGAATCTTAGCCACTGCAAAGATAGCTATAAGGCTATCACTTCCTGCCATTTTTAAAGTTACTCGTTTTACCAAAAAAAAGAGTGAAAAATATCCCAGATGGTGGTGGCCCAACTGGGCTTGGCACCACAAAAATGGGGAAGGCTTACCCACCTCATTTCTTTCTACCCCATTTTGCCCAATTTCCTATTTAGTTCCATGAGGCAAAGAAGTATAAGAAGCAGAGAAAAGGAATTTATAGAGAAGCCCAATTTTTGTGAAGACAATCCAGGCCAGAACAGAAGACATTTTAGCACTAGAATAGCTAAAGGTATTTAACTCTCTTTCACTCATGGGACAAAATAAAGGCAACACCATGGGGAAAGAGCAAAAGCAATGTGTTTCCGGGACGTGTTTTTTTTTTTTAATTAGGTAGCAGGGCAGAAAAGTCCCTAAAGCAGTTTCATATATAACTGGCAATCTCCCTTCAGAGATACCATCTACCCCCATTTCTGGGCTCTTAAAATCAGTTCCATTTCTTCAAGAATCCTACTACATCATGAGCAAAATTGTTTACAAGCTAAGAGCTTCTGGTGGCCAGCCATGTACCATCTCATTCAACTTTAATGCTTTGGGGAAACTCTTCATCCTTCCTAGGTCACCTGGCTGACTCAGCAAGAGCCTCTGTAAGAAGTAGGTTGGGGTAACGATATTTTCAGAGGTGCCAGCAAAACAAGGCAAGAGTGGAAGGGTTGTTCCACCTCATACTCTGCTGTATTGCAAAGGATCTTGCTGAGATAGATCTCCTGCAACATTTGGAGGAGCAAAATGTTTCTATTTCCCAACAGGTCAGGAGATCAGAGATCTCCACTGACTTCTGCACTACAAAACTAAAGCCGAAGTACAATTAAAGTGAGTGGACTGTTATGATAGGCCAACCCCACCAACCCCACCCCCCTTCCTGAATCTGTCCCAAGGTCTTACTTGATCCGAGACCCCATCGTCCTTGGCTCATTCCATCACTGTCATCTCACTGAAGCACCAAATGAAAATCTTCCTTCTCATCCAGATTGAACCCTGGAAACTAAAAATTGTTCCAGAGCTCAGTTTGGTATGTTTCAAAAAGCAGCATTTCCTCTTGTGGCTTTTTGTTAGAGGAAGTTTGTACCCTGTGACGGCCTTAGCTCACTGCAGACTGAAAAGCTTCAGCTGGGGACGGAAAGGAGGTATGGTGACTCTTAGTTGGGTCCTTTCTGCTGTGTTGGTGTGTATCGTTGCTTTCTTGTCCTTCAGTTAAGATCACAACAGATTTTGAAGGCCAAGCAAACTTCTTAATAAGCAAAATTATCTTCTTCCAAGACTTTTGTACCATTAAATAGGTGCAATTGTCTTTAATAGCTGAGGGCTTGTGTAGAGGCAGAGATTGTTTTATTTTATGGGTGTGTGCACGCATGCAAGAAAGAGAGAAGAAAAAGCAGGGGTATTTCAGTAGAGGCGACAAAGGAGAAGGAAGTTTCAATTTGTGCATCTGAAAAGAACAGCAATAAAATTTGGGACATAGCAAAATGCTATTAAACTTGAGAAATGGGCAATGCTGTAAAATTGGAATACTTGGTGGTCCAGCCCCAGCAGACCAGTGGATAGGGCAACATTTCTTCATGAAAAACATCTATATTTGATCTGGTATCAATTTATAGAGGTTTTCAGAGGATGATGGCTTCACTAGGATTGCCACTGGGAGAACTTCTTATAGATTGGCTTAGTAGCCACAGCTAGCTCAACTGGCATGGGAAGACCCGTGAGAAATCTAGATGGGGAGGTGGCAATCATGAGGCACTTCCATGCTGGACTTTATTTGAAACTGGAGCAAAGCTGGTGCCTTTTTGCAATGCCATGGCTCAGCTGAACTTGTTGGCAATGTGTTTCCTCATTTGCAGGAATGCTTGCCTCACCCCACTTCTCAGTTTCTGGGTTGGTATTTTTCAGTAGGAAAGATGGCTTGATGCATTTCTAGCTTCCCCTCAAGACTCCTCTCACTTGGATTTTTTTTTCTACATGGACAAACAAATGCATACAACATGAATGAAGGACATGGATGAGGTGTGTATATACGCCAACAAGTGTGTGCGTGTACGTGCAAGCAATTTATTTTATTTCTCTTTTACATGACAGGGAGTAAAAGCAGCTGGGACAGGTAATGATTTTTGTTTTTTGCTCCTTGATTCCAAGGTTCTGAGGTTGGCTGTAGTGAAGAGGGTTTGAAAAGTAAAAATGCTCATAGAACCAGAATTAGAAGGGGCCATTTAAGCCACCGAATCCAACCTCCAGCAGGAATCAATCCAATTGAAAGGTACCCAACAGATGTAGAGTCTCTTGAACATATTTAGTGAAAGGAAGTCCACCTTCTCCCTCAGTAATTAGTTTCACTGTTGAACTGCTAAGACCATTAGAATTTTTTTCTTTTGGAATTTGCCTTCCTGTAACTTAAAGCCATTATTTCATGTCCTGCTCTTGAGATTGTATTTATTATATATTTATTAAAAAATTCAAATCACCCAATTGGCAAAGCTCTCTGGGCAGTTTACAGTAAAACAATGGTAAATGAGACAGTTTGGTCTAGTGGTTAAGGCAACAGGCTAGAATCCAACTCACCTCACAGGGTTGTTTTTGTGGGGAAAATAGGAGGAGGAAGGAGTATGAGGTATGTATAGTCGAAGGCTTTCATGGCCAGAATCCGATGGTTGTTGTGGGTTTTCTGGGCTGTGTGGCCATGTTCTGGCAGTTTTTGTTCCTAACGTTTCGCCAGTAGCTGTGGCTGGCATCTTCAGAGGACAGGAGCACAGCTAGAAGATTCTCTCTGTGCCCAAGTGGAGGGTGTGTGTTCCAGCAAAACCTGGCTGTCAGTCCTGAAAAACACAGCTTGCAAAAGGTCAACGAACTCTACTCAACCACAGAAATATACAAACAACTCACACAATAGATGTGCTAATCCCACACAGGACAGCACCACATCCCCTAATCACCACAAAAACCCCTCTCCCAATCTCTTGTAAATGACCTCTCAGCAGCTATAAACACCAGCAGGAACACACACCCTCCACTTGGGCACAGAGAGAATCTTCTAGCTGTGCTCCTGTCCTCTGAAGATGCCAGCCACAGCTACTGGCGAAACGTTAGGAACCAAAACTGCCAGAACACGGCCACACAGCCCGGAAAACCCACAACAACCATAGTATTAGGTATGTTCGCCGCGTTGAGTTATTTATAAAAATAATAAAGGTGGGATAGAAAATAAATAAAATAAATAAACAATCCAATTAAGGAGAGCATAATTCACTGGGGTTAGATCTGACCTTGTCAGAAACAGAAACCAATGACACAAGCATCCAAGAGAAACCCAGCTAAAGCTACCACTTTAGCCTCTAAGTGTAAAATTAAATCCAGAAGCACTCCCAACTTCCCAACCCCCACAATTACAGCACCAGGAGAGTGAATACTTTAGGAGACAGAAACAAGAAAAACTTTCAAAATGATTACAGACATGGGCTGGAAATAATTCATGTGGTCATCTGGGGAAAGGTCTAGGGAGGGCTGTTACAGCTAGTTTTCACTATTTAGGTAGAAATTATAAGAGAGTAACACATGGGCCAGTGATTCAGGGTTCCTAGATAGACAGGGATATCTCTGTATAAGGAGTTTTCTGAAACGTGTCCTCTAATATAGCTGATGGTAAGATGTAGAACTGCAACAATGCAAAGGCTCTGTATGAAATTCACTTTGGTGCAGTGGTTAAAGGCACCAGTCTAGGAACTGGGAGACCGTGAGTTCTAGTCCCACCTTAGGCACAAAGCCAACTGGGTGACCTTGGGCCCATCTCTCTCTCTCAGAAAAAGGCGAGGGCAAACCACTTCCAAAAATCTTGCAAGGAAAACTGCAGGACTTGTCCAGGCGATCGCCAGGAGTCAACATGGACTCAAAGGTCCAAAAAAAAAAAAAAAAGGGGGGGGGGCCTCTGTGGAATTTATTAAGTGTGAGCAGATCAAGATATACTGCTCATTTGAAAAAGATCTTACAGTGTCCTAATGGTATTCCAGCTGGTATTTTGCTATATTTAATTTGCACTTATGTCACAAGGATCCTTTGTTCAAAGCTGCCCCAGCCTGTTCTTGCCCCAGTGTCAGCAGCACCTCTTGCATAAAACCCTGTTTCTGAAATTTGTCTCCAATATGCTGTTTCAGGAGGACTGGACTTTGAGATTGAAATTTAATCTTTAGTCATTTGGTAATTAGGTATTTGGTAATAATATGTGTGAAAAGGATTTAGGGGTCGTACTTGATGACATATTGAATACGATTCAACAGTGTAATCTGGTACGTCAGACGTTCAAGAAATTGGGGAAGAGTTGTCAGTATAATTTCCATGATCAAGGAGGACAAGCAAACTAAAAAGAAGAGGAAACAGGCATAGTAGAGAAGAAATCCTGTAGCTGACTTCTAGCCAGCAATGGTCCTGGAGATGGTGCGTCTTCTTCTTCTTTGGTCTGCCTTCTTTCCAATTGATATTGATGAGATTTCAGTCCACATCTTTAAACAACTTCTGATAACTTCATGCAGATATTCAAGACAATGGAAAACAAGAGAAATCTTTGTAATAGTCTACAGGCCAGTGGCTATAGGCTGGAACCAAAGTCCCTGCAGCACATGCTTAGTGATAGTTTATCCAAAAGGCATGATAAAATCACACTGAAGATGTTGCCTAGCCTGGCAATGAAACGTCTGCAAGAAAACAACAAGGCTCAGAGAGCACCAAGGACTCCACAGGCATGATAAAAGTCAAACCTCCGAAGCGGAACCCAAGCAAACAATCTGATGGTATAGAACACTGGTGAAGATGACAACTGAAGTCCCAAAGGCTGCAGTACCATGGGTGTAGTCCCTAGCACCTCCCCACCGTTCGCAATCATTGGATTTTTTAATGTGAGAGGAGGAGAAAAAATACTCAGTATGGGGGGCAACTATATTAACTTTATTTAATTAAACTAAAATTACATGTAACTTTTAAATTTTATTTTAAAGTAGACAATCCGTGACCTACTGGTCATCGTTTCAGAGATATTTCTTTACCAAATTCCTCAATGTCTTCAACAATGGCAGAGCTTCTAATGTACTGCCGTCACTGGAAAAGTTCTTAAAAATTCAGGGAGATGTTCAGAGATGCCTCTGGCTTGAAAATAGCCCATGTCAGTCATATTGAACTGTATAGCCCAGTCAAACACCAGGAGTTGACCACAGGAAAAGTTGTATGACATTTTGTTTTATGTCATAAAATGTTTTATTTTAATTTTTATTTCATAAAAAGTTTTATAAAATTTGCCAAATTTCAATGCCATGGGAGTCGTGGGTCCTGGATTTTGGACACATTCTGTAAGATAGTCCATTTGAGGTACCTTGGTTCAAAAATTGTTGCCCTACAATGCACTGTTTCACCCAGCTAAAGGTTACCCACAGAAAAACCGGAGTTTTCGTAGTATATAGATTTATTTATTTATTTATTTATTTATTTTTATTTATCATATTTATATCCCGCCCATCTCCCTCACAAGGAGGGACCCTGGGCGGTTAGATAGATGAAGGACACTTAGTTTTTGTCTTGGCCCATCCATCCACTTCTTATACTGCCTATTTGTAGCCTGTCCCCATGACACTTAGTTCAAAGATGAAGAACAGCCATTGGCCTGAAAAAGTTTGGGAATCAAGACAATTGCAAAATTACATTAGGCTGCCCTTTCCTTTCTTTTTTTCAAGAGTGGTCTCCCCATTGTTTTATTCCTAGCAGTGGGAACTATTTATCAAGAAGAAAATTACCTCTGTTTAATTGGGGTATGGCTGTGAGAGTTGGACCACAAGGAAGGCTGAGTGCCGAAGAATTGATGCTTTCGAACTGTGGTGCTGGAGAAGACTCTTGAGAGTCCCTTGGACTGCAAGGAGGTCAAATCAGTCGATCCTGAGGGAAATCAACCCTGACTGCTCATTGGAAGGACAGATGCTGAAGCTGAAGCTCAAATACTTTGGCCACCTAATGCGAAGAGAGGACTCACTGGAAAAGACCCTGATGCTGGGAAAGACTGAAGTCAAAAGGAGAAGGCAGAGGATGAGATGGTTAGATAGCATCACCGATGTAATGAACATGAATTTGAGTGAACTCCGAGAGACAGTGGAGAAAATCTAATCCTTTACATACCCATTTAGTTAAAAATTGTCCTTAAAAACGAAAATAAAATCAAACTCCAACAGTGTCCGTTAAGAAAACCTCCCTGAATTCCAGAACAAATGCAAACAAAAACCAAAAAAACCTCTTAAAAATGTAAAAAGCAAGCGCAAAGTTATTTTAAGTTATCTCATTTCTTCAACAAGCATTATTAAATCTGAATAAGAAAAAATTATGTAGGATAACTAATGAATTTGATTTTAGTAGAAAAATGTGGTAAAGAACCATCCTTCTCTCTTACTTTTTTAGAAAAGCAAATATTTGCATGTTAGTTTGTTTTATAACACAATAAAGCCAACTTTATTGCTTATCCTAGTAGCGTGTCTACAGATTCATAGTAAAGGCATACAGTAAAATGAATTGTAAATTAATCACCGATAATGGGAACTTCCAAGGGTGCATTTAAACTCAGGTGTATTGTGACACTTATGTCAATAAGGCTATGAGAATCAAGTTAAGCACACCCTTTAGTATTATGCTTAATTTGGTTTTCGTAGCCTCACTGATCTCACTTCAGCATTTGTTTTTCAAAGGCAGAGTCTATCATTTCAACTCACCCTCCAATCCCAGAACGATTGCTTTCCAGCGTGCGTTCTTTTCCAGTGAACTTTGACCTGCTTCAGCCACACATACACTTCCTGGTCTTTCTAGGTGTAGTCCATCTTGGGCCAGCAGTCATAATTAAGATAATGCAGGCCATATTTTTAGAAACAAAACCTCTCACATCAATACATTCTTCATAGCCAGCCGTTCACCTGAAGTATTCTTTCTTTTTCTATCTTTTTCTATCAACTGGAAGGATGCATAAGAATACCATCTTAGCCCCCCAGGTTCTTCACTTCCTTTCTAAAGCTTCTAAGTCTAAGGCAGCCTTTCTCAACCTTTTGACCCTGGAGGAACCCTTGAAATATTTTTCAGGCCTCAGGGAACCCCTGCACATCCAGGCTCAAATATAGGCCAGAAGTTACGAAATTATTATGTGTTTCATGGATAGGCCTGTATTACAGGCATTAACAGTGTTCTTAAACTAAAAATAAAGAATGAAACTTACCTGTTTAATGTGAAGTTGCCTGAATTTGAAATAATTTTTTAAATAAATCCTGATCTCCCAGGGAACCCCTAGTGACCTCTTGTGGAACCCTAGGGTGCCCCAGAACCCTGGTTGAGAAACCCTGACCCAGGACATGACCTCGAGTTGTCTAAGCTGGCCGGCGGAGAGGGGAGGTGGCTTTGAATGACATTGGAGAGGCCGCCCTGCCCCTCTTGCATGCCCCCCCAAACTCTGTCGCCACTTTTGGACCTCAGGCCCCCACACCAGGAAAAAGAAGGGAATTCTGCCCTGAACCCCCCTAAGTGGAGGGCAGGAGATACCAGACTGTGCTGGCCCAAAGGGGAAAGGAAGGTCAGATTGCCCAAGAGGCCCCACATAGAAGCAAGTCAGCATCTCTGCCCCCTCTCTGTGCTTTGTGCCACGCGTGATTGTGCTTTTGCATTGCTCACAAACAGCCAGCTTCCCATACGAAAGGCAGAGGCCAAAGGCCACCAAGAGAGTCAGCCACAGGGCTGCCCAGCGACTCCTGGCCCTGAGGGAGCAGCCATTCTTGTACAAACAGTGGCCAATGGGGATGTTTCCCCGGTTGCCGAGGGAACAAGTCTCTGAGCTCCCCTATAAAGCCACAGGCCAAAACCCAGGCTGCTCACTCCCATTGTGGACTTGCCTGCCAGCTGGCAAACACTCCTCTTGCTGGTGACCAATTCTTGCGCCACCAACCTCTTTCATTGCAGGGCCATCCAGCCTCTGCTATGGCGCTACGAAGGCTATTCAGAGTAAGCGAGGCCCTCTCGGCCTCCAAGAAACCAGGAAGGGGGAAAAAGCCATGGGCCCGACTCTCTCTCCCTTGGCTCAGGTCTCTTTCTCTGCCCCCCTCTCCTCACAGAAAGTCTTGAAAAGGTGTCCATTTTCCTGCTTCCGGAGCAACAGGGTGGAAGACCTTCCTGTGCCGCCTCCCAGGTACCAAGGCCGTCTCCCAAATGGGGCTCCATTGACAGGCCGCAAGAATGCTTCCTGTCCACAAGGGGCTTGCAGGGAAAATAACACTGACAGACTGGCTGGCCGATTTTGGAAAGGGGAGGCTGAGCTACCTGGATGTTCTTCCATGTCTCACCTTCTTCCTCCGGTCAGGACTGAAGAGGCACAGGGACAAGGCGAATAGAGAGAGGGATGCATCTTCCAAATGATGGAAGAGTCCGAGAGGATTGCCAAGCCCTCCTCTAGTGCCTGTATCACTGGGCACCAGAATGGAAGTCATTCCCTTGCCGCTTGCCAGGTACCAAGGCCTTCTCCCAAAACCTGGGCTCAGCGGGGCACCATTGATGGGCTGCAAGAGTCTGTAAGAGCACACCCCCTGCGACTGCTTCCTGTCCACAAGATGCTTGCAGGGGAAAAAAGACTGACTGGCCAGTCTTGGAAAGGGGAGGCTGAGCTAGCTGGATGTTCTTCCCTGTCTCACCTTCTTCCTCCGGTCAGGACCCAAGAGGCACAGAGACGAGTGCAGGAGCAGGAAAGCTCTCGCCATGGGGTCATCGCTTCTACCTCAGGGGCAAGGAAGGTTTGGCAACATGGCCGGTGGGAGTTCATTCCTCAAGTCCGGGTGGGGGGGGGAGAAATTTGAAGACCATTAGTGGGCAGCTAGTACCACTGAATGGAGCAGAGTGTATAACAGCAAAGAAATACGCCCACACAGAAAGGAGTTTTTCTTATCTTAATAGCATTAATGAGCACGCTAGAGAAATATAGGTTTTTGATCTTAACCACATAGCCCACCAAAGCATAAAGAATTATACGCTTAGACAATGTAGGTTACAAAAAGTAAGTAGAAAAGAGTTCTTATGTTTATTTGGTCCAGTTACATCCATTTCAGTAGAAAATTGGTTTCAATTCTTCTTTTCTTGTTCCCTAAACTTTGTGGACCCCTGGCCCTATGTTGCTGCCAGGGCTGCATGGAGAAAAGGGGAAAATTCTGGAGTTGAAGCCTAGCACATGGCCTCTCCATGGAAGGACCAGCAGCTGCATGGTCCTTCTCCGGTGGAAGAAAACGAGAGAGAGAGGAAGTGGGAGGGGCAACAAACAGCTTCCTCAGGAAAAAGCACATAGAGAGTTTGCCTTCTAGAGCAATCACCCATATGCTAATGAGGCATGCTGATTTGCTGGAACCTCCAACAGAATTCTCACCTGGGAAGCCCGGCCAGGCTGGCAAACTTGAGAACAAGAGCCCCTTGGATTTCTGGAAAGACCTTTACAGCTTGGAGGGCAAGGGAACAGCATTTGGAGAGCCTTTCCAAGCAATCCTCCCACCCCACTCACGTAATTCTCCCTGGCGCAATTAAGGCACAGCTGCTTTGAACCTCCTCCGGAGGCTCCCCCCCTCCTGGGTTGAGGAGCCTCTTCCTCAATGGTCCTGCTTCCTCCTCGTCCATTTCCCCTGCCATCTGGAAATGGCATCTGAGGGCAGGGACCGGCAGCAGACCCATCTGCCTCTACTCCGGCCTCCGTGCCTGGCTTCTCCCCTGCCCCCAGTGCAGGATTCCAGATGGGTGGTTTGTAAACTAGCTGCCAGATGTCAGGTCACGGCTGGTGGAGGGACATCCAGTGACGAAATGGTGACCGAGGAAGGGGCTGAGTGCCTAAGCGCCCCCCTTTTCCTGACCCCCTCTGAGGAGAAAGGGGAGAGGGATGCGTCTTCCAAATGGTGGAAGAGTCTTTGTGAAAAGTTGCCAAGCGTCCGACCTTGAGCGTAGCCTCTTTGGAGAACGGCCGGTCCTTATTCTGGAAGCAACATCCTCTTAACCTAAGGCTTCCGAAGGCCTCTTCCTAGGGGCCCGAACCTTGTGCCCTAGGCTTTAGCCATCCTATTGGGATGCATTGAGCTTTGGATTTATGCCTTAATATGAAAAAATCTCATTTACAGGATTTGATGGAAGTCTAGGAGGCCTCCAGGACCCACAGCCTGGAAGATGTGGAGTCCACTCTCGATTCGGCAAGGTACCTGCTCTCAGATGATTCTGAAGCCCCCAAGAAGACGGCCCAAAGAAAAAAGGCTATGAGAAGGGTCTGCAGATGGGAGGGATAGATTTCTACGGGATGCATGCTCCACCCCCTGGACAGGAAGCCTTTCTGTTCTCTCCTTAATCAATGGGATGGGGGACCATTTGGGGCCAAGGGGGGACTGGACAATGACGGCTCCTGGGCAGGGAGCGCATGTTTAAAGCACAGTAAAGTAAGCAAGCTTCTGATTGTCCAAAGCCTAACTTAAAATGACAGAGCACAAAAGGAAAAGGGAAGGGTGGGAAAAGGAAAACAAGCACCCTCCTATTGCACCCTCCTGCCCAGCCAGTCGCAAGGGCTGCTGCTTGGCCATCTGGGGAGGGACCAAAGCTTGTTTCAGCAGCTACCTTCTCTTGGACATTCAGCTCCTTTCCTTTTCAACACCTGCTTCCAATGAAGGAAGAAGGTCAACCCCCTTGGCAGGCCAGCTGACAGGCTTCTCTTAGAGCATCCATGTGGCCCCTCTTGAAAGAGGGCCCACGGCCAGTTTTGATCTTTGGGCCCTTCAATCTCTCCCCAGTGATGACGAACCAGAGCAGAAGAGGCAGGGGACTTAAACAATAGAGGAGATCTCCACAAACATCTCTTCCAGCGCATGGGTAAAGAAGGGCGAGCTGTTTTCTGTTGGGGAGGGCCATGGGGAGGGGCCCCCTCAGTTCAGTTCTCCTACCCTGAGTGCTGCTGTGGGGTGCTGGGGTGAGAGAAAGCCTTGGGCCAACTTACACAGGCTGGAAATGTGTACCCAAGCTCTCCTGGGAAGGGCCCTTTGCAGCTGACTGGTGGCCTAAATGGATGCGACCCCTTGCCCACGCCTTTCCTTTCTCTGCTTCATCCTCTCCAGCTTCCAGGCAGGGCTTTTACAGGCAAAGCATAGAAAGCCTACTTTTCCGGGGGATGGGTGGGCTGGGGGCGGGGGCGGGGGCTTCCTCCAACTCAGGAGATGCATCATGCAACAGAAGCACCATTCTGGTCAGCCATCCTGCTTTCGATAGGCCTTCCCTTTATTCTGGAATCCCCAAGTTCCATGGAAATAGCAATTCTGAGTCACTTTTCCCTTTGTGGCCACAGAGGAGTCATTGTCATCCACAGGATTCCCCTGAAGAAGACCAAGACACTCTGGACAACGTCAGCAGCCTGCAGGAGGAGGCCTTGGACCCCCGTCTCATTTCAAACAGGTGCCCTATTTTGTCTGTACAACCATTGAGGAACTGCCACCACTTCCCCAGAACACACGGCTGAAAAGCATTAGGTCATTTCCGCTTGTTTATTTAGACCAGCGTTTGGTGGAAGCCTTGCAAGATGGTGGCTATTGCGGATATTTATTTATTTTATCCAACTTATATCACCGCCCATCTCCCCCACAGAGGGGCTATTGCGGATATAAATGTCTCTCTCCTCTCTTATCACAGTGGAGCGAAGGACCTACGGGGAAGCTGGTGTGCTGTGGGTGTGAGACAAAATGTCACCCGACCAGTTGATGGCAGAGGGACCTGTCCAGGGAACAGAGGGGCCCTTGGTCGGATCCTGCACGGTTCTATCTCAACTCTCTGTCCTCCTCCAGAACCTTAGTTACGACTCCCGTTCCACAAACTGACCCCTAATCTAGATCTAATCATCCTGTATTTCTCCTCTCAACAGCACGTCCGCAGAAGAAGAGGCCTCTGATGCTACAGGGACCCAGACCCAGACCTTGAAGTGGTCAACTTCTTTGCAAGAATGTCTTGATGCTTGAACCTTGATGCTCAGGGTTAAACTGAAGGCTTCCCTGGAGAAGGTCCTATTCTTGCAACCTCCAATTCAGCCCTCACCTGGAGGAATCGGCCTTTCACCATCCCCTTCCCTTTACTCTTTCTCTCTCTCTTGCGTATGCAGGAAGTCCTGGATAAGATCTGCCACCTGGCCTCTCCCTCCTCCCTCGGACTGAGCCAGGTTGTGCAAGTCGTGGCCCGGAAGAACTTGAAACTGGTCATGTACCGCCTCTTAGAGCTCCCATGGAGGTAGGCAGGGCTGCAGGTTCTTCCTCCCTTGAGTTACAGGGAAGTCCAACATCAGGCCGACCCTTCCGTATTTCTCCCTGTGGACCTGGGACGGGCAGAAGGGTCCGACTTGGTCTCCTCCCGATTTTCCTTCCAGCACCTGCGGCGAGTTGCTCTGGGCCGTCGTCACCTCACCGTACTGCAGTGGGGATGCGGTCCTGTCCCTGCTCCTGGCCAAGGTGAAGGAGAGCCCTTGGCTGCCTCGAGGAGGAGAGGAAGAGTCCAACCATCCTCTTCCTGCAGCTATGGTAAGGGGTAGAGCTCGGAAGGAGGTGGTCCTCGGAAGGAGGTGGTCCTCCAGACTTCAACCCTATACAACCATTGAGGAACTGCCACCGCTTCCCCAGAACACACGGCTGAAAAGCATTGGGTCTTTTCCGCTCATTTATTTAGACCAGCGTTTGGTGGAAGCCTTGCAAGATGGTGGCTATTGCAGATATAAATGTCTCTCTCCTCTCTTATCACAGTGGAGCGTAGGACCTACGGGGAATCTGGTGTGCTGTGGGTGTGAGACAAAATGTCACCCAACCAGTTGATGGCGGAGGGACCTGTCCAGGGAATAGAGGGGCCCTTGGTCGGATCCTGCACTGTTCTATCTCAGCTCTACTTCTCTGTCCTCCTCCAGAACCTTAGTTTCAGATGAGTCCCTTTCCTCAAACTGACCCCTAATCGTCATCCCGTATTTCTCCTCTCAACAGCAGGTCAGGGGAAGAAACGTATACCCCGACCTGGAGGAAGACCCGGACCCGGACCCAGACCCAGTCGACCTCCTTGCGGGAATGTCGAGTAAGTCTTGATGCTCAGGGTTAAACTGAAGGCTTCCCTGGAGAAGGTCCTATTCTTGCAACCTCCAATTCAGCCCTCACCTGGAGGAATCGGCCTTTCACCATCCCCTTCCCTTTACTCTTTCTTTCTCTCTTGCGTATGCAGGACGTCCTGGATAAGATCTGCCACCTGGCCTCTCCTTCCTCCCTCGGACTCAGCCAGCCCGGAACTTGAAAATGGTCACATACCGCCTCTTAGAGCTCCCATGGAGGTAGGCAGGGCTGCAGGTTCTTCCTCCCTTGAGTTACAGGGAAGTCCAACATCAGGCCGACCCTTCCGTATTTCTCCCTGTGGACCTGGGACGGGCAGAAGGGTCCGACTTGGTCTCCTCCCGATTTTCCTTCCAGCACCTGCGGCGAGTTGCTCTGGGCCGTCGTCACCTCGCCGTACTGCAGTGGGGATGCGGTCCTGTCCCTGCTCCTGGCCAAGGTGAAGGAGAGCCCTTGGCTGCCTCGAGGAGGAGAGGAAGAGTCCAACCATCCTCTTCCTGCAGCTATGGTAAGGGGTAGAGCTCGGAAGGAGGTGGTCCTCGGAAGGAGGTGGTCCTCCAGACTTCAACCCTATACAACCATTGAGGAACTGCCACCGCTTCCCCAGAACACATGGCTGAAAAGCATTAGGTCTTTTCCGCTCGTTTATTTAGACCAGCGTTTGGTGGAAGCCTTGCAAGATGGTGGCTATTGCGGATATAAATGTCTCTCTCCTCTCTTCTCACAGTGGAGCGAAGGACCTACGGGGAAGCTGGTGTGCTGTGGGTGTGAGACAAAATGTCAGCCGACCAGTTGATGGCAGAGGGACCTGTCCAGGGAATAGAGGGTCCCTTGGTCGGATCCTGCACGGTTCTATCTCAACTCTCTGTCCTCCTCCAGAACCTTAGTTACGACTCCCGTTCCACAAACTGACCCCTAATCTAGATCTAATCATCCTGTATTTCTCCTCTCAACAGCACGTCCCCAAAAGAGGCTTCCGATGCTACAGGGACCCAGACCAGGAAACAGTCTTCTTTGGAGGAATGTCGAGTAAGTCTTGATGCTCAGGGTTAAACTGAAGGCTTCCCTGGAGAAGGTCCTATTCTTGCAACCTCCAATTCAGCCCTCACCTGGAGGAATCGGCCTTTCACCATCCCCTTCCCTTTACTCTTTCTCTCTCTCTTGCGTATGCAGGAAGTCCTGGATAAGATCTGCCACCTGGCCTCTCCCTCCTCCCTCGGACTGAGCCAGGTTGTGCAACGCTTACAAGTCGTGGCCCGGAAGAACTTGAAACTGGTCACGTACCACCTCTTAGAGCTCCCATGGAGGTAGGCAGGGCTGCAGGTTCTTCCTCCCTTGAGTTACAGGGAAGTCCAACATCAGGCCGACCCTTCCGTATTTCTCCCTGTGGACCTGGGACGGGCAGAAGGGTCCGACTTGGTCTCCTCCCGATTTTCCTTCCAGCACCTGCGGCGAGTTGCTCTGGGCCGTCGTCACCTCGCCGTACTGCAGTGGGGATGCGGTCCTGTCCCTGCTCCTGGCCAAGGTGAAGGAGAGCCCTTGGCTGCCTCGAGGAGGAGAGGAAGAGTCCAACCATCCTCTTCCTGCAGCTATGGTAAGGGGTAGAGCTCGGAAGGAGGTGGTCCTCGGAAGGAGGTGGTCCTCCAGACTTCAACCCTATACAACCATTGAGGAACTGCCACCGCTTCCCCAGAACACACGGCTGAAAAGCATTGGGTCTTTTCCGCTCATTTATTTAGACCAGCGTTTGGTGGAAGCCTTGCAAGATGGTGGCTATTGCAGATATAAATGTCTCTCTCCTCTCTTATCACAGTGGAGCGTAGGACCTACGGGGAATCTGGTGTGCTGTGGGTGTGAGACAAAATGTCACCCAACCAGTTGATGGCGGAGGGACCTGTCCAGGGAATAGAGGGGCCCTTGGTCGGATCCTGCACTGTTCTATCTCAGCTCTACTTCTCTGTCCTCCTCCAGAACCTTAGTTTCAGATGAGTCCCTTTCCTCAAACTGACCCCTAATCGTCATCCCGTATTTCTCCTCTCAAAAGCAGGTCGGGGGAAGAAACGTATACCCCGACCTGGAGGAAGACCCGGACCCGGACCCAGACCCAGTCGACCTCCTTGCGGGAATGTCGAGTAAGTCTTGATGCTCAGGGTTAAACTGAAGGCTTCCCTGGAGAAGGTCCTATTCTTGCAACCTCCAATTCAGCCCTCACCTGGAGGAATCGGCCTTTCACCATCCCCTTCCCTTTACTCTTTCTTTCTCTCTTGCGTATGCAGGACGTCCTGGATAAGATCTGCCACCTGGCCTCTCCTTCCTCCCTCGGACTCAGCCAGCCCGGAACTTGAAAATGGTCACATACCGCCTCTTAGAGCTCCCATGGAGGTAGGCAGGGCTGCAGGTTCTTCCTCCCTTGAGTTACAGGGAAGTCCAACATCAGGCCGACCCTTCCGTATTTCTCCCTGTGGACCTGGGACGGGCAGAAGGGTCCGACTTGGTCTCCTCCCGATTTTCCTTCCAGCACCTGCGGCGAGTTGCTCTGGGCCGTCGTCACCTCGCCGTACTGCAGTGGGGATGCGGTCCTGTCCCTGCTCCTGGCCAAGGTGAAGGAGAGCCCTTGGCTGCCTCGAGGAGGAGAGGAAGAGTCCAACCATCCTCTTCCTGCAGCTATGGTAAGGGGTAGAGCTCGGAAGGAGGTGGTCCTCGGAAGGAGGTGGTCCTCCAGACTTCAACCCTATACAACCATTGAGGAACTGCCACCGCTTCCCCAGAACACACGGCTGAAAAGCATTGGGTCTTTTCCGCTCGTTTATTTAGACCAGCGTTTGGTGGAAGCCTTGCAAGATGGTGGCTATTGCGGATATAAATGTCTCTCTCCTCTCTTCTCACAGTGGAGCGAAGGACCTACGGGGAAGCTGGTGTGCTGTGGGTGTGAGACAAAATGTCAGCCGACCAGTTGATGGCAGAGGGACCTGTCCAGGGAATAGAGGGTCCCTTGGTCGGATCCTGCACGGTTCTATCTCAACTCTCTGTCCTCCTCCAGAACCTTAGTTACGACTCCCGTTCCACAAACTGACCCCTAATCTAGATCTAATCATCCTGTATTTCTCCTCTCAACAGCACGTCCCCAAAAGAGGCTTCCGATGCTACAGGGACCCAGACCAGGAAACAGTCTTCTTTGGAGGAATGTCGAGTAAGTCTTGATGCTCAGGGTTAAACTGAAGGCTTCCCTGGAGAAGGTCCTATTCTTGCAACCTCCAATTCAGCCCTCACCTGGAGGAATCGGCCTTTCACCATCCCCTTCCCTTTACTCTTTCTCTCTCTCTTGCGTATGCAGGAAGTCCTGGATAAGATCTGCCACCTGGCCTCTCCCTCCTCCCTCGGACTGAGCCAGGTTGTGCAACGCTTACAAGTCGTGGCCCGGAAGAACTTGAAACTGGTCACGTACCGCCTCTTAGAGCTCCCATGGAGGTAGGCAGGGCTGCAGGTTCTTCCTCCCTTGAGTTACAGGGAAGTCCAACATCAGGCCGACCCTTCCGTATTTCTCCCTGTGGACCTGGGACGGGCAGAAGGGTCCGACTTGGTCTCCTCCCGATTTTCCTTCCAGCACCTGCGGCGAGTTGCTCTGGGCCGTCGTCACCTCGCCGTACTGCAGTGGGGATGCGGTCCTGTCCCTGCTCCTGGCCAAGGTGAAGGAGAGCCCTTGGCTGCCTCGAGGAGGAGAGGAAGAGTCCAACCATCCTCTTCCTGCAGCTATGGTAAGGGGTAGAGCTCGGAAGGAGGTGGTCCTCGGAAGGAGGTGGTCCTCCAGACTTCAACCCTATACAACCATTGAGGAACTGCCACCGCTTCCCCAGAACACACGGCTGAAAAGCATTGGGTCTTTTCCGCTCATTTATTTAGACCAGCGTTTGGTGGAAGCCTTGCAAGATGGTGGCTATTGCAGATATAAATGTCTCTCTCCTCTCTTATCACAGTGGAGCGTAGGACCTACGGGGAATCTGGTGTGCTGTGGGTGTGAGACAAAATGTCAGCCGACCAGTTGATGGCAGAGGGACCTGTCCAGGGAATAGAGGGGCCCTTGGTCGGATCCTGCACTGTTCTATCTCAGCTCTACTTCTCTGTCCTCCTCCAGAACCTTAGTTTCAGATGAGTCCCTTTCCTCAAACTGACCCCTAATCGTCATCCCGTATTTCTCCTCTCAACAGCAGGTCGGGGGAAGAAACGTATACCCCGACCTGGAGGAAGACCCGGACCCGGACCCAGACCCAGTCGACCTCCTTGCGGGAATGTCGAGTAAGTCTTGATGCTCAGGGTTAAACTGAAGGCTTCCCTGGAGAAGGTCCTATTCTTGCAACCTCCAATTCAGCCCTCACCTGGAGGAATCGGCCTTTCACCATCCCCTTCCCTTTACTCTTTCTTTCTCTCTTGCGTATGCAGGACGTCCTGGATAAGATCTGCCACCTGGCCTCTCCTTCCTCCCTCGGACTCAGCCAGCCCGGAACTTGAAAATGGTCACATACCGCCTCTTAGAGCTCCCATGGAGGTAGGCAGGGCTGCAGGTTCTTCCTCCCTTGAGTTACAGGGAAGTCCAACATCAGGCCGACCCTTCCGTATTTCTCCCTGTGGACCTGGGACGGGCAGAAGGGTCCGACTTGGTCTCCTCCTGATTTTCCTTCCAGCACCTGCGGCGAGTTGCTCTGGGCCGTCGTCACCTCGCCGTACTGCAGTGGGGATGCGGTCCTGTCCCTGCTCCTGGCCAAGGTGAAGGAGAGCCCTTGGCTGCCTCGAGGAGGAGAGGAAGAGTCCAACCATCCTCTTCCTGCAGCTATGGTAAGGGGTAGAGCTCGGAAGGAGGTGGTCCTCGGAAGGAGGTGGTCCTCCAGACTTCAACCCTATACAACCATTGAGGAACTGCCACCGCTTCCCCAGAACACACGGCTGAAAAGCATTGGGTCTTTTCCGCTCGTTTATTTAGACCAGCGTTTGGTGGAAGCCTTGCAAGATGGTGGCTATTGCGGATATAAATGTCTCTCTCCTCTCTTATCACAGTGGAGCGAAGGACCTATGGGGAAGCTGGTGTGCTGTGGGTGTGAGGCAAAATGTCACCCAACCAGTTGATGGCGGAGGGACCTGTCCAGGGAATAGAGGGGCCCTTGGTAAGATCCTGCACGGTTCTATCTCAACTCTCTGTCCTCCTCCAGAACCTTAGTTACGACTCCCGTTCCACAAACTGACCCCTAATCTAGATCTAATCATCCTGTATTTCTCCTCTCAACAGCACGTCCCCAGAAGAAGAGGCCTCTGATGCTACAGGGACCCAGACCCAGACCTGGAAGCGGTCAACTTCTTTGCAAGAATGTCGAGTAAGTCTTGATGCTCAGGGTTAAACTGAAGGTTTCCCTGGAGAAGGTCCTATTCTTGCAACCTCCAATTCAGCCCTCACCTGGAGGAATCGGCCTTTCACCATCCCCTTCCCTTTACTCTTTCTCTCTCTCTTGCGTATGCAGGAAGTCCTGGATAAGATCTGCCACCTGGCCTCTCCCTCCTCCCTCGGACTGAGCCAGGTTGTGCAACGCTTACAAGTCGTGGCCCGGAAGAACTTGAAACTGGTCACGTACCGCCTCTTAGAGCTCCCATGGAGGTAGGCAGGGCTGCAGGTTCTTCCTCCCTTGAGTTACAGGGAAGTCCAACATCAGGCCGACCCTTCCGTATTTCTCCCTGTGGACCTGGGACGGGCAGAAGGGTCCGACTTGGTCTCCTCCCGATTTTCCTTCCAGCACCTGCGGCGAGCTGCTCTGGGCCGTCGTCACCTCGCCGTACTGCAGTGGGGATGCGGTCCTGTCCCTGCTCCTGGCCAAGGTGAAGGAGAGCCCTTGGCTGCCTCGAGGAGGAGAGGAAGAGTCCAACCATCCTCTTCCTGCAGCTATGGTAAGGGGTAGAGCTCGGAAGGAGGTGGTCCTCGGAAGGAGGTGGTCCTCCAGACTTCAACCCTATACAACCATTGAGGAACTGCCACCGCTTCCCCAGAACACACGGCTGAAAAGCATTAGGTCTTTTCCGCTCGTTTATTTAGACCAGCGTTTGGTGGAAGCCTTGCAAGATGGTGGCTATTGCGGATATAAATGTCTCTCTCCTCTCTTCTCACAGTGGAGCGAAGGACCTACGGGGAAGCTGGTGTGCTGTGGGTGTGAGACAAAATGTCAGCCGACCAGTTGATGGCAGAGGGACCTGTCCAGGGAATAGAGGGGCCCTTGTTCGGATCCTGAACGGTTCTATCTCAGCTCTCTGTCCTCCTCCAGAACCTTAGTTACGACTCCCGTTCCACAAACTGACCCCTAATCTAGATCTAATCATCCTGTATTTCTCCTCTCAACAGCACGTCCCCAAAAGAGGCTTCCGATGCTACAGGGACCCAGACCAGGAAACAGTCTTCTTTGGAGGAATGATGCGTAAGTCTTGATGCTCAGGGTTAAACTGAAGGCTTCCCTGGAGAAGGTCCTATTCTTGCAACCTCCAATTCAGCCCTCACCTGGAGGAATCGGCCTTTCACCATCCCCTTTACTCTTTTTTTCTCTCTTGCGTATGTAGGAAATCCTGGATGAGATATGCCGCCTGGCCTCTCCTCCCTCCCTCGGACTGATCCAGGTCGTGCGCCACCTTCAAGTCGTGGCCCGGAAGAACTCGGAGCTGGTCACGTACCGCCTGTTAGAACTCCCGTGGAGGTAGGCAGGGGTGCGGGTTCTTCCTCCCTTGAGTTCCAGGGAAGTCCAACATCAGTCCGACCCCTCCGTATTTCTCCCTGTGGACCTGGGACGGGCAGAAGGGTCCGACTTGGTCTCCTCCTGATTTTCTTTCCAGCACCTGCGGCGAGCTGCTCTGGGCCGTCGTCACCTCGCCGTACTGCAGTGGGGATGCGGTCCTGTCCCTGCTCCTGGACAAGGAGAAGGAGGGCCCTTGGCTGCCTCAAGGAGGAGAGGAACAGACCAGCCATCCTCTTCCTGCAGCTACGGTAAGGGGTAGAGCTCGGAAGGAGGTGGTCCTCTTGTATGCCCAGACTTCAACCTCTCCCTCTTGGAGATGCCATTTCTTGCCTGCGTCTATGGGCTCTGCACGGGCAATCGGGAAGGCATCTCTTGAATTCTGCTGAGCAGGAGTTTGGGGAGGGAGGGAGGGAGGCCCTTTGGGTGGTGACGGTTGGCAGAGAGCGCGATTCTACCAGGAGGCAGGGTGTGCTCCATTAGCCAACTTTCCTTAGGAGCTCTGTGGGTGAGGCAAACTCCCCTTCTCTCCTCAGGCCAGAGAGACAAGGCTCATCGGGAGGATCGTCCGGTCCGAGGAGTGCCCCGTGGTGCTGGAGGATTGGTTCCCTGAACTTCTGCTCTGCCTGGTGGATACCATCATGACAGGCGCCAGGCAGCAGAGTACATCAGCCCAAGGAGGGGACCATCTGCCTCAGGAGTAAGCAGTGGCACTGGGAAGGAGAAACCTCCTTCTCCTTCTTGGGCTTCGGAGTTCCTCCTTCTTTTCCCTTCGCACGTCCAAGCGGCATTTCTGGTTTAGCCATGCCCCTCTGGCCCTGCGAGTCCTCCCCTTAGATAGGCCGGGTGTTGCATAGACCCCAGGAAAGAAAGCTCTCAAACACGCAGTGCTCCCAGCTTGGGCGCCTTGCTTTCCTCATGAGGTCTGTCCTGAAGCTTTAAGGAAAAGAAACAAAATGGAATCTGTGGCCTCCGTGATGTTTCTGGAATGCCCTTCAGGTGGGGTGGAGGGACAAACTCATACAGGTGCAGCAAATCCCATTTGGTGGCGAATGGCTGCAAGGGAGAAGAAAGGCCCTCTGGAGCTCCCTCCCTCGTTGCTGTTCTTGTGGCGTTCCAGGGAAAGGAGGGAGAGAACCTGCGAAGGGAAGCTTCCCTGTGGGCATCACACAAAGGGTTTCTCTTGCCCCTCAGACTACGGGATCGGGCCTTGGTGACTCTGGCCTTCTTTCCTCTGCAGGGAGACGGTTGAGATCATCCAGGTGCTGCTGGCTAGGGTGGCACACCTGCCCCTGGAGGAGACCTGCAGGGAGATGTTGTGCCGCCCCAGCTGCTGCCTCCAGGGTGTGGCTGTGTTGGTGATGTAAGTCAGAGGGCAAAGGGCAGTTTTCTCCCCAAAGAGAACCTTCCTTCTGCTCTTCCAGCCCAGCCTGGCCTGTCTGTCTGATGGCTTTTTCTCAAAAGAGCCTTGGTGTGTTGCAGGGCCCTCACGGAGACCTCCCCATCTGCCACGTGCGCCCTCCAGAGACATCTGAGTTCTGTCCTGGAGAAGGAAGAGGCAAAGGAGCATTCAGCTGCAGCGGTGGCCTTCTTTGTTGAGGTGGGGAAATCCTCACCTTAGTCTGTAGGGTTGTGAGCTAGGGGGGCAGTGGGAGTTGGCTGACAAGGGTGATGCGGAGGAGAAAACGGGAGTCGCCCCAGGCCACCTGGTTTGTATTAGTTTTTATCTTCTTTTAAAAAAATCTTTAATAAAATTATACAAAAAAAAAAAAAAAGACCACTTCCACTAGAACCCAGAGGGCAGGAGGGATAGAAAGAGCTTTCTATTCCTCCTGCCATCTACGGCAACCTATGGCCTCCAAAGATCCCTTTTCCTGCATCTTGCAAACTAGCTTTTTAGCTGAGCAATTTTAAGCTGCCCGTCTTCTGCCAACCTCCTTGCAAACACTGGGCTGACCCTCCCTCCCTCCCTCCCTCCCTCCCTCCCTCCCTCCCTTCCTTCCTTCCTTCTTCTGCTTTACTCTCTTTTGGCCCACTATTATTGCAAAAATAAAGTATTTCTTTAAAAGATAGCAGCAACATTTTTGTTTTCTGCTTCCCTTTGCAGGATTCCTGACAGACAGACTTGGTGGGCCTCCTGGATGCAGTTTAATCAAGGCATGGTCCCACTTGATCCTGTGCGGATCTGACCTTGCCTTGAATATCGAATTAGCTAAGCTGTAAAGGCTGCAACAGGAAGGCAGGCAGCCCGGATGATCAGGGAACTAGAAGCACCTTATCCAGGCCTGCAGAAGCAGTGGCGGAAAGTTGTCTGTTGGAGGTGGCTCCCTCATTCGTGGTGCTCTTCAAAGTTTCGAAAGAGGCTTGATGCTCCTTCAGATCCCTCCAGGTCACGGCTTCCATGTGGAAATGGGCTGCATTTTTCTGCCTCAAGAAACACACGAGCATCTTTCCTGTTTGCAAATAGATAAAAAGGGTTGGGATGAGCTTCAGCTCTGGTACAGTCATCTGAAGATTGGTAGGGCTGAAGGCATTTCCCCATCTCACAGTTCTCACTTCCCGTGATCTACCACTGTCACCTGGAATTTTTAGGCTTCATTTAACTTTTTAATAAAGGTGATATTAGCATTTTAGCATGGCATCCATGCCTTCTTTTGAAGTTCATTCAGGAAACAATGTTTTCCTTTTACCCAAAACCATTTCTTCTTTACGTGCAAAAACTAGCCTTTTCGGCAACTAAACAATATTCTGAAAGTCCTTGAATACACTTGCAAGTTTTAAGATGATACAAACCCGGCTGGGAAAGGGAGTGACATAACCCATGAATTTGTCACTTGTGGAATGTTATCTGTAATCAGTGTTTTCTATTGCTCAATTCTCACATGTAATCAACAATTTTATTGTTTGACTAGTTGCTCTCTGACTTATCACATATACCAAATGTATGTATCATTTGTCTCTCTACCCTATAAAAGGGCTTGACACCCCCTTAATAAATGCTTTTGCTTTTGCCTGAATTGCTGTGTGATTCGTGTTTTCAGGTAGGCAAAAAGCCACTTTGTAAAGTTAGTCTCTCCCAAAGCCAGAGACCAAGTTTTTATCAGCTACACGTCAAAATTGGGGTGCCTGAGTTTCTAGGCAGTACCACCTCCTGTGCAGTCCCCACCAGCCATTGCCCTGCATCACTGATGAGTGACTGGTGGCCTTCTTGGGCTCCCTACACCACCACCACCACCTCCAGGCTGGCCGGCACAGAGGGGAGGTGGCTGTGAATGACATCGGAGAGGCCGCCCTGCCCCGCCCCTCTTGTATGCCCCCCCAAATTCTGTCGCCACTTTCGGACCCCGGGCCCCCACACCCGGAAAAAGAAGGGAATTCTTCCCTGAGCGGCAGGACTCAGACCCCGCTAATTGGAGGGCAGGAGATACCAGGCTGTGCTGGCCCAAAGGGGAAAGGAAGGTCAGATTACCCAAGAGGCCCAGCAGAGATGCAAGTCGGCGTCTCTGGCCCCTCTCTGTGCTTTGTGCCACGCGTGATTGTACTTTTGCGCCGCTCACGAACAGACAGCTTCCCACAAGAAAGGCAGAGGCCACCAAGAGAGTCAGTCACTGGGCTGCTCGGCCACTCCAGGCCCCGAGGGAGCAGCCATTCTTGTGTAGGTTCAAAAAGTGGCCGTTGGGGCTGTTTCCCCGGTTGCCAAGGGGACGAGCTTCCAAGCCTGCCTATAGAGCCGCCATCGTGTACGTTCAAAAGTGGCTGTTGGGGCTGTTTCCCGGGTTGCCGAGGGAACGAGGTTCCGAGCCCACCTATAAAGCCGCCAGCCGGCGCCCAGGCTGCTCACTTCCTTTCTGGACTCGCCCACTGGATGGCAGATATTCCTCTGAGCCTCTCCTGCTGGTGACCCCCCCTTGCGCCACCAACCTCTTTCGTTGCAGAGCCATCCAGCCCCTGCTATGGCGCTACGAAGGCTGTTCAGAGTAAGCGTGGCCCTCTCGGCCACCAAGAAACCGGGAAGAGGGGGAGAAAGTCAAGGGCCCTGACTCTCTCTCCCTGGCTCAGGTCTCTTTCTCTGCTCCCCTCTCCTCACAGAATGTCTTGAAAAGGTGTCCATTTTGTTGCTATGTGGACAACAGAGTAGAAGACCTTCCTGTGCCCCTTGCCAGGTACCAAGTCCTTCTCCCAAACCCTGGGCTTGGAGGGGAACCATTGTCAGGCCGCGAGAGTCTGCAGGAGCCCCCCCCCCAAGACTGCTTCCTGTCCACAAGGGGCTTTCAGGGGGGAAAAAGGCCGACTGGCTGGCTGGCCGGTCTTGGAAAGGGGAGGCTGAGCTAGCTGGATGTTCTTCCACATCTGACCTTCTTCCTCCGGTCAGGACCCAAGTGGCACAGGAACGACTTGAGGAGCAGGAGACTTCTTATGATGGGGACACCTCTTCTACCTCAGGGGTAAGGAAGGTTTGGCAATGTGGCCGGTGGGAGTTGATGCCTCAAGTCCAGGGAAGGGGGAGGAATTCTCACTTGGGAGGGCCGGCCAGGCTGGCAAACTCAAGAGCCCCTGGAAAGAACTTTACGGCTTGGAGGGCAAGGAAACAAGATTTGGAGAGCCTTTCCAAGCAATCCTCCTGCCGCACTCGCATAATTCTCCCTGGCGCAATTAAGGCGCAGCTGCTCTGAACCTCCTCCGGAGGCTCCTCCCCTCCTGGGTTGAGGAGCCTCTTCCTCAACGGTCCTGCTTCTTCCTCCTCCATTTTCCCCGCCATCTGGAAAGGGCATCCCAGGGCAGGGACCGGCAGCAGACCCATCTGCCTCTACTCCGGTCTCCATGCCTGGCTTCTCCCCTGCCCCCAGTGCAGGATACCAGATGGGTGGTTTGTAAACTAGCTGCCAGACGTCACGGCTGGTGGAGGGACGTCCAGTGACGAAATGGTGACCGAGGAAGGGGCTGAGTGCCTAAGCACCCCCCTTTTCCTGACCCCCTCTGAGGCGAAAGGAGAGAGGGATGCGTCTTTGTGAAAAGTTGCCAAGCGCCCGACCTTGAGTGTAGCCTGTTTGGAGAACAGCCGGTCCTTATTCTGGAAGCAACATCTTCTTAAACTTTTTTTTAAAATAACATTTTATTGGTAAAATATAACAACTAGAAAATCTGATGAAGTCCAAACAAAATTATAAAACTGCTAATATAATAAAACAGAATATACAAAATAGTAATTAATTGAGTGACAATTGAAGAAACTAGTGATATACCCATAAAGTATTAATATAAAACTAGCTCAATCGTTTAACCTATTATTAAATCTAGCCATATAGACCATCTATTACTCCATCTTCTCAGTTTTAATACGGTATATTATTTCAGTGCAATAATATTTATGTAATAAACTGAAATTCCTAATGTTCTGTTATTTGGATGCCTTAGAATAATGTATATAGATAAGTGAATAATTGATAAATATTAATTATAATTTTGGATATTAATATTACAAGCATTACGGTTATTTAACCCTTTCTTCAAAATTAAATATAACATTAGGAATGAGTGAGAAAATAAAGGAAGAGCATACAGCAAGGTATTTGTTTTATGATAAGGGTTTTGAACTTAAGCTGAATTAAAGTAAAGGTAAAGGTACCCCCCGCACATTTGTGCAGTCGTGTCCGACTCTAGGGGCCGGTGCTCATCTCCGTTTGTTAGCCGAAGAGCCAGCGTTGTCCGAAGACACTTCCACGGTCATGTGGCCGCATGACGCCGCGGAACGCTGTTACCTTCCCACCGAAGTGGTACCTATTAATCTACTTGCATTTACATGCTTTCGAATTGCTAGGTTGGCAAGAGCTGGAGCTAGTGCAGGAGCTCACTCTGCACGCAGGGCTAGGGATTCGAACCTCCGAACTTGCGATCTTCCAATCGACAAGCCTGGCGTCTTACCTGCTGAGCCACCACGCCCCTCAAGCTGAATTACATGATATTAAATACTCCACGTTGTTATTAATTGGTGTATGTGTATCTATATTTGTATGTATATATGTGTTTTTCTACATGTTGATAAAGAAAAATAAGTGAACCAAACAAAACAAGTTTAGCAAATTTGACGTAACTGAAATAAAAAAGTCAAAACGGAGAGTAAAAAATTGAAAAAAGAAAGAAAAAAAACAGTTGGGTTTCTGACCTGCCCCCTTTTATGCATCTGCTGGTTTGCAATATGTACAAGGGTTTACGGCCCCTTAAAACCAATCTGTAGATGATTATATATCCTCTTGACCTTAAGGCTTCCAAATGCGCTCTTCCTGTTGGCACTGGGACCGAACCGTGCGCCCAAGACTTTAGCCAACCTGTCGGGATGCAGAGGGCTTTGGATCTATGTCTTAATAGGAACAAATGTCATTTTCAGGATTCGATGGAAGCCCAGGGGGGCTCCTTAGCCCAGAGCTTTGAAGACGTAGAGTCCATTCCCGATTCGGCAAGGTACCTGCTCTCAGCTGAGGGATTCTGAAGCCCCCAAGAAGACGGCTGCAGTACTGTCCCGAAGGAAAAAAGCTATGAGAAACGTCTGCTGAGGGGAGGGATAGATTTCTATGGGATGCATGCTCCACCCCCTGGGCAGGAAGCCTTTCTGTTCTCTCCTTAATCAATGGGATGGGGGCCATTTGGGGCCAAGGGGGGACTGGACAATGATGGCTCCTGGGCAGGGAGCGCATGTTTAAAGCACAGTAAAGTAAGCAAGCTTCTGATTGTCCAAAGCCTAACTTAAAATGACAGAGCACAAAAGGAAAAGGGAAGGGTGGGAAAAGGAAAACAAGAACCCTCCCATTCTACTCTCTGGCCCAGCCGGGTAGCAAGGGCTGCTGCTTGGCTGACTGGGGAGGAACCAAAGCCCATCTGAGCCACCTTCTCAGGGAGATTCAACTCCTTTCCTTCTCAGCTCCTGCTCTGATAAAAGGAAGAATGATGCAGGTCAACCCCCTTGGCAGGCCAGCTGACAGGCTTCTCTTAGAGCATCCATGTGGCCCCTCTTGAAAGAGGGCCCATGGCCAGTTTTGATCTTTGGGCCCTTCAAATTCTCCCCCGTGACGACGAACCGGAGCAGAAGAGGCGGGGGACCTACACGATAGAGGAGATCTCCACAAACATCTCTTCCAGCGCATGGGTAAAGAAGGGCGAGCTGTTTTCTGTTGGGGAGGGCCATGGGGAGGGGCCCCCTCAGTTCAGTTCTCCTACCCTGAGTGCTGCTGTGGGGCGCTGGGGTGAGAGAAAGCCTTGGGGCAACTTACACAGGCTGGAAATGTGTGAATCAATGCACTAATAATCTGCTGTTGGCTA
Source organism: Charina bottae (assembly GCA_023362775.1). Lineage (NCBI taxonomy): Eukaryota > Metazoa > Chordata > Lepidosauria > Squamata > Charinaidae > Charina > Charina bottae. The sequence continues at coordinate 8,554,651 of JALMGJ010000021.1, read as the reverse complement.
TGTTTTGGAACTGGCCGCTTCACAGAGTACATGTCTTGCATGTGGAAAATTCCTGTTGACAAATCTGGGCATCTCCATTTTAAAGAAAGGATCTCTGGTGCAATGCTAGGGAAGTATTTTCATAGTAAAGTTCTGTTAGACAGCAAAAAATGGGTCTTGAAATCCAGTGCATCTGAAAGGTATCAGGCCTGTGATGACCACCCTATTCCAAATTTGGATATTGTGCAAGATTTCAATCATTATTTTTATTTTACTTCATTTTTATTTTGGAATGAATGAGAGATTGATAGCACTTAACTCTGAAGGGTTACTCAGCTCTGATGCAATGCAGATGGACGATTAGGAAAAGGTAGATAATGGTTTAAAAATTATTCTGCAACATGTTGTCTTTGACTTTGCTGATCAATGCTGCATCAGCCAAATTTCAGATGGAAGAAGGACATAGAAAATACTGGATTGTGACCATTTGACAATGACTTCAAGGACTGTATACTCTTACACTTTGCTATTCTGCAATTATTAAAAGTGGAATTAAAATGGATGTTCCCCAAAAGATTGGTAATGTATACTTTATAAATCTTTCTAGAACTGTTTACTGAAAGACGCAGGAGTGTTCAAAGCTATTTTGCCCATTCGTGTTTCATCCCTGCCCCCACCGCCCCAAGATGCCAAACATCCAATTTGAAGAAACATGGGAGGATAGGTCCAACACAGTGAACAAAAGTTAGTAATTGTGAAGATGAAAGTTTGTGTGGAAGTGCCATAATCAAGACCCCCTGTAAAAATGTGTGGACAAAGTATCACTCTGAAAGGAACCTTCCAGATGTAGTGCCACTGAATTTGCTCATTTGTGACATTTACAGAGGACCCAGAAGATGTTGTTTTTCATTTGGAACCCTCCCATTTTTTAATACTATTACCGAAAATTATTTAGGGAGGGAAAGATGGAATAGCTGCATAATCTCTTTCAACCACTGTGACTGCTAGGAACATTTTGTCTGAAAGTATGCAGAAATGCAGTTTGCATTCAAGTTTTGTAATGTAAGGTTTTGTCGGTGAGTTTCAAGGCAACCAAATTTTCATTTAACACTCAGGCCAAGCTTACCATAATCATCCTAAAACAATTAAGTAAGGCAGCTCACAGAACACCGAAGTACTGCAGTACACTTGGGCTTACCACTTATCACACGAAGCGCATGTTTTGAAATACTTACACTTGAAGGTATTTTTTATAAAACTTAAGTATGCACAGAAAAATATACTGTGTAGAGCAGTCCGTATTTAGACTGCATGACATCTTGGCCAATTTGGGGGGCCAACTTTGAAATTATGTTTAGGTCTCACAGGGGGGATAACCATGGCGGAGCACATCTTGGTGCCTTCAGCGACAATCTTGGCACCTTCAAAAAGATTAGGAGGAGCTCTCTCACAATGTTCCTGTGGGTCCCCCAAATTTCCTTCTGTGGTGTTCTTGAAAGCCAGGCACCCAACTTTAAGGGGCCTCAGAGCTGTTCAAGTGAACGAAGGAGAGGCCAGAGTGAAGCCTGAAGGTCTCAGGTCACATTCTCGCTCAGTCCTTTCCCTTCCAAAGAGTTGATTGGCGCTCTGGTTTCCTTTCTGGTCTGCCAGGCAATTTCTCTAGTCTTGGCTACTTGCTGAAAATAAAAGATGGCCTCCTTTGCCCCATACAAAAGGAGATTCCCACGAGGAAGACCGGCTGGGGGCACCCTAAGTTGTACAGAAAATGTCAACATTGTAGTTGGTTAATACCACTCGACCACTCAAAGTTGTTCTTTACAGCACCTCCAATGCCCTTCAGATTTGGTATGAAAAAGCAGACCTTCAAGACTACTTCCTATCACTACACAGCAGCTTCATGTCTTAGTTTTGCATGAAAGGTGCGTACTTGTTATCATTTATTTTCGTGTGCACACAGGTGGCACTGAAGTAAATGAATCAGTCCCAGCAATTTTGCCTTTGGATGATTACCTTTTAGATACTGAAATTGAGGTGCCAATTTCCTTCTTTCAATTACAGGTGAACAAACTGACTTTTTTGTTTGTTTGCTTTCTTTTTAGTAGTTCTCTTAATACCTTTGCCTTGGGTTTGGTGCTATGAATGCCTTCTCACTACAAATATTGTTTTACAACTACACTGTTATTGCACAATAATGGCCAGCAGAATGCCTTCTGTGAGAAAGAAACATTTTCACATATTCAGTTCTGCATTTGGCATAGCTAGTCCCAACACTGGCCTCTCCTGGGAAGGCCCCCCTGATCATGGGCAGAACATGGTTGTCTCAGAGTTGTTGGCAATGCTCTCTGACAGCTAGCTAGCTAGTTTCTTAAGGCAATAAAAGGAGGCTAGAAGAGTGGGACACAGTACTACAGATGCAAGCAGGAAGCAGCAGTAGTAGTAATTTTATTTTTCATTCAACTATAATTATGTCACAGAAAAGATGCTGGCACAAAACAAATGGCATTTATCACCTTGTTGCCTTCTGATTTCAAAAAAAGCATTGTAAAACAGCTTTGGTAAATGTTGGCCTGGCACCTATTCTCTCTTTGTTGGAAGACTTAAACTTGTCAAGAAATACGGCTTGATTCAAGTGTTTATAATATTTTGACCCAAGAGTGCCTGAAGGACTCATGAACTTTAAGTGCATATTCAGAGAACTACACATACCTCCTTACATTCATTCCATGAACATGTTGAAAAATGGTAAGGCTACAGAATAAGATGGTGCAACTGGAGAATTATTTTTATCTATCTTCTATCATCTATCATCATCTATCTCTATCTATCTATCTATCTATCTATCTATCTATCTATCTATCTATCTATCATCTATCTATCTATATCTGGTTTGCTTATGGAGTCTCAATGCAGCTTCTTTAACTTGTATGAAGATTGCACCTGAAATCTTTGAAAATTGGAAAAATGCAATTTTATTTATTTATTTATTTATTTATTTATTTATTTATGTTTCGACTTCTATCACCGCGCCATCTCCCACGAGGGGACTCTGGGCGGTTAATTATTCATCTATACAAAGAGAATGTGAACAAGAGTGAATGCAAAAAACATGGAAGGAATAGTAGTAGTAAGAAAGTCAGTGAAATCCAAAGCAATGTTAGCCTTGCCATCCCAAAAGAACCCCAATGGGACAATTTAGTGAGCTGATAAAACTCAGCGTTCTCCACAGAAGGGAACTGCAACATGGTGTCTTGTCTACCACAACCCCAGAAGCACAAGAAAAGCCACTGAATCTGCAAAGGGCTGCCAAAGGCTACAAAGCACTGCAGAACCATCGGATTAGATTTCTGTGCTGATGGCAGAACTCTGAAAAAGTATCAAGTCCAGGACCATTTTCAGAGTGCACACTGGATCCTGAATCTAATTATCTGGGTTAAGTGTTGTTTTGCTTCCCTTCATCTTTTCTTTAATACAGCTTTTAAAACCTACAAACATTCTTAATGCTGCATTCTGAACCAGTTGGTATTTCTGAAGACTCTCCAACTGCAGCTGCAGGTGGAGCATATTGCGATAGAGCTAGTTTGGTCTAGTGGTTATGGCAACGGGCTAGAAATCAGGAGGCTGTGAGTTCTAGTCCCACCTTAGGCATGAAAGCCGGCTGGGTGACCTTGGGCCAGTCCCTCCCTCTCAGCCCTAGGAAGGAGCCAATAGCAAACCAGGAGACTGAGAGTTCTAGTCCCGCCTTAGGCATGAAAGCCGGCTGGGTGACCTTGGGCCAGTCACTCTCTCTCAGCCCAAATCACCTCACAGGGTTGTTGTTGTGGGAAAAATAGGAGGAGGAAAGAGTATTAGGTATGTTCGCCGCCTTGAGTTACTTGTAAAAATAATAAAGGTGGGATAAAAAAATTTAAAAAATGGTAAAACAATGATAAAAAGAGAACACAACTTGGTCATCTTCGTGTGAAATGCCTTCAAATACTGAAAAACACTACCTTGTCCTCCTATAGTCTTCTCTTCTTGATTTTAAACATGCCCAATCCATCATCATCTTTGATCCCATTTCAATTAATTTGAATCCTTCTTAATGTGTTGTGACCAGAAAAAGACACAAGGTGGGGTGTGACCAATGCAGAACAAAGAAGACCTATAACTGTGTTGGATTTGGAAGTTACAGTTCTATTGAAGCAATTCAAATTTTATCTTTTTTGCAAGAACTTTACAATCCTTACACATAGTCAATCTGATCTACCACAATTGCAAGATTCTTCTCAGACACACTATTGCCAAGTCAGATATTTCTCAGTTAGTATCTAGGTGATTGATTCTTTTCCTAAATGAAGTGTTTAGCATTTATCTTTTAAACTTCTTTATGGTTGTTTTCACCCAATTTTTAAAGCTATCAAGATCATTCTGTATGTTTGTTGTTGTTGTTCAGTCGACTCTTCGACTCTTCGTGACCTCATGGACCATAGCACGCCAGGCCTTCCTGTCCTCCACTGTCTCCCGGAGTTTACTCAAATTCATGTTCATTACATCGGTGATGCCATTTCCTCCTCCAGTGGACCACGTTTTGTCAGAACTCTCCGTTATGACCTGTCCGTCTTGACCTGACTTCATTGAGTTACGCAAGCCCCTTTGCCAAGACAAGGCAGTGATCCATGAAGGGGATTCTGTATGTTAGCCTCCTTCTAACACCAAATGACTATAATGGGTTGTCACTACCCAATTTTGTGTCCACTGGAACCTTAATAAGCATTTCTGCTATGTCTTCCTCTAAGCCGGTGTTTCTCAATCTTAGCTGAATTCCCAGCCAGCATGTGGAAGTTGAAGTCCAGGCATCTTGAAGTTGCTGAGACTGAGAAACACTGTGCTAAGCCAGCATCCTGATTGCAAAGATCCCAAGGCAGGAGCTAAGAACCTCTTGATTACAAATAGCCATATCAGCAGGATTCTGTTCTAGAAAGAAGATCACACAACTAGACTAGGGTAGGACTAACAAAACTGGGCTGCAAAAATCCAGATTATGTTGCTGGAGATGCACTGACTTCCAGTGGATTTGCAGGAATAATTCAAAACCCTTTGTGGCTTGGCTCCTAGGTGTCTTTGGGACCATCTTCACATGGAAGTAGCCTGCTGTACTCTTCTTAGTGGAGATGCTAAAGATCCTCCATATGTAGAAAGTGAGGATTTGAAGCCTGAAAGCCATGTTTTTCTGTGCTAGCATAGCATTCTACCAGAAGTCCAGTCATCATCTACCTGGGAATCTTTTCATAAGGCTATGAAGACAGAGCTCTTGTGTAGGACTTTGGAGACTTAACTGTGGTGCTATTAGTTGGGATTGATGCCAGAGTTGTATTTGATGGTTAGGTTTGCTTGCTGTTTGTACAAATAAGTGTTTTAATTGCAGTTTTATTGTATATCTGCTTTTAGTGGATTACAGTGGTCTGTCAATAAAAGGAAAGGAAAGGAAAGGAAAGGAAAGGAAAGGAAAGAAGGAAAGGAAAGGAAAGGAAAGGAAAGGAAAGGAAAGGAAAGGAAAGGAAAGGAAAGGAAAGGAAAGGAAAGGAAAGGAAAGGAAAGGAAAGGAAAGGAAGGAATTGTTGGGAGGTGACTGGTTACAGTGACCAGTAAACAAAGGGTTAGAGTGGTTGTCCAGAGTTTTGTAACTCAGATACGGTAGCCCTAAATTAGACAATGAGATCATAAGGGAGGGAACTCATCTCATGCCAAGGGAGGGCATTCCTTCTGTCCCCCTCAACTGCTGAGGGGGTTCTAAACAAGATGCCACTCTGCTGGTTTTACTCCCCCAATTCTCCCTCCTGGTGTGCTCTCCATTCCTCCTCCCCACTTTATCACACACTCCTCAGACACTAACATTCTCACCTCCCCCCCCTTCCTTTTAGCTTTTGAAAGACTAGACACACTGCATAGCAAAGTGAGGCCTCTTGGGAAGGGAGGAGAAAGGAAGAGAAAGAGGGGGCAAGCATGAATTGATTTCTGCAAATGTGTTTGCAAAGCTGACTCCTTCCTGTTGCAGATGGGTCAGTGAGGGGGAGAGGATGACACCCTTCTATTTTATTAAATGCTTCTAATTTAAGAGCCAAGGAAGAAGAGGACCTCCCCCTCATTCCAGTACAAGAGAATTTACCCAGACCTTTAGGCTGTATTGTGAACATGGCACCCAAGACAAGTGTGTGACATGGATAGTCAAACCAGTTCCTCAGGAGAGACAAAAGGGCATGGGAACCCCAACTTTACTCCCTCCTCCATTTCTCATTGACGCAGTTCAGCTTTTCCTTTTGTTTTTAATGGAGTGTAACAGCACTTCATCCACCATTGGTGTCAGCTTTTTTATTGTTGCCCCAAGACGAGATAGTGAAAGGACTGTTGGGTAAACATTGTTAAGTTCTTTTCACAGAATCTTAGAATGTCTGTTGAAAATGACTTTATTGAGATAGTTATAGTTCAACCTCCCACTCAGTGCAGGAATTCTCTTACCAGCCCTGACAGCTAGCCATCCAACTCCCAGCTGAAAGTCTTCCACAAGGAGGACCCTCTTCTTTTCCATGCAGACTGTTGTGTTGTTTGCAGCTATTACCCACAGGAAGTCCCTCATAATATTCACCCTGAACCCCTTTTCACTTCAACCTGTTGGTCCTTTTTGGTTGTCATTCTCACAGGCAATGGGTTGAGACTTCCAAAGAGGGTGTTAATTACCAAATTAAATGTTCTCTGGGGCAGGTGGAGACAGAGTTCACAGGGTCTGAGCTAAATGTTTAACGGATCTGGAATGAGGATGGAGGGACATCTTTGCTATTGTTTTCTGCAATCTGACCCAGGACGAGCCCTTGAAATGCCTGGATTGTTTTCAAATGTTTATAAATATTACAAAAGTACTCTAATTTCTCCTAAAGACTTGCTGCTCTGTAACATGGCTGCTGGAACTTCCTATTCAGGAATCTCGGGATAGCAGGAATACAAGCAGAAAAGGCTGGGTACCTGGGATCTTTAGGCCTGACTTTAATAAAGCATTGATTGATGCCAAGTTGCAACAAGCAAGTAAAATGTCCATGTCTTAGTCTAAGGCTGAACTTTGCAGGGGAATAAACCTCGGGAAAGAATATTTTTTCATTTTTAATTGGTTGGCAATGTAACATTATTGTTTTAGCATCCACGTTTGTAGCCACTCTTATTTTGTAAATGTTTATTATTTATATTTATTATAAATATAAATAAGCCAGATTTTATTATTCTGTTCTTACCTTATTCTTATGTCCTTGTATCTGAGAATGTTGCCTGACACCTTTGGCTATAAGGTGACCCACAAATTGAATAAAAATAAACATATTAAAGGCAAAACTGAAGTACTTTGGCCACATAATGAGAAGACAGGATACCCTGGAGAAGATGCTGATGTTAGGGAAAGTGGAAGGCAAAAGGAAGAGGAGCCGACCAAGGGCAAGATGTATGGATGATATTCTGGAGGTGACGGACTCGACCTTGGGGGAGCTGGGGATGGTGACGGCGGACAGAAAGCTCTGGCGTGGGCTGGTCCATGAAGTCACGAAGAGTCGGAAGCGACTGAACGAATAAACAACAAACCCCATTTCCTATCTCCATAATTGCAACATAGACCCTATGTACAACAATGAAGTACAGAGAATCCATTCACACTCAGGACATGGGATTTGAAGAAAAGGACGGACAGAGGTATAATTTTCATGGAGCCTTCATGAACAATTTTGTTCTCCATCCCTTCCAATGGCTCTATTGCCTAAGCCACCTATATATGGTTTGTGAGTGACATCCCATAATCTTCTGCATCCGAGCAAGAACTCTTAGAATGCACTTGAGTTGCATGCCCTTCATTTGTACTCTTAAATCTCTTGTTGCCATTCCCGCAGACTGAGGTACTTGTAGATTTGCAAATTGTCAGGGATTAGCTACTCAGTATTATTTTTCTTTTATTTAAGTAACAGAATAACTTTCTGTTTCTGCAGCCTTTCTGGGAAACTGGTTCATCGCACAAAGAGAATGGATGGAATAGCATAGGTGATACCTCCAAAATTAGTAGAAAAATGCCTTTGCAATAGTCTTTTTCTTTTCACTGTGATGGAAATGAGGATCAGCAGCAGGGCCTCTGAAGAGCATCAAGCTGATGCATTCTGGGGATGGGAGCTATAGCTTGTGCGCCAAAGGAAAGGCCAAGTTACAGTGCTCTTGTTGTTGTTGTTTATTCGTTCAGTCGTCTCCGACTCCTCGTGACCTCATGGACCAGCCCACGCCAGAGCTTCCTGCCGGCCGTCACCATCCCCAGCTCCCCCATGTTTGAGTCCGTCACCTCCAGAATAACATCCATCCATCTTGCCCTTGGTCGGCCCCTCTTCCTTTTGCCTTCCACTTTCCCTAGCATCAGCTTCTTCTCCAGGGTATCCTGTCTTCTCATTATGTGGCCAAAGTACTTCAGTTTTGCCTTTAATATCATTCCCTCAAGTGAGCAGTCTGGCTTTATTTCCTGGAGTATGGACTGGTTTGATCTTCTTGCAGTCCAAGGCACTCTCAGAATTTTCCTCCAACACCACAGTTCAAAAGCATCTATCTTCCTTCGCTCAGCCTTCCTTATGGTCCAGCTCTCACAGCCATAGGTTACTACAGGGAATACCATTGCTTTAACTATGCGGACCTTTGTTGTCAGTGTGATGTCTCTACTCTTAACTATTTTATCAAGATTTGCCATTGCTCTCCTCCCAAGAAGTAGACGTCTTCTGATTTCCTGGCTGCAGTCAGCGTCTGCAGTAGTCTTTGCACCTAGAAATACAAAGTCTGTCACTGCCTCCACTTTTTCTCCCTCTATTTGCCAGTCATCAATCAAGCTCGTTGCCATAATCTTGGTTTTTTTGAGGTTTAACTGCAACCCAGCTTTTGCACTTTCTTCTTTCACCTTCGTCATAAGGCTCAACTCCTCCTCGCTTTCAGCCATCAAAGTGGTATCATCTGCATATCTGAGATTGTTAATGTTTCTTCCAGCGATTTTAACTCCAGCCTTGGATTCAAGCCCAGCACGTCGCATGATGTGTTCTGCGTACAGGTTGAATAGGTAGGGTGAGAGTATACAACCCTGCCGTACTCCTTTCCCAATCTTAAACCAGTCCGTTGTTCCATGCTCTGTTCTTACCGTTGCTACTTGGTCGTTATACAGATTCCTCAGGAGGCAGACAAGATGACTTGGTATCCCCATACCACCAAGAACTTGCCACAGTTTGTTATGATCCACACAGTCAAAGGCTTTAGAATAGTCAATAAAACAGAAATAGATGTTTTTCTGAAATTCCCTGGCTTTCTCCATTATCCAGCGGATATTGGCAATTTGGTCTCTAGTTCCTCTGCCTTTTCTAAACCCAGCTTGTACATCTGGCAATTCTCGCTCCATGAATTGCTGGAGTCTACCTTGCAAGATCTTGAGCATTACCTTACTGGCATGTGAAATAAGTGCCACTGTTCGATAGTTTGAACATTCTTTAGTGCTTCCCTTTTTTGGTATGGGGATATAAGTTGATTTTTTCCAATCTGATGGCCATTCTTGTGTTTTCCAAATTTGCTGGCATATGGCATGCATCACCTTGACAGCATCATCTTGCAAGTTTTTAAACAGTTCAGCTGGGATACCATAGTCTCCTGCTGCCTTGTTATTATCAATGCTTCTTAAGGTCCATTCAACCTCACTCTTCAGGATGTCTGGCTCTAACTCACTGACCACACCGTCAAAGCTATCTCCAATATTATTATCCTTCCTATACAGATCTTCCGTATATTCTTGCCACCTTTTCTTGATCTCTTCTGCTTCTGTTAGGTCCTTACCATCTTTGTTTTTGATCATACCCATTTTTGCCTGGAATTTACCTCCGATGTTTCTAATTTTCTGGAAGAGGACTCTTGTCCTTCCTATTCTATTGTCTTCTTCCACTTCCGCACATTGCTTGTTTAAAAATAATTCCTTATCTCTTCTGGCTAACCTCCGGAATTTTGCATTTAATTGGGCATATCTCCCCCTATCACTGTTGCCTTTTGCTTTCCTTCTTTCTTGGGCTACTTCCAGTGTCTCAGCAGACAGCCATCTTGCCTTCTTGGTTTTCTTTTTCTTTGGGACGTTTTTTGTTGCCGCCTCCTGAACAATGTTGCGAACTTCTGTCCATAGTTCTTCCGGGACCCTATCTACTAAATCTAGTCCCTTAAATCTATTCTTCACCTCCACTGCATATTCCTTAGGAATATTAGTGAGCTCATATCTAACTGATCTGTGGGTCTTCCCTATTCTCTTTAGTCTGATTCTAAATTTTGCAATAAGAAGTTCGTGATCTGAACTACAGTCAGCTCCAGGTCTTGTTTTTACCGACTGTATAGATGTCCGCCACCTTTGGCTGCAAAGGGTGTAGTCAATCTGATTTTGGTGTCGACCATCTGGTGAAGTCCATGTATAAAGTCGTCTTTTAGGTTGTTGGAAGAGAGTGTTTGTTATGCACAGTGAGTTGTCTTGGCAAAATTCTATCAGCCTATGTCCTGCTTCATTTTGTTCTCCCAGACCATGCTTGCCTGTAATTCCAGGTGTCGTCTGACTACCCACCTTAGCATTCCAGTCTCCTGTAATGAAAATAACATCTCTTTTTGGTGTATTATCCAGTAGGTGCTGCAGATCCTCATAGAACTGATCTACTTCTGCTTCTTCGGCATCTGTGGTTGGGGCGTATATTTGGATCACTGTGATGTTAAATGGCTTACTCTGAATTCGAATTGAGATCATTCTATCGTTTTTTGGATTGTATCCAAGCACTGCTTTAGCCACTTCATTATTAATTATGAAGGCTACCCCATTTCTTCTGTGGTCCTCTTGTCCACAGTAGTAGATCTGGTGGTCATCTGATGTGAAGTGGCCCATTCCAGTCCATTTCAGTTCACTGACACCTAAAATGTCTATATTTAATCTTGACATCTCACCAATAACCACATCCAATTTGCCCTGGCTCATAGATCTTACATTCCAGGTTCCTATGGTGTGTTGATCTTTAGAACATTGGATTCGTCGTTCACCACCAGCACTGTCGGCTGCTAGCCATCCTTTTGGCTTTGAGCTAGCTGCGTCATCACATCTGGGGCTAGTTGAACGTATCCTCTGTTCCTCCCCAGTAGCATTTTGACCATCTTCCGACCTGGGAGTCCCATCTTCCGATGGTATACCGACATATCTCTGGTTGTACTGATCCATTTAGTTTTCACGGCAAGAATACTGGGGTGGGTTGCTATTACCTTCCCCAGGGATCGTATTTAGTCTGACCTCTCTGCCACGACCTTCCCATCTTGGGTGTGCCTTCACGGTTTAGCTCATGGTTTCATTGAGGTGCTCAAGCTCCAGCACCACAAGGTAACGATCTCCTTTGCTGGAGTACAGTGGTCTAGCAGGACAAAATCCCAGGCACCCTGTGAAGTCCCTGTGATGACTTTGGGTTGCATTTGATGAAACCTGGAATAAGATGTGTTCTAGAGGTCAACTAACCACTCCTGAGCTGATAAACCTATGTCATTCTCTGGAAGAAAAAATATTTCTGCTCACCAAATTTACAGGACAAGGAAAAAGGTTCTTCCTTAGTTTTACTGTTGGCAAGTTAGTTTTTTATTTCCAGGAGTTTTTAAAAATGGGGCAGTATCATCACATAAATGTCTAACTTGTATCTTAATCTTGCATCTAGGTATACTTGAATTTTTATTTTATTATCTCAGTAACAACATGGCCAGGGGAAAAAAAAGCCATTCAATCAACACAGCACTCAGAATCAGGAACCTCCTTTTCTAGCAGATTGATACTTTGGGTGTGCTGTAAGCACCAGGAAGAATTGAGCAGGGGACTCTCTGAAGCCAGAACAAATAAAGAGATATGTGGCCTTAAAGAAACACACAGGCATAAGCTTTTGTGAGCCTTTATTGACTTTAGAAGGTGCATCTTTGGTTAGCCGGTTCATATGAACACATGGCCAGGAATTGGAAATATTTACTCAGAAAGAAATTATATGCAAGAAATATAGACAGTGGCAACTGAATTAGAAGATCTGAATAATAGACCTCAGAAATTTTCAAATAGCAATAGTAGCACATAGCACAATTAACTGAATAATGCTGACTTAGTTAACATCCACAGCCAGACAGGAAACTATGGTTTTTATTCAAACCCAAATTGCCTTAAGGTGCTTTGTAATCAGGGTGAAGCTGCTGAGTGCACAATATGAATTTGCCCCACCTAATCATGCTGAACATTTTTCTTTTAAATGACAGATGGATAATTTCTGTATTAAGGTGGCTCAGCGGGTAAGACGCCAGGCTTGTCGACTGGAAGGTCACAAGTTCGGAGGTTCGAATCCCTAGCCCTGCGTGACGGAGTGAGCTCCCGCACTAGCCCCAGCTCTTGCCAACCTAGCAATTCGAAAGCATGCAAATGCAAGTAGATGAATAGGTACCACTTCGGTGGGTAGGTAACAGCGTTCAGTGTGCGTCATGCCAGCCACATGACCGCGGAAGCGTCTTCGGACAACGCTGGCTCTTCGGCTAAGAAACAGAGATGAGCACCGGCCCCTAGAGTCGGACACGACTCCACAAATGTGCAGGGGAAACCTTTACCTTTTTAAGGCCTGTGAGCAAAGCACAATGCTTAAATAAGATAAGTACTGGCTGATTTAACAAAGGTCATTTAAGGAAGGCATTTGTTATAAGTGGATGAAGGCTTCTGAATTTAAAAATAACTTCTGATTCAGCACGCATTTTTACAGTACTAAGAGTTATGGACATATACTTATGGTCTTGGCAAAAGGATTATTGAAGATTATGTCAGCTGTGAGATTAGTCACTTTTCAATCTTAAAAGTAGTACCTGGAAATACAGCAGTCCATCTGGCAACCCGCCCAGAGTCCCTTGCATGGGAGATGGGCGGGGAATAAATTTGAAAAATAAATAAATAAATAAATAAATAAATAAATAAATAAATAAATGCTCATGTGGTCTTGGTATGGTCAAAATTAATACTTGTCAAATACATGTTTTTTCCATGGCCATGAGGATTAGAAAAAAAATATTGGGGCAAAGAAAAACAACTTTTTAACTATAAAGCACATAATACCAATCAATTTGCTTTGAGCTCAGGGCTGCTGCCATAAGAATGGAAGATTTGCCCCATGGAGACAAAATTCCAGGCCCTTCCCAGAATTGTCAGCTTGCATTAGTTAACAGTAAAGTCAGGGCCTGTGAAGCAGTAAGAGGGACTCATCCGGACAATGATCTAGTCACCAGGGTTCCTCAACCTCAGCCATTTTAAGATGCGTGGACTTCAACTCCCAGAATACTCCAGCCAGCATTGCTGGCTGGAGTATTCTGGGAGTTGAAATCCACACATCTTAAAATGGCTGAGGTTGAGGAACCCCGAGTGGCTCAGGATGGCATGTTTATCTGCTTCACCATTTTCAGCAGTCCTTCCTGTCCTCCACTGTCTCTCGGAGTTTACTCAAATTCATGTTCATTACATCGGTGATGCTATCTAACCATCTCATCCTCTGCCGTCCCCTTCTCCTTTTGCCTTCAGTCTTCCCCAGCATCAGGGTCTTTTCCAGTGAGTCCTCTCTTCGCATTAGGTGGCCAAAGTATTTGAGCTTCAGCTTCAGCATCTGTCCTTCCAAGGAGCAGTCAGGGTTGATTTCCTTTAGGATTGACTGGTTTGACCTCCTTGCAGTCCAAGGGACTCTCAAGAGTCTTCTCCAGCACCACAGTTCGAAAGCATCAATTCTTTGGCGATCAGCCTTCCTTATGGTCCAACTCTCACAGGCATACATTACTACTGGAGGTTATGTTATTACCAATATCCAAATACCTAAAAAATGGAAGTGTTCTGTATGCATCCTTGATCTGAATGCCTTTCATTGGGAGAAAAGCCCAGCTGTTTCTCTGGAGTTATGGATAACTATAAGAAGTCCCTGAGAGGGGGAAAAAGCCTTAACATTTGTGTTACTTTAAGTGAACCATGCTGAATATTGCATTGCCTGTTGAATAGGATCGCTGGTGGAGAATCAGAAAGCAGCATTATGGAAACTGACAGGTCATTGAATAGGAAATCTGTAATGAAGGACAGTGTGCCACTCTGTGTTTTGCTCTGTCATGCGAAGGATGGGTGAATCACTATCTCCTATCTTCAGCTTCGTTTGGCTGTGTACCTCACTTATGTCACAAGAATGCCTTCAGCCTTTGGAACTAAGGTACTACATGGGCCCCTGTGGGTCCTTGGCAAGATAACTGCCCCCCTGGTTGCTTCCCCCATCAATATTGTTCAGGTGGTATTTGGATTTTTCTGCACTGGGGAACAAAATACTAAGCTTGCCATGTCTGTTTCTCATTCTGGCTCCTGCCATTCAAATAGGAGTCGATGCCACATAAGGAACATAAACAAAATCCAAAAAAAAGAGCACAGGTTGTGCCCAGTCACACTCGTCTTTCCAGCCCACACAGAGAGGCACATTGTGATGCCTGAAAGCCCATGGGGTAGTGAATTACAATGCCACCTCTTTGTACTGGGACAGCTGACACCAGATTCCACTGAAGCAAGTGCAAAGAGGATTGATGCTGGGAGACGATTTGAGAAAAACACCAGCATTCCTTGTGCAGCGCTGTGGAGGCCTAGTTAAAAAGGCCCAGAAAAATGTTGCCAAGCTAGTCTTTTCTTGGTAGCAGTCATTAGTGAAACATTTCTGCCAAATTTCTCCCTGCAATGGCATATTAATGATACCCACCCTTCTAAGACAGGTTTTGACAATCCTCCAAGCCCACAGTAGAATTAACACTTCTCCCAACCTTTGAGGTCAAAAGAGAGGACTATCATATAGCTCAGAAAACTCACGAAGCCCAGATTTTCTTTTTTCTGCCGCTTTTACATCAAATGCAACATTACCCTTTTAGGAGAAACGAAGGGCAGCTAACCAGCTACATGGAGGAAAATGAAGCTCAAGAATAATCCAATTAGAATTAAGGGTTAGAAGTATTAAGGATTAAGAGTTTATCCCAAATGGGCCTCCCACTTCAGTTAAATGGGAAAAGCAAGCAAGCATTAAAGAAAATTATGGAGAAATGCCCAGAGGAATGTATTAGCTGGTTTAATGCACAGGCACTGATGCTTCTAGGACATAAAATGAAGGCCAGTAAAAGTGTACTCTGTAGGTACATATGCTTTGTATGCTGAAGACCACGGATTTCTCCTCTACAGACAGGAGAGCAGTGCTGGAGGATTGCTAACTTCAGAGTGATGCTGCCAGAGTATGCCATCTTGAACTAGCTAGATGGCCAAGTGGTTCCTTAGCATAAGGCCATTTCAACTATCCATATAATGCTGCAAATCTCACATTTTCATGCCAAAAGCAATAATCTTTTATCACAGCATAATCTTTTATCACAGCATCCAGCACCAACCTTGATAGAGTAACACTGCCTTTCGATCTTACTTTCTCTGTTGCCTACCAACTACCTCCCAGCATTACTGTGCAATGGGTAAAGGATGCAAAGTGCTTTTGCATAGTAACATCATAAGTTTTATATAGTTTGTAATGGTAAAAAAGAGGGTAATAATGCAATAGCTGGGAGCAATGACATTTTGCAAGAAATGTAAAGACGTTACTCTCATCCTCTTTTATCTTCAATATACTGTAAATCTGGCTTCAGATTAATAGGGGATAACAAACTCAAGGATCCAGGCTGCTGGGTTAGTGTACACACATCCCCTCCATGCTTACAGACACACCTTACAAATCTTAAACAGAGCTGTGTTCCTGCCTTGAGGCTCAGTGAAAGCCCAGCCATTTGCCCCTGAAAATCAGAAGGGGCAAGTTCTGGAAATGACATTCCATCACAGTAAGAGTGTCAAAGTATAAAAAAGTAAACGGTTCCCCCCGCACATTTGTGCAGTTGTGTCCGACTCTAGGGGCCGGTGCTCATCTCCGTTTGTTAGCTGAAGAGCCAGCGTTGTCCAAAGACGCTTCCACGGTCATGTGGCCGCATGACACGCATGGAACGCTGTTACCTTCCCACTGAAGTGGTACCTATTCATCTACTTGCATTTGCATGCTTTCGAATTGCTAGGTTGGCAAGAGCTGGGGCTACTGCGGGAGCTCACTCCACACGCAGGGCTAGGGATTCGAACCTCCGAACTTGCGATCTACAAGCCTGGCGTCTTACCCGCTGAGCCACCACGCCCCTATATTGTATATTGTATATTGGGGGGCTATTTAGCCCTTGGAGGCACTTGACTGAGGTTATCATGAAATAGGCTGTTAACTTGGTTGATATCACAACTTTACTCTCAGGGAAAAAGGAGATGAGTAGGGGAAATGCTCCTACCTCTACCTTCATGGAAATCCCTGCTTATTTATATTAATATTCTTATTTATATATCAAATTTCCTCCCCAAGCTCAAGGTGATTTGCAGAGGGATTTTTCTTCATTTTCTTCTAGCAATTATCCTGTGAGGTAAACTGAGGTGAAAGAGAGCAACTAGTCCAGAGTCACCAAGGGAACTTTCATAGCTGAGGGTGGACTTCAAGCTCTGTCTCCCTTGTTCAAGTCCAGCACCTTAATCACTATACCACACTGACCATAGGCATTACTTGCACATATTTAAATATTCTGGGAAGACAAAAACTAAGAGAAGCCAAGATTCTAAGGAAGCCAAAGTTTGCATCTCATGTTAACTAGTGGTATTGTTCAGGATGCACTGATCCTTACCAAAGAGCATTTTCTCAGTTAATGGCTCCATTGGATTCTGGAGTTGAAAGCAGTAAAGAGAAAGTGCTGCAGGGAACTCTGTGTAATTGCCCCAAAGGAGCTGTACTGTTAATCAGGCAGTCACACCAAGCAGGGAAGACATAACTTGTTCCACTTCCTGAACCTGCTTGCTTTGCGTTCTGCTAGTTGCCCCACCTTTGCATCTGCTGTGGGACTTTCATAGCCCCAAACACTTGTGTGAAATCAAATCAGTCTATAGATTTTATTTATCAAATGTACTTACAGGCTGCTCCACTCAACTAACTCCGATCTACCTTCCAAGCTCATCTCGTGGATGCCCCATAACCTACACCTCCCTTCCCTCATAATAGTAGTCCCAGATTTGAAGCATAGACATTGATGAGTGCACTGTTGGGAGACCTGAAAGAACAGGTTAGGGATAGACCGTCATGGAGAAAATCTATCTATCTGGTCGCTAGGACTCAAAAATGACTTGAGGGCACATCATCGTCAATCAGGTTAAATGATTGAGAGTCAGTTTGGTCTAGTGGTTAAGGTGCTGGGCTAGAAACCAGGAGACTGAGAGTCCTAGTCCCGCCTTAGGCATGAAAGCCGGCTGGGTGACCTTGGGCCACTCCCTCCCTCTCAGCCCAACTCACCTCACAGGGTGGTTGTTGTGGGGAAAATAGGAGGAGGGACTACTAGGTATGTTCGCCACCTTGAGTTATTTATAAAAAAATAATAATAAAGGCGGGATAGAAAATAAAATAAATAAAAATAAATAAATCTTCAGAGTAAAGCAAAAAGACAATCAATTATGACTTTCCCAGTACTAAGGGTCATACTACCTTTCCATCTGGAGAGGCAGCATAGCATAGTGGTTATGGGGTTGGACAAGGACTGGGGAGACCAAGTTCAAGTCCTAACACAATCATGGAACTCGCTGGATAAATTTGGGTCAGTTGCTCTGTCTTAATTCAGCCTACCTCGTAGTGTTGTCAAGCCCCTAATAGCAGCACATGACCAACGAAGGTAGGTTTGCAGTCTCATCAATCAGGTTTAGTGCCAGGAAAATTTTATATTTATATTGGATTTTATATTTATTTTAATTATGACTGTATATTATTATTATATTATATTATATTATAATTTTATTTTATTTTAATTGTGTGATTTTTGTAACCCACCCAGAGTCCCCCTACGGGGAGATGGAGCGGTGATATAAATCGAATTATAAATAAATAAAAATAAATAAAATGGGTTAGGCTACAGTGTCTTGGAAACTATGAAAGTATACTCCAGCCTTCATTTATTAGTGAATACATTAAGGCAGGGCTTTCCAAACTTTTCACGTTGGCGACACACCAATGGCGGCACGCGAAAACCCGGAAGCCACGGTGCTTTCAGGTTTTTGCGCGCCGCAGCAGCGCTTCTGGGTTTCCACGCGCTGCGGCAGAGGTATCCTGGTGTGCTGCACGAAAACCTGGAAGTGTTGCTCGTGGCAGTAGCGCGCCATCAGCACTTCCGGGTTTTCGCGTGACACACCTGGGCCCCGCAGGCGACACAATACTGTGTCATGACACAGTTTGGAAAGCTATGCATTAAGGCAGTAGAGGGGCGCAATGGCTCAGTGGTTAAGACTCCAGGCTTGTCGATCGGAAGGTCGGCGGTTCGAGACTCGAGCGCCGCATGACGGAGTGAGCTCCCGCACTCACCCCAGCTCTTGCCAACCTAGCGATTCGAAAGCATGCAAATGCAAGTAGATAAATACAGTAAGTACCACTTCGGTGGGATGGTAACAGCATTCCGCGTGTGTCATGCCGGCCACATGACCGTGGAAGTGTCTTCGGACAGCGCTGGCTCTTCGGCTAAGAAACGGAGATGAGCACTGGCCCCTAGAGTCGGACACGACTGTGCAGGGGAAAACCTTTACCTTTACCTTTTACAAAGCAGAGGCTTTGTGAGCTGTTCCATCCTTTCTCATAGACTCCCTCACAGATAGAAACTTGCTTAAGGGATAAAGCTGAAATGCCCATCAAATCCTTGACTGCTATGTTTTGAAAACCCTTTTCTTCCCTAGACTCCAAGAATGTTCTTACAAGGGTTGTTGCGGGGATAAAAATTAGAGGATATCACCACCTTGCATTTAAAGGGTAGATTTAACAAAACAATCTCTGAAACCAAGATTAGCCTGAATTATTATTCAGTCGTTTATTGTGGAGACATACAATTCTTTGATAGCAAACACACTCAAAGTGGGGGGCTATGTTTCATGCTAAAGGACAGTGCCCCATCCCTCCTCAGCCCCCCTGGTTCCATTAATCTTTCCTTTAAGCCCAACATGGATGAAGAAACCAAAAACAAATGCAAGTTACGAGTTAGCGCGTACTCATCTTTGGAAACAAAAATTCACATGACCATACAGAACACTCAAGACAGATATCAGAGGGAAGTGCATGAGATATTGGGCAGAGGGAAAAGAAAGTGGGGGGCAGGGAGAGAGGATAAGAGGAGAAAATATGTTGGTAGTACTTTTAGCTAGAAACATTACCATTGGCTGCCATTCCTGAATACAACTGCCTGTTCTTCCTCCCCACACCAATATAGTAATCTTAAATGCATTATTCCACCCTGCAGAATTTGAGATAGGCAGGCAGGCAGGCCTTAAAAGATACTGCTCTTAACTCCTTTAGGCTGGCTTAGAATGTTCCAAGTCTATGCCAGTGCAGGCAATATGGTCCAACATGGTTCAGAAGACTGGTTGGAATAAAGAGGAGGAGTAATGGGCAGGAAGAGAGAAGAGAGTAGAGTAGAGTAGAGTGATCTTCATGCAACTTCCTCCTCTGCCTCCTCTTCAAACTCTCCTTCTTCAGCAGTAGCATCCTGATACTGCTGGTATTCTGAGACCAGGTCATTCATGTTGCTCTCAGCCTCTGTAAACTCCATCTCATCCATGCCCTCACCCGTATACCAGTGGAGAAAAGCCTTGCGACGGAACATGGCTGTGAATTGCTCTGAGATGCGCTTGAAGAGCTCCTGGATAGCTGTGCTGTTGCCAATGAAAGTGGCTGCCATTTTAAGGCCACGGGGTGGGATATCGCACACGGCTGTCTTGACATTGT
This sequence comes from Charina bottae, assembly GCA_023362775.1. Taxonomy (NCBI): domain Eukaryota; kingdom Metazoa; phylum Chordata; class Lepidosauria; order Squamata; family Charinaidae; genus Charina; species Charina bottae. The sequence continues at coordinate 8,534,756 of JALMGJ010000021.1, read as the reverse complement.
TGGGGATCCATTCCACAAAGTAGCTGCTGTTCTTGTTCTGAACATTCAGCATCTGCTCATCCACTTCCTTCATGGACATCCTGCCTCGGAAGACAGCTGCTACTGTCAGGTAACGCCCATGACGGGGATCGCAGGCTGCCATCATGTTCTTGGCATCAAACATCTGTTGTGTTAGCTCTGGCACAGTCAAGGCTCGGTACTGTTGGCTTCCACGACTGGTTAGAGGGGCAAAGCCAGGCATGAAGAAATGGAGGCGAGGAAAGGGAACCATGTTCACAGCCAACTTGCGAAGGTCAGCATTGAGTTGGCCAGGAAAGCGGAGGCAGGTTGTTACACCACTCATGGTAGCAGAGACCAAGTGATTGAGGTCTCCATAAGTGGGAGTTGTTAGCTTGAGGGTACGGAAACAGATGTCATAGAGAGCCTCATTGTCAATGCAGTAGGTCTCATCTGTATTCTCCACCAATTGGTGTACCGAGAGGGTAGCATTGTAAGGCTCCACTACTGTGTCTGAAACCTTGGGTGATGGCACCACGCTGAAGGTGTTCATGATACGGTCTGGATATTCCTCACGAATCTTGCTGATCAGCAGGGTGCCCATCCCCGATCCAGTTCCCCCGCCTAGAGAGTGGGTAAGCTGAAAACCCTGGAGACAGTCACAGCTCTCAGCTTCCTTTCTTACTACATCCATGACAGAATCGACCAGCTCAGCTCCTTCTGTATAGTGGCCTTTGGCCCAGTTGTTCCCAGCACCGCTTTGACCTGAGCAGCAGGAATGGGAGGTGGGGAGGAAGAGGATAAAGATATTTGGTTCATCATTTGCCATTTGCAATGATGAGTTCAAGGAATGCTTGCCCACAAACAGTATTTTCACTTCCTCTCATACACTTTTTTTCTCAAGACAAGCTTCTTCAGCTTCTAGGGTTACCAGAGGAATCAAATCATCTCCAAATGAGAAAAGAGAAGAGTGCTAATATGATGGACTCAAACCCAAGCATCCAGCCTCTAAAATCAAATAGGGCAGGACCTTGGTGGGCACCAAAGAAGGTATCCACAAGCATTTGGGCCCTATGTTGCTGTCCTCAGCACCAAAAATGCTTTCTACATTATGGAACATTACTGATACTCCTCCACTGTCCAATCAATTCAAATTCTAGGTATGGTGCAATCTTTTGTGATGTGTGCAGAATGCAAACTAGTACAGCAATAACTGGAAGGTGTTGCGGTGTTATTTTAGCTTCTTTCTCCAGGCACACCTTATACACAGAGTGGTTTAAATTAAGAGTTGCTTTTGAAGAATTAATGCTGTTGCTGGGACACAGCAAAACACAGCTTATCATTTACTAGAAATGCACTCAAGATCTCCGTGTTCATCCTCCTCTTTACCCCAGAGCAAAATTAAAATAAAATACTTTTGAACATCTACATACCAGGTGGTCAGTGCATATTTATTTATTTTATTTTTATTTATCTGATATTTATACCCCACCTATCCCCTCCATAACGGAGGACTCTAGGCGGCTTCCATACATATACAATTCCATTATACAATTCACCAAATTTACAGTGCATTAAACCGCACATAAGGGGAGGGGGTAAGGGAACCGACTCTTCTAAGGCTCCGGACTACATATCCCAAGATGCCTTGAGCCGGCTGCTGACGTCCTTGTAGATGTTACTTCCGGGTCTGTCATCACCGCCGCCATTTGATCTTTCCTCCGATCTTTTCCTCCGGTGGAACCGACTCCCGACAGGACGCCAGCAAATTTTCCCACTTAAGGTGGTACCCATTTATCTACTTGCTAAGCTTTCGAACTGTTGGGCTGAAAGGAGCTGGGACTAGCAACGAGAGCTCACCTCATTGCACTGCGGTTCGAACTGCCAACCTTCCGATCGGCAGTCTACAGCTCAGCGGTTTAACCCGCTGAACCACCGCGTCCCACTTAAAAATAAAAACTATAAAAATTATAAAAAATTATAAAAATCTACATGATTTATTTATTTATTTATTATTTAAATTTGTATCACCGCCCATCTCCTCCATACCTGGGGACTCTGGGCAGTTCACAACAATAAGTTAAAAATATAAAATTACAACAACAATAATGGTCTGAAACAGCCTGCAAATGGTGTCCTTATAACTCCAAGCGCTATTAGTTGTGCAAGAGCCTAGTTCAAGTCTGATATCATAACTACACAACAACTGTATTTCAATTTGCTTACTTGGGCTACAGTTTATTTAGCATGCCAACATTTAAATACCTTAGGAACTTCATACATAAATACTTGTGTGATCTTGGCCTGTCCTACTTTTGTTCCATTTGGGTTTGAATGGATTGTAGAAACATTAACAATGAAAATTGCTTGTTAAAGATATACAAGTTATAAAGTTGTAACCCTAGGGTATGGAATCTACTCATATCAGTCAAGACTTATGGACATGGGCTAAAGAGAATTGTTATTCAACATTGGAAAAAAAATAGCACTAAGTAACTCATACACATCTTTGGAATAGTGGTAACAATATATATTACATATGTTCTCTGACAATTCTTGAATTGTGTCTTTTTCAACAGCAGGTCAAGCAAATCTGGTTCAATAACACTGAAACGATTAATTTCTAAACAACAGATGCTGGATTTGTAGTTCTTTTTGTTATACATCATATTATTTCAGATTTGTAATTAACTGTAAATTAATAGCTAATTAAAACAAAAAAGAGCATGAAGAAGCATGTTAAGGGAGATAGCTGCAGCATGCAAAATTTCTGGTCTAATACGACTGGACAGTAATTGCATAGTAACTCAACAATGTTCCTTACCAAAAACAAAATTATCAGGCCTGAATATCTGCCCAAAAGGTCCAGATCTTACAGAATCCATGGTTCCAGGTTCCAAGTCAACCAAGACAGCTCTAGGCACATATTTGCCACCTAGATAGAAAAATAACTTTGGTTAAGAATCCACTTGGTGGCAACCACAAACATGCCAACACATTTAATCTAACATGCCATGTCTGACTAAGATCTGCTTTCAGGGTTATAGCTGCTTAATTGTAGTAGCACTGCAATATGAGCATTCTGTGATCGGGGAGAAGCAAGGATACTGACAGATTTAAAGTTAGGGAGAAGAGAATGGTTGGATTCATAAAAAGGACAGAGCTGACAGTGAGTGACATGACAGTGATTTATAGACTATATCCTGGACAAAAACTGAAACTGCCATACAAAGCAATAAACAAGTTGGGTAAAGCATGACAGGAACACCACTCCTTGTACTTCTGCTCAGCAAATGGCATGTTTCACTTGGGAACCAAAAAGGAACTGTTAATTTATTTTCTCCATTTAAAAAAGAATATATCAGATACGAGGTAATGCTGGGGATGGGAATAGAGGTGGGGCAGAAAGGAGCTAATCTTGAATAGAATGGAGTGGGCAAAGAGAGATGTCTCTGGAGCTCTGAAATGTATGGAACCTTACCTGAGGCCTCATTGTAGTAGACGTTGATCCTTTCCAACTGTAAGTCACTATCTCCATGGTAGGTGCCAGTGGGGTCTATGCCATGTTCATCGCTGATGACTTCCCAGAACTGTAGGTTGCGGGAAAGGACAAAACATTAGTGACAGAACCAAATCCTTCTGAAAACCAGACTGAGCTCACTTTAATGATAAGGTCCTACTGCACACTTGGATAGCTTCTATGTGAGAGTGCAGTGGGACCATATCATCAATTCATCCTAAGGGGCTTGAATAGTAGACCGAGCCCTGTTAGCAGGGCAGGTACCATCTGGGTTTTCCACCACAGGTGCCAGAATCACAAAGACTTTTTCCATTAGTCTCTAACACAGCCTTGCAAAGCAGGCAGATGCATTTCTTTACAGCTGATGGCATGTCCCAGTATGCACCTGCTGCATAGGAGAGCAGTATGACTGGGGGGGCGGGGCGGGGTAGGCTAGATGCAGCATTGCCCCTTACGTCAGATCACTTTGCCAGTTGAATGGCATGTATTAGATCTGCTACCAATTATCTCAAGCGCTGGCAAGGCAAAGGTATCAATTCTTCACTCAACAAGCTCTTATCTGTCATCCTGACCTCCGAAGGAACTTGTGAAATAGACAGTATTCAGTTCCACAGAGATGCCAACCAGCCATCTGATTTAGTACCATGGCTTTCAAACTTTCTACCTTCAGGGTACAATTTTTGCAAGGATCCGGTAGGTAATCTGAAAGACACACGCTCCAGGCCATACTACACTTGGTGCAACAAGAAATTCATTTTTGACACTCAGCCCATCGCAACTCCTCTGTACAGCCGAGGACAGTATTATCAACGTACAATGGGAAGGATGCCTCAGACAGTCACAACAAGGTTTTGGAAGACAACTGTGTGCAGGATACTGCCTGTCCTTCATCCCTTAAGCATCTGCTGCTCTCTGCTGCAGTTTCTACGTAAACTATCAGAAGCTTTACTGTGCTTCATGATAGGATTGGGTCTGTCACTACAAATCCTAAATGTTCCAGGATTTTTCTAAAGCCCATCCTGAGTAGGGAGAAATTAATCTTTTCTCCTTATCAAAGAAGTGTCCATTCTTAATTTGATTTATTTAACTGGGCATATATCTGATAAAACAGACCCACATCTCACCTGCAGCTGGAAGTGATAATTTTTTTGGTGCATCAGTGGGCCACTGTAGGTCTAATACAATACTTTCTATAATCTCAAAAGCAGAGTTTCCCCAGCACAGCCTTCTATTGTTCAAAGCGGGTTCTCTGTCCTCTAGACTCCAAGGATGAGCCCCACCCACCTGCAGGATCTGTGTACCAACTTCTCTCTCCTCTTTCCTGGGAGAAATCCTAGTGGATGATTGCAAGAATGGGATGTACTGTATGCTCAAGGAACTTATCTTCATATCAGAGAATTAGATTGCAACAGGATACTCTTAGCTGTGTGTTAAGCATACCTTAATCAAGAATATAAAACCCAACTAAAGTGCCTACTTGTTTGAACCAACCCTAGGAAATCAACTGTAAGCTGAAGATTAGCTTTGTGGTGTTTGAAAATTGAAGTTGAAAAGTTACCTGTAAAGGGAGATTTTTTTTAGTTTTCTAGTTAAGAATTGATTTTTGGTTTAAAATCATATTTCTGTGCTAGCAATAGAAATGTAACTATGTAAGAAAAACAAGGAAGCTAAAGGCCCCAGATACCTTTTGGTAATTGTAATTAATTAATTAATTAATTAATTAATTAATTATTTCAATTTATTCCCCGCCCATCTCCCTTGCAAGGGACTCTGGGCGGGTTACAACAATTGAAAGTTTAAAAACTATACAAAAACAATATTACCTTTGAGGAAGGGAGAAGCCAGATAATAATACAAAGAAATGTGTTAAGAGTACAGTAGTGTAAAAAGGGGTCACTTTATAATATTTTAATAGTGAAGAAATGCACACCAGGGGCAAAACAAGACTGTGGTGCTAGCCTCAAAGTTTGGATCTGGATTTATTTACTTTATTGCTGACATATAATTTGGGGCTTTTCCTGCCTATGCAAATGTAATTAGTTCTTCATGATTCATAATGTATTTTTTCCTATATAATCCTGTGCAAATCTGCATTTGGGGCTCTTGGTCTGACAGGCCACTGTTTTAGGGTACTTCAATAAAGTAATTTGTTTTGGGTTTCCAACTGTTTGGGCTCATATTATAGTGGATCACTTTTTTTCTACAACAGCTTTCTCTTTCCACCTCTCCCCATTATACTCACTGGTGTTCTTCGTTTATAAGCGTCTGTACTATTGGATACAAATGCTCTATAGCTGTAGAAATATTTAGTTTAGCTTCCTTGCAGCTATCATAAACGCTTTGCTTCGTGCAGACCAGTGGCACTTGGGGAGGGGAGGGAAGCTTGTCTTTTTGATGGCATTTTGCAGAGCCTTGCTTCAGCCTCCTTTTGCATGGGAAGAGAAAGAAAACATTTCTTCCCCCCCCCCCCCAAGCTTAAGGAAGAACCACCACTCAGGGGTAAGGCATATGATATTTTGCAGACAGAAGGATCCATATTTCATCCTTGATATCTTGAGGCAGGGCAGGTATGGTCTCTACCTGTAGTCCTAGAGAGCCACTGACCAAATTGTTGGCAATACTGAACTAGGTGAGCCATAAGTGAAGGGATGGGTCAGAATGAAGGTCTGCTGGTCCAGCATGTGTACACTGAGCTAGTTGGCTTGGCCAGATGCTCAAGGAAGCCAGCAAGTGGAACATTAACACAACCAAACTACTTTTTTTACTCATGGTGGCTTCACACACAAAGCCATAATTTACGAACCACAATGCTAGGCTCACTCACCACACCGAGCAAACGAACCAGATGATGACTTAGCAGAAAATATGAACTCAACCAACTTAAACAGGAATTTAGGGAAACAGTGCTTAACAGACTGATCTCTTATTTTGAGTTCTTGTTTTAGATCTCAGTTCTGTCTTAGCCTCTACCATAGGAGGATTTAAAACGACCTGTTCTGAAGTTGCTGTGATCCCACCTTAAATAGAGGAATTCAGAATATTGCTTATTTCAACTGTGCAAAACAAGATTTCTCACGAACATAAACCTGCTTGTAATACTGAACTAAGTTCGTGCCGCTGAAAATGGGAAGAGAATGTGGGCTCATTTTTGTTTCCAGACATCTATTCTACTGCGGGTTCTCATTTTTGCCAGTAGAGTCTACATATCCCCAGGAAGCCCTCCATTTAAACATCCCCACGATCCCTCAAGGCACAGAAGTAGGGGAGCTCTCCCTCTTGTCTGGCCTACTCCTTGGCCTTGCAGGCAAGGCTGCTGGTACAGCTGGTTCTCGCCACTTAGTGCCTACTGCAACCCAGCTTTAAAATGGAATCACTGGGTCACTCTAGCCTCTCTCACATTCTGCTGCAGCATGAGTGGCAGATTCTATTTATACCAATTGCCAGGGAAAGCAGGCGGGGAGGTGCGGGAGGAAAGCAAGAATTTGCTGAGGGAGAAGACGAGGGAGATGCAGAAGCCGCCATAACCCTTGACTTCCCCCTCTACATGCACACCTCAGAGAAAGCAGCCGGCGCAGTACGGAGAAGGAAACGCTGCAGTCATAAATCCAGCACATAAGCAAATGGCAGGCCTCGGCAATCTCCTAGATTGCTGATGAGTCCTCAGTAGGTCCATCAGTTGCCAGGGCACTTGCCAGGCTGCAGGAAAGGCTTAGCAGCAAGGACACTGCCCCGTTGGGACAGAAGTCCTCCTTCTCCAGCACTCCACTGCCCTTCAGGCTGAGAACGTGCTGCCATTGTTTGTTCTCATTTCTCTCCCCAAATTAGGAAGAGGAACCAGAGGTTACACTCTCCTGGTTGCCCAAAGAGGACTCCATAGCAGATAACAAGGTTATACCGGTGGCAGAACCTTAACATTAAGAGAGATTGTTCATTTTGACCAACAACAGCCACTTCCATTTCACAGCAGGGCTGGCCGGGGAACTCTGGGAGTTGAAGTCCACACATCTTCCAGTTGCCAAGGTTGAGAAAGACTGCTCTAAAGGCTGAAGCTTCTATAGACACCAGCCTGGTTCTGCAAACTGGAATGCCCTGGCATTCACCCCATGCCCCTACGTGAATGGTGGGGACAAATCCTCTGTCTCCAAGAAAGTACACTGAAAAGCGTACATGAACCTTTAAGGGAGTGGGCTGCTGTTTTTTAAAATAAAGTTTTCGGAACCTCACACGATTTAGCCACAGGTTAGGTATCACTTGAAGAGAGGGACAGGGAGAAAAGCTGCTCATTTGGTTTAGAGGAACCACAGCATAATCTCCGAGGGGCCCTGCCGCAAGATAGTTGCCAAACAGATGCATCAACCGCCTGCAACGGGAGCTATTTGCCAGAAAGACAAGGATGCCTTCTGAAGAAGTAGCCCAGCTGTAAGTGTCTCTTTCCAGGGGGTTACAAGTTAGCAGCACAAGGTTATTCATAGACTGATCCATTCCCCAGAGAAGGCTTGCTGTGCTTTCAAAAAGTAAAATGAGCTGAGCAATGGTGACTCATGGGCAATCTTACTTCTGTCTCATGCAAGGGAAAACTCATTTAGATAGCTAATAGGCAGCCAGGAAGAAACAGCTCTCCCCCCAATATTTAGGTTTCTACAAGGAGGAGGAGGAAGTACACCAATTACACTTGGTGAGCTCCCCTTTGGTGCAGTCTTGGGTGGAACAGCCCAGTTTTACCTGCTCTCTGATAGTGAGGCCTCAGCTGAAAGGGTTAAGTGATCTCCTAGGAGGACTGGTTTAGTAACAATCCAGTCCCTCCATCAATGATGGGAGGGAGGAGAAAGAACAAGGTTCACTTTCCTCAGATATCCATAAACTTTCATTCTTGATGGGAAGGGTTACCTTATTAACAAGTGTGTGGCAGGAGTGTGCTATGTTTCCGATCAACTTCCTCTTTTCTTAGGTGATCAACTTCCTCTTTTCTTAGAGCAGGTTGCTTAAGCCAGCAGTTTGTGGATACAAATTAACAGAAAAGAAGCTCAACTTCCTAAGACAGTTGAGAGCTGGCTACAGCTTTCTAGAAATGCTTAGGTTTTGGTGAAAGACCAGATCCCTACTAATTCCACATGTTGGAGTACAAGTCCCATCATGGCCAGGCAGAATGGATAGGAGTTGTCATCCTAAACAGTGAAGGTTGGGGAAAACTGATCCAGATAACATATTGGATCCTGCAGCATCCTTTCCAACAGAATTAAGGTCAAGATGCAAGGTCCTTGTTTAGTGACTGCCTCATTTAGTGACCATTTGCAGTTATGATGAAGAAAAAGTAACTTTACCAGTCCTCGCATTTATGACCTTCGCAGGTCTGTAAAGCAAATGAAAGCTGAAGTAAGATCGTAAGCACAGTCATGGTTTCACTTAGCAACCACTTTGCTTAACAACCGTATTGCCAGTCCCAATTGGGGTTGCTAAACAAGGACTACCTGTATGGCATTCTAAGGCAAAGAGGAAGAGTAGATACCAGGTACCTTTGAGTGTTTCTCTCCATTCTTTGCCATTAGCTATATTGGCTGGGACATGTGGTTTTGGAGGGCACCTGGTTGACTACCTCCGATAAGAAAAGATATTCCAATCCACTGCTAGTTGTGAGAGCTTAAGAGGTTAAGATACTGAGGGCAGCCAGGCTATGGGAAGTGATCCAAAGGCAGAAGTAATTTAAACAGTTCTGAGAGTGCTTCTGGAAGGCGGAGCACAATCTAAGCAGCATCCTAAAATAAGCGCATGGCCCACAGGCATGCTCTCACCACTGTGCGCCAAAGGAGGAAATGTCTCAAATTTAAATTAATAACAAGTGTATGCTACGCACCAGCTTACCTGGCATCTTACAAATGTGCTGCTGGGTTATAATTCTCCTGGTTTAGCCTATAGCTAAACCGCCAACCTAGCAATTCGAAAGCATGCAAATGCAAGTAGATGATTAGGTACCACTTCGGTGGGTAGGTAACAGCGTTCCACGTGCGTCATGCCGACCACATGACCGTGGAAGCGTCTTCGGACAACGCTGGCTCTTCGGCTAACAAACGGAGATGAGCACCGGCCCCTAGAGTCGGACACCACTGCACAAATGTGCGGGGTGAACCTTTACCTTTTTAAACCTATGTGGAGGGGACCAGGATGGGGAAGATTGCTGGGAGGCATTATTTACAGCGGCTTTCTGCATCAAAGTACACATTTTATCCTACTGCAGAACAGCTTCTTACAGAACTTAGTTTTGCACAAACTCAGTGACATCACAGAGGTTGCAAGAATCTAAGTGCGACGAAGTTGGTCAGGATAACACCGAACTGACTGGATTTGCATCAAAAACTCAGGGCAAACGCGCCTCTTGGCAGACTGCGGGGAATGCGTCACGCGCCTGATCCTCGGTCATTCAAACCCCACGTGAGGATCAGTTCGCGCCCGGCAGAAACGAGAGAGGTGGGCGCTCGCGCTGCCCCCACCGCCTTTGCTGGGATTTCTTCAGCCGAGAGGGGACGGTGGAAGCCATGTTGGCGGCCGCATTGCAGAGAGATCCGCCCACTCCCGCCACAGGTTCCCGGTTAGGAAATGCGGCACAAAGAAAAGAAGGCTTCCCTGAAGGCTCGAAGCACCCAAGTCTCTTCTCTGCCACACCGCGCTTTCTCGCCACTCCCCAATCTCCCCACCCTACGCCATTACGGACAGGCGTTCCCGAGGAGGGGGAGGACAGGAAGAGAGATCAGAGCAGCGGAATTCCCCGCTCGGCCTCCCAGCGTATCTCAATCGCATTGCCCTCGATGCCCCCCACCCGCCTCGATCCCGAGCGAAAGGGCCCTATTTAAGCTCCGGGAGGACACGGTGGCCCCATTTCCTTCCTTTGTCTCTCCGATTGCACCCTGCCCGAGAGCCAGGACCCTCCACCCCGCGCTTTCCCCTCTAACCTTGGCCCCGATCTGGTTGCCGCACTGGCCGGCCTGCAGGTGCACGATCTCCCTCATGGTTTGCCGACGGTTGCTTTCAGCTGCGCGTAGGCTGTACTTTCGACTTCACGACTCCACGTCTCTCCGCCTTCCGCCTGTTCCGGTAATGCGCCTTAAATGGGGCCCCGCCGGCAAGGGAAGGGCTGCTCTTGCAGCGACTGCGCATGGGCTGCGGTTGACTGCCAATGCCATTGCCGCCACCCTCTCGCGCCGCTTTGCCAGGCGGCAGCGCGCTGTGCGTGCGTCTGGGGCGTCTCTCCGTGAGCCGGGCTGATTTCGCCAATCGCGAGCCGCCTGCCCCGTCGACGTTCAGGCCCTCTTCTCTGAACTCCTAGATGAGAAACGCTCGAAGCCTTTGCGGCATCTCCGAAGACAGTCTCTTCTGTTCTGGTCGGGGTAGATGGATAGATGTACTTTGTGATTCTACTTGCCAGCGTGCGTTAAGTGCTGCTCCTGCAGTGGGGTATTTATTTCGGTTCTGAGGATGAGGCAGCTTCGAAGGGGATGAAAAAGCAAGGGACTTCTCTTGCTACAATATGAACGAAAGCTTAGCTGAAGTAGACATTTGTTTATTTAATTTCTATAGCCGCCCATCTCAACAAGCGACTTTTGCTTTGAAGGTGGGATCTAGTTCAGTTTTTGAGGACGTGTCTTTATCTGATGTACTAATGTTCTTGCACGTTTGCCCTTGTTTATTTATTTGTGACTTACTTGTCCTAGCTGTGAGAGAATGACTACCTGGATCCAAGGAGTAGTATATATGTCACTTGAGTGTCAGCAGCCTTAAAAAAAATTAGCACTATGTCTACTTCTGAAAAAGCCTTCCATGGATTTAGATATTTATATGACCTGTGGTCCAAGTTGCAGTAGACCATTTTGGGCAAAGTTTGAAAGTATTTTTCTCTTAGTTTGTATTACTCTTTTATCTTTGTGTTTGTAAACCTTAATAAAATTATTACTGATTTGAAAAAAAAGAAACAAAGACTGGTATCTATGCAGCTTGGAGCACACTGCTAGCAAACAAAATAAGTGCATCCCAAATCTTGTAGATCCCTGATTATCCTAACTCATTTTAGTCTGAATTCAGTCCAGTCATGGACTGCAGTCCAGTTACTCTATAGCAGGGCTTTCCAAAGTTTTCCTGCGGTGACACACCAACCGCCGTTGGTATGTCGCCGCGGGAAAACCCGGAAGAGCCGCCATTGCGGCAGCACGCAAAAACCCAGAAGCACTGCTGCCGCTTTCGGATTTTTGCGCGCCGCCATTGGTGTGTCGCCGCGTGAAAACCCAGAAGCGCTGATGATGATCAGCGCTTCTGGGTTGTGTGGCGACACACCAGACTGTGTGTGGCGACACACCTTTTTGTCACGACACAGTTTGGAAAGCTCTGCTCTATTGGTTAACCTTCTGCAGAAGAGGGACAAGAGGGCTCTTAATCTTCTGAGTCTGCTAGAATTTCAGTAGTATTTGATACTGCTGATCACAATATTTTAGATTGTCTTATGCCCTTCAGATAATTACATAGTTTGACTGTGTCTCTCAACCCTGGCACCTATGCTTTGGAGTCCACAACAATTTGTCCCTGATGCTGTTTAACAACTTTACAAAGCTAGCAGGAGTTTGGGAAGTGAGACCACCTCGATATGTGGCTGACACTTGGGTTTATTTTTCAATAACATCTGAAACAGGATGTTTTAAAGCAGCACTTTGATGAAGTGATATCTTAAAGGCCAATACATTGAGGTTGTCTCACTTCACAAGACAGAGACTCTAGGGAGGGGTCATTTCCAAGTACAGAAATTGGGGAACATAACCATTCAGATTGATTTAAGTCCCTAAGAACAGATTTGTACTTTTGGGTGGTCCTAAAGTCATTTATCATTCAAGATCCATGTGACTTCTCTAGCCAGAAATGCCTATTACTGTGGTTCTCAAACATGTCCCTTTGCTCTCCTTCTGTAGTTCAGCTAAAAATATTAACCCAGTCAGAAAAGCATTTCCTGAAATGAAATTGCAGCTTCCTTCGGCAAGCCAGTAAAAAAATAATTAGCGGCTTGTGGAGTGCTCCATCCCTGATGCCTGCAGCCCTTCTTCGAATGGGGAGCAGTTCCATAAGGAAGCACCTCTGTCTGTGTTCAGCTGGGTGAACAGACTGGTACTGCGTGCTTATGTGATAGGCTAGTCAAAGGGTATTAATTACCTGGGCTCCAGGGTATCTATTATCCATTATTATCCTATTACATGCTGGCATAAATGGAAAACCTGAAACTATACAGGAGAAAATAAAAATTAGAAGGGCAGGAACTGGGATTTGTTTTCAAAGCACAAAGCTGCATGTATTTCCTTTTCCCCCCTTTTCTTTCTCCTTCCTTCCTTCCTTCCTTCCTTCCTTCCTTCCTTCCTTCCTTCCTTCCTTCCTTCCCTCCTTCCCTCCTTCCCTCCTTCCCTCCTTCCCTCCCTCCCACCCACCCAACACCTGACGCAACTGGGCCTAAAACCCTGTTATAGCAGTCTGTAAATAGAGAGCAACCTTAGAGTGACAAAAAAGGAGAGTTAGATGACTCACTGCCAGTTTTATTCTCCCATTATGTCAAGTACTATCCACGTGAAAAGCATGCCCAAGCTTCTTCCTAGTTCAGAGAATGATGTTTCTTGAAGTGTGGAGTGAAAAAAAAATCAAGTTGATGACAGATGTTAAAAAGAGGTTGTGGATGCAAAGCTGCCCTTTTCACTTTTTTTAACCCTCCCCACATGCCCTTGCACAGCGTCATGGGGAGAGCTAAAAAAAATCCCATTTTGTTCATCTTTTCTGTTCAGGACTTACTTTCTTCTTTCCTGCAGAAGAGCTTTTGTTTTTCTACCTTATTCTCCAGGTGCATTTTTATGCACTTTGAGCCACTTCTGGCCAAGCTGACTTTTGCTTGCTGGGGATTTTGCTTGGAAAGTCCAATTGAACAGCCATTGTTACCCTGGTTAGTGGGCTGACTGTGTGGTGGGGGATCCAAAAAGTCCAGACGGCAGCTGCAACTGTGCAACCGGTCCCACTCCTTTTTTAATTTGTGTCATGTGTGGGTGCCACTGTATTTCACAGAAATAAATCAATCGTTATAGATTTGTGGGGCTATAAATCCCAGAATTTTCAGCTGATATGACCAAGTCGGGGAAGGATTATTTACAACAACTCTGTATTGTACACCAGTATTATTTAATCCCTTACTGAAATTGAGGATGGGAATTACAACCATCTTGTACACTTCACAGATGTTGATATTAAATTATTTCTTACAATAACCCTCTATCTAATAAAGAGCTTAAGAACCATCATCTTCTTGCTCTTTCATCTTCTTGTCCTTTCACAACTAAATAGAATGTGGCAAATCCAGATCTCCCCCCAGTGCTACACAATGCATGTGTTTTGTTGCCAAAGATGGACAAGCAGTACAACAGTTACAACGTTCCTGTTTCAGTTTCACTTGTGCCTGTCATCTGAATTATTCAGTCATGTTGAAAACAGAGGATATAGCAAGCCAGCCAGTCCCCAAACCAAACAAAGCATAATATGTAGCAATAATATATCCATTAAATGTTGCTTCCAGCTACACTCAACAGATGAGGCTTTCATCCAGAATCAATCAGTGGAATATAGATGCATTAGTTTCTGTTCACTGGCATCCAGATACATTGTACTTTTTTTTTAAAACTCTCCCTTTATTCAAAGGAAGAGACCAGAGAGGGGGAGAGAGATTTGTGCATTAGCCTTTGGTTAGGATAAAGCAACAGGAACAGCTAGTTTTCCATCTGAAGAAGAAGAAGAGTTAAGGATGCTAATCAAATATCCTTTTAAAGGAAGATGCCTTGCAAATAGACTTAAGATGCTTGAATGATGCTTCAATGATCAACAGAAGCTAGAAGAATTTGCTGAGAATATCCAGTTCTTTCACTTACTAGAGCACATGTTTATTACTTTCCTCTAATATTTTCCCCCTTTTGCAGGACACATTAGAAGAGATTTTAGAAAGGGTAGGTGGTCACATAGGGGCGTGGTGGCTCAGCGGGTAAGACGCCAGGCTTGTCCTTCTCAAGTTCGGAGGTTCGAATCCCTAGCCCCGCGTGTGGAATGAGCTCCCGCACTCTTCCCAGCTCTTGCCAACCTAGCAATTTGAAAGCATGCAAATGCAAGTAGATGAATAGGTACCACTTCGGTGGGTAGGTAACAGCGTTCTGCGTGCATCATGCTGGCCACATGACTGTGGAAGCGTCTTTGGACAACGCTGGCTCTTTGGCTAACAAATGGAGATGAGCACTGGCCCCTAGAGTCAGACACGACTGCACAAATGTGCGGGGGGAACCTTTACCTTTACTAGGTGGTCACATATGGTATAAACATCCTGTGAAAAAAACATCCACTAGCTAGCATATAGGTAACAAATGCTGCTATTCTCTCCCTTACAATGGGCTGGCTGGGGAATTCTGGGAGTTGAAGTCCACCCATCTTAAAGCTGCCAAGGTTGAGAAACACTGCCTTAGAACCTCTATGATTCAAGGCCTATGTATTTTGTATTGAAAATTATTACAAGTGGAAAATCTGCTTGAAATATTAATATGGATAGTAATTATGCTTGACTCTTTAAATGAGCATAGTCTAAGAAATTTGAATACCTCATAAGCAAGGAGGAGAAAGGGAGAGAGAACAGAGTTTGTAATTTGAATTTGAAAAGGATTTGATGGGCAGTTCTAAAATGGTTGAAAACTGTTGTGGGATGCAATTGATCTCATCTAGTTGAGAGTCAGTAGATTTCCTGTATACTGTAGTGAAGCAGGTAGGCCCAGTGGGTTTGGATTTTATATTAGAAGCTTAATTAATATTTCTCTGTTGCAAACATAAGACAGAGATAGAAGTCTTGCCCAATGTTCTTGCACGCATACTAACCCTTGTAACACAAAGGTGCAGACTGTAAGTTCCCTAAACTTCCCTAAACTCGCAGATGGTGTAAGATAACTTCCCCTTTTGTTATCCTGTTTTGCTGTTCTAAGTATAAACTGCTGAGCTTGTGACACGTAAGATGACAACTGCTGATTCTATGTCTGAACAATCTGTCTGAAACAAGCTGAGTTACGATATTTTAGACACCACCTGTTGATTCTGTCATATCCTGATTATATTGATTACAAACCCTATAAAAGATAGACTCCGGGTGTGACCCGGGGTTCAGATTTGCTGAGCTATCGCTCTGAACCTTGCTAGCAATAAACCTGTGTTCTCTAAACCTCGGTGGTCTCATGTCCCGTTATTGGGAAGGTGAGTTTTTCCCGCTACAGTAGGCTATTTACTGCCCAAATGCTCTGCTTTAAATGCAGCAAATATTACAAAAATGCCATTGAGTCTTCAGTGTGTCCCCATCCAAGAGGAACTGAATCCACAAAAGATGCTCCTGGAATTGCCAGTGATTCAAGGAAGTAAGCAAACAGTGAAATTACTGGTAGTCTTTTCTGAATGAAATGCAGAGTATCTCCTGGATGTGGGAATTAGGTGAAATGACATACACAAGAAGGTATCTCTCTATGTAGATAATCTGAGATAGCAGAACTGAATTCAGTATCGATTTCTTAAGGTTCTCCTATGGTTCTCCTATGGGGGGCGTGGTGGCTCAGCGGGTAAGATGCCAGGCTCTTCGATCGGAAGATCACAAGTTCGCGCCGCATGACGGAGTGAGCTCCCGCACTCGCCCCAGCTCTTGCCAACCTAGCAATTTGAAAGCATGCAAATGCAAGTAGATAAATAGGTACCACTTCGGTGGGAAGGTAACAGCGTTCCACGTGCGTCATGTGGCCACATGACCGCGGAAGCGTCTTCGGACAACGCTGGCTCTTCGGCTAACAAATGGAGATGAGCACCTGCCCCTAGTGTCGGACACTACTGCACAAATGTGCGGGGGAAACCTTTACCTTTTTATGGTCTCTATGCAGATTATTGTTCTGCATAGAAGAGGGGGTTGTATCAAATCAAGTAAATTTTCCAAGGGATATTATATTGCCAGACCTACAAGATAGACCAGATCAAGAAACAGATGCCAGGTGGGCCTAAAAATACATTTATTATTGCAGTTGGTTATTGTAACATGATTGTGCAATCTGAATGTGCTTCTCCTCCTCTGTCTGTGAAGGTTCTCAGTCATCCAGGTGGAATTGTCTGTAGCTTGAATCATGTCAACTGGATTTCTATTTTCTCAGTGGAAACGTTTCGCTCCTTATCCAAGGAGCTTCTTCAGTCTGAGCAAAGTTGGTAAGGGAATCCTAAATATGTTTCTAGGTAGCTGTGTGACCTTACACCTGGGGCTAGGTCATGGTTATATTGAGATGTTATTTTTAAGTCCTTTTATCATCTAAAGGAGGATCGTTAAGATCACCATGCTGCTGTTGAGCTTGTGAAATGGTCTTAATCTTCCTAGGAACAGAAGACAAAGCGGGGAGGAAGATGGGGGAGAGGTTGTGCCTGAGGCCCCCACCTCTATTCAAGGAAGGATTTTCCAAGTTGGCATAAGGTGGGGGCCTCAGGCACAACCTCTCCCCCATCTTCCTCCCCACTTTGTCTTCTGTGCCTAGGAAGATTAAGAGAGAGAGAGAGAGAGAGAGAGAGAGAGAGAGAGAGAGAGAGAGAGAGAGATGGATGTTTTTGGGTCCCTCTCCTCATCTGGGCTTCTGTAATGTTTATCTGCTAGTTGCCTTGGTAAAGGATCTTCCCTCTCTCTACATCGAGGTCATCCTCTTTATTCTCTACATATATTTCCCAGATAGGGGTGCTGTTACAAACCAGCAGGGGGATGGGATAATCCCAAACTTTCCTGGCAGACAACTTGTATTAAAAAGCATAAGCTTTTGTGAGCTGCAGCTCACTTCCTGGGATGCATAGAGAGGCTAGAATGATGTAGGATTTAAAGTGGGGTGAGGGAGGGGGGTGGGGAAAGGAAGGGAAGACAAGGTGGTTATGCAGATGCAGGTTAGTGTGAGACAGTTTGTGATATAGATTGCCAATACTTTATCAGTTAACAGTTATAATGTGTTTAAAAAAACTGTATTGTTGGGACATTCTAAGACTGCCTGAAACCTTTTGATATGAGTTCAGTAATTTCTCAGTGGTGTTAAAGTCTCATTTTTCCAAAGCAGTCACTTTGAGCTCTGCCTGGGAGGTTGAAATGTTCTGATATTACTTTGTCCTTGTTTTGAGTCCTGATGTCAACTTTGTGTCCATTAATTATTTTGTGCAGTTTGTCCAATTTGTCTTATGTAGAATCCAGAGGGGCATTGCTGGTAGATTATGACATATAACACATTAGAGGAAGAGCATGAGAAGATACCTCTAATTTGTATGTGTACTTGGGACACATGTTGGTGTAGATGTGGAGGTAAAGTAGACATCTGGGTTTGTTTCAGGGTCTGCTTCTGTGTAACTACACTATGGCAAATGGGGAACATTTGAACAAGAAATTCGTTTATTAAGCTAGATCTTTAGATATAAAAGGTTTTATTTGGAAAAGGGAAATATAGGAAAAAGAAGGGAAAGCAACAGTCACACACAGAATTCCAAGTAGAATAAATACAGTCAGCCTTAATTAACTGGTTAGTTACTACTTCCATAAATAAGATCTTGGCTTTCAGCACGTTCAAGATTCACGGCAGAATGTATAACGGGAAAGTCTCCTGTTTGGATGTTCCAAGATAGGCAGTCCTTTTTCCTTATGATCACCCATTTTATAGAATTTGGAGGATATGTGAAGGCCAGCTTCTTTGGGGAGATTGATTATTGCTTTGCCCAATCAAGGAAAACGCTCCATATCTGATGGCTTCGATCTAGCCAGAAAATCAGAAATCATCTAGTGACTAAAGGTAAAAGGTAAAGGTTTTCCCCCACACAGTCGTGTCCGACTCTCGGGGCTGGTGCTCATCTCCGTTTGTTAGCCGAAGAGCCAGCACTGTCTGAAGACGCTTCCACGGTCATGTGGCCGCATGACGCACGCGGAATGCTGTTACCTACCCACCGAAGTGGTACCTATTAATCTACTTGCATTTGCATGCTTTCAAATTGCTAGGTTGGCAGGAGCTGGGGCAAGTGCGGGAGCTCACTCCGTCACGTGGGGCTAGGGATTCGAACCTCCAAACTGGCGACCTTCCGATTGACAAGCCTGGCGTCTTACCCGCTGAGGCATCGCGCCTCTCAGAAATCATCTAGTAACTAAAGCCACCTTCCTAAATACCCTTAGAGGAATTACAACCTCTAGTCTTTACCAATTGTGCCCTTGTAAAAATGGGCTTCTCTGGAGAGGCTTTCTGAGGAAACCAAAGCTATTAGAGTTGATCAGCAGAGGGTCAGTTTTCCAGATGCTTTAGGGGGCACTGTTGTACCACACTTAAAAGCTAGGAGTTTGTCACAGGTGCTCTTCTGGTTTCTGACCACAGACCAGGCAGCTTGCATTTTTGGTTTCATATTGAGTCTCTTTTCCCAAGTTCCCAGATTCTTCCTCTTCCCATCAGAATTCTTTCTTCAGCTCTTCTCTTGAGGAAAGTGCCTCAAAGGACACAGATTCTTTGCTCAGCAAAAGAGCCAATAACAGAAAAGAAAAGAAAAATAAACATCTGGGCCCAAGTCCAGGTTATGGGTTATTTAGCAGTCCTTTCCTTCTCTGTAGACTTTTTCCTTTCTTGCTCTAATTCTTAATTTCTACATTTGCCTCTTTCCTGCTTTTTGCACTCAGTGCCATCTTCCATGTCAAGCTCCTGGTCTTCCACTGTAGCGATAGGTCAATAAGGAACAGGTTTATACTTTGATCAGGCAAATGCCTGATAAGCTTTTATTTTGCAATAGCAGGTTGCCAACACAGCCTAGAAGTTTATGAAACCACCAGTATGTGTCATGCTGGTTGGTTGCATTCAGTTTGATTGTGTCAGAGGGTCCATCAGTGCTCCAAGTCTAGCCAAATACACTTCTTCCCGAACTATCACAGGCACGTTTCCACTTGTTGTCTCTTGGGTAACAGATCTTATGAATGAGAGGAGCTTGTTCTATGGTATAATCTACTTCCATACCACCCTTCTGTTGGGAAATGCTTAATGAGACTTAAAAACCCTAACTTCATAACAATAGCAGGAAAACCATTCTAAAACATTTTAATTTAGAAAAGCAATTTAAGAGACACACTTGAGGAAATTGAATTCTTTTGCTGAAAACTAAGGAAAAGATTGCCAATTGCAGCTCTCAAGTGGGAGCAACCCACAGCTAGAGAGGCACATGGGAGAAGGCTCTTTCCCAGGTGTCTGGCCAAGAACCTTCAGTGGAATTGTCCTCCATATGGCCCCTCTTGCATATCTTAGTGTCTGAGAAGGTCTATCAAAAGATAACCAGCACTTTAAATCAGTCAAGTTTTAAACTTAGTTCTAGCTAGATGTACTGGGAGTGGGTGCATGTAGTGAATGAATTCTGGTGAACTTCATTTATTGTTTATTTTTATTGTTTCTGATAAAATAATAAAATAAATATTTCTCTCTCTCTCTCTATTACAATAGGGTGCGGGGGAGGATGCTATGTGGAACAGCTTCAGCTCTGATGCCAATGTAAACCCAGAAATTGACATTGGGCCAGTAGAGAGAGTTAAAGGTATAGAATGAGAGGATTTACTTAAGTTACAAACTAAAACGAATTAATCCAAGATTGCTTGTATCTTTGACTTATAAGAATGCCTATGTAATCAGAAGTATCATTTTTAACCAGTGACATCTCCTATAGGATATTCCTGTTTGTAAGAATACATCTCTTATTATATATGAATGAAGTAACAACACTAAAGATGTCCTAGTGCACAGGGTAGAGATGTTGCAAAGAATGTTGGTAGGCCAAGCATTACTGAGCAACATCCAAATGGTAAATGCTGTACTCTGTTTTTAAGAACTATTAGCTTTAATAATAGGAGAACTGTACCAAAATTCTAAGGGGCCTTTTTTCTTGTGTATCTAAAGGACTAATCTATGCCATCCAGTGCCCATGCCAGTATTGTATGTGGGCATGACATCTAAAGATATTAGAACATGGCATTGAGGAACATGGCAGCTATATTAGAAGAAATAAGGTTCAGGTCACACTGATAAATAATTATTTAGAGAAGGGGCATACCATACAGAATATACAACTCTCTGCACTGGAGAAAGTTAAATGTAAAGGTAGCAGCTAAAAAAAAATCACACTCTTGAGCACTTAAGTGCATTGGATAGTCACCTTAAGAAATTTCCTCCTTTGGACTCAATGAGGTTGAGAGATACAATGTATTGCGATTATTGTTTGTCTTATTGTCCAGTTTCAATTTTGTGTTTATTTCTGATTTTGAGGTACAGTTGGCATAACTTTTTTAGTGCTCCATTTCTGTATGTTGCCATAATATATACCCATAGCCATCCTATTATAATCAACAACTATACCCTCCTGTATGTGGGGAATGATGCTCTGAAATGTATAAGCTGCTGTATAAAGGTCATACAAGTAAAAGGAGCAAGTATTTTTTGTTTCTTAATTGATAATCAGATGTAATTATGTGTAGGAATTCATGTTTTACTGAGTACACTGCTATTTCAGCTTGAGGAAGATTAAGAAGTTAATGAAATGTGTCAAGTCAAGTTTGCCTGGAGTGCCTGGATGATTTCTACAGTAGTTTTGGTATAATCTAGTGGGAAAAGGAGGCTTCCTAAACCAGGGAGGGAGCTATGTGTGGCCCCAGTGGCTGGCTGTCCTTCCCTGTTGCAAATTATGGGGATGGATTTAGGAGTAGATGAGCAAAAGACAGACAGTGAGCTACTGGGTCAAAGTCCTGCCAATAAGGCACATATTTTTAGGATCAGGGTATAATGAGATGTCATGTCATATTCCTGTATATCCCTAGTAATAACTGTTTTCACTAAACTGTGCACACTTATTTCTGTCTCTCCAAAGTTCTCAGCTAGTTTTGAGATGTGTTCTCAGAAATACAAAACCCCAGCTTTGCATTCCCCCTCATGTCAAGACTATTGGTGTTATTTTCTATCCACATAAATCCTACAATCTGTTCCTTGCATCTCTGGAGAGCTCATACCCCTGTTTTTCATCCAGAAACTCTCCTAGAGTTTTTTTAGGTTTTAGCAGCAGCAGTCCCATAAGCGAATTCAGCAACTTTTTCTAGGGACCAGGGTTGGACTTGAACCCTAAGAACCGAGGAGTTGCACCTGAGAATATTTGTATGTAGTGACGTAATGACTAGAGCAATGGTCTTCAAACATGAGATAGTTGAAGAATCTTTCTCTGTGTGAAAAATCAGTGCGTAACCCCTTAATAAATAGGTTTCATGTAATACCTTGTCACAGATTTTTCTCTTTTAAAAGGAATGAAGATCTTGCAATTTCACTGTAATCATAAGAGTAAGCTGTCATGTTGAACCCCTGAATGATTCTCACAGAACCCTGGCGTTCTGGGGAACCCAGTTGGAATACTAGAGTATTGGACTGGGACCAGGGCTGTCATGTCTTGGCTGCAGTATCTAAATAAGAGGATCATAATATTTCTCCACTTGGGGTAAGAAAGGTGGTCTCATATTTCAACAAGAGCGAGCCATGTTCAATGGCAGAGGTACATTTTGCACGCAAAGGTTTTATTCTCTGATATGTTCAGTTGATAAAAGATCCAGGTAGCAGGAAGGAGACCTGGAGAAAGTGTCAGGTTACGTGGATTGTTGGTCTGACTCTGATTAGGCCCCTTCATGCATTCAGCGAGTTACTGTGCTCTAGACACAAAGTCCAATTCACGCTGCCAGATGGGGCTCATATAATTAAAGTCCCCCTTACATGTTGGGAGGCCTGAGGCACAGTGCTTTGTTTAGGCCATGTTTCCCAACCATGGCAAGTTCCAGATGTGTGGACTTCAAAATCCAGAACTCTTGTCAATGGCAATGCTGGCCAAGGAATTCTGGGACTTGAAGGCCACACATTTGGAACTGGCCAAGGATAGAAAACACTGGTTTAAGGCAGGGGTGGAGAATTTTTTGGAGTTGCCACAGCAAGGTGAGAATCTGTTATTGGAGAGAACTGAAGCCAGGGGTGGCCAGGGTCGCTTCCTATTTCTCCTTCCTCCCCACACAGTAGCTACTAGGAAGGGTCAGATGGTTCCGAAAAAGGATTGGATTGATTGCTTGTGGAATCTTTTTGAAAGACTAAAGATTCCTCAGCTATGCTACCATTTGAACCAGGAATTTTAGCAGCCCAGTCATTATTTTGTATTACAGTTGTAAGGCAAGAAAGAAAAGTAGAGGCATTAGGAAAGGTTTAATTTCAACAAGCAGGTTTTCAGATTCACGGTTAGGATGAGAGTTAGGGTGGCAAATTCAACCCTGGAAAGTGTAAGAAACCTCTGTTTAATGGGGAAAGAGAGCAGCTTCTGAATTGCATCCCGTTAACCTATTTTTTGTTTTAAATGTGTCAGTACTATGGGAGGAGAAAGCCAGTTTGGTATAGTGGTTAAGGCATCAGTCTAGAAACCTGGATACCTTGAGTTCTAATCCTGCCTTAGGTACAAAGGCAGCTGGTTGACCTTGGGCCAGTCACTCTCTTTCAGCCCACTTCCGAAAAACCTTGCCAAGAAAACTGCAGAACAGGCAGTTGTAGGAATTAACACTGACGCAACGACAGCAAAACAAAAACAAAACATCCCCCCTACCAAAAAAACTGTGGGAAGGGGAACTCGATCTTTTCAATTAACTGAAGTTAAGAATTGACCATTGAAATAAATTGAATTGGACCATTCAAAACTACAGTGGCATTTTAGATGCTTTTAAAGGAAAACAAGGGTAGATATCATGTGTGGTACCAGAAGATAGCACCCAAGGCCTCACAGACAAGCTTCTATCCAAAGTTTAAACCAGTTATTCTTCCAGAGGGAATCATGAAAGTGCTATGAGAAGCTAATTAATTAACTAATTAAGGACTCTGGGCTTGGCTCCTTCCAGGCAGGCTTCTCAGAGGGAGGTAATTCTACTGTGTCTGCCTTGGGAATGACTGACGGATGTAAATCTGTATCTCATAAATCATATTAATATAAATTAATATTAATATAATATTAATATAAATATTAATTAAATCATATGTAAATCATATCTCGGATGTAAATCCGAGCTACCTGCTGTTAGAGGAGGTCACCTCTCACACCTTGGCAAAAATCAATATCCTAGGCAGAATCCTTTCTTCCAGTCAGTAATAGTGCTTAAAGCATTAACTCACACTGACACAGCTGGTGGTAGGCAATCCAGCTGCCAGAGAGTGCAAAAAAATTAGAGAATTGGGGGGGAAGGCTGTTAGAGTGGTACATATTTCTAATTTTAACTCAGAAAAATGGTATGTTCCACTAACCAAAATATTTAGAAGCCTTGTGTGGATATGTTCACACAACACTTGGAGCCATTTTAACCAATGTGTTTTAGAAATTCAGGCCGTGTAGTAGTTTATGGTTCAGTGTATCAAGGGAACCCAGAAAATTGGTTAAAACTATGGTTGTTAACCATGTGCTAGGATGTCTTGGGAATATAGCCATAAGTTAAGGCAATTTTTAAAAAATCTGAAGATGATCTGATAGTCCTTTTGCATATTGTGATAAAATACACACCCATCACCATTGCTAGTCAAATAAATAAATAAATAAATGCCAGCCTGTAAAACCTGTTTGAGAAGACATGACAGTGGGAGGAACAAAAGAAGAAAAAAAATACTGCAGAGCAGTGATGATTGATCAACTTACTTTAAAGCAGCATAAATTGCAGACTTTCTCTAACCCTAATTTCATTATTTTGTGTTTGACATTTTCTGATGGATGTTAATTCATTGCCAGTGAGGTGGGGAAAATGAAAACCAAATAGAAAGGTCAAATGCTGATTCACCCACCCAATGAAGCTGCCCTGCATAAGGCCCCTTAAAAATGAATGGGAAAGTTCTTGAAATTGCTCGGGATAATGGTGATTACTCAGACATTCCATAGGTCCTGTATGATTGGTGTCAAGGAGAATCTTTCCCCAAGGCATCAACTTCACCCCCGTTATGAGTCCACCCTCTCTCAACAGGGATATATCCCAACCAGCACTCTGTGCCTGAGAGGTAAACGAATGGAAGGCCAATCCTGGAAGAAGCAGACTGGGTTCATGGGTTGATGATGATGATGATGATGATAAAACAGATATACTTCACCTTTCTGCTTATATAAGCACAGAAGCACTCAAGGAGTCTTACACAATAAAGCAAAATACAGATGTTCACTTGAGCAAGCCCTGTGAGTTAAGCAGTAGTAGCTCTGGTCTCCCTGCTAATTATGTAGTTATAACATCAACTCTCATCAAGCTTTTAAGCAGCCAATTATAGCAGGGTTTAAGTGCAGGTGGTAAGCAACCAGAGGCAGCAATTTAAAAGAGACTTGTGTGTGGAAGAGCCTGAGGGCTACTGTGGATTGGTAGTAATGCCATCGAAGTGGGTGTAGCCTTGATTTCCGTGACTGAGTTAGGATTGGGGCATTTCATGTTGGTTGGTTAGAGTGGAATCCTAAATGAAGGCTACATGCTGTTTTTCCCCCGCCCCCCTACTGATTAACCACTGAAAACAACACTGTCATCAACATTGAGGCACATGATTTCTGGGAGTCACATGTTGCACCCCCCCCCCCCATTTTCTAGGGCAAGAGTGCCCTCAGAGTTGCAATGCTTGTTTGGATTAGACTCCTAAACCAGCCTTCTTCAACCTCCCAACCTTCAGATTGGCTGGGAATTGTGACAGTTGCAGATCCACACATCTGAAAAGTCCTAAGCTAGGGAAGGCCGTCTCAAGGTATGGTGAGCACCAGGCCTATAAAGCTCTTCTGTTTAGGCTGCTTGGGCCATTTAATTAAATATTTGCCTATTCAATGGCTATTGCATTTTTTCTTCCCCTCCTTTAAGATCTCAGGTAGGCACATAGTTATTTATACACCTATGGCTATATCCCTACCACAAATAAACAAGGAGATTGTCTACGACAGTGTTTCTTAAAGTGTGGTCTGAGGACCCCTGGGGGTCCCTCAAGACTCTCTCGGGTCTGCAAAATCAATGCCAAACATGGAAGACATTTGCAAAAATTTAAAACAATGTCACTCTTCTCATTATTATTTTTGTTTAAAAATATAGGCTTTTGTCATGAAAAATGTTTTATTTATGTTAATATATTGTATAATGGGTTTAGTATTGTTATTTTTAAATGATTCAATAAATAAATATTCCACGAATGCGTCAATTTTAATTTTTAATATGGTAAATATCAATACATATAACCCATTCAAACAAAAGCTCTTTTGGGTTCCTCCATAATTTTTAACAGTGGGAAGGGATCCTGAGCGCAAAAAGTGTAAGAAACACTGGTCTACGATTTGGCATAACTATTTATAATTTAGAAAAGGGCTTTATGCCAATCATAGACCTGCCCTAGACATACTGTATCTGGCTGCAATATTTATGTTACTATAGGATGGCAGGAAAGACATCTAGCAGTTCTCTAGATTTTTTGCAGCCCAGATGGGGTATATCTGTTCCACTGAATCTCCTGTCTCCCACCACGGAGGTACAGGATACCCCCGCTTTTTCCCCCACACATACCAGTGTGTTTTGTTTGAAAAGCCTCTTATGGTACAGTATATAATTTTGTATGCCCTTAATGCTTGCCAGTATTACTCGCTTAAGTCAAATGGTATCCATAACTGAAGATCCCAACATAAATCTCTGACTGAAATTTTATATTTCACACAAGCCTTTCTAAACTTGATGGCACTACTGCCTCTTCTACAACAGCCACTGGCAAGGAGTTCCATTGGTTAATTGTGTATTGCTCTACCCTCCTGTGAAAAAAGAAACCAGGGAAACAGACTCAGTTCCATCCAGGTTAGAAAGATGAGCCTTCTCTTTGTCATTTTTTTTTACTGCATTGGCAAGCTCAGCAAGTCTCCAGGGGCTGATTAGGAAGGCACTCCCCTCTGCCTTCTTAGCTGGAGGAAATGTGAGGGAGGCATCGGGATTCAGCAGGAATACAAAAGATTAGTTGTTCTGCAGTATCGCTTGAAACCTGCCTCCTGAAGCCAGGATGGAACTGCCAGCACAGATTATGGGGTGGGGTGGGGGTGAACAAAGAAATTTCCCAGACTGCTGGAACAAAAAAAAAAAAAAAAACACTTTAACATCTCCCCAAGAACTTTCCTTTTTCAGAAAGCCTTGTTGAACTGAAGGAAAGGATGAAATGGGGTACTGGATCTACAATTCCAAAATGCAGCATAACAGGAGGCATAAAGAATTTTGAAATGCCAGTCAACAGCAACATTGTCAAATACAGACTGTGCTCAGGCAGATGGGACTACACTTGTTGTTTCTTCGTTCAGTTGCCTCCGACTCCTCGTGACTTCATGGACCAGCTCATGCCAGAGCTTCCTGTCGGCTGTCACCATCCCCAGCTCCCCCACGGTCGAGTCCGTCACCTCCAGAATATCATTCATCCATCTTGCCCTTGGTTGGCCCCTCTTCCTTTTGCCTTCCACTTTCCCTAGCATCAGCATCTTCTCCAGGGTATCCTGTCTTCTCATTATGTGGCCAAAGTACTTCAGTTTTGCCTTTAATATCATTCCCTCAAATGAGCAGTCTGGCTTTATTTCCTGGAGTATGGACTGGTTTGATCTTCTTGCAGTCCAAGGCACTCTCAGAATTTTCCTCCAACACCACAGTTCAAAAGCATCTATCTTCCTTCACTCTGCCTTCCTTATGGTCCAGCTCTCGCAGCCATAGGTTACTATGGGGAATACCATTGCTTTGACTACACGGATCTTTGTTGTCAGTGTGATGTCTCTGCTCTTAACTATTTTATCAAGATTTGTCATTGCTCTCCTCCCAAGAAGTAAACGTCTTCTGATTTCCTGGCTGCAGTCAGCTCTGCAGTAAACTTTGCGCCTAGAAATACAAAGTCTGTCACTGTCTCCACTTTTTCTCCCTCTATTTGCCAGTCATCAATCAAGCTCGTTGCCATAATCTTGGTTTTTTTGAGGTTTAACTGCATCCCAGCTTTTGCACTTCCTTCTTTCACCTTCATCATAAGGCTCCTCAGCTCCTCCTTGCTTTCAGCCATCAAAGTGGTATCATCTGCATATCTGAGATTGTTAATGTTTCTTCCAGCGATTTTAACTCCAGCCTTGGATTCATCAAGTCCAGCACATCGCATGATGTGTTCTGCGTACAGTATACTCCTTTCCCAATCTTAAACCAGTCCGTTGTTCCGTGCTCTGTTCTTACCTTGCTACTTGGTCGTTATACAGATTCCTCAGGAGGCAGACAAGATGACTTGGTATCCCCATACCACCAAGAACTTGCCACAATTTGTTATGATCCACACAGTCAAAGGCTTTAGAATAGTCAATAAAACAAAAATAGATGTTTTTCTGAAGCTCCCTGGCTTTCTCCGTTATCCAGCGGATATTGGCAATTTGGTTTTTAGTTCCTCTGCCTTTTCTAAACCCAGCTTGTACTTCTGGCAATTCTCGCTCCATGAATTGCTGGACGCTACCTTGCAGGATCTTGAGCATTAGTTTACTGGCATGTGAAATAAGTGCCACTGTTCGATAGTTTGAACATTTTTTAGTGCTTCCCTTTTTTGGAATGGGGATATAAGTTGATTTTTTCCAATCTGATGGCCATTCTTGTGTTTTCCAAATTTGCTGGCATATGGCATGCATCACCTTGACAGCATCATCTTGCAAGATTTTAAACAGTTCAGCTGGCATACTGTCGTCTCCTGCTGCCTTGTTATTAGCAATGCTTCTTAAGGCCCATTCAACCTCACTCTTCAGGATGTCTGGCTCTAACTCACTGACCACACCGTCAAAGCTATTCCCCATATTATTATCCTTCCTGTACAGATCTTCCGTATATTCTTGCCACCTTTTCTTGATCTCTTCTGCTTCTGTTAGGTCCTTGCCATCTTTGTTTTTGATCATACCCATTTTTGCCTGGAATTTACCTCCGATGTTTCTAATTTTCTGGAAGAGGTCTCTTGTCCTTCCTATTCTATTATCTTCTTCCACTTCCGCACATTGCTTGTTTAAAAGTAATTCCTTATCTCTTCTGGCTAACCTCTGGAATTTTGCATTTAATTGGGCATATCTCCTCCTATCACTGTTGCTTTTTGCTTTCCTTCTTTCTTGGGCTACGTCCAGTGTCTCAGCAGACAGCCATCTTGCCTTCTTGGTTTTCTTTTTCTTTGGGATGTTTTTTGTTGCCGCCTCCTGAACAATGTTGTGAACTTCTGTCCATAGCTCTTCTGGGACCCTATCTACTAAATCTAGTCCCTTAAATCTATTCTTCACTTCCACTGCATATTCATTAGGAATGTTAGTGAGCTCATATCTAACTGATCTGTGGGTCTTCCCTATTCTCTTTAGTCTGATTCTAAATTGTGCAATAAGAAGTTCGTGATCTGAACTACAGTTATCTCCAGGTCTTGTTTTTACCGACTGCATAGATGTCTGCCACCTCCGGCTACAAAGGATGTAGTCAATCTGATTTCGGTGTCGACCATCTGGTGAAGTCCATGTAGAGTTCCCCATGGGGGGAGATGGGTGGTCATATAAATTAAACAAATAAATAAATGTAGAAAGTAGTCTTTTAGGTTGTTGGAAGAGAATGTTTGTTATGCACAGTGAATTGTCTTGGCAAAATTCTATCAGCCTATGTCCCGCTTCATTTTTTTCTCCCAGACCATGCTTGCCTGTAATTCCAGGTGTCGTTTGACTACCCACCTTAGCACTCCAGTCTCCTGGAATGAAAATAACATCTCTTTTTGGCCTATTATCCAGTAGGTGCTGCAGATGCTCATAGACCACACTACACACAAGGAAAAGGTTGCCAGCAAAGTTCTAGGTCAGGTACATGTCAGCTACATTTTCACAATAAGCTTAAGAACAGGTTTAGCGTGGGATGCCAACACCAGAACCCAACCAACAGTGGGGCAGGAGAGGGTTTGCTTTAACCCAAGCAGCCCTGGCATTGTTCTGGGTTACACTGCTCTTCTCTGCTTAGGCATATCATGAAAACAACCAAATGCAGCCAACTGCAGGGTAGTTTCCAAACCCTGCCCAGCCTCCCTCCCAAGAAAATGAGTTTGAGATACAGAGCAGCCAAAAAAAAAAAAGAAATAAAAAGCAAGCCTCTTCATTATTATTGCTATTTGTGAGATTCATATCCCACCTTTCCTCCAGAAGCTCAAAGTGGTGTATTTTGCACTCCCTCCTCTACCATTTTTCCCCACCATAACAATCCTCTGAAGTAGGCTGGGCTGAAGAGAGTCACCCCCTGAGCTTTTGTGGCTGAGGAAGGACTTGAATCGGGGCCTGTAGAATCCCTTGTCTGTCACCTATTATGCTGAAGGGAAGGCAGGGGACTGCAGTCACTTGAAAGAGAGGCAACAGAGGCAGATGGAGGTTTTCTGCCAGCTCAAGGATGGATGGAGGGCATTTCAACTCCCTAGAAAGGAGAAGGTGCCACATCCGAATGCACCAGCTTCTCCTTTCCTGCCATTGAGCCCCAGTAGCCGCACGCAGGCATTTCTCAGTAGCCACTAGCCCAGCCTTTCTCAACCTTTGACCCTGGAGGAACCCTTGAAATATTTTTCAGGCCTCAGGGAACCCCTGCATATTCAGGCTCAAATGTAGGCCAGAAGTTATGAAATTATTGTGTGTGTTTCATGGGTAGGCCTGTATTGCAGGCATTAACAGTGTTCTTAAACTAAAAATAAAGAATGAAACGTACCTCTTTAATGTGAAGTTGCCTGAATTTGAAATCATTTTTTAAATAAATCCTGATCTCCCAGGGAACCCCTAGTGACCTCTCGCGGAACCCTAGGGTGTCCCGGAACCCTGGTTGAGAAACCCTCAAAAAACGTGATTCTCAACGTCTTTTGTACAATCCCTGACAAGTTGCTTTTTTGTTGTTGCCAATTCCAGGAACAAAAGTTGAGGCTATTGCGTGCCTCACCCATTACATATTTCCTCTTCCACCTCATCTATTGTGTACTTCAGTACTCATCCTGAAGCTACTCCTGATGGCTTCCTGAGGCAGCTTCTGGATTTTATAGCCAATTCCCCCCCCCCATTGTCTCCATTTCAGGCTCGGTTTTCAGCTTATAACACTGGAATTGCATTGGATTGACAGGTTGGCTGCGAGACTGTATGAGGTGACCAAAAAAAGCCGCATTACCAAGGCATGGGATGGGGGTGGGGAGGGTGACCCAGAAAAATCTGCTTTTCCTCAGAATGGAAATGAACTGGAGCAGGGCAAGACCACGTGTCCCTTACTTTAAAAGCTGGAAAAAGCATTACATGAAAGAGGCAAGGAGTCCAGCAGAACTCTTGCCTCGCTGCCTTCCATGATCCAAGAGGTTTCTTAGGTTTTTCTGGAGGACAAAGAAAATGGCAGTACTACCTGTTGACCTAAGGTGGAAGCCGAAGCCGAAGCGCTGACAGGAATACTTTCTTTCACATCCCTGCAACTCTCTGTTCTTTCTGGTGCCACTTGGCAGGGCCCTGCGCTTTGCACATGAAAAAGCCTGTGTCAATGGCTACAACAAAAGTGAACGTCAGTGTTGTTTGTCCCTACAGCAAAACAGTAGCTGTACTCAACGCTGGGATGGACTTGGCAGTGCCAGCTTAGGACTATTTCCATCCCATCTTGGCCCCCGAGATCGCACGCCTCCCCCCCCCACAGCCCCAGTCTGTGGATAAAGAAACCATTCAGGATGATCTTAAATGGAGGCAGCAGTTCTCCCAGGAGAGGAGATTGCGATGGAGAATGATAAATTGGGGGGTGAGGGAGAGCTGGACTGCAAAAGGCAGGCCTCTTGGCTATGCTATCCAATTCCCTTGCGAGGGAGGCACAGGCTGGCTTCTGCTCTGCCAGGGAATGCAGGCCCTGCTGTGGGTAGTATCTGAATAGATGTTATATACAGAGGTCAGGGAAATGGCACTTTGCCCATGCTATACAAATGTGGAAAACAACAGCTGATAAATTGCAAAAGTGCAGAGGGAACAGATTAAGATTCCTCAATCGGATGTCTTCCATGTGTTGGATAACCCCCATAATCGTCCAACAGACTGGCTAAAGGGTTGTGGAGCTGGTCCAACCTATCCACAGGGCATTGGGGTGGGGAAGGGTGGCAAAAATGTACACACGAGGATGTAGAACCTTTCATTCTGAATCAATCTATCTACGCACAGAGAGAAAAGTTTTAACACTTCAGACTGTGAGCAGCTTTCACGGTTGAATGTCATGTCACCCATATGCCCAGGAAGCAGTCTCCCCACTTACAAAACAAATGTGCCAGGAAAAGGCTAGAGTAGAGCTCTTCTCTCTGTCATCAGCTTTTTGGCGTGGCAAGAAGAGTGACAGGAATATGTTAATTTAAAAAGTTATTCTGGGGTAGTCTCCCCTCTTCTTGGAATCAGAATGAAAATAAAGTATGAATTATTGTGGATTCCAAGAGCTGAAATGCTGAGTTCGTTTTATGGGGATACAGAAAGTCTTTCTTCACCCCTAAGTTGAATTTTATGATTCTGGAAGAGCCGATTAAGTCACCAACAGGAATCACTTTTCAAGCCGATTTCCCTGAGCTACATGGAGTCACAAACCCCCCTCATCCCAAAGACTCATAAAAGTGAAACAAATTGCCCACACCCTCCATGTTTTCAGTACATGTGCTCACATGCATTTTCTTGTGGTTTGCAAGAAAGCTGAGAACTTTCCATAGTGGCAAGTTATCTGAGGGAAGGTCAGTTACAATAAAAAAAAATGCAAAGAAAAGCATTGAATGCTTCCAAAGGCTTCCTGGCTGTCTTGCTGCCATTCTTCTGTTGCTTTTTAAAGCTCATATGATCTGTGGTGAAATGAGGCCATGTCAGCCATTGTGCAACAAGGTTCTTTCCCCAGTCACTACAACCAGGGTTGCGTATTGCTGGGTTGGTTAGATTGGGGCAATGCTTTCCAAACTGCTGCCGTTGGCGACACACCAACGGCGGCATGGCGGCGGCGCAGGGGGGGGCGTGTGACGGTGGTGTGCACGGCGGCAGCCTCGTGTTTTCTGCTAAAACGCGGAAGCGCTGATTGCACACCGCTGCTGTCGCTGCCGCCATGCACGCTGCCACTGCGCGCGCCCCCACACCGCCGCCGTGCACGTCCACTTCCGGGTTGTGTCACGACACACTAAACTGTGTGTTGCGACACACCAAAGTGTCGCGACACACAGTGTGGAAAGCTATGGATTAGGGGATAAGTTATAAACCAGCATACAGGGACAATCTCTGGGAACAGGATGCTGAAACCCTGTGGACAGAGGAGAGAAGTAAAGGTGGCTTGGGCACAGGAGGCCGGGTGAGGCAAAAACCTCTCAGCAGTAGAAACATGGACAGCCCGTAAATTCTGCAGAACCAGACAAATTTAAAAGCAAATGCTGGCTTGGTTACAGTTTCATATAACAAGGGTAGTCAGAAGTCAGACAGTACACCCCCAAATCTGTGCTATGCGTTTCCAAGGAAGCTCATCATAATGTAATAAATAAAAATTTATTAATAAAACAAATATTAACTTACCCTACAAATTTAAACATCCTGCCAGAATAAAAAAAAAAAAATCAGGCACAATTGCTGCTAAAACCCAGAATCTTCTTCATGCTCCGAAGGATTTTCTAACCGCAGTTTGGCTGCAGGCAGAGAATAATTAGCCTATATCCTATCTCATCCTCATCTAGGTAATGGGTTGGTGTGCTGTAAATTACAAGTAATTGCTTCTGTCTTGGCCTGCCTGTCTCTATAGTTGCCAGCCAAAGCAATAAGAAACAGAGTATTTTTGAACTGATCAGTTTACATTCTGTGAAAACTGAGATGTTCTACACTCTCCAAGGATACCTGGTGAACTTGTTCTTCAAAACCACCGTAAGGTCAGCCCCAAGACCAACCCGAGTCTGCCTTTCCTACCATGTTAGCTTTTTCCAGCACAGCTTCTTTTCTCCGTCCCTCTGCAGGACACTGGATTTGTTTTATGTTTTACAACTACCATTCAGCTCCGTACATCTCAAGCTCAGCTCCTGAAGCCCACAGATCAGGAATGACAAAGTTCTCACAAATCTCAAGGTAGAACCAGCACTTCCCACCTAGCCAATTCACCTTTAGGTGAGGATAAGAACATTTTAAATCAAGGTCTGAGGCTTGAAAACATTTTGGCTACATGTTGAAGCATTTGATTTCAGAGCAGAATTGCTGCCCTCAGCCTGGCATCCTCCAGAAGTACTGAATTACAGTCCTCAACGTTTCTAGACAAGGTAGCCCTTGATGGTTGGGGAAGATAAGAATTATAATTCACATTTGGAGAACATCAGGTGGTTAAAAGCTGGAGTAAATACCTTATGTTGAAGCTGAAACCCATTTCTGTCACATAGCAGAATGTTTCTCATTCAGTCTTTGTCCAGAAGGTAAGCATGAGAAAGACTATGACAAAAAACTAAGAACATCAGTGAAAAAGCAGGAACTGTAACATCATCATTTGTTTTTAAAAGTTCCATAGCACTGTGCATCTTGTGACATGTTGGCTACAGAGTT
Organism: Charina bottae; assembly: GCA_023362775.1. Classification (NCBI taxonomy): domain Eukaryota; kingdom Metazoa; phylum Chordata; class Lepidosauria; order Squamata; family Charinaidae; genus Charina; species Charina bottae. The sequence continues at coordinate 8,500,564 of JALMGJ010000021.1, read as the reverse complement.
ACTACCAGAATCTTTCTTCCAACAGCCTGTAGCCTCCAACTCAGGCAGCACAATCTGTAGTCCATCTGTTACAGACCACAATCTCACAGGTATTTGACAATCCTTTTCCTTTGCGCTAGATTATTAAGTAAGCAACAGACACACAGAACAGGGCCCAATTGACCCTCAGCTGGGCTGCATTTGATTTGATGGGCCCCCCTCACAAACTATGACTCCATTTCATATTTTCTGCATCCCCCACCTGAACTGCTGCTTGTAAATCCTTTACCTTCCTTCCTTTGTTCCAGAGTTTTGCTCCCACTCAGCGCTTGATTAATGATTAACCACAAGCTAATGCATGGTCCTATCCTTCAGCAGTTCCACAGTAATTTCTCCTAGCACTCCCTTTCATGTAGGCAAAGAACAGCATTTCTCAACCTGGATTTCACCAGTCTTTCCTTATCCTACACAATCATCTGTCCTAATTTGCAAAGCCAAGGATAACAGGATTTAGTGGCCAGTGTATTTTGAGAGAGACAGATTGAAGAAAATTGTCACAGAGGTAAAAGGTAGTATAGAAAAGAATCAAGATTCTATTTTCTATCTTGTGCTCTCTGCCCCCCTCCACGATTTGTGGTTCCAATAATATTTTGCCTGGCTGGACTCATGCTTCAAATATAAATGAGAGCCAGTTTGGTCTAGTGGTTAAGGTGCTCGGCTAGAAACCAGGAGTCTGTGAGTTCTAGTCCTGCCTTAGGCATGAAAGCCGGCTGGGTGACCTTGGGTCAGTCACTTTCTCTCAGCACTGGGAAGGAGCCAATAGGAAACCAGGAGACTGAGTTCTAGTCCTGCCTCAGGCATGAAAGCCGGCTGGAAGCGTCTTTGGACAATGCTGGCTCTTCGGCTAACAAACGGAGATGAGCACCGGCCCCTAGAGTTGGACACAACTGCACAACTGTGCAGGGGGAACCTTTACCTTTTATAGATATCCATGGTGTGTTCAGCTAAATGTAAGCCAAGCTTTTAAACCAATCAAGTCCAGTCTAAAATAGTCAACCCTTGAGTGGTTCTGCAGTATAATCTCCCTGTAGCTGACCACTGCAGGGGCAAGCTAGTCATGGTGGACAAGCAGCCTTTAAGCAGCCTCTTTGCCGTCTTCCTTCATAGGAGGAACTGAGGACAATCTGTTGAAGAAACCTGTGGATTCTTTTGAGAGTTCAGTGATGCAGTTTCCCTTCTTGTGATGCATGTGAGCAGAAGCAAATCAGTCATACCTGGACTGCATTCAGTGTATCTAAAAAAATAACCTTTGCCCTCAAGTAGGTTTAGTAGTACAACTAAAGAGGTATTTGCAAACATACTTTGGTAGGTTGTAACAATCGCCCAGTTATAAGCGTAGCTCAGAAGCAAACTAGAGGGCATACAGAAGAGGGATTTAAAATGGGTATAAACATTGTTTTCTCCTTTTTCTCTTACTCTTAAGCAGTCAATTTATTTTGTAACAACACCAACAAAATGTTGAAGCACCCTTGAACTAGATACGTCTTTCTATTCTATCTCTTAACCTTTTTTTGGTTTCTCTCCCACCCACCCTAGTCTAACAACAATCAGTGGTAACGGAGCATACTCAATCGTTGCTAGACAATGTTGTGAGTCCCCATCCTTCTCCCCTTCTAAATATGGGGCCTAAAAATTTTGAGTCCTTGTGCAAAGATTCCCTGAATCTGTAAATACTTCCCTCTTATGCACAGAGGGTTCTTCTTTGCTTTCCTAAGGCCACTGCTTGCTTCACTGAAATTGCTAGTAATTTATAAGATTCTGTTCACAAAATCTCTTCTGAAACCCAGGTTGTTCTTTGGCCAGCGCTGCAGCTGTTTTCAGTGAAAAGCTTGAATAGAGAGAATCACAGCTGGAAGGAGACTACATATTCTTAGAACCACAAAGACCAAAGTCGTCTTCAATGAAAGCTAAGTATCTTAAGAACGTATCCTGTGTCAGATACCAAAATCCTACATATGTGTCAACTCTAAACAAAAACAGATTTGCCCAATGTTTGGCACCACACACACTTGGCGGAAGGAATACTCTGAAATCCAGGCACAGGTTATTTGATGTTTACGAACTAACTTTTATCCAATCACAACCATTAAATTAGATGATTGTCAGTACCATTTATTAGAAAAATACCTTTCACATTATAGGGAGTAGGAAGAGGTCAGGCTTAGAGGATAGGAAGTTCTAATCAGGTCTTTCATGAGTCTTTTTCCACGGGTTTCCTTCAATCTAGCACCCATCAGATAGGTTGGATCTGTAACTCCTTGAATTTTTTAGCTAGCCAGGCTTTGGCCACACAGCTGGGAGATGCTATCCCAACAGAATTGGAAGATGCCAGTTTGGGAATGGCTAGCGTAGGTACTTTCTTCCCATCTATACTTTCAGAATTTATGATTAATTCCTTCTATGTGTACATTTCTGCAAGACACACAATTGCTTTTCAAGCAGCAGAAATGCATCACTACAACAACAGGTACTAAATATTCCACAGTTGTCGTTCTCCAAGCAACATAATCTGAGTGCACGAATACTTCAGGGATGAGATCATCTCAATATCAGTGAACAGGAAGGGCGAGTCTTCCTGAATAATACCATTTTTTAAAAAGTTGATTTTTGTGTTCTGAAAGAAAGCTCAGCAGGCAGTGGTGATGTGGACATGATGTTTTCCAATGGGAGAGAAGCTCAAGAAGAAGTGTGGAGTGGTCTAATAATTTCCTATCCCAATGAAAACCAGGCTGTCCTATATAACGCTTGGAGGAAGGTGAGATCTTTAGTGCTGGTGTAGAGGTGCCCTCGGCTACCTCCAGGACGGCACCACTTGCTTTTCCTCTTGGTGCTTCCAGCAATTGACGCAGCAGTGGCTGTTGGTGCAGCAATGACCAAAAGCTTCCAAGGAGCCCCAGGCTGGCAATGACTGTCCCAGTGTGCCTGTGCAGCAGTGGATACCCAACAAGTGGCTCAACTGGTTAAGGCCCTGCAGTGAACAAAGCAGAGATAGTCTCTGCCTGTCTTTGAGCCTCTCCTAGCAATCAGTGTGACGGTCTGAGCTGGGACTGTCCAAGATGCTCGAAGGCACAGGGTGACGCGGCTGCTTGCAGTGAAACATGCTGGAAACATAGAAGGCCTGGAAAGGAAAAGATGAGAAAAATGGCATAAGAGAGCCAGCCACTATAGGGCAGGAACCCTATAGTGTAAATAAAAACAAATAAATCTTCGGAGTAAAGCAAAAAGACAATCAATTATGCCTTTCCCAGTTCTGAGGGTCATACTGCCTGCCTTTCCATCTGGAGAGGCAGCATAGCATAGTGAACAAAGCAGGTGGCCTACGACTCCCCAGGAAGATTGAGAGTGAAAGGATGGATGGATGGAAGAGATCCCCGCTTAGATCCAGGTTTTCGAGGGTTCCGGGAGTGGAGGCGACCGGGCCAGAGAACTCTGGGGGTAATACCCGAAGATCTGCTGCATGGTCCAGCGGAGGCATTGGCCGCAGCCTGGAATAGGGAGGCGGCCGGTGCCTTGGACAGGACCGCACCGATGCGACCTCTCCAACCCCATTCGACCCGTCACTCCCCGTGGTTTACGGAGGAGTTGAGGGTCTTGAAGAGGGTGAAGAGACGTCTACAGCGCCGCTGGAGAAAAACGAAGGCGGAATCTGACCGAACACAATCTAGAGCCGCTATTAAGGCCTACCTTGTGACGGTAAGAGCGGCGAAACGTGAATATTTCTCCGCGCTTATTGCATCTGCAGAATGCCGTCCGACGGCCCTGTTCAAGATTACTCGATCTCTCTTGGGTAGGGTGGTATCGACCACCCACCTGCAGGGCCGTGGAAGAATTTGCTGAGCATCTGCAGGATAAAATCGCTCGTATTCGGTCAAAGTTGGACTCCATGCGTGAAATGCAGTCTGGGGTGATGCCGGGAGAATGGTCTTGACCTATTATCTGGGAACGATTTGATCCTGTTGGAACTGAGGAAGTGGACAGGATCCTTTGAATTGTTAACTCCACCACATGTTATTTAGATCCCTGCCCTTCCTGGCTGGTGAAATCGGCCAGGGAGGTGACATGTGGATGGGTCCAGGCTATGATTAATACATCCTTGGCGGAGGGGGTGGTTCCAACTGCCTTCAAAGAGGCATTGGTACACCCCCTCCTCAAGAAGCCAGCCCTGGACCCTACCATCCTGGACAATTTTCGTCCAGTCTTCCCTTTTTGGGAAAGGTGGTTGAGAAAGTGGTGGCGTTGCAACTTCAAAGGACCCTGGATGAAGCGGATTATCTAGACCCTTTCCAGTCAGGTTTCAGGCCGGGATATGGGACGGAGACTGCATTGGTCGTGCTTACGGATGACCTCTGGCGGGAGCGGGATGGTGGTAGTGCGTCCATCCTTGCTCTCTTGGATCTCTCAGCGGCATTCGATACCATCGACCATGGTATCCTGTTGGGGCGGCTTAGGGAGTTGGGGGTGGGCGGCGTAGTTTTACGCTGGTTCACCTCCTTCCTCCGAGGCCGCTCCCAGTCGGTGGTAATAGGAGAGGAGAGATCTGACCCTCGGCCCCTCTTGTGTGGGGTGCCGCAGGGTTCGGTTCTCTCTCCTCTCCTATTTAACATCTACATGAAACCGCTGGGCGAGGTCATCCGACACCATGGGATGAGGTATCATCAGTATGCTGATGATACTCAATTTTACATCTCCATCCCTGGTGAAGTAAGTGATGCAGTGACCACCCTGTCCCAGTGCCTGGGGGCTTTGAGGGCCTGGATGGGGAGCAACAGGCTTCAATTGAACCCTAGCAAGACCGAGTGGCTGTGGATTGATGGCCTAGCGTCTTCTGGGAAACTATCATCTTTGGTTCTTGATGGGGTAGCACTGCCCCATTCGGAACCGGTGTGGAACTTGGGGTCCTTCTAGACTCATGACTCCTGCTCGAAGAGCAGGTGGCAGTCGTGGCCAGGAGGGCCTTTGCGCAGCTTCGGGTTGTGCGCCAGCTACACCCCTTTCTGGATCGGGATGCCCTCCGAACAGTCACTCATACCCTTGTCATCTCCCATATAGATTATTGCAACGCGCTCTACATGGGGCTACCCTTGAAGAGTATCTGGAAGCTTCAGCTGGTACAGAATGCGGCCACGCGGGCAGTTATGGGTGCTATAAGATCAGCACACGTGACACCACTGCTGCGCAAGCTGCATTGGGTACCAGTTTGCTTCCGGGTCCAATTCAAGGTGTTGGTTATTACCTTTAAAGCCCTACATGGCATGGGGCCAGAATACCTGAAGGACCGTCTTATCCCCATTTTATCGACCCGCCCCACCAGGTCATTCAGAGGGCCTGCTACGAACCCCATCAATCAAAGAATGTCATCTGATGGGGTCTAGGAGATGGGCCTTCTCTGTGGTGGCACCCACACTGTGGAACATCTTGCCCCCAGAGTTGAGACAGATCTCCTCCCTCCCGACCTTTAGGAAAGAGCTGAAGACCTGGTTTTGTCGCCTGGCATGGGAAGGAGGAAAGGATAGTTCCTCATGGGGGTGGCTAACTCCTTAATTTTATGTCCTTCGTTTTAATTCCATCGTCCATCTGGATTTATAATTATTTATTATTTTTACATATGTTGTATATTGATGTTTTATATTTTATTTTAACTATTTTATTGTAAACCGCCCAGAGTTCCCCATTGGGGGAGATGGGCGGTTATATAAATTAAATAAATAAAATTAAATAAATAAAAATAAATAAATAAATAGTGGTTATGGGGTTGGACAAGGACTGGGGAGACCCAGGTTCAAGTCCCAACACAATCATGGAACTGGCTGGATAAATTTGGGTCAGTTGCTCTGTCTTAATTCAGCCTACCCCGTAGTGTTGTCAAGCCCCTAATAGCAGCACATGACCAACGAAGGTAGGTTTGCAGTCTCATCAATCAGGTTTAGTGCCAGGAAAATTTTATATTTATATTGGATTTTATATTTATTTTAATTATGACTGTATATTATTATATTATATGTTATTTTAATTGTGTGATTTTAATTGTTTGATTTTTGTTAACCGCCCAGAGTCCCCCTACGGGGAGATGGAGCGGTGATATAAATCGAATTATAAATAAATAAAAATAAGTAAAATGGGTTAGGCTACAGTGTCTTGGAAACTATGAAAGTATACTCCAGCCTTCATTTATTAGTGAATACATTAAGGCAGGGCTTTCCAAACTTTTCACGTTGGCAACACACCAATGGCGAGTTTTTGTGCGCCGCCATGGTGCTTTCGGGTTTTTACGCGCCGCGGCAGCGGTATCCTGGTGTGCTGCGCGAAAACCTTTAAGTGTTGCGTGCGGCAGCAGCGCACCATCAGCACTTCCGGGTTTTCGCGCAACACACCTGGGCCCCGCAGGCGACACAGTACTGTGTTGCGAAACAGTTTGGAAAGCTATGCATTAAGGCAGTAGAGGGGCGCAATGGCTCAGTGGTTAAGACTCCAGGCTTGTCGATCGGAAGGTCGGCGGTTCGAGACCTGAGCACCGCATGACAGAGTGAGCTCCCGCACTCGCCCCAGCTCTTGCCAACCTAGCAATTCGAAAGCATGCAAATGCAAGTAGATGAATAGGTACCACTTCGGTGGGATGGTAACAGCGTTCCGCGCACGTCATGCCGGCCACACGACTGGGGAAGCATCTTTGGACAGTGCTGGCTCTTTGGCTAAGAAACAGAGATGAGCACTGGCCCCTAGAGTCGGACACGACTGTGCGGGGGAACCTTTACCTTTTACATTAAGGCAGAGGCTCTGTGAGCTGTTCCATCCTTTCTCATAGACTCCCTCACAGATAGAAACTTGTTTAAGGGATAAAGCTGAAATGCCCATCAAATCCTTGACTGCTGTTTTGAAAACCCTTTTCTTCCCTAGACTCCAAGAATGTTCTTACAAGGGTTGTTGCGGGGATAAAAATTAGAGGATATCACCACCTTGCATTTAAAGGGTAGATTTAACAAAACAATCTCTGAAACCAAGATTAGCCTGAATTATTATTCAGTCGTTTATTGTGGAGACATACAATTCTTTGATAGCAAACACACTCAAAGTGGGGGGCTATGTTTCATGCTAAAGGACAGTGCCCCATCCCTCCTCAGCCTTCTGGTTCCATTAATCTTTCCTTTAAGCCCAACATGGATGAAGAAACCAAAAACAAATGCAAGTTACGAGTTAGCGCGTACTCATCTTTGGAAACAAAAATTCACATGACCATACAGAACACTCAAGACAGATATCAGAGGGAAGTGCATGAGATATTGGGCAGAGGGAAAAGAAAGTGGGGGGCGGGAGAGAGGATAAGAGGAGAAAATATGTTGGTAGTACTTTTAGCTAGAAACATTACCATTGGCTGCCATTCCTGAATACAACTGCCTGTTCTTCCTCCCCACACCAATATAGTAATCTTAAATGCATTATTCCACCCTGCAGAATTTGAGATAGGCAGGCAGGCAGGCCTTAAAAGATACTGCTCTTAACTCCTTTAGGCTGGCTTAGAATGTTCCAAGTCTATGCCAGTGCAGGCAATATGGTCCAACATGGTTCAGAAGACTGGTTGGAATAAAGAGGAGGAGTAATGGGCAGGAAGAGAGAAGAGAGTAGAGTAGAGTAGAGTAGAGTAGAGTAGAGTAGAGTAGAGTAGAGTGATCTTCATGCAACTTCCTCCTCTGCCTCTTCTTCAAACTCTCCTTCTTCAGCAGTAGCATCCTGATACTGCTGGTATTCTGAGACCAGGTCATTCATGTTGCTCTCAGCCTCTGTAAACTCCATCTCATCCATGCCCTCACCCGTATACCAGTGGAGAAAAGCCTTGCGACGGAACATGGCTGTGAATTGCTCTGAGATGCGCTTGAAGAGCTCCTGGATAGCTGTGCTGTTGCCAATGAAAGTGGCTGCCATTTTAAGGCCACGGGGTGGGATATCGCACACGGCTGTCTTGACATTGTTGGGGATCCATTCCACAAAGTAGCTGCTGTTCTTGTTCTGAACATTCAGCATCTGCTCATCCACTTCCTTCATGGACATCCTGCCTCGGAAGATAGCTGCTACTGTCAGGTAACGCCCATGACGGGGATCGCAGGCTGCCATCATGTTCTTGGCATCAAACATCTGTTGTGTTAGCTCTGGCACAGTCAAGGCTCGGTACTGTTGGCATCCACGACTGGTTAGAGGGGCAAAGCCAGGCATGAAGAAATGGAGGCGAGGAAAGGGAACCATGTTCACAGCCAGCTTGCGAAGGTCAGCATTGAGTTGGCCAGGAAAGCGGAGGCAGGTTGTTACACCACTCATGGTAACAGAGACCAAGTGATTGAGGTCTCCATAAGTGGGAGTTGTTAGCTTGAGGGTACGGAAACAGATGTCATAGAGAGCCTCATTGTCAATGCAGAAGGTCTCATCTGTATTCTCCACCAGTTGGTGTACCGAGAGGGTAGCATTGTAAGGCTCCACTACTGTGTCTGAAACCTTGGGTGATGGCACCACGCTGAAGGTGTTCATGATACGGTCTGGATATTCCTCACGAATCTTGCTGATCAGCAGGGTGCCCATCCCCGATCCAGTTCCCCCGCCTAGAGAGTGGGTAAGCTGAAAACCCTGGAGACAGTCACAGCTCTCAGCTTCCTTTCTTACTACATCCATGACAGAATCGACCAGCTCAGCTCCTTCTGTATAGTGGCCTTTGGCCCAGTTGTTCCCAGCACCGCTTTGACCTGAGCAGCAGGAATGGGGGGTGGGGAGGAAGAGGATAAAGATATTTGGTTCATCATTTGCCATTTGCAATGATGAGTTCAAGGAATGCTTGCCCACAAACAGTATTTTCACTTCCTCTCATACACTTTTTTTCTCAAGCTTCTTCAGCTTCTAGGGTTACCAGAGGAATCAAATCATCTCCAGATGAGAAAAGAGAAGAGTGCTAATATGATGGACTCAAACCCAAGCATCCAGCCTCTAAAATCAAATAGGGCAGGACCTTGGTGGGCACCAAAGAAGGTATCCACAAACATTTGGGCCCTATGTTGCTGTCCTCAGCACCAAAAATGCTTTCTACATTATGGAACATTAATGATACTCCTCCACTGTCCAATCAATTCAAATTCTAGGTATGGTGCAATCTTTTGTGATGTGTGCAGAATGCAAACTAGTACAGCAATAACTGGAAGGTGTTGCGGTGTTATTTTAGCTTCTTTCTCCAGGCACACCTTATACAGAGTGGTTTAAATTAAGAGTTGCTTTTGCAGAATTAATGCTGTTGCTTGGACACAGCAACACACAGCTTACCATTTACTAGAAATGCACTCAAGATCTCCGTGTTCATCCTCCTCTTTACCCCAGAGCAAAATTAAAAAAAAATACTTTTGAACATCTACATACCAGATGGTCACTGCATATAAACATCTACATGATTTATTTATTTATTATTTAAATTTGTATCACCGCCCATCTCCTCCATACCTGGGGACTCTGGGTGGTTCACAACAATAAGTTAAAAATATAAAATTACAACAACAATAATGGTCTGAAACAGCCTCAAATGGCGTCCTTATAACTCCAAGCGCTATTAGTTGTGCAAGAGCCTAGTTCAAGTCTGATATCATAACTACACAACAACTGTATTTCAATTTGCTTACTTGGGCTACAGTTTATTTAGCATGCCAACATTTAAATACCTTAGGAACTTCATACAGAAATACTTGTGTGATCTTGGCCTGTCCTACTTTTGTTCCATTTGGGTTTGAATGGATTGTAGAAACATATTAACAATGAAAATTGCTTGTTAAAGATATACAAGTTATTAAGTTGTAACCCTAGGGTATGGAATCTACTCATATCAGTCAAGGCTTATGGACATGGCCTAAAGAGTATTGTTATTCAACATTGGGGGAAAAATAGCACTAAGTAACTCATACACATCTTTGGAATAGTGGTAACAATATATATTACGTATGTTCTCTGACAATTCTTGAATTGGGTCTTTTTCAACAGCATGTCAAGCAAATCTGGTTCAATAACACTGAAACGATTAATTTCTAAACAACAGATGCTGGATTTGTAGTTCTTTTTGTTATACATCATATTATTTCAGATTTGTAATTAATTGTAAATTAATAACTAATTAAAACAAAAAAGATCATGAAGAAGCATGTTAAGGGAGATAGCTGCAGCATGCAAAATTTCTGGTCTAATACGACTGGACAGTAATTGCATAGTAACTCAACAATGTTCCTTACCAAAGACAAAGTTATCAGGCCTGAATATCTGCCCAAAAGGTCCAGATCTTACAGAATCCATGGTTCCAGGTTCCAAGTCAACCAAGACAGCTCTAGGCACATATTTGCCACCTAGATAGAAAAATAACTTTGGTTAAGAATCCACTTGGTGGCAACCACAAACATGCCAACACATTTAATCTAACATGCCATGTCTGACTAAGATCTGCTTTCAGGGTTATAGCTGCTTAATTGTAGTAGCACTGCAATATGAGCATTCTGTGATCGGGGGGAAGCAAGGATACTGACAGATTTAAAGTTAGGGAGAAGAGAATGGTTGGATTCATAAAAAGGACAGAGCTGACAGTGAGTGACATGACAGTGATTTATAGACTATATCCTGGACAAAAACTGAAACTGCCATACAAAGCAATAAACAAGTTGGGTAAAGCATGTTTCACTTAGGAACCAAAAAGGAACTGTTAATTTATTTTCTCCATTAAAAAAATAATATATCAGATACGAGGTAATGCTGGGGATGGGAATAGAGGTGGGGCAGAAAGGAGCTAATCTTGAATAGAATGGAGTGGGCAAAGAGAGATGTCTCTGGAGCTCTGAAATGTATGGAACCTTACCTGAGGCCTCATTGTAGTAGACGTTGATCCTTTCCAACTGTAAGTCACTATCTCCATGGTAGGTGCCAGTGGGGTCTATGCCATGTTCATCGCTGATGACTTCCCAGAACTGTAGGTTGGGGGAAAGGACAAAACATTAATGACAGAACCAATATGATTTTGATATCTAAAAGTTTAATGATGGACATTAATAAAGTTGAAATATTACCCAAGACTTTTTAAGATCATAATCCAGTAATGTTGACTGTTAAAGGAAAATGGAATGTATTTAGATGGAGACTAAATGAGTCAATACTCCGGAAAAGTGATATAGTTGATGCATGCAAAAAAAAGTTAAAAGAATATTTTCAACTGAATTTAAATAAAGGTACTAATATTCAGACTGTATGGGATGCCAGCAAAGCATATATGAGGGGTTACTTTATTCAAAATAATGCCCAAATGAGGAGAAGGAAACAAGAGAGAATTCAACTGATTTTAGATGAAATAAAAAGAGATATGTTTAAGAGATAAGCCAATGGATGATACTCTGCTTACTCAAATTAAATTCTTACAAAAACAGATATCGATGATGTTGACACAAGAGATAGAGACTTAAATGAAATTTACAAAGCAAAAATATTTTGAACATGCTAATAAACCAGGTAGATGGTTGGCTTATAAACTACGGAAACAAAGACAAAAAAATTTAATTTCTAAAATACAACACGAAGGAAAAGTTATGGTGAATAATATAGATATACAAGAAGCTTTTTATGATTATTATTCAAAATTATATAAAAAACAAGAAGTTAATTTGATGGACATTGATGAATATTTGAGTAAACAGAAATTAACTGCTCTTGATGACCAACAATGATTAATGCTTAATAATCCTATAACAACAGAGGAAATGGTAAAGGCTTTCAAGAAAATCAATAGTGGAAAAGCACCAGGACCGGATGGCTTGTCAGCAGCTTATTATAAATACTTTGAAGATGAATTATGTTTACCTTTACAGAATACTATGAATTCGATTTTGGAAACAGGAATAATGCCAGAGACTTGGAAAGAAGCACACATAACATTGATCCCTAAAGAACAACAAGACTTGACTTTAACTAAGAATTATAGACCAATATCTTTACTGAATAATGACTGTAAGATTTTTACAACTATATTGGCAGAAAGAATGAAAAACATTCTTAAGAACTTTATTCATCAAGATCAAGCAGGATTTCTGCCTAAGAGACAGATCCGTGACAATGTTCGAAATATTTATTTAATTAAATTTATATAATTATTAGATATATATTAGAAATATATTAGATATATTGGAATATTTGGAACAACATTATGAAAAACAAGCTGCCTTGATATTTATAGATGCTGAAAAAGCTTTTGATAATTTAAATTGGCCTTTTATGTTTAAAGTATTAGAAAATATGAATTTTGGAGGAAACTTTATTAAATGGATTAAATCAATATATACTCCCCAATTTGCAAAAATAATTGTTAATGGAGAATTTAGCAAACCATGTGAGATCCAAAAAGGTACAAGACAAGGTTGTCCGTTATCTCCACTTTTGTTTATATTGGTATTAGAAGTCTTATTGAGAGACATTAGACAAGATGAAGGTATCCATGGTATTAAGGTCAAAAAAGAAATTTATAAATTAAGAGCCTTTGCTGACGACTTAGTCTTTACTTTGGAGAATCCACTAGATGGAATTGAATTATTGATTCAGAAATTGAAAGACTTTGGATTGTTAGCAGGGTTTAAAGTTAATCTACAAAAAACAAAAGTTTTGACTAAAAACATGGACTATCATCAACAAGAGAAATTGAAAGAAATAACGGGATACTCAATGGAAGAAAAAGTAAAATATTTGGGAGTATATTTAACAACTAAAAATGTTAAGTTGTTTAAGAATAATTATATCCCCCTTTGGACAGATATTAAAAAAGATTTGGATCAATGGGGAAAATTACAACTATCGTTATTAGGTAGAATTTCAGCAATCAAAATGAATATTTTGCCAAGAATTCTATATCTCTTTCAAACATTACCAATATTGGCATCAGAAGAACCTTTTAAACAATGGCAGCGAGATATTTCTAAGTTTATTTGGCAAGGAAAAAAAACCAAGAATAAAATATAAAATTTTACAAGATTCAAAGGAAAGAGGCGGACTGGGTCTACCGGATCTGAAATTATATTATGCTGCTTGTTGTTTGGTATGGATTAAAGACTGGATAGTTTTGAAAAATGAAAAACTATTGAATTTGGAGGGTCATGAATTAAGATACGGATGGCATGGATATTTGTGGTATGACAAAGTGAAAGTTAATGTGGATTTTAAAAATCATTATATCAGAAGATCTTTGCTAAGAATTTGGAATAAATATAAACTAACTTTATGTTATAAAAGACCTTTATGGATTTCCACACAAGAAGCATTTCATAGAACATAAGTAAGAGTTAAAGATAAATGGCTGACTTACAAAGATTTCCTAAAAAAAGAACAAGGACAATATAAAACTAAATCAAAAGAAGAATTGGCTTTAGAAGGGTATTGTAAGGTGCTCCATCCGATGCTTGAAATCTCCTTACTCTAGAGTAAACCACAGACGCGCAGTTTCTTAGAAGCAGAAAGATTTATTACAAGACATGAAGGCTAGCACGAACAAAGACTTGAATGAATCAGCAAAGCATGGCTTATCATATTTAAACATTCCCCCTCCCGAAGTCCTTTGATGTTGACACGTGTAGTGTGGCTCCAGGGTGCTCAGACATCTGTTTGCATAGATGTGTACTGGCGCTGGCTAGAATCGTTTATTTCAAAGGCAGGCGCCTCTTCCGTGTCTGTTGCACGCCACCCTGGCTATGCATGCTTATCTAAGATATTGGCAGAGGTCTGCAGAGCTCTGACATGCTCCCAGCCCAAGATGCTCCCCCCACCCCACCAACACACGCTAACTACTAAACTAACTAACTAAAACATTTTCAGTCGTGCCCTGTAACGAGAGAACATAAAGAGAATTTTTTACATCGTCCTGTTGGGGTACCCGTCTCAGTGAGGTTTGTCCGGGGACTCCCTATGGAAGGTTTTTACCAATTTGGGAGTGTGTGTTTAGCGCTAACCCATTCCTTGTCCCCTATCGGCAGATGTTGCCACTTGACCAAATATTGCAGCTGTCCCTTGTGCCATCTGGAATCAAGAATCCTGTCGATTTCAAAGTGTGGTTCTCCCTCCACTAACAATGGGGCGGGTTCTGCTGGTTCTGGGTGCCACTGCTGTGAAGTGTGGTGCTGTTTCAACAAACTAATGTGGAATACTGGGTGCACCTTTCTTAGTGTCTTTGGTAACTACAGTTTAGCCGTTACCGGGTTAATAACTTCAATTATTGGGAACGGACCTATGAATTTGGGCGCCAGTTTTCGTGATGGTTGTGTAGCCCTCAGGTTTTTTGTTGAAAGGTACACCTTATCCCCTACTCTCAACTCCCATTCCTTCTCTCGTTTGCGGTCTGCGTATTTTTTGTAACTTGCTTTGGCTTCTTGTAGCATTTTCACCATGATTGGCCAATTGCTGGTTACCTTTGCTATCCATTCATCTGCTTTCAGTGGTTGCGCTAGTTCTGTGCTTTGGGTCATAGCCAACTCGGGGATAGTTACAAAGTCCTGCCCTGTGGCTACTTTAAATGGCAAAAACCCCGTGCTTTGATGGAGCGCGTTATTGTAAGCAACTTCTGCGAACGGTAACAGTTCTCCCCAATCATTTTGTTGATAATTAATGTAACATCTACGGTACTGCTCCAGTATAGCATTAATGCGTTCGCTCGCTCATCTGTGCACGGATGGAACGCACTACTGAGCCCCTGTTCTGATCCAATTAACTTCAAAAAAGCCCGCCAGAACTTACAAGTGAAAGTGCTGCCGCGATCGCTGATTATGCGTCCCGGCGTCCCGTGAGCTCAAGTTGCTTACAATAACGCGCTCCATCAAAGCACGGGGTTTTCGCCATTTAAACAAATGCAGGAGGGGCAAAGCTTATATGGGGCTTCGAAGATTGAAATATATATAGATTGATATATTAGACAAGAAATGTTTTATAAGATTTTATATAGACCTAGCATGTAAGGATTATTTCTTAAATTACTATGACCAGAGATAAATCGGAAGTTGACTAAATTCTATGTATCATCTTTCTCTTTTTCTATTTACTTTACTACACTTTTTCTTTTCTTTCTTTGATTTGTATTTCTATTTCGTTTTCTTTTTCAAACTTTTATCTATGTATATTTAAAATTCAATAAAATATATTATATAAAAAAATGACAGAACCAAATCCTTCTGAAAACCAGACTGAGCTCACTTTAATGATAAGGTCCTACTGCACACTTGGATAGCTTCTATGTGAGAGTGCAGCGGGACCATATCATCAATTCATCCTAAGGGGCTTGAATAGTAGACCGAGCCCTGTTAGCAGGGCAGGTACCATCTGGGTTTTCCACCACAGGTGCCAGAATCACAAAGACTTTTTCCATTAGTCTCTAACACAGCCTTGCAAAGCAGGCAGATGCATTTCTTTACAGCTGATGGCATGTCCCAGTATGCACCTGCTGCATAGGAGAGCAGTATGACCGGGGGGCGGGGGCGGGGTAGGCTAGATGCAGCATTGCCCCTTACGTCAGATCACTTTGCCAGTCGAATGGCATGTATTAGATCTGCTACCAATTATCTCAAGCGCTGGCAAGGCAAAGGTATCAATTCTTCACTCAACAAGCTCTTATCTGTCATCCTGACCTCCGAAGGAACTTGTGAAATAGACAGTATTCAGTTCCACAGAGATGCCAACCAGCCATCTGATTTAGTACCATGGCTTTCAAACTTTCTACCTTCAGGGTACAATTTTTGCAAGGATCCGGTAGGTAATCTGAAAGACACACGCTCCAGGCCATACTACACTTGGTGCAACAAGAAATTCATTTTTGACACTCAGCCCATCGCAACTCCTCTGTACAGCCGAGGACAGTATTATCACAACGTACAATGGGAAGGATGCCTCAGACAGTCACAACAAGGTTTTGGAAGACAACTGTGTGCAGGATACTGCCTGTCCTTCATCCCTTAAGCATCTGCTGCTCTCTGCTGCAGTTTCTACGTAAACTATCAGAAGCTTTACTGTGCTTCATGATAGGATTGGGTCTGTCACTACAAATCCTAAATGTTCCAGGATTTTTCTGAAGCCCATCCTGAGTAGGGAGAAATTAATCTTTTCTCCTTATCAAAGAAGTGTCCATTCTTAATTTGATTTATTTAACTGGGCATATATCTGATAAAACAGACCCACATCTCACCTGCAGCTGGAAGTGATAATTTTTTTGGTGCATCAGTGGGCCACTGTAGGTCTAATACAATACTTTCTATAATCTCAAAAGCAGAGTTTCCCCAGCACAGCCTCCTATTGTTCAAAGCGGGTTCTCTGTCCTCTAGACTCCAAGGATGAGCCCCACCCACTTGCAGGATCTGTGTACCAACTTCTCTCTCCTCTTTCCTGGGAGAAATCCTAGTGGATGATTGCAAGAATGGGATGTACTGTATGCTCAAGGAACTTATCTTCATATCAGAGAATTAGATTGCAACAGGATACTCTTAGCTGTGTGTTAAGCATACCTTAATCAAGAATATAAAACCCAACTAAAGTGCCTACTTGTTTGAACCAACCCTAGGAAATCAACTGTAAGCTGAAGATTAGCTTTGTGGTGTTTGAAAATTGAAGTTGAAAAGTTACCTGTAAAGGGAGATTTTTTTAGTTTTCTAGTTAAGAATTGATTTTTGGTTTAAAATCATATTTCTTTGCTAGCAATAGAAATGTAACTATGTAAAAAACAACAAGGAAGCTAAGGGCCCCAGATACCTTTCGGCAATTGTAATTTCCTTTGAGGAAGGGAGAAGCTGGATAATAATACAAAGAAATGTGTTAAGAGTACAGTAGTGTAAAAAGGGGTCATTTTATAATATTTTAATAGTGAAGAAATGTACACCAGGGGCAAAACAAGACTGTGGTGCTAGCCTCAAAGTTTGGATCTGGATGATTACTTCGTTGCTGACATATAATTTGGGGCTTTTCCTGCCTATGCAAATGTAATCAGTTCTTCATGATTCATAATGAATTCATCATCCAGCGGGACCCAGACGCAGGAATTGAGGCCTGGTTATCCCCTCCCAACCCCTCTAACTTGCCAATTACGGCAGGGATTTGGGTTCACTCCAAAGTGTATGTGTGCCTCCTCCCACTGTGAGAGAGGAGGGAGGGAGCCTGGGTGTGAATGTTGTTTGGTAGTGCACTCACCCTCTGAGTGAGAGACAGAGGGTCAGGGGTAGTGAGTGTCATGCCCCCCTGCTGTCCAGTGAGAGAGGCTGAGGGGGGCATGGTATGTAGGTGATAGTTGGATCTACCAGCTCCGAGAGCTAGAGCTGGTGGTCCACCATCTCCTCGTGGCTGTGTGGTTGTGTGTAGAGTGGGATGAGAGGATGGAGGGATCACTATTGCAAACCAGGGATTTTAAAGGTCCAGGATTGGGGGCGAATGGACTGGGAAACCCTGGGGGATATAGCGCGGGGCATTTTATCAAGGTGGTGACGGGCAGGGGATGTTATGGCGGAAGCCGGAGGGCGAGTCGTCGTCGAGGAAAGCGCCCCAGATGTTTATTGTCTGTGGCGAGTTCCGACCCTCCGGACTTAAACCTAGGCCCTGGACAGCAGACTCATGGGGGCCCTGACCTCCGGCTGCTGCTGCTTAACGCCAGGTCAGTTAACAACAAGGCCCCCCTCATAAGTGACTTGATCACCGAGGAGGGGGCTGACCTGGCGTGTATTACCAAAACCCGGCTGGGCTTGGAGGGAGGAGTGGCTTTGTCAGAGATGTGCCCGGCTGGGTTTCGGGTGTGGCACCAGACGAGATGTCGGGGCAGGGGAGGAGAGGTGGCAGTTGTCATCCGAGAGTCTCTTGTGGCCTCCAGGGGCGCTGCTCCACAAGTAGCCGGTTGTGAGACCCTGTTTTTTAAGTTGGGTTCCCGAGAACAGTTGGGAGTGTTGCTGCTGTACCAGCCTCCCTGCTGCGTAGCAACCTCCCCGCCTGAGCTGCTGGAGGCTGTCTCAGGGTTGGCAGTGGAGTTCCCCAGACTTATGGTTCTGGGGGATTTCAATCTGCCGTCCCTGGGGCGGTCCTCGGAGGTAGCTCGGGAGTTCATGGCCACCATGGCGGCCATGGGCCTGACTCAGATTATTCGGGACCCAACTAGAGACAGTGGTCTGACACCGGACTTAGTTTTCTTGTCAGAGCATTGGCAATGTGGTCTGAGGGGAGAGTTACACCTTTCCCCTTTGTCATGGTCAGATCACGCCCTGGTGGCCTTGAGATTCTCTTACGCTGCCCCACTCTGCAGGGAGGCAGGACCTATTCGATTGGTCTGCCCCCGGCGACTGATGAACCCAACTCGGTTTCAGAGGGAGCTGGGGGTTATCCCCGAGGATCTGCTGCAAAGCCCAGCGGAGGCCCTAGCTGCTACCTGGAATAGGGTGGCGGCTGGGGCCTTGGACAGGATTGCGGCCTCTCTTATCCTATCAAACCCCGGCACTCCCCGTGGTTCACGGAGGAGTTGAGGGTTTTGAAGAGGATTAAGAGATGCCTAGAGTGCCGCTGGAGGAAGACAAAGACTGAACTCGACCGAACACAAGCTAGAGCCATGGTTAAGGCCTACCTTGTGGCGGTAAGAGCAGCGAAATGCCAATATTTCTCCGCTCTTATTGCATCCGCAGAATGCCGCCCAGCGGCCCTGTTTAAGATTACCCGTTCCCTTTTGGGGAAGGGGGATTTAGAAAATCATCTGCAGGGCCGTGCTGAGGAGTTTTCTAGGCATCTGCAGGATAAAATCGCTCGGATTTGCTCTAAGTTAGACTCTAAGCATGAAACATGGTCTGGGGAGATGCCTGAGGTACGTACTTACCCGGTTATCTGGGAACAGTTCGATCCTGTTGGGCCCGAGGAAGTGGAGAGGATCCTCCGGACTGTAAATGCCACCACATGCAAACTAGATCCATGTCCCTCTTGGCTGGTTCAATCAGCTCGGGAGGTGACGTGTGGCTGGGTCAAGTCAATGGTAAATGCATCCTTGCAGGAGGGGGTGTTTCCGGCAGCCTTTAAGGAGGCATTGGTGCGCCCCCTCCTCAAGAAACCATCACTGGACCCTGTTGTGCTGGACAATTTTCGCCCAGTCTCCCACCTCCCCTTTAAAGTGGTGGCATTACAGCTTCAGAGGATTAATGGACCCTCTATGTCTAGGAATTTATCATCTTTAGTCCTGGATAGGGTGGCATTACCCCAGACAGACAAGTGGTGACTTTCACAATCCGGAGGATTCTGTCCACTTCCTCAGGTCCAACAGGATCGAACTGTTCCCAGATAACAGAGTAAGTACGTACCTCCGTCATCTCTCCAGACCGTGTATCACGCGTAGAGTCCAACTTAGAATGGATCTGAGTGATTTTCTCCTGCAGATGCTCGGAAAACTCCTCCGACCGACCCTGTAAATAGGTCACTGATTTTGATTGACCGAAAAGAGATCTCGTAATCTTAAACAGGGTCGTCGGTTGGCATTCTGCGGAGGCAATAAGAGCGGAGAAATATTCACATTTTGCCGCTCTTAACGCCACAAGGTAGGCCTTAACAGCGGCTCTAGCTTGTGTCCGATCAGATTCAGTCTTTGTCTTCCTCCAGCGGCGCTCCAGACGTCTCTTAACCCTCTTCAAAACCCTCAACTCCTCCGTAAACCACGGGGAGTGATGGGCCGAATGAGGGAAGAGAGGCCGCACAGGCGCGATCCTATCCAGGGCCTCGGCGGCCTCTCTACTCCAGGCTGCCGCCAGGGCCTCTGCCGGACCTCTGCTGGACCGTGCAACAGATCCTCGGGTCTGAAACCTCATAGGGTCCATAAGTCGCCGGGGGCGGACCAATCGAATGGGTCCAGCCTCCCTGCGGAGTGGGGCGGTGCACGAGAGTTTCAAGGTCACCAGGGCGTGGTCTGACCATGACAGCAGGGACAGGTCTAACTCTCCCCTCAGATCACTTTGCCATTGCTCAGACAGGAAAACTAAGTCCGGGGTGAGGCCACTGTCTCTAGTCGGGTCCCTAATTATCTGGGACAGGCCCATGGCTGCCATGGTAGCCATGAACTCCTGAGCTGCTTCCGAGGTCCATCCTGATGGCAGATTGAAGTCCCCCAGAACCATAAGTCTGGGGAACTCCACTGCCAACCCCGAGACGGCCTCCAGCAGCTCAGGCAGGGAGGCTGCTATACAGCAGGGAGGCTGGTACAGCAGCAACACTCCCAACTGTTCTCAGGAACCCAACTTAAAAAACAGGGTCTCACAACCGGCCACTTGTGGAGCAATGCCCCTGTGAGCCATTAGAGACTCTCGGATGACAACCGCCACCCCACCTCCCCTGGCCCGGTGTCTCGGCTGGTGCCACACCTGAAACCCGACTGGGCACATTTCCGAGAGGGCAACCCCTCCCTCAGGGCCCAGCCAGGTCTCGGTGATACAAGCCAGGTCTGCCCCCTCCTCTGTGATCAAATCACATATGAGGGGGGGCTTGTTGTTCACTGACCTGGCATTGAGGAGCAGCAGCCGGAGACCAGGGCGCTCAAGGATCTGTCGTCCAGGGCCTGGGTTTGAACTTGGAGGGCCGGAACACGCCACCAGTATCAAACACCGGGGGCGTCTTCCCCAAAGATGGCCTGCTCTCCAGTTCCCGTTATAACATCCCCGACCTGTCACCACTTTGATCAGTTGGCCCGCCCTGCAGCCCCCAGAGCTTCCTAGGTCGGTAGCCTCCACTTCCGAACCCCTGGAAATCCTGGGTCTAAACATAGGTCCTTTGCCCCACACACTCATCCTCTCAGTCACATTCAATCCTAGGCGGCGGAGGGCCCCCCCAGTGCACCAGCTCATGCTCTCGGCACTGTTGGATCCCAACCACCCCCCTCACACACACTACTACCACTTTTACTATGCACCCCCCTCAACTCCTCTCACTAGTGAAGGAGGGGCATCTCAATCACTCCTACCCCACTGAGCAATGCTCAGGGGGCACTCTAACACACAAACAAACTGGAACATTGGGTTCCAGTCTGCTTCCGGATTCAATTCAAGGTGTTGGTTATCACCTTTAAAGCCCTACATGGCATGGGTCCAGGTTACCTGAGGGACCATCTCATCCCTATCACATCAACCCCTCCCACCCGATCCTGCAGAGAGGGCATGCTACGAGACCCGTCTGTAAGATAATTCCATCTGACGGGGTCCAGGAGGCGTGCCTTCTCTGCAGTAGCCCCCGCCCTTTGGAATATTTTTCCCCCGAAATAAAATCGGCCCCCTCTCTCCTGGACTTTAGAAAAAACCTAAAGACCTGGTTTTGCCTTCATGCTTGGGGAGGGGAGGGAAATAGCCAGTCTTGGGGTTGGCTGATCGCTTAGATCTATTTTGACCAACCTTCCGACCATGAGATAGTAAGAACGGATCAAATTGTATTAGATATTTTATTGAATTTTTGTAGTATTTATGTTTTTACTGATTTTAAGCTTGTGCTGTGAACCGCCCAGGGTCCCTCCTTGTGGGGGAGATGGGCGGGATATAAATACGTTTATAAATAAATAAATAATGTATTTTTTTCCTATATAATTTATTTTTTTTTATTTTTTTATTTATTTAATTCAATTTATATGACCGCCCATCTCCCCCAACGGGCACCTCTGGGCGGTTTACAATAAAATAGATTTAAATAGAATGTAAAAATATAAAAACAATAATTTATACAGTCAATACAATAAATAATTATAAAATCCAGATGGTAAGATAGCATTAATAAAAGGAAGGACATTATGGGGTTAACCACCCCCATGAGGAACTATTATTTCCTCCTTCCCATGCCAGGTGGCAGAACCAGGTCTTCAGTTCTTTCCTAAAGGTCGGGAGGGAGGGGATCTGTCTCAACTCTGGGGGCAAGGTGTTCCAGAGTGTAGGTGCAACCACAGAGAAGGCCCGTCTCCTAGACCCCACCAGATGACACTCTCTAATTGATGGGGCTCGTAGCAGGCCCTCTCTGAATGACCTGGTGGGGCGGGTCGATAATATGGGGATAAGACGGTCCCTCAGGTATTCTGGCCCCATGCCATGTAGGGCTTTAAAGGTGATAACCAACACCTTGAATTGTACCCGGAAGCAAACCGGCACCCAATGCAGCTTGCAGAGCAAAGGTGTTATATGTTCTGATTTTGGCACACCCAAAATTGCTCGCATGGCCGCATTCTGCACCAGCTGTAGCTTCCTGATAGTCTTCAAGGGTAGCCCCATGTAGAGCGCATTGCAATCATCTACATGGGAGATGACGAGAGCATGAGTGACTGTTTGGAGGGCATCGCGCTCCAGGAATGGGCGTAACTGGCGCACCAGCCGAAGCTGTGCAAAAGCCCTCCTAGCCACGACTGCCACCTGCTCTTCGAGCAGGAGTCGTGAGTCTAGAAGGACCCCCAAGTTCCACACCGGTTCCGAATGGAATAATCCTTTGCAAATCTGTATTTGGGGCTCTTGCTCTGACAGGCCACTGTTTTAGGGTACTTCAATAAAGTAATTTGTTTTGGGTTTCCAACTGTTTGGGCTCATATTATAGTGGATCACTTTTTTTCTACAACAGCTTTCTCTTTCCACCTCTCCCCATTATACTCACTGGTGTTCTTCGTTTATAAGCGTCTGTACTATTGGATACAAATGCTCTATAGCTGTAGAAATATTTAGTTTAGCTTCCTTGCAGCTATCATAAACGCTTTGCTTCGTGCAGACCAGTGGCACTTGGGGAGGGGAGGGAAGCTTGTCTTTTTGATGGCATTTTGCAGAGCCTTGCTTCAGCCTCCTTTTGCATGGGAAGAGAAAGAAAACATTTCTTCCCCCCCCCCCCCAAGCTTAAGGAAGAACCACCACTCAGGGGTAAGGCATATGATATTTTGCAGACAGAAGGATCCATATTTCATCCTTGATACCTTGAGGCAGGGCAGGTATGGTCTCTACCTGTAGTCCTAGAGAGCCACTGACCAAATTGTTGGCAATACTGAACTAGGTGAGCCATAAGTGAAGTGATGGGTCAGAATGAAGGTCTGCTGGTCCAGCATGTGTCACAGTACACTGAGCTAGTTGGCTTGGCCAGATGCTCAAGGAAGCCAACAAGTGGAACATTAACACAACCAAACTACTTTTTTTACTCATGGTGGCTTCACACACAAAGCCATAATTTACAAACCACAATGCTAGGCTCACTCACCACACCGAGCAAACGAACCAGATGACGACTTAGCAGAAAATATGAACTCAGCCAACTTAAACAGGAATTTAGGGAAACGTCCTTTCACCACTGGCAGCCAGGCAAAAGGACCTGTGGAACTCTTGAAATGTCTAATCTTGTAAGTGCTAATAGTTTCCCATTTTTGGCATATTAACTGGGAATCCTGTCCCACAGCCAGAGTAATGAATGCTGCTGCTACACAGTGCTTAACAGACTGATCTCTTATTTTGAGTTCTTGTTTTAGATCTCAGTTCTGTCTTAGCCTCTACCATAGGAGGATTTAAAACGACCTGTTCTGAAGTTGCTGTGATCCCACCTTAAATAGAGGAATTCAGAATATTGCTTATTTCAACTGTGCAAAACAAGATTTCTCACAAACATAAACCTGCTTGTAATACTAAACTAAGTTCGTGCTGCTGAAAATGGGAAGAGAATGTGGGCTCATTTTTGTTTCCAGACATCTATTCTACTGCGGGTTCTCATTTTTGCCAGTAGAGTCTACATATCCCCAGGAAGCCCTCCATTTAAACATCCCCACGATCCCTCAAGGCACCAGAAGTAGGGGAGCTCTCCCTCTTGTCTGGCCTACTCCTTGGCCTTGCAGGCAAGGCTGCTGGTACAGCTGGTTCTCGCCACTTAGTGCCTACTGCAACCCAGCTTTAAAATGGAATCACTGGGTCACTCTAGCCTCTCTCACATTCTGCTGCAGCATGAGTGGCAGATTCTATTTATACCAATTGCCAGGGAAAGCAGGCGGGGAGGTGCGGGAGGAAAGCAAGAATTTGCTGAGGGAGATGCAGAAGCCGCCATAACCCTTGACTTCCCCCTCTACGTGCACACCTCAGAGAAAGCAGCCGGCGCAGTACGGAGAAGGAAACGCTGCAGTCATAAATCCAGCACATAAGCAAATGGCAGGCCTCGGCAATCTCCTAGATTGCTGATGAGTCCTCAGTAGGTCCATCAGTTGCCAGGGCACTTGCCAGGCTGCAGGAAAGGCTTAGCAGCAAGGACACTGCCCCGTTGGGACAGAAGTCCTCCTTCTCCAGCACTCCACTGCCCTTCAGGCTGAGAACGTGCTGCCATTGTTTGTTCTCATTTCTCTCCCCAAATTAGGAAGAGGAACCAGAGGTTACTCTCTCCTGGTTGCCCAAAGAGGACTCCATAGCAGATAACAAGGTTATACCGGTGGCAGAACCTTAACATTAAGAGAGATTGTTCATTTTGACCAACAACAGCCACTTCCATTTCACAGCAGGGCTGGCCGGGGAACTCTGGGAGTTGAAGTCCACACATCTTCCAGTTGCCAAGGTTGAGAAAGACTGCTCTAAAGGCTGAAGCTTCTATAGACACCAGCCTGGTTCTGCAAACTGGAATGCCCTGGCATTCACCCCATGCCCCTACGTGAATGGTGGGGACAAATCCTCTGTCTCCAAGAAAGTACACTGAAAAGCGTACATGAACCTTTAAGGGAGTGGGCTGCTGTTTTTTAAAATAAAGTTTTTGGAACCTCACACGATTTAGCCACAGGTTAGGTATCACTTGAAGAGAGGGACAGGGAGAAAAGCTGCTCATTTTGTTTAGAGCACAGCTTTCCAAACTGTGTGTCGCAACACAGTCTGGTGTGTCGCCACACAACCCGGAAGCGGCAGTGGGGCTGTGCACGGCGGCAGTGGCGCGCCATCAGCGCTTCCGCGTTTTAGCGGAGGCCGCCGCCGCCACCATGCACGTGCGCCCCCGCACCACCGCCGTGCACGCCCCCGCCGCCGTTGGTGTGTCGCCAACGGCGGCACTTTAGAAAGCACTGGTTTAGAGGAACCACAGCATAATCTCCGAGGGGCCCTGCAGCAAGATAGTTGCCAAACAGATGCATCAACCGCCTGCAACGGGAGCTATTTGCCAGAAAGACAAGGATGCCTTCTGAAGAAGTAGCCCAGCTGTAAGTGTCTCTTTCCAGGGGGTTACAAGTTAGCAGCTCAAGGTTACTTATAGACAATCCATCCCCAGAGACAGGTACGGATGGAAAATCCAGGAACACCTGGATGTTCCAACCTTACATAGGATTAATAGAGAAAGGAATGTAAGGGAGATTGGGGGAGGGAGTACACAAGCAGAGGAAGAAGCAAACAAGGATTAACATCTTCAGATTGAGAGACACAGAAGGCAGGAAGAAAGCAATCAGCAAAGAAGGAACTAAAATACAAAAGAAGAGAAACAGAGGGAGGGGTGGGGTGAAATGAGAACTGAGAGGTTTAAGGAGGGACCCAGGGCTCCGATGTGGCAAGATGCCAATCTAATAAAGAACTGCACATATCCTCTATGGCTTGTGTTGAAAGTTACTGATTTTAGATTGGCTTGCTGAGCTTTCAATAAGTAAAATGAGCTGAGCAATGGTGACTCATGGGCAATCTTACTTCCGTCTGCAGGGGAAGGCTCACACAAGGGAAAACTCATTTACATAGCTAATAGGCAGCCAGGAAGAAGCAGCTCTCCCCCCAATATTTAGGTTTCTACAAGGAGGAGGAGGAAGTACACCAATTACACTTGGTGAGCTCCCCTTTGGTGCAGTCTTGGGTGGAACAGCCCAGTTTTACCTGCTCTCTGATAGTGAGGCCTCAGCTGAACGGGTTAAGTGACAGGAGCCATTTTGACATT
This sequence comes from Charina bottae, assembly GCA_023362775.1. Taxonomy (NCBI): domain Eukaryota; kingdom Metazoa; phylum Chordata; class Lepidosauria; order Squamata; family Charinaidae; genus Charina; species Charina bottae. Next base: position 8,474,632 of record JALMGJ010000021.1, on the reverse strand, counting down.
TATAAAATTTATAATATCACTAGAGGACCAGGGGGCGGGGTTTGAGGGTGGGAGCCAATCGCGTGGAAGGGGGTGGGGTTTGCGGGCGGGGTTTGCGGGCGCAATCGCGCACACTTAGGGCCTGCTGCCGCCATGCCCGCCGCCACGCCGCTGCCGCGCCTGCTCCCGCCACGCCCACCTGGGGAAGAGCCACACTCAAGGGGCCAAAGAGCCGCATGTGGCTTGCGAGCCGCGGTTTGCCGACCCCTGTCCTAGGAGGACTGGTTTAGTAACAATCCAGTCCCTTCGGGTTAAGTGATCTCCTAGGAGGACTGGTTTAGTAACAATCCAGTCCCTCCATCAATGATGGGAGGGAGGAGAAAGAACAAGGTTCACTTTCCTCGGATAGCCATAAACTTTCATTCTTGATGGGAAGGGTTACCTTATTAACAAGGGTGGGTCAGGAGTGTGCTATGTTTCCAATCAACTTCCTCTTTTCTTAGGTGATCAACTTCCTCTTTTCTTAGAGCAGGTTGCTTAAGCCAGCAGTTTGTGGATACAAATTAACAGAAAAGAAGCTCAATTTCCTAAGACAGTTGAGAGCTGGCTACAGCTTTCTAGAAATGCTTAGGTTTTGGTGAAAGACCAGATCCCTACTAATTCCACATGTTGGAGTACAAGTCCCATCATGGCCAGGCAGAATGGATAGAAGTTGTCATCCTAAACAGTGAAGGTTGGGGAAAACTGATCCAGATAACATATTGGATCCTGCAGCATCCTTTCCAACAGAATTAAGGTCAAGATGCAACTACAGGTAGTGCTTGTTTAGTGACTGCCTCGTTTAGCGACCATTTGCAGTTATGATGATGATGAAAAAGTAACTTTACCAGTCCTCGCATTTATGCCCTTCGCAGGTCTGTAAAGCAAATGAAAGCTGAAGTAAGATCGTAAGCACAGTCATGGTTTCACTTAGCAACCACTTTGCTTAAGGACTGAGTTGCCAGGCCCAATTGGGGTTGCTAAACAAGGACTACCTGTATGGCATTCTAAGGCAAAGAGGAAGAGTAGATACCTTTGAGTGTTTCTCTCCATTCTTTGCCATTAGCTATATTGGCTGGGACATGTGGTTTTGGAGGGCACCTGGTTGACTACCTCCGATAAGAAAAGATATTCCAATCCACCAAATTTACTTCCTAAAGAAGTAATTTAAACAGTTCTGAGTGTGCTTCTGGAAGGCAGAGCACAATCTAAGAAGCATCCTAAAATAAGCGCACGGCCCACAGGCATGCTCTAACCCAGAGCTTTCTAAACTGTGCGTCGGGACACGTTAGTGTATCGGCTGCAGTGTCTGGGTGTGTCGTGGCTGCTGCTGCCTCCAAACCTGCCCTGCCAGGATTCCACCCAGGTCCTAGTGCCTGCCTTGTGCCCTGCTGTAAGAGTGTGTCGCGAAATGATGCATGTCTAAAAAGTGTGTCGCCAACATGAAAAGTTTGGAAAGCTCTGCTCTAACCACTGTGCACCAAAGGAGGAAATGTCTCAAGTTTAAATTAATAACAAGTCTTGTAGTGTATGCTACGCACCAGCTTACCTGGCATCTTACAAATGTGTTGCTGGGTTATAATTCTCCTGGTTTAGCCTATAGCTAAATCTATGTGGAGGGGGCCAGGATGGGGAAGATTGCTGGGAGGCAATCAAAGTACACAGTTTATCCTACTGCAGAACAGCTTCTTACAGAACTTAGTTTTGCACAAACTCAGTGACATTACAGAGGTTGCAAGAATCTAAGTGCGACGAAGTCGGTCAGGATAACACCGTACTGACTGGATTTGCATCAAAAACTCAGGGCAAACGCGCCTCTTGGCAGACTGCGGGGAACGCGTCACGCGCCTGATCCTCGGTCATTCAAACCCCACGTGAGGATCAGTTCGCGCCCGGCAGAAACGAGAGAGGTGGGCGCTCGCGCTGCCCCCACCGCCTTTGCTGGGATTTCTTCAGCCGAGAGGGGACGGTGGAAGCCATGTTGGCGGCCGCATTGCAGAGAGATCCGCCCACTCAGGCCACAGGTTCCCGGTTAGGAAATGCGGCACAAAGAAAAGAAGGCTTCCCTGAAGGCTCGAAGCACCCAAGTCTCTTCTCTGCCACACCGCGCTTTCTCGCCACGCCCCAATCTCCCCACCCTACGCCATTACGGACAGGCGTTCCCGAGGAGGGGGAGGACAGGAAGAGAGATCAGAGCAGCGGAATTCCCCGCTCGGCCTCCCAGCGTGTCTCAATCGCATTGCCCTCGATGCCCCCCACCCGCCTCAATCCCGAGCGAAAGGGCCCTATTTAAGCTCCGGGAGGACACGGTGGCCCCATTTCCTTCCTTTGTCTCTCCGATTGCACCCTGCCCGAGAGCCAGGACCCTCCACCCCGCGCTTTCCCCTCTAACCTTGGCCCCGATCTGGTTGCCGCACTGGCCGGCCTGCAGGTGCACGATCTCCCTCATGGTTTGCCGACGGTTGCTTTCAGCTGCGCGTAGGCTGTACTTTCGACTTCACGACTCCACGTCTCTCCGCCTTCCGCCTGTTCCGGTAATGCGCCTTAAATGGGGCCCCGCCGGCAAGGGAAGGGCTGCTCTTGCAGCGACTGCGCATGGGCTGCGGTTGACTGCCAATGCCATTGCCGCCACCCTCTCGCGCCGCTTTGCCAGGCGGCAGCGCGCTGTGCGTGCGTCTGGGGCGTCTCTCCGTGAGCCGGGCTGATTTCGCCAATCGCGAGCCGCCTGCCCCGTCGACGTTCAGGCCCTCTTCTCTGAACTCCTAGATGAGAAACGCTCGAAGCCTTTGCGGCATCTCCGAAGACAGTCTCTTCTGTTCTGGTCGGGGTAGATGGATAGATGTACTTTGTGATTCTACTTGCCAGCGTGCGTTAAGTGCTGCTCCTGCAGTGGGGTATTTATTTCGGATCTGAGGATGAGGCAGCTTCGAAGGGGATGAAAAAGCAAGGGACTTCTCTTGCTACAATATGAACGAAAGTTTAGCTGAAGTAGACAGTTTGTTTATTTAATTTCTATAGCCGCCCATCTCAACAAGCGACTTTTGCTTTGAAGGTGGGATCTAGTTCAGTTTTTGAGGACGTCTTTATCTGATGTACTAATGTTCTTGCACGTTTGCCCTTGTTTATTTATTTGTGACTTACTTGTCCTAGCTGTGAGAGAATGACTACCTGGATCCAAGGAGTAGTATATATGTCACTTGAGTGTCAGCAGCCTTAAAAAAAATTAGCACTATGTCTACTTCTGAAAAAGCCTTCCTTGGATTTAGATATATATATGACCTGTGGTCCACGTTGCAGTAGACCATTTTGGGCAAAGTTTGAAAGTATATTTCTCTTAGTTTGTATTACTCTTTTATCTTTGTGTTTGTAAACCTTAATAAAATTATTACTGATTTGAAAAAAAAGAAACAAAGACTGGTATCTATGCAGCTTGGAGCACACTGCTAGCAAACAAAGTAAGTGCATCCCAAATCTTGTAGATCCCTGATTATCCTAACTCATTTTAGTCTGAATTCAGTCCAGTCATGGACTGCAGTCCAGTTACTCTATTGGTTAACCTTCTGCAGAAGAGGGACAAGAGGACTCTAAATCTTCTGAGTCTGCTAGACTTTTCAGTAGTATTTGATACTGCTGATCACAATATTTTAGATTGTCTTATGCATTTGGGGTGATGGTTTTACTTCTATTTACTAGGAGAGTTACAGATAATTACATAGTTTGACTGTGTCTCTAAACCCTGGCACCTATACTTTGGTAAAAGGTAAAGGTTCCCCCCGCACATTTGTGCAGTCGTGTCCAACTCTAGGGGCTGGTGCTCATCTACATTTGTTAGCCGAAGAGCCAGCGTTGTCCGAAGACGCTTCCGCGGTCATGTGGCCGCATGACGCGCACGGAACGCTGTTACCTTCCCACCGAAGTGGTACCTATTTATCTACTTGCATTTGCATGCTTTCGAATTGCTAGGTTGGCAAGAGCTGGGGCGAGTGCGGGAGCTCACGCCGTCACTCGGGGCCTGGGATTCGAACCTCCGAACTTGCGATCTTCCGATCCACAAGCCTGGCGTCTTACCCGCTGAGCCACCACGCCCCTTTTGCTTTGGAGTCCACAACAATTTGTCCCTGATGCTGTTTAACAACTTTACAAAGCTAGCAGGAGTTTGGGAAGTGAGACCACCTCCATATGTTGCTGACACTCAGGTTTATTTTTCAATAACATCTGAAACAGGATGTTTTAAACCAGCACTTGGATGAAGTGAAGTGATATCTTAAAGGCCAATACATTGAGGTGGTCTCACTTCACAAGACAGAGACTCTAGGGATGGGTCATTTCCAAGTACAGAAATTGGGGAACATAACCATTCAGATTGATTTCACTCCCTAAGAACAGGTTTGTACTTTTGGGTGGTCCTAAAGTCATTTATCATTCAAGATCCATGTGACTTCTCTAGCCAGAAATGCCTATTACTGTGGTTCTCAAACTCTGCACTGCAAGGCACTGCAGCAAAATCACAGTGGTGCTGTGGAATATTTTAAATTTTCGAGGGAAGCAGAACTGTTAGTTATTCTTAAGGACACCGTGAACCAAGAATGTTTGTGAACTCCTGGCCTATTATCATTTTTCAGATGGTATTCCTGCTACACCCTTTTCTGGATTGGGATAACCTGGTTATTATCATCCATACTTTAATAGCCTCATTTTGGATATGTCTAATGTCCTCTATGTGAAGCTGTCCTTTTGCTTGGTTTGGAAGCTCCCCCAGTTTGAAGGATTTAAAAAATGAAACCTGAATTATTAGAGGAGTGCAAGAAAAAGAAACAAACTGGTCCTCCCACTATCCCCAAATCTCTTCTTCTGTCCAGAGTGAGCTAGTTGGGCTTTGGCCTTACATGTCCCTTTACTCTCCTTCTGTAGTTCAGCTAAAAATATTAACCCAGTCAGAAAAGCATTTCCTGAAATGAAATTTCAGCTTCAGCTTCCTTCGGCAAGTCAGTAAAAAAATAATTAGCGGCTTGTGGAGTGCTCCATCCCTGATGCCTGCAGCCCTTCTTCGAATGGGGAGCAGTTCCATAAGGAAGCACCTCTGTCTGTGTTCAGCTGGGTGAACAGACTGGTACTGCGTGCTTATGTGATAGGCTAGAAACTATACAGAAGAAAAAAAATTAGAAGGGCAGGAACTGGGATTTGTTTTCAAAGCACAAAGCTGCATGTATTTCCTTTTTCCCCCTTTTCTTCCTTCCCTCCTTCCTTCCCTCCCTCCCTCCCACCCACCCAACACCTGACGCAACTGGGCCTAAAATCCTGTTATAGCAGTCTGTAAATAGAGAGCAATGTTAGAGTGACAAAAAAGGAGAGTTAGATGACTCACTGCCAGTTTTATTCTCCCATTATGTCAAGTACTATCCACGTGAAAAGCATGCCCAAGCTTCTTCCTAGTTCAGAGAATGATGTTTCTTGAAGTGTGGAGTGAAAAAAAAATCAAGTTGATGACAGATGTTAAAAAGCGGTTGTGGATGCAAAGCTGCCCTTTTCACTTTTTTTAACCCTCCCCCCATTCCCTTGCACAGCGTCATGGGGAGAGCTAAAAAAAATCCCATTTTCTTCATCTTTTCTGTTCAGGACTTACTTTCTTCTTTCCTGCAGAAGAGCTTTTGTTTTTCTACCTTATTCTCCAGGTGCATTTTTATGCACTTTGAGCCACTTCTGGCCAAGCTGACTTTTGCTTGCTGGGGATTTTGCTTGGAAAGTCCAATTGAACAGCCATTGTTACCCTGGTTAGTGGGCTTGACTGTGTGGTGGGGCATCCAGAAAGTCCAGACGGCAGCTGTTGTGTCATGTGTGGGTGCCACTGTATTTCACAGAAATAAATCAATCATTATAGATTTGTGGGGCTATAAATCCCAGAATTTTCAGCTGATATGACCAAGTTGGGGAAGGATTATTATTGTACACCAGTATTATTTAATCCCTTACTGAAATTGAGGATGGGAATTACAACCATCTTGTACACTTCACAGATGTTGATATTAAATTATTTCTTACAATAACCCTCTAATAAAGAGCTTAAGAACCATCATCTTCTTGCTCTTTCATCTTCTTGTCCTTTCACAACTAAATAGAATGTGGCAAATCCAGATCTCCCCTCAGTGCTACACAATGCATGTGTTTTGTTGCCAAAAATGGACAAGCAGTACAACAGTTACAAAATTCCTGTTTCAGTTTCACTTGTGTCTGTCATCTGAATTATTCACAGTCATGTTGAAAACAGAATATAGCAAGCCAGCCAGTCCCCAAACCAAACAAAGCATAATATGTAGCAATAATATATCCATTAAATGGTTGCTTCCAGCTACACTCAACAGATGAGGCTTTCATCCAGAATCAATCAGTGGAATATAGATGCATTAGTTTCTGTTCACTGGCATCCAGATACATTGTACTTTTTTTAAAAACTCTCCCTTTATTCAAAGGAAGAGACCAGAGAGGGGGGGGGAGATTTGTGCATTAGCCTTTGGTTAGGATAAAGCAACAGGAACAGCTAGTTTTCCATCTGAAGAAGAAGAGTTAAGGATGCTAATCAAATATTCTTTTAAAGGAAGATGCCTTGCAAATAGACTTAAGATGCTTGAATGATGCTTGAATGATCAACAGAAGCTAGAAGAACTTGCTGGGAATATTTATTTATTTAATCAATCAATCAATCAATCAATCAATCAATCAATCCCCGCCCATCTCCCCGAATAGGGGACTCTGGGCGGTTTACAAAATAGCAGAATTTAAAATCTATACAAAAAATTACTATAAAACAATAAATAGAGGGAATAAGTAAAATCCAAAAGATGGTTAAAATCCACAATCAAGATCAAGGCACTACGGAGCCAGCCACCCCCAAGAGGCACTACCACCTCCATCGTCCCAGGCAAGGCGGCAGAGCCAGGTCTTAAGAGACTTCCGGAAGGTCAGGAGTGAGGGGGCCAGCCTCACCTCCGGGGGCAAGATGTTCCATAATGCGGGCGCTATCGCAGAGAAGGCATGCCTCCGGGACCCCAGTTCTTTCACTTACTAGAGCTCACGTTTATTACTTTCCTCTAATATTTCCCCCCTTTTGCAGGACACATTAGAAGAGATTTTAAAAAGGGTAGGTGGTCACATATGGTATAAACATCCTGTGAAAAAAACACCCACTAGCTAGCACATAGGTAACAAATGCTGCTATTCTCTCCCTTAGAATGGGCTGGCTGGGGAATTCTGGGAGCTGAAGTCCACCCATCTTCAAGCTGCCAAGGTTGAGAAACACTGCCTAAGAACCTCTATGATTCAAGGCCTATGTATTTTGTATTGCAAATTATTACAAGTGGAAAATCTGCTTGAAATATTAATATGGATTGTAATTATGCTTGACTCTTTAAAGGAGCATAGTCTGAGATAGCAGAACTGAATTCAGTATCGATTTCTTAAGGTTCTCCTATGGTTCTCCTATGGGGGGCGTGGTGGCTCAGCGGGTAAGATGCCAGGCTTGTTGATCGGAAGATCACAAGTTCGGAGGTTCGAGACCCGAGCGCCGCATGACGGAGTGAGCTCCCGCACTCGCCTGTGGGCGGCTTACATACATCGTTATACATCAAGTTATACAGTGTTCTTTTCATTATACAATCCGCGCGCAAGGGGAGGGGGTAAGGGAACCGGCTCTTCCTGGCTTTCCGGACTACATGTCCCAAGGTGCCTTCGTTGGAGCCGGCTGCTGACTTCCTGTAGATGTTTGTTGCTTCCGGGATCTGCAGCCATTCGAAAGATCTTCCGTCCGATGGAACCTGACCCCAGACAGGACAGGAGCCAGCATATTTTTCCCACTTTAAGGTGGTACCCAATTTATCTACTTGCTAAGCTTTCGAACTGTTGGGTCGACAGGAGCTGGGACTAGCAACGAGAGCTCACCTCGTTGCGCGGGGATTCGAACTGCCGACCTTCCGACCGGCAGTCATACAGCTTCAGCGGTTTAACCCGCTGAGCCACCGCGTCCCAGTTTTATCATCATCATCAACCCATGAACCCAGTCTGCTTCTTCCAGGATTGGCCTTCCATTCGTTTACCTCTCAGGCACAGAGTGCTGGTTGGGATATATCCCTGTTGAGAGAGGGTGGACTCATAACGGGGGTGAAGTCGATGCCTTGGGAAAAGATTCTCCTTGACACCAATCATACAGGACCTATGGAATGTCTGAGTAATCACCATTATCCCGAGCAATTTCAAGAACTTTCCCACTCATTTTAAAGGGGCCTTACGCAGGGCGTGGTGGCTCAGCGGGTAAGACGCCAGGCTTGTCGATTGGAAGATCGCATGTTCGGAGGTTCGAATCCCTAGCCCTGCGTGCGGAGTGAGCTCCCGCACAAGCTCCAGCTCTTGCCAACCTAGCAATTTGAAAGCATGCAAATGCAAGTAGATAAATAGGTACCACTTCGGTGGGTAGGTAACAGAATTCCGAGTGCATCATGCCGGCCACATGACCGCGGAAGTGTCTTCGGACAATGCTGGCTCTTCAGCTAACAAACGGAGATGAGCACCTGCCCCTAGAGTCGGACACGACTGCACAAATGTGCGGGGGGAACCTTTACCTTTTTATGGTCTCTATGCAGATTATTGTTCTGCATAGAAGAGGGGGTTGTATCAAATCAAGTAAATTTTCCAAGGGATATTATAATGCCAGACCTACAAGATAGACCAGATCAAGAAACAGATGCCAGGTGGGCCTAAAAATACATTTATTATTGTAGTTGGTTATTGTAACATGATTGTGCAAGTCTAAATGTGCTTCTCCTCCTCTTTTTGATATTCATGTGAATTCCTCTGTGTGTGTGTGTGTGTGTGTGTGTGTGTGTGTGTGTGTGTGAGAGAGAGAGAGAGAGAGAGAGAGAGAGAGAGAGAGAGAGAGAGAGAGAGAGAGAGAGATGGATGTTTTTGGGTCCCTCTCCTCATCTGGGCTTCTGTAATGTTTATCTGCTAGTTGCCTTGGTAAAGGATCTTCCCTCTCTCTACATCGAGGTCATCCTCCTTATTCTCTACATATATTTCCCAGATAGGGGTGCTGTTACAAACCAGCAGGGGGATGGGATAATCCCAAACTTCCCTGGCAGACAACTTGTATTAAAAAGCATAAGCTTTTGTGAGCTGCAGCTCACTTCCTGGGATGCATAGAGCGGCTAGAATGATGTAGGATTTAAAGTGGGGTGAGGGAGGGGGGTGGGGAAAGGAAGGGAAGACAAGGTGGTTATGCAGATGCAGGTTACATGTGAGACAGTTTGTGAGACAGATTGCCAATACTTTATCAGTTAACAGTTATAATGTGTTAAAAAAAACCTGTATTGTTGGGACATTCTAAGACTGCCTGAAACCTTTTGATATGAGTTCAGTAATTTCTCAGTGGTGTTAAAGTCTCATTTTTCCAAAGCAGTCACTTTGAGCTCTGCCTGGGAGGTTGAAATGTTCTGATATTACTTTGTCCTTGTTTTGAGTCCTGATGTCAACTTTGTGTCCATTAATTATTTTGTGCAGTTTGTTCAAATCCAGAATCCAGAGGGGCATTGCTGATAGATTATGACATATAACACATTATAGCAGGGCTTTCCAAAGTTTTCCCGCGGCGACACACACCACTGCCGTTGGTGTGTCGCCGTGGGAAAACGCGGAAGTGCCGCCGTTGTGGCAGCGCACAAAAACCCGGAAGCGCTGCTGCCGCAGTGCAGTAGTGGATTGTTTCCAAAGCAAAGATCCTGAAACTGGATACAGATGAAACTATGGTCTCCTTCGATGTGTCCTCCCTTTTCACCAGCATCCCCACCACTCATGCTCTATCCGCTGTCAGGAAGAGACTAGAAGAGGACAGCACCCTTGAAAGGAGAAACCATCTCAACCCAAACCAGATCTGCCATCTTCTGGACCTGTGTCTTAACACCACTTATTTCTCATTCAGAGGTGACTTTTAGGGACAAAAACACGGCTGTGCCATGGGTTCTCCTGTGTCACCCATTGTGGCCAATTTATACATGGAAGAAGTGGAGAAGAAAGCACTCAACACATTCCAGGGAACGGTGCCCACCCACTGGTTTAGGTATGTGGATGACACCTGGGTCATAATCAAGGCCCAGGAAGTACAGGCCTTCACGGACCATATAAACACTATAGATGCCAACATTAGCTTCACCAGAGAAGACACCAAGGACAACAGACTGGCATTCCTAGACTGTGAAGTCCTCATTGGGACTGGTGGCAAGCTAGAAATAGGGATCTACAGGAAACCCCCACACACAGATCAATATCTGATGTTTGACTCCCACCATCCACTGCAGCACAAACTAGGAGTCATCAGGACATTGTCACACAGAGCAGAAACCATCCCCACCTCCATGGATTCCAAAAAGAATGAAAATCAGCACCTGAGAACAGCTCTGAAGGCCTGTGGATATCCAAATTGGGCCTTCACTAAATCTAAATCTACCAGACCTAAAACAGCGACAGATAGGGCTGAGACTCAGAGTAAACGGAAGAACCTGGTCATTCCTTACATGGCTGGCGTGTCTGAAAAGATAAAACAGATATTTGGCAAACACCACATACCTGTATATTTCAAACCCACCAACACACTGAGACAGAGGCTTGTACACCCCAAAGATCAAACTCCAAAACACAAGAAAAGCAATGTAGTGTATGCAATCCAGTGCAGTGAGGAGTGCTCTGAACTCTACATTGGAGAAACCAAACAACCTTTGTACAGGAGGATGGCCCAACACAGGAGAAGTAACACCACAGGACCAGAGTCAGCAGTTTATCCTCATCTAAAGGAAAAAGGACACTCATTTGAGGACATTAATGTTCACATTTTAGACAGAGAAGATAGGTGGTTTGAGAGAGGGGTCAAGGAATCCATTTATGCCAACTTGGAAAATCCTTCCTTGAATAGAGGTGGGGGCCTCAGGCACAATCTTTCCCCCATCTTCCTCCCTGCTTTGTCTTCTGTGCCTAGGAAGATTAAGACCATTTCACAAGTTCAACAGCAGCATGGTGATCTTAACGATCCTCCTTTAGATGATAAAGAGACTTAGAAATAACATCTCAAAATAACCATGACCTAGCCCCAGGTGCAAGGTCACACAGCCACCTAGAAAAATATTTAAGGATTCCCTTACTAACTTTGCTCAGACTGAAGAAGCTCCTTGGATAAGGAGCGAAACGTTTCCACTGAGAAAATAGAAATCCAGTTGACATGATTCAAGCTACAGACAATTCCACCTGGATGACTGAGAACCTTCATAGACAGTCACTTTGAGCTCTGCCTGGGAGGTTGAAATGTTCTGATATTACTTTGTCCTTGTTTTGAGTCCTGATGTCAACTTTGTGTCCATTAATTATTTTGTGCAGTTTGTTCAATTTGTCTTATGTAGAATCCAGAGGGGCATTGCTGGTAGATTATGACATATAACACATTATAGCAGGGCTTTCCAAAGTTTTCCCGCGGCGACACACCAACCGCCGTTGGTGTGTCGCCGCGGGAAAACCCGGAAGTGCCGCTGTTGCGGCAGTGCACAAAAACCTGGAAGCGCTGCTGCTGCTTTCGGTTTTTGCGTGCCGCCGTGGCTGCGGTGCTTTCAGTTTTCCGTGTCTCACCGTGGGAAAACCCGGAAGTGCCGCCATGACTGCGGCGCTTTCAGATTTTCGCGCACCGCCGTTGGTGTGTCACTGCGGGAAAACCCGGAAGCGCTGATGGCCATCAGCGATTCCGGGTTTTGACGCGACACATCTGGGCCCCGCAGGCGACACACTTTTGTGTCGCGACACACAGTTTGGAAAGTTCTGCATTAGGGAAGACCATGAGAAGATACCTCTAATTTGTATGTGTACTTGGGATGCATGTGGGTGTAGATGTGGAGGTAAAGTAGACATCTGGGTTTGTTTCAGGGTCTGCTTCTGTGTAACTACACTATGGCAGATGGGGAACATTTGAACAAGAAATTTGTTTATTAAGCTAGATCTTTAGATATAAAAGGTTTTATTTGGAAAAGGGAAATATAGGAAAAAGAAGGGAAAGCAACAGTCACACACAGAATTCCAAGTAGAATAAATACAGTCAGCCTTAATTAACTGGTTAGTTCAGGGCTTTCCAAAGTGCTGCTGCTGGTGACACACCCAGCGGTGGCGGCGACAATCGCGCACACACGGTGACGGCGCGGGGGGGCGTGCGGCGGCGCGGGGGGCGTGCGGCGGCGCGGGGGGCGTGCGGCGGCGCGGGGGGCGTGCGGCGGCGTGGGGGGCGTGCGGCGGCACGCGCGTGCATGGCAGCCGCCGTGCACGCGCGCGCCGCCGCTTCCGGGTGGTGTGGCGACACACCACGCTGTGTGTGGCGACACACTTTTGTGTTGCGACACACAGTTTGGAAAGCTCTGGGTTAGTTACTACTTCCATAAATAAGAACTTGGCTTTCAGCACGTTCAAGATTCACGGCAGAATGTATAACGGGAAAGTCTCCTGTTTGGATGTTCCAAGATAGGCAGTCCTTTTTCCTTATGATCACCCATTTTATAGAATTTGGAGGATATGTGAAGGCCAGCTTCTTTGGGGAGATTGATTATTGCTTTGCCCAATCAAGGAAAACGCTCCATATCTGATGGCTTCGATCTAGCCAGAAAATCCGAAATCATCTAGTGACTAAAGGTAAAAGGTAAAGGTTTTCCCCCACACAGTCGTGTCCGACTCTCGGGGCTGGTGCTCATCTCCGTTTGTTAGCCGAAGAGCCAGCACTGTCTGAAGACACTTCCATGGTCATGTGGCCGCATGACGCACGCGGAATGCTGTTACCTACCCACCGAAGTGGTACCTATTAATCTACTTGCATTTGCATGCTTTCGAATGGCAAGAGCTGGGGCGAGTGCGGGAGCTCACGTGGGGCTAGGGATTCGAACCTCCAAACTTGCGACCTTCCGATTGACAAGCCTGGCGTCTTACCCGCTGAGGCATCGCGCCTCTCAGAAATCATCTAGTAACTAAAGCCACCTTCCTAAATACCCTTAGAGGAATTACAACCTCTAGTCTTTACCAATTGTGCCCTTGTAAAAATGGGCTTCTCCGGAGAGGCTTTCTGAGGAAACCAAAGCTATTAGAGTTGATCAGCAGAGGGTCAGTTTTCCAGATGCTTTAGGGGGCACTGTTGTACCACACTTAAAAGCTAGGAGTTTGTCACAGGTGCTCTTCTGGTTTCTGACCACAGACCAGGCAGCTTGAATTTTTGGTTTCATATTGAGTCTCTTTTCCCAAGTTCCCAGATTCTTCCTCTTCCCATCAGAATTCTTTCTTCAGCTCTTCTCTTGAGGAAAGTGCCTCAAAGGACACAGATTCTTTGCTCAGCAAAAGAGCCAATAACAGAAAAGAAAAGAAAAATAAACATCTGGGCCCAAGTCCAGGTTATGGGTTATTTAGCAGTCCTTTCCTTCTCTGTAGACTTTTTCCTTTCTTGCTCTAATTCTTAATTTCTACATTTGCCTCTTTCCTGCTTTTTGCACTCAGTGCCATCTTCCATGTCAAGCTCCTGGTCTCCCGCTGTAGTGATAGGTCAATAAGGAACAGGTTTATACTTTGATCAGGCAAATGCCTGATAAGCTTTTATTTTGCAATAGCAGGTTGCCAACACAGCCTAGAAGTTTATGAAACCACCAGTATGTGTCATGCTGGTTGGTTGCATTCAGTTTGATTGTGTCAGAGGGTCCATCAGTGCTCCAAGTCTAGCCAAATACACTTCTTCCCAAACTATCACAGGCACGTTTCCACTTGTTGTCTCTTGGGTAACAGATCTTATGAATGAGAGGAGCTTGTTCTATGGTATAATCTACTTCCATACCACCCTTCTGTTGGGAAATGCTTAATGAGACTTAAAAACCCTAACTTCATAACAATAGCAGGAAAACCATTCTAAAACATTTTAATTTAGAAAAGCAATTTAAGAGACACACTTGAGGAAATAGTTTGAATTCTTTTGCTGAAAACTAAGGAAAAGATTGCCAATTGCAGCTCTCAAGTGGGAGCAACCCACAGCTAGAGAGGCACATAGGAGAAGGCTCTTTCCCAGGTGTCTGGCCAAGAACCTTCAGTGGAATTGTCCTCCATATGGCCCCTCTTGCATATCTTAGTGTCTGAGAAGGTCTATCAAAAGATAACCAGCACTTTAAATCAGTCAAGTTTTAAACTTAGTTCTAGCTAGATGTACTGGGAGTGGGTGCATGTAGTGAATGAATTCTGGTGAACTTCATTTATTGTTTATTTTTATTGTTTCTGATAAAATAATAAAATAAACATTTTTCTCTCTCTCTCTATTACAATAGGGTGCGGGGGAGGATGCTATGTGGAACAGCTTCAGCCCTGATGCCAATGTAAACCCAGAAATTGACATTGGGCCAGTAGAGAGAGTTAAAGGTATAGAATGAGAGGATTTACTTAACTTACAAACTAAAACGAATTAATCCAAGATTGCTTGTATCTTTGACTTATAAGAATGCCTATGTAATCAGAAGTATCATTTTTAACCAGTGACATCTCCTATAGGATATTCCTGTTTGTAAGAATACATCTCTTATTATATATGAATGAAGTAACAACACTAAAGATGTCCTAGTGCACAGGGTAGAGATGTTACAAAGAATGTTGGTAGGCCAAGCATTACTGAGCAACATCCAAATGGTAAATGCTGTACTCTGTTTTTAAGAACTATTAGCTTTAATAATAGGAGAACTGTACCAAAATTCTAAGGGGCCTTTTTTCTTGTGTATCTAAAGGACTAATCTATGCCATCCAGTGCCCATGCCAGCTATTGTATGTGGGCATGACATCTAAAGATATTAGAAGATGGCATTGAGGAACATGGCAGCTATATTAGAAGAAATAAGGTTCAGGTCACACTAATAAATAATTATTTAGAGAAGGGGCATACCATACAGAATATACAATTCTCTGCACTGGAGAAAGTTAAATGTAAAGGTAGGAGCTAAAAAAAATCACACTCTTGAGCACTTAAGTGCATTGGATAGTCACCTTAAGAAATTTCCTCCTTTGGACTCAATGAGGTTGAGAGATACAATGTATTGCGATTATTGTTATGTGTCCAGTTTCAATTTTGTGTTTATTTCTGATTTTGAGGTACAGTTGGCATAACTTTTTTAGTGCTCCATTTCTGTATGTTGCCATAATATATACCCATAGCCATCCTATTATAATCAACAACTATACCCTCCTGTATGTGGGGAATGATGCTCTGAAATGTATAAGCTGCTGTATAAAGGTCATACAAGTAAAAGGAGCAAGTATTTTTTGTTTCTTAATTGATAATCAGATGTAATTATGTGTAGGAATTAATGTTTTACTGAGTACACTGCTATTTCATCTTGAGGAAGATTAAGAAGGTAATGAAATGTGTCAAGTTTGCCTGGAGTGCCTGGATGATTTCTACAGTAGTTTTGGTATAATCTAGTGGGAAAAGGAGGCTTCCTAAACCAGGGAGGGAGCTACATGTGGCCCCAGTGGCTGGCTGTCCTTCCCTGTTGCAAATTATGGGGATGGATTTAGGAGTAGATGAGCAAAAGACAGACAGTGAGCTACTGGGTCAAAGTCCTGCCAATAAGGCACATATTTTTAGGATCAGGGTATAATGAGATGTCATGTCATATTCCTGTACATCCCTAGTAATAACTGTTTTCACTAAACTGTGCACACTTATTTCTGTCTCTCCAAAGTTCTCAGCTAGTTTTGAGATGTGTTCTCAGAAATACAAAACCCCAGCTTTGCATTCCCCCTCATGTCAAGACTATTGGTGTTATTTTCTATCCACATAAATCCTACAATCTGTTCCTTGCATCTCTGGAGAGCTCATACCCCTGTTTTTCATCCAGAAACTCTCCTAGAGTTTTTTTAGGTTTTAGCAGCAGCAGTCCCATAAGCGAATTCAGCAACTTTTTCTAGGGACCAGGGTTGGACTTGAACCCTAAGAACCGAGGAGTTGCACCTGAGAATATTTGTATGTAGTGACGTAATGACTAGAGCAATGGTCTTCAAACATGAGATAGTTGAAGAATCTTTCTCTGTGTGAAAAATCAGTGCGGAACCCCTTAATAAATAGGTTTCATGTAATACCTTGTCACAGATTTTTCTCTTTTAAAAGGAATGAAGACCTTGCAATTTCACTGTAATCATAAGAGTAAGCTGTCATGTTGAACCCCTGAATGATTCTCACAGAACCCTGGCGTTCTGGGGAACCCAGTTGGAATACTAGAGTATTGGACTGGGACCAGGGCTGTCATGTCTTGGCTGCAGTATCTAAATAAGAGGATCATAATATTTCTCCACTTGGGGTAAGAAAGGTGGTCTCATATTTCAACAAGAGCGAGCCATGTTCAATGACAGAGGTACATTTTGCACGCAAAGGTTTTATTCTCTGATATGTTCAGTTGATAAAAGATCCAGGTAGCAGGAAGGAGACCTGGAGAAAGTGTCAGGTTACGTGGATTGTTGGTCTGACTCTGATTAGGCCCCTTCATGCATTCAGCGAGTTACTGTGCTCTAGACACGAAGTCCAATTCACGCTGCCAGATGGGGCTCATATAATTAAAGTCCCCCTTACATGTTGGGAGGCCTGAGGCACAGTGCTTTGTTTAGGCCATGTTTCCCAACCATGGCAAGTTCCAGATGTGTGGACTTCAAAATCCAGAACTCTTGTCAATGGCAATGCTGGCCAAGGAATTCTGGGACTTGAAGGCCACACATTTGGAACTGGCCAAGGATAGAAAACACTGGTTTAAGGCAGGGGTGGAGAATTTTTTGGAGTTGCCACAGCAAGGTGAGAATCTGTTATTGGGAGAACTGAAGCCAGGGGTGGCCAGGGTCGCTTCCTATTTCTCCTTCCTCCCCACACAGTAGCTACTAGGAAGGGTCAGATGGTTCCGAAAAAGGATTGGATTGATTGCTTGTGGAATCTTTTTGAAAGACTAAAGATTCCTCAGCTATGCTACCATTTGAACCAGGAATTTTAGCAGCCCAGCCATTATTTTGTATTACAGTTGTAAGGCAAGAAAGAAAAGTAGAGGCATTAGGAAAGATTTAATTTCAACAAGCAGGTTTTCAGATTCAGGGTTAGGATTAGAGTTAGGGTGGCAAATTCAACCCTGGAAAGTGTAAGAAACCTCTGTTTAATGGGGAAAGAGAGCAGCTTCTGAATTGCATCCCGTTAACCTATTTTTTGTTTTAAATGTGTCAGTACTATGGGAGGAGAAAGCCAGTTTGGTATAGTGGTTAAGGCATCAGTCTAGAAACCTGGATACCTTGAGTTCTAATCCTGCCTTAGGTACAAAGGCAGCTGGTTGTCCTTGGGCCAGTCACTCGCTTTCAGCCCAAGGAAGGAGGCAATGGCAAACCACTTCCGAAAAACCTTGCCAAGAAAACTGCAGAACAGGCAGTTGTAGGAATTAACACTGACGCAACGACACCAAAACAAAAACAAAACATCCCCCCTACCAAAAAAACTGTGGGAAGGGGAACTCGATCTTTTCAATTAACTGAAGTTAAGAGTTGACCATTGAAATAAATTGAATTGGACCATTCAAAACTACAGTGGCATTTTAGATGCTTTTAAAGGAAAACAAGGGTAGATATCATGTGTGGTACCAGAAGATAGCACCCAAGGCCTCACAGACAAGCTTCTATCCAAAGTTTAAACCAGTTATTCTTCCAGAGGGAATCATGAAAGTGCTATGAGAAGCTAATTAATTAACTAATTAAGGACTCTGGGCTTGGCTCCTTCCAGGCAGGCTTCTCTGAGGGAGGTAATTCTACTGTGTCTGCCTTGGGAATGACTGACGGATGTAAATCCGAGCTACCTGCTGTTAGAGGAGGTCACCTCTCACACCTTGGCAAAAATCAATATCCTAGGCAGAATCCTTTCTTCCAGTCAGTAATAGTGCTTAAAGCATTAACTCACACTGACACAGCTGGTGGTAGGCAATCCAGCTGCCAGAGAGTGCAAAAAAAAAACTAGAGAATTGGGGGGGAAGGCTGTTAGAGTAGTACATATTTCTAATTTTAACTCAGAAAAATGGTATGTTCCACTAACCAAAATATTTTTTTTAAATATTATAAAAGTATCTTTATTATTTACAATACATTATATTGAAGGGATATGGGGAAACCCGGCTCGCAAACCTTGGCCTGGAAAACACCATGCTATAATATCCCCCATAATACAACATGACTGAGCCAAACATTGTGCCTGAACCAAAGAATCGTTGCCCAAGGTTGACCCTTGAGATGGGCCTCAGCAAGCCCCAAAGAATGGTACATAAGAAATGTTAAGTAAAGCTCTGAAACCAAGTCTACCTCTCTCAGGAATGCATAACAGTCTGGGACCATCTATCTGGTCAAGCATACTCTTCCTGAGACAAAGCCAATATGTTTACCTAGCCTTCTTGTAATGAATACCTTGCTTCCCCTCTCCTGAGATGTAAATATGTTAAACTATGATTTTATGGTTCTGACCCTTTGTGATTCAACCTGCTTGTGTAACCCAATGTCTCTGTAAATGTTACTGCTGTCTCTGTAAGATGCAAGTATTTCTTTGGTGTGAATGTCCCAACAATTAGTGTGAATGTTCCCAAGTCTATCCTTTGTAAATATGTTGATGACCCACGTCACCCCCTGACCTGGTGAATCCCAGAATGCTTCAGCTCTGGGAGGGACCCTGTCCCCTAGGAACCAGCCAATCCTAGGGGATGGTCATCAGACACCTCGCCCACAAATGGGCATACCTTCCTCATCCTCACTTCCTGCCTGTATTCCCCGTATAAAAGTTTGTGCACCCTTATGCTCTGGGTGGTGGTTTCATTCAGAGGTCACTTGCATGTGACAACTGTCTGGCTGCCACCCGGCAACCTTTGCTTGGCCAAATAAATCTTGCTGCTGTTCCTTTTTACAAAGTCTCCTTCGTGTATTTGGCTTTCTCTAAAGGCGCGTGGGAAGTTTTGGTGCCTTACATTTTGGTGCATTGGCCGGGAAACTCCGGGGAGTACCTGGGAGTCCCCCTTAAGGGGAACCGGACTCCAGTCTGTCAGGGAAAAGCAGCATAGAGGTCAGGCAACGCCACGAGCGCTCCCGGAACTGTTTTTTTTCCGGTGGCCTTTTCCTCCCTCTCAGCTGCAGGACCCTGTACAGTAAAGAACCCTAGCCTACAAAGGAGACTTTTGAAAAACGAACTTATCTTCAGGACTGAAAAAGAAGCAACCAACGTTGGTGAGTAGAACTTTTCTTAGGTGGGGGGTGCTGTATGTGTGTGTATATATGAGCCATGGTATTGCTCCACAAGGGGGTAGCCACGAAGCGTTTTGTGGAGGCCCTTTGGGGTCTCAGGGAGATCTTTGTCGCAGTTCCCAGAAGCCCAACTTAATTGGGCATCTAGACTGAGTTTCGGCTAGCTGGGTCGGCACTGGTCGTGCGTATGAACGAAATGTGTGTTGAGTAACTTGGGGACACGAAACGGGAAAATTGAAGCGCTGGAATGTGAGAAAATTGCTGCAGCTGGATGAGCTGACTAGTTGAGTCAGGGAGAGAACCTTGCTATTGGGAGGACTTAGGCCGGTCCCGGCAAGCAGTGGGAGAGGGGGAAGCAGTGCTTGAGACCCCGTTTGCATCCCACCCCCTACCGTAAAATCCCTAGAGGTTCTGGAAGATTTGAAGCCGTGTCCCTCGCTGGGAAAGACGATAGCTCAGCAGGAGCTCTCGCCCGGGACGGACACGTTCCTCTGCCCCTGGGTAACTACGTGGGCCATTGCGTGCCCCGTACCCCCTTGGGTGGACACCCCAACTTAACCCCCACCCCTGGGACGCCCTCTCCAAGAGCTCCCCCTTCGGTGGAACACCCTTCAAGACCCAACGGAGTAAACAGTCTTTGAAGCAGCCCTTTTGGGAAGCACAAGCAAATTAACACGCACAATAGCCTTTAAAATTAGCCAGCGCTGCTGGGAGGATATTGGGAGACAGGACCTTAAATTTACCTGGTGAACAAGTCCAGCCATTGCTGGAGGTTCTGAATCGGAACCTTAAAGCTTGGTTGCCAGGAAAGTCCAGCGCTTGCTGGAGGTCCTGAATCCAGAAATATTTCAACAACTGGGCTGCGCTCAGACTGTGTTCCCCCCCCCATCCTCTCCCATTCCTCTGATCTCCTCAGAGGCTTCTGCTGATAGCCATGGGCAACTGCCACAGCCAACAACAACGGAAAGCCAATGATGCAGTAAAGAACAGGAGAACCCTGACTCCCCTTCAATGTGTTCTAAGAAACTGGAAGCTTTTGAAACCGAAGGCTGAATGCATTCACCCCTGCAAGTCACGCCTTCGAGCTTTCTGTTCCGAGATCTGGCCTTTTTATCCACCTATTTCTGGCCGCCACTGGCCCCACCATGGGACACTGGACTCGGAATATCTCCAAGCCTTCTTTAGTTACCTGACGGGCCAAGGGAAACTTGAAGAGCAGCTCTATATCAGAATGTTCATCAATCTGACTGGTAGACAGGACCTCCTGACGCAGGGAGGTATCCTGATCCCCGATAAGCTGCTCCTGGCTCGGTCCCCTCCCACCATCTCTATAGACGAGGAGGAGGATGATTTCCCCCCCCTCCATATGCGCACCCTCCAACCCCGGCCCCATCGGCTGCCCCAGCAACACCGGCAGCCGTGCCGCCCCAACCGACGACTTCAACCACTCCACCGGCAGCCGCGCCGCCCCAACCGACGACTTCAACCACTCCACCGGCAGCCGCGCCGCCCCAACCGACGACTTCAACCACTCCACCGGCAGCCGCGCCGCCCCAACCGACGACTTCAACCACTCCACCGGCAGCCGCGCCGCCCCAACCGACGACTTCAACCACTCCACCGGCAGCCGCGCCGCCCCAACCGACGACTTCAACCACTCCACCGGCAGCCGCGCCGCCCCAACCGACGACTTCAACCACTCCACCGGCAGCCGCGCCGCCCCAACCGACGACTTCAACCACTCCACCGGCAGCCGCGCCGCCCCAACCGATGACTTCAACCACTCCACCGGCAGCCGCGCCGCCCCAACCGACGACTTCAACCACTCCACCGGCAGCCGCGCCACCCACGACTCCAGCAGAAGCTCCAGGGAGGGTGGACATTGGGGTACTCGAAGACTTAAAGGGCATCATCTCCGGTTTAAAGGAGCAGCTCCGGAACACTCCCCAGACTCCTCACCAATCCCGGAGCGCCTCCAGAGATGTCGACGATTCCCCCCTGGGAGACGATGAACACGACCAGACGACCGAGCCCCGACGGCCACCGCAGTCCCCGCGAAGCCCTCTCAGCCCATCCAAGATGCGAACCAGCAAGGTTTATGGCATAACCGGCTTTGCCCCAGCCATTCAAGCCCCGCTGCAACAAGTGCCCGGGCCACAAGGACTGCTTTATGTCCACACCCCCTTTACCACCACCGACCTTCACAACTGGCGCAGCGGGCTCCCACCCTACCGAGAATCCCCCCAACAGTACGTTGACTTGGTGCAATGCATAATTGGCACGCACAAGCCAAATATCCCGGACATGTTTACCCTCTTATCCTCGTTCCTTACAATCGAGGAAAAGACTCAGGTTCTCAAAGAAGCCATGATGCACTATGAGAGCGCCAGATTGGGCCAGGGGGATCAGAATGACCAGGCGGGCTGGCCCCCCACGACAGACCTTTTTTCTCCTGCCTCCAACCTGGACCCAAACATCATCAACGATAGGCTCGCTCTCCAACGGGCCCGCGATGCCTTCCTCGTTGGCTTTAAAAAAGGAGTCCCCAGAACTGTCAATTACCACAAAGTCCACCAGCTCCTCCAGGAACCTAAAGAATCCCCCACCGAATTCTTGCAACGTCTCAAGGACGCCTATCTTCGATACACGGATATGGACCCTGACACACCAGCTGGTGAAGCTGCTCTCAAGGTTTCTTTCATCGGTCAGAGCGCCCAGGATATACGAAGGAAGTTGCAGCGCCTGGACGCTCCTGTTGGCCAGTCTCTTGAGAAATTAATTCAGTCCGCGCAAACTGTCTTCGCCCAACGGGAAGACAACCAATTGCAGTGTCAAGCCCGCACGCAAGCTAACATCATCGCAACGGCGATAGCTAACCGACTCGATCGGCCTGATCCCGATCAGAGGGATCTGGAAGCCCACCATCCCCGCCCGCAACGAGGTCACTGCTTTGCTTGCAAACAAACTGGCCACTGGAGGAGGGACTGCCCCGCGGCATCCCCGCACGATCTAATCCACAATCAACCCTACCAAGCCCGACCCCGCCAGGAGACCCACGGTCCACCCCGACGCGGCCCGGCATGCTACCAGAGCAACCTCCCTCGACCTCAAGTCTGGAACCAACAACGATATAATACACCCCGCCAATCCAATCCTCACGACCCGCACTATCCAGGACCTCGTAGAGTCAGCTTTGCTGCGGAATATGAGCCGAGGGACATCCCAAGCCAGCCCCCCCGCCCCCAACCCCATCCCATCATGAGCGCACAAGCCCCGGATTTCTACCCGGAGACCGAAGAATTGTACTGACGCCGCTCTGGGGGTCTTCCTAGCTCCCCGGAGCCCCTGGTTGAGATAACAGTGGGGGGCAAACAACGTTCCTTCCTGATAGACACCGGGGCCACCTTCAGTGTCCTAAACGACCCATCTGTTCCCGTAATAGAGACTCTAACCACTCCCGTGGTAGGAGCCACAGGTACTGAGCAGCTGGTCCCGGTCAGCCGAACATTGGCGGTTTCCCCAGAAAAAGGACCGACGTTGCAACACTCGTTTCTAGTCATGCCTGAATGCCCTATCAACCTTCTAGGTCGGGACCTGCTGGGAAAGTTGCAAGCCGAAATACGGGTGACACCTAAAGGGCTCACCCTCCAGATCCCCCCAGAAAGAACATATCTTTGCTACTTGAATTCCCCCCCCGCGCATTTCCGACCGACCAGCTCAACCCCAAAATCTGGTACCAAGGTACACCTGGTCTGGCAACATATGCGGCCCCCCATATGGCGCAGCTTCGTCCGGGAGCCGAACCAGTGTCTATCCGACAGTATGCCATATCGCACGAAGCCCGCATGAGCATCAAGCAACAAATTGACACCTTTCTACACCATGGGCTCCTAGTCGTCACTCAATCCCCATGGTCTACCCCGATTTTTCCAGTACCAAAAGCGGACAACACCTATCGTTTCGTCCACGATCTCCGTGAATGCAACGAGCGCATCATTGCCCTGCACCCCATCGTCGCCAATCCCTATACCATACTTACCACGCTATCACGAACGCAAACCTACTACACCGTCATAGATCTCAAGGATGCTTTCTTTTGTATACCTTTGGCCAAAGAATGCCAACAATACTTCGCCTTCAAGTGGGAGGACCCCGAGACCCACTCTCTTTCCCAGTTAACATGGACAAGACTTCCCCAAGGCTACCGCAACAGCCCAACTGCGTTCGCCCATGCCTTATCTAGTGATCTAAAACCCTTCTCCCACCAGGGAGTCTCTCTCCTACAATATGTGGATGATTTATTGCTAGCAGGAGGCGATCCAGAGTCTGTGACATCCGCCTCTATCCGCTTACTTAACCACCTAGCAGACCATGGCTATACTGTCTCCCAGAAAAAGGTTCAGTGGGTGTCGCAAACCGTTCAATACCTGGGCTTTGTTCTCGACAAGGGGAAGCGCAGGCTGCATACCAGCAGGCTTGAAGCCATAGCCTCTATGCCAGAACCCACCAATGTAAAACAGCTCCAATCATTCCTCGGCATCGTTGGATACGCCCGGCTCTGGATTCCGGGATTCTCTAACACTGCCAAACCCCTCTATGCCCTCACCAGACAGCATGAGCCATGGGATTGGACGGGGCTACATAGACACGCTTGGCGATCCCTCAAGGGCACTTTGGCTCAAGCTGCCTCTCTAATTCTACCTGACCACTCACAGGGTTTCAAACTGTTTGTTACAGTCAAAGGGGAAACTGCTCTGGGAGTCCTCCTGCAACAACTTGGCCCTGAGAGCCTCCCCGTTGCATATCTTTCCAAAACCTTAGACCCCGTGGTTTGCGGGTGGCCAGCCTGTCTCTGCTCGGTTGCTGCAACTGCCACCCTCATTCAGGAATCCACCAAGCTGACTTTGGGTGCCCCCCTGGCGGTGTTTAGCCCACACTCAGTGCAGACCTTGCTGCAACAGAAGCTCCCTTCCTGGGCCACCGCCACCAGAGTATCCTCATACGCCAGCCAAATTCTAGAGAATGCGTCTATCACTCTCCAGCGCTGCGACCGCCTCAACCCAGCTACACTTCTCCCAGTCCTGACGGAACCTTCTGACCGCCACGACTGCCTCCAAACCCTCAAAGCCATCGCCGGCATACGCCCAGATTTACTGGCTGAGCCTCTCCCGCACGCCGCGCTGAACCTCTGGACTGACGGCTCTTCCTTCGTCTACAATGGGCACAGATTCACGGGCTTCGCCGTGGTAAACCATACTGGCCCGGTCATCCTATGACGGCTGCCCCCCCACCTTTCGGCTCAAACTGCCGAACTCACAGCGGTCGTCGAAGCTTGCTACCTGGCATGCGGCTCCACAGCAAACATCTACACCGATAGCCGCTATGCCTTCCTAGCAGCCCACTCCCACTCTGCCCTGTGGAAAGCCAGGGGGTACGTCGGCACAGACGGGAAACCCCTTCTGATGAAACCTCTGTTAGAAGAATTGGCGGAAGCCATACGCCTCCCCACAACTATCGCAGTTATCCACTGTCGGGGCCATCACACCGACAACAGCGACATATCCCAGGGCAACCGCTTAGCAGACCGCTGGGCCCGTTACGCAGCCTACGCGGCACGCATGGACCCTGAGCCAGCTCTCCTCGCCCCGGCCATGATACCATCAGCTATCGAAAAAGAACTCTCTCCCCTGTATAGCACACTTGACGCCCTCGACCCTACAGGCAGCTGGGGCGCTAACGGTTGGTGGGTGGTCAACGATAAGATACAACTTCCACACAACCTCCTCTGGCCCCTAGTCCGACGAACACACTCCATGTCCCATTCTGGGGTAAAACCTATGTATGATTGTGTAAGGCACTCCATCCACTATCTGTAATCTCCTTGCTCTAGAGTAACTCACAGACGCATGAGTTCTTAGAAGCAGGAAGTTTTATTACAGGATACAGAAGCTAGTGAGAACAAAGACTTGAATGGGTGAAATAGATACAGTGGTTACATTTAAGCATTCCCTCCCCCCCAAGGTTCTTTGTTTGGAGACACGTGTAATCGTGTCTTCCGAGACGCGTCGTCATCCGTTGGCGAGGATGTGTATTCGCGGTCATCAGCCATGTGCGAACTGGTCTACTCGACCGGCGTCAGTGTCCTGTCAGTTGCAGCTTCCCGGAGTGCGCATATCCGTCTAGCGCTTTGGCAGAGATCTGCCGATCTCTGACATGCTCCCGGCCCATGATGCTCCCCCCCCTCCTGTGGTACGAGTTTCGGTACTCCCCTTATTACTAAACATTTTCAAACCGTTCCTGTAAGGAGAGAGCAGACATTACTTTAGTATCTTGCCTAGTCCAAGTGTTTGCGTCAATGCGGTTTGTCCGGGAATTCCCTGTGAAAAGCTTTCACGAGTTTGGGAGCACGTGTGTGTTTTGCACTGACCCATTCCTTGTCTCCAATTGGTAGGTGTTGCCACTTCACTAGGTACTGTAACTGCCCCTTATATCTTCTGGAATCCAGAATTCTATCAATCTCGAAATGTGGTTCGCCCTCCACCAACAAGGGGGGGGGGGGTTCCACTGGTTCAGGGTGCCAGTGTTGTGAGCTGTGGTATTGTTTCAACAAACTGATGTGGAACACAGGATGCACCTTTCTTAGCGCTTTTGGCAATTGTAATTTTGCCGCTACTGGATTGATGACCTCAATGATTGGGAATGGACCTATGAATTTTGGTGCCAATTTCCGTGATGGTTGTGTTGCCCGCAGATTCTTCGTTGACAAGTACACCTTGTCTCCTACTCTTAATTCCCATTCTTCCCCCCTCTTGCGATCAGCATATTTTTTGTAACTAGCTTTGGCTTCCTGCAATGTTTGCACCATGACTGGCCAATTGCTGCTTAGTTCTGTGTTGTGTGACATGGCCAATTCGGGGATAGTTATAAAGTCCTGCCCTGTAGCGACTTTGAATGGCGAAAACCCCGTGCTTTGGTGTACCGCGTTATTATAAGCAACCTCTGCGAACGGCAACAGTTCCGCCCAATCGTTCTGTTGGTAGTTAGTGTAACATCTAAGGTACTGCTCCAGTGTAGCATTCAGACGTTCACTTGCACCATCCGTGCAAGGATGGAACGCGCTACTGAGCCCCTGTGCTGCTCCAATTAACTTCAAAAAAGCCCGCCAAAAGTTGGAAGTAAACGTGCTGCCGCGATCGCTGATTATGCGTTCCGGCGTTCCGTGGGCTCTATAGATGTGTTTTATAAACAGTCTAGCTAGTTTTGGGGCATTCGGTATTCCTTTGCATGCAATGAAGTGTGCCTGCTTGGAGAATAAATCAGTGACTACCCAAATTGCCGTGTTCTTTTTACTCACCGGCAAGTCTACTATGAAGTTCATAGCGATCTGCTTCCATGGTTGTGAGGGGTTTGCTACTTCCTGCAGCTTCCCTGTGGGTTTCCCTATTTTCCTTTTGGCCATTGCGCACACTGGGCATGAGCGCACATAGTCTTTGACGTCAGTGCGCAAAGATGGCCACCAGAATTTGCGTCGGATTAAGTGTAGTGTTTTTACGAAGCCGAAATGCCCTGCCGTTTTGTGATCATGATGCATGGTCAAGACCTTTTGCCTTAAGGCCCCAGGGACATAGGCTTTGTTGTCCTTTCACCCCACTCCATCCTTCTCCACTAGGCTCTGTTTGTTCTCCCCCCACCAGGTGTCCGTTACTGTTGCCGCCCGCAGTTCGGCTGTCCACAGGTCGTTTTCAGCCGCGCGCTTTGCGCTGCTGCGGGTGATTGCCATGTTGCCTTCCCCCCTCCCTTCTGCTATTGCTGAGCTCTGTGCCTCTACTGGTTGGGAGGGGATGAGGGATTCAATGACCTCCTCCATTTTGCTCTCATGTTGCGGCAAGCGTGATAATGCGTCTGCCAAGTAGTTTTTTCCCCCAGGAAAATACTTCAACGTGAAGTTGAATCTGCTAAAGAATTCTGCCCACCTGAGGTGCTTAGGGTTCAACTTCCTGGGTGATTTTAGAGCTTCCAAATTTTTATGGTCCGTCCACACTTGGAACGGCTCTGCTGTGCCTTCTAAGAGATGTCGCCACGTGCTTAGGGCATGTTTGACAGCAAAAGCTTCTTTTTCCCAAATATGCCATCTTTTCTCCGTCAGGTTAAATTTTCGGGAAATGTAAGCGCATGGTCTTAGTTTCCCCGTGTCATCTGCCTGCAAGAGTATGGCCCCCACTGCGCTAATTGATGCATCTGTGTGTATCACAAATGGTTTGTCAGCTTCTGGGTGCTTGAGTATGGGTTCTCTTGTGAACATTTCCTTTAGGCTATCAAACGCAGCCTGGCATTCCTGCGTCCACACTAGTTTCGTGCTCGGTGATGGGGCTTTCGCGTTTGCTCCCTTGCCTTTTGTCTTTAATAGGTCAGTCAGGGGCAGTGCGATTTGCGCGAAGTTCTGAATAAATTGTCTATAAAATCCCGCAAAGCCGAGGAACGCTTGCAGCTGTCTGCGCGTATGGGGGGGCTGCCAGTCTAGGACCGCTTTGACTTTTTCGGGGTCCATCTCGATGCCCTCATGTGAAATGCGATACCCCAAAAAGTCTAACTGTTCCCTGTGAAATTCACATTTCTCGAGTTTTACATAAAGCTTTGCCTCCAGTAGCTTCTCAAGTACCCTCTTAACTAAATCCATGTGTTCTTCTAGATTCTCAGAAAATATTAATATATCGTCCAAATATACAATTACCCCTTTATACAGAAATTCATACAATACTTCATTTATAAACCTCATGAAAATTCCCGGTCCCCCCGCAATCCCGAACGGAAGCACCCTATATTGGAACGATCCCAATGGGCAATTGAATGCTGTTTTCCATTCGTCCCCCTCCCTTATTCGAACCCGATAGTAGGCTTCTCTGACATCTAGTTTTGTAAAGATTTTCCCTTTTGATAACTGGGCTAACATGTCTTTTAGCAACGGTAGGGGGTATTGTCTGGTAACCGAAATTGCATTGAGCCCCCTGTAGTCCGTGCAGAGCCGGAGTGATCCGTCCTTTTTCTTTCTGAACAGGACAGGGGCTGCAAGGGGGGAGTTGGCTGGCTCAATGAACCCCCTTGCCAAGTTCTTATCTATGAAGTTACGCAGCTCTTGTAGTTCCTTTTGCGTCATAGCAAACATCTTGGGCTTGGGGAAAGGTGCCCCAGGGATGAGGTCGATGGTTGCGTCTGACTGCCTATGGGGGGGTTCCTGCTCACATTCCCTTTTGTCAAATACCTCTGCTACTGAAAGGTATTTCTCCGGAATTGCGTTGGAGAGTGTGCTATCACCTTTATTCCGTTCCCCCTCTTCCAATTCTAACCCCGTTGCCCCCAACTCGACGCCGTCCAGTAGGCCACCCTTGTCCAAGTCCTGATACTTCCCATCCGTAAATTCCAACTCTCCTGAAACCCAATCTACCTTGGGGTTTCTTGCCCTCAACCATTTTAATCCTAACACAATGGGACGTGTTGCGATGGGAGCCACTAAGAATCGTAATGTCTCCACATGCGCTCCCAACATCATTTGCAGTCCTTCAGTGTAAAATTCCACTGGTCCCCCTTTCAGTTCAGACCCATCTAATTGGCAAAATGTGATGGGGGTTTTAAGTTTACACAGGTTCAGACCCATCTTTTTTGCTACGTGCGGGTGCATCAAATTCCTTGAACAGCCCGAGTCTAACATGGCAACTCCTGCATACTGTTTCCGTCCCCCCAACGTTTTTAACTGTACCTTCAGTTGCATTGTCGGGTTGTTGCGATTACTTCCTTTGCGCCCCTTTGTGGAGGTCTGTCCTGTGGCGCTCATTAGAACAGACCTGGCTCGTTTCCCGCCGTCTGGATTTCGAAATCGGAGTCCTCGCTGTCTTCTTCTAGGTCCGGCTTCTGCCAATGGTGCACTGTTGCCGCCGCTGCTCCTTTTCCTTTGGTGTGTGTCTTTGTGTTACTTTTGTCTGTTGCCTTTTTCCCCGGAGGTTGTTCCTTAGCGTTCGTTCTCCCCTGAGGGCAAGCACTAATTCGGTGTCCCTCCTTCCCGCAGCGAAAGCATAGTCCCTCTTTAGTCCGACGATCCTTCTCCTCCTCCCAACTCCGCTGTTTCGCATGTGTACGAGTTTGATTTGTGAAATTACCCTCGTTCCTCTGTCTAAATTGCAGTTTTCTGATGCTTTGCAACTGTAACCTGTTGCTCTCGATTTTCCCGGCTAATTGGATCCACCCCTCTAGAGTTCCAGGGTCATCTCTGTCCAATGCCTTTTCCAATAGGTCCTGTTTTAGACCATATTGAAAGTGTTCTATCTTTATCGATTCCGGCCATTCCGGCAGATAGGATAATAATCTTTTAAAGTCCATAGCATATTCAGCTACTGTCCTAGTTCCCTGCCTTAAGTTCCGGAGACGCGCCCTGGCTGAGACTTTGGTCAGCGTGTCTTCAAACCGTTTCCGGAGGGCATACATGAATTCTTGGAAGTCCAGTAGTTCCCTAGCCCTCCTGTCGTGAAGTGTTACTAGCCAGTCCCCTGCCTCACCTTCCAGAAAACTGGAGACGTATCTGATTTTGCTCTCTTCCGTTCGGAAGGTGTATTCGTATTCGCTCATGAACCCTTGTACGTGAGTCAAGAAGCATGCTAATTCTTGGGATTGCCATTGAATTTCATTTTTAATTCACCTATTCCAAATGGTGTATGTGCCCCCCCCGGGGTCATGAACTGGTAGTATGGCGGGGTCCTGGGTGCTCTGTTGCAGGGGTGAAATTCTTCCTCCTCCTCCTCCTCACTTTCGATGTCTCCCTCACCTTCGGGTAGCCCCAGTCTCTGTTCCCGCCCTCTGGGTTTATCTAAATTGTCCATTAATTTCTCAAAGGCAGCGCCCAATGAGTCCATTTTATTCATCAGCATTCCTATATTTAACTGCACATTGGACATCTGTTCCTCCAACCTTACGATGCGCTGGGTTGGGGTGACCTTCTTCTGGTTTCCTTTTGCCCCTTTCTCCGCTAGCCCTTCGCCTACAGCTATGGACCATCCCGCTAGCCTTGGTTCGGTGCTGCTTAGAGGAATGGGGGTTTTGGTTACCTCTATGTGGTTTTGCTTCTTCTGTGCTTTCTTGCCCTCCCGCTCACTGGCAACTCCCTCCATCGTCTGGGCGCTTGATGAGCTGGGACCGGCTTCTTCGCTGACTCCTGCCGCCTCCACTGATTCCATTTCGTAGTCTCTGCTGGCCGCTTGCTGCTTGGGAGCGCTGGTCGCCGCCGTCGCTTTGCCTCCATGTGGTCTCCGCCGCCGCCTCTCAGCTGCTTGGGACCCTCCTAACTACTTCTGGGACCGCTGGTGTCGGCCGCTGCGCTTCTGCCGCCGCTCAGCTGTTCGGGCGCTGGTTTTGCTGCTGCTCCACCACCGCCGCTCAGCTGTTAGGGTCCGTCTAACCGCTGCTGGGGCTGCCGGTGTCCGCCGCTGCGCTTCTGCCGCCGCTCAGCTGTTCGGGCGCCGGTTTTGCTGCTGCTCTGCCGCCGCCGCTCAGCTGTTAGAGTGCCGGTTTTGCTGCTGCTCCGCCACCTCCGCTCAGCTGTTAGAGTGCCGGTTTTGCTGCTGCTCCGCCTCCGCCGCTCAGCTGTTAGAGTGCCGGTTTTGCTGCTGCTCCGCCGCCGCCGCTCAGCTGTTAGAGTGCCGGTTTTGTTGCTGCTGCTCCGCCGCCGCTCAGCTGTTAGAGTGCCGGTTTTGCTACTGCTCCACCGCCTCCGCTCAGCTGTTTGGGTCGTCTAATCGCTGCTGGGACCGCCGGGGTCCGCCGCTGCGCTGCTGCCGCCACTCAGCTGTTAGAGCTCCGGATCCGCTGCTGCTTCGCTGCCTCCGTTCAGCTGCTTGGGCCCGTCTAGCCGCCGATCAGCTGCTTGGAATGCCCCGCTCAGCTGTTGGGAGCGCCGATATTGCCGCTCCGCTGTTTGGGCTGCTCCGCTGCTGGGGAAAGCCTGCTCCACGCTCGCCTGGTCCCCTTCCGAAAATTTTTCCTCCGGGTCTCTGCCCAGTATGAGTAGAAGCCGGTCTCGACCGTGAAGCTTCCCGGAGATTCGGTTCGCTCCCGGGAAAACCGGTTAGTTTTGGGATTCAAGTCTTTATGTAAGGCACTCCATCCACTATCTGTAATCTCCTTGCTCTAGAGTAACTCACAGACGCATGAGTTCTTAGAAGCAGGAAGTTTTATTACAGGATACAGAAGCTAGTGCGAACAAAGACTTGAATGGGTGAAATAGATACAGTGGTTACATTTAAGCATTCCCTCCCCCCCAAGGTTCTTTGTTTGGAGACACGTGTAATCGTGTCTTCCGAGACGCGTCGTCATCCGTTGGCGAGGATGTGTATTCGCGGTCATCAGCCATGTGCGAACTGGTCTACTCGACCGGCGTCAGTGTCCTGTCAGTTGCAGCTTCCCGGAGTGCGCATATCCGTCTAGCGCTTTGGCAGAGATCTGACGATCTCTGACAGATTGGCTGACAGGACGATACCACAATACCGGCCTCAAAGCTGCGTGCCAGGATGTTTTTCCCCGCTGCGAGCTCTGCCACAGGAACAATCCACGAGGCGGGTCTATCATCTCCGGCCACCTCAGAACTCCAACCTACCCGGGAGAGTTCTGGCAAATAGACTTTACTGAGCTCCCGAAGCACGGCTCCAAAACAAACCTGCTACTATTCGTCGACCTATTTTCTGGCTGGCCCGAAGCCATCCCCACAGCAACCCAGAAAGCGCAGGAAGTCGTGCGAGCATTAACCGACCACATAATCCCAACTTTCTCCCTCCCAGCCGGATTGGAAAGTGACAATGGCCCGCATTTCGTTTCCAGAGTCATCCAAGGTGTCAGCAAATTCCTCGGTATCCCTTACCACCTGCACTGTAGCTACCGCCCACAAGCCTCCGCTAAGGTCGAACGGATGAACCGAACCCTAAAAAACCACATAGCTAAACTATGCCAGGACACCCACCTCCCTTGGTCAAAAATACTTCCCCTAGCGCTCACCCGCATCCGAGCCATGCCCGGAGGGAAATGGGGTCTCTCACCGTTCGAACTCATGTATGGGCGCCCCTTCGTGGCACGACCAGTCACGACCACTAAAGAGGGTGAGCGCAATATTTCTGCTTACCTTCAGTCTCTGGCGCATGTCTTATCCTCTATTTCCAAACAGGTCTCCACTGCCTTGCCCCCAGCTCCAGCACAACCGCCGCTCGCTCCAGTCGGCTCCTGGGTCCGCATCAAAGAACTCAACCAGGACTGCACAGAACCATGCTTGTCCCAACCATGTTTGGTCCTTTTAAGCACCCCGACGGCGGTCAAAGTCGCAGGCATTAAACCCTGGCTGCACGCCTCCCGTATTAAAACTGTCAAAACCCCGCCAGAAAAGTGGCAAAGTCGGCCGGTAGGCGGGCTCCGACTTCGCTTCTCCCGCACCCCAACCCCCGCCGACCTTGACTCTATAGCTACCGACTCTCTGCCCACGCCCCCCCAGGAAGCAGGCAGTGATACAGAAGAAACTTCCGATACGGACGGCCCCGTGCAGCCCGCCCAACCGGAAGTGGGCGGAGTCACGGAAGAAGATCTTCTGAACGAGGAAACCTCACGGAGGCCCTTGCTTCCCGTCTCTCCGGAGGCAGACGGGAACACAGGCGAAGAATCGACACAAGAGGCCACCTAGAACCATCATATTTTTAAGTCTCTCTTCAGGTTGCGCTCTCTCTCTCTCTCTCTCTCTCTCTCTCTCTCTCTCTCTCTCTCTTTCTCTCTCTCAGGCTGCATACCACTGACGCCGGACCAGGCAACCAAAGCAACAGCTGTAAAGTATTTTACCTTTCTACTCACCTCTCCCTACCTCTTTGTTGTCCATTTTTTTTGATAAAAAAAAGGGGGGGGTTAGTGGAACGCTAATGCTGACACCTAGTGGGGAAAAAGGAAAGATGCCCCCCTTTAAAAATCTTTATTCTCTTCTTCTGGGGCTCCTGGGGGTCTACACAACTCTGGCACACCCCCTCACCCACCGTACCCTCACTCGCAAGCCCACCAGCCCTGATTATATTGAGCAGAGCCTTACCTCTGCTTACAAATTACTCAACCAATCCAGGCCAGACCTAACTGAGAACTGTTGGCTCTGTATGTCTGCCTCAGCCTCCACTCACCAAGCCATTCCCGCCAGCCCCCGTATTTGGGCCAGTTCTAGAGTGGTCTTAAACCACAAAACCCCTCCGGTCTTTAAGGAAGGAGAACATCCTGACAGCCAATTATATGCAGACTTTGAGTCACGGCTTAAGACCTTGGGACTGAATCCATCAGTTCCCATCTTTAGCCCAGTGGCCTCACTAGTCCCATTGATTGGCACTGCCTCTCTGTGCATTTCTAGAATGCAACCCAAAGGGGGAGTCCGGCTGGGAAGGCTTCAGGGGCACCAATGCCTAAAAGAGGTAGTCATCACCGCCTCTAATACCTTTGACGACTTCTACGTGAAGCCCCCACTCTTTTCAGCTGCTGCTGGTAGATACAGAGACAAGGTTACATTTTCTGCCCGGCCCACAGTTTCTATCTCTGGGGAAGGGAAGGAGGGACCCACATGTAACTTGGCAGCGAAACTTCTGCTAGCTGCCTCTCCGCGGGAACCTCTGCTTCCCCCTTGGCTTGGGCTGCCTACTGACACCAAAGGCTCAATGCCAGCATGGCTTGGCCTGAGGGATGACCAAGATATCCCCTGTGCTCCCTTGCCTTATGCTCATGGGAATAACTCTGACTACTTTGTTTTCCCTTCCATCCCCTTAGTTAAGGGCCCGCCCCATCTCAATGCCACCTCCCTGCAACCGCTTACGGGAATGTTCCTAGCAGGGTCAATTGGGGTTTGGAACCCATGGAAACGGGACAAACCTATTTTTTCTATTGATTTAGGCATCTGCCTTGAACAGGGCATGTTCTTTCTTTGTGGAACCAATGCCTATCTTTGTTTGCATGCCAACTGGACAGGTACTTGCTCTCTCGTCCATCTCATACCACAAATCTCTATCCTGCCAAAGGGGGTTACGCCTCCTGTACCGCTCACCTCTCACGTACAAAAACGTGCCATCTTTCTTGTCCCCCTCCTAGTTGCCCTAGGGGTGACCGCCGGCGTAACCACCGGAGTGGCCGGCATTGCCGACGCTGAGGTAAGATTCCATCAGCTCTCCCAAGAGTTTCAGGATAGCCTCAATAAAATAGCTCAAAGCCTCGCAAATGTCCAGGACCAGCTGGACTCTTTAGCGTCTGTAGTGATGCAAAACAGACGAGGCTTGAACCTCATCACAGCTGAAAAGGGGGGGCTTTGTGCCTTCCTCCACGAGGAATGCTGCTTTTACATGAACAAGTCTGGCTTAGTCAGGGAAGCTGTCCAGGATTTAAAAGATCAGGCCACCAGGCTAGGTACCCAAGCTAACTGGAACACAGACTCGGGCCAACTCTTCTCTTGGCTCCCAGGGGCACTTTGGGTCAAGCAACTTGTGTTCATTTTTGTCTGTGGCCTTACCGGACTTGCTATCCTGCCCTGCATTGTTCCTCTGGTTCGTAGAATCGTATTGTCCTCCCTCAAAGGGTTGACTGTGGTTTCCCACACTGAGGGTAAACCAGCAAGACTGATGACTCTCCACACAGTCTCCAAGGTGGGTGAAAGGCATTTCGCCATAAGAAAAGAAAAGGGAGGATTGAAGGGATATGGGGAAACCCGGCTCGCAAACCTTGGCCTGGAAAACACCATGCTATAATATCCCCCATAATACAACATGACTGAGCCAAACATTGTGCCTGAACCAAAGAATCGTTGCCCAAGGTTGACCCTTGAGATGGGCCTCAGCAAGCCCCAAAGAATGGTACATAAGAAATGTTAAGTAAAGCTCTGAAACCAAGTCTACCTCTCTCAGGAATGCATAACAGTCTGGGACCATCTATCTGGTCAAGCATACTCTTCCTGAGACAAAGCCAATATGTTTACCTAGCCTTCTTGTAATGAATACCTTGCTTCCCCTCTCCTGAGATGTAAATATGTTAAACTATGATTTTATGGTTCTGACCCTTTGTGATTCAACCTGCTTGTGTAACCCAATGTCTCTGTAAATGTTACTGCTGTCTCTGTAAGATGCAAGTATTTCTTTGGTGTGAATGTCCCAACAATTAGTGTGAATGTTCCCAAGTCTATCCTTTGTAAATATGTTGATGACCCACGTCACCCCCTGACCTGGTGAATCCCAGAATGCTTCAGCTCTGGGAGGGACCCTGTCCCCTAGGAACCAGCCAATCCTAGGGGATGGTCATCAGACACCTCGCCCACAAATGGGCATACCTTCCTCATCCTCACTTCCTGCCTGTATTCCCCGTATAAAAGTTTGTGCACCCTTATGCTCTGGGTGGTGGTTTCATTCAGAGGTCACTTGCACGTGACAACTGTCTGGCTGCCACCCGGCAACCTTTGCTTGGCCAAATAAATCTTGCTGCTGTTCCTTTTTACAAAGTCTCCTTCGTGTATTTGGCTTTCTCTAAAGGCGCGTGGTAAGTTTTGGTGCCTTACAATATAAAAAAAACAGACAAACAATACATAACAGAATATAATATGACATAACATAAACACAGCGTTACGTAACCTAGCATTCTATAACCTTACATACATAGACTTAACTTAATCTAATCTAACCTGACAAGGACAAAACAAAACATAACAAAATAACCGAAAAAAAAAAAAGGAAATCAGTTAAACTGATTTGTTTAAAACCCTATCTAACTAAACAATCTTCCCTCTTTCCTCTAACCGTCTTCCCTCTTTCTTCTTCTCATTCTTTCTTTCTCTCCTTCCTTCCTCTTCCCTCTCTGCCCTTCTTTTAACTCCACTTCCTTACTCCCTCTATTCTACTTTACTTTACCTCCTCACCCCTTACCACCAAAACTTAAAAAAAACAAAAAAAAAAACACCACAAAAAGGACTTCTTACTTCCCGTCTAATTTTCCATTACATATTTATATACTAATTTGATTCTATTATTTTACTTACATTTATAAAGTTAATTTTCTAATTGAATATTTTGCGTTTTTTGAATAAATTTATAAAAAGGACTCCAAACTATATTAAATTCATCCATGTTTCTATCGTTGATTTGGTCAGTCAATTTAGCCATTTGCATCAATATTATAAAAATAATGTTTTTATAATCCATTCTTCAGTCGTAGGTATATATTTTTCTTTCCAGTATTTGGCGAAGATGATTCTAGCTGCAGTTATTATGTAGAATAGTAGTTTTCCATATTTTTTATGTAGATCTGGTTTTATAAATCCCAATAAATAAAGTTCTGGTTCTTTAATAATGTCTTCTTGTGTAATTTCACAAACAATCTTATGAATTTTATCCCAATAATTCTTTGTTTTCCGACAAGTCCACCAAAGATGAAAAAAAGTACCTGTTTCTTTTTTACATTTCCAGCAGTGGTTTGGTATTATTGGATTCATTTTAGACAATATATTTGGGGTGAGGTACCATCTATACATCATCTTGAAGAAGTTTTCTCTCATATTGTAATTTAAAGTAAAATTCAGATCTTTTAGCCAAATTTTCTCCCAATTTTCGCTTTGAATATTATGGCCCAAATTTTGTTCCCATTTAATTATGGGATTCTTTATAGATAATTTAGAAAATTAAAATTTTGTAAATTTTTGCGATTAGGTGTTCCTCCTCTCTCCACATTATATTGTCCCAATTAACATAACAATTTTTAAATTTAAAATTTTTGGAATCCATTTTAAATTGTGCTTTTATTTGTAAATATGTAAACCAATTACAGGTATAACCCTCATTTTCTAAATCCTCCCTAGTTTTAATTTTATAATTTGAATCTTCAAATATCAACAAATCTTTGTAAGTTAACCACTTATTCCTAGATGTAATGCCTTGGATTGCAAAAGCTTCATGTGGGGATATCCACAATGGTATATTTGGTATTATTAGTTTCTTGTATTTCTCCCAAATTTTTAAAATCGATTTCCTAATTGGATGATGCGTGAATGCTAGATTTGCTTTTGATTTATCGTACCATAGGTACCCATGCCATCCAAATCTGAGGTCATACCCCTCTAAATTCAATAATCTTCTATTGTCTAATTTTACCCAATCTCTCATCCAAACCATTACACTAGCTTCATAATATAATCTTAAATCTGGTAGGCCAAATCCTCCATTTTCTTTAGTATCTTGTAGATATTTATATTTAATTCTATTTCTTGCCTTGCCAGATGAATTTAGCCAGATCTTTTTGCCAATTGTGAAATGTTTTCTCAGTGATTATTATTGGTATTGTTTGAAATAGGAAGAGAATTCTTGGGAGGATATGTCTCTGTTTTACATATCTTAAGTTTAGTTCTATCTCATCTATTGTTTGAATATCTAGTTGCTTTTGTAAAATAGTTATTTGGTTTTTAATATTTTTGTCATTGGGATTATTTTGAAATTCAATTTCTTTTTGTTCGCGTATTTGTTGAAATTTTAGTTGTTTAGATTTTCTAAGATGGTTGCCGATAGATATAAAATGGCCCCTGATATAGGCTTTACCTGCATCCCATATATTGTTGATATTTACTTCTTCACTCATATTTAACTCAAAAAATTCTTTTAATTTTCTCTTGCTATCTTCTAAATATTGTTTGTTTTTTAATATAGTTTTGTTAAGTCTACATCTATGAGTTTTTGATGTAATTTTTAGATCTAATTGAACAGCATTATGGTCAGAAAACGTTTTAGCCAATATTTTCATATCCTTAATTTTATTTGATAAATTTTTAGAGAGCCAAATCATATCAATTCTAGAAAATGATTTATGTCTTTCTGAAAAAAAAGTATATTCTCTTGCATTCCCCATTTTATGTCTCCATGCATCTTCCAAATTTAAATTGTTAATAAGATCAAAGAATTCATCTGGTAATTTTCCTTGATTATGTTTAATTGGTTTCTCAGATTTTCTATCGAGTGTAGGTGTTACTACACCAGAGCTTTCCAAACTTTTCATGTTGGTGACACACTTTTTAGACATGCATCATTTCGCGACACACTCTTAGAGCAAGGCATCATTTCGCGACACACTCTTACAGCAGGGCACAAGGCAGGCACTAGGACCTGCACAGAATCACAGAAGGTTTGGAGGCAGCAGGGCACAAGGCAGGCACTAGGACCTACGCGGAATCCTGGCAAGGCTGGGAGGCAGCAGCAGCAGCCGCGACACACCCAGACACTGCAGCCGACACACTAACGTGTCCCGACACACAGTTTGGAAAGCTATGTACTACACCATTATAATCCCCCATCATAAGCCAGTTCTTATTAGGTATATATATATATATGTAAAACCTGTTTGAGAAGACATGACAGTGGGAGGAACAAAAGAAGAAAAAAATACTCTAAATGCAGAGCAGTGATGATTGATCAACTTACTTTAAAGCAGCATAAATTGCAGACTTTCTCTAACCCTAATTTCATTATTTTGTGTTTGACATTTTCTGATGGATGTTAATTCATTGCCAGTGAGGTGGGGAAAATGAGAACCAAATAGAAAGGTCAAACGCTGACCCCCCCCGAAGCTGCCCTGCATAAAAGGTAAAGGTAAAGGTTCCCCCCGCACATTTGTGCAGTTGTGTCCGACTCTAGGGGCCGGTGCTCATCTCCGTTTATTAGCCGAAGAGCCAGCGTTGTCCGAAGATGCTTCCACGGTCATGTGGCTGGCATGACACACGCGGAACGCTGTTACCTTCCCACCGAAGTGGTACCTATTTATCTACTTGCATTTGCATGCTTTCGAATTGCTAGGTTGGCAAGAGCTGGGGCTAGTGCGGGAGCTCACTCCGCACGCAGGGCTAGGGATTCGAACCTCCGAACATGCGATCTTCCAATCGACAAGCCTGGCGTCTTACCCGCTGAGCCACCACGCCCTGCATAAGGCCCCTTTAAAATGAATGGGAAAGTTCTTGAAATTGCTCGGGATAATGGTGATTACTCAGACATTCCATAGGTCCTGTATGATTGGTGTCAAGGAGAATCTTTCCCCAAGGCATCAACTTCACCCCCGTTATGAGTCCACCCTCTCTCAACAGGGATATATCCCAACCAGCACTCTGTGCCTGAGAGGTAAACGAATGGAAGGCCAATCCTGGAAGAAGCAGACTGGGTTCATGGGTTGATGATGATGATGATAAAACAGATATACTTCACCTTTCTGCTTATATAAGCACAGAAGCACTCAAGGAGTCTTACACAATAAAGCAAAATACAGATGTTCACTTGAGCAAGCCCTGTGAGTTAAGCAGTAGTAGCTCTGGTCTCCCTGCTAATTATGTAGTTATAACATCAACTCTCATCAAGCTTTTAAGCAGCCAATTATAGCAGGGTTTAAGTGCAGGTGGTAAGCAACCAGAGGCAGCAATTTAAAAGAGACTTGTGTGTGGAAGAGCCTGAGGGCTACTGTGGATTGGTAGTAATGCCATCAAAGTGGGTATAGCCTTGATTTCCCTGACTGAGTTAGGATTGGGGCATTTCATGTTGGTTGGTTAGAGTGAAATCCTAAATGAAGGCTACATGCTGTTTTTCCCCCGCCCCCCTGCTGATTAACCACTGAAAACAACACTGTCATCAACATTGAGGCACATGATTTCTGGGAGTCACATGTTGCACCCTCCCCATTTTCTAGGGCAAGAGTGCCCTCAGAGTTGCAATGCTTGTTTGGATTAGACTCCTAAACCAGCCTTCTTCAACCTCCCAACCTTCAGATTGGCTGGGAATTGTGACAGTTGCAGATCCACACATCTGAAAAGTCCTAAGCTAGGGAAGGCCGTCTCAAGGTATGGTGAGCGCCAGGCCTATAAAGCTCTTCTGTTTAGGCTGCTTGGGCCATTTAATTAAATATTTGCCTATTCAATGGCTATTGCATTTTTTCTTCCCCTCCTTTAAGATCTCAGGTAGGCACATAGTTATTTATACACCTATGGCTATATCCCTACCACAAATAAACAAGGAGATTGTCTACGACAGTGTTTCTTAAAGTGTGGTCTGAGGACCCCTGGGGGTCCCTCAAGACTCTCTCGGGTCTGCAAAATCAATGCCAAACATTTAAGACATTTGCAAAAATTTAAAACAATGTCACTCTTCTCATTATTATTTTTGTTTAAAAATATAGGCTTTTGTCATGAAAAATGTTTTATTTATGTTAATATATTGTATAATGGGTTTAGTATTGTTATTTTTAAATGATTCAATAAATAAATATTCCACGAATGCGTCAATTTTAATTTTTAATATGGTAAATATCAATACATATAACCCATTCAAACAAAAGCTCTTTTGGGTTCCTCCATAATTTTTAACAGTGGGAAGGGATCCTGAGCGCAAAAAGTGTAAGAAACACTGGTCTACAATTTGGCATAACTATTTATAATTTAGAAAAGGGCTTTATGCCAATCATAGACCTGCCCTAGACATACTGTATCTGGCTGCAATATTTATGTTACTATAGGATGGCAGGAAAGACATCTAGCAGTTCTCTAGATTTTTTGCAGCCCAGATGGGGTATATCTGTTCCACTGAATCTCCTGTCTCCCACCACAGAGGTACAGGATACCCCCGCTTTTTTCCCCACACATACCAGTGTGTTTTGTTTGAAAAACCTCTTATGGTACAGTATATAATTTTGTATGCCCTTAATGCTTGCCAGTATTACTCGCTTAAGTCAAATGGTATCCATAACTGAAGATCCCAACATAAATCTCTGACTGAAAATTTATATTTCACACAAGCCTTTCTAAACTTGATGGCACTACTGCCTCTTCTACAACAGCCACTGGCAAGGAGTTCCATTGGTTAATTGTGTATTGCTCTACCCTCCTGTGAAAAAAGAAACCAGGGAAACAGACTCAGTTCCATCCAGGTTAGAAAGATGAGCCTTCTGTTTGTCATTTTTTTTACTGCATTGGCAAGCTCAGCAAGTCTCCAGGGGCTGATTAGGAAGGCACTCCCCTCTGCCTTCTTAGCTGGAGGAAATGTGAGGGAGGCATCGGGATTCAGCAGGAATACAAAAGATTAGTTGTTCTGCAGTATCGCTTGAAACCTGCCTCCTGAAGCCAGGATGGAACTGCCAGCACAGATGATGGGGTGGGGTGGGGGTGAACAAAGAAATTTCCCAGACTACCGGAAAAAGGAAAAAAAAAACACTTTAACATCTCCCCAAGATCTTTCCTTTTTCAGAAAGGCTTGTTGAATTGAAAGGAAGGAAGAAATGGGGTACTGGATCTACAATTCCAGGATGCAGCATAAAAGGAGGCATAAAGAATTTTGAAATGCCAGTCAACAGCAACATTGTCAAATACTCAGGCAGATGGGACCACAGGACACACAAGGAAAAGGTTGCCAGCAAAGTTCCAGGTCAGGTACATGCCAGCTACATTTGCACAATAAGCTTAAGAACAGGTTTAGCGTGGGATGCCAACACCAGAACTAAACCAACAGTGGGGCAGGAGAGGGTTTGCTTTAACCCAAGCAGCCCTGGCATTGTTCTGGGTTACACTGCCCTTCTCTGCTTAGGCATATCATGAAACCAACCAAATGCAGCCAACTGCAGGGTAGTTTCCAAACCCTGCCCAGCCTCCCTCCCAAGAAAATGAGTTTGAGATACAGAGCAGCCAAAAAAAGAAATAAAAAGCAAGCCTCTTCATTATTATTGCTATTTGTGAGATTCATATCCCACCTTTCCTCCAGAAGCTCAAAGTGGTGTATTTTGCACTCCCTCCTCTACCATTTTTCCCCACCGTAACAATCTTCTGAAGTAGGCTGGGCTGAAGAGAGTCACCCCCTGAGCTTTTGTGGCCACTAGCCCAGCCTTTCTCAACCTTTGACCCTGGAGGAACCCTTGAAATATTTTTCAGGCCTCAGGGAACCCCTGCATATTCAGGCTCAAATATAGGCCAGAAGTTATGAAATTATTATGTGTGTTTCATGGGTAGGCCTGTATTGCAGGCATTAACAGTGTTCTTAAACTAAAAATAAAGAATGAAACGTACCTCTTTAATGTGAAGTTGCCTGAATTTGAAATCATTTTTTAAATAAATCCTGATCTCCCAGGGAACCCCTAGTGACCTCTCGTGGAACCCTAGGGTGCCCCGGAACCCTGGTTGA
The DNA here is from genome assembly GCA_023362775.1 of Charina bottae. Classification (NCBI taxonomy): domain Eukaryota; kingdom Metazoa; phylum Chordata; class Lepidosauria; order Squamata; family Charinaidae; genus Charina; species Charina bottae. The sequence continues at coordinate 8,432,081 of JALMGJ010000021.1, read as the reverse complement.
GAAACCCTCAAAAAACGTGATTCTCAATGTCTTTTGTACAATTCCTGACAAGTTGCTTTTTTGTTGTTGCCAATTCCAGGAACAAACGTTGAGGCTATTACATGCCTCATCCATTATATATTTCCTCTTCCACCTCATCTATTGTGTACTTCAGTACTCATCCTGAAGCTACTCCTGATGGCTTCCTGAGGCAGCTTCTGGATTTTATAGCCAATTCCCCCCCCCCCCATAGTCTCCATTTCAGGCTCGGTTTTCAGCAAATAACACTGGAATTGCATTGGATTGACAGGTTGGCTGCGAGACTGTATGAGGTGACCAAAAAAAGCCGCATTACCAAGGCATGGGATGGGGGTGGGGAGGGTGACCCAGAAAAATCTGCTTTTCCTCAGAATGGAAATGAACTGGAGCAGGGCAAGACCACGTGTCCCTTACTTTAAAAGCTGGAAAAAGCATTACATGAAAGAGGCAAGGAGTCCAGCAGAACTCTTGCCTCGCTGCCTTCCATGATCCAAGAGGTTTCTTAGGTTTTTCTGGAGGACAAAGAAAATGGCAGTACTACCTGTTGACCTAAGGTGGAAGCCGAAGCCGAAGCGCTGACAGGAATACTTTCTTTCACATCCCTGCAACTCTCTGTTCTTTCTGGTGCCACTTGGCAGGGCCCTGCGCTTTGCACATGAAAAAGCCTGTGTCAATGGCTACAACAAAAGTGAACGTCAGTGTTGTTTGTCCCTACAGCAAAACAGTAGCTGTACTCAACGCTGGGATGGACTTGGCAGTGCCAGCTTAGGACTATTTCCATCCCATCTTGGCCCCCGAGATCGCACGCCTCCCCCCCCCACAGCCCCAGTCTGTGGATAAAGAAACCATTCAGGATGATCTTAAATGGAGGCAGCAGTTCTCCCAGGAGAGGAGATTGCGATGGAGAATGATAAATTGGGGGGTGAGGGAGAGCTGGACTGCAAAAGGCAGGCCTCTTGGCTATGCTATCCAATTCCCTTGCGAGGGAGGCACAGGCTGGCTTGTGCTCTGCCAGGGAATGCAGGCCCTGCTGTGGGTATTATCTGAATAGATGTTATATACAGAGGTCAGGGAAATGGCACTTTGCCCATGCTATACAAATGTGGAAAACAACAGCTGATAAATTGCAAAAGTGCAGAGGGAACAGATTAAGATTCCTCAATCGGATGTCTTCCATGTGTTGGATAACCCCCATAATCGTCCAACACACTGGCTAAAGGGTTGTGGAGCTGGTCCAACCTATCTACAGGGCATTGGGTTGGGGAAGGGTGGCAAAAATGTACACACGAGGATGTAGAACGTTTCATTCTGAATCTATCTATCTATCTACACACACACAGAGAGAAAAGTTTTAACACTTCAGACTGTGAGCAACTTTCACGGTTGAATGTCATGTCACCCATATGCCCAGGAAGCAGTCTCGCCACTTAGAAAACAAATGTCCCAGGAAAAGGCTAGAGTAGAGCTCTTCTCTCTGTCATCAGCTTTTTGGCGTGGCAAGAAGAGTGACAGGAATATGTTAATTTAAAAAGTTATTCTGGGGTAGTCTCCCCTCTTCTTGGAATCAGAATGAAAATAAAGTATGAATTATTGTGGATTCCAAAAGCTGAAATGCTGAGTTCGTTTTATGGGGATACAGAAAGTCTTTCTTCACCCCTAAGTTGAATTTTATGATTCTGGAAGAGCCGATTAAGTCACCAACAGGAATCACTTTTCAAGCCGATTTCCCTGAGCTACATGGAGTAACAAACCCCCCTCATCCCAAAGACTCATAAAAGTGAAACAAATTGCCCACACCCTCCATGTTTTCAGTACATGTGCTCACATGCATTTTCTTGTGGTTTGCAAGGAAGCTGAGAACTTTCCATAGTGGCAAGTTATCTGAGGGAAGGTCAGTTACAATAAAAAAAAATGCAAAGAAAAGCATTGAATGCTTCCAAAGGCTTCCTGGCTGTCTTGCTGCCATTCTTCTGTTGCTTTTTAAAGCTCATATGATCTGTGGTGAAATGAGGCCATGTCAGCCATTGTGCAACAAGGTTCTTTCCCCAGTCACTACAACCAGGGTGGCGTATTGCTGGGTTGGTTAGATTGGGGCAGTGCTTTCCAAACTGCTGCCGTTGGCGACACACCAACGGCGGCATGGCGGCGGCGCAGGGGGGGGGGGCGTGTGACGGCGGTGTGCACGGCGGCAGCCTCGTGTTTTCTGCTAAAACGCGGAAGCGCTGATGGCACGCCGCTGCTGTCGCTGCCGCCATGCACGCCCCCACTGCGCGCGCCCCCACACCGCCGCCGTGCACGTCCACTTCTGGGTTGTGTCACGACACACTAAACTGTGTGTTGCGACACACCAAGGTGTCGCGACACACAGTGTGGAAAGCTATGGATTAGGGGATAAGTTATAAACCAGCATACAGGGACAATCTCTGGGAACAGGATGCTGAAACCCTGTGGACAGAGGAGACAAGTAAAGGTGGCTTGGGCACAGGAGGCCGGGTGAGGCAAAAACCTCTCACCAGTAGAAACATGGACAGCCCGTAAATTCTGCAGATCCAGACAAATTTAAAAGCAAATGCTGGCTTGGTTACAGTTTCATATAACAAGGGTAGTCAGAAGTCAGACAGTACACCCCCAAATCTGTGCTATGCGTTTCCAAGGAAGCTCATCATAATGTAATAAATAAAAATTTATTAATAAAACAAATATTAACTTACCCTACAAATTTAAACATCCTGCCAGAATAAAAAAAAAAAATCAGGCACAATTGCTGCTAAAACCCAGAATCTTCTTCATGCTCCGAAGGATTTTCTAACCGCAGTTTGGCTGCAGGCAGAGAATAATTAGCCTATATCCTATCTCATCCTCATCTAGGTAATGGGTTGGTGTGCTGTAAATTACAAGTAATTGCTTCTGTCTTGGCCTGCCTGTCTCTATAGTTGCCAGCCAAAGCAATAAGAAACAGAGTATTTTTGAACTGATCTGTTTACATTCTGTGAAAACTGAGATGTTCTACACTCTCCAAGGATACCTGGTGAACTTGTTCTTCAAAACCACTGTAAGGTCAGCCCCAAGACCAACCCGAGTCTGCCTTTCCTACCATGTTAGCTTTTTCCAGCACAGCTTCTTTTCTCCGTCCCTCTGCGGGACACTGGATTTGTTTTGTGTTTTACAACTACCATTCAGCTCCGTACATCTCAAGCTCAGCTCCTGAAGCCCACAGATCAGGAATGACAAAGTTCTCTCAAATCTCAAGGTAGAACCAGCACTTCCCACCTAGCCAATTCACCTTTAGGTGAGGATAAGAACATTTTAAATCAAGGTCTGAGGCTTGAAAACATTTTGGCTACATGTTGAAGCATTTGATTTCAGAGCAGAATTGCTGCCCTCAGCCTGGCATCCTCCAGAAGCACTGAATTACAGTCCTCAACGTTTCTAGACAAGGTAGCCCTTGATGGTTGGGGAAGATAAGAATTATAATTCACATTTGGAGAACATCAGGTGGTTAAAAGCTGGAGTAAATACCTTATGTTGAAGCTGAAACCCATTTCTGTCACATAGCAGAATGTTTCTCATTCAGTCTTTGTCCAGAAGGTAAGCATGAGAAAGACTATGACAAAAAACTAAACATCAGTGAAAAAGCAGGAACTGTAACATCATCATTTGTCTTCAAAAGTTCCATAGCACTGTGCATCTTGTGACATGTTGGCTACAGACTTACTACCAGAATGTTTCTTCCAACAGCCTGTAGTCTCCAACTCAGGCAGCACAATCTGTAGTCCATCTGTTACAGACCACAATCTCACAGGTATTTGACAATCCTTTTCCTTTGCGCTAGATTATTAAGTAAGCAACAGACACACAGAACAGGGCCCAATTGACCCTCAGCTGGGCTGCATTTGATTTGATGGGTCCCCCTCACAAACTATGACTCCATTTCATATTTTCTGCATCCCCCACCTGAACTGCTGCTTGTAAATCCTTTACCTTCCTTCCTTTGTTCCAGAGTTTTGCTCCCACTCAGCGCTTGATTAATGATTAACCACAACGCTAATGCAAAGTCCTATCCTTCAGCAGTTCCACAGTAATTTCTCCTAGCTCTCCCTTTCATGTAGGCAAAGAACAGCCTTTCTCAACCTGGATTTCCCCAGTCTTTCCATATCCTACACAATCATCTGTCCTAATTTGCAAAGCCAAGGATAACAGGATTTAGTGGCCAGTGTATTTTGAGAGAGACAGATTGAAGAAAATTGTCACAGAGGTAAAAGGTAGTATAGAAAAGAATCAAGATTCTATTTTCTATCTTGTGCTCTCTGCCCCCCTCCACAATTTGTGGTTCCAATAATATTTTGCCTGGCTGGACTCACGCTTAGGATAATAAATGATAGCCACAGTGGTTAAGGTGCTGGGCTAGAAACCAGGAGTCTGTGAGTTCTAGTCCTGCCTTAGGCATGAAAGCCGGCTGGGTGACCTTGGGCCAGTCTCTCTCTTTCAGCCCTAGGAAGGAGCCAATGGCAAACCGGGAGACTGAGAGTTCTAGTCCCGCCTTAGGCATGAAAGCCGGCTGGGTAACCTTGGGCCAGTCACTCACTCTCAGCGCAACTCACCTCACAGGGTTGTTGTTGTGGGGAAAATAGGAGGAGGAAGGAGTATTAGGTGTGTTCACCGCCTTGAGTTATTTATAAAAATAAAGGCGGGAAAAATTAAATTAAATTAAATTGCATGGGACGAGGGAGGTAATAGTACCTCCTGGGGGTGGTTGGCCCCATAATGTCCTCCTGATAGCTGATTTTACCATCTCTTGGATTTTTATCTATTTATTGTTATATTGTAATTTTCTATGTATAGATTTTAACTGTTGATATGTTGTAAACCGCGGAGAGTCCCCTATTCGGGGAGATGGGCAGGGATAAATTTAAATTATATATATACATATACATATACATATACATATACATATACATATACATATACATATATATATATATATATATATATATAATTATTTAATATTATTAATATTATTAATAGAATTATATATATTATATTTATATATATTATATATTATTTATTTTATAATTATTATATATATACAGTATATATATTATATGTATGTATGTATGTATATATATATATAATGCCTATTTCCAACTGAAGATAGATATCCAACCTAGCAATTCGAAAGCATGCAAATGCAAATAGATGAATAGGTACCACTTCGGTGGGTAGGTAACAGCGTTCCGCGTGCGTCATGCCGGCCACATGACCGTGGAAGCGTCTTTGGACAATGCTGGCTCTTCGGCTAACAAACGGAGATGAGCATCGGCCCCTAGAGTTGGACACGACTGCACAACTGTGCGGGGGGAACCTTTACCTTTTATAGATAGATATCCATGGTGTGTTCAGCTAAATGTAAGCCAAGCTTTTAAACCAATCAAGTCCAGTCTAAAATAGTCAACCCTTGAGTGGTTCTGCAGTATAATCTCCCTGTAGCTGACCACTGCAGGGGCAAGCTAGTCATGGTGGACAAGCAGCCTTTAAGCAGCCTCTTTGCCGTCTTCCTTAATAGGAGGAACTGAGGACAATCTGTTGAAGAAACCTGTGGATTCTTTTGAGAGTTCAGTGATGCAGTTTCCCTTCTTGTGATGCATGTGAGCAGAAGCAAATCAGTCATACCTGGACTGCATTCAGTGCATCTAAAAAAATAACCTTTGCCCTCAAGTAGGTTTAGTAGTACAACTAAAGAGGTATTTGCAAACATACTTCGGTAGGTTGTAAGAATCGCCCAGTTATAAGCGTAACTCAGAAGCAAACTAGAGGGCACACAGAAGAGGGATTTAAAATGGGTATAAACGTTGTTTTCTCCTTTTTCTCTTACTCTTAAGCAGCCAATTTATTTTGTAACAACACCAACAAAATGTTGAAGCACCCTTGAACTAGATACGTCTTTCTATTCTATCTCTTAACCTTTTTTTGGTTTCTCTCCCACCCACCCTGGTCTAACAACAATCAGTGGTAACGGAGCATACTCAATCGTTGCTAGACAATGTTGTGAGTCCCCATCCTTCTCCCCTTCTAAATATGGGGCCTAAAGATTTTGAGTCCTTGTGCAAAGATTCCCTGAATCTGTAAATACTTCCCTCTTATGCACAGAGGGTTCTTCTTTGCTTTCCTAAGGACCACTGCTTGCTTCACTGAAATTGCTAGTAATTTATAAGATTCTGTTCACAAAATCTCTTCTGAAACCCAGGTTGCCCTTTGGCCAGCGCTGCAGCTGTTTTCAGTGAAAAGCTTGAATAGAGAGAATCACAGCTGGAAGGAGACTACATATTCTTAGAACCACAAAGACCAAAGTCGTCTTCAATGAAAGCTAAGTATCTTAAGAACGTATCCTGTTTCAGATACCAAAATCCTACATATGTGTCAACTCTAAACAAAAACAGATTTGCCCAATGTTTGGCACCACACACACTTGGCGGAAGGAATACTCTGAAATCCAGGCACAGGTTATTTGATGTTTACGAACTAACTTTTATCCAATCACAACCATTAAATTAGATGATTGTCAGTACCATTTATTAGAAAAATACCTTTCACATTATAGGGAGTAGGAAGAGGTCAGGTTTAGAGGATAGGAAGTTCTAATCATGTCTTTCATGAGTCTTTTTACACGGGTTTCCTTCAATCTAGCACCAATCAGATAGGTTGGACCTGTAACTCCTTGAATTTTTTAGCTAGCCAGGCTTTGGCCACACAGCTGGGAGATGCTATCCCAACAGAATTGGAAGATGCCAGTTTGGGAATGGCTAGCTTAGGTACTTTCTTCCCATCTATACTTTCAGAATTTATGATTAATTCCTTCTATGTGTACATTTCTGCAAGACACACAATTGCTTTTCAAGCAGCAGAAATGCATCACTAGAACAACAGGTACTAAATATTCCACAGTTGTCGTTCTCCAAGCAACATAATCTGAGTGCACGAATACTTCAGGGATGAGATCATCTCAATATCAGTGAAAAGGAAGGGCGAGTCTTCCTGAATAATACCATTTTTTAAAAAGTTGATTTTTGTGTTCTGAAAGAAAGCTCAGCAGGCAGTGGAGATGTGGACATGATGTTTTCCAATGGGAGAGAAGCTCAAGAAGAAGTGTGGAGTGGTCTAATAATTTCCTATCCCAATGAAAACCAGGCTGTCCTATATAACGCTTGGAGGAAGGTGAGATCTTTAGTGCTGGTGTAGAGGTGCCCTCGGCTACCTCCAGGAGGGCACCACTTGCTTTTCCTCTTGGTGCTTCCAGCAATTGACGCAGCAGTGGCTGTTGGTACAGCAATGACCAAAAGCTTCCAAGGAGCCCCAGGCTGGCAATGACTGTCCCAGTGTGCCTGTGCAGTCCGTACAGCAGTGGATACCCAACAAGTGGCTCGACTGGTTAAGGCCCTGCAGTGAACAAAGCAGAGATAGTCTCTGCCTGTCTTTGAGCCTCTCCTAGCAATCAGTGTGACGGTCTGAGCTGGGACTGTCCAAGATGCTCGAAGGCACAGGGTGATGCGGCTGCTTGCAGTGAAACATGCTGGAAACATAGAAGGCCTGGAAAGGAAAAGATGAGAAAAATGACATAAGGGAGCCAGCCAGTGTAGGGCAGGAACAATTAAGAGGGTCAGCACAGTCAAGAGATAACCCATCCCCCCTTCTGGGGGGAGATGGGCGGTGGCAAAATCTGAAAAATAAATAAATAAATAAATCATGTCCAACTCCACTAATATTGCACTGAGTCTACAGTTTAAATCTGTGGCCAAAAATGGCCCCTTCCAACTCTATGGCTAGACCACTAATATCAGAAATGGAGGACACTGATGAAAACTTTATGAATCTCAGATTCCCATAAATATGCTTTCAGCTTCTGTCTTCCTAAAAATATATACAATTTTCTGAACTCCAGTAAATCTGAGCTTTATGCTCACTTTGCTGCACAGATGGGAGGGGTTGGAATCACACAACCAGGGTAGGAAACGGAATGATTTCCTCCAGGTTGTCTACAGACAATGCTTGCAAGGGTGTGCGTTTCCTTCGTTAATTTCCTGGCAGCTTGTACTAAGCCCCGTGCTCTTGCTCACTTCCCAGACCAGGTCCTTCTCATTCAGCTAGCCCTCATTGATTTCCTCAACATCACAGCAACAGAATCCTTTAGAATGTTACAGAGCAGGAAAAGGGTAACAAAAAAGGGCAAGTAAAAGAATTAAAGAATTGGAGGACCTCTCCTACAAAGGAGAGTGAAAGCATTGGGGATATTTGAGCTGGAGGGAAAAATAGATGACAAAAGAGGGAACACGATAGAATTTTATGAAATGATACCCATCTGATATAGGTTAAATATTCAGTCCCTCTCTCGTGAGCAGACCTCATGCAGATTCCATTCAAAGAACGTTACTGGAGCTACAAATAGGACAGGCAGAAGAACAAATCTCTTCTCTCTAAGCATAGTTAATAAGTGAGGATTCACGGCCACAATGTCCACTAGCACTGACAGCTTGAAAAGAGGTGGAGGACAACAGAAAACCAATCAATAGCAATTTTCCATAATAGCCAAATGAAACCTGCACGTCAAGAATCTGCTGGTGGGCAAATGGGGACATAGGCATGTGGCCTTTGAGCTTAGTTTGTGAGTCTCTAGAAGCATCTGTCCGACCTTTGAAACAGGATGCAAAACCAGATGAGCCTTTGCGGTAATACATAGTTGCCCAATCAGCATGCAATTATGTATTTAGTACAGAGCTTTCCAAACTGTGTGTCGGGAGTGTGTCGGCTGCAGTGTCTGGGTGTCTGGGTGTGTCGTGGCTGCTGCTGCCTCCGAGCCCTGCCAGGATTCCACACAGGTCCTAGTGCCTGCCTTGTGCCTTGCTGCCTCCGAACCTGCTGTGATTCCGCGCAGGTCCTAGTGCCTGCCTTGTGCCTTGCTGCCTCCAAACCTGCCCTGCCAGGATTCCACACAGGTCCTAGTGCCTACCTTGTGCCTGGCTGCCTCCGAACCTGCTGTGATTCCGCGCAGGTCCTAGTGCCTGCCTTGTGCCTTGCTGCCTCCAAACCTGCCCTGCCAGGATTCCACACAGGTCCTAGTGCCTGCCTTGTGCCTGGCTGCCTCCAAACCTGCTGTGATTTCGCGCAGGTCCTAGTGCCTGCCTTGTGCCTTGCTGCCTCCAAACCTGCCCTGCCAGGATTCCACACAGGTCCTAGTGCCTGCCTTGTGCCTTGCTGCCTCCAAGCCTGCCCTGCCAGGATTCTTGTGCCCTGCTGTAAGAGTGTGTCACGAAATGATGCGTGTCTAAAAAGTGTGTCACCAACATGAAAAGTTTGGAAAGCTCTGATTTAGTATGTAAAAGTATTTGTTAGGAGGTCCAAAATAAGGACTATCTGTTGCTCAACCCTGCAAACCAGAAGCAGGTCTGGCTTCCCTATGAGAGTAGAACTAACACATGGAAAGCACACTGCCATCCAGGCTAACAGCCATTGATCCCCATGACTTCCGTGATTTGGTCCGACCCTTTTTTGAAGCCAGCCAACCTGGTAGCCAGCACATCTTGTGGTAGTGAATACCAAAGTTTAATTACATGTTGGTGTCATTTTCCCCCCCTTTTGTCTGACCTGATTCTTCCAGGATTCTATTTCATTGGGTGACCCATGGTTCTAGTATTTTGGGAAGGGGGAAATAACTTCCCCTTCTCCAATTTATTTATTTATTAGACTTCTCGACCGCCCAACCCGTACAGGACGACTCTGGGCGGTTCACAACAATAAAAACAACATATCATTAAAATACAAAATACATATAAATATAAATATATATAAATAAGATATACATAAAAAATACAAATATGATGTATAAGTACCAGATGGCAAATCGAGATCTTACTGTTGGTACTACCATGGAGCCAACCACCTCCATGCATGGCTATCGCCCCTCCCACCCCAAGCCAGGTGGCATAGCCAGGTTTTAACCCCCTTTCTGAAGGCCAGGAGAGTGGGGGCCTGTCTTACCTCCGGCGGTAGCTTATTCCAAAGAACGGGCGTGATGGCAGAGAAAGCCCTCCTCCTGGACCCTGCCAATTGGCAATCCCTCATGGACAGGGTCTGTAGCATGCCTTCTCTGCCTGACCGGGTGGGATGGGTCGATGTCATGGGGGTGAGGCGGTCCCTTAGTTAGCCTGGACCCATGCCATCTAGGGCTTTAAAGGTGATAACCAACACCCTGAATTGGACCCAGAAGCAAACCGGCACCCAATGCAGCTCGCGGAGCAATGGTGTTATGTGTGCCCCCCTTGGGACTCCCAAGACTGCTTGCGCGGCCGCATTCTGCACCAGCTGTAGCTTCTGGATACTCCTCAAGGGTAGCCCCATGTAGAGCGCATTACAGTAGTCTATACGGGAGATGACCAGGGCATGAGTGACTGACCGGAGGGACTCTCAATCCAGGAAAGGGCGGAGCTGGTGCACAACACGAAGCTGCGCAAAGGCCCTTCTGGCCACGGCTGCCACCTGCTCTTTGAGCAGGAGCCGCAAGTCCAGGAGAACCCCCAGGTTCTGCTCCGGATCTCTCTGGGGCAGTGCCACCCCATTCAGATAGAGTATCATCAGCATATTGATGATACCTCACCCCATGGCGACGGATGATCACACCCAGCGGTTTCATGTAAATGTTAAAAAGGAGCGGAGAGAGTGCCGAACCCTGCGGCACCCCACAAAGTAGGGGTCGTGGGCTGGATCTCTTGCTCCCTATCAACACCAATTGGGACTGGCCCCGGAGGAAGGAGGTGAACCAGCGGAGAACCACACCGCCCACCCCCAACTCCCTGAGCCGACCCAAAAGGATACCATGGTTGATGGTATTGAAAGCCGCTGAGAGGTCAAGGAGAGCCAGGATGGATGCACTGCCACCATCCCGCTCCCACCAGAGATCATCCATAACTGTGACCAAAGCTGTTTCCATCCCATATCCAGGCCTGAAACCCAACTGAAAAGGGTCCAGATAGTCCGTTTCATCCAGGACCCTCTGGAGCTGCAACGCCACCACTTTCTCAACCACCTTCCCCAAAAAGGGGAGGTGGGAGACTGGATGAAAATTGTCCAGGATGGTGGGGTCCAGTGATGGTTTCTTGAGGAGGGGCGCACCAGCACCTCTTTGAAGGCCGCCGGAAACACTCCCTCCCCTAAGGATGAATTCACCATTCCCTGGACCCACCCACACGTCATCTCCCATGAAACTAATTCCCACTAACCCTTTACCAGCCAGGAGGGACAGGGATCTAATTGACAAGTGGTGTTTACAGACCTGAGAACCCTGTCCACTTCCTTGGGCCCAACAGGATCAAACTGTTCTGAGATAATCGGGTAAGCACGTTTCCCAGGCATCTCCCCAGACCCTGCTACATGCTTGGCATCCAACTTGGAGCGAATCCGAGCGATTTTATCCTCTAGATGCCCAGAAAACTCCTCAGCACAGCCCTGTAGGTGGGTTTCTAAATCCACCTTCCCCAAAAGAGATTGGGTGATCTTAAACAGGGCCGTTGGGCGGCATTCTGCGGATGCAATAAGAGTGGAGAAATATTGACGTTTCGCCGCTCTTACCACAAGGTAGGCCCTAATAGCAGCTCTAGCTTGTGTCCGGTCGGGTTCGGTCCTTGTTTTCCTCCAGCGGTGCTCTAGACATCTCTTAATCCTCTTCAGAACCCTCAGCTCTTCCATAAACCACAGGGAGTGTCGGGTTCAATGGGTCAAGAGAGGTCGCACAGGCGTGATCCTGTCCAAGGCCCTGGCCGCCTCCCTATTCCAGGCTGCAGCCAGGGCCTCCGCTGGACCGTGCAGCAGATCCTCGGGTATAGCCTCCAGCTCCCTCTGAAACCCTGCTTATCCAAACCATGCATAATTTTTTACACATCAATCATGTCCCCTCTCATTTGCCTCCTTTCTAGATTAAAAAGCCACAAATGTTGCAACCATTCCTCATGGGGAAACTGCTCCAGCCCCTTAATCATCTTAGTTGCCCTCCTCTGAACTTTCTCCAGCTCCACTATATCCTTTTTGAGGTGCAGTGACCAGAACCGCACACACTATTCTAGATGTAGTTGCACCATTAATTTATATACAGTACCGGCATTATGATATGGGTATTTCTATTTTCAATATTGTTTCTTATTATTGCTATCATGCTGTTGGCCATTTTTTTTCTCTTACAGTGGATGTGCAACTACACTACAAGATTTTTATCTTGCCTTTTCTCCACCACGTGCATCCCTCCAAGAACCCTGTAAGATGAATTAGGATGAGAAAGAATGATTGGCCCCAATTCTTTCAGATAGCTCCATAGACAAGTACAGACTTAATCGAGGGTCTCTGATCCTAGTCCAAAATCGTATATCACTTTTGGTTCTCTAGAAAAATAGATCATGCAAAATAAAAAAAAATTATAACACTTTCTTAACTTGCATAATCTGCACAGAATTTAACTTTACTTATGATAGAATATGATAGAGGAGACTTATGACGAAGGTAAAAGCAGAAAGTGCAAAAGCTGGGTTGCAGTTAAACCTAAAAAAAAAACAAGATTATGGCAACGAGCTTAATTGAAAACTGTCAAATAGAGGGAGAAAAGGTGGAGGCAGTGACAGACTTTGTATTTCTAGGTGCAAAGATTACTGCAGACGCTGACTGCAGCCAGGAAATCAGAAGACGTCTACTTCTTGGGAGGAGAGCAATGACAAATCTTGATAAAATAGTTAAGAGCAGAGACATCACACTGACAACAAAGATCCGCATAGTCAAAGCAATGGTATTCCCCGTAGTAACCTATGGCTGCGGGAGCTGGACCATAAGGAAGGCTGAGCGAAGGAAGATAGATGCTTTTGAACTGTGGTGTTGGAGGAGAATCCTGAGAGTGCCTTGGACTGCAAGAAGATCAAACCAGTCCATACTCCAGGAAATAAAGCCAGACTGCTCACTTGAGGGAATGATATTAAAGGCAAAACTGAAGTACTTTGGCCACATAATGAGAAGACAGGATACCCTGGAGAAGAAGCTGATGCTAGGGAAAGTGGAAGGCAAAAGGAAGAGGGGCCGACTAAGGGCAAGATGGATGGATGATATTCTGGAGGTGACGGACTTGACTGTGGGGGAGCTGGGGATGGTGACGGCCGACAGGAAGCTCTGGCGTGGGCTGGTCCATGAAGTCACGAAGAGTCAAAGCGACTGAACGAATAAACAACAAAATGATAGAATAGGAGTCACTTTAGTATAGAATTAAAATAAATAAGGCCAGTCTCTGAATATAAGAACATAAAACAATGGAGGTGAGAGAGCAACTTTCCCCATCTGCTCACTTTCAAATCAGTTGGGTTACACCTTCCATCATTCCCAACCCAACATGGCCTATAGCTTGCTGGCTTCTTGTCCAAACCCACCCGTCTTGCCCTGCCCTTCTTTTAGCCCCCAAAGGGAAGCCCTTATCTCCCATTTTATTTTGGCAATAGCCTCAGTTGAAGTTAAGGGAAGTTGTTCTTCAGCATCATTGCTACACAGGGGCCCAACTGCACAATACGGCTAACCAGGCACCTCCCCTTTCCCAGCGGCACACAGTCAACAATGTTTAGTCAAATGGGGAATGACCAATTTTCAACATCCTGCTGCAAAAGTGGCTGGAAGACTGTCATTTCCTGCCTTTTTTCTGTCTGATTGTGGGAGTGCGAAACATAAAATGAACACAGAGTTCCTACAGAAGCCCCCTTTGGGGTGGGGGGCTACTCTGCAACTTTAACTCTGTTTCAGGAGCCAGATCAGAGGGTTAGCCCTCAGTTTGGCTGTCAACGCTGACAAAGGACCTAAAGATGGTTAAAAACTAAACCTCTCTAAAGCCAGTGCTGACTAGGCTTAAGTGCTTGCATGACATGCTTCCCTGCCCCCCCCCACCTCCATTAAACATGTTGTGCAAACAGGGCCAGAGTTTATATTGGGGGAGGAAAAAGTAACCCAGTCTTCCAGAGTTTGATTGCTTTCCATCACACATATGGAATTCAGCTCCCCAAAGTCTCATGCTGGCTGGCAAATTCTGGGAATTGAAAGTGGCAAAAGTGCTAATTAACAGGACTTTCTAGATAACACACTATCATTCTTCTCCTGCAGCACAGAATGAACGTACTCCTTCTCACCCACTGAAAGGCAGACAGAGAGGCAAAAGAGGGTCAAACAGACCGACAAACACAGGTTATACTCACCACCCAGTAGGCTACAAGCGCTCCTTGGAGCAATCCCACAACCACATCAGATGGATGGTGCCGATAGTCCGAGATGCGAGTCAGTCCTGTGTACATGGCCAGCATCAGTAACACAAACTGGACCAGTGGGCGGAGCAGTCGGGCACCTTGCCAGGTGAATCGGGCCTGCAGGTAGAACTAGGGGAACAAGCAGCAGAAAAAGGATATTCAGCGAACGGTAGTTCTGCAGAAAGTATTTTTCAATCAATCAATTCAATTGTTGTACACCACCCAGTCTCACCTTGTGTGAGAGCAATCAATCAATCAATCAATCAATCAATCAATCAATCAATATCTGCTTAAGTCAGCAGTCATAAACAGAGGCAACTCTGGCAGGAGCAACAGTGACACAGGAATCTCAGAGCAGTACTCCAGAGAATTTGGAGAATTAAGGGAAGGGGCTGGCTACTTAGATGCAGCATGGAAATTCATAGAATGGAGCTTTTTGCTTAGTATAACAGATTAACCAATCGGTGCCTGATGCTGGCAATTAGAAATCATCCAGGTTCTATTATGAGAAAGGAAAGCAGGATGAGAGCAACAGCTTTAACCCTTTTCACCTTCTTATATTCTCCAGCTGTAGGAGGTGACCAATGGCAACAATTTTAAAAAAATATATATGGACAATTTATGCAGAACTGAAAGTTTTCCAAATTTCACATTGCCTTGAAAATTAGCTGCCCACAACTGCCTTCTACACATGGGGGGCAACGCTGATGTGAGGGGAACAGAGGGAGAGAGGTAGACACTTGTCCTTGCTCTCTCTCTTCCCTACATAGGTGGACTATATCTTGTAGACCCCCTGCATAGGATGACAACAGTGACAGATTCCAGAAAACAGTACACTGGACATACTGAGAAGATCTTTTTCGATAGCAGAGATAGGGCATCCCAAATAGGCATCTCTTTCCCACCCACTCCAGAGGCAGGCTTAGAATTTCTTTTTGAGTCTAGTTCTTTGGGAGGGGATAGCCCCTTTCTCAGTTTTGGAAAAATGTCTCAGGCTTGTATTTATAATTTCCTCAATTTCCTCTATAATTTCGATGAACAACCCACATCTCAACTTCAACATGGTTGGCTGAATTTGCTACAATTGGCTGGGCTCACTTATCATGGGCCAAACTCAAAAATGGATGTACAGTATTGCTATTTGGTTTCATATTATGTTTAACTCATTCTCTATTTACACTGCAAATTCACACATCCCCAGCTTTCCCTCCAAATCTCAATTCCAAAGGCTTTCTGGGAGAAGTCGATGCATATTAAATTAATGAAGTTTGTGGACAGACCTGCCCCAAGACAGTGGTAATCTAGAAAACCCACCTCCCTTCTCTGGAAGAGGAATGGGAATGTGCCTTCAATGTATTTAAGTTCAGAAGCAGAGCTAAAATGAAAATCTGAATCAAGAAGAGAGTAGACAAAAAGTAGACATTTCAGAGTGCCTGCTAACTAGATACCAAACACTTTTTCCCTACTAATCTCTGGAATTTTCTGCTATCTAGAAAGGTTGGGTTGCTACGAAGGACTCCTGGCTCCGATTCACACAGGCAAGCTCTATGGGGGTTACTCCATAAGGCAAACTCTTCATATGGTATGTCTGCCAAGTGTATTTCCCACACCAGTATAAACCTTTGAGGGGTTTTGTTTTGTTATGTTTTAATGAATAATTTTGAAGCTACAAGAGAGCATCCTGCACCAGTGTCATCAGGCTGCTCCTCCATTGGGTTGTGTTTTAAGCAGCTAGCTCATATGGCTGTTGCCTGTATAAATCTGTCTCCTTTTTCCCGTGGTTCATGTAGTGTGATGATCCACCCTCTCCCCAAACGTCACTTCTGTAAACCTGAAGAGAGGAACTTACCACCAAGTACATCATGGTATACATGGCAAAAGAGGCATGGCCAGAGTAAAAGGATTTTCTGGAAGAGAAAATAAGATGTTTCTCTGAAGAGAACATGATACTTGCTGCTTAGTTTGGCACGCTGACTCCAGCCACAAAATTCTTGCAATGTACTCACTACACCACAACCTTTCTCTGTCTACACTAAACCGTTTTCTTCTGATGCCCATTTCATGGTTTGATGGCTATCCAGAAAGGGTCCAATCCCACCAATATTAGTCGTAAGTACCCCAGGACTCAATGCAATTGTAAAAGGTTCCCCCCGCACATTTGTGCAGTCGTGTCTGACTCTAGGGGCCGGTGCTCATCTCCGTTTGTTAGCCGAAGAGCCAGCGTTGTCCGAAGACGCTTCGCGGTCATGTGGCTGGCATGATGCGCCGGAACGCTGTTACCTACCCACCTAAGTGGTACCTATTCATCTACTTGCATTTGCATGTTTTCGAATTGCTAGGTTGGCAAGAGCTGGGGCTCCCCACTAGTAATAAAGGTCTTTCCAGAAATCCAAGTGATTCTTGCGTTTGCCAGCCTTGCAGGGCTTGACACCCAATGATAGCTGAGATCAGCTTTGACTGTGGATTTTAGGTCAAGACGCCAGGCCTGTCAATCGGAAGATCGCAAGTTCGGAGGTTCGAATCCCTAGCCCTGCATGCGGAGTGAGCTCCCGCACTAGCTCCAGCTCTTGCCAACCTAGCAATTCGAAAGCATGCAAATGCAAGTAGATTAATAGGTGCCACTTCGGTGGGTAGGTAACAGCGTTCCACGCGTGTCATGCGGCCACATGACCACGGAAGCGTCTTCGAACAACGCTGGCTCTTCGGCTAAGAAACGGAGATGAGCACCGGCCCCTAGAGTCGGACACGACTGCACAAATGTGCGGGGGGAACCTTTACCTTTTTTAGCTAACAATAAGACTGCAATACAATATATGCATTGTTCTCTAACAGAAGTCTCACTTTGATCCATCTTATTTATCAGTCTTCCCTGTTTTTTTAAACATTCTGTCTCCTCCAGTCCCATCAAGATTAAGCTGATAGCAAGCCTATTCAAATAGGGATAATGACAGACTGAACTGCATAGGCCTGCCCCACCATTTCATCTAGTTCTGACTGGATAAACTGCCCATCATCATTCCAACTTATACCTTCTCAGTCCAGGTATCCTCCAGAACTTACATGAAACACATCTGCCGGAGTGTGTTTCAGCAGGAGGAACCAGAAGAGACTGATGTTTCCAAGGTAGGGGAGTAGGTGATGGCTGAATATCAGATCAGGAGAAACATGTAATGGTAAAACAAAGAACAGGGAGAAAAAAAGAGGCTTCCTACTGTCCCAAAAGACAAAGCAAGCCTTGGATGGCACAAGACCTGCCTTCTACCTTGTTGGCTGGAGCCTGTGGGATTGACTGTTGCTCTCATTTTGCCCACCTTTGAGCCAGACTTACACAATTCTTATCTTTTCTGGCTAGCATGACCCACTGGCTGGGTTGTAAACTAACTTAGCTGGAGGCCATCAGGTTGAGGAAGACTGTTGCATGCAACTTCAGAAGGACAATGGGAAATTCAGTCCATGAATCTGTTTCACAAGCATGCCGTTTGGCTAGGATGTGAAACAACAGGAATAAAAAATACACATAATCTGTCACTTTTCTGTGAGCCGTTGTCAATATGCCATTTGGGGGTTGGGCATTGAGAGGTTTTCACAATACATACCTGGCCTCCTTTTCCTTAGCCTGGCTACCAGTGCAAAGATAGTCCTCCAGGTATCCAGCAGAGCAGCTGATGTGAGTGAAATTAGGCCGACAGACAGCCAGAAAATGTGGACGGAGGCGACCCACAGCAACTTTTGCTAGGTTAGTGAGCGACAGGCCCACACTGCAGCCAAAAAGGAAGGCCCCGATTTCTTTATAGAGGGCAGCCACATAAGGATTGAAGATTACAGAGCGTGAACTGCGAGGAAGATAGTGCACATGGAAGATTTCACCTACAGTGATCTGCAAGAAAGAACAGAGAGATGTTGGTCGACAAGCAATTCTGAAATGTGGGGGTAGGGGTAGGGAGAAGAAATGTTTCTTAGGTAAACAGTAAATCTCACTGTCTCAGCCGATCATACAGGACATTGTCTTCATGCCAGTCAATGGCTGAATTCACACATAATACAAAGCCAAGGTTTTTAAACCATGGTTTCTTGGGAAAGACATAATGGTTTGGTTCGCATACAATATACCAAATCATAATGGGTGGATTAGCACATCACATAAACAGGCCACTTGAAGGCTTAGTGTTGTGCGTGAAACAGGCAAGAAGAATCAAATTAGGAGATGCTTTAATATTGGAAGAAAACGTACTTTTCCAAACCAGGTTTCGCTAGTGCTGGAAAAGGGATATGCACTGGGAAAGGGACGTGGGGGATCTCCCTTTGCTGAGAAGGGTGCTGGGCATTGGTCTAAGAACCCAGGAGAAGGCTTAAGGATACAGAGGCCATTATGCTCAGCAGGGGGACCCGCTGAAGGAAAGGTGTCCAACTGCAAACTTCGTTCTCTGAGCATTTGGCTAGAGGAGTTCCATAGTCGGAAGCTGGAGGAAAAGCCCAGCATTCGTTCGTTCGTTCATTCATCCATCCCTCCCTCCCTCCCTCCTGACTCACTGCTAAGAAGGGGATGAGGGTGCCTGCTGCAACCAGCACTGCGTCGGGGATGGTCTCGGGCTGATGCAGGGGGTAGCTGATGCTACTGTCGTTGCAGAAGAAGCCACGGCGCACTGGAGGAATGAGGCCAACTTCGCAGATGAAGAATGGGATGAAGGCTACAGAAACAGGACAGTTTTTTTTCTTTTTCCTTTCTTTTCTACTTACTAGGTGTTTTAATTTTTGTTAAATTTGCTTTGTCTATCTTCTTTTTTCCTTTTATCAACATGTAAATACATAAATACATACATAGTAACAATTCGATGGAGATTTTAATATTAAGTAATTAGCGTAAGATTGAAACCATGATCATCTAATCAATAATTTGATGTGAGTTGCAGCGGTTCTTTTTAAACATTATATTTACCTTTGGATGAAAAAGCCAAATAATTCTATGCTTGTAATATTGACATCCTAAATGGTAATTAATATTGATAGGTTTTTTCCCCCCTTTCCTTTCTCTATTTTCAGTTCTCAAAGCTAGCTAAAAAGTACAAGGTTAATCATCTCTAATCACATCACATAAACTTCACAATACAATGTATCAGGATTTACAACAATATAACAACAAGAAAAAAGAAACAGGACAAAGGGAAAAAGGGAAAAAGGGAAAATGAAAACAGCACACGTGCACTTTCCCCAACCTGGTGCCTCCCAGAATAATTAGCCACGTTGTCTAGGTATTGAGGGCATTTGAGTTGAGTCACAACTGACCTGAATTGCGGAAGGATGACACAATTCTGATCCTTAAATTTCATTACAGTATACTTTCTCATGGCAAGAATAAGAAATCAGAGTGGGTCCATCTAAATAGAAGATTGGCCTAATTCTCAGGGCCTGGCTGATCCCCAGCAAGCAGATGTAGCCCCCGTCTAGACACCACCAAACGTTCTCCTCCAGAAGGGAACAGCCACCATGTATTCCTGTGCTCTGGGAAATGCAAAATGTTGCACTGGTGCTGTGTGACACTGTCTGCATGGATATGAGGTATATCCAAAAGGGTCCTTGCAACTCATAGGGCCTTCCTCCAGGTATGTAACATCGGTAGTAATTATGGACATTTTACTAGTAAATAATACACACAAGGGGCGTGGTGGCTCAGCGGGTAAGACGCCAGGCTTGTCGATCGGAAGATCGCAAGTTCGGAGGTTCGAATCCCTAGCCCTGCGTGATGGAGTGAGCTCCCGCACTAGCCCCAGCTCTTGCCAACCTAGCAATTCGAAAGCATGCAAATGCAAGTAGATTAATAGGTACCACTTTGGTGGGTAGGTAACAGCGTTCCACGTGCGTCATGCGGCCACATGACCATGGAAGCGTCTTTGGACAACGCTGGCTCTTCGGCTAACAAACGGAGATGAGCACCGGCCCCTAGAGTCGGACACGACTGCACAAATGTGCGGGGGGAACCTTTACTTTTTAATACACACAACAGTTTCCCTGGGAACTTAAAAGTAAGTCTTTCTATATTTGCTACTGTATATCGTAGTTTACTCATTTCTGTCCTCCTCTTTCTTCTGTAGAGACCCATCTAATATCTAAACCTGGATTAGAGTTGAGGACAAGCAATTCTGCAACCTAGAGCTCCTCCCTCCCTGAATGCAGCTGCAAAGGGATCCAAAAGTTCCAGGTTGATTTACTGCAACTGAAGATGTCATCTGACACTAATCTGAGACAAATCTCAATATAGCCAGCTGCACACATTTTATTGTGGTTTATTTCAACAAACCACAGCTTAAGGCTAACAACAGTTTATCTGGGCTGAGACGATATGGCAAACCATGGTTTATCTTAAAGAAAAGCAAAACTTCTGAATTCTTCCTTGAGCTGCATTGAAAAAAGGGAGCACAGGAGTCTGTGGCTCACCATCATAAAATGCAAACACATCTTTTATCTCAGTAATTAAAAGTACACAAGGAAGGCTATTATTATTAGGCTGAGGGGATGTAATGAGATTGTGGTTTGTTGAACCACAGTGGCTGGGTTTACATAATATACTAAGTCTAAACCAACCCAACCCAACCACACTGTAGTTGTAAATCTTCTCTCTAGGTCTCATAAGTTTTTCCTCACTTACAGCTAACTACTATAAGCAAGGTGGTGGTTGCACCTTTGCCTCATTTAGCCAAAATAATTTTTCTGCTGTCAAGTTGCAGGACAAATGCTGACAAGCCTATCAACTTTATTCACACAATGTACTGTGATTGATTTGTTTTTTCCTTGGTTAGCTATCTTTTGGCCCTGAATCTTCATCATGATTCAAGTCATTGTATTGAACAAACCAAGAAAATGGGTTCATTTTGTAATCTTAAGTGTGTTGTCCGAGTGCAGACATAATGTCACCAAGAAGCCTTCCCATAGTTCTGAAGCTGGTTTGCACATTAAAAAAAGCGACAAATGAGTGGTTGAACATGATGCTTTGAAAAATAAAAGTAGCTAGGTGGGGAGCTAACCTGAGTCATGGGGAAAGTAACAAGAATGAAGACTGAATCAAAATTTGTTCTTGAAGGGATGCTGGTTTCATAATGTGATTGAAGGAATCTCTGTCCTGATTCACACATTGTGCTAAGCCATTGTTTTAAAACCATGATTTGCCCAGCATGCTATACCTAAGCAGCCCTCACGAGATGTGAAACCAACCAGTGTTTTTGTTTTATAATTTATTGGTTGTCCAAGGCAGCACTACACTTCCATGAGAAGAGGATCTTTTCGCTCTTGAAGACACCATTCTCTAGAACAGTGTTTCTCAACCTTGGCAGCTTGAAGCTGTGTGGACTTCAACTCCCAGAATCCCATGATGTTACCTTTATTCTGGGAGTTGAAGTCCACACAGCTTCAAGCTGCCAAGGTTGAGAAACACTGTCATAGAGTATGAACTTCCACCATGTAAGGCTCCTCTTCCATCTGCTGCTACCATGAGAATGACCGTATCACGTTCTTGTCAGGGGGACTTGGCTGCAGAGAAATGGGGAAGGACAGGGAAAGTGTGGTTATCATTAAGAAGGATTCTGGCAGCCAAAGATGGGAATGGAGCAGATCTGAGCCCTTCGGCCTCAGCCGAAGGGAGGAGGATTATGCTCCCCAAAGCCACATCATCTCTTAACTGAAATGGATGCAGAGAACCAACCACTACTACCCCAGCCTCCCTGTCCCCCTCATCCCGATTCTTCTTTCTACTGTTATCAGATTCCCTGGGAAGGACCAGTGAATTCTGCCTGCCGCGTAGAAGGAAGTGGAATGTGAAACCAAGCAGGGAAGCCTTGGGGCGTGACACAGGGTGCCTTGGCCCTTTCTGCCCAGGAACCGTTCCCCCACCTCTGGGCCCTTGGCACAAAATCTCCACCCCGGCCTGAGGGACATGCCAGCTCCCAAACCCAGGACCGATCTCCATGCCACTCTACCACATTTAGCACTCAGAGAAGGATTTTGGGAAGCCTGGGCATGTAGAGCAGCCATCCCCAAACTGATTGCCCATCTTATTTTTTCCCAATACAGACCGGAGTTGAAATGCATCATTTATCAATTGCTGCTCCTATTGGGTATTTGGAGACCTACTGTCTTGGCTAATGCTGCTAAGAACGCATTTCCCTAATCACTGAACCACACTTAAAAATGATCCTGTAGTTCAGAGTCTGATTAATCATGACAATTTTTTTGAATTGATTGGACTTGTAGCCCAACATAGAGAGGAATATTATTGCATTTTTAATAATCAACACATTGTGGAGTCCTTGGTGCTCTCTGAGCCTTGTTGTTTTCTTGCAGACGTTTCATTGCCAGGCTAGGCAACATCTTCAGTGCGAAAAGGGAGTGGGACTTGCTCTCTGTTTATATACCATGGCTTGATCTGCTTGTGTTGGTGGAGGTGTTGTTCTCTCCTTAGTACTTCCTTGACTGGACTGTTGTTTGCTACTTTGTTGATTGACTGAGTTAATAGTTCCTTGATTAGGGTATATTGTGCTGTTTGATTGTTCCTCTGGTGCTAATCTTGGTGTTAATCTTTGCATATCTGGGTGATGATTGCTGGCAAGGAGGTTTTCTGGTCTTCTGGCTTTTCTATTGTCTCTTATGAATGGTATGTAAATGCTGTTTACCTCTATGTGTCTGTTGATGGCTGCTTTGTCTGTGTGCCAAGCTTCCAGGAATTCTCTAGTGTTTTTTGGATTTGGCTTGGTTTAAGATGGTCACAGTTTCCCAGTTGAAAGTATGGTTAAGTCTGTCCATGTGTTGTGAGATTAAGGAATTTTCATCGTGTCTTCTGACTGCTAATTGGTGTTCGTGGATGCGTTCTGCTAGTCTTCTGCAAGTCTGTCCTACATAGTGGCTGTTACATTCCTTACACTTTATGTTGTATATAACTCTTGTTTTTTCTTCTTGGACTACTGGGTCTTTTGGGTTACTTATGATGTTCTGAAGGGTTTTGGTTGGTTTGTGTGCTACGGTGATGCTGTGTGGTTGTAACAGTCTGTTTCTGAGATGTTTCTGATGTATGGCAGTGTAATCCTTTTCATAGCTTCTGTTGGTTTTGCTGTGGTGGGTTGAGTGGTCAGGCACTTTTTGATAAAGTTGCGTGGGTATCCATTTTGCTGGAAGATGCTATATAAGTGGTCTGTTTCCTTTTTCTGGTGTTCTGGGTTGCTGGTAGAAAAGTCAGAAGACTAGAACACCTCCTTGCCAGCAATCATCACCCAGATATGCAAAGATTAAGACCAAGATTAGCACCAGAGGAACAATCAAACAGCACAATAGACCCTAATCAAGGAACTATTAACTCAGTCAATCAACAAAGTAGCAAACAACAGTCCAGTCAAGGAAGTACTAAGGAGAGAACAACACCTCCACCAACACAAGCAGATCAAGCCATGGTATATAAACAGAGAGCACGTCCCACTCCCTTTTCGCACTGAAGATGTTGCCTAGCCTGGCAATGAAATGTCTGCAAGGAAACAACAAGGCTCAGAGAGCACCAAGGACTCCACAGTTCAACCCTGAGCTACATATATTCTCTTGGATTGGAATCAACACATTAACAGGGTTTTTATGAAAATGCTACAGCTGAGATTTCCCCAACTTTGGGCCTTCCAGATATGTCAGAGCTATTACTAGAATCTCAACATAGCTGAACTTGGTTCCAAGTTGGGGTTAAATGTTTGGTGAAGTTCTTATTTGGAGGCAGCATATCAAACCCTCTTCTGCTTCCACCAGTCACATAAACAGAACAGGATCACCATCTCCCTAAAGCACTGGCTTTCTGTGCGATGGATGCATGTACAACAACAGCTTCTGAGCTATTATATTGATATTTCAGCAGGGAGAGTTGGAATAACCACAAAAGAAGGGCAGTGTGGTGTAGCCACAAGTGCACTAGGGCATATGGTTTTCACACTTCCATGTTGCCCTATCATAACCATTTCTGGAAGGTAGGAACAGATGGCATCGTCTTCAACACACTCCCAGTCTGCTACAAATGCAATCCCCTCCTGGCGTTTCCTGGCTACACATCAAACGTGTTTTTTCCCCCAGTTTGTGTTGGACTGGTGACGTCCAGGTTGCCTGCTGTGCTTTCACGCCTTCTAGGCAAGCCCTTGCGTTTTTATTGGTTGCTGTGTGCAGTGGCAGGAATTCCCCCTCGGTTCAGTCAAAGGTTGCTGCCTTGCAGCACCATTTGGGACCTGCATGCTACTCTCACCAGTGGAACTTCCCTTCCCCCCCCCCCCACCTCCAAGTTCACCAGTGCATTCTCAAAACAGCTCTTTGTTTTTGTTTATTATTTCTATAGTTTTTGAAAAACCGTTTACAAAGTTAAAGCATCAAAAAGCACACATATGCAGGCACTTATAAAAGTTCCTTTCTTGCATTTTCCCAGGTTTTGTTGGGTTCAGTAAGACACCCCCCCCCCCAGAAAATAAGGTGATTGGCAATTGCTTTCCTGGCATGGAAAGCTGGGAGGGCACAGCAACAGGAGAAGTGTTTGGGTGGGGGGCATAGTAGCCAGTAGTCCAGACTGAATTCCTGGCAAAATGCCGATGAAGTGTCCCAATCTGGACAGAATTTCCTTAAACTAGCCCAGAGTTCAGCTAGCATCAGCAGGGGACAACAGTCGTGCAGAAGTGCCCCTAGACTTGGACTTGGGAAATTGTTTTCCAAATTCAAAGTCTGTTTAATAGATGCACTTTGGGCAAGTCATTGGCTGAGTTGACCCAATGCACTAAGCCACAGTTTGTTTGGTTGATTGAATCAACTATGAAGACTAGATTCATTTAATCTGCTAAGGCAAAAACTACTGTTCACAAACCACAAGATTTGGTTCACCCAACACTCAAAATCAAAGTCAAATCAAATGCATTGTGACATGAGTGAACGGTGTTTCTCTACCTAACAGTACCTGGAACCTCCTAGGAGCAAGAATAGGATTCAGGTAAAATAAGCAAATGAAGTTTGTGTAGGAGCAAAAATACCTTCTGCAATCCAACGAGGGTCAAGTTGCAGACAGCTGCGGCAGAACAGTCATCAAGGCAGAGAATGCCACAGGCTGACAATCAGGGTTTCTCTGTCAACCATCCAAGCCTTGAGGGGACAGCTGAGCTGGGCACATGCATCTATGCTCCCCCCTTGCCCCCCTAAGTAGTTTCTCTTTCTCTAGGCTGCCTTGAGAAAACTCCACTTTGCCAACTGGATCCTCTGGGAATCCAACCCTTTTGTCTTTTTCAGGAGGAGCAAAGAGCAAGAGGAGAAAAATGAAGACAACAGTACATAGATCATGATGGAAGGGAACCAAACAAAAAGCTCAAGGACCGGAGCTACGGACCTGGAATCAGATGCTAGAAGAACAAGGGCAAGGCCTGGCCCCTTGGGAGCTGCAAAGCATATCCCTTCACAGAAATGCAATGTAATCTGGCCCCCTTGGGATTAGCTGATTGCATTTGTGGGATAGCCAGCAGTAGGGTCTCAGGGATGACATGTTGACCATCCTGGACCAGCCCAGTGAGGGTCCCTGATCCTTTGAGGCCATACACAAGCCTGCCTCACATGTCCCAGTTATGCCAATAAGTCTCTTTTCAGTCTTTATATTTTATTTGATGGGTATTTCCAAGAAGCCACATATTCCTAGGCCTCATCCAAATTCTCCTCCTACCCCCTTTCCTAATTTTTTCAAGGTCTTGTTTACTAGCTCACAATAACCTTTCTGGGTTCCCACAATAGTCGCCTCTCGTAATCATCTTTCCCCAGCTCACCTTATATGGTGCCCCAGTCCTCCCATGCATGTAGATCTTCCCTGGCGCTTGGAGGGAGCTATTAATATCCACTCCTCTTGGCGCCCTGAGGTATTCCCATTGCCTTTCTTGGCCAACTGCCCAGGTGCAGGCCTGAGAGACAACGAGGCTGGCCGAGCCGTTCCGCCAGGCTGAAGGTCCCGCGTCTGAGGTTCTGATGGGATTCACACATTAATCTAAGCCACAATGTGTTTTGTTTTCTACTTAGAACAAAGCAGGTGGGAGATATGGTTTGCTTAGGGTTTCTTGACTTATTCTAGTTTGTTTCTGTGTTTCCCTCTCCTCTAATAGACTCACTAGAAGCGCAAGACAAGAGCAGCTAAAAAAGTGGGGAAACAAAGCAAGACAAACAAGCCATGATGGTTTTGCTTCTTTGCAAGACAGATTCTAGCTTGCTCAACAAACCATGATAGAAGCAATCCATGCATGAAACCAGCCTGTAACTGCAAAGCAGCTATATCCTGCAGTTCAACCACTCCACAAAGAGGGGCCTGCTCTGTGCCCTGAGTGACACTCCTTGGACATTATTTGTCAGGGTGTTACTCCTGGTCTCTGAAAACAGGCAGCAGCCTGCCCGGCCCCCTCCCACAGCAACACCCAGGAGAGCAAGACTCAGCCTGTGATGTCTTCCCAGTTCAGGGAAGGAGGAGACGGTTTAACTGAAAGTAGGAAAGCGGTGGAGGCAGGCTGGAGGAAGCTCACAAAGCTGGGTTGGGATCAGCTGCAGAAACAGAAGCAGGCTGGAGTGCCAGCTGGGGATAAAACCAGGATCTTTCTTCTCTGGGAACAGGTTTTGCCTCCCTCCAAGGTTGAATCCCGCCCCCCAGTGTACCTGAGCTTTGCTAGCTACAGGTACTTCTTGGTCAGCATCTGAGGGACAATCCAATTCTTATCTGAGGTACTCCCTGAATGCCTCTTCCTGTCTACCAGCCCACCCACCAGTGAGCCAACCTGGTTACCGCTGGTCATCCTAATTCCAAGTCCGCCAAATTGCCTGCAACTGAATCCTTGCTCCTTCCAGACCTCTATCTGTCAAACTCTGCAGATGAAAAAGTGGCCTGCACAAGTCAGCTACATACTGGCTGTCCATGTCAGTCCTCCTAGACAACCTTGGTGCAAACCTCCTTCTTAGGGTCTGGCCAGATTTCCCAACAACCTGGCCCTAGCATCTACCTAATGCTGGTCTAATGTTGTGTAGAGTCATAGGATGACTTTGACACAACACGGTGAAAGGGATATGGATGAAAAGGCCCCCAAATTCCCAGTATCTCATTTTCAGTATTATAGGAACGATCATCCCAACTGCCAAGCCTACCTGCTTTACAGACAAACATTAATTCTGCCTTTCACCCAGATCTGTCCCAAAGGCATTAATTCATCTGACTCTAGCTACAGATACACACTTGCCTGGGAATAATAGACGTTTATAAAATCATGAATGAAGAGGAAACTGGATGGGCATTTTGACAATATTCTTTTCAAAGTATCAAAATTCAAGAACCAATGAAGTTTATTAGAAAGAGATTCAGGACTAGATTCTACAAATACTTTATCATATGGTGCACATCGTGATTATGCAGAATTACTGCTGCGTTATTTGGTAATGGGCACACAGAGAGAACAACTATCCACCAGAGAGGTTAGCAGCAATAGCTAAAAATGAATCCCCCCCCATTCAAAGACAGTCTGCCTTGGCATTTCAGCTACTGGAGGATAAACACCAGGGAACAGCAGTGGGTTTTCTAAAGGTATCTAACTGGCCATTGCTGGGTGAAGAACAATTTCCATTTTTTAAAAAAATAAAGGTTTGCACATGCTAATAGTTTCTTGATGGTATGCCACACAGGAGAACTATTCCTGCATGAAACACAAAACCAGTGTGCCTATTTCCATCTGACATATGGTAGACAGTGTATCATTTTCTATCTCTGTGAGGTTTATGAAGGATCTATTCCTAATTCCTACACAAGGAGAACCAGCATGGTGAATAGTTTTAGTATAAAAACCTGGGTTTTATACGGAGGACAAGGGACTCTTAAGGAAGGATCGACACTTAGACAATTTATTTTCTAGAGAGGTAAAGGATATTCTGGTGTCTGAGATGGAAAATCCAGATCCCACCTCCCACAAATTATGAATGAGTATAGTCCTTTAGGAAGTTCTCCCATAAACATCTATAATTCAAAGCTGCTCCAAAGACAATGGGTGCTGTGCCTAGGGACAAATCAGATTTCCCCACCCCTCAAGATGTGATTAAACATGCCTAGAATCAGGTATCTTGCTTTATTTCACTTCTGGAGGCATTCCCTTCTAAACGGCATGTCTGAAATTTGTTGTGTACCTATTAAAAGGGTATTTTACCTGATGAACCTAATTAGATTAGACTGGAATCCGATATCCTTACAATACTTCTAGAATTCCCAGATAGAATGCTTTCCCAATTATTAAACGATATTGAAAAATGAGTCTGTATAATATGCACATTTCACTCACTGTTCTGTAAAAAGAGGGTACTCAGACACACTGTCCTGTTCACAGCTAACCATAAGGGAAGACAATATGGGTACTTTCCTAGCACCCAACTTTTTCTGCTTCACTTGTAAAGATAGGGTCACATTTCAAATGTAGTCACATACTTTATAGCTTGTACTGCTGCAGCTGTGAATTGAAGCCATACCTTTGATCTTCAAAATCTACAACTAGCCACTAAAATTTCACATCTGCCATGAACTCATTAGATGGCCTCAGGCAATCTGACCTCTCAGCCTTATCTGCATGATGGGGATAACAAGATTGTTCCAAGAACTACAAGATAATAGCTCCGAAGCTCGTTGAATACTTCAAAGCAGCTTCACAACCTGCTGCCTCCATGATGGGCTGGACCATCATTCCCTTAAACTATGGTCAGCATGGGTGGCCGTGCTGGCTGGGGAATATGGGAGTTGTCCTCTAAGATATCTGGAGAACTCCAGGTTGTGGAAAGCTTCTGGAAAGCATTCTATACTTTCCAATGATTATTCTTCAAAACAATTTGCCTTGAAGAGGTTAAAGTCCCCTGAGACAGCCTTCCTTCAAGTCAGTGAAAACTGATATCTCTACAGTGGCAGCAAAGAGTGAAAACAATTCTTTCCCTTTGCTCCAGTCTGTCTTGCTTTGCCTTCCTCCTTTGCTTTCTCAGGCTTCATTTTAACTGGGAATACAGCAGATCATCCAGTTTGGGCTATGTTTTCATATCAGAACTTTCTTTTTTTTAAAAGTTAAATAAAAATAAAATATGGCTTCTTTGGAGACCAACCAGGCACTTCCAGGTCCTTTTGGAATTTATTCAAGGGCTACAGTAATAGCAGGGCACAAAAGGAGGCTGCCATCCTCATTAGGCCCTTGGCCGGCCCCCGCTTTTGCGTTTTGAAATAAAACTCCCTAGCCTTCAAAAATGTACAACTTGCGGCTTGGAAATAAAGGAGCTGCTTCTTATTGAAATGCAAAAATGGAACATCCTCCTGGAAAGAGGACGCCGCCGCCCCCCCCCCCCCCCAGCTAGGGCCTTGTTGCATTCTGGCGAATGCTCTTTCCAACTGTCTTCCATGTGTCCCCAAGAACCAAACACTTCTTTCTGTGTGTGCTGAGCATCACCCATGTCCTTCTCACTGCTGAAGCTCTGCCCGAAGGTGACTGAAAGTGGGAGAAGCCAGAGTTTTCTGATGGCCTGGATTTGAACTGGGGTTTCCCTCATCAGTTCTGTCTGGAACTTCCCTTATTATTCAGTATCATCCAGCATAAAATCAGGGCTGTTTGTGAGCACAAAACCTGGTACTGGGGCATAGAATTTAACTTCCTGGAAAACACCACATTCATTTTAAAAAGGAACAAGCAGCCAGTTTTCTGGCCCTTAGGGTTGGAGACAATAATAAGCTTTGCGTATGTGTGGGTAGAGCCTTAGGAAATGTCAGCAGGCAGAAGTATGACTGAACAGAGTTCACTGGGGTCTGGACCTGAATGGCACCATATGGTTAGCAGAAGTAGAAACCTGATCTTTGCTGCCGTGATCCGCAGAAGTGGGTGTCTTAAACTGCCACTTGGTCTCCTGCAACAATGGCTCCACCACAAGGCTTCATCCCACCCAGATCCTAGGCTGAATTCAGGTGGGATTCAGAGGAGGAGACGACGACTTGGTGCAAGTAGCCCATGGTCTTGATCCAGAACTTCTCCTGGTCTTTCTTCTTCATAAATTATAACCAAGATTTACTTCCAGAGATGTTACCAAAAGGGGCCCAACCCTCTTATTTGTTGCTAACGTCCATGCAGGGTTGGAGGATAGTTGCAGGGAGTGACTTGTGGGAAAGGGTTTCAGACTTCTTCCCTAGGTAGGGATTCTTTCCTGCAACAACTTTTCCTGAGGGCTAGCTCAGCTATGAGAAGAGTCCAGCTGGAGGTGGGAGTGGGGGGAAACCTAGGGGTGAGGAGAATCAGTGGGTGTATTAAAGTCCTGCTTGCTGGGCTCACCCATTCTTCTCAAGAATTTGTTCTTATCTCTATACAATTATTAACCAACAAGCAGAAAATCATTAACCAAGAAGCACACATTTGCAGAAATATGTGTTGCTCTGACTCCCAAACAGCCACCTCCCCTTGAATCAAGGCAAAGGCACCTGTGCCCAAAGGTCCTTAGCACCCCTAAAAGTGCCATGCTTACCCATGGCTATAAAGCTTGCCTCCCTGGCAGGAGAACTTCCCAACCATCTGGGAGCCAGTCAATAAGGTATTTTTGTGCTGGCGATTTTTACCTGTAGCAACTACGTATTAGATGTTCATCCCACTGGAGGAAGACCGATGACGAGCAAAATGCCATCCACTACAATCTCTCCCGATACTGCCATGTGGCCTCCACGGATCCTGTAGGAGGTGGCACCCACTCCCTGCTGCTGCTTTCCCAAAAGCGACCCCCGGCACAGCACATACGGAGCTAGAAAGTGGAAGTGAACCTGGCAACTTTGAGTGTCACACATCTGACACCCCGTCAGAAACGGTTTCTGAAGACTTGACACTGCTCAAGTGCCGTCTGCTCCAACCCAGCCATGGACCACTATGATTCATAGTGGCATAATTTCACAGCAGATGCTAAGGACTAAATTAAAGCCCTCCGTGGAGGATTAAACAAATATCTGAGCAGGGGTTGCGTTGTAACAGATCATTCTAACTCAGAACAGCCTGATCCTGTTGTAGAAATAACAGCTGGGCATGCCCAGTTGGTGCACCCAGTACTGGAAACTCTGATTCTTCCCTACTGTAACAAGTTTGGCATTGCATTACCAGATCCTTAACTATCCAAAATAAATGCTATGGACTGTCGTATAAATTAAGCATGTACAAATTACCAGGGATGAACCCTGAAATGATTCAACTTTCCCTTTTCCAGATCAGGATTTCAGATAACAAAGACTAATTCAACTGCGAGAATCCTTCCACCCACACTCCCTTACCCACCAGATACGTTGGGCTGCAACCTTTGTCATTTCTAGCCAGCACGGGATGGTGGGAACTCTAGAGCATATGGTTTTACATAATGAATGGTACCAGAGTGTGAGAGGCTGGATTCCCCTCCGTTCAGACAAAGAAAGCATGATAAGCACATGGACACCCATTTATAAAGTAAGCAGCTACCATTAGGAGCACAAAATAAGCTGCTCCATCACATCTGTGGCAGAGAGAAGTTGACTATCTAATTCCTTCCCATTTCCCATTCCTGTGGCAAAATGTCTCTTGATAAAGAATTGGCTTGTCCTAGTACAGTATGTGGAAATTGCAGAGCCCCCATCCCTCACTCACCCACAAGTAAACATACAATATCCACAGCCACCAAGGTCTTCCTCAGCAATGCTGGTGGAGGAGCAAAGTCACTGGGTTGGATCCTTGAGCGCCGCACAGTCACCCGGACCTCTCTCTGCTCACTGTGCCACTGTAAAGGCTGCTGGGCCAGATTAGGAAGGAGTTCAGAGTGATCCTTTTGCATGATCTGTTCAGGTCAGCTTGCCCTCTGCAGGATCAAGCTGGATCCAGTTCCTTAGCCCTGCAAGGAAAGCAGAATCCAGAGCTTTGGTTTCAGGTGGAGAGGTGATCAGCTAGGATCCAGTCAGCAGCTCTTGGCAGCAAAATAAGGGATGCGATGGCGGGCTCGGCAGCAAAGCTGGCTTCGGAGGGTCCCCTGGCGATTCTACCCAACCTTCCAAGGGGCCTGACGGCGGGGTGGGATGCGGTTAAACTACAACCAGTAACTATGTCTATGAAGGTTCTCAGTCATCCAGGTGGAACAGTCTGTGGCTTGAATCATGTCAACTGGATTTCTATTTTCTTAGTGGAAACGTTTCACTCCTTATCCAAGGAGCTTCTTCAGTCTGAAGAAGCTCCTTGGATAAGGAGTGAAACGTTTCCACTAAGAAAATAGAAATCCAGTTGACATGATTCAAGCCACAGACTACAACCAGTAACATTTGTCTCCAAGTTATTAGCCCAGCGCGCCCCGTGGCGAAGGAGGCGCTTTGCAAGGCTCTTCTCACGTTCGCTCCCCCGCCACGAGATGGCAGATCTGGAGTAATCGAGCCAACCGAACCTTGTCGGGGAATGGGGCAACTTCTGGGGAAGCAGTTGCTTCGGGGCAGAGACCCACCTGGCGTCTTCGCTTTCTCCTTCAGGCCACGCGCGCCCCGGTCGGCGACTCCAGAGCTAGGACAGGAAGCGAGAGGACTTAATCCTATCCCGCTCTCTCTTTCCCGGTGGGGCTGAATCTCTGCTGGGCTCAACTCGGTCGCTGCTGGCCCTTCGTCGGTTCCTTCCCTTTCCTTCCCTGACGCGCCCGCTTCGCCCTCCCTTCTGCTCGGCTGAGTTGCCGGAGAGACCGAGCGGGAAAGGAAGTCGCGAGACGGCTGCGATCCAATTCACGTCATAGAATGGTCGAATTGGATCGCACGTGAACTTGCGCGTAAGCCCCTCGGCTTACTTCCGAGTCGATTTGCCCCTGAACTCTTGGGAAGCAGAAGAGATCGGCAGGGAGGGGCGAAGGACGAGAGATCGGGGCGGCGCGCAGTGGGTCCCCGAGCCAGCCCTCTGCCCCTCATCACTGTGGGCCATCATCGGTAATGTTCCGTGCCCAGGGCCTGGGAAGGATCCTGCAAGCCGCCGAAAGATTCCCGGGATGGGAAAAACTGCATCCGCCAGCAGTTCTCCCCTCTGGCAGCAGACGCGCTCCTCACGTCTAGATCCGAGGGCGGTCCCTGTCGTAAGGCACGGTCAGGTGGCAGTTCTGGGAGTTTATATAGATGTATAGTCCCAATAAATAAATATAGTCCCAATAAAGCCAAGGGGCGTGGTGGCTCAGCGGGTAAGACACCTCTCGCACTAGCTCCAGCTCTTGCCAACCTAGCAATTCGAAAGCATGCAAATGCAAGTAGATGAATAGGTACCACTTCGGTGGGGAGGTAACAGCGTTCCGCGCGCGTCATGCCGGCCACATGACCGCGGAAGCGTCTTCGGACAACGCTGGCTCTTCGGCTAACAAACAGAGATGAGCACCGGCCCCTAGAGTCGGACACCACTGCACAAATGTGCGGGGGGGAACCTTTACCTTTTATAGTCCCAATATTCGCCGACATTACTGGATTATTTCTTCCCTCTCCCCTTATCAAAATCCCACGTTCTTGCTTCTCTACTTTGCTTGCGTGGGAGCCGAGCGCACAGCTTGCATTCCGCTGTTCGAGCAACTTTGCTCCACCTGATAGCTTTCAGGTGTGTCCAATCAAGTTGTCTGGAGAGAAAGGGAATTGTAGTTTAACCCATACAGGGCACCATGGAGGGGAAACTTGGGGGTCTTCCTCACTAGCACAATCCTGATTTGGTAAAATCTTTTTCCCCTGGCTGTGATCCCATGATGTTACCTTTATTTTGTTCCCAGCCCATATGTGAGACATGCTTAAGTCATCCTTTATGGCAGGGGTCCCCAACCTTAGCAACTTGAAGATGTGTGGACTTCAACTCCCAGAATTCCCCAGCCAGCAACGCTGGCTGGGGAATTCTGGGAGTTGAAGTCCACACATCTTCAAGTTGCTAAGGTTGAGGACCCCTGCTTTATGGTACCTGTGTTTAAATAGTATTTTCTTCCTTTTTCTGACAACCTCAGGGCATTTGAAATCTGTTAGACTTTGTTGCCTATTACCTCCGGGTTAAGTTAGATGACTGTAGTGATTTGAAACAGAGGCAAGAGGGGCAAGATTGAGAATGGCCATAGTATGCAGGCAATTCAAAGGATGAGTGAAGATCATTTCAGCAAATGTGAGGAAAGGGCCTATGTTGGACTTAAGCAATTCAGGGCTGAACTGGGATGAAACAAAGTGGACTGAACATCAGGGCAATTTTGATCCCCTAGAGTGGGTTAATTTCAATAAAGTTTCCAACCTGTACTTCAAATATTCCCCAAATGAAAAATCCATTGAATTTAAAATTGAAATACATTATTTCATAACTGAAAAGGACTTCTGTGCAATGCTTGGGAATTTAATTCCAAACTTACTTTTTTTTTAATTGAGATTTTAAAATATACATAGTTAAAAGTTAGAAACGAAACAGAAATAGAAATACAAATCAAAGAAAGAAAGAAAAAAGTGTAGAAAAGCAAAAGAAAAAAATAGAAAAAGATATAGAAATTATTTATTTATTTATTTATTTAATTTATTTAATTTATATAACCGCCCATCTCCCCCAACGGGGAACTCTGGGCAGTTATTATTAGTCGACTTCCGATCTATCTATGGTCATAAAAGGTAACGGTAAAGGTTCCCCCCGCACATTTGTGCAGTCGTGTCCGACTCTAGGGGCCGGTGCTCATCTCCGTTTGTTAGCCGAAGAGCCAGCGTTGTCCGAAGACGCTTCCACGGTCATGTGGCCACATGACACGCGTGGAACGCTGTTACCTACCCACCGAAGTGGTACCTATTCATCTACTTGCATTTGCATGCTTTCCAATTGCTAGGTTGGCAAGAGCTGGAGCTAGTGCGGGAGCTCACTCCGTCACGAGGGGCTAGGGATTCGAACCTCCGAACTTGCAATCTTCCGATCCACAAGCCTGGCGTCTTACCCGCTGAGCCACCATGCCCCTATCTATGGTCATAGGAATACAAAAAAAGATTTTTCTTACATGCTAGCATTTGATATAATATTCATATACATTTCTTGTCTAATATATTTTGTTTATATATAATCTAATCATCAAAACCCCATGCAAACTTTGCTCCACCTGCATTTTGCAAATAGTCCATCAACGGTTTCCACTCTTTAAGATAATAACGATAATTCCAAGCTTAGCAATGGCACCATAATAGGTGTACCATAAAAGCGCCACATGCTTTTGTGATGGTGGTGGGGGTGTTCCTTGGAGGGATGAGTTGGGAGTATAGGCCAAGAGTGTATATACCCAGCAGGGTCACCCAACACCTATTATTGTGCAGCAGCGATACTGGGAGATGCCAGAGGCAGATGATTAGTTTTATGACACCAGCAAAGGCATCATTTCATATTGCGCAGGAGAAGGCAATGGTAAACCACACCGGTACTTCACCAAGAAAACCACATGGATAGACAGTATAAAACGATTGACAATATGGTGCTGGATGATGGCCCCCACAGATTGAATGGCACTCAACATGCTACTGAGGAAGGGCTGAGGATCTTTTGGAATACTAATGGTGTTTATGACATGGCTAGATTAAAGCCTTTGGGATGTCTAGATGCTGATGTTGCCATGCAGGAAAAGAAAATCTGAAGCTGCAAATACAGAATTACAATGGGAACATGACACGTAAGAAGCATGAACATAGCAAAGCTCAATACAGTAAAAGATGAAGTGAATCAACTGCACATTGACATCTTGGGCACCATTGCATTGAGATGGACTGGAATTCTTTCAGTCAGAAGATCACACTGGCCACTACTTAGGCATGGAAAACAAAGACGAAATGGTATTGTTTTCATAGTCAAGAAGAGTGTAGCAAGAACACAACTTGGTTGCAATGCAATCAATTATCAAATAATAGCAATTAGAGTTCACAGACAACCCTTTAATATGACAATTATCCAAGATTATTCTCTAACCACTGATGCAGAAGAAGAGGAGGTTAATGGGTTTTATGATCAAGTTCAGTTTGAAATTGACAGAACATGCAGGCAAAATGTGCTGCTTGTGGTTGGAGACTGGAATGCCAAAGTTGGAAATATTAAGGAGGGAAACATATTTGGACCATATGTTATATTTACTTTTTTTCCCTTGTTTTAATTGTTGATTGTTTTTATTATTGTTAGCTGCCCAGAGTCGCTGGTCTGAGACGGGCGGCTATAAATTAATTAATTAATTAATTAATTAATTAATTAAATAAATCAATATGACCTAGGAAATTGAAATGACGCAGGACATCTTATCTGTTTCCGCCAATCCAATGATTTCTTCATTGCTATCAGTCTTCAAACAACAAAACAATGCCTATATACAGTACATGGATATTACTAGATGGAGTACGTAGAAATAAAATTGACTATATTATTGATGCAAGGAAGGGGAGGAGCTCAATCATAGCATCCAATGCATGGGCTGGGGCTGATTGTGGAAGAGATCATGAATTGCCCATATGCAAGTTCCAAGTTAAGCTGAAGTGGAAGAAGAAAGCCAACCAGTTTCCATAATATGATATTGAGCATACACCAACCATTTTCAATGAGAACATCAGAATCACTTGGAAGTCCTGAACCTTGTTGATAGCGAACCAGAGGAACTGTGCCATGAACTTAAAGAAGTTGTTAAGGGTGAATGTGAAAAGAAACTACCAAAGATCAAGAAATTGCAAAGCATAATGGGGAAATTGCTGAGAAGAGAAGCCGAAGCCAAGAAAGACAAAGATCTCAGGAAGGAACTTAACAAAAAATTTCAGAGAGCTGTTAGAAGAGACAATAAACAGCATTACAGCATCTGTAAAGATATTGAAGATGGAAACAGACATGGAAAAACAAGAAAAACTTCCAAAAAATCTCCAAACTCAAAAGGAGGTTCCAACTTCAAATTGGTGTGCTAAAGGATACCAATGAACAGATAATAACTGATTCAAAGAAAATCAAACAAAAATGGAAGGTGTATACTGAAGCTCGGGATAGTAAAGATATCAACATCCAAGATACCTTGCAAGATATTCCCTACTTACAAAAATTTCTAGTACTAGAAGATGAAGATAGATCAGCACTCTGGTCATTACCAAGTTAAAAGGCTACAGGAATTGATGGCATATCCCCAGAAATATGGCAAGCAACAGAAGAAGAATTAGTAAAGGTTCTAACCAAGCCATGCCAGCAAATCTGGAGAGTGACACAGTGGCAAACAGATTGGAAGAAGTTAATCTATGTATCAATACCCAAGAAAGGAGACTTAACAGAGTGTGCAAACTGTTAGAGAATATCCTGAATTTCACATGCTAGCAAAATAATGCTAAGCATCATCCAACACAGATTAGAACCTCACATGGGAAAGGGAGATGCCATATGTTCAAGATGGCTTTAGAAAAGGCTGATGAACAGGAGACATTATTGCTGATTCACAGTGGATAATTAAGAAAGCCAAAGAATACCCAAATACTTTCTTGGGTATTGATGGGTCATATTAATTAATTAATTAAATAAATAAATAAAAAAATATCAATATGTGTTTCATTGGTTATAGAAAGTCCTCTGATTGTGTCAATCATATCAAGTTGTGGAATGTCTTTAGAAAAATGGGAATCCCCAAACATCTCATTGTTCTCATGTGAAACCTATTGTCGTGAACATGATCCTTTAGCGCAGGGCTTTCCAAAGTTTTCCCGTGGCGACACACCAACCGCCGTTGGTGTGTCGCCGCGGGAAAACCCGGAAGTGCCGCCGGTGCGGCAGCGCACAAAAACCCGGAAGCGCTGCTGCCGCTTTCGGGTTTTTGCGCACCGCCGTTGGTGTGTCGCTGTCCTGTTCCGACTAAGACTGACACGGAAGCGTTACTTCCGTTTTTTTGTTTACATTCAATCTGTGTTTGTTTCTTGTAATAGTAGACATAAAGTTAGGAAAGTTCAGCTAAATTTGGCTCACTTCTGAAGAAACATTCCACTACACCATCTGCACAAAGTAAACTATTATTACAGGGATGTCCCAAAACACTTGTCAGCAAGGACTTGCTGACTGAAATTACTTTACTGAAATTAAACTTTATTTATACAGTTACTGAAATTAACTTTATTTATACAGTTACACAAGCAGCCCAGTTTACACAGTCCTCTTCTTCTTCTGCAGGCTGGATAACAACGGGTACAGTGGATTCTACTGGCCGGGCAGGGAGGACCAGAGGGGTTGCAGGAACTACGATTGATCTGGAGATAACAGGCAAGGTGACAGTGGGCATCTCGTTAGCTTGGCAGGTGGGA
The DNA here is from genome assembly GCA_023362775.1 of Charina bottae. Classification (NCBI taxonomy): domain Eukaryota; kingdom Metazoa; phylum Chordata; class Lepidosauria; order Squamata; family Charinaidae; genus Charina; species Charina bottae. The sequence continues at coordinate 8,393,444 of JALMGJ010000021.1, read as the reverse complement.
CTTGAGGTAGACCGGGGCCCAACAAAAGCAGCCCACTGGTTACCGATGTCGGCTTGAACCAGCTGAGGATCTTGGCTGGCAGAACGGGGCCCAACGAAAGCAGCCCACTGATGTCCGGCGCCAGCTGGGTTAGGTTGAGGATTGTGACTGGTGGCTAGATGGGTAGACCGGGGCCCGACGAAAGCAACCCACTGCTGGCCGGCTTTAGTTGACTCAAGTTCAGGAAACCGCGGAGAATCTGTGGCGTGGGCAGTCGGGGCGGAAACAGGCAAGGCAGCAGCGCTTACCCCGGTGACGGCTTTTTCCTCAGGGAACAAGGAGTGCTCCGGAAGATGCCCTGGAACGGAAAGCTCGCTGGACGAAGGCGCGGCAGCAGGAGAAGGCTCGGCGCTCGGCGGCAACAGGTCTGTGAAACTTTCCCTTCGCTCGGTCTCCTCAGCGGCTATCAGGCGGTTTGCGGGGCTTCCATTGTCGCGAAGCTCTTGGATAGGTTCAGTTTGGTTGGTGTGCGTGGCGGGAGGATCAGTCGAAGGCACGGGTCCAGATCGTGAGGAGGATCGGTTGTCTCCAGCACCTGAGGTAAGTCGCACCGGCCTTTTATTCCGTTTTTCGCGCCTTTGGAGAGCAGGGGCCAATCGGGCTTCGCGTTGTTCGGCCCGCCTTTCTGCTCTCCTTTGGCGCGCGCTGATTGGTGGAGGCGTCTTTCTTTCTGAGCCTCTACCAATCAGCGTTTCCGGGTCTCCAGTCGGTTTCGCGCCAAGCCTGCTGTCTCCTGTGATTGGCTCCTCCTCCGACTCGGAGTCCGGCATGTCGGTCGGCAGCCAGGTAAGTGGAGGAACCCTCACAGTCGCCGCGGGAAAACCCGGAAGAGCAGATGATGATCAGTGCTTCCGGGTTGTGTGGCGACACACCAGACTGTGTATGGCGACACACTTTTGTGTCGCGACACACAGTTTGGAAAGCTCTGCTTTAGCTATTCAATTAGAAGCTCCCATTCCCACATAAACATTTCTGACAATCAAAGCCAGGACTTGCTGACAAGTGTTTTGGGACATCCCTGTAATAATAGTTTACTTTGTGCAGATGGTGTAGTGGAATGTTTCTTCAGAAGTGAGCCAAATTTAGCTGAACTTTCCTAACTTTATGTCTACTATTACAAGAAACAAACACAGATTGAATATAAACAAAAAAACTAATTGGTTCCTTGAATGAATAGTTAAGACGGGTGCTGCTGAAAGAGAAAGGGCCTCCCCCTACTGATGAGTTAAAGTGATATCCACCCATCCTTGAGTCAGCAGAAAATTACACCAGTATGAATTTTGCTGGTGCTGTCACAAGCACCACTGTTATTTAGAATTTTTCTCCCCTTCTTTATACTGAAATGACAAGAAATGCAATTTCCTCTGGATTCCTCCATGCTGTGTTAGGGAGACAATTGGTGTGGGGGTGGGGTGGGGGATGGGTCCCACTTTTTCCCTGTTACACTATTTCAGCCTTGTGCTAAATCAGTGACAATCCATGGAGTTAAAGCACTTACACTACTGTTGACTGAGCAGTTAAGCCGTATTGCGCAATTCTGGTAGATCATCAGCATGCCTCTGTCGTGTCCTGCTCTATAAGGAGAGCGCAGCAGAATGAGTAGGGGACAAGGCTGACCAGGATCCAGAGAGAAAGGGTTAAACCTATTCTGAGCCCACCTGCTGATCATCTGACTTTGATTCTGAATGATGGATGGTGCAGCAGGATAACAGTTTTTACACATGTTGCGGCTGCCCTTAGATGACAGAAAGATTGCTTTATCACTAATAGAAAAGGTGACATAAGTCTGCCTCCCTCTGGGCTGGGGACGAGATTAAAGTAACATCCCAGGGACACAGCAGAAAAAGGATGTGACCAGGGCATCAGCATCATCTGCTCAGTCAGAATGACAGAAAGCAGCCTTGCAGCATCACACTGCAAGCTGTTTACCTTTGGGGCATATGTGTGACTTTGCAAGACATGTAGAAAAAGGGAAAAACTTGCAACACAATACTGATTCCATCACCCTAAGCCCCTCCCCTGCTACTGTTGCAGGGCATATTTGTGCTTTAGTTAGATGCAAGTAGGGGGAAAGGGTTGTTTCAAGAATTTTGAAACAAATATTAAGACTTGAAAACAACCATAGCATAAAACTGCAGTTCAAAGATACGAAAAATGTGAACACATTTTTAACCTGCAGAACTACTACACAAGTAAGGTGTTCTCTTGGCACAAAAAAAGATCTCAACATAGGCACTAGGCAAGTCTCTCTGGGGAGATTTCCCTTTAGGTGGGGCCCTACCACTGGAAAAAAAACCCTTCTCTGTAGTGACTACCTACCACGTCTCACTCAGAAGGACTTCAAGAGGAATATTAGAGAACCTTTGGTCCTAGTAGATGTATACTAGAGTTAATATTGTTTCAGGTTTCAAAGTTAATACTAGCACATGGAAAAATACTGTAGAGAGTAAAGAGGATGGCCTTGATGGAGAGAGGGGAGATCAGTTACCAAAGCAACAAGAAGGGAAACAGTGTTTAGGCCAAACCAATGAAGAAAGTACCTGTATGCTTAAACATTTCAGACAGACACTCTTCTAATTCACATGAGTGTAAGAAAGGGAGGAGGTAAAACACAATCAGACTTGCAAGATTCTGTTACTATAGCCAATCTTAATAAAAGTAGTTTTAGCCTTCCTATGGAGTTGATTTCTTGGTCTGCTCCACATCTTGGGGCTGACCTATCCTTGAAAATAAATCTAAGCTCTAACTCAGAGTCCTACTTGGAGTTGACTGGCAAATACTCATCTGAATATTGTTCCTCTCTAGGAAAGAGAAGTGAGTTGTTTTCATGCTCTGGTCCAGAGCCATTGATCACTGACTCCTTCAAAAAGTTTGTTCCCTCTTTTTTCTCATGAGAACTATACTATATATCCTTCTGGACTCTACATTGATCCTTGTACATATACACACATGCTCATTTACATGATGCAAAATTCACCTGGAGATGCTCCTGTGCAAACAAAGATCCCAGATGGTACCCCAAATCTGCTGGCTGAAGCAGATGTCTCATCTTCTTTTACACCAAGAGAGCCCCCTCTCTGGATAGTTCACTGGATAGTTCTCTGGATAGTTCACATGTTTTGCTAGATTTCCAACCTTTCCTGGGCATTGCTGATATTCTGGTTTTGAGGAATACATAGTTCATTATTTCTAAGACCTTCTGTACTCAAATATTAGTATTTGAGCTCCAGCTGTGTGTGCTGCAGGTGTAATCTTGTAATTGAAATAAGGATATTAATAATAACTGTCCTACCAAATTGGTTAGACCAGAAGTCTTGCCTAGATTTGTAGCCATAAAGGAAGTATATTAGCAGAATAGCAGATTTTGACAGAGCAGCAATCCTGAAGCTACAGGTTTCAAATTCCCATGGCCTTAACAAGAAAATGGATTTCTTTTTTATTTCTGATACATTTTGTCATTTTAATGACTTAACAGACACTCCCTTCTCTTTTGCTTCTCTTTTTGTTCCTGCCAAGTAAAGGTTAACTTACTTTATATCTCTAACCAAGATGTTCTGATCAGTGCAGCTGCCCTCAAGTCTGTAAGAGGGAATCTTGCACACAAATATATACTTAAGAAAAAGAATGTCAGTCTGAAACTCATTTGGATATAAGCTAAAGACATTTCTTCTACTGCAAATTATTTTTTTTTCATCTCTTTTGTTTGCTTAAGTCCAAATGTTTCCAACCTTTGGACACATTTGGAATTCCGAGCACATATGATGTGTGCTGTCACAGAATGACTACATATTGACCATGCAAATGAAAAAAAAATCCTTTTAACCAAAACCAAATGGGTGTGATTGCTCCCTGTCACTCTCTCTGGCCTCCCAAGATGCTCTCTACCATTTCAGCTAATCTTTCTTTTTCCTGGACAAGAGGGCGCACTTCCAGACAAAGCACTGGGCTGTAGTCACTGTTATTTTTATTTTTTAAAGAACGCTTATGGAGTCTATTTGGGATCCGTAGGCATTCCTGGGAAAAAAAAAGATGATGTTTGAGGCTGGTGTTTTGTTGCAGCATGCAATTTCCATTTAGTTATTCATTTCTTTGCAAGAAAAGAATAACAATAACAAGTAGAACCTAGCAGACATCAAGGAAGGTGTTGCTGGTCATATTGGTGCTCCAGCTGTCATGTTGGTCCAGGGATTAGATACATAGAAGTGGGAACTTGCAAGGAATTCTAGTGCACACATGTACACACACACAGAGTTCCTGTTGAAAAATCTTGAACAGAACTGGCATGTTTTTTCCCCCATAAATTTTATTGAGTTTTAAAATACATATTAAGAGTTAAAGCAGAAAAAAGAAATAAAAATACAAAGTAAGAAAAAGATAAAGAAAAAGTGAAGTCAAAAAGAAAAAATAAACAAAAGAAATATAGAAAGTAGATGGCCTCCAATCTATCTTTGGTCTTTAAATACAATAATTTGCTTTAAATGTTAGTCTTTCATACAATACACAGGAACTTTTCTTTGTCATATACACTTCAATTTCTATAATCCAATCTTCTGGCCTTCATGCAGATTTCACCTTTCTTACAATTCTCCAATTATCCATCTGTGGTTTCCACTCCTTGGGATAATGTCCATTTAAGTATTCTTAACTGTGTCAGTTTAATATTTTTTATTCACTCTTTTCAGAACTGGCATGTTTGTGGTGTCACTAAGACCTTTTGAAACAAGCAAATGGTTCTGATACCATGGATCACTGGGTAGAGGAAAAAAAAACTTAGACCAATTTTCCTTGTCTGAAAGAAGATCAGTTTTCAAGTGGCAATCCAACCCTACCCTTCGTTTGATTCGTAGAAACAAAGCTTGGTGGTATTTGGCTGAAGACGTGAGACGATCGGCAAAGAAGCTGAAGGAGCAACAAAAAGAAATGTTGCAAAGAAAACATTATAAATAATTTTCTATGTAGATGAGAAACATTAAAAATATTTTAAAACAATGTTGTAATGAATTAATGACAATTAATACTTTGCTCCTGAATTCTTTAATCTCTCCACATGTCAATAGGCCATTTTCTCAGTTCGCTGTGTGGCGGATAGCTAGGCACCCACCCTGCAACTGCAGGATAGCCCACTCTATCTCTCCCGGAGCTGACTAAACAAACCAGTGACAGCTCTGTCCTCTAATGATTTACTCAACTGGTTCAGCCTGTGTTAGGTGTAGTTTGAACCAGTCAGTGCTGACTTTCAACTCTGTTTCGGCTGCTGCCAGAGGATCCCCCTAAAGGCATCATTCTGTGGCTGCTGCCACAAAGGGTCATAGGATACATCAGATTTCCTCCTCACCTCTGTAATTGGAAAGAAATTTCAGATTGGGAGGGGGAAACCCTGCACTCTGCTTGTTTTTCAAGTCCTGCCCTTTCTGAAGTTGGGAAATCACCACCTGTGTTGTGAGAAGGGCTGATGATATATATGTATGTAGTCTTCCAAGCTCCCTGGGAAAACTGCCATGCCCCAACATTGAGTAGATTTTATTCTCCCACCACACTCAAAATGGAAAGGCTTTTTTGCCAGCATCCACATACATCAGGGGTAGGGAACCATTTTTCTGCCAAGGGCCATTTGGATATTTATAACCGGGGACCGGGGGTGGCAGGGGGTGGGGTTTCTGGGATTTCCGGGGACCGGGGGCCGGAGTTTGCGGGCGGGAGCCAATCACAAGCACTGGGGGGCGGGGTTTGTGGGTGGGAGCCAATCGCATGGAAGGGGCGGGGTTTGCGGGCAGGAGCCCCGCGGGCCTTATACGGCCCGCGGGCCTGACATTGCCCACCCCTGACCTACATCCTAAGAAGAACTGACTACAGCTTCCTGTTCCTTTCCATTGGTGTTCAGCTCCAATATTCTAGAATCAATATCACACTGACTGTGATGATTTTATGGAGTGGCCAGCTATTGTGTTCCTTTAGTTCTTCTCTCACATTTTGCTTCCTTTGCATTAATTTTCGTCTCTTGATGGGGACGATCCTTTTAGACGATCCATTATAGAAAGACCAGGGCAAAAGTATACAGTTTCCCGGGAATGAACTTTGTTGTTGGAGTTTTGAGAATGTTGACCTCTCCCTCTCAACTGCTGATTCCCCTAAATGCTCCAGTGCAGATCCAGTGACATGTTTATCATTCTTGCTTCTTCCAGCAATGCAGATTATGTTATGCAAAATTGGAAAAATATGCAAATATGCCTAATTTAGGTAACAAATGAAGAATTCAGCAATTCTTCATGCAGAGTATGGATAAGCTTAGAAAGAATGTGTATTTTATAAGCACAGACTTACATAAACCAAGTTACAGCTGATTCTCGTTATTCGCAGATTCCGTATTTGCAAATTCGCCCACTCGCTAAAATTGATTTGTAACCGCCAAAGCAATACTCGTGGCACTTTCACGGTCAATCGTGGACATGCAGAGTTGAAAAATTTGAGTTGTCCAATGCAGATGTTCCCAGCTGAGGTTTCAGCATTCACTAATTCAGTGTTTGTGGTGACTTTATAGAATGTAACTACCAAGAACTGACTGTATATGGTATATTAACTCTGAGCCATAGCATGATTTGTTTCGTTTACACAATGCAATAAGCCATAGTTTGTTTTGTTTTGGCTAAGTATTTTGTATGAATCCCAGCCAATTACTGGCTTATTCAACCAGGTTTGTTATTATTCAACAAACCACAGTTAAGGAGTCAGTAACACATGTGAACTCTGTCATAGTGTAGTATAGGCCCATTTCTTTTAATATATTTAATACTGTAATAATTAACGCTCATTTATTTCAGTATGCTTAATTACAATCATCTCTTGTGTTTAAGGTCTCAATTTTTCTGCATGTTCTGTCTGATTTGAGATCAGTGGTTACACAGTGCCATCTACTGATAATCCTAGCAAAACAATTTTGATCTGGTCAGAAAGAGTTGGAAACAACTGAATGACTGAACCTTGACAACAGCAATGAAAAGAAGCACTTTGGGCAAAACTGCAACATCGCATCTATGTGTTGCAGTCTGAGCTAGAAAAAGAATGAGGGGTCATAGTGAATAATTCCATGAAGATGTTGCATTAGTATACGGCAATAGTGAAAAAGACAAGTTCCATGCTGTCATTAGAAAAGAGACTGAGAATTAAATTGCCAACATAGTAATGCCCTTAATACAAAAGTATGGCATGGTGTACAGTTTGGGATGCCACAGTCAAAAAGGATATAATACAGCTACAAAAAGTGCTCAAGCATGCTAGCGTAATCATTAGGGCAGGGGTTCAAACAGCCTTCTTAGAAGAAAAAGGTAGAACGTTTGGGATGCTGTAAACCAGAGTTTTTCAACCTTGGCAACTTTAAGATGTGTGGAACTTCTTAAATTCCCAAAATTGGGAAGTGAAGTCCACACATCTTAAAGTTGCCAAGGTTGAAACTGCTTTAGACTAACAAACATAGGCTGGGGGGATCATGACTGAGGGGTGTATGGCCTAGAGCTAGTAGACAGGGATTTTTTTTTCTTCTCTTAAAACTCTAGAACAGCCTTTCTCAACTTTTTGACCCTGGAGGAACCCTTAAAATATTTTTCAGGCTTCAGGGAACCCCTGCACAATCAGGCTCAAATATAGGCCAGAAGTTACAACATTATTATATTTGTTTAATCTGTATGCCTGTATATATATATGCATTAACAGTGTTCTTAAACACCGGCTATCCATTGGCTATCCAATGAAGCTGGTTGAGAGGAGATTTAGAACCGGCAAGAGGCATAAGTAACCTGTGGAATTCATTATCGCAAGACAGAGTGAGGGACATGAATTTGGATAGTTTTAAAAGAGGGTTGGATAAATGTTTGGAGGACAGTTTGCCAAGAGCCATTAATCTTGAAGAGTCCCTCTTACATCTGAAGCATAACTCCCAATACCAGTTGCAGGGGCACAGTGGTGGGAAAAGAATATGTCTGCATCGCTTGCTTACGAGCACTCAGAAACACAAAGCAGGACCAGGGTGAGCCTTGGTCTGAATCAGCAGGGCTCTTTTTATATTCTGAATTATTCAGCCAATGGAGTTTCTTACACTTTTAAATACAGTTGATCCAAAGAAAGATGCATTTTACTTTCCAGTACTTTATATTAATGAATGTGGCTGTCATAAAAGAGAACTGAATTAATATCTTATGCTGCATCCGTTTATAAACCTTGGGAATATGGACCACTAGCTAATAACAAATTAATCCTAAGAGATCATTGACTGTTTTTCCTAATTTCCTCAAAAGCATTTGACCATAACAAATAACTAAATGGATCTTACCTCAAATCTGATACTGTGAAGCAATTTGATTACATTTGCAACACAATTTATGAAAGTTGTGATTAACATAGGATGATTTTAGAGGTAGATAATATCATCAAAGAACTATCCTTAAGGTCAATTCTGAAAGATTTGCCAAAATATATTTTAAAAGGATCTTATGCCACAAAGAATTCCAGAGGGATTTATTGAGTTCAAACCTCAAATCCTGACAAGGCTTTTTTAAAATTTATTTTTAAGGACCTTAAAAAGACCTTTAAAAACCCTCTCCCAATCTCTTGCAAATGACCTCTCAGCAGCTATAAACACCAGCAGGAACACACACCCTCCACTTGGGCACAGAGATAATCTTCTAGCTGTGCTCCTGTCCTCTGAAGATGCCAGCCACAGCTACTGGCGAAACGTTAGGAACCAAAACTGCCAGAACACGGCCACACAGCCCGGAAAACCCACAAGAACCACCTTAAAAAGAGTCTGTCATATTTTATGTAAGAATTTTAGGTTTGATTTGGAATACTGCCAATGAATAAATTTAGTACAGTTGGGTTTCCCAAACATGGCAATCAGGCAGTTATTCACACAAGGCTGGCTCTAGACAATTGGGTGCCCTAGGCCAGGGGTCGGCAAACTTTTTATGCCAGGAGCCATTTTGACATGCTCGTGCACATTTTGAAATGCTCGAGAGCCAGGGGGCGGGGTTTGCGGGCGGGGGCCAATCGCATGGAAGGGGGCGGGGTTTGCGGGCGGGGGCCAATCACGTGGAAGGGGGCGGGGTTTGCGGGCGGGAGCCAATCACGTGGCTTATTGGGGTGGGTGGGAGGGCCCATGTAGCAGTTTCACCCCCACCGGCTTCCCGCCCCTCCCTCCTTGCCTGCAGAAGGCGGCTGGCCTTCTCCCCCCGCTATTTCCGGAAGCGATCCAGACTCACCCGCTGCTGCTCGGCTGCCACCTTCCTCCTCTGCTTCAGCCGCCCGCGCGCCTTCCGTGGCCGGTCCTCGCGGGCCGCCGGCGATGCTCCCGTCTGCTGCACCCCAGCCGGAGCGCCCGAGTGCCAGGCAGGCAGCTCCGCCCGCGCGCCTTCCCTGGCCGGTCCTCGCGGGCCAATTGCGTGGAAGGCGCGCGGGCGGAGCTGCCTGCCTGGCACTCGGGCGCTCCGGCTGGGGTGCAGCGGGACGGGAGCTCCGCCCGCGTGCCTTCCCTGGCCGGTCCTCGCGGGCCGCCGGCGATGCTCCCATCCTGCTGCACCCCAGCCGGAGCGCCCGAGTGCCAGGCAGGCAGCTCCGCCCGCGCGCCTTCCACGCGATTGGCCCGCGAGGACCGGCCAGGGAAGGCGCGCGGGCGGAGCTCCCGTCCCGCTGCACCCCAGCCGGAGCGCCCGAGTGCCAGACAGGCAGCTCCGCCCGCCCGCCTTCCACGCGATTGGCCCGTGAGGACCGGCTAGGGAAGGCGCGCGGGCGGAGCTCCCGTCCCGCTGCACCCCAGCCGGAGCGCCCAAGTGCCAGGTATGCCCTCCGATGCCTTTTCCAAGTTTCTCCCCTTTCCCCCCAGCTGGGATCCCCTTACCGTCTCCATAGCCCGCCCCGCTGTCTCTGCCCCTCGTACTGCCCGCAGCACGCGAGGGGTTAAGCGCGACCTGACGTGGACTTTGCGCGGGGTGGGGGTGGGCCTTGAGGTGGCCCCGGAGGTGGTTTCCGGGAGGAGTCGGGGCGCGGGGGAAGCTTTGTGGGTGGCTGGGAAGTGGGGGGTGGGGGTGGGGCAGGGCGGGAGAGCCGCGGAGTTTGGGGGCGGGATCCAATTGCGTGGAAGGGGTGGGGGTGAGTTCAGCTGCGGAGCCAGACTCAAGGGGCCAAAGAGCCAGATCTGGCTCGCGAGCCGCCATTTCCGACCCTTGCCCTAAGCAAAGTCATATTCTGGCACCCCCTGTGGTTCGGCTCATCTTCCGATTTTGTTAGGAATTTCAAAAAGGCGCCCCCTTGTTCCTTTTTTTCTTCGAGTGTTTGAGCTTTACACTTATGATTTTCAGCCCTGGACAATTTCTTTTCCTCGGACATTTTCACCCAATTTACACTGGAAAATTATATTTAACCCTTGAGCAGGTGTGCTGACTCTCAGAGTGCACCGTTACTGCTTTTCGCTTTTTAATAGTGTTTTTCAGAAGCCTGTTCAATTTTGGCGCCCCCTAAAATTTGGCGCCCCTAGGCCAGTGCCTACTTGGCCATAGCCTAGAGCCGGCCCTGCATTCACATGGTGGCCTGTGCCTGCTTGTCTTTCAAAGGGAAGATCCCTTCCAAGTCAAGAAGGCAGAGCTGGGTTGCTTCAGTTCAAGCAGACCCTTTACAGCCCACTGTGCTTCCAGACCATTACAATATATGGCTGTGCACCTCATGGAAAAGGATGCATTGCTTTCCACCTGCCTGCTCATTAGTCCTTCTCTTTTTTAGGCGTTTTTTGAGGCAACACCTACAATATCAGCTGAGGCCTTGCATCCAGATATATGATTAGATACAACATGTGACTAACTATGTCATGTAATAATAAAACAATGTTAGGATGGTGATTATTTTCTCCGAGGTGCAGCGTTCCGGTTACAGTTATGACACATTTTCCTGTAATTAGTATATACACATTGTCCTACTTTCACTTGGATGTTGCATCCTCTCTATATACTTGCATTATTACCTCAATCCCACCTTCCTTGCTGTTTCCTAATACAAAAAAGTAAAAAATCAGGGATGTTTTTGGTGTGTATAAGTCATATGTGGAACTGTCATCATATGGGATTATTGAGCACAACCTCCCCCCCCCAGAAGATGCTTCCATGTTCTGTTTCTTGCACTGAAGTAGTCCTAGAAAATGAGGGGCCTGAAATGCAAGTGAAGGCATTTAAGCACTGGATTGTCAATGGAAAACTAATAAAGCCATGAAGGATGTGGAACTTCCGAAACTAGAACCTGTAATCTGTTTTTTGGTTAATAATGTGAAAAAGGTCATTATATGGGCTTTTTACCTTATTTAAATTATCTAAATTCCCCCTCTAACTGTCCTGTCTACATAATCTCTCACTCTCTTTCTCCCCCCTCAGAGCCCTGTGATGAGTCTCTTAATTTCTTCTTGTCTTCTCTCAGCAGCTTCTGTTTCTTTCAATGTGCAAGCAGGACCTTCTGTCTCCTCATGGCCCTTGCCGTCGGGTCAACTGTACCGCCCAGCTGATGCTGTTGGATATTCTCTTCATGATTTTCTCTGAGCCTGTTTGGCCCACTGTGGACACAAGCAAACATTTGAACAACAGCATTTAGAGAAACCTGAGGAGCACACTAGTCCTTAGTCTATGGAATCAGGATTGTAGCAGTGCTCTCCTGATCTGGCAGTTATTGTGCTAAAGCTCTTGGAGGAAATAGTTGGAGATTTTAATCTGAGGTATGTGTACCTGAAGTCATCTGAACCCGCAGAGGACCAAATATATGCCTTTTTCTAGTTCATGTTGTTGTGAGTAAAAATTAGGGAATGCACTGGCTGTAAAGTTTAGTTTAGAATCCAGTTCATTGATTCCAAATACAAGTCGTTTCAGTTCAGAGCAGTACTTAGGTTGCCCAAATTGATTTGGGCCCTAATCTGAAATTATAGCTGTTCATCCCATTCACCAGCATGGGAAATATTTTTCAAGGTCATGAGGAAAAACAGGAAGACTAAACAGATCTGAGGGGCTACAGATGGCCTTGTTTGAAAGAAACTGATGAAGTGGTTATGAACATTTGCTCCTTAAAAATCCCTCTCCTTAAAAAAAAAAAAGCCCTCAGAAAGTCTCTATTCCGTTTTGGAATAGAATTATAGGAGATTGTAGGTATACCTGCCTGTTCTGCAGGGATGAATTGTAAGATTCATTGCAAAAAGACTTTCTTTGCAGAAAGACGTCTTTAGAAATTGGTAATGATAAAAATTGATAGGTTGAACCCTGGAAGTATCAAGCCCCACTAAGATGGGCAAGATCAAGGAGGAAAAAACTATGCAGATTTTAGGATGGTATCTTTCATGCTAGTGTGGGTTAAATACAAAATCCTGGAAACCGTAAGAGGAATTGGCCACCCTCATAATGCTTTTTCCTAGCTTTCTTGCCACCTGGGCTGAGTTGCCGTTTCTCAGACAATCTGTCATCTGACTTGCCCACTGCTTTCCCAGCCTCCCACAGCCTCTCACAGTACGTGATTTAATGATTGTGCCAAAGCTGAATCGGTTCTTGCACGGGAAAGTCGGTGGTCTGAAAGCAGAGTATCAGGCGTGGGAAAAGAGAGACTAGATTCCCTTATTGGGTGGTAATTCTAAAGAAACAGTACAACACCTTTTAATAAGCCATTCATATGAATAGGAGAAGAGATTTTGGTGTTTTGGGACAGAATCAAATGACATGTGGTAGAAAAACATAACCATATTTTAAATTTGGGTGAGATTCTTAAAACAGCTCAAGTCCATTTATGCCCAGCAATTTGATTAGGAGATTGCCCACTAAAAAATTCCAGAATTTGGTCCTTGAAAATAAACCAATTGTGATGAGCACTTTTCCTCTTTTATAAGTCTCTATGAATATGCAAAGAATTTTTCAAAGCAGCTGAAACTGAAAACCCTTCTAGAACTTTCTCACTGATTAGAAGTAAACCTTCTGGTCACTTAATTCTATTTCTCCCTTTGCCCTTCCCCACCCTGAAAAATTAAATGGAGGAAAGGAGATAACGCTGCTGCTTTTGCAGGCATGATGCTTGCTTTTCTGCAAGGCCATGATACAAAATTGTTCACAGAGCTTTCCCGTTTGGGCCATCTGGGGATTTCACGTCATCTTGACTATCCACAGACTCAGCCCCAGAGGTTGGCTGAATCTATTCCAAGCTCTAAAAATTCTCAGTGGTGGCCTTAAAAAGTATTTCCACCCCCTACTAAATAATGTCACACTCAGAAATTAGTTATCTTTCAATTGTCTTTAAAGACATTTTCATGAGCCTCACCCCTTCAGCAATAAAATTCAACCTTTAACTTTTAGATTCCCCCCCCCCACAAAAAATGTTGTTACTTCTTCTAAAGATGCCCTTGATCCTTGCTTCAGAATTTCAGGCTTTTTGTAGTGAAAAAAGTATAACTAATGCTATTTCAGGAACTGCATAGTTTCTGGGGATTGTTTCTGCAATGAAAAGAGGGAAAGTTAAAATGCTGGCCAGGTCAAGACAAGTAATAGCAGCTCCTGGCTAAAAAAATGTGGAACTGCCTATCCAAAATCTTAAAAAATTATGGCTGTCTCTAATAGGTTGCTACAGTATGTATCTAATTGATCCCACTGACTCCTACTGTCAGGTACAGTACTGGTGCCATCTCTTGATGATTGTTTAATGCAGAGCTTTCCAAACTGTGTGTCGCTGCAGTGTCTGAGTGTGTCCCGGTGGCTGCTGCCTCTGAGCCCTGCCAGGATTCCGTGCAGGTCCTAGTGCCTGCCTTGTGCCTTGCTGCCTCCAAACCTGCTGTGATTCCGCGCAGGTCCTAGTGCCTGCCTTGTGCCTTGCTGCCTCCAAACCTGCCCTGCCAGGATTCCGCGCAGGTCCTAGTGCCTGCCTTGTGCCCTGCTGTAAGAGTGTGTCGCGAAATGATGCCCTGCTGTAAGAGTGTGTCGCGAAATGATGCATGTCTAAAAAGTGTGTCACCAACATGAAAAATTTGGAAAGCTCTGGTTTAATGTAACATGAGTTTCTGATCCTTTCTGTTGTGAACAAGGCAAGAATCAGAAGCCAGGAGCAAATCATGGTGGATGAGTCAGCATTCCCGATGCACTCACTGCAGTAAGCAAAGGACAAAAGGAGCTTCTATGGTTTTGAATTACTCTCATTGGAAGAGAAGCCAAATGGGCCAGTGCCAGCACCATATACCAGCATCCTACTCATTCACAGTAAGTCAGAATGTTTCCGAATGACATGGCTAGTATCCTCTAATGCAAAGGCTTTAACTGGTAAGCACATTGTTCTTGACAAAGAAGTTTTTCCCAAATACGATCACAATATTTTCCCCCAGCCCTTGAGACATTCTCTGTTGTGAGTGGAGGCCCAAAGCAGTTCTTCTGAATCATTTTTAAAGCAAGCACCAGCCCTAATGGAGATTGTTGTATTTCAGCCCCTCTTTGAGCCTAGCCACACAGCTGCCTTAAAGTGCTGTGCAGAATATATTATACTGGTATAAAATTGGCTGCCGTGATTAGGGTTACCCAGTGTCTGAACAGGCAAAGAAGGACAGGCAATGGGAAAGGAGGACAAATGGAAAAGGAGGACACATGAACTGTTTAACATTCTTGACACCTGCGACAAAAATTACAGCGAAAAACTGCAAAAGAAAAAAAAAGTACTTAGGCCCACATGTATATGAAATCACTTTTTGCAGCATCAGAAGACTGGTTTTTCAATTGCAATATTTTTCCAACAAAACTTTATTTTCAACAACGTATGCTAGCGATAACATAGAATTGACGACGACGCGATTTCCAAATTTCACCATAGACTACAGTAATCATAGATTAGAAGGGGCTGGATTGAAGCCGAATGCTGGAATCAGGAAATAAATTAAATAACATAAATCTAGGCTGTTCAGTCCGCTGACGGATGAGGAAAAGAAAGAAGCAGACAATTTACAAGGTCACAATACATGAAAATTTGGATGACTACTGTTGTGAAAACAGTCCAATTAAAAAAAAAACAACCCAAGATATTCAAAAAGCCGGACAATATTTGATTTTAAGGCTATGCCTGCTGGACGGAGGCCATGAGGACAAAAAGGAGGACATGCCCTCCTTTCCCCAGACATCTGGCAACCCTAGCCCTGATCAGTGAGCTCTCTTCTGCGACATACATAGTCAGGAACTGGCTTTACCACTTTAATACAGGATAAATGAAGGAAAGAAATTGGTGGATTCCCCCAGCTATATTTCAAGCATTACCTGCTGGAAGGAAAACAACCACAAATTGTTCTCATGAACAAAGGGTGGGGCAGGGTGGGGCAATTAGAAGTAAATGCATGTTTTGTCATCTGTCAAATTGCCTGATTTATAGGTCTGCCGACTAAACGACTGAACAACAACAAATGGCATAGAGTACATTATGCCATTGTCCTGCCAATTGGATAGACTACTACAGTACGTCTCAACCTGGATGTAATGCTCTTCTGAAAGAGTACTAAACTATGTCCAGAAAAGGCCCAGCTAAGAGGCAGCAGACCGATAAATTTATTACGGCCATGGATCAAAATTAGAATAAAACAACAGAAACATTACAGTTCATAATAGGGCGGAGTTTGAACACAGTATAACAAACCCGTGCAACATTTAAAGATACAGAACTGTATTTGTTGTCTAAAAGTAATGTAAGTAAAATGAATCAGGATGCTCTGGGACTTTAGAAAGGAGAGGGGGCAAACGAGGGTCCCCATAGTTGTATAATAAAACGTGGGCTATAGTTTTCATTGCACTTGCATCACAGGGGCATCATCATTTAACAAAGGGGATTTTCTTATATTTCCTTTCAAACACTGCGGTGGGGAGAGCATTAAAATGGGCCAAGGATAAGCACTTCTTAATTTTGGTAAAGTAATCTTGTCCATGTAACTGGCCAATTTAAAATCTGGAATCTAGTTGTTAATGATACCCCGGAGAAGAAGCTGATGCTAGGGAAAGTGGAAGGCAAAAGGAAGAGGGGCCGACCAAGGGCAAGATGGATGGATGATATTCTGGAGGTGACAGACTTGACCTTGGGGGAGCTGGGGATGGTGACGGCCGACAGGAAGCTCTGGCGTGGGCTGGTCCATGAAGTCACGAAGAGTCGGAAGCGACTGAACGAATAAACAACAACCAGTACTGGGAGCCCTCCTTGATTTAGTAGACCAGTGATTTCAGAATATAAAACTGGGGGCCATGCAGTTAAAGAAGTCACACGTAACTCTAAATCTAGAAAGGGGGCCTCTATCTGGGCATACACAGTAACAAAATGTTCTTCCCAAAGCCATCTAATATGAGAGGAATGACATGAGATATTATTCAGAAGAGACAGAGCTACTGGTCTCCAGAAAATAGCAGAGTTCTTCAAAAAGCAGCTGCTATCAGATGCTGCCATGATCTCTCTTTTTGATTGAGCAACTGCTTATACTGTACCTTCGCTTCAGTCTTAGTAACTACTAACTTCAGTCTAGTAGGGTTCCCTTTATACAGTCTGAAAAATTGGTTTAGACCTTTCCTGGCTTCTTGACAATCATGACTGAGCCAGGCTTGAGGCTTACAGGTATCCCTTCTGATAATATGTGGATAGTTATTGTGGCCTGATGCAGCACAAGCAGTTTATGTTAGTTATCTCAAACAGCGTCATTGGTGGTACCACTCACAGTTGCTGTGGGAGTAGCTTAGCTGGCTTAGATACAGTAAATTTGGTGATCTTAACCTCAAGCTGAGAAAATAATCTAAGGCAAGTAGGGCAAACTTCATCCTTTGCTGTAGAAAAATGGGGAGATGATAAAAGAAAGCTATCAGATGTTGTTAAATATAAAATGGTCAATGTCAAATTGATTGGCAACTGTAAGTTTAAGTACATGGGGTATTAGAATCTGCAACACTACATACAATCAAGCAATGATGGGTTAATATTAGCCTAGTGAGTATATTTGGCTGGATAATCATTGCCAATTGATCCAATTAATATTATCAGATTCAATTCAAAAAGGTTTTGTATGAAGCAGAACCTTCTAATGTCCCTAATCTTGTCCTTAGATTGTCACTGTAGCAGTGGTGATATTATCATCTGATCTGGGGCTAGCTAGGAAATTTGGCAAAGAGCCTCTCATCATTAATCCCACTGAATCTCAATGCATTGAAGTCTCCAGCCAGCAGTTTGGTCTAGTGGTTAAGGCTCCAGGCTAGAAACCAGGTGACTGTGAGTTCTAGTCCCACCTTAGGCATGAAAGCCGGCTGGGTGACCTTGGGCCAGTCACTCTCTCTCAGCCCAACTCACCTCACAGGGTTGTTGCTGTGGGGAAAATAGGAGGAGGAAGGAGTATTAGGTATGTTCGCCGCCTTGAGTTCTTTGTAAAAATAATAAAGGCGGGATAAAAAATAAAAAAATATATTAGTATCATTACATATTACAATATGTAATGTGCTAATATTAAGGTAAAGGTCCCCCCTGCACATTTGTGCAGTCGTGTCCAACTCTAGGGGCCGGTGCTCATCTCCGTTTGTTAGCCAAAGAGCCAGAGTTGTCCAAAGACGTTTCCACGGTCATATAGCTGGCATGACGCACGTGGAACGCTGTTACCTACCCACTGAAGTGGTACCTATTCATCTACTTGCATTTGCATGCTTTCAAATTGCTAGGTTGGCAATAGCTGGGGCTAGTGCGGGAGCTCACTCCCTCACGCGGGGCTAGGGATTCGAACCTCCGAACTTGCGATCTTCCGATCAACAAGCCTGGCGTCTTACCCACTGAGACACCACGCCCCTAATATTACATAATATTAATAAACTATTTAAGAAGCCTTCCAAGTGATCATATGTCTGCCTTGCTCAACTTGGATGCCTTCCTTTTGGGTGCACTTCAAGTCATGGGATTTCCAGCCAGAATGGCTGTTGCTGACAATTGATGGAATTGAAATCCACACATCCGGAGGACCCTCAGACTGGAAAAAAAATGGTCTATCTCGTCATACTTTTCAAGAGTCATGAACTAGAAGGGCCTCTTGCATTATTTACTTTAATTTTGCATGGATTTCTCCTCTGATGAAATTCCTTTTTAAAAGGTCTGCATCTAGATCCAATTTCTCCATAATGTGAGGCAGCTAAAAAGGACAAATTACTTGAGCATCCAAGATCAAGGCTGGATCCAGAAGTGCTCCCAAACTAGAGCAACTATTTATTTCATTAATCACATTTTTGTATTCTTCTTTGATGGTAAGACAGTACCAACAGCTAAGGCTTAGCCTAGGCACAATGGTGCACATTTCTTATAAAGTAATAGATGTGTGTGTAAAAGCAGAGTATGGAGGAATGGGAAGAGACGATGTTTCTTCGATTTTCCTCTATCTAGCTTTGCCCTGAACTTCCTAGATGAATTGTGATTTGGAAACCCGGAAGCTTAGCATTTGTATTGTCGAAGGCATTTGTATTTTATATTCACTAAATGAAAAGCAATATATAAATATTTTTCATGAATGCATGACTCTAATGGAAAAAATAGATCACACGTTTGTATTTCCATGAGAGGCTGGTGTGAACACATGAGGGCTATTGAGAATTATATTCAGTTGAGCTATTTTAGAAATTACTGCTATTCTGTGATGCGTTCGTCACGCAACAAACATGTATGGAAAGAAATGCCAAAATAAAACCCTGGTACTGCTGAGGGATGTATTTGGCCAGTTCAACAGAAATCTTAATCTGTTTTCGGAGGACAAAATAGTTTCTATGCAAAAGAGAAAGTTTCAGATGCATCTACAAACAACTGTAAAATGGCCTTTAATCTATACTTTTGCATTTAGTAATAATTGTAGTTGCAGATGTTATCTATTTTCAAATCTACAAAACTGGGGCATAACCAGCTCCATAACTGAACAACCGAGTCAAACAAACGAACAAATCTTTATTATGGTCAAAGACCAGCATAAAAACAACTGAGTCACCAGTCTCAGATGACACGCGGCATCTCGCCTCCCCTCCCCTCCCCTCCCCTCCCCTCCCCACCCCTTTTGTTCTGCCTTTCTCTTTGCCACATGGGAATATTCATACCTTGATTTTCTTGGCTTTTTACTCCTTTTCTCTGCTTGGTATAATGGTGCTTACCCCCCAAAGGAGTACTATAATCAGTATGGAGGTATATTCTGATGGAGGACCCTGACTAGCAGAAGTTTAGTGGAGTCAGAGAAGCAGAGAGCAATTTATAATTTTTTTATGTAGAACCCTGATGTCCTGCTCACTCCCTTTATGGCATGAGAGCAACTTCTAGACCACAAGCCCACCTGTTCCATCCTGTCTCCCCTGTCCTGTCCATTTCATTGTTAATTAGTGAAACAAGTGTGTGCGTGTGTGTATACACAAACACACATGAATATACTGTATATGTGTACAAAGTTAACTAGTTACATATTCAAAGTTATGGGAACAGAGCCAGGTCTTAAGAGACTTCTGAGACACTTGTGTGTATGTATCTATGGGGGATGCTGTTCCAAAGCACAGGGGCTGCAAACAAGAAAAGAACTAGAATGATAAAGAATACATATTGGATTAGTTTGCACACAATTGAACTAAAAATGGTGGGAAAGTGGGAAAATTTCCACGGAAAATAAAGGAATGCTGCTGCAGGGCCAAATTAAATTTGATTGTTAGGGAATTCCAGATGGTATTCATAAATACTTTTGGCTTGATATAAACAGAAATAGACAATTTGTAAGAGATCATTCAGTAATAAGCAGAATAATAATAGAATGCGACAAACATAGAAAAAGAATTAGCTCAGATTTAGAACGCCTTGCTTCATTCTTAAACATGTATTTTCATGAAGATGAAAATGGAAAGAAATTTGGTCAGTGAAGAAATAATAAAAAATACAGATTGCAAGATTTAATTGTCAATAAGGCAAAGATGAACTCCTCTGAGACATTCTCTTCGGTATGGTTAGAATCATCTGACTAGTTCCAAGATCTTTTAATAGGCGATATTGTTCTAAAGCAGGGCTTTCCAAAGTGCCGCCGCTGGCGACACACCCGGCGGCGGCGACACGTGCGCGCATGGCGACGGCGCGCGGGGGCGCGCACGCACGGCGGCAGTGTGGGGGGTGTGCGGCGGTGTCGCGCGCATGGCGGCAGCGCAGGGGGGCATGCGGCAGCGCGCGCGCGCACGTCGGCGGCACGGGAGGGGTGTGCGGCGGTGCGGGGGGCGTGCGGCGGCGCGGGGGCCGCTTCCGGGTGGTGTGGCGACACACCACGCTGTGTGTGGCGACACACTTTTGTGTCGCGACACACAGTTTGGAAAGCTCTGTTCTAAAGAATGGGGCGTGATGGCTCAGTGGTTAAGACGCCAGGCTTGTTGATCGGAAGGTCACAAGTTCGGAGGTTCGAGACCCTAGCCCCGCGTGACGGAGTGAGCTCCCACACTTGCCCCAGCTCCTGCCAACCTAGCAATTCGAAAGCATGCAAATGCAAGTAGATAAATAGGTACCACTTCGGTGGGAAAGTAACAGCGTTCCGCGCGCGTCATGCCAGCCACATGACCGCGTAAGCATCTTCGGACAGCGCTGGCTCTTTGGCTAAGAAACGGAGATGAGCACCGCCCCCTAGAGTTGGGCACGACTGTGCAGGGGAAAACCTTTACCTTTCATTGTTCTAAAGCAATTACAAAAACAAGGCAGAACCATTAGAAATCTGACTGAATTTGAAAACCATAAAATACAAAACTTGGAGCATATTATGGGCTTTATTTAAAATTGGCTGTTGAAATATGACTCAGAAACTGAACAATTTAAAGATTGTATGATCAAAAGGATCCAGAACTTAGGCAGAACAACTGATAAGCAAGAGTGCTCAATTTTAATTGAAGAATAATATTAAATTTGCAATGGATATCACACTTAGAGGAAAATGGTATGAAGTGTTTTATTGATGATATATTACTCCAGTATTGATTGCTAAAACTGATAATCCATTCTGTAAAAACTGTTGGAAATATAATGATCAAGTTAGATTACTCTTCCACATTTTGTAAAGCCCAACAATTTGGGAAAATGATTTATAATAGAATGAAACAAATTCTAAAAATTAAATTCCCTTTCCAACCTGCCGTCTTGATGCTAACAATTGCTAGGATATTCTATACGTCTTCTTGGAAAGTACGTACAAGAGTGGCAAATTAAGCTGTGGAAGTATATTTTAATGTGTGAAACAGTCTCATATTATCTGACACAGAATTTAATTTAACATGGAGTCTTTTTTGGGAATATAATTCTTCCCATAGGCTTCTATATCTAAAATTTGGGTTTCTCTTAACTTAAAGTTTTAATACTAAAGTCATAGATGATATGTTAAAAAGTGATATAGATTTCTTATTGACTAGATAAGACTATATATTTTTTATTTTAATTTATATTTTATACTATGCTTATTGCTATTGTTGATATTTATACATTAATCTGATTTTAATCATTATCTGTACTTTTAAAATGACACAAGATATTTAAACACATGTAGCTAAATTAACATTATTTTGAGAATTTGTATTTACTTAATCATGATGCTTGTAAATCTTTTATTTATTTACTTTGTGTTTTTCTTATTTTTTTTCTTTTTCTCACTTCTTTTTCTATTCTTTTTTTATTCTTTTAAATTGTTTGATAAATATTTTTAAAAAGACACACACACACACACACACACACACATAGTAAAAAAAGAAAAGAAAAAAAGAAAAATCCACCAGTGTACATATGAACGGTGTGGTTCGTTATCCACAAACAGGTTGAACAGCTTGCTTTCATATTTACATATGATCTTGGTCAAAAGATTGAGAAGCAATTTTATACTGCATTTGTTACTTTTTTGTTTTGGACCTTAAGTAATTAATTAAACAGCCAAAAAAAAAAAAAAGGAAGAAAACAGAAGTAAAACAAAAATAAAACAAAAGCTGTATACAGATACAGGCATCTCATATATTAATATAGGTATACAAAATTATACACAAAATTTTCAATAAAAGATTACCATAATTCATTACAATCAACTGTATAGAACCTGTACCAACTCATTTGAAAGTTGCAAGTAAAATCGGGCAGGCCCGCAACTAGGTCTGTGTCACCTGGGGCAAACATAGATTCCGCGCCTCCCCCCATGGGTTGGTGAGGGAGGTGTTAGCAAGTTTCATTCTATTATATGTTAAATTAGTAAAACTTCCTTATTCCAGCTTCATGGACAAAGTGTGGAAACAGCAGATGTACCCCCAGTACATCATCTACTACTACCCCCAGTATCTGCAGGGTACTTCACCCGAGTTTAGCGCACGCTGTGCCCTATTGGCGATCGCTATCAACACGACACATGGTATTCAAGTGCCAGGAAACAGTCAGTATACAAATACTATTTTGTCATTTTGGCGCCTCCCCCCCCCCCCCAGCGTGGCACCCGGGGCACATGCCCCGCTTGCCCCCCCCAGTTGTGGCCCTGATATTGGGCATTCTAGCCATTGAGTAACTGGGGCTGTAATTCATCTTTCCAACTTTGAAGGGCATGTTTCATAGCAATGAGAAGGGTGTGGAGAATCTTCTACTCAGTTGTCAATTAATTCAAATTAGTAAAAATAGTAAAGTCAGATTAATATACCTAATTATTTCTTCCCAGAATACCATGATTTTAGGACATTGCAAAATTATTTGAATGAAACATTATTCTCGTTGCATCTCCAACCATGTGATGATTTACTCATTCCTTTTCTATACAAGTGCAATAGGGTCCCACAAATCTGGAATATTATTTGTTGTTGAATACGTTATAGTCTAAGATCTCTTTGAATTTTTGATACAGATGTTAAGACTGTCTCCTGTTGTTTAGACAAAATTGGAAACTCCAAATCTTTATTCCATTCAGTCTTTAATATTTGCTATCAGATTAATTCATCAACAAATATTTTTATAAAGACTAATTGTGGCTTTTGTAGTTTCATAAGATTTGGTGATTACTTGTAATTAACCTAGCATCTCTGAAGCTGAAAATGCTGCTAGTCCAAATTGATGTAGTCAATGCTGTAGTTGTAAATACTGCCAGTAGTTGGCAAAAGACAAATGATATTTATCTCTTAATATAAGAAACAATAAAAACACTTCATTATCACTGAGTCTAAAGTAAAAAATCCCAGCAACTGTCCAGATCTCCTATGTAACAGGCTATTTTTCAATTTTAAGGTCTAGACCAAGGGTCGGAAATGGCGGCTCGCGAGCCAGATGCGGCTCTTTGGCCCCTTGAGTGTGGCTCTTCTGCAGCTGAACTCACCCCCACCCCTTCCACGCGATTGGATCCCGCCCCCAAACTCTTACGCTTTTACGCGCTCTCGCTCTCCAAGGCCGGGGCCACCCGCAGCCGCCCACACCTCGCGCATGGGGTTCTGCTGAGTTGCATTCTCCCCCACGTAGAAGCAGTGCCCAGGCCGCCTCTCGGGATGGGGCGCCCAGCCCGGCTGCGCTCTCTTGGCATCTCGGGCGACTGTAGCGACCGGAGGCGGCCAAGGGGAGAGCAGGCGGCTCTTCGCCCTCGGTGCGCCGCGGGGCCAGACGAGCCTCCGACTGCTGCTTCCTGCGCCCGTGGCCTCTTCGCTGCCGCCGCTGCCCGCCTCGCCTCTGCCACTCTCCGCTTCTCCGCAAAGCTCGCGGTTGATCTTAATGTTTCCTTTTCCTCCCCTTCAATATGTTCCAGCAAGCGAGGGGGAAGTGGAGAGCGGCAGAGGTGAGGCGGGCGGCGGCGGCAGCGAAGAGGCCATGGGCGCAGGAAGCAGCAGCCGGAGGCTCGTCTGGCCCTGCGGCGCGCCGAGGGCGAAGAGCCACCTGCTCTCCCCTTGGCCGCCTCCGGTCACTACAGTCGCCCTGGCATCTCCCTTTGGCCTGCCGTCCGCGGCCCCTGCCCCCGCCCCAGCGCCCAGCCCTGTCCCCCCCGCCTCCCTCCCTGCAGGCGGCGGACAAACTCGGCGAGGAATCCCGCAATGGCGGCTTCCCTCCCGCACGCACGCCCAGGCTTGGCTGCGGAGCTCAGCTCAGGAGAGGCGGTGGGAAGGAGGGAGCGTTGCGGAGCATGTGCAGAGGGCTCCGCTGGGCTCCGCGGCGTTCCCGGGCAGGCGCGCATGGCCGGGTCGGGGATCGCGGCGCCGCTCGTTTGGGAAGCGGCTACGATCCCGAGGTGGGCTGGGAAGGGGGAGGAATCGCGTCTGCGGGGCTGTGATTTGGATCTCTCCCTCTGCCACTTCGCAGATGCCTTGGGTTGTGGGGTGGCCCCGGCCTTGGAGAGCTGGGGTGCAGCGAGATGGGAGCGTCGCCGGTGGCCTGCAAGGACAGGCCATGGAAGGTGAGTGAGGGCCGGGGTGGCCGGCCAAGCGCAGCGCAGCCCTGTATCTTACCCTTCCACGCGATTGGATCCCGCCCCCAAACCCCGCTCCCTTCCATGTGATTGGCTCCCGCCCGTAAACCCCACCCCCTTCCACATGATTGGCTCCCACCTGAAAACCCCGCCCCCTTCCACACGATTGGCCCCCGCCCGCAAACCCCGCCCCCTGGCTCTCAAGCATGTCAAAATGTCCTCGAGCATGTCAAAATGGCTCCCGGCATAAAAAAGTTTGTTGACCCCTGGTCTAGACTATCTCATCTTGTCAATTTAACAAGAGAAAATGGATCAGAGTGGGTTATTCCAGAAATAGTATACTACAACCTTTGAATCATTTAAGTGACAGGAGTTATACCTACTCTGTTGTATTTAGATGAGGAAATGCTATGTATGTAGTCTAATTCCTGGAGGAAAAGTGGGTTATAAATCTAAAAAATGCTAATGAACTAACTACAGTGTACTTTCAGTGTGACTAGAACCAGGTGACAGAATTGATCTGGTCCAATAAACGTGGCATCCAGCTTAATCACACAGAAGGGAGAAATCTAGTAGAAAGTGAGATATTGTCTCCAGTAGAATGGGTAGGTCTTCCTCAGCGCAGTGCTTGTAGGAGGCATTGATGCAATTCAGTTGATCCCTGGGAAGCAGCTTGAGGTTCCTGGAGATGGGGGAGCATCTCAAATGGGGAAGGACCAAGAAATGTTTGGCAGCAGGGGATTAACAGACTGTATCTATGGGTGGCCTGAAGTGAGACATGAATGGAAGCATGAACCGAGTTATGATAAGTGAGCTCAGCCATAGGTAAAAGGGCAATTGGAATAATGGGAAAATATGTGGTTGAAAGGACTGAAATTTACACTACGTTATAATCTTAAAGAGAATTTTTATAAAATGATGTATCGTTGGAATATTTCACCAGAGAAATTGTCTGGAATGTATAAAGGCATTTCAAAGTTATGTTGGAAATGTGAACAACAAGAAGCGACATTTTATCATGTTTGGTGGATGTGTAAAAAAGCTAGAAAATTTTGGATTCAGATACACACACCGATTCAGAGGATTTTAAAGATTAATATACAATTGAGACCAGAGGTTTTTCTTTTGGGTTTGATGGACAAACAGTTGGAAAAAAGTCATGGAACTTTGTACATGATAACTGCAGCGAGATTATTGTATGCACAAAGATGGAAAGATTTGGCACTACCCACAATGGAGGAATGGTTGGTGAAGATGATGGAACTTGCTGAGATGGCTAAATTGACCTCTTTGATCAGAGAAAAGACAATATCTATGTTTATTGCTGCCTGGAAACCACTTATGGACTTTTTGCGTAAAACTGAAAAAAATGAACTTATGATTTGTGGTTTTGATGATTACACAGGATAGGTTATAGAAAGAAGAGTGTTACAATTTATAATTATAACTGCTGTAAAGAAGATTGGAAGCCACTTCTTTGTATCTTTTTCTTTTCTTTTCTTTTCTTTTCTTTTCTTTTCTTTTCTTTTCTTTTCTTTTCTTTTCTTTTCTTTTCTTTTCTTTTCTTTTCTTTTCTTCTTTTCTTTTCTTTTCTTTTCTTTTCTTTTCTTTTCTATTTTTCTTTTCTTTTTTTCCTTTCTTGCACTTTTAACTTTCTCTTTGATTTCCTTCTTTTTCTTACTTTATATTAGTTTGTACTGCACTAGTTTTTATCTTCCTTTTAAAAAATATTTAATAAAATTAGATGATTGATAGATAGATGGATGGATGGATGGATGGATGGATGATTGGAATAAGTCTAATTTTATCTCTATTGGTTAGAAGGATCTGAAAGATGTAGCTACAGTTTTAGGCTTTGTTTATTGTCCTGAATCTAGGGATTATTAACCCTAGGAAAATTCTACTGAAGAACAACATTTCAGGTTTTATTACCTATGTGAAAGGGCATAGTAATGGGTGGATGTAAATACCCCAACATTTGTGGAAAAGAATCAATGTGGAAAAAATGAATATTTATGAAGACTGACACAGATTTAATTTTGCTGATTTTAAAGATTATAATTGGGCATGTTTGTTATTTCCCTAATATATTGGAATGAAGATTCTATTTAGAGATTTATTTATTTATTTATTTATAATTCAATTTCTATCACTGCTCCATCTCCCCGGAAGGGGACTCTGGGCTCTATTTAGCACTCTTGAGCTCCTGGCAGATTCTTGGTTCCAGCTATAGTAGGAATTT
The DNA here is from genome assembly GCA_023362775.1 of Charina bottae. Lineage (NCBI taxonomy): Eukaryota > Metazoa > Chordata > Lepidosauria > Squamata > Charinaidae > Charina > Charina bottae. The sequence goes on along the minus strand of JALMGJ010000021.1, from coordinate 8,366,739 downwards.
GGTTATTTTTCCAGTGCTGAAGGTAGTTAGACATATTAGGGCATTATTGGGCAGAAAATGAAAATTGGATTTTAGTTTCTCATGAGAAAGAGAAGCTGGGAAGGGAAATTCTTATTTTAAAATGGCTGGTAATCATTTTCTTTTTTTAAAAAAAAAATGGGCTGAAAATGGGATTATTCTTCTTAACAGCTAAAGTGAGAGTATTTTTAATGTTATTGAAATTTTATGAAAGGAAAGTAATTTTCTTAAAACCTCTGTAGTGCAATATATATGGCTATATTGCTATACATATAATAGCAATATTTAATAGCTATATATTTGGTGTGTGTGTGTGTGTGTGTGTGTGTGTGTGTGTGTATATATATATATATATATATATATATATATAAATATATATAGTATATTTTGAATATACTTTGAATATACTTTGAATATACTTTGTAAATATACAAATTGCTGCTGTAAAAATGATGGCACTTTCAAAATAATTTTTTATTCCAACTCCTAATTTCGGGGAAAAAAAGCTTTAATGTTATAGCAGAAAAAAATGGAAACTTTTTATTTTAATGCTCAAAGGTTGAGGGTTAACAGGAAAATCCTTTTAAAACAGGTCACAGAGAAGATGGGGGATCCTGTCTTTAAAATTATATCATCTGAGTCAAATGTTCTTTTTTTCCAAAGACTCTTATAAAAGTAAGCAATATAAAGAATATATTTATATATTATATATATTTTTTTCATGCTATGCTTTAGGTATGAAGACAAGTCCAGAATTGATAAAGGGCATCTCCCCATTATCTTCTTTGATGGTGCATCCTGATATTTATGATTCATCTATGACAATTCACTCAAGTTATGGAGACAATGGATATTGTTAACATGGATTCAACTTAAATCTTTTTGAATGATAAAGTAATAAAGGAAATAGCCAATTTTGAGAAATTGGTAGTTATCCTTCACAACTGAAAGGAACAATTTCTAAAATATTGCTGGAGATGGAGATAGATGATCTCCTTACTGCATTCTGAGAGGTTTGGGAAGATTTAGGTAAGAAAGTGGAAGATATTGACCGGCAGAATCTTTGAAAGTTATACTTATTGGATATAAGTATACTTATTGGATACTTATTGGCCTCCATATAAGAATTGCAGTTGAAGGTAATACACAGAAGGCGTTTTACTCCAATATGAATAGTGTGTTTGTGTGTATACTGTGTGTGTGTGTGTGTGTGTGTGTATATATATAATTTATTTATTTGAATTTATATTACCACCCATCTCCCCCGTCAGGGGACTCTAGGCGGTTCACAATAAAACAGTAAAAACATAAATAAAAATTTACAATATTAATAAATATTATTTTATTATTTTATTTTATTTTATTTTATTTTATTATTTATATATATATATATATATATATATATATATATATATATATATATATATATATTCAATTCAATGAAATGCTGGGAGGGGAGGGGGGAATGTAAATAGAATGGTACATTTTTTCATTTGTGGTAGACCTGCATTCCTGAATTGGAGTGGGTTGGTCCTTCCTTCCTTCCTTCCTTCCTTCCTTCCTTCCTTCCTTCCTTCCTTCCTTCCTTCCTTCCTTCCTTCCTTCCTTCCTTCTTTCTTTCTTTCTTTCTTTCTTTCTTTCTTTCTTTCTTTCAACGTTTAAGGCACAAAATAAATGACTACATAAAAGATGTAAATACACAACATTATTTAAAAAATTAAAAACAAAGATTGAATTGAAACTTCAGTTTTTTTCTATTAGGAATCTTTCCCGAACAAATAAATAAAAAATGTCATAATTTATTAAGATATATGAAGACAAATTTGGCCCAGCGTTGGAAAAGAGATTTTTTGCTGACAATATCAGTTTGGGAAACCGAACTTAAGGAATATCCAGCAATGGCAAAATTAACAAAATACACCCAGAACAGAAGTTTGACTAAATTTAAGCAAAATCATGCGCATTTATTTTAGGAATAATGACAAATAATGGTGATATAAATTTAAATATTAACATTTAGAGTTTTGTAGAAAAGAAAATATAGGACAGAATTTTTACTGGACTGGCCATGGCAGGGATGTGATTAAATATGTCAAATCCATTAACGTTTGCCAGAGGATGGGGAACAGCAAGAACAGGGTGAAGGGGCATTTGGAGTTTCTTTTCCTCTTGAACTCTGGCTGAAGTCATATATCATGAAATGTTACAGTATGTTTCATACTGTATTAATTGGGAAGTTATAATCCACAGGCTGAAAAGCAACAACAAACTGACATTATTATGTATGTATGTAGCTTTAACTTAAAAAGTTAAAGGAAGTGGCAACAGTAAGTAGATTGTACTGTATATCCCTTTCGATCAAAGACTGTGCCCATGTGGCAGAGGAGTAATTGAAACAATGGAACACATAGTTTTATATTGTCCTCTCTATGCAGATGCTCGCCAGGAATTATTATCTCAGTTTTTTACTAAACATCCAGGTCGTTCGGATTCTTTTTATCTCAATCTGTTTTTATCAGACCAATCTGATTTTATTTCATTGACCACAGCTAAATATTGCTCTATAATTTGTACAGCACACCGCAATATCTCTTCTAATTTTTCTTAGATTTTTAAGTGTTTTTTTATTTTATTCTAATCAGATGTGAATCTTCTGTTTTATTTGCTGGTCTATGACCGAATAAAAATTGATTTGATTTTATTTGAAGTAGATTGTAAAGATGGTAAGAACAAGTGTTAGGAGAAGCAGTACCCCAACCTACCATCTCATCAATTGATACATCTTTTAATAGAGACTGGAACAGAAAATAATAGTGGATGGTTACAGCAGTATAATAAGAAGATACTGTGCATGGAAGAGATTTTTGTTACCTTCAAAGAAAGAAGGGGGGAAAAAACGAACTATGTCAAAAGAAAGGAAAAAGAGAAGAGGGGAAGAAGAACAATCAATTATGTTGCAACAAAAGTTTAAGAAAACAAAGATTACAAATATTGTGAGGAGTTTCCAAACCAACACACAACATTTTTCAGAGTTAAAAGAAAAACAAGAAAAAATTGACCTGAGATGAAAATCCAGGAGTTTAAGGGTCAAGAAATGGAAAAAATAATTGATGCAATAGATTTTCAACAAAGACAACTAAATTTAAGACTTTGGAAAGAAGGATCTCAAAGGTCTATTTCAGGCAAAATTATCTAAAAATACAAGATTTCCCAGATATAGAAAACATTTTCAGGGTAAATTTTACATTGGCACAAAAGAGAAAAGTACCCTGAGGTATCCTTGTGAGATTTCTATACAAAAGAACAAGATATGCCATTTTACAACAGCAGATTGAGACACCCTTAACTATTTATAGAAGGGAACCAAATCCAAATATTTCAAGATGTCTCTCCAAGAATGCTAAGAAAAAGGAAAGAATCTGCATTTCTCACAGAAGTTCTAAGACTCAAGCAAATCAGATACAGATGGAAAATTTCATTGGCTCTGGAAGTCTTCTTGGAAATGAAAAAATAACCATCAGAACAACTAAAAAGGCCTCCTGCTTAGATGGAAGACTAATTGCTCATGACCCACGAGACAAAGAACTTCCTGGCACTGAGAAGAAAGTTGGAGATGAAGAGGGGAAACTTGGTATAGTCATAGTATTAAATTAAAACCGAAAAGACTACATTGATCTCACTAAATGCAAATGGACTAAACTTACCTTATAAATGAAAGCAAATTTTCAATAAACTCAAAACATTTAAAGCGGATATTGTTTGTTTGCAAGAAATGCATATAAAACAAAACCACATTAATTTGTTGAAATGAAACTAGGCCAGGAATATACAGTATTAGGAAAGACAAAACAAAATGGAATAGGAATTTATCTTAAATCACCTTCCTGGGAAGTACTGGAACAATCAAAAGACAAAGAAGTGTAAGATGGTGGTGGTACCCAAAGTCTTAATGTCAGGGGTTACCATGGAAGTCATACTGAAAAGAATGGGGAGAAAAGGAAGTCCCTCATCCATGAAAGGAGGGGTTAGAGAACAAATTACACAGACCGGTTGACCAACACTGCCACTGAGGCTTTTAACAGGTCAATCCAATGGTTTACTATTGGAGAGGGGGGGGTCCAGGACTGGTCTTCCAATCCCTCCCCTTATCCCAAATATCAACAAAATCCCCAATTGCATTATCCACATCTTCCTGTAATACTCTTATTTGTCCAAAAGGCTCCAGATACCCAAGCCTTTGATAAAGAGGCTACAGTCAATATATTCTTTTTCCAGAGGCAAGCAGAATGCTTGCCAGGTCTACTGAACCCACGTTAGAATTGGGGCTTCCAGGCACCTGGGGAAGTAATTCCAAATGTCCATGGAACACTACTAAAAATAAAAAGGTGCCCTTTCCCCAATGGGGGTTTGTAAGTTCTATAGGATAATAATCCCAGATGCTGAAGCAAGGAGTCGGTCTCACCACCCATTCATTTCCTACAAAGGAGACCAGGTAGCAACCAACACCCCACTCCCACACAGCAAGATTTAAAACAGCCTAAAAAAGGAAAAAACAACAACAGAAAACTGCAGTCCAGGGCCAATATACTCCAGGGCCCATCCACCTCTCCCAGGACACAAAGCATAAGCTTACATTTGAAAATAGAAGAAAAACAAAATAAAAAAACCCTTAGTCAATGTCAATGAAATAAAACAACGCAGGTCAGTGAAGACGATAGGGCCAAATCCTTCGCTGGTCCTGAAAGTAGATGTTTAGTCCTGCATTGCTTATCTGAGCAAGGAAAAAGCAAAAGGAGTAAAAAACAAGGTCTCTTGGAACTGTATGCCGAGTTTTCACACTCCAACCCCCCCTTTTTTAATTTTTTTTATTTTCATCCTGTTTTTATTAGGCAGAAGTTCTTTTTCTCTTTTAAACAAGAGCCTCAGTCCTAGGTAGTCAGGCAGCTCCACAGTTCAAGCATCAGGTTATTGCACAGTCCAGGCGTCGGCGGGGGGGTTTCCTCTGGCACTGGGATCTATAGCAGCCTCGTGTAATGTCTGCAGGTGACCTTGGCAGCGGTTGTTGTGGTCAGCAGGACCCAGAATAGCCTCATGCATGTAGGCTGCAATTCTCCTCCGTCCTGGCACCAAGCCGTCACCAGCCCCAGCTCCTCAGCCTGGAACGGGGCACCGGGTTGTCCACCTGCCAAGGTTGGCGTTCCTGCAGAAAGGATGACAAGGACAAAGCTTGCGCAGATAACTGCTATATTGGCTCAGTGATGGGAGCCTGAACACATAAGAGTTAGAGGAGCTTTGTGAAAGCCACCTCTAAAAAAACAAAACTCCCAGGGTTTTATGCTCATCTCCAGAAGCAACCTGGGGGGGCGGGTGCACAGCAGTTGCAGGGGTTATTGTATAACCAAATTGTGTCCCCTTGATTTGGGCTCACAAGTTTCTACACCACAAAGTCTCCCAGTACATGTATCCTTTCCCCCACGCATGCACTCACCACACCAGCGACTTCTGATGCGTGAGTTGGAACATGCATTAAAAAAACACTATTGAGACTTGGCACTGCCACTAACAGGCAAGGGATTTGAAAACATCTAAATCCAAGATGGCGACCGCGGACGGACGCCGTTCACCGCTCTGAGGGGTGAATCTCAAATTGCCTCAACCTCCCCCCAATTTTTGTTAAATTGGTGTAAGATTTGGGGAGAGTGAGAGAGAAAAGTCTTCGGAATCCCCCTGGACAGAGCGGTGACGGTGATATCGCCGGCGGAGGTGACGGCGGCGGTAACAGCCCTTACCAGCGGCGGTAACAGCCCTTACCAGCGGCGGTGGTGGCTCTTTTCAGCCCAATTTCCTCCCTCGGACAACCCGATGGGCTTCTATCGACCCAGGAAGGCGTCAACGGTAGCGGTGGTGGCAGTAACGATAGCAGCGACCCTTAGTAACAGCGGGTCTGTCGCCGGCTTTTATCGGCCTTTGCTGACTCAGTCCCCTGATCCCCCCGGATGGCCCAAAAGACTGTTAAATAGAATACCGGTGGTGGCGGCCCTTACCAGCGGCCTTTGGCACCGGCGCCGGCAACAACGGCCGCGGCCTTTTCCAGCGGCCCTCGGTGATCCGGCCGGCGGTTCACCCGGAAGTGGCCCGGGAGGCTTTCATGTAGAACATCGGTGGTTGCGGCCCTTTCAACGGCCCCTACCAGCGGCCTCTGGCACCGGTGACGACCGTGGTGGTCTTTCCAGTGGCCCTTGGTGGTCTGGGCGGCGGTTTAACCGGAGGTGGCCCAGGAGGCCCTCAAATAGAATATCGGCGGCCCTTACAAGCGATGACTCTTATGGACACTGGATTTCTTGGGACTGGATCCTTGGTCAATTTGAAGGGCCGATGGGAGTTGGGCGGTAGCCCTTTGCCGGTACCCCTTACCAGCAGTTTGTGGACTTTGCTGGAATTCGAACGGGGACTGGAGTCGATTTGTATTAATTTTTAAGATCATAGTGACTACAGCTATCGAAATCTGAATTTAACAACTTTTCCCGACTGCTCTAAATCTCTGTCAACTTGTCTGTGGCGATTAAGATCCCTCCAGAGTGAATGTACTACCCCCTTACTATTGTGAGAGAATGGGAGGGAGTAAGGTATGAATGGGAATGCAAGAAATTGAGTGTGGAAGAGTACCCCCTGGGTGAGAGGCAGGTGGGGCAGGAGTGATTGTGGTAAGTGTTGGTACCTCTCCCCGACCAGTGAGAGAAGTTGGGGGAGAGGTGCAGGGTGTGAGTGGGGTGGTGCTAGACCCTACTAGTGCCGAGAGCGAGAGCTGGTGCACTGGGGGGTCTTACCACTGCCCAAGAGTGTGTGGGAGTGCATGATGGATGGTTGGGAGAAGGGACTCTTAAATAACCCTAAGAATTCCGGAGGCCTGGGAGTGGAGGCTACTGGGCCAGAACTGGGAATCTCCGGGGGCTATATGGCGGGCCATCTGATTTGGGTGGTGACGGGCAGGGGACGGTATGAAGGGAACCGGAGGGCATGCCATCTTTGGGGAAGGCGCCCCCAGTGTTTGTTACTGGTGGTGCGTTCCGGCCCCCCGTGTTCACACCCAGGCCCTGGTAAGCAGATCCTCGTGGGCTCCGGTCTCCGGATGCTGCTGTTGAACGCCAGGTCGGTGAACAACAAAGCCCCCCTTATAAGTGACTTGATCACGGATGAGGGGGCCGACCTGGTATGTATTACCGAGACCTGGCTGGCACCAGAGGGGGGAGTGGCCCTCTCGGAAATGTGCCCAGCCGGGTTTCAGTTCTGGCATCAGCCGAGACACCGGGGCAGGGGAGGAGGGGTGGCAGTGGTCATTCGGGAGTCTCTTGTGGCCTTCAGGGGCGCTGCTCCACAAGTGGCCGGGTGTGAGACCCTGTTTTTCAAGTTGGGTTCACGAGAACAGTTGGGAGTGTTGCTGCTGTACCAGCCTCCCTGCTGCGTAGCAACCTCTCTGCCTGAGCTGCTCGAGGCTGTCTCGGGGTTGGCAGTGGAGTTCCCCAGACTTATGGTTCTGGGGGACTTTAATCTGCCATCTCTGGGACGGGACTCAGAGGCAGCTCGGGAGTTCATGGCTACCATGGCAGCTATGGGCCTGTCTCAGATTATTCGTGACCCGACTCGGGACAGTGGTCTCACCCCGGACTTAGTTTTCTTGTCTGAGCAGTGGCAATGTGATCTGAGGGGAGAGTTACATCTTTCCCCATTGTCATGGTCAGACCACGCCCTGGTGACCCTTAGACTCTCTTGTGCTGCCCCACTTCGCAGGGAGGCGGGACCTATTCGATTGGTCCACCCCTGGCGACTGATGGACCCAGTGAGGTTTCAGAAGGAGCTGGGGGTTATTCCCGAGGACTTGCTTCACGGTCCAGTGGAGCTCCTGGCCGCGGCCTGGAACAGGGCCACGGCTGGAGCCCTGGACAAGATCGTGCCTATGCGACCTCTCCGGCCCTACTTGGCCCGCCGCTCTCCGTGGTTTACCGAAGAGTTAAGGGCCTTGAAGAGGGTTAAGAGACGTCTAGAGCGCCGCTGGAGAAAGACGAAGACTGAATCTGACCGAACACAATCTAGAGCCGCAGTTAAGGCCTACCTTGTGGCGGTAAGAGCGGCGAAACGTGAATATTTCTCCATTCTTATTGCGTCCGCAGAATGCCGTCCGACGGCCCTTTTTAAAATTACAAGATCACTGTTGGGTCAGGAGCAGGGGGAGACCCACTTACAGGGCCGATCGGAAGAGTTTTCTGAGCATCTGCAGGATAAAATCGCCCAGATTCATTCCAAGTTGGACTCCAAGCATGAGACAGGATCTGTGGAGATGCCAGGGGCTCGTACTTACCACGTTATCTGGGAACAGTTTGATCCTGTTGCGCCTGAGGAAGTGGACAGGATCCTCCGGACTGTGAACGCCACCACATGCCAGCTTGACCCTTGTCCCTCCTGGCTGGTGAAATCGGCCAGTGAGGTGACATGTGGATGGGTCCAGGCGATGATTAATCTGTCCTTGAGTGAGGGGGTGTTCCCGGAGGCCTTTAAGGAGGTGCTGGTGCACCCCCTCCTCAAGAAGCCGTCCCTGGACCCTACCATCCTGGGCAATTTTCGCCCAGTCTCCCACCTTCCCTTTTTGGGAAAGGTGGTTGAGAAGGTGGTGGCGTGGCAACTCCAGAGGATTCTGGAGGAAACGGATTATCTAGACCCCTTCCAGTCAGGTTTCAGGCCGGGATATGGGACGGAGACCGCATTGGTCGTGCTTATGGATGATCTTTGGCGAGAGCGGGATGGAGGGAGTGCGTCCATCCTAGCTCTCTTAGATCTCTCAGTGGCTTTCGATACCGTCGACCACGGTATACTTTTGGGACGGCTCAGGGAGTTGGGGGTGGGCGGCGTAGTTTTGCGCTGGTTCGCCTCCTTCCTCCGGGGCCGTTCCCAGTCGGTGTTGATAGGGGAGGAGAGGGATGACCCGCGGCCCCTGACTTGTGGGGTGCCGCAGGGGTCGGTTCTCTCTCCTCTCCTGTTCAACATCTACATGAAGCCGCTGGGCAAGATCATCCGTCACCATGGGATGAGGTATCACCAATATGCTGATGATACCCAGGTATACATCTCCATCCCAGGTGAAGTAAGTGATGCGGTCGATGCCGTTATCAGCAGTTATGGGTGCCATGAGATCGGCACATGTAACACCTCTGCTACGCGAGCTGCATTGGCTACCATTTTGCTTCTGGGTCCAATTCAAGGTGTTGGTGATTACCTTTAAAGCCCTATATGGCATAGGGCCAGGGTACCTGAGGGACCGTCTCGTCCCGATAACGTCGGCCCGCCCCACCTGTACATGCAGAGAGGGCATGCTTCGGACCCCCTCAACAAGAGAATTCCATCTAGCGGGGTCCAGGAGACGTGCCTTCTCTGCGATAGCGCCCGCCTTATGGAACATCTTGCCCCCGGAGGTGAGACTGGTCCCCTCACTCCTGGCCTTCCGGAAGGCCCTCAAGACCTGGCTCTGTCACCGGGCCTGGGACGACAGAGGCGGCAGTGTTAAAGTTATTTGGTTAAAGTATTCTATGCAGAATTAAACGCATGGCATTTTCTCCACTAAATCTGGCCAGAGAGTGGAAAAGTACAAGTTACAAGTGAAAAACAATGTACAAGTGACCCTGCATTGAAAGTTTGGTTCTCAAAACATTCGACACGTAATCAGCAGATGTCCCTCCATATAGTCATAACAAACAGCTCTTATCACGATTGTTCCCAAGAGAATTGTAGCTCGAGGGAAGGCCAATACACAACACTGCCATCGTGTGACGCTTTATAGTAAGTACAATTGCTACCAAAATGCTATGCTGAAAGAGATGCCCATTTTTGAACCAATCAGATGTGAGCTATGAACCATGGGTATTCATTCATACTTATGTTCTCACTTATGTTCTTCCTATATATGCTTTTGTTCTTTATGTAGACTGCTATCTACATGTACTTGTATCTGAACTGTAACCATGCCTGGTCTTTGCACAGACCATGATGTTTTTCTTTGCCTCCTGGGGTTGGCTGGCCCCATAGTAATACGATCGATACAACGGTCCCCAATCCATCTTGGATTCATGTAATTTATTATTGTATGTATTTTAGATGATGTTTTTGTATAGTTTTTAAACTTTCAATTGTTGTAACCCGCCCAGAGTCCCTTGCAAGGGAGATGGGCGGGGAATAAATTGAAATAATAAATAAATAAATAAAATAAAACCATGCTAAATATTCCAAATAAAAAATAAAAAAATTGAAAGACAATTAAACAGTGACACACGTCTCTGTGGCCAAGTAGCTCAGCCATGTTGAGCAAAAGCATTGGCACGTAACACTATAAAATTCCCAATGAATTTCCAAAAACAAGCCTAGAGGGCTAGAAAATAAAACTGAGCATTGGCATAATGTATTTTAATGAATAGACTGCTTTTGCAGTAAAATTTTTATTTAAAAAGAAACAACACAAAGTCATCAGATAGATTATGCCAGTCCATGGAGGCTCTATTACAACCAAAATTCATCCAAAAAAAATTTTTTTCCTACCTGCTAATCATGTGTTATAATGTTTAACAAACTGAAGACACACACACAAACACACATTCACATTCCCCTTGTCTCTTTGTTGAAAGGATCAGCATCAGCATGAAAACAAAAGAAGATAAAATATGCCAAATAAAATTATTTTGAAATGCAAGTAAACCATCACATATCAAATTGGAAAAGAGAAAGAAAGAAGGATAACAGTGACAGAGAAAGATAATAAACAATTATATACAAGATTAGAAATAGCTGAAGAACTTGCAATTTTTTAAAAGGAATAATATTCTAGGCAAAAAATTGACAAAGGAAATTTGGAAACATATATTGAAAGCTTACTGAGTTTACTGAAAAACATAGAGACATTTTACACAAATTAATAACAGTTCAAGAGATTAAAGCATAGCTTTCCAAACTGTGTGTTGCAACACTTTAGTGTGTCGCAACACACAGTTTAGTGTGTCGCGAAGTGGCGCGGGGGCGCGGGCGGTGGTGTGCATGGTGGCGGCGGCAGCGGCGCACCATTAGTGCTTCAACATTTTAGCGAGGCCGCCGCCGCCGCTGCTGCTGCTGCCACCACTACTGCCACTGCCGCCGCTGCCGTGCATTCCACCGCCGCAGCGCCCCCCCGCACTGCCATTGTGCATGCGCGCGCCACTGTGCGCGCCACCACACCGCTGCCGCCGCTGTTGATTTCTTGCCAACGGCGGAAGTTTGGAAAGCACTGGATTAAAGAAACAAAAAGGAGAAGGGGACGGCAAAGGATGAGATGGTTAGATAGCATCACCGATGTAACAAACATGAATTTGAGTAAACTCCGGGAGACAGTGGAGGACAGGAAGGCCTGGCGTGCTATGGTCCATGAGGTCATGAAGAGTCGGACACGACTAAACAACTGAACAACAACAAAAAGGAAATTAAAATTAGTAAAGTGCTGGGCCAGACAGGCTAGGAAAAGAACTCGCAGAACCACTATTGAAGATGACGAATGAAAGACTTGGGAAGAGGCATATATAATGTTAAGTAGACCAATTTCTTTACTAAATGTTGATTACAAGATATTTATTACAATGCTAGCTGAAAGTATGAGGAAGTGCATTTGCAAAGTTATACATACAGATCTGACAGGTTACATTCCAAAAAAGGAAAATGAAAGAAAACAGCAGATTTATCATAAATGCACTAGAATTTATCAATATTAAGAAGAAAAAAAAGGCAGCAGTAATATTTCTAGAAGTGGAAAAAGCCTTTGACAATTTGGAATGGACTTTTTTTTATTAGAGGTCTTAAACAAAATAAATCCCAGAGAAGAATTCAAAGCATATATCAATGGTAAACAGCAAAGATGGCAGTGAATGGAACACTCTCTGTAAGCTTTTCAATTAGCAAAGGCACAGGGCAAGGGCGTCCACTGTCCCCCTTTACTATTTGTAATTGCCCTGGAAGATCCAAAAAATAAACAGATAATTGGGATCAAAATTCAAGGAGAGGATTACATGATGAAATGTTACACACGCACTGTAATATGAACAATCACGCAACCACAAAATTGATGAAAATAATCAAATATTTTGGTTGCTTTTCTGGATACAAAATCAGCGAAAAGACAACCGAATAATAGCAAGGCACGTAACTTCTGAGGAAGAAAATTTTGTGAAAAAAGAGACTGGCTGTGAGATAACAAAAGATCCAGTGAAATATTTAGGACTTTACTTGCCAGGATCCAATAAAGATATATTTCAAACAATTACAATAAACTATGGAAATAAATAAAACAAGACCTTGAAAGGTGGAAACTCTTAAAACATTCCTGGCTGAATGAATGAACGAATAAATGAATGAATAAAAATGAATGTATTACCCAAGATAAACTTATTTCAAATGGCACCAATTCAAATCCCAGATAAAAAATTGCAGGATTGGCAAAATCAATTAATAGATTTATATGGAATGGAAAAAAACCAAGAGTAAAATTCAAAATTTTGCAAGACATACAGTAAAAGAGAGAGGTGGATTACCTTTTCCTAATATCAGATTATAGAGTAAGTTGTCTATCATGGATAACAGAATGGGTACAATTTCCTAATAGCAGAATATTAACTATAGAAGGAGCAGGCTTAGCCAATGGGCTTCACAGGTATTTATAGTACAAGGAAACAAAGGCAAGAATCTGAAGGGACAAAGTCTGTTAAAAGTTTGGAATTTCCTAAAAGCAAATTAAGGGAGCCAGTTTGGTGTAGTCGTTAAGGCCCCAGGCTAGAAACCAGGAGACCATGAGTTCTAGTCCCACCTTTGGCACAAAGCCAGCTGGGTGACCCTGGGCCAGTCGCTGTCTTTCAGCCCTGGGAAAAAGGCAAGGGCAAACCACTTCCGCAGTCTTGCCAAGAAAACTGCAAGGACTAATCCAGGTAGTTGCCAGGAGTCAACACTGACTTGAAGGCACACACACAAAAGCAAGGATAAATCCAATGATTTCACCTCTAGAATCACCATCAAATGCTTTCTATTTCAAAGATAATTACAGTAAGAAAAATCTGATTACCTATGCCAACATGATATATCTGGACACAAGGAACAGACTAAAGACACAACAAGAATTGCTTAATGAAGGAAGGAATCTGCCATGGTTAATGTATTTGCAAATAATTGGAAAAATAAAAAGCAATGTTAAAGAAGAGGGAGAGGCCCTGAGAAAGATGGCAGAATTTGAAATACTTCTACAGATTCAAGATCACTTATTAGGATGCATTTACAAATTGCTACTTAAATATGAAATGGAAACAGAAGAAATTTAAAAAATGTATGATAAAATGCAAAATTTCAAAGAAGTAATATCAGTGGATCAATGGGAAGACTTAAGGAAAAAAATCAATAAAATTTACACCAAGTTACAATTTGAGGGAAAATTGGTTCAAAATGTTCTACAGATGGTAGATGGTATATAACTCCATCAACAAATGCCAAGAGGGATAAATCATATAATGATAAATGTTGGAAATGCCACCACAAAGAAGGAACATTTTATCATATGTGGTGGTTATGTAAAAAAAAAGCCCAAAGTACTGGAAAGAAATACACCAAAACATCCAGAAAATTCTGAAAATAAAATTTGAATTAAAACCAAAAATACTTGTATTAGGTATGATCCCAGAGAACATAAATGAAAGGTACAGGTAGTCCTTGAGTTATGACGGTAATTGGGACCAGAATTTCCATCGCTAAGCAATGCGCTGCTGGCCATGCCAGATCTTCCTCCCGAGACTGCGTGCGGCCTTGTCCAAATTGCATGCAGCTTTCTCATGTGTGAAGAAATGGCAAACTGAAGACAGCTCCACTAAAAGTGGAGCCGATGACCACAGCAGAATGAAGAACCGGTGAGTAGACCAGCTCTTTGTAGTTCCTCTCCGGACAAGGATCATCCACAAGTACTCCAGAACAGTTGCTCCTCATGAGAAGATTGCAAGACATTGGTCTCTGGCGGGTTTAGAGCTCTGGGAGATGAGGGAATAGCCATCCTTTTGCTCAAACCATGGTTGGGGCCTTCAAAAGGACACTGGGTTTGCATACTTCCTTTTCTAATCACTTTCAGACATTGCTTGTTATCTGCTTTTCAGCTATTAGGAACCTTTGGATCGACAAGTTTTACAGCACCAGGCGAATTTCCTGCAATCCTTAGCGCATAACTTTCCAAACTGTGTGTCGCAACACATTAGTGTGTCGCGACAAAACCTGGAAGTGCTGATGGTGCATCGCTGCTGCCCCTGCGGCAGCGCGTGCGGCGGCAGTGGTGCGCCATCAGCGCTTCCGGGTTTTAACACGACACACGAGGCTGCCGTCACTGCCGCCATACACAACAACCCCTGCTGTGTGCGCCACCGCGCCGCTGCCACCGTTGGTGTGTCGCCACCGGTGGGACTTTGGAAAGCACTGCCTTAGCAAAAGACATTTTAAATACAAGTTTAAGGACTTAATTTTTTTTCTTTTGGAATAAACAGCAAAAGGGTGATTAGAACTTTGATTTTGGAAGGTTACAAATGGACTAAGGGTCTAGATGGATTTGAAATAAGATATTGAAATTAATTATAAGAATTCTTCCTGTGGGAAAATGCTTTTGTATTGAATTCTCTTTAAAAAAAACATTATAGGATGAGACTTTGAAGGTTGGATACTAGAGGGAACCAGAAGGAACTAAAAATTACAATCAAAGGAGAAGAACACTTAAATTTGATTTATTAATACAGAATGGAGAAAATATTTTAACATAGGACATATTGAAGGATATTTTTGAACAATGGACCCAGAAGTTAATTTTAAGACCTCTGGAATTTATCTCCTGAGAGGCTGTACTCCCCAAAGGATGAATTAACTCTCTGTTGCTCTCCTGCTTTGACAGAACAGATGGAAGTTAGGAACTCCTTTGCTTTGCTAGTCAGGAATGAACAATTTTTTGTTCTTTGGAGATGAGACAGTTTACAACAGGAACTAGCTAACCTGTTTCCCAATGGCTTCACAACATTTTTATGACTTGTCCTTGGAACTGTGGAATGACGGCTCAATTACAAGCTGAAGATTAGATAAGCAAGCTGCACCGAGCTGCAGAGTAAAAGGAATTATATTGACTGTATTATTCGTTTTGAATCTTTAGGTTTAGAGGAAGGGGGAAAAGGTGGGAGTTAAATAAATAAGAGTAAAGAATTAAGTAAAAAATAATGTAGGCAAAACTATGGCTAAATAATTAAATTGTAATTAAATTTGGGAGTTTACTGGCTAGTGAGGGGGAGTAGGAATCTCAGTAGGTCACCCCCCCTTTAGATCGTGAAGTGGATCCTTAAAGGATCCTCTGTGAATTTTTGCTATGGTCTAAGTGGGATTGGTGGGTAGGATAAGGTATAGGGTGGGGGATGGGATGGAGGGAGGGAGGAACAAGGGTATTAATGTAGAGGAAAGAATACTAATGTTATATATGCTTTCTATAATATCAGGCAACTTTTTGATAGATTTTGTGAGCAATAAGCTTTCAATAACTTTTTGGATGCAAGTTAATCTTAACTGTATAGATAGAGCCACTCTAAAAATGTAGGTTATGGGAGAACAATGTAAAATTATTTCTTTAAGTGTTAGAGATCTGGGAGATCCTATTAAGTGGAAAATGATTGTTAATTATGTCAAATCATTTAAATCTCATGTGGTTATGTTACAAGAAACATATACAACAAATAAGATGGATGATAGGTATTTTGATAAACAAGTTTTTTGCACAAGGATCTAATAAATCAAGGGGAGTAGTTATTCTTTTCAAACTGGCATAAATTTCAAGGTTCAAAAGATTCTGAAAGATAGGGAAGGTAGATATATATTTGTAGAAGGGGAATTTGATAATAAAACATTGACTCTAGCATCTATTTATGCTCCAAATTAGGGTCAGATCGGTTACTTACAAAAGATTACAAGCAAAAAATATAATCCAGATAAAAGATAATCCAGGTAAAATCATTCATATGGATCAATCTGGCTTTATTCCAAACCATAATATAGAGCCAGTTTGGTGTAGTGGTTAAGGCAACAAGCTAGAAACCAGGAGACTGTGAGTTCTAGTCCTGCCTTAGGCAAGAAGCCAGCTGCGTGACTTTGGGCCAGTCACTCTCTCAACCCTAGGAAGGAGGCAATGGCAAACCACTTCTGAAAAACCTTGCCAAGAAAACGGCAGTGATTTGTTCAGGCAGTCTCCAAGAATCAGATAGTATTGAACGGATTAAAAAAAAATCAGGAAATTATTAAATATTATACAAATTAGTAAAATTAATAAATTTTCATTAGCCATATGTTCTTTAGATATATTTAAAGCCTTTGATTCTCTCAAAATACAATTTTTAAAACAAATATTAATTAAAGTTAAATTTGGCACTGGCTTCTATAAGATGAGCCCAGATAAAACTTAACAGTTATGATTCAGATCCCATTACGATTTTAAAAGGTACTGTGGAGTCCTTGGTGCTCTCTGAGCTTGGTTGTTTGCTTGCAGACATTTTGTTGCCTGACTAGGCAACATCTTCAGTGCTAGTAAGTGTGGGGTTTGCTCTCTGTTTATATAGAGTAGCTTGCCCTGACACTGTTGGTAGGGGTGTTGTTCTCTCCTTGGCAGTTCCTTGATTAGGGTATTGTTTACTGCTTGATTGTTTGTCTGGGGTTAATCCTGGTGTTAATCTTTGCTTATCTTGGGTATTGATTGCTGGCAAGGAGGAATTCTGGTATTTTTGTTTCCTTTTTAGCTTTTTATTGTCTATTTTGAATGGTATGTAAATGTTGTTTACCTCTATGTGCCTGTTGATGGCTGACTTGTCTGAGTGCCAAGCTTCCAGGAATTCCCTAGTCTGCTTTTGGATTTAGCTTGGTCTAGGATGCTCACAGTTTCTCAGTTGAAAGTATGGTTAAGCCTGTCCATGTGTTGTGAGATCATTGTATCTTCTGACTGCTAGTTGGTGTTCGTGGATGTGCTCTGCTAGTCTTCTGCCTGTCTGTCCTACATAGTGGCTGTTACAGTCCTTACATTGTATGTTGTAGATGTCTCCTGTTTTTCCTTCTTGGCCTACTGGGTCTTTTGGGTTACTTACGACGTTCGGAAGGGCTTTTTCCTGTTCTCCTTTCTTACAAATTAATTCTTAGGTGATTATTTTCTCTGTAAGCTCTTTCCATTTGGCCTTTGAAATCTGACAGTTTTTCTTTGCAGTTAATTTCTGTAACCCATCAATGTAGAAACTGAGGATAACAACTGAATGAGAAGGATAAGAGATTTATTTAAGAAAATTACAGAAATAAGGGAGAATTTTATGCCAAGGGGGGAATTATAAAACACTTAAGAAGACAAACATCTAGTGGAGAAGAACAAATGGTATGAATATATGGAAGAAACATTCAAAAAATATCCCAAGATTGATGCTATGTACAAAAGTCTGATCACCAAACTAGAGCCAGACATTCTGGAAGTGATGTTTGGAGAAACATGGGAAGGGAGTGGTCTTATTGCAGCCCCCAAGAGGATCTGGCTTGGGCGGGTGACCTGCATGTGCCAAAGCAAAAACTCTCAAGGAAAGTAAACTCATTTTTGAAACATAACATTTGGCTCACATTTGTTCTTGAGCAAAATCCAGTTATTTTTCCTTGCAAAAAGGGAAACTCTCCCCATGGCATGCATCCTTTTCCTGACTTCCTAAAATGAAAGACTGGACACCTGTTTTTCCCCCATATCAATCTTGTAGAGTGATGGGCTCATCCAACATCTTCTTGACCAAATAAACTGGCTGTTAGTTGCAATGGCTTCATGCAATGCAAGACCCCAAACATATCCAAGGAAATGTATTGATCGTTTTAGCAGCTGGCCCTGAAATACAAGTCAGTAGGATTGCTTCTGGAATAAAGGCAAAAGATATTCTGGCTGACTGACTGATGGAGTGGATGAAGGAAGTAGTGAGGGTCTACCATGGGGTCCCCCAAACCACCCAGTCCCACATTCAGGAGAGTGAATGGTGGTTGGCTTTCCTACCAGTTGGTGACACTGGCTGGGAAGGGGAAGGACAATAGGGGACCCATCAATTGCTGCTCTGAATCTTCCGCATATTATATTGTGAGAGGGCAGCAACACTACTTGGCTTGTTGTTGAGGTGTGGTAAAGATAAACTGTGGGGGGGGCAGTGCAATTTATGTTGACATACTTTCTTTCCATCTTAAGGACTCTGAGTCCCCCTGTAGACCAGAATTTTTGGTTAGTTTTTTACTCCTTGGCTGTCTCTTGCTAGAAGTCTAGTTCTCTGGGGTGGTCTGGGCTTAGATTTAGACTGCAAGCAGAGATTCCCAAAACTGAGCACTCTTCTAACTACACACACACACACACGCACACTCACACACATTCTCTGGCCTGGAGACATTGTGTGCCTCAAAGAACAGGTGGAAGAGACATCTACAGTTGGAGACCCAGAAGGAGCAAGTATGACCAAGGGAGAGATCTGCTAAGTTGACTGGCTGGTAAACAGGACTGCAGATTTTGGAGAACATTGCTGAGGATAGCTTGACAAAGATGCCAGAATCCGAGAATCCCAGGAAAGTTTTATTTTTCCCTCTTCCCATCCTTCCCAGCTATAAGTGACCTCAGAAGTAAAGCTGCATGAGACAGGGAGGGAGGGAAGAAAGGAATCAGATAAGGATGGAATTGTCTCTGTAGAACATCTGTGTAAAGTTTGTCACACCAAAGGCCACTTCATCTATTGGAATAATACACAAATTATCTACCTAAAGAGAGCCAGTTTGTTGTAGTGATTAAGGCATCAGGCTAGAAACCAGGATACCGTGAGTTCTAGTCCTGCCTTAGGCACGAAGCCAGCTCAGTGACGTTGGGCCAGTCACTTTCTCTCTTAGCCCTAGGAAGGAGGCAATGGCAAACCACTTCTGAAAAACCTGCCAAGAAAACTGCAAGGACTTGTCCAGGCAGTCTGAGAATCGGACACTATTGAACAGATTTAAAAAAATCTACCTAAAAGCACCACAAGCGTAGACACAATAATTTACGGAGAAAGAGCACGTGTGTGTCTGGAAGTTCCTGACCATTATTCCCACTCTCCATATTCCCACACTCCAACAAGGATGATGCATAGTGTGTAATTTGGTGACTAATAGCTGGCTCTATTTTAAAAAAAAAGGATTTTAGTAATCCTTTCTATCCAGAGTGCTTTCGGGAAGGATGTTGAAATGAGATAACCAAAGACTGTTTTAGTATTCAGTAAATTTTATTCTTTTCTCTCCAAGGAACAAGACATTAAGGAAAGTTTTGTTGGAGTCCCTGGGAACTGGGATGGTATAGCACTGTATGCTTTCTAGAAAATACTGGATAATTATGTCCTGATAGTTATGACTGAAGAAGCTTCTTGGATAAGGAGCGAAACGTTTCCACTGAGAAAATAGAAATCCAGTTGACATGATTCAAGCTACAGACTGTTCCACCTGGATGACTGAGAATCTTCATCGACATACTGGATATTTATGTCCTTCTCTTCTTCTACTGTTTGCCCCACATTCATTGTCTACTTCTGCAATGTTAGAATCTGGTCCAGGATGAGCAGAAAAGAAAAAAGGCTTAAACTTTTAAAATTAATCAAATCAAATCAATTAATTAATCTTAGTCATTTGCACTTATTTTGAAATTTTGCAGGTTTTTGGCTACAGCCATGTACTGTATGTTGCATGCCTATCTTGTAACAATTGTTCACAAAAAGCAGAGAAGTTATACATATCCTATTTTAAAAACAAATGCAAAGAAAGAGCAAAACCACCCAAATGTATTATGTTTCTATCGATGATATCTTCAAAAAAAAAAAAAAAAAAAAAGAGAGAGAGATGAAAAGTTTAAAGAACAAAGATAATATAGTAACAGATTATGGACTGGGTGGAAACAAGAAACTTTTGCAAAGATAGAAAAATATGGAGAGGTATAATGAATGATGTTAGTGTAAACTACATTTATTTATTTGTTTGTTTGTTTGTTTATTTATTTTCTATCCCGCCTTTATTATTTTTATATGTTTCCTTTCCTTTTGTTTTATCTTTTGCTTTTGATTTACTACTTCTCACTCTTTTTCTGCACTTTGTATAATGTTGCTTACCCCAAAAGGGAAGTCTCATGTCATGAGTATGACTGATACGATTTTGGTAAGATTGCTCACCGATGCATTTCCACATTTAAATCTGGTCTTTGGAGCTATTGCTGTTGAAGTTCAGATTCTCATACAGAGGTTTTAGTAATTATGTATTCATTATTATTATGAATATCGTTTGCATGCCGGATTGCAGGCTGCAGATTGAGAGATGAAATTCACATCCTCAAAAGAGTTATGGCTTTGGCTCAGGGTGCAGAGACAGATCACTCTCGTTACTCACTTTGCTGGAGATGGAAAAGTTTAGTTCTTTAAAAAAAGAAAGGGCAGAACTCCTGGAAGTTGAGGAATGAGGTCAAAAAAAGAAGGGAATATTTATTTATTTATATTTAAAATTTAGTCACAGCCCATCTTACTTGAAGAGCGACTCTGGGTGGTTTACAATAAAACAAGAATAAATAATCATTGTTGTTGTTGTTGTTCAGTCGTTTAGTCGTGTCCGACTCTTCGTGACCTCATGGACCATAGCACGCCAGGCCTTCCTGTCCTCCACCGTCTCCCGGAGTTTACTCAAATTCATGTTCATTACATCGGTGATGCTATCTAACCATCTCATCCTCTGCCGTCCCCTTCTCCTTTTGCCTTCAGTCTTTCCCAGCATCAGGGTCTTTTCCAGTGAGTCCTCTCTTCGCATTAGGTGGCCAAAGTATTTGAGCTTCAGCTTCAGTATCTGTCCTTCCAATGAGCAGTCAGGGTTGATTTCTTTTAGGATCGACTGATTTGACCTCCTTGCAGTCCAAGGGACTCTCAAGAGTCTTCTCCAGCACCACAGTTCGAAAGCATCAATTCTTCGGCGCTCAGCCTTCCTTATGGTCCAACTCTCACAGCCATACATTACTACTGGAAAAACCATAGCTTTAACTATACGGACCTTTGTCGGCAAGGTGATGTCTCTGCTTTTTAATATGCTGTCTAGGTTTGCCATAGCTTTCCTCCCAAGGAGCAAGCGTCTTTTAATTTCATGGCTGCAGTCACCGTCTGCGGTGATCTTGGAGCCCAAGAAAATAAAATCTGTCACTGCTTCCATTTCTTCCCCTTCTATTTGCCAGGAAGTGATGGGACCAGATGCCATGATCTGGGTTTTTTTAATGTTGAGTTTCAAGCCAGCTTTTGCACTCTCCTCTTTCACCCTCATCAAGAGGCTCTTTAGTTCCTCTTCACTTTCTGCCATTAAATAATCATTAAAATACAATAAAACAATATTCTAAAATAAAAATATGATCCAAGATATAGGTGTTAAAAAGTTCTTAATTTACAGGAGCATCTTCAGGGTGCTAGCCACCCCCAGGATTGGTTGCTCCTCCTCACGCCCCACATGAGATGGTAGAGCCAGTAATATGATTACTGTATTCCCTGCAGTCTCCGATTAAAGTTTGGAATTTACCAAAAGCTGAAAGGAAAGGAAGCAGGGGAAGCCAACTATTTCTATCGAAAATGTAGTCTTTTGTTTAATCTGCTTCAGTGCTATGCTAAAGTCTCATTGTCTAATATGCTATATTTCTCGGTACAAGTTAGGGGATTGTGTGTAATTCCAGCCTTTACTAATATCTCAGATTATGCATTAAGTTATACTTTTGTTCTTTAGAAATTACCTGTATTCTGTAAGATGTTTTGGAACTTTCTGTCCAGTATCTCTTTTTATGGAGACAGACCATTTGCAGTCTGCCTGGAACACTGTTATTTTTCTTTTAAGTTTCCAGCTGTATCATTGTGATATGAACATCTCTATAGTTTAACATTACCAACACTTATACATTTTAGTATTTAATGTTTAAAAGGAGATTTTACGTTTTTTCTTTTCTTTTAATATAAATATCCATCTTGTTTATCTCTTGTGAGATTGGTCTGTCTCCCAAGAGGAAGGAGTGAACCCTGTAAGCAAACACTTCTATGCTAAGTGGCCCAGATTTGGCATTATAGAAATTATTTCAATGTCTGTATTTTTAATTGCCAGAAAGGCAGCACAGGTTGTGAAAGCCTTACCTGTTTTACACACTGAGTAGGAAGATAGTTGCTGGTAGCAGGACCTACAGTACCAAGCTGCTACCACAAAGCAGGAGGCAGGGCCAGTATGTGAAGGCCCAAAGGGCTCTGGGAGAGTGTTAGGCACCAAAACTTACCATGCGCCTTCCAGAATAAGCCAAGTACACAACAGAGACTTTGGGAATGGACAACAGCAAATTTATTTGGCGCCAAGCAAGGTTGCTGGATGGCAGTCCCACAGGTGTCACGTGCAGGTGACCTCTGAGTGGAGCAGCCATCCCGAGTACAGTGAGACACAAGCTTTTATACAGAGAATACAAGCAGGAAGTGAGGATGATGATGGTATGCCCATATGTGGGTGAGGTGTCCTCTGACCATTCCCCGGGATTGGCTAGCTTTTGGGGATCAGGGTCCCGCCCAGGGCTGAGGGATTCTGGGATCCGTCAGGTCATGAGGTGACGTGGGTTATTAACATAGTTACAAAGAGATGGGCCTGTGAACATTCACACCAATTGTTCTATGGGTTCATCCTGGAGGCCACAGATTAATACTTGCATCTTATACAGATAAGAGTAACGGTTTAGGAACATTTGGATAATACAAGCAAAGTAAGTTACAAGAGGTCAAAATCATAAAATCACATCTTTGCACATTTACATCCTAGGAGGGAAATAAAGGGTTTACTACAGAAAAGCCAGGTAAACATGTTAGCTTGTCTCAGGAAGGGGGTGCTGACCGGATGGGTGGTCCCAGGCTGGTATGCATTCTAAAGAGAGGTAGAATTACTTTGTAGCACCTAATATTGCTATGCAGAATTCTTTGGGGCTTTGCTGAGGCAAAGCCCCTCTCAGGGTCATCCCTGGGTTAACACTCTTTTGGTTCAAGCGTAATCTTTGGTTCAGTGGAGTTCTAGCAGCGTTGCATTATGGGAAACACTAGAGCAGGGTGTTTTCCAGGCCAAGGTCTGTGGCCCATGGTTTCTCAGATCCTAACAAGAGGAGGCTTGAGACTTGGACTCAGCCATATACTATACAGCTAGTCCTCACTTAACAATCCTAATTGGGACTGGCAACTTTGTTGCTAAGCAATTTGGTCATTAAGCGAAACATCATGTGACTGCTCCACTTAGCAACGGCAGTTCCAGCAATCCCAGTTGCTGTCATTGAGTGAATTCCACACAGTTTTTAGGCAAGGACCCACCTGGATCCAAGCCATTCTTGGAAGAAGGTAAGTGACTGTCTCCACTTCAAATCCCCCTATCCCCCTATCTTCCCCCATCTCTGCCCTTTTGGCCGCCCGCCTACCCACTGCCACCAGCTGCTCCCACCACCTGGCCCTGCCTGCCACCGCACCTGCTGCACCGCCCACCACTACCGGCTGGGGCCTTCTTTTGTGCACTGGCCAGGGCTTCCTTCGTGAAATAAGGCCCCAGCCGGTGTGCAAAAGAAGGCCAGTGTGAAAGAAGGACCCTCCTTTTGCATGCCGGCTGGGTCCTTCTTTCACGCCGGCACAGCTGGGGCCTTCTTTCATGCACACCTAGAACATTTGGGAGTGATCAAGTTAATTTCAAAAGATGTTCACTTGCTCCCAATGTTATGACTAACATAACTAACATTTAGTCACACTAAATGTGACCTAGATGTAATGAATATCTTTTGAGAGCCTGCAGGTCTAAATTAAAGATAAAACCTGGGATTCTGTTTCAGCAGTAACCAGTTAGATGCTCCCAAGAAATATGCAAGCAATAATCTCCTTGTCCACCTCACAATCTTGTATTTAGAATTTCACTGCACTACACATAGAAGTTCCATTTAGTCCCCTTACTAACAGTTATTAATGGTCTCAATTAATGTTCAGAATTAATTCTGCAAAAAGCAAAAAAAAAAAAGGCAAAATGACTGCCTACTGATAATTAAAATTAGATGAAGAAAGGCAGAAAGCAAAGGGCAATAGAAACAGGAACATTTTCCTACTAAATGCTGAGTTTCAGAGAAAAGTAAAAAGAGACATGGAAATATAACCAATTAAACAATATAAAGAAACCAAGGGTAACAATCAAGTGGGGAGGACAATAGAGTTATTTAACAAGATTTCAGAAATCAAGGGAAGCCTTTATGCAAAGATGATCAGTTATTGAGAAATAATCCCGGTGAAATGATGTCCATTGGGTCATGAAGAATCCGAAGCAACGGAATGATTGAAGAACAACATTAACACTCAAGCTCAAAGTGACGGCCACATCTTGTAGCAGTAGCTTCCAAAATTTAAATAGGTTCCATGTACAGAAACATCTGTTTTCTGAGTGTTCTGAATACTCTAGCTGTCCCTTTCTTTGGATGACTTTAACATTTCATCTGCTTTCTAGAAAAGTGGTGCCCTGAAAGCTTGTAGAGAGGTCCTCCTGCTGCCAATTATTGCCACTCATACATTACCATTCTTGGACTACACTTCAGCAATCTAGTGCCTTGTTGCAATGTGTAACTATCTATGTACACACAATGGCTCCATAGAGAATCCTGTTACTTCCCCATTCATGACATCTTCAAGCTCTCTGTACCCTTTCTGGGCATTAGAAAAAGAGCTCATGATTCATTGTTTCCAGATGTTTTTAAAGTAGAAAAGGGATGTCAGTAATTAATATTAATACTGAAGACTGTTAGTTTCACTTCCCCCCTTTTTTAAATAAAAGCTTTTTTTTAATCCGTTCAATCGTTTCCAATTCTCAACAACTGCCTGGACAAGTCCCTGCAGTTTTCTTTGCAAGATTTTTTTTGGAAGTGGTTTGCCATTGCCTCCTTCCTAGGGCTGAGAGAGAGTGACTGGCCCAAGGTCCCCCAGCTGGCTTCGTGACTAAGGCAGGACTAGAACTCACAGTCTCCTGGTTTCTAGCCTGATGCCTTAACCACTACACCAAACTGGCTCTCTAATAAAGACTAGTCCTGCACAATTTCAGATCGTGGCTACTTAAGTATTCAGTGCAGCAATCTTTCAGAAAATAAGTAGGGTATTTTTAAAAAAGAAATCTAATTGCCTGATGCTACAACTTTATTCAGGAGCACTCCTATGTTCAATATAAGGTGCCCCTGCTTTGCAAGGGCTGAGAAGTTTTGAAAGAAAGGGAAAGGACTTGCATGGTAGAACACTTATCCACACACGCTGCTTTTCCTCTTTTCTTCCTTGTTTTTTTGTTTTTTTGCATTTAGAAAGAAAGATATGGCTGCATCAGCATGAAAACACAAGCTAGCTAAAATGGATCTTGATCAATATTGGATCATCCATGACATTATGTCAATGGGAGAAGACAATTAAAGTCTTATCTGGAGGTACCTCTTGCCTAAGATTTCACAAACAAGATTTCTACACGTATTTATTATCCTCAGCAATATAGCTACTACAAATCTTACTAATTGCCCCTAATTCTGCTGTTCGGTCTCTTTGCAGATTAATGTAGCCCAATGGCCATTTGGAAATTTAGTGGATTCCTATAATCCTTTAAAAGAAGCCAACATATTTCAGTTACCATTCTCTTTCAGTTTAATACATCCCAATTGGTGGGTGGCAAGTTACCTTGAATGATCTCACCTAATTGAAGCAAGGAAGGAGGTGCCTCCAATAATGAGCTTTTCTAACAAGCTCCTGCTATTCTATTTTAGTATATTTTAAATTCACCATTCAACTTTAAATAGTTGTTAGTCTTCTACGGAGCCTCCTTGCTTATTTATATTTTTCTTATACTACATATCTCTTGGTATGGGGAAAAGGAAGAAGAGACAAAGGACGCCCTCGGCAACGCAACCCTCATCTAAACCATTGAAACAACAGAAGGTGGACAGATATGTTACAAGTAAGCAATCCTCATCAGCAAATTATAATTTCCCGTCTTATCTACTGAATAGAAATGATTCTTTAGAGTGGGACTTACAGGCTGAGATAGAGAGTCAGCAATTGTTGGAGTTCACATCATCATTGTTAGAAAATACGACCTCCACAGGCTGTCTGCACAGCTGCTGAACAATTAGATAAGGAAGGACTACTTGATCTTAAAAGTTTGAAAGTCCAAAACTCATTGGAATTTATAACTAGACACAGCCTGTTGACGGCACAGACGGTTCTCTCAATCTTTGATTTACTGACCGCAATTAATACTCAAGTTGACTCTTTAAAAGACTCTTTTGTCGAACTCATCAAGAATCATTCAAATCAAACTGAGGCCTCTGATAAAACTAAGGGCTTATACTTAGGCTGTTACTCAAAGTCAGGTTGTGGAGGAAGGGAAGCTTCAGTTACTGAAGTTAACCCTTTATTAGGAGTTAAAAGGGAAGATATGAATATGAGAAACAACTGCATAGAAATAAATGAAAAGGGTAAAAAACCTTTACTAGGCAAATGTTATTTACAACCCAATAAGATAGCCCTTCAAATACAATCTAATAGAATTAATGGAGGCAAATGGGAGACGAAAAGAGCTACAGTATATCCCAATCATTAAGTCAGTTACTACGTTGTGAGAAACGATTTGTGGATTTACAGATGATAGACTGGTTACCAGCCAGAGGTGGCTTTAAACGGATCTTGTTGACTTTTGGTCTTTCTGTGATACCTAGTATGCTTCTAAAAATGAAACCCTTTCTGAATACACTCTCAATATTTCCAACTCGAGTTTTTCATTCAGAGGAAATTAATCCACTTATAATTCAGTGTAACCAAGAGAGTGATAGAATTTTAACTCATAGTAGAAACACTCTCTCAGATAAATTCAAGGACACCTCATCAATGGAGACTATGCCAAGGAACAATAATAGTAAACATTCTTTCCTCCCGATAACAACCCAGTTGATGAAGGATCCTTCAGAAGGAAACTTAATTAACGCATTTAGTGTTCTACCAGATAATAAACAAGATGATACATTTAAGAAATTAGATGATTTAAAAGGAGCTTTAAAGGCAACTTGTTACAAAGCGAAGACCTTAATAAATTCAACATTTCAAACAATGCAAGAAGAAAACCTTCACTTTGGACAACAATTTGAACACACTGGAAAGAGAGAGCAAACTAGTTGCAGACAGAAAGTGGACAATGATAATCAAGAATTACAAAATCCAGATGTAATATCTGAGATAGAGGAGCCTTTAGCTCTCACTACAAGTAATAATATTACACAGAAGCAAATGGAAACAACTAAAGCAAAAATTATTACAGTGGCTCAAGTTCATGAGCAACCCTTAGAAATTGCCAACCTTGGATCTTTAGAAGATGGAAACATGGATGAAACCCATTTGGGTCATAAAGAGGGTTTGTCTAGATCAAGGATATTAACGCATATGGCCTGACGGTATGCAGACCAGTATAAGATAAATCCCCTGAAAATTATTTCGTGGAATATAGCTGGATGGTATCGTAACAAAGGCCTTAACCATTTAGATCACTTGTTAGATATGGATGTTCTTTTGCTACAGGAAACGTGGACAGCAGATGACCTTGTATTAAATGGTTATCATTCGTACACGTTGGAGGCAACCACTGGCAGAGGGCCAGGGCGGATGAAAGGTGGATTGGGAATTCTTATTTCCACCGCCCTGAGAGTAGGTCATAAATCCATTCAATCACTTAATCAAACAACTATGGCCGTACTTTTAGATCTGGGAAATATCTCTTTATTAATTATCAATGTATACCTCCCGCCAATACAAAGAAAAGCAGAAATTGAGGCAATGTCGTTAGATTTAGAGCACTATGTTGATAACCTCCTTCTGGAATACCCTAGTGTTTTGGTACTCCTTGGGGGTGATTTTAACGCAAGGCTAGGTCCTGATGACCATACACTGTTCTCTAAATTTCAACAGTATCCTCCAACCCACGCTCCCAATTTACCAGATACCACCTTCGTACGCCTCTCCAAAGATAAAAGATTTAACTACGCTGGGATCTGTCTAGCCAAGTTTGCAAATAAGTTTAATTTATTCATACTAAATGGCTCTTTTAAAAGTGATCACCCAGGAGAATATACATTTATGGTTGGGACTAGGAAAAGTACCATTGATTATATGCTAGTCCCTACTAACTTATTACATTTAGTGGAGTCCTTTAAGGTGCTTCCACATCTAGAAAATGATCACCTTCCTCTATGTCTACATTTGAAGACAACTACTAGTCAGATGCGGCCAGAGGCATATTTTACCCCTATCGACCCGGCAGGACAAGTAAGTTGTCGTGCTAAATGGACCCCACAACTTGATCAAAGGGTGAGGAAGACATTAGCAGAGGATGATCTACAAACAATTCGATTATCGTTTATGTCTCCTAATATCTCACAAGACCCATTGACTTTGTATAAAAATTTAACACAAAAATTACAACCAATATTAACTCGCGCTTCTAACATTGATAACAAAAGAGCTGTGCCTTTATCCAAGACATGGTTTGACAAAGAATGTGTTGAAGCCAAGAAAGCTCTCACTGCAGCTTATCATCTATATAAATCTGAGACAGAGTCTAACAACAACAGAAATACGAAGTCTCTTGAACACCTTCTTGCCATCAAAAAACAGTATAAGAGATTGGTGATTGATAAGAAGAAGCAGGATATGAAAACCATGTGGAAGCACCTTATTGAAGCTGCCAAATTGAAGAACACCTCTCTTTTTTGGCAATTATTATCTAACCAGACAGCAAGATCTTCTACTATTCTAGACACTCACATTTCACCAGAGGTCTGGGAATAACATTTTCAGAAAATGTATGAGGACCCTAATAATGTGATGCTGACACATATGAACGAAGGCCTAACCTTGTGGCCCCCAGTATCGGTAACTGAAATTAAATCTCTTATAGGACAACTTAGAAAAGGGAAGGCTCCGGGGATGGATTTTATTTCAGCGGAAGTATTAAAGAACAATGTTGAATGGTGGACCCCAATTTTAGCAACACTTTTTACTTATATTGATAAAACAGGGAGAATTCCAGAGGATTGGGGCCTGGCTATCATAGTACCGATTTTTAAAAAAGGGATGACAAATGATCCTGCCAATTATAAGCCTATTAGTCTCCTGAATATAATTAGCAAGCTCTACGCTAGACATCTGCAAGAAATACTCAAAGAATGGCTGGACCAGAGAAAGCTTATAGCGGACGAGCAGGCTGGCTTCAGAGAGGGCAGAGGAACCATTGAACAATGCCTGATTCTTCAACATCTGATTGAAAAATATCGTACCAACAAGATAACATCATTGTATGCAGCCTACATAGACTTAAAGGCAGCTTTTGATTCTATATCTAGGCCTAAGCTGTGGGAGAAGTTGGAAGCTGCCTCAATAGATAGTAGACTTCTCTATTTAATTCGGGCCTTATACTCTGATACGGCCTTGAAGGTCAGATGCAATAGGTTTGGGTCCCTTTCCAAGCTGATTAAGGTACAAAAGGGGGTGAAACAGGGCTGTATTTTGGCCCCGCTACTTTTTAATTTTTATATTAATGATATGGTAAGTTGTCTAAATCACCCGGACTTTCACCCTCCTAAAGTAGGGGACCGTAGTATTGCCCTGCTGCTTTATGCAGATGATGCGGTCATACTTTCTAGGACTCCTGTAGGTCTCAACAGAGCTTTGACAACTGTGGCCCAGTATTGTATTAATAATCAGCTAGAAATAAATTATCAGAAAACAAAGATAATGACCTTCGCCAAAAGACCGAAATTTCGTTCTTGGAATATAAATGGGCATAGAATAGAGCAAGTGACTAGCTTTAAATATCTAGGGGTAGTCATGCACGCCACTGGATCTAGGAAACCTCACTTTGATTATGCAGCTGATTCCGGACAAAATTCAGCTAATGCCATTTTAAAGTTTTTCCGGAGTAAAGGAGGGCATTATATACCGGCAGCTCTTAAACTCTTCCAGGCGAAGACATTAGCCCAGCTCCTTTATGGGTCCTGTGTTGGTGCTCTAAGTTCAAGTATTACATCCCTGGAAAGAGTGCAATCAAAATTTATTAGAGCAGTATTTCAAATGCCCAAATGTGTTCCAAACGCTTACCTTCAATTGGAAGCGGGCATGATAAAAGTTGAGGCAAGAGTGCGCCTAGCTTCCCTGAATCTTTGGCTAAAACTCAAGCATTATCCTCAAGGTTTAGCACCACTCATTTTCCAAGATTACTTCCAATCCTCTTGGTTAAAGGATATTGAATCTAGTCTCACCAAGCTAGGATTTTCTACAGATTCAATTCTCAGGATGGATTATGAACAGGCAAAATTGGTCTTGAAGCAAAGGATAAAGGACATAGAGAGACAAACGGACTTAGAGAAGGCCCCTAATTTCTTATCATCAGAGTATAATAAATATATTGTTAATTCTGCTAACTACCTTACTCAACTTGAAATCCCTAGCCACCGGAAAGCCTTTGCCTTAGCTCGTAGCCACGCACTCCCTTCCGCAGTCTTGGATGGTAGATATAAAAAAATCCCCAAAGCTGCAAGGTGGTGCTGTTGTAATAATGGAGAGATAGAAAATACAGTCCACGTGCTCCTCCGTTGTCCTTTTTATAAAGAGCTTAGGAGTAAATTAATATTACCTTTGACCAAGAAATATCCTAGGAGGCAAGATATAGAGTATATGCAAATGTTACTTATAGATGAAGATCCAACTGTTACGGCGCAAGTAGCCAAATTCTGTGCAGCTGCTATAAAGATACGCCAGACTATGATAGGAAAAATGTAGTAATGTACTCCTTGTAATGATTTTAATAATTTTAAAAGGTTTATATATATATATATCACACCATATTTTATATATGATATTTTATTTTATAAGCATTTACATCTGATAGAATATTAGTCATGACTAATATTAAGAGCATATTTAAATTTGATTAAGGGGCTCATCCACATTGTGGTCTGAATGTATTTTAATTTTTAATTGGAACAATGTAATTTAACTTATAATTTTAAAACTATTTTAAATCAGATGGTGCATATTGTAAGGTTCAATGAGTATACCTTGTAGAATCTTGTACTGGTCAGTGACCGTAATAAACCAGAATGAAAAAAAAAATACATCCCAATTCCAAGGCCTCACGTCTTCTTGCATTATTTATTATTTCTTTATTCAATTTATATCATTCCAAATATCACTTATGGGTTTTATTAAGCAAATATGTAATATCTCTGCAATGTTGAACATACCAATTTGGTCTCACCCTGACCAAAACAACCAGGAACAGATTAACTTTGGAAAGAGAATGTGCAGCTTTCTCGTTCTTCTTCAAAAGTTTTGTCCAGAGCTTCAACTTTCCAAGTGGAAGGGCCTTGATAAGAGGACATTTGGCTGACAATGTAGCAGGTACTGATCCCATTAGAGACAAATATCCTTTAGGTCTCATGTCAGTATGCCTTTATACACATAGAAAGCACCCTTGTTTCTGACTCTCTGAGAAAACAATCCCTCCTCTCTCTCAGTTGTGGGGAATGTGAGGGAAAGGTAGAGCAATATTTATGCTCTGAAGAAACAGTACTGAGGGCTAGATATACTGTAGCCTCCTTGGGTTATTTCAGTGTTACGGATGAAGCACTTCTGCGGCTAAATTAAAATGGAAGTGATGAAGTTGATCTATAGAGTGCATGCAATGTCAAAGAGGCAGTTCTTCCAAGGCTGTTATATTACTATTAACAGCCCCCAGTCAGCAAATGATTAAAGGCATTAGCATGCTCAAAGTTTGTATAATACAGAACATTAGTAAATCTAATACAGAAACTTTGTTTTAGATTTTTTTTTATCCCGCCTTTATTATTTTTACAAGTAACTCAAGGCGGCGAACATACCTAATACTCCTTCCTCCTCCTATTTTTCCCACAACAGCAACCCTGTGAGATGAGTTGGGCTGGGAGAGAGTGACTGGCCCAAGGTCACCCAGCCGGCTTAAGCTACTTAAATTAGTTACCTCAGCCCCTGGGTGTAGTAGGTCCACTTCTTTAATGAAGAAACACCACTTATATTACAGGAGATGAAGGCAAACTATTCAGAGAATGGAGGATTCATTTTGGGGGATGCTTTTGATTTAAAGAAGAAAAGGAAATGTTTCTTGATCAAGCTTCAGGGTTCTTTCTCTCTGTCTTAAAAGAGAAAGACATTTCCCCATGTTACCAGTTCATCTAGACTAGAGGAAATAACTCACACTGTCAGATCAACCGCAAAGTGTGAATGGGCACAACTGCTGAATTGCAAAAGTGGCTTTGAACACAGCTTTGATGGCAAAACATGTGCAGCTGTTATTAAAGGAATCAATCCTAGATGGTGCTTCTCTGTTTGGTTTTACACCAGGGCATATTCTCCATCAAGGAGGAACAAAAGGTGCCACAAGAAAAGGCTGAGAAGCAACTGGCAAAAGGTCTGTTGCATTACGTGCAATGTGTACAGCTCGGAGGAGTTTTGCAGCACTTAGACCTTTCCTGATGTGTTTGATTAGAGTACAGTCCCTTTCATCCACAGCTAGTGGGATCACATCCATATTGACTGGGAGTTACGGAGGGTATCATTAATATGGAGAGTATCATCAACTATAGGGTAATGACTTAGAGAAGGCTGCCTCTCATCAGATATACAAGAGTTAGAGCTAACGGTCCATGATGTAAAACAGTCCCAAGTAAGTCCTGTATTATTTGCCTCTCAGAATGAAATCCCATCCAGATTTTCTCACAAGTTAAGGCACAGGTTTAATTTCTAGCTTCCAATGGGAAACCCGGCTATAACAGGCTTCCCTTATCAGTTACACACCTTGCTTTACCAATTTTTAAGATTAATCATTTAGAGTGAATTTTGTGGAATAACTGAGCAAGGCCCTTTTTAAGAACAAACTTGTGTAACATCCCTTTACAAACTCAGTTCAATACTGTCTTGATGGCAGTTTTGATAATTTTGAGCATAGTTAGGGGCATTTTCTCATTGCTGAATTTACAATGCTGTCTACCCATCCTTGAGTCAGTAGCAGATTATACTAGCATGAAATCTGCTGCCCCATTACTAGGCTGACCATACGTCCCGTTTTGAATGGGACAGTCCTGTTTTCTAAACAATTCCCGACCGTTCCGTCGTTTTAAGAAAAATATCCATTTTGTCCCGTTTTTGAAAGTTCCCGTGGCGAAGCACACCCGCACAGTGCTTCACAGACGCCCACATGCCCACGTCTGCATGCCCGTGCGCCTGCCCACTTTGTCCGGTGAGCCGTGGGTAGGTTAGGGCCCCATTTTTCTCTCAAGGAAATATGGTCAGCCTACCGATTACCAACCTTTGTTCTCTTTATTGCCACTATATGATTTTGCCTGTGCAACATGTTGTAAGGAAACTGAAGGACTCCTCTGCCCTCCCTCTTCTACACATTAACAGCGGGGTCATCCTCAATCATGGTGCTTCAGCAGGAACGGAGCAAGTTTGCTGCAGGCCTCTATCCATCTCTCTAGGCCAGAGCTTTCTAAACTTTTCATGTTGCTGACACACTTTTTAGACATGCATCATTTTGCGACACACTCTTACAGCACAGCACAAGGCAGGCACTAGGACCTGCGTGGAATCCTGGCAGGGCAGGTTTGGAGGCAGCAAGGCACAAGGCAGGCACTAGGACCTGCGCGGAATCCTGGCAGGGCAGGTTTGGAGGCAGCAAGGCACAAGGCAGGCACTAGGACCTGCGCGGAATCCTGGCAGGGCAGGTTTGGAGGCAGCAAGGCACAAGGCAGGCACTAGGACCTGCGCGGAATCCTGGCAGGCCAGGTTTGGAGGCAGCCAGGCACAAGGCAGGCACTAGGACCTGCGCGGAATCCTGGCAGGGCAGGCTTGGAGGCAGCCAGGCACAAGGCAGGCACTAGGACCTGCGTGGAATCACAGCAGGTTTGGAGGCAGCAAGGCACAAGGCAGGCACTAGGACCTGCGCGGAATCACAGCAGGTTTGGAGGCAGCAAGGCACAAGGCAGGCACTAGGACCTGCGCGGAATCACAGCAGGTTTGGAGGCAGCAAGGCACAAAGCAGGCACTAGGACCTGCGCGGAATCCTGGCAGGGCAGGCTTGGAGGCAGCCAGGCACAAGGCAGGCACTAGGACCTGCGTGGAATCCTGGCAGGGCAGGTTTGGAGGCAGCAAGGCACAAGGCAGGCACTAGGACCTTCGCGGAATCCTGGCAGGGCAGGTTTGGAGGCAGCAACGCACAAGGCAGGCACTAGGACCTGCGCGGAATCCTGGCAGGGCAGGCTTGGAGGCAGCCAGGCACAAGGCAGGCACTAGGACCTGCGCGGAATCCTGGCAGGGCAGGTTTGGAGGCAGCAAGGCACAAGGCAGGCACTAGGACCTGCGCGGAATCCTGGCAGGGCAGGTTTGGAGGCAGCAAGGCACAAGGCAGGCACTAGGACCTGCGCGGAATCCTGGCAGGCCAGGTTTGGAGGCAGCCAGGCACAAGGCAGGCACTAGGACCTGCGTGGAATCACAGCAGGTTTGGAGGCAGCAAGGCACAAAGCAGGCACTAGGACCTGCGCGGAATCCTGGCAGGGCAGGCTTGGAGGCAGCCAGGCACAAGGCAGGCACTAGGACCTTCGCGGAATCCTGGCAGGGCAGGTTTGGAGGCAGCAACGCACAAGGCAGGCACTAGGACCTGCGCGGAATCCTGGCAGGGCAGGCTTGGAGGCAGCCAGGCACAAGGCAGGCACTAGGACCTGCGCGGAATCCTGGCAGGGCAGGTTTGGAGGCAGCAAGGCACAAGGCAGGCACTAGGACCTGCGCGGAATCCTGGCAGGGCAGGTTTGGAGGCAGCAAGGCACAAGGCAGGCACTAGGACCTGCGCGGAATCCTGGCAGGCCAGGTTTGGAGGCAGCCAGGCACAAGGCAGGCACTAGGACCTGCGTGGAATCACAGCAGGTTTGGAGGCAGCAAGGCACAAGGCAGGCACTAGGACCTGCGCGGAATCCTGGCAGGGCAGGCTTGGAGGCAGCCAGGCACAAGGCAGGCACTAGGACCTGCGTGGAATCACAGCAGGTTTGGAGGCAGCAAGGCACAAGGCAGGCACTAGGACCTGCGCGGAATCACAGCAGGTTTGGAGGCAGCAAGGCACAAGGCAGGCACTAGGACCTGCGCGGAATCACAGCAGGTTTGGAGGCAGCAAGGCACAAGGCAGGCACTAGGACCTGCGCGGAATCACAGCAGGTTTGGAGGCAGCAAGGCACAAGGCAGGCACTAGGACCTGCGCGGAATCCTGGCAGGGCAGGTTTGGAGGCAGCAAGGCACAAGGCAGGCACTAGGACCTGCGCGGAATCCTGGCAGGGCAGGTTTGGAGGCAGCAAGGCACAAGGCAGGCACTAGGACCTGCGCGGAATCCTGGCAGGCCAGGTTTGGAGGCAGCCAGGCACAAGGCAGGCACTAGGACCTGCGCGGAATCCTGGCAGGGCAGGCTTGGAGGCAGCCAGGCACAAGGCAGGCACTAGGACCTGCGTGGAATCACAGCAGGTTTGGAGGCAGCAAGGCACAAGGCAGGCACTAGGACCTGCGCGGAATCACAGCAGGTTTGGAGGCAGCAAGGCACAAGGCAGGCACTAGGACCTGCGCGGAATCACAGCAGGTTTGGAGGCAGCAAGGCACAAAGCAGGCACTAGGACCTGCGCGGAATCCTGGCAGGGCAGGCTTGGAGGCAGCAAGGCACAAAGCAGGCACTAGGACCTGCGCGGAATCCTGGCAGGGCAGGCTTGGAGGCAGCCAGGCACAAGGCAGGCACTAGGACCTTCGCGGAATCCTGGCAGGGCAGGTTTGGAGGCAGCAACGCACAAGGCAGGCACTAGGACCTGCGCGGAATCCTGGCAGGGCAGGCTTGGAGGCAGCCAGGCACAAGGCAGGCACTAGGACCTGCGCGGAATCCTGGCAGGGCAGGTTTGGAGGCAGCAAGGCACAAGGCAGGCACTAGGACCTGCGCGGAATCCTGGCAGGGCAGGTTTGGAGGCAGCAAGGCACAAGGCAGGCACTAGGACCTGCGCGGAATCCTGGCAGGCCAGGTTTGGAGGCAGCCAGGCACAAGGCAGGCACTAGGACCTGCGTGGAATCACAGCAGGTTTGGAGGCAGCAAGGCACAAGGCAGGCACTAGGACCTGCGCGGAATCCTGGCAGGGCAGGCTTGGAGGCAGCCAGGCACAAGGCAGGCACTAGGACCTGCGTGGAATCACAGCAGGTTTGGAGGCAGCAAGGCACAAGGCAGGCACTAGGACCTGCGCGGAATCACAGCAGGTTTGGAGGCAGCAAGGCACAAGGCAGGCACTAGGACCTGCGCGGAATCACAGCAGGTTTGGAGGCAGCAAGGCACAAGGCAGGCACTAGGACCTGCGCGGAATCACAGCAGGTTTGGAGGCAGCAAGGCACAAGGCAGGCACTAGGACCTGCGCGGAATCCTGGCAGGGCTCGGAGGCAGCAGCAGCCGCAACACACCCAGACACTGCAGCCGACACACTAACGTGTCCTGACACACAGTTTGGAAAGCTCTGCTCTAGGCTCCTTCCAAAGCTTAACAAAATTAAGCTTATTTATTTATTTATTTTATTTAAAAGATTTGTATAGCTTCTCATCTTAAAACAACTCTGGGTGGCTCACAACAATAGTAAAACTACAAAAACCATGTGACAATATCTAAAAACCCTGTGCCTCAGTCTTCCTCCCAGGGTGCCCCAACAACCATCCACAGGCTCCCACCACTCTACCCCAGTGCCTGGGTAAAGAGCCAGGTTTCAATGGCTTTCCAGAAGGCTAAGAGTGTGGGGGGTCTGCCGGATTGCCAGGGGGAGGGTGTTACATAAGTTAGGGGCAGCCACAGAAAAGGCACACTTCCGAGGTCCCACGAGATAGCAATATTTCAGGGAAGGGACCTGGAGCATGCCCACCTTATCTGATCTAGTGGGATGGGCAGATACCCTCAGGGAGAGGTGGTCATGCAAAGAACCTGGTCGTGTGCCATGTAGGGCTTTAAAGGTAACAACCAGCATCTTGAATTGCTGGAAGGAAGGAAGGAAAGTGGCAGCCAGTGCAGCTTGTGCAACAGGGGTGTAACATAAGCAAACCTAGGGGCACCCAACACTGTACACACAGCTGCATTCTGGACCAGTTGTAACGTCCAGGGGGTCTTCAAGGGAAGTCCCATGTAGACTGTGTTGCAGTAATCCAAAATGGGAAGTGACCAAGGTGTGAGTGACTGTGAGCAAGGCTTCTCGGTCCAGGAAAGGGCGCAATTGGTGCACAAGACAAATCTGTGGAAAGGCCACGGGTGCCACCTGCTCTTGGAGCAGGAGCTGTGAGTCTAGGAGGACCCACACATTGTGCAGCATTTATTTATTTAAATAAATAAAAATAAATAAAATACTTTCAAGACTAACAAATTTATGGTGAAAACCTTGTGGGCTATCAGATCCGTGAATCAAAGGTGGTCATAAATTCTGCATTGTTTTTTCTGCCATAGGTTCACATGTTAAGATGATTATTAAACAAATAGAAAAAAAACACTTTGATGACTTTGTTCAGAAGAAACAGCTCTGATTAGGAATGTACTAGTAAACAAAAAAGGTCCGTATAGTTAAAGCTATGGTTTTTCCAGTAGTAATGTATGGCTGTGAGAGTTGGACCATAAGGAAGGCTGAGTGCCGAAGAATTGATGCTTTCGAACTGTGGTGCTGGAGAAGACTCTTAAGAGTCCCTTGGACTGCAAGGAGGTCAAATCAGTCAATCCTAAAGGAAATCAACCCTGACTACTCATTGGAAGGACAGATGCTGAAGCTGAAGCTCAAATACTTTGGCCACCTAATGCGAAGAGAGGACTCACTGGAAAAGACCCTGATGCTGGGAAAGACCGAAGGCAAAAGGAAAAGGGGACGGCAGAGGATGAGATGGTTAGATAGCATCACCGATGTAACGAATATGAATTTGAGTAAACTCCGGGTGACAGTGGAGGACAGGAAGGCCTGGCGTGCTATGGTCCATGAGGTCACGAAGAGTCGGACACAACTAAACGACTGAACAACAACAACAACAAAAGTAAACAAAAGTGGGCTGTTCAAATGCTTTCAGCCAAATGTAGAACTCACATCATTGCTATTTATGTTCAAAAGTACTATTTATTGAAAACAGCTGAATAGTGTAAACGGAGGCTATGATAGGATAGTATGCATGAATGACATATTGACAAGATTCTAGAGGTCAGCTATTTGTGGAATTTTAGGAATGAATGAATGAATGACTGTTACAGGTCACAGACTCACCAAATATATCAAAATAATAGCAAGCAAGTAAAAATACAGTAAAATAATGAATACAAAGGAAAGAAGAGGAATATAGCACTCTAATATTCAATGCACTACTCTATGGAGTATAACCAGCAATCGGTCCAAAATTTATTTGCCATTAGTAAAGCCCAGGATCTGCAGGCTGCCAATGCAAACTTAGCAACAGCTTGTGCTGGGACAGGTCTTTATCTACCAAAAGGAGCTTTACAAAAAAAATCATTCGAACATCCAGGAAATGGCCTAATAAGGAATGGTAGCAGTTTGCCACTCATATCTCTATAGAACAGAGCTTTCCAAACTTTTCATGTTGGTGACACA
The DNA here is from genome assembly GCA_023362775.1 of Charina bottae. Lineage (NCBI taxonomy): Eukaryota > Metazoa > Chordata > Lepidosauria > Squamata > Charinaidae > Charina > Charina bottae. The sequence continues at coordinate 8,327,864 of JALMGJ010000021.1, read as the reverse complement.
CTTTTTAGACATGCATCATTTCGCGACACACTCTTACAGCAGGGCACAAGGCAGGCACTGGGACCTGTGCGGAATGACAGCAGGTTTGGAGGCAGCAAGGCACAAGGCAGGCACCAGGACCTGCGCGGAATCCTGGCAGGGCAGGTTTGGAGGCAGCAAAGTACAAGGCAGGCACTAGGACCTGTGCAGAATCACAGCAGGTTTGCAGGCAGCAGGGCACAAGGCAGGCACCGGGACCTGCGCGGAATCCTGGCAGGGCAGGTTTGGAGGCAGCAAAGTACAAGGCAGGCACTAGGACCTGTGCGGAATCACAGCAGGTTTGGAGGCAGCAGGGCACAAGGCAGGAGCTTTACAAAAAAAATCATTCGAACATCCAGGAAATGGCCTAATAAGGAATGGTAGCAGTTTGCCACTCATATCTCTATAGAACAGAGCTTTCCAAACTTTTCATGTTGGTGACACACTTTTTAGACATGCATCATTTCGCGACACACTCTTACAGCAGGGCACAAGGCAGGCACTGGGACCTGTGCGGAATGACAGCAGGTTTGGAGGCAGCAAGGCACAAGGCAGGCACCAGGACCTGCACGGAATCCTGGCAGGGCAGGTTTGGAGGCAGCAAAGTACAAGGCAGGCACTAGGACCTGTGCAGAATCACAGCAGGTTTGGAGGCAGCAGGGCACAAGGCAGGCACTGGGACCTGCGCGGAATCCTGGCAGGGCAGGTTTGGAGGCAGCCAGGCACAAGGCAGGCATTAGGACCTGCGCGGAATCACAGCAGGTTTGGAGGCAGCGAGGCACAAGGCAGGCACTAGGACCTGTGCGGAATCCTGGCAGGGCTCAGAGGCAGCAGCAGCCACGACACACCCAGACACTGCAGCCGAGACACTAACGTGTCCCGACACACAGTTTGGAAAGCTCTGCTCTAGAAGCACAACCAAGTTACCCAAGGGCCAGTGATTCAGCATTCCTTGACTGACAGAAGCAAGTCCTTTTTGAGTGAGTTTTTTCTGAAACGTGCCCTCCAATGTAGTCATGGGAGAATGTCAAAGTGTAAAGGACTGACAGATTTATCAACTGTGAGCTGGTTAAGACAGCAGGCCGGTTCGAAACAGTTCTACTGTCACAGCTTTTGCTCTGTTCAGTTTGCAATTCTGTACCATTTGTCAAGGAGCTGCCATAGCCTGTCCCAGGGTCAGCAGCGCCTCTGGTGCAAACCCCAATTTCTGAACTTCGCTTCCAGGTGGACTGGATGAAGCAGCTACAGCTATGGGGCAGATAAAAGAGCCGCTGATCCACCCTGGAGAAACTAGCATCGACTATAAGCCAACAGCTGAATTTATAGCTAAACAATGCCTTTTAATTGCACAAGCTGTGATTTCTATTTTTGAGCTACTAGATGAGACCCATAAAAAACTGGATGAGCTAAAAGAAGTGTTTTGATTTGTTTATACAAAAGCATTCAGATAAGATGCACACAGAATGCACAGAAATGCTGAGGTGAGCTAAACTGGAATCAGCCACGTGTCTTGAATCTGGATGCAAAACGCATCTAAAAGGCAGCAGAAGGAGGAGGAACTACACCAATTCCGGTGGATTCTCTTTTTTTTCCCCCCTCAGGGACCGGGATATATTTTGTCGGTCGTGCCCTTCTTTCCAGCAACAGAGACTTCCTCAACCTTCCCGCTCAAGACCTCAGCCTTACGGGTGGCCGAGTTCAAAGCAAAGAGGAAAACGATTTATAAAGCGAGTCTCATGTTGGAGGTGGAGTCAGGGAAGGTGGATGGAAAAATTAAGTTAGGGTGGCTCTTAGTAGCCAGAGGAGAGCCATCTGCCGAAGAATTGCCACTTCGACTCCAACCGCAACGCGTCGGAGGAAATCACCCGAAAACACCGCGGGGCGGAGCCTGAAGGAGCACGGAGCCTGAGAGCGCGCGCTTCTGCAATCGAGCAGCAGTCTGATGGAGCGCCTCGACGGTACACGGTCCTGGCGCTCGGCCTCCGTTTGCGCGCTGTTCTTGGTGAGCAGCTGCTTCTTGATCGCCTCGCTCGCCGCGCTGGTCCTGATTCTGACGAAGCAGCCTCCGCCGCTCCAGGTACCACTGGTACTACGAGGGTGCAGAAAACGGGGAGCAGGAGTCGGGCCGAGATAGAGCTCCAGTCCTCGTCTTGGAGGATGAGGGTAGCCCTTGGCCCGCGTCAAACAACCCCTACCCTTCCCGACGTCAGCTCCTATCAGCTTTGTTTTGAAAGGGCTAACATCACCTTTCCCGTTCTTTTTCAGGTGTCCGCCGCTCATCTGGTCCTTAACCTGAATGGAAGCAGTAAGTAGGCTTTCTTGATACCTGGCTACTTGCTCTGGAGACCCCAAAGTTTCATTCTTTCTCCAAGCTGGTACTCTTCAGATGCCTTAGCCCTGTGTCTGGTGGATAATGAGGGTTCTAATCCCACCTGCTTTGAGTCATGGATTGATCAGTAGGTGCATCAAATAAATAGATGAATAAAATAATAAATAAGGCATCTATGGCAGATTGCCTGGTTATGGAAAGGCTACTCTAAAGAATAGAGTACTGTCCTTGGGTACTGATGTCAACCATAATATTGTGGGAGCTGGGTGGGAATAAGCCTCAGACCTTGTTTCATATGATACTGGAACCCCCATGTAAAAATCACTTACCCCAGTTGGTGGCAGCATCCAATCATCTTGGCTGATCTCAGAAGTCAATTATGTCCACTTTGGGTAGGTGCTTGAGTGAGGAGCCATATTGGTAAGCCAAGGCTGATAGTTGAAAAAGAATCCTAGAAGAGGGCAGGAGTAAACCACTTCCAGGAATCCAGTGGTACTTTTATCTTTTAAAGACCACTAGGTTGTGATGTGCACACATGCATGTTTATAGTCAGCATGGCTGCTCTGTTTCCTGTGCTATAGCTTCCCAAACTTTTTATAATCATCATTAATGAAAAGCACTCTGCAAAGAAAGTTGGGGAGTGGTGTTGATTAATCATTTCCCCCTTTTACTCGTCTTTTCTCCCCAGAGTTATGTTTCAAATGTAGAATCGGTTGGGGATGATAGAGGGTAAAGAGAAGCGCCTTATAGTCTTTTTTTTTAAAGGGAGACTGTTTCCCATCTCCATCCAATAATATCTCATTTGGTTTTCTGTAGACGTAGCACTTCAGATGTCTGAATTAATCCAGAGGTGTCTCTGGGCACCAAGTGTGCAGCTGCTGCCTTGCAAAAGGCTAGTGTTTTTCTTCTCAAGCATCTTGGACAAAGCAGACAAAATCTGAGCCACTCTTGTGGTTGTTCCTGGTCAGGCTATGCTTACGGCAAGGATATTTCTGGGGAATATTTCCAGGTCCCCTCAAAGCTTAAAATAAACCTTTTTGTTTCATGGAAGAGTCAGAAAAATATCTCTAGAAGAGCTGGGTTGCCTGTATAAGGAGGGACTTTGCAATATTTTGTTGTTGTTGTTGTTGTTTCTTATATAAGGTTTTCAGTTGTCTGCCATCTGAAGAAGTGCCTATGTGTATGTCTTCTTACTTTCGGCACTGAATTAGCATCAGATACTACCAGGCCATTCACTAGGACCATAGATCTGGATGTTAAATTGGAAAGAGTATGAAGTTTTTGGTAGCTTTGCGTGGTTTGAGCTCTGTCAATCTCAAAAATTTCCAAGGTGACCACTTAGAGCTTACTAGTTTCAGAACGTATTAGCTAAAACATGTTTTTCTGGCAGGTTCCCAATTTTATCTATAGCTAATATTTTAGTAGTGAGTCATCAACTTTTTCTTCTGTTTTAATATGAGGTTAGCACCTGACCTGTTGTATGGACTGGCAAGACAATATAAATGAAAGGTTGTGAGCACTGGAAAATATTTTTAGATTATGATGATGTAAAAAAGCCTATCAAATGAGTAAGATAACATAGAAGGGAGAAGTCGATTTTATATAAATCATAATTTATGCTTTAGAATTGTGTGAAATATGATTATAACAAACCATGGCTTTGTGTGATATGCCTGCTGTTATTACAATTTGTTTGTTTGTTTGTTTGTTCGTTCATTCAATTTATATAGCCTCCCATCTCACTTTTATGTGACTGTAGGCGGCTATATAACACAATAGTACAGACAGTCCCCAACTTACGAACAGGTTACGTTCTGAGAGGCTGTTTGTAAGTCCATTTTGTTTGCAAATCCAACAAGCATAAAAAACATGCTCAGTGAAGGGGGAGTCGGATGGCACGTTTCTCCATGTTCCTGAAGAAGGGGGGAGTCAGACGGGATGCCTGCTACGGGCCCTGTTCTCCACGTCTCTCTCTCATGCCGGCCTCGCGTGTGCACACGGCCATTGGATGCCCACCCCCATCGCTCTCTTCCTTCTTTGAGCGGCCCCCACTTCCTGAAGAAGGGGGGAGTTGGACGGGACACCTGTTGCGAGCTCTGGCCTCCGCTCAGCGTCTCTCTCTCGCCAGCCTCACGTGTGCACACGGCCATTGGACACCCTGATTGCTCTCTTCCTTCTTTCATCAGAGCAGCCCCCGGAAGGCGGGAGAAGGCAGAAAAGGGTTAGTCTGTGGAGTGCCGGAAACTAACCCTTTATTGCCTTCTCCCAACTTCCGGGACCATCCTGTTCATATTGGCAAAAGTTTGCAACTTGGAAGTTCATAAGTAGGGGACTTACAGGTAGTCCTTGACTTACAACCATTCGTTCAGCAACAGTTCAAAGTTACAATGGCGCTGAACGAATGGTGGTTATGACTGGTCCTCAGAATTCTGGCGATTCCAGCACCCCCGCAGTCACGTGATCACAATCTTGGTGCTTGGCAACTGGCTCGCACTTACGACCAGTTGCAGCGCCCCACGGTTGCGTGATTGCCATTTGTGACCTTCCCTGCCGGGTTCCCCAGAAAGTCAGTGGGAAACCAGCAGAGAAGGTTGCAAGTCTCTAGGGTAAGTCTCCCCCAGCTGCACATCCTCCCCCAGCTCCTCTGCGCTCGTGCCACACCGGTCACTTGCGCACCCTCCCCGACCCTTGCCGCGTCTCCCTTGCCCCCTTGCGCACCCTCGCCAAGCTTCCTGTGCAACCTCACAGACCCTTGCCGTGCCTCCCACACACCCCGTTGCCCCCTTCCCCACCTGGTAGTAGCCACTTACCTGTCTGCCGGTCTGCTTGCAAGCCACCTGGGGCTTGTAACTTCCTGCCAGCTTCCCCTCTGACTTGGTTGTGGGAAACTGGCATAAAGTTGCCTCGCCTAACCACTGTGGGATTCAGTTAATGTTGGCAACCGGAACTGCAGTGATTGCCGTTGCTAAGCAATGTGGTCACGCTTTACGACCTCATTGCTTAACGACAGAAATTCCGATCCCAATTGCTGTTGTAAGTCGAGGACTACTGTACTCCCTAATAAAGAACTCTGTTTCCTAAGTCAGAATGCAAGTAATCAGTTTATATAGACAAATATTAAAACTCTCAGTACTTTATATGTGGGATCTTTCTCTAGGGCATGCCTGGATCAGATACACCAGGGTTTCTCTGTGGCTTTGAAGAGCATGATTTGTTTGAATACAGCAAAATTGATATGGTCTGTGTATACAACACACTAAACGACAACCAAACTACATTATAGCTTAATGCAGTGTATGAACCCACTCTATTGTTACTAAGCTTAAAACAGAAAATATATGCATTTGAAGGTACCTCCTAGATTGTGATGCAGGACCTATTCTTGGTGTGTGGCTCTGATGATTCATATGCTGGGAACTCAAACTGCGTATTAGACACCAGTTGATGCTTCTACCTGATTCTTTCCTCTCTTTGCAGCGAACATTGATCGGGGGATGTTGGATTGGTTTGACAGTGACGTTGATAGAGCATTCCTTGGGCCATCGTTTGAATATAGCTCTCAGGAGCTAAAGATTAAAGATGCTGGGCTGTACTGTATCTATGCCCAGATCGAAGTTGAACTTCGTGGCCATCATCCTAACAAGGAAGCGGATGCTGTCCTCTCTATTCATCGTAAAAACGAGGCTAATCCTGCTCTTCTGACCCTCCATTTGCGTTTGTCTGACAGTGTAAAGGAATCGTATACAAACTCCACATCTCAGATTTATCAGCTGTCAAGTAATGACAGGCTCTACGCGACGTTAGAGGGAAGTACTAAGTCAGACTATCACTGGGCCCTTAAAGAATACGGTAATTTCTTTGGTGTCTTCCGGATTAATTAATCTTAGTTCAGAAGAGACTGTAATAAATAAATGCTCTTCTGTTATAGCAGAATTGGAGTAGAAGCTCAAGAAGGGTTGTAAAAAAAAAAAAAAGCTTCATCTAATGCTGAAGATGCAAGTAATGCTGTGAAAAGGCCCTGCATAGACTATTGAAACAACCAGACATTCCATTGAAAGTGATTGTGTCTGCTCAAATTAACCTTATTTGGCATTCTTTTAGTGAACAACCATGCAAAAGCAGATAGAGGCACTGGTGTTGTGCCCTCCTTCTATCATCCTCATCCTTATCCTTATCCTGGAATTTCTGAGGGTTTTCTATCTGGAAAGATCCTTCTGTGATTTTGACAGCACTTCATGTGGGGAGCATCCACACCTAGAGAAGACGTTCACCCTGAAGATGATAGGATGACAGAAGAAGAAAGATGGAGCTACCAGGCCAAAGATGCCAGCTGGCTGTTGAAATACTCGGGATGATGACTACGCTGCATTGTGGGGCCATCTCCGTGTGCAGTTCAAGCTGGCTTTCAGCGTTTTCCTCAAAGAAGGCAGATGAAGAACTACACATGTTTAGAGTTTCTAAATGTATTCTGTCAAGAAACTGCACACTAAAATCAATGTGCATGAAACAGATTTCATTCCAGCAGCGGTTCTCAAAGTCTTTGATGGCACATACCATGGTGGTTGCAAAGAAGTTTTAATAACCCCTCTTTCTGCTCGTTCCATTGTACATGTGTCTTTTCCCCACTTGGACTGGCTTGCCTGTTTCTGGAATTTAATTCAGGAATTTTGGTTTCCTGGATAGGGACAAAAAAATCCATGTGGGCTGCTGAACTCTCTTGGCCTTACTGATGATACTGTATATTTCTTAAATGCATAATCTTAATATGGAGTTATGATAATATATTTGTTCAGTCTAATGTGTAATTATAAAATACTGTGTTATATTAATGTATTTAATATTTACTTTTTATTAATGGCATTTTTCATGCCCTTTGTAGAGGTCTGTCCACAGCCAAAAATGGCACTGCTTTTTTACCTTATTTCCCCTTTTATTCAGCAAAAGATCTCTTTAGTAATATTTACTAACAAAATATACTATTTATTAGTCTCTTCCACAAATTGTTGCTACAACATGTTCTTAAGACTCCCATCAGATGCCCAAATGAAACATGGTTTCAATTGTAGTCCAATTGTAAATCTTGGTTTGATGTATCTGGAACATTTATTACATAAAATGCAGACAATTTTATTACATAAAATGCAGAGTTGGGTTTCAATCCCATTAAAATCACTGAGGACCTTATACAAAGCTGATGTCCCACTGATAATTAACTTGGATCCTCCAAACCTCTGCATCTAAGGGTGATACTACTACTAATAATTTATTAAATTTATTTGCTGCCCAACTCCCAGCAACTCTACCTTGATTCTTTACTGGGTCAATGTGATAGTTCTGGGCATAATAATATTAAGTCTCAACAGCTTTTGCTCATTTCATCAGAATTTGTGCAGTAGCTTCTTGCATGTAGCTTCATAATGATGGTATATTTGCATATTTGCATAATTATTTTATTAAAATAACAGAAGTGCATTTTTTCCTTCCAGAGTTCAGATGTTAACTTAATGTTATTGTAGACATACTCTTTTTTTTAATTTAAAGGAGAATCTGTATTACATAAAATTCTGATGTAGAACTGCCATTTTGGAATTATTCTCAGCTGAGTGCTGCCCAACTGGACTTCATAACCTCTTTGACATAGAACTGCTTCAAGTTATGAAGCAGATACATATAAATTTGGTGCTGGACTGTTCTAGATGTGAGCCAACTGATTATTTAGGACTTAAATATTAAGACTTTGTCACATTAATAGCCTAAAGCAACAAGGCTTTCAGGGTAGTACCAACTTTAGGAAACTCTGACCACAACCCATTCATTCCATCAAATGTCTAAAACAAGCTCTGATTGTCTGTTTTTCTCTGAGGAGGACTTCAGAATCGTCAACAAACCTGGGGTGGATCACAGGGTTCAGTAGCTATCCCTGTTTATGATGCTTAGATCCTCTAGGGCAGGGCTTTCCAAAGTTTTTCCCATGGCGACACACCAACCGCCGTTGGTGTGTCGCCGCGGGAAAACCCGGAAGCGCTGATAATGATCAGCGCTTCCGGGTTGTGTGGCGACACACCAGACTGTGTGTGGCGACACACTTTTGTGTCGCGACACACAGTTTGGAAAGCTCTGCTCTAGGGAAAAACTAACAACATGGTAAGATATGTAGAGATAAATAACAAGGGGGGGAGGGGAGGTGGCCATCCGCTTTTCAAATCCACCCAGTTTTTCCCACCTGTCTCTAAAGAAGTGTTTAGACCCTTCACGGATAACATTCTTCACGTGAGAAGGGGGCACTTGTAACATTCAATTTCCCTGAGCTTCAGGTTTCTTGGCCTCAGCATTTAGCCAAGCTTGGATGATCTTGGAAATTGTACAGGGTCAGTCCCAGCCTCCTCTCTAGTCCAGCTAGGAATGTCAGGGTTCTTGGTTGGATTGGGTAGAGGAAGTTGAAAAAGCATCCTGGAAAAAAAGTGGCAAACTACCACTGTAATTCTGCCGCGAAAACTATGGATGCGGTCGGTCCACAGGCCTTGAGCTTGACTAAAGCAAGTCCCTGGGCACAGAAAGATGGATGCGTTCAAGTGCCATCCAGTCCTTGAGGCAGCAAAATAAAAATGAAAAACTGCTGGGATAGAATTTGCTGCCCCGATTGCTGAGCCGTATCCTGCTACAATAATAAGACTGGCAACTGCCATAATCCTTACTGTTTTAATGTGAGACTAATTGATGAAGCATGCTTGATTGTACCCACAGAAAAAATTGTGTTGGGAGAAGAGGGAATAATACTACTTTACAACTGCAACAGCTACAGACAATTTTTAACTACCTCAGCTGTGAGCAGGAGAAGAGAAGAAGGCAATATAACGTCATGGTGTTAAAAAAAATGGTTATCAGGGCATGAGCCCCTTGACTTTCCTGTTATAAGTTGGTTCCCTCTTGATTTTTTTTTAAAAAAAGGTCTTTCAGACAACTCTGTGAGTTGTTGATAGGTTTTCTGATGCTGGCTTGTCTGCTTTAATGATTTTTAAAGGTCCATTTGTGTCACTGTGCATCATTTTAATAGATGTGAACAGTAAACAAACGGCTAGACTAAGTCCTTCATAACATTGGTTTGTTATATAAAGTTTTTATTTAGCATAGGAAGTTGTGAAAGGATGCATATGTTAATCGTATTTATATCTTGAACATTGAATAAAGATTACTTTTTTAACAAAATGACCTTTTGTTTTAGTTTTTCAAGTATGTCTCTCAGTAGTTGGGGAAGCTATGCTATTATTTTCCAAACAAATCTAATATAGATAAGATCTCAATAGATCTACATTTTTATAGCCTTAACGTTTTTAGAAATGGTTAAATATATCTAAAGTTCCAGAATGCAAAATTTTACTATATGTGTTAATATGTGCATAAACACATGCACATAACATTATGTTGGGAGCTGATGCTACTTTACTATCAGTCCATGTCTTTGATATTGTCCCTGCTTGCTACAAGAAGCAAATCCATTCATTTCCACCTTCTCCATTACAAGCTGATATGAGTGATTTTTGCCTTCTGGTCTGGTTAGGCTGACCATATTTCCTTGAGACAAAAACGGGACATTGGGATGGAAAAAACGGGACAGGGGTCCCCGCCCCCTGGGTCCACGCGATTGGCTCCTGCCTGCAAACCCACCCCCAATCCTCGTGATTGGCTCCCGCCTGCAAACTCTGCCCCCTAGTCCGTGCGATTGGCTCCCACCTGCAAACCCCGCCTCCTGGTCCACACGATTGGCTCCTGCCTGCAAACCCCGCCACCTTCCGTGCGATTGGCTCCTGCCAGCAAACCCTGCCCCTGGTCCACCCAATTGGCTCCCGCCTGCAAACCCTGCCCCCCCCCCAGTCCGTGGAAAAATTGTCTTCCACGAAACTGGTCCCTCGTGCCAAAAAGTTTGGGTACCCCTGCTTAAACAGATTACTGTTTATATAAAAAGACTTGCGATCACCCACAAGGTCTGGGTCAAGGTTCTCTTTTGCAATAGGGTGAGACTGGAAATATATATATTAACTGTCAAAGGGAACCTTGACCCAGACCTTGCCCTGCTGCCAATTGGTCCTATATTTCTAGTCTTGCCATATTGTCAAAGTTTGACAATACGGCAAGACTAGAAATATAGGACAAGGTCTAACTAAGGCACACTGGAGTTTGATATCCTAAGATGTTATGGACTGCAGATCTCATCAGCTGCGTCTATTCAGGCGGGAAGGGGCACCCAGCCCACCGTGGCCCCAACGGTAGACTGTGCCTGTCCAGAGGGGTTCTCCTGCCAGCACCAGCTCCAGCACCACAGACGCGAACATCGCCTCCCCCGCGCCTGTTCCAAAGGGACAGAACAGGATATAGCCAGCCCCACCGCCATCCTGTGTACCTCCAGCGAGGGCTGGCATCACCAGCAGCAGGAGCAGCTCCAGGAGGCGGAGGCAGCTCCGTATCCGGAGGGGCTGCATCCCACCACATAGCTCGGCGGTGCCCCGGCCAACCGGTTCCCTGGCTTGCTCTGGCTGGGACGGCTCTTCCTGCCCGGCGTGGACAGGTGGTGAGAGCGCTCTCCTCCCATCCCGGGCCCCGCTGCTGCTACCGAGGTGGAGGAGCTCAGAGCACCACGCCGGGAGGCTTCCTGCCGTGCCTCGCTCAGTCCTCCCAGGGACCCGGGACAGATTGGCTCAGCAGTGCTGCTGAAAGAGGAACTTCTCCGCCTGGCCGGAAGTTTGGAAAGGGTGTGTGAGCGCACGTAAGCTAGGCTGGCTGCCGGGGCGGAGGGACTGGGGGCTGTGAGGCTCGGCTCGGCTGCAAGAGCGGTGGCGCTGCAAGAGCGGTGGCGAGGCGAGGCGGCAAGACTGGAGCACACGAATCGGGCAAAAGCGGCGGAGAGCCCAGCGGATTCCAGGGGGGAAGGCTGAGTGGGCGTTTGGACGCCGGCTTCTTGGCAGCGAGGCAAGGCTTGTCAGCGGAACTCCCGGCAGAGAGGCAGGGATGGGATTCAGGGACCGGATCTTTGGTCAGGAGGCAAGGCTCAGGGTCAGGACTCACCACTGCAGGGCTTCAGAGCATGCGGCACCGACAGGATCAGGTAAGGAGGCAGGAATGGGGTGGACTGTGGTGCTAGTTCTGGCGATGGGCTCGCACATGGCGAAACAACCGGGCTTCCAGGGCAGTGTAGAAGACTGGTGTAGACGGGTGTCTCCGGCAGCGCATGTTGGCTGCGCTGCCCCTTTTATTATTCGCATTTCGCGCCGTTTGTGTGTCTTGGCCAATCGGGCCTCGCACTGCTCGGCCCGCCTCTCCACCCTTCTTTGCTGCGCGCTGATAGGTGGGTGGGGTTCATTTTCCAGGCTGTCTCCCAAAACGGGACAATACTGAGATTTTTGTCAAAAAGACGGTACGGTTCAAAAATGTAATCTGAACCAATAAAACATGGAACAAGAAGTGACAGATATAAAAGCTGGTTTCATGAAAGGAAGGGGACCTGAATCCACATTGCAGACATCTAATGGAGCATGGAAAAGACAAATGAATTCCAAAAAGACTTGTTACAGTATATGCTAACATATAATGGAGGCTTATTGGTAGTTTTAATCAGTAGCATCATCAATATGAACAAAACCCATATGGTAGTAACATCACCAGGTGACGTGCCTACCTAATCTCATCAAGGCTGATAATAGTATCCACCTCATCTCAGATAATGAGATCTCAAGATCCAGGAAGCATATCTGGGAGAAAATATTTCTTATAGGCTGGATCCATGTCATATAGAATTTTTTAGCCCATGAACAAAGCTTTGCATTTTGCTTAGAAACAGTCATAGCAAGGGAGTAATATGCTCTGTCTCATCAGTCCATTTAATAGTGCAAATGCAGAATTCTGGACTAGCTTAAGTTGAAGCACATGGCAATGCCATATCGAGTGCATTATAGTAGTCCATGTGGAATGCAGCTGAGGGATGTCTCACCATCCATTCCTGAAGGTATCAAAACAGGTTTACCTATCTATACTGTATCAGATCCTGTTACTGAATAGCCTGTGTTCCAGATGTTCCAAGATTCATAGCTCTGATCAATCTACCCTTCGTTCCAGGGAATACAGAAGTTTCTGGAGCAATGGCAGAATGGAGTGTGGCAGATTAGGTTAAATGGTTAAAATTTAAGTAACATTCCCTTGATCTGCCTTTTGACTAACCAGAAGCAGTTCTGCTTCATCTGAATTAAGCATCAGATTGTTTTCTTCCATCTACTATATTTCTGATTTCAGATACTATTTAGAATTTGAGCAGTTCCTTTGATGTTGATCCTGAACTGAGGACTTTAGCCACAGACAGAGAAATATTGTCTATATTCATGAAAAAATATATGACTTTCTGAAGGACAAGGTTTGGTAGAACAGAATGACCAGAAATGGCAGATCTGTTTTCTGAGGCTATCAGCTGTTTTTCTTTTAAATTAAAGATGCAGCCCAGAAGTTTTTGAAGGTCCAGAAACAAACATGCTGTTTCAAGAATATTTTGAGAACATGGTTCATATGAACATGGTTCTCAACATGGTGCTGGTTAAAAGGTTGCATTGTTAGTTGATCAAAAAGTAGTTGGTTGATCAACAGTGTTAAAATGAAAGCTCCAAATCCTGCCTAAGTAGCTTCATCTTCCCGCATCCTCCCTATTGCAAAAGATAGCCTTCACAGCCTCCACTGCTCCTCTCTATAGAATGCTCACCTGGGTTTCCAAAGGCAAGGAAAGTGCAGAGCTGAGCACTGGAGTCTCCATTCTGCATGCAGTCAGAAACCTGGAGGATTGCTGCCAGCCACTGTACATTATACTGAACCTAAGGTCAAACTTGGAGAGCCAGTTTGATGTAGTGGTTAAAGCACCAGGCTAGACACCAGGAGACTGTGAGTTCAAAGCCAGCTGGGCGACTTTGAGCCAGTCCCTCTCTCTCAGCCCTCGGAAGAAGGCCAGGGCAAGCCACTTCTGAAATCTTGCCAAGAAAACTGCAGAGAGTCCAGGCAGTCGCCAGGAGTCAACACTGACCTGAAACCCATACACAAAAATGGTCAGGTGATGTAAGAGAAATGGTTTCTCTGCCCTGATTTAAAGCTTTTAAGATGAATACCAGAATGTTGAACTATGGCCCAAATAAACAATGATGACTCAGTTTCTTGGTGAATCAGCTATTAACAGCCCACAGCTATACAGTAGTTTGGATCAGGTGAAGTGTCCTGATAGTCTTGAATGACCCTACCCCTATCCCTATGAAAGATGTGTTACAAGTGTCAACGTTCTGCTATAGGGATTGAGGCTGATACCCAGGCAAGGCTTTATAGCTGAAACTGGTGACAATCCCAGGCAGGCGAGTCCCAGCTTCATCTCCACAGCAGTAATGGTTTCAAAGATTACGGTGTGTGCTTTTTAATCAAGAATGACTTTAAGAACCTCTCTAATGAATTGCCTTCGGATCAAGTTCACGTAAGATAAAAAAACCCCTATCAATTGTTTTTATTGATTGTTGTGAGCCACCTAAGGTCATTGTATGAGCTGGGCAGCCATAAAAGTTCTGTAAATACAAATAAATAAATAAAACCTTCATTACAGTCATAGACCAGCATGGGGAGTTAATGTTTTAAAACAATAATAAATTACAGTACATACAAGCTTTGAAAATATGCTTGAAAGTCATCTCATTTTGGAAACAGTTCCAAACGGAATGTTTTTTTCCCCTTTAGCTTAGCAAGTGCTCACAGCAACATTTTCCTACCATCAGCTGTTACTCAGTTTAAGTAAGTGGATCCTTGGTTTCACTTTTCACAGTACTTCCCTCCCTTGCCCTCCCTTTTCTCTTCATAGCCTTTCTGAGGTTCCAGCCCCAGGACCCGGAAGGCCCTTGGGCACGGTATCTGTAGTGGCAACCTGAAACTGCAAGAGCAGGCAGGTGAGCCGATGGGCCACAGTTTCTGGTTCTCCTCCTTCATCAGCACTGCTGTCTGTTCACACTGTGGAAGAGCGGGAATGAAAATAATTGACAGTCGAGGTAGCTACCAGTGGAAAAGCTGTCATGGGAAGACACCATGTTAGGGAAGGAGGGGATCTGTTCAGAGAAAGCGAGTGGAATGATTCAGCCGATTCCCTTCGGTGGAAAGTGATGCTTCAGCCTGCATCATTGCCACCTTCCTGCACACAAACAATAGCAAGGGAAGTCAGTGCAACCGAGTCAGATCGAGAAACCACATCCCCACAGGGGAGGTTTTTGTGAAAAGCAGCTTGGCTATCATTCAGCAGTTTTCCCCACGCTAAAAAGCTGATGATTATTTCCTCTACGTTGTCCCCGGCAACAATGATGAGTTGTTCTTGTGATTTAGGCCTTGGGCTGGAACACAAGCTCACCCACTCTGTTTCCTGCAGGCAGTACTTTCATCACCACCACACTCCTTTGACCATTTGGAAAGTCAAGTCTGTTCTTTTCCCTTAATAAGCCAACATATGTAGACACCTCACGCTTAACCAAGTAGCAGACATGACATGACATGACATGACATGACATAATATTCTTATTCTGGCTTCTGATATCACAGTAGGCTGGCATGCTCCCTCTCCACCCTGGGCTGATCAAGCAATGCTATTAAGGTCCTTTCCCAGTGCCTGGAGGCTATGGGGGCCTGGATGGGGTGAACAGGCTTCAGCTCAACCTGAGTGGCTGTGGGTTTTAAGGCCCCCTGGTTCCAGAGATTTTCCATTCTTAACTCTGCATGGAGGTGCACTTCCCCAATCAGAGTTGGTGTCCAATTTGGGGGTCCTCCTGGACTGTTGGCTCCTGGAGCAGGTGGCAGCCATTGCTGAAGGGGCTTTGCAGAGATTCATCTTGTACACTCATTGCACCCATTCCTGGGCCAGGAGACCTTGCTCACGGTGACTCATTCCTTAGTCCTTCAACCTTCTGCTTGGAATTTATTTATTTATTTATTTCTTACATTTATATAGCTGCCCATCTCACACAAGGCGACTCTGGGCGGTGTACAACAATTAGAATATCAGAAGAGACTGAAATGTAAACCATCAGAATGTACAATGCAGACATGAAAAACATTTATTTATTTATTTATTTTAATTTTTTTATCCCGACTTTATTTTTTATAAATAATTCAAGGTGGCGAACATACCTAATACTCCTTCCTCCTCCTATTTTCCCCACAACAACAACCCTGTGAGGTGAGTTGGGCTGAGAGAGAGTGACTGGCCCAAGGTCACCCAGCCGGCATTCATGCCTGAGGTATTTTGTAACTGTAAACAGTAGAACTAGAGAGAACCTGGAAAAAAAAGGACTCCAGGAATTCTTCAGTTTTAAACAGGTGATGATCTTCAAGTTGATCCAAAAAATATGGATACAAGCTTACATTAGAGATTACTTTTCTGGCCTTTTCCTTTCAACTGTGTGAAGAGGATAACACATTATTTATTCAAGAGATTACATATAACCCTAGTAGAATAAAAAAAAATAGTTTCCAGCAGTCAGACAATAGCTTTGATCATATAGCATTAAAAGAAGTTTACCACAACTAATGTGAAAAACCAACGTGTCTGTGTGGGAATACTGATAACTCTTTTAATAGTTTTAATATCATTTTTCCAGCAGAAAAGGAAGGCATACTCAGGTATTTATAAATGGACAATGCTTCACTACTGATGAAAAACAAGTGCGAACTACCATTGTTCACACATTCTAGAAGAATTTCTTGATTAGATGCTTTATCAAAAACAACAGCTGGCTGAGAAAGATCTTTTAAGAAAACTGAGTTATCGTGCATGTTCTCCATCTCCAGAACAGGTTTCCTAGTAACTTTCGGTTTAGGTTCTCTTTGTTCTGGTGATACTATTCCACCAATTAGAAAGCCTCCTGAAACTCTTGTCTTATAATCAACACGTTCTCCTCACCAATATTCCAGTGGTTTAATTAATACGTATTCTTTTGGTCCAACAAACATTGGCTGTTTGTAGGCAATACTAGTTTGTGCTTTAATGAATTTGACACTAGGCCGTTAGTTGAATTTGGATTACTGCAATGTGTGAGGATCGTAGCCCTAACAACCTGGTTTCAAAAATCCACAGTACAAGCCATAAGGATATATGAAGATTTTACTAGAAAACAAGGGTAATAGACTAGTCCAAGGTTTGAGCTGCGAATGGCTGCCTGGTGGGAAACGGTTCAGTGTCCTTCCTTTCGCTCCTCCTCTCTCTCGCCCATATCTCGTTGCTTTGGAGACCCGGCACCTTTGCCCCATTCCGGCCATGGGATTCCCAGGCAGCTCTGCAAAACATATTACTATCTCTGTGAAGCAAAGCATACTGGTCATTTAGCATTCTACTACATTAACTATCAGGTTACAGCCTCCCCCGCCACTACCAGACTCAAGTCAGACGGATGACTCCAGCTCTGACACAATGTGCCGTACCTGGGGCTGCCCTTGAAGACCTCTTGGAAGCTGCAGCTGGTCCAGAATGGGCAGTTTTGGCATTTCTCATTATGTCCATATAATACCATTGCGCCATGAGCTGTGCTGGCACCCAGTAGGGTTTCAGGTATGATTCAAGGTGCTGGTTATTAAACCAAGATGGCATAGGGCGAAGGTATTTGTGAGACCACCTTTCTCCCATTGTTTCTGCTCAGCCCATCAGATCTAGCATAGAGGGCATGCTCTGGGTCCCTTCTATTAAACAATGGCATCTATGGAACAGCATCCCACCAGAGATCTGGACAGTCCCAATCCTGCTGCTCGCCTTTTATAAGGCAGTGATGAACTGGCTGTTTCCCCGTGTATTTGGTTCAAGAAGTTAGGTGAGTTCTGCTGCTATTGATGTGCTTTTTGTGATTGTTTTATCGTTGGGTGCCAGGGTTGTATGCTATGGTGTTATGTTTTAATCTTTGGATGCCGCCCAGAGTTACCTGTGTGAGATAGGCAGCTATAGAAATCATATAAATAAATTAATAAATTTAAAGTGACAATACTATGAATTTAAAAACAAGAGATCCAGGGTTAAAGTTCTCTTTCTTTCTCAAAAATGAATACATCAATAAATCTTAGAAACATAATACTAGGAGTGAAGCCATCGATTGGAGAGCCTCCAAATACACTCTGAGATAAACAAATATTTTCCTTTTTATGAGCTAACTGCTATAAAACTGACATACTCCATGAGTAATAGTGATGATTAAACCCCTGGTGAACTGTAACCCAGCTGTCTCTGGATGAAATCAGTGTTTGCTATCCCTTTTCTGAGTTGGCCACGTTGAAATCAGTGAGAGTTTCCTGGGGAACTGAAATGTCTTCTCATTAACCTTGGATATTGCTATTCCAAATGTTGGATTCTTTTATTGTTTTCTGTAAAGAATACACAAATTGGCTTCTTTGCTCAGAGTAAAGCGCAATGGAGTATTCCTGACAGATGATGACACACTGAAAGAAAAACCCGGATATGATCCTTTGGTATTGTGGGCAGTGTTATTAAGTCCTCTGGAATTGTGGGAAGTATTAGCAATAGTGTTTTGCTAGAGTAAATATGGGGACAAAATTAACAGAATCCATGACACAGTCAGCCTTGGCTCAAAGCAGCTCAAGCTATGGAGGGCTCTCCTATAATTCTAGCCCAGCCAGCTACTGCCAATTTTTGATCAACTCTACCCATCATAGAGCTTTTTCTCTGGCTAGGCTAAGAGGCTTCCCCCTCAGCTGTTACTGAGGGCAGATACCACAAGATCCCATATTGGGAATGTGTACTCTGACAATTGAGGATGTGGGTCACAATTTTTTATAGGGACCTATGAGGCACCTTAATCCTTCCTTTCTTCACCAGGTAGTGAAGATGAGGTACACATCTCACTTCTCTCAGACTGCCAGACCAATGTTTATTTTATTTTATTTTATTTTATTTATTTATTTATTTATATTTCTAACTTATATCACCGCCCATCTCCCCCCATTCCGGAGGGGGGAGATTGTTACTCAATAGCTAAATTTTGCACTGCAGTTATAAACTCCCGTTGGGGGAGTTGGGCGGTCATATAAATTTAAATAATAAATAAACAAATAAATTCCATCTCAGCTGAAATCTGACATACCAAATTCTAGCACTCCCCCTCCCAGCATGTTAACTGTCCCATTTTGTTCCTTCTGCAATATTAAGGATAAATTTATTCACTTTTGATTACAGAAGTCTATCTAAACATAGACTTTCACCTTATTTCTGTTTTATGGAAATACTGTAATTTTACTTGATGTTCAGCCTTATCTAGATGACATATTATAGATATTTTCACTTTCTACTTTGATTATCTCTTAGATATTTTACTTGTTCTGTTGTTCATTGTTTTGTTCTTTTTTGTTACACTGACCAGCCGTTGGCCATAATAAACAATACATGAAATGAAAATTGGCATCTGAGTCTGCCTCAGGCCAGGTTTAATTTCCATATCTTTTTTCTATGTGACACTGTCACATGTTAAGTGCTTGCCTATATGCAAATACACATCTATCACTCTAGATCCATGAAAGGGAAATGTTATGATCTAGAATATGCTATAGATCACTGATGATATGTTTGAGAGGTTCTCAGATGTGAATTATAGGTACATGCAAATGGTATTCCTTTATTTTCTGGTCTACCTTGGACTACATCTATCTTAGATGAGTTCTATATACTAGAATATTGTATATAGAGGTATACAATATTCAAGCAGGCAAAGGCCACAAGTAAACCTTCTGACATTCCAGAAAGGGGCCTTCCAGTGACAGGAAGGATGGGGGCAAATTTTGCCTTTGGGGGGTGGTTTTAAAATTGGGAGGAGCAGGAGAACTTTGGGAAGAAAACATTCTGATTCCCACGTTTATCCTCCAAAATCCTCAAAGATGGCCCAAAATTACTAGTTGATCCCTTTTTTCTTAAATGAAATGTTGATGGTTCTAGAGCAGAGCTTTCCAAACTGTGTGTCGCGACACAAAAGTGTGTCGCCACACACAGTCTGGTGTGTCGCCACACAACCCGGAAGCGCTGATCATCATCAGCGCTTCCAGGTTTTCCCGCGGCGACACACCAACGGCGGTTGGTGTGTCGCCGCGGGAAAACTTTGGAAAGCCCTGTTCTAGAGAATCTGGAGTCATCTGCCAATACCATGTTATACCGCCTATAATGCTGCATCTCCCCCTAAGTCCCATGTTAAGGTAAAGGTAAAGGTTCCCCCCGCACATTTGTGCAGTCGTGTCCGACTCTAGGGGCCGGTGCTCATCTCCATTTGTTAGCCTGTTACACTGGGTTAGAGTTCACCAGGGGTTTAATCATCACTATTACTCATGGAGTATGTCAGTTTTATAGCAGTTAGCTCATAAAAACGAAAATATTTGTCCCATATTAGTCACCTAGAAAGTCCACAGGTTGCATCTTCTTCTGGCAACTGAACCAAACATGTTTTGATTCCATAATTGCTGCTTCCTTCCCCCACTCTGTTGCTTCGCATTTCT
Source organism: Charina bottae (assembly GCA_023362775.1). Lineage (NCBI taxonomy): Eukaryota > Metazoa > Chordata > Lepidosauria > Squamata > Charinaidae > Charina > Charina bottae. Next base: position 8,307,991 of record JALMGJ010000021.1, on the reverse strand, counting down.
ATTGCAATGGGCAAAATATGATTCAAACATTTCAGAACAGTGCCACATTTCTTCTGGCTATAAGAGAGGGACAGAATAGAAAAATTAGGAAAAGTACTGGAAATCTCCACATGTGGATTTGGGACACAGAACTGAGTGAATGAAGCAAGACCACCCAACCTACAGTGTGAAGTATATTGGAATAGAATTAACTTCTGAATCATTGACAATAGTGAATACATTGTAAGTGCTTCCATACCAACAACTTAGTTCTATAAAGCAAGAGAAAATGTACAACATATTATATTTAGCATCTTTAATTTTCTGTTATAAGAAAGAAGTAGGTCAGGCAGTTGGAAATGGGAGTTGAGAATAATGAAGCTGCTTCACAAAGCCACGTGTCCAACCTGCATCTCAAAGTGAAGCAGCCATGGTGAGGCCATGTCAGATTGTCTCAGTAGCTACTGGAAGTGAGAAAAGGAGCTTTTATTCTTGTGCAATGCAGCACAGAATCCCTCCTGGCTTCTGGAAATGCAGAACAAGGCTCTTAGTCAACACGAAACACCTCAGTGTCACCTCCAAGTTTAAGTGAGGTGAATTCCGTCACCTCCTATCAAGGTGAAGTGCTGCAGTTTCACAAATTCCTACTTACCAAGAATTAACAAGGTTTCGATGAAGGTTCTCAGTCATCCAGGTGGAACAGTCTGTAGCTTGAATCATGTCAACTGGATTTCTATTTTCTCAGTGGAAAAAAGTAAAGGTTTCCCTCGTGCCAGACCACTGACGCCAGGCTTCCAAATTGAGTCTGGCACGAGGGAAACCTTTACCTTTTTCCACTGAGAAAATAGAAATCCAGTTGACATGATTCAAGCTACAGAATTAACAAGGTTGGTTCACAAAGGGGGCTGGAGTATAATTTAGGCAGGGGCCATGTCAACCCTTGGCAGATGCTGTATTTAACAATATACAGTATTAATAGTGTTCCTAATAGATTGCCCTGATCTACATAAATGTTGTTTTGCTTAGAAATGTGGAATGGTAATATTTTACAGGGGTAATGCGTGGCATCTAAGAGTAAAAATAAAACTCTTACGTGGAAGCATTTAACTTTAGAAAAGCAAGTGTAAACAAAGTGACCATCTGGACTGCACAGAAGAACTGATGTGTAAAAATAAACGTAAGGGTGATAAGCAGTTTTAAAAACAATGTCCTGGAATTTTTTTTTAAGTTGAAGCAATTGCAGGTGTAGAGGGTTTTTTTGGGGCTGTTGTTTGCTTTTTGTTTTTTATAGGGATCTTAGAACGGCATACGTGGTCAAGTGCAAGCAGTACCGTCCTGATTTGCTGAAAAGCAGAAATAAAAATAGCCATTCTTTTGCAAGACATTACGGTCTTATGGTTACGGTCTCTAGGTACTCAGTTTTCTTTATGTTCAGCTAGGCACGTCATTAATTACAGAGAAGATGAGAGAAAGCCGGCTTCGTTGGTATGGACATGTCCTTAGAGCGGCATCTTCCACTGTTGCCAAAATAGCTTACCATCTTAAAATCGATGGCCGATGGCCACATGGGCGACCAAAACAGAGATGGCAGGACACCATCAATAAGGACATGCAAATTGATGGGCTACGCCCTGAGGATGCAGATGATCGGGCAAAGTGGTGTTTCAGGATCCGAAAAGCAGATCCCGCGAAAATAGCGGGAAAACGCTAGGAAGAAGAAGAAGAAGAAGAAGAAGAAGAAGAAGAAGAAGAAGAAGAAGAAGAAGAAGAAGAAGAAGAAGAAGAAGAAGATTCTTTTGCAAGACATTATTTCAGTTCACTAGAGCAATGTGTTGCGTAGATGTCTCTGTTCTGATATACTGTATATATTTCCAAAACATTTGGCATACAAGGGCTTTTTTAAATTACGGAAAATTTGAGTAGTTGAGCCACTGGGAAACACATATCAAAACAACATATTTTATGTGTGACCAAGACCCAAAAATAACATATAACACAGCACTGTATTTAAGCAAATCAATATGCTTGAGATCTACATATGTGGGGTTGATCGGGGTAAACTGTAGGGGTGACACGGAAATATGATGTGTATTTTCACTTATATGTATACTTAACTACCGTATTTTTATTTACTTCTTATTCAATTTGCCTTTTATATTAATTTTATATAGTTTTATTAACATTTATTGTTTAATCTTGTATTTTGATATGGCCTAAGGACTAATCAATAAACTTTGACTGATTGAGTAGTTGAGCACAAATAGAAAACACATGGAAGGGTAGGTAGCCTCCTTTATCTCTAGCAGAGATCTATGGGATCAATGAATATTAGCTGTATCTTTATTGTAAGGTTACATTAACAGAATCTTGCAAGACTGGAAATATTCCTCACCTTCTTTCCTTTTACTCTCCGGAAAACTAGGGAGGGTCCCTTCTGAAACACTTTCCACGCCCCCTCTGCTTCTCTGGACTGAGATACCTTTTGCATGATGGTTGTCTAGTCTGCAGCTCTTCCGCCTGTCTCCCAAGGTCATTCCCATATACCATTACAAGGAATTTAAGAGGTAAAATAGATGCCTTTAGTCTTTGCAAGATTTTGGGCCCACCTTTTGCTACTTAGCTCCCCAAATTCCAGCTCTCCAAAGCTAAAAGCGTCCTCAAAATTTGCCCCCGCCAGCCTTCAGGAGTCTGAAGGACATGAACAGATGGTGATGGACCACACACAACTCTTGAAAGAAAGCCATTACCTAGAATCAGAAAAACAGAGCAAGACCAGAATGTTTCTTGGAAACCTCATAGTACTTTTATCATCATATGCAATACTGCATTTCTTTAAATGTCATGAAATGTTCACGGGATAAGACTCAACAGATAATTGTGCCAATAATTGCAGAAAGGCATTCCAGTAACAATGACACTTGTTATTCCATACATCAGGTGCTCAGACTATGAGCTGGGACCCCTCTGGGGTTTTTCTAGCAACTTAGAAGGGGTTGTGGGATTTTTAAAAATGTTGTCTCAGGCATGGTAGTAGAGCTCAGACTTTCAAATATTGTTCTGCTTACCAAATTCTTTAAATCACCATTTATGTTATAGAACATTATTTTGAAATGAACTTTTTAAACTGTTGATTTTGTTACCATGATTATTAGGATTTGGGGTTGTTGTTAGTCATTCATTTATTTTAGGATTGATTATTGAAAACTGCCCCCCTGGCTTGGGGGCATCCATGTAATAAACAAACAAACATGTTTTAATTAAAGTGTAAATGATATCGTAAGTTGAGGTTCTTAAGCCTCAGCATTACCACTGGAGCCCTTTCTGGCTTTGAGAGCTGAATCCCCCTGGGATTTCCCACAGAGAATCTCTTCCAGCTGTTCAAACCTGTTACTGCCAACCCTTCCACCGACAGGGGGAGCTCTGGGGATGACTTGCCTCCCTCCCGGACCATCTAATAGGAAAAAGAATATCCCACCTCTAATGGTGTCCTTTCCACAGCTTTTACTTACACCGTTAGGAACAACATCCAAGTTCATGAACACTCGGAACTGCTTACTGAGCTATTGAATGAAATATTGAATGAGTGTGGTTCCCCCCCCCCCGTGAGTGGGAGGCGCGGGTGGGGGGCCTAGAATTGTATGTGTGTGAGAGAGTACCTATCCCTGAGTGAGAGACAGGGTAGGTAGGAGTGACTGTTTGCCCCCTTGTGGCTAGTGAGAGAGGCCACAGGGGGCATAGTGGTTGGATGATGAATGGAAGGGGCGGTTGGGGCTTACCAGCGCCGAGAGCTTCGGTTGGTTGTGCTGGTGGCCTATGACTGCCCAGGAGGATTGAGAGTGGAAGGATGGATGCATGGAAGAGACCCCTGCCTAGTTCCAGGTTTTCGAGGGATTCGGGAGTGGAGGCGACCGGATCAGGAAACTCTGGGGACTATAATGTGGGCAATCCGATCGAGGTGGTGACGGGCAGGAGATATTGTGACGGGAACCGGAGGACAGGCCATCTTCGGGGAAGGCGCCCCCGGTGTTTGATACCGGTGGCGCGTTCCGGTCCTCCGAGTTCAACCCTAGGTTCTGGACAGCAGATCCTTGAGGGCCCTGGTTTCCGGCTGCTGCTACTTAACGCCAGGTCAGTAAACAACAAAGCCCCTCTCATAAGTGAATTAATCACGGAGAGAGGGGCTGACAGGGCGTGTATTACTGAGACCTGGCTGGGCCCAGAGGGAGGGGTAGCCCTCTCGGAGATGTGCCCGGCCGGATTTCAGGTGTGGCACCAGCCGAGAGACCGGGGTAGGGGAGGAGGGGTGGCAGTTATCATCAGAGAGTCTCTGGTGGCTTTCAGGGGCCTTGCTCCACAAGTATTCGGATGTGAGACCCTGTTTTTCAAGTTGGGTGCCCGAGAACAGTTGGGAGTGTTGCTATTGTACCAGCCTCCCTGCTGCGTAGCAACCTCCCTGCCTGAGCTGCTGGAGGCTGTCTCAGGGTTGGCGGTGGAGTTCCCCAAGCTTATGGTCTTGGGGGATTTTAACCTGCTGTCCCTGGGACGTGCCTCGGAAGTGGCTCGGGAGTTCATGGCTACCATGGCAGCCATGGGCCTGTCCCAGATTATTCGGGACCCGACTCGAGACAGTGGACTCACTCCGGATTTGGTTTTCTTGTCAGAGCAATGGCAAAGTGACCTGAGGGGAAAGTTATAACTATCCCCGTTGTCATGGTCAGATCACGTCCTGATATCCCTAGGATTCTCTTATGCCGCCCCGCTCCGCAGGGAGGCAGGATCTATTCGATTGGTCCGCCCCCGGCGACTTATGGACCCATTGAGGTTTCAGAGGGTGCTGGGGGTAATACCCGAGGATCTGATGCACGGTCCAGAGGAGGCATTGGCCTCCTGAGGGGAAAGTTATAACTATCCCCGTTGTCATGGTCAGATCACGTCCTGATATCCCTAGGATTCTCTTATGCCGCCCCGCTCCGCAGGGAGGCAGGATCTATTCGATTGGTCCGCCCCCGGCGACTTATGGACCCATTGAGGTTTCAGAGGGTGCTGGGGGTAATACCCGAGGATCTGATGCACGGTCCAGAGGAGGCATTGGCCGCAATCTGGAATAAAGAAGCGGCCGGTGCCTTGGACAGGATTGCACCGATGCGACCTCTCCAGCCCCATTCTACCCGTCACTCCCCGTGGTTTACGGAGGAGTTGATGGTCTTGAAGAGGGTGAAGAGACGTCTAGAGCGCCGCTGGAGAAAGACGAAGACGGAACTCAACCAAACACAATCTAGAGCCGCTATTAGGGCCTACCTTGTGGCGGTAAGAGCGGCGAAACGTGATTATTTCTCTGCTCTTATTGCGTCCGCAGAATGCTGTCCGACGGCCCTGTTTAAGATTACTCGATCCCTCTTAGGTAGGGTGGTAGTGGCCACCCACCTACAGGGCCGTGCAGAAGAATTTTCTGAGCATCTGCAGGATAAAATCGCTCCGATTCGGTCTAAGTTGGACTCCATGCGTGGAATGCAGTCTGGGGAGATGCCGGGAGAGCGGTCTTGCCCTGTTATCTGGGAACGATTTGATCCTGTTGGACCTAAGGAAGTGGACAGGATCCTTCGAATTGTTAATTCCACCACATGTCATTTAGATCCCTGCCCTTCCTGGCTGGTAAAATCGGCCAGGGAGGTGACATGTGGATGGGTCCAGGCAATGATTAACACATCCTTGTTGGAGGGGGTGGTTCCAACAGCCTTCAAGGAGGCATTGGTACACCCCCTCCTCAAGAAGCCGTCCCTGGACCCTACCATCCTGGACAATTTTCGTCCAGTCTCCCACCTTCCCTTTTTGGGAAAGGTGGTTGAGAAAGTGGTGGTGTTGCAACTTCAAAGGACCCTGGATGAAGCAGATTATCTAGACCCTTTTCAGTCAGGTTTCAGGCCAGGACATGGGACGGAGACTGCATTGGTCGCGCTTACGGATGATCTCTGGCGGGAGCGGGATGGAGGTAGTGCATCCATCCTGGCTCTCTTAGATCTCTCAGCGGCTTTTGATACCATCGACCATGGTATCCTTTTGGGGCGGCTTAGGGAGTTGGGGGTGGGCGGCGTAGTTTTGCGCTGGTCCACCTCCTTCCTCCAGGGCCGCTCCCAGTCAGTGCTTATAGGAGAGGAGAGATCCGGCCCGCGACCGCTCCTATGTGGGGTGCCACAGGGGTCGGTTCTCTCTCCTCTCCTATTTAACATCTACATGAAACCGCTGGGTGAGGTCATCCGACACCATGGGATGAGGTATCATCAGTATGCGGATGATACTCAATTGTATATCTCCATCCCTGGTGAGGTAAGTGATGCAGTGTCCACCCTGTCCCAGTGCCTGGGGGCTGTGAGGGCCTGGATGGGGAACAACAGGGTTCAATTGAACCCTGGTAAGACCGAGTGGCTGTGGATTGATGGCTTAGCGTCTTCTGGGAAATTATCATCTTTGGTTCTCGATGGGGTAGCACTACCCCGTTCGGAACCGGTGCGTAATCTGGGGGTCCTTCTAGACTCACGACTCCTGCTCGAAGAGCAGGTGGCAGTCGTGGCTAGGAGGGCTTTCGCACAACTTCGGTTAGTGCGCCAGTTACGCCCATTCCTGGATCGCAACGCCCTCCGTACAGTCACTCATGCTCTCGTCATCTCCCATGTAGATTATTGCAATGCGCTCTACATGGGGCTACCCCTGAAGACTATTCGGAAGCTACAGCTGGTGCAGAATGCAGCCGCGCAGGCAGTTTTAGGTGCGTCAAGATCCGCACATGTAACACCGCTGCTCCACGAGCTGCATTGGGTGCCGGTTTGTTTCCGGGTACAATTCAAGGTGTTGGTTATCACCTTTAAAGCCCTACATGGCATGGGGCCAGAATACTTGAGGGACCATCTTATCCCCATGTTATCGACCCGCCCCACCCGGTCATTCAGAGAGGGCCTGCTACGAACCCCATCAACCAAAGAATGTCATCTGATGGGGTCTAGGAGGCGGGCCTTCTCTGTGACGGCGCCCACACTGTGGAACATCTTGCCCCCAGAGTTGAGACAGATCTCCTCCCTCCCGACCTTTAGGAAAGAGCTGAAGACCTGGTTTTTCCGCCTGGCATGGGAAGGAGGAAGGGATAGTTCCTCATGGGGGTGGCTAATCCCCTAATTTTATAACTGTCCTTTTAATTATTCCATTACCATCTGGATTTTCAATTTAATTTATATTTATTGTATAATTGAGATTTTAAACCTTATTTTAACTTGTTTATTGTGAACTGCCCAGAGTTCCCCATGGGGGGAGATGGGCGGTTATAGAAATTAAATAAATAAATAAATAAATAAATAAATAAATAAATGCAACCAAACAACCCTGTTCCCTGCCCACCCTCGCCAACCCTTTCCAAAGGGGCTCCCTCTGACTGTCTCTGCCAAAAACGCCCGTAGCTGATCACTTGCTGCAGGGGTTCAACCTGCTTTTCTCTTCTCCCTCTCCTCCTACATCTTTCTCTTCTGGGGTCAGATCTCAAACTGCTTCACTGATTTCCTAAGGGATGGACTTCCAGCAGATCCATCGCAATGACTCAGCTGCCAGCCATGGCTCTGGTATTTTGCACAAAGCCTCATGCTTTCCCTCCTTATCCTCTCACTCACAAATTGTCTTCGTGGGAAACAGTGGAGGTAAGTGTGTGTGTGTTGTGGGGGGGCTCCCTGATAATGCCAAATGTTCTTTTTTTCTTTTCTCTCATCTCCCCTGTCTCTCCTTTTCCTTTTGGCTATACTAAAAGTCAGGGTCTTATATATGTTTCTGAGCTAGCTCCCTTTTTGTCCCCTCCTGGACTAGCTTCCTTTTTTCCATTCTTTTTCCCCTCTCTTTGAGGGGAGGGTTCTTTTCTCTAACACAAACATGGTAAAACATTATTAAAATCTTTATTATAAGTGCACAGGTGGAGAGTTTAGAAAGTGATTGGAGGGGAAGAGCCCGAATCTGTTCTTATTGATGCAACTATATTCCAGGGTGAATCCAAGGATGGAGTTAAAATCGCTGGAAGAAACATTAACAATCTCAGATATGCAGATGATACCACTTTGATGGCTGAAAGCAAAGAGGAGCTGAAGAGCCTTATGAGGAAGGTGAAAGAAGAAAGTGCAAAACCTGGGTTGCAGTTAAACCTCAAAAAAACCAAGATTATGGCAACCAGCTTGATTGATAACTGGCAAATAGAGGGAGAAAACGTGGAGGCAGTGACAGACTTTGTATTTCTAGGCGCAAAGATTACTGTAGATGCTGACTGCAGCCAGGAAATCAGAAGACGTTTACTTCTTGGGAGGAGAGTAATGACAAATCTTGATAAAATAGTTAAGAGCAGAGACATCACACTGACAACAAAGATCCGCGTAGTTAAAGCAATGGTATTCCCCATAGTAACCTATGGCTGTGAGAGCTGGACCATAAGGAAGGCTGAGCGAAGGAAGATAGATGCTTTTGAACTGTGGTGTTGGAGGAAAATTCTGAGCACGCCTTGGACTGCAAGAAGATCAAGCCAGTCCATACTCCAGGAAATAAAGCCAGACTGCTCACTTGAGGGAATGGTATTAAAGGCAAAACTGAAGTACTTTGGCCACATAATGAGAAGACAGGATTTCCCTGCTGATGCTAGGGAAAGTGGAAGGCAAAAGGAAGAGGGGCCGACCAAGGGCAAGAGGGATGGATGATATTCTGGAGGTGACGGACTCGACCGTGGGGGAGCTGGAGGTGGTGACGGCCGACAGGAAGCTCTGGCGTGGGATGGTCCATGAAGTCACAAAGAGTCGAAAGCGACTGAACGAATAAACAACAAAAATATTCCAGGGACCGGTTTTCTCCAGTTGTGCTGAGAAATGATGGCTAACATGATTCCTGAAGACAAAAACATAAACAGGTGAAGGCCTCTTTCATTTCATGACCTTGTATAACCTCTCCTCCCAGCCTGCTTGTGTGTCTGTGTTTGCCATTATATATCTGATGGGATTGACAGTGAAACAAAACTCATTTCAAAAATGCAGTGCAAAAAGGCTGCAGATCAAGGGAGGCGCCAAAGTAGAATCTGACTTCTGTCTGTTCCAAAATCCGGTGGCTCCAGTCAGCAAAGAGCCCCCTAGCGGCCAGTTGCAGAAGCTTGGATTTCTTCATCCCTTGCAAACTACGGGTCAATAATGCGTTCACACATTCCAACAGAGGCGAGCTTGGGGTAAATCTTTTCTTGCATATGGTTTTGCACCAGGAGTGTGGTGTGTTAGCCTTAAACCTTCAGAAGGAAAAAGGGAATGGGTGCAGCAACCATGCTGTGATAACACATTCCTTTGGTCATCACATACATATAAAAACAGCATGAAAGCAACTCAAGGCTGCTTGCTATATTTTATAGCTTCAGTGTTTGGCACTGTGAGAAGGGCAAAATCAAATCCTAATTAACTCCTTATACAATGCAAGAGCCTTTCCACAGCAGCCACCCTTAGTGAAACCCAATCCTTCCTGTGGCATTAGAAAGAGCTGTGGATCTTCTGCCAACTCTTTTGGCTGTTTTCTCTGTGTTTTGCTGCAGATGGGTTTTTTTCAGCATGGAAAACGGTGGGACCGAGCTCAGTAAATCCTGTTCTGCGGATGAGACGAGGCCAGCACCACTAGAACAGGGATAAAAATGGGAGGGGCCGGGATTTACCATTGAGAAGGTAAATCCCTGTACACAGAGAGATTCCAAGTGTACAAAAGGTCCTGTTTCTGTGGGAAAAACCCACCTGATCAGCCCTTCTTCAGAAGGCAGGTGGTTTCCCCCATACCTTTCCCCCTCTTCTTTTAAGGATCTGGTAATGCTCAGCAAGTATCACGTTCGGGGAGGGAGAGCGGTGCCTTGGGGGTTTTCTGCCTGAGATTCCCAAATGTTCTGCTATCATTCTTGGGTACTACCTTCCTTGAAGACATGGGTGGTTGTGTACAGGCAGTAAAATGCCTTGGACTAGCCCTGAATCAGTAAGGGAGATGTTTAATGGAGAGAGGCTGAGCTGGCTGACACACTGCCTGTATTTAGTCACCAGATTAGGCACCTTCAACTGTGCATGCTCCCCTCTCCACCTGCTGATCAGCAGTGAAAAAGGACTTCTGAGTCGTCTGCTTTCAGCTTTGGTGAACTGGGGTTGGCCACATCACACAGACCCACAAACCATGCTTAACGGTGATTATGATGTCTTTAAAAGAAGCACCTTCAAAGTGTAGTTTGTCAAGCTCGCATGTTACCTTGACTAACAACCTTGAGTAACAACCTTGAGTAACACTAACAACAGAGGGGAAAGTTTCTGAGTCCTCAAGGTTGCCTCTTCCACAATTTTATAGAGACAGGCAGCCGAAGCTCTACCCAAGATGGACGGCTATTTGAAATGCTGCTCTTGAGCCTCTCCTTTTTCAGCTGGAGGCTCAAGAGAAGAGTATCAAGCTAGTTGTAATGGTATGTGGGAATGACCTTGGGAGACGGCGGGAAGAGAATGCCTAGGGACTGATCAGACGAGAGGGGGAGGAGCCCACGGCTGCATAATGGGCAGAGAAAGAAACTCAGAAAGGATCCTCCCTAACATCAGGCTGTAAAAAGAGACTTTGTACTTTCAGACTTGCAAGATTCTGTTAATGTAGTCTTACAATAAAGTAGAATTAGCTCACCTGGTCGTGTTTCCTGTCTAGTCTGCCTGAAGAAAGGGGGAACCCCCAAATTTCCTTCACCCTCCATGAATTTTTCTGGTTAAACGGATGGCCCAGGCTGCCCCAAGAAGCAGGCCTTCCCAATTTTCTGGCCAACTTGCCCTGAAGACTCTTGAATTCAGGCTCAGACAGCACCATCTGCAGGAAGCTTTCTGAAAAGGCAGTAAAAGCTTTCTGAGTCAGCCAGAAAAACTGGATCCTCCTTTTTGTTGGAGGGACAAGAGGGGAACAGGACAAGGGCAAGCAACTCAGCCCTGTCAATCTTTTGAGTAGTCTCGTGGGTCTTTTCTCTCTCTCCAGTGCCTCCCTGGTTGGCAGATGCCTAGGAAGCTTTTCTGGCAGGCTTGCAGGCAAAAACATCTTTTGAGCCTCCCTCTTGTTTTCCTGATGGCATCCTATATGAAATGTGTTTTTTTTTTCTTGCATTGAGAAAAATGTGCCAGGTGTGCTTGAAAACCAGTTGAGTAGTGTATGAATTTAATCCTGGCTAGATTTTCCAGAAGACAGAAAGGAAAACCTGGTTTGTATAATCTGGCTTGTGTAAAGGCCCAGATGCCTTGAATTGAAGAAGCTGGGCTGGATCAGGCCAAAAGATTGCATTGTATACCGTCCTGTTCCCCATAGCGGCCAGTTCAAAGTTTTCAGGAAGTTTATAAGCAGGGCTCAAAAGCAGTAGCCCTTCCGTATTGTGGTTGCTTCTGGTTTCACTTCATCATAAGGAAGAAAATACAGTATTCATTTGTCAATGATGTGCTCCACAGAAATGTGACTAATTCCCTTTGACAGGCACCTGAGACAGCAGGCATCACAATTCTGTAAAAATCATGCTGTACTGTATAGAAAAAAATAAAATTCTTCTGTCCTGAATTTATTGTCTCTGAGAAAGGAAGAAAAACTTTACTCCATCTCCTCTTTCCCAACTGGGCAGAATTTTTATAAAGTAATATCTTCCCTCCCAACCTCAGCTTTCTGTAATGTTTTTTAATCAAAGAAGAAGTCTCCAACAGTGTGGTCATTTTGCTTGGCCCTTTTTACATGTTTTCCAGCTCTACAGTATCCTTTCTGAGGCAGGTCAGTGGGAACTATAGGCACCATTCCAAATTTGTCACACTAAACATTCGTAGAACTAATTTTATTTTCAGTCCCTTTCCTAAAGAGCCATAGCTTAGATTTCTGCCTTTTTCACAGTTACCATTTAGCGACCTGATTTACAAACTGTGCTTAATTGTGGTTTGTTTAACCATGGTATGGTGAATAACTTAGATGAGCTTGAGCAACACGCTAAGGCATCAATCATCACATCAACTAGATTCATATATTCTGCTAAGCCAGAACAAAATGAATCACATTATACTTTAGTGTGAGGGATAACACAGCTAACACAGTTATTTTGACTTATCCACTTGAGTCCAACAGTGTATATGAGAATTTAGAATTGTTTTACCACACCCCCCCATATCAGTTTACACTTACTATATTGAACTTAATTTGCAGTTTATTGCCTGTTCAGATAGTCCAGAGACATTTCTTTTAGTACTCACTGTAATCTACTGTAGTTTTCACCATTCAGAATAATTTTATGCCAATGGCAAATTTATGCATTCATTGCTGACCCCCAACTAAAGTTATAGTACCTCTCCTGATACAAATCATTGAGGTCATTTTATGTTCTGGGATTGTTTTTAAAATGTTTTTTTGCAGCAAAGAAAAAATAATAGGTTAATGTATACATATAGGAATGCTAAAATGTTAAAATAGTATAACATTTAAATTTAGCCAAACAAGAAAAAGATGTCACAGCCTTGATCCTTATCTCATGAGCAAAACAATTCCAAAAAAACTGACCAGATGGCTCTAGAATCCTCTTTCTTGTCCCGTTGTTGAAAAAAACCCCTTAATATAAGTGTTGACAAACCACACCTATGGGCAATCCATTAAAAAAAGTAAAGGTTCGCCCCACACATTTGTGCAGTCGTGTCCGACTCTAGGGGGCGGTGCCCATCTCCGTTTGTTAGCTGAAGAGCCAGCGTTGTCCGAAAACGCTTCCATGGTCATGTGGCCGGCATGACGCGCGCAGAACGCTGTTACCTTCCCACCGAAGTGGTATCTATTCATCTACTTGCATTTGCATGCTTTCAAATTGCTAGGTTGGCGAGAGCTGGAGCTAGTGCGGGAGCTCACTCCGTCACGCGGGGTTAGGGATTCGAACTTCTGAACTTGCGATCTACAAGCCTGGCGTTTTACCCGCTGAGCCACCACGCCCCAACTGCCCAATTGCCCAGTAATGGGCAATCCATTACTGCAGGTCAAATATAGAGTTCTTCTTCCATTATCTGATAATAATTGGTGTGTGTGTGTGTGGGGGGGGAGGCATTCCCCTGCATGAAGAACCCACTGTTTCTGTTGTCTTGATATATATCATTTCTTTCGATTGTGTGATCTTCTAATTTACTCCTGCTTTTTACTTCTTATTCTTTAACCAGTTCTGATTTCTTTCTTATTGGGGGGACTCAGCTATTATGTCAGGTGCACTACCTGCACATTTGATCTTGAGCTTCTTATCAAGAGTTTTGATCGTGAAGATCCAAATACTTTAACTTTCAAGGAATCCTTATTAGAAATCTTGCTATTAGTCTTCTGAACGCAGTGAATAGGAAAAGTAAGATAGGGCTTTCTTCACTGTGGCCACAGAAAAGTTCATCTATTCCTCTCAATTTTTGGCAAGCAGCAATGATGGAACTCTTCTATGAGGCTGGAATAAACTAAGCCACGCTTACTGATTGCTCAGTTCTCTATTTTAACCCAGGCTTATCTGTAATTGGTAGTATTTCTTCTTTTATTCTCTAATTGTTTTTCTTATAGATATTTTAGCCACCCTGAATTTCCTGTAGTGTGAATTAAAAAAAATAAAAAATAAAACCAATTACATCTTACTGACAGAAGAGGAATTCTCACTTGCCCCATACCCTTTAAGAGAAACTTGCCCCATAGTTTGAGAACCGCTGTTGTTATCAACATACATCACATCCAGATTTACATGGTACTTCTTTTCCTACATGGAGTAACCCTTATAAGTTTCTCCAAAGACGTCTGGGACAAACTTTGTTCTCACCTTGTTCAGTTAGCCACTCCAATCATTTATTTCCTGCTTGACTTAAGTTGACCACTTCTCACAGTTGCTTCCCAGTATTTTTAAAAATTATTTTCTCAAAAGGCTTTTCTCACAATGTCTACCATTCTAAGTGCTATCTTAGTGCTGGCCTAGAAACCAGGAGACTGAGAGTTCTAGTCCCGCCTTAGGCGTGAAAGCCGGCTGGGTGACCTTGGGCCAGTCACTCTCTCTCAGTTCTAGGAAGGAGCCAATAGGAAACCAGGAGACTGAGAGTTCTAGTCCCGCCTTAGAAAAACTAAGGACTGAAATACAAGATGTTAAGAAACAGACCGAAGAATGTGAAAAAAGAAGAGAAGAGGATGAAGAACGCATAATACTATTAGAGATAAGGGAAAAAGAACGCTATATTAGAATAAGAGGGGTGGAGGAGGATAAAGAAGAAAATATAAGGGAAACAATAGTACAAATGATTGCTGATTTGATAGAATGGGAGGAGGAAAAAGTAGAGGAGGAAATTGAAAAAATATATAGGGTGAACTCTCAATATGCAAAGGTGAATAAGAAACCAAGGGACATACTAATAGAATTTTAAAAAAAAAATAGAGATGCAGTAATACAAGCTGCATTTAATAAAAAAAATTGAGGTGGAAGGTAAAACGGTGACTATATTCAAAGAGATAACAGGGAAAATTTTAAAAAAGAGAAAAGAATACAAATTTCTTACAGACTTATTAAAGAAGAATGAAATAAATTTCAGGTGGGAGGCTGTGGAAGGGATAAACCTCCAATACAAGGGACAAAGACACCGGCTAACCTCTGTTTTTAAGGCAAAAGAATTCTTTAAAAAATTAGAAAAAGAACTGGGAAGTAAGAAAGAACAAGTAAAAGAACAGGAGTAATACCTTAAAGACTATAAGGTGTGAAAAACAGTTAGAGGTGGGCTTGCATAAAAATGAATAAACTAAATATTATAACATGGAATATCAATGTTTTTAATTCACCTGTTAAACGACATAGAATATTTCAATTGTTAAAGAAACAAGAATTGGACATTATATGCTTGCAAGAGACGTATATTAAAAATAAAGATGAAAAATATTTAGAAAATAAAAGATTGGGAGCAGCCTTTATAACATCAAATGAAAAAAAGAAAAATGGGATAGCAATATATATTAGGCCAGTATTAAAACCTCAATTAGTAGAAAAAGACCAAGAAGGTAGATTTATATTGGTAGAAATAGAATGTCAAAATACAAAAATAATGATAATAGGAATCTATGCTCCAAATAGTGATCAAAAAAATTTTTTCAAAAAAATATCAGAAATAATTTCAGAAAAGAGGATTGAAAATTGTATATTAATGGGCGATTTAAACGGGGTAGTAGAACCAGAGATTGATAGGAAATCAGAAAATTATATTAATAAAAATGAAGGAAAACTACCCAAGGAATTTTTCAATATGGCCCAAAATCTAATGCTAATAGATGGATGGAGATATAAAAATGGAAAAAAGAAAGAATATACCTATTATTCAAATAGATTTAACTCCTTTTCCAGGATTGACATGATTTGGGTTACAAAAAATTTAGAAAATAAAATTAGAGATATGACAATAAATGCAAAAACACTGTCTGACCATAATCCTGTTTGTATGACCTTAAATATAAATAAAAAAATATATAGATGGAAAATGAATGAAAATATACTTAAAGATAAAAAAATGTAGAAGACCTAGAGAAGAAATTACAAGAATTTTTAAAATGGAATGTGAACAATGAAGTAAGTATAGAAAAGGTCTGGGAAACAAGCAAAGCATTTATGAGAGGCAACTTGATTTCGAAAAACAAATATATTAAAAATAGATTAAAAAAATAGAAATATTAACGAATCAGATTAAAGAAAAGGAATTAGAATTGCTAAAAAATAAAAAAAGAAAGAAAGAAAAAGAAGAGATAATGAACCAGATAAAATGGCTACAGTCCCAGCTTAAGATTGAGCTGAGAAGAAATAGACAAAAAATTAAAATTTATAAAACAAAGAAACTTTGAGCAGGCAAATAAACCAGGAAAATGGTTAATGTACAGACTGAGAAAAGAAAAAGAGAAAAGAATTATAAATAAAATAATAAATAAAAACATGGAGCTTACATACAATGAAGACATTAAGAGAGCTTTTTTTGATTATTATACAAATTTATATCAGGAACAAAAAATCCCAACAGACAAAGTAGAAGAATATATTAAAAACTGTAATTTAGTAAAATTAACAGAAGAAGATAAGGAACTTATAAATCATAATATTACAACCCAAGAAATCAGAGAAGCAATTAAAAAATTGAAAGTAAATAAGGCACCAGGGACAGACAGACTTACAGCAGATTACTATAAAATACTACAAGAACAATTAATTAAACCATTAGAAGAAATGTTTAATTCAATACTTCAAGGGTCAAAAATACCTGAATCATGGAAAGAGGCCAACATTGCACTAATCCCAAAAGAAAATCAGGATCCAACAGATTGTAAAAATTACAGACCAATCTCACTATTAAATAACAATTACAAAATTTTTACTATTATTCTTGCGGAAAGACTCAAAAAAATTCTACAGAAAACTATTAATCAAGATCAAAATGGATTTCTGCCGACTAGACAAATAAAAGATAACATTAGAAATGTAATTGATTTAATAGAATACGCTAAAGTACACAACGAAAAACAAATAACATCACTATTTTTAGACGCAGAAAAAGCTTTTGATAACGTAAATTGGAATTTCATGTTTAAAGTATTAGAAAAAAAAGATTTTGGAAATAAATTTATAAATGCAATAAAAGCAATATATAGGATACAAAAAGCAAGAATAATAGTAAATGACGAATTAACACAGGAATGCAAAATAATGTAAGGTACCAGGCAAGGATGCCCTATTTCCCCATTATTATTTATACTGGTATTAGAGGTTCTATTAGATGAAATAAGGAAAGATCAAGAAATAGAAGGGATTAAGATTAGGAAACAGGAATATAAATTAAAGGCGTTCGCCGATGATCTTGTAATAACATTACAAAATCCAACAAATTCAATAACAAAATTGATTTCCAAACTACAAGAATATGGAGAGGTATCAGGATTTAAAATAAATAAGGAAAAAACCAAAATGATAAATTTAAATACGCCTAAAGAAGAAATAGATAAAATAGAACAAATATCAGGTTTTCAAAATGTTAAAAAAGTTAAGTACTTAGGAATTCAAATAACAAATAATAATTTGGATTTATATAAAAATAACTATGAAGGCTTATGGAAAGAAATTAAAAAAGACTTGGAGAAATGGGTAAATTTGCAACTATCCCTATTAGGCAGGATTGCCACAATAAAAATGAATCTTTTACCAAGATTCTTATACCTGTTTCAAACAATCCCAATTACAATAAAAGATCAAATTTTTACAAAATGGCAAAGAGATATAACAAAATTTATTTGGCAAAAAACAACAACCTAGAGTTAAACTTAAATACTTACAAGATATAAAAAACAGGGGGTTTAGCAGTGCCGGATTTTAAATTATATTATGAAACATGTGGGTTAATTTGGATTAATTTGGATCAGAGATTGGATTAAATTAGAAGATGGGAAAACAATAATCTTGGAAGGACATGATAACAGGTATGGTTGGCATGGCTATATGTGGCACAATAAATGCAAAGTACACAAACTATTCAATAATCATATAATTAGGAAGTCACTATTAAAAATTTGGAATAAATATAAAAAACGCTATTACCTGGCATGCCTTTGTGGGTATCGCCACAGGAGGCAGGCGCCAGAATGGGGAATCAAAAAGACAAGGACTTTCTAAAATACCAAAATTTATTAAAAATGGAAGGAAACAACTATAGATTAAAAACACGGGAAGAACTAGAAAACGAAAATATAACATGCCATTGGTTTACGTACTTTCAGCTAAAAGAACAATATAAAATAGATAATAAAAACCATCAATTCATAAAAGATCAAAATAATTGGGATAATATATTAGAAAGAGACAATGACCACTTGATATCAAAAATATACAAAATATTATTGGAAATGAAAACTAAAGATATAAAGAATAAAAACTATATGAAGAAATGGGATGAAGATTTAGGTACAGAAATTACATATGAGCAGTGGCAAAAAATTTGGTCAAAAAATATAAAATTTACTCTAAGCAATAGTTTAAGGGAAAACATGTATAAAATGATATATAGATGGTACCTATCACCTGAGGTGCTATTTAAATCAAAAATTAGGAACACGAATATCTGTTGGAAATGTAAAAAAAAAAAGAGGATCTTTTTACCACATATGGTGGTTATGCGATAAGGCAAGGAAATATTGGACCAAAATAAATAAATATATAAGTGAAATGTTAGGTAAGGATATACAAATGAAACCAGAAATCTATTTGTTAGGTAAAACTGAGGATACCATGAATAAAAGACAAAAGACATTATTTTTATATTTAAGTACAGCGGCAAGAGTAAAATATGCGCAACTATGGAAGGAAGAAAACATACCAACAAAAGAAGAATGGATTATGAAATTAATGGAATTAATGCAAGCAGACAGATTAACTAACTTAATAAAAGGGAAAGAAATAGGGAAGCATAAAGAGATATGGGACCCTTTTACAGAGTATCTTAAAAAGGAATATAATATTAAATAGAAATATATGTATATATGTAAATATACAACTATAAATAAAAATATAGTAAGGGGGGGAAAAATAAAGAAATATAGAAAGTAAGAAGGAAAATGTATACAAATTAGTTACATTTAATGTTCTGAATTAAGAAAGCCGGAAGCAATTTTAAAGATGTATGAATACGTAGTATGTTTGTGTAGGCAGTAGGGGTTAAGTCTTTATGTATAAAGAAAAGAAAAATGTAGAAGAGAATAATAGAATAAGTACATATACTGTATATAGAAATAAAAGAACGAAGGAAAGAAATTAAAATTAAAGAACTAAAAATTGATAAAAATGATAGGGAAGGGTTTTTGTGGGCTAAGAGATAAGTAGTAGTAGGAGAGGAGTGTGGGAGGAAAGAAGGTAGGAAGGAAAAAGAAAGTAGAATGGATAAAGTGAAATAAGAGAAACTGAATAGAATTGAAGATTGGATTATACAAAAGATTAGAAATAAAAATTGATAAGTTATGAGGCGATGAAAATATGCAAAAGATGGAATGCCTAAGTGTAAATGAGATATGTTTTATGTACAATGTAAATGTCTGTGTTAAATGTTAAATGTAAATAAAGTTTATTTTATATATATATAAAAAAAAGGAAACCAGGAGACTGAGAGTTCTAGTCCCGCCTTAGGCATGAAAGCCGGCTGGGTGACTTTGGGACAGTCACTCTTTCTCAGCCCAACCCACCTCACAGGGTGGTTGTTGTGGGGAAAATAGGAGGAAGGAGTATTAGGTATGTCTGCCAGCTTGAGTTGACTGCAACACACACACACACACACACACACACACACACACACACGGCAGGATTATTATTATTATTATTATTATTATTATTATTATTATTATTATGTTTATCGCAATATTGAGCATGAGGTCACAGACAGTTTTATTTATTTCCTTAGTAATGCTTTTATTTATTTATTTATTTATTCGATTTATCACCGCCCAACTCCCTCACAGGGACTCTGGGCGGTTTACAATCCAACAAAAATTCTAATACAAATATAAATAAAGTTAAATAAACATTAAAATAAGCAATTTAAAAATACAATAAATATAATAAAATCAAGATGGTGGTATCTTTTTTAAAACACTGGAAAGGGCAATTCTAGGACTATCCTAAAGTATTAGCCATCCCCAAGAGTGTATGCTCTTCTTCCCGCCCCAGGCCTGTTGGCAGAGCCAAGTTTTGAATTTTTTCCGGAAGTCCAGAAGCGACGGGGACTGTCCTAACTCTGGGGGACGAATATTCCACAGGGCAGGCGCTACTGCAGAGAAGGCACACTTCTGTGACCCCGTTAGATGGAATTCTTTGACCGATGGGGTCCGTAGCATGCCCTCCCTGCATGACTGGATGGGACGGGACGATGTAATGGGGATAAGACGGTCCCTTAGGTAACCTGGTCCCATGCCATGAAGGGCTTTAACGGTCATAACCAACACCTTGAATTGGACCCGGAAGCAAACTGGAACCCAGTGCAGCTCGCGTAACAAAGGTGTTACATGTGTCCGATAAGGGACTTCCAAGATCGTCCGTGTGGCCGCATTCTGGATCAGCTGAAGCTTCCGGATACTCTTCAAGGGTAGCCCCATGTAGAGCGCATTACAGTAGTCTATATGTGAGATAACCAGGGCATGAGTGACCGTTCGAAGGGCCTCTCGTTCCAGGAAAGGTCATAACTGGCGCACAACACGAAGTTGTGCAAAGGCCCTCCTGGCCACGACTGCCACCTGCTCTTTGAGCAGGAGTCGTGAGTCCAAGAGGACCCCCAAGTTATGCACCGGGTCTGTCTGGGGCAGTGCTACCCCATCCAGAACTAAAGATGGCAATTTCCTAGATATCGAGGAGCCATTAATTATATGCCACTCAAGTCCAGTAGGAGTCTCAGTAGGTAACTTAGCTCTCTTACAGTAAGAAGATTAATATGACAAAATAACATGATAATTAAATTGCAATTAATAAATCCAGGAATAATCAGAACACTGTACAAGAAGACATCAATAACCAGGGGACATTGCTCATAACCATGCCATGGCCAAGACTCTCTGAAAAGCCATGTTTTCATGGCATCCCTAAAAACTAGCTAGAGGACCATCTAATTTGGAGGGCACACTGTTCTAAAGAAGGGGATTCCAGCTGAGAAGGTTCATCTTTTTGGTCGCTGAAGATGACCATCTTTGAGAGAAGGGATCTAGAGAATGCCCATTCCTCCAGATCTGATTAGAAGGGCAGAAACCACTGGGAGAAGGTGGTCTTGTAGATACTCAGGCCCTAAGCCATATTGTAGCCTCATATTTCATTACAGAATTGTGAGAATTATTTGCAGGATATTCTGGTGACCGAAAGGAGAGGGGGGGGGGGAAATCCCATGATTGAAAGTGGCTTAACTATGGCTGTGGAACTTCCCAGTTGCTATGTATGAGCAGTGCTTTTTGGACAGTGATTCCCATGACAAAAAAGAGGAACAATGTTTGGTGCATCATGCCTTAATATTTTTTCTTTTCCTAAACTTAGTGGGTGTGCAGAGACTTCTTGAAAGTCTCTGGCCTTCCCACATCCTCTTGCTTGTTTCTGCGGTGCCTAAATATGTCATGCCTGCATAGTTCACCAGAAAAGCATAAATGACATTTTAATAAATGTAGAAAGTTTGGTCCATAATTTGACTTGGAAAGAAAAATAAAAGATCAGTAACAACAACAAGAAGAAGAACTGGTGGGACACAAAATAGACAAAGTAATAAAAAATGTAGAAGCTAAAGTGCTCTGGGACTTTAGAATTCAAGCAGACAAGCATCTGCCACACAACACCCCAGACTTAACAAATGTTGATAAGAAAAACAAAAAAATGTGGATAGTGGACATTGCAATACCCGGAGACAGCAGAATAGAAGAGGAAGAACTGGGAAAAAATCACAACATATAAAGACCTGCAAATAGAATGTCTGTGGCAAAAGAAAGCAAAGATAGTACCAATAGTAATAGGCACCTTGGGTGCAATTTCAAAACATCTGGAGCACCACTTGAACACCATCGGCATTGACAAAATCACCAGTAGTCAATTGCAAAAGGCAGCCTTACTTGGAACAGCTTACATCCTGCGACGATACCTTTAATAGTATTAAACAACAACGTCTGCCTATCCCAGGTCCTTGGGAAGGACTTGATAGGTGGACAGAAATGCCAAAACCAATCTAAACATCTGGCTGACTGTGTGACCAACCATAACAACAACAACAACAACAACAAGCCACCCGACTCCCAGTGACTCTGGGCAGTTTACAATTGTTAAAAACATTTGAAAACAAAGAACAATACAAAAACACAGAAACAGCACAAAACAAAAGAACAGTGTTGGCAAAGGAAACAAACCCGGAGGGGAACAAAAAGGAAGAAAGGGGTGTCAATCATCCTTGCCAAAAAGGGAAGGTTGGAGACTGGTCAATAGTTATCAAAGACTGTTGGGTACAAGGATGGCCTCTTGAGGAGGGGATGCTCCACTGCCTCTTTCAGGGTTGGGGGCACCACCCCCTCCATCAAAGAGGCTGACACTACTGCATGGGCCCAACTGTGGGTCACCTCCCTGGCCACTTTCACAACCCAAGAGGGACCTGGATCCGGTAAACAGGTGGCTGAGCTGACAGCACAGAGAGCCCTGTCCACTGCCTCAGGATTCATGAGCTCAAACTCATCCCAGATCACACCACCAGACTGTACCCCAGTCACCTCGGCCTGCTCTGCCCAGTCAGAGTCCAAGGCGGAACAAATCTGAGTGACTTTATCCACCAGATAGCCTGAATAGTCCTCACAATGGCCCAACAGATGTTCCAGGGGGTCTTCTCTACCCAATAGGAACAGGTCACCCTAAGCAGGGCTGCTGGATGGCTATCAGCAGATGCAATAAGGGCAGAGAAATATTGACATTTCACTGCCCTTATCACCACAAGGTAATCCCTAATATGGGATCTTACCCATGTCTAGTCAAACTCACTTCGAGTGTTCCTCCAACAGCACTTCTGGCGTTACTCAAGTTAGTCTAAGGATTATTAAATTGGAACTGCACTATCAAGATAAAGATAAAGAGTGGGGAATTGGTTCTCCTCATCAGGAGAGACTTCTGTGCAAGTGGGTAATTCAGAATATGTTGACTTGGGGAACATTGGGAAATCAAAACAGCTAGTAGCAATTCATTAATTAAATTATTAATTAATTAATTAAATTCATTCATTAAAAGTAATCATTTGGTTCCTCATCTTTTAATAAATGGATTTAATGAATGAATTTAATTAATGAAAGCAGTTATTATGCCTATCCACACACAAAACCTAAAGGGAAGTCTGTTTCTCAGAGAACGAATTGCTTGGGTTAGGAAACATTTTGCTTTATCTCACTTGGACTGGCAGGAGGAGGTTGGCAAGTAAATCTGTAAAGGAGGAATTTTAGACCCGAATGTATAAAATACTGTATAGGTAGGTAAAGGTTCCCCCAACACATTTGTGCAGTCGTGTCCAACTCTAGGGGCCGGTGCTCATCTCCGTTAGTTAGCCGAAGAGCCAGCGTTGTCCAAAGACGCTTCCATGGTCATGTGGCCGCATGACGCACGTGGAACGCTGTTACCTACCCACCGAAGTGGTACCTATTAATCTACTTGCATTTGCATGCTTTCGAATTGCTAGGTTGGCAAGAGCTGGGGCGAGTGCGGGAGCTCACTCCGTCATGCGGGACTAGGGATTCGAACCTCCAAACTTGTGATCTTCCAATCGACAAGCCTGGCGTTTTACCCGCTGAGCCACCATGCCCCTAAAATAATGTATACAGAAAGAAAATTAAGGGAGAAATGTAGGTAGGGTGATATGTCTATGAAGGTTCTCAGTCATCCAATCATGATTCAAGCTACAGACAGTAGGTAGGGTGAATAAGGCTAATTGAGATTAAAGTCTGAGTTTCTTTCAGATCACATTGCTGGGCAGAAGCTGAACAGGAGAGTTTTAGTTTGGTAGATCAGTTCCCCCCCCCCCCCAGTGGGGGTATTCTTACAGAAAAGAGTATACTTAAATGATAGGATGAAAACTAAGATTGGTTCTCCATATAGGTTCTCAGGAAAATATATATATGCAAGAGTGGACTGATTCCACATTTCACATACTGTCAGAACTCTGGCAGAGTCCTGCCATTCCAACAGACGAGCTAACTCCCCCCTAGCAGCCCCAGTCCTATTCCAGAAGAAAAAAGATGGGTCGCTAAGACTGTGCACAGATTACAGGGGGCTAAATGCCATCTCAGTAACAAATCAGTACCCGCTACCACTGCTAAAAGACATGCTGGCACAATTATCAAAGGGCAAATTATTCACTAAATTGGACTTGAGGGAAGCCTATTACCGAGTCAGAATAAGGGAAGGGGATGAATGGAAAACTGCATTCAATTGTCCCCTGGGCTAGTTTCAGTACCAAGTCCTCCCGTTTGGGATTGCTGGAGGGCCGGGAATTTTTATGAAATTAATTAACAAAGTCCTATTTGATTTCCTATACCGGGGAGTCATTGTATATTTAGATGATATTCTCATTTTCTCTGAAAACTTAGAAGACCACATCAAACTAGTTAGAGGGGTGCTTGAGAAATTACTGGAAGCCAAACTATATGTCAAGCTCTCGAAATGTGAATTTCACAAGGAGAAGCTTGACTTCCTGGGGTTCCGCATCTCACACAATGGGATTGAAATGGACCCTGCCAAGGTGCAAGCCGTACTGGGGTGGGAACCCCCGTGAACCCGCAGACAATTGCAAGCTTTCACCGGGTTCGCAAATTTCTACAGACAATTTATTCACAATTTTGCGCAGATTGCACTGCCCCTGACAGATTTGTTAAAAACAAAAAACAAAGGGAAGGAAGCACCCACTAAACAACCCAGTACAAAAATCAAATGGAGCCCAGAGTGTCAGGAGGCATTTGACAAATTAAAAGCGCTGTTTACAGCGGAGATGATCTTGAAGCACCCGGAGGTAGAAAAACCCTTCATAATACACACTGACGCTTCCAACCACACGGTTGGCTCCATATTGCTACAAGCAGATTAAGACCATGTGCCTATATATCCAAGAAATTCACAGAGACAGAAAAAAGATGGCATGTGTGGGAGAAGGAGGCGTTTGTGGTCCGACACGCATTGGCTACTTGGCGCCATCTATTGGAAGCATCACCCGTTCCGTTCCAGGTATGGACGGACCATAAAAATTTAGAGGCACTCAAATCCCCTAGGAAACTGAACCCAAAGCAACTTCGGTGGGCAGAATTTTTCAGCAGATATAATTTCACATTAAAATATTTCCCAGGGGGAAAGAATTATTTGGCTGACGCTCTGTCTCACCTACCGCAACACGAAAGTAAGGCTGAGGACATCATAGACACTTTGATCCCAAACAACACAGAGAAGCACACCCCAGACAGGCTAGATGGGAATATGGCAATAACGCAGAGCCACTCCAAAAATAACAAAGACAAGAATGACTTGGAAAAGGAAATACGGAAGGAGATGGTAACTGACGCTTGGTGGGGGAAAAATGAGACCACACTACAAGAGAACAATGGTCTGTGGTGGAAGGATGGGAAGCTTTATGTACCAGAAAGCACACGCAAAAGAGTATTAGAAATGAACCATGACTACAAAACGGCAGGGCATTTCAGGTTTGTAAAAACTCTTCATCTCGTAAGGAGAAAATTTTGGTGGCCCACACTCTGTAAGGACATAAAAACATACACAAAAACTTGCCCTGTATGTGCCACCGCAAAGCGGACTATTGGAAAACCCACCGGGTTACTGCAGCCAGTGGCGAACCCGTCCCAACCATGGAAGCAAATAGCCATGGATTTCATTGTGGACTTACCAACAAGCAAAACCAAAAACTCTATCTGGGTGGTCACGGACTTGTTCTCTAAGCAAGCTCACTTTATTGCTTGCAATGGGATCCCAGCAGCACCCAAATTGGCAAAAATGTTTATTCAGCACATCTATCGGGCACATGGAATACCCAAAAGGATCATAAGCGACCGCAGAAGTACGTTTACTTCCAAATTCTGGCGGGCTTTTTTAAAGTTGATCAGATCACAACAAGGACTCAGTAGTGCGTTCCACGCTTGCACGGATGGTGCGACTGAACGCATTAACTCCATACTAGAACAATACCTGCGGTGCTATATAAGCTATCAGCAAAACGACTGGGCAGAAATGCTACCGTTCGCTGCGGTTGCATATAACAACGCGGTGCACCAGAGCACTGGATTTTCACTGTTTAAAATTGCCATGGGGCAGGACTTTGTAACTATCCCCGAACTAGCAATGACCCCCCCAAACAGAACCAGCAGCCCCGCTCAGAGCAGAGGAATGGATCACGAAAATAACCAGCAACTGGCCTGTCATGCTGCAAACTCTGCAGGAAGCAAAAGTTAGCTACAAAAAATTCGCAGACAAGAAAAGAACAGCAGAATGGGAGCTAAAAGTAGGCAACAAAGTCTATTTATCTACAAAAAATTTGCGGTCCACACAACCGTCAAAGAAGCTAGCACCTAAATTAATTGGGCCTTTTCCAATCACAAAGGTAATCAACCCAGTCACAGCCACACTACAGATACAAAAAAGCTTAAAGAAAGTACACCCAGTATTCCACATTAGTTTACTCAAGCAATATTTTCCGTCAATGCAATGGCATCCCGAGACCCCCACACCAGCCCTGATGTTAGTCAATGGGGAACCGCACTTCGAAGTCAAAACCATCCTGGACTCGCGATGGCACAGAGGCAAATTACAATACTTAATAAAGTGGCAACACCTCCCTGCCGGCTTCAAAGAATGGGTGGCCGCAGAACACACGCAGGCACCAGAGTTAACGAAAAAATTCCACTGAGACTTCCTGCATAAACCCCATTAAAACACATTGTATATATAAACTAACACTGCTTTTTCTCGTTTCAGATAAAACACTGATAATACAGAACCTGATAAGTAGATTGAGGACTAATCTTGGGAAGAGGGAGGAAAATCTTGGGCCGGTGACATGTCAGAACTCTGGCAGAGTCCTGCCATTCCGACAGACGAGCATGTGGATTAAGGGGGAAAAGAAACTGACACAGAAGCAGACAAACGCTTAGCAAAGAACGAACTCGCATTGACCCTGAACGATCCAGGAGATAGCAGCGCTAATGACTGTCTGAGCACCCGGAACGAGCCCAGTGGAATGAGGGGGGAAACCAAGGACAATGGGGGGGGGGGGAAACTCTATGGGATTAGAAAGGTTTAAATGTACAGCATAGAACTGCTTAAACTCATTCACGTCATTCTTTGTGTGTTAACCTTTTACTCTCCAATAAACCGGTTACTGCTGAGCCAAATTGTGTCTGTCAATTGGTGTAAGAGAACCGTGCATTGGGGCAATTGAAGCGTGGCACCTGACACATACAGGCATAACTTTATTAGGCTATCTCAAAGGTCAGAGAGTAATATGTAAGTTTACAAGTTCTTCAGAACTATTTGTTAGGGATACTTCCAGTGGGAACATGACCGACTGACCAGCTGTGTCCGCGAGCTCCGCGGACAGAACTGACAACGCAGCGGTTTTTTGGGCTCAGGCAGGCTTTTTCCTGAAGCCTGGAGCATTTTCACGGACAAAGAAAATGCTCAGAATCATCCCATATGCCCTCCAGAATGGCGACTTGCAGCCTGAGAATCACAAACAGCGTTCGTGCCGATCAGGTAAGAGCCGCCGGGAGGCCGGGATGTCACCATTTCCAAGCCGCTCTGTAGCTTTAAAGAGACACTAAGTTGAGCCACCCCATTTCTAAACCACCCAATTTATATATTTTTTCCAGTTATGTACCCTAAGAGAGACTTTTTATAGCAAGGAAAAGCCTTCTCTCTTGGTGCTTATCGTTATTTCTGGGATTAATTTTTACGAATTTTTTTTTTTTAAGTTTTGACTTGTTTCCCTTTTAAATACTAAGGAGGATTGAGAATAAATAATCACATTCCTGCTATTATTTTTGTATTGAATTTGAAGAATTTAACATTTTCCTACACATTGAATCTGCTCTTTTGGATCTACAGCTTTCTGGTGCCACTTTCCCTGGGAGCTGCCTGTTAGCATACTTTCTCTTGTGACAACAACTTTCGGAAACTTTCCATAAACTCATTAACTCCTATTCTTGCTAGTTAAGTATCTAGGGGGCACCATAATCTACTGCCTGAAACATGGAGGATTTCAAGGAGGCTTTCTCAGAGTTTTGTTGTGAACTTAAACAGTCCATTAAACATAGGGTGACCATACATCCCATTTTGAACGGGACAGTCCCGTTATTTTAGCATTTTTCAACCGTCCCGTCGTTTTGATCAAAATCTCAATTTTGTCCCTTTTTTAAACCCGGCGGGAAGGAGGACAGGAAGACAGGAGGGTGGACTGGAGCCGGACTTGCCATTGGAGGCAGCCCAGAAGAGGCCCTATCAGCGCGGCAACTGGAAGCCCAGTTGCCACGTGCGAGCCCAGCAGCAGACACAGCACCACAGTCCAGGTTCCTGCCTCCTTACCTGATCCTGAGATTGTCTGCCCAGCAGTGGTGAGGCCAGGGAAAGCAGGCGCGGGAAGGTTGTGGAAAGAGGGTGTGTGTGCGTGTGTGTGTGTGTGCGTGCATCTGATCGGGCTTGGCCAAGGGAGGAGAGTTGTTGGGCCGCCGAGCAGGAGAAGCTGGCTGAGCTTGGCTGCTTCAGCCACACCACTCCGCCCCTTGCTGCCCGCTGAAGCTCCCCAGGGTGGCCGCTCCTGCTTCTCCTGCTTGGCGGCCCGACAACTCTCCTCCCTCGGTCAAGCCTGATCAGATGCACACACACACACACACACACACACAGGACAGACTGCCCTGGCAGGAGCTGGCCATGCTGGGGGGCTTCAGCGGGTGGCAAGGGGCGGAGTGGTGTGGCTGAAGCCTCCCAGCACGGCTGGCTCCTGCCGAGGGCAGTCTGTCCTGTGAGTGTGTGTGTGCATCTGATCGGGCTTGGCCGAGGGAGGAGAGTTGTCGGGCCGCCGAGCAAGAGAAGCAGGAGCCGGCCACCCTGGGGAGCTTCAGCGGGCAGCAAGGGGCGGAGTGGTGTGGCTGAAGCAGCCGAGCGCAGCCGGCTCCTCCTGCTTCTCCTGCTCTGCGGCGGTGGCGGCAGCAGCAGTGACTCTCCTCCCTCCCTCGGCCAAGCCCGAGGGGGATGGGGCAGTGGTGGGCCTCCATCCCCTCCATCCCCGCCCCTTGTTCCCTGGCCGATGACGGTGCTGTGTGCACAGTATGTGTACTCCGGCCTCCCCCAAACACACCAGCTCTGCCGCACCATTTACTGCTAGAAGAAAAAAAAACCTTTAAAAATAGAAAAAACAAATTAAAATCCGAGCCAATCACGCTGATGGGGGCGGGGTTTGCAGGCGGGAGCCAATTGCGTGGACTGGGGTGCGGGGTTTGGAGGCCGGCATGGTGGCATAAGACCCTGTCCCGTTTTGCCATCCTAAAAGTCCCGTTTTTGTCTGAAGGAAATATGGTCAGCCTAATTAAACAGATCTTTTCCAACTACTGCCAAGCTATTTTGCAAGCTATTTGGGACATTGTAGAAAATAACAGCTTTAAAATGTGTCATCTGGCTGGGGAAATTGTGGAAGAAGTGGAGGAACTCAACAGCGACGATAGAAATGTCTCTACTGATAGTGAGATCGAAGTTCTGCTGATGATGACCAGATTGTGGAACTGAGGGAATTAAATGGACAGATCAAATTGCAAATTATAAATGTAATTGTTTCCTTGATGGAAAGTTATGGGGAAAAAGGTTCTTTTCTATGGGAGTTTTTTTTGCTGAGAAGTCTGATTTTTTAAGGGGGGCAGTTGGGCTCTTTGAACTCTCTGTGAAAAATGCCTTGTGTTTATTGTGGAGATATGTGAATGCTTTGGTCTATTTTGAAGTGGGATAAGGATTTGAGAATGTTTATATGGATTGCTTTTAAGGCTTGTTTGACTTCATATACTTTTTCAATGATTTGGATTAAGATTAATAAGGTATAAACAATAAATGTTGGTTTTAGGTTTAATAGAATTAAGATTGTTATAATTGTAGTATAAGAGTAGACAATTTATATGTCTTTTAGTTTGATTTTTATTATAGTGGACAGAAATGTATAGAAATAGTGGTAGGAAGGAAATAAACAAATGTTGTTTTGGGGGGGAAGTTAAGAGCTTTATATATATTTTTTCTTTTAATACAAGGGGAAGGAGCAATTGTATTTAGTGATTTTTATAATGTGTTAATAGAATGATTTATAGAAATAATGTAATTTTGGTTTGATATAGAGTAAGGGATCGATTATGGAAATTGCTGTATATTCTTGTTAAAAGTCAGAAGACACCTCCTTATGTAATCTTTAAAATTCTTTTTTTCTTGTGTTCTCACACCTTTTAGTTTTTTCTTTTTTCTTTTTGTAGTTTTTTTTCTTTTTTGTAGTTTTTATCTTTGCTTTAAATCTAATAAAATTCTTATGAAAAAAATAACTATTTGTTAAGCAAGGTTATAAATAAAAAAGTGGTAGTGGGGGAGGAAAATGGATGGTACTAAAGTTGGGGATTTGCATTTAGCTGCCATTGTAAAATAAAACGTCTGAGGATGTAGTTGACATTCAAATTAGATTCTATTTTAGGGCTGTGCAGACCATGTGAAAGAGGTGCTTTGCACACAAGCCTCAAAGCATTAATTTGGAAGGGCTTGTGTAGTTGCTGTGAATACTATTCCTGGCCTTCTGCATGTGTGTGTCTGCATGCACAGCCATAGCATTGTCTGTGCTTCCAAACACATGCACTGGGGACAGCTATATGAGTCTTCCAAGGACATGGCTGCTTCAATGCTTCAAGGAGATACGCTTTGCTGTTTTGAATGCTTCGCACAGCCCTACACTATACCCTATGTCAGAGCTTTCCAAACTTTTCATGCTGGTGACACACTTTTTAGACATGCATCATTTCGCGACACACTCTTACAGCAGGGCATCATTTCGCGACACACTCTTACAGCAGGGCACAAGGCAGGCACTAGGACCTGCGTGGAATCACAGCAGGTTTGGAGGCAGCAAGGCACAAGGCAGGCACTAGGACCTGCGCGGAATCACAGCAGGTTTGGAGGCAGCCAGGCACAAGGCAGGCACTAGGACCTGCGTGGAATCCTGGCAGGGCTCAGAGGCAGCAGCAGCCGGGACACACCCAGACACTGCAGCCGACACACTAATGTGTCCTGACACACAGTTTGGAAAGCTCTGCCCTATGTGGTGATCTTTTCAGATTGCAGCCAGGATTCTCTCAGGGGTTGCTTGGATAAAACTACAAACAACTGATGCAAATAAAGTATCTAGGTGTAGCTCAGAACCACAACTTAGGCAAAATACACGGTTCCTTACAGATAAAAAACAGAGTATGTTTTCAAGAGTTCAAGAAAACTAGAAATAATTTTAGAACGCAAACTTAAGTTTTTATTAAATAGAAAGAATAGAAACACAATAGAAGCTGTAGCCTCAGAAAATTAATTTCCAGCCTCTGGAAGTATAAAACCATCTTTGTCCAGTGTAGGATCCCAAAACTGAACTGTTAAATTTGTTATTTAATCTTAATGACCGTGGCTTAGAAATCAGTAAAGAACTGTAGTGTCTAACAAATTTCTTCTGAGGCTTCCCACTGGTTAACTCATCTGTTGGATCCTCAATTTCAATTTCAATCCTCAATTTCAAGCCAATGTTTGCCACGGAAGCTATGAACTCATGAACTACATCAGACTCCTTTCTTAGGATATGGAGGTTGAAGTCACCCAAGACTAACATCCTCAGAAACTGCAACATCAGTCCAAAGATGAGATCCAGGAGCTGATGGAGGGCCACTGCAGGGGAGCTAGGTGGTTGGTACATCAACAGCAGCCCTAGGTTGTCAGCACAACCCAATTCCATGCATAGGTACTTGCGTCCTCTCACTTCTGGAGCAGTGCTCCTTGTCACTACAAAGGTCTGCAAGTAATCACAGCTACTGCTCCTCCTTGACCTTAGCACTGTGGCTATTGCAGGCCTGAAACTTGGCTGATAAACAATAAAGACAGAGCCAAATTTTATATATCTTAAGCAGTTTGGGAGAAGTAGGATATTTTACATTACGCATAAATTACTCTTCCACCCAAGTTCAGATGCAAAATATCCCCAATTATTTGGGATAAGGTAAAGAGAGTTAAGGGGCATGGTGGCTCAGTGGGTAAGAAGCCAGGCTTGTTGATCGGAAGATCACAAGTTCGGCAGTTCGAGACCTGAGCACCGTGTGACAGAGTGAGCTCCCGCACTCGCCCCAGCTCTTGCCAACCTAGCAATTCGAAAGCATGCAAATGCAAGTAGATGAATAGGTACCACTTCGGTGGGTAGGTAACAGAGTTCCGTGTGCATCATGCCGGCCACATGACTGTGGAAGTGTCTTCGGACAGTGCTGGCTCTTTGGCTAACAAATGGAGATGAGCACCAGCCCCTAGAGTCGGACACGACTGCACAAATGTGCAGGGGGAACCTTTACCTTTTTAAAGAGAGTTAGCTGTATTCCACACACGTATATAAGACAGAAGGAAGGAAAAATGCCAAGGAAGTTGAATGTTTAATAACACATTGAAAATAAAGAACAAACCCCCAACCCCAACCTAAGATTAAAAAAAAATAGGAACTACAGAAAGCCCAATAAAAACACATAATGGATATGATTTGATTAAATTTATTGTGTTTACTGGTGTTTGTTTCACATGTATATTAGGTCTGTGCTCTGCCATGCACAGAAGATGATACTGTATATATATTGGGGGGAAACGAACTCCTAGCAGCAAGAGGACAGACTGCCAAATGCTCCTATCCATATAATGGAGATGGTGCTCCTTTTGATTGAATTAGCGATAGAGGAAAAGTTAAAAGAAAGACTTGCATTAGTTGATATAATCACAGGTACTTTCCTAGCCTTAAGTTCTCAGAAACTGAGCCTTTTAAAGAGAAGGGAAGGGAGTTTTAAGAACTGCCCACTAAAAGAGCGGTACTGACAAACGTGGATGTAGGTCATGGTTTGCACAAAAGTCTATGTGCTGAGCCATAAGCAGCAGTGGTGGCAGCCACAAACCATTTGAGCCTTGGGGATATCTGAGTAACAGCTAGTTTGAGAGCCTTCCGTACTGCTGAGTTAAAGTGCTATTTCCATCCATCCTCAAGTTGGCCCCAAACTGCACCAGCATGACGTTTGTGGCCCTAATTGCCTTCCCTGTACTTCCCTCTATGGCCCTCTGTTCCATGCCACCATCAGATGGCGTTGTCCTGATATAGACATGCAGTGTGGGGCCAGCAAAGCTGATTCCTCCTATTCTGCTGCTCTCCTCTTTAGAACATCGTTGTGGTGGATCTGGCTGCAGGTCTTTTCTCTAGATTCCTTTCTGGGCTTCTCCTGCTCCCCACTGTGTTGTAACCAGGGTTGAACAACTTTAAAAAAAAAAAGATTGGCTCACAAATGGAGCTGAGTAGGATGGGGGACAGTTATTGCCCTGTCATTTCAGAATTTTGCTATTTCAGCCTGTGATGCCATTTCACTTTGCACATTTCAGTGTTTACACTATTTCAAGCCCCAGCAGGTACTTTTCTTTATGATTCTCTTGCTGTGTCCAGCCATCTAGGACAGTGTTTCTCAACCTTGGACACTTGAAGGTGTGTGGACTTCAACTGGCTGGGGAATTCTGGGAGTTGAAGTCCACACATCTTCAAGTGGCCAAGGTTGAGAAACACTGATCTAGGGAGACAACAGAGGAGGGCAGCCAATGAGGCTGTCAAGGAATCAGAGGGCAGAGGGTGTATCTGCTTTAGTCTGAAATGGCCAATAAGCCTGTTTTCCCACCCCCTCCTAGTCACTGGAGTGTTTCTGACATAAATCAGTGAAACACAACAGCTTTTAAAGCCTTCACGGATGGTGCCAGCTTAAGGGTGGATATAGAAGTTTTAACCCTGACACAGATAAAGGTGGCTTACACCTGTTTCACTTTGAGATTTTTGTACTGTGGTTAGGTGCAAATGGGGAAAGGCCCTAAGCTAGAGGGAGAAGGATTTTCATGTACTTGAAAGCACCCTGTGTATTTTCAGTGGTTCTTCAGGTTTCACTCATCTTCGTGAACACTCAGTATAAGGAATCTAGGTGGATGAACCCTTAAGTTCAACCCCAAGCCTCATGTCTTGTCTTCAAGTACAGCGCTGAAGAGGAATTTAATTTCTTCCTCCTACAAGGGCCATGATTCAGTAAACGAAGGCCAATAGGGGCAGCTTTCGACCACGTTAGGCAATGCTGCTAAAGTCGAGTGCATCGTTTTGGCTCAGGTTACAGTAACTGATGCACTTTTCCATCTACCGCCCTTGTCTTCAACACACTCCAGCCAGCCAAGCATTGCAGGCCACAGGAAATCCTTTCTGTAATGCTAGCAAGCCCCCTCTGATGCGGTTTGACTAAAGGAAGCAAGTGTGAGGCACAGCAGAAGCCATGTGAATCAATATAGTAACACTACAAACATCTACTGCCACCACTTTCCTATTTATCCCCCAATGAACCTAATGATGATTTGTTCTTCATCCATGGTTATCTAGAAACCTTTCTCTCCCTACACATAATAAAAAGAGTTATATTATTCTCAGATCTATTTTTATTCCCCTAGCATTAAAAAAAGTAGCATCTTCCACAGAGGTAGACAGCTTGTGATCTCCACGAGAGTTGCAGCATCAGGAGATATACTTATTGATAAGGGATACTGGATGATGTTTTTCATTACATCTGGAGGCCCACAGGTTGCCCACCCTGTTCTAAGGCAGTGAATTGTAATGTCTATGAAGTCTGTAGCTTGAATCATGTCAACTGGATTTCTATTTTCTTAGTGGAAACGTTTCACTCCTTATCCAAGGAGCTTCTTCAGTCTGAGTAAAGTTAGTAAGGGAATCCTTAAATATGTTTCTAGGCTGGCTGTGTGACCTTGCACCTGGGGCTAGGTCATGGTTATTTTGAGATGTTTGTTTCTAAGTCCCTTTATCATCTAAAGGAGGATCGTTAAGATTACCCTGCTGCTGTTGAGCTTGTGAAATGGTCTTAATCTTCCTAGGCACAGAAGACAAAGCAGGAAGGAAGATAGGGGAAAGGTTATGCCTGAGGCCCCCACCTCTATTCAAGGAAGGATTTTCCAAGTTGGCATGAATGGATTCCTTGACCCCTCTCTCAAACCACCTATCTTCTCTGTCTAAAATGTGAACATTAATGTCCTCAAATGAGTGTCCTTTTTCCTTTAGATGAAGATAAACTGCTGACTCTGGTCCTGTGGTGTTACTTCTCCTGTGTTGGGCCATCCTCCTGTACAAAGGTTGTTTGGTTTCTCCAATGTAGAGTTCAGAGCACTCCTCACTGCACTGGATTGCATACACTACATTGCTTTCCTTGTGTTTTGGAGTTTGATCTTTGGGGTGTACAAGCCTCTGTCTCAGTGTGTTGGTGGGTTTGAAATATACAGGTATGTGGTGTTTGCCAAATATCCGTTTTATCTTTTCAGACACGCCAGCCATGTAAGGAATGACCAGGTTCTTCCGTTTACTCTGAGTCTCAGCCCTATCTGTCGCTGTTTTAGGTCTGGTAGACTTAGATTTAGTGAAGGCCCAATTTGGATATCCACAGGCCTGCAGAGCTGTTCTCAGATGCTGCTTTTCATTCTTTTTGGAATCCATGGAGGTGGGGATGGTTTCTGCTCTGTGTGACAATGTCCTGATGACTCCTAGTTTGTGCTGCAGTGGATGGTGGGAGTCAAACATCAGGTATTGATCTGTGTGTGTGGGTTTCCTGTAGATCCCTATTTCTAGCTTGCCACCGGTCCCAATGAGGACTTCACAGTCTAGGAATGCCAGTCTGTTGTCCTTGGTGTCTTCTCTGGTGAAGCTAATGTTGGCATCTATAGTGTTTATATGGTCATTAGCTTCACCAGAGAAGACACCAAGGACAACAGACTGGCATTCCTAGACTGTGAAGTCCTCATTGGGACCGGTGGCAAGCTAGAAATAGGGATCTACAGGAAACCCACACACACAGATCAATACCTGATGTATGACTCCCACCATCCACTGCAGCACAAACTAGGAGTCATCAGGACATTGTCACACAGAGCAGAAACCATCCCCACCTCCATGGATTCCAAAAAGAATGAAAAGCAGCATCTGAGAACAGCTCTGCAGGCCTGTGGATATCCAAATTGGGCCTTCACTAAATCTAAGTCTACCAGACCTAAAACAGCGACTGATAGGGCTGAGACTCAGAGTAAACGGAAGAACCTGGTCATTCCTTACATGGCTGGCGTGTCTGAAAAGATAAAACGGATATTTGGCAAACACCACATACCTGTATATTTCAAACCCACCAACACACTGAGACAGAGGCTTGTACACCCCAAAGATCAAACTCCAAAACACAAGGAAAGCAATGTAGTGTATGCAATCCAGTGCAGTGAGGAGTGCTCTGAACTCTACATTGGAGAAACCAAACAACCTTTGTACAGGAGGATGGCCCAACACAGGAGAAGTAACACCACAGGACCAGAGTCAGCAGTTTATCTTCATCTAAAGGAAAAAGGACACTCATTTGAGGACATTAATGTTCACATTTTAGACAGAGAAGATAGGTGGTTTGAGAGAGGGGTCAAGGAATCCATTCATGCCAACTTGGAAAATCCTTCCTTGAATAGAGGTGGGGGCCTCAGGCATAACCTTTCCCCTATCTTCCTTCCTGCTTTGTCTTCTGTGCCTAGGAAGATTAAGACCATTTCACAAGCTCAACAGCAGCAGGGTAATCTTAACGATCCTCCTTTAGATGATAAAGGGACTTAGAAACAAACATCTCAAAATAACCATGACCTAGCCCCAGGTGCAAGGTCACACAGCCAGCCTAGAAACATATTTAAGGATTCCCTTACTAACTTTACTCAGACTGAAGAAGCTCCTTGGATAAGGAGTGAAACGTTTCCACTAAGAAAATAGAAATCCAGTTGACATGATTCAAGCTACAGACAATTCCACCTGGATGACTGAGAACCTTCATAGACAATGTCTATGAAGGTTCTCAGTCATCCAGGTGGAATTGTCTGTAGCTTGAATCATGTCAACTGGATTTCTATTTTCTTAGTGGAAACGTTTCGCTCCTTATCCAAGGAGCTTCTTCAGTCTGAGCAAAGTTGGTAAGGGAATCCTAAATATGTTCCTAGGTAGCTGTGTGACCTTACACCTGGGGCTAGGTCATGGTTATATTGAGATGTAATTTTTAAGTCCTTTTATCATCTAATGGAGGGTCGTTAAAATCACCATGCTGCTGTTGAGCTTCTGAAATGGTCTTAATCTTCCTAGGCACAGAAGACAACACGGGGATTGTAATGTATAGCTTTATACTTTTTTGGCTTACTCCAAGCCTAGTACAGGCATTAGTTCCAAACAAGATGCAGAAGCATGTATAAAAGGCACAGCACAGACATGATTATAATGATCCCTTTTTCCCAATCCCTAACCAGCCCACTCTAAGCCAGGTAGCTTTCATTCATGTTCTCTTGATCATGACTAGAACTGCACTATCAGCTCTTGCTCCAAGAGCAAGGGGCATCTCTCACCAGGAAGACCTTTGCACAGATGCGCTAGTCTCCAATGATGCCCTTTCCTGGATCAGGAGGCCTTTCTTGCAGCCACTCATGGCTTAGTCACCTCTCATTTGATTGTTGAAATGTGCTTTACGTTGGGTTGCCTTTGAAAACACTGATATGCTACAGCTGGTCAAGCATGCAGCATTGTGCGTCATTCTGGGCATGCCATGGTTCACGCAAGTGACACTCTGGTTCACAAGCTGCACTAGTAAGTGCTTGGCTTCCAGGTCAATTCAAGGTGCTGGTAGTCAACCCTAAAGCCCTGCATGGCTTAGGGCAGAGCTTTCCAAACTGTGTGTCGCGACACAAAAGTGTGTTGCCACACACAGCGTGGTGTGTCGCCACACCACCAGGAAGCGGCGGCGCGCGCATGCACGGTGGCAGCAGCAGCTGCTGCCGCTGCTGCCACCGCTGTGCACGCGTGCGCCGCCACACGCCCCCCCGCGCCGCCGCATGCCCCCCCGCGCTGCCGCCATGCGCACGTGCGCCGCCGCACGCCCCCCCGCGCCGCCTCATGCCCCCCTGCGCCGCCGCTGCATGTTCCACTGTGTCGCCGCCGCGCGCGCGCCGCCACACACCCTCCTGTGTCGCTGCCACGCGCGCGCGCCCCCGCACCGCCGCCGTGCCGCCGCCGCACCGCCGCTGGCGTGTCGCCAGCAGCGGCACTTTGGAAAGCCCTGGCTTAGGGGCTGGATATCAATGGAGCCACCTTTCTCCAATGGCTTCTATCCGTCAGATAAGGTCTAGCAGGGTTGGCATGCTCTGGATCCCGTCTGTGAAATACTACCATCTCACAGGATTCCAGAAATGTGCCTTCCCTGTGGCTGCCCCTGCTCTGTGGAATAGCATCCCTTGAGAAGTCTGTAAGGGCCATAGAACTGGCCATAAAGCCATAAAGAAAAGCCATAAAGAGTGGGGCAGAGTGATCTGCAACCCCACTCAGAGATTGCTTGTTTATGGAGGTGGCCACCAATGTGTCTCTTTTTATTCCTTATTTTCTTGTCTGATAACTAGTGTTGCTTTGGCAATTGAAACAGGTAAGACCTTGATGAAATACACAAATAAACAAGCTTGGAGTCCTAATGCAAATACTTCCCCATCAGCGCAAGGGAGCAGAACTCACCTTTAGAGCTTGAGGCCCTAAACTGAAGCAGTCCCATTCAGAGGCTAAGCCCAACCACATAAGGGAAGTAGGACCAGCCAACGAGGGGTGCAGCGGCACAGCTTGGACTTATAATTCTGGATCCCATGTGGGTAGGCTGACCATACGTCCCGTTTTGAACGGGACAGTCCCGTTTTCTAAAAAATTCTCGACCGTCCTGTTGTTTTAAGAAAAATATCCATTTTGTCCTGTTTTTGAAAGGTCCTGTGGTGAAGCGCACCCGCATGCACGCACGCACCCGCACGCACGCACGTGCGCGCACCCACTTTGTCCAGCGAGCCGTGGGTAGGTTAAAGTCCCATTTTCCTCTCAAGGAAATATGGTCAGCCTACATCTGGGCAATATATAATTATATATATATATAATTATATATTAAAAATAGTGGGGCGTGCTGGCTCAGCGGGTAAGATGCCAGGCTTGTCGATCGGAAGGTTGCAAGTTCGGAGGTTCGAATCCCTAGCCCCGCGTGACGGAGTGAGCTCCCACACTCGCCCCAGCTCTTGCCAACCTAGCAATTTGAAAGCATGTAAATGCAAGTAGATGAATAGGTACCACTTCGGTGGGAAGGTAACAGTGTTCCACGCACATCATGCGGCCACATGACCGTGGAAGCATCTTCGGACAACGCTGGCTCTTCGGCTAACAAACGGAGATGAGCACCGGCCCCTAGAGTCGGACACGACTGCACAAATGTGCAGGGGGAACCTTTACATTTACCTTACATCTGGGCAAAGCCCTTGAAGAAGTGTCCAGAATTCAGAGGAAACTTTTGCCAGCATTCATGTTTCTCCTTCAGGGTTCCCTTGATTGAGATATTTAAAATGGTCTTCTTTCCTCACTACTTGCAGGCTTGTCACTCATACATGTCTGCTTATTACTCTCAGGCTATAACCCTCCCATAATATGTGAAATTGCTGTGTTCTGCACTGCAGCTTACAAAACATGTCAGGGTTGCTAAGAGTTACTAAGAGCCAGTAGAATAATAGATCAGAAGGAGACTTTCTCTGTACTTATATTTTTACACCTGCATGTTCTTTAAGTTACCTAGGCTTTTAATTTTCATTGTTACCTCTCTTTGTTATCTTATAGTTCTTTTTTGATCAATGGTAGTTTTTTGAACTATTATTTTACACTTAAGCCTGGCAATATTTTATATTTTTATTTTTATATGTACTCTTCACTTTAATATTTAATAATATTAGACATTTGTGACAGTAAAGCCATTGATCATCTTTTAGATTTTATGGTCTTGATTTCTATAGCTCCTGGGTATAATTTTTAGAGTTCTGTGCTACCTAATGCTGCTTTGTGATTGAAATAAAGATTGTTTATTTGTTTGTTTAACATTCATGCTTAAATTGGTGAAAAATGGGCAGATTGTCACAAAGAGTCGGAAGCGACTGAACGAATAAACAACAAAAAAAAATTTAAGGGAGGGGGGAGGAGTTGGGGGAGGAAGAAGAGCAAACCGAGCTTTTAAAAACTTCCCAGTGCAGTAACTCTGGATTGCAGACAATGGCATGTGCCAGACCGTTAGTGGAGGTGAGATATTTTCCCAGTGTGGTAGAGCTAAATATTTTCAGGAAAGCTTCTGGGCCTGAGAGGCATTCTTGGAAAATAACATGGTGGGTCACAGCAGCCCAGGTTGCTTTGGGGCGATAGAAATTGGGGTGATAGAAATCCTCCTAGGAGGCTGTGGGGGACACTACTTCCCTGGGGTGCTTCCTGATTCAAAGGTGCTTTGCCTTTGTCCATGCCCACCTCAGCAACTTTTGTAAAAGTACCCAAACCATACCCTTAAAATCCCAAATGTGCCCACCTGCCCTCCCCAAAATTGGGCACTCTTTTTTTTTATTGTAGTATTACAGTTTCTGCTGATGGAGTTTCTTACATCAGTGGAAGAGGGAGATTTTCTCTTTTTCTGCAAGCACCTCACGTGTCCTCTCCAGTTCTGTTCTATAAGGTTAAAGGACACTCTGGAAAAGGGATGATTTATGGATTTGATGATTAGAAAGGGTAGATTATGGAAAGAAGGAAACTTTGATGAAACCTTAGAGAGAGAGGATAAAATATAAATGTATTTATAACTGCTGTTAAGAAGATCAGAAGTCACTTCTTTATCATTCTTTCTTTTTTTCCCTTCGTTTCTATCTTTTTCTTTATTTCTTTTTCACTTTTACTTTTCTCTATTTCTCTCATCTGTAACTTAAAATTTGTATTGTTTTTACTTCTGGGAAAACTTCTTTACTAGTGGTTAAGGCTCCAGGCTAGAAACCAGGAGACTGAGAGTTCTAGTCCCGCCTTAGGCATGAAAGCCGGCTGGGTGACCTTGGGCCAGTCCCTCTCTCAGCCCTAGGAAGGAGCCAATAGCAAACCAGGAGACTGAGAGTTCTAGTCCCGCCTGAGGCATGAAAGCCGGCTGGGTGACCTTGGACCAGTCACTCTCTCTCAGCCCTGTGAAGGAGCCAATAGGAAGCCAGGAGACTGAGAGTTCTAGTCCCGCCTTAGGCATGAAAGCCAGCTGGGTAACCTTGGGCCAGTCACTCTCTCTCAGCCCAACTCACCTCACAGGGTTGTTGTTGTGGGGAAAAGAGGAGGAGGAAGGAGTATTTGGTATGTTCGTCACCTTGAGTTATTTATAAAAATAATAAAGGCGGGATAAAAATAAAATAAAATAAATAAAATAAATAAGTAAATATAAAAAAGAAAATAATACAATAAATACAGTAAACTTTTGTTGGAAAAAAAGACACTCTGGAAAAGGCTTTGAGGAGGGCAGCTAACATAAGTGTGAGGAGGGGATAAAATTTCTGCTATCCAAGTGACAGAGGTCTCATTCCATTTTTTTTCCTGAAGGACCTACAGTATAAATGTCATTGGACAGTGTGATAGAGATTAAGGAGCCTTTGAAAAGCCAAAGAATCCAGAATCAGAGAAAGAGTTTTTCAAAGATATCAAAGAAAGGCAGAGTGTATGCATATGTATCTTTTGACCACAATTGGCAAATAATTTGTGAAATAAGAGAAAATGAGGCCTGACTGGCTTATGCCATCTCAGCATAACCTTTTGTCATCCCTGCTTCTTCATTTGAGCTTTGCTCTGCACTCCATGACCACGGCATCTAGATAGCTTTCGCAAGAGCATATTTGTTTATTTCAAAGATACGAAACCAGTCTTTCAATTCCAAAACAAAAACAAAAAACAAGGCCACTTAACATTTAGATGAAAAGCCTATAGAATCAAATCATAGCAGTATCACAATAAAATGCAAAAGAACCGGAACTAACAGAGTACCAGTCAACCAACTATAGCAGCAGGATGCCAAGCTAACTCTCCAAAAAAGCCTGGCAAAATAAGAGGCTTTGACCCGCCCCTCAAGACTGAAAGAGAGGCAGCCAACTAAACTTTCCAGGGCTCGGTTCTGCTAGTGAGATTATCCCAGAGTGTCTGCGGAGGAGGTTTAAAAAAAATTTTTTTTTGCATGATCCCATTTTTACGTGCAATGCAGATAAAAAAAGGTTGGGACTTCAATTCGCCGTTGCGGATGCTACATTGACTTTTTTGACCCTCCTCCTACCACCCCATGGACACCTCTGCCCGCCAGCCTATGTCCTGTAAGGCCCAGGGGCAAAGAGGGAGGCCTCCATCTAAACTGATGAAAGCTTTAAAGGTGATCCAAGAACTTTAAACTGTGTTGGGAAATAATCTGGAAACAAGTGTAACTTAAACAAGATGCAACGTGGCGTGAATACATCCCTGGCTGCCATATTTTATCATAGCTACAGTTTTCAAATCCTATTTAAGAGCAGTCCCACAAACAATAAGTTTGGGACACACTAAACTTTGGGATTTTCTTTTGATTTATCACACACATAGGTGCTCCATTAAAATTGTTTAGCACCCTTCTCTGTGGCCCTGGTTTACACCAATCTATAATGATCCCATTCAATATCAGGATTGGTAATTAATTCATTTCCTTCTCATTTAATAAAGGGCTGAATGATTTCTCTGAGCCCAAGAGCAAATAGGTCATTTTGGTTAGATAAGTTTTACTTTTAGTCATACCTTCATTATTAAGGCAGCTATCCACACAACTTTCCAGGAGTATCACACCTCCCCTGCTTTCAATAATATTTGAATGCTTCTCTTTCATTTATATAGTCCTCTTTTTCATAAGGGATAACATGTAACCAAATCTGATTGGTCACATTGTTTGGGAGGAGTTGCCCTGTTTAGTTCATAATTCCTGATTGGGTGGTATGATCTAGTGACTAATCCAGGAAATGCTGCCCTATTTGGGCATTAGTGACATAATCACGTGGTCCAATATAATTCTATGGATATTTCTAGGTTAATGCAGGAGCTGTACAGAAGGAAAAGCAGCTAGGCACTCATAGAAGAGAATGGCTAATATAATACCTTCCAAGGCTCTTGGGTAGGAGATGAGGAAGAAGCATTTGAGAATAAATAAGGCCTAAAGGCTCAAAGTGGCAATGTCTATCCAAGGACTAAATGGTCAGCTTTCTGGGCTCCAAGGCTGATCACAAAGGAATGGCTTTATTGCTGACTACAGGTCCCATGTCATAGCCAGAAGGCTGCCCAGTCATTCAAGCTTAGCTTACATTTGACATTTCACTGCAATGATAAGCAACAGTCTCCAGCACAGGAAGCTCCTTGGTTCAGCAAGTGCTGTGTCAGTGTAACTATAGAGCGGCATTCTGGATTGTGCTGGGTAGACGGTTCAAGATGAAGTGACCATGAGTAAAAATTCAAAATATTGATCATGAGTTTAGGGTCTCTCCCTACCGCTGAGTTGAAGTGCTGTCCACCTATTGTTGGGTGGCAGAAAACTCTGCCAGCTGGAACTTGTCTCTGCCCATAGCCGATCCCTGTCCCGCCTCTATTGCTTTTGTTCCCAGCCACAGCCAGTCCCCTTACTTCACCCCAAGGGTGACAAAACCAAACCGAACTTACAGGCTGCCCTCGGACAGGGTCAAGATAAGAGGGGAAAATATTATTCCAAGGCTGTCTCAGAGCTGGGCTGCTGGGGACAAGACGAAGGCAACCTCATGGGGACGTGGCAGAACCAGGAGACTGCCAGGGCATGTTTATGCTGTGGGTAGGTGCAAGTGGGGAAAGTC
The DNA here is from genome assembly GCA_023362775.1 of Charina bottae. Lineage (NCBI taxonomy): Eukaryota > Metazoa > Chordata > Lepidosauria > Squamata > Charinaidae > Charina > Charina bottae. Next base: position 8,264,385 of record JALMGJ010000021.1, on the reverse strand, counting down.
CCTAAGCCCCTGTACATACAAGCAGCTTTTCAGAGACTACGAGGTGATACATTGTCTTCTCATTTTCTGGGTCCACCAGGACTCCTGATCAAACCGACTTTGTGGGATTTTACAGCACTTCAAACTGTAATGTGTAAAAAACCCCAGAATTAGCCCCCCCCCAAAAAAAGAAGAAGAAGTGCAGCTGTTACCTAAAACAGGCATACATTTAGTAGGCCAGTCATGGGTGACTAATGGACAGCTCAGCCAAAGAAATGTCAACTAGCTCTTTAAGGAAATAGAAGAAGTTCACCTATGTCCCTGCCTCCCTCCCAAATATATTCTCACCCTTTTTATTTTGGTCATGGTGCCCCATCCAACAGTTTATCAAACAACCTTTTCTTCCTAAAAAAAATGAGCAGGCCTCTTGCCCCTCCATCTTCTTCACTGTATTTGAAAAACTGCTGAAACAACATTGAGACGTGACCCCACTGCAGTACGAGGAAGAGGCCCTTCTCATTGCCCAACTAAAATCAAGTCCGTGCATAGCCTTCAAGCCTTTAGATCATGAAGGCGCCAAAATGCGATATCGTGTCATCCTTGTACAACAACAGCTCCCTGTCCGTTACTTTGATGAACACTTCCTCCTCCTCCTCTAGATACACCACCCCAGCAAGGAAACTATTGCGGTACCACTGTTCACTGTCCTTCCAGTTGCAATAGGTAATGTAGTTGGTCAGCAGCATTATCTCCTTGGGATACCGAGATGTCCTCTTGTACATGCTGTGGGTGAAAAGGGAACTTTTCTGGTGTTTGGCTAGACAGCTTGAATATACCAAGTTGAGCTTTGAGTAGACATAGTAGTGCCCAGACTTGTTGCAGATCAGTGAACCACCCTTGTAGCCCATGTCATGTAGAAAGGCAAAGCCGTTCTGATGTTCCCACTGCAGGACTCCATCTATAATTGCAGTGCTGCGGGGTCCTGGAAAACAGAACCATTTCTTCAGCCTTGTTTCATAGAAGAGTGGAGAGGTAAGCAAGCAGATTGTATGGAATCTTCACTAATAGATCAGCGATGAAAACAAATTTTAAAAGTCTGGCTTCAAAACACACACACACACACATACTATATATAGAGGACCCTGAACATTGCCTCAATTTAAGCTGAAACTTCATTTTGGGAAGGGGAAGGGCAGTGAGCTCTGAGGCTTTACCACCCCACCACCCCTCAGCCAGGTTCCTTTCAACATAATACCCCCACATATGGATGCTGCTTTGCTGTAGGTATAAGGCAGCTTTCTCTTTGCATTCATGTTTGGCCCCCAATGTCGTATAGTGGTGAAGGTATTGGAGTGGGACTGAAGAAGTCCACCCTCAGCCATGATGCTCACTAGGTGACTTTAGTAAATAATCCCTCTCTCTTTCTCAGCCCACCCTCCCTCCAGGGGTCATTGTTGTAGGGATAAGTTGGAGGAGGGAGTACCACCTTGAGCTCCTGGAAGAAAAGTGGAACAGAAATCTAACAGAGAAATAAATGACAACCAGAATGTCTGAGTTAGCTTCACATGTAGGTGGTCTAAAGCAGTGTTTCTCAACCTCAGCAACTTTAAGATGTGTGGACTTCACCTCCCAGAATTCCCCAGCCAGGTCTGAAGGATTCTCTTGTTCACCTCCAGTGAACTAGCCCTACTTCAGCCTCCATGCATTTCAAAGCTGAACACAAATATGGCTTCTTGAGGAGATTTCCTACCTAGTGTCAGGTGAGCAGATGGCCTTTTGATAAGAGGCTTGGGAGGAGCTGTTAAAAGGAATGAGATGAAACTGATCATTATCAAAGCTGGTACCATCTTGAGAAGGCTCTACACAAGCTCAATGCAAGCTAATGAAGGCATATTACAAATACTGCAAGTGATAAAATGTAATTATATATTTAAAAATAAAATACATTGATTATATGCATTAAAACTTTCATTAACATACAATCAAGTAAATTTTCTCACCCCATATGAAGAACATAAAATGCCATGACTTCACTTAAGTGCATTAAAAAACAATAAAAAATGATAGAGATCTGTCAAATGCCACTGACATCTTACATATTCAGAGGATTCAAACAGAGTTTACCACTTTTCAACACTCGTTAAAAATACCTTTCTAACAAAATACTAGAATTAAATACTAAAATTAATGAAAATGCAAAGTTATCTTACTAAGTTGATTACAAAGTGCTTGGGCGTTTGATTTACAGCCTGTCTTTTTGTCCAGGCAGAACAGTCCAAGTGACTAACAAGACAAGACAAAATGATGGAAAATAATAAAAGATACATTCATTTATTTGTTTGTTCAATTTGTATAGCCGCCCATCTCACGTTTGTGATTCTGCATCACTCCATGCTTATAACTTGGTTACTGTGACTTGTTCCACTAATGTATTGTACAATATTCCCTTAAAGTGTGGAAGAGTTGACACAGTATGTAACCAGAAGTGTAACTGAGAGGGTGGGCAATGGAAGGTGGAGGAAGGTGCCATTTTAAACATTTGATTTTTTTTTTACTCCCCCAAGGAATTACAGAGTTGCTATTGTATGGGGTCTTATTATATAGTGAAAAAACGATCAAGATTTGACGCTAGTACCCTGATGATGTGAACTGTAGCTCACAAAAGTTTATGTCAGAATAGCACTGATAGTTTTTAAAGTACCATAAAACTCTTCATTGTTCTCTTATTTTCCCTTTTAGCACCTGTTTTACCCCTTGGAGCCCTGTCAAAAGGGCTAAAAGAGGGCCATTAAAGGGGAATCCATCAGTAATCTTCCAGTCCTCAACAAGCTTGACTCTAAGCTGTTTTAAGAAGATCCTATCTAGACTGAGACATTTTGACAACTTGCAAGTTATTCGGTGTGGACTGCCACTCGCAGTCCATAATTCCCTCACTGCTGTGCCCTTCCACCATCCTGTTCCAGGAAAGCAATTGCCAATAACCCCTTTTTGTAGGTGGTGGTTCTGGACATATACAGTATACTTCTATCTATCTATCTATCTATCTATCTATCTATCTATCTATCGGTAGTCCTCATTTAACGACCACAATTGGGACCGGAATTTCGGTTGCTAAGCAAAGCAATTAAGCAAATTAATTAATTAAGGGAATCTGACCCAATTTTATGACCTTTTTTTGCAGCGGTTGTTAAGCAAATCACCATGGGCATTAAGCGAACTATGTAGTTGTTAAGTGAATCACGTGGTTCCCCATTGATTTTGCTTGCCAGAAGCCAGCTGGGAAGGTAAAAAATGGCGATCACGGGATGCTGTGACAGTCATAAATGCAAACCGGTTGTCAAGCGCCCAAATTGTGATCATGTGACTTTGGGGACACTATGACAGTTGTAAGTGATAGGACCAGTTGTAAGTTGGTTATTTCAGCACCGTTGTAAGTCTGAACTGTCACTAAATGAATGATTGTTAAGCAAGGACTCCATCCATCATCTATCTATCTATCTATCTATCTATCTATCTATCTATCTATCTATCTATCTATCATCATCTATCATCTCCAGTCACTTCCACAGCTCTAGGCTGGAAAATAAAAAAAAACATCTATTAACCAACCCACACTGGACTATAGTAGATTATAGTCCATACCCTGCAAGCCACTTCATCTTGCAGTGGATTAATTCATGATGATGATGATGATGATGATGATGATGATGATGATGATGATGATAATGATGCAAAATGTGTGTGTGGTGCATCTCCATAAATATAGGCACACAAACAGACATACAGTACATATGTACAAAGTTAATGTATCAAAATGTAAAAAACCCTTCTACCTCAGGTGACTGGAAAAACATTAAAATGGTAAACCCCTGAACTTATTTTAAAAAGAAAAAGCCCAGGGGAAAAACTAATAATAATTTTTTAAATGCCAGGTTCTGAACCATCAAAGATCATAGCCACTGTATTACTGTAGCTCTAGAAACAATTAGAGTGAATGATGAGCATTGGCTCCATTGAAGAGGCAGTCCTTTGCCTGCATAGTAGCCAATGAAATGCTGAGGTTGGCCGGCAACCAGCTGCAGAACGCTATCCCAGATGGACAGGAGCACTCCAGGCAACGTAACAGGGAAAAGTGTACTTTAGAAATGGAGCAGAAAAATGCACCCTGAAGTTACTTTGATGGGGAATGGGAGATTAACAGATGATGAAGTCATCCATTTTTGCCCTTCAGAAATAGTTGCCTGCCCATTCTAGTGATAGGGCAACTGGGCAGTGCCAAGAAGCCTCCAGATCATTTCAAATTTCCTTCAGCTCAGAGAAATGCTTTGGAATAAAGAGGGGAAATGCAGATGTGTTTATTACAGGAGCAATACCCACCACAATCAGTGAACTGTTAAACAATTAAGGAATGGTGATTTTTTAAAAATAGTATTCCTGAACGTCTTATTTTTTAAAGATCAGATGGAGGATCTTTACACACTGATAGATTACTAGCCAATGGACTTCCTAACACTTACTAGGTTCTGTTGCAAAGTGAATCTGGGAAGTGCTAATCTGTTAAGCCTTAGCAATTAAAAGAACTATGCATGCATGTTTCTTTCATAAAGTCAAAGCATGCTGGTGTTGGATTGAATTGAATTGCTTTCCTCTTTCCTATATTTTATTGCAAATTAATACTATTTCACTATTGGAAAGGTAAGGGAAAACAGTAAGGAGAGACACCAGTAACTGTGAGTATATGCATACCCATTCTGTGGGGCAGAATGGGCTAAAAGAGGACCATTAAAGGGGCATTCATTAGTAATCTTCCAGTCCTGCAAAGAGGGAAGGAGTAGCGTATGACAGGGGTCGGCAACCTGTGGTCCGCGGTCCATTAGGAAGTGGGCCGCAGGGTGAGCCAGAGCAGCTGATTGGTGGGGGCCCGGAAGGGGAAACACCTCCACCTATCAGCGCGCAGCTCGCGGTGTGCACGCACGCGGCGAGGCTTTTGCCTTTCTGCCGGAACCGAGGGCATTCTCGGGGTCCCCGGAGCCTGCCTTTTTGAAGGGGCAAGCTCCGGGGACCCTGAGAATGCCCTCTGTTCTGGCAGAAAGGCAAAAGCCTCGCCGGGTGCCCAGGCTGCCGGCCGCTTCCCTGCTGCACAGCTGAGCAGCGCGGGGGGGGGGGGGCTGGGGTGGAAAATATCCACGCCGCGCGCGCGCACGCTGCCGGACCCCTTCCCTGTGGTGATTTTCCCCCCCGCCCCCCCCCCCCGCGCCACTCTGCTGTGCAGCGGAGAAGCGGCCAACAGCAAAAGCCTTGCGGCACGTGCAGGCTGCCGGCTGCTTCCCCGCTGCACAGCTGAGCAGCGCAGGGTGTGTGTGGAAGATCTCCGCGCCAGAAGGAGCCCGGCAGCATGCGTGCACGCGGTGAGGCTTTTGCCTTTCTGCCAGAACCGAGGGCATTCTCGGGGTCCCTGGAGCTTGCCCCTTCGAAAGGGCAGGCCCCGGGGACCCCGAGAATGCCCTCAGTGCCCCGGAGCGGCAGGCCTGCAAACCCCGCCCCCGTCCATATGATTGGCTGTCGCCCGCAACCCCCCCCCCCCATCCGCTGATTGGCTGCCACCGACAAACCTTGCCCCCGTCCGTCCAATTGGCTGCCACCTGCAAACCTCGCCCCCTGGTCCTTGAAAATTTTTTCCGACGGGGGTGGTCCCTGATGGAAAAAAGTTTGCCGACCCCTGGCATATGACATATAATCTACAGTGTAGAAACTTTCACTTAGCATTGGAAAGATTGATTGATTGATTGATTGATTGATTGATTGATTATGTGCCATCAAGTTGGTGTTGACTCTTAGTGACCACATAGATAGATCTTCTCCATGACCATCTGTCCCTCACCTGGTCCTTTGCTTAATGGAACTGTCATATATGGGAAAGGAACTTTCTGTAGCACCATATTAAACTAAGTGTAGAATCTGCTTTAATTCTACTTCCTGCTAATTACAGAAAAACAATGACTCCGCGGTACTTAAAGGCCATCATAGAAGCAACTTTAGGTGAGGATTGAAACAAAAGAGAAGAGAAATTTACCTTGTATAATTTTTTCAGCAGTCGCATTGGCTGTTCCCTAAAACAAACAAACCCAGAAGACAATTGTCAGTAAACCCACTGAAAAAGCACTAGAAATTCACATCCCAGCAGCTCTCATTCTGCTATGCATACATGCCACTTCTCAGCCAAAACATTCCTATTTACTTATGACATTTCTTTGGAATATTAATTTCCATCAAAAGAAAGGGAATCAGAGTTAAAAACCCAATTCTGAACCAGAGTCTGGATTCTACATGTTACTCTACTCTATTTCTCCAACAGGAGCATAAACACTCTTTGAAAAAACTAATCAATACAATAACAGGCAGATGGGGCAACCACAACAGAGGTGAAATTAAGGTGAGTTCAAGCGTTCCAACCTTCCACCCTAAAAGCATTTTAAGCAAGAAAACAGCTTATAGCTGCAGAGTCAGATCCTCAGATGTTACAATTGCACTTACTGTATATGTATTTCACATTTTGTTCACTTGGTCTACTGCATCAAGCCATGATGTCAAGTTAGAATTCTCCAGGTCATTATTATACAGCAAGAGTCATCATGGAAACACCATGCAGGACAATTTATTAGTGACTTTCATTTGACAGATACTTTCCATGTTGAAAGAAAGACCAAACGGTTCATAGGGCCTTTTCATTTGGAAGAGGCACCCAGAAATGCCTAAGGCAGATGGTTTACAAATTACTATTAACAAGTTCTGAAGAATTGTTCTTTGGATTAGAAGCATTAGATTAGATCAGATCAGAAGCTCAGACTGCCCTTACTGAATTCATATGTTGCATTTCCATTTTGCATGCTTCCAGGCGGTCAGTGAGCACTTTGAAAATGCAATTATTTCAATTGTTCTGGGTCACCATCTGTGTTTTGCATCAGCTGTTTGTATGCACAGAGAGCATCCATGGATCTGGGCTGGTCAAGTCACCCTCACAGGATTCCTTAAAACTCAGTCATTCTTCACATTGAAGAGTTGAGCTATCACTGAGGGTGCCCTGTGTTGAAGCCTCTTAAGAAAGTATAGATAGTGGCTGGTAACATTCTGCAAATGCCTCAGCAAGGGAAATCCGAGAAGGCACAAATGTTGGGTGAAAATAGCTTATATTTCTTAGAACCTGCCTATCCCTGCCCCCAAATCTAGTTGCATTTGCAAGAGCAGAAAGTCACTCTGAACGGAAACCAGCAAAAACAGAGGAAGAGAACTCTCCTTTCTGCATGAAAACCTATGCTACTATGGTCCCACAAGAAATGTGATAAGAACATAAACCTCCTAATGCTGTATATCCTGATCTCATGCTCAGCCTATATATGCATGGAAATAAATCTTAAATCACAGAAAGTCATGAATAATAATAATAATAATAATAATAATAATAGTTGTTGTTGTTGTTATCATTAGTTTAGGTATACATTTATGCTTTTATGTATGTATTATTAATTTGGTTTTTATTGTATGTCTCTATATTGAGGACAGTCAGGAGACTAACTAAAAAAAGAAAGTTGTGCTTCTCATTGGAAATTACATATAATCCCTTCTATAGAATGGCAAATTAAGTTGTGGGAGATGTAAAAAATAACCTTATATTTGAAAAACAAATCTGATACAGAATTCAGTTCAAAATGGAAACCATTTCTAGATTATGTGGCTTGTAGCACACCTGAAGTTTGGGTCTTTTTCAACATAAGGTTTGAACCCCAAGCCCTGAGAGAGGGATACCTTTTTTCCTTACTTTTGCACCTTTACCAGCAGTGAGTAATTCAGAAATGAGCGAAAAGTAAAGAGTGGGTTCTAGAGCTACAGTGGCTAGAATTACTCATCAGGCTAAGTCATGATTAGCTATGGTTTATGAATAAACCTCAGTGGGTATGGTTCACACATTTAGTTTAGCTATCCGCAATGATTTACAAAGCATACAATGGCTGGTTTACAGAACATGCTAATGAAAAACAGGCAAGCCGCTGCATTATGTCTTAGAGCAATGTGTGAAGCCCAGCCTCTGTCATTTTCTTAGATTTTCTTATAGGAAAAGAAAACAGTAGAAAAATATAGGAGGATTCCAAATAGAAGATGTTCTTGGCTGGCCTCTCTGTAAAATTCCCTGAAAGAGGCAAGGTGGCTGTGTGTGTGTGTGTGTGTGTGTGTGTGTATGCATGTATGTATGTGTGTGTGTGTGTATGTATGTATACACACACACACAAACACACACACACACATACAAACATACAAACATACAAACATACAAACATACACACACACATACACACTATATATATATATACACACATACACACACACACACACACACACACACACACACACACACACACACAATATAGAAAGAGCCAGTTTGGTCTAGTGGTTAAGGTGCTGGGCTAGAAACCAGGAGGCTGAGAGTTCTAGTCCCGCCTGAGGCATGAAAGCCGGCTGGGTGACCTTGGGCCAGTCACTCTCTCTCAGCCCAACCCACCTCACAGGGTTGTTGTTGTGGGGAAAATAGGAGGAGGAAGGAGTGTTAGGTATGTTCACCGCCTTGAGTTATTTATAAAAACAATAAAGACAGGATAAAAATTAAAAAATAAATAAAATTAAATAAATAAATAAATAAATAAATAAATAATCACACTTTGTATTTCCATCTCATACAAGGTACATTAAAATAAACTAAAAGATGGCAGTGCTATATGCCAATTATTGGTCTTGTGCTTAGACCAGATTAATTGAACAGCTTTTTAAAAGCTCCATTGTTTTAAATGACCTTTGAAATCCAAATCCTGCTGTTCAGTTTGTCTCCCTCTCCCCAATACTTTTTGCATTTTGAAAGCTACTTTGATCATTGTCAATACAAGCCTCTGAATTTACCATACTTAAGAAACTGTCATTCTCTTTTCTCCAACATACCACACATATCCCGGCATACATACAAGACCACACACCTAATACGCGAAGCAAAACTCAGCCAACCACGCAAACAGATGATAGCATAGCAATCCTGGTTTCAGCTGAAGAGAAACCAAAGGCTACTCATCCCCAGGGGCACATGGTCCAGCATATTCATTGGTTAGGTTCCTCCTCCAACTCCCTGGCCTCTCCTTCCTGCCCCACTAGAACCTCATTCTCACCACACTGCATCGCTCTCTATGACCTGTGCCATGGCTGTATCCAGTTCCTTGCGAAAGCAAATCAGGAGATAGGCTTGGATGGCTAAGCCGCTCAGCATCAGCAGCACCAGGAATCCCAGGAACAGCTGGCCAGCTTGCCATTTCTTCTGACTCCTCCGTGTGGGTGGCACAAAGGGAACATCCCTTAGTGTTGGATCCACAACAAAAACAGAGGGGTACCCTGTGGCAGCTTCCATCATGCTATCCTTCAAGGGAAGTGTGGAAGGAACCGCTGAACACAGAGGCGTGCTGCTTATCTGCAGACTGAGTCTTGTACATGAGAGAGCGAGAGAAAGCATGCAACGCCCACACCGCTGGGGAGGAAACCACAAGGTTACTCAACTGTCCTTTATACATACAATGGCCATGTTTGCTCTGGTGGGCTGGGACTTCCTCGAGGGAAGCCACTTCTCTTGTCTTTTCCTGGGTGGGTGCATCAGGGTTTTGGTTTGAACGTTGACATTTTGCGCTTCCCACATGTTGCCATGAAGGAAAAGATGTATGTGACTGGGGGCAGGGCTGTCCTTCCCCCATCCAGGATATTTATCTTCTCCCAACTCATGGCCAGTGAAAACTGAATCCAAGGCCAATGGAAGGAAAAGCCTTTGGACTGCAGGTAGGTGGAAAGAAGTGGTGGGGGTGGGCTTCTTGCCCAGTATGGAAGGAAAGTGTGGTCAGCTAGACAATGGATAACCCTCACCTTTTAAAGTCCATAAAAAAGTAGCATTTTTTTAAAAAAAACAACAACCCTTTTTCTGATGGAGTGAATGCTTTGGTGAGAACTCTGAATGAAAAGGACTGCAAGTGAAAGCACCATAAGTATGTTCTGCTTCTTGAACATCTCTCCTTATAATGCTGTATTCATACAGACAGGTGGGCAGTGTTTAAATCCAGCACATAGACAGTTTAACAGAAAGGACAAGCTATCCTCTGTGCTTGCCAGCTTTCTGATCTCTGGCACTCTTCAGAACTGTTGGGACTGCAACCCCCAGAATTCCCTAGCAATATGGGTTACACCGCGGGCAGGAATCAACCATATGGCGCTTCTCTTCCTTCTTTGTATGTAACTTCCATGCATGAGTGATATCTGCAAAGGATTCCATCAGATTGTTGCATTCCAGGGAGCAGTGGGTAGTCATACACACTTCCTCTTCTCAGCTAAACTTAGACAGATTGCTCTGACTGAATAATGCTCCTTGTGCCCTTTGAATAGGCCAAGTTCTATTGGTGTGGCTAGAGGTTTCACATGACTGTGGTAGTCTTTTCTCTGAGGATCTGTCCCTGATCTCTCCCTGGGGAAGGTAGCACAGTTGACGTGTCCCACCCACTGGGTAATATCTGCTGACAGTGTTAAACGTGTTCATAAACAAATCCAAGCATACTGTGTATCAGGGCTTGACAACACAGAGCCTTAATGAAGCATCTGGAACAATACATCTAAGGCCTGCTTTCCTTCTCTTTTCAGTCTTCTTTTCCTCTGGCCCTTTCTCCCATGAAAAATCACTTCCCCCCAATTGCTCTCAGAGGCAAATATATAAATGAATGGTCCCCTTTGTAGGTGTGTGTCATGAAAATAGGAAGGCTGCAGATCTTATAGATCCTCTGTCTTTCTTCAGATGCTGATGCAATGACAAACATTGGCTTTTCCAACATTGTGAATGTCAGTCCTGGGTCACTTTCATTAATCTAGGGAAGAGAAATGGACTTGGGGAAGCTTTCCCCAAGCTGGTGCATTCCAGAGGCATTGGATTTGCCTATTCAAGCTTTGACTACATGCAGTACCTGGGTGGGCCTGGGTTGTAGAAGGCTGCCTAGCGAAGGACTTCCAAATGGGATGCATATTGAAAGCAAGACAGCCTGTATGTCAAACTCAAATTGGCACTGGCCTTGAATGGCCTTGGTCTGCTGCCTCATGAGTGCCTGGGGTAACAGGGAAGGAGAGCTAAGGGGGCTGCATAGTTTGGTGCTGAACAAAAGAGGAAGTTCACATCTTGATTTGAAACAATCACTTTTTGTTTGGATTAAGCAGCTTGCAGCTTGAAGAACAAAAGCACAGGGAAACGTTTGTAAACTTTTTTTTCTTTTTTTTCTCTACATTCTTTCAGAGTGGATTTTGTTTCACTTGGAATTTATTCTTTATTTCTCCTTTTATAAACTGTTTGAAATATTATTCTCTCCTGTATTTTGGATTATTGGAACTTTTTTTTTCTTTTAATCTTAAAAAACGTTCTACTTAATAGACTTTGCTGGTAGTATTCCACGAACAGATCAGCTGACTAATCTTATTGTTTTGACTAGAGTGGTTGTTGCTATAGTTTGAAGGACACAGAAGAAGAATGGCTTTTTCAACAGCAATTCAAGAGTTTAAAAAAGAATTTAGTGAATCTCTTTCAGAAATTAAGAAGTCATTGGAATTATTATTGATAACTTTGCAAGACCAAGAAAAAAAAGAACAAAAAATAGAATTAGAAACAGGAAAGAAAATGTTTTTGAAATAGAAGAGAAACAGGAGGAGGGAATTTTAAATATATTAGTCCAGAAAAACATTCTGAAGGCTATACACTATAATTCTGGTATAAATATGTTATGGCAGTGGAGACAGGGAGAAAATTTGAGTATGCAACTGGATAGATATTGTGAAATATGTGGAAAGGGTGAGAAAATTATTCTGATACTTTACACGAGATATAGAAAAAAGCAGGCTGTATATTGTGAACTTGGCATTGCATATTGTGATTTTGGCATAACCTAAACAGGAGATTCAGTATGATGATATGGGACATAAGGTTAATGAAAACACGGATTTGGATTGTATACAGAGTATAAATTGATATGAGAAACTGTATGGATATATAAAAATGTGATATTCTAAGTGTAAGATATAAGGTTAAATATAAACATAAGTTGATATCATAGATTACTTTTTTCTTTGGAGATACATTTATGAGAAGATAATGAGATGGAATTAGAATGAAGGTTATTACAGGATGATATCATGTATGAATATGTATGTATGAATATTATAAGAATTGGTATATTAGGTATTAGGTTATGTGTTATGATAGGTTATGTATTCAGTTTAAATGGACATTATCCCAAGGAGTGGAAATTATAGATGGATAATTGAGATATAAGATTACAAATATAAATAGAAGTTGATATTATAGTTTATTTTTTTTTATGGAGATATATATATAAGAAGATAATGGGATGATGAGGTGGAATTAGAATTAATGTTATTACAGGATGACATATTTTTACAATATTATGTATGAATATATATGTATGAATATTACAAGAATTGCTATATTATGTATTAAGTTATGTAATATGTTAGGTTATGTACTAGTGGAATATGTAGTCATAATATGAATAGAATATATTGTAGTTTATTAGAAGTAAATAAGGCCTTTATTTGTTATACTAATTGGATTTTATTGAAGATACAAATATAGATGTAAAAATGGAAAGAGCGAATATAAAATATCAAACTGATGCAGCAATGAACATTTAACATTTAACTACTACTTCAAGGAGTGGAAGCCAAAGATGGATTATTGGGAGATAGCAAGAAAGGTGAAACCTATATGAAGATCAGAAGATTGGATTATAGAAATCAAAGGGTATATGACAAAGAAAAGTTCCTGTGTATCGTATGAAGGACTAACATTTAAAATCAATTATTGTACTTAAAGTTCAAAGATAGATTGGAGGACACCTATTTTCTATATTTTCTTTGTTTATTATTTCTTGACTTCACTTTTTCTTTACCTTTTTCTTATTTTGTATTTGTATTTGTATTTCTTTTTTCTGTTCTAACTTTTAATATGTATTTTAAAACTCAATAAAATGTATTAAAAAAAAAAGAAACATAGCTGCATGGGAGTGGGGGAAGAGCTGCATTCCACCAGTTGGTTACAGAGTTATAATCGCTGCCTGGCTGGAAACATCAAAGCAGAGGTGAGACAATGAAGGCCATCAGGCCTGGTAGTCATGACAACGAATGACTGGTAGCCAGGGCAACGAGGAAGGAGGGAGAGAGAAAGTTTCTCCAACTGTTTTTTCCAACTGTTTGAACGCTAGGTTGGCATTCCTGCCTTTGGCTGGATTGCAGGCCATTTCTCCTTTGTTTGTTACAGAATCTACGTATATCCGAATGGCGTGTACTATGGATTACTGAGAACAAGGTTGCAGCAGCCGTGATCTTTACAGAAAGGCAGGAATCCCTCTGTACCAGATGGCGACCTATCCGGAGGAGTTTTCCAACCAGGAGGGTTGCTCCACAGAGGCCTTATCGGAGACTTGCCCAAGTCTTCAGGAAGGCCTCTTAAACAAAATATTAGAGGCCGAGGCTCACTCGCAGAGAGCGGCAGAGAGTGAAGGGGAGCGACTAGGGGCCGTACCGAAGAGGAACCTAGGCACCCTGCCAGGATCACCAACCCTCAAGCAGCGAGAGCACGGGAGCTCAGAGGTGCGAGAGGTTCTAACGACGCTGCAATCTTCCTATGAGTTTGCAGCTGCAGCAGAGAAGGAACCCCCTCGGGCTACAGGAGTTGGTGAGTTGGACCCCCATATGACCCGCTTTGTAAATGTGCAGGACAGGAAGGGCCGCCACCGAGATGTAGAGACGGGAACCCAGGTGGAGAAGCTGGAGCAAGAGGTGGGCTCCATAGATGCCAGACTGTTCCAGCTGCAAGGAGCTATGGAATGCTTGCTAGTGAAACTCGAACAGGGCCTGGCAGGTGATGGGAGAGCAAGCGCGCCAGTGGCAGCATGGCAGTGGGGGTCCCTAAGGTAGGAGAGAACCAGCGAGCAAGCAGGACCCAGAAGGTCGATAGGATGGTCAACTGCTGCACCCAACTCCCGAGTGGCCACCCCAACAAGAATGAGCCTAGGACAGAGAAGGGATGAGGGGTTTGGAGGCTGATAGTTGAACATGAAATTTGATGGCGACCCCAAATGCCTGGCCCACTTTTTGAATCGGGTGAGGGCTTTCATGAAAGAGTTTGAGGACCAGTTCCCCTTGGAGGAGGCCCAAGTAAACTACATGGTGGAATGCCTTGAAGGCGAGCCCGCAGAGTGGGTGGTGGAGCTGGATGATGCAGAGGCCTCAGAAATGGAGTGCTTCAAAGAATTCATGTATGCGCTCAGAGAGAGGTTCGAAGACCCATTACTAAAATTAAAAGCCAAGTCGGGTCTCCACCAAATCAGGCAAGGGAGCTGGCCGGTGTCAGAGTACTCCCTGGAGTTTAGGAGACTCTCCAGTAAACTGGATGACTGGCTGGAGTCTCTGAAGATAGAACACTTTAAAACCAGGCTGAGGCCTGAGATACTAGAATGGTCCCTAGCTCGGGGAAGCCCACGCACGCTGCGAGAATGGGTCTGTATGGCCAGGGAGGTGGAGGATGTACGCCTTGAGATCAAGCGGCAAAACTGCTCCTATGGGTCTGGAAGGTGCTCCAGCCCTGCCAGCCCCAAGAGGCAACACCATGCTTATGGATCCAAAAGGCGTTCCAGCCCCACCAGCCCCTCGGCTAGCTGGAGAAGCACTAGCAAATCCTGGGAAGAGGAGAGGGAACATCAAAAGAAGAAAGGCTTGTGCTTCAGATGTGGAAAGGAGGGACACCGAGCTACCAACTGCCCCACCTCCTCCCAGGCAGCGGCCCCAGGGAAGCCTAAGCCTGAAGGCGAGAGCGCAAAGATGCTGGGCCATAAACCAAAAGGAAGGGCGGCTACAGCGGTGGAAAAGAAAAGCTGCAGGCCCAACACTGATCTGAGTTCCACAGATAATGAGTACCAGACAGTGGGAAATGAATGGAGCCTGTCCTAAGTGGCACTGAAGGACAGGCGCAGTTCCATGGGCACGAAGATCCACTGGTGAGTGGGGACTGCTTGGCAATGTTAGTGAGAGTACACTTAGAGACCCTGAAAGATGGCAGGGGGCAGACCTCACAGGGTTACTGGACTCGAGCTATACCCAAAATTTAATGCACCCCGCAATAGTGACTGGACTGAGACTTAAAGTGGGGAGGTTAGAAGATCCTATCACCTTCATCCAGTTGGACGGGTCAGACATGAAAGGGGACCCGGTAGAGCATTACACTGAACCAGTGAGAATGGAAGTGGGAACCCATGAGGAGGTACTAAGATTCCTCGTGGCCCTGATTTCCAGCCAACCCATAATCCTGGGTGTGGCATGGCTGAGGGATAGAAACCCGACAGTGGACTGGAGGTTGGGCCAGATGGTGTTTTGCGATGGGATTTACCCAGGCATGAGCCTAATTGAACCTGGTCCCGAGATGGAGATGGTGGGAACACTACGCAAGAACTATGCTGCGAAGCAGCAATGGAAGCAGAGTGCAGCATTCCACTATATGAGATGGGGGGGCGAGGTAGTGATGGAGGAAGAGTGCAGCATTCCACCGCAATATTGTGAAAGGAAAGAAGTATTCAGCAAGGCTGAATCAGATCAACTGCCACCTCACAGAAAATCAGACTGTGCCATAGATTTGATCCCTGGAGCAGAGCTACCGAAGACAAAACTGTATCCTACGACCCCCAAGGAACGTGAAGTGCTGTGCGAATTCATTGACAAGAATTTAAAGCGGGGATTCATCCACCCCGCCTCGTCATCCATGGTTGCCCCTGTCTTATTTAGAACCAAGAAAGATGGATCCCTAAGACTGTGTACTGACTACCGGGGCCTGAACTCTGTTTGCACCTCCAATAAGTATCCCCTTCCCTTAATGATGGACATGCTTGCCCAACTCTCGAAAGGGAAGATCTTCACGAAACTGGACCTGAGAGAGGCCTACTTTCATGTACGTGTCCGGGAGGGGGATGAGTGGAAGACGGTGTTTAATTGTCAACTAGGTTCATTTGAATATCTCGTGATGCCCTTCGGGCTTCAGCGGGCCCCGGGGGTCTTCATGCACCTGATAAACGAGGTGCTCCATGATTTCCTATACCATGGAGTGTTAGTCTATCTAGATGATATCTTAATCTACACCGAGACCATGGAAGAACAAGTAAAGCTGGTGAGGGAGGTGTTGAAAAGGCTGTTAAAGAACCAACTATATGCCAAGCTGTCCAAGTGCGAGTTCCACAAAGAGCAACTGGACTACCTAGGTTACCGAGTTTCCAGCAGAGGCATCGAGATGGACTTGGTGAAGGTCAGAGATGTGGTAGCTTGGGAACCCCCTAGAACCAGAAGTCACGGGCTTCACCCTGTTCCAAGCAGCAACTGGACAGGATTTTGTGGCCATTCCCGAATTGCCCAAAGAACAAACCAAGATCCTGGTTCTTGACAAATGGATAAAACAAATCACCAGTAACTGGCCAGTAATCAAGAAGACATTGGAAGAAGCAAAAGCAGATTATTAAAAATATGCAGATCGCAAACAAGCACCCCAAGAGCCAATGAAAGTAGGAGAAAAAGTTTATTTATCAACTAAGTACTTAAAGTCTACCCAGCCTTCCAAAAAGTTAGGACCTAAATAAGCTGCTCAAAAAAATAAAGGGAACACTGAAATAAGACATCCTAGATCTGAATGAATGAAATATTCGTATTAATTACTTTGTTCATTACATAGTTGAATGTGCTGACAACAAAATCACACAAAAAGCAATGGAAATCAAATGTAAGCAACCCCTGGAGGTCTGGATGTGGAGTTACACTCAAAAATTAAAGTGGAAAAGAACACTACAGGCTGATCCAACGTTGATGTAATGTCCTTAAAACAAGTCAAAATGAGGCTCAGTAGTGTGTGTGGCCTCCACGTGCCTGTATGACCTCCCTACAATGCCTCGGCATGCTCCTGATGAGGTGGCGGATGGTCTCCTGAGGGATCTCCTCCCACACCTGGACTAAAGCATCCCCCAACTCCTGGACAGTCTGTGGTGCAACGTGGCGTTGGTGGATGGAGCGAGACATGATGTCCCAGATGTGCTCAATTGGATTCAGGTCTGGGGAATGGGCGGGCCAGTCCATAGCATCAATGCCTTCGTCTTGCAGGAACTGCTGGCACACTCCAGCCACATGAGGTCTAGCATTGTCTTGCATTAGGAGGAACCCAGGGCCAACCGCACCAGCATATGGTCTCACAAGGGGTCTGAGGATCTCATCTCGGTACCTAATGGCAGTCAGGCTACCTATGGCAAGCACATGGAGGGCTGTGCGGCCCCCTAAAGAAATGCCACCCCACACCATTACTGACCCACTGCCAAACCGGTCATGCTGAAGGATGTTGCAGGCAGCAGAACGTTCTCCACGGCGTCTCCAGACCCTGTCACGTCTGTCACATGTGCTCAGTGGGAACCTGCTTTCATCTGTGAAGAGCACAGGGCACTAGTGGCAAAGTTGCCAATCTTGGTGTTCTCTGGCAAATGCTAAACATCCTGCACGGTGTTGGGCTGTAAGCACAACCCCCACCTGTGGACGTTGGGCCCTCATACCACCCTCATGGAGTCTGTTTCTGACCATTTGAGCAGCCACACGCACATTTGTGGCCCACTGAAGGTCATTTTGCAGGGCTTTGGCAGTGCTCCTCCTGTCCCTCCTTGCACGAAGGCGGAGGTAGCGGTCCTGCTGCTGGGTTGTTGCCCTCCTACTGCCTCCTCCACGTCTCCTGATGTACTGACCTGTCTCCTGGTAGCGCCTCCATGCTCTGGACACTACGCTGACAGACACAGCAAACCTTCTTGCCACAGCTCGCATTGATGTGTCATCCTGGATGAGCTGCACTACCTGAGCCACTTGTGTGGGTTGTAGACTCCGTCTCATGCTACCACTAGAGTGGAAGCACCGCCAGCATTCAAAAGTGACCAAACCATCAGCCAGAAAGCATAGGAACTGAGAAGTGGTCTGTGGTCACCACCTGCAGATCCACTCCTTTATTGGGGATGTCTTGCTAACTGCCTATGCTTTCCGCCTGTTGTCTATTCCATGTGCACAACAGCATGTGAAATTGATTGTCAATCAGTGTTGCTACCTAAGTGGACAGTTTGATTTCACAGAAGTGTGATTGACTTGGACTTACATTGTGTTGTTTCAGTGTTCCCTTTATTTTTTTGAGCAGTGTACATTGGTCCGTTCCCGATTACCAAAGTTATCAATGAGGTAACTGTAAAACTGCAGTTACCAAAGAACCTAAGAAGGGTTCACCCCGTTTTCCATTGCAGCCTTCTAAAACCAGTTCGAGAATCGTCATGCTGGCATCCAGAACCACTACCGTCTGCACCTACAATGATTGAGGGGGAGCAGCATTTTGAAGTTCAAGCCATACTAGATATGCGACAACACCATGGAGTGTTACAGTACCTGATACAATGGAAGCATTTCCCTCCCACAAACACAGAATGGGTGGACAGCAAAGACGTGCACGCTCCACACCTGGTGAAGCAATTCCACAAGAAGTATCCAGAGAAGCCCAACTGAACTGAACCGCATTTTCCACCATCATGGTTTAAGGGAGGGGACAATGTCATAAGGGGGGCGGTATGTCAGAACCAGAGTGTCCCAGAGGCATCTGGTCCATCCGCCTGACAGATTTAGTTTAGCCTGGCTGGAAACATCAAAGCAGAGGTGAGACAATTAAGGCCATCAGGCCTGGTAGTCATGACAATGAATGACCGGTAGCCAGGGCAACGACGAAGGAGGGAGAGAGAAAGTTTCTCCAACTGTTTTTTCCAACTGTTTGAACACTAGGCTGGCATTCCTGCCTTTGGCTGGATTGCAGGCCATTTTTCCTTTGTTTCTTACAGAATCTACGTATATCCGAATGGCATGTACTGTGGATTACTGAGAGCAAGGTTGTGATCCTTACAGTTGTCCTTATTCATTTAAGCAGGCCAAGATAAGGAAAGTGATTAATGATTCCCCTAGCTTCATTTCACCTCCCACCAAGCATCACCTGCCAATAGGAAAAACAATAACTACCCATAACATGGGGTGGGGTGGACTTAGACAACAGTTGGCTGATGCTTGCATTGATGGGTTTGGCCACTTGTCAAGTTGCCTGCACTCACAGGTGGCAGCCACTGAAGGGGTGTGTGGTTTGAAATGCATGGTTGTTCTCTCGATGTTTCTCACAACCCCTCCTCTGTGCTACTCCTCAACCCCTTATGATTTCAGGATATTTCTGACCATGGGTCTAGCACTCTTATGGGATGGTGTTAAATCTGTATTCAGAAATAGCCCAGCTGACAGGATGCCAGGCACTGTAAGAAAATGCCACTGCTGGCAACAAGTGACTAAGAAGTCCAATTGTGGCTATAGCTAGCCAGAGGACACCCATGGAGAAAACACACACTTGTGATTGGCCCACCCAAATAATCACAGTCATCACACCATGGCACTTAACGCTATCAAAACCATAATGAAGGAGGGAAAATGGCACCTCCACCCCAGGAAACCCAAGTAACCATGGTGTGTTTTACAAACTGCAGGTGCATGATACTGTTCCAAAAGTGGTACCATGCATGCACCAGTCTTGAAAAATAATAAAATGGTAAAGGGTAAAAACAGAAAAGGGTAAAAAATATGGCCAAGTGAAATCCCTAGTTTGGAAAAGCACTGGAAGACCATAATATTTATTTATTTAATTTTTATCCCGCCTTTATTATTTTTATAAATAACTCAAGGTGGTGAACATACCTAATACTCCTTCCTCCTCCTATTTTCCCCACAACAGCAACCCTGTGAGGTGAGTTGGGCTGAGAGAGAGGGACTGGCCCAAGGTCACCCAGCCGGCTTTCATGCCTAAGGCGGGACTAGAACTCACAGTCCCCTGGTTTCTATCCTGTTGCATATATATACCCAATAACAACAGAATTAGTAATCCACAACTGGCAGAACTGAATTCTCTTCCCTGGTTTAAATCAACTTTCTGTATAGGAGAGGATTAATGTTGTTCCAAAAGAAAACAGATCTAGTGCTCTTTTAAAAGAACACTTAACCCATGTTAAATAAGGAGCCTGCATAACACCTGGCAAGTGCTATAGAAAGCACCAGTTGGGCATTACACAGGCCGATGCCTCTGTGGAAGCTGGGGGTTCTGCTTCAGCCCAAGCCAAGCTGCCTATGGAAGGCATTGCCCAGAGACCAGAGGGGAGGGGCCATGCCAAGGGCAGCCAAAAGTGGCCGATAGGAGCTGGGCAGATCCAAGCTACATTCCTCAACTGCATTGTTAATGAAGCGTGCTATAGAGCATGACTATGGCAAGAACTGTCTGGAGAAGAGCAGCTAAAGATAGCTTTAAGCTGCTTCAGCAGTGAGCTGGGAATAAGTGAAAGGCAATGTCATGAGGTCATAGCAAAAAAATCACTTAACTGAGCATGTTTGTGTTGCAGTTAGGAGAAAGGGTCTTTTACCTTTTATGCACAGCATAGGCTGGCCTAAATTAGAGATCTTCGGTAGACTGAAAGGGCAGAAGTATCACGGTTTCAGTTGAGCTCTGGATTGTCTAATTCCTTAATTGTTATCAGGAAATTTGCCAGTACATTGCCAGTCTGGAGCAAAATGTAAGATACGAACAAAACATTTTTCCTAATTATATAAAATAGGGGCCATAAGTCATACCAATAAATTTAGACTAGACTAGACTAGACTAGACTAGACTAGACTAGACTAGACTAGGCCAGGCCAGGCCAGGCCAGGCCAGGCCAGGCCAGGCCAGACCAGACCAGACCAGACTAACCAAATATTAGAGATATAATTCATACATTAATGGGAAGGAAAGGGCTGGTGAAATAGTTAAACTTCATGTTGTGTGCCAGCTACGCCCTTTCATGGATCGGGAAGCCCTTCGAACAGTCACTCATACCCTTGTTATCTCCCATATAGACTATTGCAATGCGCTCTACATGGGGCTACCTTTGAAGAGTATCCGGAAGCTACAGCTGGTCCAGAATGCAGCCACACAGGCTATTGTTGGTGCCCCTAGATCAGCACACATAACACCCCTACTGCGTGAGCTGCATTGGGTACTGGCTTGCTTCCGGGTCCAATTCAAGGTGTTGGTTATCACCTTTAAAGCCCTACATGGCATGGGTCCTGGTTACCTGAGGGACTGCCCCGTCCCCAGTACATCAACCCATCCCACCCGATCATGCAGAGAGGGCATGTTGCGGACCCCGTCTGTAAGAGAATTCCATTTGGCAGGGTCCAGGAAATGGGCCTTCTCTGCAGTAGCTCCCGCCCTTTGGAACATCCTGCCCCTGCAGGTGAGGTTAGCCCCATCGCTCCTGAACGTCCGGAGGAACCTGAAGACTTGGCTCTGTCACCTTGCTTGTGGCCAGGAGGGGAGTAGTTACTCTTGGGGATGGCTAGTGCCTTAGAGTGCTCCTCACACACATGGACTGAATTAGACCTTTCTGACACTTGGATTTTATTCTTATTTTTATAATTATTTGATAATCATATTTACATTTTATATATTGTATTTATATTTTATGGTTATTGTTTTAATTGACCATTTCTATTGTAAACCACCTAGAGTCCCTCTTGAGGGGGGAGATGGGCAGTGACAAAATTTGATAAATAAATAAATAAATAAATAAAGAGAGAGAGAGAGAGAGAGAGAGAGAGAGAGAGAGAGAGAGAGAGAGAGATCTGTTTGCTCAGTGTTGAAGGATATCCAGTATAACATCAAGCAGTTTTGCTAAGCTGCAGTCCATTTGAAATCGAAAGGAAGGTGAATTTGGCGAAGGGTCTTGTAAGAACACACAGAAAAGTTGTAAGGGAGAAGGCGAATTCTTTTCTCACACAAAATAATTTGACATGTTTTTCTTTTATTCACTTCAGAAATGACTGAGGAAAAATGGTACTGCCCAGGGAATACAATGAAGATATTGCAAATGTTTTGTTGTTCCTTTTCTTTAAACCTTCCACTAAATAAAAGTCCTTAATCACACAATAAAATAAAGGAAGGAAGGAAGGAAGGAAGGAAGGAAGGAAGGAAGGAAGGAAGGAAGGAAGGAAGGAAGGAAGGAAGCATTCCATTCTGCTTCCGTAAATGAATCCACTTTATGATGGTCAGAACGTAGCCCTCCCCCCTACACACTGATTAATCTCTTCCCCAAGGCCTGCATTTCATTTTTATCATTGCCCTTTCCAGCCCTTTCTTCCTCAATATCTGATTATTGTCATAAGCTTCATTTGTATACTATTGACCAGGTAGCATCCAAGCATTGATAGAAGATAATTTTCCCCACAAAGGATCTCTGTTGGGAGGGGATGGGTGGGGGAGCGGGAACTACTGTTTCCTAGCTGGAACATTTTTGATGTTTTAAATGTAGCACTTCCTCACATATTTCTCTTGGTTAATCATCTGTGGCTTTCAGCTAAATCTTGAGGCCTGTGCAGCTAAAACCTGATTCATACTTGTAACCACATGTGGGGACTGGAACAATGAGCACATAGCTGGTGGGGGGCCCCAACACTCTTGTGGATATTCCAGACCACTTGATTGGAATATTAGGCTATATTTAAGGGTGGTGTGGAGGAGGGACTTACAGAACTCTTACAAAAAATGTGCAGGCTATTGTATCTAATTGCACCATAAGAACTTAATCTTTCCACTGTTCAGGCCACTAAGAACAGAAGGTTGATTGAGCAGTGCTTGCCACTTACTTGATCAGTACTGTATTAGATAATATTCTACAGAATTATAGTTTAAGTACAGCCAATTGTATTCATCCTACTAAACAAGGTCTATTGTCTGTTCCAAAGTGAGCCATGATGCTCTTGCTTCTTGCATAAGCTTCACTCTCTCTTTTTTAATAGTAATTTTATTAAAGATTATAATTACAATAGAAAAACTAATACAAACTAAAAAAAGATAAATTAATAGAAAGAAAGAGTAGAAGGTGCAGAAAGAAAAAAGGGAAAAACTAGAAAGAAAAATAGAAAAGAAAGAAAAGTAAGAATATAGTAAAGAAAGAGAAATATATAAAGAAGTGATTTCCAATCTTCATCACAACAAATATAAACAATGTTAGTAACTTATCACCTCCTCTTAAAATACAACAAATGATTACTTCTTCCATATCCCGTCTCTTATCTATAAACAAATCCATAAAGCATTGTCGTTTCCATCCTGGTGTCAGCAAAAGTCCATTAAGGGTTACCAGAAATAACAACATTTACTTCTAACAATCTTAATCTTTAGTCTGTTCAAATTATGTTGTAGAACTTGATATCTTTTCATTTTTTCTTTGTCTCTTCTCACGAGATTCTTCAAAACCTTAACAAGCCCCTTAGTCTGTTTGTAGTTTTCTAAAATCAAAGTTTTAATCACCCTTTTGCTGTTTATTAAAAAAAAAAATAAGTTCTTAAACTTGTATTTAAAACCTCTTTCACTAAGGATTGAAGGAAACTCACCTGGTGCTGTCAAACATGTTGATCTAAAAGTTCCTATTTAGATTTAGAAAAAGCGTCGCCTGCATAAAGTGCAGCCATTGGATTCTGCATTTGCTCCATCAATCAACCAGAGGGCGAAACTGCTCATCTACATCATCACTGTGCTTGTAGTTCCTGCTGTTCACCATTATTTGAAGTAGTTATCTGAGGATAGCGATATCTCCTCTTTTTATAAACTAATGAGCAGGAGTCATTCGTCTGATGACGCTCTGTGGTCATTTCATTCGGCAAATCAGCTGTAAGCTGCATTTCTTTATTAACTGACCCCAGGGATTTAAGTGATTTGGTAGAAATGGCAACCAATGTAAACATGTTCTTAACTGTATCTATATTGGATAAAATTTCTTCCTGAGAAGCAGAATCAAAAGAAAACTCTTCACCACTCTGTACTGAGAGAGTGAAGCTGGACCTCCGGGGAAGGTATAGTGAACTGAAAACAGCTCTGCAAAAGCAGAGTCAACTACCATGGCAAAGACCAAGGAACCAGTGAGTAGACCAGTTCCTTGGAACCTATCTGGTTAAGGAGAGGATGGGATCTTGCCCACATGTGCTCCGGATGGCTGCTCCTTGCAAGGAGACTGCAGGACAGCAGTTTTCCATAGGTTGAGTGCCAGGAGATGACGGGATTAGCCACCTTGCTCACAACTGCGGTGGAGACTTTTAAAGGACACTAAGTTTGCAAACCTCACTTTCTAATCACTTCTGGAAATTGCTCACTAACTAAGCTGTTAGAGATCTTCAGAATGACAAGTTTGAAAATGCCAGGTGAGTCTGCCTTCAATCCTGAAAGAAAGAAAATTTTAATCATAAGCTTAAGAATTTAAAGAATCTGAAATAAACAGCAAAAAACTAAATAAGATTTTGATCTTAGAAAGTTATAAACAGACTAAGGGCCCAGATAAAAATTGGAATGTTGAAATTTTTACAATAAGATTTTGGAACTAATTATAAAGAACAGTTTCTTGTTGGAAATAGATTCTATTTTGGTTTTTACAAGACAAAACAAAGATAAACAATTTCATGATTTCAGAAACTGGACACTAGAGGGGACTAAAGTTTTTAGGTAGAGGAAAGATTTACAAGCCTGTAAAATGTTGCAAAATGTTATAACAATAAAAATACTGAGGGTGACTTTTGAAGAATGAAATCAAAAAATAGTAGCCACAATATCATTAATGTCAGTGTCTGCTTCTATGGATAGACTATGTCCAAAAGATGTTATTAAAGAAATGACAGATTTTAGAACAATTTTTATCTGACAAGATAGAGATGGTATTGAAAGTGGATTTACAATTGACAGGCCAAGAGAGTGACTTAGAAAAGGATGTTTCATTGGGTCTACAAAAGAAACTGGCTGATTTAAAATTTAGAAGGGAGTTACAAATGACAGGGGCGTGGTGGCTCAGCAGGTAAGACGCCAGGCTTGTCGATCGGAAGATCGCAAGTTCGGAGGTTCAAATCCCTAGCCCCGCGTGACGGAATGAGCTCCCACACTTGCCCCGGCTCTTGCCAACCTAGCAATTTGAAAGCATGCAAATGCAAGTAGATGAATAGGTACCACTTCGGTGGGTAGATAACAGCGTTCCGCGTGCATCATGCCGGCCACATGACCGCGGAAGCGTCTTCGGACAGCGCTGGCTCTTCGGCTAACAAACGGAGATGAGCACCGGCCCCTAGAGTCGGACACGACTGCACAAATGTGCGGGGGGAACCTTTACCTTTTTTACAAATGACAAACCAAGAGAGTGACCTTGATAATTTTTTCCTATTGGATTTACAAAAGAAGCTTGTTAAAGCCTTGAAGAACTCTGTGTGATGGGACAAAGAAGAAATGAAGAGAAAGCAAATCCTAGGACAATATTTGAATGAACTAAAGATTAAGACTGTTAGAAGTAAAAGGAGGGAAGATAAAATTGGTTTATTTGATCAAGGTTAAAACAAGAAATGTTATCACTTATGGCAACCCTTTATGGACTCTCTGCTGACACCAGGACTGAAAAGATGATGTTTTATGGATTTGTTTATAGATATGGGATGAAGAGATAAATGTTTGCAACCTTAGAAGGGGTGAAGAGTCACTAAATTTGTTTATACTTTTTGTGATGAAGGTTGGAAGTAACTCTTTTATATATTTCTTTTCTCTTTCTTTATTATATTCTTACTTTCCAAGCACTCCACAGTTTTCTCTTTCTTCCCTCTTTCTTTTCTTTTTTGTGTACTTTTTGCTCCTTCTTTCTATTCTCTTTTCTTTCTTTAAGTTTAGTTTGTATAAATTTAGTTTGAATGATTTATCTCCTGCTGAGCGAGCGTGGTTTCCTGGCCAGACTGACTCCTTGCATGAGTGTGCTCTCTAAACTCAAGCAAGGGGGTAACATTGGTGTTCTAGAAGACCTGGGTAGGTATGATTTGGAGTGACTCCAGAAAACTTCTCATACGCACAGTCCTTGGAGGTAATAATGTATGCATAAACGTGATGATATGAAAGCCAGTTTGGTGTAGTGGTTAAGGCACCGGGCTAGAAACCTAGAGACCATGAGTTCGAGACCTGCCTTAGGCACGAAGCCAGGTGGGTGACCTTGGGCCAGTCCCTCTCTCTCAGCCCAAGGAAGAAGGCAGGGGCAAACCACTTCTGAAAAACCTTGCCAAGAAACCTGCAAGGATTAGTCCAGCCAGTCACCAGGAGTCAACACTGACTCAAAGGCACACCCACACTCACACATGTTATGATAACTCCCCTGTCAGCAGCAGAACTGGGAAGCCAATTAATTTCCTTTAGTTCACTGAAGTCTGCCTGACATCCCAACAGATGAGGAAGGGAGTGAATGATAGCTTGTTTGGAATGCCCTCTATTTGCATTAAAATTGTTATTAGCCCCAAGCAGTATAATTAGATGCAATTGTAAGATACATGAATTTCTATTTCTATTATCTGGAACAGTTTGTGTCCTAAGACTCAGGGGCCCCCCTGTATCGAAGCTGAGGGTTTGCTCTCCTGGGTTACATTGCTGAGGGTGGCCTGTCTGCTCTTAATATCCTTTTCTTAGGAAATCCTTCTCTCAGTTTCAGTTTCTGCCCTTCCAAGCACGATGTTTTAATTCCTCTAACTTAGTATTAGCTGGCAGAAATTGCTCAAAAATGGCAATTACTGTATGTGCTGCCAGCAAACCGTTTTTTGCTACTAAATCCATACCAGACTCAGGGCAAGGTGTTTTTGATCTAATATCCTTCTTGTTGGAGATTCCAGCAAATCAGCATGCCTCATTAGCATATGGGTGATTGCTCTAGGAGGCAAACTCTCTATGTGCTTCTTCCTGAGGAAGCTGTTTGTTGCTCCTCCCACTTCCTTTCTCTCTCTCTCTCTCTCTCTCTCTGCCTTTTTCCACCATCAAAGGATGAAGCATGTTGCTGAGCTCCTCTCCATCAAGAGGCCATGCCTAGGCCTAGGCTGACCATACGTCCCGTTTTGAACGGGACAGTCCCGTTATTTAAGCATTTTTCAACATCCCGTTGTTTTGATCAAAATCTCAATTTTGTCCCTTTTTTAAACCCGTTGGGAAGGAGGACAGGAAAGAGGACTGGAGCCGGAGTTGTCATTGGAGGCAGCCCGGAAGAGGCCCTATCAGCGCGCAGCAACTGGAAGACCGGTTGCCACGTGCGAGCCCAGCACCAGACACAGCACCACAGTCCACCCGGTTCCTGCCTCCTTACCTGATCCTACTGGTGCCACTTGCCCCGAAGATGAGATTGTCCACCCAGAAGCGGTGAGGCCAGGGAAAGCAGGCACAGGAAGGTTGTGGAAAGAGGGCGCAGGGTGTGTGCATCCATGCAATCCCTAGGAGGCTGAGGAAAGTGTGTGTGGGGTGTGTGTGTGTGTGTGTGTGTGTGTGTGCGAGTACTTGGTCAGAGAGGCCAGGGAAAGCAGGTGTGGGTGCAATTGGTCGCAGGGAGGCTGTGGAAAGAGGGTGTGGGGTGTGCATCCATGCAATCCCTAGGAGGCTGAGGAAAGTGGGTGTGGGGTGCATGTGTGTGCGTGCGTGCGTGCGAGTACTTGCTCAGAGAGGCCAGGGAAAACAGGTGCGGGTGCACTTGGTCGTGCAGGGAGGCTGTGGAAAGAGGGTGCAGGGTGTGTGTCCATGCAATTGTTAGGAGGCTGAGGAAAGTGGGTGTGGGGTCCGTGTGCGTGTGAGTACTTGCCCAGAGAGGCCAGGGAAAGAAGGTGCGGGTGCATTTGGTCGCAGAGGCTGTGGAAAGAGGGTGTGGGGTGTGCGTCCATGAAATCCCTAGGAGGCTGAGGAAAGTGGGTGTGGGGTTCGTGTGTGTGCCTGAGAGTACTTGCTCAGAGAGGCCAGGGAAAGCAGGTGCAGGTGCATTTGGTCGCAGGGAGGCTGTGGAAAGAGGGTGTGGGGTGTGCGTCCCTGCAATCCCTAGGAGGCTGAGGAAAGTGGGTATGGGGTGCATGTGTGTGCGTGCGAGTACTTGCTCAGAGAGGCCAGGGAAAGCAGGTGCGGGTGCATTTGGTCGCAGGGAGGCTGTGAAAAGAGGGTGCGGGGTGTGCGTCCATGCAATCCCTAGAAGGCTGAGGAAAGTGTGTGTGGGGTGTGTGTGTGTGTGTGTGCGAGTACTTGCTCAGAGAGGCCAGGGAAAGCAGGTGCGGGTGCACTTGGTTGCACAGGGAGGCTGTGGAAAGGGGGTGTGGGGTGTGCGTCCATGCAATCACTAGGAGGCTGAGGAAAGTGATTTAGGGTTAAGGAATGAGGGCTACACCGAGCTCCCAAGGAAGGGCATCATCTTTCACAGTGACAAAGGGAGGATCTGTGCCCATGCAGCCAACAGGTGCCCTGCTGAGCGTGGGCACCTCCTTAAGAGGGCTTCCCGGCAGGTCTTAATGGTCAGGGGGGTTCATATCCCAATGAGGCTAAGATGTTTAGGGTTACAGTAACTTGTGTGGTGGTCAGTGAGTAAATGAATTCGAATAAACCAGCTGCACAAACCCTCCCTCCCTCCCTCTGTTCTTGCTCCCTGGCAATCTCCAAGCCAGAGATGGCCAAATCTGAAAGCTGTAAAATGAGTTGTGCTGAGCTTTGCAAGACATTTTTCCCTGGAAAAATTGCCAACAGATTGACCCACATTTTGACATTTGTCTTCCATTGTGAACTGTAACTGGGGGAGGAGGCCTGTTTTATGACAAGTCTATGGGTGATGATTATCTAATAATGATGCAGATAATTAAAGATGTAGGGTGATATATGATTTCACAGCACTTATAACTGCTTAATCTTAATCTTATTATGATTTTATTTACAAAATATAATATTTATACACTGGTTATTGAACTCCCACAAATAATTTTTAAATACTTAATAGGGTTTGCAGGCGGGAGCCAATCGCACGGACCAGGGGGCAGGGTTTGCAGATGGGAGCCAATTTTGCGGACTGGGGGGCGGGGTTTGCAGGCGGGAGCCAATTGGGTGGACCGGGGGCAGGGTTTGCAGGCGGGAGCCAATTGCACAGATGGGGCGGGGTTTGCAGGCAGGAGCCAATCGTGCAGATGGGGGTGGGGTTTGCAGGTGGGAGCCAATCGCATGGACCAGGGGGCGGGGTTTGCAGGTGGGAGCCAATCACACAGATCGGGGGTGGGTTTGCAGGCAGGAGCCAATTGCGTGGACCTGGGGGGCAGGGACCCCTGTCCCGTTTTGCCATCCCAATGTCCCGTTTTTGTCTCAAGGAAATATGGTCAGCCTACCTAGGCCTCAACTCCAGAAGCTTTCCCCTTTCTCCATGCAGCTCTTGGCAGCAATGAGGGCCAAGAGTAAATACAGTTTTAGGGAGAAAAGAAACACAGAAGAACAAGAATCATTCTTAACAGAATGGATATAACAGAACTAGACCAAATAAACAGTAAGAACTGCCTTGTACTTACTTTTGTAACCTACTTTGTCTAAGTGTGTGATTCTTTATGCTTGGGTGGGCTAAGTGTGTTAAGATCAATAACCTATGTCTCTCTAGCATGCTCATTAATGCTATTGTTGATAATATTCCTTTCTGTGCGCTTATTGCCTCGCTGCATTAAGCTCTGCTCCATTCAGTGGTCCTAGCAGTCCACTAATGGCCATCACTTCTCAGCCACTAAGATCATCTCTCCTCCAGGGCAACCAGTTCTTCACCCTCCCTATCTAATATAGGAGGGACTAGAATTATTAGAAACACTAAGATTCAGCTCACTCAGTGACACATTTTGACTGTTCCCGTATAAGTTGTTTAGAATCAGAACAGGTATCTGCCTTTTCTCAGTATATTTCATCAACACTTCTTAGTTTTCAGCTTGTTTTTCTCTTTAATCTTTTCCTTTTCAAGGTGCTAACTTTATTTCTGTTAGCATTCCCCATCTCAGAACTGAAAATTATAGTATTGTCGTCTACGGGACCCCAAAAAATCAATCGGATAAAATCTTAATAGAGCGTTACACTTATGTCTCATTAGTCACCATTTTCTCTCTCTGTGTGTGCCTTAAAATTAATAGCAGCTATCTGGTAGTTGTGGAAATCCCAATCCAAATGTATTTGAAGGGCACCAATTTAAAGCAGAGCATTGATCTTGTAGAAGTTCCATTCGTTTCAAAAAGTATTTTGTGCAGGAAAAGATCTTCCCACTTAATGTCTATTTTTTGCATGCTCCATCCAGAGGAAGATGCAGGCATATGAAGCCACCCCACCCTCTGGCATTTCTTTAAAATTTCCGATGGAAAAAAGATGTGCACTTTCTTTAGAAACTTAAAACCATTGTCACTTTTGGTACATTTTAGCCCAGGTGCACCCAAAGCCCATTTTATCTAAAGTCTGCTCGCGCTGTTCTCTGCGAGCTATGATCTGTAGTCTGCCCTGTAAGCCCACATCCCCTTGCCCACATCCCACCAACAAGGAGGTACATGCAACATACTGACTCGGCTTGTGCTTCATGCCTTTCATTTCCTTTAATTTCTTGCACCTTTTCTGTGCTCTTTGTAGCTCAAGCTCGATTCTTATGACCTCTGTTTAAGGGCTGATTACAATGGAACATCTTTCTTTCATGGTTTTACAACAGTCAGGTCACACCTGTTAGAAATGTATAGCAAATTGCTCTACAGGAATGATCTCCATAAGTTTATTTCAAAGAGCATCCCATGCAGGTGTTTAAAGCAGAAGCCAGCAATGTGGCCCTACTACTGCAGGAGCCCTTCAGTGGTGAATTGTGTTCTCTCCCTTTCTTGCATCCGCTACTTGACATTCAAAACAGCACACGACAATGACACTCCTGCATTCCAATTAATGACTTCTTTATAGTTTCTTCCAGATAACAAATTATGCAATGAACTTAATTCAGCTGGCCAATTGAACTAATTCCTTCCTTTTCCCCCACCTCTAATCTTTGATTTGTATTTTTAGGACTCATTGATGCCATCTTGTTTCATTGGCTGTGGCTGCTACATAGCCACATATGCCACCTTCCTGAGGTGTCCACAGGATCCACTGCATCCCACCATTGTAACACACGCTTCTCCTCGTTGGGGCATGTGAGTGATGTCTTGACACATGTACTTAAATGGGTGGAGCTTGCACCACAATGTCATCTGCCCCCCTTGCCACCCCCTGTGGCTGATGACGTGCCGCCTTCCCTCATCAGAATTCAAGGCAGTTCAGAGGAAAACATCAATAAAAGTGGGAACTGCAGCAGTGTTGTAATGTCTAAAGATTTTCTTCCGTGCTGCAATCAGCTGTGCCAACCCCCAGAATATTCTATTGTAATCCTTAAATTGAGCTCGGTGACTATACTGGCATAAACTTTGCTGCCGCCACCAGCAATCTCAAACCTTCCCTAGGCTGATGCGCTGTCCCTATTTATAGAGTATAAGGGGTGTTGAGGACAGGGTCTGATGGTAACCTACAGCCTGCCTCCCTCCCTGTCAACAGCCAATGAGAAAACAACTATTAGTCATTATCCTCAGTGTTGGCAGGGGTTGGGGCTGGGGAAGAGGCACGTTTTGACAGATGGCTAGGCCAGCAGGTTTAGCCATCTGCCAAAACCCACTCTGATATATTGCAACGTTTTCTGTGGATGCATTCAATGAATATTTTATAATGATTAAGTTGCATCAAATCATTTCTATCTGCAAGGATAGAAGGATTATTCTGCTTTCTTCAGCCTTTCTGCTCTGGGGGACTGGAAGAATACTTCCTCTGAGTGGATTTGGGACACGCCAGGATGGTGCTGGGGAAGATTGGAAGGGAAACTCCCATTGTGCAAGCAGAAATCACTCAGGAGCTGCCAGATGTAGCCCAATAATTATACAGTTATTCCACTCTTCCATTAAAGAGGTCCCCGATCCCAAAGAAGCTTTTGGTTATTTCTCATTCAAACCTGGCTTACAATTAAATGCTCCAAGATCAGTCATTAATCCATAGCTTTCCAAACTGTGTGTCGCGACACTTTAGTGTGTCGCAACACACAGTTTAGTGTGTTGCGACACAACCCGGAAGTGGACGTGCACAGTGGCAGTGCGGTGGCGCGCGGGGTGGTGGCGGAGTGTATGGAGGCAGCGACGACGGCAGCAGCGCGCCATCAGCGCTTCCGCGTTTTAGCGGAAAACACGAAGCCGCAGTTTGGAAAGCACTGCATTAATCTATTAAGAGTTAAGATTGTATCCAAGCCTAAGCACATGGAACTGAAGCCTCTGCCTTCAAAGCAACCCATTAATACTTAGTATAAATTTATATATAAATTTATATATATATAAATCTGTGCCCAATGTTTCGTTGGGCACAGATTTATCCTCAAGCAGTTTGTAAAGGGCCAGGTAATATCCATCCACCAACTCATCCATCCATCCATCCATCCATCCATCCATCCATCCATCCATCCCTAAAACAGTTCTTCATAATCTCCAGAGAACCTCAATTATTGGATGGATTAGAAGAAAAAATAATAATAATCCTGAAACATCATTGCTTATTAACAACGAACAGGACACCAAAGTAAGAAATCAATTCTTTATTTTATATATAAACAATTTTGAGGGAAAGTAGGAGAGCAAAATGATAGAAAACTAAAAATTCAAGAGGGAAAGTAACATATATATATTGGCTCCAAAATCTATCTTCTGAGAATTTCCTTCCTATCATTGATTCTTCTGTACCTTAAGTATCGCAGCCAAACACAGCCAGTGTGAAGGACAACTGGGCAAACTCATTGCACAAACTCTGGAATTCTTCATCCTGACATTCATCATCATTTGGCCATCTCTCAATCCAGGTGTTCTTTGTAATGAGGTAGGACATTCTGGAAACAGGAAATGGGATAGCTTAAAACTTAGCCCTGCAAGGAAATCAGTTAAACCAACTCCTACGGGAGCAACCTGCTAGGCTTGGACTGAATCCTAATATATATCTCAATCATTTCATCCTCTTAAATATGGCAGCTGAATTTCGATTTTGACTTTAGGGTGAGAGAAGAAACTTTTCTTTTTCCTTAAAAGCCCTATTCTGAAACAACTGAATTCTGGGAAATTCAAATGGCTGCTGCCATAAAACATGATTGCCACAACAATGGAAAAATACACCCTCATGAGTTGCAAGATTTGGCAGTATACAAATGTGACAAATTAATGAATGAATTCAGTGATAAATCAGTTTTGTCTGATAGATTGCTTCTCTCCAGTCCTAGAATTTAGACATTTCAGTTGAGATGCATAGTAGAATATTGGATCTGAATGCTACACATGTATACTATCAACAACAATTAATAAGTATGTTTGTGAACCCCAAATGGAATGAAAACCCCCTCCAATGGGCCGTAGCTAGAACTTCTCAAAGTCAACCAAGCAAGGAGAATACGAGATGCATCAGGCTTGTGGTAGCTAAGGCAATCCTAAATTCAGGAAGATTTTAAGAAGTGTTAGATGAGAAATGAGAAAATCCTTATCTTCCTTTCTTAAACCACCCAAATAGTATCTCAGGAGGATCTTGTCTTCTTGAAGTAGATGAGTATCAACCCTAATGCTTCCAAAGACACCTAAAACAACAGACGCATGTTCCTAAACATACAGTGATCATCTACACCAGCCTTTCTCAACTTCTTGACCCTGGAGGAACCCTTGAAATATTTTTCAGGCCTCGGGGAACCCCTGCACACTCAGGCTCAAATGTAGGCCAGAAGTTACAAAATTATAATATTCGTTTCATGTGTAGGCTTATATATATGAATTAACAGTGTTCTTAAACTGAGAATAAAGAATGAAACTTACCTCTTTAATGTGAAGTTGCCTGAATTTGAGATAATTTTTAAAATAATCATGATCTCCCAGGGAACCCCTAGTGACCCCTCGTGGAACCCTAGGGTTCCACAGAACCCTGGTTGAGAAACCCTGATCTACACAGTCTCCTTCATGTATATATTTGTTTAGAGAGGAACAGCTAGATGCAACCCTTCCTTTATTTATCTGACTGTATTATAGAAACAATGGTGGAAATAATTCAGAACAAAGTGAAAGGAATGGATTAGACTAGTAGGTCCGGGCTGCAAAAATTTGGACAACCACTAGACAAATTTGGACAACCACCAATAAACTCAAAACCACTATGCAAAGAGATACAGAAAACTTTCACTTTTTTTCTGCCATCATGTGCAGGTCTTTGCAGCCCAGATGTGGAGGTGCTGGGAGACTTGAAGCAATGGTAGCAAACACCCCTGCAGGCAAGTGCAGCTCTTCAGCATGACACAGAGCATACGGACTGTGTGGCTTGAAGCATCTAGGTGAAAGCTTTATATATTCCCAGAGAGATATTGGTTGGGAAGATGGTGCTACCCATACACACAGGAATCTAAACATCATGGTTAAGCTTATTCCACAGTCTTCCCCAAAATGTCTCCTGTAACCTACAGAAGTCTTCTGTGGCATCCGATAAATCTGAGGGAGAATCGCTACCGTTATATTAACAGATACAGATTACGGCTGCTTTCGAAGTTGTTACACAACATTCTATGGCATTGTAGATATAGGTTAGGTGTTCTGTGGATATGGCAGCAGAAAAGCAAAGTCTATAAAATTTTAGAAAATCAAAAAATTAGTGAAATACATACTCATCTTTCATGGGCCACAAGTCACTGCTGAGACCCCAGATCAGATAGTTATCGTTCACCTTCAAATTCAGAGCCTCCTTGCATTGCATCTGACTTATATACCGGCGGGGCTTTGCTTGTGGATTTTGGTCAGTGCCTGCAGAAATCAGATCAAATCTGAATAAATATTTCAATAGGGGTATGGTCTTTCATTGGCTTGTTTAATACATATATTATTTAATACATATATATTGCATAACTAATGGCAAGCGACCAGAGAAGAGGGAGTGGCTGTATTTAGTGGGAAGGAGATGAAAGGACAGTTGCATCTGCCCTTTCTCCATCACGCTGGGGAAACCAAGCATCTTCTCAGCTCTACTTTTTCCCCCAGAGAGGCCAGCTTTAAACAACATTGATACTGCAACATCTGACACCGGAAAACCAGTTCCCTCTCTCATTACTGGAGCACTTTTCATGCTTTACAAAAGTAGCAGTCTAACAACATCCCTCTGTGGATGATCCAGAGGAGATTCCTATCAACAGAACTAAAAGGGAGGCAATCTTTGCAAAAGGAAGGGAGGCCATCGGCACCCCCCCCCCCCCAACAGATCCTTCCCATACTCTTTTGGAGGTTCCTCCAACTCACTGGAGCAGATTGATCAGGATACAGAAAACCGGGAGAATTGATAAAAATGGTCCCTCCCCGTTCTTCGGATGGAACTCATCCCTAGATCCACAAGCCTCCCAACAAACAAAATCCAGAATCTTTATTTAAAACAGAACCATTCACTTTAGAAAAACCCTGATGTGAGTCTGAGTAACAGTGATAATGATGAGGAATAAGATACTCGCTTTCCTTAAAGCACAGGAAAAAGAGTGAAGAGATCCATTTAAAGCCACACTGATCTACTATCTAATATATATATATATATATATATATATATATATATATATATATATTTATTTATTTTATTTTATTTTATTTTATTTTATTTTATTTTATTTTATTTTATTTTTTTAATTTATTTTTTTAATTTATTTATTTATTTAATTTATTCCCCGCCCATCTCCCATACAAGGGACTCTGGGCGGGTTACAATAATTAAGACTTAAAAATTTAAAATATTTAAAACCATACAAAGTAGAAAATGTATAAAAATAAATCCAAATATAAAATAAAATAAAATAGAATCCAAGATGGATTGGAGACCGTAGCATAGGTCTTATTGCTACGGGGCCAGCCAACCCCAGGAGGCACTACTACCTCCGTTGTCCCAGGCCAGGCGGCAGAGCCAGGTCTTAAGGGCCTTCCGAAAGGCCAGGAGTGAAGGGGCCAGTCTCACCTCCGGGGGCAAGATGTTCCATAATGCGGGGCTGTCGCAGAGAAAGCACGCCTCCTGGACCCCGCTAGATGGAATTTTCTTGTTGAGGGGATCCGAAGCATGCCTTCTCTGCACGCACGGGTGGGGCGGGCTGACGTTATCGGGACGAGACGGTCCCTCAGGTACCCTGGTCCTATGCCATATAGGGCTTTAAAGGTAATCACCAACACCTTGAATTGGACCCGGAAGCAAACTGGCAAACAATGCAGCTCGCGTAGCAGAGGTGTTACATGTGTCGATCTTATGGCACCCGTAACTGCTCGCGCCGCCGCATTCTGTACCAGCTGAAGCTTCCGGATACTCTTCAGGGGTAGCCCCATGTAGAGCGCATTACAGTAGTCTATGCGGGAGATGACAAGGGCATGAGTGACTGTTCGGAGAGCCTCCCGATCCAAGAAAGGGCGTAACTGGCGCACAACTCGAAGTTGTGCAAAGGCCCTCCTGGCCACGACTGCCACCTGCTCTTCGAGCAGGAGTCGCGAGTCCAGGAGGACCCCCAGATTCCGCACTGGATCTGAGTGAGGTAGTGCAACCCCACCCAGAACCAAAGATGACAACTTCCTGGATCTAGGGGGGCCGTCAATCCACAGCCACTCCGTCTTACCAGGGTTCAGTTGAAGCCTGTTGTTCCCCATCCAGACCCCCACAGCCTCCAGACAAATATGTAATAAATAAATAAATAAATATAAATAAATATAT
The DNA here is from genome assembly GCA_023362775.1 of Charina bottae. NCBI lineage: Eukaryota > Metazoa > Chordata > Lepidosauria > Squamata > Charinaidae > Charina > Charina bottae. The sequence continues at coordinate 8,227,571 of JALMGJ010000021.1, read as the reverse complement.
GCTTTATTTTAGGGAGAAATTCTTACCTGCTTTAATAATTTCTAAGACTTCCATCAAATAGATATCATTACCATCTTTTTCTTCGGTTCGAAGCAGCTTGGTCCTGTAGACTTTTAAAAACAAAGACAGAAACGATACTCATTAAGACAGCTGATTACTTTTCACCAAGAATGACTTAATCAGGGAGGCATTGGTATGGCTAAAGTTTCCACCTAGACTGGGCCTTTCAGCATGGATCTTTGTGGCAGCCTAGAATCCACCAGGTGAGGCCACCAAGTACTATCTCCACTGTGGGATACGTGAAATGGAGGGGAATTGTGTATTTCCTCTTGATGTGCTGCGATTCTGAGAGTATGATGGTATCGTTAGCCTTGCAAGGTGGTCGAGACAGGAAGCAGCAGGCCAGATGGACTAATTCTACTTTATTGCAACTCTAAAAGCACATTTCTCCCCCGTTGCCTTTACAGCCCAAGAAACTAGGGAGGGTCCCTTCTGAGACGTTTGCCACACCCCATTCCTTTTGTGGGCTAAGCTGCCCCTTGTCCGACCGTTCCCCTGGCTGTGGCTCTTCCCCCTGTCCCCCAAGGTCATTCCCACATGCCATTACAGGTTTGTGGGAATGACCTTGGGAGATGTCAGGGATCAGCCCAAGAACAACGCCGAGACAGTGTATTCCAAATCTCCAATTCTTTATTGCTCCAACCATGCAGACAGAATCTTGCCAGACTAAAGCTACTCTAACTGAACTAAGAGGAAATAACCTGGGAGACTCTAGGGCGGAGCTACCTTGGACCTCTTAACTCTCCCAGCAACAGTCTCTGGGCTGCGATTCCTCTTATCAGCGTGGAATGCGCTCCCTCCTCCCTGGGAATCAGCGGCAGAGCCCAACTCCACCACATCACCCCCTCCTTCAGGAACACATTCCATCACAGGAGACAAGAGAAGACCCACAGCCTAGGCAACGGTCTGATAAGAGGCAGCTCAGTCCGCAGGTGGGGGAAAGCACAGGAAGCCTTTCAGAAGGGACCCTCCCTAGTTTTCCAGAGACTAAAAGGAGAGGAGGGGAGAAATACTTTGTCTTGCAAGATAACCTTACAATAAAGATAGTGTTGATGCTACTGGTTGCTCTTCTTGTCTGGACTACCTTGAAGGGCTAACAGTGAGCTTCAGAGCAGTCCCTTCCCCCATTTGTGAGAACTTTCACCTCGCCCCACTTCTCAGCACTGTAGTATTTATCCTCTGAGTTTTGAGGTGGGGGCCATGAAGATGAATGCAGTTTGGCGTCATGCTGCTTTTTGAAGGATTGGAAAGTGACAACAGTGGGAGTGTGGTATGTGGAAATGCTCTCAGAATCTCATGTTTTGGCTCTACTAAATCAAGAGCTTACTCATTGATCCAGATCTATTTCTAGGAGCCATGAACTACGATGCTGCACCGGAGGGCCAATAACCCCCCATCAAGCAGCACCATGTTAACTAGAAAAATATCATTGCAGGATGAGGATGTGTAGCAGCAGCTCAGCATTCTGAGGGTGAAACAAATCTTATTATGGATATGTTCGAAACGGCTGCTCCAAATCATGACTTTATGATGATTAGATGTTGATCATTAACAATGAAAGACACCGCTGCCTTATTAATAAGATTCTACAGTATAAATACCATAATCCACATTTGCCTTGCAGGCTAATCCAAGTCGTAACTGCAGATCAATCTCTTCCTGCTTCTGGAGCAAGGAACAGGTTTCTTAGAGAAGAGAGGACAGGAGAGAAGAGAAGACAGCATGTTGGATTGATTGCTGAAGGTACCTTGTTCTCATTAAAAAACATTGCTAGGGCAAAAAGTAGCCAGCACGGAAGCAGGTAACATCTCATTTTCATCTGACATCTGTGTTTGATAATATGCAGAAATCAGCATCACTATTTAAATGAGACTCCGTACCACCTAGATTTAATCTATAAATACTGTTACTTGATAACGTGGTATTTCAAATGCTTGCACTTTCTTATTTTCTCTGAAGAGAAACTCAGATAAGATTTGTACTCTATTTAAGAAACAAAGAAAGCACTGGGACTTTCCAAGGCAATTCTAACAGCTCTGACATACGATTTATTATGCACTGAAATAATAATTCAGTAATTGCAATTAACTTTTTGGTTGTCTCTGTACTAGCAATCTTTTGTATCTTCTTTTTCAAGTATGTCTAAATCAATGATTTTCAGAAAGGATGTCGTGCAAATTGCACTTCGAGAAGAGGTTTATTAATAATAAATAATCTGGAAAATTATCAATCACTCATAAGGGATATATGAACAGCTTCACCATTTATTGGTTGGTGGTTGCAGATTAGTTTCACACTGCAAATTCTTTTATTCTATATGAATATCAGGTCTTATCCCAGCTTACTATATTATTTTCACGGCAATGATAGATGAAATAGAGGGTGATTAGTCTGAAATCAACAGATATACTTTGTGGATGAGCAGGATTTAAATCTGGATCTAAACACAATATTCTGACAACCCGCGACTCCACCCTGACTGTCTAATCTTCATTTTTGTCACCTATGTCCTACCCAGGTGCACAGCAGAGAAACTACTGTAAGCTTGTCTGCCTGTTTCCCACCCTGTTTCTCTTTCCCTCTTCTCCTCTGAGAGGGAGAGAGGCAGACCTACTGGGAGGCAAGAAGGCATATGCTCTGAGCTTACGGAGAGAAATGGTTTGAGGATCCATAGAAGACGTACCAACTGCCATGCTTAACTCAGAAGATTCGGGGAGATGGGCAGGGAGATCTCCCTGTTCGGGGAGATCTAGCATACTCCATTGTCATCCTTCCTGCAGTTGCTTGTCCACTTGCTGACTGCCTCTCAGGGGAACGAGTAACAGGCAAATGGAAGAAAATTGGCCATGGTCATCCGACAGGGGCATGTCCCACAGGATAATGATGTTTGTTAAATATTTATACTGTATGTGGACATTTTGTTTGTTTTACCTTTTTTTTAGTTGGTATTAACTGCTTTGGTCATACTATTAAATGTAGAAACGGGGCATCACATAAAGAAATAAAAATAGAAATGCATAAAGAAACAGTGGATCTTCAATCACGTGTAAACTCATTAGTAATCATTTTATGAAGTCTTGCGATTACTAAGATCAGCAACTCTCTCCTCATATTATTTTACAGAGCACAGAGTCCAAGGCTTCTGGATAGACTCAGACTGAGAAAAATTACCATTATTGGTTCACTTTGAATTAAATTGTATGAGCCAGAGATTCCATACTGTCTCCTCCTCAAATCTTGCATTTCGGTGCTGAGACACAACATCTTCCTTATTTATCCCAACTTACCTTCTGCACACCGGCAAATGTTACCATGGCATATCTTACTGAAAAGGCCAGTTTCTTTATCTGGATGGTAGAACTTGGTACATTGTTCATCTACAGGAAGAACGAAAGCTTATGTCCATACATCACATCAACAAATCTATGATGGTTATAGATTCAGTTACTGAGAAGGACAAAGAGTAACCCATTTTTCTCAAGGAGACTTTGAATTTGGGACGCATCAGACCTGGCAGTGCAATGGAAACTTATCAAGGGTGTTGCTTAGCTGACTGAGTTTTGTTAAGCATTTACCTGAGAAGCAGAGAGTGGCACCATGCAATAAGAAAGGTAAGAGAGGATATTTCATATCTAATGGGGTTAGGAAGTTGGAACATGGCTGTCTGCAGGATTCTGCTCCTTTGTCAAAGAAGGATGAAAATGGCATTGTGTTGCAAGCTTTGGGATGCATGCGATGCCACAATGAACATACAAAAGGGGTGGGGCTTGTGGTGTGAGAGCACATTGTTTACATTTGTCATTCTAGCCCCCTTGATGCCTCCTGTAGATGCCACTTTTTTGGTAGTGTACAATGGACTATTCATGATTCTTACGGTCTGCTATAGAACCAATGCCTTCTAGTATTAAAGGCCCCAATTTCGGGGAGCTTCTGTGCGACATCACATATAATACCCTGGCTCTGGTATTAGCAATACCCCAGTACCAATACAGAGTATCATTGCAGGTAGTCCTCGCTTGGCAACCACAATTGGGACTGGCAACTTGGTCGCTAAGCGACTCGGTTGCTAAGTGGAAAATCACGTGACCACGACTGGGCCTATGACCTTACTTTCCCTTTGGTCGTTAAGATGCAGTCGCTAAGTGAAAAATCACGTGACCGCAACCTATGATTTTACTTCTGCCTTCCATACTGTACAGTATCAACTCTGCTTATTGCAAGGGAAAATGTGTGCTGGTTGCGAAGTACGCAAATGGCGATCATGTGACTGAGGGATGCTGCGATGGTCGTAAATGCGAGCAAAGTTCGCATTTGGTCGAACTTTGGTCGCATTTACGACCAAAGTTATTTTTTAGCACCGTCTTAACTTCTAACGGTCGCTGCACGAGGCAGTTGGTAAGCGAGGACTACAGATGCCTTATAAGGGAGACTACGGGCCAACAATCTCACATTTTCACTGAAGTTAACAAGACCTAGCGAGAGTGAGATCAAAATGGGGACAAACTGATCTTCCAGGCAAATTAGCTAGCCTGCCCTAGCCCTGTGACATTGCAAGGGATCTATATGCTCAATCAGTGCGAGTGCTTTGAGCAGCAAAATGTCTTGGGTGGGCACATCCTTCGCTGAAATTAAAGCACAATCCATTGTTCTGTGCTGCAACAAAACTGAATCAGAACTAGGCATGGGTGACTGTCAGTTTTGGCTTCTCATCGTTTTCAATTTTGCAAATACCTCAGGTCTGATTAGTGGGATTGGAGATGTTTTAAACAGTTGTTTTATATTCTTTTAACGTTTTGGAAAATGTGCATGCATTTTGGGACACATTTCTACAAACAAATGCCTTTTTGAAATTTTGCCTACTATACATAGTTTTCGCAGGTAATTCTCTCAAAAATAGCACTATTTTCATGATTTTGTACATTTCATGGTTAAAGAGCTGCACTGAAAGTGCAAAGGATTCAGAAATTAAAATGGTAATGAGCTCTCAAAATATCAACTGGAATGGCAAACCTCTTCCCTGGCCATGCTAAGGGCAGCCACCTGCATCTCGAATACCATTGTTTTTCTCTAAGATGGGCGTACGCTTTGCCCCCGAACATCAGAGCAGAGGAAAACAGCATTTTGGTGTTGCTGGTTTTGTTGGCTGCCCTTCAGGAGTCACAGCAAAGGAATCTCAGACCCCAAGGCTGCTGGAGCGCTGGGCTGAGCCCTGTGTCACTACCTTTCCACCTTGTCAAATGATTCATTCTTCACTTCTGCATTTATAAAATGGACACAAAAAGACTTTTGGGAAGTCAAGAAAGTTTTATAAAGTATCAATTGTTGTTGGGCTTTTTGCCTAATTTTGCCAACTTCCAGTATTTTTTTTTTTTGCAGACTTGCTTCCAATGGGTATGGCAACCGGACGCTCTCCAGAGCTCTCTGAACCTCGAAGAGCCACCACAGCTTTGAAAGCCAGCTGGGAAATGATTTCTGGCTGGCTTTTATCTCCCTGGATCAAAGGGAGATCGAGAGATTAACCATGTGTGTTCTGGATGGCAGTTCCTTTTGGTTTAACAGCAGAAAAGGTTTTGCTGAGATCTGAGCTGCTGAGAGCCCTGGACTTTTATCTATGCTCCTAACTGCGGTGGGGCCATTAATGGACTTTACAGACTTGCTTTCCCCATCTCTTAATCACCTTAAGAAGTAATTCATTACAGCTAAAGAGAGGCTTCCTTTTGCAGCAAAGATAAGATAAACCTTTCAAGACTACAAAGTATAAGAGAGACTTTGATTTAAAGATTCAAGGTTTATTGGCAAAAAGTTTAATTAAGAGAAGATCTAAGAAAGTCTCAAAAGGAAAAGGACTATCTTTGTGTTGTAAACTATCTTTGTGTTGTATATTTTAAACAATAAAACTATATTTTTTTTAAAAAAAGGAAAAGGGGACAGTCTTTATTTTTTACTTTGCTATTTTTACTTTTAGGGGGCGTGGTGGCTCAGCGGGTAAGACGCCAGGCTTGTCGATCGGAAGATTGCAAGTTTGGAGGTTCGAATCCCTAGCCCTGCGTGACGGAGTGAGCTCCCGCACTTGCCCCAGCTCTTGCCAACCTAGCAATTCGAAAGCGTGCAAATGCAAGTAGATTAATAGGTACCACTTCGGTGGGAAGGTAACAGCGTTCCACGCGTGTCATGCGGCCACATGACCGTGGAAGCGTCTTCGGACAACGCTGGCTCTTCGGCTAACAAACGGAGATGAGCACCGGCCCCTAGAGTCAGACACGACTGCACAAATGTGTGGGGGGAACCTTTACCTTTACCTTATTGTTACTTTTACTATTTCTACTTTTGATGAAAGTGCTTGGAAATAATCCATCACTAAGCCAGTTAAAGAGAATAGCCCAGCATGGGAAAAAGTGTTAATTATCTTTAAAGTTCTGCGTAACAAAAGATAAGGCAAAGACTCAGATGGTGACTGTGGAGATGATGTTTGCTCTGGCCCAAATGTCAGTGGTTTAAACAAGAAGATAATAAGGAGGGGGGAAAAGAAAAGAAAAGGAGAGAGGTTTGTATTTTTCTATTTTGCCTGTTTGGGATATTTTTGTTTTTGGATTAAAAATGACTACTAGAAAAATGACGAAAGAGGGCAGAAGAGGTTCATTAGAACAATCTACAATTACACAAGAGGCACTTCAGAATTTTTCTCAACAAATGGTAGATACAGTAAATTTGACCAGATGGGGGAAAAATAGATGATTTTGAAAAATGAATGGAGGAAAGATTTGTAAAATTAAGACAGGAGATGAAAGAAGATGTTGAAAAAATATCTAGAGAGGTAAAACAAATTAATAATTGAGTGGAAATTTTATTTTAGAGAGTAAATCAGAAGTCCAAGCCAGAGAATTGGAAAGAGAATTGGATAATTTGGATTTACTGGAATTGAGAGAGAAAGAATTCTGCCTGAGATTTAGAGCTATTCTAGAGGTTCCAGATGAAAATATTAGAGAGAAGCTTATTAATGTTTTGGCAACTTTTTTGAATCTGGAAGAGGAAGATATGGAGGCAGAAATAGACAAAATTTATAGAATAAATTCCAGATATGCCAGATTGAGAAATACTCCTAGGGATGACTTGGTGAATTTTGTCAGGGAGAAGATGGGATCAAGTCTTGCAGCAACATTTCAATACAAGATTAAAAATGGATAATACTGACATAATTGTTCTGAAAGAGATTCCTTTAAGAACTTTGTGTAAGAAATTGGGTTTGATGGACCAACAGTTTGAGAAGCAGCATGGGACTCTGTCATTACACATGATAACAGCAGCAAGACTTTTATATGCTCAAAGATGGAAGGATACCCAAATTACCACAATGGAAGAATGGATGGTTAAACTAATGGAATTGGTGCAAATGGCAAAACGGACAGCATCGATAAGAGAAAATACCGTGACTGGATTTGTTTCTACTTGGTAACCGCTTTTGGACTATTTGCTTGTATTTGAAAAAAATGAAGTTCTAATTTTGGGTTTTGATGATTAAATGGTTTGATTTTAGAGAAATAATGTTACTAAACATTTAATTAATAGTAAGAGATTAACTTTTTCATATGCTTTTATATCTGTGTTGAAGAGGGTTGGAAGTCATTTGTCCTTTATGTTTTTCTATCTATTTTTGCACTGTTTTAGTTTTCCTTGTTTCTTTTTAGTCTTGTATTCTATCTGTTCTATATTCTATATTTTGTATTTTAATTGTATTTTGAAAAAACTAATAAAGCTTTAATATATATAAAAAAGAATTTTGCGTAAGAGAAAAGAATATTCCTTTTTGGTTGATTTAGCACATGCACGCTGTTTGTCCAGAGCTCGAAAGATCATCAGTGATGCCTCCCATCCTCATCATGGTTTGTTTTCTTTGTTACCCTCTGGGAAGAGGTTCCGCTGTATCCGATGTAGAACAGCCAGATTGGGAAACAGCTTTGTCCCCCAGGCTATTTAGGTGAAATATGTTGGATATGTAAAGAATGTATATTTTATAGTAATTATGGATTTTTATTAGTATGTTTGACTGAAATTGTGAGTTAAAGAATGTATATTTTATAAGAATGTATATTTTATAAGAATGGGTATTTTATAGTAATTATGGTTTTTTATTATTATCATTAGTATTTTATTGCTTGAGTGAAATTGTGAGCCAACTGCAACGAAATTTCATTCTATTGTGCACTTGTATAGTGTATAGTGGGATGACAATAAAGTTATTATTCTATTCTATTCTATTCTCTATTCTAATTTCATAACAGCCACAACAGATGCAATGGGAACTGGAAAAAGATGATACTGAATTAGGTGCTACAGGTCTGGACTTTTCTAAATTTTTGAACTGATTATGGATTACAAATGTTTAATGTGGAATATAAATGGAGCAAATGCTCCTCAAAACGAAAAAAATCACTATTTGAAAACATTAAAGCAAGGTATTATTTGTCTACAAGATGGAGTTGCTTTGTATATTAATTCTCAACTGAACCCACAACTTGTATTAAATGATGATCATGGAAGATTTGTTGGAATAGAAATTATATTATCTGGAGTTAAAATGATGGGAGTTTGGGAGTTTATGCCCAAATGAAGATAAAGTGACTTTTTACAAACAACTTATGGACTTTTCTTATGAAAGTTGGTGTTTGATGGGAGATTGGAATGGAGTGATTTCTCCCCAACTGGACAGGGCTTATGAGAAAAATATTAAAATTACTCAGGGTAAATTACCAAAAGTTTTTTTTAAAAAAATTGATAGACAATTTAGGTTTGGTTGATGTATGGAGACAGAAGAACGGTAGTTCAAGAGAGTATACTTATTTTTCAGAAAGACACAGATCCTTTTCAAGGATGATTTGGATTTCAAGTGACTTGGTTAATAAAATTTCCAAAGTAAACATCTTACCAAAGAGTTTTTCAGATCATAATCCTGTGAGTTTGACTTATAAAAGAAAATCAAGCTCCTTCAGATTGAGATTAAATGAAGTATTGTTACAGAAATATGAAATTGTTGAGGATTGTAAAAAGAAATTAAAAGAATTTTTTGAAAATAAGTTACATAAAGGTACTGATTTGAGAATGGTTTGGGATGCAAATAAAGCTTTTATTAGAGGTTATTTGATACAACACAATTCTGAACTTAAGATGAAATAAAAAGAAAAGAAGAAGAATTAAGGAATTCCCCACGGAATACAAGTATCTCCCAACAAATTAAGATTTCACAGCAACAGCTACCTATGTTAACAATAAGAGAAATGGAAATAAAATTGACTTATGCAGAGCAAAGAAACTTTGAATTTGCAAATAAAACAGGGAAATGGTTAGCCTATAAATTGTGAAGAGAAAGAGAAAAGAAAATGATATTGAAATTACAAGAGGGAGATACAGTATTAACGAACAATGTGGCCATACAAAAAACATTTTATCAATACTATTCTAATTTGTATAAAGGACGTTATATCCCCTTGGAGAAAATAGATGAATATCTTAGAAAACAAAATTTACCAAGGATCACAGAAGAACAAAGACAAATTATGAATGGATCTATAATGATAAGGGAAATTTCAGAAGCAATTAAAAAGAGTAAATCAGGAAAGGTGATTGGACTGGATGGACTATTGAGTCTGTATTATAAGTGTTTCAAGGACAAACTTTTACAACCTTTACAAAGTATGATGAGTTCTATTCTACAGGGAGGAAAGATGCCAGAGACTTGGAAAGAGGCTAATATAACAGTAATACCTAAAGAGGGACAAGATTTGACTTCAGTAAGAAATTACAGACTGATATCATTATTGAATAATGACTATAAGTTGTTTACAATGATTTTAGCTGAAAGACAGAAAATTTTGCAAGAATTTATTCATGAGGATCAATGTGGGTTTTTACCTAAAAGACAGTTGAATGTTAGAACTGTGTTGAATATTTTGGAATATTTGGAACAACATAATGAAAAACAAGCTACATTGATCTTCTTAGATACAGAGAAGGCTTTTGACAATTTGAACTGGACTTTCTTGTTTAAGGTTTTAGAAGATATGAATTTTGGAGAGAATTTTATAAGATGGGTGAAATCGATTTACACCTTGTACAAAGCACAAATAATCGTTAATGGAGATTTAACCATAAGGGGGCGTGGTGGCTCAGCGGGTAAGATGCCAGGCTTGTCGATCGGAAGGTCGCAAGTTCGGAGGTTCAAATCCCTAGTCCCACGTGATGGAGTGAGCTCCCGCACTAGCCCCAGCTCTTGCCAACCTAGCAATTCGAAAGCATGCAAATGCAAATAGATGAATAGGTACCACTTCGGTGGGTAGGTAACAGCATTCCGCACTCGTCATGCTGGCCACATGACTGTGGAAACGTCTTCGGACAACACTGGCTCTTCGGCTAACAAACGGAGATGAGCACCGGCCCCTAGAGTCGTGCACGACTGCACAAACGTGCGAGGGGAACCTTTACCTTATTATAAGAAGTGAAGGAAGGAGGAGGATTGGGGTTATCAACTTTGAAATTATATTTTGCTGCCTGCTATTTACTGTAGTTTGGATGAAAGAGTTGGTACTGTTAAGAAAGAGAAATTTATTGGATTTAGAAGGTCATGGTTTGAGATTTGGGTGGCATGGGTATCTATGGTGTGTGATAAAGCTAAGGTGAATGTAGATTTTAAAAAATATTATGCTAGATGGGTTATTCTTAGAGTATGGAATAAATATAAATTTAGGTTTTGCCCAAAAACACCTCTGAGACTTTCAGCACAAGAAGCATTTTATAGAGGAGAAATGATAAGTAAACATAAATGGTTAACTTAATGAGATACTGTATACTATAATTTTTTCAAGGAGATTGTAAAATGAAATCAAGAGAAGATTTAATGACAGAAGGATATGCCTGCCAATGGTTTTCTTATGGACAATTATCAGAAAGTTTTAAAGTGGATAAAAGATTTCATGGTTTTGAAGAAAATAAGACTGAGTTTGAAATAGAATTATGAACATGTTATTGCTGAAATATCTAAACTTTTATTGAAATATGAGACAGAAGAACAAGTGAATGTATGATAAAATGGGCTAAAATCTTTGGTTATAATGTACAAATGGATCAATGGGAAAATGATGGAATGTGCAGAGATGGCTAAATTAACTTCTTTGATCAGAGGAAAAACAATATCCATATTTATGGCTGACTGGAAACCCCTATAGACTTTTTGCGTGAAACGGAAAAAGTGCACTTATGATTTGTGGTATTGATGATTAGAAAAAAATTGGATAATAGAAAAAAGTGAGGTTTTTTTTGTAATCATAGAGTAAGAGGTAATTTTGTAATTGTACTTATATTTGCTGCAAAGGAAATCGGAAGCTTTTTTCTATTTCTTTTTATTCTTTCTTTCTGCACTTTTTCTTTTTTCTTTCTCTGTTTCTTCTGTTCTTTATTAGTTTGTGTTAGTTTTTATGTTCTTTGTAAAACTTTTAATAGTGTGTGTGTGTGTGTGTGTGTGAAAAAAGAAAAGCTGTTTTTGCCATTACCTAGATTGTAGTAGGTGTACACTTTGACTGATCCTGGCTGAATGAAACCAACTTCATAATACTTGTAAAGCTTAAATTGCAGGCATTCATCGTCAGAGTGGGAGACCTGGCATGGAGAGAGAAGATAATTTTGTGGGTGCCAGTTTTCCAATGGAGGTAATAATGATTTTTTTTAATAAACTCCAATGGAGGTAATAATGATTTTTTTTAAATAAACTCCATCAGTATAACCTCAAGGAAATTGCTTATTCCAAGTTGGGTGCTCAGGTTTGTCATAGAGATTGAGGGAATTAACTCTGCAAGGCTGTCTAAATTCCCAGAATCCAGGGCTATGCAATGGAAAAGGTACAAGTATGGAGAGGAACAGCAGGTTGAAATGGTGTGTCAGAAAATACTGGTCAACAGTTACAGTACTAACATATTAATCTGTCATATCTTCTTTTGAGTTTTTTTTTTCACTACCAAAAGAGCATTTGGTGACCTAGAATCTTTCCCCACCGCCCAGTTACAGTGCTGTCTTCCCAGCCTTGGGTCAGCAGAAAACTACCCTGGCATGAAATTGGCTAAGCCCATTGCCAATCCCTGCCCTGCCCCCATTGCCTCTCTATTAAGTCACTCGGGTCACTGGACGTCCCTCCAAGGCAATGGGGTGATAAAGGCTAACAGATGTCACCTGCCTTGAAGATGCTCTTGGGCAGTGAATGCATGAAGGGAAAAAAACTGTTTCGGCATGGGTTCAAGTAAGTTCATCCCTTCAGCCGGTCTTAATCAGAGACTGGGAACAAGATACAGGCAACAATATGGAGGTAGAGCAGAAAATAAGTATTGGCCAGGGTGTGCTTGTCCTGGGGTTAAGGGCAAGTGGGGAAAGGCCCAGAATCTCTGACTATCAATGCGAGATGTTTTGATCGGGATGACTGTTATGATTACATACAGGCCAATTATAATAATTCCACAACTCTGATAGTCCGTTCTAGCATGCATGTCCTCCATGGCTGGGCCCTGGTTACTCCAGGTGCTACGGGCCTCAAGGTCAGAACTGGATCCCTTGGACATTTGCTTGGATACTATCCTTACTTGGGCACCACCATTCCCTTGCAGCACTAGTCAGGGATGTAGCTCTTTCATTATTAATTACTCCTTCCTATTTCAACCTGCACCCCACTCCATGCCTTTAACCTGCGAGCCAGGCTCTTCGTAAACCATGTTTATCTCTTTCAGAAAAGTGCTAGAGCTGTATTCCGAAATAGCTGAATTAACATATATCAGGGCAGGCTTGGGATTTCAAGATGGATTGGGCGTACTGGTCCACCCAGTGCCTCCCCCTTAGGCCACCTGACAGGTGGCGAGAAATGCTGTCCTGACAGGGGGTTAGATATGCTGTTCGAAGCATCCATTTAATGTTAAGGGGGGTAACTGAGGTTGTTTCCCCAATGGCAGATGACGCTTGGGGGAAGGGAAAACAAAGCTGAAGGAATCTACCAATCTACCAAGGACATCACTATTCACCATCCTCATTATTGTGACAGAATATGGATTCATAGCACAATTTAGGCCAGTGTACTTTTTACTGGCTCAAGGGCTGGTGGATAGCACTTCAGTGCAATTATGGAGGACAGCCTTTCTTTAAATATAATGTAGATAAAAGTCTTTAAATATAACATATCCCATAATGTAAGAGATTATTATATCCCTTTCTTAATTTATATATGATCTGTGGCAGTTAACGATGGATTATGTAGATTTATTTTGCTGAATATACATCCTATCTTTTTCATTATAACACACACACCAATGTTTGCCTAGCGATGGTCATTTCCAACCATGCCACTAGTCAAAGGAATTAATTCTATAAGTGTTTACCTTGTCTAAGTAAATGACAACATTCCCTTTCTCAGCCATAACATTGTTAACTTCAAACTTGGAGATGTACCTGTCGACTCCATTAGAAAGCTAAACAATGAAAGAAAAGAAAATATGACATTTACATCAGGATTTTCAGATGATTCAAATACATGGAACTGCAGATGACTGACACAGTTTGAACTGGCACTATGTTACTTCTATAGCAAAATCAATAACTATTTTCAAGGTTCCCAGGACGTACTGTACATCTGAGAGACCTTGAGATAACCAAAAAGAGTTTTAATATTATTAATCAAAGAAATTCCACACATCCTTGTAAAAGTCAAATTCTTCCCACTGGGTCAATATGGAAATCCCTGCTTATAGTCAACATCTGAGAATTTTTCAAGACAGTTAAAAGAACTTTGATTAGATTCACAAAGTTTTGCAGAATCAAGTCTTCATTACAAGAAATGCACCATTCTGACTCTATAAAAGATAATGCCTCTTATGTGTCATTGAAATAAAATTCAGCACCTTATTGATTCATTTACTAGTAAGTGAACATTCATTCATTCATTCTCTCTGCAGCTCTAATCCTATGGGCAAATGATTTCTGTTAACTGTAATACATTCTGTAATTCAGTAGCTTCAATGAACTATAGAAACACACATTTCAAGCACCAAGCAAAGCTAGCCTACCCTCTTAAGGTCTTCAGCATCAGGGGCAAAACCAGTGAGCATAGAAACATCAATTATTGTCATTGTAGCATCAACGTCCCCAAGATACCTAAAATCAAGAATAGAGGAAAAAGGACCAAAGATGGATTTCCTAGTTCAGAAACAGATTCCTGTTCATTGCTATGACAGCAGTTCTGCATTTTTCAAAATGATTCATCTTGAAGGGGAGAAAGCCAATTACTGTCAGAGCTTATAGGCTGGCACCTGAGCCATCGCAATGTTTCTGCTCCTAACTCCCATATCAATTTTCATGGAGGTTTTTACAAGGTTTATTAATTGGTGAAAATTGAGACAGAAGCATTAAGGTATAAAACGAAATGTGTTTTTGTTCTTTAAATGGCAAAAAACAAGCTGAAGATCTATCATTAGTCTTACTCTATATCACATACAGTATTTCTCTTCAGTCAGGCTCAACTTCTGATGGATTCATGAACATGTCTGTGGAATTTTCCTGTCAACGTGGAAGAGATTTGCCATTGCCTTCTCCTAGGATAGTTTTTCAACTTCTGGAATCCCCTGGAGGTTTCCCACCCATGTACTGGCCATCCTGCTGTAGCATATTGCAACTTCTAAATCCCTAATCAATCTAAAGGACCTGTGGTGACTTCAATCCTGCTCTTTGTTCCATCCTCAACCACAATATGTTACAAATTAGGACGCTCCATGGAAAACAGATTGGAGGCAGTGGGCAAACAGACACAGAGTGTAAACTTGAGAAAAGTTTTTGAGAAAAACTATTTTCTTGAAAAGTAACACAGCTGCTTCTCCCAGTTATTACCCTGAATACCCAGTTACAATCCAAAGTTATCTTTAAAATTCAACATTCTCACCTGGTGCAGATTTTGAGCTTGAGTGCTCCCTTGGCTCCCTTTGCCTGGTTTAAGTCTAAAAATTGCAAATGAAAAGAAAAGAAATAACAAATCAGGCTCTTTACAAATTCTTGGCAGTTTGATTTTTTTAAGGTAAAAGGCTTGATTGTCCAACTGGCTGTAATGTCTGTTTGGGGGAAAATAAGGATTAATCTAGTCACTTTTACCCTATATTTCTATAACTGATTGGTTCCTTCTTGAAGGAAGTCATGTGAATAGGGAATGCTTAAACAAAGAATAAAAAATCCAAATCCAGACCCAATGTCAATCATTGAAGAACTGGTTGTGTAGGTTCTAAAGTGTATGAGTTAGGAACTTTCAAGCTGGGTGTAAAATGCCACTCACTCATCCATCATTTTGCAAGAACCAAATTTAGTTTTTTCTTTACTTCTATGTGCTGTAGTGTGTGTGTGTGTGTGTGTGTGTGTGTGTGTGTGTGTGTCCTAACCTGTTATATCAAGGTATTACAAGGATACCACAGCAGGTGGTGAAAGCATTTGGGCTCTGCAAAGGAAAAGTGGGACCAACATGTAATAAATAATACCATGAATTACACCTTGCAGAGTGCCACAGTATGGTGCGCAGATAGAAAACCACCAGAAATTTGGATCCTGTTGCAAACCCATCAACACTAATTAAGAGCAGCCAAAAATCTCTGGAGTTAATCTCTCTTCCTTGATGTCTATGAAGATTCTCAGTCATCCAGGTGGAATTGTCTATAGCTTGAATCATGTCAACTGGATTTCTATTTTCTCAGTGGAAACGTTTCGCTCCTTATCCAAGGAGCTTCTTCAGTCTGAGCAAAGTTAGTAAGGGAATCCTTAAATATGTTTCTAGGTGGCTGTGTGACCTTGCACCTGGGGCTAGGTCATGGTTATTTTGAGATGTTATTTCTAAGTCCCTTTATCATCTAAAGGAGGATCGTTAAGATCACCATGCTGCTGTTGAGCTTGCGAAATGGTCTTAATCTTCCTAGGCACAGAAGACAAAGCAGGGAGGAAAATAGGGGAAAGATTGTGCCTGAGGCCCCCACCTCTATTCAAGGAAGGATTTTCCAAGTTGGCATAAATGGATTCCTTGACCCCTCTCTCAAACCACCTATCTTCTCTGTCTAAAATGTGAACATTAATGTCCTCAAATGAGTGTCCTTTTTCCTTTAGATGAAGATAAACTGCTGACTCTGGTCCTGTGGTGTTACTTCTCCTGTGTTGGGCCATCCTCCTGTACAAAGGTTCTCTTCCTTGAGTTTATAAATTTATGAATGGCATTAAGACAATTCTCTCTTTGGCACCCCTCACCCCAACATGGCTCTTAAATTTGGCACAACTAGTTAAGTGATAGGAGACTGTGGAGATTTAGTGGGCAACAAGAGGAAAGCATTATTTGTGATCCATCAGGCCAAATGCAGCCTTCTGGCCTACGGCTATTTGACCATCTGTCCAAACCCTAATTGGTTTTGTAAGCCTCTGATGGGCTGCTAGTTGCTGTTAGTTTGGGGTTCATTAGGAATGGTAGATAATTGGCAATATGGACCTAATATCCTCTCCCTCAGAAGGCTGAATTTGTGTTTTTTGCTAGACATGAGCTAATAGGATTGTTTTCTTTGCCTCTGAAGAAATACAAGGGGAAGAAGCTTGGTTAAATTTCAAATATTAGCTTCTTGGAGAGAAAACAAATATGAACAGGACTTGATCATTTTTCTCTCTTGTTCAGTTACAGAGTGATGTGGGTGGTGGGTCTCATGCCAGTATCAAATAGAAGTACAGATGCATGGAGTGGATCACTCTCATACTACATGTCCAATTTATTTCCAGCCCTGAATTCTTTCAATATGGAGTTTGCTCAGTATTGTTCCTTCAATATGATCAATTATTCAATTTAGGCAAATAAGCACAGTAAGTTAAAATGAAGGACTTCCTTTGTCCATTTTTTTTGTTCTGGGGAAGGTAACATGAATGTTGGCTACAACTACAATTCTTGTCCAATCTAGCTGCTAATTTTGATACCCTCCAATTGGGCAGCTGAAGGAAATGCTGATTGTCTCAGACACAGCCTGGGAAAACTGCAGCAAAGGATCTGAGGGAAGAGGCCAAAGATCTGTGGTACTTTGTGTTCTATTGCTTGTCTTTGCAAAAAGAAACCAGTCTGGAATTAAATTCACCTCCTTCTGACCACTGACTACCCAACCACTTTCATTCTTTGTGCCTTTTCACCTTTTCTTCCCATTCCTAGCTTAGCGTTTCTTTGGTTTTGTATCATTACAGCAAATAGATTTATTTATCTACTTGGCATCATTTTTTCATTTTTCATTTCATTTTTACAAAATGAAAAGGTCCTGCCCCTTTCATTTCTAAACTAGATCTAGTGTATCAAACGTCATTTACAATTGCTAATGCAGCAAATGTTTTAAATTCCCCCCCCCCGAAACTTCTAGCCCATAATTCATCAGGGAAGAACATAGATATATTGCATGCCCAGAGTCTTTTGAGTTGGGCCAGTTATAAAAACTGTGCTGTATTTTATTCTATTATTTATGCATAGCAAAACCAAAAAACCCAAGTGCTACTAACCATAAATAAAACCTAGCCACTTCATTAGAACCTACCATTTCTACCAAGCCAAAGGCCACCAGTCAAACTTACTCAATTGGACGTTTTCAACAGAAACATCAAGAATGAATTTCTTGCAAACATTTGCATCCTCCCGTAATTGTGCATTATAAACTGTCAAAACGGTCATAGTTGCTTTTCCTTCACCTGATGCTGACACAGTGAAATCTTGATTGAGCTTGGTCTGAAAAGCAACCAGATTAGCATGATCTTCAACTGGAGTTCCTTGACTAATTTGATCTTACTTGTTACTAGTACTAATATTTTATTGCATTTGTTGTAACCTGATGTGAACTAGAGGTAGAACAGATGTCAAAATATAATAAAGACCCAATCGAGTATCTGGATGAAGAAACAACAGTATATTAGCAAGGTGTCAATAAAATCGAGTGATAAAGAAAACACCCTTTCCTTCTACTTTCTGAAGACACAATGAATGTAAAACTAACCAAGGTTATTGTGCACCAATCTTACCAATTTCTATATTGATGTACGTTCATAGTGATATAATGTAGTAGGATAAATGGATTTACTTTGCTGCAATAGGAACCTCAACTTCATAAACAGTGCCATCTGAAGATTACAAATACATTTCTATAATAAACTTTAAACCACTTGAAATCTCTTTTAGGGTGCAATGGAGGACGGGTTAAAATTCTCCCTTCTCCCCAAGAAAGGAAAGGGTAAAGCTTCCAATGAAATGGTATTGCTCATTTAGGAATTGGCTCTTGGAGGCAGTTGCTGATAGGTAAGAGTGGATCCAGCTCTAATTGAGAGAACTGTGTTTGTGTGTTTTTTAAATCAAGAATTCCCAGTGAAGAAAAAGTCTGTAAGAGGCATCGCTATAGAGAAGGTAATAGTTGGGCAGTTGCTTTACTATTTTTTCCACATTCATATTGGGGTTTGTTTTATTTAGGTCATCTTTCTAGATGCTTGACTGTGTTGCTCATCGACACCTAATCGTTTTAAGTATCCTATAGCACCAACGCCTGGCCATCAGGTTTCATATAGTAACCAACTTGCCAAGTAACAACATACAAGTTTTCCTGCTTTGCCTAGGAAGGAGGAACCTGTCCCTTACTAAGACAAGCTCTACTGAAGTAGAGTGTTACTGCTCTACTAGGAAGTAATGTTTGGCTGCTTTTAGTTGGCATCTGGCTAGGAAAAGGACTAGGATTCCCAGGCAGCCTACAGAATGGCTAGGTGTGCGTCGAGGTTTGCTTCATCTAACTACTGTATATATGTCCAAGTGTGTATTATTTTACTTTGCGCCAGCTGTGAATATAAAGTCAAGCATAATAATAATAATAGTAATAACAATGATAATAATTTATTAAACTTGTAGGCCACCCGATTCTAAATGATTCTGGGCAGCTCACAATATTGTAGAAATGTGCAGTGCTGACAAGAAGAAGAAATCAGCAATCCATTTACAAGAAACCGTCTCCTGGTTTCCAGGCCAGCACCTTCACGACTACACCAAACTGACCCTCAAGTTATAGCATATAATAGAAATGTAATGAAGTCCTCCCCTGGCTTTCTTGGAGGAATACTGTCAACCTAATTCTCTTTCAAATTGCTTTTCAGTTTATAGTGTGGATATGTCCCAAAGGCACATCTCTAGGCTGGCTCTTGAGTCTTCTGGCCTCTTAAATTCTGCCACCTAAAGCATCCGCTGTGCTCCACGGCAGGCTTGATGCTGGGAGAGGAGCTGTTCCTTTGTGACGTTGAAAAGCTAAGGTTGGGACAAGCCACCTTAAATATCAATCTGGATAGGGGTCCAATCAATCTTGAAGGAGATTAGGACCACCTCAGCAGGTCAGATTGGTGCACAAAGTCTACATGCAAATTATTAGCACATGCAGGGCTTTTTCCATCTAAGTTTTATTTTGTAGGATTCCAGATCATATCTACAGACCTGAGCTGGAGTGGAGCTCCATGCAAATAGCAAAAAAGGGATATACTGTATATGAAAAGATGAAGTAATCCCTGCCATAGTTTACCTTTCTTCATGTATTTTTCCCTCGGACAAATTCTCTTTCCACAAACATTTCTTTGTTCTTTCTACTTGACTGTACCAGATCCAAGCTCGTTTAATAGAATCTTGAAGGGCCAGTGTATTCATTTTACGCCTTGGTTTTCTTCCTTGGAGCCTACGATGAGGGACAATCTTTATGGCCATCGTGGATCGAATTAATCAATGGTCTGTCCAGCAGTCATCGGCGCTCGTCATGGCTCTGGTGAGAAGTACATCACGGCGATCTCTAGCACGGACAATTACATAATCTAAAAGATGCCAGTGCTTCGACCGTGGGTGCTTCCATGATGTTTTAAATTTATTTTTCTGGCGAAAGAGTGTGTTAGTAATGACAAGGTTATACTCTGCACATTTAGTCAGAAGTAAGATTCCATTTGTGTTGCTGTTGTCAACTCCTTCTTTCCCAATGATCCCTGGCCACAAATCAAAGTCACGCCCAACTCTTGCATTGAAATCACCCAGGAGGATAATTTTATCCTCCTTTGGTATCTCTGATAAGATGGATCCAGCTGGGTATAAAATTTTTCCTTGATATCCTCATCTGTATCTAGTGTTGGTGTGTAAGCACTTAGGATAGTTGCCTGTTGGTTTTTGGCGAGTTTTATTCGGAGAGTTGAGAGTCGTTCGTTAATCCCAGTGGGAACTTCTGACAAGAGCTTCACAAGGTCGTTTTTGATAGCAAAGCCTACCCCATGTATTCGTCATTCTTGTTCAGGCAGTCCTTTCCAAAAGAAGGTATAACCTCCTTTTTCTTCCTTCAATTGTCCTCCTGCTCTTCGAGTTTCTTGGAGTGCTGCTATATCAATATTAAAACGTCTCAGCTCCCTTGCAATAATGGCAGTCCTACGTTCAGGTCGTTCACTATCCATATTGTCTTGCAGTGTCCGTATACTCCATGTTCCAAAATTCATGTGTTTTTTACGACCACTAGATGGTGACCCCACTGGTCGCGGTAATCCAGTCAGGGAGAAAATGAGGCAGACTATGTTTAGGGCACCTTTCCTAGCCCCCTCCCCATATGGGGTGAGCAGAGTGGATCCTAAATAGGGCTGCTCAGTCGTGGATACAGCTGCCGAACTACTCAACTGCCTCGATCCTTGAGTCAGGGCGACTGAATCTGTATCCACGGCCCATGTGCTGGTCCATGACTAGGAGCTTCCGGATTTCACAGTCCTGCCCCCTTTCTTTCAATCAACTCTCTAGGAACATCTGCCTATGGAACTTCCTGAAAATGTTGAGGAACACTGGACTAAATTGAAGACTTCTATTATTTCAGCCTGTGAACAAACTATCGGATACCAGACTAAGAGACATCAGGACTGGTTTGATGAGAACGATAGTGAGATTGAACATATTATTGACAAGAAAAGGAAAGCCTTCCAGATATGGCAAAAAGATATTAACTGTGCCGTTAAGAAAAAAATCTACGCCAGTGCAAAGGCAGAAGTCCAAAGAAGAACTAGAGAACTTAAGAACATATGGTGGATAAAAAAAAGCCCAAGAAACCCAACATTTTGCAGATGCTCATGATGCACAGGACTTTTTTAATGCCATAAAGGCCATCTATGGACCAACAAACCATGGTACAAATCCCTTACGCTCAGTAGATGGTGCTAAACTTCTAAAGGACAAAGAGTCTATTGCACTGCGCTGGAAAGAGCATTACTACAATCTCCTTAATCGTCACTCTACTGTGGCTGATGAAGTCTTCTTGCAAATCCCGCAAAAGCAAATAAGAAATGAGCTTGCAGTACCCCCTAGTTTGGAGGAAGTCAGTAAAGCCACTAAACAAATGAAAAATAACAAAGCTAGTGGACCTGATGGGATTCCTGCTGAAGTCTTTAAAGAAGGCGGGCCTGAACTTACACAACAACTTCATAAGCTCATCGAAAAAATCTGGATGAGGGAGGAGATTCCAGCAGACTTTAGGGATGCCATAATTATCACTCTCTTTAAAAAGGGTGATAGAACAGACTGTGGAAACTATCGAGGCATCTCCCTTCTAGCCACAGCAGGCAAAATCCTGGTAAAGATCATTGCAAACCGTCTCCTATCTGTATCAGAAGACATCCTCCCTGAAACGCAAAATGGCTTCCGCCCTTCCAGGGGAACAGTGGATATGATCTTGACTGCACGACAGCTTCAAGAAAAATGCAAGGAGCAAAACCGCCCTCTGTACATGGCGTTTATTGATCTGACTAAAGCTTTTGATACTGTAAATCGTACTGCTCTCTGGACCATCCTTCTGAAAATCGGATGCCCTGATAAATTTGTGAACATCTTGCGGTTACTCCATGACGACATGATGGCAACAATCCTGAATAACAATGGCTCTCAAAGCGATCCATTTAAAGTGGAATCCGGCGTTAAACAGGGATGTGTTATTGCTCCAACCTTATTCGCTATCTTCATCGCTATGATTATACACCTTGTTGAAGAGAAACTTCCTACTGGTGTAGAAATTATATATCGAACAGATGGAAAGCTTTTTAATCTTAGTAGGCTGAAAGCAAAAAATAAGGTAATTGCAACTTCTGTTATAGAACTTCAATATGCTGATGATAACGTAGTCTGTGCACACTCCGAGGAAGATCTTCAAACTATCCTAAACATCTTTGCAGAAGCATATGAAAAGCTCGGCCTCTTGATTAACATTAAAAAAAACAAAGTGCTTTACCAGCAAGTTCGAACCAATCCCTCTGCAGCGCCATCAATCCAGCTTAAAGGTGTGTCACTAGAAAATGTCGACCACTTTTCTTATCTCGGCAGCCATCTATCTACAAAAGCCGACATCGACGCTGAAATTCAGCATCGCCTGAGCTCTGCGAGTGTAGCTTTCTCCTGAATGAAGCGTAGAGTGTTTGAGGATTGGGACATTCGCAGGGAGACCAAAATGCTTGTTTACAAAGCCATTGTACTACCAACCCTTCTGTACGCCTGTGAAACATGGACCCTCTACAAACGCCACCTCCAACTTCTTGAAAGATTCCATCAACGCTGCCTCCGAAAAATTCTGCAAATTACTTGGGAAGATAGGCGGACTAACGTTAGCGTATTAGAAGAAGCAAAAACCACCAGCACTGAAACAATGATCATCCAACATCAACTTCGCTGGACCGGCCATGTTGTTCGAATGCCTGACCATCGTCTTCCAAAGCAGCTACTTTACTCCCAAATTAAGAATGGAAAACGGAATATTGGTGGACAGCAAAAGAGATTCAAAGATACTCTCAAAGCTAATTTAAAAAAATGTAATATCAGCATTGAGAACTGGGAAGCCCTAACTCATGAGCGTTTCAATTGGAGGTCATCCTTTATTAATGGCGCTATGGACTTTGAAGAAGCACGAGTACAGGGTGAAAGGGAGAAAAGAGCTAAAAGGAAGGCACGTCAGGCAAACCCTCATCATGACCGTCTCCCACCCGGAAACCTATGTCCTCATTGTGGGAGGTTGTGCGGATCCAGAATTGGCCTTTATAGCCACTTACGGATCCACTGTTAAAATTTTACTTTTGGAAGACAATCTTACTCGGCTACGAGTGATCGCCAATGAATGAATGAATGACCAGATCCATAGTGAAACATACAGCTCTATTAGTCTCATACATCTGCTTTGGCCCCAAATTCCTTGTGCACTATCAGAAATAGCAACAAATTGTCTTCATGACTCTACCCTCGTGTACTAAGCCCTGAAGTGCTCCAGAAGTCCCCCAGAGCCATTAAAATCTCTTTCCTATCAAAGATGGAATAGTTCTTGAAAGTACAGACACAGTTTTGGAATCTTATTTTAAATAACGGGGCACGGCCTTTTGCAGCTTTATGAGAGGAAAGGGAAGTCATTTAAAATAACACTGTATGTTGATAAAGAAGACAGTAGTCTTAAGCCAGTCTCCCCCAATCTGATGCTTGAACACGGGCTGTACTCCAACCACCACAATTCCAGTAAGGAGAACTGATTTAGCTTTTCTTTGTTGTTTCACTAAATTCCATGTAGTTTTCCCCAATTCTAGCAAAAAGCTGGGTTTGAATTCTAAACTCCAGAGTAATAAGCATTTCCACAGAAGGCAGTAGTAAATACACTTGCTGAAAACCGTACCTCTGCTGTCCGGGCTAAGATAGCATTGGTAAAATCAATTCTGTAGTTTATTGGTGCTTCTCGTTCTGGCAGCTTAATAGCAATATCCAAGTTTAGGTTCTTATGGGTAGGCATTTCTATCTCATACAGCGCAAGAGCTTGGAACACCGTGATTGTTGCCTGGAATGGGAGAAGCAAAAAATAAGATGATTTGCCTTGGAGTATCTCACAAAGGACCTTAGCACAAAGGAACTGAACATCCAGTGATATGTGTTACCAGAGACATGAAGTGCTCTTAGAGCAACTCCATGTTTCAGACAGTAGGGATGTTCAACACATAGGAAGAGCATGGTGATGGGGCTGGTTGCAGTAAATATGCAAAATACCTTTCTAATTTTTTTTACAATTGTCTGTTAGTTCATTTGAGCACACCAGGGATGAGAAGATGGGCTACAAACTGAATGAAAAAAACAAATAGAGGAGGGATGACTTATATACACGTGCATGCATCTTTAAAGAACCTTCTATCTTTAGGATTAAATGACCTAGGACAATAGGAAGTCTATGAATGAGATTTCCCTTAATTCCTTTAACTTTAGCACTAATAAAATTTCCTCTCAAAAGCTATTCTTTGCCCTGCACATCAAAAGATACACATACTTGCAAGATGACCAAGTAGGGACAAATGATTCTCCCTCCACCCATGTACCCATACACCCTGATCTTTTCCCAGCACAAAATATTCCCTCCTATGGATATTTTGTGGCAAGAAAGCTTCCAGATGACTGAAGTGTAAGCTATAGTTTCTTTCAGCCTATCAGAGTTAGTCAAGTCCTAAAGTAGCTAACCTATGCCTTGTTCTACCAGCTGAGTGGGAATCATGTTAATATCACTGCATCTCGATATGTAAGCTTTCTGCATATAGAAAACCAGCACTAGGATGTCAAAAATACAACAGCAGAATCCTTTCCCTTGACATAGTCTTCATGAAATCATCTTCTTTGGAGGCTAAGCATTCTATCATTTTTATTCCCCTTTGCCTTCTCTTCTTTAGGCTAAACATGCAACATTTCAGACTATTGTTTTGTTTTAGGCAGCCCTACATAGAATATAGCTCAGAAGTTTATAGTCTGACAATAAAGCAAGGGCTCACTTGGGTTTGCCCATATGTTCCCCCATAATATTTCTGATCTATCAGCCATCTGACTATGGGACCAGTCTCATCAAATTTCTTCATTTTCAGCAGGGCCATCAAGGCATAGGAGCTGGCTTCAATGTTGTAGGTGCGAGCATTATATTCTTCCCAACGATTCCTTCCTAAAAAACAGCACAGAAACAATTATACTAAACAATTAAAAATATTGGTCACTTACCTTGAAGATGACTTTTGGTTGGAGTGAAAAGAATGGGAGACTTAACAATTGATTAAGTCTCCCACTCTTCAAGAAGGCAGATGCTACATGTGAGTTGTTGGGTGAGGTCATTCATGTTAGAGATCGGGTTTCAACCAAGCACATCTCACACACAGACTTGAAGGAGGAGACAGCCTCTGCTGTAACCTGATCTTACTTGCTTTGTGTGGGAGGGGCTGAATCCCGGTTTCCTGTTTCCTGTTCCCTTCTCTTTCTCTTTCTGCTTGGATCTCCTCCCAAGGAGCATGGGCCACCAATGGCTCCCACGTTTCTCATACTTCCATGCAGCAGGGCCACATTAATGAAGACTGTGAGTTTGGTCAGAACCACTTGCTCACACGCATGGACCGTTTCTACTAAGGAACTGTGAGTTACAATAAAATTGTAAACTCTTTTTTATGTAACTTTACATTAACATGTGAAGTGTGTTTATTTTGTGTTTTGAACTGATTAAGCCTTGTGCAAGTTTATGGGAATGCTTCTACTCTGCTATATACTAATAAGAAGCTGCGTGGAGTTCTGGTACTACCATCCCAGAATTCCTACAATTCAATGGCATGGGGTTGCTGATGATAGCCAGTTATTGTCAGCCCCACCAGGTAGACCAAACCAAGGATCAAGTCCACAGAAAGGCTAACACTGCTTATATTGAGAATGGTGTCTCTCTGAGGTGCTGATGCATACTTTCTGCTTGTTTTGGACTCAAGCTACTGTAAGTTTTTCTCCTCATTGCTTTGTAACAGGTCTGGCCTATCTCTATCAAGGGCGTCTTCCTTACTCTCTACAGTTATACAACTCCACCCCTGGCTGGGCAGATAATGCTGTTCTGGTGCTGACCCAGTGCTTGGAGGCTGTGAGGGTCTAGATGGGGAGGAGCTGGTTTCTGGCCCCCATAGGTCTGGTGATGTTATCCCTGACTCTCAGTGGGGTAGCACTTCCCTGGACAGAGACGGTGTGCAATTTGGGGGTCCTCCTGAATATGTGGCTCCTGCTTGAGGAGCAGGTGGCAGCTGTGGCTGGGGGGGGCCTTTGCATTGATCCATCTTGTGCACCAATTGTGCCCATTCCTGGACTGGGAGGCCTTGCTGATGGTCACCCATGCCTTGGTCACTGCCCAGTTGGACTAGTGCAATGTGTTCTACATGGGGCTGTCCTTGAAGGCCACCCAGAAATTGCAACTGCTCCAGAATGCAGCAGTGCATGCAGTGTTGGGTGCCCCTTGGTTTGCCCACATCACACTTGTTGTTGTGTGAGTTGCACTGGCTCCCATTTTCTTTCTGGGTGCAATACAAGGTGCTGGTTATCACCTTTAAAGCCCTATATGGCACACGGCCAGCTTATTTACAGGACTGCCCTTCCCTGAGGGTATCTGCTGTTCCACCAGGTTGGACAGGGTGGCCATGCTCCAGGTCCCTTCCCTTAAATATTGCCATCTAGCGGGACTGAGGAAGTGTGTCTTTTCCATAGCAGCCCCTGCCCTGTAGAACACCCATCCCCCTGGGATCTGGCAGCCCCCCACCCTCTTAGCCTTTCCGAAAGCTGCAAAGGCTTGGCTTTTCCCCCAGGCACTGCAATGGGATTGCAATGGGAGCCCGGGGATTGTACTTCTTAGGTGGACCGGAGAATGTTGGTTGAAGTGCCAGGTTTTTGTTTTACTGTTTCTTAGTCTTTATTATTGTTTCGAACGGCCCAGAGTTGTGTTTCATAGATGGGTGGCCATTTAAGTCTAACAAACAAACAAACCAGGCACTTGTAACCTCTCTCACACGTCACCTGCATCTGCATAACCAACCTGTCTTCCCCTCCCTTCTCCTCCACCCCGGCCCTTTAAATCCTACATCCGTTTAGACACTCCATGCATCTCAGGAAATGAGCTGTAGCTGGTGACAGCTTATGCCTTTTAATGAAAGCTGTTGGTTGGAAAACGTGCTACCAGTCCCCTGGTCTTTTGCCATCATAGACTAACACGGCTTTCCTCCTACAGTGGAGAATCTGGAAACTAAAACAGTAAACAATTTCTGAAGCTGGACTAGTCTCTGGTGATTACGTCGACACAGTCCTATAGTTTTCCTGGTAAAAAGATGAAATGGTTTGCCACTGCCTTCTTCTGGGATGTCTTTTCACTTCCCAGGTTTGCCTACGGCTCTGGAATTTCCTAGAGGAATCCCATCCAAGGGCTAACCAAGGTTTACTATCTGTTACATGCAGTAGAAGAGAAATAACTACACAAAAAGGTCATCAGAGATGATATGACTCTATGAGAACCACTAAAATGCAATATAAGCATAAATATTTCCTAGATAAATAACTTGCACATATTTAAATTGCATACACGTTGATAAAGATCAGGGAAAACTGTTTTAAAATAATAAACTATTATTTTATATATCGTAATAAAAATCACGGCAACTTTTTCCCATTTTTTTCTCTAGTCTCCTTTGCTAATACTAAAAATGTGGTAAATGCAAATAAATGCTAATCCTCTGTACTTTCAAAAGATCAAGAACTCTAATTCAACAAATAAACCATGGTCCCTGTCCAACAGGCAGCCTATGTGAAGAAGACCTTTACATCTATTATTACTTATGGGTTTTTTTTCCTGGACAAGGCAGCTAGAAGCAAAGAGGTGCCCCCTTGCATGTGGCTCTTGATTTTACTTTTGTCACTGCAATATCTGAGGCATATGTCCATTGTACTTTACGTTCCCAGCTTAATCCTTAATCTTAATTAATTAATCTTAGTCCTTCATTCTGCTGTTTCTGCAGGAATTGGCTGTTTTCCAAACCCAACCACACCTGTTTTCTTCTATTTAAAATAAACCCACAGATGTACCTGTTGACGCTGCCATGAGTATTCTGTCGTCATGCAGCCGGTCTGCAGCAGCCAAAGCATAGGCTGTGAGAGCCGTAGTGTAAGGCCTTTGCAATGTTGGATACTTTTTTTCTAAAAAATCTGCAGCCTTGTTGATGCTGCCCTCTAGAGCCTAAAAGTGAGGGCAGAGGGAAGAGAAGAGATTCATCAGGAATGTTTGGAGAACAGTGTTTAGACATACTTTTGATGTAGTTATGTGCTGCCCACTTCCTGCTTGCATGTTTTCATGGCAATGATGCAAATTTAGCCACAATATGTGTTATTTTTGGGTTTTTATCCAGGAAGAGAAGTTGAAAAAAAAATAATTAGGAATGGCTTAAATAGGGGCTCCACTAGAGAATTTCTGTAAAACCTGTAATATAGCAGGACGTGGGCCGAGAATTCAGTGGCTGCTGAACCACATGAAGAAACACCCAAATTGACTCTTTGTGGTGACTCTGACTTCTATGCATCTCTCCAGTACATGGCAGGATTCACACTCAAACCGTGACATGCCGGCCCACAAAGAAAAAGAAAAACAGGATAATTGCAAAGTGGATAGAAACAGCTTGCTACACAGTGTGGTGTTTAGATATGTTACACATAAAAGAAAAAAGAAAGTTACACAGTAAAATACATCAGGAAGGCTTATCAGGAAACTGACGGTTAAATTGAGCAGTGAGCCTGGGAGCGGAGACATGGGATTTTTCCACCCACTCATTGAAACTGCTTGGCAAATGTTGCCACTGAACGAGGTACTGAAGTTTTCCCCTATGAAGTCTGGAATCAAGGATAGTTTTAACTTCAAAGTGTTGTTCCCCTTCCACCATGATGGGGAGGTTCGGGCGGCTTGGAATGCCATTTTTCTGAAGTTTTCACAGGTTTCAACAGGCTGATATGAAACACAGGATGTACTTTCCTTAAATTCTTTGGCAAAGCTAATTGAGCAGTCACAGGATTTATTACTTTAGTAATTGTAATTGGTCCAACATATTTCAGCCCAAGTTTCTTGGATGGTTGGTTAGTTCGGAGATGCTTCATTGAAAGGTAAACATTTTCCCCAACTTTTAACTGCCATTCAGGAGATCACTTTTTATCGGCAAACCTTTTATAAGTGTTTTTTGCTTCTTGCAAAGTCTGTTTCATAATTGGCCAATTAGCTGTTACTTTATCAATCCACTCATTGGCCAACACAGGATTGGGTCCATCTTCCAGAGGGGAGGAGGGCAAATCAGGTATAGGCACAAAGTCCTGCCCCGTAGCAATCTTAAATGGAGAAAAGCCCGTACTTTGATGCACCACATTATTATAAGCAACCTCAGCAAATGGCAATAAATCAACCCAGTCATTTTGTTGATAACTAATATAACACCTCAAATATTGCTCTAACACGGCATTCAGATATTCAGTCGCTCCATCCGTCTGCGGATGCAACGAGAACTCAAACTTTGTTCTGCTCCAATTAATTTTAAAAATGCTTTCCAAAATGTAGAAGTAAATTGACTTCTGCGATCGCTGAACACCCTGTCGGGGACACCGTGAGGGCGGTAGACGTGTTGGATAAAGAGCTTTGCAAGCTGATTAGCAGAAGGCAAACCTTTGCATGGGATAAAGTGCGCTTGCTTAGAAAACAAACCCGTGACAACCCAAATCACAGTTTTCCCTTTGCTTTCGGCTAGATCTACTATAAAATCCATAGCTATTTGCTTCCAGGGTTGAGAAGGGTTTGCCACTGATTGCAATAGCCCCACTGGCTTTCCAGTTGCTTTCTTTGTGGTGGCACAGACAGGACAATTAGTTACATAGTCTTTTACATCTTTTCTCAATGTGGGCCAACAAAATTGCCTTCTTATCAAATGCAAGGTTTTTACAAAACCAAAATGCCCAGCTACTTTATCGTCATGACACCGCTCAAAAATGTATTTCCTTAATACACCGGGAATGTACAGTCTCTCCCCATTCCACCACAATCCATTATTTTCTTGAAGAGTTTGCTTATTAACCCCCCACCATGGGTCTTTTTGAATTTCCATTTGTAATTCTCTCATCAAGGTTGTCTCTAAAAGGAAATCAGGTGGTTTTTTTTTACTGAGGGTAATTGCTGCTTTCCCCACTTGTGGACCAATTTCTAATACATCCTTTGTTCTCTCCCCTCCCTCTTGTTGAATACCAAGTTGCTGGGGAGACATTACTGTCAATTACTTCTTTTCTTTGGCTATCGTGTTGTGTTAATCTAGAAAGGATGTCTGCTAAAAAATTTTTCCTGCAGGGATGTACTTTAATGTGAAATTGAATAGGCTGAAAAATTCAGCCCAGTGCACCTGCTTTGGATTCAATTTGCGTGGCGATTTTAGTGCTTCTAGGTTTTTGTGATCAGTCCACACTTCAAAAGGGTGAGGAGAACCCTCCAAGAAGTGCCTCCAAGTAGCCAATGCATGGTGTACTGCAAAAGCCTCCTTCTCCCAAACATGTCAGCGCCTCTCAGTTTCTGAGAATTTACGAGATATGTAAGCACAGGGTCTTAATACCTTATTAGAGTCTCGTTGTAAGAGCACAGACCCCACTGCGCACCCACCCTGAAGCATCAGTTTGAATTATAAAGGGCTGCTGAGAATCAGGGTGTTTTAAAATCGGCTCTGCTGTGAAAAGCGTTTTTAGGTTATCGAAAGCAGTCTGGCACTCTGAAGTCCATTTCAGCGCCGCCCCTGGTTTTGTTGCTTTCTGTCCCTCACCCTGACTCTTTGTTCTCAACACATCAGTTACAGGCAAAGCAATTTGTGCAAAGTTGGGTATGAATTGGCGATAAAAATTTGAGAACCCTAAGAACGATTGTAATTGCCTTCGGGTTCTTGGAGGTTCCCACCCCAATACATCGCACACTTTTGCTGGATCCATTTCAATTCCCTGATGAGATACTGTATAACCTAAATAGTCCAATTTCTCTTTATGAAATTCACATTTTGACAATTTGTCATACAATTGGGCTTCTAACAGTCTCTTTAACACTTCACGTACCAATTGTATGGGTTCTTCCATCGTCTCAGTATAAATGAGAATATCATCCAGGTAGACCAGTACTCCTCTATATAAAAAGTCATGTAGCATCTCATTAATTAAATTCATGAACATACCAGGGGCTCCAGACAAGCCGACTGGCATGACCCGATACTGGAAACACCCAAATTGACAATTAAAGGCAGTTTTCCATTCATCTCCCTCACGGATGCGCACTCTGAAATACGCTTCTCTCAAGTCCAATTTGGTAAAGATTTTCCCTTTTGTGAGGTGGGCCAGCATGTCTTTCAGCAACAGCAGAGGGTACTGGTTGGAGATACAGATGGCATTTAGACCCCTATAGTCGGTACACAGTCTTAGTGAGCCATCTTACTTTTTCCTGAACAAGACAGGAGCTGCCACTGGTGAAGTAGCCAGCTCAATGAAACCACACTCAAGGTTCTTATCAATAAACTTTCTTAACTCTTGTAATTCTTTATGTGTCATGGAATACAACTTAGTCTTTGGCAACACCGCCCCAGGTTCAATCTTGATAGCACAGTCTGTCTTACGATGGGGCAGTAATTGATTTGACTCAGCTTCATTAAACACCACCCTTATTTCTTCAAATGCCTCAGGAATTTCTATTTCCTCGCTCGGCTGACTACCGCTTTCCATTCCAGCGGCTCCCATCTCAGTTCCAATCTGTAAATCCTCAGCTCCCAACCCACAGTAAGACCCATCAGCAAATTTGAACTCCCCAGACACCCAGTCAATGTGGGGATTTCACTCCCGTAGCCATTTCAAGCCTAGGACTATCGGCTGGTTGGCTATTGGCGCCACAATAAATCTCAAAGTCTCTTCATGGGTCCCAATTTTCATTTTCACCACTTCCATATAGTACTCCACTGGACCCCCTTTCATGTCAGACCCATCTAGTTGACAAAAAAGTATGGGGACTTTGAGTTTATGTAATTTTAGTCTTAGTCCAGTCACTATGGCAGGGTGAATCAAGCATCTTGAACACCCAGAGTCCAGCATCACCAATAAACTGTCTTGCTCCTTCCCATCCAAAGTTTCAATTTTTACCTTTACTTGCATTGTTGGACAATCTCCACTCACCAGTGGATCAGTGCACCCATTGGTAAATGCCTGCCCTCTGGCGCATCTTAGGACAGGCAGTTGGAGTTACCCACCAGGAAGAATTCTTCATCTGTTGAGTCATTTTCCCTTTCAAAGAGATCTGTTTTGTTCGGTTCCTTTATTGCTACTGCTGCTCCCTTCCGCTTGGGTTGAAATTGCTTACTTCCTTTGTTCTCCGATTTCTTCTTTGGGTTGGTGGTAGCTTGTGGGCAACTGCTGATGCGATAACCTTCTTTGCCGCATTTAAAGCATAATCCACTCCTGGCATGACGTTCCTTTTCATCCTCCCAGGTTTTCTGAGTAGGACTTCGCTTGGTCGTTGCTGTAGTACTGATGATCATTCTGGTTGGGGTCTGGAATTGTCTGTAGGATCTTATGTGCATTCTGGTACTTTCTGCTTTTCCCGCCAACTGGATCCACTCATCTAAGGTTTCTGGATCCCCTCTCCCGGCTGCCATTTCGAGAATCTCTGGTTTCAGACCCATCTGGAAATATTCTATTTGAAAAGTTTCAGGCCAGTCTGGTAATCGGCTTATTAATTTCTTGAATTCCATGGCATACCTTGCTACAGTGCGACTTCCTTGTCTTAAAGTTTGTAACTCTACTCTAGCAGACATTTTTGACAAGGTATCTTCAAAACATTTGCATAATGCCATCATGAAAGTCCTCAAGTTTGACAGTTCTTTAGCTTTTGCTTCATGCATAGCCACCAACCAGTTTGCTGCCTCTCCCTCAAGAAAATTTGAAACATATCTCACCTTGGCTTCTTCGTTGGTAAAGACCCTTCAAATTCTTCCATGAACCCCCTCACATGAGTCATGAAGCATGCCAGTTTCGCTGGGTCGCCATCTAATTTCATCTTTAATTTGCTAATGGTCATAGTTTTTGTTGATAGAGTCTGCGGTCTGAACTTCATACGTGTGTCTCGAGTAGGGGATCACATGCATTCATCAGGCTCCGATGCCTCTTCCTCTTCCTCGCTGTCCACAGTGGATTCGCCTTCGCAAGACGTCATCAGAGGACTAGTGGGTCTGGATGTAGGTTTTTCCCCCTCTTGGTTCTGCAGGATTTTTTGTAAAGCCATGTTCATCGCTGCCATCTGTTGACTTATAGTCTCCAATTCAAAATCCATTCAGGGCGTCTTTGCTTCTAACGAAGCCATTCTTTGTGCTTGTGTGATGCGTTGCTTTGCAGTTCATTTGCCAATTTCAGGTTTCATGCCACCTCCAATCCCCAGGGACCATTCCGCTCTGGTTTCCGGGGTTCTCATCATGGATGTCTCAATGGGCTCCATATCTTCTTCAATGTCCTCCTTCTGGTGTCCTTTCTTTTGACCAGCCTTGGGTTCAAATTTCACCGATTTTTCCTCTTTCAGGATCTCGATAATATCCCTGGAGGTGCTCGGTTGTTCACTGTGACCTGCCTGAGGCTGCTCACTGGAATTATCCATAGCTTTGGTTTCTGACATACAAATTGTCAGTAATAGGGTGCTGCAGGGTTGATTCTCAAACGTAAGACTCTCTGATGGTTCAGTAGTAGTCTCGCGTAGAATCGACATACATTTACATTCGGATCTTTCTGTGATGACTCTGACTTCAATGCTCCAATAAACGCTTCTCCATGCAATCAAATTGAAATGCAGAATAAGGTTTATTAAGGATACATGTAAATCAAAGCATTCTCAAAGATCCAAATGACGGTTTCCCATCAAACAGTCAAACTTAGCTCTCCCCCTTCACACCAGTTTCTTCGCGCCCATGATGTCAGTGTCCATTGCTTTCTCACTCCATTCAAGCCCCCACCACACTCATGCAGGTGGACGACCTTGACGCTCGGCATAACAGTCTCTAGCAGCCTGGCACGGCTCCCCGAATGCGCTCCCCCTCCCATCGGTTTCCAGGCTGACATGCATCTCTCCAGTACATGGCAGGATTCACACTAGAACCCTGACACGCTTTCTGCATAGAACTTTCTAAATCTGCCTTTGAGGAACGCGGATGATAGAGAATTACATTGCAGCAGTGAAAAGGCTCTTTGATATTTACAGATCATTAACTGATATAAATACCTTGCTGGCTTGAAAGTATATATGTAATTTCCTAATACTGTCCTTATTGTATTGATTATTTTGGTTTGATTTGATTTGAAATTAATAAAGTATAAACCACAGCAATGCTGCATAGGCTTCTTTGAGATCCTGAAGGCTTCTGATACTGAACTTGGGGTTATAGCTTGGCCAAGAAGGAGTGAAAATGGAACACTGTCATCAAAAAACCCCTAAGAGATGTGGGCCTCTCATACCATTTCCCATCACTTACATTGATATGATCATTGCAGATTGGTTTGGATTCCAACAATGCAATCAGGATGAAAGCTGTTAAAGATACTTCTGATTCAGCACCCACAGCTCCTCCCTAGAAGAAAGCAGTGGGGGAAGACAAAAAAGCAACCAAAGGTAATGTTAATAAATAAATACTTCTATGTAATTCCAGCTGCCCTCCCCAAAGGTCTCCCTTGCTCATTCGATAAAACTAGCCTAGTTTCACCATTCTAGTCTCATGTTGAGAGCTCTTAACATTCTCTACTGCATGTCTTCTTTCATTTCCCCTAGGCCACACTCACACAACTGCTTTGGCAGGTTTCCCTTCCACTCTGGCACTGGCAGGAAATCATGTCCCCTTAAAACCTGCTGTCCCCACAGTGTGCCGTTACTATGGACACATAGCAGGTCCTTGCTGTGCTGCAGTCCATACAGCTTCAATGGGCAACATTCTGAGGCCCATGATTGGTCATTCCCTTGGATGAAATTCCAACTATGACCAACATCATCTGGCATGTGATATGACTCCTCCAATAGGTATGCATAATTGTCTCGTTAGACCAGGCCCTGCATCTTTTATCTTCTTTCCCATCCTACCATCGATCAACTGAACTACTTTTTTTATTCCTTGTAAGTATAGTCGACCAGCTGACTGTTTGACTTATCAAACTTGTGGAGGGGGGCAGCAAAGAGTTAAGGTTTCCTGTAACTCTTGGCTGCAACTTGAATATTAGGAAGACGAATGTTGTTCAGGTGTCTCAGCTATGGAGACACTAAGTTACAGATGGAGGCATGAAGACATGTGCTCAGGAAATGGTGAGTGGACCATCCTTGTACCAGGGCAGGGAGGCTGTGTAGATTTGCTCCTAAATTTCTTCTGTAGTGCCTCATCTGCTATTGTTCCTACCTTGTTTCTTCTCTGTGGTAGGCTTTCTTATCTTTGAAGCAGCTTTCATCTTCAAATTCCTCCATGAGATCTATTCTCTCCTTAAGTCAAATCTTACCAAGGCTATCCTCTCTGCCATTCATCCTGCTCCTACTGTGTCCTGTGTGAATTACTCTAATGCTCCTGGCTGGACAATGTCATTAGAGAAGAAGCTAGCAATGAACCACCTCATACAGTCATACAGTGCAATCTTCTCTTTAATACCTAGCCTTGGGTTTTTTGAGTTAAGACCTAGAAAATCCCTGGATTTATTTAAATCATGCAGAAGGAAGGAGGGAAGGGAGGGAGGGAGGGAGAGAGGAAACCATACCAGCATTTCTCCATGGATTACGGGGGCATTTTCTTTGAACACTCCATCTGGTTGTTGCCTGTTCAGAATCAGCCACTTCACACCTCCACAAACAATTTCACTGTTAATGTTCTTTACAAGTTTGGCAGCCATGGAAAAGACTTTTACAACATACGCTGTTAGCCTGTAAAGAATATAATGCATTAACCAACCATTTCAATGAAGATCTAAATACAAGTAGTTGCTTGCTTGATTTTGTAAGCCAAATATGGCTAGGCTACTGCTAGCTAGGAGGGAGCAGGGAAGAGCAGCTTGTCCCAGACAGGGATGGAACTAGGGTCTGTGTCACCCTGGGCAAACATGGATTCTGCACCCCCCCATAGGTTATTTTGTCATTTTGGGCCCCCACCCGGGCATCATTTTGGTGCACCCCCCAGTGCGGCACCTGGGGCACATGTCCTGCTTGCCCCTCCCCCCTAGTTGCGGCCCTGCCCAGAGTCACCACACCAGTAGACTGTGGCACAACAAGAGCAGAACCTGTGCATGCCTCTGGGCCAATGTTGTTGTTATGATGGGAGACAATCAAGATTAAAATGGGTCATCCTCGTCTCTCCTTCAACCCAGGAAGGAAAGAAAGTTCAACTAGCCAAGGACTCAAAGGCCAATGTCAAGAGAAATGGCGCATTGAGTCAGTTTAAGAGGAATGACAAGTGTTGTTATATCACAACAGTACATAGGAATGAGAGTTTTGGAACAAATGCAGGATAATAGTTAAGAGAATGAGAATTCTTTGATTCAGTTCTTGTGACTACCAGAGATGAACTCTGAGCATTTGCCCTATGGGAGTTAGTGATAGTCAAGGTAACTGAGCGCTTTCAGAGGGTAGCTCCCCACTGAGATAGCATAACTATCCATTCAGAGAGCCAGTTTGGTGTAGTGGTGAAGGTGCTGGCCTAGAAACCAGGAGCCTGAGAGTTCTAGTCCCGCCTTAGGCATGAAAGCCGTCTGGGTGACTTTGGACCAGTCACTGCCTCTCAGCCCAATCCACCTCACAGGTTTGCTATTGTGGGGAAAATAGAAGGCAGGAATATTAAGTATGTTTGCCACCTTGAGTTGACCAAAAAGAAAAAAGGTGGGAGAAAAATCTAAAAACAACAACAGCAGCAGCAGCAGCAGCAGCAGCAACAACAACAACTGAATCCCAGGGAACCAGTGTTTTCAAGTGCTTCCTCCACCTTGTAGCAGAAGCACATTCCCATTCTTACTTTAAGGAAAAAAACAATGAAACTGATCGATACTAAATGCTAGACATGGGAAGACAAGAGGAAAAAGAGGGAGGCATACAATATGGGTAAGCCATTATTAGAAAAGGAGCTTTTGTCAAGGACCGAAGCACAGCCAGGGAAGGAGCCACGAGGAAGAAGAGAATGGTAGGTAGGAAGGAATGAAGAAAGCAAGAAAGGAAATGCAAAGAGAGTCGGACACACCAACAGGAGTTAGAGAATGAAAATATATGAAAGCTTATAGAAAGTTAGAGGAAAGCCCTCCATGTTCTGAAAGATACTGCTACAGTTGCTCTGTCCATACCAAGAACTAGATGGGCGATCTTTAAATGCTGCATAGGAGTGGTCTGGTTTCTTGTACACCATCTGCTGGGTGTAACCTGAAAAGGGGCAAGGTAGAAAGAGCTGTGAAATTCTCCTCCAGCCACACAGAAGCACACGTGCATCCAGACTGGCAGCCCCAGCAGTTTTGCATTCCTCTTCCTTTGCTGTGAGTCTCATTGGAGCAGCTTTTCCTTTGCACAATTGTTTCTCAGTGTAAAACTATCCCACTCTGCAGTTGAGATTCTGAAAGGAAGCAACCTTAACAACAACCACAAAAAAAAAAGGAGTTGAGGAAGACTATCAGAACAGAACATACACTGCCGTCCTGAGACTTGATTTCTACAACTGAGAAATAGACATTTGATATCAGATTTTAAAAATTCCAAAATCACCACAAAAGAGATGAAAATGTCTTTCCTTATAATAGAATAATGTGACAATTCCATGAGCCCATATTTAAATACTTCTCAGCAATTACTATGACCACCCCCACCCCCAGGCCAAAGCAGTATTATCCTTAGCTAGACTGGCAGAAGCCTATTTTGTGGAAAAAAAAGAACCCCTCCATCCATTTAAGAACACTTGGCTTCTTGACTTCTGTGGGTCTCACATTGTTCACTTTAGGGATGAATGAATCTGACATTTCCATCAGCTGAGGAAAACATGTCTGGAGACAACTTGCCTTACCGTTCATGATCTGTTTGACGGCTTCCGCTCTGCGATCCACGCCAATCGTCTCCCACTGCCCAGTTGCATCCAGATAGTAGGTGGCAATAACCGGTGGAGTCATGGTGACCATATTTTGCTCCCCACAGCCAGAAGGGGTGATAATGAGATAATTTAGTTTACTTCCATCAATTGAGTTTTCAACAATCTGAGCCACAGGGTCACCTGAATGTGAAAAAATTACCAAGCATGTGTAGAAGTTGGGGGGGGGGGGTTGTGACCTTGCTTTAAGCTTCAATAGCTTTATGGCAAATGGTTTCCCTAATGTTGCTTCCGTCCCCACTACCCTTCCTTAGAGCATTGAGAGTGGGGGTAATTAGGTTCCAGGACTAATTAGAAGGTTTATTTATTTAAATTATTTAATTCAATTTCAAGACTGCCTGGCTCCTTGGCAACTCTGGGTGGCTTACATTTAAAAATAAGAAACAATACATGCAGAAAAAGACATAGCTGGCCAGAAGATTAACTCGAGACCAGTAGAAAACCAAACTTTTATAGGGACTCCACAAGCACCCTATCCCAAGGCCTGGGAGAACCACCCATTTTAAAAATGAGTTTCTGAATGTCACTAGGGTTGGAGCTGTATGGATCTTGGGGAGAATGTCATTCCAGACAGCAAG
The DNA here is from genome assembly GCA_023362775.1 of Charina bottae. Taxonomy (NCBI): domain Eukaryota; kingdom Metazoa; phylum Chordata; class Lepidosauria; order Squamata; family Charinaidae; genus Charina; species Charina bottae. The sequence continues at coordinate 8,188,887 of JALMGJ010000021.1, read as the reverse complement.
CGCTGCATCAGAGAGAGTACGCTTCCTAAGTCCTACAAGATTACACTGTTTAAACAAGAGGACCTGGAGCATCCACTCTGTCTGATCTCACCAGATGGGCAGAAGTAATAAGGTTAAATGTCTGAAGTGGGATAGGTCCATTGTACCTGGGCATCCAGTAAGGCAGGCTCTGATCTATGTTCCATTTATTCAGGAATGGAAGCACAGAGAGAACTTGTCCTATCAAGGTGTCCATCTCCAGTGCCAGTGGATTCTAGCAAGAGTTGGGCTGGTGGCTACTTCAACTTCTCTATTCAAGAGATGTAGGAGCGTGGATTTCAAATAACTCGTTCTTACCCTGGACAGTAATCTTGGTTTCAGTTTCTGAGTCAGGCACCTTGTCATCTAACTTATCAGCTATGACTGTTTGTTCCTGGGTTCCACCTGAATAACGAAAAAGAAAATGAGGAAAATTACAAGGAAAGAAAAATATCAGTTACTTCCACATTAAGTGCCTCTTTGGCACTGTTTCTAATAATAAATTGTAAATGGAATTCAACACAATTACCACACAGGCACTTAATAGGGAGCAACATAATTCTCTGTGAGCACATAAACTTTGTAAAATAAAATAACTTCTATTTGAAATTTTCATGGTAAAAAGATCCTCTCTTTTCCCTGGAAACAGTAAAGCAAATAGGTGGAAGGACCATGCAATAGGAAGACACCATCCTCAGGATTTAGTAGGAAGTAAAATGGGAATTAATGAGTAAGAATGACTGTAGCTCACCTACTCCTTTTGTATTTGGGTCCAATTCAATAACCTTCACAATATTTCTCCGTACTCCTTCAGGCTATTACAGAAAAAGACACCAGAACAATCCCTTATGAGAGCCCCATTGCAAATAAAAATATCATGCATGACAGCAACAGGTATCTCAAAATGGCAATTACACAATACAAAGAATCCCCTGTAGCATCTCTTCCAATGTAAGAGATATTCAGCAATAGAGTTCGTGCTTGAATGCACAATGGGAAAAGACATAGGTCAGCCCCACATCTTCTCAGTAGCCAAGTCAACGTGGCCCTCCATTAAGGATTAATTTCTATTTATCCACCAATCCACCATCTGCTCTTAATCGCTCCTTGCCCCCTCCTATAGCTGGATATTCTGGAAGCTGTGGGATATTGCTGGCTTATGGGGTTTCAGGCGCAGAGTAAACAAAACAGACAGAGTGCAGCAGTTAGGGCTAAAAGTTGTTTACTTGTAGCATAAGGCAATAAATGCAGACAGAGTTACATTATTGCAAAAAGGAAAAAACAAACCATAAGCAGAGTTTCGTTCCTTTGGTTCCATCAGCAGATGTGAAGAATGTGAAGAAACACTCATTTGAGGACATTAATGTTCACATTTTAGACAGAGAAGATAGGTGGTTTGAGAGAGGGGTCAAGGAATCCATTTATGCCAACTTGGAAAATCCTTCCTTGAATAGAGGTGGGGGCCTCAGGCACAATCTTTCCCCTATCTTCCTCCCTGCTTTGTCTTCTGTGCCTAGGAAGATTAAGACCATTTCGCAAGCTCAACAGCAGCATGGTGATCTTAACGATCCTTCTTTAGATGATAAAGGGACTTAGAAATAACATCTCAAAAAAATAACCATGACCTAGCCCCAGGTGTACGGTCACACAGCAACATATTTAAGGATTCCCTTACTAACTTTGCTCAGACTGAAGAAGCTCCTTGGATAAGGAGCGAAACGTTTCCACTGAGAAAATAGAAATCCAGTTGACATGATTCAAGCTACAGACAATTCCACCTGGATGACTGAGAACCTTCATAGACATACAGTGAAGAAGCCATTTGCTTTTTACACGGAAACTCCGACACCCCTTCCAAATGGCTTCGGAACACTTTGGGGAGTAAAAACTGTCATTTTGTAAGAACACAGAGACACAAAAGATTTTATTACAAATCATATTGCTCAAGTCCCAGTTTCGTAACCATGGTTGCATGTTTTTCAAAGCTTTTGTGAACACATCTGCCACATTCAGTTCAGAAGGACAATATTCTAATCCAGGGCTTTCCAAAGTGCCGCCGCTGGCGACACACCAGCAGTGGCGGTGGCAGCAGCGTGCGCGTGCACGGCGGCGGCGCGGGGGGCGCATGTGCACGGCGGCGGCGTGGGGGGGCGTGCGGCGGCACGCGCGTGCACGGCGACAACACGGGGCGGCGTGTGGTGGCGCACGCGTGCACGGTGGCGGCGCGGGTGTGTGTGCGGCGATGCGTGCGTGCACAGCAGCGGCGGCGGCAGCAGCCTCCGCTAAAACGCGGAAGCTGCGCCGCTGCTGGGCCGCCGTGCATGTGCGCGCTGCCGCTTCCGGGTGGTGTGGCGACACACCACGCTGTGTGTGGCGACACACTTTTGTGTCGTGACACACAGTTTGGAAAGCTCTGTTCTAATCGTATGAACCCCTCTTGTATTGCATGTCTCACATTCTGAAACTTCACATCAATGTACTTTGTGCGGCCTCTGACACTTTCAGTTACAGCAATTTCGATACATGACTGTGAATCTTCATAGACAGTAAAGGGTAAGTTTATGTTTACGGTTAGATCATGAAATAACTGATTACACCATCGTAATTCATTTACTGCCTCACTGAGAGCCCCGTATTCCGCCTCCGCGGTTGAAATCGCGATCGAGGTCTGCTTTTTTGCGCGTCAGGCGACGGCTTTGTTGGCAAACAGACAAAGAAAACCGCTCACACATTTTCTATCTCCCTTTTCTGCAAAGGAGCTATCAACATAAATTACAGGCATTTCAGACTTAGTAGCTGACACTTTAAGACAGATCTGCTGTGCCTTTGAGATAACGCAGGATTCTTTTCAACCCTTGCCAGTCTCGCATAGACGGCTTGGCTACTTTACGACTTAGCACTCCCACTGAGTAAGCTAAGTCAGGACGTGTCCACTGTGTTAAGTGTAGCAAGCTGCCTACAGCAGAGTGATACAACTCAGGGTGAGGACAAGGTTCCTCACACGTGTCACCCTTTAAGAAATCAAGAATCATTGGTGTTTTGGTAGGCTTTGCATCTGACATATCAAGTTGACTCAACAACTGAACATTTTTTCTCTTCTGACTCAGATAAAACTCACCACTCTGAGATCTAGAGACTTCAACACCCAAATAATATTTCAGTTTGCCTAAATCTTTCAACTGAAAATACTGTCTTAGCTGTTTGGCAAATTCTTGTACAAGGTGTAAAGAACCAGTTGCTAAGCAAAAATCATCCACGTAAGTTAGCAGCACTGTATAGTTACTTCCAGAACCTCTTATGTACACACAGGGATCAGCAACTGACTTTTTAAATTCTAGTTCTGTTAGAGCTGCATCCAAGCACTGATGCCAACAACGACCGGCCTGCTTTAACCCATAAAGCGCCTTGTGTAGTCTGTAAACTTTCTGGGAATCGTCACAAGCATAGCCAGGAGCCTGCTTCATGTACACTGTTTCAGGGAGATCTGCATTCAAATATGCTGTGTCAACATCAAAATGATGGACAACCATGTCACGCTGTGCAGCCAGAGAAAGTACCATACGTAAAGACTCTGGTCTAGCTGTGGGTGCATATGTGAGATCATAGTTCAAAAACCTTTCTTGTGAAAATCCCTGAGCAACAAGCCTGGCTTTGTACTGCACTGTGTTATCAGGAAGAAGCTTCTTTCTGAATACCCATCTGGAACCTACAGCTTTCTGGGATGGGGGCAAGTCAGTGACTTCAAACACCTTTTGACTCACCAAAGCCTCAAACTCCTTATCCATCGCTGTGTTCCATTTCTCCTGCTCAGGCAAGAGCAACACCTCTTGAAAAGATTGGGGTTCACAGGTAATTTGACACACTCTCACCTGCTGAATCACAAATCTGTCAGGCTTCACACCCTTTGTGGAACGAGAGGACCTACAAGGAATGACCACTGCACCTTCCTCGTCACTGTCCTCTGTCTTTTCACTATCTGATTCCCCCTTCAGGTCCTGAATCTGCTCAGGTGAAATTTCCTCTTCCTTCACCTGAGGGGACCTTCTTACCACACTAGGAGACTGGGAAACAGAAGGTAGCTGGACTGGTTGTTGTCCAGCCACAGGAGCATGGACAGTAGGCTGTACACTAGATTGCAACAACACTTCTGAACTAGCATTCAACCTGTCCCAACCAGTAGGGTGCTCAAAATTAGCACTTCTGGAAACTACCGCTTGACCATAGCCTGCAGAAAAACGGTAACCCTTAGATCTTGATGAATAGCCAACAAACCTTAAGTGCTGTGCTTTTGGTTGGTTCTTCCTTCGCTGAGACTTGGGAATGTGAACATATGCAAATGTTCCAAAAAAACGCAGGTGCTTCAGCGAAGGGCGCTTGCCAAACAAAAGGAAGTAAGGAACTTCATTTACAGATGAATTCCACACCCTGTTGGTTAGATACACTGCAGCCATGGTAGCCTCACCCCAGAATCGGGATGGCACCTGAGTATCTAACATCAGGCTATTTTTAATGGTATTAACAACACCAATCTTCCTTTCTACTATTCCATTCTCAGCTGGAACACCAACATTGGCAAGTCTATGGGAGATTACTTTCCTACAAAGCCAATTCTGGAACTCATGGCTTAGGAACTCTCCTCCACGATCAGACTGAAACTGACCCACTTGATAACCATAGTTTCTCTCCACCATTGCAACAAACTCCTTAAAGCGAGCAAAGGCTTCCACTTTAGATTTGAGCAAATAACAAAACGTAAAGCGAGTATGGTCATCCACCAGAAGAAACATGAAACGTGCCCCTCCTTCACTAGGAGCATAGGGGCCAGCTAGGTCTCCATGAACCAACTGAAATGGTCTAGTTGACACTCTGTCACTTTTCCTAGCAACAGGCGCAGCCTTAATCTTAGATTGTTTACACACAGTACAATCAAGAAAGTAATCACATTTCCTGGATCCTAGCTCAGGATACACCTTGGCCATTTGGGACAAACTTCCCCACCCGGGATGTCCCAGAACTCTGTGAAAATAGTGGATGCATTTATTATGTGGGGGAACATTGGAAACACAATTTCCAGCCACAATCCCCTGTTTAGGAAGCATTTCATACAACTGATTCACTAATCTCCCCCTAGCACATTCAATTCCATCTTTTTCAATAGAACATCCAGTACCCTTAAACACAACAGTATACCCAGACTTAACCAGGGCTGGAACACTGAGGAGGGAAAAATCAAGTGTAGGAACACACAATACATTTTGCACACTTATCCCCAAACAAGGAGTGTATACTTCACCCTGAAAAGACACATCAGCCATGGATCCATCAGCTAGAGCAACCTGTTGGATTTTAGGCTTGCTTTTTGTTAACAACAACTGTTCATTGTTCACAATGATTTGGCTGCAAGCCGAGTCCAATAGCCAAATCTCTGGAGATCGCTTACTCACAGCAGTGAGCAGAGCAGACACTTGGGTACGTTGTCTAGGCAGCTTCCCCTTCTTTCGCACGAACCTCCTTCCACTGGCACTACCGGCTGGGCGAGGTGGCTGGGGACAGTCTTTCAAGAAGTGCTGGGTCGAATTACACCGGTAACATCTCCTCACAGCACATGCAGACTCTGTTCCAGCAGGAAAACGCTGTTTAGAAGCCTCAGGAACAGCAACAGATGGCTTACCCTGCATCCTCTCCAGGTCACGGGCTTGCTGGATTTCTTGCAGCCGATTTGTAAGATAATCCACAGTCAGGTCTTGGGGTCTTAACGTCTGCGTTGCCTCGATGAGCATGTCAAAGCTGCTGTCCAAGCTTGACAATATAATGCAAGCTCTCTGGGTATCTGGGACCACAACATCCCGCTCCGCAAGTTCAAGAAACAAAGTCTTGAGTTTATGGAGGTGTGTCATCACCTTTCCACCTGGTTGCAGCTTCAAATTGTAAAGCTGACGTGATAGTCCAACAGTGGCAGCAGAGGTTTGCTTTGAATAAATGGCTTTGAGAGCCTCCCAACATGCATGTGCAGTGTTTAGATTGCTGATATGCAGTAACAGAGATGAGTCCAGTCCCAGAATCAAATTGCCATAAGCACGATCCAAACACAACTGCACTTCATCAGAAATGGCACCAGCTGGAGGTGGGTCTTTCACATACTTCCACAAGCCTTCTTTTAGGAAAAAAGACTTAATCTTCACACACCAGGTCCGATAGTTTGTGCCATCCAAGCGCTCAAAAGGCAGACTAGTCAGTCCTGTAGAGCCATGCTGATCACTCAAAGAAAAACACGTTTACTCTAAAATGCAGCCTCAAAAACAAACCCCCTGTTACAGCCAGATTCAACGCAGCAAACAGCGTAACGTCCACACTGGGCAACCATAACCTGTGGGATATTGCTGGCTTATGGGGTTTCAGGCGCAGAGTAAACAAAACAGACAGAGTGCAGCAGTTAGGGCTAAAAGTTGTTTACTTGTAGCATAAGGCAATAAATGCAGACAGAGTTACATTATTGCAAAAAGGAAAAACAAACCATAAGCAGAGTTTCGTTCCTTTGGTTCCATCAGCAGATGTGAAGAATGCCATGGCTTCACAGACAGCCAGGCGTGTATAGGCTATACATAGGAACATACATACAGGAACATGGCAACAGGACCAGAAGTCAAGAAGCATAGACCCATAGTTCACAGCTGAGATATACACTTGTTTCAGCATTCTGATTTGATGTATGAGGGTCACACGACATTCAGACAAACAATGCATTAAGAGTTGTACTTACTATAAATCGCCATGAGATGGCAATGTTGCACATTGTCTCCCCTCTGGGAAAAGGTTCCCATGAGAGAGTTGATTCTGGATAGCCATAACATATCATGTGGTGGCAACCACCTGCAGTTTATCAGTGGATTGTTATGGGAACTCAAAGCAGAGAAATAGTAAACATACAGTGAAGTAGCCATTTGCTTTTTACACAGAAACTCCGACAAAGTCAATGTGGCCCTCCATTACGGATTAATTTCTATTTATCCACCAATCCACCATCTGCTCTTAATGGCTCCTTGCCCCCTCCTATAGCTGGATATTCTGGAAGCTCTGAGCTTTCTGATCTCAGATTAATGGGGGGGGGGCGTGGGGGGGGGAAGCAGCAACTATGGACACTTAAGATTGTTCTTACTGTCTTCCCCTTTTTCTTTGCCCTTTTTTTCATTCCCCTTCTATGCTTCCCTCCTCCCCCAAAACAGCCACTGTACGTTGTGTGGGTAGCCTGCCTCTTGCTTCTGCCTTTTGCTGCAGAAGACTAATCCCCCTCCTCCTCTGGAAACAGTTTAAGAATTAGGCCAGCCCTGGCGCTATTCCGGCTTACCCCAACTTGGGTAACTTCCAGATAAGTTAGCCTTGCCTTTGGTGATCGTGAATTCTGGGATCTGTTTTGGGATCTATAACCCCAGCACATCCAGAGAGTAGAGGATTGATGAAAGCTGTGTTAGGCGATCCATGTTTCAGCAAACTTTTAATTCCCAGGGTCATTTGTACAAAGCCTCTCCTGCTAGTTAAGACACTTTTTAAGGCTGTGGTGAGGGTCCCAAAGGTCCCCCCCCCCACATATGTGCACCCAGAAAATCTAAGTAACAGGAAGCACCACCCAAAAGGATTTTTCTCCAAAGCTTGTCAAGAGTCACTGAAATCCACGGGGGTTCTGATTTTCTGCTAATGACTCTGAAGTCAGTCATTAACAAATTTAAATTAAATTAAATTAAATTATTAAATTAAATTAAATTAAATTAAATTAAATATTAATGTTATTACTTAATGTTTTTATAGGAAATACAATCCTATGCCATCCCGCTCATCGATCTGTACTGCTGTGTAAGTTCATATACTATTTGCATTCCTGGATATTAAATAGTGCTGTTATCCCTCAATAATATTCTTGGGGGATAAGATTCATTTTATTGTTTTATTACATAGTGTTTACTGATTGGATTCACACATGCCTTCATAATCTAAATATGCAGCACTGCTACTATTCGTCTATTTATTCAGTCTTTCCCAACTTGATACCTTCCAGATACGGTGGATTATATTCCCGTTATTCCGAACTAGCCTAACAATCTCCACATATACCCTTCCAAAGTCTGCTTTAGATAATTTGCCAAGTCTCTGAAGCTGGTCGTGATGATCCAAAGGGCCAAGTGTTCAGGAAGGAAGGGTTATGCAGATTCCATCCACTGAGTTGCCTGTTCTCTACTCACAGTCCACCTGAGTTGAGCTAATCTGCCAAACCTCCTTGGATAAAGAAATGCAAGAATGCCTTCCTGTGGTCCAGGAGCAGATTGCAAGTACCAGAAACTAGCAGATCGCTACTTGCAATGCTACTTGCCAGCTAGCCTTTTATTGCAGTTTTATTATACTCAGTCTTCAGTATGAATTATTATTTTTTTGAAGGGGACCATCTGCACTCGCTTCCTATTCTTTGGCAATTATTTTCACATCTATTTGAAACCACTGATCTCCGATCTTCTGCTCCCCAAACTTCATTTTGAAAAGTCAAACTGAAAAGCACCCTGCCCACACATTTTTGTTAGCCTTGTTCTCATTAGCTGAGGCCTCTCCAAGATGACTAAATACAGAGCCTTCAAAACAGGAGGGGCAATTAGGGCCCCAGCCTGGGTTGTTGTGCATGGATGTGTTTGAATGGTTTCCACTGCTGTGGGTTTTGAAATGGCTGGTTTGATATTTCTCTTTTCAGAATTCAATCGTGTTATCACATTTGTTAGAATTTGTGGTGGGCAAGCATTTTATGGGCTAAGACAAAAGATGTCATCCCATCCCAGTCTAAGGATAGGCGGGGAAAGGCATGCCTATCCTGGCAATACCACAGTGCCTTGCCCTGTGCCCAGGAGGGCAGACTAGCCTAGGGAACTCCCTGGCACACCTTTTTCCTTTGGGGCAATACTGCTGCTGTTGACCACTCTGGGTGACTGTCTCCTGGGCTGATCTGTCTTGCTCTGGCTAACGCAGGGCTGGGCAATCCTAGCCCCCTGCCCAAGTCCACAGCCACGCACCAAATCACATCGCTGAAATGTAAAGGCTAATTGTTTCAGTGTGGCAGGGATTGGACTAAAAGGAGCACATTGCCTGGCTGCAACCCTGAGCACATTTACTTTCCATGAAAGATCTCCCAAAATGTTCAGCTCTGCCCCCATTCTGCCATTTTCAAACCAGCAAAATTTTGCTATGCAACGGTTCGAGGAGTTTTCAAGGGACAATCAGAACAACAGCGTAGTCCAACGTGGATAACAGGCTAGACCATTTTAGCCACAGTGGTGCACATGCCATTTTGTGCTGTTACCGAGAAGTTGTTACTTACCTAGGCTGACCATACATCCGCTTTTGAACGGGACAGTCCCGTTTCAATTCTTGACCATCCCATCTTTTTAAGAAAAAAAGCCAATTTGTCCCATTTTTGAAAGTTGCTGCGCCCCCCATCCCCCCGCACGCGGACGCCCCTGCCCCCTGCCCATGTGCGCCCGCCCCCGCCCCCCGCACGGCACATCCCCCGCATGCCCCCCGCATGCGTGCGTGCCCCCTGCCCCCCATGCACACACGCCCCCACCCCCACGTGCATGCCCTCCCCGCATGCCCGTTTTTGCCTCAAGGAAATATGGTCAGCCTATACTTACCACAACTTTCAGTTTCTTCTTCACACCATCAGACACCAACTCTCCCTGGACGCTTGCTTTGACCTCAATGTCATGCAATCCTTGCTGTAATGGGACTATCACAAATGGTACCGCCCTGGAGGACAGGCCTCTAACTCTGAAATACTCTCGGTATCTTTTGCTTTCTGTGGAAGCACTGCAGAAGGCTGGGTTGTATAACAGTTCCACTCGCACCTATGATGAGGGATGAGAAAAGGAGATGAGCCACCATGCCGCTTTGGCCATGAGAATCATTAAAAATCCAGCTTTCCCACAGGTGGAACAAAGGTATGCACCACCAAATCCACTCCTGAATCAACAAGGGAGTCAGTCATTGTGATACATGGAAGGAAACACAGAGAAGGAGGGGTATACATAGAACGCGCATGCGTGCACACACACACACACATCACACAAATACAAATTTATCCTTCCCTTCCTTTCTTTATGGACTGGTAGGAAATAGGAATGTGTGAATAATTCAGTGCATCGGAATATTTATGCAAATAAGGCCCCCCAAATACGAGAGCCTAAGATGTGCACTTCTCAGTAGACAAACAAATGGAGCATAGATGATGATCTAAACCACTGTTTCTTAAAGTGTGATCCAAGGACCCCACAAAATCAAAATTATTTGCCGGGTATTAAAGATATTTGCAAACAGTTAAAAATGTTACTCTTCTGGAAGCTGTCCAGTCCAAATTTATAAAAGCAATACTCGCAGTTCCGAGATGCATCAAGAATGCTGTTTTACGGTCAGAGACAGGTTTGGTTTCTGTGAGTGCCAGAGCCTGCTTCTAGCTCCTTAATTTCTGGTTGCAATTGACTTTTTTTCCTCTGGGTCTGGCTCCACTGGTTCTCAGAGACCGTTTTAGATCAACCTGGCTAACAAAAGCTAATAGCAAGCTTCAGTCCTTAGGACTTTCTTTGGAAAGTCTCTGTCCATTAGGGCTTGAAAATGCCAGGAGCCATCTTAAACAACGTATCTGGGATATTGATTTTCAAACCATTTAAGCCTAGTAGCCAACCCTACAGTTTATGGATTCTTCTCAAATGGGCATGTGCCATCATCGTATCGTTCTTCAGTTCTAATTCTGAAATTTTGTTGGGCTTTCACCTTGGCCAGGTTGGATGCTCTACCCCTTGCAGTCCTGTGGGGACGGTATAAAAACCCTTTTCAGCAGTGCTTATGTCCGTGTGGAGATGGCTCTGTGGAATCCCTGAGCCATATGCTCCTTGTTGCTCTCTCCATAGGGAATCAAGGAAGATAGATGTTTATCCCATTTTAAAGAACCACCCTGGTACAGAGCACAATGTCTATCTGTCTCTGCTTTATCTGACCAGGACCCTGACATCTTTCCAGGTTGCCCAATTTTGTGCTATCATTTGTTGTATCTGTCTTACCTATGGTTGAGGTTTAACACAAATAACCACTGCTATTTGTACTACAGTTACTATAGTAATGTATTTTATGTAATTTTATTGCAATTTTTTAAAAGTTTAATTACAGGTCTGTGTATTTTATTGTTGTGCTTTCTGGCCCATAAGCAATAATAAAGGTTTGATTTTGATTTTGATTTGATCTGAATGTTACTGTTCTCATTATTATTTTTATTTGTTAAAAAATATAGGGTTTTTTTCACAAAATATATTTTGTTTGTTAATATCTAATGGGTTTAATATTGTTATTTTTACATGATTTAATAAATAAATATTCTACAAATGCATCCATTTTCATTTTTAATACGGTAAATATCGATAAATATACCCCATACAAATAAAAGCTCTTTTGGGGTCCTCCATAGTTTTTAAAAGTGGGAAGAGCAAAAAGTTTAAGAAACTCTGATCTAAACAGCCTTAGCCAAATGTGCCCACCAATTCCCTTCATCGCTGGCACTTTTTTATTGGTCAGAAAATGCTGTGGCTTAGATTTGGACATACATACAACTATGGCTGTCAAAGAACGGACAGCAACACAAGTCATGCAAATTTCCTAATTTTAAACCGACACCGTTGGCAAAATCCCAAGGCTTACCATAATGTCCTGGTTGACATAGTTGTACAGAATAGCTCGAACCTCCACCTGTTCATTCCTCACTACTGAATACGGCAGTCGTAGATCAATGAAGAAATTTTTCATGACTGTTATTTCATAAGGTTCAGCCACACAGATCCCTGCAAGGAAGGCCAATGGCAAACCCCCCAAAACCATTAATTCTACTTTGATTCTTAGGTTCCTTTCACACTGCCATCTTTAGCTCCATCATTCATAATTCCTTACCTTTCGTGGGTGAAATGCTCACAGCCAGCACCTCCCAGGTTGTGATGGAATCCTTCAGATAAAAAGACACTGTCTTGCTTGAAATCCTAGGGACAAAATGAAAGGCGTTGTGTCATTCCTGCACACAGCTATTGCAGTGTGCACTTGGAAGTTGATACCAGATAGAAAACTCCTAGAGCTACCAATCATACAGCACCTACCTCCCTACCAAAAGATCTGAGAATCAGTGGGAAACACAAAAGGGTTCTGAATGGAAGTTGTCGTCAGCTACTTCCCCCATTAAATTCTACATTTGTAACAGTGGTTTCATAATAAAATGCTCATTTTGAAAGCACTCTAATATGGGAAATAGATGTGACAATGCAATTTGATTGCTGCTGGATATATAATTCCCCTCTACCTATTCATAACATCAAAATCAACTTATTGATGACTCAATGTCACATTTCCTTTCTCTGCATTTCCTTTAGATTCTACCAATAGCTTCCAAAGTTGCTCTGTGACGGGAGACAATGCACAACAAACCAGTCTAGTCCAGGTGGCAAGAACTAAAAGGCAGCATTCTCCACAACTACCATTTCCTGCTCCTTCTGCTACACTCCACTTAGTAGAATCAAAGAGGAAAGACGCATTGTTGCTGCTAATGTGGTCCTTCATCGTGAAGTGGTGTGATTAGAGTAGAAACCAGCATGTCCCAGTGTAGATTTCCGTTTTGGTTGAAACTACTGTTTTTCCTGTGGACCTAGGTCCTTTGATCCTGACTGATAACTTTGAATCAACTTGGCTAAGATTAATTTATCAGAAGCTGCAGAGTTATGGCTTTTCACAGGATGTATTACTGATGATGGGCTATAAGCAGGGGGTATCAAGCCTTAAACAATGTCTTATGGATGTAGAAAGGCAATTACATTTGTCAGCCCCGCTAAAGGTCTTTTTTTAAGTGGCCAGTTTCCCTTTTTTAGACCAGCGAGATATTAAAACTAAATGTCCATCCCTAAATTTAGGAGACCCTAAACTTCACCATGTTTTAGCACACTTCCAACAGCCATTCTTGAAGGAAAATTTGGGAAAATCCCTTATTTTTCAAGACTCTGCCCTTATGGCAAAGAGACAGTTGTAAATACAATCCATGTAGTGATGCACTGCCCATTTTATTAAAAAAAATGCCCATTATATTCCCCTTATTAACTAAATTTCTGGGTCATTCGGATTTATTTTACAGACAGTTGTTATTTTATGGACAGTTGTAATGATTCAGTTTGATTACAACTGACCACTATGATTCAGTTTCTTTGAATGTGGCAAAATGTTGTTTTATTATTTATAAAACCCACTGTAATCAATCATATTGATTATTTAGTTATAGTTGCTTATTTTTATTTTTTTTATGTTGTAAGTTTTAATTTCTACTTTTTTAAAGTGGAATTCTGGTCATTGACCATAATAAAGGACAGACTGACTGACAAGGTGCTGCCTTCGAAATGAGCTAAAGCTTTTCCCTTCTAAGGGAGGTGAAAAACAAACCCCAGGTTTCACTCAGGGCCTTTTCTGATCCTTTCCTCTTGGGGGAGAAACCATCCCCATTCCGGTGTGAATTCTGCAGTCACTGAACTGGCCTTCTGGCTCAAAAGTGGGCTAACACAGACAGCAGAACTCTGATACCCTTGACTGTTAGGAGGGTCGGTCAGTTGCTCCGTTTGCCACAACCAACTCTCAGGAAACTCAGTCCTTGAGACGATGTTCTCGTCTTTCATGAACTCATCTTCAAAATCACCTGGAAAATAGAAAGCAAGGTGGCATAAGCTATTGTTTCTTTAACAATCCTTTATTAAATAAGCCACAGTGAACTAGATTCACATATTGCAGTGAACTATAAACCATTCTTTACAAAACCCAAAATACTAAGCCAAAGCGTTATGCACAAGCGTTAACCCAAACATTTTATTTATTTGTTTGTTTGTTTGTTTGTTTGTTTATTTTTCAAATTTTGCCACCACCCATCTCCCCCCAAAAGAGGAACTCTGATGTTGCTTCAAGAAGTGGGAAAACTGACTCAGACTAACAGGTGTAGAGAGAAAAAAAACTTTAAAAGGCCATCTTACCTTGTCTGAGAGGTTAATATTTATGGGGCGGATGGAGTCAGTACTATTTGAGACCATCAGTCTGATACGGAAGCACCTTAATGGAGGACCCAGTTTACTGTATATTACATGGATCACTGATCAGGCATTTCCAGTGCTCTGGGTCAACACAGCGATCTCATCCATCTACACTCTAAAAGGTGGGTTTATTAGCATCAATTCACCCTATGCATTTTCAGATCTATTCGGGAAAATGCTTGTTCATGGGAACACTGGCTGAACGGGATAATTCTATTTGATACAGATAAATAGAGGTAGATAGCTAGATATTTTCAAAGTAGCAAAAGAGGAGGTATCTCTGCATTTTGGTTAATCAAAGTCATCATCATCATTGGCGATCACTCGTAGCCGAGTAAGATTGTCTTCCAAAGGTAAAATTTTAACGGTGGATCCGTAAGTGGCTATAAAGGCCAATTCTGGATCCGCGCAACCTCCCACAATGAGGGCATAGGTTTCTGGGTGGGAGACAGTCATGATGAGGGTTTGCCTGACGTGCCTTCCTTTTAGCTCTTTTCTCCTTTTCGCCCTGTACTCGTGCTTCTTCAAAGTCCATAGCGCCATTAATAAAGGCTGACCTCCAATTGAAACGCTCATGAGTTAGGGCTTCCCAGTTCTCAATGCTGATATTACCTTTTTTAAATTAGCTTTGAGAGTATCTTTGAATCTCTTTTGCTGTCCACCAATATTCCGTTTTCCATTCTTAAGTTGGGAGTAAAGTAGCTGCTTTGGAAGACGATGGTCAGGCATTCGAACAACATGGCCGGTCTAGCGAAGTTGATGTTACATGATCATTGTTTCAATGCTGGTGGTTTTCGCTTCTTCTAATACGCTAACATTAGTCCACCTATCTTCCCAAGTAATTTTCAGAATTTTTCGGAGGCAGCGTTGATGGAATCTTTCAAGAAGTTGGAGGTGGCGTTTGTAGAGGGTCCATGTTTCACAGGCGTACAGAAGGGTTGGTAGTACAATGGCTTTGTAAACAAGCATTTTGGTCTCCCTGCGAATGTCCCGATCCTCAAACACTCTACGCTTCATTCGGGAGAAAGCTACACTCGCAGAGCTCAGGCGATGCTGAATTTCAGCGTCGATGTCGGCTTTTGTAGATAGATGGCTGCCGAGATAAGAAAAGTGGTCGACATTTTCTAGTGACACACCTTTAAGCTGGATTGATGGCGCTGCAGAGGGATTGGTTCGAACTTGCTGGTAAAGCACTTTGGTTTTTTTAATGTTAATCGAGAGGCCGAGCTTTTCATATGCTTCTGCAAAGATGTTTAGGATAGTTTGAAGATCTTCCTCGGAGTGTGCACAGACTACGTTATCATCAGCATATTGAAGTTCTATAACAGAAGTTGCAATTACCTTATTTTTTGCTTTCAGCCTACTAAGATTAAAAAGCTTTCCATCTGTTCGATATATAATTTCTACACCAGTAGGAAGTTTCTCTTCAACAAGGTGTATAATCATAGCGATGAAGATAGCGAATAAGGTTGGAGCAATAACACATCCCTGTTTAACGCCGGATTCCACTTTAAATGGATCGCTTTGAGAGCCATTGTTATTCAGGATTGTTGCCATCATGTCGTCATGGAGTAACCGCAAGATGTTCACAAATTTATCAGGGCATCCGATTTTCAGAAGGATGGTCCAGAGAGCAGTACGATTTACAGTATCAAAAGCTTTAGTCAGATCAATAAACGCCATGTACAGAGGGCGGTTTTGCTCCTTGCATTTTTCTTGAAGCTGTCGTGCAGTGAAGATCATATCCACTGTTCCCCTGGAAGGGCGGAAGCCATTTTGCGTTTCAGGGAGGATGTCTTCTGATACAGATAGGAGATGGTTTGCAATGATCTTTGCCAGGATTTTGCCTGCTGTGGCTAGAAGGGAGATGCCTCGATAGTTTCCACAGTCTGTTCTATCACCCTTTTTAAAGAGAGTGATAATTATGGCATCCCTAAAGTCTGCTGGAATCTCCTCCCTCATCCAGATTTTTTCGATGAGCTTATGAAGTTGTTGTGTAAGTTCAGGCCCGCCTTCTTTAAAGACTTCAGCAGGAATCCCATCAGGTCCACTAGCTTTGTTATTTTTCATTTGTTTAGTGGTTTTACTGACTTCCTCCAAACTAGGGGGTACTGCAAGCTCATTTCTTATTTGTTTTTGCGGGATTTGCAAGAAGACTTCATCAGCCACAGTAGAGTGACGATTAAGGAGATTGTAGTAATGCTCTTTCCAGCGCAGTGCAATAGACTCTTTGTCCTTTAGAAGTTTAGCACCATCTACTGAGCGTAAGGGATTTGTACCATGGTTTGTTGGTCCATAGATGGCCTTTATGGCATTAAAAAAGCCCCGTGCATCATGAGCATCTGCAAAATGTTGGGTTTCTTGGGCTTTTTTTTATCCACCATATGTTCTTAAGTTCTCTAGTTCTTCTTTGGACTTCTGCCTTTGCACTGGCGTAGATTTTTTTCTTAACGGCAAAGTTAATATCTTTTTGCCATATCTGGAAGGCTTTCCTTTTCTTGTCAATAATATGTTCAATCTCACTATCGTTCTCATCAAACCAGTCCTGATGTCTCTTAGTCTGGTATCCGATAGTTTGTTCACAGGCTGAAATAATAGAAGTCTTCAATTTAGTCCAGTGTTCCTCAACATTTTCAGGACGTTCCATAGGCAGATGTTCCTTGAGAGTTGATTGAAAGCAAGCTCGTTTAATAGAATCTTGAAGGGCCAGTGTATTCATTTTACGCCTTGGTTTTCTTCCTTGGAGCCTACGATGAGGGACAATCTTTATGGCCATCGTGGATCGAATTAATCAATGGTCTGTCCAGCAGTCATCGGCGCTCGTCATGGCTCTGGTGAGAAGTACATCACGGCGATCTCTAGCACGGACAATTACATAATCTAAAAGATGCCAGTGCTTCGACCGTGGGTGCTTCCATGATGTTTTAAATTTATTTTTCTGGTGAAAGAGTGTGTTAGTAATGACAAGGTTATGCTCTGCACATTTAGTCAGAAGTAAGATTCCATTCGTGTTGCTGTTGTCAACTCCTTCTTTCCCAATGATCCCTGGCCACAAATCAAAGTCACGCCCAACTCTTGCATTGAAATCACCCAGGAGGATAATTTTATCCTCCTTTGGTATCTCTGATAAGATGGTGTCCAGCTGGGTATAAAATTTTTCCTTGATATCCTCATCTGCATCTAGTGTTGCTGCGTAAGCACTTAGGATAGTTGCCTGTTGGTTTTTGGCGAGTTTTATTCGGAGAGTTGAGAGTCGTTCGTTAATCCCAGTGGGAACTTCTGACAAGAGCTTCACAAGGTCGTTTTTGATAGCAAAGCCTACCCCATGTATTCGTCGTTCTTGTTCAGGCAGTCCTTTCCAAAAGAAGGTATAACCTCCTTTTTCTTCCTTCAACTGTCCTTCTCCTGCTCTTCGAGTTTCTTGGAGTGCTGCTATATCAATATTAAAACGTCTCAGCTCCCTTGCAATAATGGCAGTCCTACGTTCAGGTCATTCACTATCCATATTGTCTTGCAGTGTCCGTATATTCCATGTTCCAAAATTCATGTGTTTTTTACGACCGCTAGATGGTGACCCCACTGGTTGCGGTAAAGCTGCTGGTGCTTTAGCTGAACCATAAGGTCTTTTCTCAGCAATGTTTTAAAAAAGGTGACGGGTTGGTATGAGAGGGAGCAGCAAACTCCTGGGTCTGCTCAATTAAAAACAGTGACATGATGAGAGGATGGCTCTATGCTACGTTGACGTAACCTTGATGGGAATTGAGAGAGCCCAGGAACTTGGAGGCTGGATATGATGAGATTCCCACCAGTGAGATATCACTCAACCAAGCTCTAATGCTCCTCCTGCATTTACAGAGGTGTATTTTGCACTACAGCTGAGCTATAAATTACTGACAATGCCATATAAATATATAATAGCAACAATATATTCAAAATGGGTTTTCAAGCCTTGGTGATGCTGTTATGTGCTAAGTTTTCCATGGCCCAGGTATTGTGCATTGAATGTTTCTTTCTTTAAATAAACCCAGAACGTGCTACTTACTTCTTGCCAGATACAACTCATTATCCCGTTTCTTTTCATCTCGGATCCCTTTGATGTAGTGACAGCATTCGAGGAAGGCAGCCTTACATGTGTCTCCCTCCTGGATGTATTTTGCACGCCTTTCGCAACTGTGCCCCATGGGGTTCTCATACATGCCATCTTCACAGCATTTACGCAGGGCTCGATCCTGAAACTGTGCCGCTACAATGTGCAAAATTTGTGAAACATTAGAAAATGCCTATTTCTCATAGTCATACTCATAAAAGGAAACAGGAGACAATGTAAATCCAAATAAACTACCCAAATGAGTTAGTCATTTATCCCATCTTCTAGGAACAGCTGAGCATCCTTTGACTTTTCACTAATTACTATGGATTGCCATTTTTATAAGATTGCTTTATGGCTGATTACTGCAGCTGCAGTTTTGCCTGATACTCATGTTCTGTTTGAGAATCAGTCAAACATTGCAGTGTATCTCTAGTCCCTAAATGGAGCATGCCAGGTGTTCTACGCTAACAGGAGGTTTGAGAAAGCTCCTGAAGACAAAGTGGGCTTTAAATCACACAAAGACCCTTTCCTTTAGTTTCCCCTCTTCTTTCAACCAAGGCATTCTACAACCTTGCATTAGTCCACCTGCTTTCACTATTCCACGAGTCCTGAAAATCCCCGAGTATGTTCCTTGTGGGGTCATTTGGGCAGGAGAAGGGATTAACAGGTGCGATTGAGGAGGATAATGATCCCAATCCAGCCACCGATTCATTTCTGGCTGAGAGGCACGGCCACCTTCTTGTGGGGCTGGATGTTCTGCACTGGCACTGGGCAACTTCTTCCAGGCCAAGAGCTGCCCTTAGCCTTTGAATGGCATGCAGGGAGGGGGGGGGAGCTGCAAAAGGTACTGGGTAAACCAAGGAAAAACCCAATTCATTTCATTGCATTGGTATTTCAATGTAATTAAAATTAAAAATAGTTAATACAATTATTCTAAAGATATCTCTTGAAAAAACTTCCCCTTCTCTCATAATAAAAGTAATAACTGGAAAAGAACCTTTGGGGGGTTTTAGGGTTTACCCCCAAGGCTTCTGTGGACTGAATGCTGTCTGAAGCCTTCCAGTTCTACATCTACATGAAGAAAATTTCCTCTGCCACTAAATTCTGGCCCCTTTCACAGGAGGTTTTCTGATCTCTCTAGGGATAGGCAAACTGAATGGCTTGCCTTCTGTTATTTATTAATTTTTAAAATAATGCAAATAATTAATTTCATCACCAGAGGAGGGGCGGGCAGAATTTTCCATCCATTTTTTTCCTCTATTTTGAATGTGGGGTTTTTTGGTTACATTTATAAATCCATGATTTGTGTTTTAAGCTTACTAGAGGGTTAATCTCCAGCAAAGGAGGTAGTTACCTTGTCGTGGTGCTGGAGCTTGAGTACCTCAATGAGCACCATGAGCTAAACCGTGAAGGGACACACAAAACGGGAAGGTCATGGAAGAGAGGTCAGACTAAATACGATCCCTGGGGAAGGTAACGGCAACCCACCCCAGTATTCTTGCCCTGAAAACTAAATGGATCCAAAGCCAGACTGCTCACTTGAGGGAATGATATTAAAGGCAAAACTGAAGTACTTTGGCCACATAATGAGAAGACAGGATACCCTGGGGAAGATGCTGATGCTAGGGAAAGTGGAAGGCAAAAGGAAGAGGGGCCGACCAAGGGCAAGATGGATGGATGATATTCTGGAGGTGACGGACTCAACCGTGGGGGAGATGGGGATGGCGACGGCCGACAGGAAGCTCTGGCGTGGGCTGGTCCATGAAGTCACGGAGAGTCAGAAGCGACTGAATGAATAAACAACAAAGAGGGTTAATGCATTTATTCTTAGTTTTCTACTGAAACAAAGGACACCATACTTCAGTTTTTGCAGTTCTACTGTTGCTTTTTCTGATTCATGAGTTGCAAAAAAGGCTTTGGGGCAGGGATGTCCATAGGAAGGGGATGATTGAAGCCCCATTGATGTAAAAAGGGGCAGAGCATTGACTGTACAGTTGCAACTGCCATTTTGACACACACATATCCCCACAGAGGCTCCTGGTTTGGGGGCTGCTTGTAGCTCACTGCCCATTGGTTGCTTCCTCCACACCAAGAGCAACTCTTGATCAGTGCTGCTATCCGAGAACACTTGAAGAGCAATGCTTAGAACTTTTGCGGGTAAAACGTGACCTCTTTAGCTGGAACCACTAATATTCTACTTTAAACTAGTGGGCCATTTAATTACTCCTTCTCTATTACACTCAGAATTCAAAACCCCAGGGATGTTCATGAGATAAGAACATTCCTCTTTAACAGAAACTATTCTTCTCCTGCCCTCTTGCTTGAGAAAGAAGGGAAAGAGGGAACTATGTAAGAGTGTCAACAATTACTTTCTAATATTTGCATTCTCCAGCAAAGTTGAATAGGGGTAATATTCTTCTATTCCTTTGTCCATTCCCTGATCAATGCAAATGGACTGCAGCTTTATTCCGTTATCTCAGAGTAAACAGCAACTTTGTCATTTGTCACATACCTTTGCTTGTCTTGCTGTCAAGCAGCAAAACAGAGCTGCGACGTCTCCGATTTGCAGGCTGAGGACACCTTACATCTGAAGGAGGCAGGGGAGAGGAGGTAGGAACAAACTATTATTCTTTAAAGTCAGAAGATAACATTCAACACAAATTCCTGTGGAGATTAATCTTGCAATGGGTTTACTGAAAAGTGAGTTCAGCTGCCTTCTGTGGGATTTCCTCCCATCTAAGACAGACTGGAGATGCAATCTGAAGCTTTATTTATTTATTTATTTATTTATTTATTTATTTATTATTTCAATTTATATGACTTTATAACTTATAGACTTATAAGAAGTTTATATGAATTATGTGTCACATGCATCCATATCTAATCTGTTTCCAGTGGCCAGCATTGCTAAGGGAAAGCAGCTCAGAGAAAGTGGGCTTTGGAGCTGGGAAGCTGCAGTAAGTTGGCAGGCATAGCTCAACTCTTCATGGGGTCCGAGTTGAAGAAGTCAAAAAGCATCTCCAGCTATTTCATGTTTTGCTGGATTTTTTTCTAGAAATAAAAATGATGGAAGCAGTAGGAAAATACTAGTGGAGGATTACGCTGTCTGGATCCCTCCTAAACTCCTAGGAATAAAGTAGGATGCCTGCACAATAGCACCCTCTTCCCTTAGAAACAGTGTTCTGGAATTTGTCCTACACCTTTGAATAGTTGCTTGGTGGAAGATGTTGGAGCAGTGGCATGCAGTTCAAGAATCCAAATGCCAATATTCTGTACTCCGAATGCTGAAACATACTCTTCAGGTCATATGATGCCAGTAGCATTTGGTGGAGCAAATGCTCTTTCCTTGGCTTCTAACTGGATTTTTCCCATGAAAACCTCTGACATCTCCCAGACATTAGCACCCATCCCCAAAATACCTGATCTTTGTTTGGTGCTGAGCTGAATGCTGGTTGCCAGGGCCAGTCCAGCATCTTCAAACACACCCAGTTGATTCATGCCACTGCCAGCTGTACAGCCAATGTCACTCTTTTCCACTGTGTCCCATATCTAGTGCACATAACAACCAAAAAAATGTTCCTGTCTAGTAATCTGCAGGTTGGAAAACTCCTGAAAGCTGGTTGAAAGATTGGGTGAATTTGAGAAACAGGAGGTTATTGGAATTAGAAGGGCACGATTTGAGATTTGGTTGGCATGGCTATTTATGGTATGATAAAGGTTAATGTTTAAGGGGCGTGGTGGCTCAGCAGGTAAGATGCCAGGCTTGTCAATTGGAAGATCGAAAGTTCGGAGGTTCAAATCCCTAGTACCGCGTGACGGAGTGAGCTCCTGCACTAGCCCCAGCTCTTGCCAACCTAGCAATTAGAAAGCATGCAAATGCAGGTAGATAAATAGGTACCACTTCTGTGGGATGGTAACAGTGTTCCGTGCGCGTCATGCCAGCCACATGACCACGGAAGCGTCTTCGGACAACGCTGGCTCTTCAGCTAACAAACGGAGATGAGCACCGCCCCTAGAGTCAGACACGAATGCACAAATGTGCGGGGAGTACCTTTACCTTTACTTAAAGATTAATGTAGATTTTAAGAATCATTTTATTAGACATGCCGTATTGAGGGTATGGAATAAATATAAAGCTAGATTGTCTCCAAAAACTCCTTTATGGTTGTCACCGCAAGAAGCATTTTATAGAAGAGAAATGATAAGTACATGGTAAAACTGAATTAGAAGTTGAACTTTGTACAAATGATGAGCATGTGATTGCTAAGATGTATAAACTTTTATTGAAATTAGAAAGAGAAGATGAACAAGTTAAAGATTGTATGATAAAATAGGCTAAATTTTTGGGTATAAGATACAAATGGAACAATGGGAGAATGTATGGATGAAAGGATTGAAATTTACATTGTGTTATAATCTTAAAGAGAATTTTTATAAAATGATGTACTGTTGGTATTTGTCACCAGGTAAATTGTCTAAAATGTATAAAGGTACTTCAAATGTATGTTGGAAATGTGAACAACAGGAGGGGACTTTCTATCACCTTTGGTGGACATGCAAAAAAGCTAAAAAATTTTGGGATTAAATACATATTTTAATTCAGAAGATCTTAAAGATTAATATACAATCGAAACCAGAGACTTTTCTTTTGAGACTGATGGATAAACAGTTGGAAAGAACCCATGGAACTTTGTTTTTATATGATAGCAGCGAGGCTCTTATATGTACAAAGGTGGAAAGATTTGACATTACCTACAATGGAAGAAGAGATGCTGAAGTTGATGGAGTTGGCTGGGATGGCGAAACTGACAGCTTTGATTAGAGAGAAAATGAGTAATTTTAACGCTACCTGGAAGCCCCTTTTGGACTTTTTCCGTGAAACACACACAAAAAAATAAAATTATGATATATGGATCTGATGATTAGAAATAATAATGGACAATAGAAATAATGGAAGCTATGTTGTAAACTTGATGGCTGAAAGCGAGGAGGAGTTGAGGAGCCTTATGACGAAGGTGAAAGAAGAAAGTGCAAAAGCTGGGTTGCAGCTAAACCTAAAAAAACCCAAGATTATGGCAACGAGCTTGATTGATGACTGGCAAATAGAGGGAGAAAAAGTGGAGGCAGTGACAGACTTTGTATTTCTAGGCGCAAAGATTACTGCAGACGCTGACTGCAGCCAGGAAATCAGAAGACGTCTACTTCTTGGGAGGAGAGCAATGGCAAATCTTGATAAAATAGTTAAGAGCAGAGACATCAGACTGACAACAAAGATCCGCATAGTTAAAGCAATGGTATTCCCTGTAGTAACCTATGGCTGCGAGAGCTGGACCATAAGGAAGGCTGAGCGAAGGAAGATAGATGCTTTTGAACTGTGGTGTTGGAGGAAAATTCTGAGAGTGCCTTGGACTGCAAGAAGATCAAACCAGTCCATACTCCAGGAAATCAAGCCAGACTGCTCACTTGAGGGAATGATATTAAAGGCAAAACTGAAGTACTTTGGCCACATAATGAGAAGACAGGATACCCTGGAGAAGAAGCTGATGCTAGGGAAAGTGGAAGGCAAAAGGAAGAGGGGCCGACCAAGGGCAAGATGGATGGATGGTATTCTGGAGGTGACGGACTCAACCATTGGGGAGCTGGGGATGGTGACAGCCAACAGAAAGCTCTGGCGTGGACTGGTCCATGAAGTCACGAAGAGTCGGAAACGACTGAACGAATAAACAACAACAACAATGTTGTAAACTTAGAGTAAGAGTTCAATGTAAATTTATACTTATATCTGTTGCAAAGAAAGTTGAAAGTCATTCTTTTCTGTATTTCTTTTTCTTTCTTAACATTTAAAACTTTATTGAATTTTCAACATATAAATACAAACTAAAAAGCATGAAACAAAAAAACTACAGAGAAAGGAAAACAAACTAAAAAGGTGTGAAACTACAAAAAAGAATACTAGAATGACTTCCGACTTTCTACAGCAAAGATATACATAAATCAATATCAATCTTCTACTCCAATTTAAACTGTGTTAAACATTATTTCTATAAACCATTTCAATTCTTAATGCAACATTCCCCTCTAAAACAAATTTTCCTTCCCACTTAAAGAACATAAAAAACCCTTCACATTTTTTCACCTAAAAAAACACAGTTGTTATCCTTCTTCACTATAATTTTATTCCTCTCTACCAACTAAACTAACAAAAAATAACCTGCCTATGTCTTGTTACTATTATATATATAAAAGAGTAACTTTGTTAATATTCTTTTACCAAAAATAAGAGCGTTATCCAAAAAGCAAAAGCATCCACCTAAACCTTAAAAAGCCATCCTGATAAACATATTTAAACAATTATCCCACTTCAAAATAAACATTTACATATCTCAACATTATACACAGAGGTTTCCCCATATAAATCTCCAATTTTGCAGCCTGCCTTGAAAAGTCCAAATATTCTTCAAGAACCTTCCAGCATTTGAAGCCTAATTCTCTTTCTTGATCTTGATGTTCCGACGGCACAGTCTTTCCCAGCTCTCTTTTTAAATCCAAATCTCTTTCTTTTTCAGATCTCAATAGTTCAAATTCGCCCCCTTCTCTTTTTAATTCCAAGTCACTAATCCTCATCTTCTTCCTTGGAGAAGCAGCTTTGTATTTAGGGTAATTCTCAACCTTATCAGCTCCCTCCAATTGTTGGCACAATTTGGGCTCCACAAGTTCTGAGAGATGGTCCAGAACTTGAATGACTTCAAGATAAAATTCAGTAAAATTAATTTAATTTCCTCCATGTCTCTCCACAGTAGATTATGGCTTCCTCTAGTGACTCAAGAAAGTAAAGTCCATTAAGGCAGTTGTATTGAAAATATCCTCCAACTCATTATCTTCCAAAGTAACCAATCAGGATAGTAGAAAGTGAAAACAAAGACCATTCCCACAGGAAAATAAAAACAAATAGGTCGAAATTCAACTCTGCAGACTCATCGAAGTAGGAAAAATCCTTTATAATCCTCAAAGCTTAGTTTATTAAAAAAATGGCAATAGAAAAACAAAAACCTTTAATCCTCAGCGTCACACTTTGTTAAAAAAAAAAAAAAAGCCAAATATCCAAATTAATTAATCCCAAAAATAATGAAAATCACCAAGAGATTCCACATTTCTTTGCTGTAAAAAGCCTCTCTTAGCTGTTTTTAAAATGGGGTGGTCGGTTTTAGAGTCTGTTTTCGGCTACAGCGCAGCTTGGGAAAGGACGACAGCCATGCCTCCCAGCTGATCACTCACCAGTCGAATGTGAAACTCCATTTTGTGATCTTCTGGCTATGGCCAGCTGTCCGGAGGACACGTGGGATGATCCCTGGGGTTCTCCTTGTCCGGAGAACACTTCTGGGCTCCAAGCAAACCTGCCTGAGCCCGAAAAAAATGCCATGCTGTCAGGTCAGCCCACGGAGCTTGTGGGAAAACCTGTTCAAGCCGCCATTGTCCCCACCCTGTATTTCTTTTTCTTTTTCCTTCCCAGCACCTTTCACTCTGTTCTTTTTCTCCACTCTGTTTCTCTTTTTTACTTTTTATCTTAATCATAACTTTTTGTTAGTTTTTATCTTTTTATATTGAAAATCTAATAAAGTTTAATAAAAAGAAAAAAGAAAACTCCTGAAAGCTAAGTGTTCCTAGATCAAGAAATTTCTGGCCTTACCTTAGTTTGGCTAATCTTATGCTTTTTATTGAGAACATAAACTGCTTTGTCCACAGCCACAAGACCGACCCGAGCATTTGGATCCCCTTCCAATTTAATTTTCACTGCAGCTCCTGGCACATGTATTTGATTGTCTCTTGCAGATGCTCCTTTCACAACCAGCTGTTTAAACAAAACAAAAAATGCCTCAGGACTCTAAAGACAGAAAAAATGCCTGTTCAGATGTTGCCAGAGGTATCTGAACTGAAAGAAATGTTTCGGGGAAAATGCCATTCAAATCCTGTAAAATAACCACATCTGGTTTATGCACTTCTGATGCAGCTATAACAAGGGGCTTCCCAACATTGCTAAGGAAACCAGTGGGAAGATTGACCTACCGTTCCCATACAGGTATCCTTCACATCCACCCAGACAGAGTCAGCCACAATCTCTTTGTCCCCCACTTGGTAGTAAGCCACAAACCGGAAGGAAGGGATGAGGTCTGGAGTGATGCGCAGAGTCATGGTCACCAGATTCTGTCCAGCTACCCTGGGTTGCCTGCCAACCTTGAATATCTTCCCTTTAGTCAAGATCTGAGGGTGGACAAATACTGATTAATGGAAAGGTTAGGTATGATAGCTTAGGACAATAGCTTCAAGGCTACAAGATGAATTGAAATGCAGCCCCTGGATTTCCTTCAGGTCTATAATACTTACTATGTATGTGAAATTCAGGTTCAGCGACTGTGCGTTGCCCCTCACATTGAAACTGATAGGTAAGTTATCTCCAGGCTTAACCTCTGTAGATGTAACGGCTAAATGAAGGTAGTTTCCAGATCCTCCCTGGGTTTGGTAGGCTGTGGCTGACATGGATTTTGATGCCTGGCGTTCTCTTGGGAGCTCTGCATGGTTGGTTTTAACCTGGACAGGGTAAGTATGAAGGATTAACCCAAACATGAAGCAACTATGAATCCTTTTAAGGCTAACACTCAGGGATGTCCACATGAAGACTGCTGAAAGAAGACAGTAATGGCTAGAGAGGAACTGGTTAGCATCCTTTTTAAAAAAATAAGAACTTTATTTTAATTTCAAAGTAAAGTTAAAATGCAAAATACAGAAAAGATTGAGTACAGAATTAAAGAAAAACTAAGTGCAGATATAGCAAGAAAATATAAGAGGAAGGTGACTTCTGACCTTCTCCAACACAAATATAAACACTTATTATACTAATTTAATCTCTTACCCTCCAGCAAAGGAGATTGTTACCTTGTTGTGGTGCTGGAGCTTGAGCACCTCAATGATGCCATGAGCTAAACCATGAAGGGACACCCAAGACAGGAAGGTCATGGCAGAGAGGTCAGGCTAAATACGATCCCTGGGGAAGGTAATGGCAACCCACCCCAGTATTCTTGCCGTGAAAACTACAGTGAATGGATCAGTACAACCAGAGATATGTCGGTATACCATCGGAAGATGGGACTCCCAGGTCGGAAGATGGTCAAAATGCTACTGGGGAGGAACAGAGGATACGTTCAACTAGCCCCAGATGTGATGACGCAGCTAGCTCAAAGCCGAAAGGTGGTGGTGGTGAACGACGAATCCGATGTTCTAAAGATCAACACACCATAGTAACTTGGAATGTAAGATCTATGAGCCAGGGCAAATTGGATGTGGTTATTGGTGAGATGTCAAGATTAAATATAGACATTTTGGGTGTCAGTGAACTGAAATGGACTGGAATGGGCCACTTCACATCAGATGACCACCCAATCTACTACTGTGGACAAGAGGACCACAGAAGAAATGGAGCAGCCTTCACAATTAATAATAAAGTGGCTAAAGCAGTGCTTGGATACAATCCAAAAAACGATAGAATGATCTCAATTCAAATTCAGGGTACGCCATTTAACATCACAGTGATCCAAATATACACCCCGACTTTTAGAGATATTGGGTTTCAACTAAGCATGTCTCACACAAGCCTGAAGGAGGGGCAGTCCTGCTGCAACCTAATCTTACTTGCTTTGTGTGGGAGGGACTTGAAAATCCAATTTCCTGTTACTCTACTTCCTTTCTTTCTCTTTTTCCTGCTTGAATCTCCACATGGGAGGATGGTCATACATGGCTGTCCACGTTGCTCATACTTGCATTCAGCAAGGCCACATTAAGAAGACTGTGGGTTTGGTCAGAACCTATCGCTCACACACATGAACCATCCTCTGCTACCATGAAACTGATCTACAATAAAACTGTAAGCTATTTTTCTGTAACTTTACATTAACGTGTGAAGTGTGTTTATTTTACTCTGAACTTAATTGAGCCTTATGTGCAAGATTATTACAGGACACTTTTTTTTACTCTGCTAAACTAGATAAATGCTGTGTGGGTTTCTTCTGTTACTAGCATTCCAGAATTCCCCAATATAGGGTCACGGGCCCAGATCAGCCTATGAAAAACAGTTTCTTTGGTCTCACAGCCAAGAAACTGCTTGCACATTTTTTTTAAAAGACTAAGTTCAGATTCCCCACCCCCCTTTTAACAATAGAAAGAGAGGAGGGACTCCCGCCCATTCCAAAGCTGAATGAAGATAATTTCTCAGCTTGGCTATACAGACTAAGGTTGCAATTGGACTTTGAAGAATGTATATGTGTTCTGGATACACCTCAACCCAGAACAGAGGATAATGAGGAAGCCAGTAGACAATGGATTAAGAAAGACAAAAGGGCTAAAATTCTCATTGCCAGATCAATTCCTGATCACAGACTAGCAGAGATTAAAGATATTCCTACTGCAAAAGAATGGTTGAGAATTTGTGCATTTTGTATTCAGAACATGATGACCAAAAAGCCATTTCTCTGTTGAGAGAGCTGATTACATCTAACTTTGCAAATGCAGGAGACATTAATGAACATTTATTAAAAATGCAGTCAATATTTGAAAAATTAAGCACAGTTCAAAACCTAATGAATGAAAGATTAAAAATGTCTCTCTTGATAAGCACACTACCGGATGGATTTTATCCTTTTGTTGCAATGCAAAATCTGCAAGAGATGAATTTGTCTCAATTGTTTGGTGCCATTAGGTCTGAGAATCACAGACAGAATAATTTGCATTTGAATAGACAGTCTGCAAAAGACCAGACCTACCTGGCAGCAAGGGAAAAGGGTGAGCAGCCTGCTCATCAGCAAAACAAAAGCCCCACAATCTGCCACAATTG
The DNA here is from genome assembly GCA_023362775.1 of Charina bottae. Taxonomy (NCBI): domain Eukaryota; kingdom Metazoa; phylum Chordata; class Lepidosauria; order Squamata; family Charinaidae; genus Charina; species Charina bottae. Next base: position 8,159,774 of record JALMGJ010000021.1, on the reverse strand, counting down.
TAAGAGGCCTGGACACATAGCTAGATTTTGCAGAGGCAAAGGCAGGAAAGATTTTTCAAAAGAGAAGTCTTCCAGAGGAAGAATGGCTATGCACACAGTTTTCAGAGCAGAAACAGTCCTTGGAGTTAATTCCAATACTTCCACAGGGCGATGGATACTTGATTCAGGCGCGAGTAAACATTTATGTGGAAACAGAGAGAATTTCAGTGAACTAAATGAAAAGCCAGAAGGCAGTATAACCTTGGCAGATGGGAATTCCATTTCCATTGAAGGCAGAGGGAATATACCCTTGAGATGTTTTAATAAAGGAGGACACAAAGACCTTGTGGTGACAGATGCATATTATGTCCCACAACTAGCTGCAAATTTACTAAGTGTCCCAACATTGAACAGAAAAGGGTTCAATGTGATATTTAAAGCCAACAGCACATGTGAAGTAACATATGGAGGAGAAGTTTATGTTACAGGTTTTGAGAAGGATGGAGTTTACCAGGTGAACTGCAAACAATCACCACCAGATGTCAGCCTTGCCTGCCAGCAGCAGCAGAAAAAAGAGGACAACAGCGCCACCACCTGGCACCGGCGCTTTGCACATCATGATTTTGATGCAATTTTTAGGATGAAGAAGGAAGATATGGTAAGAGAGAGCTAAGCAATCGTGAAAAGTGCCAATCAATGTGTGTAGTGTGCATCAAAGGCAAAGCCACCAGACCAACCATACCCAAACAAAGGGAAAGGCGGGCAACCAAGCCACTTGAACTTATTCACACCGATTTGTGTGGACCTCTTCAAGCATCAGCTGGTGGAAATAAATATGTTATATGGTTTATATGGTTTATATATATGGTTTATATGGTTTTTCCAGGTACTGTGTAACCTACCTACTGAAGGAAAAATCCCAGGCACCGGACATGTTGAAGGCGTATGTAGCCATGGTAACCAACAAGTTCAAGTTCAAGCCCTCCAGAGTGATCGAGGTGAGTTCCTATCTAACAGCATGCAAACATACCTGACACAACTAGGCATAGAGCACAGATTAACCACTCCTTACACGCCAGAAAACAATGGAGTTGCAGAACGTAAAAACAGGTCATTAATGGACATGGTAAGGTGTATGCTGTTAGAGGCAGATCTACCTGACAAATACTGGGCGGATGCTGTGATGACAGCTACATACTTGTAAAACAGACTGCCAACCAGAGCCAACAAGGTAACACCTTTTGAGCTATGGCATGAGCGCAAACCAAGCGTGAAACATTTGAGAGTATTTGGATTGAAGGTTTATGGCCACGTTCCAAAACAAAGGAGGTCTTAGCTAGATCCCAGAGCTGAAGAAGGGGTCATGATTGGCTACGCTCCAGGAAGCAAGGGATACAGAATCCTCAACCCAAAAACAGGGAGAGTAGACGTATGCAGAGTGGTGAACTTTGATGAGAGGGAGAGAGGCTGCTACACTCAAGTGGATGATGACTGCGTACCAACCAGCAGTAGCAGTTACCAGCCTGAGATGTTCAGCCTGATGCCAGAAGACACCACCACACCGACCCAGAGGGAGATGGAAGCCCAGGCAGAAACTCCACCAGAGTCAGATGATGAGGCTGAGGGTGCAGAACGGGGTCAACCACCAAATGCTGCTCCTGAACCTGCTCTGAGATGCTCATCACGACCCAACAGGGGGGTTCCAGCCAAGACACTGTCCTACTTCGCAAGGTCATCACAACCACAAGAACCTGCATCGTAGAACGAGGTGCTGCACATGCCTGCAGATGAAGCAAGTAAGTGGAAGAAAGCAGCGCAGGAGGAGCTAGATGCTCTACACACAAGCAAGACATGGACTTTGACAGAGCTACCTAAATGCAAGAAAGCCATAGGTTGTAAGTGGGTGTTCAAAGCAAAACAGGATGAGAATGGCGAAGTACAAAGGTACAAGGCCAGATTGGTAGCAAAAGGCTACTCACAGAAATATGGAGAGGACTATGATGAATGTTTTGCTCCCATTGTGAAACACACCACAATTAGAATGCTTCTAAGTCTTACACTTAGACGTTAAGAACACTTAGATGTTAAGACTGCATTTTTACATGGGGAGATACAGGAAGAGTTATATATGACACAGCGACCAGGTTTCACTAATCCTAATACCAAACATCTTGTTTGCAAACTACAGAAGGGGATTTATGGCCTGAAGCAGGCAGCCAGAGCATGGAACAAGAAGGTAAACCAAATACTTCTTGACCAGGGTTTTGTTCAAGGAAAGGCTGACCCTTGTCTTTACACAAGACAAAGAAATGGCAGAGATGTGTACATACTGTGGGAAAATATTGCAGTCAAACCAACAATTCATGTCTTGCTGTATAAGGAGATGAAAAGTGGGCGGAGGCTCGCAGAGACTTCCTGAGTAACTTCCTGAAGAGAGAACTCTGTGAGATCACTTCCTTCTTCCTCCCTCTCTCTCTCATCATGCATTTGACGTGAAAGCACATGAATGTCTGAGCTCTGCAGCCCAAACATCATGTTTAAGCTTAGATATTCTATTTTTGTAACTTAAACCTGCCTTGACTCTACTACTGCAACTGCTGTTTTTGAGACCTAACTGATGTGAGTAAACATTACTTTTATTTCTTCACAAAACTGTGTGATTGTTATTTTAAGAGGGATAAAAGGGGTAATACCAGGAAAATCCAGTCTGCTTCACAGCATCCTGGATTATTGTTTTCTAGAAGGTTAAATCAACCTTGTCTCAAGCTTCCAACTTTTATGCTGCTAGGGATGGTACTCTGCTAATCTCACTCACGTGAGAAAGGAAGGATAATAACTAAACAATATATCCTCTCCTAGTATTTAATCTCATCCCCAAGACATACTTTGTTATGTGGATGATTTAATGATCTGCCACAGTAACAAAAGAATATGTTGCAGCTACTGAAACATGCAATGAGGTTAAATGGCTCAAGCTACTGCTTGCAGACATGAGAGTATGCTGAAGAAGCAGATCAGTTCTATGAGGATCTGCAGCACCTACTGGATAATACGCCAAAAAGAGATGTTATTTTCATTACAAGAGACTAGAATGCTAAGGTGAGTAGTGAAACGACACCTGGAATTACAGGTAAGCATGGTCTGGGAGAACAAAATGAAGCGGGACATAGGCTGATAGAATTTTGCCAAGACAATTCACTGTGCATAACAAACACTCTCTTCCAGCAACCTAAAAGACGACTTTATACATGGACTTCACCAGATGGTCAACACCGAAATCAGATTGACTACATCCTTTGTAGCCGGAGGTGGCAGACATCTATACAGTCAGTAAAAACAAGACCTGGAGCTGACTGTAGTTCAGATCACGAACTTCTTATTGCACAATTTCGAATCAGACTAAAGAGAATAGGGAAGACCCACAGATCAGTTAGATATGAGCTCACTAATATTCCTAATGAATATGCAGTGGAGGTGAAGAATAGATTTAAGGGACTAGATTTAGTAGATAGCGTCCCGGAAGAACTATGGACAGAAGTTTGCAACATTGTTCAGGAGGTGGCAACAAAAAACATCCCAAAGAAAAAGAAAACCAAGAAGACAAGATGGTTATCTGCTGAGACACTGAAAGTAGCCCAAGAAAGAAAGAAAGCAAAAGGCAACAGTGATAGGGGGAGATATGCCCAATTAAACGCAAAATTCCAGAGGTTAGCCAGAAGAGATAAGGAATTATTTTTAAACAAGCAACGTGCAGAAGTGGAAGAAGACAATAGAATAGGAAGGACAAGAGACCTCTTCCAGAAAATTAGAAACATTGGAGGTAAATTCCAGGCAAAAATGGGTATGATCAAAAACAAAGATGGCAAGGACCTAACAGAAGCAGAAGAGATCAAGAAAAGGTGGCACGAATATACAGAAGATCTGTATAGGAAGGGTAATAATATCAGGGATAGATTTGACGGTGTGGTCAGTGAGTTAGAGCCAGACATCCTGAAGAGTGAGGTTGAATGGGCCTTAAGAAGCATTGCTAATAACAAGGCAGCAGGAGACGATGGTATCCCAGCTGAACTGTTTAAAATCTTGCAAGATGATGCTGTCAAGGTGATGCATGCTATATGCCAGCAAATTTGGAAAACACAAGAATGGCCATCAGATTGGAAAAAATCAACTTATATCCCCATACCAAAAAAGCGAAACACTAAAGAATGTTCAAACTATCGAACAGTGGCACTTACTTCACATGCCAGTAAGGTAATGCTCAAGATCTTGCAAGGTAGACTCCAGCAATTCATGGAGCGAGAATTGCCAGATGTACAAGCTGGGTTTAGAAAAGGCAGAGGAACCAGAGACCAAATTGCCAATATCCGCTGGATAATGGAGAAAGCCAGGGAGTTTCAGAAAAACATATATTTCTGTTTTATTGACTATTCTAAAGCCTTTGACTGTGCAGATCATAACAAATTGTGGCAAGTTCTTGGTGTTATGGGGATACCAAGTCATCTGGTGTAGTAGTGCCCTCCCTAGTATATGAGATTTTATCATCCCTTGGATTTTATATTTATTATTTTATTTACAATATACCATGATCAGCTGACTTTTGCATCGTCTGGTGATGTCAGAACTCTGGCATGACCCCAGAGTCCTGCCATACAGCAGAGAAGCACAAGATTGAAAGAGACGAAAGCAACTGACAGAAAGAGACAATAGACCCGGAGCGAGAGCGGGAAAGCGACAACCAATCACGCCTCAAGGACGATGGGCACTTAAGCACCCATGGATACATGCCTGAGCCAATCATAGGAAAGTCCACGGTGGGGAGGGGGAGGGAGCCCTGTCAGAAGGGTTAAATAGCCAAGCTCATGTCAGCAAGCCATCCTAATCTTTCTCAGTGTTCCTTTTGTGTGCGCAATAAACCGTTGATTACCAGACACGCATGTCCTGTGTGGTATGTGTGAGAACGGAGGCGACTCGCAGTGAGGGCACCTCACATAAAGATTAGGATCTTCACCAGCCGATTTTCCCAGGGACGAACCTGAGCACCTCAGGAAGCCCGCGGTTGAGATCGGCCCACGATCGCAGCTTTCGGCGATTCAGCCAAGAGTGGATCACCGAAGCGAACATGGAACAGGTCGGGACCTACCAAGCTGAAGACAACGCCGTCGTGCTCGCAACGAACGGGACCGGAGCGGCAGCGCAGACAGCACCTGAGGGAGCAGCGGAGATCGCTGGGAGGCGAAAGGCGAAGAAAGACAAAGGCAGAGAAATAAATGAGCTCCACCGCACCCCCACCACCTGCACAAACAACCCGATGGCAGAGTGGTCAATTGGGGTGGGAGGAGGCATGGGCCAAACCCCAGGAAAGCAAGCGGCCAAGTCGTGGGTTTCGCAAGCGCAGCGGATCGCAGCGCTAGGGGCCAGAGCCGCACGTGTAGAAACGGGGCTAGAAAACATGGACTCCAGGCTGGCAGCCATCCAAGAAGCTCTAGAGCAGCTACTGAGGAAACCACAAGGTAGGAAAAGGGACAGAGGCACGATAGAAGAAGAGAGCTCCCCCTTGAGGTCCTCCGAGTCCCAGAGCTTGGGTGAAAGTGACGAGGAAGGGGAGGAAGACAAAGATGAAAGAGACGAACTGGTAGCGCGTGCAAGCTATGTGAGTAACCCCTACCAACAAAACTAGGCAACTATAATAACAAAACTCAAAACTAAATTTGACGGGGACCCCGAAAAACTAGCATGCTTCATGAACCACGTCAGAGGGTTCATGGAGGAATCGGAAAAATGCTTTCTCAACGAAGAAGCCAAAGTTAGATACGTGTCTAATTTCTTTTTTTCTTTTTTTTTCCATAAGTTTTATTAATTTTTAAAATACACATTAAAAGCTAATACAAAAGAAAAGAAATAGAAATACAAAGTAAGAAAAGGGAAAAGAAAAAGTGAAGTCAAAAAATAACAAACAAGAAAAATATAGAAAATAGATGTCCTCCAATTTATCCTTGAACTTTAAGTACAACAATTAACTTTAAATGTTAGTCCTTAATACAATACACAGAAACTTTTCTTTGTCATATACCCTTTGATTTCTATAATCCAATCTTCTGTTCTTCATATAGGTTTCGCCTTTCTTGATATCTTCCAACAATCCATCTCTGGTTTCTACTCCTTAGAATAGTAATCAAATGTTCATTGTTGCATCAATTAAATGTTTTCCATTTGCTCTTTCCATTTTTACATCTATATTTATATCTTCAATAAAGTCCAATTAGTATAACAAATAAAGGCCTTATCTACGTCTAATAAAATACAGTATATTCTGTTCATGTTATGACTATATATTCCATTAATACATAATCTAACATATTACATAACATAATACATAATATAGCAAAAATACAAAACCTAACATAACATATAACCTAATACATACAACATATTCTTGTAATAATCTACATTCTAATTCCATCTCATCATCTCATTGTCTTCTCATAAATGTGTCTCCAGAAAGAGTAATATATAATATCAACATATTTATTTATAATCTTGTATCTTACACTTAAAATATCATGTTTTTATGCATCTGTAAATTTCTCATATCTGTGCTTACTCTGTGTACAATACCAAATCCGCATTTTCATTCACCTTGCATTCCAAATCAATATCAATAAATCTCCTGTTTAGGTTATGCCAATATCACAATATGCAACTTGTTTATTTCTGTAACTCATGTGGGATATCAAAATGTTTATTTTGCCATATCTATCAATTTGCATATTAAAATCTTCCTGTCTCAGCTGCCACAATGTATTTATGCCCAAACATTTAATAGACCACTTCCTGTAAAATATCATAATCTTCTTCTGTACCAATACATTCAAAGTCCTCTTTCCCTGTTTCTCTACTGGTTCGAAAGGTCTTTCCTCTGTTTCTAAATCTGTCCCTTGTATCTTCTGTTCCTGAGCCACCAAAACTATTAATATACGTTCTATGGATTTCTTAATTTGCAAAAATTTTTTGCTGGTTTCTTCCTTAAAATCCTGAAGTACTGTGAGAAAGGCCATTATTTGTTGTTCAAAGCGTAATCAACTGCCGTAGTCAAAACAAAAAATTTTCTCAGGGAGCAAGGAACAGCTGTTCTATTATTTATCAATAATGTCTATTTCTTTAAGTGAGAAAAGCTTTTAAAGTAAGAGATGAAAAAATTCCACAGAGCAGTATTTCAAACAGTTTGTAAAAGGAAAGATGAAAATATATTCCAAATGAAAGATAGTCCTTTCTAAAAAAAAATAGAAAAAGAAAAAAAAAAGGTAGAGAGGCACACATTCTCTATACTTTATTCTTTATTCTTCTTTATTCTTCAGGCTGCAAGCTGCTTAACCCAAACAAACAATTTCTCAAAAGTCAGTTAGTTTGTCGAGTGAGAAATACCAACAAAGTCTCTTAAGTCCCAATTTCTCTGATACAAAAGAAAGGCAGAAAAATACAAAACTTGTTCACTATGTTGCCAAAATAAAATCTATCAAACTTCCACCAAAATTAATTATAGCAAAGAAAACACAAAATTAGCCAACATTTTGAACGAAGTCCAAAGATAAATTTTAGAATAATAAAAATGTACTAATCTAAAAAAGAAAACTAATATAAGGTGGTCTAAAAGCTGGCTGTCACTCTTGTGTCTCCCAAGAGACTTACGTTCTCTGCAGAGCTAGAATCCTCTTTCGGCCATTTCATTGCATCCACCCCCCCGTTCTTCTCCGCGGTGGAAACAACAAAGAAAAACAGGAGTGTGCAATTACAATGGCTCTGTGAGCAATCTTCTGGTTCCCCCTTCTCCAGGGGGAAACTTCAGTGGTCTGTAGACCCCTGCAAACAAGATAGAAAGTTAGCCAGGTCTCAGAGCTCAGAGCTCTGAGAAACTCTGACTTGTCGAGTTGCCAGCCAGGCTTGGAGTGACGTGTCTAATTTCTTAATTGGAGAGGCAGCAAAATGGCTGGCAATGCTGCACGAGACAAGGGCTAAAGAACTGCATGACTTTAACATGTTCGTGAAAGCCCTGCGTAAGAGATTTGAAGACACCCTGTCCAGAATGTCAGCCAAAGCAGAAATCCAAAGGTTCAGGCAGGGACACCGCACGGTGGCGGAATATGCGTTGGAATTCAAAAAAACTAAAACTATTCAAGCTGAAATCGCCCATCGTGTTTTGCCAACTCGATGGGACGGAGATGAAAGGGGGGCCAGTGGGACATTTCACGGAAGCGGTGAAAATGTCAATGGGCACGCATAACGAAACTCTCCAGTTCATTGTAGCCCCTATTGCAACGCAACCCATCATATTGGGGCTAAAGTGGCTGAAAGAAAGAAACCCCCAAATAGACTGGGTGTCAGGGGAAATGGAGTTCATAGATGGGAAATACGGCAACGATGGAAAGAGCACAACAGGAGATGGAGTAGAACTGGGGGCGGCTGGGACTGTGAGAGGGGAGGAGCCCCAAGAGGAGGGGAGGATAATGATACCAAAGAAGTATAAACCCGTAAAAGAGGTTTTCAATGAGAAGGAGTGTGACCAGTTACCCCCCCCCCCCCAGGAAAACAGATTGTGCCATTGAGCTGATCCCCGGAGCCAAGTTCCCTAAGCCAAAAATGTACGCAATGACACAAAAAGAACTCCAAGAACTGCGCAAATTCATAGATAAGAACTTGGCACGGGGATTCATAGAACCAGCAAACTCCCCTCTGGCAGCACCCATACTGTTTCGCAAGAAGAAAGACGGGTCATTGCGACTATGTACCGACTATAGGGGGTTAAACGCCATTTCCGTCACTAACCAGTATCCCCTACCCCTACTGAAAGACATGCTAGCACAGCTGGCCAAAGGAAAAATCTTCACCAAACTGGACCTAAGGGAGGCATACTACAGGGTCCGAATAAGGGAGGGGGATGAATGGAAAACGGCGTTCAACTGCCCACTTGGCTCGTTCCAATACCAGGTCCTCCCATTCGGAATAGCAGGGGGGCCAGGAATCTTCATGAAGTTAATTAATGAAGTTTTGTACGAATTCTTATATCAAGGAGTCATCGTATACTTAGATGACATTCTAATTTTCTCAGAAAACGTCACAGAACATGAGAGACTAGTGAAAGCAGTACTAGAGAATCTCCTGGAAGCTAAATTATATGTCAAGCTGGACAAATGTGAATTCCATAGCGAGAAATTGGACTTCCTAGGGTTCCGAATATCACACAAAGGCATAGAGATGGACCCCGCAAAGGTGCAGGCAGTCTTGGGGTGGGAACCACCGCGAACCAGAAGACAATTACAAGTGTTCATAGGGTTTGCTAATTTCTATAGAGAATTTATACAGAATTTCGTGCAAATTGCCCTGCCTTTAACTGACCTACCAAAGACTAAAACGAATGGGGGTACAGCAAATGCGAAACAGGCCAGCTCTAAGATCAGGTGGACCCAGAAGTGCCAAGAGGCGTTTGACAAACTTAAAATGTTGTTTCCAGCAGAACCCATATTGAAACACCCTGAGGTCGACAAACCATTCATTATACACACAGATGCTTCAAATAACGCAGTGGGGTCAATATTGTTACAAGCAGATGAGGACAACCGCCAGCGACCCTGCGCATACATCTCAAAGAAGTTCAGCGAGACGGAGAAACGATGGCACGTTTGGGAAAAGGAAGCATTCGCCGTTTGCCATGCACTCACAACGTGGAGACACCTACTAGAAGGAGCGTCGGTGCCGTTCGAAGTATGGACGGACCACAAGAACCTGGAAGCATTGAAAACGCCCAGGAAATTGAACCTGAAGCAGCTTCGTTGGGCCGAATTCTTCAGCCGCTTCAACTTCACGCTGAAGTACTTCCCGGGGGGGGGGGACTTCTTGGCGGATGCATTATCTCGGCTACCGCAACATGAAGGGAAGACAGAAGAGGTCACGGAAACACTATTCCCTGCCAAACACACACACACACCAGAGACAATAGAACTACAAACCAAACAAGAGGGCAACATGGCAGTGACAAGGTACCAAGAAAAAAAGGACAAGATGCAGAACCCCCTGGAAACCGACATACAGGCAGCAATAGCAAGCGACACGTGGTGGGGAGAGAACAGAGACGCACTGCAAGAACATAATGGAGGATGGTGGAGGGACGACAAGCTTTATGTACCGGCCGCTCTACGTAAAAGGGTATTAGAGAAGAGCCATGATCATAAAGCAGCCGGGCACTTTGGCTTTGTAAAAACCATGCACCTCACCGGGCGTAAGTTCTGGTGGCCCACGCTACGCAGGGACGTGAAGGACTATGTCAGAACCTGCCCAGTATGCACAACTGCAAAAAGGACAATCGGGAAACCAAGAGGACTGCTGCAGGCCGTGGCAGAACCTTCCCAACCTTGGAAGCAAGTTGCCATGGACTTTGTGGTCGACTTGCCCATGAGCAAAAAGAAAACAGCAATCTGGGTTGTCACGGACCTATTCTCAAAGCAAGCACACTTCATCGCTTGCAACGGAGTACCACCCGCAACAAAACTAGCCAAACTGTTTATTCAACACATATATCGAGCACATGGCACACCAGAAAGAATAATCAGTGACCGTGGGAGTACCTTCACGTCCAAATTCTGGAAGGCGTTCCTACAACTAATTGGATCGGAACAAGGGTTAAGCAGCGCATTCCATCCATGCACGGATGGAGCATCTGAACACCTGATTTCCGTACTAGAACAGTACCTAAGATGTTATATCAGCTACCAGCAAAACAATTGGGCTGAGTTACTACCATTCGCAGAGGTGGCATATAACAACTCGGTGCACCACAGCACGGGGTTTACGCCGTTTAAAATTGCCACGGGTCAAGATTTTGCAGCTATCCCCGAAATAGACATGATTCCGAAAAAACAAACGCACGCAACCATATGCGCAGATGAGTGGATAAATAAAATCACCAGCAAGTGGCCGGTCATGCTTCAAACACTCCAGGAAGCAAAAGCCACATACAAGAAATACGCAGACAAGAAAAGGACAAGTGAGTGGGAATTGAAGGAAGGGGACAAAGTATATCTGTCCACAAAAAATCTAAGGTCTACACAACCATCGCGCAAATTGACCCCAAGATACATTGGACCGTTCCCCATAACAAAAGTAATAAATCCTGTAACAGCACGATTGCAACTGCCAAAAGCACTAAGGAAGGTACACCCCGTATTCCATGTGAGCCTCCTAAAACAACATAATCCCTCAGAACAATGGCACCCAGAAGCTCCAGAACCACTACCAACAATAGTAAATGGAGAGCCGCACTTTGAACTCGAGAATATTTGCGACTCACGGATATACAGGGGGCGATTACAGTACCTGGTCAAGTGGCAACATCTACCAGAGGGTTTTCAAGAATGGGTGGCAGCAGAACACGTGCAAGCCCCAATACTAGTCAGGAACTTCCACCGCAAGTTCCCCGATAAACCCCGATGAGTCATATACTAACATTGTTATGTTTCATTGCAGATACTTGGACAACCACTGGGCGAAGGAATCACAGGTGTGGGACGAGACAAGTGGGGGGAGAAGATCTTGGGCCAGAGGCATGTCAGAACTCTGGCATGACCCCAGAGTCCTGCCATACAGCAGAGAAGCACAAGATTGAAAGAGACGAAAGCAACTGACAGAAAGAGACAATAGACCCGGAGCGAGAGCGGGAAAGCGACAACCAATCACACCTCAAGGACGATGGGCACTTAAGCACCCATGGATACATGCCTGAGCCAATCATAGGAAAGTCCACGGTGGGGAGGGGGAGGGAGCCCTGTCAGAAGGGTTAAATAGCCAATCTCATGTCAGCAAGCCATCCTAATCTTTCTCAGTGTTCCTTTTGTGTGCGCAATAAACCGTTGATTACCAGACACGCATGTCCTGTGTGGTATGTGTGAGAACGGAGGCGACTCGCAGTGAGGGCACCTCACAGGTGATCCTTGTAGAAAGAAAAAAAGATGGAGGAGGATTGTCATTCAACTCAACAGAAATAGACCCAAATACACAGCTACCAACCAATGTAAAATGATCCCCCTTACACTAGCACACACACATAAAGTATAGGTGTCCATTCCTAGCCAAGATGACTCTACAATGGCAAAATTTGCATAATGACATCACAGTGCAAACTTCCTTGCTTTGCCTTTCACACTTGCTCGCACTGTCCTACAAATGTGCATAAAGAACAGAGTTTGCATCACACTGTTATGATGATGCACATTTCATCACTTGTTCCCTCATGAGCAACAGCAGGGCTGCTACTGGCATCCAAGGTGCCCTTCTGCAGAATTCCACTTAGCACCCCCAAAAAGACATATTTAATATTCCAAATTTATGAAATATAATTATATAGCAAAAGTTATGCATGGGCCTGCTGGATCGCGGGTATAGGTCCTGTCTCTGGTCTCAGCGGCTGACTGTGCAGGGGCAAAGAGGGCGAGCCTATGTTATTGATACTGTATCTCCTCCTCTTTCTTTTTAACTTGCAACCGACACCCCTCCCTCATGTGGCACCATTGGGCAGTTCACAATTTGCACACCAGGTTGTGGTGGCCCTGAAGAGCAGCAGCTATGGGGGAGGTCAATGGGTTAGACAACAACAGCGTTGCACTCTTATGATACGAGCGTTTCTCCTTTTGTATATGCAGAGTGACATCACACTCTTATCCAAAGGGGCAGAGCTTGCAGTGCGATGCTTTCATCAGTTTGAATTGTTGTGGTATAGCACAACAAATTGGATGATACCAGAGTTATGAAATCTATTGTGAGGAAAATAAGCTTTCAGAAGAGTGGTCCCGTTTAAACCAAATTGTAACGTAAAGGAATGTGGCAGACAACCTTGGAACTATCTCACACCAGCTTCTGCAGCTTCTGCTAATCTTGATCAGGACATTCCCAAAGCAACCCGTGAATCTCTGTACTCAAGGAGTTTGCTCCCTCCCTTCTACCCACTAAGACAGTGGCTTTCTTCAAAGGAGATAAGCAGGGCAGAAAGTAACTTGAGATCTATTGCTTATGAAGATATACTGTAGGTATGCCTGCATCATCATATGAGTATGAATGCTTACATCATTTCCTTTTCTGTAATGTATAAATCTCAGTGCATTTCTTTTGTCTGCAGGGGGAGGAACCCACCATCTTGGTGAGAACCCCTCCAATGTGCGCTGTTTAATAAATACTGCAGTTCAGCCTTGATTATTTGCTTTGGGTCCTGCATTTGATTCCACACTATCCTACTGCAAAGTAGCATTAGGGCACACAAAATGGTAATAAATGGTTTCAGTCTGAACTTTATTCATAGAAACACAGGCCTTACACCAAATTGTAAAGAACGAGGGGTGCCAGCCTGAAAGATCACTAGGATTCCAGTCAACAGCTGTTTTGGTTCTGCTCAAACATAGTACACTGAATGGAATTTAACAGAATGTCAGAGTGACTTACAGTGATCTGTAGCGCTTGAATATTCAGTGGTGTGTTCAGGATGAGCTTAGCAGTCCCATCATTCAACGTAGTTGCTTCAGCACGAATGGGCTCTGATACCACCGGTACATTGGCAGCTGGCGAGCTATCAGGGTTGGTGACATACACCTAAAACAATCCAGAAGAGGTGTTTCAGCATGGATCATAGCCGCTTCCTCTGAATCTAAATCCGTTTATTGATTTACTAAGGCTTTTTTGTCACTAAATTCCTGTAAGTTCTATGCAGATACATTATACCAAAACATCTAGTGTACAAACATCAATCAATCAATCAATCAATCTACAGTGGTAGCGCCAGCCCCGGGGTAAGCTAAACTTCCACATCCCCAAATGTATCCTGAACAACCAAGTCTGTACAGCTCTTCAGAAGCACAGTAAGGTGGAGGAAGATATTGCCAATGGACATTTCTATTACCGTCAGTTCATATGGCATTCCTGGCTTGAAATATTTGGGGGTTTTTGTGAAGTGGATCTGATAGGGAGAGGTCACAATACGAATGCCGCTTTGCTCAGTCACCACCATATCACTGCCTACAAAACAAAAAGAAGGAATGCAAGTTAAAATAGGAAATCAAATTCAGAAGTGCAAGAGAAAAATCCTGCAAAGATTGTGTAGCAGGGGGGTGTCACTATTTGTTCCAAACCTAATAAATCCAGTACATGAACAGTTTGCAATCTCTCTCTCTCTCTCTCTCCTCCCAGCCCCCCAGAAAATCCCTTTGCATCATATTATCTGCTGATCCTAAGTTTTATTATCCTGGTCATGTAAATGGTACTAAGAAGAACTTAAGAAGTAAGAAAAAGTAATGTAGCAAATTACTCCTGGCCAGGGCTTTCCAAAGTGCCGCCGCTGGCGACATGCCAGCGGCGGTGCGGCAGCGGCAACACGGCGGCGGGGCGGCCGCGCGCGGCAGTGACACGGGAGGGTGTGTGGCAGCGCGGGCGTGCGTGGCGGTGGCGCGGGGGCATGCGGTGGTGCACGGCAGCGGCGCAGGGGGCGTGCGGTGGCACGCGCGCACGGCGGCGGCACGGGGGGCGTGCGGCGGCGCAGGGTGGCGTGCGGCGGCGCGGGGGGGCATGGTGGCGGCGGCAGCGGCTGCCGCTGCCACCATACACGTGCGCGCCGCCGCTTCCGGGTGGTGTGGCGACACACCACGCTGTGTGTGGCGACACACTTTTGTGTCGCCACACACAGTTTGGAAAGCTCTGCTCCTGGCAGTCAAAAATGAAACCAAAACCATAATGCCAGAGTTTACTATACCTAATATAGCAATTTAAGTTCATAATAATTACAACATGGATTTTCAAACTTTTCCAGACCAAGGAACCTGTTAGTTAAAAAAAACCACCACCACCAAAGGATGCCTGTTTTTCTCTTTCTCGCTCTCCTTTTTTGCCCTTAGCATCTCACTGAACCCCATCAAATTTTCATAGATCCGCAGGGTTTCATGGAACAGTTTGAAACTCCTTGTCTTAAATGATGGCACTCATAAAACCTATATATCTGAGGGAAAACCGCATCCTTAAAAATGATTATACAACCTAAATTATTATATATTTTTCAACATTATCTCTCTCCATAACTAGAGATAATGTTTGAAAATTATATAATAATACAAATTATTATACAAATACAGATATAGGTTGTATAATCATCTAACTTCATGGTAAAAAATGTTTGCAAAATTTGTATTCAAAACAAGGCCATGTATAAAGATAAAATTAGCATATCTTAAAACCTCAGAAGAGGTAGAGTGGGGATTTCTTAATATGTTGTTTTATTTTATGGCTTTCCAACTAGACATAAAGGTAAAAGTAAAGGTTCCCCCCGCACAGTTGTGCAGTCGTGTTTGACTCTAGGGGCCGGTGCTCATCTCCGTTTGTTAGCCGAAGAGCCAGTGTTGTCCGAAGACGCTTCCACGGTCATGTGGCCACATGACGCGTGTGGAACGCTGTTACCTACCCACTGAAGTGGTACCTATTAATCTACTTGCATTTGCATGCTTTCAAATTGCTAGGTTGGCAAGAGCTGGAGCTAGTGCGGGAGCTCACTCCGCACGCAGGGCTAGGGATTCGAACCTCCGAACTTGCGATCTTCCAATCGACAAGCCTGGCGTCTTACCCGCTGAGCCCCCATGCCCCCATATATACATATATACCAAAAACTAATACAATAGTTTTATTCTAACACAATGCTTTGGAGGATCAGAAATAAGCTCTATGTGCATACCTTTATACTAGTTTAGCAAGGTTACATAAATCCCCGTCTTGTCATGGCAAATGTTGACTTTGGAAGTGTTCTATTAAGTATTACATGCAAAGAGGCTAGGAAATGCACAGGCATTCTTTAATCTAAACCATAGTTTGGAGGCTTAGAGAAAATAACTTGAATACATCAATACTGAAAAATAAATAATTCCACTGATGGAATTTTTAGGAAACCGACTGAAAACATGAAGTATTTTTTTAAAAAAATCAATAGTGTAGTTATCCTTGCATATATACACAGTGCTTGAATATACACAGAGCACACCATCGCCTACAGAGCTAGAAATATTGTATAAAAGATAAAAGATTCCTAGATAGGGGGGCCCTTCAGATGTCACTTATGCCCTGATCACCTCACAGCTTGACTACTGCAGTGTGCTCTACGTGGGGCTCCTCCTGAAGACCACCTGGAAGTTTCAACTGGTCCAGAATGCAGTGGCATGGGCAGTGATGGGCATGCCTCTGTAAGCTCATGTAACACCTCTGCTTTGCAAGCTACAATGGTTGCCAGTTTGCTTCCAGGTGCAGTTCAAGGTGCTGGTCATTACCTATAAAGCCCTACATAGGACAGGGCCTAGTTACTTGAGGGACCGCCTGTCTCCCATAGTATCTGCCCAGCCGATTTAATCTGGCAGGGTTGGCGCACCAGGTTCCTTCGATTAAACAATGCCATCTATTGGGACCCCAGAAGTGTGCCTTCTCTGTAGCAGCGCCTATCCTCTAGAATGAGGCTCCCCATGAGATCTGAATGGCCCCCATCCTGCTGTTGTTTTGAAGGGCCTTGAAAACCTGGCTCTACACTCAGGTCTTTAGTAAGAGCGATTGAAGCCCCTTTTGGGTTGCGTGGGTCTGTTTCTTTTTCATTCCTGTGGGGTTTTTGTTACCTTTGCCTTTATACTTGTTTTTTGTTTGTTTTTTACTTGTGAATTGCCCAGAGTCATTGGGAGGTATATAACTTTAATAAATAATCAAAATTGTCAAAAAGCAAAATGCCGATATAAAATTATCAGAAGGTGAAATGTTCATATAATAATGAAATGGAGAGGAAAATCTGTTTTGTGATGGCAGAGAGCAATTTCTCGAATGCATTATTGAAATTACCTACAGGGTACTTACAGGATCATATCTCCTGCCCAAATTCAACCCATCCTATGCATTCACCCTGAGACGGGCTGCTGAGGGTCCCCGCTCTCCATAAAGCAAAAGAAACAGTGGCCAGAAGGCATACTTCTTCATGGCAGCCCTCCTACTATGAAACAACTTGTCTCGTTAAGTACAGGGAGTTCCACTTTATTTGCCTTTCAAAAGGCAATTAAAACCATCCTGTTCCATCAAGCTTTCGCTATGGATGGTGGATCTGGGTTGCTATTATACTTTTATAAAAAATTCTGTGTTAATGATTTTTCTATGGATCTCTATTATAAACTGTACTGAGGAGTTAAGTAGACCCTTATATACAGTAAATAAACAAACAAGCAACTAAATCTTATGGCGAGTTTTTGACAGGATACAGTTATGGCCACAGGATTGTGAGTTATAAAGCAGAATTCAGCAACCCCTCCATGAATCTGTCTCTCTGCAGCTATCTTAAAATGCTAGACATACTGTTTCCATTAAAATGCTTCAAAAACATATGTATACAACAAAGCCTGGGTGTAACCCTAAACAAGAGAATAGATTTAAACCTGCATGAAGAAAATTGACAAAATCCTTGTTTTGCAGTGTATTATTGAAATTTGGCAAAAGGGATGTGAAATATTAGCACCATAACCTTCCCCACTAATGCCCCTAACAGGACATCAATCTTTTCCAGAGAATTTAAAAGCACCTCAAAGAGGTGGGCAAAGGTAAATTTATATACATTATAGGACTGTTTTATAAATGGAAAAACAATGATATGGAGATAAGTCAGAGATCTAATGCTCCAGGACTAAATTGGCTATAATAGGTGCACATTCTATCATATGCTAAAGATGAAAATAAAAAGAAAATAGCTTTATGCCCCCTCACTGGCTTTGAAACAATAATTTTTGATCTAAAGGAAAATACCAAAGGAGCATGTCAAAAATTTATACATATTATTAATGGTTTCCAGAATGCAATATCAGGCTGTAAAACAACTATAAGAATAAGAGCTTGGAAAAAAATATTGAGAATATAAAACGGAATGCTTTATGGGGGCAGAAACCATTATGATCTATCTCTGGAAGGATTAGGAAATTCATATCATTCTCCATTTTTTTTAACAACAATTTGAGGACTATATAATTGGCACGAACTGACACATTTGGTGGCATTGTCCAAAGATCCAACATTTTGAGAAATTTTTAGGGTAATAAATAAAATTTGTATACCACCTGTTCTAGCAATTAAGTATATTATTGAGAAAATGAAAATATTAGAAACAAAGACAAGATCAGATTTATGCTGGTGGCAGCAGAAATATTTGTAGCACAGAAATGGAAGGACACTAATATTCCAAATTTAGACCCAACACTCCAAATGATTAGAAACAGTTTTAATGGAAAAGCTAATGGATACAATACATAAAATGCAGGATTTGGGGTATAACATCTCTTTTAATCTAATTTAGAAAGATTTCATTCACTTTATTAAACATTCAGAATCAATTAAGATACATTTGACCACAACAATGTTGTGAATTTTGTGGGATAAAAATGAATAATCATTGTGAAAGGGAGGATTTAAAAATGGTGTCACAAATCAGTCATGTATTGTGGTGATGGTATGTTTTCTTTTATTTAGTTATTTGAAGTCCCTGATTTTTTAAGTTCTAATGTTTTTAAATGTGTAGTATGTTTGCATTCAAATAAACAATTAACCCCTCTCTTCTCCCACCTCCGCTCACCTGATTCTGTCATCACTGTTACAGAGACATACAGAGAATGCCCAACAAGCTTACTGAGATTTTGAAATCGGGAATGTAATGTATGTCTTTCTAGTATTGCTTCCCCATCTCCTTCAACAATCTGAAAATAAAAGAAAAATAAATAAAAATAAGGACGGAAATCAAGTGGTCTGACACAATGTAGAGAGTAGGGAAGATGACCTTGATGGAGATAGGCAAGCTCTGTTGCCAAGGCGGCAAGGGGTAAAATATGTTTTAAGTCCAGAACTTCCAGATAAGATTTGGAAGTGGCTCAGGCAGACACTCCCTTATTCACTGAATTATAAGAAGGAGAGGGAACTACAGCACAATCAGACTTGCAAGATTCTGTTACTATAGCCAATGTCAATAAAAGTAGTTTTAGCCTTCTTGTGGAATTGATTTTGTGGCCTGGTCTACCTAGTGGGGCTGACACACAAACCCACAAGCACACCCCTACACACAAACACCCCTGTTACACTTTACCGGAATTCTCTTGAGTGAGTCTGGAATACTC
Source organism: Charina bottae (assembly GCA_023362775.1). Classification (NCBI taxonomy): domain Eukaryota; kingdom Metazoa; phylum Chordata; class Lepidosauria; order Squamata; family Charinaidae; genus Charina; species Charina bottae. The sequence continues at coordinate 8,140,605 of JALMGJ010000021.1, read as the reverse complement.
TTTTTCTCATCATCTATTTTCACTCCAAAGAGGACAAAGGCCACACCTTCTACTTTCTTTCCATACAGGTACCTGTAATGATAGCATGAAAGTAAAGGCCAAATTATACATGCTCGCTTTTCATATCGGTCTTCCTTGACACAACAGGCGTGCAAATCACATCAGTGAGGGAGCTGACCTATTTCTCACGGCTACCTTATTTCCTCTGTTCTATTGATTCAGGCATTTTTCTCTAAGCCCTTGCCGCTTCTGATGGTAAAGTTGGGCAGGAGAAAACAGAACTTGAGGGGGGAAATGATGAAGCCAGTTCCTTCACCCACCTGCCCATTTTATTTTCTTATTTCCAAATTTATACCTCACCTTTCTGTTCATTCCAACACATAGGGTGGCTTGCAAAAATAAAGTTTGCTTAAAGAGACATATTTTTAACTTCCTAAATAATTGGAGAGTGGGATTGGGGGCATTTTTTGTTTGGATTATAACTCCCCCGAAAAAACGGTTTGACCACTCTCCCTCACTATCATGATCACTGTTATGACTGGGCTACCCAGAATTCTAAAAAGATGCAGTGTCAAAGCTATGAGATACTTGGGCGTAGTATCACACGCAATCAGGCTTAAAAAGCTAAATAAAGTCTTCTGAGGTAGTCAGCAGAATGTTCCTATTTTGCACTCTAACAGCATGAAGTTAATCAATGTGCTGAAGGTAAATTTACAACATCAGTTAAGCACAGATGGACGGGGGACCAAAAATAAAGTCAAAGCAGCATGATAGAGACTGATTGCAGAAGCAAGCAGTATTAGCCCTGCAAAAGCAGGATTCACATAATGGTATTATCTCAAGAGGCGCTGTCTTCTTTAATAGTCAAATAAAATTATTCCTGCCTAAGATCTTAAACTGACCTTTTCCTAGGCTGACCATATTTCCTTCAGACGAAAACGGGACTTTGGGGATGGCAAAACGGGACAGGGTCTTATGCCACCATGCCAGACTCCAAACCCTGCCCCCCAGGCCACGCAATTAGCTCCCGCCTGCAAACCCCGCCCCCGCCCCACATGATTGGCTCCTGCCTGCAAACCCCGCCCCCATCAGCGTGATTGGCTCGGATTTTAATTTTTTTTCTGATTTTTAAAGGTTTTTTTTTTCTTCTAGCAGTAAATGGTGCGGCAGAGCTGGTGTGTTTGGGGAAGGCCGGAGCACACACACTGTGCACACAGCACCGTCATCGGCCGGGGGACAAGGGGTGGGGACGGAGGGGATGGAAGCCCACCACTGCCCTATCCCCCTCGGGCTTGGCCGAGGGAGGGAGGAGAGTCACTGCTGCCGCCACTGCCGCCACCGCACAGTAGAAGCAGGAGCTGGCTGAGCTGGGGGACTTCAGCCACACCACTCTGCCCCTTGCCGCCTGCCAGGCTGCGGGAGCTCCCGCAGCCAGGCTGCGGGAGCTCCCGCAGCCCGGCAGGCGGCAAGGGGCGGAATGGTGTGGCTGAAGCCCCCCAGCGCAGCTGGCTCCTGCCGAGGACGGAGGCCCACCACTGCCCCAGCCTCCTCAGACTTGGCCGAGGGAGGGAGGAGAGTTGCTACTGCTGCCGCTGCCGCACAGGACAAGCAAGAGCTGGCCAAGCTGGGGGGCTTCAGCCACACCACTCTGCCCCTTGCCGCCTGCCAGGAGCTCCCGCAGCCCGGCGGGTGGCAAGGGGTGGCGTGGTGCGGCTGAAGCCCCCCAGCGCGCCCGGCTCCTGCAGAGGATGGAGGCTCACCGCCGCCCCGACCCCCTCGGGCTTGGCCTAGGGTGGGAGGAGAGTCGCCACCGATGAGCAGGAGGCGGGCGGCAGCACAGCGCGATGAGGTTGCGATGCCTCCCGGGAGAGCGGTGGCAGTGGTGGAGAGAGGGACGGTTCCACGCAGATGCGCTCACGGAGGGGCCACTGCTGGGCAGGGGAGGCAGCTCCTCGGGCCCCTCACGAGGAAAGGCAGCGCCATGGCTCCACTGGGCCCTCCTCTCCCTCCTTCATCACAGCGCCTGACTCACTCTCCTCCTCCAGACACGCTTCAGGCTGCAGCCCAGCAGATGCACGCAGCCCAGCCCCACGGACCCCGCAGCGGCCGGCGCAGTGTCTCTGCCCCACCTCTCATGCAGCGCTGCCGAGCCCCTTGCAGAACGCCATCCCACCGCCTGGCTTGGCTGCCATCCCGCCTCCCCAGCGCTGACATCTGCAAGGCGAGACCTAGAGCATCTTGCGGGCAGGATTCTGAGGCAGGATCTCGGCCTTTTAAGGTTGGAATCTCGCGCAGTTTGTGGCTGGGACCCAATTGGCCAAGCAGCGCGCTGATTGGTAGAGGGGCTTCTTGTTCCAGGCTGCCTCCAATCGGCAGCTCTGGTTCGGACCATACCAGCTTCTTCCGGAGGTCGGCTCATCTTCCTCCGACTGAGTCCGAAACTGGCATGGCGGAGGAGCTGACCCACTCCTGTCAGGCTTACTCCTGACTCAGATTTTTGAAAAACAGGACAAAATCAAGATTTTGACTATAACGACGGGACGCTCCAGAAATGGTGAAATAACGGGACAGTCCCGTTCAAAACGGGATGTATGGTCAGCCTACCTTTTCCTCATTATTGGGGGCTGGGGGGCATGCTGACTGGTATTTTACAATGTTATAAATAATGGATTTGATAAACAAGTTTCAGGTAAATGTGTTCAAATCAGAACCAGTCTCCAAATCATATTTTTCTGAATATTATGACCCAAAGAAAAATTACTTTCATGCAGATGATACCCAATGTCAAAATAACTTTCTTTGGTTACTCATAGTTGTAACTACACATACCTTGCAGTGATAGACACTTGGAAATTTTTGTTGCCATCAATGTAAAGAAACCTCTCTGACATTTGCAGACTGACTTCAAAGCTTGGCAACACTACAGAAAAAGAAACGGAGGAAAGGGTAGAAGGCTAACACTGATAGGAGATGGATCTGCTGAATTACTATTTAATATAGCTTTCCAGGAGAGATCATAGCAGCTATTTCTACAAATGACAGAAGTGGGTTTTTCATAGGCAAAATGGAAAGGGTTGAAGCCCAGGATCAGGGAGTGGATTTGTTGAACAGAAATGGCCCTTCTTCTTACCATATTCCTTGACATCAAAATATGCGGTATAGGTCTCCTGTAGGGAATGTTCGTACCTGGCCACAGCCTTCCATGTCCCAAAACTACCAAAGGAAAATGAAGAGATTTTTCATTGCTTTGGCTTTATAATTGATTTATGACAATAAATATGATATGAACGAGGGATCCAAGGCCTCTTCCTGACATTAATAGGTCTACTTGGCCTATGGAGAATAAATGTAAAAGAGGAATAGAATGCCTGATTCAGAAATCTGTCTGTCAGAAATCTTAAGTCAGAAATCTTCAGACTTAAATATGCAGAAGCTGAAATCTGACTCTTGCTTCTGCAGCAAATTCCCCCTACTCATGGAGCTTAAATTGTGGTGATGAGATTGTATCTATTCTTTATCCACTCTACTTCACAGAATTGCCATAAAAATAACATTATAACCCCATGTGTGTTGCTCCAGGCTCTCCAGAAATAAAGAAGATATAGAAAGGTGATGGACAAATGCATAAAATCAAGCTTGGACTTTTCTTACTTTAGTAACAGATCAGGGAAGCAGGCTAAAGGGAAATGTACCGTACAGGCTTCTTCTCTAACAGGTCTTTAATAGCTGAATATCTCTTTTTCCCCACTAGACTTTCAGCTCAGTTTCAAAACAGGTTGCCTTATGACAATATCCATGTTAAATTACCTCACAAGCTCTGGTAAGTTGTAAGGCCGGATCAAGGTTGAAGATGGAGTGACTGGATTAGAACTGACAACAACGCCTTCTGGTGTCTGGGCACAAGGAAATAAGTTATAGGTGTGTTGAAAGAATGTAAAATGTTGCACTTTATTTCCTATGCATTCTATATTATCAGAATCCAGCTGGAATACTAGATTTAGCATGTGATCACATCATATAGAGATCAAATGCAACCCATCAGGTGAGGCACTGAACATATGATGCAAGACCATTATTTGAATTTTCACCGAGATGCAAACTTCAATTGATAGCCCTGAACTGATCACTCAGCCTAATTTGCTTTGAGAATAGAACATTTCCCACCCTAAGCCCCTTTTTGCAAGAAAAACATGGTACAGATTAAAAAACCAATGGCTTTCTGCTTACAAAACAGAAAGTAAACAACTAGCTCCCATCCCCACCATATACATGCACACGCACAGAAACACACACATTCAACTTCAGTATTTTTTTTTTAGTTTCATAGTGAAACTGTTTTAATCTTTGATACAGCTTAATCTTTAGCACAGAGCTTAACATTAAACATTTAAGAAAAAAACACCTATGTAAAACGTTAGCCAACCAAAGCTTCACAGAGTGGTTGGGTCTACCTGCCATGATTACATGGGAAACTTCAATGAAGTACCAACAATCACTGCTTGTTCCGGGGACTATATTAACCCCACAGAATGGCAGACATGATTCTCACCTGAAACTCAACAATCACAGTTTTGTCCATCATGTGCATGTTGTGATCCATAGAAAAGACACGATAGCGCACTAGGAAAAAAGAGAGTAACTGTCATTTGTGATAAAATTCAGAAGACAGGTGCTTGCATTCTAAAAAATAAGTTTGTCATAAATTGTCTGATGTTCTGTGGCTGTCTGCCAGGCTCATTGCGAATCTCAAAAAGCAGATGTGGAACAGTTTCTAGAAAAACAGCTGGTTAGTCTATTCTGCTGAAACAGCAGCATCTTAGGGCACTTTAAAGACCAATGGGTTAATTACGGCATAAATGTTTCTAGATTACTTGAGCCTGGATCCTCTGTATCTGAAACAAAAGCAACACCTAATTCTTCAAAGAAAAGCCACTGAGGCCTTCAGGATGACAAATGTTCTTCTTCTCTTAAAGAAGCATAATAAGAAAAGAAAAAACCCCAAAAAGCATCCCTCATATAACCCTGAAGGCTTTCCCCCTTTTATAGCTCGCAATTAGTCGGGGTGGCAAAGTTTGACTTTGAGGTCTCATAGACATATTTCTCAATGTCACCAATGTCGCCAACACTCCCAAGAGATACATTCTTCCATTCCCCCACTCTCTGTTAGCCTGCTCACAGGCAATTAATGCCTATAGTCCTCGTGCCTGACAACCAAGCAAAATATAGTCACTGCATCTCTCTCTCTTCTCATTTATTCAGTCTCCTACTATCATAAGAGCTCACCTATCCACGGAAGTATATCTTATGCATGATGGGATATTCCTTCTTCACTTAAGAAATGTTCCCTTTTAAAATGTTTTATTCTCCTCTTACTTAGTAGGATGATGCCTCCTGTCCAAAGAGCCTAACTGGTTGCGCACTGGTTCCCCCAAAGAACCTTCCATGCTGATAACTTTCCAAGAGAGATGTCTTCATCTTCCCCAAGAGAAGGGACTGATTTCTTGACTGGGGGCTATGAAGGCTAAAAGCTTTGGAAAAAATCAAATATCTGGTAGAGACCCTTTATTCAAGAAGCTTTCTTTCCAACCAACTCCACATTCTCAGGACAAATGGGGAAATAATCAATTTTACTTGCAAAGGAGGCACCTCAAATCAAAGACAAATCCCAGGAAAGGACTTATTCACAGTATTATTCATCACATACCCGTACTGGGATCCCAGGTGAGTGAAGAAAGAGAGACAGAAAAAGAGTTTACCTGGAGAGCTAGGCGTATAGATGGTTTTATCTGTCTGGAGGAACAGAAAGCCACTCTGGAAAGACACTAAAACCACCTTTTCCAAGAAAATTTGAGGACCATTTACTTGCACAACCACATACTGATTTTGCCTGGAGTCCTTATTCAGTTCTTTTGCAGGAATCTGCATGGGAAGATGAGGTAGAGCAGAGGTCTCAAACGCAAATCATCACTAAGGGCCACTTGAGGCCTAGTTCCTTAGCCCAGGGGTCCCCAACCTTTTTGGCGCCAAAATTCACAGAATGCTATGAAACATAGATGCACTGGATTTTAAAAACTTCTCCTAAGGAAGTGTGTGATCTTTCCTGGCAGAAGGCTGTGGAAAGTCCCTGCAGGGTCCAGCTAAAGCAGCCCAGCCACTGAAAGTAACGCAGAACATATCCCTGAGATCTCGCCTTGCTGCTCTCCTGTACAAGTCACATTTGTTGCCCTTTGTCCACTGCCGTGCGCCCACAAAGCCCATCTTCCTCTCCCTGGCCTCACTATAGGAGCCACTTTTCCCTCCTGCTTTACCCACCAAGAAAACTCAGCAAGCTCAAAACAAGGGGCAGGAGAGGTGAGGGAACCACCACTCCAAATAAACTTTCCTGGTTTCACCCATCTCACTTCCTGGAGAATCAAGAATCCAAACACATCGAAGCTGCCTTCTGGCCTGCCCAGTTCTAGCTCTACAATCTTATGAGAGCTGGTCTCCTTTTCCCTTCTCATTCTCCAATGGGCAATTATTGGATTATCCAACTATATATCATAATCACATCACATCACATATTATAATATATAATATTAATATATTATATTATATTATATTATATTATATTATATTATATTAATATATAATCCAATGAATATATATTGTTGGATAATCCAGTAATATATCTCCTTATGATAATAATTATATGGTATGTAAAGTTTACATGAAAACAACTAGCTATGCATTTCCTCACAATAACCAGCCAAAATCACTCAGCCAACAAAATCCACCATAAAATCAGAATGGAGGGACTTTAACATGCATAGACCACTGTTTATTTTATGGTTTGTTGTTTTTAATGTGTAAGTACTGTTGCAGACTGAAAAAAATATATACAGTATATTTGGGTGGCCTCATGCCATCTGCAGGCTGAGAGATTGAAACCCCAGAGCTAGGGAATCAAATTAATTATTCCTGGCCTTTACTAGCAGGTAAAACAATGCCTCCTGAAATTATACAAAGGTTATTGCAGGCCAATGCTGCTAGAATCTATGAATTGCAGAGTATCCCCAGTTCCCCAACCACCACAGCAGTGAAGAACATTTATTTGATGATAAGCGTGTCTGAGAATTACTGGACAACCTCTGCCTTCTGACACTACAACTCCCATTAAGACTAGCTGGCATAGGCTGTAGTTTAACACCTCAACAACAACCCAAAACTTTATTACAGCCCTAAGGCCAGATACAAGTTTAACACCTCCAGATGGCACCTAGTTGGCAGAGGCTGCTCTGAATCTTACAGCGCTTATTTAGTGAGAGTTTCTCTAAGATTTGAACTTAATTTATTTCATTAAAAATGATTACATCTTAAACAATAAGTAATTAAAGTAATCAAAATAGGAATGATGTACAAGCATACTCATTCAGGGAGAAATAATGAAAATGTGTACAATAATCTTATTTAACTAGTCTCAGTCAAATCAAATCAAATTTATTTAAGTATGGTCAATGACCAGCAAGATAAAAACATAGCAGCAATGACCAAATATAGGAAACGCAGTGTATCAGTCATATAAACCTAAAAGTTAAGACTTAAATAATGGAAAAAAGGAAAGATTGAGTAAGATGCAATAATACAAGATAAAATAGAAATGGAATAAACAAGAAAAGAACTAGAAAAAAATTGTAATGTCATCACTGCAAGATTGGGACATCTAATGTGCCTTCTCATGGAAATCGCTACATATAGAAACTTAGCAACTCTGTTAGTGAGATTATGGTCCAATTTGCAGAACCTTTCTCAGTCTAACTGTCCCACCAGATGGCGGCACCTGTTTGACATTCTTTGGGCTCAGGCACTTAGCAGAGCTGGACCTGGTTAGGACTGGATAGGATTTGGTCAGGGAATAACATTCCAGCACTGAATCTGGAAAATCCAGGTCTGCTAGCAACAGACTGATATAGCATTCAGCATTCTCCTTTTTTGCTTCTTCTTATCATTTCTCACCCCCTTCATGGACCACTGCCTTGTCGTGGCGAAGGGGCTTGCGTAACTCAATGAAGTCAGGTCAAGACGGACAGGTCATGAAGGAGAGTTCTGACAAAATGTGGTCCACTGGAGGAGGGAATGGCAAACCACTCCAGTATCCTTGCCAAGAAAACCCATGGACAGTATCAAAAGGCTAAAAGATATGACGCCAGAAGATGAGCCCCTCAGGTCGGAAGGTGTCCAATATGCTACTGGGGAAGAGCGGAGGGCAATTCCGAGTAGCTCCAGAAAGAGTGAAGCGTCTGGGCCAAAGCCGAAAGGACGCTCAGTTGTGGATGTGTCTGGAAGTGGAAGGAAAGTCCGATGCTGTAAAGAACAATAGTGCATAGGAACCTGGAATGTAAGATCAATGAATCAAGGTAAGCTGGATGTGGTCAAACATGAGATGACAAGATTGAACATTGACATCTTGGGAATCAGTGAACTAAAATGGACAGGAATGGGCGAATTTCATTCAGGAGACCATTATATATACTACTGTGGGCAAGAATCCCTTAGAAGAAATGGAGTAGCTCTCATAGTCAATAAAAGAGTGGGAAGGGCAGTACTGGGGTACAACCTCAAAAACGACAGAATGCTTTCAGTTCGAATCCAAGGCAAACCATTCAACATCACAGTAATCCAAGTCTATGCCCCAACCACTGATGCCGAAGAAGCTGAAGTTGACCTACAACACCTTCTAGAACTAACACCAGGAAAAGATGTCCTTTTCATCATAGGGGACTGGAATGCTAAAGTAGGAGGTCAAAAAATAACCGGAATAACAGGAAATTTCGGCCTCGGAATACAAAATGAAGCAGGGCAAAGGCTAATAGAATTTTGTCAAGAGAACACGCTGGTCATAGCAAACACTCTTTTCCAACAACACAAGAGATGACTCTACACATGGACATCACCAGATGGTCAATACCGAAATCAGATTGATTATATACTTTGCAGCCAAAGATGGAGAAGCTCTATACAATCAGCAAAAACAAGACCTGGAGCTGACTGTGGCTCAGATCATGAGCTTCTTATCGCAAAATTTAGGCTTAGATTGAAGAACGTAGAGAAAACCACTAGACCACTCAGGTATGACCTAAATCATATCCCTTATTAATATACAGTGGAGGTGAGGAATAGATTTAAAGGATTAGATCTGATAGAGTGCCTGAAGAACTATGGATGGAGGTTCGTAACATTGTACAGGAGGCAGCAACTAAAACCATCCCAAAGAAAAAGAAATGCAAGAAAGCAAAGTGGCTGACTGATGAAGCTTTACAAATAGCTGAGGAAAGAAGGGAAGCAAAAGGGAAGGGAGAAAGGGAAAGATATAACCAACTGAATGCAGATTTCCAGAGAATAGCAAGGAGAGATAAGAAGGCCTTCTTAAATGAACAATGCAAAGAAATTGAGGAAAACAATAGAATGGGGAAGACTAGAGATCTCTTCAAGAAAATCGGAGATATCAAGGGAACGTTTTGTGCAAAGATGGGCATGATAAAGGACAAAAAAGACAGGGACCTAACAGAAGAGATTAAGAAGAGGTGGCAAGAATACACAGAAGAACTATACAAGAAAGATCTTAATATCCCTGATAAATACAATGGTGTGGTCACTGACCTTGAGCCGGACATCCTAGAGAGTGAAGTCAAGTGGGCCTTAGGAAGCATTACTAACAACAAAGCTAGTGGAGAAGACAGTATCCCAGCTGAGCTATTTAAAATCCTAAAAGATGATGCTGTTAAAGTGCTGCACTCAATATGCCAACAAATTTGGAAAACTCAACAGTGGCCACAGGATTGGAAAAGGTCAGTTTACGTTCCAATTCCAAAGAAGGGCAATGCCAAAGAATGTTCAAACTACCGTACAATTGCGCTCATTTCCCATGCTAGCAAGGTTATGCTCAAAATCCTACAAGCTACTGTAGGCTTCAGCAGTATGTGAACCGAGAACTACCAGAAGTGCAAGCTGGGTTTCAAAGAGGCAGAGGAACTAGTGATCAGATTGCCAACATTCGCTGGATCATGGAAAAAGCAAGAGAGTTCCAGAAAAACATCTACTTCTGCTTCATTGACTACACTAAAGCCTTTGATTGTGTGGATCACAACAAGCTGTGGCAAATTCTTAAAGAGATGGGAGTACCAGACCACCTTACCTGTCTCCTGAGAAACCTGTATGCGGGTCAAGAAGCAACAGTTAGAACCGGACATGGAACAACCGATTGGTTCAAAATTGGGAAAGGAGTACGACAAGGCTGTATATTATCACCCTGCTTATTTAACTTATATGCAGAGTACATCATGAGAAATGCTGGGCTGGATGAATCACAAGCCAGAGTTAAGATTGCCAGGAGAAATATCAACAACCTCAGATATGCAGCCGATACCACCCTAATGGCAGAAAGTGAAGAGGAACTAAAGAGCCTCTTGATGAGGGTGAAAGAGGAGAGTGCAAAAGCTGGCTTGAAACTCAACATTAAAAAAACTCAGATCATGGCATCTGGTCCCATCACTTCCTGGCAAATAGAAGGGGAAGAAATGGAAGCAGTGACAGATTTTATTTTCTTGGGCTCCAAGATCACCGCAGACGGTGACTGCAGCCATAAAATTAAAAGACGCTTGCTCCTTGGGAGGAAAGCTATGGCAAATTTAGACAGCATATTAAAAAGCAGAGACATCACCTTGCCGACAAAGGTCCGTATAGTTAAAGCTATGGTTTTTCCAGTAGTAATGTACGGCTGTGAGAGTTGGACCATAAGGAAGGCTGAGCGCCAAAGAATTGATGCTTTCGAACTGTGGTGCTGGAGAAGACTCTTAAGAGTCCCTTGGACTGCAAGGAGATCAAATCAGTCGATCCTAGAGGAAATCTACCCTGACTGCTCATTGGAAGGACAGATACTGAAGCTGAAGCTCAAATACTTTGGCCACCTAATGCGAAGAGAGGACTCACTGGAAAAGTCCCTGATGCTGGGAAAGACTGAAGGCAAAAGGAGAAGGGGACGGCAGAGGCTGAGATGGTTAGATAGCATCACCGATGTAATGAACATGAATTTGAGTAAACTCCGGGAGACAGTGGAGGACAGGAAGACCTGGCGTGCTATGGTCCATGAGGTCACGAAGAGTCGGACACGACTAAATGACTGAACAACAACAAAAATCATTTCTCACATTAAGAGTGAACGTAATTCTACCAGCCCACAGACTAGTCCACTTTCTCCTCCCTAGGTCAGGGAAAGCAAAAGTTGCTTGGAAGCTTTTGGAGTTTTCTGAAGTATCTACATTCTAAAACCGAATATTCTGCTCTTTGGCCCACCGACATCCCATTTTTACTAACCACTAAACTTAGACTGCTTCAGAACCTCTAGCAATCTGGTTCTAAACACCAGCTTAGCATTTTTTTAAATTAATCACCTTAATTTTGCCATACTTTGTGGGTGTCTGTCAGGTTTTATTTTGATTTCTTCCTGTGGTTGATTTTTGATTTCAATACTGATTTTGATCTAAGTATTTATTATGTTTTACTTTCTCTTTGTTTGCTGTGGTATGCTGCCCAGTCTTTCAGGACTGGGGTGTGGTAATAAGAACTGTAAAATGCATACATTTATATCCCATAATTGTGTTTTCCTTTCCTCTCTATGGTTATACGCGCAATTTCTCACATCTGACAGTCTAGGTGTCAGAGATCGGCAGATCTCTGCCAAAGACGCTAGACTGATATGCACATTTCAGGAGGCTGCAACTGACACAAAAGAGACACCGGCTTTGAAGTAGACCGGTTCACACCTAGCTGACGATCCCGAATACACATCTCCGGGAGCGGATATCTGAGCAGCTTGGAAAGACACGAGTTACATGTGTCACCACCAAAGAACCTTGGGAGGGGGAAGATTTAAATGTGCATGCTTTACTGGTTTCAGCCATTCAAGTCTTTGTTCATGCTAGCTTCTGTGTGCTCTAATAAACTCTTCTGCTTCTAAGAACTCATGTGTCTGTGAGTTACTCTAGAGCAGGGAGATTATAGATATCGGATGGAGTGCCTTACATAAAGACTTGAATGGAAAAAATTTTTTGACTACCTATCCCGGGATTACTCTGATATCCAGCGAACCCTCGGTTGAAGGTGGCCACGCACACAACCACACCTCATTACCACAGCACGAAATGGAATCGGTAGAGGTGGCAGAAATCAACGAAGAAGCTGGTCCCAGCTCAGCAAGCACCCAGAAGATGGAGGGAGCTGCCGGTGAGCGGGAGGGCAAGAAAGCACAGAGGAAGGAAAAACACATAGAGGTAACCAAAACCCCCACCCATCTAAGCAGCACCGAGCCGAGGCTGGCGGGATGGTCCGTAGCTGTGGGCGAAGGGACAGTGGAGAAAGGGGGGAAAGGCACCAAGAAGAGGGTCACACCAACCCAGCGCATCGTGCATTTAGAAGACCAGATGTCCCATGTGCAGTTGAATATAGGACTGCTGATCAACAAAATGGACTCGTTGGGAGCAGCCTTTGGGAAATTGATGGACAAACTAGATGAACCCAGAGTGAGGGAACAGAGCCTGGCGACACCCGAAGAAGAGGGGGACATCGGGGAACCGGATGTCAAAAGTGAGGGGGAGGAAGAAGAAGAATTTCGCCCCTACAATCGATCACCCATGACCCCGTTATACAATCAATGCATGACCCCAGGGGTGGTTCACACACCGTTTGGCATAGGTGAATTGAAGACGAAATTTAATGGAGACCCCAAGAATTTAGCATGCTTTTTAATGTATGTACAAGGGTTCATGAGGGAATTTGAATACACCTTCCGAACGGAGGAGAGTAAAATTAGGTATGTCTCCAGCTTTTTAGAAGGGGAGGCAGGTGACTGGCTGGTAACGCTACATGACAGGGGGGCAAGGGAACTACTGGACTTTCAGAAGTTTATGTATGCCCTCCGGAAACGATTTGAAGATACGCTGACTAAAGTATCAGCCAGGGCACGACTTAGGAACTTAAGGCAGGGAAACAGAGCAGTAGCTGAATATGCTATGGACTTTAAAAAGCTCTTATCTTACCTGCCGGAATGGCCGGAATCGATAAAGATTGAACACTTCCAGTATGGATTAAAACAGGACCTACTGGAAAAGGCATTAGATAGAGATGACCCTGGAACTTTAGAGGGGTGGATCCAATTAGCTGGGTAAATTGAGAGTAACAGACTACAGCTACAAAGTATCAGAAACTTACAATTCAGGCAGAGGAACGAGGGGACTTTCAGTAACCAGCCCCATTCGAACGTGAAACAGAGGAATTGGGAAGAGGAGAAGGATCGCCGGACAAGAGAGGGACTGTGCTTCCGCTGCGGGAAGGAGGGACACCGAATAAGTGCTTGCCCTCAGGGGAAAGCGAGCTTTAAGGAAAACTCTCTGGCGAAAAAGGCAGCTGACAGAAGTACCCTCAAAGCAACACCCACCAAAGGAAAAGGAGCGGCTGCGGCAACTGTGAACCCATGGCAGAATCCGGACCTGGAAGAAGACAGTGATGACTCTGACTTTGAAATCCAGACGGTGGGAAACGAGCCAGGTCTGTTCTGATGAGCGCCACAGGACAGACCTCCACAAAGGGGCGCAAAGGAAGTAGTCGCAACAACCCAACAATGCACCTAAAGGTACAGTTGACAACTTTGGGTGGGAGGAAAAAATATGCGGGGGTTGCAATGCTAGACTCGGGTTGCTCTAGAAACTTAATGCACCCGAACGTAGCTGAAAAGATGGGACTGGACCTGTTTAAGCTCAAAACACCCATCACATTTTGCCAATTGGATGGGTCGGAATTGAAGGGGGGGGCAAGTGGAGTTTTACACTGAAGGACTGCAAATGACTATGGGGACTCATGTGGAGACTTTGCGGTTTTTAGTGGCTCCCATTGCAACACGACCCATCGTGTTAGGACTGAAATGGCTGAGGGCAAGAAACCCCAAGGTGGACTGGGTTTCGGGAGAATTGGACTTTACGGATGGAACTTATCATGAGATGGACAATGATAGCACACCTAATAGCCTGGAGCTGGGGGCATCCGGAATGGAACTTGAGGAGGGGGAGCAGGACCGAGGGGGTGGCACACTCACAGGCACAATTCCTGGAAAATACCTCCCTGTGGCGGAGGTATTTGATAAGAAGGAATGTGAGCAAGAACCCCCACACAGGCAGTCTGATGCAACCACTGACCTCATCCCAGGGGCACCTTTTCCCAAGCCCAAGATGTATGCCATGACGCAAAACGAATTACAGGAATTGCGTAAATTCATAGATAAAAATTTGGCACGTGGGTTCATTGAACCAGCCAACTCCCCCCTGGCAGCCCTGGTATTATTTAGGAAGAAAAAAGACGGGTCCCTCCGGCTTTGCACGGATTACAGGGGTCTTAATGCAATTTCGGTTACGAGACAGTACCCTCTCCCATTACTGAAAGACATGTTAGCCCAACGATCCAAAGGGAAAATTTTCACGAAATTAGATGTCAGGGAGGCTTACTATCGTGTGCGCATAAGGGAGGGGGATGAGTGGAAAACTGCATTCAATTGCCCACTGGGATCGTTTCAATACCGTGTGCTCCCATTTGGGATTGCGGGGGGACCGGGAATTTTCATGAGGTTCATAAATGAAGTGTTGTATGAATTTCTGTACAAAGGGGTAATTGTATATTTGGATGACATATTGATTTTTTTCTGAAAATTTGGATGAACACATGGAATTAGTCAAGAGGGTTTTAGAGAAATTACTTGAGGCGAAGCTATATGTGAAACTTGAGAAATGTGAGTTCCACAAGGAGAAACTAGACTTCCTGGGGTATCACATATCACATGAGGGCATTGAGATGGACCCTGAGAAAGTCAAAGCAGTCCTAGGTTGGGAGCCCCCCCGAACGTGCACAGCTACAAGCGTTCCTCGGGTTCGCGGGGTTCTATAGGCAATTTATTCAGGATTTTGCACAAATTGCGTTGCCCCTGACTGACTTAATAAAAACAAAAGGCAAGGGGGCGAAAGCAAAAGCCCCGCCACTGAGCACGAAACCCGTGTGGACCCAAGAATGTCAGGAAGCCTTTGACAAGTTAAAAGTAAAATTCACCAATGAGCCCATCCTCAAACACCCAGAGGTAGACAAACCGTTCATCATACATACGGACGCATCTTTTAGTGCAGTTGGAGCCATACTACTGCAGGCAGATGACAGTGGGAAAGTAAAACCATGTGCTTACATTTCCCAGAAATTTAATCCAACGGAGAGACGATGGCATATTTGGGAGAAAGAGGCGTTTGCTGTTAAACATGCCCTGAGCACATGGCGACACCTCTTGGAAGGGGCAGCAGAAACGTTCCAAGTGTGGACTGACCACAAAAACTTGGAAGCTCTCAAGTCCCCCAGAAAACTAAATCCAAAACACCTACGGTGGGCAGAGTTCCTCAGTAGATTTAATTTCACACTGAAGTACTTCCCTGGGGGAAAAAACTACCTGGCAGACGCGTTGTCACAACTGCCGCAACATGAAAGCAGGATGGAGGAAGTTATAGAGCCACTCATCCCTTCGCTGCCAGCGGCGGCTCAGAGCCAAGTGGCAAAGGAAGGGGGGGAGGGAAACATGGCGATCACCCGCAGCAGCGCGAAGCGTGTGGCAGAGAGCGACCAATTGACAGACGAACTGCGGGCGGCAACAGTGACAGACGCATGGTGGGGGGAATACAAACACACCCTAGTGGAGAAAGATGGAGTGGGGTGGAAAGACAACAAAGCCTATGTCCCTGAGCCTTTAAGGCAAAAGGTCTTGAACCTACATCACGATCACAAAACAGCAGGGCACTTCGGATTTGTGAAAACTCTACATTTAATCCGGCGCAAATTTTGGTGGCCATCACTGCGCACAGACATTAAAGCCTATGTGCACTCATGCCCAGTGTGTGCAACCGCCAAATGGAAAATGGGAAAACCCACAGGGAAATTACAAGAGGTTGCAAACCCCACACAGCCATGGAAGCAAATTGCTATGGATTTTATAGTTGACTTACCGATGAACAGAAAGAACACAGCCATTTGGGTGGTCACAGACTTATTTTCTAAACAGGCACATTTCATTGCTTGCAAGGGAATACCAAATGCTCCAAAACTAGCTAGGATGTTCATTCAGCACATTTATAGAGCTCATGGAGCGCCGGAACGCATAATCAGCGATCGCGGCAGCACTTTCACTTGCAAGTTCTGGCGGGCTTTTTTAAAGCTAATTGGATCGGAACAGGGGCTCAGTAGTGCGTTCCATCCGTGCACAGACAGAGCGAGTGAACGCATTAATGCCACATTGGAGCAGTACCTTAGATGCTACATTAATTACCAACAGAACGATTGGGCTGAACTGTTGCCGTTTGCAGAGGTTGCTTACAATAACGCGCTTCACCAAAGCATGGGGTTTTCGCCATTCAAAGTAGCTACAGGGCAGGAATTTGTCCCCATCCCCGAACTGGCCATGTCCAACACCACAGAACTAGAGCAACCTTTGAAAGCGGACGCCTGGATAGCGAAGATAACCAGTAATTGGCCAGTCATGGTAGAAACATTGCGGGAAGCCAAGGCAAGATACAAAAAGCACGCAGATCGAAAATGGGCAGAAGAATGGGAGTTGAAAGTAGGGGACAAGGTGTATCTGTCAACAAAAAACCTGAGGGCAACACAGCCGTCACGGAAACTGGCTCAAAAATTCATAGGTCCATTTCCAATCATTGAGGTCATCAATCCAGTAACGGCAAAATTGCTATTGCCAAAGGCACTAAAAAAGGTACACCCAGTTTTTCACATTAGTTTGTTAAAACAACACCACAGTTCACAGCAATGGCATCCAGAACCAGAGGAACCCACCCCATTATTGGTTGAGGGAGAACCTCACTTTGAAATTGATAGGATTCTGGATTCCAGATGGCACAAGGGGCAGTTGCAGTATCTAGTGAAGTGGCAACATCTACCGATTGGAGACAGGGAGTGGGTTATGGTGAAATACACACACGCTCCCAAATTAGTAAAAACCTTTCACAGGGAGTTCCCGGACAAACCGCATTGAAACAGGCAGCTGAACAATGCAATATGCTAAAATACTTTTGTGTTCTCTCCTCACAGGAAATGTCTGGAACTGTGTAATTAATTTGTTGGGTTAATAACACACGCAGCTAAGGGGGTGGGGGGAGCATCTTGGGCCGGGAGCATGTCAGAGATCGACAGATCTCTGCCAAAGACGCTAGACTGATATGCACATTTCAGGAGGCTGCAACTGACACAAAAGAGACACCGGCTTTGAAGTAGACCGGTTCACACCTAGCTGACGATCCCGAATACACATCTCCGGGAGCAGATATCTGAGCAGCTTGGAAAGACACGAGTTACACGTGTCACCACCAAAGAACCTTGGGAGGGGGAAGATTTAAATGTGCATGCTTTACTGGTTTCAGCCATTCAAGTCTTTGTTCGTGCTAGCTTCTGTGTGCTATAATAAACCCTTCTGCTTCTAAGAACTCATGTGTCTGTGAGTTACTCTAGAGCAGGGAGATTATAGATATCGGATGGAGTGCCTTACACTAGGCATGTTCTACTAGGGTGCATGGGACTTCCTCTCAGGCCAGGTTGAAAAGGATTCTAGCTTGATTTTTTTGCAGGGATTCAATCGACTCCACTGCAACAATCACCATACACCCACCTTTATAGTTGGAGTGACAATCATGCCTTCTGCTGGATTCATATTTACTCGGGTTTGGTACAAGGTTTTCTGCTTCTGTGGGAAATCATGAACAGAAATGTCAAGCTGTTTTGGAGCATTTTCTCCATGGGCCTCCACCACAATTTGCTCGTCTGTTTCTGTTCGCAGAACACCAGGGGTGATGAGGGTGTAGCTGTAGAAGAAGAAAAGAACATGCCCTGAGTTAGTCTCTTATAGGAAAAGTCTGTGATTTGATGAGGCATCTCCATAATGTCTTGTTTTAGAAAGGTGAAGAAATAAATGGCTTAGGATCACACCTGAATCGCTCTTTTGTGACCCAGAAAGCGTCCAAATACAGTTAAAAAATGACTAAATGTATTGCATTTTTATATCAGTTAAAAGAGATTTGGGGGTGTTGTTTTTTGGTTATAAAATGGGACTGACCATTACTATTGCTGTGCTGTAAACTGTGCTGTATTGTGATGTGATTAACTTGTGTGCTTTTGTCACTGCTGACATCAAAGCCAGATCCCAGAATAATGAACAATGCAGTGTCCCCTTGCAGCTTAAAGAAGGACAACCTGGTTTAAGAAAGTGTAGGGTTTGAGATTGGCCCCATCTCTCCCGACCTTCCGGAAATCCCTTAAAGCATTGCAATCTCATTGTCTCTCAACTCCCTCTGCATCACTCCTTGCTATCAACATTTGTGTTCAGGTTTCAAGTAAATGCTCATGAGAGGACCCCGGGTTTGGGCACTTATCGCAGTGGCAGGGCAGCCGAAGGGCATGCACGTGAACGTTCTGCCTCTCTTTATACCATCATCTCTCCAGGGGCCTTCCCTGCCTCCCTCCCTTCCATCAAGTCCAAGGGAAAACACGAAGGATCGTTTTCCATGGGCTGACAGAGGAAGCAGGGAGACAGACTGATGGGCAACAGAAAAAGACAACAGCACTCTCTCTTTCAAGGATAACATACAGATAAACGATAAGGAAATTCTAAACCTCTCTGAGGTAGCAAAGGGAAATCTGCTTCACGTGGGAAGAAAACTAGGCCGGAACGTGGATGTTTATGGAACAGTTCCTATGGGGCATTAGGAGCAGTCTCTTCCAGGGGGTAGGCAACTATCACAGACTAAGGGAAGGACTTTGTCTCTTGGCTTATTTGAACAGAGCCAGCAAGATTTCTCAACCTGTCTTCCACCAATTTGCACGTTCCGTCCCATTCAAACTCAGCACCCAACACTTTAGGGATCGGCATGGGAGCCCAGGGCCTCCCTCAAGCCGCGCGCTCCTGCTTTTCCCTCGCTAAGAATCCAAGCCTGAGCCCGGCCTATCCCTCACACACCATGATCAAAGAAGTCTCCTTTGACTGGTGTCCGCCAGGACAGTGCGCAGGCAGCAGCAGTTTCTTCTTCCATGTGCGCAGAACGCTGTTACCTACCCACCGAAGTGGTACCTATTAATTTACTTGCATTTGCATGCTTTCGAATTGCTAGGTTGGCAAGAGCTGGGGCTAGTGCGGGAGCTCACTCCGTCACGCGGGACTAGGGATTCGAACCTCCGAACTTGTGATCTTCCGATTGACAAGCCTGGCGTCTTAGCCGCTGAGCCACCACGCCCCTGTATATATGGTTCCTGCCTCCTATTTTTCCCACAACCACCACCCTGTGAGGTGGGTTGGGCTGAGAGAAAGACCAGCCTGCTTCCCTGCCTAGGGCGGGACTAGAACTCACCATCTCCTGGCTTCAAGGCCGGCACTTTAACTGCCACAACTACCTATGCTGGTGTTCAAGCAAGAAAGACAGGAAAGTTAAATTGGAGGCGTCTTTGCTTGTAGCAACAATCAGAGGGGATCAGAGAAGCCGAAAGCATTTGAAGGAAAGAGAGAAATCCTGATTGATGGGAATGAATGTGAGTGATTCAGAAAGGGAGGCTGGGGGACCGCAACAATTCCTGTTTTCCCCTCTGAGTCCCTAGTTAAAATGGGAGACAGGACTTTTTGATCCGTTGTTTTAAGTTGTTTTAAGCATTCCTCGGAGAATGGATTGTGTTTTGGGGGAGAGGCGGTTAGCTCTAACTCGTCAGTTTGCAAATGTGCCTGAATGCCCGCTCCCATTGCCTGGGAGAGGGAGCTAAGTTTCGCAGTGACTGGCAGTTTGGGCTGGATCCTGTCGCCTGACTTTGCAGTAATGCGAGTAATGGGCAGGCCAGGGAGAGGTTTCTTGATGTAAGTATTTGTAACTGTTTTCTGTTTGTAAGTATTTGTCTGTGTACATTTGTCTCTGTATTTGTTGAGGGAAATGGTGCAGGTTGCATGTTTGTGTGTGTATGTGTATGTGTATGTGTATGTGTATGTGTATGTGTATGTGTATGTGTATGTGTATGTGTATGTGTATGTGTATGTGTGTATAACATGAATATGCCTTGGGCTGAAGAAAGAAAGTTTGGGAAAAAAATCTATGAGTCTGCCCCTTAAAGCCTAAGGAATTAAATTTCTCCACAGTAGGGAAATGCTTCGAATTTTTGGAATTCTGCAGCTCTGGCCACACTGTGTGTTGGCTATGCAACGCTTTCTGTTATTTACTGTGAATGGTTGGACACAGGATTTGATTGTGCCATGTGCCCCGTTATTTGCACTTCCTGTAGTTGTGTAAGTTTTGTGTATGTTTTATAAGTTGAGTACATACAAGAAAAAAAGTTGAGGGTGTTGTTGTTGTTGTTTACCACGTAATCTTCACTGTATGACATGTACATGCCATCTTGAATGGTTTGCTACCCTAAAAAGGGAAAGAGGGAGGAAAATTGATTTCCTGTGAAAGGCTGTGTGTGTGTACATGAGAAGCTCTTTCTATCTGTGTGTGTTTGTATATCCCCTGGTTTGATTTCATGATTATTTTTTTTACCCCGACTGGGCTCCACTTGTGTGTGGGTAAGTTTGTATAAATCTCCCCTTTGCTGATCAGGGCTGTTTGTCTGATTTCCTAGTTGCAAGTAAGGAACTGTAAGTGCCTCAGTAGGCTGTGCTTGATGAGATTTGGGAGAAAGAGTGTGTTTTGACTGATGTGGGATTTTATCTTTTCCTTTTATTATTAGAATATATAGGGAAACAATGGGTAAAACATATTAGTGTTGTTGAATTGAAACTGATGGATGACACAGGGAAAGGCTTGTGTGTGCCCTGTTTGTGTGGTGTTTGGTGCTTGGGAAAGTGTGTGAACAAGCTCTCTTTCACTCAGCTTGGAAACCCTTTCTGCTGACTTGTCCGGCTGAAAAGAGAGGGAAGTGTGTTCCACCATGAGTAAGTGGTTGGCTGCTGGCTGCTCTTCGATTGGCTGCTACCTCTCCAGAAAAGCTTGGCTGTGAGCATTTTGAAAGAGAGGAGATCCTGCAAGGACAGCCATCTGTTTCTGGCATCGTGCTTCAGCCTTTCTCCTGTTGTTTCTTCTGTACATCCTGGCTATCTAATTTTGGCTGGCTCAAATCAATATTCATGCTAAATATGTTGCTTCTGATTGTTGGAGTTGTGGTCTGTTGTTTGCAGTGCTTTCCTGCTGCTATTATTATTATTATTATTATTATTATTATTATTGATCACATATTTATATCATATTTATATCATAATTTATATTATGTCTTTGTGTGTCCACCAGGTTAGAAAGGGAGATAAAATTATGGTTACTCAAGTGTACTCAAGAGCCTCATGTGACGCAGAGTGGTAGGCAGCAATACTGCAACCGAAACTCTCCCCATGACCTGAGTTCGATCCCAGCGGAAGTTGGTTACTCAGGTAGCCGGCTCAGGTCGACTCAGCCATCCATCCTCCTGAGGTCGGTAAAATGAGTACCCAGCTTGCTGGGGGAAAGGTAATCACGACTGGGGAAGGCAATGGCAAACCACCCTGCTCTATAGTCTGCCAAGAAAACATCAGCGAAAACGGCGTCCCTCCAAAGGGTCAGTAATGACTCGGTGCTTGCACAGAGGACCAAGAGTATATGAGCAATGAACACGACTTCCTTTCTCTTCAGGGGATGGCTTACAAACATTGTGAGAACTATGCCTCTTAATAGTAAGAGTCAAAGTCTCAAAGGGGGGGAATGATGGGGCGGTAAGCAGAAAAAAAGTTTCTGACAGATGTGCAGTAAAGAAGAAATACCTTTGTAAGGGTTCACTAAAAGTTCAAGAGTTTGTACCATCCCTGGGTGGAGATTTAACATTGTAATTAGCTTCTAGGTAGAGAGTTAACATTATAATTAGCTTTAGTAATGAGTGCACAGTAGGGATGTGTGAAGAAAGAAGAAAGTGGGCAGATGCAAGAATTAGGGAGTAAATGATGTAAGTATGTATTTAGGCAAATGAGATTAATAGGGATGGAATGTGCAAGTGTTTCCTTTGCATCTGTAAAAAGTGTAGATATAGAGTAAAGGGCAGCACAGGTGTATCCTAAACTGAGAATTCCATAGTCTGCGTAGCTTATCAAGGCTGAAAGCTGTTTTTCACTTTGTATCTATTGCAGGAATGTATAAAAATCAAAGAGAATATTTGTAGCTCAGGATTGAACTGTGGAGTCCTTGGTGCTCTCTGAGCCTTGTTGTTTTCTTGCAGACGTTTCATTGCCAGACTAGGCAACATCCTCAGTGCGAAAAGGGAGTGGTGCTTGTTCTCAGTTTATATACAGTGGCTTGCCCTGCTTGTGTTGGTGGGGGTGTTGTTCTCTCCTTGGGAGTTCCTTGATTGGGCTGTTGTTTGCTGCTTGGTTGATTGACCGAGTTAATAGTTCCTTGATTAGGGTATATTGTGCTGTTTGATTGTGTCAGGATGCTATCCTGCCATTCTGCTTTAGATAGATGGGATTTTTAGTAGCTAGATAGTGCGAAGCCTGTGCTAGAGTGCTTGCCATACAGTACAGCAACCATTAGAGATAGGAATGGCATGCAGGGAGGGAAGAGAGGAACCAGGCTCCAAGGCCATCTATCTAGAAACATCAAAGGCTGGCAGTGTAAAGTTATGGGAAGTGAGTCAGGAGGGGAGGGGTGGATGAGGGGTGCTTGAGAGTCTGGCAGGTTTTAAAATACGTTTGCTCATGAAAAATTTTAGTTTGCTCTTTGCATCGATTCTATTCACTTGTATTAATAAAAGAACTTTTTCATACCCTATCATGGCTTGTGCTAAAAGTTTCTAAGTTAACATCAAAGGAGTGAGTCGTCACAGAAAGAGCAAACTCAGTTTTGCTGTCTTACATAGTGACAATATGTCGACTGTTGAAGACCAGCAAGAAGATACAGAGATTGGAGAGGCCTCTCCCCTGGCAGCTGAATTGCCAGAAGCAGCAGGCACTCAGATTTCTACAGGGTCCTTCAGAGTTGGGTGTGTGTGTGTGTGAGGAGAATGGATTTTCCGAGCCCTGAGCAAGAGACGCTCTCCCCCAGGCTGGTGGAGGAGGTTGACTGATCGAGGGACCGGGATGCCGAGCAGAGTGTGGAAGCAACCTCTGATCGATGGATCACAACGCGGAAACGTGACCACCCAAGATTCTTGGTGCCAGAGGAGCGAATGGATATAATAGAGGGGGAGATGAGATCCCTAAGAAACCAAATAACAGGACTACAGAGGGCCGTGGAACAGCTACTGTGACGTGAAAGCTGAGGGAAGGCTGACAGCAGGGAAATCACGCTGAGCACCACATCGAAAAGACCAGCGAGTAAATCATGGGGTGAGGAAAAGGAATGCCGAGCAAAGCGAGGCTTGTGTTTCAAATGTGGAAAGGAGGGCCATCACGTGGCTAATTGCCCGCAAACCGCCACTGGGGAGAAGAGTAAGGCTGGAGTTGGCAGTGTTAAGAGCCCGGCAAGAAAAAGTAAAGGAGTGGTGGCTGCCGTTACAGAGGAAAAAGTTTCTAAAACCCCCAATTTTTTGGGGGGGGGAATTCTACTGATGGTGAATCTGACCAGTCGGGAAACTGCGAGAATCTGTTCTGAGTGGCACCGACGAACAGGCTGGAGCGAATGGGCACAGCGATCCGATGGTGAGTGAAGCCTGCCCAACCATGGCTGCGGGATTACGAATAGAGGCCTTGGGGGATTGTGGTAGCATGAACATAGTGGGTATGCTAGACTCTGGATGCACCAGATGTCTCATGCATCCTACCATAGTGACTGGACTGAGACTGAGGGTGGGCAAGTTAAAGAACCCAATTATTTTTACTCAGCTCGACGGATCAGAGATGCAGGGGGGGCCAGTGGAGTATTACACAAAGGAAGTCTGGATGAAAATAGGGAGCCATGAAGAAACCTTGTGGTTCGTAGTGGCCCCGATTTACAATCAGCCCATAGTATTGGGATTAACGTGGCTACGGGCCTGAAATCCTCAGGTGAATTGGGCCACAGGCCAAATAACTTTTGCTGATGGTTATTATGGAGGCCTGGTTCCCTGAGAACCTGGGTCTGAAATGGTCGGGGCAGTGAACAAAGTCCTGGGAGGGAGATAGCAGGAGAAGATTCTCCTATTCCTATGCAATAGAAATTTCAAGGAGGTATTTGGAGAAGTAGAGTCAAACCAGCTCCCGCCTCATAGAAAATCGGTACTCTCGCCGCTCCTTTTTAACATCTACATGAAACCGCTGGGTGAGATCATCCGTCACCACGGGCTGAAGTATCATCAATATGCGGATGATACCCAGTTATATATCTCCATCCCGGGTGAAGTAAGTGATGCAGTGACCACCCTGTCCAAGTGCCTGGGGGCTGTAGGGGTCTGGATGGGGAAAAACAGGCTTCAGCTGAACCCTGGTAAGACGGAGTGGCTGTGCATTAATGGCCCCTCGGTTTCTGGGATTTTGTCATCTTTAGTTCTGGATAGGGTTGCAGTACCCCAGACAGACCCGGTGCGTAACTTGGGAGTCCTCTTGGACTCACGACTCCTGCTCGAAGAGCAGGTGGCAGTCATGGCCAGGAGGGCCTTTGCTCAACTTCGTGTTGTGCGCCAGTTATGCCCTTTCCTTGACCGAGAGGCCCTTCGAGTGGTCACTCATGCCCTATTTATTTTATTTATTTATTTATCCAAATTCTATCACCGCCCATCTCCCCACACAAGGGGGACTCTGGGCGGTTTACAACAAAGTCAGTAATTAAAACATATAAAATACAATATAACAACTCTAAAAAATAAATTAGATATAAATATATAAAATCCAAGAGGCTATGAGGTTATATTTAAAAGAGCTCTACGGCGCAACCCCAAGAGGAGCTATTACCCTTCCCATCCCAAGCAAGGTGGCAGAGCCAGGTCTTCAATTGTTTTCGAAAGGTCAGGAGTGTGGGGGCCTGCCTCAACTCCAGGGGCAGAATGTTCCAAAGGACGGGTGCCACTGCAGAGAAGGCCCACCTCCTGGACCCCGTCAAGTGAAACTCCTTTACCGACGGGGTCCGTAGCAAGCCCTCTCTGCATGACTGGGTGGGGCGGGTCGATGTTCTGGGGATGAGACAGTCCCTCAGGTAACCTGGTCCCATGCCATGTAGTGCTTTAAAGGTGACAACCAAGACCTTGAATTGGACCTGAAAGCAAACTGGTAACCAATGCAGCTTGCTCAGCAGAGGTGTCACATGTGCCGATCTTGGGGCACCAATAACTGTGCGCGCAGCCACATTCTGTACCAGCTGAAGCTTCTGGATACTCTTCAAGGGTAGCCCCATGTAGAGTGCATTGCAATAGTCTATATGGGAGATGACAAGGGCATGAGTGACTGTACGGAGGGCATCCCGATCCAGGAAAGGGTGTAGCTGGCGCACAACACGAAGTTGCGCAAAGGCCCTTCTGGCCACGACTGCCACCTGCTCTTCAAGCAGGAGTTGTGAGTCCAGAAGGACACCCAGGTTCCGCACTGAGTCTGAATGGGGTAGTGCTACCCCATCCAGATCTAAGGATGACAACTCCCTGGATCCAGAGGCGCCATCAATCCACAGCCACTCCATCTTGCCAGGGTTCACCTGAAGCCTGTTGTTCCCCATCCAGACCCCCACAGCCTTCAGGCACTGAGAAAGGGCAACCACCGCATCACTTACCTCACCCGGGATGGAGATATATAATTGAGTATCATCAGCATATTGATGATACCTCATCCAGTGTTGACGGATGATCTCACCCAGTGGTTTCATGTAGATATTAAATAGGAGAGGGGAGAGAACCAAACCACCGCAGCACCCCACAAAGTATGGGCTGAGGGTTGGATCTCTCATCTCCTATTACCACTGATTGGGACCGGTCTCAGAGGAAGGAGGTGAACGAGCGCAAAACTATGCCACCCAAGATTACTGTAATGCACTATACATGGGGCTACCCTCGAAGAATATCCGGAAGCTACAGCTGGTACAGAATGCGGCCACACGGGCAGTTTTAGGTGCAGCAAGATTGACACACATAACACCTCTGCTCCGTGAGCTGCATTGGGTGCCAGTTTGCTTCCGGGTCCAATTCAAGGTGTTGGTTATCACCTTTAAAGCCCTACATAGCACGGGCGCAGGTTATCTGAGGGACTGCCTCATCCCCATTACATCATCCCGTTCCACCCGATCTTGCAGAGAGGGCATGCTGCGGGCCCCCTCTATGAAAGAATTCCATCTAGCGGGGTCTCGGAGGTGAGCCTTCTCTGCAGTGGCACCTGCCCTATGTAACATCCTCCCCCCAGAGATAAGACAGGCCCCTTCACTCCTGGACTTCAGGAAAAAATTAAAAACTTGGCTCTGTGATCTCGCCTGGGGCAAGAAGGAAAGTGGTCAGGCTTGGGGATGGCTGATTCCTTAGAGTCACCTCAAATAGCTGTTGTGGGTCTTCCGGGCTGTGTGGCCGTGTTCTGGAAGTTGTGGTTCCTAACGTTTCGCCAGCATCTGTGGCCAGCATCTTCAGAGGGCAGGAGCACAGATAGAAGCAAAATCACAGAGATTTTGCTTCTATCTGTGCTCCTGCCCTCTGAAGATGCTGGCCACAGATGCTGGCGAAATGTTAGGAACCACAACTTCCAGAACACGGCCACACAGCCCGGAAGACCCAAAACAGCCATTGAACTCCGGCCGTGAAAGCCTTCGACAATACATCACCTCAAATATTTTAAATATGTGTAGCTTCACTGTAAGAACCACCTGCCACTTGGATTTTATTGTATTTATATTTTTATTGTTGTTTTTATTGTATTTTAATGGTGTTGTTGTGGCTGTGAACCGCCCAGAGTCCCTCCCCAAGGGGGAGATGGGCAGTCATAGAAATTTAATAAATAAATAAATAAATAAATAAATCAGACTGTGCCATAGAACTGGAACCGGGGGCAGATTTGCCTAAAACTAAGTTATATCCTATGACACCTAAGGAATTGGATGCTTTGTGGGAATTTATTGACAAGAATTTGGAATGGGGTTTCATTCGCCCTGCTTCCTTGTCAATGGCTGCACCTGTGTTGTTCAGAACCAAGAAGGATGGGACGTTGAGACTATGTACCGATTATAGAGGCTTGAATGCTATTTGTACTTCCAACAAATATCCTTTACCTTTGATGAAGGATATGCTGGCCCATCTATCGAAAGGGAGGATTTTCTCCAAGCTGGATTTAAGAGAGGCATGTTTCCGAGTTCGAATCAGAGAAGGAGA
This sequence comes from Charina bottae, assembly GCA_023362775.1. Classification (NCBI taxonomy): domain Eukaryota; kingdom Metazoa; phylum Chordata; class Lepidosauria; order Squamata; family Charinaidae; genus Charina; species Charina bottae. The sequence continues at coordinate 8,113,242 of JALMGJ010000021.1, read as the reverse complement.
TGAATGGAAAACTGTGTTTAATTGTCAGTTGGGTTCTTTTGAATATCTGGTAATGCCCTTCGGTCTAAAGGGGGCCCCTGGGGTCTTTATGCATTTGATAAATGAAGTATTACATGACTTGTTGTATAAAGGAATGCTAGTCTATCTTGATGACATTTTGGTCTATATTGAAACAATGGAAGAGCATATAAAATTGGTGAGAGAGGTGTTGAAACGTTTATTACGAAGTCAATTGTATGCTAAATTGTCAAAATGTGAATTTCATGAGGAGCAATTAGATTATCTGGGTTACCGAGTGTCAAATAAGTGGGTAGACTTTAGAAAAAACGTAAAGGTTTTTTCCTGGACTTTAGAAAAAACCTAAAGACCTGGTTCTCCCACCATGCTTGGGGAGGGGAGGGGAACAGCCAGTCTTGGGGTTGGCTGGTCTCTTAGATCTGCCTTGACCAGCCTTACTGGCCCATGGGATAAGTAAGATCTACCATTGCTTGGATCGGACTGTAATTAGGTATTTTTACTGATTATTAGTGTTATTTATGTTTTTTTATTGATTTTAATCTTGCAAGATGATGCTGTCAAGGTGATACATGCCATATGCCAGCAAATTTGGAAAACACAAGAATGGCCATCAGATTGGAAAAAATCAACTTATATCCCCATACCAAAAGAGGGAAACACTAAAGAATGTTCAAACTATCGAACAGTGGCACTTATTTCACATGCCAGTAAGGTAATGCTCAAGATCTTGCAAGGTAACTCCAGCAATTCATGGAGCGAGAATTGCCAGATGTACAAGCTGGGTTTAGAAAAGGAAGAGGAACTAGAGACCAAATTGCCAATATCCGCTGGATAATGGAGAAAACCAGGGAGTTTCAGAAAAACATCTATTTCTGTTTTATTGACTATTCTAAAGCCTTTGACTGTGTGGATCACAACAAATTGTGACAAGTTCTTGGTGGTATGGGGATACCAAGTCATCTTGTCTGCCTCCTGAGGAATCTGTATAACGACCAAGTAGCAACAGTAAGAACAGAGCACAGAACAACGGACTGGTTTAAGATTGGGAAAGGAGTACGGCAGGGCTGTATACTCTCACCCTACCTATTCAACCTGTACGCAGAACACATCATGCGACGTGCTGGACTTGAGGAATCCAAGGCTGGAGTTAAAATCACTGGAAGAAACATTAACAATCTTAGATATGCAGATGATACCACTTTGATGGCTGAAAGTGAGGAGGAGTTGAGGAGCCTTATGACGAAGGTGAAAGAAGAAAGTGCAAAAGCTGGGTTGCAGTTAAACCTCAAAAAAACCAAGATTATGGCAACCAGCTTGATTGATAACTGGCAAATAGAGGGAGAAAAAGTGGAGGCAGTGACAGACTTTGTATTTCTAGGTGCAAAGATTACTGCAGATGCTGACTGCAGCCAGGAAATCAGAAGACGTCTACTTCTTGGGAGGAGAGCAATGGCAAATCTTGATAAAATAGTTAAGAACAGAGACATCACACTGACAACAAAGGTCCGCATAGTTAAAGCAATGGTATTCCCTGTAGTAACCTATGGCTGTGAGAGCTGGACCATAAGGAAGGCTGAGCGAAGGAAGATAGATGCTTTTGAACTGTGGTGTTGGAGGAAAATACTGAGAGTGCCTTGGACTGCAAGAAGATCAAACCAGTCCATACTCCAGGAAATCAAGCCAGACTGCTCACTTGAGGGAATGATATTAAAGGCAAAACTGAAGTACTTTGGCCACAGAATGAGAAGACAGGATACCCTGGAGAAGACGCTGATGCTAGGGAAAGTGGAAGGCAAAAGGAAGAGGGGCCGACCAAGGGCAAGATGGATGGATGATATTCTGGAGGTGACGGACTCGACCGTGGGGGAGCTGGGGATGGTGACGGCCGACAGGAAGCTCTGGCGTGGGCTGGTCCATGAAGTCACGAAGAGTCGGAAGCGACTGAACGGATAAACAACAAATTGATTTTAAACTTTTTATTGTGAACCGCCCAGGGTCCCTCCTTGTGAGGGAGATGGGCAGGATATAAATGTAATTAATAAATAAATATTAATAGGAGATTGTAATATGGTAGTAGATAAGAAGTTGGATAAATCAACTAACAGAGGAGATGAAAAATAGAAAAACGATGTTAAACAGATTGATGAAACAGATTAATTTAAAGGATGTTTGGAGAGAATTGAAAGGTGAAGAAAAAGCATTTACGTATTTTTCACAAGTACTCTACATATTCAAGAATAGATTATATATTTGTTTCAAATAATGTGTTGACAAAAATTACAAATGTAGAAATTGGAGTCATAAAAGTTAGTGATCATTCAATGATGAGTATTCAAATGAAAGTGAAATGTGATTATAAGGAAGCTAAAAGATGGAAAATGGATATGAATATTTTTAGAAATGAAGAGATAATGGAAAAACTAAAGAGAATGAAAGGAAATATGGCAGATTAATGACATTGGTGAAATTGAGCAAGGAATACTATGGGATTCAATGAAGGCAGTTATAAGAGGATTAAAGTATTAAAGAAGCCTCAATGTTAAAAAAGCAAAAAAAGCAAAAGGAAGATTAGATAGAACGGAAGATAAGAGAATTAGAGATAATTTATACTATTAATAGTTTCACTTATTAATTATTATTTTATTATTTGATTTTTATCCTGCCTTTATTATTTTTATAATTATTATAATACTTTTATTCCTGTCATGGGATGATATTGGATTTTCTGAGAAAGCTCCAAAACGTTTGGGGCCACCTGCAAGGAAATTCATCACCCTGAAGCATCCACAAAGGAGCACAGCCTTGGATGTGACGGTTCTGCTTAGCACAGAACACCAAGGAAGAGAAATGCTCCAAGGCTTTCCAACCACTGCTTTGCTCCCACTGCTGAGACGTGTACGATACTTACAGACTGCTGTGGGAAGATGCCGGAAAAACGATCAATAGGGCAGCCACCAGATAGAGAGCCATCCCCTCCATGGTAGTCCCGAGGGGCAGGAGGGGTGGTGACAACTCCAGCATTTATCCAGAGAGCCTGCTTCGAAGCCAAGCCCCTTTGCAATGGCTGAATGTTTAATCAGTGCCTGGGGAGGGGGAGGAGCTTGAGCAACCAGGGGATTTCAGAGGAAATTAACCAGGCTGTTAAAAGTCACAATAGTTTATTTGTCTTCTCTCTGTGTGTTCAGTGCAATTGCTAAATAGCATTTTTGTGCAATCTGTTCTTGATATTCTGCTAGCAGGTGATACAGTCTGCAAATATCCCTTTATCTTGGGATCTGGGACTCACTCACTTTGCCTCCCTCCCTCATGCACACATTTGGAAGGGGCTTTAAGCTAGTCCAATTTTGGGGTACAGCTACTCACCCAAAATCTGTCCCTAAACATATCACAGGAAGGCCATTAAGGCAGTGTTGTTGTTTCCACAAGTTTTTGGAGCAGGAAGTGCCACTTACTTGGAGGCACCTGCTTGGGGGCTTGGTGAAGTGGGACTTGGATGATGAATTTTGGATGTGGTTCTAGTCATATTGTTATCCCAGACACTCTGGGTGGGGGGGTTCGTTGCCTGGTGTGCTATAGCCCAATGAATCACACCACGGGTTGAGATAAGAGCAACTCTATTTTGTGCAGAGTAGGTCACTTGGGGATTGTTCCCAAAACAAGTGACCCTGGACAAAAGATTCCAGTAGTTTTTATACACGTGGTCCCAAGCATCATGTGGTCTTAGAGGTTATCAAGACAAGCAGATGTCTCCCTACAAACATTTCTCAGCTCTGGTATATATCACCTAAGCAGGGGAAAAAAAACTTAGTCAGATCTATTAACTTTTTAACACCCTGTGTTTCCTGTAGCACCCATAGCTAGTCCCTTAGATGCCAGAGCAACCTGATAGATGTATGACTCTAATTCAGCCTTTCTCAACCTTTTGACCCTGGAGGAACCCTTGAAATATTTTTCAGGCCTCAGGGAACCCCTGCACACTCAGGCTCAAATATAGGCCAGAAGTTACGAAATTATTATATTTGTTTCATGGGTAGGCCTGTATATATGCATTAACAGTGTTCTTAAACTAAAAATAAAGAATGAAACATACCTCTTTAATGCGAAGTTGCCCGAATTTGAAATATTTCTTTTAATAAATCGTGGTCTCTCAGGGAACCCTGGTTGAGAAACCCTGCTCTAATTTATCAAGCTGAGTAAGTGGTCTGCAATGTAACTTCCCATGCCAGCTACTGCACAAGCCTTTCCCAAAGGGGTGGGGAAGGTCATGCAAAGTATTAAAATGGCTGAACAATACAAAAATGGCTACACTATGGCTCATCATTCCCCCTTTGAGGCTTGACACTATGGTTACATAGGGGCATATGCCTCACAGGATATCTATTTAGGGAAAGAATCCTGCAGCTCCAGATATATGGGAATAGGAAAAATCTTATATCCAAAATCAGGAGGTCTCAAACAAAAGCGAGGGATACATAATGCTAATAAGCTAGGGTTACATTGCAAACAACCACAAAACATATTAAGGAAGACAGTAATAATTATGATTGAAACAGAGTAGCTGCCTAGCCCCAGTCAGGCAACCAAGACCAGGGCCAGGGATTGGTGGCTCCAGAAATATGTTGTATGACATCTTGAAGGACAGCTTCTGGTCTTCAATAGTTTTGTTAAGGTCATGGAAGGTGACCTTATACCCTTGTTTCACAATCTTACAAAATCCACCTTGTTTGGCCAACAAATAGTCTAAAACAAGTCTATGCTGCATAAGATTTTGATTGAGGTTCTCAATTTTAGATTGTAATGCTCGGACAATAACTCCTGTAGCATTAACAGTTTTCTCCAATCTACAGGTTAACCCAAGGATAGATTTCCGGTTATTATACCAGGATAGGATAGGGGCGTGGTGGCTCAGTGGGTAAGACGCCAGGCTTGTCGATCGGAAGATTGCAAGTTCGGAGGTTCGAATCCCTAGCCCCGCGTGACGGAGTGAGCTCCCGCACTCGCCCCAGCTCTTGCCAACCTAGCAATTCGAAAGCATGCAAATGCAAGTAGATGAATAGGTACCACTTCGGTGGGAAGGTAACAGCGTTCCGCGTGCGTCATGCCGGCCACATGACCGTGGAAGTGTCTTCAGACAACGCTGGCTCTTCGGCTAACAAACGGAGATGAGCACCGGCCCCTAGAGTCGGACACGACTGCACAAATGTGCGGGGGGAACCTTTACCTTTACCTTTTAGGACCTGAGAGTGATGAGTCCTGTAACAAGGCCTCCTCCAACTGGGGAGGGTTCTGACCCAGAAAGCTGCTTTCCTATGGTGACCATATCATCACATTGAGATCCCATGGTACCCACAAGCTGGCTATGAGTTCCTACTGCTCGTGTCTGGCGAGATTGATGGACAGGAGACTTGACCACCTCTGATCTGTATTGGGAGTGAATGTCAGAGGACTTCACTACCTGTACTGGGAAGGTTAAATAACCTACACCAACAGACTGATAGTTTCCAGGAGGATAAATTAGTAGCCCATCCATTTAAAAAACAACACCACCACCACATATTGGGATCAAGGGTCTGCCATCCTGAACATATGGAACCTATTCCTGAATAATTGGCAGAAAACATAGGAAAATCAGGATATACAGTACAAAAGAGGTACCACTGGTGTCTGCAGATCCATTATACAGTATGTTTGATTAAATGTTCCCCACAACCAAAATCTGTTAGCACAGTGAGTATAATTCCCTAGCTGAGATTATAATCTCTGGAAACATGGCCAATGTTTCCACTTTGAATTCCAGGTTCCTCTATGGTAACAACAAAAACATATCTCTGCAGTAAAAGTACTAAATCTCATCCTACGGAATGACATGTCATTCAAACCTTGGGGAACGGTGCTAAACAAAGTACTATTGTTTTCTAAAGCACTGACTATTACAGATGGCTACTTCATAAGGGTCGGCAAAAAGGAAAGGTCCCCTACAGTAGCTGGGTCTGCATAATATAAAATAGAATCATTACCATGCTGTTGAAACATGGCATAATCATCCCCTTTTTGGGGGAGATGGGCGGTGATAGAAATTGGAAAATAAATAAGCATGTTGAAGCTACCAGCATCAGCCAAAGATGCAGAAAACAAAATCAACAAGAAATAAATCATGTTTGTCTTTTGAACATATGTTTCAATCCTTCCAAGGGCTCAGCGGACCACTCGGGTGGGGAATCAGCTTTGCACAGGCAGTAAATCAGGTGTTGCATCTATAGGTGGTACACACTTCACTCGAGTGTGGTGAATCCAGGGCTTCACTCCAGCAAGCTTGAGAGAAGTGTGGGTAGTCGGCAATGCCTGGTATGGCCCTTTCCACTTTGGCTGGAGTGGTTCATCCTTCCATGCTCTCAGGAGCACAAAGTCGCCAGGTTGAATGGGTGGACATCTACATCCAAGGGCAGAGGTTGATGGACCTGGACATACCTGTGAAGAGAAAACAACACAGCAGACAGGCGAGGCAAATACTGGCTAAGCATGTGATTTCCAATTACAGACATTTGAATACCATTCGCCACTGGTGAGGTCACTGGGAAGGGTTTACCAAACAAAATCTCAAATGGGCTAAGTCCTAACTTACCCCGGGGGCTGATTCTAAGTCTCAAAAGAGCTAAAGGTAAAGCATCTGGCCATTTAAGAGTGGCTTCTTGACAAATCTTGCCCAAATGTCTTTTTAAGGTCTGGTTAGCATTCTCAATCTGTCTACAAGATTGCGGCCTCCAGGAAGTGTGCAGTTTCCAACGAATGCCTAAAGCCTGGGCTACTTGCTGGACCACTTTAGACACAAAGTGTGGGCTGTTAGCTGACCAAATAGTGTGGGGGAGGGCAAAGCACTGGAGGATCTCAGTTAACAGTTTCTTTGTAACCTCTGTGCCTGATTAGTTCTATAAGGAAAAGCCTCAACCTACCCAGAAAACATGTCAACAAAAACAAGAAGTTGTTGATATCCATTTGTTTGGGGTAGGTCAGTAAAGTCCAATTGCCATGCCTCACCAGGTCCTGATCCTCCAGGTTGGGCACCAGGGGGTGCCTTTTTAACAATTTTGGGGTTATTCTGGGCACAAAGCACATATCTTGTGGCAACTTGGTCAGCTTCAGCATAAAGACCAGGGCAAATCATCTGGCAGCTAAGCAGATCATCCATTGCATTAGCACACTGGTGGGTAGATTGATGAAGGTCACTAATAATTTAACAGAGGCACATTCTGGGCATAATCAGTCTCCCATCAGGGTTAATCCACCAGCCATCTTTATTTTTAGATGCTCCCCGGCCTAAGGCTGCCTCTTTTTCTTGAGCACTGTTCAGGGGTGTGTGTCTGGTGGGAGTTCAATATGTGGAACCAATGCAGCACCTTATAGGGCATCATCCTCTAAATCCATTAGGGCTGCCCATTTCGCTGCCTCATCTGCTCTTTGGTTCCCTCTGGAAATAGGATCTGTATCTTTTTGGTGGGCTTTGCGGTGTATAATAGCCACCTGCTTAGGAAGATGTACAATTTCCAACAAATTAAGTCTGGGGCATATTTGATTCCAGTTCCAGCTGCTGTAAGTAGTCCCCGTTCTTTCCACAATGCCCCATGCCGCATGTGCATGCAAAACTCCAAAGGCATATTTAGAGTCAGTGTAATATTGACAGTTTTACCATCAGCCAACTGGAGAGCTCGGACCAAAGCCGAACAAATTCCGCTCTCTGGGCTGAGGTTCCTGGGGGCAAAGGGTTAGCTTCCGCTACTTCCCATTGAGTGACTATTGCATAGCCTGCTTTATGGCTTCCCTGAACCACCCTGCTGCTGCTATCGGTAAAATATTCAAGATCTGGGTTCTGCAATGGGGTATCTTGAAGATCCTTTCGACTAGCGCAGGTCAGATCAAGCACCTCTAAGCAGTCATGTTCTGCTGCACTGGGCTTTGAGTATGGAAGCAATGTTCAAAAAGGGTTCAAAGCGGTGGTGGTAGCCAAAGTCAAATTTGGGTTGTCCAATAGAATGGCCTGATAAGATGCAATATGACTGTGATGTACACGATCCGTTGGCTAGCCAATCAGAGTCCTCGACACAGGCCACTTAGTATATGGAAGGATCTTTATTACAGCCAGTGATCCATTACACGTTAAAGATTCGAGTGAAGTAAGTTCCCGTACCCAACAAATTAATAGTCTCCAAATTCCCCCCCCTTTTTTTTGGGATTAGCCGTTTGAGCGCATTCCTTTCTTGTACCTCAGTTTCCTGCCATTCCTGTTTGAATCCACTGACGTGGTGATTCGCCCTTTGATCTGTCCTGGGTGCTGAATCGTTCATCTCATTACTTTGATTTACATGTTTGCAGTTCTCTGAATACACTAGGCTTCCGCTTTATCTGTCTGGCGATTTTACTGCCCAACCCCCAACCGAGAGCTTTCACAGCTTGGTGCCATGGCAGGATGCCATGGATGACATCATGACATACCGCCTCCCCAAAAATAAACCTCCCACCTTTAGCACTCATATACAATGAGTGGGTTGCTCCGGGTGCCAGCATTCTGAGTCTTTGACTGGTTTCAGTAGGCTACAGTGGAAAACGGGGTGGACTTTTCTTAAATTCTTTGGGAGTTGTAACTGTACTATTACACTGTTAATTATTTTGGTGATGGGGGAAGGACCCATGTATTTTGGACCTAGCTTTTTCAAGGGTTGTGAGGATTTTAAGAACTTGGTGGATAAGTAAACCTTCTCCCCCACTTTCAGTGGCCATTCTGGCGCTCTTTTCAGGTCAGCATATTTCTTGTAAGTTTCCTTGGCATCCTTTAATGCCCTCTCTATTGTTGGCCACCCGTCAGCTGTTTTATCCACTCATCTAATGGAATGATTTCAGTTTTATCTTTGGGTAATTCCGGGAATGCCACGAACTCTTGCCCATTTACCACTTGGAAAGGGGGAAATCCCGTACTTTGATGTACCAAATTGTTATAAACTACTTCATTGAATGGAAGCAGGTCCACCCAATCATCTTGCTGATAGCTGACGTAGCACCTAAGGTATTGTTCTAATACTTGGTTAGTACGTTCACAGCCTCCATCCATCTCTGGATGATGCCTGGAACTTAATCCTTGCCCCACGCCAATCATCTTTAAAAACGCTCTCCAAAATTAGGATGTGAACTGTACGCCCCGATAGCTTATTATTCATTCGGGGGTCCCATGTATTCTATAAATGTGTTGTACAAACAACTTAGCTAGCTGTCCTGCATTTGGTATATTAGTACAAGGAATGAAATGGGCTTGCTTTGAGAATAAATCAGTTACTACCCAAATCACTGTCTTTTTGTGGCTCTCTGGTAAGTCTACTATGAAGTCCATGGCTATTTGCTTTGAAGGTTGAGTGGGGCTTGCTACAATCTGCAGCAGTCCTCTGGGTTTTCCCCCCACTCTTTTGGCCATGGCACAGGTTGGGCAACTGGCTACATATTCCTCTACATCTTTGCGAAGGGATGGCCACCAGAACTGCCGCCTCAATAGGTGCAAAGTTTTTAAGAATCCGGAGTGGCCAGCCGATTTCGTGTTGTGGCATCTTTCGAGTATTTTCTTTCTCAGAGGCTCCGGTATATACAGCCTGTCCCCGCTCCACCAGAACCCCTGCTTCTCTGTCAGGGCTACTTTATTACTTTGCAACCATTCATCAGTTTCTAGTGTTAACTGCAGCTCATCTCGCAAATCCCCTCCTACTGAAGAATCGGGCTCTGACCCCTGACTCCTAGTGACTGCTATCATCCCTGATTGTTGTGAGGGGATGATTGAATCTATTACTTCCTCTCTCTGGCTGTCACGTTGTGGCAATCGGGACAAAGCATCAGCTAAAAAATTCCTTCTCCCGCGTATGTATTTTAGAGTGAAATTGAACCAGCTAAAGAGCTGAGCCCATCTAACTTGTTTGGGGTTTAACTTTTTTGGGGTGCACAGAGCTTCTAGGTTCTTGTGATCCATCCAGACTTCAAAGGGGTGGGGTGCCCCTTCAAGTAGATGCCTCCAATTAACTAAAGCCCACTATACTGCGTATGCCTCCTTTTTCCATACATGCCAGCAGTGTTCCATATCGGTAAATTTGCAGGAAAGGTACGCGCATGGCCTCAATTTCCCTTCTTTGTCCTTTTGTAGTAAAATTTCCCCTATTGCGACATCTGATGTGTCTACCTGTATAATTAGGGGTTTTGTGGGATCGGGGTGCTTTAATACTGGTTCTGAAGTGAACAATGCCTTCAGTTGCTTGAAAGCTTCTTGGCATTCTGTCGTCCACTGTAGTTTTACCCCCGGCCGCTTAATCACCTTGGGGTCCCCTTTCACTGTAGTCTTAAGTAAGTCAGTGAGCGGCAACACCACTTGTGCGAAATTGTGTATGAATTGCCAGTAAAACTTTGTGAACCCCAAGAAACTTTGTAATTGTCTCCTAGTTCAAGAAGGCTCCCATGCTACTACGTCCCACACCTTTGCCGGATCCATTTCAATCCCTTTGCTCGATACCCGATACCCCAAATAGTCTAATTGCTGCTTATGGAATTCACACTTCGACAATTTAGCATACAACTGATTTTGCAGCAACCGTTTCAATACCTCCCTCGCCAAAGGCACATGCTCTTCCATTGTTTCAGTGTACATCAGGATATCATCTAAATATACTAGCATCCCCCGGTACAAGAAATCATGTAAAACTTCATTAATTAAATGCATGAAGACCCCAGGGGCCCCCTGCAGTCTGAAAGGCATTACCAGATATTCAAAGGATCCCAGCTAGCAATTGAACGCTGTCTTCCACTCGTCTCCCTCCTGAATCCAAACTCAGAAGTACGCTTCCCTTAAGTCTAATTTGGTGAAGATTTTTCCTTTTGATAGGTGAGTTAGCATGTGTTTCATCAGCGGTAATGGGTATTTATTTGAGGTACAGATAGCATTCAACCCCCAGTAGTCAGTGCACAATCTCATCGATCCGTCTTTTTTGGTCCTGAAAAGGACGGGCGTAGCCATAGATGAAGTGGCCAGGCAGATGAACCCTCATTCTAAGTTCTTGTCCACGAATGTCCGCAATGCCTCCAGTTCCTTGGGAGTCATGGAGTATAGCTTAGTTCTGGGTAACTTGGCACCTGGTTCTAATTCTATAGCGCAGTCTGACTTCCTGTGATGTGGGAGCTGGTTGGACTCTACTTCTCCAAACACCTCTTTTAGATCGCTGTATTGTGCGGGAATGAAATCGCTTCCCTCTCCTGTTACTTCCCCCCACACTTCAGACACTGCGCCTATTAGTTCGGGCTCACGTTTTTGTTCGCCGGGGTTTAACTCCTTGTAAACCCCATCAGTAAATGTTAACTATCCAGTTACCCAATTTATTTGAGAGTTTTGGATTCGTAACCAAGCCAGTCAAGTACTATGGGTTGATCCAAGATGGGGGCCACTATAAATCTTAATGTCTCTTCATGGCTCCCTATTCGCATCTGCACCACTTCAGTGCAATACTTTACCGGACCCCCCTTCATCTCTGTCCCATCGAGCTGAATGAAACTGATGGGTTTGTTCAACTTTCTCACTTTTAGTCTTAGTCCAGTCACTAGGGTGGGATGCATTAAGCATCTGGTACTGAATCTAACATCCCTGTTCATGCTGCCAAAACCCCTTAATGTTTTTATCTGTAGTTTCACCAGCATTGCTGGGCAATTTCCACTCACCATAGAGTCCTCACGCCTTTTCATAATTGCCTGTCCTTCGGCGCTACTTAGGACAGGCTCCTGTCATTTCCCACCGGCTGGAATTCCTTGTCCGTCAAGTCTTCTCCTTCCGACAGGGCTTTGCAGGGCCTCCTCTCTGCCATGGCAGCCACAGCTCCTTTGGTCCTTGTCCCCGGAGTTCTTGCACCATTCTCTCCATTCCTGCTTGTTGTTGGGGTTGCAGTCTGCAGGCAATTGGTGATGCGATGACCTTCTTTGCCACATCTAAAGCAAAGCCCCCTTTTAACTTGCCTTTCCTTTTCCTTGTTCCATGATTTACGAGCTCCTCACCTTTCCGATGGAAGGGTTGGCGCGGCTGGTCGTTTCTCCGTCGGTTGGGTCTTTGCTGCCTGTTGAAATGAATTCACATATCCTCCACTTTGCCAGCAAGACAAATCCATCCTCTCAAGGTTCTGGGGTCCCCCCTTGCTAGGGACCACTCCAGAATCTCTGGGTGTAACCCCCCTTGGAAGTATTCAATTTTCAGTGATTCTGGCCTGTCTGTCAATTTCCCAGCCAACCTTCTGAACTCCATGGCATACTCTGAGACTGACCTGCTTCCCTGTTTAATGTATGGTAAACTGGTCTTGGCTCTCATCTTAGAGATGGGGTCTTCAAACCAGTCTCTTAGAGCACTCATGAAACTCTCAAAGTCTAGCTCCACGGCACCTAAGTCATGCAGCTCCACGAGCCACTCTGCCGCTTCGTGTTCGAGGTGAGCCGAAACATACCGCACCTTGGAGCCTTTGGTGGGGAATATTTATTTATTTATTATTTATTTGAATTTATATTAACTCACATTCCTCCATAAACCCCTTTATGTGGGTTAGGAAGCAGGCCAGGCTTTTCGGGTCCCCATTAAACTTCACCCTCAAGTCCCTCACCCTGAATGACCCATCGGTACTAAGGGTTCATCTCACCACCCCGACTTGGGGTCAGCTACGATGAGGGCAAGCTTTTACCAACCTGGTTGCCCCTCGACCCTCTTCTGGTTCAGACTCGCTGCTCTCCTCTTCTGAGGGTGTCTCATCTCTCGCCGCCATCGCACTGGCCGTTGTCTTTCCACTCAGTATCTGAAGGATCTGCTCAAACGCTTCTTGCAGGTCAGATACACGCTCTCCTATGGAGCCAATCTCTTGCTCTATTTTCTCCATCTGCTGCTCTGCAACCGACCACCTGGAGTGGGAGCCTTTTTCCTTGGTCACCCACAGGTCTGAAGTCCTCTCTGTGCCCCCTCCTATTTCCAAGACCCAAGTAAACCTGTTCGTTTTCATTGTGCTGGGTCTGGGTGTGCTCTTGAGGTCGGTCGGGATCTTTGGCTTGACCTCATTTACCCATTCGTCTCTTGGTGTCTCACTTGGTTGAATTTATTGGGGTTCGGAGTTCTGCCTCTCCTCCCTCTCTCACCCGGTGAGCTGCTTCCTTGTGCCAAGCCCTCCTGCTTGCTCTGGTTAGGGCTTTTTCCCTTACATTCTCTGTCACCCCCTCCTGACTCCGGAGGGGTTTCCACGGAACCTGTCTTTTAGTCTAGCCCAGGGGTCGGCAAACTTTTTATTCCGGGAGCCATTTTGACATGCTCGTGCACATTTTGAAATGCTCGAGAGCCAGGGGGCGGGGTTTGCGGGCGGGGGCCTCTCTGCTCTCCTTTGGTGCGCGCTGATTGGTGGAGGCGTCCTTCCTTCTGAGCCTCCACCAATCAGCGTCTCTGTTTCTTCTCCAGGGTTCTTCTCCTGGAGAAGAAACAGAGACGCTGATTGGTGGAGGCGTCCTTCCTTCTGATTGGTGGAGGCTCAGAAGGAAGGACGCCTCCACCAATCAGCGCGCGCCAAAGGAGAGCAGAGAGGCGGGCTGAAGCCTGCTGCTTCCGGAGACCGGCTTTCCGGATGTTGGGCGGCAGAGAGAGAGAGAGAGCCAGAGTCAAGGGGCCAAAGAGCCAGATCTGGCTCGCGAGCCGCCATTTCCGACCCTTGGTCTAGCCCTTTCCAGCCAGTGGTAGGATTTCCCAATGTCAGCCAACTCAGCTATCTGTTGATGGTACATCCCATGCAGGGTCTTGTCTTGCCATGGCACTTCCTTGGCTTGATATTCCTCTCATGTCTGCTGCTGCCTCAGGCATTCTCTCAGCAGCTCATCTTTGGGTGCCATCTTAATGATGTACTCCTGGATGTTCTGGCTTTCAACCAGGACAGTGGCTTTGACACTCACCAGACCCCGCCCACCCTCTTTTTGGATGGTGTACAGTCTCTGGGTGTTGGACTTGGGGTGGAAACCTCCATACATTGTGAGAAGCTTCCAGGTTTTCACATCAGCAACCTCCATGTCCTCCTTTGGCCAGCTCACTATACCAGCAGGGTATCTGGTGACTGGCAGGGCATCCCCTAACTCAGAAAGCAGGACTCTTCAGCCAGTGATGGATTGCAGCCTCAGGATGTGTGTGTCTCCTGTTGGGAATGTCAGATCTTATACCTCAAACAGATAGTTAACATGTTTCTTAGCAGGGCTGAAGAGGGACCCTCTGAAGCCCTGACGCTCTTTCGCTCATAGGATGCTTCAGCAGGGTGCAGCCTATTTTCCCAGAATGGTGTCTTCCCCCTGGAAGGAATGGGTTGTCCATGCTTCCTTCGCGGAGAGAGATGCCTGCTCCTGGAAAGAGGAAGGGTGCTTCTAGGGGACCGGCAGAGGTTTTCCCCAGGACTGGACCTCACCAGAGCAGGGTGGAAAAATGGCCTCTGCACTGCCACTTCTGCCCGGAAGACGCCCACTGCAACATCCTTATTTTACTAAAGGTGACATTTCTTGCTCCGCTGAACACAAGGCAGTGCACAGAGTTTTCTGTCCGATTTATTTCCACAATGAGTTGGAGCAAGCCTCATCCAGTGAGATTCATGGTTGCCTGTAGGTTTTTGCTTTCCTTTTTAAGAATCTGAACGTCCCAAGTCCTCAGGGAAGGTGGATCTTGGGGAGCATCACCCGTCTGAACTATTTCATTGGCATCCAAAAAATTAAAAAAGCTACCACACCTGGAAACTGTTTGAAGAGCCAGGTAAGCCTTGGCCTTGTTTACCCAGCTTGCAACAGACTGCACCAGCAGCACCACCACCACCTGTCCTCTACGTTCCGGGAAACAGCTGGGATCTGGGAGCATTCACCTCCCCCTCCTGACCCTCGCTGAGATTGGGAAAGAAAGCGCTCAAAGAGGACACGGAGCAGAGGATCCACAGTCCACTTTACCGGCAGGATGATAAACAAGTTTAAGGGGCACAGAACTTTGATCGTTTTGCTCTTTGCTTTGGAGAAATGACAGTGGGCAAGAGCCTCCCCTCTAACAATTTACAGTAAGCATTCAAAAGGAGCGCATGGCTCTGAACTTTAGGGAGAAAGCTGATTCTGTTGTCAAAGAGAGAAGCAGCCTTCAAGATCAATGGTATTTGCTTATGCTTTAATAAATTACAGGTGCTTACATTGACTGACTTGATGTTCTGCCCTGCTTTCTCCTGTTTGTATTGCCTGCAAATTAACTTACAGCCACCCCCTTCCTTTTATTTCCCTTATTTATTTGTTTATTTGTTTGTTTATTCATCAAATTTATCACCGCCCATCTCTACCGCAGTAGACTCTGGGCGGTTTACAATAAAATGTTAAAATTAAAAAACCTATAAATCATTAAAATACAATATCATAATAAATAAAAATAGAAAAAATCCAGAGGATGGTAAGATCTTAAAAGGAGGTTATTACTAAGCTAACCACCCCCAGGAGGAACGATCACTTCCTTTGTTCCACGCAAGGCGGCAGAACCAGGTCTCTAAAGACCTCCGGAAGGCCAGGAGGGAGGGCGCCTGCCTCACCTCCAGGGGCAAGATATTCCACAGGGCGGGTGCTATCGCAGAGAAGGCACGCCTCCTGGACCCCGCTAGATGGAATTCTTTTATTGATGGGGTCCGTAGCATGCCCTCCATGCATGACCGGGTGGGGCGGGTAGATGTAATCGGGATGAGACAGTCCCTCAGATACCCTGGCCCCATGCCATGTAGGGCTTTAAAGGTAATGACCAACACTTTGAATTGGACCCAGAAGCAAACTGGTACCCAATGCAGCTCGCGAGCAGTGGTGTTACATGTGCTGATCTTATAGCACCCGTAACTGCTTGAGCAGCTGCATTTTGGACCAGCTGAAGCTTCCAGATACTCTTCAAGGGTAGCCCCATGTAGAGTGCGTTGCAATAATTTATATGAGAGATGACAAGGGCATGAGTGACTGTTTGGAGGGCCTCTCGATCCAGGAAGGGGCGCAGCTGGCGCACAACCCGAAGCTGTGCAAAGGCCCTCCTGGCCACGACTGCCACCTGCTCTTCGAGCAGGAGTTGTGAGTCCAGGAGAACCCCCAAATTCTGCACTGGCTCCGAATGGGGTAGTGCCACCCCCTCAAGTGCCAAAGATGACAACTTCCTAGATCCCGAGCGGCCATCAATCCACAGCCACTCCGTCTTACTAGGGTTCAGTCGAAGCCTGTTGTTCCCCATCCAGGCCCCTACAGCCTTCAGACACTGAGATAGGGCGGCAACTGCATCACTTACTTCACCCGGGATGGAAATATACAGCTGAGTATCATCAGCATATAGATGGTATTTCATCCCGTGGTGACAGATGATCTCACCCAGTGGCTTCATATAGAAAACAGGAGAGGGGAGAGCACCGAACCCTGAGGCACCCCACACAAGAGGGGCCGTGGGTCAGATCTCTCCTCCCCTATCATCACTGATTGGGAACGGCCCTGGAGGAAGGAGGTGAACCACTGCAGAACTAAACTGCCCACCCCCAACTCCCTGAGCCGTCCAAAAAGGATACCATGGTCGATGGTATCAAAAGCCGCTGAGAGATCTAAAAGGATAAGGATGATGCACTACCTCCATCCCGTCCTTGCCAGAGATCATCCATAAGTGCGACCAATGCAGTCTCCGTCCCATATCCTGGCCTGAAACCTGACTGAAAGGGGTCTAGATAATCCGTTTCATTCAGAATCCTCTGGAGTTGTGACGCCACCACTTTCTCCACCGCCTTCCCTAAAAAGGGGAGTTGGGAGACTGGCCGAAAGTTGTCCAAAATAGTAGGGTCCAGGGATGACTTCTTGAGGAGGGGGTGCAATCATCGCCTGGACCCAGCCACAAGTCACCGCCCGGGGGACTCTGTCCACTTCCTCAGGTCCGACAGGATCGAACCATTCCCAGTTAACAGGGTAACTACGTACCTCTGTCATCTCCCCAGACCGTGTATCACACGTAGAGTCCAACTTAGAATGGATCTGAGCGATTTTCTCCTGCAGATGCTCAGAAAACTCCTCCAACCAACCCTGTAAATAGGTCACTGATTTAGATTGACCTAGCAGATCTCGTAATCTTAAACAGTGTCGTCGGTTGGCATTCTGCGGAGGCAATAATGGCGGAGAAATATTCACGTTTTGCCGCTCTTACTGCCACAAGGTAGGCCTTAACAGAGGCTCTAGATTGTGTCCGGTCAGATTCAGTCCTTGTCTTTCTCCAGCGACGCTCCAGACATCTCTTAACCCTCTTCAAAACCCTCAACTCCTCCGTGAACCACGGGGAGTGACGGGTCGAATGAGGAAAGAGAGGTCGCACAGGCGCAATCCTATCCAGGGCCTCGGCGGTCTCCCTATTCCAGGCTGCTGCCAGGGCCTCTGCCGGACCGTGCAACAGATCCTCGGGAATACTCCCCAGCTCCCTCTGAAACCTCATAGGGTCCATAAGTCGCTGGGGGCAGACCAGTCGAATGGGTCCAGCCTCCCTGTGGAGTGGGGCAGTGCACGAGAGTCTCAAGATCACCAGGGCGTGGTCTGACCATGACAGCGGAGACAGATCTAACTCTCCCCTCAGATCACTTTGCCATTGCTCGGACAAGAAAATTTATTTATTTTTATTTATTTATAATTCGATTTGTATTTACCGCTCCATCTCCCCACAGGGGGACTCTGGGCGGTTTACAGAAATCGGCAATTAAAATTCAACTATTAAAACAGCATATATTATCCTATAAATACAATAATATTTAAAATAAATATAAAATCCAAGATGTGATGGTTTAGGTCCGGGGTGAGGCCACTGTCTCTAGTCAGGTCCCTAATTATCTGGGACAGGCCCATGGCTGCCATGGTAGCCATGATCTCCCGAGCCGTTTCCGAGGACAAGTTTTCAATGCCGCTTTCAATGGCAAGTTGAAGTCCCCCAAAACCATAAGTTTGGGGAACTCCACTGCCAACCCTGAGATGGCCTCCAGCAGCTCAGGCAGAGAGGTTGCTATGCAGCAGGGAGGCTGGTACAGCAGCAACACTCCCAACTGTTCACGGGAGCCAACTTAAAGAACAGGGTCTCACAACCGGCCACTTGTGGAGCAATGCCCCTGTGAGCCATTAGAGACTCTCGGATGACAACCGCCACCCCACCTCCCCTGCCCTGGTGTCTTGGCTGGTGCCACACCTGAAACTCGACTGGGCACATTTCCGAGAGGGCAACCCCTCCCTCAGGGCCCAGCCAGGTCTCGGTGATACAAGCCAGGTCTGCCCCCTCCTCTGTAATCAAATCACATATGAGGAGGGCCTTGTTGT
This sequence comes from Charina bottae, assembly GCA_023362775.1. Lineage (NCBI taxonomy): Eukaryota > Metazoa > Chordata > Lepidosauria > Squamata > Charinaidae > Charina > Charina bottae. The sequence continues at coordinate 8,094,837 of JALMGJ010000021.1, read as the reverse complement.
TCACAGACCTGGCATTGAGAAGCAGCAGCCGGAGACCAGAGCCCTCAAGGATCCATCGACCAGGGCCTGGGTATGAACTTGAAGGGCCGGAACACGCCACCGGTACCACACACCGGGGACGTCTTCCCCGAAGGTGGCTTGCCCTCCAGTTCCCGTTATAACATCCCCGACCCGTCACCACTTTGATCAGTTGGCCCGCCCTGCAGCCCCCAGAGCTTCCTAGGTTGGTAGCCTCCACTCCCGAACCCCCGGAAATCCTGGGTATAAACATAGGACCCTTACCCCACACACTCATCCTCTCAGTCACATTCAATCCTAGGTGGTGGTGGGCCCCCCCAGTGCACCAGCTTACGCTCTCGGCACTGTTGGGATCCCGACCACTCCCTCACATACACTTACTTCTACTTTCACTATGCACCCCCCTCAACTTCTCTCACTAGTGGAGGAGGGGCAACTCAATCGCTCCTACCCCACTGAGCAACTCTCAGGGGGCACTCTTGCACACAAACAAACATTCCTAGCCCCCACCCAGTATCTCTCACCTACTAGGGGGGACAACACTCACAGTAAGGGACCCAACCCACTGCCGCTTGCCTGGGAAGGAACAGCTGGTTCATTCCAAGTCAGTATGTTCTAAAAGATAGTCCTCTATGTTGTTAGTCCTTCTGGCATAAGATATTAAAGCCAGCACAGCGTCCAATGTCTGAGTCTCGGGTTTCTTCTCCCAAATCGACCCGATCTCCGACATCTCCTGAGTCCAATTAAAACAGTAAAACAGTAGGAGGGAGTCAAGGTTGTACCAAATTGCCACATTGGAGCTCATCGTCCTGCTAGTCCAATGTTGGTTAAGGGTCTGGCCCATTCAGACATCTGAGGGTCCGTCGCGCCAAGACCCGCTACCACCGTCCCACATCAGAGCTGAGCTGGACGTTCGCCAAAGGGGCCAAAAAGTTCACCACACCAGAGGCCACACACCAGGAGCCAATGCCACCAGGGTCCGACCAGGCCACTTCATTCCGCCACTCCTCCAACTGCAGCAGCCTCCCGTAAGCCCCAAGCCCCAAGAAAAGCAAAAAATGCTCCCGGTCGCCACACGCACCCCGAGGGCCTCCGCACTACCGAGCTCCACACTCCAACGTAGAGACCTCTGTCGAGCTCCAGTGCAGCCACTCGGCAGCCACTCCGTTCCCAGCTCCTCCGTTGCTTCACCCCACCAGCTGACAGGGAAAGATAGGGGACTGGACTCCAAATCTGCGCCCCAATTTGCACCCCAGTTCTCCATCCGGGAGCTGCAGCCGCTGATTCTGCTCTCTTCCCCCAGGAGAGATCTATCCTCCCCGTTCTCTGGCACACAATATTAAAGCCGGCAGGAATCCGATGTTTGGAAACCTGGGGTTCCTCTAACCAACTCCCTACCAGTTGGAGCATTAATGTGTAGGGGTGGTATATAGAGGAGGGTGTCTGGACTCTAATTCTGAGCCCTAAAGACGCCCCTCAAAGCAGCTCACGGCTCCACGTCCGCTCCCGGTCGCCATCTTCGATTTTGGATTTTGCATAATTAAGCTGGAAATTCCTCATTTCCAGGAATTAAGCTCATTTCCACTATTAAGCTGTTCCACTGCTTAATAGTTCTCACTGTCAGGAAGTTCCTCATTTCCAGGTTGGATCTCCCTCTGACGAGCTTCCACCCATTGCTTCTTGTCCTACCGTCAGGTGCTATGGAGAATAAGTCAACGCCCTCTTCCCTGTGGCGGCCCTTCATGTATTGGAAGACTGCTAACATGCCTAAGTGTAGGACCTTACATTTCTCGCCATTGAACGTCATCTTGTTGGATAGGGCCCAATGCTCAAGTCTGTGAAGATCCTTCTGAATCTTGAGTCAATCTTCTGAAGCATTAGCAAGTCCCCCCAGCTTTGTGTCATCCACAAATTTGATGAGCGCCCCTTCAATCCCCTCATCTAGGTCATTTATGAAGATGTTGAAGAGCACTGGGCCCAAGACAGAACCTCAAGGTACCCCACTGCCTACTTCCCTCCACGTAGATGTAATTCCATTAAGGACCACACGCTGAGTGCGGTTGGTCAGTCATCTGCGAATCCATCTGGTAGTGGTTCTGTCTATCCCACATTGTTCTATCTTACCAAGAAGTAGGGTGTGGTCTACTTTATCAAATGCCTTACTGAAATCTAAGTATACTATATCCACAGCATTTCCCTGGTCCACTAATTTAGTCACTTTATCAAAGAAGGCAATAAGATTTGTTTGGCATGACCTGTTCTTAACAAACCCATGCTGGCTTCTAGTAATCACTGACTCAAAAGCACACCCGCACACACATACATGTTATGATAACTCCCTTGTCAGCAGCAGAACTGGGAAGCCAATTAATTTTCTTTAGTTCACCAAAGTCCACTTGACATCCCAACAGATGAGGAAGGGAGTGAATGATAGCTTGTTTGGAATGCCCTCTATTTGCATTAAAATTATTAGCCCCAAGCAGTATAATTGGATGCAATTGTAAGATACATGAATTTCTATTTCTATTATCTGGAACAGTTTGGGTCCTAAGACTCAGCCCCCCACCCTATATCGAAGCTGAGGGTTTGCCCTCCTGGGTTACATTGCTGAGGGTGGCCTGTCTGCTCTTAATATCCTTTTCTTAGGAAATCCTTCTCTCAGTTTCAGTTTCTGCTGTTCCAAGCATGGTGTTTTAATTCCTCTAACTTAGTATAGCTGGCAGAAATTGCTCAAAAATGGCAATTACTGTATGTGCTGCCAGCAAACTGTTTTTTGCTATATGTCTATGAAGGTTCTCAGTCATCCAGGTGGAATTGTCTGTAGCTTGAATCATGTCAACTGGATTTCTATTTTCTTAGTAGAAACGTTTCGCTCCTTATCCAAGGAGCTTCTTCAGTCTGAGCAAAGTTGGTAAGGGAATCCTAAATATGTTCCTAGGTAGCTGTGTGACCTTACACCTGGGGCTAGGTCATGGTTATATTGAGATGTAATTTTTAAGTCCTTTTATCATCTAAAGGAGGGTCGTTAAAATCACCATGCTGCTGTTGAGCTTCTGAAATGGTCTTAATCTTCCTAGGCACAGAAGACAAAACGGGGAGGAAGATGGGGGAGAGTTTGTGCCTGAGGCCCCCACCTCTATTCAAGGAAGGATTTTCCAAGTTGGCATAAATGGATTCCTTGACCCCTCTCTCAAACCACATATCTTCTCTGTCTAAAATGTGAACATTAATGTCCTCAAATGAGTGTCCTTTTTCTTTTAGATGAAGATAAACTGCTGACTCTGGTCCTGTGGTGTTATTTCTCCTGTGTTGGGCCATCCTCCTGTACATAGGTTGTTTGGTTTCTCCAATGTAGAGTTCAGAGCACTCCTCACTGCACTGGATTGCATAAACTACATTGCTTTTCTTGTGTTTTGGAGTTTGATCTTTGGGGTGTACAAGCCTCTGTCTCAGTGTGTTGGTGGGTTTGAAATATACAGGTATGTGGTGTTTGCCAAATATCCGTTTTATCTTTTCAGACACGCCAGCCATGTAGGGAATGACCAGGTTCTTTCGTTTACTCTGAGTCTCAGCCCTATCTGTCGCTGTTTTAGGTCTGGTAGATTTAGATTTGGTGAAGGCCCAATTTGGATATCCACAGGCCTTCAGGGCTGTTCTCAGGTGCTGATTTTCATTCTTTTTGGAATCCATGGAGGTGGGGATGGTTTCTGCTCTGTGTGACAATGTCCTGATGACTCCTAGTTTGTGCTGCAGTGGATGGTGGGAGTCAAACATCAGATATTGATCTGTGTGTGTGGGTTTCCTGTAGATCCCTATTTCTAGCTTGCCACCGGTCCCAATGAGGACTTCACAGTCTAGGAATGCCAGTCTGTTGTCCTTGGTGTCTTCTCTGGTGAAGCTAATGTTGGCATCTATAGTGTTTATATGGTCCGTGAAGGCCTGTACTTCCTGGGCCTTGATTTTGACCCAGGTGTCATCCACATACATGTTTTTTGCTACTAAATCCATACCAGACTCAGGGCAAGGCTGCTTGCTTGCTTGCTTGCTTGCTTGCTTGCTTGCTTATTTATTTATTTATTTATTTATTTATTTATTTATTTATTTATTTATTTATTTTCTATCCCGCCTTTATTATTTTTATAAATAACTCAAGGTGGCTAACATACCTAATACTCCTTCCTCCTCCTATTTTCCCCACAACAACAACCCTATGAGGCGAGTTGGGCTGAGAGAGAGTGACTGGCCCAAGGTCACCCAGCCGGCTTTCATGGCTAAGGCGGGACTAGAACTCTCAGTCTCCTCATTTGCTATTGGCTCCTTCCTAGGGTTGAGAGTGTGTGACTGGCCCAAGGTCACCCAGCTGGCTTTCATGCCTAAGGCGGGACTACAACTCAGTCTCCTGGTTTCCTATTGGCTCCTTCCTAGGGCTGAGAGAGAGTGACTGGCCCAAGGTCACCCAGCTGGCATTCATGCCTAAGGTGGGACTAGAACACACAGACTCCTGGTGTCTAGCCCAGCACCTTAACCACTAGACCAAACTGGCTCTCAAACCAAATCCATTTTTTTGATCTAATATCCTTCTCAGCCACTAAGACCATCTCTCCTCCAGGGCAACCAGTTCTTCACCCTCCCTATCTAATATAGGAGGGACTAGAATTATTAGAAACACTAAGATTTAGCTCACTCAGTGACACATTTTGACTGTTCCTGTATAAGTTGTTTAGAATCAGAACAGGTATCCTGCCTCTTCTCAGTATATTTCATCAACACTTCTTAGTTTTCAGCTTGTTTTTCTCTTTAATCTTTTCCTTTTCAAGGTGCTAACTTTATTTCTGTTAGCATTCCACATCTTAGAACTGAAAATTATAGTATTGTCCTCTACGGGACCCCAAAAAATCAATCGGATAAAATCTTAATAGAGCGTTACACTTATGTCTCATTAGTCACCATTTTCTCTCTCTGTGTGTGCCTTAAAATTAATGGACAGCTATCTGGTAGTTGGTAAATTAATGGACAGCTATCTGGTAGTTGGTAGCTATCAGGTATGACCTAAATCATATCCCTTATGAATATACAGTGGAAGTGAGGAATAGATTTAAAGGATTAGATCTGGTAGACAGAGTGCCTGAAGAACTATGGATGGAGGTTCGTAACATTGTACAGGAGGCAGCAACTAAAACCATCCCAAAGAAAAAGAAATGCAAGAAAGCAAAGTGGCTGACTGATGAGGCTTTACAAATAGCTGAGGAAAGAAGGGAAGCAAAAGGCAAGGGAGAAAGGGAAAGATATAAACAACTGAATGCAGAATTCCAGAGAATAGCAAGGAGAGATAAGAAGGCCTTCTTAAATGAACAATGCAAAGAAATCGAGGAAAACAATAGAATGGGGAAGACTAGAGATCTCTTCAAGAAAATCGGAGATATCAAGGGAACGTTTTGTGCAAAGATGGGCATGATAAAGGACAAAAAAGGCAGGGACCTAACAGAAGCAGAAGAGATTAAGAAGAGGTGGCAAGAATACACAGAAGAACTATACAAGAAAGATCTTAATATCCCTGATAAATACGATGGTGTGGTCACTGACCTTGAGCCGGACATCCTAGAGAGTGAAGTCAAGTGGGCCTTAGGAAGTATTACTAACAACAAAGCTAGCGGAGAAGACAGTATCCCAGCTGAGCTATTTAAAATCCTAAAAGATGATGCTGTTAAAGTGCTGCACTCAATATGCCAACAAATTTGGAAAACTCAACAGTGGCCACAGGATTGGAAAAGGTCAGTTTACGTTCCAATTCCAAAGAAAGGCAATGCCAAAGAATGTTCAAACTACCGTACAATTGCGCTCATTTCACATGCCAGCAAGGTTATGCTCAAAATCCTACAAGCTAGGCTTCAGCAGCATGTGAACCGAGAACTACCAGAAGTGCAAGCTGGGTTTCGAAGAGGCAGAGGAACTAGAGATCAGATTGCCAACATTCGCTGGATCATGGAAAAAGCAAGAGAGTTCCAGAAAAACATCTACTTCTGCTTCATTGACTACGCTAAAGCCTTTGATTGTGTGGATCACAACAAACTGTGGCAAATTCTTAAAGAGATGGGAGTACCAGACCACCTTACCTGTCTCCTGAGAAACCTGTATGCGGGTCAAGAAGCAACAGTTAGAACCGGACATGGAACAACCGACTGGTTCAAAATTGGGAAAGGAGTACGACAAGGCTGTATATTATCACCCTGCTTATTTAACTTATATGCAGAGTACATCATGAGAAATGCCGGGCTGGATGAATCACAAGCCGGAGTTAAGATTGCCGGGAAAAATATCAACAACCTCAGATATGCAGACGATACCACCCTAATGGCAGAAAGTGAAGAGGAACTAAAGAGCCTCTTGATGAGGGTGAAAGAGGAGAGTGCAAAAGCTGGCTTGAAACTCAACATTAAAAAAACCCAGATCATGGCATCTGGTCCCATCACTTCCTGGCAAATAGAAGGGGAAGAAATGGAAGCAGTGACAGATTTTATTTTCTTGGGCTCCAAGATCACCGCAGACGGTGACTGCAGCCATGAAATTAAAAGACGCTTGCTCCTTGGAAGGAAAGCTATGGCAAACCTAGACAGCATATTAAAAAGCAGAGACATCACCTTGCCAACAAAGGTCCGTATAGTTAAAGCTATGGTTTTTCCAGTAGCAATGTATGGCTGTGAGAGTTGGATCATAAGGAAGGCTGAGCGCCGAAGAATTGATGCTTTCGAGCTGTGGTGCTGGAGAAGACTCTTGAGAGTCCCTTGGACTGCAAGGAGGTCAAACCAGTCAATCCTAAAGGAAATCAACCCTGACTGCTCATTGGAAGGACAGATGCTGAAGCTGAAGCTCAAATACTTCGGCCACCTAATGAGAAGAGAGGACTCACTGGAAAAGACCCTGATGCTGGGAAAGACTGAGGGCAAAAGGAGAAGGGGACGGCAGAGGATGAGATGGTTAGATAGCATCACCGATGTAATGAACATGAATTTGAGTAAACTCCGAGAGACAGTGGAGGACAGGAAGGCCTGGCGTGCTATGGTCCATGAGGTCACGAAGAGTCGGACACGACTGAACGACTGAACAACAAAATCTGGTAGTTGTGGAAATCCCAATCCCAATGTATTTGAAGGGCACCAATTTAAAGCAGAGCATTGATTTTGTAGAAGTTCCATTCGTTTCAAAAAGTATTTTGTGCAGGAAAAGATCTTCCCACTTAATGTCTATTTTTTGTATGCTCCATCCAGAGGAAGATGCAGGCGTATGAAGCCACCCCACCCTCTGGCATTTCTTTAAAATTTCCGATGGAAAAAAGATGTGCACTTTCTTTAGAAACTTAAAACCATTGTCGCTTTTGGTACATTTTAGCCAGAATGCCCAGGTGCACCCAAAGCCCATTTTATCTAAAGTCTGCTCGTGCTGTTCTCTGCGAGCTATGATCTGTAGTCTGCCCTGTAAGCCCACATCCCCTTGCCCACATCCCACCAACAAGGAGGTAAATGCAACGTACTGACTCGGCTTGTGCTTCATGCCTTTCATTTCCTTTAATTTCTTGCACCTTTTCTGTGCTCTTTGTAGCTCAAGCTCAATTCTTATGACCTCTGTTTAAGGGCTGATTACAATGGAACATCTTTCTTTCATGGTTTTACAACAGTCAGGTCACACCTGTTAGAAATGTATAGCAAATTGCTCTACAGGAATGATCTCCATAAGTTTATTTCAAAGAGCATCCCATGCAGGTGTTTAAAGCAGAAGTCAGCAATGTGGCCCTACTACTGCAGGAGCCCTTCAGTGGTGAATTGTGTTCCCTCCCTTTCTTGCATCCGCTACTTGACATTCAAAACAGCACACGACAATGACACTCCTGCATTCCAATTAATGACTTCTTTATAGTTTCTTCCAGATAACAAATTATGCAATGAACTTAATTCAGCTGGCCAATTGAACTAATTCCTTCCTTTTCCCCCACCTCTAATCTTTGATTTGTATTTTTAGGACTCATTGATGCCATCTTGTTTCATTGGCTGTGGCTGCTACATAGCCACATATGCCACCTTCCTGAGGTGTCCACAGGATCCACTGCATCCCACCATTGTAACACACGCTTCTCCTCGTTGGGGCATGTGAGTGATGTCCTGACACATGTACTTAAATGGGTGGAGCTTGCACCACAATGTCATCTGCCCCCCTTGCCACCCCCTGTGGCTGATGACGTGCCACCTTCCCTCATCAGAATTCAAGGCAGTTCAGAGGAAAACATCAATAAAAGTGGGAACTGCAGCAGTGTTGTAATGTCTAAAGATTTTCTTCCGTGCTGCAATCAGCTGTGCCAACCCCCAGAATATTCTATTGTAATCCTTAAATTGAGCTCGGTGACTATACTGGCATAAACTTTGCTGCCGCCACCAGCAATCTCAAACCTTCCCTAGGCTGATGTGCTGTCCCTATTTATAGAGTATAAGGGGTGTTGAGGACAGGGTCTGATGGTAACCTACAGCCTGCCTCCCTCCCTGTCAACAGCCAATGAGAAAACAACTATTAGTCATTATCCTCAGTGTTGGCAGGGGTTGGGGCTGGGGAAGAGGCACGTTTTGACAGATGGCTAGGCCAGCAGGTTTAGCCATCCGCCAAAACCCACTCTGATATATTGCAATGTTTTCTGTGGATGCATTCAATGAATATTTTATAATGATTAAGTTGCATCAAATCATTTCTTTCTGCAAGGATAGAAGGATTATTCTGCTTTCTTCAGCCTTTCTGCTCTGGGGGACTGGAAGAATACTTCCTCTGAGTGGATTTGGGACACGCCAGGATGGTGCTGGGGAAGATTGGAAGGGAAACTCCCATTGTGCAAGCAGAAATCACTCAGGAGCTGCCAGATGTAGCCCAATAATTATACAGTTATTCCACTCTTCCATTAATCCCAAATAATCTTTTGGTTACTTCTCATTCAAACCCTGCTTACAATTATATGCTCCAAGATCAGTCATTAATCTATGAAGAGTTAAGATTGTATCCAAGCCTAAGCACATAGAACTGAAGCCTCTGCCTTCAAAGCAACCCATTAATACTTAGATTGTATGTATTGTTGGACACAGATTTATCCTCAAGCAGTTTGTAAAGGGCCAGGTAATATCCATCCACCAACTCATCCATCCATCACTAAAACAGTTCTTCATAGTCTCCCAGAGAACTTCAATTATTGGATGGATCGGAAGAAGAAAAAATAATAATCCTGAAACAACATTGCTTATTAACAACAAAGAGGACACCAAAGTAAGAAATCAATTCTTTATTTTATATATAAACAATTTAGAGGGAAAGTAGGAGAACAAAATGATAGAAAACTAAAAATTCAAGAGGGAAAGTAACAAATATGTATTGGCTCCAAAATCTATCTTCTGAGAATTTCCTTCCGGGCATTGATTCTTCTGTACCTTAAGTATCGCAGCCAAACATACTCAGTGTGTTGGACAACTGGGCAAAGTCATTGCACAAACTCAGGAATTCTTCATCCTGACATTCATCATCATTTGGCCATCTCTCAATCCAGGTGTTCTTTGTAATGAGGTAGGACATTCTGGAAACAGGAAATGGGATAGCTTAAAACTTAGCCCTGCAAGGAAATCAGTTAAACCAACTCCTGCGGGAGCAACTTGCTAGCCTTGGGCTGAATCCTAATATATTTCTCAATCATTTCATCCTCTTAAATATGGCAGTTGAATTTCGATTTTGACTTCAGGGTGAGAGAAGAAACTTTTCTTTTTCCTTAAAAGCCCTATTCTGAAACAATTGAATTCAGGGAAATTCAAATGGCTGCTGCCATAAAACATGATTGCCACAACAATGGAAAAATACACTCTCATGAGTTGCACGATTTGGCAGTATACAAATGTGACAAATTAATGAATGAATTCAGTGATAAATTAGTTTTGTCTGATAGATTGCTTCTCTCCAGTCCTAGAATTTAGACGTTTCAGTTGAGATGCATAGTAGAATATTGGATCTGAATGCTACACATGCTACACAAAGAGTCCCCTTTGGGGGAGATGGTGCGGTAATAGAAATTAAAGTATAAATAAATAAATAAATAAATAAATAAATAAATAAATAAATAAATAAATACTATCAACAACAATTAATAAGTATGTTTGTGAACCCCAAATGGAATGAAAACCCCCTCCAATGGGCCGCAGCTAGAACTTCTCAAAGTCAACCAAGCAAGGAGAATACGAGATGCATCAGGCTTGTGGTAGCTAAGGCAATCCTAAGTACAGGAAGATTTTAAGAAGTGTTAGATGAGAAATGAGAAAATCTTTATCTTCCTTTCCTAAACCACCCAAATAGTATCTCAGGAGGATCTTGTCTTCTTGAGGTAGATGAGTATCAACCCTAATGCTTCCAAAGAAACCTAAAACAACAGACGCATGTTCCTAAACATACAGTGATCATCTACATCAGCCTTTCTCAATGTTTTGACCCTGGAGGAACCCTTGAAATATTTTTCAGGCCTCGGGGAATCCCTGCACACTCAGGCTCAAATGTAGGCCAGAAGTTACAAAATTATTATATTCATTTCATGTGTAGGCTTATATATATATGAATTAACAGTGTTCTTAAACTGAAAATGGGGGTGTGGTGGCTCAGCGGGTAAGACGTCAGGCTTGTTGATCGGAAGATCGCAAGTTCGGAGGTTCAAATCCCTAGCCCCGCGTGACGGAGTGAGCTCCGACACTCGCTTCAGCTCTTGCCAACCTAGCAATTCGAAAGCATGCAAATGCAAGTAGATGAATAGGTACCACTTTGGTGGGTAGGTAACAGCGTTCCGCGTGCATCATGCCGGTCACATGACCACGGAAACGTGTTCGGACAACGCTGGCTCTTCGGCTAACAAACGGAGATGAGCACCGGCCCCTAGAGTCGGACACGACTGCACAAATGTGCGGGGGGAACCTTTACCTTTACTAAACTGAAAATAAAAAATGAAACTTACCTCTTTAATGTGAAGTTGCCTGAATTTGAAATAATTTTTTAAATAAATCATGATCTCCCAGGGATCATGACCAGAGCTTTCCAAACTTTTCATATTGGTGACACACTTTTTAGACATGCATCATTTCGCGACACACTCTTACAGCAGGGCACAAGGCAAGCACTAGGACCTGCGTGGAATCCTGGCAGGGCTCGGAGGCAGCAGCAGCCACGACACACCCAGACACTGCAGCCGACACACTAACGTGTCCCGACACGCAGTTTGGAAAGCTCTGCACTAGACAAATTTGGACAAACACCAATAAACTCAAAACCACTATGCAAAGAGATACAGAAAACTTTCACTTTTTTCTGCCATCATGTGCAGGTCTTTGCAGCCCAGATGTGGAGGTGCTGGGAGACTTGAAGCAATGGTAGCAAACACCCCTGCAGGCAAGTGCAGCTCTTCAGCATGACACAGAGCATACGGACTATGTGGCTTGAAGCATCTACGTGAAAGCTTTATATATTCCCAGAGAGATATTGGTTGGGAAGATGGTGCTACCCATACATACAGGAATCTAAACATCATGGTTAAGCTTATTCCACAGTCTTCCCCAAAATGTCTCCTGTAACCTACAGAAGTCTTCTGTGGCATCCGATAAATCTGAGGGAGAATGGCTACCATTATATTAACAGATACAGATTACGGCTGCTTTCGAAGTTGTTACACAACATTCTATGGCATTGTACATATAGGTTAGGTGTTCTGTGGATTTGGTAGCAGAAAAGGAAAGTCTATAACATTTTAGAAAATTAAAAAATTAGTGAAATACATACTCATCTTTCATGGGCCACAAGTCACTGGTGAGACCCCAGATCAGATAGTTATCATTCACCTTCAGATTCAGAGCCTCCTTGCATTGCATCTGACTTATATACCGGCGGGGCTTTGCTTGTGGATTTCGGTCAGTGCCTGCAGAAATCAGATCAAATCTGAATAAATATTTCTATAGGGGTATGGTCTTTCATTGGCTTGTTTAATACATATATTATTTAATACATATATATTGCATAACTAATGGCAAGCGACCAGAGAAGAGGGAGTGGCTGTATTTAGTGGGAAGGAGATGAAAGGACAGTTGCATCTGCCCTTTCTCCATCACGCTGGGGAAACCAAGCATCTTCTCAGCTCTACTTTTTTCCCCAGAGAGGCCAGCTTTATACAACATTGATACTGCAACATCTGACACCGGAAAACCAGTTCCCTCTCTCATTACTGGAGCACTTTTCATGCTTTACAAAAGTAGCAGTCTAACAACATCCCTCTGTGGATGATCCAGAGGAGATTCCTATCAACAGAACTAAAAGGGAGGCAATCTTTGCAAAAGGAAGGGAGGCCATCGGCACCCCCCACAACAGATCCTTCCCATACTCTTTTGGAGGTTCCTCCAACTCACTGGAGCAGATTGATCAGGATACAGAAAACCGGGAGAATTGATAAAAATGGTCCCTCCCCGTTCTTCGGATGGAACTCATCCCTAGATCCACAAGCCTCCCAACAGACAAAATCCAGAATCTTTATTTAAAACAGAACCATTCACTTTAGAAAAACCCTGCTGTGAGTCTGAGTAACAGTGATAATGATGAGGAATAAGATACTCGCTTTCCTTAAAGCACAGAAAAAAGAGTGAAGAGATCCATTTAAAGCCACACTGATCTACTATCTAATATATGCTTTATTTTAGGGAGAAATTCTTACCTGCTTTAATAATTTCTAAGACTTCCATCAAATAGATATCATTACCATCTTTTTCTTCGGTTCGAAGCAGCTTGGTCCTGTAGACTTTTAAAAACAAAGACAGAAACGATACTCATTAAGACAGCTGATTACTTTTCACCAAGAATGACTTAATCAGGGAGGCATTGGTACGGCTAAAGTTTCCACCTAGACTGGGCCTTTCAGCATGGATCTTTGTGGCAGCCTAGAATCCACCAGGTGAGGCCACCAAGTACTATCTCCACTGTGGGATACGTGAAATGGAGGGGAATTGTGTATTTCCTCTTGAGGTGCTGTGGTTCTGAGAGTGTGATGGTATCGTTAGCCTTGCAAGGTGGTCGAGACAGGAAGCAGCAGGCCAGATGGACTAATTCTACTTTATTGCAAGTCTAAAAGCACATTTATCTCCCGTCACCTTTACAGCCCAAGAAACTAGGGAGGGTCCCTTCGGAGACGTTTGCCACGCCCCATTTCTTTTGTGGGCTAAGCTGCCCCTTGTCCGACCGTTCCCCTGGCTGTGGCCCCCGTCCCCCAAGGTCATTCCCACATGCCATTACAGGTTTGTGGGAATGGCCTTGGGAGATGTCAGGGATCAGCCCAAGAACAACGCCAAGACAGTGTATTCCAAATCTCCAGTTCTTTATTGCTCCAACCATGCAGACTGAATCTTGCCAGACTAAAGCTACTCTAACTGAGCTAAGAGGAAATAACCTGGGAGACTCTAGGGCGGAGCTACCTTGAACCACTTAACTCTCCCAGCAACAGTCTCTGGGCTGCGATTCCTCTTATCAGCGTGGAATGCGCTCCCTCCTCCCTGGGAATCAGCGGCAGAGCCCAACTCCACCACATCACCCCCTCCTTCAGGAACACATTCCATCACAGGAGACAAGAGAAGACCCACAGCCTAGGCAACGGTCTGATAAGAGACAGCTCAGTCGGCAGGTGGGGGAAAACACAGGAAGCCTTTCAGAAGGGACCCTCCCTAGTTTTCCAGAGACTAAAAAGAGAGGAGGGGAGAAATACTTTGTCTTGCAAGATAACCTTACAATAAAGATAGTGTTGATGCTACTGGTTGCTCTTCTTGTCTGGACTACCTTGAAGGGCTAACAGTGAGCTTCAGAGCAGTCCCTTCCCCCATTTGTGAGAACTTTCACCTCGCCCCACTTCTCAGCACTGTAGTATTTATCCTCTGAGTTTTGAGGTTGGGGCCATGAAGATGAATGCAGTTTGGCTTCATGCTGCTTTTTGAAGGATTGGAAAGTGACAACAGTGGGAGTGTGGTATGTGGAAATGCTCTCAGAATCTCATGTTTTGGCTCTACTAAATCAAGAGCTTACTCATTGATCCAGATCTCTTTCTAGGAGCCATGAACTACGATGCTGCACCGGAGGGCCAATAACCCCCCATCAAGCAGCACCATGTTAACTAGAAAAATATCATTGCAGGATGAGGATGTGTAGCAGCAGCTCAGCATTCTGAGGGTGAAACAAATCTTATTATGGATATGTTCGAAACGGCTGCTCCAAATCATGACTTTATGATGATTATATGTTGATCATTAACAATGAAAGACACTGCTGCCTTATTAATAAGATTCTACAGTATAAATACCATAATCCACATTTGCTTTGCAGGCTAATCCAAGTCGTAACTGCAGATCAATCTCTTCCTGCTTCTTGAGCAAGGAACAGGTTTCTTTGAGAGGAGAGGAGAGGAGAGGAGAGAAGAGAAGACAGCATGTTGGATTGATTGCTGAAGGTACCTTGTTCTCATTTAAAAAACATTGCTAGGGCAAAAGGTAGCCAGCACGGAAGCAGGTAACATCTCATTTTCAGTTAACATCTGTGTTTGATAATATGCAGAAATCAGCATCACTATTTAAATGAGACTCCGTACCACCTAGATTTAATCTATAAATACTGTTACTTGATAACGTGGTATTTCAAATGCTTGCACTTTCTTATTTTCTCTGAAGAGAAACTCAGATAAGATTTGTACTCTATTTAAGAAACAAAGAAAGCACTGGGACTTTCCAAGGCAATTCTAACAGCTCTGACATACGATTTATTATGCACTGAAATAATAATTCAGTAATTGCAATTAACTTTTTGGTTGTCTCTGTACTAGCAATCTTTTGTATCTTCTTTTTCAAGTATGTCTAAATCAATGATTTTCAGAAAGGATGTCGTGCAAATTGCACTTCGAGAAGAGGTTTATTAATAATAAATAATCTGGAAAATTATCAATCACTCATAAGGGATATATTAACAGCTTCACCATTTATTGGTTGGTGGTTGCAGATTAGTTTCACACTGCAAATTCTTTTATTCTATATGAATATCAGGTCTTATCCCAGCTTACTATATTATTTTCACGGCAATGATAGATGAAATAGAGGGTGATTAGTCTGAAATCAACAGATATACTTTGTGGATGAGCAGGATTTAAATCTGGATCTAAACACAATATTCTGACAACCTGCGACTCCACCCTGACTGTCACCTATGTCCTACCCAGGTGCACAGCAGAGAAACTACTGTAAGCTTGTCTGCCTGTTTCCCACCCTGTTTCTCTTTCCCTCTTCTCCTCTGAGAGGGAGAGAGGCAGACCTACTGGGAGGCAAGAAGGCATATGCTCTGAGCTTACGGAGAGAAATGGTTTGAGGATCTATAGAAGACGTACCAACTGCCATGCTTAACTCAGAAGATTCAGGGAGATGGGCAGGGAGATCTCCCTGTTCAGGGAGATGGGTGGGGATAAATTTAAATAATAAAATAAATAATAAATAAAGATCTAGCATACTCCATTGTCATCCTTCCTGCAGTTGCTTGTCCACTTGCTGACTGCCTCTCAGGGGAACGAGTAACAGGCAAATGGAAGAAAATTGGCCATGGTCATCCGACAGGGGCATGTCCCACAGGATAATGATGTTTGTTAAATATTTATACTGTATGTGGACATTTTGTTTGTTTTACCTTTTTTTTAGTTGGTATTAACTGCTTTGGTCATACTGTTAAATGTAAAAACGGGGCATCACATAAAGAAATAAAAATAGAAATGCATAAAGAAACAGTGGATCTTCAATCACGTGTAAACTCATTAGTAATCATTTTATGAAGTCTTGCGATTACTAAGATCAGCAACTCTCTCCTCATATTATTTTACAGAGCACAGAGTCCATGGCTTCTGGATAGACTGAGAAAAATTACCATTATTGGTTCACTTTGAATTAAATTGTATGAGCCAGAGATTCCATACTGTCTCCTCCCCAGATCTTGCATTTCGGTGCTGAGACACAACATCTTCCTTATTTATCCCAACTTACCTTCTGCACACCGGCAAATGTTACCATGACATATCTTACTGAAAAGGCCAGTTTCTTTATCTGGATGGTAGAACTTGGTACATTGTTCATCTACAGGAAGAATGAAAGCTTATGTCCATACATCACATCAACAAATCTATGATGGTTATAGATTCAGTTACTGAGAAGGACAAAGAGTAACCCATTTTTCTGAAGGAGACTTTGAATTTGGGACGCATCAGACCTGGCCGTGCAATGGAAACTTATCAAGGGTGTTGCTTAGCTGATTGAGTTTTGTTAAGCATTTACCTGAGAAGCAGAGAGTGGCACCATGCAATAAGAAAGGTAAGAGAGGATATTTCATATCTAATGGGGTTAGGAAGTTGGAACATGGCTGTCTGCAGGATTCTGCTCCTTTGTCAAAGAAGGATGAAAATGGCATTGTGGTGCAAGCTTTGGGATGCATGCGATGCCACAATGAACATACAAAAGGGGTGGGGCTTGTGGTGTGACAGCACAATGTTTACTTTTGTCATTCTAGCCCCCTTGATGCCTCCTGTAGATGCCACTTTTTTGGTAGCATACAATGGACTATTCATGATTCTTACGGTCTGCTATAGAACCAATGCCTTCTAGTATTAAAGCCCCCAATTTCAGGGAGCTTCTGTGCGACATCACGTATAATACCCTGGCTCTGGTATTAGCAATACCCCAATACCAATACAGAGTATCATTGCAGGTAGTCCTCGCTTGGCAACCACAATTGGGACTGGCAACTTGGTCGCTAAGCGACTCGGTTGCTAAGTGGAAAATCACGTGACCACGACTGGGCCTATGACCTTACTTTCCCTTTGGTCGTTAAGATGCAGTCGCTAAGTGAAAAATCACGTGACCGCAACTTATGATTTTACTTCTGCCTTCCATACTGTACAGTATCAACTCTGCTTATTGCAAGGGAAAATGTGTGCTGGTTGCGAAGTACGCAAATGGCGATCATGTGACTGAGGGACGCTGCGATGGTCGTAAATGCGAGGACTGGTCGCAAAGTTATTTTTTAGCACCGTCTTAACTTCTAACGGTCGCTGCACGAGGCAGTTGGTAAGCGAGGACTACAGATGCCTTATAAGGGAGACTATGGGCCAACAATCTCACATTTTCACTGAAGTTAACAAGACCTAGCGAGAGTGAGATCAAAATGGGGACAAACTGATCTTCCAGGCAAATTAGCTAGCCTGCCCTAGCCCTGTGACATTGCAAGGGATCTATATGCTCAATCAGTGCGAGTGCTTTGAGCAGCAAAATGTCTTGGGTGGGCACATCCTTCGCTGAAATTAAAGCACAATCCATTGTTCTGTGCTGCAACAAAACTGAATTAGAACTAGGCATGGGTGACTGTCAGTTTTGGCTTCTCATCGTTTTCAATTTTGCAAATACCTCAGGTCTGATTAGTGGGATTGGAGATGTTTTAAACAGTTGTTTTATATTCTTTTAACGTTTTGGAAAATGTGCATGCATTTTGGGACACATTTCTACAAACAAATGCCTTTTTGAAAAAACTCATGGAACAATGCTTTTTGTATATGACAACTGCAGCAAGACTATTATACACTCAAAGGTGGAAAGGTTTGACATTACCCACAATGGAGGAACGATTGGTGAAGATGATGGAATGTGCAGAGATGGCTAAACTAACTTCTTTGATCACAGGAAAAACAATATCTATATTTATGGCTGACTGGAAACCCCTATAGACTTTTTGCGTGAAACGGAAAAAGTGCACTTATGATTTGTGGTTTTGATGATTAGAAAAAAATTGGATAATAGAAAAAAGTGAGGTTTTTTTTGTAATCATAGAGTAAGAGGTAATTTTGTAATTGTACTTATATTTGCTGCAAAGGAAATCAGAAGCTTCTTTCTATTTCTTTTTATTTTCTTTCTTTCTGTGCCTTTTCTTTTTTCTTTCTGTTTCTTCTATTCTTTATTAGTTTGTGTTAGTTTTTATGTTCTTTGTAATAATAATATATATATATATATATATATATATATATATATATATATATATATATATATATATGAGAAAAGCTGTTTTTGCCATTACCTAGATTGTAGTAGCTGTACACTTTGACTGATCCTGGCTGAATGAAACCAACTTCATAATACTTGTAAAGCTTAAATTGCAGGCATTCATCGTCAGAGTGGGAGACCTGGCATGGAGAGAGAAGATAATTTTGTGGGTGCCAGTTTTCCAATGGAGGTAATAATGATTTTTTTTAATAAACTCCAATGGAGGTAATAATGATTTTTTTTAAATAAACTCCATCAGTATAACCTCAAGGAAATTGCTTATTCCAAGTTGGGTGCTCGGGTTTGTCATAGAGATTGAGGGAATTAACTCTGCAAGGCTGTCTAAATTCCCAGAATCCAGGGCTATGCAATGGAAAAGGTACAAGTATGGAGAGGAACAGCAGGTTGAAATGGTGTGTCAGAAAATACTGGTCAACAGTTACAGTACTAACATATTAATCTGTCATATCTTCTTTTGAGTTTTTTTTTTTCACTACCAAAAGAGCATTTGGTGACCTAGAATCTTTCCCACCGCCCAGTTACAGTGCTGTCTTCCCAGCCTTGGGTCAGCAGAAAACTACCCTGGCATGAAATTGGCTAAGCCCATTGCCAATCCCCGCCCTGCCCCCATTGCCTCTCTATTAAGTCACTCGGGTCACTGGACGTCCCTCCAAGGCAATGGGGTGATAAAGGCTAACAGATGTCACCTGCCTTGAAGATGCTCTTGGGCAGTGAATGCATGAAGGGGAAAAAACCGTTTCGGCATGGGTTCAAGTAAGTTCATCCCTTCAGCCGGTCTTAATCAGAGACTGGGAACAAGATACAGGCAACAATATGGAGGTAGAGCAGAAAATAAGTATTGGCCAGGGTGTGCTTGTCCTGGGGTTAAGGGCAAGTGGGGAAAGGCCCAGAATCTCTGACTATCAATGAGAGATGTTTTGATTGGGATGACTGTTATGATTACATACAGGCCAATAATAGTAATTCCACAAATCTGATAGTCCGTTCTAGCGTGCATGTCCTCCATGGCTGGGCCCTGGTTACTCCAGGTGCTACGGGCCTCAAGGTCAGAACTGGATCCCTTTCATTATTAATTACTCCTTCCTATTTCAACCTGCACCCCACTCCATGCCTTTAACCTGTGAGCCAGGCTCTTCGTAAACCATGTTTATCTCTTTCAGAAAAGTGCTAGAGCTGTATTCCGAAATAGCTGAATTAACATATATCAGGGCAGGCTTGGGATTTCAAGATGGATTGGGCGTACTGGTCCACCCAGTGCCTCCCGCTTAGGCCACCTGACAGGTGGCGAGAAATGCTGTCCTGACAGGGGGTTAGATATGCTGTTCGAAGCATCCATTTAATGTTAAGGGGGGGTAACTGAGGTTGTTTCCCCAATGGCAGATGACGCTTGGGGGAAGGGAAAACAAAGCTGAAGGAATCTACCAATCTACCAAGGACATCACTATTCACCATCCTCATTATTGTGGCAGAATATGGATTCATAGCACAATTTTGGCCAGTGTACTTTTTACTGGCTCAAGGGCTGGTGGATAGCACTTCAGTGCAATTATGGAGGACAGCCTTTCTTTAAATATAATGTAGATAAAAGTCTTTAAATATAACATATCCCATAATGTAAGAGATTATTATATCCCTTTCTTAATTTATATATGATCTGTGGCAGTTAACGATGGATTATGTAGATTTATTTTGCTGAATATACATCCTATCTTTTTCATTATAACACACACCAATGTTTGCCTAGCGATGGTCATTTCCAACCATGCCACTAGTCAAAGGAATTAATTCTATAAGTGTTTACCTTGTTTAAGTAAATGATAACATTCCCTTTCTCAGCCATAATATTGTTAACTTCAAACTTGGAGATGTACCTGTCGACCCCATTAGAAAGCTAAACAATGAAAGAAAAGAAAATATGACATTTACATCAGGATTTGCAGATGATTCAAATACATGGAACTGCAGATGACTGACACAATTTGAACTGGCACTATGTTACTTCTATAGCAAAATCAATAACTATTTTCAAGGTTCCCAGGACGTACTGTACATCTGAGAGACCTTGAGATAACCAAAAAGAGTTTTAATATTATTAATCAAAGAAATTCCACACATCCTTGTAAAAGTCAAATTCTTCCCACTGGGTCAATATGGAAATCCCTGCTTATAGTCAACATCTGAGAATTTTTCAAGACAGTTAAAAGAACTTTGATTAGATTCACAAAGTTTTGCAGAATCAAGTCTTCATTACAAGAAATGCACCATTCTGACTCTATAAAAGATAATGCCTCTTATGTGTCATTGAAATAAAATTCAGCACCTTATTGATTCATTTACTAGTAAGTGAACATTCATTCATTCATTCTCTCTGCAGCTCTAATCCTATGGGCAAATGATTTCTGTTAACTGTAATACATTCTGTAATTCAGTAGCTTCAATGAACTATAGAAACACACATTTCAAGCACCAAGCAAAGCTAGCCTACCCTCTTAAGGTCTTCAGCATCAGGGGCAAAACCAGTGAGCATAGAAACATCAATTATTGTCATTGTAGCATCAACGTCCCCAAGATACCTAAAATCAAGAATAGAGGAAAAAGGACCAAAGATGGATTTCCTAGTTCAGAAACAGATTCCTGTTCATTGCTATGACAGCAGTTCTGCATTTTTCAAAATGATTCATCTTGAAGGGGAGAAAGCCAATTACTGTCAGAGCTTATAGGCTGGCACCTGAGCCATCGCAATGTTTCTGCTCCTAACTCCCATATCAATTTTCATGGAGGTTTTTACAAGGTTTATTAATTGGTGAAAATTGAGACAGAAGCATTAAGGTATAAAACGAAATGTGTTTTTGTTCTTTAAATGGCAAAAAACAAGCTGAAGATCTATCATTAGTCTTACTCTATATCACATACAGTATTTCTCTTCAGTCAGGCTCAACTTCTGATGGATTCATGAACATGTCTGTGGAATTTTCCTGTCAACGTGGAAGAGATTTGCCATTGCCTTCTCCTAGGATAGTTTTTCAACTTCTGGAATCCCCTGGAGGTTTCCCACCCATGTACTGGCCATCCTGCTGTAGCATATTGCAACTTCTAAATCCCTAATCAATCTAAAGGACCTGTGGTGACTTCAATCCTGCTCTTTGTTCCATCCTCAACCACAATATGTTACAAATTAGGACGCTCCATGGAAAACAGATTGGAGGCAGTGGGCAAACAGACACAGAGTGTAAACTTGAGAAAAGTTTTTGAGAAAAACTATTTTCTTGAAAAGTAACACAGCTGCTTCTCCCAGTTATTACCCTGAATACCCAGTTACAATCCAAAGTTATCTTTAAAATTCAACATTCTCACCTGGTGCAGATTTTGAGCTTGAGTGCTCCCTTGGCTCCCTTTGCCTGGTTTAAGTCTAAAAATTGCAAATGAAAAGAAAAGAAATAACAAATCAGGCTCTTTACAAATTCTTGGCAGTTTGATTTTTTTAAGGTAAAAGGCTTGATTGTCCAACTGGCTGTAATGTCTGTTTGGGGGAAAATAAGGATTAATCTAGTCACTTTTACCCTATATTTCTATAACTGATTGGTTCCTTCTTGAAGGAAGTCATGTGAATAGGGAATGCTTAAACAAAGAATAAAAAATCCAAATCCAGACCCAATGTCAATCATTGAAGAACTGGTTGTGTAGGTTCTAAAGTGTATGAGTTAGGAACTTTCAAGCTGGGTGTAAAATGCCACTCACTCATCCATCATTTTGCAAGAACCAAATTTAGTTTTTTCTTTACTTCTATGTGCTGTAGTGTGTGTGTGTGTGTGTGTGTGTGTCCTAACCTATTATATCAAGGTATTGAAAGGATACCACAGCAGGTGGTGAAAGCATTTGGGCTCTGCAAAGGAAAAGTGGCACCAACATGTAATAAATAATACCATGAATTACACCTTGCAGAGTGCCACAGTATGGTGCGCAGATAGAAAACCACCAGAAATTTGGATCTTGTTGCAAACCCATCAACACTAATTAAGAGCAGCCAAAAATCTCTGGAGTTAATCTCTCTTCCTTGAGTTTATAAATTTATGAATGGCATTAAGACAATTCTCTCTTTGGCACCCCTCACCCCAACATGGCTCTTAAATTTGGCACAACTAGTTAAGTGATAGGAGACTGTGGAGATTTAGTGGGCAACAAGAGGCAGGCATTATTTGTGATCCATCAGGCCAAATGCAGCCTTCTGGCCTACGGCTATTTGACCATCTGTCCAAACCCTAACTGGTTTTGTAAGCCTCTGATGGGCTGCTAGTTGCTGTTAGTTTGGGGTTCATTAGGAATGGTAGATAATTGGCAATATGGACCTAATATCCTCTCCCTCAGAAGGCAGAATTTGTGTTTTTTGCTAGACATGAGCTAATAGGATTGTTTTCTTTGCCTCTGAAGAAATACAAGGGGAAGAAGCTTGGTTAAATTTCAAATATTAGCTTCTTGGAGAGAAAACAAATATGAACAGGACTTGATCATTTTTCTCTCTCGTTCAGTTACAGAGTGATGTGGGTGGTGGGTCTCATGCCAGTATCAAATAGAAGTACAGATGCATGGAGTGGATCACTCTCATACTACATGTCCAATTTATTTCCAGCCCTGAATTCTTTCAATATGGAGTTTGCTCAGTATTGTTCCTTCAATATGATAAATTATTCAATTTAGGCAAATAAGCACAGTAAGTTAAAATGAAGGACTTCCTTTGTCCATTTTTTTTGTTCTGGGGAAGGTAACATGAATGTTGGCTACAACTACAATTCTTGTCCAATCTAGCTGCTAATTTTGATACCCTCCGATTGGGCAGCTGAAGGAAATGCTGATTGTCTCAGACACAGCCCGGGGAAACTGCAGCAAAGGATCTGAGGGAAGAGGCCAAAGATCTGTGGTACTTTGTGTTCTATTGCTTGTCTTTGCAAAAAGAAACCAGTCTGGAATTAAATTCACCTCCTTCTGACCACTGACTACCCAACCACTTTCATTCTTTGTGCCTTTTCACCTTTTCTTCCCATTCCTAGCTTAGCGTTTCTTTGGTTTTGTATCATTACAGCAAATAGATTTATTTATCTACTTGGCATCATTTTTTCATTTTTCATTTCATTTTTACAAAATGAAAAGGTCCTGCCCCTTTCATTTCTAAACTAGATCTAGTGTATCAAACATCATTTACAATTGCTAATGCAGCAAATGTTTTAAATTCCCCCCCCCCCCCGAAACTTCTAGCCCCTAATTCATCAGGGAAGAACATAGATATATTGCATGCCCAGAGTCTTTTGAGTTGGGCCAGCTATAAAAACTGTGCTGTATTTTATTCTATTATTTATGCATAGCAAAACCAAAAAACCCAAGTGCTACTAACCATAAATAAAACCTAGCCACTTCATTAGAATCTACCATTTCTACCAAGCCAAAGGCCACCAGTCAAACTTACTCAATTGGACGTTTTCAACAGAAACATCAAGAATGAATTTCTTGCAAACATTTGCATCCTCCCGTAATTGTGCATTATAAACTGTCAAAACGGTCATAGTTGCTTTTCCTTCACCTGATGCTGACACAGTGAAATCTTGATTGAGCTTGGTCTGAAAAGCAACCAGATTAGCATGATCTTCAACTGGAGTTCCTTGACTAATTTGATCTTACTTGTTACTAGTACTAATATTTTATTGCATTTGTTGTAACCTGATGTGAACTAGAGGTAGAACAGATGTCAAAATATAATAAAGACCCAATCAAGTATCTGGATGAAGAAACAACAGTATATTAGCAAGGTGTCAATAAAATCGAGTGATAAAGAAAACACCCTTTCCTTCTACTTTCTGAAGACACAATGAATGTAAAACTAACCAAGGTTATTGTGCACCAATCTTACCAATTTCTATATTGATGTACGTTCATAGTGATATAATGTAGTAGGATAAATGGATTTACTTTGCTGCAATAGGAACCTCAACTTCATAAACAGTGCCATCTGAAGATTACAAATACATTTCTATAATAAACTTTAAACCACTTGAAATCTCTTTTAGGGTGCAATGGAGGACGGGTTAAAATTCTCCCTTCTCCCCAAGAAAGGAGAGGGTAAAGCTTCCAATGAAATGGTATTGCTCATTTAGGAATTGGCTCTTGGAGGCAGTTGCTGATAGGTGGAGGAAAAAGCAGAGTGGATCCAGCTCTAATTGAGAGAATTGTGTTTGTGTGTTTTTTAAATCAAGAATTCCCAGTGAAGAAAAAGTCTGTAAGAGGCATCGCTATAGAGAAGGTAATAGTTGGGCAGTTGCTTTACTATTTTTTCCACATTCATATTGGGGTTTGTTTTATTTAGGTCATCTTTCTAGATGCTTGACTGTGTTGCTCATCGACACCTAATCGTTTTAAGTATCCTATAGCACCAACGCCTGGCCATCAGGTTTCATATAGTAACCACCTTGCCAAGTAACAACATACAAGATTTCCTGCTTTGCCTAGGAAGGAGGAACCTGTCCCTTACTAAGACAAGCTCTACTGAAGTAGAGCGTTACTGCTCTACTAGGAAGTAATGTTTGGCTGCTTTTAGTTGGCATCTGGCTAGGAAAAGGACTAGGATTCCCAGGCAGCCTACAGAATGGCTAGGTGTGCGTCGAGGTTTGCTTCGCCTAACTACTGTATATATGTCCAAGTGTGTATTATTTTACTTTGCGCCAGCTGTGAATGTAAAGTCAAGCATAATAATAATAATAGTAATAATAATGATAATCATTTATTAAACTTGTAGGCCAACCGATTCTCAATGATTCTGGGCAGCTCACAATATTGTAGAAATGTGCAGTGCTGAGAAGAAGAGGAGATCAGCAATCCATTTACAAGAAATGAGGACCAAAATTATTTTTATCCCATCCTCATATCTAATTCTCCTGACTCCTTTTTTCCCCACAACCACCACCCTGCGAGGTGGGTTGAGAGAGGGACTGGCCCAAAGTCAGCTGCCTAAGGCGGGACTAGAACTCACCGTCTCCTGGTTTCCAGGCCAGCACCTTCACGACTACACCAAACTGACCCTCAAGTTATAGCATATAATAGAAATGTAATGAAGTCCTCCCCTGGCTTTCTTGGAGGAATACTGTCAACCTAATTCTCTTTCAAATTGCTTTTCAGTTTATAGTGTGGATATGTCCCAAAGGCACATCTCTAGGCTGGCTCTTGAGTCTTCTGGCCTCTTAAATTCTGCCACCTAAAGCATCCGCTGTGCTCCACGGCAGGCTTGATGCTGGGAGAGGAGCTGTTCCTTTGTGACGTTGAAAAGCTAAGGTTGGGACAATCAGGAGCTCTTCTCATCAAGCCACCTTAAATATGAATCTGGATAGGGGTCCAATCAATCTTGAAGGAGATTAGGACCACCTCAGCAGGTCAGATTGGTGCACAAAGTCTACATGCAAATTATTAGCACATGCAGGGCTTTTTCCATCTAAGTTTTATTTTGTAGGATTCCAGATCATATCTACAGACCTGAGCTGGAGTGGAGCTCCATGCAAATAGCAAAAAAGGGATATATATGAAAAGATGAAGTAATCCCTGCCATAGTTTACCTTTCTTCATGTATTTTTCCCTCGGACAAATTCTCTTTCCACAAACATTTCTTTGTTCTTTCTACTTGACTGTACCAGATCCATAGTGAAACATACAGCTCTATTAGTCTCATACATCTGCTTTGGCCCCAAATTCCTTGTGCAATATCAGAAATAGCAACAAATTGTCTTCGTGACTCTACCCGCGTGTACTAAGACCTGAAGTGCTCCAGAAGCCCCCCAGAGCCATTAAAATCTCTTTCCTATCAAAGATGGAATAGTTCTTGAAAGTACAGACACAGTTTTGGAATCTTATTTTAAATAACGGGGCACGGCCTTTTGCAGCTTTATGAGAGGAAAGGGAAGTCATTTAAAATAACACTGTATGTTGATAAAGAAGACAGTAGTCTTAAGCCAGTCTCCCCCAATCTGATGCTTGAACACGGGCTGTACTCCAACCACCACAATTCCAGTAAGGAGAACTGATTTAGCTTTTCTTTGTTGTTTCACTAAATTCCATGTAGTTTTCCCCAATTCTAGCAAAAAGCTGGGTTTGAATTCTAAACTCCAGAGTAATAAGCATTTCCACAGAAGGCAGTAATAAATACACTTGCTGAAAACCGTACCTCTGCTGTCCGGGCTAAGATAGCATTGGTAAAATCAATTCTGTAGTTTATTGGTGCTTCTCGTTCTGGCAGCTTAATAGCAATATCCAAGTTTAGGTTCTTATGGGTAGGTATGTCCATCTCATAAAGAGCAAGAGCTTGGAACACCATGATTGTTGCCTGGAATGGGAGAAGCAAAAAATAAGATGATTTGCCTTGGAGTATCTCACAAAGGACCTTAGCACAAAGGAACTGAAAATCCAGTGATATGTTTTACCAGAGACATGAAGTGCTCTTAGAGCAACTCCATGTTTCAGACAGTAGGGATGTTCAACGCATAGGGAAGAGCATGGTGATGGGGCTGGTTGCAGTAAATATGCAAAATACCTTTCTAATTTTTACAATTGTCTGTTAGTTCATTTGAGCACACCAGGGATGAGAAGATGGGCTACAAACTGAATGAATAAACAAATAGAGGAGGGATGACTTATATACACGTGCATGCATCTTTAAAGAACCTTCTATCTTTAGGATTAAATGACCTAGGACAATAGGAAGTCTATGAATGAGATTTCCCTTAATTCCTTTAACTTTAGCACTAATAAAATTTCCTCTCAAAAGCTATTCTTTGCCCTGCACATCAAAAGATACACATACTTGCACGCTGACCAAGTAGGGACAAATGATTCTCCCTCCACCCATGTACACATACACCCTGATCTTTTCCCAGCACAAAATATTCCCTCCTATGGATATTTTGTGGCAAGAAAGCTTCCAGATGACTGAAGTGTAAGCTATAGTTTCTTTCAGCCTATCAGAGTTAGTCAAGTCCTAAAGTAGCTACCCTATGCCTTGTTCTACCAGCTGAGTGGAAATCATGTTAATATAACTGCATCTCGATATGTAAGCTCTCTGCATATAGAAAACCAGCACTAGGATGTCAAAAATACAACAGCAGAATCCTTTCCCTTGACATAGTCTTCATGAAATCATCTTCTTTGGAGGCTAAGCATTCTATCATTTTTATTCCCCTTTGCCTTCTCTTCTTTAGGCTAAACATGCAACATTTCAGACTATTGTTTTGTTTTAGGGATCCCTACATAGAATATAGCTCAGAAGTTTATAGTTTGACAATAAAGCAAGGGCTCACTTGGGTTTGCCCATATGTTCCCCCATAATATTTCTGATCTATCAGCCATCTGACTATGGGACCAGTCTCATCAAATTTCTTCATTTTCAGCAGGGCCATCAAGGCATAGGAGCTGGCTTCAATGTTGTAGGTGCGAGCATTATATTCTTCCCAACGATTCCTTCCTAAAAAACAGCACAGAAACAATTATACTAAACAATTAAAAATATTGGTCACTTACCTTGAAGATGACTTTTGGTTGGAGTGAAAAGAATGGGAGACTTAACAATTGATTAAGTCTCCCACTCTTCAAGAAGGCAGATGCTACATGTGAGTTGTTGGGTGAGGTCATTCATGTTAGAGATCGGGTTTCAACCAAGCACGTCTCACACACAGACTTGAAGGAGGAGACAGCCTCTGCTGTAACCTGATCTTACTTGCTTTGTGTGGGAGGGGCTGAATCCCGGTTTCCTGTTTCCTGTTCCCTTCTATTTCTCTTTCTGCTCGGATCTCCTCCCAAGGAGCATGGGCCACCAATGGCTCCCACGTTTCTCATACTTCCATGCAGCAGGGCCACATTAATGAAGACTGTGGGTTTGGTCAGAACCACTTGCTCGCACGCATGGACCGTTTCTACTAAGGAACTGTGAGTTACAATAAAATTGTAAACTCTTTTTTATGTAACTTTACATTAACATGTGAAGTGTGTTTATTTTGTGTTTTGAACTGATTAAGCCTTGTGCAAGTTTATGGGAACGCTTCTACTCTGCTGTATACTAATAAAAAGCTGCGTGGAGTTCTGGTACTACCATCCCAGAATTCCTACAATTCAATGGCATGGGGTTGCTGATGATAGCCAGTTATTGTCAGCCCCACCAGGTAGACCAAACCAAGAATCAAGTCCACAGAAAGGCTAAGACTGCTTATATTGAGAATGGTGTCTCTCTGAGCTGCTGATGTATACTTTCTGCTTGTTTTGGACTCAAGCTACTGTAAGTTTTTCTCCTCATTGCTTTGTAACAGGTCTGGCCTATCTCTGTCAAGGGCGTCTTCCTTACTCTCTACAGTTATACAACTCCACCCCTGGCTGGGCAGATAATGCTGTTCTGGTGCTGACCCAGTGCTTGGAGGCTGTGAGGGTCTAGATGGGGAGGAGCTGGTTTCTGGCCCCCTTAGCTCTGGTGATGTTATCCCTGACTCTCAATGGGGTAGCACTTCCCTGGACAGAGACGGTGTGCAATTTGGGGGTCCTCCTGAATATGTGGCTCCTGCTTGAGGAGCAGGTGGCAGCTGTGGCTAGGGGGGGGCTTTGCATTGATCCATCTTGTGCACCACTTGTGCCCATTCCTGGACTGGGAGGCCTTGCTGATGGTCACCCATGCCTTGGTCACTGCCCAGTTGGACTAGTGCAATGTGTTCTACATGGGGCTGTCCTTGAAGGCCACCCAGAAATTGCAACTGCTCCAGAATGCAGCAGTGCATGCAGTGTTGGGTGCCCCTTGGTTTGCCCACATCACACTTGTTGTTGTGTGAGTTGCACTGGCTCCCATTTTCTTTCTGGGTGCAATACGAGGTGCTGGTTATCACCTTTAAAGCCCTATATGGCACACGGCCAGCTTATTTGCAGGACTGCCCTTCCCTGAGGGTATCTGCTGTTCCACCAGGTTGGACAGGGTGGCCATGCTCCAGGTCCCTTCCCTTAAATATTGCCATCTAGCGGGACCTAGGAAGTGTGTCTTTTCCATAGCAGCCCCTGCCCTGTAGAACACCCATCCCCCTGGGATCTGGCAGCCCCCCACCCTCTTAGCCTTTCCGAAAGCTGCAAAGGCTTGGCTTTTCCCCCAGGCACTGCAATGGGATTGCAATGGGAGCCCGGGGATTGTACTTCTTAGGTGGACCGGAGAATGTTGGTTGAAGTGCCAGGTTTTTGTTTTACTGTTTCTTAGTCTTTATTATTGTTTTGAACGGCCCAGAGTTGTGTTTCATAGATGGGTGGCCATTTAAGTCTAACAAACAAACAAACAAGGCACTTGTAACCTGTCTCACACGTCACCTGCATCTGCATAACCAACCTGTCTTCCCCTCCCTTCTCCTCCACCCCGGCCCTTTAAATCCTACATCCGTTTAGACACTCCATGCATCTCAGGAAATGAGCTGTAGCTGGTGACAGCTTATGCCTTTTAATGAAAGCTGTTGGTTGGAAAACGTGCTAACAGTCCCCTGGTCTTTTGCCATCATAGACTAACACGGCTTTCCTCCTACAGTGGAGAATCTGGAAACTAAAACAGTAAACAATTTCTGGACTAGTCTCTGGTGATTACGTCGACACAGTCCTATAGTTTTCCTGGTAAAAAGATGAAATGGTTTGCCACTGCCTTCTTCTGGGATGTCTTTTCACTTCCCAGGTTTGCCTACGGCTCTGGAATTTCCTAGAGGAATCCCATCCAAGGGCTAACCAAGGTTTACCATCTGTTACATGCAGTAGAAGAGAAATAACTACACAAAAAGGTCATCAGAGATGATATGACTCTATGAGAACCACTAAAATGCAATATAAGCATAAATATTTCCTAGATAAATAACTTGCACATATTTAAATTGCATACATGTTGATAAAGATCAGGGAAAACTGTTTTAAAATAATAAACTATTATTTTATATATCGTAATAAAAATCACGGCAACTTTTTCCCATTTTTTTCTCTAGTCTCCTTTGCTAATACTAAAAATGTGGTAAATGCAAATAAATGCTAATCCTCTGTACTTTCAAAAGATCAAGAACTCTAATTCAACAAATAAACCATGGTCCCTGTCCAACAGGCAGCCTATGTGAAGAAGACCTTTACATCTATTATTACTTATGGGGTTTTTTTCCTGGACAAGGCAGCTAGAAGCAAAGAGGTGCCCCCTTGCATGTGGCTCTTGATTTTACTTTTGTCACTGCAATATCTGAGGCATATGTCCATTGTGCTTTACGTTCCCAGCTTAATCCTTAATCTTAATTAATTAATCTTAGTCCTTCATTCTGCTGTTTCTGCAGGAATTGGCTGTTTTCCAAACCCAACCATGCCTGTTTTCTTCTATTTAAAATAAACCCACAGATGTACCTGTTGACGCTGCCATGAGTATTCTGTCGTCATGCAGCCGGTCTGCAGCAGCCAAAGCATAGGCTGTGAGAGCCGTAGTGTAAGGCCTTTGCAATGTTGGATACTTTTTTTCTAAAAAATCTGCAGCCTTGTTGATGCTGCTCTCTAGAACCTAAAAGTGAGGGCACAGGGAAGAGAAGAGATTCATCAGGAATGTTTGGAGAACAGTGTTTAGACATACTTTTGATGTAGTTATGTGCTGCCCACTTCCTGCTTGCATGTTTTCATGGCAATGATGCAAATTTAGCCACAATATGTGTTATTTTTGGGGTTTTATCCAGGAAGAGAAGTTGAAAAAAAATTAATTAGGAATGTCTTAAATAGGGGCTCCACTAGAGAATTTCTGTAAAACCTGCAATATAGCAGGATGTGGGCCGAGAATTCAGTGGCTGCTGAACCACATGAAGAAACTCTTTCTGCATAGATCTTTCTAAATCTGCCTTTGAGGAACACTGATGATAGAGAATTACACTGCAGCAGTGAAAAGGCTCTTCGATATTTTCAGATCATTAACTGATCTAAATACCTTGCTGGATTGAAAGTATATATGTAATTTCCTAATACTGTCCTTATTGTATTGATTATTTATTTTGGTTTGATTTGATTTGAAATTAATAAAGTATAAACCACAGCAATGCTGCATAGGCTTCTTTGAGATCCTGAAGGCTTCTGATACTGAACTTGGGGTTATAGCTTGGCCAAGAAGGAGTGAAAATGGAACACTGTCATCAAAAAACCCCTAAGAGATGTGGGCCTCTCATACCATTTCCCATCACTTACATTGATATGATCATTGCAGATTGGTTTGGATTCCAACAATGCAATCAGGATGAAAGCTGTTAAAGATACTTCTGGTTCAGCACCCTTAGTTCCTCCCTAGAAGAAAGCAATGGGGGGGAGACAAAAAAGCAACCAAAGGTAATGTTAATAAATAAATACTTCTATGTAATTCCAGCTGCCCTCCCCAAAGGTCTCCTTTGCCCATTCAATAAAACTAGCCTAGTTTCACCATTCTAGTCTCATGTTGAGAGCTCTTAACATTCTCTACTGCATGTCTTCTTTCATTTTCCCTAGGCCACACTCACACAACTGCTTTGGCAGGTTTCCCTTCCGCTCTGGCGCTGGCAGGAAATCATGTCCCCTTAAAACCTGCTGTCCCCACAGTGTGCCCTTACTGTGGACACAGAGCAGGTCCTTGCTGTGCTGCAGTCCATACAGCTTCAATATGTCGATGAAGGTTCTCAGTCATCCAGGTGGAACAGTCTGTAGCTTGAATCATGTCAACTGGATTTCTATTTTCTCAGTGGAAACGTTTTGCTCCTTATCCAAGACTGAAGAAGCTCCTTGGATAAGGAGCGAAATGTTTCCACTGAGAAAATAGAAATCCAGTTGACATGATTCAAGCTACATACAGCTTCAATGTGCAACATTCTGAGGCCCATGATTGGTCATTCCCTTGGATGAAATTCCAACTATGACCAACATCATCTGGCATGTGATATGACTCCTCCAATAGGTATGCATAATTGTCTCGTTAGACCAGGCCCTGCATCTTTTATCTTCTTTCCCATCCTACCATCGATCAACTGAACTACTTTTTTTATTCCTTGTAAGTATAGTCGACCAGCTGACTGTTTGACTTATCAAACTTGTGGAGGGGGGCAGCAAAGAGTTAAGGTTTCCTGTAACTCTTGGCTGCAACTTGAATATTAGGAAGACGAATGTTGTTCAGGTGTCTCAGCTATGGAGACACTAAGTTACAGATGGAGGCATGAAGACATGTGCTCAGGAAATGGTGAGTGGACCATCCTTGTACCAGGGCAGGGAGGCTGTGTAGATTTGCTCCTAAATTTCTTCTGTAGTGCCTCATCTGCTATTGTTCCTACCTTGTTTCTTCTCTGTGGTAGGCTTTCTTATCTTTGAAGCAGCTTTCATCTTCAAATTCCTCCATGAGATCTATTCTCTCCTTAAGTCAAATCTTACCAAGGCTATCCTCTCTGCCATTCATCCTGCTCCTACTGTGTCCTGTGTGAATTACTCTAATGCTCCTGGCTGGACAATGTCATTAGAGAAGAAGCTAGCAATGAACCACCTCATACAGTCATACAGTGCAATCTTCTCTTTAATACCTAGCCTTGGGTTTTTTGAGTTAAGACCTAGAAAATCCCTGGATTTATTTAAATCATGCAGAAGGAAGGAGGGAAGGGAGGGAGGGAGGGAGAGAGGAAACCATACCAGCATTTCTCCATGGATTACGGGGGCATTTTCTTTGAACACTCCATCTGGTTGTTGCCTGTTCAGAATCAGCCACTTCACACCTCCACAAACAATTTCACTGTTAATGTTCTTTACAAGTTTGGCAGCCATGGAAAAGACTTTTACAACATACGCTGTTAGCCTGTAAAGAATATAATGCATTAACCAACCATTTCAATGAAGATCTAAATACAAGTAGTTGCTTGCTTGATTTTGTAAGCCAAATATGGCTAGGCTACTGCTAGCTAGGAGGGAGCAGGGAAGAGCAGCTTGTCCCAGACAGGGATGGAACTAGGGTCTGTGTCACCCTGGGCAAACATGGATTCTGCACCCCCCCATAGGTTATTTTGTCATTTTGGGCCCCCACCCGGGCATCATTTTGGTGCACCCCCCAGTGCGGCACCTGGGGCACATGTCCTGCTTGCCCCTCCCCCCTAGTTGCGGCCCTGCCCAGAGTCACCACACCAGTAGACTGTGGCACAACAAGAGCAGAACCTGTGCATGCCTCTGGGCCAATGTTGTTGTTATGATGGGAGACAATCAAGATTAAAATGGGTCATCCTCGTCTCTCCTTCAACCCAGGAAGGAAAGAAAGTTCAACTAGCCAAGGACTCAAAGGCCAATGTCAAGAGAAATGGCGCATTGAGTCAGTTTAAGAGGAATGACAAGTGTTGTTATATCACAACAGTACATAGGAATGAGAGTTTTGGAACAAATGCAGGATAATAGTTAAGAGAATGAGAATTCTTTGATTCAGTTCTTGTGACTACCAGAGATGAACTCTGAGCATTTGCCCTATGGGAGTTAGTGATAGTCAAGGTAACTGAGCGCTTTCAGAGGGTAGCTCCCCACTGAGATAGCATAACTATCCATTCAGAGAGCCAGTTTGGTGTAGTGGTGAAGGTGCTGGCCTAGAAACCAGGAGCCTGAGAGTTCTAGTCCCGCCTTAGGCATGAAAGCCGGCTGGGTGACATTGGGCCAGTCACTGCCTCTCAGCCCAATCCACCTCACAGGTTTGCTATTGTGGGGAAAATAGAAGGCAGGAATATTAAGTATGTTTGCCACCTTGAGTTGACCAAAAAGAAAAAAGGTGGGAGAAAAATCTAAAAACAACAACAACAGCAGCAGCAGCAGCAGCAGCAGCAACAACAACAACTGAATCCCAGGGAACCAGTGTTTTCAAGTGCTTCCTCCACCTTGTAGCAGAAGCACATTCCCATTCTTACTTTAAGGAAAAAACAATGAAACTGATCGATACTAAATGCTAGACATGGGAAGACAAGAGGAAAAAGAGGGAGGCATACAATATGGGTAAGCCATTATTAGAAAAGGAGCTTTTGTCAAGGACTGAAGCACAGCCAGGGAAGGAGCCACGAGGAAGAAGAGAATGGTAGGTAGAAAGGAATGAAGAAAGCAAGAAAGGAAATGCAAAGAGAGTCGGACACACCAACAGGAGTTAGAGAATGAAAATATATGAAAGCTTATAGAAAGTTAGAGGAAAGCCCTCCATGTTCTGAAAGATACTGCTACAGTTGCTCTGTCCATACCAAGAACTAGATGGGCGATCTTTAAATGCTGCATAGGAGTGGTCTGGTTTCTTGTACACCATCTGCTGGGTGTAACCTGAAAAGGGGCAAGGTAGAAAGAGCTGTGAAATTCTCCTCCAGCCACACAGAAGCACACGTGCATCCAGACTGGCAGCCCCAGCAGTTTTGCATTCCTCTTCCTTTGCTGTGAGTCTCATTGGAGCAGCTTTTCCTTTGCACAATTGTTTCTCAGTGTAAAACTATCCCACTCTGCAGTTGAGATTCTGAAAGGAAGCAACCTTAACAACAACCACACAAAAAAAAAGGAGTCGAGGAAGACTATCAGAACAGAACATACGCTGCCGTCCTGAGACTTGATTTCTACAACTGAGAAATAGACATTTGATATCAGATTTTAAAAATTCCAAAATCACCACAAAAGAGATGAAAATGTCTTTCCTTTTGATAGAATACTGTGACAATTCCATGAGCCCATATTTAAATACTTCTCAGCAATTACTATGACCACCCCCACCCCCAGGCCAAAGCAGTATTATCCTTAGCTAGACTGGCAGAAGCCTATTTTGTGAAAAAAAAGAACCCCTCCATCCATTTAAGAACACCTGGCTTCTTGACTTCTGTGGGTCTCACATTGTTCACTTTAGGGATGAATGAATCTGACATTTCCATCAGCTGAGGAAAACATGTCTGGAGACAACTTGCCTTACCGGTCATGATCTGTTTGACGGCTTCCGTCCTGCGATCCACGCCAATCGTCTCCCACTGCCCAGTTGCATCCAGGTAGAAGGTGGCAATAACCGATGGAGTCATAGTGATCATATTTTGCTCCCCACAGCCAGAAGGGGTGATAATGAGATGATTTAGTTTAGTTCCATCAATTGAGTTTTCAACAATCTGAGCCACAGGGTCACCTGAATGTGAAAAAATTACCAAGCATGTGTAGAAGTTGGGGGGGGGGTTGTGACCTTGCTTTAAGCTTCAATAGCTTTATGGCAAATGGTTTCCCTAATGTTGCTTCCGTCCCCACTACCCTTCCTTAGAGCATTGAGAGTGGGGGTAATTAGGTTCCAGGACTAATTAGAAGGTTTATTTATTTAAATTATTTAATTCAATTTCAAGACTGCCTGGCTCCTTGGCAACTCTGGGTGGCTTACATTTAAAAATAAGAAACAATACATGCAGAAAAAGACATAGCTGACCAGAAGATTAACTCGAGACCAGTAGAAAACCAAACTTTTATAGGGACTCCACAAGCACCCTATCCCAAGGCCTGGGAGAACCACCCATTTTAAAAATGAGTTTCTGAATGTCACTAGGGTTGGAGCTGTATGGATCTTGGGGAGAATGTCATTCCAGACAGCAAGCGCTGCATCAGAGAGAGTACGCTTCCTAAGTCCTACAAGATTACACTGTTTAAACAAGAGGACCTGGAGCATCCACTCTGTCTGATCTCACCAGATGGGCAGAAGTAATAAGGTTAAATGTCTGAAGTGGGATAGGTCCATTGTACCTGGGCATCCAGTAAGGCAGGCTCTGATCTATGTTCCATTTATTCAGGAATGGAAGCACAGAGAGAACTTGTCCTATCAAGGTGTCCATCTCCAGTGCCAGTGGATTCTAGCAAGAGTTGGGCTGGTGGCTACTTCAACTTCTCTATTCAAGAGATGTAGGAGCGTGGATTTCAAATAACTCGTTCTTACCCTGGACAGTAATCTTGGTTTCAGTTTCTGAGTCAGGCACCTTGTCATCTAACTTATCAGCTATGACTGTTTGTTCCTGGGTTCCACCTGAATAACGAAAAAGAAAATGAGGAAAATTACAAGGAAAGAAAAATATCAGTTACTTCCACATTAAGTGCCTCTTTGGCACTGTTTCTAATAATAAATTGTAAATGGAATTCAACACAATTACCACACAGGCACTTAATAGGGAGCAACATAATTCTCTGTGAGCACATAAACTTTGTAAAATAAAATAACTTCTATTTGAAATTTTCATGGTAAAAAGATCCTCTCTTTTCCCTGGAAACAGTAAAGCAAATAGGTGGAAGGACCATGCAATAGGAAGACACCATCCTCAGGATTTAGTAGGAAGTAAAATGGGAATTAATGAGTAAGAATGACTGTAGCTCACCTACTCCTTTTGTATTTGGGTCCAATTCAATAACCTTCACAATATTTCTCCGTACTCCTTCAGGCTATTACAGAAAAAGACACCAGAACAATCCCTTATGAGAGCCCCATTGCAAATAAAAATATCATGCATGACAGCAACAGGTATCTCAAAATGGCAATTACACAATACAAAGAATCCCCTGTAGCATCTCTTCCAATGTAAGAGATATTCAGCAATAGAGTTCGTGCTTGAATGCACAATGGGAAAAGACATAGGTCAGCCCCACATCTTCTCAGTAGCCAAGTCAACGTGGCCCTCCATTAAGGATTAATTTCTATTTATCCACCAATCCACCATCTGCTCTTAATCGCTCCTTGCCCCCTCCTATAGCTGGATATTCTGGAAGCTGTGGGATATTGCTGGCTTATGGGGTTTCAGGCGCAGAGTAAACAAAACAGACAGAGTGCAGCAGTTAGGGCTAAAAGTTGTTTACTTGTAGCATAAGGCAATAAATGCAGACAGAGTTACATTATTGCAAAAAGGAAAAAACAAACCATAAGCAGAGTTTCGTTCCTTTGGTTCCATCAGCAGATGTGAAGAATGTGAAGAAACACTCATTTGAGGACATTAATGTTCACATTTTAGACAGAGAAGATAGGTGGTTTGAGAGAGGGGTCAAGGAATCCATTTATGCCAACTTGGAAAATCCTTCCTTGAATAGAGGTGGGGGCCTCAGGCACAATCTTTCCCCTATCTTCCTCCCTGCTTTGTCTTCTGTGCCTAGGAAGATTAAGACCATTTCGCAAGCTCAACAGCAGCATGGTGATCTTAACGATCCTTCTTTAGATGATAAAGGGACTTAGAAATAACATCTCAAAAAAATAACCATGACCTAGCCCCAGGTGTACGGTCACACAGCAACATATTTAAGGATTCCCTTACTAACTTTGCTCAGACTGAAGAAGCTCCTTGGATAAGGAGCGAAACGTTTCCACTGAGAAAATAGAAATCCAGTTGACATGATTCAAGCTACAGACAATTCCACCTGGATGACTGAGAACCTTCATAGACATACAGTGAAGAAGCCATTTGCTTTTTACACGGAAACTCCGACACCCCTTCCAAATGGCTTCGGAACACTTTGGGGAGTAAAAACTGTCATTTTGTAAGAACACAGAGACACAAAAGATTTTATTACAAATCATATTGCTCAAGTCCCAGTTTCGTAACCATGGTTGCATGTTTTTCAAAGCTTTTGTGAACACATCTGCCACATTCAGTTCAGAAGGACAATATTCTAATCCAGGGCTTTCCAAAGTGCCGCCGCTGGCGACACACCAGCAGTGGCGGTGGCGGCAGCGTGCGCGTGCACGGCGGTGGCGCGGGGGGCGCATGTGCACGGCGGCGGCGTGGGGGGGCGTGCGGCGGCACGCGCGTGCACGGCGACAACACGGGGCGGCGTGTGGTGGCGCATGCGCGCACGGTGGCGGCACGGGTGTGTGTGCGGCGATGCGTGTGTGCACAGCAGCGGCGGCGGCAGCAGCCTCCGCTAAAACGCGGAAGCTGCGCCGCTGCTGGGCCGCCGTGCATGTGCGCGCTGCCGCTTCCGGGTGGTGTGGCGACACACCACGCTGTGTGTGGCGACACACTTTTGTGTCGTGACACACAGTTTGGAAAGCTCTGTTCTAATCGTATGAACCCCTCTTGTATTGCATGTCTCACATTCTGAAACTTCACATCAATGTACTTTGTGCGG
Source organism: Charina bottae (assembly GCA_023362775.1). Taxonomy (NCBI): domain Eukaryota; kingdom Metazoa; phylum Chordata; class Lepidosauria; order Squamata; family Charinaidae; genus Charina; species Charina bottae. The sequence continues at coordinate 8,056,537 of JALMGJ010000021.1, read as the reverse complement.
CCTCTGACACTTTCAGTTACAGCAATTTCGATACATGACTGTGAATCTTCATAGACAGTAAAGGGTAAGTTTATGTTTACGGTTAGATCATGAAATAACTGATTACACCATCGTAATTCATTTACTGCCTCACTGAGAGCCCCGTATTCCGCCTCCGCGGTTGAAATCGCGATCGAGGTCTGCTTTTTTGCGCGTCAGGCGACGGCTTTGTTGGCAAACAGACAAAGAAAACCGCTCACACATTTTCTATCTCCCTTTTCTGCAAAGGAGCTATCAACATAAATTACAGGCATTTCAGACTTAGTAGCTGACACTTTAAGACAGATCTGCTGTGCCTTTGAGATAACACAGGATTCTTTTCAACCCTTGCCAGTCTCGCATAGACGGCTTGGCTACTTTACGACTTAGCACTCCCACTGAGTAAGCTAAGTCAGGACGTGTCCACTGTGTTAAGTGTAGCAAGCTGCCTACAGCAGAGTGATACAACTCAGGGTGAGGACAAGGTTCCTCACACGTGTCACCCTTTAAGAAATCAAGAATCATTGGTGTTTTGGTAGGCTTTGCATCTGACATATCAAGTTGACTCAACAACTGAACATTTTTTCTCTTCTGACTCAGATAAAACTCACCACTCTGAGATCTAGAGACTTCAACACCCAAATAATATTTCAGTTTGCCTAAATCTTTCAACTGAAAATACTGTCTTAGCTGTTTGGCAAATTCTTGTACAAGGTGTAAAGAACCAGTTGCTAAGCAAAAATCATCCACGTAAGTTAGCAGCACTGTATAGTTACTTCCAGAACCTCTTATGTACACACAGGGATCAGCAACTGACTTTTTAAATTCTAGTTCTGTTAGAGCTGCATCCAAGCACTGATGCCAACAACGACCGGCCTGCTTTAACCCATAAAGCGCCTTGTGTAGTCTGTAAACTTTCTGGGAATCGTCACAAGCATAGCCAGGAGCCTGCTTCATGTACACTGTTTCAGGGAGATCTGCATTCAAATATGCTGTGTCAACATCAAAATGATGGACAACCATGTCACGCTGTGCAGCCAGAGAAAGTACCATACGTAAAGACTCTGGTCTAGCTGTGGGTGCATATGTGAGATCATAGTTCAAAAACCTTTCTTGTGAAAATCCCTGAGCAACAAGCCTGGCTTTGTACTGCACTGTGTTATCAGGAAGAAGCTTCTTTCTGAATACCCATCTGGAACCTACAGCTTTCTGGGATGGGGGCAAGTCAGTGACTTCAAACACCTTTTGACTCACCAAAGCCTCAAACTCCTTATCCATCGCTGTGTTCCATTTCTCCTGCTCAGGCAAGAGCAACACCTCTTGAAAAGATTGGGGTTCACAGGTAATTTGACACACTCTCACCTGCTGAATCACAAATCTGTCAGGCTTCACACCCTTTGTGGAACGAGAGGACCTACAAGGAATGACCACTGCACCTTCCTCGTCACTGTCCTCTGTCTTTTCACTATCTGATTCCCCCTTCAGGTCCTGAATCTGCTCAGGTGAAATTTCCTCTTCCTTCACCTGAGGGGACCTTCTTACCACACTAGGAGACTGGGAAACAGAAGGTAGCTGGACTGGTTGTTGTCCAGCCACAGGAGCATGGACAGTAGGCTGTACACTAGATTGCAACAACACTTCTGAACTAGCATTCAACCTGTCCCAACCAGTAGGGTGCTCAAAATTAGCACTTCTGGAAACTACCGCTTGACCATAGCCTGCAGAAAAACGGTAACCCTTAGATCTTGATGAATAGCCAACAAACCTTAAGTGCTGTGCTTTTGGTTGGTTCTTCCTTCGCTGAGACTTGGGAATGTGAACATATGCAAATGTTCCAAAAAAACGCAGGTGCTTCAGCGAAGGGCGCTTGCCAAACAAAAGGAAGTAAGGAACTTCATTTACAGATGAATTCCACACCCTGTTGGTTAGATACACTGCAGCCATGGTAGCCTCACCCCAGAATCGGGATGGCACCTGAGTATCTAACATCAGGCTATTTTTAATGGTATTAACAACACCAATCTTCCTTTCTACTATTCCATTCTCAGCTGGAACACCAACATTGGCAAGTCTATGGGAGATTACTTTCCTACAAAGCCAATTCTGGAACTCATGGCTTAGGAACTCTCCTCCACGATCAGACTGAAACTGACCCACTTGATAACCATAGTTTCTCTCCACCATTGCAACAAACTCCTTAAAGCGAGCAAAGGCTTCCGCTTTAGATTTGAGCAAATAACAAAACGTAAAGCGAGTATGGTCATCCACCAGAAGAAACATGAAACGTGCCCCTCCTTCACTAGGAGCATAGGGGCCAGCTAGGTCTCCATGAACCAACTGAAATGGTCTAGTTGACACTCTGTCACTTTTCCTAGCAACAGGCGCAGCCTTAATCTTAGATTGTTTACACACAGTACAATCAAGAAAGTAATCACATTTCCTGGATCCTAGCTCAGGATACACCTTGGCCATTTGGGACAAACTTCCCCACCCGGGATGTCCCAGAACTCTGTGAAAATAGTGGATGCATTTATTATGTGGGGGAACATTGGAAACACAATTTCCAGCCACAATCCCCTGTTTAGGAAGCATTTCATACAACTGATTCACTAATCTCCCCCTAGCACATTCAATTCCATCTTTTTCAATAGAACATCCAGTACCCTTAAACACAACAGTATACCCAGACTTAACCAGGGCTGGAACACTGAGGAGGGAAAAATCAAGTGTAGGAACACACAATACATTTTGCACACTTATCCCCAAACAAGGAGTGTATACTTCACCCTGAAAAGACACATCAGCCATGGATCCATCAGCTAGAGCAACCTGTTGGATTTTAGGCTTGCTTTTTGTTAACAACAACTGTTCATTGTTCACAATGATTTGGCTGCAAGCCGAGTCCAATAGCCAAATCTCTGGAGATCGCTTACTCACAGCAGTGAGCAGAGCAGACACTTGGGTACGTTGTCTAGGCAGCTTCCCCTTCTTTCGCACGAACCTCCTTCCACTGGCACTACCGGCTGGGCGAGGTGGCTGGGGACAGTCTTTCAAGAAGTGCTGGGTCGAATTACACCGGTAACATCTCCTCACAGCACATGCAGACTCTGTTCCAGCAGGAAAACGCTGTTTAGAAGCCTCAGGAACAGCAACAGATGGCTTACCCTGCATCCTCTCCAGGTCACGGGCTTGCTGGATTTCTTGCAGCCGATTTGTAAGATAATCCACAGTCAGGTCTTGGGGTCTTAACGTCTGCGTTGCCTCGATGAGCATGTCAAAGCTGCTGTCCAAGCTTGACAATATAATGCAAGCTCTCTGGGTATCTGGGACCACAACATCCCGCTCCGCAAGTTCAAGAAACAAAGTCTTGAGTTTATGGAGGTGTGTCATCACCTTTCCACCTGCTTGCAGCTTCAAATTGTAAAGCTGACGTGATAGTCCAACAGTGGCAGCAGAGGTTTGCTTTGAATAAATGGCTTTGAGAGCCTCCCAACATGCATGTGCAGTGTTTAGATTGCTGATATGCAGTAACAGAGATGAGTCCAGTCCCAGAATCAAATTGCCATAAGCACGATCCAAACACAACTGCACTTCATCAGAAATGGCACCAGCTGGAGGTGGGTCTTTCACATACTTCCACAAGCCTTCTTTTAGGAAAAAAGACTTAATCTTCACACACCAGGTCCGATAGTTTGTGCCATCCAAGCGCTCAAAAGGCAGACTAGTCAGTCCTGTAGAGCCATGCTGATCACTCAAAGAAAAACACGTTTACTCTAAAATGCAGCCTCAAAAACAAACCCCCTGTTACAGCCAGATTCAACGCAGCAAACAGCGTAACGTCCACACTGGGCAACCATAACCTGTGGGATATTGCTGGCTTATGGGGTTTCAGGCGCAGAGTAAACAAAACAGACAGAGTGCAGCAGTTAGGGCTAAAAGTTGTTTACTTGTAGCATAAGGCAATAAATGCAGACAGAGTTACATTATTGCAAAAAGGAAAAACAAACCATAAGCAGAGTTTCGTTCCTTTGGTTCCATCAGCAGATGTGAAGAATGCCATGGCTTCACAGACAGCCAGGCGTGTATAGGCTATACATAGGAACATACATACAGGAACATGGCAACAGGACCAGAAGTCAAGAAGCATAGACCCATAGTTCACAGCTGAGATATACACTTGTTTCAGCATTCTGATTTGATGTATGAGGGTCACACGACATTCAGACAAACAATGCATTAAGAGTTGTACTTACTATAAATCGCCATGAGATGGCAATGTTGCACATTGTCTCCCCTCTGGGAAAAGGTTCCCATGAGAGAGTTGATTCTGGATAGCCATAACATATCATGTGGTGGCAACCACCTGCAGTTTATCAGTGGATTGTTATGGGAACTCAAAGCAGAGAAATAGTAAACATACAGTGAAGTAGCCATTTGCTTTTTACACAGAAACTCCGACAAAGTCAATGTGGCCCTCCATTACGGATTAATTTCTATTTATCCACCAATCCACCATCTGCTCTTAATGGCTCCTTGCCCCCTCCTATAGCTGGATATTCTGGAAGCTCTGAGCTTTCTGATCTCAGATTAATGGGGGGGGGCGTGGGGGGGGGAAGCAGCAACTATGGACACTTAAGATTGTTCTTACTGTCTTCCCCTTTTTCTTTGCCCTTTTTTTCATTCCCCTTCTATGCTTCCCTCCTCCCCCAAAACAGCCACTGTACGTTGTGTGGGTAGCCTGCCTCTTGCTTCTGCCTTTTGCTGCAGAAGACTAATCCCCCTCCTCCTCTGGAAACAGTTTAAGAATTAGGCCAGCCCTGGCGCTATTCCGGCTTACCCCAACTTGGGTAACTTCCAGATAAGTTAGCCTTGCCTTTGGTGATCGTGAATTCTGGGATCTGTTTTGGGATCTATAACCCCAGCACATCCAGAGAGTAGAGGATTGATGAAAGCTGTGTTAGGCGATCCATGTTTCAGCAAACTTTTAATTCCCAGGGTCATTTGTACAAAGCCTCTCCTGCTAGTTAAGACACTTTTTAAGGCTGTGGTGAGGGTCCCAAAGGTCCCCCCCCCCACATATGTGCACCCAGAAAATCTAAGTAACAGGAAGCACCACCCAAAAGGATTTTTCTCCAAAGCTTGTCAAGAGTCACTGAAATCCACGGGGGTTCTGATTTTCTGCTAATGACTCTGAAGTCAGTCATTAACAAATTTAAATTAAATTAAATTAAATTAAATTAAATTATTAAATTAAATTAAATTAAATTAAATTAAATTAAATTAAATTAAATTAAATTAAATTAAATTAAATTAAATTAAATTAAATTATTATTAAATATTAATGTTATTACTTAATGTTTTTATAGGAAATACAATCCTATGCCATCCCGCTCATCGATCTGTACTGCTGTGTAAGTTCATATACTATTTGCATTCCTGGATATTAAATAGTGCTGTTATCCCTCAATAATATTCTTGGGGGATAAGATTCATTTTATTGTTTTATTACATAGTGTTTACTGATTGGATTCACACATGCCTTCATAATCTAAATATGCAGCACTGCTACTATTCGTCTATTTATTCAGTCTTTCCCAACTTGATACCTTCCAGATACGGTGGATTATATTCCCGTTATTCCGAACTAGCCTAACAATCTCCACATATACCCTTCCAAAGTCTGCTTTAGATAATTTGCCAAGTCTCTGAAGCTGGTCGTGATGATCCAAAGGGCCAAGTGTTCAGGAAGGAAGGGTTATGCAGATTCCATCCACTGAGTTGCCTGTTCTCTACTCACAGTCCACCTGAGTTGAGCTAATCTGCCAAACCTCCTTGGATAAAGAAATGCAAGAATGCCTTCCTGTGGTCCAGGAGCAGATTGCAAGTACCAGAAACTAGCAGATCGCTACTTGCAATGCTACTTGCCAGCTAGCCTTTTATTGCAGTTTTATTATACTCAGTCTTCAGTATGAATTATTATTTTTTGAAGGGGACCATCTGCACTCGCTTCCTATTCTTTGGCAATTATTTTCACATCTATTTGAAACCACTGATCTCCGATCTTCTGCTCCCCAAACTTCATTTTGAAAAGTCAAACTGAAAAGCACCCTGCCCACACATTTTTGTTAGCCTTGTTCTCATTAGCTGAGGCCTCTCCAAGATGACTAAATACAGAGCCTTCAAAACAGGAGGGGCAATTAGGGCCCCAGCCTGGGTTGTTGTGCATGGATGTGTTTGAATGGTTTCCACTGCTGTGGGTTTTGAAATGGCTGGTTTGATATTTCTCTTTTCAGAATTCAATCGTGTTATCACATTTGTTAGAATTTGTGGTGGGCAAGCATTTTATGGGCTAAGACAAAAGATGTCATCCCATCCCAGTCTAAGGATAGGCGGGGAAAGGCATGCCTATCCTGGCAATACCACAGTGCCTTGCCCTGTGCCCAGGAGGGCAGACTAGCCTAGGGAACTCCCTGGCACACCTTTTTCCTTTGGGGCAATACTGCTGCTGTTGACCACTCTGGGTGACTGTCTCCTGGGCTGATCTGTCTTGCTCTGGCTAACGCAGGGCTGGGCAATCCTAGCCCCCTGCCCAAGTCCACAGCCACGCACCAAATCACATCGCTGAAATGTAAAGGCTAATTGTTTCAGTGTGGCAGGGATTGGACTAAAAGGAGCACATTGCCTGGCTGCAACCCTGAGCACATTTACTTTCCATGAAAGATCTCCCAAAATGTTCAGCTCTGCCCCCATTCTGCCATTTTCAAACCAGCAAAATTTTGCTATGCAACGGTTCGAGGAGTTTTCAAGGGACAATCAGAACAACAGCGTAGTCCAACGTGGATAACAGGCTAGACCATTTTAGCCACAGTGGTGCACATGCCATTTTGTGCTGTTACCGAGAAGTTGTTACTTACCTAGGCTGACCATACATCCGCTTTTGAACGGGACAGTCCCGTTTCAATTCTTGACCATCCCATCTTTTTAAGAAAAAAAGCCAATTTGTCCTATTTTTGAAAGTTGCTGCGCCCCCCATCCCCCCGCACGCGGACGCCCCTGCCCCCTGCCCATGTGCGCCCGCCCCCGCCCCCCGCACGGGCACATCCCCCGCATGCCCCCCGCATGCGTGCGTGCCCCCTGCCCCCCATGCACACACGCCCCCACCCCCACGTGCATGCCCTACCCGCATGCCCGTTTTTGCCTCAAGGAAATATGGTCAGCCTATACTTACCACAACTTTCAGTTTCTTCTTCACACCATCAGACACCAACTCTCCCTGGACGCTTGCTTTGACCTCAATGTCATGCAATCCTTGCTGTAATGGGACTATCACAAATGGTACCGCCCTGGAGGACAGGCCTCTAACTCTGAAATACTCTCGGTATCTTTTGCTTTCTGTGGAAGCACTGCAGAAGGCTGGGTTGTATAACAGTTCCACTCGCACCTATGATGAGGGATGAGAAAAGGAGATGAGCCACCATGCCGCTTTGGCCATGAGAATCATTAAAAATCCAGCTTTCCCACAGGTGGAACAAAGGTATGCACCACCAAATCCACTCCTGAATCAACAAGGGAGTCAGTCATTGTGATACATGGAAGGAAACACAGAGAAGGAGGGGTATACATAGAACGTGCATGCGTGCACACACACACACACACACACACACATCACACAAATACAAATTTATCCTTCCCTTCCCTTCTTTATGGACTGGTAGGAAATAGGAATGTGTGAATAATTCAGTGCATCGGAATATTTATGCAAATAAGGCCCCCCAAATACGAGAGCCTAAGATGTGCACTTCTCAGTAGACAAACAAATGGAGCATAGATGATGATCTAAACCACTGTTTCTTAAAGTGTGATCCAAGGACCCCACAAAATCAAAATTATTTGCCGGGTATTAAAGATATTTGCAAACAGTTAAAAATGTTACTCTTCTGGAAGCTGTCCAGTCCAAATTTATAAAAGCAATACTCGCAGTTCCGAGATGCATCAAGAATGCTGTTTTACGGTCAGAGACAGGTTTGGTTTCTGTGAGTGCCAGAGCCTGCTTCTAGCTCCTTAATTTCTGGTTGCAATTGACTTTTTTTCCTCTGGGTCTGGCTCCACTGGTTCTCAGAGACCGTTTTAGATCAACCTGGCTAACAAAAGCTAATAGCAAGCTTCAGTCCTTAGGACTTTCTTTGGAAAGTCTCTGTCCATTAGGGCTTGAAAATGCCAGGAGCCATCTTAAACAACGTATCTGGGATATTGATTTTCAAACCATTTAAGCCTAGTAGCCAACCCTACAGTTTATGGATTCTTCTCAAATGGGCATGTGCCATCATCGTATCGTTCTTCAGTTCTAATTCTGAAATTTTGTTGGGCTTTCACCTTGGCCAGGTTGGATGCTCTACCCCTTGCAGTCCTGTGGGGACGGTATAAAAACATCCCTTTTCAGCAGTGCTTATGTCCGTGTGGAGATGGCTCTGTGGAATCCCTGAGCCATATGCTCCTTGTTGCTCTCTCCATAGGGAATCAAGGAAGATAGATGTTTATCCCATTTTAAAGAACCACCCTGGTACAGAGCACAATGTCTATCTGTCTCTGCTTTATCTGACCAGGACCCTGACATCTCTTTCCAGGTTGCCCGATTTTGTGCTATCATTTGTTGTATCTGTCTTACCTATGGTTGAGGTTTAACACAAATAGCCACTGCTATTTGTACTACAGTTACTATAATAATGTATTTTATGTAATTTTATTGCAATTTTTTAAAAGTTTAATTACAGGTCTGTGTATTTTATTGTTGTGCTTTCTGGCCCATAAGCAATAATAAAGGTTTGATTTTGATTTTGATTTGATCTGAATGTTACTGTTCTCATTATTATTTTTATTTGTTAAAAAATATAGGGTTTTTTTCACAAAATATATTTTGTTTGTTAATATCTAATGGGTTTAATATTGTTATTTTTACATGATTTAATAAATAAATATTCTACAAATGCATCCATTTTCATTTTTAATACGGTAAATATCGATAAATATACCCCATACAAATAAAAGCTCTTTTGGGGTCCTCCATAGTTTTTAAAAGTGGGAAGAGCAAAAAGTTTAAGAAACTCTGATCTAAACAGCCTTAGCCAAATGTGCCCACCAATTCCCTTCATCGCTGGCACTTTTTTATTGGTCAGAAAATGCTGTGGCTTAGATTAGGACATACATACAACTATGGCTGTCAAAGAACGGACAGCAACACAAGTCATGCAAATTTCCTAATTTTAAACCCACACCGTTGGCAAAATCCCAAGGCTTACCATAATGTCCTGGTTGACATAGTTGTACAGAATAGCTCGAACCTCCACCTGTTCATTCCTCACTACTGAATACGGCAGTCGTAGATCAATGAAGAAATTTTTCATGACTGTTATTTCATAAGGTTCAGCCACACAGATCCCTGCAAGGAAGGCCAATGGCAAAAAACCCCAAACCCATTAATTCTACTTTGATTCTTAGGTGCCTTTCGCACTGCCATCTTTAGCTCCATCATTCATAATTCCTTACCTTTTGTGGGTGAAATGCTCACAGCCAGCACCTCCCAAGTTGTGATGGAATCCTTCAGATAAAAAGACACTGTCTTGCTTGAAATCCTAGGGACAAAATGAAAGGCGTTGTGTCATTCCTGCACACAGCTATTGCAGTGTGCACTTGGAAGTTGATACCAGATAGAAAACTCCTAGAGTTACCAATCATACAGCACCTACCTCCCTACCAAAAGATCTGAGAATCAGTGGGAAACACAAAAGGGTTCTGAATGGAAGTTGTCGTCAGCTACTTCCCCCATTAAATTCTACATTTGTAACAGTGGTTTCATAATAAAATGCTCATTTTGAAAGCAGTCTAATATGGGAAATAGATGTGACATTGCAATTTGATTGCTGCTGGATATATAATTCCCCTCTACCTATTCATAACATCAAAATCAACTTATTGATGACTCAATGTCACATTTCCTTTCTCTGCATTTCCTTTAGATTCTACCAATAGCTTCCAAAGTTGCTCTGTGATGGGAGACAATGCACAACAAACCAGTCTAGTCCAGGTGGCAAGAACTAAAAGGCAGCATTCTCCACAACTACCATTTCCTGCTCCTTCTGCTACACTCCACTTAGTAGAATCAAAGAGGAAAGACGCATTGTTGCTGCTAATGTGGTCCTTCATCGTGAAGTGGTGTGATTAGAGTAGAAACCAGCATATCCCAGTGTAGATTTCCGTTTTGGTTGAAACTACTGTTTTTCCTGTGGACCTAGGTCCTTTGATCCTGGCTGATAACTTTGAATCAACTTGGCTAAGATTAATTTATCAGAAGCTGCAGAGTTATGGCTTTTCACAGGATGTATTACTGATGATGGGCTATAAGCAGGGGGTATCAAGCCTTAAACAATGTCTTATGGATGTAGAAAGGCAATTACATTTGTCAGCCCCGCTAAAGGTCTTTTTTTAAGTAGCCAGTTTCCCTTTTTTAGACCAGCGAGATATTAAAACTAAATGTCCATCCCTAAATTTAGGAGACCCTAAACTTCACCATGTTTTAGCACACTTCCAACAGCCATTCTTGAAGGAAAGTTTGGGAAAATCCCTTATTTTTCAAGACTCTGCCCTTATGGCAAAGAGACAGTTGTAAGTACAATCCATGTAGTGATGCACTGCCCATTTTATTAAAAAAAATGCCCATTATATTCCCCTTATTAACTAAATTTCTGGGTCATTCGGATTTATTTTACAGAGAGTTGTTATTTTATGGACAGTTGTAATGATTCAGTTTGATTACAACTGACCACTATGATTCAGTTTCTTTGAATGTGGCAAAATGTTGTTTTATTATTTATAAAACCCACTGTAATCAATCATATTGATTATTTAGTTATAGTTGCTTATTTTTATTTTTTTTATGTTGTAAGTTTTAATTTCTACTTTTTTAAAGTGGAATTCTGGTCATTGACCATAATAAAGGACAGACTGACTGACAAGGTGCTGCCTTCGAAATGAGCTAAAGCTTTTCCCTTCTAAGGGAGGTGAAAAACAAACCCCAGGTTTCACTCAGGGCCTTTTCTGATCCTTTCCTCTTGGGGGAGAAACCATCCCCATTCCGGTGTGAATTCTGCAGTCACTGAACTGGCCTTCTGGCTCAAAAGTGGGCTAACACAGACAGCAGAACTCTGATACCCTTGACTGTTAGGAGGGTCGGTCAGTTGCTCCGTTTGCCACAACCAACTCTCAGGAAACTCAGTCCTTGAGACGATGTTCTCGTCTTTCATGAACTCATCTTCAAAATCACCTGGAAAATAGAAAGCAAGGTGGCATAAGCTATTGTTTCTTTAACAATCCTTTATTAAATAAGCCACAGTGAACTAGATTCACATATTGCAGTGAACTATAAACCATTCTTTACAAAACCCAAAATACTAAGCCAAAGCGTTATGCACAAGCGTTAACCCAAACATTTTATTTATTTATTTATTTATTTATTTATTTATTTATTTATTTATTTATTTATTTATTTTTCAAATTTTGCCACCACCCATCTCCCCCCAAAAGAGGAACTCTGATGTTGCTTCAAGAAGTGGGAAAACTGACTCAGACTAACTGGTGTAGAGAGAAAAAAACATTAAAAGGCCATCTTACCTTGTCTGAGAGGTTAATATTTATGGGGCGGATGGAGTCAGTACTATTTGAGACCATAAGTCCGATACGGAAGCACCTTAATGGAGGACCCAGTTTACTGTATATTACATGGATCACTGATCAGGCATTTCCAGTGCTCTGGGTCAACACAGCGATCTCATCCATCTACACTCTAAAAGGTGGGTTTATTAGCATCAATTCACCCTATGCATTTTCTGATCTATTCGGGAAAATGCTTGTTCATGGGAACACTGGCTGAACGGGATAATTCTATTTGATACAAATAAATAGAGGTAGATAGCTAGATATTTTCAAAGTAGCAAAAGAGGAGGTATCTCTGCATTTTGGTTAATCAAAGTATACTTTCCCTCTCCTGTTATTCTGACAGATGTACTGAACACACAAACTGGTACAATGCTGCAACATTTCTTTGTGGTGAGCTAAGACCAATACAGAATGTAACGTAATGTAATGGGGACTGTTTCCATCACACACAGTTTCTTATGAATTTGATGTAGTAGCAAGGACGTGATAGGAATATATAAGTAATTATTTCATGCTCCATAGCCACCTATTTCTCCCATTAGTATCTTACATTCTCTATTAGATTAACATGTATTTATAAAATGAAATTAAGAAACAACAAATTTTCAATCAGACAGAGAAGACAAAAGCCCGAAAGAGAATTTTGACTCCAGCCATTATTCCCATAATATGATGTACAGACCTCATTCATGCATGGAACAGAATTATTGTCCCTTGATGTTGAAATGGACTCAAGGTTTCAATTTATAGTCCATCCAACTGGAATAAAATCTAAGCAGAATACAACTGAAGATAGATCCGTACAGCCACCTTTTTCACTCAACAAGCCTTCCGAATCATTTTTCACCAACATCATCCTTGAACTGCTGAGACCTCCCCAAAAGCTGCTAGTGTTTAGCTGAACCATAAGGTCTTTTCTCAGCAATGTTTTAAAAAAGGTGACGGGTTGGTATGAGAGGGAGCAGCAAACTCCTGGGTCTGCTCAATTAAAAACAGTGACATGATGAGAGGATGGCTCTATGCTACGTTGACGTAACCTTGATGGGGATTGAGAGAGCCCAGGAACTTGGAGGCTGGATATGATGAGATTCCCACCGGTGAGATATCACTCAACCAAGCTCTAATGCTCCTCCTGCATTTACAGAGGTGTATTTTGCACTACAGCTGAGCTATAAATTACTGACAATGCCATATAAATATATAATAGCAACAATATATTCCAAATGGGTTTTCAAGCCTTGGTGATGCTGTTATGTGCTAAGTTTTCCATGGCCCAGGTATTGTGCATTGAATGTTTCTTTCTTTAAATAAACCCAGAACGTGCTACTTACTTCTTGCCAGATACAACTCATTATCCCGTTTCTTTTCATCTCGGATCCCTTTGATGTAGTGACAGCATTCGAGGAAGGCAGCCTTACATGTGTCTCCCTCCTGGATGTAGTTTGCACGCCTTTCGCAACTGTGCCCCATGGGGTTCTCAAACATGCCATCTTCACAGCATTTACGCAGGGCTCGATCCTGAAACTGTGCCGCTACAATGTGCAAAATTTGTGAAACATTAGAAAATGCCTATTTCTCATAGTCATACTCATAAAAGGAAACAGGAGACAATGTAAATCCAAATAAACTACCCAAATGAGTTAGTCATTTATCCCATCTTCTAGGAACAGCTGAACATCCTTTGACTTTTCACTAATTACTATGGATTGCCATTTTTATAAGATTGCTTTATGGCTGATTACTGCAGCTGCAGTTTTGCCTGATACTCATGTTCTGTTTGAGAATCAGTCAAACATTGCAGTGTATCTCTAGTCCCTAAATGGAGCATGCCAGGTGTTCTACGCTAACAGGAGGTTTGAGAAAGCTCCTGAAGACAAAGTGGGCTTTAAATCACACAAAGACCCTTTCCTTTAGTTTCCCCTCTTCTTTCAACCAAGGCATTCTACAACCTTGCATTAGTCCACCTGCTTTCACTATTCCACGAGTCCTGAAAATCCCCGAGTATGTTCCTTGTGGGGTCATTTGGGCAGGAGAAGGGATTAACAGGTGCGATTGAGGAGGATAATGATCCCAATCCAGCCACCGATTCATTTCTGGCTGAGAGGCACGGCCACCTTCTTGTGGGGCTGGATGTTCTGCACTGGCACTGGGCAACTTCTTCCAGGCCAAGAGCTGCCCTTAGCCTTTGAATGGCATGCAGGGAGGGGGGGGGAGCTGCAAAAGGTACTGGGTAAACCAAAGAAAAACCCAATTCATTTCATTGCATTTGTATTTCAATGTAATTAAAATTAAAAATAGTTAATACAATTATTCTAAAGATATCTCTTGAAAAAACTTCCCCTTCTCTCATAATAAAAGTAATAACTGGAAAAGAACCTTTGGGGGGTTTTAGGGTTTACCCCCAAGGCTTCTGTGGACTGAATGCTGTCTGAAGCCTTCCAGTTCTACATCTACATGAAGAAAATTTCCTCTGCCACTAAATTCTGGCCCCTTTCACAGGAAGTTTTCTGATCTCTCTAGGGATAGGCAAACTGAATGGCTTGCCTTCTGTTATTTATTAATTTTTAAAATAATGCAAATAATTAATTTCATCACCAGAGGAGGGGCGGGCAGAATTTTCCATCCATTTTTGTCCTCTGTTTTGAATGTGGGTTTTTTTGGTTACATTTATAAATCCATGATTTGTGTTTTAAGCTTACTAGAGAGTTAATGCATTTATTCTTAGTTTTCTACTGAAACAAAGGACACCATACTTCAGTTTTTGCAGTTCTACTGTTGCTTTTTCTGGGCCATGTTCCTGGTGATTCATGAGTTGCAAAAAAGGCTTTGGGGCAGGGACGTCCATAGGAAGGGGACGATTGAAGCCCCATTGATGTAAAAAGGGGCAGAGCTTTGACTGTACAGTTGCAACTGCCATCTTGACACACACATATCCCCACAGAGGCTCCTGGTTTGGGGGCTGCTTGTAGCTCACTGCCCATTGGTTGCTTCCTCCACACCAAGAGCAACTCTTGATCAGTGCTGCTATCCGAGAACACTTGAAGAGCAATGCTTAGAACTTTTGCGGGTAAAACGTGACCTCTTTAGCTGGAACCACTAATATTCTACTTTAAACTAGTGGGCCATTTAATTACTCCTTCTCTATTACACTCAGAATTCAAAACCCCAGGGATGTTCATGAGATAAGAACATTCCTCTTTAACAGAAACTATTCTTCTCCTGCCCTCTTGCTTGAGAAAGAAGGGAAAGAGGGAACTATGTAAGAGTGCCAACAATTACTTTCTAATATTTGCATTCCCCAGCAAAGTTGAATAGGGGTAATATTCTTCTATTCCTTTGTCCATTCCCTGATCAATGCAAATGGACTGCAGCTTTATTCCGTTATCTCAGAGTAAACAGCAACTTTGTCATTTGTCACATACCTTTGCTTGTCTTGCTGTCAAGCAGCAAAACAGAGCTGCGACGCCTCCGATTTGCAGGCCGAGGACACTTTACATCTGAAGGAGGCAGGGGAGCGGAGGTAGGAACAAACTATTATTCTTTAAAGTAAGAAGATAACATTCAACACAAATTCCTGTGGAGATTTATCTTGCAATGGGTTTACTGAAAAGTGAGTTCAGCTGCCTTCTGTGGGACTTCCTCCCATCTAAGACAGACTGGAGATGCAATCTGAAGCTTGCTTTATTTATTTATTTGTTTGTTTGTTTATTTATTTATTTATTTATTCAATTTATATGACCTTATAACTTATAAACTTATAAGAAGTTTATATGAATTATGTGTCACATGCATCCATATCTAATCTGTTTCCAGTGGCCAGCATTGCTAAGGGAAAGCAGCTCAGAGAAAGTGGGCTTTGGAGCTGGGAAGCTGCAGTAAGTTGGCAGGCATAGCTCAACTCTTCATGGGGTCCGAGTTGAAGAAGTCAAAAAGCATCTCCAGCTATTTCATGTTTTGCTGGATTTTTTTCTAGAAATAAAAATGATGGAAGCAGTAGGAAAATACTAGTGGAGGATTACGTTGTCTGGATCCCTCCTAAACTCCTAGGAATAAAGTAGGATGCCTGCACAATAGCACCCTCTTCCCTTAGAAACAGTGTTCTGGAATTTGTCCTACACCTTTGAATAGTTGCTTGGTGGAAGATGTTGGAGCAGTGGCATGCAGTTCAAGAATCCAAATGCCAATATTCTGTACTCCGAATGCTGAAACATACTCTTCAGGTCATATGATGCCAGTAGCATTTGGTGGAGCAAATGCTCTTTCCTTGGCTTCTAACTGGATTTTTCCCATGAAAACCTCTGACATCTCCCAGACATTAGCACCCATCCCCAAAATACCTGATCTTTGTTTGGTGCTGAGCTGAATGCTGGTTGCCAGGGCCAGTCCAGCATCTTCAAACACACCCAGTTGATTCATGCCACTGCCAGCTGTACAGCCAATGTCACTCTTTTCCACTGTGTCCCATATCTAGTGCACATAACAACAACAAAAATGTTCCTGTCTAGTAATTTGCAGGTTGGAAAACTCCTGAAAGCTAAGTGTTCCTAGATCAAGAAATTTCTGGCCTTACCTTAGTTTGGCTAATCTTATGCTTTTTATTGAGAACATAAACTGCTTTGTCCACAGCCACAAGACCAACCCGAGCTTTTGGATCCCCTTCCAATTTGATTTTCATTGCATCTCCTGGCTGATGTATACGGTTGTCTGCTGCAGTTGCTCCTTTCACAACCATCTGTTTAAACAAAACAAAGAATACCTCAGATCTCAAACAGACAGAAAAAATGTCTGTTCAGCTGTTGCCAGAGGGGGAAAATAGTAGGCTTTTTGTATCTGAACTGAAAGAAATGTTTCGGGGAAAATGCCATTCAAATCCTGTAAAATAACCACATCTGGTTTATGCACTTCTGATGCAGCTATAACAAAGGGCTTCCCAGCATGGCAAAGGAATCCAGTGGGAAGATTGACGTACCGTTCCCATACAGGTATCCTTCACATCCACCCAGACAGAGTCAGCCACAATCTCTTTGTCCCCCACTTGGTAGTAAGCCACAAACCGGAAGGACGGGATGAGGTCTGGAGTGATGCGCAGAGTCATGGTCACCAGATTCTGTCCAGCTACCCTGGGTTGCCTGCCAACCTTGAATATCTTCCCTTTAGTCAAGATCTGAGGGTGGACAAATACTGATTAATGGAAAGGTTAGGTATGATAGCTTAGGCCAATAGCTTCAAGGCTACAAGATGAATTGAAATGCAGCCCCTGGATTTCCTTCAGGTCTATAATACTTACTATGTATGTGAAATACTGGATCTGGTTTAGCGACTGTGCGTTGCCCCTCACATTGAAATTGATAGGTAAGTTATCTCCAGGCTTAACCTCTGTAGATGTAACAGCTAAATGAAGGTAGTTTCCAGATCCTCCCTGGGTTTGGTAGGCTGTGGCTGACATGGATTTTGATGCCTGGCGTTCTCTTGGGAGCTCTGCATGGTTGGTTTTAACCTGGACAGGGTAAGTATGAAGGATTAACCCAAACATGAAGCAACTATGAATCCTTTTAAGGCTAACACTCAGGGATGTCCACATGAAGACTGCTGAAAGAAGACAGTAAGGGCTAGAGAGGAACTGGTTAGCATCCTTTTTTTTAAATAAGAATTTATTATAATTTCAAAGTAAAGTTAAAATGCAAAATACAGAATACAGAAAAGATTGAGTACAGAATTAAAGAAAAAAGAGAAAAACTAAGAAAGTGCAGAAATAGGAAGAAAATGTAAGAGGAAGGTGACTTCCGACCTTCTCCAACACAGATATAAAGGTAAAGGTTCCCCCCGCACATTTGTGCAGTCGTGTCCGACTCTAGGGGCCGGTGCTCATCTCCGTTTGTTAGCCGAAGAGCCAGCGTTGTCCGAAGACGCTTCCACGGTCATGTGGCCGGCATGACACACGTGGAACGCTGTTACCTACCCACCGAAGTGGTACCTATTAATCTACTTGCATTTGCATGCTTTCGAATTGCTAGGTTGGCAAGAGCTGGAGCTAGTGCGGGAGCTCACTCCGCATGCAGGGCTAGGGATTCGAACCTCCGAACTTGCGATCTTCTGATCGACAAGCCTGGCGTCTTACCCACTGAGCCACCACGCCCCCAACACAGATATAAACCCTTATTATACTAATTTAATCTCTTAGGTAAAAGTAAAGGTTCCCCCCGCACATTTGTGCAGTCGTGTCCGACTCTAGGGGCCGGTGCTCATCTCCGTTTGTTAGCCGAAGAGCCAGCGTTGCCTGAAGACGCTTCCATGGTCATGTGGCCGGCATGACGCGCACGGAACGCTGTTACAACCTTGGCTAACATTACTTCTATAAAAACAAACAATTTAATCATCAAAGCCCAAAATCAAAACTTCATTTTTTTTCGTTATAAGCAAATAGTCAAAAAGCGTTTTCCAAGTAGAAACAAATCCAGTCACACTATTTTCTCTTATCAATGCTGTCAGTTTTGCCATTTGCGCCAACTCCATAGGAACTGGCTAGCATCCTACATTCATAAAAAATCTAAGATCCCTTTTATGTGATCTGCATCTTCAGGAAAAAAACCCTCATGGGTGTTGCAAATGCTAAACTGTAATTGGGTTTTCGTTGCATCTATTTTCAAAAGCAGAATATTGCAGTTGTTCAGGAAGTAAAGACATAAGGATCTATTGCATCCTGTTACCAGGCTTAATATACTCGGGTTCAGTTCTGCAATATATGCTTTCACTCTCAGTCAATGGAGAAGCTGATGAGGAGGAGGTTTGGGGGGCACATCTGGATAAAACAAGGCAATTGCAAAGTGAGTGGCAGCCTGAAGGCCAGATGGGATGATGAACTGGACACAGAGAGGCAAATTGGATATTTAATTATTTATTTAATTATTAATTATTATTATTAATTTAATTTAATTATTTAATTTATTTAATTATTTAGGGACTCAGCATTTTCAAGAACCACTGTTCCTGTGAAAAAATATCTGTATTAAAGGGAAGAAATCACTTTATTTTGAGTGGTATTTCTCCAGGGGATCTGTTTTCTGTTTGTTTACTGCACAAGGGCATTTATTCCCCCAGCTTCCTTTCTTTTTATAAATATCACCAGACCATACAATATACCATGATCAGCTGACTTTTGCATCGTCTGGTGATCCTTGTAGAAAGAAGAGAAGATGGAGGAGGATTGTCATTATATTACATTCAACTCAACAGAAATAGACCCAAATACACAGCTACCAACCAATGTAAAATGATCCCCCTTACACTAGCACACACACATAAAGTATAGGTGTCCATTCCTAGCCAAGATGACTCTACAATGGCAAAATTTGCATAATGATATCACAGTGCAAACTTCCTTGCTTTGCCTTTCACACTTGCTTGCACTGTCCTACAAAAGTGCATAAAGAACAGAGTTTGCATCACACTGTCACTTGTTCCCTCATGAGCAACAGCAGGGCTGCTACTGGCATCCAAGGTGCCCTTCTGCAGAATTCCACTTAGCACCCCCCAAAAGACATATTTAATATTCCAAATTTATGAAATATAATTATATAGCAAAAATTATGCATGGGACTGCTGGATCGCGGGTATAGGACCTGTCGCTGGTCTCAGCGGCTGACTGTGCACGGGCAAAGAGGGCGAGCCTATGTTATTGATACTGTATCTCCTCCTCTTTCTTTTTAACTTGCAACCGACACCCCTCCCTCATGTGGCACCATTGGGCAGTGCACAATTTGCACACCAGGTTGTGGTGGCCCTGAAGAGCAGCAGCTATGGGGGAGGTCAATGGGTTAGACAACAGCAGCGTTGCACTCTTATGATACGAGCGTTTCTCCTTTTGTATATGCAGAGTGACCGCACTCTTATCCAAAGGGGCAGAGCTTGCAGTGCGATGCTTTCATCATTTTTAATTGTTGTGGTATAGCACAACAAATTGGATGATACCAGAGTTATGAAATCTATTGTGAGGAAAATAAGCTTTCAGAAGAGTGGTCCCGTTTAAACCAAATTGTAACGTAAAGGAATGTGGCAGACAACCTTGGAACTATCTCACACCTGCTTCTGCAGCTTCTGCTAATCTTGATCAGGACATTCCCAAAGCAACCCGTGAATCTCTGTCCTCAAGGAGTTTGCTCCCTCCCTTCTTCCCACTAAGACAATGGCTTTCTTTAAAGGAGATAAGCAGGGCAGAAAGTAACTCGAGATCTATTGCTTATGAAGATATACTGTAGGTATGCCTGCATCATCATATGAGTATGAATGCTTACATCATTTCCTTTTCTGTAATGTACAAATCTCAGTGCATTTCTTTTGTCTGCAGGGGGAGGAACCCACCATCTTGGTGAGAACCCCTCCAATGTGCGCTGTTTAATAAACACTGCAGTTCAGCCTCGAGTATTTGCTTTGGGTCCTGCATTTGATTCCACACTATCCTACTGCAAAGTAGCATTAGGGCACACAAAATGGTAATAAATGGTTTCAGTCTGAACTTTATTCATAGAAACACAGGCCTTACACCAAATTGTAAAGAACGAGGGGTGCCAGGCTGAAAGATCACTAGGATTCCAGTCAACAGCTGTTTTGGTTCTGCTCAAACATAGTACACTGAATGGAATTTAACAGAATGTCAGAGTGACTTACAGTGATCTGTAGCGCTTGAATATTCAGTGGTGTGTTCAGGATGAGCTTAGCAGTCCCATCGTTCAAAGTAGTTGCCTCAGCACGAATGGGCTCTGATACCACTGGTACTTTGGCAGCTGGCGAGCTATCAGGGTTGGTGACATACACCTAAAACAATCCAGAAGAGGTGATTCAGCATGGATCATAGCCGCTTCCTCTGAATCTAAATCCGTTTATTGATTTACTAAGGCTTTTTTGTCACTAAATTCCTGTAAGTTCTATGCAGATACATTATACCAAAACATCTAGTGTACAAACATCAATCAATCAATCAATCAATCTACAGTGGCAGTGCCAACCCTGAGGTAAGCTAAACTTCCACATCCCCAAATGTATCCTGAACAACCAAGTCTGTACAGCTCTTCAGAAGCCCAGTAAGGTGGAGGAAGATATTGCCAATGGACATTTCTATTACCGTCAGTTCATATGGCATTCCTGGCTTGAAATATTTGGGGGTTTTTGTGAAGTGGATCTGATAGGGAGAGGTCACAATACGAATGTCGCTTTGCTCAGTCACCACCATATCACTGCCTACAAAACAAAAAGAAGGAATGCAAGTTAAAATAGGAAATCAAAATCAGAAGTGCAAGAGAAAAATCCTGCAAAGATTTTGTAGCAGGGGGTATCACTATTTGTTCCAAACCTAATAAATCCAGTACATGAACAGTTTGCAAGTGCTCTCTCTCTCTCTCTCTTCCCCCCCCTCCCCCAGAAAACCCCTTTGCATCATATTATCTGCTGATCCTAAGTTTTATTATCCCGGCCATGTAAATGGTACTAATAAGAACTTAAGAAGTAAGAAAAAGTAATGTAGCAAATTACTCCTGGCAATCAAAGGTGAAATGAAACCAAAACCATAATGCCAGAGTTTACTATACCTAGTATAGCAATTTAAGCTCATAATAATTACAACATGGATTTTCAAACTTTTTCAGACCAAGGAACCTGTTAGTTAAAAAAACCCACCACCACCAAAGGATGCCTGTTTTTCTCTTTCTTGCTCTCCTTTTTTGCCCTTAGCATCTCACCGAACCCCATCAAATTTTCATAGATCCGCAGGGTTTCATGGAGCAGTTTGAAACTCCTTGTCTTAAATGATGGCACTCATAAAACCTATATATCTGAGGGAAAACCCATTTTATAACCCATCTATTTTTTAGATACTTCTAATTGTATAGTTTTTAAATTTTTAATTATTGTAACCCGCCCAGAGTCCCTTGTGTAGGAGATGGGTGGGGAATAAATTGAAATAATAAATAAATAAAAATAAATGATGGCACCCATGCCACCCTGACATGAGATTTAAATCACATAAACATATCCCTCAGTCAAGACACTGAAAGCAATCAATAGGAAGAATGTAGCAGCAAACTGCCAGACAGACAAGCAGCACACAGTGTGGATTAGGAGAGGGCAATCAGCACCTTGGCTGGACAGTTCCAAACCACGGAAGAGAGGGTGCGAGACAGAAAGAGATGAAACTGACAAACACATTCATTGGGAGGGGGGAGACTGAAACCTATTAAACTGTAAGGGCTTGCATTTATGCTTTACTTGGTTCAGTGACGTGAAACCAGATCGCTCACTGTAAATAAAGCTTTTACATATCCAGCGGAATGTGTGTTGGAGCTTCATTTGCTAGTTGAAGGATCAAACCATCACAGAATGAACCAAGTCAGAATGGATTACTTGTCCGTAAATGACCAGTTTAATGAGGAAGATCCACAACCAGGAACTTCAGACTCCGTGAATGCCCTTCCAATGGCGGGAGGAAAGAGCGGAGGATCCAAAGGAAAGGGCTCTGGCTCGAGTAAACAGAAATGCGCAAAACAAAAAGCCAGCCAGTCGGCTGATGGGAAACGCCAAATCCCAACAAACTCAATCAAGGAAAAATACCAGGAATGACTGGGGGGATGACAAAACCAGCCGAAAGCTTCAACTGACTATGAGAGTACGCCCCGAACCAACACCTCCAAAAAGAATAAGTATGAGTGGGCAACCGAAATTGGGGGTGGCGTGGAACGGTACTCGGATCAGTGGGCAGCCAAAGGAAGAGGTACCCACTGCCACCGAATGATGATGGAGCAGCGAGTAGGGGCACTGGAGGAAAAAATGGACAGCGTAGAGGATTGAATGTCGCACCTGCATAGAACCAGATCCTCCACCTATTAGAAAAAGAAACAGCAGCTCATGCAGAGGTGGTGGATGAGGAGACGTCTCCAGAAAGTGAAGAAGAAAGTTCGGTTGGTGAAGAAAATCCAGAGCGGGATGAACAGGTAAGGCCGCTTCCCCCTTCCTCCCCCGTTAAGAGGGCCATTGCAACACAACTGTAGAACTGCAAGACAAACGTCGAGCCCAGGCACGTCGTTCGGGGTGTGGGAGTTGAAGGTAAAGATCAATGGGGATCCAAAGAACTTGTCTTGTTTCCTAACCCATGTAAAGGGGTTTATGGAAGAATGTGAGGAACTATTCCCCACAGAAGGCTCTAAGGTGCGCTACATTTTAACAAGAAGCAGTGGAGTGGTTAACAGGATTGCATGACTCAGAGGCAATAGAACTAGAGAACTTTAATGATTTCATGAGCGCTCTGAGAGAATGATTTGAAGACCCACTAGATAAAATAAGAGCCAGAACTGATCTACAATGCATTAAACAAGGGAACCGGTCAGTCTCTGAATATGCCACAGAATTTAGGAGACTGGCAGGAAAACTAATGAATTGGCCAGAATCGTTGAAAATTGAGTACTTCCAAGGAGGATTACAACCTGAAATCCTGGAGTGGTCTCTGGCTAGAGGAGATCCTGGGACATTGAAGGGGTGGATCTGTTTGGCTGGTGAAGTAGAGGATATGCGTATCCACTTCAGAAGACAGCAGCAAACTCAACCAGAAGGGAAAAGACCACCCAATGCAACCACCAACCCCAAGAAATGAGCAAGCCGTAAGTCGTGGGGGGAGGAAAAGGAATGGCGATTGAAAAAGGGCTTGTGTTTCAAATGCAGAAAGGAAGGACATTGCATTACCACTTGCCCACAAACCACAAGCCCAGTGACCACTAAAGCAGGAGAAAAAAGATCCAAACAGGTTGAACTAAAAAAGAAAGGAATGGCAGCAGCTTCAAAAGAGAGGAAATTCCGCAAAGCTTTCCCAGAAACAGACACCTCCACAGATGAGGAGTTCCGGCCAGTGGGAAACGGACAGAGCCTGTCTTAAGCGCCGAGAGACAGGCAACCAAACAGAGGCGTGAGGATTCCTTGGTGAGTGGACTCTGTTCTTCGATGTTAATATGTGTCAAATTAGAGACATTAAGGGGCCAGAAAGGTACAAACCTAGCAGGGTTCTTGGATTCAGGTTGTACACGATGCCTAATCCACCCCACCTTAGTGACTGGACTTAGATTAAAAGTAAAAAGATTACCCGAACCCATCAATTTAATTCAGCTAGATGGGTCAGAGATGAAGGGGGGCCTGGTGGAGTATTGTACAGAAGTGGTCCAAAGAGACATTGAGATTTATCATAGCCCACACAGCAGATCATCCCATAGTGTTGGGGTTGGCGTGGTTGAAAGATCAAAACCCTCAAGTATATTGGTCAACTGGCCAGATGATTTTCAAAGACGGAAAGTATGAGGGATTCGAATCTGGTGAACTTGTGGGGGTGGAATTGAACTAATAGGGGCAGCAATGGAACCAGGGGAGGATACACAAAGGGAGGTGGTTGAATTCATCCCAACCCAGTTCAGTGACCTAAAAGAAATATTTGGAGAAAGCGAATCTAATCAGCTGCCCACCCACAGAAAAACAGACTGCGCTATCAAACTGGAACCGGGGGCGGAATTACCAAAATCCAAACTATATTCTATGACTCCTAATGAACTAGAAGCACTTAGGGAGTTCATAGACAAAAACGGAGAACGAGGTTTCATCCAGCCGGCAACCTCACCCATGGCAGCACCAGTCATGTTCAGGAAGAAGAAAGATGGGTCACTGCGTTTATGCAGACTATCAAGGATTGAATGCCATCAGCACATTGAATAAATACCCCCTACCACTGATGATGGACATGTTAGCACACCCATCGAAAGGAAAAATATTCACTAAACTGGACTTAAGAGAAGCATATTTTCAAGTACGAATTCGGGAGGGGGATGAATGGAAAACTGCATTTAATTGTCAATTTGGTTGCTTTCAATATGTCATGATGCCATTTGGGTTAAAAGGAGGGGCTGGAGTCTTCATGAGTTTAATTAATGAGGTATTGCATAAATTTTTATATCAGGGAGTACTGGTATATCTTGACAACATCTTAATCTACACTGAAACAGTAGAAGAAAATGTACGGTTGGTGCAGAAGGTGTTGAAACGTTTGCTGGATAACCAATTGTATGTGAAATTATCTAAATGTCAATTTATGAAAGAACAACTAGACTATTTGGGGTATTGGGTATCCAGCAGAGGGATCAAAATGGATCCAGAGAAAGTACAGGCGGTAGTGGCTTGGGAACCCCCTAAAACCAGAAAACAATTGCAGAGTTTCTTAGGATTCGCAAATTTTTATAGGCAATTTATAAATAACTTCGCACAAGTGGCACTACCACTCACAGACTTACTCAAAACGAAAGGGAAGGGGGACTCCAAAGCCAACAAGCCGGGGACAAAAATACAATGGTGAAGGGAATGCCAAGAGGCATTTGACCAATTAAAGAAACTTTTCACATCAGAACCCATACTGCAACACCCCGATCCCACAAAACCTCTAGTCATTCAGGTTGACGCATCAGATACCGCCTTGGGGGCAATTCTGTTACAGAGAGATGACCAGGGGAAACTGAGGCCATGCACATACCTCTCCCGCAAATTCACCGAAACAGAACGCCGTTGGCACGTTTGGGAAAAGGAAGCAGGCGCTGTAAAATGTGCATTGGCCACTTGGAGACACCTTTTAGAAGGTGCTCCCCACCAATTCGAGGTCTAGACAGACCACAAAAGCTTAGAAGCACTGAACACCCCATGAAAACTAAATCCCAAACACGTTAGATGGGCTCAGTTTTTTTTTAGCAGATTCAATTTCACATTAAAGTACGTAACCGGAAAAAAGAACTTTTTGGCTGATGCCTTATCCCAGTTACCACAGCACATCAGTCAGAGAGAGGATATAGTAGATTCAATCATCCCACAGTCACAAACGGGGCTGGTAGCAGTCACTAGGAACTGGGAAAAACTAGTAGAATTACCAGTAGAAGGGGAATTGTTCAATGAATTTCAGTCACAATTGGAAACTGACAAATGGTTACAAGACAACAAAATTAAATTAAGAGAAAAACAAGGACTTTGGTGGCATGGGGAACGGTTATACATACCGGAACCCCTAAGAAA
The DNA here is from genome assembly GCA_023362775.1 of Charina bottae. Lineage (NCBI taxonomy): Eukaryota > Metazoa > Chordata > Lepidosauria > Squamata > Charinaidae > Charina > Charina bottae. The sequence goes on along the minus strand of JALMGJ010000021.1, from coordinate 8,030,734 downwards.
AATAATATTGAAAAGAAGCCACAACGCAAAGTCAGCTGGCGATTTTGGATTTCTGAAAACTTTGCACCTACTAAGGCGGCAATTCTGGTGGCCCTCCATTCGCAAAGATGTGGAAGAATATACAGCTAGTTGCCCCATGTGCGCAATGGCGAAAAGAGTAGGAGGCAAGCCCAGAGGATTATTACAAAACGTAGCAAGCCCCACCCAACCACAGAAACAAATAGCAATGGATTTCATAGTAGACTTACGAGAAAGCCATAAGAAAACGGTCATCTTTTCCGGTCAGCAAATTTTTTGTTTTCCAAAGAAGCTCATTTTATCCCTTGTGCAAGCATTCCAAATGCACGGCAATTGGCAAAAATGTTTGTACAACACGTGTACAGAATACACGGATGTCCGGAAAGGATAATCACCGACAGAGGCATCCAAATTCTGGAGAGCATTTTTAAAAATAATTGGTGTAGGACAAGGGCTAAGCAGTGGATTTCATCCAGAGACGGATGGTGGCTGTGAATGGGTTAACCAATTACTGGAACAATACCTTAGATCAGGGCTTACCAAACTTTTCAGTTGGGGACACAACAACGGCGGCGCACAAAAACCTGGAAGTGCCACTGCAGCGGCGCTTCCAGGTTTTTGCCCGCCGCTGCCACGGCACTTTTGGGTTTTCATGCACCACCACAGCGGTGGCACTTCCAGGCTTTCACCCGCCGACACCACGGTGCTTTCAGGTTTTTACGTGCAGCGGCGGTGGCGGCGGTGTCCCACACAAAAACCCGGAAGCACTGATGGCCCACGGCCACCATCAGCAAGCCATCAGCACTTCTGGGTTTTTGCGCCGCACACCTGGGCCCAGCAGGCGACACAGTACTGTGTCGTGACACACAGTTTGGAAAGCTATGCCTTAGATGTTACATTAATTACTAACAAGATGATTGGGTGGACTTACTTCCATTCACGGAAGTAGCACACAACAATTCCATGCATCAGAGCACAGGCTTCTCTCCGTTTCAAGTCGTAAACAGACAGGAGTTCCTAGCCTTTCCGGATCTACCCAGTAGCAAAACTGAAGTTGTCCCCTTAGATAATTGGATAAAACACATAGCGGAGGGATGGCCAATAATAGAGAAAGCTTTAACAAATGCCAAAGAAATGTACAAAAAAATTGCTGACCGGAAAAGGGCACCAGAATGGCCGTTTAAAGTGGGAGACAAAGTATACTTATCCACCAAATTTCTAAAGTCAGAGCAACCTTGCAAAAAACTGGGACCAAAATACATAGGTCCTTTTCCAATTACGAAAATAATAAACAAAGTGACTGTACAACTGCAACTTCCAAAAAACATGAGGAGAGTTCACCCAGTGTTTCATTGTAGCCTATTAAAGCCTACAAAAAATTCAAATCACTGGCACCCAGATGGAGTGGCACCAATGCCAATGATAATAGATGGAGAACAGCATTTTGAAGTGCAAGAAATTCTAGATTCCAGATTACACAGATGAAAATTGCAATACCTAATCCAATGGAAACACTTTAATGATTCACATAGAGAGTGGGTGGCAGATCAACACGTACACGCTCCCAAATTAAAGAAAAAGTTTCATAACAAATTCCCAAACAAACCACAATGAGGGAGGAGGAATGATCTTGGGGAGGCGGAATGTCATGATTCAATTCAAGGTGTTGGTGATTACCTTTAAAGCCCTATATGGCATAGGGCCAGGATATCTGAGGGACCGTCTTGTCCCGATAACGTCGGCGGGCCCCACCCGTGCATGCAGGGAGGGCATGCTCCGGACCCCCTCAACAAGAGAATTCCATCTAGCGGGGTCCAGGAGGCGTGCCTTCTCTGCGATAGCGCCCACCTTATGGAACATCTTGCCCCTGGAGGTGAGACTGGCCCCTTCACTTCTGGCCTTTCGGAAGGCCCTTAAGACCTGGCTCTGCCACCAGGCCTGGGACAACAAAGGTGGTAGTGCCTCCTGGGGTTGGCTGGCCCCGTAGCAATATGATCTAGGCTACGATTCCCTACCCATCTTGGATTTTATCTATTTATATTGGTTGTATTTTTTAGATACTTCTAATTGTATAGTTTTTAAATTTTTAATTATTGTAACCCGCCCAGAGTCCCTTGTGTAGGAGATGGGCGGGGAATAAATTGAAATAATGAATAAATAAAAATAAATGATGGCACCCATGCCACCCTGACATGAGATTTAAATCACATAAACATATCCCTCAGCCAAGACACTGAAAGCAATCAATAGGAAGAATGTAGCAGCAAACTGCCAGACAGACAAGCAGCGCACGGTGTGGATTAGGAGAGAGCAATCAGCACCTTGGCTGGACAGTTCTGAACCGCAGAAGAGAGGGTGCGAGACAGAAAGAGATGAAACTGACAAACACATTCATTGGGAGGGGGGAGACTGAAACCTATTAAACTGTAAGGGCTTGCATTTATGCTTTACTTGGTTCATTGACGTGAAACCAAATCGCTCGCTGTAAATAAAGCTTTTACATATCCAGGGGGGGTGTGTTGGAGCTTCGTTTGCCAGTCGAAGGATCGAACCATCACAGATGTATTGTGGTGATGGTATGCTTTCTTTTATTTAGTTATTTGAAGTCCCTGATTTTTTAAATTCTAATCTGTTAATTTTTAAAGGTGTAGTATGTTTGTATTCAAATAAACAATTAACCCCTCTCTTCTCCCACCTCCGCTCACCTGATTCTGTCATCACTGTTACAGAGACATACAGAGAATGCCCAACAAGCTCATTGAAATTTTGAAATCGGGAACGTAGCGAACGTATTTCTAGTACTGCTTCCCCATCTCCGTCAACAATCTGAAAATAAAAGAAAAATAAATAAAAATAAGGACGGAAATCAAGTGCTCTGACACAATGTAGAGAGTAGGGAAGATGACCTTGATGGAGATAGGCAAGCTCTGTTGCCAAGGCGGCAAGGGGTAAAATATGTTTTAAGTCCAGAACTTCCAGATAAGATTTGGAAGTGGCTCAGGCAGACACTCCCTTATTCACTGAATTATAAGAAGGAGAGGGAACTACAGCACAATCAGACTTGCAAGATTCTGTTACTATAGCCAATGTCAATAAAAGTAGTTTTAGCCTTCTTGTGGAATTGATTTTATGGCCTGGTCTACCTAGTGGGGCTGACACACAAACCCACAAGCACACCCCTACACACAAACACCCCTGTTACACTTTACCGGAATTCTCTTGAGTGAGTCTGGAATACTCTTTTTCTCATCATCTATTTTCACTCCAAAGAGGACAAAGGCCACACCTTCTACTTTCTTTCCATACAGGTACCTGTAATGACAGCATGAAAGTAAAGGCCAAATTATACATGCTCGCTTTTCATATCGGTCTTCCTTGACACAACAGGCGTGCAAATGGGGGGGCACATCAGTGAGGGAGCTGACCTATTTCTCACGGCTACCTTATTTCCTCTGTTCTATTGATTCAGGCATTTTTCTCTAAGCCCTTGCCACTTCTGATGGTAAAGTTGGGCAGGAGAAAACAGAACTTGAGGGGGGAAATGATGAAGCCAGTTCCTTCACCCACCTGCCCATTTTATTTTCTTATTTCCAAATTTATACCTCACCTTTCTGTTCATTCCAACACATAGGGTGGCTTGCAAAAATAAAAAGTACAAAGTAGAAAACATACCACAATTAAAATCTTAATACAATGAAAACCAACCATTAAAATAACTAAGAGTTAAAATTTGTTGAAAGAGACAAATTTTTAACTTCCTAAATAATTGGAGAGTGGGATTGGGGGCATTTTTTGTTTGGATTATAACTTCCCCGAAAAAATGGTTTGACCACTCTCCCTCACTATCATGATCACTGTTATGACTGGTCTACCCAGAATTCTAAAAAGATGCAGTGTCAAAGCTATGAGATACTTGGGCTTAGTATCACACGCAATCAGGCTTAAAAAGCTAAATAAAGTCTTCTGAGGTAGTCAGCAGAATTTTCCTATTTTGCACTCTAACAGCATGAAGTTAATCAATGTGTTGAAGGTAAATTTACAACATCAGTTAAGCACAGATGGACGGGGGACCAAAAATAAAGTCAAAGCAGCATGATAGAGACTGATTGCAGAAGCAAGCAATATTAGCCCTGCAAAAGCAGGATTCACATAATGGTATTATCTCAAGAGGCGCTGTCTTCTTTAATAGTCAAATAAAATTATTCCTGCCTAAGATTTTAAACTGACCTTTTCCTCATTATTGGGGGCTGGGGGGCATGCTGACTGGTATTTTACAATGTTATAAATAATGGATTTGATAAACAAGTTTCAGGTAAATGTGTTCAAATCAGAACCAGTCTCCAAATCATATTTTTCTGAATATTATGACCCAAAGAAAAATTACTTTCATGCAGATGATACCCAATGTCAAAATAACTTTCTTTGGTTACTCATAGTTGTAACTACACATACCTTGCAGTGATAGACACTTGGAAATTTTTGTTCCCATCAATGTAAAGAAACCTCTCTGACATTTGCAGACTGACTTCAAAGCTTGGCAACACTACAGAAGAAGAAACGGAGGAAAGGGTAGAAGGCTAACACTGATAGGAGATGGATCTGCTGAATTACCATTTAATATAGCTTTCCAGGAGAGATCATAGCAGCTATTTCTACAAATGACAGAAGTGGGTTTTTCATATGCAAAATGGAAAGGGTTGAAGCCCAGGATCAGGGAGTGGATTTGTTGAACAGAAATGGCCCTTCTTCTTACCATATTCCTTGACATCAAAATATGCAGTATAGGTCTCCTGTAGGGAATGTTCGTACCTGGCCACAGCCTTCCATGTCCCAAAACTACCAAAGGAAAATGAAGAGATTTTTCATTGCTTTGGCTTTATAATTGATTTATGACAATAAATATGATATGAACGAGGGATCCAAGGCCTCTTCCTGACATTAATAGGTCTACTTGGCCTATGGAGAATAAATGTAAAAGAGGAATAGAATGCCTGATTCAGAAATCTGTCTGTCAGAAATCTTAAGTCAGAAATCTTCAGACTTAAATATGCAGAAGCTGAAATCTGACACTTGCTTCTGCAGCAAATTCCCCCTTACTCATGGAGCTTAAATTGTGGTGATGAGATTGTATCTATTCTTTATCCACTCTACTTCACAGAATTGCCATAAAAATAACATTATAACCCCATGTGTGTTGCTCCAGGCTCTCCAGACATAAAGAAGATATAGAAAGGTGATGGACAAATGCATAAAATCAAGCTTGGACTTTTCTTACTTTAGTAACAGATCAGGGAAGCAGGCTAAAGGGAAATGTACCATACAGGCTTCTTCTCTAACAGGTCTTTAATAGCTGAATATCTCTTTTTCCCCACTAGACTTTCAGCTCAGTTTCAAAACAGGTTGCCTTATGACAATATCCATGTTAAATTACCTCACAAGCTCTGGTAAGTTGTAAGGCCGGATCAAGGTTGAAGATGGAGTGACTGGATTAGAACTGACAACAACGCCTTCTGGTGTCTGGGCACGAGGAAATAAGTTATAGGTGTGTTGAAAGAATGTAAAACGTTGCACTTTATTTCCTATGCATTCTATATTATCAGAATCCAGCTGGAATACTAGATTTAGCATGTGATCACATAATATAGAGATCAAATGCAACCCATCAGGTGAGGCACTGAACATATGATGCAAGACCATTATTTGAATTTTCACCGAGATGCAAACTTCAATTGATAGCCCTGAACTGATCACTCAGCCTAATTTGCTTTGAGAATAGAACATTTCCCACCCTAAGCACCTTTTTGCAAGAAAAACATGGTACAGATGAAAAAACCAATGGCTTTCTGCTTACAAAACAGAAAGTAAACAACTAGCTCCCATCCCCACCATATACATGCACACGCACAGAAACACACACATTCAACTTCAGTATTTTTTTTTAGTTTCATAGTGAAACTGTTTTAATCTTTGATACAGCTTAATCTTTAGCACAGAGCTTAACATTAAACATTTAAGAAAAAAACGCCTATGTAAAACTTTGGCCAACCAAAGCTTCACAGAGTGGTTGGGTCTACCTACCATGATTACATGGGAAACTTCAATGAAGTACCAACAATCACTGCTTGTTCCGGGGACTATATTAACCCCACAGAATGGCAGACATGATTCTCACCTGAAACTCGACAATCACAGTTTTGTCCATCATGTGCATGTTGTGATCCATAGAAAAGACACGATAGCGCACTAGGAAAAAAGAGAGTAACTGTCATTTGTGATAAAATTCAGAAGACAGGTGCTTGCATTCTAAAAAATAAGTTTGTCATAAATTGTCTGATGTTCTGTGGCTGTCTGCCAGGCTCATTGCGAATCTCAAAAAGCAGATGTGGAACAGTTTCTAGAAAAACAGCTGGTTAGTCTATTCTGCTGAAACAGCAGCATCTTAGGGCACTTTAAAGACCAATGGGTTAATTACAGCATAAATGTTTCTAGATTACTTGAGCCTGGATCCTCTGTATCTGAAACAAAAGCAACACCTAATTCTTCAAAGAAAAGCCACTGAGGCCTTCAGGATGACAAATGTTCTTCTTCTCTTAAAGAAGCATAATAAGAAAAAAAACCGGAAAAGAGTCCCTCATATAACCCTGAAGGCTTTCCCCCTTTTATAGCTCGCAATTAGTCGGGATGACAAAGTTTGACTTTGAGGTCTCATAGACATATTTCTCTTTTTTTTTTCCATAAGTTTTATTAAATTTTAAAATACATATTAAGAGCTAATACAAAAGAAAAGAAATAGAAATACAAATATAATTTGTAATAATAATTTTGGTGGAAGTTTGATAGATTTTATTTTGGCAACATAGTGAACAAGTTTGTATTTTTCTGCCTTTCTTTTGTATCAGAGAAATTGGGACTTAAGAGACTTTGTTGGTATTTCTCACTCGACAAACTAACTGACTTTTGAGAAATTGTTTGTTTGGGTTAAGCAGCTTGCAGCCTGAAGAATAAAGAAGAATAAAGAATAAAGTATAGAGAATGTGTGCCTCTTTACCTTTTTTTTTTCTTTTTCTACTTTTTTTTAGAAAGGACTATCTTTCATTTGGAATATATTTTCATCTTTCCTTTTACAAACTGTTTGAAATACTGCTCTGTGGAATTTTTTCATCTTTTACTTTAAAAGCTTTTCTCACTTAAAGAAATAGACATTATTGATAAATAATAGAACAGCTGTTCCCTGTTCCCTGAGAAAATTTTTTGTTTTGGCTACAACAGCTGATTACGGTTTGAACAACAAATAATGGCATTTCTCACAGCACTTCAGGATTTTAAGGAAGAAACCAGCAAAAATTTTTTGCAAATTAAGAAATCCATAGAACGTATATTAATAGTTTTGGTGGCTCAGGAACAGAAGATACAAGGGACAGATTTAGAAACAGAGGAAAGACCTTTCGAACCAGTAGAGAAACAGGGAAAGAGGACTTTGAATGTATTGGTACAGAAGAAGATTATGATATTTTACAGGAAGTGGTCTATTAAATGTTTGGGCATAAATACATTGTGGCAGCTGAGACAGGAAGATTTTAATATGCAAATTGATAGATATGGCAAAATAAACATTTTGACATCCCGCATGAGTTACAGAAATAAACAAGTTGCATATTGTGATATTGGCATAACCTAAACAGGAGATTTATTGATATTGATTTGGAATGCAAGGTTAATGAAAATGCGGATTTGGTATTGTACACAGAGTAAGCACAGATATGAGAAACTGTACAGATGCATAAAAACATGATATTTTAAGTGTAAGATACAAGATTATAAATAAATATGTTGATATTATATATTACTCTTTCTGGAGACACATTTATGAGAAGACAACGAGATGATGAGATGGAATTAGAATGTAGGTTATTACAAGAATATGTTGTATGTATTAGGTTATATGTTATGTTAGGTTTTGTATTTTTGCTATATTATGTATTATGTTATGTAATATGTTAGATTATGTATTAATGGAATATATAGTCATAACATGAACAGAATATACTGTATTTTATTAGACGTAGATAAGGCCTTTATTTGTTATACTAGTTGGACTTTATTGAAGATATAAATATAGATGTAAAAATGGAAAGAGTAAATGGAAAACATTTAATTGATGCAACAATGAACATTTGATTACTATTCTAAGGAGTAGAAACCAGAGATGGATTGTTGGAAGATATCAAGAAAGGCGAAACCTATATGAAGAACAGAAGATTGGATTATAGAAATCATAGGGTATATGACAAAGAAAAGTTTCTGTGTATTGTATGAAGGACTAACATTTAAAGTTAATTGTTGTACTTAAAGTTCAAGGATAAATTGGAGGACATCTATTTTCTATATTTTCTATGTTTGTTATTTTTTGACTTCACTTTTTCTTTTCCTTTTTCTTACTTTGTATTTCATAGACATATTTCTCAATGTCACCAATGCCACCAACACTCCCAAGAGATACATTCTTCCATTCCCCCACTCTCTGTTAGCCTGCTCACAGGCAATTAATGCCTATAGTCCTCGTGCCTGACAACCAAGCAAAATATAGTCACTGCATCTCTCTCTCTTCTCATTTATTCAGTCTCCTACTATCATAAGAGCTCACCTATCCACGGAAGTATATCTTATGCATGATGGGATATTCCTTCTTCACTTAAGAAATGTTCCCTTTAAAAATGTTTTATTCTCCTCTTACTTAGTAGGATGATGCCTCCTGTCCAAAGAGCCTAACTGGTTGCGCACTGGTTCCCCCAAAGAACCTTCCATGCTGATAACTTTCCAAGAGAGATGTCTACATCTTCCCCAAGAGAAGGGACTGATTTCTTGACTGGGGGCTATGAAGGCTGAAAGCTTTGGAAAAAATCAAATATCTGGTACAGACCCTTTATTCAAGAAGCTTTCTTTCCAACCAACTCCACATTCTCAGGACAAATGGGGAAATAATCAATTTTACTTGCAAAGGAGGCACCTCAAATCAAAGACAAATCCCAGGAAAGGACTTATTCACAGTATTATTCATCACATACCCGTACTGGGATCCCAGGTGAGTGAAGAAAGAGAGACAGAAAAAGAGTTTACCTGGAGAGCTAGGCGTATAGATGGTTTTATCTGTCTGGAGGAACAGAAAGCCACTCTGGAAAGACACTAAAACCACCTTTTCCAAGAAAATTTGAGGACCATTTACTTGCACAACCACATACTGATTTTGCCTGGAGTCCTTATTCAGTTCTTTTGCAGGAATCTGCATGGGAAGATGAGGTAGAACAGAGGTCTCAAACGCAAATCATCACTAAGGGCTACTTGAGGCCTTGTTCCTTAGCCCAGGGGTCCCCAACCTTTTTGGTGCCAGGGACCAGTTTCAAAAGATGATTTTTCCGCGGACCGGGGGTGTGGGGTTTCCGGGATTTCCGCGGATGGGTGGTGGAGTTTCCGAGATTTCCGTGGACCGGGGGGCAGGGTTTGTGGGTAGGAGCCAATCGCGTGCACCGGGGGGTGGGGTTTGTGGGCGGGACCCTAACCCTAACCCTAACCCACAGGTTGGGAACCCCTTCCTTAGCCCTAGGCCACTTCACGGAAACCTTTTCCTACTGAGCCAAAAATCTCTACTGAGTCAAAAATGAAAAAAAGAGGATCACAGAATGCTATGAAACATAGATCTCAGCCCCCACCAGTTAGTTGGAGTTGGAGGGGATTCTAGAGACCCCGACCCTTGGATTAACTAGGTCGGAGTCGGATGGAGCCCCCCCGAATGGAGTGGTGGAGTGCGGCGAGGTTGCAGAGGTCTGTAAAGAACCTGGGACTCTGGAGGATGGGCGACGGACAGCGCGGTAGAACCCGGCAGATCTCGGAGGTTCCCATTGACGGCGCAGGGGCTGTGGTGGCATGGCCCTCGGTGTTGGACGGTGGGCCTGACGTTTTTTGGGTTCGCCATTCCAGCCCCTTTGTCCTACTGCTCCTTTTGGTCGGCGGTGTGTGCAGCGTGAATTGGGGCAGCGCTTGCAGACGAGGTGCGATAGAGTGGCTTGGTGGAACAGCTGAGCAGCGCAGTGGTTTGGCAACAGACCAGCCTGATGCCCAGCAGCCTTGGGAAGTGGAGTTGGAGTTGGCTTCGACTGGATGGACTGGCCTGGTGGTGTGGTGGATCCCAGCAGTGTGGCGGTCCCTGGCACGACAGGCCGGTTCTGGCAGCCCGGTGAACTTTTGGGACATTTTAGACTTTGATAGGGTGGTTGGTGGCTGACCGGACGAACCCAGCACTGCAATTTCAAGCCAGAGTGAGTGGCTTCGGCTACTCAAGGAGCATAAGAGACCCAGGAGGCTATAATAGATCTTGGCAGGATAGATCCAATGGTGAGGAGTAGTAAGATCAAAATTGAGAACTTGTCATCCCCTTTTAAATTGGCCCAAGGCGGCAGAGAGTTGTTGGGGCCCCTCCAGGGTGTATAAGGGACTCCCTCCCGAGTGTGAGAGACGAGGGGGGAGTCCGGGAGTGGCTGGTGTTATAGGAGAGTACTCACCTCCTGTGTGAGAGACAGGGGGTGAGGAGGATTGGATGAGTTGCTCCTCCTCCCGACTAGTGAGAGAAGCCGAGGAGGTGGTGTAGTGTATGTAAGGTGATGGTTAGGCCTGACGGCACTGAGAGCGAGAGCTGGTACGCTGAAAGGCCTACCATCACCTGGTGGGTGACTGAGAGTATATGAGGATGTATGATTGTATGGAGGGTCCCCTATTTCGAACCAAGGACTCCGGGGGTTCAGGACCGGGGGCACCTGGAATAGGAGTCTCTGGGGGCTGCAGGGCGGGCCATATTGAGGTGATGACGGGTCGGGGACGTTATAGCAGGAGCTGGATGGCGGGCCATCTTCGGGGAAGACGCCCCAGTGTTTGTTACCGGTGGCGTGTTCTGGCCCTCCAAGCTCAGACCCAGGCCCTGGTCAGCAGATCCATAGGGGCCCTGGTTCCTGGCTGTTGTTGCTTAACGCCAGGTCAGTTAATAACAAAGGCCCTCTCATACACGATCTGATCATTGAGGAGGGGGCAGACCCGGCGTGTATTACCGAGACCTGGCTGGCCCCGGAGGGGGGTTCCCCTCTCGGAAATGTGTCCAGCCGGGTTTACGGTATGGCACCAGACGAAACCCCAGGGCAGGGGAGGAGGGGTGGCTGTTGTCATCTGAGAGTCTCTAGAGGCCTTCAGGGGCACTGCTCCACAAGTTGCCGGTTGTGAGACCCTGTTTTTCAAGTTGGGTTCCCGAGAACAGTTGGGAGTGTTGTTACTGTAGCAGCCTCCCTGCTGCGTAGCAACATCCCTGCCTGAGCTGCTAGAGGCCGTCTCGGGGTTGGCAGTGGAGTTCCCCAGGCTTATGGTTCTGGGGGACTTCAACCTGCCTTCCCTGGGGCGGTCCTCGGAGGCGGCTCGGGAGTTCATGGATACCATGGCAGCCATGGGCCTGTCCCAGATTATTCGGGACCCGACTCAAGACAGTGGCCTCACCCCAGACTTAGTTTTCTTGTCAGAGCAGTGGCAATGTGATCTGAGGGGAGAGTTGCATCTATCCCCATTGTCATGGTCAGATCACGCCCTGGTGACCTTGGGATTCTCTTATGCTGCCCCCCTCCACAGGGAGGTGGGACCAATTCGATTGGTCCGCCCCCGGCGACTGATGGACCCAGAAGGGTTTCAGAGGGAGCTGGGGGTTATACCCGAGGATCTACTGCACGGTCCAGTGGAGGCACTGGTCACTACCTGGAATAGGGAGGTGGCTGGTGCCTTGGACAAGATCGTGCCTATGCGACCTCTCTTGGTCCATCAAACCCGACACTCCCCATGGTTCACGGAGGAGTTGAGGGTTTTGAAGAGGATTAAGAGACGTCTAGAGCGTCGCTGGAGAAAAACAAGGTCCGAACCCGACCGAACACAAGCTAGAGCTGCTGTTAAGGCCTACCTTGTGGCGGTAAGAGCGGCAAAGTGTCAATATTTCTCCGTTCTTATTGCGTCCACAGAATGCCGCCCAACGGCCCTGTTTAAGATCACTCAGTCCCTTTTGGGGAAGGTGGGTCCTGAGACCCACCTACAGGGCTGTGCAGAGGAGTTTGCTATGCATCTGCAGGACAAAATCTCTCAGATCCGTTCCAAGTTGGACTCCAGGCGTGAGACAGAATCTGGGGAGATACCGGGGGAACGCGCTTACCCAGTTATCTGGGAATGGTTTGATCCTGTTGGACCTGAGGAAGTGGACAGGATCCTTCGGACAGCAAATGCCACCACTTGTCATCTAGATCCATGCCCCTCCTGGCTGGTGAAAGCAGCTAGGGGGGTGACATGTGGCTGGGTCCAGGCGATGGTTAATGCATCCTTGAGAGAGGGGGTGTTTCCAACTGCCTTTAAGGAGGCATTGGTGCACCCCCTCCTCAAGAAGCCATCGCTGGACCCTATGGTACTGGATAACTTTCGTCCAGTCTCCCACCTTCCCTTTATGGGGAAGGTGGTTGAGAAAGTGGTGGCATTGCAGCTCCAGAGGATTCTGGATGAAACGGATTATCTAGACCCCCTTCAGTCAGGTTTCAGGCCGGGACATGGGACAGAAACAGCATTGGTCACACTTATGGATGATCTCTGGCGGGGGCGGGATGGAGGCAGTGCATCCATCCTAGCTCTTCTTGACCTCTCAGTGGCTTTCAATACCATCGACCATGGTATCCTTTTGGGTTGGCTCAGGGAGTTGGGGGTGGGCAGCGTGGTTTTGCGCTGGTTCACCTCCTTCCTCCGTGGCCGCTCCCAGTCAGTGGTGATAGGAGAGGAGAGATCCAGCCCGCGTTCGCTCCTATGTGGGGTGCCGCAGGGTTTGGTTCTCTCTCCTCTCCTGCTCAACATCTACATGAAACCCCTGGGTGAGGTCATCTGACACCATGGGATGAGGTATCATCAGTATGCGGATGATACTCAATTGTATATCTCCATCCCTGGTGAAGTAAGTGATGCAGTGTCCAACCTGTCCCAGTGCCTGGTTTTATGTTGGTTCACCTCCTTCCTCCAGGGCCGGTCCCAATCGGTGGTGATAGGGAGTGGGAAATCCAACCCTCGACCCCTCCTTTGTGGGGTGCCGCAGGGTTCGGTAATTCACTCCTGTTTAACATCTACATGAAACCGCTGAGCGAGATCATCCACCACCATGGGATAAGATATCATCAATATGCTGATGATACTCAGTTATACATCGCGGTCCCGGGTGAGATAAGTGATGCTGTGACTGCCCTTTCTCGGTGCCTGGAAGCTGTAGGGGCCTGGATGGGGTCCAACAGGTTTCAGCTGAACCCTGGTAAGACGGAGTGGCTGTGGATTAATGGCTCTTCCCTGTCTGGGACATTATCATCTTTGGTTCTGGATGGGGTTGCACTGCCCCAGACAGATCCAGTGCAGAATCTGGGGGTCCTCCTGGACTCACGACTCCTGCTTGATGAGCAGGTGGCAGTCGTGGCCAGAAGGGCCTTTGCACAACTTCGTATTGTGCGCCAGTTACGTCCCTTCCTGGATCGGGAGGCCCTTCGAACGGTCACTCGTGCCCTTGTTATCTCCCATAGAGATTACTGTAATGTGCTCTACATGGGGCAACCCTTGAAGAGTATCCAGAAGCTCCAGCTGGTCCAGAATGCAGCTGCACGGGCCATTGTTGGTGCCCCTAGATCGGTACACATAACACCTTTATTACGTGAGCTGCATTGGGTACCAGTTTGCTTCCGGGTCCAATTCAAGGTGTTGGTTATCACCTTTAAAACCCTACATAGCACGGGCCCAGGTTATCTGAGGGACCGCCTCATCCCCATTACATCATCCTGTCCCACCCGATCTCAGTCTAACTGTCCCACCAGGTGGCGGCACCTCTGACATTCTTTGGGCTCAGGCACTTAGCAGAGCTGGACCTGGTTAGGACTTGGATGGGATTTGGTCAGGGAATAACATTCCAGCACTGAATCTGGAAAATCCAGGACTGCTAGCAACAGACTGATATAGCATTCAGCATTCTCCTTTTTTGCTTCTTCTTATCATTGCTCACATTGAGAGTGAACGTAATTCTACCAGCCCACAGACTAGTCCACTTTCTCCTCCCTAGGTCAGGGAAAGCAAAAGTTGCTTGGAAGCCTTTGGAGTTTTCTGAAGTATCTACATTCTAGAACTGAAAATTCTGCTCTTTTCCCCACCGACATCCCATTTTTACTAACCACTAAACTTAGACTGCTTCAGAACCTCTACCAATCCGGTTCTAAACACCAGCTTAGCATTCTTTTTAATTAATCACCTTATTTTTCCCATACTTTGTGGGTGTCTGTCAGGTTTTATTTTGATTTCTTCCTGTGGTTGATTTTTGGTTTCAATACTGATTTTGATCTACGTATTTATTATGTTTTACTTTCTCTTTGTTTGCTGTGGTATGCTTCCCAGTCTTTCAGGACTGGGGTGTGGTAATAAGAACTGTAAAATACATACATTTATATCCCATAATTGTGTTTTCCTTTCCTCTCTATGGTTATACGTGCAATTTCGCACATCTGACAGTCTAGGCATGTTCTACTAGGGTGCATGGGACTTCCTCTCAGGCCAGGTTGAACAGGATTCTAGCTTGATTTTTTTGCAGGGATTCAATCAACTCCACTGCAACAATCACCATACACCCACCTTTATAGTTGGAGTGACAATCGTGCCTTCCGCTGGATTCATATTTACTCGGGTTTGGTACAAGGTTTTCTGCTTCTGTGGGAAATCATGAACAGAAATGTCAAGCTGTTTTGGAGCATTTTCTCCATGGGCCTCCACCACAATTTGCTCATCTGTTTCTGTTCGCAGAACACCAGGGGTGATGAGGGTGTAGCTGTAGAAGAAGAAAAGAACATGCCCTGAGTTAGTCTGTTATAGGAAGTCTGTGATTTGATGAGGCATCTCCATAATGTCTTGTTTTAGAAAGGTGAAGAAATAAATGGCTTAGGATTACACCTGAATCGCTCTTTTGTGACCCAGAAAGAGTCCAAATACAGTTAAAAAATGACTAAATGTATTGCATTTTTATATCAGTTAAAAGAGATTTGGGGATGTTGTTTTTTGGTTATAAAATGGGACTGACCATTACTATTGCTGTGCTGTAAACTGTGCTGTATTGTGATGTGATTAACTTGTGTGCTTTTGTCACTGCTGACATCAAAGCCAGATCCCAGAATAATGAACAATGCAGTGTCCCCTTGCAGCTTAAAGGAGGACAACCTGGTTTAAGAAAGTGTAGGGTTTGAGATTGGCCCCATCTCTCCCGACCTTCCGGAAATCCCTTAAAGCATTGCAATCTCACTGTCTCTCAACTCCCTCTGCATCACTCCTTGATATCAACATTTGTGTTCAGGTTTCAAGTAAATGCTCATGAGAGGACCCCGGGTTTGGGCACTTATCGCAGTGGCAGGGCAGCCGAAGGGCATGCACGTGAACGTTCTGCCTCTCTTTATACCATCATCTCTCCAGGGGCCTCCCCTGCCTCCCTCCCTTCCATCAAGTCCAAGGGAAAACACGAAGGATCGTTTTCCATGGGGGACGCATGGGCTGACAGAGGAAGCAGGGGGACAGACTGATGGGCAACAGAAAAAGACAACAGCACTCTCTCTTTCAAGGATAACATAGAGATAAACGATAAGGAAATTCTAAACCTCTCTGAGGTAGCAAAGGGAAATCTGCTTCACGTGGGAAGAAAACTAGGCCGGAACGTGGATGTTTATGGAACAGTTCCTATGGGGCATTAGGAGCAGTCTCTTCCAGGGGGTAGGCAACTATCACAGACTAAGGGAAGGACTTTGTCTCTTGGCTTATTTGAACAGAGCTAGCAAGATTTCTCAACCTGTCTTCCACCAATTTGCACGTTCCGTCCCATTCAAACTCAGCACCCAACACTTTAGGGATCGGCATGGGAGCCCAGAGCCTCCCTCAAGCCGCGCGCTCCTGCTTTTCCCTCGCTAAGAATCCAAGCCTGAGCCCGGCCTATCCCTCACACACCATGATCAAAGAAGTCTCCTTTGACTGGTGTCCGCCAGGACAGTGCGCAGGCAGCAGCAGTTTCTTCTTCCATGTGCGCAGAACGCTGTTACCTTCCCACCAAAGTGGTACCTATTTATCTACTTGCATTTGCATGCTTTTGAATTGCTAGGTTGGCAAGAGCTGGGGCTAGTGCGGGAGCTCACTCCGTCACGCGGGACTAGGGATTCGAACCTCCGAACTTGTGATCTTCCGATCGACAAGCCTGGCGTCTTACCCGCTGAGCCACCACGCCCCTGTATATACGGTTCCTGCCTCCTATTTTTCCCAGAACCACCACCCTGTGAGGTGGGTTGGGCTGAGAGAAGAACTGGTCCAAGGTCACCCAGCTGGCTTCCCTGCCTAGGGCGGGACTAGAACTTACCGTCTGCTGGTTTCTAGGCCAGCACTTTAACTGCCACATCAAACTGGCTATGCTGGTGTTAAAGCAGTACCTACCCACTTGATCCAGCATTTTCCAAGGGCAGCCTTAGTTTCTACAAAATTGGTTTAGAGTTTGTCAGCCTGAGGTAAGGGCCCCATGAGGACAATGGTATTGTACTGCCATTTTGTAATAATGGCAACAGTTGAGGGCCTTTAACAGAGCTTGCAGGGCAAGAAATAGGAGTTTTTGTTGCTACACCATCACCATAGTATCACTACAGGCATATTCATTAGAAAACAAAAGCAAAGCAATCCGGAAAAAGAAAAACATTTTTTTTAAGATAGCAGATTAATGAGCACTTGACGTTGTGTGAATGGGAGATTAGGGCTGTGTAAATCAAATCAATCTCATGTTATATATTGCTAACAAATAGCTTGTTATCATGTTGATTTCTTGAGTCACAGTTTATTGGCTCTGCGTTTGTTCACATTTAAACCCAGCAATTTGAAAGCAAGACTTCCTCCTTGCAATCTGATAAGAGTGCAGCTTTACAGAAATCACTGCAATGTAGATCTGAATTGTGATTTAATTGGCTTCTCAGAGCTATCTGATTACTGTTGCAAAATATCTGGTATATGGAGATTTGAGTAACCAACAGCTCTTACAGGACTGTATCCGCTCACGGACACAATAGATGTGATTGCATTTGTACTAATATGCCAGGGAGTATAGGGGCATGGTGGCTCAACGTGTAAGACGCCAGGCTTGTCGATCGGAAGGTCGCAAGTTTGGAGGTTCGAATCCCTAGTCCCGCATGATGGAGTGAGCTCCTGCACTAGCCGCAGCTCTTGCCAACCTAGCAAGGGTGTATGGACCAAATCATTGTCAGAATTGGTTGTTGCCATATTTAGATGAGGCCCCTGTATTATCCTACAGGATTGACTGCAGGGACTGGGAAGAGAGGCAATAGAGGCAGGATACAAATCAGCAATGGGACAGCCAATTTCAAGGTGGGTAGATTTCTGTCAACTAAGGTGAGAAAGCAATGTTGTGTCCATGTGACATGAAGTGGCATTAGAAACTCATGCACAACTCCTGCTATTAAAAGTCTGTAACATTTGGGGTGGTTGATTCAAGCAGTATTACAAATTGTATTTATTTATGTGTTTCTTTATTGGCTTTAATTAGAATGGGAAGCTACCTCTGGCAGCTTCCCATTCTAAAAACATTACAAGGCTATTCAAAGTAATATCAATCCTTTCAATTCCATACAAATTACTGCCATCTAATTAGGGCCTCCATTCCAAAAGCCCTAAAAAAGAGGACTCTTTTCACTGTCCTCCTGAATGATAGAGGTTTGGAGATCAAGCTGTTCTAAAGTGAAGAAGTTGCTACTGAGAAGGCCATCCTCAGGGGGACCTAAGGGGGACTCTCACCCTAAGGGGACTTGAATGGCCCTCCTTTTAATTTACATCTATAGAGATTTGCTTGCATTCTCAAGTGGGGCCCAGAGCTGCCTGCGTGTCTTTCTTTCCTGCAATAAGAGTTATTAAGTATATTGACAAAGCACTTTCCCTACCTCCTCCTTGTTAAAGTTATTTGGTTAAGTTATGCTATGCAGAATCAAACGCATGGCATTTCCTTCACTATGAACCTGGCCTGAAAGTGGAAATTTACAAGTCTCTCTGTTGCAAACACAGTAGCTCGTAAACAACAGATGTCCTTTCTATCTAGTCAAAACAAAACCTTATCAGTACTTTCCCAGGAGAACTGAATCTCGAGGGAAAGCCAATGCGCAACACTGCCATCGTGTGACGCTTTATAGTAAGTACAACAACTGTAAACTGAAAAGTTGCCTAGCCCATATGAACCAATCAGAATTCTGAACCATGGGTATATTTCAGCTATGAACCATGGGTATTCGTCTCACTTATGTTCTTCCTATGCTTTCTCTATGTAGACTGCTATCTACATGTACTTTTGTATCTGAACTGTAACTATGCCTGGTCTTTGCACAGACCATGATGTTTTCTTTCCATTCTGGTGATGGAACTCTGCTTATGCTTTGATTTTTTCCTTTTTGCAATAATGCACCATACATCCATTATTGCCTTATGCTATCAATAAAGATATTGTTAGCCTTACAACACGCTGTTTGGATTACTTCAAGCCTGAAACCCCAAAGGCCACCATCATCTAGCACTCCTCTATTTTTTTCAGTAGCTGATTCTCCATACTGGGACCTGAGAAATATAGTCAGCCTCACTGCTGCTATCACTCATATGTCATTTAGTTACACATACTGTACACCTGTTGGAAAGTCACACCTGGTTTCCCAGTATAGGTGTGCACAGCAAAACAAATCCATTTTCAAAACAGGCAGGTAGGCCAATCTCTATGTCACTGAAGTCTTAGCCATGATGGTTAAAGTTTATGTGAAGATATCATAAACAAACAATGCGGGATGACTGTTGTCTAGATGTCCAGCTTGATTGTTTCCTGGAAGTTGGTGGCTCTTCAAAAATAGTATGCTAAGCAATGGTAATAATTTAGATGGTCCCCAGCCATAACTGAGTACAACAGGACTTTATGTTTGTCCAGAGAATCTTCACTTCAAGGACAATTCTTCAGCTTAGAACTGCAGGACCAGTCCTACCATTAGACAGCAAAGTGCTCAACTTTTTAAGCCATAAGCTTAGGAGCCTGTTTGAAAAGCAGCCAGTGGATAATAGTTTCACTTATTGATTATTATAATACTTTTACTCCTTTTTTTTAATCAAATTTTATTAGATTTTAAATTTACATAGATAAAAGTTTGAAACAGAAAAGAAAATGGAAATACAAATCAAGAAAAAAGAAAAGATAAAAAAGTGTAGTAAGGTAAAAAAAGAAAAAAGATAAAGCTGAAACATAGAATTGAGTCAACTTCCGATTTGTATCTGGTCATGGTATTTTAAGAATTTTATCTTACATGCTAGGTCTATATAAAACATTAAAGAATATTTCTTGTCTATTACATCAATATATATATATTTCAATCTTCAAATCCCCATACAAGCTTTGCCCCTCCCGCATCTTGTAAATAGTCAGTTAATGGTTTCCACTCTTTAAGGAAATAATAATTTGAATTTTCTTTTAATAAACATGTCAGTTTATCATTCTCTGCCATATCCATCAATTTTAACATCCAGTCTTGTATCGTAGGCGATATCTATTATTATAATACTTTTACTCCTGTCATGGGAGGATACTGGATTTTCTGAGAAAGCTCCAAAACGTTTGGGGCCACCTGCAAGGAAATTCATCACCCTGAAGCATCCACAAAGGAGCACAGCCTTGGATGTGACGGTTCTGCTTAGCACAGAACACCAAGGAAGAGAAATGCTCCAAGGCTTTCCAACCACTGCTTTGCTCCCACTGCTGAGACGTGTACGATACTTACAGACTGCTGTGGGAAGATGCCGGAAAAACGATCAATAGGGCAGCCACCAGATAGAGAGCCATCCCCTCCATGGTAGTCCCGAGGGGCAGGAGGGGTGGTGACAACTCCAGCATTTATCCAGAGAGCCTGCTTCGAAGCCAAGCCCCTTTGCAATGGCTGAATGTTTAATCAGTGCCTGGGGAGGGGGAGGAGCTTGAGCAACCAGGGGATTTCAGAGGAAATTAACCACGCTGTTAAAAATCACAATAGTTTATTTGTCTTCTCTCTGTGTGTTCAGTGCAATTGCTAAATAGCATTTTTGTGCAATCTGTTCTTGATATTCTGCTAGCAGGTGATGCAGTCTGCAAATATCCCTTTATCTTGGGATCTGGGACTCACTCACTTTGCCTCCCTCCCTCATGCACACATTTGGAAGGGGCTTTAAGCTAGTCCAATTTTGGGGTACAGCTACTCACCCAAAACTGTCCCTAAACAGATCACAGGAAGGCTATTAAGTCAGTGTTGTTGTTTCCACAAGTTTTTGGAGCAGGAAGTGCCACTTACTTGGAGGCACCTGCTTGGGGGCTTGGTGAAGTGGGACTTGGATGATGATTTTTGGATGTGGTTCTAGTCATATATTTAACTGTTTTATAGTTGTAAACAGGCTAGAGTGTCTTATGAAGCAGACAATGCAAAGTGAGGAAAGAAATAAATGAATGAATCAACAGATAAATAAATAAGCAAGCAATAAAGGAATGTGCTTCACTGCACAGTTACCTTTTTACTCTTTTTATGGCTGGGAACATCTTGGATGTGTGTTCTTCTAAGAGAGTACCACTGAAACAGTAATAATATTCCTCTTTCTCTCTAGTGGATTGCTGTCAGTACAAGCAAGGGCAGTTTTTGAGAGCTAGAGGTTTCTGAATCTCTTTGCAGTTATCTTGTAGTTACCTGGATGTTTATGACCTGGATGTTTATGGTAGCCCTCGGTATTCCTATTTTTCTTTTCCCAACCACTACCCTTGAAGCTACTGCAGTGTCCCATTTCAAGTTTCTCTTCTACCTATTCCTGCACGTATGTACAATATTTACAGCATTCAGACTCAAGTAAGAAGAACAATTAAAGAGAGCAAACTTTACAAGAATGCATTTGTGAGCACTTTATTTCAAATTAACGGGAATGTGTACATAACTATAAACAAAATCAGCATGATTAGGATGAAAATATTTTCCAGAAAAACAAGCTTGCTATTCCTGAAGGCTGGTCAGGGACAACAAAAGGACAGAAAAGGCCTGGCTTAAGCTTAAACTGAATCTTAACCAAGCACAAGGATCAGAAAGCTTGCATCTGATATTCCATAATCCCAAAGTTGAAGTTGCATTGGCATTTTGAAGATACTTTTTTCTTTTAAAGCGATATATGAAAAGATTTGGTTTACAAAATTATGTAAGCATTTCAGGCATGGGATATTTTATAATCTACACTTGAGGAACAATTACATTTGGGTATTCAGGAGGACTATTTTGAACTCCTCCCAAGTTTGTCATGTAGAAATTGGTCTATCCCCTCGGTCCCTCCTGAGCCATACCTCAAAAACCATACATCTCAAAACTTGGGGAAAAGAAAGTTTCTAATATGGAACTAGACATCTCATGAAAATCTATATTGGGAGGGGCCCAATGCAGAGCAGAGAAGAGAAAGTGGCTAAAGCAACTAAATCTGATCCACAACAACAACTCTATGCATCTCAAGTGCCCTCTATAATCCAGACATTGTGAGTAAACACCCACTTCCACAGGAGGAAAGGGAGCATGTTTGAACTGGAGAAGCAACAGATGGGTCAGACATCCTTTGCAAGTTGCTTTTCTGCTCCCAATTGGGTCTTCCTAAATTTACTTTTATTAAATAAGGAGAGCTTTCAGGGTTTGGTATGCACATTCACGTGCAGATGTGCTTCACCCATTGTGTTCAACCATAATATGGTTTGTGTGGTTTTGACTGAGTGTGGTGTGAACCAAGACTTTGTATTTTGTACATCATGGATTATTGCTTAGTGTATTATTTGAATATAATCAATTCTAATTTATTTAATAAAATGTAAAGTGTAGTATGTGAACCAAAGCCTACATTTATCTGTAGAAACAACTGCTCCTTTAAATCTTTTGAGAATACAGTTGAATCTTGCAAGGTTAGTACATCATCATCATCATCATCATCATCATCATTATTTGCCACCTGACTCTCAATGTCTCCGGGTGGTTGAGAAGCAGAGATGTAGAACATAAAATTATTAAACTGAACAGAGAAACAATTAAATAAATGAAGTGGGAAACTACCCAAAGTCTCTGAGTAGCATAGTGAGTGTGGAGTCCTTGGTGCTCTCTGAGCTTGGTTGCTTGCTTGCAAACGTTTCATTACCCAACTAGGTAACATCATCAGTGCAAGTGAGTGTGAGGTTTGCTCCCTGTTTATATACAGTAGCTTGCCCTGCCAGTGTTGGTGGGGGTGTGGTTTTCTCCTTGGTAGTTCCTTGATTAGGGTGTTGTTTTCTGCTTAATTGTTTGTCTGGTGTTAATCCCTGTTTATCTGGGTGTTGGCTGCTGGAGAGGATGTATTCTGGTCTTTTTGTTTCCTTCTTAGATTTTTTATTGTCTCTTTTGAATGGTGTGTAAATGTGGTTTATCATTATGTGTCTATTGTTGGCTGACTTGTCTGAATGCCAAGCTTCTGGAATTCCCTAGCGTTTTTGGATTTAGCTTGGTCTAGGATGCTCAGTTTCCCAGTTGAAACTATGGATGAGTCTGTCCATGTGTTGTGAGATTAAGGTGTTTTCATCCTTAAGAGAGAAAACTTCACCCTTAAAGGAGCAAACCACACCCCCACCAACACTGGCAGGGCAAGCTACTGTATATAAACAGGGAGCCAACCCCACACTCACTCGCACTGATGATGTTACCAAGCTGGGTAATGAAACATCTGCAAACAACCAAGCTCAGAGAGCACCAAGGACTCCACAGTTCAACCCTGAGCTACTGATATCCTCTTCTATTGGAGCATAGTGAGTTCTTGAATTTTCCGCAAGTAAACCCTCACATGGAAAACTATGCCTGCCCGCCCACCGAAAAAGCAGGTCTAATTACCCAAGAGTGTCCAAAGATGCCTTTGCATCTTAAGCATATTTTGTCTTACATGCTACAGTTCTCGGTAGGATTATGCACAAGTTACAAAAATGGGCATTTTCTGGCATAGTCTATGTGTTTAATTAGAATGCACATTGGAAGTCAAATGGGCTGCAATTATTGCCAGATAAAGTGTATCAACAAGTCACTTAAGAAGCATTTTATAAGTTACATTTCCTTATGCCCATCAGGAAGGAGTTAATCAGGAAATATTATTCATCAGGTGGTTTCCAGTAAGAGGTTTTCTTGGCAGGATATCTGGACAGCAAGGGAGCCTGGACAGTCTCCAAAGACAATCAATTGCACCATATCTACCTGTTTACTTTGGCTTGCTGAAAAGTATGTTTGGGGAGTGGAAAGTGTTCTGTGACCTCTACACGTACCGCAAAGATAGGTTGGGAGGTGGAAAATGAGAGGCAGGGGCTCCCAAAGTGATTTGAATACTCAGAAGGAGACGCAGCATCCAGCTGAGCCAGGAGAGTTTACTTTCAGCCTCCTGAGCTTGTGGCAGTTCTTAATTAGCTTGCTGTCATCATTTGATCAGGAACTTTTTGACTTTGTTAAGACAGCAATAAAATAGCTATATTAAAGCCGACTGGTGTTCACAATGTCATAGGAGAATTACCGTCCAGGTTGGAAGAAAATACTTTAAAGGGAAGATGAGTCCCTAGGGACAATTCCTGTGAATTACGTTCTAAAATGGAACATTTCCTTCATTTTGTACTAAGCTTTGTAGCCAAAGGGCAAGACCACTTCACATTGTAACATCTGTTGTTCACATGAGCCAGAGTTTATCTCAGCTATGACCACCTGGGCATTCAATGCAGCGCCAACGTAGACTTGATGCTCACAGTTAGTATGCCATGTTTATACTGTCTCTGACTAGGCTCCTTCTTGGGATGCATACCAGCTTGGAGATGGGGCAGCCAGAACCCAGTAGAGGTTATTTCAGGATATGAATACTCACCAGGCTGAGTAAACTGGTGAAAGTATTGTTGAACATCCCTGGATTACTGTCCTGGAAGACTTGTCTTGGGCCACTTCTATAGATTTTGCTCCAACATGTCCTTCCCACAAGACATATAGCAGAGGACAGCTAGTGCTGTCATGGATGTTTGAATATGTATTAGACTATTTCTCTCTGTATGTTTTCACCTCAATGTTTTGGGTAGTAGCGAAGCTCATTCCCACCCAGCTAGGTGGCAGCTCCTAGCTAAATTTGGTGGATCTTGAAATGCTAGGCTGGGTCATATGGAATACACACACACACACACACACACACACACAAATTCTCCACCTAGATGTTTCCAATATTTTGCTAATCTAGTAGCAGGGGCAGATTATGGCCAATTTGTCATGGTCAGACTACTTCCTCAAAAGTGAAACTGTGGCCTGATGTTGCATTTAAAGAAGCAACCAAAGTGGAGGTGGAGACATACCACATTAGACCATAGTTCACAAAGCAGGGTATTTTTCTCAAATTATGAGCCCCCCAAACCCTCCCAGAACTTGAAAGGAATGTTTTTTCACTCACTGTGGAAGTATAGTCTGAATTCTATGTCCCTTCATGGCTTTGATTTTAAATTTAAAAAATTAACCACACCATTCCAAACTGTAATTTAATGGGATTTATTTAGTCCCTTAGATTCTTCCTTTTCCAAAGATGGGAGACCAATTAGAAAGGCTGGACCTCAAAAGCAGAGAGATCCTGACTCCTAAGTGAGAAAACTTGAAGTTTCCACACACACTGAGGGATACAGTGTCAACAAAATGGCCACTCTTTGGGCTTTGGAGGTGATACGTGATAGATTCAGTTACTTGTCTTCCTCACAATCAAATCAAATCAGATCCTTGAGTGATTAGAAAGTTCATGCCAATGAAATTGATGAGATAGCAGAAGGCAACCTGAGGGACCACCTGTCTCCCATAGTATCTGCCCGGCCGATTTGATCTGGCAAGGTTGGTGAGCTCTGGGTTCCTCCAATTAAACAATGCCTTCTGCAGTATCAGGAACCCGGAAGTGCACCTTCTAGAATGAGGTTCCCCCTGAGATCTAGATGGGCGACAGGCACCTGCTGGTGTTTCAAAGGGCCTTGAAGACCTGGCTCTTCACCCAGGCCTTTGATGAGAGTGATTAAAGCCCCCTTTGGACAATGTAGGTTTGTTTCTCTTCATTCCTGTCTCTTTTTGGTCACCCACCTTCACTCCTCATTTTTGTCTATAGCTGTATATTTTTTCCTTGTTTTTAATGCTTTTATTTGTAGCCACCCAGAATTGTTGGGAGTCAGGCAGCATATACATTTAATTAACAACAACAACCACCACAAAAACATCAGAACAAATTTAAACCCAGCCTAATTTAAAGGTCTAGACTACTTTTCTGCCATTGTTGCATTCTTCCAGTATGTACCAGGATTGTAAACCGCCCAGAGTTCCCTTGTGGGGGGAGATGGGCGGTGATATAAGTTAGAAATAATAAATAAATAATAAAATGTACCAGGATAGCTTTCCCTGGTTCTTTTGTGGCCTTCATAAATCTTGGGGATGGATGTACTCTGTCCAGCAGACAAAAGTCACTGTTCCTTATTGTGATGATTGGAAATGTGTAATGTACCTGTTTTAAAGTGCAATATTCTCCACTAATCAGAAAATAAAGCAATATTTATTTATTTATCAAATTTCTATAACCGCCCATC
Source organism: Charina bottae (assembly GCA_023362775.1). Classification (NCBI taxonomy): domain Eukaryota; kingdom Metazoa; phylum Chordata; class Lepidosauria; order Squamata; family Charinaidae; genus Charina; species Charina bottae. Next base: position 8,004,951 of record JALMGJ010000021.1, on the reverse strand, counting down.
TCCCCTCAAGGAGGGACTCTGGGCGGTTCACAACATAACATCAATAAAATAAAATTAAAACAACAATAAAAATATAAATACAATAAAATCCAAGTGGTAGGTGGTTCTTATAGTGACATTGAACATATTTAAAATATTTGAGATATTTGAGGCGGCTCTAGGGAATCAGCCATCCCCAGGCTTGACCACTTTCCTTTTTGCCCCAGGCGAAATCACAGAGCCAAGTTTTTCCAAGTTTTTAATTTTTTCCTGAAGTCCAGGAGTGAAGGGTCCTGTCTTATCCCTGGTGGGAGGATGTTCCATAGGGCAGGTGCTACTGCAGAGAAGGCTCGCCTCCGGGACCCCGCTAGATGGAATTCTTTCATAGAGTGGGTCCACAGCATGCTCTCTCTGCAAGATCGGGTGGGATGGGATGATGTAATGGGGATGAGGCGGTCCCTCAGATAACCTGGTCCCGTGCCATGTAGGGCTTTAAAGGTGATAACCAACACCTTGAATTAGACCCAGAAGCAAACTGGTACTCAATGCAGCTCACGGAGCAGAGGTGTTATGTGTGACGATCTTGGTGCACCTAAAACTGCCCATGCGGCCGCATTCTGCACCAGCTGTAGCTTCCGGATATTCTTCAAGGGTAGCCCCATGTAGAGCGTGTTACAGTAGTCTATATGGGAGACAACCAGGGTATGAGTGACCATTCGAAGGGCCTCTCGGTCCAGGAAGGGACGTAACAGGTGCACAACATGAAGTTGAGCAAAGGCCCTCCTGGCCACAACTGCCACCTGTTCTTCGATCAGGAGTCGTGAGTCCAAGAGGACCCCCAAGTTATGCACCGGGTCTGTCTGGGGTAGTGCAACCCCATCCAGAACGAAAGATGACAAATTCCCAGAAACTGAGAGGCCATTAATCCACAGCCACTCCGTCTTACCAGGGTTCAGCTGAAGCCTGTTTTTCCCCATCCAGACCCCTACAGCCCCCAGGCACTTGGACAGGGTGGTCACTGCATCACTTACTTCACCTGGGATGGAGATGTATAACTGGGTTTCATCGGCATATTGATGATACCTCAGCCCGTGGTGACGGATGATCTCGCCCAGCAGTTTCATGTAGATGTTAAAAAGGAGCGGCGAGAGTACAGAGCCCTGTGGGACCCCACAAAGAAGGGCCCGTGGACTGGCTCTCTTGCTCCCTATCAACACCGACTGGGACCAGCCCTGGAGGAAGGAGGTGAACCAGCACAGAACCACATCGCCCACCCCCAACTCCCTAAGCTGTCCCAGAAGGATACCATGGTCGACGGTATCGAACGCCGCTGAGAGGTGAAGAAGAGCGAGAATGGATGCAGTGCCTCCATCTCGCTCCTGCCAAAGATCATCCATAAGCGCGACCAATGCAGTTTCCGTCCCATGATCAGGCCTGAAACCTGACTGAAAGGGGTCCAGATAATCCGTTTCATCCAGAATCCTCTGGAGCTGCAACGCCACCACCTTCTCAACCACCTTCCCCAAAAAGGGGAGGTGGGAGACTGGACAAAAATTATCCAGTATAGTAGGGTCCAGCGATGGCTTCTTGAGGAGGGGGTGCACCAGCGCTTCCTTGAAAGCTGCTGGAAACACCCCCTCTCTCAAGGATGTATTTACCATCACTTGGACCCAGCCACAAGTCACCCCCCAAGCTGCTTTCACCAGCCAGGAGGGACAAGGATCTATTTGGCAGGTGGTGGCATTTACAGACCGGAGGACTCTGTCCACTTCCTCGGGACCAACAGGTCAAACTGCTCCCAGATAACAAGGTGAGTATATTCCCTGTGTGCCTCCTCAGACTCTGACTCACGCTCAGAGACCAACTTGGAGTGGATCCAAGCGATTTTATCCTGCAGATGCCTGGAAAATTCCTTGGCCCAACCCTGTAGATGAACTTCTGACTCCCATTTCCCCAAAAGGGATCGGGTAATCTTAAACAGGGTCGCTGGGCGGCATTCTGCGGATGCATTAAGAGCGGAGAAATATTGGTGTTTTGCCGCTCTTACCGCCACAAGGTAGGCCTTAACAGCGGCTCTAGCCTGTGTTCGGTCGGATTCAATCTTTGTCTTCCTCCAGTGGCACTCTAGGCGTCTCTTAATCCTCTTCAGAACCCTTAACTCCCCCGTGAACCATGGGGAGTATTGGGTTCGCTGGGTCAAGAGAGGCCACACAGGCGCAATCTTGTCCAAGGCCCCGGCCACCTCCCTATTCCAGGTAGTAGCCAGGGCCTCCGCTGTACCATTCAGCAAATCCTCGGGTATAACTCCCAGCTCCCTTTGAAACCCCTCTGGGTCCATCAGTCACCGGGGGTGGACCAATCGAATAGGTCCCACCTCCCTGCAGAGGGGGGTGGCATGAGAGAATCTCAAAGTCACCAGGGCGTGATCTGACCATGACAAAGGGGAGAGCTGTAATTCTCCCCTCAGATCACGCTCCCATTGCTCCAACAAGAAAACTAAATCTGGTGTGAGGCCACTATCTTGAGTCGGGTCCCGAATAATCTGGAACAGGCCCATGGTCACCATGGTGACCATGAACTCCCGGGCCGCTTCCAAGGCCCATCCCAGGGACGGCAGATTGAAGTCCCCCAGAACCATAAGTCTGGGGAACTCCACCACCAACCCCGAGACGGCCTCCAGCAGCTCAGGCAGGGAGGATGCTATGCAGCAGGGAGGCTGGTACAGTAGCAACACTCCCAACTGTTCACAGGAACCCAACTTAAAGAACAGGGTCTCACATCCAGAAACATGTGAAGCAAGGCCCCTGACAGCTACCAGGGATTCTCGGATGACAACAGCCACCCCACCTCCCCGGCCCCGAAGTCTCGGCTGGTGCCATACTCAAAACCCAGGTGGGCACATCTCTGAAAGAGGAACTCCCCCTTCGCTGCCCAGCCAGGTTTCGGTAATGCACACCAGGTCTGCCCCCTCTTCCGTGATTAAATCACTTATGAGGGGTGCCTTGTTGTTAACTGACCTGGCATTGCAAAGCAGCCGGAAGTCAGGGTTACCACGAGTATGCTGTCCAGGCTCTGGGTTTGAGCACAGAGGGCCAGAAGACATCACAGATAATAAACATCGGGGACGCCTTCTTCTGAGATGACCTGCCCTCCGGCTCCCACCATAACATCCCCGGCCCATCACAACCTCAATCACCTGTCTTGCCCTATTTCCCCCAGACTCTCTAAGTTCAATAGCCCCCACTCCTGAACTCCCGAGATCTCTGGATAAAGGTAAGGATTCCTCCATTGATCCACACAACCTCATACACTCTCAATCACAAGGTGGGGGGCTCTTCCAGTGTACCAACTCATGCTCTCGGCACTGTTGGAGCCCCAACTCTACTTACCCACATCCACTCAATGCCATTCACTGTGCTCCCCACTTGGCCTCTCCCACTGGTTGATAGGAGGGGCACCCATCCAAAACTCTTCCTCACCCCTTGTCTCTCACTCAAGGAGGTGAGTACTCTCTTACATTCCCACTCACACCCCAGTCCCTCCCATGTCTCTCACACTAGTAAGGGAGTAGTACATTCACCTTGGAGGGATCCTGATCACCTCAATTAAGTTGACTGAAATTTAGAGCAATTAGGAAAGAGTTGTTGAATTTAGTTTTCAGTGGCCGTTATCTCAGTGCTCTAAGATCTAATACGATTCGACTCCAGTCCCCGTTCAGGTTCCAGCAAAGTCCACAACTGCTGGTAAGGGCTACCGGCGAAGGGCTACCGCCCAGCTCCCACCAGCCCCTCGAGTCGTCCAGGGGGTGGGTCCAAGCCCCAAAAAACCCCAAGTCAGTAAGGTCCATCGCTGTCGTCGCTGTTGCCATCACCATTGCCGGTAATGGTCGTTAGTAAAGGCCGCCAGTAAGGGCCGCTGGACAGGCCACTGCCGCTTGCCGGCAAGAATCTATAAGGGCCACCGTCCACCGCTGTCACCACCTCCGGTTAAACCGCCGGCAGGGACCACCAAAGGAAAAGGCCACTGCCGTTGGTCGGCAAAGGCCAGCGCCACCGCCATCGTTGTCGGCACCAAAGGCCGCTGGTATGGGCCATTGGAAGAGCCTCCACCACCAATGTCCTATTTGAAGGCCCCCCAGGGGGGTCAGGGGACTGAGTCAGCAAAGGCCAACAAAAGCCACCGACAGGCCCACTGCTGATAAGGGCCGCCGCTGTCGCCGTCGTTGCTGCCACCACCGCCACCACCACCGCCACCACTGACATCTCGCCCCCTCAGGTTGTCCGGGGGGGGGGGGGGGAATTGGGCTGAAAAGAGCCACCGCTGCCGCTGGTAAGGGCTGCTACCACTGCCGTCACTGCCGTCGCCAATACCATCACCACCGCTCTGTCCAGGGGGATTCCAGAGACTTTTTCTCCCTCCCCAAATCTTACGCCAATTTAGAAAACAAATGGGGGGAGGTTGAGACAATTTGAGACTCACCCCTCAGAGCAGTGAACGGTGTCTGTCCGTGATCGCCATCTTGGATTTTTTTTTAGATATAATATGTTTCTTCTGGCATAGATTTTATGATAGTAGAGCAGAATCAATATGTTCTCAATCAAATGTGTATTACGGTCATAGACAAGCATAAGGAGGGTGGGGTACAGTCAATTAAAAAACATAGAATATACATCCGGGTCTAAATAATAGTAATAATTATGAAAAGCTAAAATATGTGAAACAGAAAGTATATATAAAAAACAAGAGTCTAAAAAGAATCTAAAAGCAGGGCTAGGAGCATTAGAAGGGTGCGATGGCTCAGTGGTTAAGACACCAGGCTTGTCGATCGGAAGGTCGCAAGTTAGGTGGTTCGAGACCCGAGTGCCGCGTGATGGAGTGAGCTCCCACACTCACCCCAGCTCTTGCCAACCTAGCAATCCGAAAGCATGCAAATGCAAGTAGATAAATAGGTACCACTTCGGTGGGTACGTAACAGCGTTCCACGCGTGTCATGCCAGCCACATGACTGTGGCTAAGAAACGGAGTTGAGCACCGGCCCCTAGAGTCAGACACAACTGTGCAGGGGAAAACCTTTACCTTTTTTAGGAGCATTAGACGGGTGTAATGTATGTGGCAGACTACATCTATCAAATTACAGAGCACTCCAATAAGACGAACTAGATGCTCTAAGTGTCAGGGATATCCCATTGCCTACGTGCCATCCTGACATGATACTAGAGAAGGATAGACAATAGACAGAGACAGAAGGTATTCAATGTGTATTCAGCCTGATGACTTAAGTGTGAAGCTGACAGCTGCAAGCACTGATGGGAGGGAGACAAGGTACTTAGACTGTTGTTTGCAAAATTGATTTCACTTGGGTCTTTGAGGTGACATGGGTCATGAACTGTAAATAAAAGATCCCTATAGATTACAATGCTATTCATGTGAGGAGTACTGATTTGCAGGAACGGACCATCACAGAAAGACCCAAGTCAAAATGACGGACTGGAACAAAAGCAACCAGCTCTTCGAAGACAGTTCAAAATTGGGAGAACCGAGACTGGGGGGTGAAACCTCAAACCTGAAAGGGGAGGACAGCAACCCAGGAACTCAAATCCCACAACCAGGCAACACAGGTATGATCCTGAAAGCCTGGGTAAGCACACCACAACCACTGATGGTGACAGGGTATGATCCCACATGGGCGAACTCCGAAGGAGGAAACTATGGGTGGAGGTCATCCCCAGCAACGCCCAGCTATGGAGAGAGTCCCTACCTTGCAAAGACAACATGGAACAGGGACTTGGAATCAAGGGTCAGACAGATGGAGGAATGCCTGGACCAGATACAAGGGATGTTGGAGAAAATACTGCAGAGACTAGAACAGCCACCAATGGGTGAAGCGGAGGTGAGAGTACAACAGGCGACAAATGAGAGCTCCGGGGGGCCGGTAGAGGGGTTGGAAAGGCAGGCAGCAGGAAGAAATCCCAATAGCCACTATACTCCAAGGGCCCCTCCAAGCGAGCTAAGAGTAAAATTTGCCAGGGACTCAAAGATGCTACCCTGTTTTTTAACCCAAGTGAGGGGTTACATGAGAGAATGCGGAGATTCAATTCCATCAGAGGAAGCGAGAAAAAACCGCGTAGCAGCTTACTTAGAGGGAGTAGCAGCTGAATGGCTCGTATCACTACATGACACTCACGCGAGTGAATTAATATCATTTGATGGGTTTATGCATGCATTGAGAGAAAGGTTTGAAGACCCAATGTTGAAGTTAAAAGCAGAAACAAACTTCCAGCCCCTCAAGCAGGGGCAAGAAAGGAGGGGGCAGCACCAAGATGCCAGCAGCAAAGGCAAAACCACCCATGACCACAGCAAAAGTGGGGAGGCACCGCAAAGCAGCAGAGACGGAGGAAAGTTCCTCCGACAGGGAAACGACAGCAACAAAAGGGGGGAGGCTCTGTAAGCTAGCAGAGACGGAAAGAAGCTCCTCAGATGAAGAAATTCAAACGGCAGGAAATGCCTGGGGCTTGTTCTGAATGCCAAAGGACGAGCTGAACGGGAAAGGTGTACAAATATGATGAGTGGAGACTGCCCCGCGATGTTGATAAAATTGCAAATAGAAGCACTCGGGGGGAGGGGCAGGTTGAAACTCATAGGGCTATTAGACTCCGGATGCACAAGGAGTCTAGTGAACATGGAAATTGTTAAACAGCTGGGGTTGAAAGTAAAAAAGTTAAGGGAACCCAGAAATTTTGTTCAACTTGATGGGTCTGAAATGAAAGGCGGCCCAGCTAAGTATTGCACCGAGCCAGTAAAAATGAAGATAGGTACCCATGAGGAAGTATTGAATTTCATAGTGGCACCGGTCTCAGACCCACCAGTAGTATTGGGTCTAGCATGGCTGAGGGCATGGAATCCTCAAGTGGATTGGGCAGAAAGCAGCTTGAGGTTTGGGGGCGAGGAGAACAAAGAATACCGGGAAAGGCAGGAGCTGGGAGGAGTGGCTTCAGATTTAAAAAAGGAGGAATCGAAGGAGGGGACACAAGCTGAGATAATCCCTGAGAACTATAGAGATTGGAGGGTGGTATTTGAAGAGGAAGCAAACCAACACCTGCCCCATAGATAAACTGACTGTGCAATAGAGCTAATACTGGGTACGGCACTAACGAAGCCAAGGATCTACCCATTGACCCCAAAGGAATTACAAGCTCTGAGAGAGATTGTAGACAAAAACTTAAAATGCGGATTTATCCGGCCAGCCGCTTCCCCAATGGCGGCGCCAGTATTGTTTAGAACATAGCTTTCCAAACTGTGTGTCGCGACACTTTAGTGTGTCGCAACACACAGTTTGGTGTGTTGCAACACAACCCGGAAGCGGCGGCAGGGGCGTGCACGGTGTGGGCGCGTGAAGCGGCGGCGGTGTGTATGGCAGCAGCGGCAGCGACGACAGCAGCGGCGCGCCATCAGCGCTTCCACATTTTAGCGGAGGCCACCACTGCTGCCACTGCCATGCACGCCACCACCACGCGCCCTCCATGCCACCGCCATGCACACCACTGCCCTCACGGGCACCCCCCCGCCACTGCCACTGCCACCATTGGTGTGTTGCCAATGGTGGCAGTTTGGAAAGCACTGGTTTAGAACAAAGAAAGACGGGTCATTATGCATGTGCATGAACTACAGAGGGCTAAATGCAATCTAAATGGTGAATAAATACCCGTTGCCACTCATAAAAGACATGCTAGCACACCTATCAAAAGGAAAAATATTTACCAAACTGGACTTGAGGGAGGCATACCACAGAGTAAGAATTAGGGAGGGGGATGAATGGAAAACAGCATTTAATTGTCAATTGGGTTGTTTTGAATTTCTAGTTTTACCGTTCGGGCTTAAAGGTGAGGTGGGCGTGTTTATGCAAATGATCAATGAGGTCTTGCATGACCTGTTATTCAAAGGAGTGCTTGTTTACCTTGATGACATTTTAATATTCACAGAAACAATGGAAGAACACGTAGAATTAGTAAGAGAGGTATTGAAAAGGCTAGCAGATGGATCCGGAAAAGGTACGAGCTGAATTGGGATGGGAGGTGCCCAAGACAAAAAAGCAACTCCAGAGTTTCTTAGGATTCTCAAGTTTCTATTGCCAATTCATACCCCAATTCGCACAGATAGCTTTGCCACTAACTGATCTATTGAAGACCAAAGGAAAGGGGGAAGGGAGGAAAAAGCAAAATCAAGCGCACCAATTAAGTGGTCAGCAGAATGCCAAGAGGCGTTTGAGCAGCTAAAGAAGTTATTCTCATTGGAACAAATTTTAAAACACCCCGACCCGGGAAAGCCCCTAATAGTCCAGGTTGACACTTCAGATGTGGCCACTGGGGGCATACTTTTACAAAGGGACGAGCAAGGGAAATTACACCCCTGCACATATCTGTCATGCAAGTTTAAGGACACAGAGCGAAGGTGGCAGGCATTTGCAGTCAAGTCAGGATTAGTAAATTGGAGGCATCTACTAGAAGGAGCCACACACCCATTCAAAATATGGACAGATCATAAAAATCTGGAGGCGCTATGAACCCCGAGAAAGCTAAACCCCAAACAGATTAGGTGGGCTCAAATTTTCAGCAGGTTTGACTTCACATTGAAGTATTTACCGGGAGGAGCAAACTTCCTGGCGGACACTTTATCACGCCTCCCACAACACAATAGCCAAAGGGAAGCAGCTATTGAAGTGATAATCCCAGCGAAGCAGAGGGGAGGGGCGGCAGGAACCAGGAACCAGTCAAGGAGAAAGAGAGAGAAAGCAGCAGAAGGAATACAGGGGGAGCTAAGGGCAGCACTAGAAAAAGATGGCTGGCTACAAGCCAATAAAAGCAGCCTGGTAGAAATGCAGGGACTTTGGTGGAAAGGAGACAAAATTTATGTGCCAGACCCCATGAAAGGGAAGATTTTAGAAAGATGCCACAACAGCAACACAACAGCAAATCAGCAGGACATTTTGGTTTTGTAAAAACGATGTACCTGTTAAGAAGGCAATTCTGGTGGCCGAGTCTTAGACAAGACGTGGAGCAATATGTGGCCAGCTGCCAAACTTGCGCCATGGCGAAAAAGGTGTGGGGAAAGCCAAGCAGTCTACTGCAAGAGGTAGCTAACCTCACCCACCCCTGGAAACAAATTTCCATGGATTTCATCTTAGACCTACCAGAGAGTCAGAAAAAGACAGTTATATGGGTAATATATTTAATATATTTATATATATTAAATATAATATATTTTATTGTAAACCACCCAGAGTTCCCCCTTTGGGGGAAGATGGGCAGTAATATAAATTAAATAAATAATAATAATAATAAATAATAATAATAACTGATTTGTTTTCCAAGCAGGCACACTTTGTACCATGCGCAGGGATTCCAACAGTGGGTTAGCTGGCCAAACTGTTTGTACAGCACGTCTACAGACTGCATGGAACCCTGGAACAGATAATATCCGACTGTGGAGTTCAATTCACCGCCAAATTTTGGAGAGCTTTTTTGAAATTAATAGGGGTGGAGCAGGGTTTGAGTTCAAATCACCATCCAGCCACAAATGGAGGCTGTAAACGTTCTAACCAAGTTTTAGAACAATATATCAGTTGTTATGTAAGTTACCAACAAGACAACTGGGTAGAGCTACTACCGTTTGCAGAAGTGGCATTCCATACATCAGAGCATGGGAAGCACCCCATTTAAGGTAGTAAATGGGCAGGACTTCGTAGGATTCCCTGATTAACTAAAACCAGAGGACATCTCAGTACCACTAGACAAGTGGACAAAGCGCATAGCAGAGGGGTGGCCAGCTATACAGAAAGCATTACAACACAAAAAACAAAATGTTTTTTTTAACATATCCAGACTGGACAGTCATTTTAATATAAAAGTCAATTTTGTCCCATTTTTAAAAAAAACATGTCAGGAACTATCCTGTCCCTGCTGCCAGGCCAGACTCCGAGAGCCAGAACCGAGAGCCGGAAGTAGCTGGAGTGGCGTGAAAGAGCCAGAGCAGCTGATTGAAGGGAACCCGGAAGAGGAATCACCTCCACCTATCAGTGCGTGGCAAAGGAGGTGGGAGAGGCAGGCCAAGCAGCGCGATAGGCAGAGGCGATTCCTCTTCCGGGTTCCCTCCAATCAGCTGCTCTGTCTCTTTCGCACCGCTCTAGTTACTTCCGGTTCTCGATTCCTCTTGTCCCGTGTTTGTCTCAAGGAAATATGGTCATCCTAGTATTACAAGATATCTTTTTGTAAACTAGTGATTTCTATATAATGTTTAATATATGATGTATAAGAGAGCCAGTTTGTTATAGTGGTTAAGGCACCAGGCTGGAAACTGAGAGACCTTGAGTTCTAGACCTGGCTTAGGCACAAAGCCAGCTGGGTGACCCTGGGCCAGTCCCTCTCTCTCAGCCCTAGGAAGAACGCAAAGGCAAACCACATCCAAAAACATTGCCAAGAAAACTGCAGGGACTCATCCAGGCAGTCGCCAGGTGTTTGCACTGACTTGAAGGCACCAGGAAAAAAAAAAGATATATGATGGATATATTAAATGCTTAGCAATTTCTTTCTTTTTTGTTTATCCTTTGTAATCTTGTTATAATGATGCCAAAATGCTGAAATATGCATTATGATGTCACAATGCAAGCTTTGCCCTTTTTTTTTAACATTGTACCCAACAATGTAAGAGGTGGAGTTTACATCTTGACATCACGATGCATGTGACCCCCTTTCCCCCCCTCCTGCAGATACCTATGCCAGCAGAACTCATCCCCTAACTCAGGAAGCAGGACTCTTCAGCCAGTGATGGATTGCAGCCTCAGGATGTGTGTGTCTCCTGTTGGGAATGTCAGATCTTATACCTCAAACAGATAGTTAACACATTTCTTAGCAGGGCTGAAGAGGGACCCTCTGAAGCCCTGACGCTCTTTCGCTCATAGGATGCTTCAGCAGGGTGCAGCCTATTTTCCCAGAATGGTCTCTTCCCCCTGGAAGGAATGGGTTGTCCATGCTTCCTTCGCGGAGAGATGCCTGCTCCTGGAAAGAGGAAGGGTGCTTCTAGGGGACCGGCAGAGGTTTTCCCCAGGACTGGACCTCACCAGAGCAGGGTGGAAAAATGGCCTCTGCACCGCCACTTCTGCCCGGAAGACGCCCACTGCAACATCCTTATTTTACTAAAGGTGACATTTCTTGCTCCGCTGAACACAAGGCAGCGCACAGAGTTTTCTCTCCGATTTATTTCCACAATGAGTTGGAGCAAGCCTCATCCAGTGAGATTCATGGTTGCCTGTAGGTTTTTGCTTTCCTTTTTAAGAATCCGAACGTCCCAAGTCCTCAGGGAAGGTGGATCTTGGGGAGAATCACCCATCTGAACTATTTCATTGGCATCCAAAAAATAAAAATAAAAGGCTACCACATCTGGAAACTGTTTGAAGAGCCAGGTAAGCCTTGGCCTTGTTGCAACAGACTGCACCAGCACCACCACCACCGCCTGTCCTCTACGTTCTGGGAAACAGCTGGGATCTGGGAGCATTCACCTCCCCCTCCTGACCCTTGCTGAGATTGGGAAAGAAAGCGCTCAAAGGGGACACGGAGCAGAGGATCCACAGTCCACTTTACCGGCAGGCTGATAAACAAGTTCAAGGGGCACAGAACTTTGATCGTTTTGCTCTTTGCTTTGGAGAAATGACAGTGGGCAAGAGCCTCCCCTCTAACAATTTACAGTAAGCGTTCGAAAGGAGCGCATGGCTCTGAACTTTAGGGGGAAAGCTGATTCTGTTGTCAAAGAGAGAAGCAGCCTTCAAGATCAATGGTATTTGCTTATGCTTTAATAAATTACAGGTGCTTACATTGACTGACTTGATGTTCTGCCCTGCTTTCTCCTGTTTGTATTGCCTGCAAATTAACTTGCAGCCACCCCCTTCCTTTTATTTCCCTTATTTATTTGTTTATTTGTTTGTTTATTCATCAAATTTATCACCGCCCATCTCTACCGCAGTAGACTCTGGGCGGTTTACAATAAAATGTTAAAATTAAAAAACCTATAAATCATTAAAATACAATATCATAATAAATAAAAATAGAAAAAATCCAGAGGATGGTAAGATCTTAAAAGGAGGTTATTACTAAGCTAACCACCCCCAGGAGGAACTATCACTTCCTTTGTTCCACGCAAGGCGGCAGAACCAGGTCTCTAAAGACCTCCGGAAGGCCAGGAGGGAGGGCGCCTGCCTGACCTCCAGGGGCAACATATTCCACAGGGCGGGTGCTATCGCAGAGAAGGCACGCCTCCTGGACCCCGCTAGATGGAATTCTTTTATTGATGGGGTCTGTAGCATGCCCTCCGTGCATGACCGGGTGGGGCGGGTAGACTGACTGACTTGATGTTCTGCCCTGCTCTCTCCTGTTTGTATTGCCTGCAAATTAACTTACAGCCACCCCCTTCCCTTTATTGCCCTTCTTATAACAAGGCTAAGGAGACTTTCAACAAAGATCTGAACTGTAGTCAAATGATGAGGAAGGAGAACCTTCAGAGATTACAGGGGAATCCCCTTTGGTGATGTGACTGACCTTCAAAGAACAGGAATGTCCATTTTTCTACCTTGGCAAGAACAGCCATTGTGGCATATCTGATGGCACATGGAAATGCATTATTATAGGATGGAAGGAAAAGTTACTCCATCTCTCTCTCTCTCTCTCTCTCTCTCTCTCTCTCTCACACACACACACACACACACACACACACACAAACACACAGGCATTTGGTGATATCTGTGAATCTGAGTTTTTTCCTATCTTCTGCACCCAACTGTGCATAGTTCTTAGCTCACCATCCCTCCTGAAGTTGGATGTAAGAAAGGTCGATAGATAATATCCTGTTAGGACCAAAAAATGTTTTCCAAATTCTTCCACAAGCTCTGGAGGAGATATAAAAACACATTCCTGTCCCAAGTAAACCCTTTGTAAGAAGAAGTGAAAGTATTATGCAGAGATCTCTAACTGTCATGTAGACATGAACCCTGACAGAGGTGCAAGTTAAATTAAACCATGCCATGCTGGGTGAGAAACTGGATAAGTTTGCACAAAGCCTTGTGCTCTCCAGCTGTCAGAAGAAGGATGGCTTAAAGGTTTATGGGAAATAAGAATAACTGCATACACATTTGTCATTATTTTGTTAATAAAATTTCTCCCCTTTTTTACCCAAAGAATCAATGTCTGCATTTTTAGAATTGTATTTAAAATTGTATTTTCTGAGCTGAGGTCAATAATGAAACTTTAATGATAAGGCTCCAGTGTGAGGATCATGTACATGGACTGCAACATCCAAGCCTTATCTTGCCCTTTCCCCCCCTTCCCCCCTTTTTCTTCTATCCATATGCATTCTCTGAAAAGAAGCAGGACTTACAGTATATACCCATTTTACAGACGTAGAATTGGGCTCTCTTTAAAAAGTCATATAGAATGCTTCTAGAAAATGACAGCATCAGGAACTTTGCTCTTAGAAACTAAAATATCTGCAGAAATATCTCTTTCACAACTAATTTGATTTTTAAAAGATGTTTTTTAATTTTAAAAGGAGAAGAGTGTTCTGCTCCAAAGCTAAATGTTGGTCTTCAGCATCATCTTTTTTTCCTAACGAATGTTTCTGGGCCCACGGGCCCCAATTTTAACCAATAAAAGTAGTGAATGGCTGTAACCCAGAGCTGTCTTTGGAAGTGTGCCCATTTGCCAAATGGGATGGCACAGTGAATTCTGGGAGGGATAGTAATCTTAAATGTGATTTTAGTGCATACACCCCTGCACCCTGAGAATCATTTTGTGAATGTAGAAGTCACTACAGCCATTTTGTCAGATAACCCATAATATTATCTCAAAATTCTAAATGGACCCTCCACCCTGAAATACCAGTGATTATAAAAGTTAAGATGATTGCATCACAAACAGCACAAAAATCTTTGGAGAATGAAAAGGAGGCAGGATGATATAATTTCTTTGCTGGATAATACCAAGAGTCATCTAATCCAACATTTCTTCTCCAATATAAACCCACTTAATATCTCTCTTAGTTCAAATAATCGTTCTGTCTTCCTTGTACTTAGAACCTAGCATTCAGAAGCACCCTGAATGGTCTGTGGGTCTGTGGGAATGACTTTGGGAGACAGGAGGAAGAGCCGCAGACTAGGCAACGGTCAGGGAAGAGGCAGCTGAACCTGCAGAAGGAATGGGGACATGGCAAACGTCTCAGAAGGGATGCTCCCTAGTTTCTTGGGCTGTAAAGGTGAGGGGGGGATGTACTTTCAGACTTGCAAGATTCTGTTCATGTAACCTTACAATAAAGATAGTGCTAGTACTCCTGGGTGTGCTTCTTGTCTGGACTACTTCGCAAGGCTGACAGTCTATATGTATAGGTTGCAGATAACAATCCTGGCTAATCAATAATGATGTATATTTTTTCCATAAAACTTGTCTGATTTATCTAAAAAAAACATGTAAGCTAGTGATCATCAACAATACTTACACCATCAAGTTATCTCTGCATTATGCACTGATGCACTTCATACTGCCAGTGAATTTTATGAGATGATCACAAAGCTATTATAGGAAGGGTGAAATATGAGAATGAACAACATACCAATCGAAGAGAATATTTGTAGCTCAGGGTTGAACTGGGGAGTCTTTGGTGCTCTCTGAGCCTTGTTGTTTTCATGCAGACGTTTCATTGCCAGGCTAGGCAACATCTTCAGTGCGAAAAGGGAGTGGAACTTGCTGTCTGTTTATATACCCTGGCTTGTCCTGCCTGTGTTGGTGGGGGTCTTGTACTCTCCTTGGTAGTTCCTTGATTGGGCTGTTGTGTGCTGTTTGGGTGATTGACTGAGTTAATAGTTCCTTGATTAAGGTCTATTGTGTTGTTTGATTGCTCCTCTGCTGCTAATCTTGCTGTTCTTGTATGCATATCTTGTTGTTGATTGCTGGCCCAGGGGTGTTCTGGTCTTCTGGCTATTCTATTGTCTCTTATGAATGGTATGTAAATGTTGTTAACCTCTATGTGTCTGTTGATGGCTGCTTTGTCTGAGTGCCAAGCTTCTAGGAATTCTCTAGCATTTTTGGATTTGGCCTGGTCTAATATGCTCACAGTTTCCCAGTTGAAAGTATGGTTAAGTCTGTCCATGTGTTGTGAGATTAAGGAGTTTTCATCATGTCTTCTGACTGCTAGTTGGTGTTCGTGGATGCGTTCTGCTAGTCTTCTGCCAGTCTGTCCTACATAGTGGCTGTTACAGTCCTTACACTGTATGTTGTAGATAACTCCTGTTTTTTCTTCTTGGGCTACTGGGTCTTTTGGTTTACTTACAATGTTCTGAAGGGTTTTGGTTGGTTTGTGTGCTACAGTGATGCCGTGTGGATGTAACAGTCTATTAGTAGTTTCTGAGATGTTTCTGATGTATGGCAGTGTAATCCTTTTCATAGCTTCTGTTGGTTTTGCTGTGGTGGGTTGAGTGGTCAGGCACTTTTTGATAAAGTTGTGTGGATATCCATTTTGCTGGAAGATGCTATATAAGTGGTCTGTTTCCTTTTTCTGGTGTTCTGGGTTGCTGCAGTGTGTTTGTGCTCGTCTGAATAGTGTTCTTACACAGCTCCTCTTGTGTGAGGTTTGGTTATTGCTTTGATAGTGGAGCACTTGGTTAGTGTGGGTAGATTTCCGGTAGACTTGTGTTTCTAGAATGCCATCATTTCCTCTACTGATGAGGATGTCCAAGAAGGGTAGTGTGTTGTTGTTTTCTTCTTCCCTTGTGAATTTTATTCATTTGAAGATGTTGTTGATGGCTTCATGTGTTTCCTCCAGTTGATCCTTTTTTATTATGACGAAGGTGTCATCTACATACCGGATCCATACTTTGGGTTGTATGTGTGGGAGTGCTATCTTTTCTAGACGTTGCATTACTATCTCTGCTATGAGTCCTGAGAGTGGTGATCCCATAGGTGTTCCTTTGATTTGTTGGAATATTTGTCCATCAAACTGAAAGTAGGTGGTGAGGCAGAGGTTGATGAGGTCCATGATTCTGGGTATTTTGATCTTGGTATATCTTGTTAGGTCGGGTGTGTTACGTAGAACTGCTACTATGGATTCAATCGCTAGTGCTTGGTCTATGGATGTAAAGAGTGCAGTGACATCGAATGACACCATAATTTCATCTTCATCTATTTTTATGTCTTTGATTTTCTGGAGGCACTGTAGTGGGGAATTGATAGAGTATTCACTCTCCTCTGTGAGATGCCCAAGTTTTCTTGTAAGTTCTTTAGCTATGTTGTATGTGGGGGTGCCTGGTAATGATACAATTGGATGGAGTGGTATGTCAGGCTTGTGTATTTTGGGGCGTCCGTAGAAGCGTGGGATGATAGGTCCACTGCTTTTCATCCGCCTCTGTTCTTCTTTACTGATTTGACCTTTCTTGGTTAGGTCGTTGAGGATTCTTTTGACCTGGCTGTCAAGTTTCTGTATCGGATTGGAGTTTACTGGGGTGTAGGTTTCTTTGTCCTCCAGTAAATCTTTGGCTTTTTGTATATATTGTGATCTGTCCATAATGACAGTGGTGCGGCCTTTGTCTGCTGGGAGGATGATGATACTTTGGTCCATCTTTAGGTTTTTGAGGGCTACTCTGTCTTCTGCTTTCAGTTGGTTCTGTTTCCATGTCTTTCTGGTTTGTGGTATGATTATTTGTCTTACATTCTCTTGGATTTCTGTAGTAAGTCCTGTAGTTTTCATTGCTGCTTCGAAAGCTGCAAAGAATTCTAATTTATTTGCATCCTCTGTGTTATAATTGAGGCCTCTCTGCAAGATACTGTGTTCTGTAGTGGATAATGGGCGGCTGGACATGTTGACCACCCATTCCTGTTCCTGTACTTCTTTGTTTCTGGGGTTTAATTTAAGTAGTTTAGTTTGAAGTTTAGCTTTCCTTTTTTCTGCTTGTCTCAGAGCTGTGGTCTTGATTGTAGTAGTCAGCCTGTTGATATGTTCAGGAGTCATAGTCTGTTCTAGTTGTTCTTTGAGGCTGTCTATTGTGTGTTGATATTTGTTTAATCTAAGGTGGGCGTCCATGATCATTAGCCGTATCATTTTTCGCCCACTTTGTTGTGCAATCTTCCATCCAGCTGTGCAGTTGATTGGAGGTTTGTATCATGAACAGCATGTCAAGAAACAAGATAAAAATAACCTGTAAGATCATTTAAATGTGTTTCCTTGTTGTGGACATGGCTCAAGGTAGGTCCTGGTTTTGAACAAGTTGAAGTTGGCAGAACTGAGAAAAACAAAGTTATTCTTGCAAAATTGCTGTACTATTGAGGTCAAAGAACCTGCAGAGACAAGCAATTTGGGGGTGGCTGGGAATGGATTCCAGCTGGGGCGGGGGTCAGTGATAACAAATAGATTGAATGGTGAGTTGTAGCAAAGTTTAGGAGCAGGGGCATGGTGTTAAGGCAGGCCAATTGATAACATATGCATAATGATGTCATCCCACAAATGACAGGACTTGCATACTTTATATAGGACTTGCATACAGGACTTATACAGGCCTTGCATACTTTATACAACAGGCTTCAGTTGAACCCTGGTAAGACCGAGTGGCTGTGGATTGATGGCTTAGCGTCTTCTGGGAAATTATCATCTTTGGTTCTTGATGGGGTAGCACTACCCCATTCAGAACCGGTGCGTAATCTGGGGGTTCTTCTAGACTCACGACTCCTGCTCGAAGAGCAGGTGGCAGTCATGGCTAGGAGGGCTTTTGCGCAACTTCGGTTAGTGCGCCAGTTATGCCCATTCCTGGAGCGCGACGCCATCCATACAGTCACTCATGCTCTCGTCATCTCCCATGTAGATTATTGCAATGCGCTCTACATGGGGCTACCCTTGAAGACTATCCGGAAGCTTCAGCTGGTGCAGAATGCAGCCGCGCGGGCAGTTTTGGGTGCTCCAAGATCTGCACATGTAACACCGTTGCTCCACGAGCTACATTGGATGCCGGTTTGTTTCCAGGTACAATTCAAGGTGTTGGTTATCACCTTTAAAGCCCTACATGGCATGGGACCAGAATACCTGAGGGACCGTCTTATCCCCATGTTATCGACCCGCCCCACCCGGTCATCCAGAGGGGGCCTGCTACGAACCTCATCGATTAGAGAATGCCATCTGATGGGGTGTAGGAGGCGGGCCTTCTCTGTGACAGTGCCCATTCTATGGAACAGCTTGCCACCAGAGTTGAGACAAATTTCCTCCCTCCCGACCTTTAGGAAAGAGCTGAAGACCTGGTTCTGCCGCCTGGCATGGGGAGGAGGAAGGGATAGTTCCCCATGGAGATGGCTAATCCCCTAATTTTTAATTTCCTTCTTGAATGAATACCTTGTCCATCTGGATTTTATAATTATTTTTGTACTGTATATATTGTGATTTTATATTTTTAGAATTATTTTAACTTATTTTATTTTAACTTATTGTTGTGAACCGCCCAGAGTTCCCCATGGGGGGAGATGGGTGGTCATATAAGTTGAATAAATAAATAAATAAATAAATAAATAAATAAATGTACATATGTATGCATGTATGTATGTATGTATATATTAGAATGCTTGACTCCCAACTTTGATCAATACATTCAAAAAAAGATGGTACAGTAATAATTAAACTAGGCTGACCATACATCCCGTTTTGAACAGGACAGTCCCGTTTTGTAAGCATTTTTCAACCGTCCCGTCATTTTCATAAAAATCTCAATTTTGTCCCGTTTTTCAAACCTGGCGGGAATGGCGCGGAAGGAGGATCCAAGCCGGATTGTGGACCGGGGGCGGGGTTGGCAGGCAGGAGCCAATCGCGCAGACTGGGGGCGGGGTTGGCAGGCGGGAGCCAATTGCACGGACCGGGGGTGGGGTTGGCAGGCGGGAGCCAATCGCGCGGACCAGGGGGCAGGGACCCCTGTCTTTTTCATGAATATGGAATATTACATAAGACCCCGTCCCATTTTACCATCCTGAAATATGGTCAGCTTAAACTGAACACACACACAGATAGTTCTGCATCCAGAAAAAAGAAGCACCATACAAACAGACAGAACAAGATCATAGAGAGGCTCACCAACCAACCACCCTACCCCACGTCCTGGGAAAGTAGTCAGGTTTTCAGTAAGAAATCTAATGACTTTTCTCCTCAACTGGCCTGCTGATCCCTCAGTGCCATATTTTCCACCACTCAAGATCATACTAATAGGAACATCCATTCCCTCATTAACAAATGGTTTCAAACACTTAGCAAAGCATGAGCAATTGTTGTTACTCTGAGACCTCCACCAGGTCTGCGGAAAAAAACACCATTCCTCTCTTGGATGGTGTCTCCGGTGAGTTGTTACCAAAGGGAAGGGTTCTTTTCCCTCAGTGTCCCAGGAGAATGGATTTATCTCTCTGTCTCCTTTTGGGCTTAGGGTACTGTTGTTGTTGTTGTTCAGTCATTTAGTTGTGTCCAACTCTTCGTGACCTCATGGACCATAGCACACCAGGCCTTCCTGTCCTCCACTGTCTCCCGGAGTTTACTCAAATTCATGTTCGTTACATCGGTGATGCTATCTAACCATCTCATCCTCTGCCGTCCCCTTCTCCTTTTGCCTTCAGTCTTTCCCAGCATCAGGGTCTTTTCCAGTGAGTCCTCTCTTCGCATTAGGTGGCCAAAGTATTTGAGCTTCAGCTTCACTATCTGTCCTTCCAATGAGCAGTCAGGGTTGATTTCCTCTAGGACTGACTGATTTGACCTCCTTGCAGTCCAAGGGACTCTTAAGAGTCTTCTCCAGCACCACAGCTCGAAAGCATCAATTCTTCGGCGCTCAGCCTTCCTTATGGTCCAACTCTCACAGCCATACATTACTACTGGGAAAACCATAGCTTTAACTATACGGACCTTTGTCGGCAAGGTGATGTCTCTGCTTTTTAGCTGCTGTCTAGGTTTGCCATAGCTTACCTCCCAAGGAGCAAGCGTCTTTTAATTTCATGGCTGCAGTCACCGTCTGCGGTGATCTTGGAGCCCAAGAAAATAAAATCTGTCACTGCTTCCATTTCTTCCCCTTCTATTTGCCAGGAAGTGATGGGACCAGATGCCATGATCTGAGTTTTTTTAATGTTGAGTTTCAAGCTAGCTTTTGCACTCTCCTCTTTCACCCTCATCGAGAGGCTCTTTAGTTCCTCTTCACTTTCTGCCATTAGGGTGGTATCGTCTGCATATCTGAGGTTGTTGATACTTCTCCCGGCAATCTTAACTCCGGCTTGTGATTCATCCAGCCCAGCATTTCTCATGATGTACTCTGCATATAAGTTAAATAAGCAGGGTGATAATATACAGCCTTGTCGTACTCCTTTCCCAATTTTGAACCAATCGGTTGTTCCATGTCCGGTTCTAACTGTTGCTTCTTGACCCGCATACAGGTTTCTCAGGAGACAGGTAAGGTGGTCTGGTACTCCCATCTCTTTAAGAATATGCCACAGTTTGTTGTGATCCACACAATCAAAGGCTTTAGCGTAGTCAATGAAGCAGAAGTAGATGTTTTTCTGGAACTCTCTTGCTTTTTCCATGATCCGGCGAATGTTGGCAATCTGATCTCTAGTTCCTCTGCCTCTTCGAAACCCAGCTTGCACTTCTGGTAGTTCTCGGTTCACATACTGCTGAAGCCTAGCTTGTAGGATTTTGAGCATAACCTTGCTAGCATGTGAAATGAGCGCAATTGTATGGTAGTTTGAACATTCTTTGGCATTGCCCTTCTTTGGAATTGGAACGTAAACTGACCTTTTCCAATCCAATGGCCACTGTTGAGTTTTCCAAATTTGTTGGCATATTGAGCGCAGCACTTTAACAGCATCATCTCTTAGGAGTTTAAATAGCTCAGCTGGGATACTGTCTTCTCCGCTAGCTTTGTTGTTAGTAATGCTTCCTAAGGCCCACTTGACTTCACTCTCTAGGATGTCCGGCTCAAGGTCAGTGACCACACCATCGTATTTATCAGGGATATTAAGATCTTTCTTGTATAGTTTTTCTGTGTATTCTTGCCACCTCTTCTTAATCTCTTCTGCTTCTGTTAGGTCCCTGCCTTTTTTGTCCTTTATCATGCCCATCTTTGCACAAAACGTTCCCTTGATATCTCCAATTTTCTTGAGGAGATCTCTAGTCTTCCCCATTCTATTATTTTCCTCGATTTCTTTGCATTGTTCATTTAAGAAGGCCTTCTTATCTGTCCTTGCTATTCTCTGGAAATCTGCATTCAGTTGGGTATATCTTTCCCTTTCTCCCTTGCCTTTTGCTTCCCTTCTTTCCTCAGCTATTTGTAAAGCTTCATCAGTCAGCCACTTTGCTTTCTTGCATTTCTTTTTCTTTGGGATGGTTTTAGTTGCTGCCTCCTGTACAATGTTATGAACCTCCATCCATAGTTCTTCAGGCACTCTGTCTACCAGATCTAATCCTTTAAATCTATTCCTCACCTCCACTGTATACTCATAAAGGATATGATTTAGGTCATACCTGAGTGGTCTAGTGGTTTTCTCTACGTTCTTCAATTTAAGCCTAAATTTTGCGATAAGAAGCTCATGATCTGAGCCACAGTCAGCTCCAGGTCTTGTTTTTGCTGATTGTATAGAGCTTCTCCATCTTTGGCTGCGAAGTATATAATCAATCTGATTTCGGTATTGACCATCTGGTGATATCCATGTGTAGAGTCGTCTCTTGTGTTGTTGGAAAAGAGTGTTTGCTATGACCAGCGTGTTCTCTTGACAAAACTCTATTAGCCTTTGCCCTGCTTCATTTTGTACTCCGAGGCCGAACTTGCCTGTTATTCCGGTTATTTTTTGACTTCCTACTTTAGCATTCCAGTCCCCTATGATGAAAAGGACATCTTTTTTTGGTGTTAGTTCTAGAAGGTGTTGTAGGTCTTCATAGAACCAGTCAACTTCAGCTTCTTCGGCATCAGTGGTTGGGGCATAGACTTGGATCACTGTGATGTTGAATGGTTTGCCTTGGATTCGAACTGAAAGCATTCTGTCGTTTTTGAGGTTGTACCCCAGTACTGCCTTTCCCACTCTTTTATTGACTATGAGAGCTACTCCATTTCTTCTAAGGGATTCTTGCCCACAGTAGTATATATAATGGTCTCCTGAATTAAATTCGCCCATTCCTGTCCATTTTAGTTCGCTGATTCCCAAGATGTCGATGTTCAATCTTGTCATCTCATGTTTGACAACATCCAGCTTACCTTGATTCATCGATCTTACATTCCAGGTTCCTATGGAATATTGTTCTTTACAGCATCGGACTTTCCTTCCACTTCCACTTCCAGACACATCCACAACTGAGTGTCCTTTCGGCTTTGGCCTAGCCGCTTCACTCTTTCTGGAGCTACTCGGAATTGCCCTCCGCTCTTCCCCAGTAGCATATTGGACACCTTCCGACCTGAGGGGCTCATCTTCCGGCGTCATATCTTTTAGCCTTTTGATACTGTCCATGGGTTTTCTTGGCAAGGATACTGGAGTGGTTTGCCATTCCCTCCTCCAGTGGACCACGTTTTGTCAGAACTCTCCATCATGACCTGTCCGTCTTGACCTGACTTCATTGAGTTACGCAAGCCCCTTCGCCACGACAAGGCAGTGATCCATGAAGGGGAAGGGTCCTGGGAGGGAAGGAATTTAATTCAGCCAAACAGCCACTTGTAATGATTTAAGGTTATTTTGTCTTAGAAGAAATTAGTGATCTTGGTATAAAGGCAGTTTTGAGATAGGTGTCAGAGATAGTTAGAAGGCTGGGAAAGGAAGGGGAGAGAAAGTAGACATAAAAATCAACAGAGAGAAGGCAAGTCAGTTGACAGCTTACTAGAACGTAGAGAAAACCTTACTAGCCCAGATGGCAGGTGTTTCAGGTCATTCTGTCAGGGAAACTGGTGAAGAACCACTCTGAGCCAGTTGCTGCTCTAGTTCTTTATTGTTCCTACCATTATACAGAATCTTGCCAGACTAAAGTGTCCTAACAAAGCTAAGGGAAAAATACCCAAAGGACTCTAGGGCGGGGCCAGCCTAACTTTCTTCTCCGGTCGGTCAAGGCTTCCACTGCTATGAGAACGCTTATCTGCCTGGAATGTGCTCCCTCCTTCCTCCACTCCAAGATCCATAACACATTCAAAGATATTCTGCCTTAACCCACTATAAATGAAGTCTAAATGTTGCCCCTGGGTGGGCATAGCACATGATGTCCCTGGGCAAGTTAGAAACCTGTGAGACCTTCAGCTCCACCTATCCAGCTTAATTGGCAGCAGATGACAATTTAGTTTTAGAAGATTTCCCAACCTTGGAAAGTGCCCACTGGGAAGGATGGCAGGTGGGTGAGGAAAGATTGGATCCTCCAATGTTGGATTCACCTTTCTGAGGTTAAAGTCTGTAATCTTGGAGGAGGGGTATAAAAATATGTATGGCCTCACAGATGCTGTCTAGGATCTCGCCTTAAGGGCTTTCCCATACCTCCAAGTGATGTGCTTCATAACATGGATAGGAATTTGTTCTGCCAAATATAGCTTGCTGGTCTGTAGCTTGAATCATGTCAACTGGATTTCTATTTTCTCAGTGGAAACGTTTCGCTCCTTATCCAAGAAGCTTCTTCAGTCTGAGCAAAGTTAGTAAGGGAATCCTTAAATATGTTTCTAGGGTGGCTGTGTGACCTTGCACCTGGGGCTAGGTCATGGTTATTTGAGATGTTTATTTCTAAGTCCCTTTATCATCTAAAGGAGGATCATTAAGATTACCCTGCTGCTGTTGAGCTTGCGAAATGGTCTTAATCTTCCTAGGCACAGAAGACAAAGCAGGAAGGAAAATAGGGGAAAGATTGTTCCTGAGGCCCCCACCTCTATTCAAGGAAGGATTTTCCAAGTTGGCATAAATGGATTCCTTGACCCCTCTCTCAAACCACATATCTTCTCTGTCTAAAATGTGAACATTAAAGTTCTCAAATGAGTGTCCTTTTTCCTTTAGATGAAGATAAACTGCTGACTCTGGTCCTGTGGTGTTACTTCTCCTGTGTTGGGCCATCCTCCTGTACAAAGGTTGTTTGGTTTCTCCAATGTAGAGTTCAGAGCACTCCTCACTGCACTGGATTGCATACACTACATTGCTTTTCTTGTGTTTTGGAGTTTGATCTTTGGGGTGTACAAGCCTCTGTCTCAGTGTGTTGGTGGGTTTGAAATATACAGGTATGTGGTGTTTGCCAAATATCCGTTTTATCTTTTCAGACACGCCAGCCATGTAAGGAATGACCAGGTTCTTCTGTTTACTCTGAGTCTCAGCCCTATCTGTCGTTGTTTTAGGTCTGGTAGACTTAGATTTAGTGAAGGCCCAATTTGGATATCCACAGGCCTTCAGAGCTGCTCTCAGGTGCTGATTTTCATTCTTTTTGGAATCCATGGAGGTGGGGATGGTTTCTGCTCTGTGTGACAATGTCCTGATGACTCCTAGTTTGTGCTGCAGTGGATGGTGGGAGTCAAACATCAGATATTGATCTGTGTGTGTGGGTTTCCTGTAGATCCCTATTTCCAGCTTGCCACCGGTCCCAATGAGGACTTCACAGTCTAGGAATGCCAGTCTGTTGTCCTTGGTGTCTTCTCTGGTGAACCTAATGTTGGCATCTATGGTGTTTATATGGTCCGTGAAGGCCTGTACTTCCTGGGCCTTGATTTTGACCCAGGTGTCATCCACATACCTAAACCAGTGGGTGGGCACCGTTCCCTGGAATGTGTTGAGTGCTTTCTTCTCCACTTCTTCCATGTATAAATTGGCCACAATGGGTGACACAGGAGAACCCATGGCACAGCCGTGTTTTTGTCTGTAAAAGTCACCTCTGTATGAGAAATAAGTGGTGTTAAGACACAGGTCCAGAAGATGGCAGATCTGGTTTGGGTTGAGATGGTTTCTCCTTTCAAGGGTGTTGTCCTCTTCTAGTCTCTTCCTGACAGCGGATAGAGCATGAGTAGTGGGGATGCTG
This sequence comes from Charina bottae, assembly GCA_023362775.1. Lineage (NCBI taxonomy): Eukaryota > Metazoa > Chordata > Lepidosauria > Squamata > Charinaidae > Charina > Charina bottae. The sequence goes on along the minus strand of JALMGJ010000021.1, from coordinate 7,979,922 downwards.
GTGAAAAGGGAGGACACATCGAAGGAGACCATAGTTTCATCTGTATCCAGTTTCAGGATCTTTGCTTTGGAAACAAATTCTTCCGAATTATGGATGTGCTGTTCAGAGTGTCCAACTAGAGGTGCTAGTATGGTAGAGAGGTGTTTGGCAATGTTGTATGTTACCGAATTAATGCTGCTGACTATGGGTCGGAGGGGTGTTCCTTCCTTGTGGATCTTAGGAAGTCCGTAGATGCAGGGGATGGCTTCTCCAGGATACAGACAGTGGTAGGTAATCCTATCGATGGAGCCATCATGTTCCAATTGTTTCAAACTGTCTATTACCTTTTTCTTGTAATTGTTGGTGGGGTCTCTGGTGAAGGTTGATGCCCTGCAATACAATTTTGAAAACCTTCACCAGGAACTCACAGCCACCCTTCCTGACCCAGTCCTGGATAGATTTATTCAGCTTGGCAATAAAGTACAGCTGGCCCAGCATCACAAGGTCAAGGAGAGGCAAACTAAGAAATTTGACATTCTTCTTTCTCGCAGCAAGCAGAAACAAGGAACTGGAGAAACCGCTGGGAGGGACAACAACAACAGGACCACAGAGGACAAAAAGAACATGTGGGTGAAAAATCTCTCAGACAGAGAACTCACCCAACCAGAGAGATATGTCCTAGCCAAAGGTCTTAATTTCACCATCACTCCCAAGCAAGTTCCGGTTGTGGAGCTCATTACAGCCACAGAATCGGCCATCCACAACAACCGCCTACCTTTTGAGGAAGTGGAACAACTCCGACTTAAAATATCTGCAGCTCTGTCCAGTGCTCAACCCCCTCCCCCCAACCTTACCGTCCAAGAGAGGAGAGCCCTGACAGTCCTCAGCAAAGATCACCATTTTACCTGCAGACAAAGGAAGGTGTACAGTAGTTCTAAACTCTGCAGACTACCACAATAAAATTACCTCACTTTTGGAGGATCACCATACATATGAAAAACTGAAAAGAGACCCCACCAACAATTACAAGAAAAGGTAATAGACAGTTTGAAACAATTGGAACATGATGGCCACCCTAGAAACATATTTAAGGATTCCCTTACTAACTTTGCTCAGACTGAAGAAGCTTCTTGGATAAGGAGCGAAATGTTGCCACTGAGAAAATAGAAATCCAGTTGACATGATTCAAACTACAGACTGTTCCACCTGGATGACTGAGAACCTTCATCGACATAGCTTGCTGGTAGAATTTAATCCATTTCTGTATCAAGTTACTATTTTGGGGGGTTTCTCCACATCTTGCCATCTTACTGGAAGCCTGCTATAAATTTGCTTCTTGATAGACTCACAAATTCATAGGAAACCATGCATAGGTGAAGTCCAGAAGGTGACAACTCCCCCTCCCCCCAACTTTTGATTCTCACCAGGTTAGAATCAAGCCTTTGCCCAACCTGAAAGATGACTGACTCTTGTTAGAGAACCTAAGGCAGAGCTTTCCAAACTGTGTGTCGCAACACGTTAGTGTGTCAGCTGCAGTGTCTAGGTGTGTCGTGGCTGCTGCTGCCTCCGAGCCCTGCCAGGATTCCACACAGGTCCTAGTGCCTGCCTTGTGCCCTGCTGCCTCCGAACCTGCCCTGCCAGGATTCCGCGCAGGTCCTAGTGCCTGCCTTGTGCCCTGCTGCCTCCAAACCTGCCCTGCCAGAATTCCACACAGGTCCTAGTGCCTGCCTTGTGCCCTGCTGCCTCCGAACCTACCCTGCCAGGATTCCACGCAGGTCCTAGTGCCTGCCTTGTGCCCTGCTGCCTCCGAACCTACCCTGCCAGGATTCCACGCAGGTCCTAGTGCCTGCCTTGTGCCTTGCTGCCTCCAAGCCTGCCCTGCCAGGATTCCACGCAGGTCCTAGTGCCTGCCTTGTGCCTTGCTGCCTCCAAGCCTGCCCTGCCAGGATTCCACGCAGGTCCTAGTGCCTGCCTTGTGCCCTGCTGCCTCCAAACCTGCTCCGCCAGGATTCCGCGCAGGTCCTAGTGCCTGCCTTGTGCCTTGCTGCCTCCGAACCTGCCCTGCCAGGATTCCGCGCAGGTCCTAGTGCCTGCCTTGTGCCTTGCTGCCTCCAAACCTGCCCTGCCAGGATTCCGCACAGGTCCTTGTGCCTGCCTTGTGCCCTGCTGTAAGAATGTGTCACGAAATGATGCCCTGCTGTAAGTGTGTCGCGAAATGATGCATGTCTAAAAAGTCTGTCACCAACATGAAAAGTTTGGAAAGCTCTGACCTAAGGACTTGATTCCATTTTCATCTAAATCCATTAAAGGGATTAGACTTGGGAGACCATCTTTTGAAAAGAAAGGATCAGCTAGTTAGTTCCGGACCTATGCTTCTCCATTTTGGCTAATGATAGATCTTCTTTTTTATTTGATCCCCACCAAAATGCCGCCTTGGTACTGTATTCTTTAAATAATTGCAAAGGAGATCCTGGCCTGCCTGGCTGGGCAACCTAGGCCTATATCCCAGGTTTTCAGCCATTTGGTTCTTCTTGCAGCTGAGGGATTCATTGATGAGAAGGGCTGCCATGTTAGATGCTGTCTTAGGGCTTCCTTGATAGTTGATGAACAGAATTCAGTGATGCTATCTTTCGTAGTGGAAACTCTCCTTGTTCTTGCTGAGACTTCAAAGGTATTTTTTGGAATCACCAACTCAGTCTGTCACATGGGAACTTAAATCTCATCTCCACCGTCTTTTCAATAAAGATTACTGTGGAGGAAGTCAGCACAGTAATAGGAACATTAACAGTAGGGACTCTGAGAATTTCCACTACCTTGCTGGGAAGGGAATCAAGCTTATTCAATATTTATAGAGTCTGCCTCCTTCTGGAGGTCTTGGTCCATTTGGCTTTTCAGACTTTATTAAGAATGTTTGGGGAAAGGATAAGACCTGTAAAAAAAAATCTGACCTACCTTCAGAAAAGAGTGATGGTCTTGAAGACTTCTCAGGCTTGCCTTAATCCATGAGAATTGGAACATCTTGAGATTAGGAAAAGTTCAGATATGAGCAAGCAAGCAAGCGTGACAAGTGGACTGATGTTCTTCCTCTAGGAGTTCAGCTTGTTTTTTTTACCATCAGAATCCATCATCTCCTGTGATGCTGAAGACAATGAAAGGCAAAACCCTTTGAATCTTGGAGCCCTTGAGGATTTTCAAACATTATTGGCCCCTTCCTTTGATGTATTTGTTTGTTTGTTTGTTTGTTTTCTATCCCGCCTTTATTATTTTTATAAATAACTGAAGGCGGCCAACATACCTAATACTCCTTCCTCCTCCTATTTTCCCCACAACAACCCTGTGAGGTGAGTTGGGCTGAGAGACAGGGACTGACCCAAGGTGACCTAGCCGGCTTTCGTGCCTAAGGCGGGACTAGAACTCTCAGTCTCCTGGTTTCCTATAGGCTCCTTCCTAGAACTGAGAGAGAGTGACTGGCCCAAGGTCACCCAGCTGGCTTTCATGCCTAAGGTGGGACTAGAACTCACAGACTCCTGGTTTCTAGCCCGTTGCTAAAAAGGTAAAGGTAAAGGTTCCCCCCGTACATTTGTGCAGTCGTGTCCGACTCTAGGGGCCGGTGCTCATCTCCGTTTGTTAGCCAAAGAGCCAGCGTTGTCCGAAGACACTTCCTCAGTCATGTGGCCGGCATGACACATGCGGAACGCTGTTACCTTCCCACCGAAGTGGTACCTATTCATCTACTTGCATTTGCATGCTTTCTAATTGCTAGGTTGGCAAGAGCTGGAGCTAGTGCGGGAGATCACTCCGTCACGTGGGACTTGGGATTCGAACCTCCGAACTTGCGATCTTCAGATCGACAAGCCTGGTGTCTTACCCGCTGACCACCATGCCCCTTGGTGTGTCTAGCCCGTTGCTAGACTTTATTAAAAGGTTACAAACACTTCACTGAAATGAATAGGGCATAAACTACAGTAGTGCTGGCACAGTTACAATGGGACTTTCAGGGCTTTGTGGATTGGGCCTACAAGTAGGTCAAGAATAGGTGAAAACTGAACAGCGTGAAAAAGAAATAAACATGCAGTTACATTACTCTCATCATATCTTTCATCATGGAGGCACTTAAGTTGATATAAACTTCACAGATTGATTTGGATTCCAGCAATGCAATCAGGACAAAAGCTGTGAGCGATACTTCTGGTTTGGCACCCTCAACGCCTCCCTAGAAGGAAGCAGCAGAAAGAGGGAAACAGCTGCTGAATGCCACATTTATGAATAAATAAATAATAAGATCACAAATGTTCAGATTCTAACAAAGCAAATCTAATGTAGGGAGCTGTTACCTTAGTCTATAAAGCCACTCATTATATCATAAAATATAAGAATTCTTTTGAATGAGCACACCTTATCTTGTCTGTTCTGCCAGCCTGGTTGATTAACATCTATAGCTGCATGCAAAGATGCAGGCACTTCTGACCAAATTGCATATTTCAATGAATCCCTCAGTGAACAGAAGCTGACACAATCCTACATGGTACAAAATTAAACATGACATCTTTCTGCAAATTTGAATGCATGCTTACCTTTATGTACAATTGTATACAAATTGAAAATAAGAAAATAGTGAATATAGCAAGTGCAAAAATTTGGACACCTTTCAAGTTGGTTCAAGGCTTTTTTTTAACAGTACTATAAAGTTTTTAATATGGCCCATCCAAACAAGTGACTGATTATTTTGCCTACAATTAAGCAAAAAAAAATTCCACAGGTGAACAAATACTTTGGTCCTTTTAACCTTTCAGGTTGTGATGACCATTCTGTCTACTTTTAACAACCTTGGCTCCTCTAAGAAGCTGTCTGAACGTTTGACATTGAAGGTACTGTAATTCACTCTTACAAAGAAGGGGAAGATATCTCTACATGCTTTCAGCTAGCAGTTTCAACTCTGAGAAGCATTGTTAAGAAATGGAAAGTACATGGAACAGTTGAAGTCAAGGAATGAAGTGGAAGACCAAGACCAAGAAAAATCTCTACTAGATCTACACCAATACTCATCAGATCTGCAAAGCAGACTCCACAGATCACTGTAAACAACCCGCTGAAATTGACACTGACTGACAACTGGAAGAGTTTATTTATTCATTTATTTACTTTTTATCCTGCCTTTATTATTCTTACAAGTAACTCAAGGCGGCGAACATACCTAATACTCCTTCTTCCTCCTATTTTCCTCACAACAGCAACCCTGTGAGGTGGGTGGGCTGAGAGAGAGTGACTGGCCCAAGGTCACCCAGCTGGCTGTCATGCCTAAGGCAGGACTAGAACTCACAGTCTCCTGGTTTGTCATTGGCTCCTTCCTAGGGCTGAGAGACAGCGATTGGCCCAAGGTCACCCAGCCGGCTTTCATGTCTAAGGCGGGACTAGAACTCACAGACTCCTGGTTTCTAACCCGTTGCCTTAATCACTAGACCAAACTGGCTCTCTGTAAATGCAAAGCAATTGTAAATGTAAATGTAAATCTGGTTTCCTTGAATGATAGAGGTGCTCTCAAGGCCAGAGGAGGAGGCAACAGAAAGGTTGGAAGAAGATTTTTAAAAGTGCCCAAATCTCAGTCTTACAATTTATAATTTCTGTAACTGGAGCAGACATAGAACTATATGCCTCTGCCCCTTAGCTCAATATTTGTTGGGAAATTATGATTTAACAACTTTTATTGGTTTGAGGACTATAACCTTTGAATGGCATGCTGGGGATGCACTTCCAAAAGCTGTGTGTGAGACCAGGTTTAAAAAATATATATTCCATTCCATTTACTTTTAAATTTGGTTAAAATTTAGGGAAATGATTACTCTCCTGTCATTTCCGCCTTACGTCATATTACAAATTACAATTTGGGAACACAGCAGTTCCAGCAATATGCTTGCCCTCCATGATAACGAAATGCATCTTCCCTGTTTCGGCATCCACAAATTGGTTTATGAAAGAGAAGGAGGCATTTTGACATGGCTTTATGCTCTTGCCTGTTGCAACTTAGACATATGGTATTTTGCATATTACTTTCCTCCTGAAATATTACTGGCAGTCGTTTTGCTCATTGGCACTTTTAACTGCAAGCGTATTGCTTACTTATTGGAGCTTATATGCGAGATATTTTGTGCATTGTTTTTACATTCCATTAATTGCTGTGCTGTTAGTTATTAGTTAATATTAATGAATATTAGTTAGTTAATATTAGCTCCTAGGTTGTTAGTTGTTGGTTGTTAATTGTTTAGTTGGTTGTTAATTTTCAAGCTTCCTTGAAAATTTCCTTAAATATCTTGGAATTTGCCCCGTAAAAAGCCTGTTAGTTTCACTTGACTATTTGTAATGAAAACATATAATGCTCATTGGTTTCTTATCCAATGGAACAAAACCCAGTAAAGCTGGCTCTTGTTCTTTTCACTGTTTAGAAGTGGGCAACGCATAACTCAAATATATGATGGCTAAAAGCTGTTCTTCAAACATTCCTAATGAATCATATTGCTTCTCTTCCCTCCACCCTGCCTTTTGCACTAGATTCTAGAGAGCAGCATCAACAAGGCCACAGATTTTTTTATCAAAAAGTATCTGACATTTGCCAGTTTCTTTCCAGACATAATGTAATTTTAGGTCATTCCAGAATAGGGAACTGCTGCCACAATAATGGCAGCTACTGGAGGCGGCCCCCATTTCCCATCCCCTCTGCCTAGCCAAAATGCCCTTGAACAGCACTGCTTATAGGATATTCTGGAGGAAAATGTACTCCATCATCAAAGAAGAAAGAAAGCAAGGACACTATAACTTAATTCCTGCCCTGAATTTTCTGGTCAATGTCACTCCCTCACAGCAATCACTCCACAGTTTTAGCTTTTCTTTTCCTTCTTACCCCGCTCCAAAGTTTGAGCTAATGCTATGGATTGAAGAGCATGTAGATAATTTATTAAAAGGTTACAAACACTTCACTGAAATGAATAGGGCATAAACTACAGTAGTGCTGGCACAGTTACAATGGGACTTTCAGGGCTTTGTGGATTGGGCCTACAATTAGGTCAAGAATAGGTGAAAACTGAACAGCGTGAAAAAGAAATAAACATGCAATTACATTACTCTCATCATATTTTTCATCATGGAGGCACTTACGTTGATATAAACTTCACAGATTGATTTGGATTCCAGCAATGCAATCAGGACAAAAGCTGTGAACGATACTTCTGGTTTGGCACCCTCAACGCCTCCCTAGAAGGAAGCAGCAGAAAGAGGGAAACGGCTGCTGAATGTCACATTTATAAATAAATCCAATTCCGAAGTCTCCAAAATGTCACAGAGCTTAGATTCCCCTGTTGGATTGTAAACATATTCTTACATTTCTGTATATATAAATACAAATATATTTCATATTCATATATTAGAAACATTTGCACTTGCATTATGGCTCTGAAACCATGTTGTATTTCCTTGAAGAGTTTTGTTGACACCCTTCCTTTCTAACAGGCCTTGATAGATAGCTGTGCCCATAGAAAGATAAAGTGTACTTTCCAAGGACAGCTTCTCCAGGGGAAATGTATTGTTTAATAACGGTCAAGGGGCCCTAGCAAGGATGGAAGGAAGTTCCTAATATGGAGTGAAGGAAGGAAATTCCTAATATGGAATGAGGGTAAGGTGGAGTATGGGTAACTGAGTAAGGGGTGGTCTTCTAAAGGAGGAGTTGAATGGAATCTATATAATGTGCTGTAGGAAGGGGGTCCTGCGCGGCCGCCCACCTAACAGCTTGCTGTCATTGCTTTTGCTTTTGGGTGAATAAACTCCTAACTTCATGCAATTTGTCAGTTTCTTTACTCCCGGCTCAGGAACGAACTTGGTAAGATAAAATTTACTTCTAACATTTTGGCACCCCAGATGTTTTACTGAGCTAACCCAATGAAGTGGGTCCCAGGGGGATAACACGCCCTGCCGGCACCGGGCCATTTGCCCAGAGGGTTTTAATTTTCCTGTGGGACCGCCCAGAGGGTAGTAAAGGGAACTTTGGGTTTTTTATGCCAGCCGATTGCATGAACCTAGGACAACTCCACAGTGGGTGAGTACCTGAAAATTTTATTCCTTTTATAAGCCCAGTGAATGTGTGTGCTTGATTCCTTTTATAAAACCCGACTGTCGACCAGGGCTGTGTGTCAAACTGGTTCAAGACGCCCCCGGCCCTCTGCTAGCTCTTTTGGGCGTTGACCAGAGTAACTCGGATAGCCAGTGGGACCAGGGCGATACGCGTGCCCGGACAGGTTGCGATTGAATGCATGAATGAACTATAACTGGGCAATTACCGCTTGTGAGCTAAAAGTAGAAAAAGGTGAATAAGTAATTGAAGACTTGGAAGCGCGCAGAGGGTCGGTACTCTAATAGGGAGTCTCTGGGTGTTTAGACACACCCCAAATCTGACGGGCACCGGTGCCATGCTTAGGGACACGAGTGGTTATGGGGAATACTAAGTCGACGGTACCCCCATCTTCCCCCTTAGGGGCGTTGTTGAAGGTTTGGGATAAGGGGATTTTGCCCACCCAGCCAGGAATGAAGAAAAGACGTGCACGTGAGCTATGTATAGAATGAACTCAATATTTAGACACAAGCGGTAATGCAATCTGGCCTCCTATGGGTACATTTCACTGTGAGAAATGGAAGCTTCTTAAACTTCAGCTGAAAAGAAATAACCCTGATCAATTATCCTATTGGCATTGCTGGAATGAGCTTGCAGACCCACCCTCAATTGCCAGTGCTCCTGATTCCCAACCTTCGTTAGGAAGTCTCCAGGTGGTCAGGTGAACCCTGGTCAAGCTTGGGTACTTTCCACTATGAGAAACTTAAACTTTTAAAACAACACTTACAACATGATCATGCCAGTTAGCTCAAATATTTGTATTGTTGAGAGGTTTCTTTATGTAAGTATCTGTAACCAAAATGTTTTCTGTTTGTTAAGTATTAGTCTGTACATTTCTATCTATATTTGTTGAGGGAAATGGTGCAGGTTTTATGTTTGTGTATGTCTATGTATGTGTGTATAACATGAACATCTGTCTTGGGCTGAAGAGGGAAAGTCTGTGAAAATATATATGTATGTATGTATGTATGTATGTACGTACTGTATGTATGTATGTGTGTCAGTTTGTCCCTTTAGGAGTTAAATGTGAGTCTGTCCCTTTACGGAACTAAATTTCTCCACAGTAAGGGAATGCTTCGAACTTTTGGAGATCCATAGCTCTGGCCAGGCTGTGGCTCTTCCAACTTTTTGGCTATGCAACCCTTTCTGTTATTTACTGTGAATAGTTGGACATGGGATTTGATCGTGCCATGTGTCCAGTTATTTGCACTTCCTGTAGTTGTGTAAGTTTTGTGTTTGTTTTCTAAGTTGAGTACATACAAGAAGAAAGGTGAGGTTGTTTGTTGTTTACCATATAATCTTTATTGTATGATATGTACATGCCATCTTGAATGTTTGCCACCTTTGGAAAGGGAAAGGGGGAAGAAAATTGATTTCCTGTGAAAGGTTGTGTTTGTATACATGAGAAGCTCTTTCTATCTGTCTGTTTCTATCTCCCCTGGTTTGGTTTTCATTATGTTTTTTTTAACTCCAACTGGGCTACACTTATGTGTGTGTAAGTTTGTATAAATCTCCTGTTTGCTGATCAGGGCTGTTTGTCTGATTTCCTAGTTGCAAGTAAGGAACTGAAGACTGTATGTGCCCTGGTTGGCTGTGCTTGATGGGACTTGGGAGAAGGAGTGTGTGTTCTGACTGACATGGGATCCTAACTTTTCTCCTTTCCTTTTACAATAAGTAAAGCATGAATTAAACTGATGAATGTCATGGGAAAGGCTTGTGTGTGCCCTGATTGTGTGGTTTGATGTTTGATGTTTGAAAAAGTGTGTAAACTAATCAGTTGTAAGCTCTCTTTCACTCGGCTTGGAAATCCTTTCTGCTAACTTGAGGTATGTCCCTTGTGAGTGGTTGGCTGGCTGCTGTCTCTCCAGAAAAGTGTTTAGAAAGAGAGGAGACCCTGCAAGGACAGCCTTCTGTTCCTGACATCTACATAGCTTTCTCCTGTCATTTTTTTCTGTGTGCCTACTCTCCTTGAGGTTCCCCCTCCCACTGACTGTTTCACTGACTGTTTGCTACCGAAGGACAGAAGAGGCGAAGAAGAAATCAGCTCCTATGCTGTGTCTACTGCCTGCTCCCAGATAAAACCTGATGGAGCTCTGCCAAAACACCGAAATGCTGTTTCAACTTATTTTTGTTTTTTCAATTTAAAGACTGAGACTTTGGGAGGGTGTTGGAAAATAATTTGTTGTTTGCAGATCTATTGTTTGCCTCTTTGCATGTTACTTCTGCTGTAAGTAGGTAACCAATTTGATCTGTATGAAAGTAAGAGATGGGTATGTGAGGAAAGAATATTGTAAGTTGAGTGAGAGTAAGTTGAATGAAGTGAAGATGGAGATACAGGAATGTATTTGTGATGTTGAGATGGCTTGGTAGAGAGTTGATGTGGAGTGAATCACAGAGGGAAAAAAGAAAGGAAATTGTTATGTTTCCACTGTGCTTTGTTGCTGTGACCCCAACACCTGGACCAACTAATAAAGTAGCAGGATGAAAATAGGGGAGATCCTGCTGCACAAACATGTTATACATTTGGGAACCACCCCATATATTTTTGTGTTTGCAAACACATATCTTAGAGCCCTTGAGATATATGTTTTGACCAACACACCTTTCCCTCCAGAACCTTCTCATGTGTATCCAGTTTTGCCTGTCGCTGATTCTTCTCAACCAGCTGGCTCTACAAGCGACCTTACCCTTGAGTGCACTCATGTTACCTATACATTCTGGACCTGGAGGAGAACCTTTTCTTCCTTTAACTATAGGTGGTCAACAGTATCACTGCCTGGTTGATACTGGGGCCACTGCATCCTTACTAACTCACCCTCCCTCTTCCCCTACTGTTCTTTCTGGGATTTCTGATCATATTATTGGGGTTGGGGGATCATTCCTGTAAATGTTACTGACCCCTTAACTGTAGAGGTGGGTCCTCTCACTGTTGAACATGCTTTTACTGTTTGTTCTGAATCTCCTGTTTTTCTCCTAGGTCGTGATTTACTCTGTAAACTCGGGGCCACTATTAAATGTACTCCCAATGGATTGATTTTGGACTTTCCCCTTCCCACGATGCCCAAGCCGCAGAACTCATTGCCCTGACCGAGGCTTGCAAGGCTGCCCGCACCCTCTGTGTGACGATCTACATGGACTCTAAATATGCCTTTGGGGTTTGCCATGCTACAGGAGCCCTGTGGAAACAGCGGGGCTTCCTTATTTCTTCTGGTGCCCCCATTGCTCATGCTACTCTGATAGCCTCCCTTTTGGAAGCCATTATGCTCCCTGAGGCTCTGGCCGTAGTGCACTGCCTTGCACATCAACAGGACGTCTCCCTGGTTACAAAGGGAAACGCTTTTGCTGATGCTACAGCGAAATGGGCCACCCTGCAGCCTCTATCTCTCTCTGTCACAGCTGCAGAGTTTCATCTTCAATTGTCTCTTCCATACAACAATTTCGTTGAGAGGGGGGAGGTGGAACAGTGGCAGGCAAACTGTGAGGCAATGTTTTCTGATGGATTCTGGAGGGTACCGGATGGAAGACCCTTAGCCCCTAGATGTTTGCTACACCTTCTTTGTCAACAGATTCATGCAAAGGGCCACTGTGGGACCAGGCCATTGTGGATATCGTGCGATGGTTATAGTATGCGCCTGGGGTTTACATGGAAGCTGAAAAAGTAGCATGTACATGTCTCACTTGCCAAGCTAACAATGCTTCCTCAAGACAAAAGATCCATTAGGGAGGGAGACCCTGGGCCCAAAGACCTTTTGGGGAAAAAAATTACAGCTAGATTATATTCAATTACCTAAGGCAAATGGCTTCGAACATGTACTTGTTTGCAGAGACCAACTTACACACTGGATTGAAGCCTTCCCTTGTCGACATGCTACCGCAATTGAAACTGCAAGACACCTGCTGAAGCACATCGTTCCTCGATACGGCATCCTCTGTCTTAGATATGGACCGCGGCCAACACTTTGTGGCACACGTGATTACTCACATCCTGCAAGCTTTAGGCATCACACAGAACTTACATGTCCCTTATCATCCTCAATCTTCAGGGGTGGGTGGGTGGAATGGGCTAACAGGGAACTCAAGACATTGCTAGGAAAATTATGCCAGGAGACGCATTTAAAATGCCCCCAGGTATTGCCTATCGCTTTATTTCACTTACTGTATGTACCTGACCTCGAAAAGATGTGGGATTGTCTCCATTTGAGCTGCTTTTTGGCAGGCCACCAGATGTTTCAAAAGGCCTGGATCCCCACTCCCTTCACCTGGAGAGGGGGGATTCTTCGTTATTTTCTTATCTCCTCTCTATGTGCAGGTACTTGCGATCTCTATGGAAATGAAGTGCTCTACTCCAGACCTTGCCATTGGAAGAAACTCTTCATCCTTTTGAACCAGGTGATTGGGTGTGGATATCCTTTTGACAACACAAACAGCAGTTCGGGTTGCTGAATGAAACACCTGGCTTCATTGGACACACGTCAAACCAGCAGTCCAAGATCACAGCCCCCTTCCTGCCTTGGCCTCCCATCAAGCTCATTAGGGATCCGGATTCTGACATTTGGGGTTTGAAAGAATGTCTTGGCTTATAATGCTGTGGACCCTCCTACTAGAGGTTTCTAAAGGGAATCCAGTCGCTATTCCCTTTGCTTCCTCAAGCACAACTACTGACTGGACCATTCCTAGGTGTGCTATGGGAATATGCTTTCCCATGCACAGAGGGGGGATTGTTGGATTGTAAACATATTCTTACATTTCTGTATATATAAATACAAATATATTTCATATTCATATATTAGAAACATTTGCACTTGCATTATGGCTCTGAAACCATTTTGTATTTCCTTGAAGAGTTTTGTTAACTTTCTTACCCTTCCTTTCTAGCAGGCCTTGATAGATAGCTGTGCCCATAGAAAGATAAAGTGTACTTTCCAAGGATAGCTTCTCCAGGGGAAATATATTGTTTAATAACGGTCAAGGGGCCCTAGCAAGGATGGAAGGAAGTTCCTAATATGGAGTGAAGGAAGGAAATTCCTAATATGGAATGAGGGTAAGGTGGAGTATGGGTAACTGAGTAAGGGGTGGTCTTCTAAAGGAGGAGTTGAATGGAATCTATATAATGTGCTGTAGGAAGGGGGTCCTGCGCGGCCGCCCACCTAACAGCTTGCTGTCATTGCTTTTGCTCTTGGGTGAATAAACTCCTAACTTCATGCAATTTGTCAGTTTCTTTACTCCCGGCTCAGGAACGAACTTGGTAAGATAAAATTTACTTCTAACACCCCTACAAGTATGGCATTTTTAAAAAAGCAAGGGCAAGTAGATCAGGAAATTGAAAACTACAGAAAAGTAAGGATGTTTCAGAATATAAAGAACTATATGTCTTTTAAAATGCTCCCAGAATACAGTAAGACATCCTGTAGTCCCATAGTTGGGTTTCTGACACACAGAAACTCAACAACACACAGAGTTAAACAGTCTGTTCCTAAAACCACCCATCAAAAGTATAATGCAATGGATTTTTGTAGGTAAAAGAAAAGATGGAATAAGTGATGGGAAAATACAGGAGATTGACCCCTGCAAGAGAACATTGTCTGGATCTGTATAAAGAAAACTGATCTCATGTCCTTGTATGAGTCAGGACAATTACATGACAAATGTCTCATCTGAAAGCACTCTTGGTTTTCACTGGAGGACATCAACTCTAGCCTGCCCATTAATGTTTCACCTCCACGGCCTTTGCAGTATACTCCAGGAGTTATTTCATAACAGAAATGCTAACAAAAGGGGGAAAAACATATAATTCACAAGGAAACTCCTTTGGTAAACCAGAGGAAACAGATTATTGGTGTTCCTACAAATATGACATAGGGGCGTGGTGGCTCAGTGGTTAAGACGCCAGGCTTGTCGATCGGAAGGTCGCAACTTCGGTGGTTCGAGACCTGAGCGCCGCATGACAGAGTGAGCTCCCGCACTAGCCCCAGCTCTTGCCAACCTAGCAATTCGAAAGCATGCAAATGCAAGTAGATAAATAGGTACCACTTCGGTGGGTAGGTAACATCGTTCCGTGCACATCATGCCGGCCACATGACCATGGAAGCATCTTCGGACAACGCTGGCTCTTCGGCTAACAAACGGAGATGAGCGCCGGCCCCTAGAGTCGGACACAACTGCACAAATGTGCGGGGGGAACCTTTACCTTTACCTTTTACAAATATGACACAAAGTATGTAGATCAAATAAATAATAAGATCACAAATGTTCAGATTCTAACAAAGCAAATCTGATGTAGGGAGCTGTTACCTTAGTCTATAAAGCCACTCATTATATCATAAAATATAAGAATTCTTTTGAATGAGCACACCTTATCTTGTCTGTTCTGCCAGCCCGGTTGATTAACATCTATAGCTGCATGCAAAGATGCAGGCACTTCTGACCAAATTGCATATTTCAATGAATCCCTCAGTGAACAGAAGCTGACACAATCCTACATGGTACAAAATTAAACATGACATCTTTCTGCAAATTTGAATGCATGCTTACATTTATGTACAATTGTATACAAATTGAAAATAAGAAAATAGTGAATATAGCAAGTGCAGAAAATTGGATACCCAGTTGATTCAAGGCTTTTTTTTAACAGTACTATAAAGTTTTTAATATGGCCCATCCAAACAAGTGACTGATTATTTTGCCTACAATTAAGCAAAAAAAAAAAAAAATTCCACAGGTGAACAAATACTCTGATCCTTTTAACCTTTCTGGTTGTGATGACCATTCTGTCTACTTTTAACAACCTTGGCTCCTCTAAGAAGCTGTCTGAATGTTTGACAGTGAAGGTACTGTAATTCACTCTTACAAAGAAGTGGAAGATATCTCTGCATGCTTTCAGCTAGCAGTTTCAACTCTGAGAAGCATTGTTAAGAAATGGAAAGTACATGGAACAGTTTTATGGAAAAACCAAGAGAAGCTTGTAGTAAAAAATGTTGCTTTATTTAAAACAAAAACATATGAACAAACCTTGAATCTTCTTTAGCCAAAGAAGCATGGTTGATTAACATAGCTATTTACATTTAGATAGCAGAGCAGAGTGCAGAGGTAAAGAGAACAAAAGGCATTTACATTTTAAACCTTTACTTGACCAGCATCTGAATGGACAGGATTTAGCATGTGACCAAAACACCTAGGCAACAGATTCCCAATATGGGCAAAGCTCTTACAGCTAATTCTGACTGGTCAGAACTCTCAGACTTGCTGGCTCCTAAAGGTAAATTAACATTCCTGAGTGGGGGTGAACATGTGCTCCTGAGCCCAAACTGGAAAAAAGTTTGAGGCCTGGCTTTTTAAAAACTCAGCCACATATTCTACAGACATTAAAAATATATGCAACACTCCCTTTTTTTTATGACTAGAAAGAATATGGAAACAAACCCAGCTTGGTAATTAACTCACAGTGCCTACTGGCAACTAGAGGCTTGGTTAAGATATCAGCCAACATTAATTTAGTATCACAGTATTTCAAAATAACCTTTTTCTTGGCTAGAAAATCTTTAACAAGATGAAAACGCACATCAATGTGCTTTGGGCGATTTCTGGAACTTTCAGATAAAGCCAAATGGATACAGGCTTGGTTGTCTTCATGAATTGTTACAGGCTGGCTTAAAATGACTCCAATGTCTTGCAACAATTGTGTAAACCAAAGTACCTCATTGCACAGTTGTGCTAAAGCATAGAATTCGGCTTCAGCTGTGCTGATGGCTACTACAGTCTGCTTTTTGGAGAACCAAGCAATAGTGGACTTTGCAAATTGAATTACACTTCCAGAAGTAGACTTTCTATAACTGAGATCTCCAGCCCAATCTGAATCACACCAGCATTCTAACTTTTCTTCTGTGTCTGTAGCAGACAACCTTAAGCAAAAATCTTTGGTGCCTTGTAAATAACGAAACAGCCTTTTTAACCCAGACTTTGCAGCAGATGTGGGATTTTCCACAAACCTGCTCAAAATGGACACACTGTTAGAAATGTCTGGACGGCTATTGTTTGCAATGTAAAGAAGACTACCAATGGCTGATCTGAAACTATCTCCTTCAGATAGCTCACCATCCCCCTTCTCCCCCTCCTCTTTTAGAAACTCGGGAAGCATGGGGGAGGAGACAGACTTGCAGTCTTGCATTTTAAAATCCTCCAGCAGTTTCTTGATTTTACTACTCTGGCTTATGAGAAAACTGCCATCTTTTTCCCTCTGAATTTCTAATCCTAAGTAATTGTTAACTGCTCCAAGACATTTCAATGTGAAATTGTTTTTCATACAAACCTCAAAGGCATGCTTCTGTTCATCAGATGAAGTGAGCAGCAACAAATCATAAACATACAAGCACAAGTACATTACACCTTGCTTATCATGTTTTACATACACACAAGGATCAGCAATTCCCTTCTGAAACCCAAATTTTTGCAAAATATTATCCATCTTTATATTCCAACAACGTGCGGCCTGCTTCAATCTATAGATGGATTTCTGCAATTCACACACAAGATGTTTTTCTTTTTCATAACCAGGAGGTTGTTGCATAAACAATTTCTCCTCCAAATCACCATACAGAAAAGCAGTTTGAATATCATAGTGATAAACAGACAGTTTCTTCATGGCAGCAACCTTTAAAAGCAACCTGATAGATTCAGCTTTTGTCACTGGAGCAAAAGTTTTGTCATAGTCCACATTTTTTCTTTGAGCAAAACCTTTTGCTACCAACCTTGCTTTGTACTTCTGAATTTTACCATCAGAATCTTTTTTCAGTTTGAACATCCACCTACAACCTAAAACCTTCTGATTGGGAGGCAAATTTACTAGTTTCCAGGTTTTATTTTCCTTTAAGGAATCCAACTCTTGCTGCATGGCTTCATGCCAACACTTAACTATTTCAGCTGGCATTTCTTTAATGTCTTCCAGAGACTCGGGCTCTGTGTGAATGTGAAAAGCTTTCACAACATCTACTTGATAACGATCAGGAGGAACTCCCTTATTAATCCTTTCAGACCTGCAGGGAGGACAGGACCTACACTCTGATTCCCACCATTGTCCTCAGAAACCTCTGACTTTCCAGACAAGTCAGCTTCCTGCTCATTGACTTCACTGGGTGATTCCTGCAAATCACCATCAGCAAGACTTTGCTGCTCCCCCATGGATAAATCAACTGAAGAACTAGAGTTTATTTTATCCCAATTCTGCTCAGCAAAAGAAGCACTTTTACTAATTATCAATTGATTATCCAGTATGAACCTGTAGCTCCTCTGACTTTGTTCATACCCTACAAAGATTGCTTTCTTTGTTCTGGAAGCCCCCTTGCGCCTCAGCTGTTTTGGAATGTGCACCCAAGCTGTGCTTCCAAACACTCAGAGGTGGCTTACTTTAGGCTTCACACCATAGAACAAACGAAAAGGCACATCCTGAATTGCACTGCTAAACAGCCTGTTCTGCACATAACATGCTGTAGAAACAGCTTCTCCCTAATACCTAAAAGGTAAACTAGCATCCTTCAGCAAACATGTCATTGCTTCCTGCAATGTTCTGCCTTTTCTCTCTGCAACAGAATTCTGTTCAGGAGTGTAAAGGTTAGCTAAAATGTGTTCTATCCCTTTTTCTAACAAAAAGTTTTTAAACTTTGAGGATAGATACTCTCTACCTCTGTCTGATTGCAAGGCAGACACTGGCCTTGGGAATTTTCCATTCGCCCAAGCCACAAAAGCTTTAAATTTATCAAAGACTTCATCTTTGTGTTTCAACAAATAAATGAATGTGTACCTGGAAAAATCATCTATGAAGGTCAAAATGTACCTTGCTCCCCCAAGACTAGGAGAAAAGGGGCCTATAACATGAATGAATGATCTCTAGAGGCCTAGAGGTGGACCTATCAGAAAACTTCTTCACAGGAGCTCTTGTAGTTTTATTCTCCTTGCAAACTGAGCAATCCAGATACTTATCACAAGGTTTCAATTTTAAATCAGCAGAATAACTAGGCATTTGAGAAATGTACTTAAAATTAGCATGAGCATATCTCCTATGCATTAAATGGATGCACTGATCGTGTAAGGGCTTATTTTCAAAAACAGCCTTAGCAGTTTGTTTTTCAGCATTTTGTACAATGTACAGAGAATCTTTCTGCAAACACTTTGCAACCACTTTGCCACCCTTCCTAATTTCACAACTCTTTTTCTTAAAAGTTATAATATAACCTGAGGCTACTAGCTGCCCCACAGACAAGAGATTGCTTTGAAAATTAGGCACAAACAAAACATTTTGAACAGTTTCCCCCAAACATGGAAGATTAATCTCACCTTCACCCACAATCTTGGATACAGATCCATCTGCTAAGGAAACTTTTTGTTTGTTAGTTTTAGACAAAGACAGAAAGGAATTTTTATTGTGACATATATGAGAATTTGCTACACTGTCTAGAACCCACAAATCTTTATTATCAGAGTTCTCAACAACTTTTGCATGAAGAATCTTCTTTCTAGAAGTTTCTTCATTCTTCTTAGAAGTCTTCTTCTTAAACTGGACACAGTCCTTTTGGAGATGAGAAGAGGATCCGCAGGTAAAGCATCGCCTGGTGGAAAAAGCAGAAGCTTGGAATTCAAAGCTCTTCCACTCCCTCTGCTGGCCACGAGAAGACTTTATTGTAGAAATGGAGGCAGCTTTATCTTGGCGCTTCTCCCACTCAGCAAGCAGCCGGGTAGTCACGAACGATGGAGTTAGATCATCTTCTGGGATTCCCTCCATGGAGCAAATTAAAGTGTCCCAGGACTCATTCAATGAAGAAAGCATAATGTAGGCTTTCATCAGGGGGGTAAATTCCATCCCACGCTCTTGTAATTCCACAAAATAGGTTTGCAGCTTATTAAGATGCTCTGGCAAATTTCCATTATCAGGCAAGTGAGCCTTGTACAGTTTTTTGGTTAAAATAACCTTGCTGCCTAGACTAGTTTTCACATATAAATCACACAAATAGTCCCATAAGTCTTTGGAAGTTTCTTTGCCTCTCATGTGAATAAGCTGATCATCCTGAACAGCCAAAATAATGGAGGCTTTGCATTTCTCATCTTTCCTCAACCAGGCTTGATCTGGATTCTGAGGAATTTGTTCAGAAATTGCAGTCCATAAATTTTCTCTCCTCAAGAAACTTTCCATTTTCAAAGACCAGTTCAAATAATTAGTATTAGAAAGCTTTTCCAGGGGCATACCTTGAAAACTTGAAGCTGCAGCAGCCGCCATTGCTTCTTCTCTCCCCTGTTGTAGTAATCCAAAAACGAGGCTTGCATGAGGCTAGAAACTCCGCCTCCAAATTGAAACTTCTTGCAACTGCCAGCAAGTTTCAAAAAACAAAGGAAGCCTCTTCAAATGCAGATTAAACAGGTCAGCTTTCCTCTTCTCATGTTTCCATAAGTTTTGTCTCTGATCCAGAAGCAGTTCCTGGGCACAGAACCTTTTGTTGTTTTATAAAATTTGTGATCAGAGTTATGGAAAAACTAAGAGAAGCTTGTAGTAAAAAATGTTGCTTTATTTAAAACAAAAACATATGAACAAACCTTGAATCTTCTTTAGCCAAAGAAGCATGGTTGATTAACATAGCTATTTACATTTAGATAGCAGAGCAGAGTGCAGAGGTAAAGAGAACAAAAGGCATTTACATTTTAAACCTTTACTTGACCAGCATCTGAATGGACAGGATTTAGCATGTGACCAAAACACCTAGGCAACAGATTCCCAATATGGGCAAAGCTCTAACAGCTAATTCTGACTGGTCAGAACTCTCAGACTAGCTGGCTCCTAAAGGTAAATTAACATTCCTGAGTGGGGGTGAACATGTGTTCCTGAGCCCAAACAGGAAAAAAGTTTGAGGCGTGGCTTTTTAAAAACTCAGCCACATATTCTACAGACATAAAAAATATATGCAACACAGTTGAAGTCAAGGGATGACATTACAGACTTCCGGCTGGAATGGCGACGCGTTAGAAGAGGTTTTCAGAGCTCTGGAGCCTCTTCCCAGCTGCTCTCGGTGTGCGGAGGCTGAGACCACCAAAATACTCCCCTGGATAAGGGGAGTTCAGAAGATTTACCAAAAGGGTCACGGACAACTGCTCCTCATAGCTCTCTCGACTTTTCCACCATGAGAGAAGCTGTGGGTTGGAGCAGGGGGGGCGACTGGAATAACATCTAGCTCTGCTGAGAGCAATAAATAAACCACTAAGGTAAAGACAATAGCGTCAGTTAATTCCGGTTTCTTAGATCACTTAGAGGAGAGGGGAGGGAATTCTTTGTTTTTTCTCTCTCCCTCTCTTGTTTTTTTTTCTTTTTAAAAAGTATTTTTCTTATTATTATCTAAGATCTATCCCTGGACTTTGCTTTGGATGCTGGTGAGTTGCTTTTTATTCTTTGCCATGGAATTGTTATATGGTGGGGATTAATGGATGGACTTTGCCTTATTATGGAAGTTTTTCTTTTTATGAATTTTAGAAGATTTTTTTTATTGAAAAGTGGTTTAACTCTCTTTTGGGATTACAAACTATTTTATTTACTTATAAAATATTTTTTTGCTGGATTAATGAATTTTTTGAGGGGTTTTTAAGGTTGAGTCTTCACTGAATTTAAAACTGCCTGAGAATTGGCTGGATTGTTTATACTTCCTTATCTTGTTTTGTCTGTTGCTTCTTGGATTTTTTTTTTAAAAGAGGCTCTTACAACTAATGGATTACAATTGTGTTGTTATGACAACTGTTACTAGGTGATTATATATATATATATAATATATATATATTATATATAAAGATAAAAAGATATATATATATCTTTTTGCTGGAAGAAGGAGGAGGAAGAGTTAAGTGGCAAGAAGGGAACTTTTTAAAGACTGATAGCAGTGACATTGTATTTATATAATGGCCACAAGAGGGAAGAAAGAGAAGGAGAAAGAAATTAAGAGACCTTCTTTAGAGCCAGCAGAAGGATGCTCTACAGAAATGGAAAAGGTATTAGCTGCAATCACAACACTGGGTCAACAAGTGGATAAAAAGATAGAAGATATGAAGAGAGGATTGACCCAGGATTTAAAACAGGAATTTAGAAAGGATGTGCAAAAAGTTAACGAAGCTGTAGATAATTTGTCAGTTGACCTTAAAATTACACAAGGGCGGGTGCAGACGTTAGAATCTAAAATCAGAAGCAGTTGTCAAAGATATTGATAGAAATCTAGATATCATTGCATTAGCGGAAATGAGGGAGAAAGAATTTATTTTAAGATTGAGAGCAGTTCCTGAACATTCCAATGAGAATAAAAGGGAAATGATTGTTGCTGTTTTAGCTAACTTTTTGGAGCTTGATCTCGAAATTGATAAAATTTTTAGAGTCAATTCACGTTATGCCAGAGAAAGAAAGGTTCCAAGAGATATATTGATACACTTTGTGAGAAAAGTTACAAGAGATCAAGTTTTGAAAAAACATTATAATGTTGGTTTTAATATAGAAGGAAAAGGAGTGATTGTTTTAAAAGAAATCCCTTTAAGAATATTACGAAAAAGAAAAGATTACTCCTTTCTGACAGATAAATTAAAGCAACATAATATTTCATTTAGATGGGAGAGATTAGAAGGAGTAACATTCATGTACAAGGAGCAAAGATCCAGACTAAACTATTTTAAAGGCGAGAGCTTTCCTGGTGAAATATAAAGCAGACCTTGGAGATGTAAGCAAAGACTTAGAAGAAAAAGAAATGACCCCAAAAGACACTGAAAAGGGTGAGGACCTCTCTGATTTGGGCACGTTTGGATTGTATCTTTAAAAGAAAAGATTTTTTTTTAAAATATGGATATACCTATGGGTTTTAAATACCTAACTTGGAATATAAATGGGATGAATTCCCCACAAAAGAGAAAAAGGATTTTTCATTTTTTGAAGAAATTGAAATTGGATGTAATTTGTTTACAAGAGACTCATATTTGTAAAAAAGACTTTAAGTATCTGACTCAAAAACAACTTGGGGAAGAATTTATTTCGGCTGGATTTAAAAAAACCAAAGGTGTTGTTTTGTATATACAATCAAAGCTGAATCCACAACTGATATTTACGGATGATGAAGGAAAATATGTTGGAGTTGAAGTTAATATACAAGGAACCAAAACGTTGATTGTTGGACTGTATGCCCCAAATGTTGATAAAGGAGTATTTTATAAAAACTTAATGGATAAATTGTTGGATTTACCTTATGAGAATTGGTGCCTTATGGGTGATTGGAATGGGGTAATATCTCCGATGGAAGATAGACAATCTCAGAAAGAATTGAAACTTATGCAAGGAAAATTACCCCAAACATTTTTTGATCTGAAAGACATGCTGGATTTACAAGATATTTGGAGACTTTTGAATGGGAATTCTAGGGAATATACATATTTTTCTGAGAGATATAGATCATTTTCCCAAATTGATATGTTTTTGATTTCCAAAAAATTGATGATGGATGTTACTAAGGTTGAAATATTACCTAAGACTTTCTCGGATCATAATCCAGTTATGTTGATCATTAAGGGGAAAAAGAATACATTCCGATGGAGATTAAATGCGATAATTTTATGGAAAAATGAAATAGTTGACACTTTTAAAAAAAAGTTAAGAGAATTTTTCCAATTGAATTTAAATAAAGGCACTAATATTCAATCGGTTTGGGATGCCTGTAAAGCTTACATGAGGGGTTATTTTATTCAATATAATACACAAATGAAGAGAAGAAAATGAGAGAAAATCCAACTGTTTTTAGATGAAATTAAAAATAAAGAGACTTGTTTGAGAGATAACCCATTGGATGAGACTTTGATGACTCAAATTAAATTCTTACAAAAAGAAATGTCAATGTTAATGATACAGGAATTAAGAGACTCAGATGAAATTTGTGAAACAGAAACATTTTGAATTTACAAATAAACCAGGTAGATGGTTAGCTTATAAATTGCATAAACAAAGACAAAAGAATTTAATTTCTAAAGTACAACATGAGGGGAGAATTTTGATGGACAATGTAGGTATCCAAGAAGCATTTCATTGTTATTATTCATCATTATATAAAAAGCAAGATGTTTCGTTAGGTGATATTGATAAATATCGATCAACAGAGGTCATTATTAAATGACCCTATAACACCAGAGGAAATGACAACTGTTTTTAAGAAAATTAATACTGGAAAAGCACCTGGTCCTGATGGTTTGTCTGCGGCTTATTATAAATGCTTTGAAGATGAGCTTTGCCTTCCTTTACAATTGACGATGAATTCGATTTTAGAAACAGGTGTAATGCCTGAGACTTGGAAGGAGGCTCATATTGCATTGATTCCAAAAGAACAACAAGATTTGACTTTAGCGAAGAATTATAGACCAATATCTTTATTGAACAATGATTATAAGATATTTACAACAGTGTTGGCGGAAAGAATGAAAATTATTCTTAAGAATTTTATTCATCAAGATCAGGCTGGATTTTTGCCTAAGAGACAAATTCGAGACAATGTTCGAAATGTTTTGGATATATTGGAATATTTAGAACACAATGAAAAACAAGCTGCTCTGATATTTTTGGATGCTCAAAAAGCCTTTGACAATTTATATTGGTCTTTTATGTTTAAAGTATTGGAATCTATGAATTTTGTGGGGAACTTTATTAAATTGATTAAATCAATATATACCCCACAAATGGCTAAAATAATTGTTAATGGGAATTTAAGCAAATCATGTGAAATTCAGAAAGGTACAAGACAAGGTTGTCCTTTATCTCTACTTTTGTTTATTTTAGAAATTTTACTTAGAGATATTAGACAAGATGATGGCATTTCTGGTATACAAGTTAAGAAAGAAGTTTATAAATTAAGAGCCTTTGCTGACGACCTAGTTATTACCTTAGAAAACCCTTTAGAACCCCCAAAAAACTTTCAAAAATGTATGGGACTATTTCCAACGTTTGTTGGAAATGTAATAAACAAGAGGGATCATTTTACCATATGTGGTGGACGTGTAAGGTTGCAAAGAAATTTTGGAATCAAATATGTACCTTGATGCAGAGTATAATACAAATACAGATTCCGCTCAAACCAGAATTATTTTTGTTGGGGATATTGGATTTACAAATAGAAAAACATCTAGTTAGAATCATACAATATATGGTTACTGCAGCAAGACTTCTTTATGCACAATTTTGGAAAACTCAGATTCTACCAACGATACAAGAATGGTTGTTAAAATTGATGGACATGGCAGAAAATGATAAACTCACTTGTTTATTAAAAGAAAGCTCAAGTTGTCGTTATCTCAAAGAGTGGAAACCACTGGTGGACTATTTGCAAAATGCAGGAGGGGCGAAGCTTAATTGGGGATTTGAAGATTAGATATTATAAATATAATGGGGTATATTAGACAAAGAATTATTCTTATATATTGCATGAAAAACTAGCACTTAGGATGGATTTTTTTGTTTTTATGACCAGGGATAGATTGGAAGTTACCTATGTTTCATACTTTACTTTTTCTTCTTCTTTTACTTTACTACACTTTTTCTTTTCTTTTTTTCTTTTGTATTTCTATTTCTTTTTCTATTTCTAACTTTTAACTATGTATTGTAAAACTCTAATAAAAATTTATTAAAAAAAAGTAATTCACTCTTACAAAGAAGTGGAAGATACAGTATCTCTACAGAGTCCCCTTGTGGGGGGAGATGGGCGGTGATATAAGTTAGAAATAATAAATAAATAAATAAATACATGCTTTCAGCTAGCAGTGTCAACTCTGAGAAGCATTGTTAAGAAATATAAAGTACATGGAACAGTTGAAGTCAAGGAATGAACTGGAAGACCAAGACCAAGAAAAATCTCTACTAGATCTACACCAATACTCATCACACCTGCAAAGCAGACTCCACAGATCACTGTAAACAACCTGCTGAAATTGACACTGACTGACAACTGGAAGAGTTTATTTATTTACTTTTTATTCCGCCTTTATTATTTTTACAAATAACTCAAGGTGGCGAACTTACCTAATACTCCTTCTTCCTCCTATTTTCCCCACAACAGCAACCCTGTGGGGTGGGTGGGCTGAGAGACAGTGACTGGTCCAAGGTCACCCAGCCGGCTTTCATGCCTAAGGCGGGAGTAGAACTCTCAGTCTCCTGGTTTGCCATTGGCTCCTTCCTAGGGCTGAGACAGAGAGACTGGCCCAAGGTCACCCAGCCAGTTTTCACGCCTAAGGCGGGACTAGAACTCTCAGTCTCCTGGTTTGCCATTGGCTCCTTCCCAGGGCTGAGAGGGGGGGACTGGCCCAAGGTCACCCAGCCAGCTTTCATGCCTAAGGAGGGACTAGAACTCACAGTCTCCTGGTTTGCCATTGGCTCCTTCCTAGGGCTGAGAGAGAGTGACAGGCCCAAGGTCACCCAGCCGGCTTTCATGCCTAAGGTGGGACTAGAACTCTCAGTCTCCTGGTTTCCCATTGGCTCCTTCCCAGGGCTGAGAGGGGGGAACTGGCCCAAGGTCACCCAGCCAGCTGTCATGCCTAAGGTGGGACTAGAACTCACAGCCTCCTGGTTTCTAGCCCAGTAACCACTAGACCAAACTGGCTCTAGTTGTCCGCAGGTAGAGCTTTATTTCCATAATAATGAACTTCATGGGAAAGAAACCTTTTCTTTGACCTTGTCACAAAAGTCATTGTCTAAAATATTTTAGACAAAAGGAAAATGAAAACTTGGGTTGTTTTTCTTTATTTCTTCCTTTCTTTTGCAAAACAAAGCCTTGGTAAACCTGAAACATTTTGAAACAAAGTGTGTTGGACTTATGAAGCAAACATTGAACTGTTTAGCCACAACCATACAAAACACACTAGGTGGGAAAGGGTGAAGCATTTGAAGAAAAGACCACTAACAACTAAGCATGTGGCGGGGGGGTGTACAGGCAAGACTATTATACTTTGGGGTTGCGTGGCAGCTGGTGGCACAAGAAATATTATGCAAGTAAAGTAAAAAGCCATTTCAAGTAAATATCACATATCCTAGAGATACCAGGCCATGTAATCTTATATAATTGTTGTAATCCGGTTGTATCCACCTTAAAACCAATATTAATTCATATTGGTCCTTGCAATCAACAACTCCATAATACATGGCTTAATCGAGAGTGCAGATGAGCAAAAAAATGTCTAGCACAAAAATTCCATATCCAGCAAAAGGTAAGATCTCAAGAAATACTAGAGGACTTCATTCAAAGTCAATCTGATTATAAAAACCTGTAAATCAGGTGTCAAAATGCATTGCTTTGTTGGCCTCTACTAAGGCACTAGGTAAACATAGAATCACTGCAGCAGTGTATAAATGTTATGCCAATTGGTGGGTACCTCTGCTGGCTAAACTGTTCACTTCATTAATGAAATAGCAACTTATCCAGAGGATTGGAAACTGGGCAGAGTAAGACCTATCTATAAAAAGGAAACACACAAGAGCCCAAGAATTATTGATTACTCAGCTTTCTGGATATTTTTGCTAAACTTTATGCCAAGATGTTATTAGACAAACTGGAAGACTAATGATATTATTTATACTGCACAAACAGGTTTCAGGAAGGGTTGAAGCATGCCTGACATTGCCAGGTTCTATTTTATCTTGCCTTTAACTACAGTATATGAGCAGTGCTACAAAACATTTGTATGTAGCATTTGCCTTCTCTGTCGTGGCACCTGCCTTATGGAAAACCCTCTCTTGGAGGTATGGATGGCCCCCACCCTGTTGGCCTTCAGGAAAGCAGTAAAGACTTGGTTTTCCCCCCAGGCTCTGGGGCCAGGATGTTGATGGAGCTGGCATGGTTGGTGGACGACTACAAGTTTTATCAGGGCCTCCACGTTGTTTATTATATATTATTTTAAATTGTTGTTTTTTTTAGTGTATTGTGTCTTTTGTTTGCCACCAAGAGGTTCTTCTTATAGATGAGCAGCTATATAAGTTTGTTTAATAAATATTTAAATAAATTTAGCTGCTATTTTTTGTTGGAGATTCTGGCAAATCCAGCATGCCTCATCAGCATATGGATGGCTGTTCTAGGATGTAAGCTCTCCATGCTTTTGAGGAAACTGTTTCTGGCCACTCCCACTTCCTCTCTCTTCTCTCTTTCCTCCTTCGACCGGGAGCAAAGCACACGGCCGTGTGCTGCTCCATCCTAGACCATGTATGGGCCTAGGAGATTTTCCCCCCTTTCTATACACATCTCTTGCCAGCAATGAGGGGCAAGAGTTAACTAAGTTTAGGGAACAGAAAGAAGAAATGGAATATCATTTATCTACCGAAAATGCTGTACCTGCAATGAATAAACGTAAGGACTCTTTTGTACTTATTTTTCATAACTGCCATGTCTAAGTGATCTTTCTTTATGCTAAGGTGGGCTAAAGGTGTAAGACTAACCTGGATCTTTCTAATATGCTCATAGGCTCTGTTTTTAAACAATATTCTTTTTCTGTACACAAGTTTAGCTGCTCTGCTTCATTTCAGTAGTTCTAACAGACTGCTAAATGGGCTTCATTTTTTACTCAGAAAGAGAAATAGGCGATGGACAAAATTAGCTGATACTGATGTAGAGAAGCATCTTATGTATTTAGTGCAGCAGTACATTTATCAGACTGAGAATAGGGTTAACCAGTTTATATACAGAAGCAGTATCATAATGAGTAAAACAAGGTTGTATCCTGGCACTCTTATTATTATTTATTATTTATTTATTTTATCTTATTTATACCCCGCCTATCCCCTCCCTACTGGAGGGCTCTAGGCGGCTTACAACATCAGTATACATTAATTTATACATCATCAAGTTATACATCATATATCATATAGTTTATACCCGCGCGACAGGGAGAGAGGAAGGGAACCGGCTCTTCTGCTGAAGGCATTGGACTGCAAGTCCCAGAATGCCTCGCTCTGCGCCGGCTGCTGACGTCCAGGAAGCTGGTGTCTCCGGATCCGTCGTCCTCCATCGTCCTCCGCCGACATCGCTGCACTTCCAGGTCTTTTTGGAATTGAGGAATACTCTCTGCTGGACACCCGCAAATTGCCCCACGTGAGTGGTACCCATTAATCTACTTGCTATATTATTTTTATTTATTTTATTTATTATTATATTTATACCCCGCCTATCCCCTCCCTAAGCGGAGGGCTCTAAGCGGCTTACAATCATCATACATATATATTATTTATACAATCCAATTCTAATTACCCGCGCAGTTAGGGAGGGGGTGAAGGAACCGGCTCTTCGATCGCAGGTCGGACTACATGTCCCAGGAACCTTTGCTTCAGAGCCGGCTGCTGACGTCCAGGAAGTTGATGTTTTTCCGGGGTCCGCCGACCTCTGCCGTCCTCCATCGCCATCCACGGGAACCAGCTTCTTCTCGGTTCAAGGGCGACCCTCCGAAAAGGACGCCAGCAAATTGGCCCACGTGAGTGGTCCCCATTTATCTACTTGCAGGGCTTTCGATCAGCTGGGTGGGCTGGAGCTGGGGCTAGTGACGGGCGCTCACCCCGCCACGCGGATTCGAACTGCCGACGTTATGGTCGGCAGACTAACGGCTCAGCGGTTTAACCCGCTGAGCCACCGCGCCCCTATTATTATATATTAGCTTTCGAATCGCTGGGTTGGCAGAGAGCTAGGGCAAGTGATGAGAGCTCACCTCGTCACGCGGTTTCGAACTGCCAACCTTATGGTCGGCAGTCTAACGGCTCAGTGGTTTAACCCGCTGAGCCACCGCGCCCCTGTTTTATCTTCATTTAAATTCTTCCAGTGAGAATTCCTGATCATCTTATACAAACTGAATTGGGCTTATCTTCATACCAGCAATACTGTTATGGAAAATGGGCTTACTTTTAATTAAAGCTCAAATCAAAAACCGAGCAATTCCAACTATTCCAACTCTTCCATTGGAATTTATGGAATTATGAGAGTTGATTTACAATTTGAACACTAGAAAGAATTTTAGGTCACAACCTTTAGGTCACAACTTGGTTTTAGGTCACAACTTGGTTCTTGCCTTGGTATGGCAGGTTGAAAATAGAGTATAAAAGAACTAAATTATTTAATCAATATGTAAGGCCCCTGGCTTACACTGTTTTACCCAAGTTCCTGAGGTTGCCAAAACAGACTTGAGTCGAGGATTGGAGATTAAAATAACAGCGTTTATTTGGCCAAGCAAAGCTGGGTGGAATATCTGCAGACATCATGGCAGTGAAATGTCTGGGAAGATATCCACACACACACATTGCAACTTCAATGATTATATAGGGTTTGCAAAGCTAGTAAAGAAGCATGAATGAACTCTTGGATTTTATATATTTATATTTAATTTATGTTTAGACTGACATATTGTATAGTGTATTTTATATGTTTTTAACTACTAACTTTATTGTAAACCGCCCAGAGTCCCCTTTGTGGGGGGAGATGGGCGGTGATAGAAGTTAGATAGATAAATAAATAAATAAACTCTATCCCAGTGACAGGGCAAAGTTCCCGTATCTACATTTCTAACCGGCTTTCTGTCTCCTGTTATGTTAAACAACCTTGCCGAGCGTTATCTAAACGAACTTGCCCCTAGAGACAGCATGCAAGGTCCCTGCATCTCCTTTAACCTAATTCCCTTTTGCAAGCAGTTTTCCAAAAGCATGATAGCGTTGGTTAAGCTAAGCCTTACATTTCCTCCCTTTACTTTTACCAGCGAAATGCTTTTCGCTAAAGGCCATCCCACCAAAGGAGTGTACTCATAAGGAACACACCTGAGTACCATCACTTTGGAAGGCTGGGTTTCAGTGTTACCAGGCAAGGTGAGGCAATAACAGTTATCCCATCAATGGAAGACATTTGGAAGACAAACCATTTGACAAGGGGTATGAAACAAGAAAGAAAAGAAGGTCCCCCAGAGCAAGTAAAACCAGAAAAACAATGCATTTCCAATCAGTGAAAATATTACTGAACCAGTCCAAATAGCTTGCAGTCTAAGAATGCATTTAAGCGTGTTACAGAAGCAAAAAATAGCTCAGGTTATGCTAAATCCCTCCGTTTACTTTAAGGGGAGTGAAATGCTTTTCCCTCGACTAACAGAGCGTATTCTTTAGGAATATACTTTTAAACCATCACCTTGAGTGCTGGGGATGGTTAAGCAGTTAAAGCAGTTGCAGCTTTGCTAATAATAATTTCTAACACAGCCTGTCTCAGGCCCATCATGGGGACTGGGCACATATAGTCTTTAAGCTTATTAAGTTACATTTGATGTTATATTCTGTTGTCTTTTTCCTATAGCACTGGGTCCTTAGGTCCCCAGTAACTGCACAAAAATATATCTTGTTACATCAATTCACTAACTGTTGGTATCATAAACAACAGTAGGTACCTATATCCTTACCAACATCATCAATCCACATTGAGCTTTCAACACAATATAGCCACTATATAGTTGTTACAGGTGTTATCTTATTTATTTATTTATTTATTTATTTATTTATTTATTTATTATTTAGATTTATCCCTGCCCATCTCTGCCATGGCAGACTCTTATCTTGTCATAAAAGCTTCTAATTAGTCATTTCTCTAGCATCTGCACAAAAGCTGAGCATGAAACATAACCCATAATAGTCTCTAAACATGTATCGCTAACTATGTTTAAATACACATTCCATAGCTCACCCCTTTATCTCCTACTCTGTGCGGAGGTTTCAAGCTTAGGCACAGAGAGTTCAACTCTCTCCAGTGATATTTCCAGCTTGACACATTTCAAAGTGACATTTACAGAACAATAGGGCATTAACATCACTATTTCTTGGTCAATTACACATTGAATTCAAAGGCCTAGTCAACACACAATTATTACATTGACACTCTTCAATCAAATTCAGTTTTTCCCTCCTGTTGTCATCTTCCTCCATTTGAGTGTTGAAGATTTGAACTCAGATCCTAAAGAAAAACCTTTAACATAGCACACTTGGGAAAAACCAGATAAAACCATCTGGCAATGAAATGTGGCTTTTACAGCATTAGTGACTAAACACACACAAAAAAACAATAAACAGGGCAATCAAACATCCCATCATTCCATTTCTAAACTGGGTTGTGGGCAAGGTCACAAATGTCTTTGGTAATAGTTTCAATTGCTTCTCCATTATCATCAATGAGGATGCAGCAGTTGGAGGTGTTCCCAGCCAATTACAAAACCTTCTGACAACCTCCTTCTGCAGCCAACAGATAATCCAAAACTAATGTATGTCATAACAGTAAGGTGGGCATTTGGGTAATCTGGGTGGCTACCAAATCTAAAGCATTTGCAGTTTTATTGGTAATTATTTCCAAAACTACCAGAAGCCTAATAATTCTGTTTGTCAAATATGGGGATGGTCAAGTGACAAAGTTTGGCTCCCAGGTGGCAGGCCCAACCCATTTGATGATGTGTTTGGGTGGCCCACAGACCCACCAAGGAGTTAGTTCACCTTTCCAAAGCAGTGACCCAACTTGAAACTCTGCTAGAACTGATGAGGAGAGATGAAAAACCTGTATCCTGGGTGTTCCATCCCTCTAATGTGAACAATTTAATCCCCACAGCACAGTTCCTTCGAGGCTTGCCCCAAGAGACAGGAACAATCCTCTGGAGGAACATTGGTTAGAATATCACAATTCCATCTGGCCGAATTAGAAAGTCTAAGGGTGTGAGGGGAGTCCACGTTTGTCCATACTCAGACTCTCCCAAGTGTGGACCCAATCCCTGCTAGCGTAGACAAAGCATCCCCTTCACTCTATATGTCCTGACCCAAGAGGTCCCATTATAGATGGTGGCGGTACCCAAAGTCTTAATGTCAGGGGTTACCATGGAAGTCATACTGAAAAGAATGGGGAGAAAAGGAAGTCCCTCATCCATGAAAGGAGGGGTTAGAGAACAAATTACACAGACCGGTTGACCAACACTGCCACTGAGGCTTTTAACAGGTCAATCCAATGGTTTACTATTGGAGAGGGGGGGGTCCAGGACTGGTCTTCCAATCCCTCCCCTTATCCCAAATATCAACAAAATCCCCAATTGCATTATCCACATCTTCCTGTAATCCTCTTATTTGTCCAAAAGGCTCCAGATACCCAAGCCTTTGATAAAGAGGCTACAGTCAATATATTCTTTTTCCAGAGGCAAGCAGAACGCTTGCCAGGTCTACTGAACCCACGTTAGAATTGGGGCTTCCAGGCACCTGGGGAAGTAATTCCAAACGTCCATGGAACACTACTAAAAATAAAAAGGTGCCCTTTCCCCAATGGGGGTTTGTAAGTTCTATAGGATAATAATCCCAGATGCTGAAGCAAGGAGTCGGTCTCACCACCCATTCATTTCCTACAAAGGAGACCAGGTAGCAACCAACACCCCACTCCCACACAGCAAGATTTAAAACAGCCTAAAAAAGGGGGGAAAAAACAGAAAACTGCAGTCCAGGGCCAATATGCTCCAGGGCCCATCCACCTCTCCCAGGACACAAAGCATAAGCTTACATTTGAAAATAGAAGAAAAACAAACAAACAAAAACCCTTAGTCAATGTCAATGAAATAAAACAACGCAGGTCAGTGAAGACAATAGGGCCAAATCCTTTGCTGGTCCTGAAAGTAGATGTTTAGTCCTGCATTGCTTATCTGAGCAAGGAAAAAGCAAAAGGAGAAAAAAACGAAGTCTCTTGGAACTGTATGCCGAGTTTTCACACTCCAACCCCCTTTTTTTTAATTTTTATTTTCATCCTGTTTTTATTAGGCAGAAGTTCTTTTTCTCTTTTAGACAAGAGTCTCAGTCCAAAGAAGTCAGACAGTTCCACAGTTAGGCATCAGGTTATTGCACAGTCCAGGCATCGAGGGGGGGGGGGGCGTTCCTCCGGCACTGAGATCTATGGCAGCCTCGTGTAATGTCTGCAGGTGGTTGCGGTTGTTGCAGCGGTTGTTGTGGTCAGCAGGACCCAGAACAGCCTCATGCACGTAGGCTGTAACTCTCCTCCGTCCTGGCACCAAGCCGTCACCAGCCCCAGCTCCTCAGCCTGGAACGGGGCACCGGTTGGTCTACCTGCCAAGGTTGGTGTTCCTGCAGAAAGGATGACAAGGACAAAGCTTGCACAGATAACTGCTATATTGGCTCAATGATGGGAGCCTGAACACATAAGAGTTAGAGGAGCTTTGTGAAAGCTACCTCTAAAAAAACAAAACTCCCAGGGTTTTATGCTCATCTCCAGAAGCAACCTGGTGGTGGTGGTGGGGGGGGGGCACACAGCAGTTGCAGGGGTTATTGTATAACCAAATTGTGTCCCCTTGACGTGGGCTCACAAGTTTCTACACCACAAAGTCTCCCAGTACATGTATCCTTTCCCCCACGCATGCACTCACCACACCAGCGACTTCTGATGCGTGAGTTGGAACATGCATTAAAAAAACACTATTGAGACTTGGCACTGCCACTAACAGGCAAGGAATTTGAAAACCATGCTAAATATTCCAAATAAAAAGTAAAAAAATATAAGTAGATTTTTTTCCAATCTGATGGCCATTCTTGTGTTTTCCAAATTTGCTGGCATATGGCATGCATCACCTTGACAGCATCATCTTGCAAGATTTTAAACAGTTCAGCTGGGATACCATCGTCTCCTGCTGCCTTGTTACTAGCAATGCTTCTTAAGGCCCATTCAACCTCACTCTTCAGGATGTCTGGCTCTAACTCAGTTACTCAGTTAAGGCTGCTGACTGCAGCCAGGAAATCAGAAGACATTTATTTCTTGGGAGGGGAGCAATGACAAATCTCAATAAAATAGTTAAGAGCAGAGACATCACACTGACAACAAAGGTCCACATAGTTAAAGCAATGGTATTCCCCGTAGTAACCTATGGCTGCGGAGCTGGACCATAAGGAAGGCTGAGCGAAAGAAGATAGATGCTTTTGAACTGTGGTGTTGGAGGAAAATTCTGAGAGTGCCTTGGACTGCAAGAAGATCAAACCAGTCCATACTCCAGGAAATAAAGCCAGACTGCTCACTTGAGGGAATATTAAAGGCAAAACTGAAGTACTTTGGACATGTAATGAGAAGACAGGATACCCTGGAGAAGATGCTGATGCTAGGGAAAGTGGAAGGCAAAAGGAAGAGGGGCCGACCAAGGGCAAGATGGATGGATGATATTCTGGAGGTGATGGACTCGACCGTGGGGGAGCTGGGGGTGGCGACGGCTGACAGGAAGCTCTTGCGTGGGCTGGTCCATGAAGTGACGAAGAGTCGGAAGCGACTGAACGAATAAAAAACAACAAGAAATATAGTAATTGCTGGCATGTTTCATTTGTTTTATGCTGTGTGTCAGGAATCCTTATAGGCAGAAGTAAACTTTGTATGGCTTATAAAAGTTGCAAATAACATGCACGTAGTTACCAGCCAAAGAAGTTTATACAATACACCTACATCTGAATAGTCTGTTTCCCATGAAAGATTTCTTTTCCTGGCAAGATGCTTTGATAGACTGTAATACTCCTATTTACTCTGGGCCAAACTCAAAAGCATGTCCTAATTCTGGGAATACTTTAGATCAGAGCTTTCCGAACTGTTCATGTTGGTGACATACTTTTTAGACATGCATCATTTCGCGACATACTCTTACAGCAGGGCATCATTTCATGATACACTCTTACAGCAGGGCACAAGGCAAGCACTAGGACCTGCACGGAATCACAGCAGGTTTGGAGGCAACAAGGCACAAGGCAGGCACTAGGACCTGCATGGAATCCTGGCAGGGTTCGGAGGCAGCATCAGCCACGATACACCCAGACACTGCAGCCAACACACTAACGTGTCCCTGCAGCCAACACACTAACGTGTCCCGACACACAGTTTGGAAAGCTCTGCTTTATATAATATGGGTGGGAAAGCCTGCAAGGGTGATATTAAGAGGAAAGAATCTGTTACACAACGCTGCTCCCAGGTCCGGCTTATGGTCAATCACTCACACACTCACAGACTGTTGAGGCACACGGATCTGTCTGCCCCCCCTTGCTTTCTACCTGGGTTTTCCAGATAGGTGTGGCTTGAGCAGACAAGACACACAGCCCTGGTCAACAGCCAGGGAAATCATTAGGATTACACACACAAATCACTTCCAACCGAACACTGAGGCACAACAGGTTCTTTGTAATACACGGAGACCCAGTGAATTTAAAGTAACAGCAAAACTTTACTGGTTGCAAGGTACATTTGCTCTTACACACACACACACACACACACACACACTTACCCACGTCCTTCCAACTAGGCTGCCAGGCACTAGCTAGAGGGACGGAAGCCACCAAGTCTGGATCCAAGAACGACTCAAGGAGTGGGCGGGCTTTGAGACCCCTTTTATCCCCAAAAGTTATTGCCTTGTTGATTCACAAGACTGGCAGCTACTTAATTTACAAGCCTAGTAGCTGTTGATGGATTTGGGGTGGGAGTTTCCATGTGCTCAGTCCCATCTTCCTCTGTCTGGTTCAGGTGACATTTTTCCTTTTGTTTCCTTAACGACTTGCTTCCTTCTTATCTACCCCCCAAAAGGGATCCCATAGACAAGATTCCTGGCTTTGTCCTCTCTGCATACGTGCCTGCTTCATCTTTAGGTTATGGCAGCTTCAGCTTAGTTTCACAAATCCCAAGTTTTTTAAAGAGCCAAGAATGTTTTAAAGAAAATGTATTACTGTATCTAGCTAATCCTGGTGTGGGATGTGAGTTCTGAGCTTGCTAGGACCCTCACCACCTCCACAAAAACACGCAACAGCAGAATTAGTGCAAATTTGAGCTTTTATTGGGCAGCGTTTGCAAAAGCTGGGCGCATCCACTGTCTCCACAATCTGGTTGACACAGAGCACGCTGAGTGAAGGCTCACTCGATTTTTATACAAGTGGCCAAAATGATTTACACAATTTCAACAATTACATATCATACAAATCCATCAGTTACACCAATTTACACCCCAACGTGTCAGATTGAAAGCATCCTGTTTCATGATATCAATCTTTTCCTGGTTGATCTGATTTAAGCTAAATTGTTTAACCTAAATTATATCTCCTAAGGATTTTATTTATCCCTTCCTGATTTTAATTTACAGAAACATGCTGTGTCTCCGTGCCTTTTACTGTTAAGGAGTAACTGACACATTATTCCTCACAATTTACACATTTTAACACGTTTCAACTATTGATTACATTAACCCGAGAATCGAAAATGGCGGCAAGGCAGCAGCAACTGCTGTACAGAGCTCCTCCAAAGTTTACTTTTAACAGCTTTTATTGTTTTAAATTGTTTTAAACATCAGTTTTTTTTTATCTTACATGCAAGCCCTTGTAAGCTTGAGGTGAGATATTTTAATCTTTTTATAGTACCATGCCGGCCAGTTTTGAAAACAAAACCGGGTGTGGGAGGATGATTCCTGGCAAATGCTCAAGGAGCTTTGAGGAGCCAACATTATCACCAGCCTGTAAGCAATCCAAAATAGGAGACTTTTTTACCTCTAATGATAAAAGTAAAGCTCATCAGTGGAAACCTGTCATCAGGGCAACAAATTGTTATGAGTTTGAAGAGCCGGAGGATGGAGTTGTATCCAGGCTTGTGATGGAGAATCTAACTGATGCCGAAGCCAGCTCTGGGGTGGGGCAATTAAAGGGACAGTATATATCTCTACTTAATAGTGCTTTGGAGTCGGAGGAAAAAGAGAAAGGAAAAGGATCAGAGGGAAAGGAAGAGTTAGACATGCTTCCTTTGGAGCAGTCTCACTTGGACCTAATTGCTCAAACTGTGAAGCGCATCTTTGTGAATATGAAATAAATTGAATCTCAACTCTCTTGTCTTATCGCTGAAACGAAGAATCTCCATTCCAAAATAGCTCAAATATATCAAGATTCCCAGGCACCCTCTCTGACATTTAAACAAAGAACTCAATTTCGAAACTCACCTTATCATCAGGAGAGTGAAGTCCCTTGGAGAAATAGCAGCAAGCCAGAGAATTTGTCAGAGTGTAAAGACAACATTCAAACTTTGGTCTTACAACCCACCAAAGTATGTTTAACAGTCTGTAGCTATAAAGGGAAAATACCAAGCTGGAAATATAAATCCCAGGTCAAATCTCATCTTTATGATCTTCTTCATATTAAATTCCAACTGATTGATTTGGTATCTATAGAACCCCTTAATTATACCCAATGGGCTCAAAGAACTATGTTAGTATTTAAGACTGCTAGATTGCCTTCCTTAATCCAAAAGCATAAAAAGTACTTAAGGACAAAAGGGATCTTTCCTGCACGTATTTTTATTAATACAACAATTAAAGCATTATTCCCCAAGTCGCAGTTGACCAAACCAGACAACAAGGAATTTCAAATAGAGCGGCGGGATTCAATGTTTCCTCAGCTGGACTCGACTGACAGGGCTGTAAAAGAATCCCAACAGCCAATAGGAGCTATTGGTGAACAGCGGGCCCAAGTTCTGGACTTTACTTCCCATAACTTCTTAGAGGACTCAATTGAAGAGGATCTTTTTCACTCTTTTGGATCTTTATCCACTTTGGAGCAACAGACGATTTTAGAAAGATTAGAAATCATAAAAAACAGACTTCAAAGTATAAGAGATGATGAAGCTTCAACGAACAACAAAGAAACTATGATCTCCTCCCCATCAGGGCCTTATGAGAAGTTTTCCCTAATGGTTCCCAATAGTTCAGAGAACTGTCAGGCCACCTTTAATGCCCAGGATCTATTGATTGATTTGAAT
This sequence comes from Charina bottae, assembly GCA_023362775.1. Classification (NCBI taxonomy): domain Eukaryota; kingdom Metazoa; phylum Chordata; class Lepidosauria; order Squamata; family Charinaidae; genus Charina; species Charina bottae. The sequence goes on along the minus strand of JALMGJ010000021.1, from coordinate 7,941,966 downwards.
ACTGCAAATATGGAAGCTGTACATTCTGCTCCAAAACTCACCCCCTTAAACAGTTGCATATTTGATGACCCTTCCAATTCCCTGAACCAGAACTGAGTTGGACTGACTAAGATCTCATACCGCATCTGGAACTTTGAATTTGGTGTCCTGGAATATAGCGGGGTGGAGAAACAAAAAGCATGATTTGGATTTTATCAATTTTCTAACCTCTTTTGATTGTATTTTATTACAGGAAACTTGGTCTGTGGACCTTTTAAGTTTAAATGGTTTTAGAAATTTTCTCCTTCCAGCCTATAAGCTTTATAGTAAAGGTCGATATAGGGCTGGTCTGGCAATTTTAGTGAAAGCCAATCTTGATGTACAGACGCTATCTTTAAACCCATGTCCTCCAATAGCCCAAGCGCTTAGGCTGGTATCATCTTAATCCTAACCGAATATCATTTCCTGATAGTCATGATTTAGACAATGTTCTTAAAAGAGTTAGATGGTCTTCACCTTCTGAAAGGGACTTTCATACCCTATTTGGATTAGAATCAATGACCAGACTGCAATTTGACCTAATTAATTCAACCTCGGTTGAAGATGCTCTCCTTATTTACTCCCACTTAATTGGTAGATGCAGCCTTAAAGCTAAACCTGTAGAGGCTGCTGTTTTAAAATCTACCACTTGGTTCGATAAGGAGTGCTATAGCGGGAAAAAGAGTTTGAGATGTAAGTTTAAAGAACTAGGTCAATCCAGGGATTTGAGTAAATATAATGAATTTTTAAAATATAAGGAAAGTTTTCAAGATCTCATATCTAAGAAAAAGAAACTATACTTCCAGGGTAAATGGGATCAGTTGTACAGGGCTGTAAAATTTAATGATAGCAGATCCTTTTGGAGATTAACTTCGAGTAATTCTATTGATAATCTCTCTTTAGTGGATCCTGTTATTACACCCCAGCAATGGGTGACACATTTTTCAACAATGTATGATGCCCCAGTAACCTCCCTTATTGAGGATAATGACTCCATCCTCTCAGATTTACCATTGTGGCCTCCGGTGAGCATAGATTAAATTACCGAGCTAATTGTTGATTTAAAAATGGGAAAATCACCCGGTCCGGATGGGCTTCCAGCTGAGTTATTCAAAAAACATGTTAATTGGTGGGCCCAGCCATTGGCTTCTTTGTTTACACTTATTGACCAACATGGGAAAGTTCCGAACGATTGGCTTAATTCGATAATAATCCCAATTTATAAGAAAGGAGGGTTTGATCAGCCCAGCAACTTTCGTCCAATCAGTCTTTTATCAATCTTGGGCAAGCTTTATGCCAAACATCTTGAATGCCGTCTTCTTGATTGGATACATACAAATGATGTAATTTGACCCGAACAGATAGGTTTCTGTAGAGGAAATTCTGCAATTGACCATTGTCTTACACTGAATTTCCTTATAGAAAAATACCTGAAACTGGGAAGGAAAAAGCTTTTTGTAGCATTTATAGACCTCAAAAGTGCATTTGATTTAATTCCAAGGGATTTACTATGGGCCAAATTGAAGAATCAAGGGATTGACCCGAGACTGTTGTTTCTGTTAAAGAAACTTCATACGGCTACCTCCTGTCAAGTAAAATATTCATCTAAAGGTTACTTGACGGAGAGAATACCTACTCAGAAGGGGGTTAAGCAGGGTTGCGTTCTCGCCCCTCATCTTTTTAACCTCTTTCTGAATGATTTAGCAGATTCCCTTAGCTCAATCAACGGTCACCCCCCTAACCTTGGCGGTCTTCCTACTCCATTATTACTTTATGCTGATGACACCACAATTCTTTCTTATTCGAGAGTGGGTTTACAAAGATATTTGAAGGCATTTTATAATTACTGTCAACGCAACTCACTCACTATCAACTTCTCTAAATCAAAGGTAATACCATTTGCCAAAAGATGGTGCTCGCAGAGATGGTTCATGGGTAACACAGAAATTGAACAAGTTAAAACCTTCAAATATCTTGGTATTACATTTAGTTATAATCTTTCTTGGGTTACTCATCGCAACAAGACAATTCATTTGTCCAATTGTTCAGATACTCAGATTAAACAATTTTATTTCACAAGAGGAAATCAATTTGTACCTGCAGCAATTAGAATATTTAAAGCCAAACCTCTCTCTCAAATACTATATGGTATTCCCATTTGGTTGGGAGCTTTTAATCACAAAGTAGAGGGTATTCAGGCAACCTTTTTGAGGCAGCTTTTAGGGGTTCCTAACTGTGTCTCCTATTTTACAATTTGTTTAGAAACTGGTCAAAGTTTAATTGAAACTAAAGCATGGTTAATGACAATTAAATATTGGCTTAGAATTTTATTTAGAGCTGCTCCTAGAAGTTTGCTATCATATCTTAAAAAGGATAAATATATTTCGCTTTGGACTCAACATATTATGTCCAAGCTTAGGCAAGTTGGGATTGCAATTGATGATTTATATTTATTGGATGAAATCTACGTATTCAGAACTATTAAACAGAGATTTATGGATTTAGAATACCACAAATTTAGACCTGCCCAACCTCGTATTTGTTCGCCTGCTATGTTAGGTATAGAAAATCAGTTGGGAAAGATGGCACATTATTTGCATGATCTTGTGGTTCCATCTCAGCGTAGGGCCTTCTTTCTGGCTAGAGTTAATTCTTTTCCTTCCGAGGTACTTTTCGGAAGGTATAAACATATCCCTAGCCATGAGAGAGTTCTTGTGGTAGTCCAGATACAATTTACCACATAATCTTTGACTGCCACTTATTTGAGTCCCTTCGGTATGAATTACTTTTAAAACCTTTTCAGGGTAACTATCCGTTAAATGCTGTATCAACTTGCCAATATCTACTGAGTGATGTTGTATTTGAAACCACCAGAATTGTAGCTAAATTCTTAGATGAAGTACTTAAAAGAAAATGTAAACAAATCTCCCAATGAGTATGGCTTTTTCTCTGGCTACTCTCATGACATGTCATGTTTTTTGTATTTTGTTCCTTTTGTTCTTTTAATGCCAATAAAGGTTTTGATTGATTGTACATTAACCCGATCCATGGAGAGTTTGCGAAAGATTTCTTAGGCTGTGTGTGTTTTAATGGGATTTCCTCACCTCTCAGTTTGTTATAGGTGTTTGTGTACTTTCCTTTATTTCCTTAGGAGGATGAGACTTATCTCTGTTTCCTTTCCCCCGTCTCTTGTGTAATCCTAATGAGTTCAATTTCAGTTTAATTTCCAGCCATTCAATTAAGACATTTAATTTGCTATAATTCTTACCAATGTAAAATTCTTGTTAAAAATTAATTCATTTATACATTCCCCACACTGGTAAATTAAGATCCAGCTTTCTGATTTTATGGCAGCTGTTCATCGTGTTGCCCTCATATTACATCAACAAATATCTGTTGTATTTATTCAGAGATCAATAAATAATATATTTATTAGGATGATCAATATATGTGGGACTTTTCCTCAGTTTATAAACTGAAACATAATATCCCTCAGCAACATTACCTCAAGCCTGCCTTCTTTCCTATGACTGCTATTTTAAAATATTTAAAAAATATTAATAATCAACTATAAATTAATGTACCATAAATTGTCACAGATTCAATACAACACCTTTCTTCTGTAAGGATGGGAAGCCAGTTAGAATGATCAGTCTCAGAGGCTGTTAAATCCAGAAATATTCCTGAGAGTGAGAAGACTAGACATGTCTACACATTTTGGGCCATACTTCTCTCAACTAGCTAGTCATTCTTTGGGTTTCTGAGATGATGTGTGGTAGACACAATAGGTTTTAAGTGCCCTCTCTCTCTCTCTCTCTCTCTCTCTCTCTCTCTCTCTCTCTCTTCAGGGAAATAAATCCTTGATTTCTTAGACATTCCACTTTGATGAAAGAGATAGATAACAAAATTCTTGTGCAGAAAACAAATCAAATGTAACTGCTCTGGTCTAAAAGCTTATTCTGCCATCTCTGCATTCCCTTGGGTTTTCTGAGTTCTTTTGGCACTCTTCAACCTGGGGTACTTTAAACCTCTCAGAAATTTGCTGTGATCAATTTGCTAAAAGCTAAAATTACTGATATCTGTAGGGAGAGAAAATACACTTCCCTGGGAGCTCCATTAGTGGATGTGTCCAGGGTAGGGATGTGCAGATTTGTGGTCTGATTTACTGTGCAGATTTTGATACTATCATCATCATCATCATCATCATCATCATCATCATCATCATCATCCTGTTTTGTAAGGGGAATTGTGCAGGGGATATAGTAGTTTGGGTTCTTGCTGATTTTGACAAGGAATCTGTCAAAATGTTATTATCCAAGTTTCTCTCTGCCCCATCTTATACCAACAAAATCAAGGCAGGGTTATTTTTAGTTTCTTTCTCACTCTTTCCTCTTTCTCAGGACTATGTTATCTTTCCTGAAAGTCCCCCATTAATGGCTCACTCATTCCTTCCCTTTTCCCAAGGTCAGCTCTACATTCATTCCCACCCAGTGTCTACAGGATTGTCCAGCTCTTATTTATAAGCAGGGCTGAAGAGGGACCCTCTGAAGCCCTGACACTCTTTCGCTCATAGGATGCTTCAGCAGGGTGCAGCCTATTTTCCCAGAATGGTCTCTTCCCCCTGGAAGGAATGGGTTGTCCATGCTTCCTTCCCGGAGAGAGATGCCTGCTCCTGGAAAGAGGAAGGGTGCTTCTAGGGGACCGGCAGAGGTTTTCCCCAGGACTGGACCTCACCAGAGCAGGGTGGAAAAATGGCCTCTGCACCGCCACTTCTGCCCGGAAGACGCCCACTGCAACATCCTTATTTTACTAAAGGTGACATTTCTTGCTCCGCTGAACACAAGGCAGCGCACAGAGTTTTCTGTCCGATTTATTTCCACAATGAGTTGGAGCAAGCCTCATCCAGTGAGATTCATGGTTGCCTGTAGGTTTTTGCTTTCCTTTTTAAGAATCCGAACGTCCCAAGTCCTCAGGGAAGGTGGATCTTGGGGAGCATCACCCGTCTGAACTATTTCATTGGCATCCAAAAAATAAAAATAAAAGGCTACCACATCTGGAAACTGTTTGAATAGCCAGGTAAGCCTTGGCCTTGTTGCAACAGACTGCACCAGCATCAGCAGCACCACCACCACCTGTCCTCTACGTTCCGGGAAACAGCTGGGATCTGGGAGCATTCACCTCCCCCTCCTGACCCTCGCTGAGATTGGGAAAGAAAGCGCTCAAAGGGGACACGGAGCAGAGGATCCACAGTCCACTTTACCGGCAGGCTGATAAACAAGTTTAAGGGGCACAGAACTTTGATCGTTTTGCTCTTTGCTTTGGAGAAATGACAGTGGGCAAGAGCCTCCCCTCTAACAGTTTACAGTAAGCGTTCGAAAGTTGCGCATAACTCTGAACTTTAGGGGGAAAGCTGATTCTGTTGTGAAAGGGAGAAGCAGCAGCCATGTTATCAGCCTTCAAGATTGTTGGCATTTGGTTATGTAAATTTGACCTTTACTGGTTGCCAGAGTGTTCATTTGCATAGGTGGCATTGTATCAATGTAATGAAGTTTCAGGTTGCTGTGGGACTCCAAAGCTAAGAAGACTTCAAACTTGTCAAATGGTAAGGAAGGAGAACCTGCAGAAATTAGAGAGGAATCTCCTTTGATGACCTGCAAAGAACTGGGAAGCTGCTGCTCGGATTACTAATGTTCAGTCTGAGAAACAAGATCCATTGCCAAAATTCTTATGGCTAAAAAGCTTGAGTAACAAGAATCCACATACTGTCATTTTACCCCGGCAATGCACTGCACCTTAATTAAGTTTACCATGTCATTCAAATCCTAAATGCCCAGCTCAACTTTTAAGGTTTGTAATAACCAAAACTTGTACTCTAAATATGCTATGGCTTCAGGTTTAAGATAACATGGTAGCTCAGGATTTTAGCTGAAGAGATAATGGATACTTGTTAACCAGGTTTTTTAGCTTAGCTATAGGCAATCAATCATGGGCAGAAAGAGTTGTTTTCTCCCTCTCTGGCATTTTGTAATATATCTGATTCTGAGCTTTTTCTTTTCCTGCTAACACTACGAAGATACACCCATTTAGAGAATGTGCTGCAGACTTACATTACATTGTCTCATGATGGAATAAAAACTGAACTAGGATTTCATGAAAACAACCTTCTCCACCTAGTGCCATAAAGAAGTTTTGCGCAGCAATTCCCACAGTTCCAAGCAAGTACAGCCCAAGAGTAAGTTGGGGAAAGCTGCACTCGAGATTTCTGGAAAACATATATGTTGTGATTTTTTAAAAATGTATTTATTTATAGCATCTGATCTATGTCTTGCCCCTTTCCCCAACTTCATATATGCACTCTGTAAGAAGGGGGAAAAGCATTCATCCTGATTTTATGATTTGGGAATTGGGCAGTATTTGAAAGTGTATAGGAAGTTTGAGGTAGTTATACAGCATTAGGAACTGAGCACATGACTCGAGAAACCCAGGCTTTGTGATCTAAGCCTAATTCAGGCTATAAAGCTAGAAAACACGTAGAGAAACATTTTACTGCTGTGTTAAAAGGAACAGACTTAAAGCTTGATTAGTGAAGCATTATTTAGAGAAGGGTTATACGGTATAAAATATTTTATTTAATTTATTTATTTATTTAATTTATCCCCGCCCATCTCCCCGAATAGGGGACTCTGGGCAGTTTACACAATAAGAAAATTTAAAATCTATACAGAAATTACTAAAAAAACAATAAATAAAAAGAATAATTAAAATCCAAAGATGGTTAAAAGCCGCAGTCTAGATCACAGTACTACGGGGCCAACCAACCCCAAGAGGCACTACCACCTCCGTCATCCCAGGCCAGGTGGCAGAGCCAGGTCTTCAGAGACTTCCGGAAGGTCAGAAGTGAGGGGGCCAGCCTCACCTCCAGGGGCAAGGTGTTCTATAATACGGGCGCTATTGCAGAGAAGGCACACCTCCTGGATCCCGCTAGATGGAATTCTTTTGCTGAAGGGGTCCGAAGCATGCCCTCTCTGCATGAACAGGTGGGGCGGGCTGATGTTATCGGGATGAGATGGTCCCTCAGATACCCTGGCCCCATGCCATGTAGGGCTTTAAAATATATTTTAAAATATATTTAAAATATATACCAGGATTTCTCAACCAGGGATCTGTGGAAGCCTAGGGTTCCACGAGAGGTCCCTAGGGGTTCCCTGGGATATCACAATGTATGTTAAAAATTATTTCAAATTCGGGCAACTTCAGATTAAAGAGGTACGTTTCGTTCTTTGTTTTTAGTTTAAGAACACTGTTAATGCATATATACAGGCCTACACATGAAACTCATATAATAATTTTGTAACTTCTGGCCTATATTTGAGCCTGAATGTGCAGGGGTTCCCTGAGGCCTGAAAAATATTTCAAGGGTTCCTCCAGGGTCAAAACGTTGAGAAAGGCTGATATACTGTATACTGATGCACTGAAAAAATTACATATGAAGGGGGAAAACTTTTTTTAAAAAAGCTCTTGAGGGGTATTGGATAATCACCTTAAAAACACAGACCTCATGGTTGGAGAATGGTACTCCAATTGTCTAAGCTGGGTTTTGCCTAAGGTTCCTGCAAATACAATAAAAACTGGTGGTTTCTTAATTGCATTATCAGGCTTGTCTGTAGCAATTCATGGTTTACTGTGTCCATGGCTATTTTAGCTCAAGGATGACATACTAAGCCACTGAAGAAGTACTAAATGAAACACATCCAGCTTGGCTGGAATGCATAGAAGATCTCTATAGCAGTTTGGCACTGTATTTTGTCTGAACTCTTGTACTATGGATTAAATATAGACTGGGTTTAAGGATTACTTTTGAGAAAAGCATGAGAAAAAGACACAGTAGAAAGGCTTCCCAGAATTGGTACTGCATCTGAATATTTTTTTCCTGCTACTGTTAGTTCCAACCTTCCCTCTGTATACATTAGCGTATTATAGTGGTTTATTTATTTATTTATTATTCGAATTTATCACCGCCCATCTCCACGACAGTGGACTCTGGGCGGTTTACAACATTAAAATTAATATTAAAAACCTACACACTTAAAAATACAATATAATAATAAATAGATAAGAATCCAGAGGATGGGAAGATCTTAAAAAAGGAGGGTATTATGGGGCTAACCACCCCCAGGAGGAACTATTACCTCCTTTGTCCCAAGCAAGGCAGCAGAACCAGGTCTTTAAAGACTTTCTGAAGGCCAGCAGTAAAGGCGCCTGTCTCACCTCCGCGGGCAAGATATTCCACAAGGCGGGTGCTACCGCAGAAAAGGCACGTCTCCTGGACCCCGCCAAATGAAATTCTTCACTGGTGGGGTCCGAAGCATGCCCTCTCTGCATGACTGGGTGGGGCAGGTAGATGAAATCGGGATGAGACGGTCCCTCAGGTACCCTGGTCCCATGCCATATAGGGCTTTAAAGGTGATAACCAACACCTTGAATTGGACCCGGAAGCAAACTGGTACCCAATGCAGCTCGCGCAGCAGTGGTGTTACATGGGCTGATCTTATCGCACCCATAACTGCCTGCGTGGCCGCATTCTGTACCAGCTGAAGCTTCTGGATACTCTTCAAGGGTAGCCCCATGTAGAGCGTGTTGCAATAATCTATATGGGAGATGACAAGGGTATGAATGACTGTTCGGAGGGCATCCCAATCCAGGAAGGGGCGCAACTGACGCACAACCCGAAGTTGTGCAAAGGCCCTCCTGGCCACGACTGCCACCTGCTCTTCGAGCACGAGTCGTTAGTCCAAGAGGACCCCCAAGTTCTGCACTGAATCTGAATGGGGCAGCGCCACCCCATCCAGAGTTAAAGATGACAACTTCCTGGAAACCGAGAGGCCATCAATCCACAGCCACTCCGTCTTACCAGGGTTCAGTTGAAGCCTGTTGTTCCCCATCCAGACCCCTACAGCCCCCAGGCACCGAGACAGGTTTATACTTGTTATTCATCTTTAATACCTTTATAAGAATTTGTGCACAGTATAGTAGTTAGTAGCAGTAATATCTTATTAGTATGCTCTTATACCAATGAGCAGTACAAGACTTATAAAATTTGAATAGATAAGTAGTCTATCTACATTTGACCTGATCTGAATATATTGTGAAATATTTAAATAAAGTATCATCATCATCATCATCATCATCATCATCATCATCATCATCATCATCTAATATTTACTGTAAGTCAGATACAGGATGTTTTAACCTCCAAAAGAGCCTGTCCCTAGAAACTGATTTGAATGCTGATTCAAGATCCATAACGTGGGGAGTGAACCCCATTTCCCCCTCAGCCAGAATATTATCCTGCTGTAACCAATCTAGCAATTTTGAGCATAGATGGCCTATATGCAGTTATTGATCACACTCAGTTAACCAATCAGGCAAGAGATCAGGCCAGCTGTCTCCCCTGTTTTAAAGATAGGGAACGTGATAGATCTGTCCCAGAACCCACAAAACCGAAAGGAATAATGTATGTTAGTAAACAGTGTTGTCAAACCTGGAGCCCACCAATCCTTCTTAGTTTTCAATCATTTGGTGGGAATCATATTTCCCCTAACCGTCTTTCCATTTTTCAGCTAGAAAAAATTGGGAATGTTGATTACAAATTATTCCTGGTTTTCGACTTTAAGTATTATTTTGTTAGAAGTAAATTTTATCTTACCAAGTTCGTTCCTGAGCCGGGAGTAAAGAAATTGACCAATTGCATGAAGTTAGGAGTTTATTCACCCAAGAGCAAAAGCAATGACAGCAAGCTGTTAGGTGGGCGGCCGCGCAGGACCCCCTTCCTACAGCACATTATATAGATTCCATTCAACTCCTCCTTTAGAAGACCACCCCTTACTCAGTTACCCATACTCCACCTTTCCCTCATTCCATATTAGGAATTTCCTTCCTTCACTCCATATTAGGAACTTCCTTCCATCCTTGCTAGGGCTCCTTGACCGTTATTAAACAATATATTTCCCCTGGAGAAGCTGTCCTTGGAAAGTACACTTTATCTTTCTATGGGCACAGCTATCTATCAAGGCCTGCTAGAAAGGAAGGGTAAGAAAGTTAACAAAACTCTTCAAGGAAATACAAAATGGTTTCAGAGCCATAATACAAGTGCATATGTTTCTAATATATGAATATGAAATATATTTGTATTTATATATACAGAAATGTAAGAATATGTTTACAATCCAACAATCCCCCCTCTGTGCATGGGAAAGCATATTCCCAAAGCACACCTAGGAATGGTCCAGTCAGTAGTTGTGCTTGAGGAAGCAAAGGGAATAGCGACTGGATTCCCTTTAGAAACCTCTAGTAGGAGGGTCCACAGCATTATAAGCCAAGACATTCTTTCAAACCCCAAATGTCAGAATCCGGATCCCTAACGAGCTTGATGGGAGGCCAAGGCAGGAAGGGGGCTGTGATCTTGGACTGCTGGTTTGACGTGTGTCCAATGAAGCCAGGTGTTTCATTCAGCAACCCGAACTGCTGTTTGTGTTGTCAAAAGGATATCCACACCCAATCACCTGGTTCAAAGGCAAGGGTCGGAAATGGCGGCTCGCGAGCCACATGCGGCTCTTTGGCCCCTTGAGTGTGGCTCTTCCGCAGCTGAACTCACCCCCGCCCCTTCCACGCTATTGGATCCCGCCCCCAAACTCTTACGCTCTTACGCGCGCTCTCGCTCTCCAAGGCTGGGGCCACCCGCAGCCGCCCACACCTCGCGCACAGCCCGCGGGGCTCTCTGCCGCTCCCTTCGACGGAGGAGGGACCGGCGTGCCTTGGGAGCTGCTGCTGGCGGCATGTCTGGGCGAGGCGCGCGGGCGGAGCTGCCCGTTTTGGCACTTGGGCGCTCCCGAGCCTCTTCCCTTCTCCCTCGCCACGTTCGGGCATTGAGGCCAGGCAAAGCCGGGCGATCGCGCAGGGGCGAGGCGAGGAGTCCCGCTACTCCGCCTACCGCCACATCCGTCCATTCCCGGCCTCGTGGATCCCTTCGAGGGGCCGCGGGGCTTCCCCGCTTTCCTCCCAAGGAGGCCTTGACGGCGCACCCTCCCGCCCCATCAATCCCCCCACCCCGCCGTTCGGCGTCCTCTCCCCCCGCTAACCCAAGCCCTGCGGTGGCCGGGGGACCCGACCCAGGCTCCGTTCCGGTGGGGCGACTGTAGTGACCGGAGGCGGCCAAGGGGAGAGCAGGCAGCTTCGGAAGGGGGAAAGGAAGAATGGAAAGGCTGAAAGGATGTGGCAGGAACGGCCCTGGAAAGCGGGGCCTGCGGACCGCCACCTTTGGGGAGGAGGGTCCAGCCGGCGAGCAATGGCGGCACCAGAGTTCGCCGGAGCGGCTGGCGCGCTGGCTTGCCGAGGCATCCAGGCGCTGGGCAAGGGCGCGGGCCCGGGACGCGAGCAACCCGCCTTGGCACTCCTGGAGAAGCGGCCGCGGGAGGCCCGCCGGGTGCACCCTCCCGCCCCATCAATCCCCCCACCCCGCCGTTCGGCGTCCTCTCCCCCCGCTAACCCAAGCCCTGCAGCGGCAGATACTCCACAGCGCGGTTGGGGTTTTCGGAACCGGGTACCCCGGGGCCACCCCCCGCTCCCCCGTCCATGGAGAGCGAGAGGAAAAGGGGCGCTCGGGCGCTTTGCGCTGCGCCCGGCGCCTTCGGCTCCCGATTGCTGCAAAGGGCACCACCCCACGCCAGCTACAGACCCGACCCGCGGCCCGCAGAGGGCTGCAGGGCTACGGCCACCATCCTGCCTGCGGGAGTCCGAGCAGGAGAGCAGGGGGAGGGGGAGGGGGAGGAGTCGTCGCCGCTTTTACTGCTGCTGCCGCCTGCCTGCCTGCCTGCTCCAGCCCCGAGCGAGCCGCCCGCTCCTTCGGCTCCTGCCTTCGCTGCAGAGGCACTGCGCACTACGAGCGCACCGCCCGGCAAGCCCCGGGCGAGCCTCAGCCCAGCGGGAGGGGGCAGAACGCAGAGGGAAGGGAGACGGCAGAGAGGGCAAGGAGCGTGAGGCCTGCTGAGCTTTTGCCGGCGGACCCGCGCTGTGGCGAGCTCTCCTCTCCCCCCGCTAACTCGAGCCCTGCGGCGGCCGGGGGAAGCCGAGCCAGGCGGGGGTGCAGCGGGGCCCAGCGGCGCGCTGCGGGCGAAGAGCCGCCTGCTCTCCCCTTGGCCGCCTCCGGTCGCTACAGTCGCCCCGCCGGAACGGAGCCTGGCTTGGCTCCCCCGGCCACCGCAGGGCTCGGGTTAGCGGGGGGAGAGGACGCCGAATGGCGGGGTGGGGGGATTGATGGGGCAGGAGGGTGCACCCGACGGGACCGCAGGGACCCTCCGGAGAGGCGGCTTGAAAGCGGTTTCGGGGTGGTTGTTTTTTAAGCGGGCCTATGCGGTGGCTGCTTTTCTCTCCCCACAGACAGCGCGGGCGGGCGGGTCCTCTGGAAGGAGGCCGGCCGGAGTTCTGCTTGCAGCGGACGAGTTGCTGCTGGGCCGAGCAGATGCTTTTGAGACCTAACGGCGGGGTTACATCGGGACCGAGTCCGGCCTATCCCCGGTCTGTGTCGCGTTAATGCCGCCCCCTTTCCCACCTGGGAGGCCAGCTTGCAGCGCAAACGGCAGTCGCTTACTGAGCGAGTGCATTTTAAAATCTGCTTAACCCCCTTCCCCCTGCCCGCACTTCTCCCTCTTTGAAAAAGGAAGGCCGGAAAAGCGCAGTTTCAGTCTTGCGTTAAAGGGAGAAGCTGCCCTTAATGACAGAAGGCCATTCAAGTTGGAGAAACCTCGCGGGATGGGCGGAATCGCTACACACAAGCCACACGCCCCATTTCGTTCCTCCTTCCCTATTGCTTAATTGCCAGGCGCTCCTCCCCTGGAAACCCAGAGGAGGTGGGAGAAAGGCCGCTTCACACAACTCGCCAATCCGGGAAGTCCAAGTGTACACCCAAGGAGATCTGGAGGGTTTCCGGGGGAGCGGGGGACAGGCAGGGCAAGAAGCCAGAGCCTTGGGGTTGCCCAAGCGCCCTCCTCTTCCCTGTGGAACCGCCCTCCTTTTAAAACATGGCAGGAGTGCCCTTGATCACGTGCAAAGTATTTTTTCTGCTTCTAAGCGGCCGCGGGAGGCCCGCTGGGTGCACCCTCCCGCCCCATCAATCCCCCCACCCTGCCGTTCGGCGTTCTCTCCCCCCGCTAACCCGAGCCCTGCGGTGGCCGGGGGAGCCAAGCCAGGCTCCGTTCCGGCGGGGCGACTGTAGCGACCGGAGGCGGCCAAGGGGAGAGCAGGCGGCTCTTCGCCCGCAGCGCGCCGCTGGGCCCCGCTGCACCCCCGCCTGGCTCGGCTTCCCCCGGCCGCCGCAGGGCTCGAGTTAGCGGGGGGAGAGGAGAGCTCGCCACAGCGCGGGTCCGCCGGCAAAAGCTCAGCAGGCCTCACGCTCCTTGCCCTCTCTGCCGTCTCCCTTCCCTCTGCGTTCTGCCCCCTCCCGCTGGGCTGAGGCTCGCCCGGGGCTTGCCGGGCGGTGCGCTCGTAGTGCGCAGTGCCTCTGCAGTGAAGGCAGGAGCCGAAGGAGCGGGCGGCTCGCTCGGGGCTGGAGCAGGCAGGCAGGCAGGCGGCAGCAGCAGTAAAAGCGGCGACGACTCCTCCCCCTCCCCCTCCCCCTGCTCTCCTGCTCGGACTCCCGCAGGCAGGATGGTGGCCGTAGCCCTGCAGCCCTCTGCGGGCCGCGGGTCGGGTCTGTAGCTGGCGTGGGGTGGTGCCCTTTGCAGCAATCGGGAGCTGAAGGCGCCGGGCGCCGGGCGCAGCGCAAAGCGCCCGAGCGCCCCTTTTCCTCTCGCTCTCCATGGACGGGGGAGCGGGGGGTGGCCCCGGGGTACCCGGTTCCGAAAACTCCAACCGCGCTGTGGAGTATCTGCCGCCGCAGGGCTTGGGTTAGCGGGGGGAGAGGACGCCGAACGGCGGGGTGGGGGGATTGATGGGGCGGGAGGGTGCGCCGTCGAGGCCTCCTTGGGAGGAAAGCGGGGAAGCCCCGCGGCCCCTCGAAGGGATCCACGAGGCCGGGAATGGACGGATGTGGCGGTAGGCGGAGTAGCGGGACTCCTCGCCTCGCCCCTGCGCGACCGCCCGGCTTTGCCTGGCCTCAACGCCCGAACGTGGCGAGGGAGAAGGGAAGAGGCTCGGGAGCGCCCAAGTGCCAGAGTGCCAGACGGGCAGCTCCGCCCGCGCGCCTCGCCCAGACATGCCGCCAGCAGCAGCTCCCAAGGCACGCCAGTCCCTCCTCCGTCGAAGGGAGCGGCAGAGAGCCCCGCGGGCTGTGCGCGAGGTGTGGTTGGCTGCGGGTGGCCCCGGCCTTGGAGAGTGCAACGAGGACCGGCCATGGAAGGTGAGCGAGGGCCGGGGCGGCCGGCCAAGCGCAGCGCAGCCCTTCCACACGATTGGATCCCGCCCCCAAACCCCGCCCCCTTCCACGCGATTGGATCCCGCCCCCAAACCCCGCCCCCTTCCACACGATTGGCTCCTGCCCGCAAACCTCGCCCCCTTCCACGCGATTGGCCCCCGCCCGCAAACCCCGCCCCCTGGCTCTCGAGCACTTAAAAATGTGCACGAGCATACCAAAATGGCTCTCGGCTCAAAAAGTTTGCCGACCCTTGTTCAAAGGGATGAAGAGTTTCTTCCAATGGCAAGGTCTGTAGTAGAGCACTTCATTTCCATAGAGATCGCAAGTACCTGCACATAGAGAGGAGATAAGAAAATAACATAGAATCCCCCCTCTCTAGGTGAAGGGAGTGGGGGTCCAGGCCTTTTGAAACATCTGGTGGCCTGCCAAAAAGCAACTCAAATGGGGATAATCCCACATCTTTTCAAGGTCAGGTACATAAGTGAAATAAAGTGATAGGCAATACCTGGGGCCACTTTAAATGTGTCTCCTGGCATAATTTTCCTAGCAATGTCTTGAGTTCCCTGTTAGCCCATTCCACCCCCCACCCCGAAGATAAGGGACATGTAAGTTCTGTGTGATGCCTAAAGCTTGCAGGATGTGAGTAATTACGTGTGCCACAAAGTGTTGGCTGCGGTCCATATCTAAGACAGAGGATGCCGTATCGGGGAACGATGTCCTTCAGCAGGTGTCTTGCAGTTTCAATTGCGGTAGCATGTCGACAAGGGAAGGCTTCAATCCAGTGTGTAAGTGGGTCTCTGCAAACAAGTACATGTTCAAAGCCATTTGCCTTGGGTAATTGAATATAGTTTAGCTGTAATTTTTCAAAAGGTCTTTGGGCCCAGGGTCTCCCTCCCTTATGGATCTTTTGTCTTGAGGAAGCATTGTTAGCTTGGCAAGTGAGACATGTTCGTGCTACTTTTTCAGCTTCCATGTAAACCCCAGGCGCATACCATACCCATCGCACAATATCCACAATGGCCTGGTCCCACAGTGGCCCTTTGCATGAATCTGTTGACAAAGAAGGTGTAACAAACATCTAGGGGCTAAGGGTCTTCCATCCGGTACCATCCAGAATCCATCAGAAAAAGTTGCCTCATAGTTTGCCTGCCACTGTTCCACCTCCCCCCTCTCAACAAAATTGTCGTATGGAAGAGACAATTGAAGATGAAACTCTACAGCTGTGACAGAGAGAGATAGAGGCTGCAGGGTGGCCCATTTCGCTGTAGCATCAGCGAAAGCGTTTCCCTTTGTAACCAGGGAGACGCCCTGTTGATGTGCAAGGCAGTGCACTACGGCCAGAGCCTTAGGGAGCATAATGGCTTTGAAAAGGGAGGCTAGGAGGGTAGCATGAGCAATGGGGGCACCAGAAGAAGTAAGGAAGCCCCGCTGTTTCCACAGGGCTCCTGTAGCATGGCAAACCCCAAAGGCATATTTAGAGTCCATGTAGATCGTCACATAGAGGGTGCGGGCAGCCTTGCAAGCCTCGGTCAGGGCAATGAGTTCTGCAGCTTGGGCACAGTGGGAAGGGGAAAGTCCAAAATTAAGCCATTGGGAGTACATTTAATAGTGGCCCCGAGTTTACAGAGTAAATCACGACCTAGGAGAAAAACAGAAGATTCAGAACAAACAGTAAAAGCATGTTCAACAGTGAGAGGACCCACCTCTACTGTTAAGGGGTCAGTAACATTTGCAGGAATGATCCCCCAACCCCAATAATATGATCAGAAATCCCAGAAAGAACAGTAGGGGAAGAGGGAGGGTGAGTTAGTAAGGATGTAGTGGCCCCAGTATCAACCAGGCAGTGATACTGTTGACCACCTATAGTTAAAGGAATAAAAGGTTCTCCTCCAGGTCCAGAATGTATAGGTAACATGAGTGCACTCAAGGGTAAGGTCGCTTGTAGAGCCAGCTGGTTGAGAAGAATCAGCGACAGGCAAAACTGGATACACATGAGAAGGTTCTGGAGGGAAAGGTGTGTGGGTCAAAACGTATCTCTCAAGGGCTCTAAGATATGTGTTTGCAAACACAAAAATATATGGGGTGGTTCCCAAATGTATAACTTTATGTTTGTGCAGCAGGATCACCCCTATTTTCATCCTGCTACTTTATTAGTTGGTCCAGGTGTTGGGGTCACAGCAACAAAGCACAGTGGAAACATAACAATTTCCTTTCTTTTTCCCCTCTGTGATTCACTCCACATCAACTCTCTCCCAAGCCATCTCAACATCACAAATACATTCCTGTATCTCCATCTTCACTTCATTCAACTTACTCTCACCCAACTTACAATATTCTTTCCTCACATTCCCATCTCTTACTTCCATACAGATCAAATTGGTTACCTACTTACAGCAGAAGTAACATGCAAAGAGGCAAACAATAGATCTGCAAACAACAAATTATTTTCCAACACCCTCCCCAAGTCTCGGTCTTTAAATTGAAAAAACAAAAATAAGTTGAAACAGCATTTCGGTGTTTTGGCAGAGCTCCATCAGGTTTTGTCCGGGAGCAGGCAGCAGACACAGCATAGGAGCTGATTTCTTCTCCGCCTCTTCTGTCCTTCGGTAGCAAACAGTCAGTGAAACAGTCAGTGGGAGGGGGAACCTCAAGGAGAGTAGGCACACACACAAAAAATGACAGGAGAAAGCTATGTAGATGTCAGGAACAGAAGGCTGTCCTTGCAGGGTCTCCTCTCTTTCTAAACACTTTTCTGGAGAGACAGCAGCCAGCCAACCACTCACAAGGGACATACCTCAAGTTAGCAGAAAGGATTTCCAAGCTGAGTGAAAGAGAGTTTACAACTGATTAGTTTACACACTTTTTTCAAACATCAAACACCATACCACACAATCAGGGCACACACAAGCCTTTCCCATGACATTCATCAGTTTAATTCATGCTTTACTTATTGTAAAAGGAAAGTCCCAAGTCCCATCAAGCACAGCCTACCAGGGCACATACAGTCTTTAGTTCCTTACTTGCAACTAGGAAATCAGACAAACAGCCCTGATCAGCAAACAGGAGATTTATACAAACTTACACACACATAAGTGTAGCCCAGTTGGAGTAAAAAAAAAACATAATGAAAACCAAACCAGGGGAGACAGAAACACACACAGATAGAAAGAGCTTCTCATGTATACACACACAACCTTTCACAGGAAATCAATTTTCTTCCCCCTTTCCCTTTCCAAAGGTGGCAAACATTCAAGATGGCATGTACATAACATACAATAAAGATTATATGGTAAACAACAAACAACCTCACCTTTCTTCTTGTATGTACTCAACTTAGAAAACAAACACAAAACTTACACAACTACAGGAAGTGCAAATAACTGGACACATGGCACGATCAAATCCCATGTCCAACTATTCACAGTAAATAACAGAAAGGGTTGCATAGCCAAAAAGTTGGAAGAGCCACAGCCTGGCCAGAGCTATGGATCTCCAAAAATTCGAAGCATTCCCTTACTGTGGATAAATTTAGTTCTGTAAAGGGACAGACTCACATTTAACTCCTAAAGGGACAAACTGACATACATACAGTACATACATACATACATACACACACAAACACACAACCTGCACCATTTCCCTCAACAAATATAGATAGAAATGTACAGACTAATACTTAACAAACAGAAAACATTTTGGTTACAGATACTTACACAAATATTTGAGCTTAACTGGCATGATCATGTTGTAAGTGTTTTAAAAGTTTTAAGTTTCTCATAGTGGAAAGTACCCAAGCTTGACCAGGGTTCACCTGACCACCTGGAGACTTCCTAACGAAGGTTGGGAATCAGGAGCACTGGCAATTATCAAGGATAATTGATCAGGGTTATTTCTTTTCAGCTGAAGTTTAAGAAGCTTCCATTTCTCACAGTGAAAATGTACCCATAGGAGGCCAGATTGCATTACCGCTTGTGTCTAAATATTGAGTCCATTCTATACATAGCTCATGTGCATGTCTTTTCTTCATTCCTGGCTGGGTGGGCAAAATCCCCTTATCCCAAGCCTTCAACAACGCCCCGAAGGGGGAAGATGGGGGTACCGTCGACTTAGTATTCCCCATAACCACTCGTGTCCCTAAGCATGGCACCGGTGCCCGTCGGATTTGGGGTGTGTCTAAACACCCAGAGACTCCCTATTAGAGTACCGACCCTCTGCGCGCTTCCAAGTCTTCAATTACTTATTCACCATTTTCTACTTTTAGCTCACAAGCGGTAATTGCCCAGTTATAGTTCATTCATGCATTCAGTCACAACCTGTCCAGGCACGCGTATTGCCCTGGTCAACAGTCGGGTTTTATAAAAGGAATCAAGCACACACATTCACTGGGCTTATAAAAGGAATAAAATTTTCAGGTACTCACCCACGGTGGAGTTGTCCTAGGTTCATGCAATCGGCTGGCATAAAAAAACCAAAGTTCCCTTTACTACCCTCTGGGCGGTCCCACAGGAAAATCACAACCCTCTGGGCAAATGGCCCGGTGCCGGCAGGGCGTGTTATCCCCCTGGGACCCACTCCATTGGGTTAGCTCAGTAAAACATCTGGGGTGCCAAAATGTTAGAAGTAAATTTTATCTTACCAAGTTCGTTCCTGAGCCGGGAGTAAAGAAATTGACCAATTGCATGAAGTTAGGAGTTTATTCACCCAAGAGCAAAAGCAATGACAGCAAGCTGTTAGGTGGGCGGCCGCGCAGGACCCCTTCCTACAGCACATTATATAGATTCCATTCAACTCCTCCTTTAGAAGACCACCCCTTACTCAGTTACCCATACTCCACCTTTCCCTCATTCCATATTAGGAATTTCCTTCCTTCACTCCATATTAGGAACTTCCTTCCATCCTTGCTAGGGCTCCTTGACCGTTATTAAACAATATATTTCCCCTGGAGAAGCTGTCCTTGGAAAGTACACTTTATCTTTCTATGGGCACAGCTATCTATCAAGGCCTGCTAGAAAGGAAGGGTAAGAAAGTTAACAAAACTCTTCAAGGAAATACAAAATGGTTTCAGAGCCATAATACAAGTGCATATGTTTCTAATATATGAATATGAAATATATTTGTATTTATATATACAGAAATGTAAGAATATGTTTACAATCCAACAATTTAAAGAATAACATTAGAGGGGAGAATAGATGTTGATAATGGATTGTCCTTGTTTGTTGGTTAACTAATTGGTTTTATTATATATTAATACATCTTTTTAAAAAAAAACATCTCAGAGGAAGGTACCTGTAGACAGTAATGCATTTCACTCTGATCCTCCTTGATTAATACATGGTTTGGGCTCTAAAAGCAGTATTCCTCATTTTTATATATATTATATACTGTATAACTTTGAAGAACGTTAAAGAGGAGACAGCTGCAAATTATATTTAACATTTATTTTGTGAACCATATATTTATTTATTTATTAAATTTTGCCACCGCCCATCTCCCCCCAAAGGAGGGACTCTGGGCAGTTTACAATAATGATAAAAGCCTTAAATAACATAAACATAAATAAATATCGACTACAATACAATATAAAGCATAAATATAGTATAAAATCCAGATGACGATTGATCATTATAGCACCACTTGTGTATGTCTAAAGGGCCATTTTATGGCACCAGCCATCTCCAGGAGTGATTACTTCCCTCCCCACCCCAGGCAATATATGAACTTGTGATACAATTTGTAATTGATATAAGGCTGTATGCAATTTGTAAGCAATGAAAAAACATCTTAAGTATTGCCTTCTGGTGGAAACTCAGCAAAATGCAGAGATCCATCTATTCTAGGTACTGGAATTAAATTACAAGGAAGTACATTTCTATTCTGCCTTGTATTAAATTACAAGGAAGTACATATCTATTCTGCATGTATCCCTCTCTCCCAACCTCATCAATCCCAAAGACTCTCCTTTCCTAAATAAAATTAGCATTCATGTTAGAGGTATGACAGTTTCACAAATTACTGATTAACCTCAAGAAACGTAACAGAAATCCAACCTAAAACAACTCTACTGCAGAGGAATCTTCACTTCAGCAGAATGGGAGAATATTCTACTGTCTTCTGCTGGTTGGTTCTGTTGACATTTTCTTGGATGGGTAGAACTCATACTGAGCCCTTGTAAGTATCTCTAAGATTAATTTAAATAGACTTACTTTTTTATTATTTGGGGGAACAATATAGCTTTGAAAAGAACTACTGTATGACTTTTGTAACATTAAAAAATACTAAAGTATTGCTTGTAACCTAATATTTGGCTTTTACTGAAAAATGAGGAGGATGTTCTTGTTTTTAAGCAAATATTTAGATTATGAATTCTAAAAGGCTTAACATTCCTATGCCTGGTATGGCTGGACTTCTGATTTATTCTAGAATTTCGACATTGTGAACGATGTTAATGGATTTAAGTCAATTAGAAGGCTTACTTTTTTGAAATTACTATTAATTCATGGCAAACCTCTTTCCCATTACAAGGGCCCACCCCCCTGCTTTACAGTCTCACTTGGATTGATAAAAGCAGATTCCTGCTGATTTGGTTGAGTCCCAAATCTTGCAGAGGACAGAAGAAGAAGCGCACGCACTCCATCCCTTAAAAAATGGGACGAAATTGAGTTTTTTAAGGAAACGATAGTACGGGCTGGAAAAAGTAAAAAACGGGACTGTCCCATTCAAAACGGGACGTATGGTCAGCCTAATTATAGGGATATCAGATCAACATATAGTTATCCCCTAATAGAAAGATGTCCAGGGAGACTTGATAGTTTTTATGAGAACCATCTTCTGCAGGATTCAAACCCAGTTATTACATGTGCAGTAGCAAAATTCTGTGCTGCCGCAATGATAATAAGGCAAAACCAGTTAAAGAAGTAGGGAATTGTGTATATTTTTCTATTTTTATTAATACTTTGTTTAGCCATTTTTTAATAATTTTTTTTAGGATAGTTAAAGCCTTCCACATACGAAATGTTATGCTCCCTTATACCTATCTAATGCCACTACCCCTTCTTTTAGACTCTTTTAGATTCTCGCTTTTAATATATACTTTTAGTTTTTAGTTTTTAATTCATGTATCTTGTAGCTTTTCATGGTTTTTTTTTAGATTTAGATGTTTATTTTTACTTGATGTATCCTTTATGCCTTTTTAAGGACTGTATCCCACCTTCCTTATGCTGGTCTATGACCGTAAGAAAGATTTTATTATTATTAACACATTAAACAATTTTTAAAAATTTAAAACAACAGCAACAACATTTTAACAGTTAAAATTGTGCTGAAAAGTGGGAGGAATAGCCATTAAGCTATCATATTGGTCAACTAATCAGCACTCTATACAAACAGGAAGAGTTAGGTCTTTTCTGAATTACCAGTCTTTCCCAAACCACCTAAATTCAGATTAAAAAGCAGAAGAAATTGACCCAAGATTAACTTCTTTTTAATGTGTTCAGATTAATGGGACATCAGAATGCCATCAGCCTGGACACATTTATTTATTTGAAAGTGTAGAGCTCAAATTCAGTAGCAGCCAATCAGCTGTTATTCTTTGTGGACAGTGGCTGTCATTTCTCCAGAAAGAGAGTGACTAGTGATAGTTTCCTGTATGCTACAGTCCATAGCACCTTTAATAAAGCCTGACCTCCAATTGAAACACTCATGAGTTAGGGCTTCCCAGTTCTCAATGCTGATATTACATTTTTTTAAATTAGCTTTGAGAGTGTCCCAGAATTGGCCTTTACAGCCACTTACGGATCCACTGTTAAAATTTTACCCTTGGAAGACAATCTTACTCGGCTGTGAGTGATCGCCAATGAATGAATGCTACAGTAATCAAAACCATAGGAAATTAGTTGTTGTTTCAATACTACTTCCTCTGTAGCAAGAAAAAAGCTTATAGATCACCTTCATAGAAACATAAAGATGTTGAAATAATAAAATTTTAAAAATCATTTAAGAAAGGGAAAGGAAGCATTGCTGTGCTGTGGGCAGGGAGTGGGAAAGCAAGGAGAACAGGATTCACCCAGCCTGGGCAGAAACTGAAAGGGTGCCCACTGGCAGATATACGGGCTGGATGTAAGGGATACTTCAATTACTTAAGGGGGCATTGCTGAATCATCTACAAGTTTATTTTAAAATGTGGAAAACCTAGCAGTCAGGCAATCCAGGATGACATGGCTGTGCAAGGCAGCAGCCAGCTGCTGGAGGGAAAGGGGGATGGCAAGCCAGATAGAGCTGGGGCTGCCTATGATCAGAACAAACCACCTGCTCTGAAGGGCTTAAAGCAGTCAGAAAGCAGCAGTTTTGAGTCAAAGCTGGGAAATACAGGTGAAGGATGCTGGGATTGAGAAGAGGACATCACCACCCATTGGGCTGGGTGTGGGAATGTTCTAGCACTCAGAGAGCGATGGGTAGCCCGTATGGGTATGGCTAAGCAGAAGGTGCGAATCTGCCCTGAGACTACAGGAAATGACCGGTTGTACTGTCTAAAGTGGCATTTGCTACTCTGAAGTGGTATTTCCTGATCAGTGGATAAAATGCCAGTGGGACAGGAATATATCAGGATGGCTTGTATTTGCAACCACCACCACCACCACCACCCCCGTTTTATCTTATATGACCAATGTGGGGCTTCACTTGCCTGTTACCTGAAGTTTCATCTGGAGGATTTAATTTTTTTCTGGGGTAAAGTGCTAAAGGAGAGCAAAGTGCATTTTTCTTCTCAATCCTCTACTTCAGGGATTGAGTTCTTGATATGTTTGCTTTCCTTTTGAAGGAGATCTCTGGATTTTTATTCATATTGCAATATTTGCATTTAGCTCGCAAATATCCAGGTAGGACATAGACAGAGTGCCAGTTTAAACACTACAGACAGCCAAAGTGTGTGCCTTTCGGAGTGGTTCTCCAGGGAGGCAACTAGAATCTTAGGGTGCTTCTCTAGCTCACTTGTACTGTAGCTCAACTGCACCAAATTGCAAATTAGAAGTTTGTGGGGTTCTTGGTGCTCAGCACCAAGCTCAGAGAGCACCAACAACCCCACAGTTTAGCCCTGAGCTACACATATTCTCTTCTATTAGAACTGGTAGTTTTTAGAATCGGGGAGGGTGGGAGAGACTATAATTTATAGAAGCTATGCAGGTATGCCATCTTTTTTTCTACATGCTCTCATACTAGAGAGTTTCGAGACTTTTATTGGTCTGAGCCTCATGCTAGAGGCTTTCAAGACCACCTCCCCTTAAGAGGAGGGTTATATAGCTTTTGATGTTATATTAGCTGCTGACAAGGAGGAGGCTCTATCAGACCAGTTTCATCCTTATGGCGACTCTCCAGGCACAGGTATCCTCCACAGTAGAGGAGTGCAAGGCCTGTAAGTTCAAATCTTTTTAAAAGACTGAGTATAAAACATCTAGTATGGAGGATGCCTACTGTCAGGATGTTATCCATGCCATCCTGCCATGGCGCCAGGAAGGAACACCCCGCCAGTCTGTTAAACTCACACGGTCATGTAAAGTAGGGGAGAATGCTGGCGATGGGGCTTTGATGTATTCACAGAACTGCAAACATGTTAATCAAAGTATCGAGGTGAGCGATTCAGCACCCAGGATAGATCAAAGGGCGATATCGCTGCGTTAGTTGATTCAGACCCAGAAAGACCTGAAAACAGAGAGACGAAAGGAAGGGCGACTGAGCCACGAATCCCGATTGGGGGGGGGAAACTTGGAGATTCTTAAACTGTTGGTTGCTGGAGCTTTATTCACTCGAGTCTTTAACGTGCAATGGATCACTGGCTTTAATAAAGATTCTTTCATATCCCTGAGGGGCTTGTGTCAGGAACCCTGATTTAATCGTCAACGGATCGAGGGCATCACAGAAAGACTCGAGTCCATATGGCGACCTTACCTGAAGACTCCAAGTTTACCAAGGAAGGTCCACAAATGGAATATCCAGAACCCGCAGGAACCCCTCCGATGTTGGGAGGGGGAGATGGGGAAGATGGAGAAGAAGAGAGCTCTGGCCGGAGCGCATGGGAGTGCTTGGCACAAGAAGGCAGCTTGCTGGGTGGGAGAGAGGGGCGAGAGGCAAACCTCAGAACCCCAACGAACCCAACCAGGTGAGAAACCAGGGGACAACTGGAGGAACGGGGAGTCAAGCTGAAGATCCCAACCAACCTCGAGAGTGCAACTCGACCCAGGACAATGAAAAGAAGCAAGCATGCTTGGTCCCTGGAGGTGGGAGGAGGCATGGAGAGGAATCCAGACCGATGGGTGACTACACAAGAAAGAGGTTCCCACTCCAGGTGGTCAACCTCGGAGCAGTGGATGGAGAAAATGGAACGAGAGACTAGTTCCATGGGAGAACGCATATCCAACCTGCAGGAAGCAGTCGAGCAGCTCCTTCAGAAACTGAGCTGGGGGGTGATGACCAGTGCAGCGACAACGAAAGACTGGACATCCTCGGAAGGAGAGAGCAAAGAATCCAAAATGGAGGGAGGTTGCGGGGTGACCAGGCTGGTAACCGCTCGCTCCCCTTGTGGCCAAACCCAAGCCGGGGCGACAAGATGGACCCCGAGTGCAGATGGGATGTTTGGGGTGAGAGACTTGATGGTGAAGTTTGCTGGGGACCCTAAAAGCCTGGCCTGCTTCCTAACCCATGTGAGGGGATTCAGGGAAGAATGTGAGGGGTCGTTTCCCACTGAAGGCTCCAAGGTGCAGTACATTTCAACCCATCTTGAGGGCGAGGCCACGGAATAGCTTGTAGAATTGCATGACTCAGACTCTCTGGAGCTAGAGGACTTTGTGTGAGGGTTCCTGCACTTACCTGGATGCCAGCCGACATGCTGGACTCGGAGGCGGAGGAAGAGCCAATCACCGGAGACGGCAGGCTTGGCGCGAAACCAACCAGAGACCCGGAAACGCTGATTGGCAGGGACTCTGAAAGAAAGACGCCTCCGCCAATCAGCGTGCGCCAAAGGAGAGCAGAAAGGCGGGCAGAGAAACGCGAAGCCCAATTGGGCCCTGCTCTCCCAAGGCACGAAAAATGGAATAAAAAGCCGGCGCAACTTACCTCAGGTGCCGGAGACAACCGTTCTAACCATTCTCACCATTCTACGCTGAGGTCTCTAAACTCTGCGCCGGACCCTGCTCCCGAGCCTTGCCTTACAGCCGCCCCGGACCTCACTCTAGAGCCCTGCCTTGCTGCCACGCCGGACCCGGATTCCATGCCTTGCCCCGCCGCTGAGCCAAGCCTCAGACCCAAGCCTTACCTTGCTGCCGTGCCAAGCCTCGTGCCCGAACCTCTTCCGTTCGCCGCACCTCTGTCCTTGTTACCTGTGGAAGAAACCAGCGTCAGGGTAAGCGCCACCACCTTGCCTGCTCCTCTCCTGACTGCCCAAGCCACCGACTCTCCGCTCCGGAGCCAGCCGACGCCGGCCACCAGTGGGCTGCCTTTGTCGGGCCCCGGTCTACCCAGACTCCCACCAGCCCAGATCAGCAGTCAAGCCCAGCTGACGCCAGCCACCAGTGGGCTGCCTTTGTCAGGCCCCGGTCTACCCAGACTCCCACCAGCCCAGATCAGCAGTCAAGCCCAGCTGACGCCGGCCACCAGTGGGTTGCTTTTGTTGGGCCCTGGTCTACCCCCAGCCCTGACAGCCCAGCCAACTCCACGCCCTCGGACACCTTGCCTGTCACCTCCGGTTCGCCGCCAGCTGTAGCCTCCTCTACAGCGCCCGTTCCCTCTCAGCTCCTTCCTGTCTGGCCAGGAGTATTCCCAGAACTCGCTGCTATCCAGCCTGTAGAAGAAGAAGAGGACTGTGTAAACTGGGCGGCTTGTGTATCTTGTAAATAAAGTTATTTCAGTGTCAAAACCAAGCCTACAATGGAGACCTTGCTGATTTCCTGGCTGTGACAACTGAAGCAAAAAACTATATTTGTAACCTAGACATGCGTTTGTAATTTTCCTGTCTATATTTTATATTTCATACTTCATATTTATTATGCTCTATGTTTTTTATTGTAATGCGATGTGAATGTGCCATATGATAAATAAATAACTTGATGGGATGGAGATGAAAGGGGGCCCAGTAGAGTACTGCACCGAAGTGGTTCAGATGTGAATAGGAAGCCATGAAGAGACTTTGAGATTTATAGAGGCTCCTATTTCTGATCAACCTGTAGTATTGGTACTGGCTTGGTTGTGAGCCCAGAACCCCCAAGTGAATTGGGTCACTGGGCAATTAACTTTTACCAAAGGAGTTCATAAGGGGTTAACCCCTGGAGAGCAGAAGGACGAGCCTGAGCTAATAGGTGCAGCATCCGAGATGTGGGGGGAAGTGGCAGGAGAGGAGAACAAACTCATCCCTGTGCAGTACAGCGATTTAAAAGAGGTGTTTGGAGAAGTGGAGTCTAACCAGCTCCCACCTCATAGGAAGTCTGACTGCAATAGAACTGGAACCAGGCACCAAATTGCCCAGAACTAAACTGTACTCCATGACTCCCAAGGAACTAGAGGCGTTGCAGGAGTTCATTGACAAAAACTTAGAATGAGGGTTCATTTGCCTGGCCACTTCATTGATGGCTGCGCCTGTTCTTTTCAATTTTTCCCAGTTGGTTTAACTCCTTTAGTCCTAGTAGATAATTTCTCTTCACCCTGGAAGCAAGCGGTAGAACACAAGCTGGCTTCATATGGACTCTCTCCTCTTTTCCTAATATCATTAGGCTATGATCAAGCCAAACAAATAGTCACCCAAAGAATAAAGGACATGGAGTTCCAGAATGAACTTAGTAGGCTCCCACAACATAATAGAATTTGGATAAACAGGGGAGTATGGGAACCAGCAAGATATCTCCTAAATCTAACGTTCCCTAAATTGAGAATTGCATTTTTTAAAGCCAGATTCAATATTCTCCCATCTGCACTACTTCAAGGCAGATACAACAAAGTCCCCGTAACTGAGCGCATCTGCCCATGCGGTGAAATGGAAGTAGAAACTATTTTACATTTACACTGTAAATTTTATAGGGATATCAGGTCAATTTACATTGCGCCCCTAATAGAAAAACTCCCTGGGTATCCAGATAATTTTTTATGTGAATTATCTACTTCAGGATTTAAAACCTTATATTACATGTACAGTTGCCAAATTTTGTGTTGCTGCAATGAAAATAAGACAAATCCAGACAAAAGAATAATTCCCTATTTTAAATGTATATTTTTAAATTGAAATATTTTAATTGATAATTTGTCAGGGGATATACAATTTTACTTTTATGTTATAATTTCTTATTGTATAACTTCTAATGTTCTAGGTTTACCCCATAATGATAACAAATGTATTAACACAGTAATAGCAGAGTAAATGCTGTATTATTATGTGATATATTTCGTTAGTTTGTAGTTTATCATCGTATCTTCTGATTATACTTTGTCTCTTTTTCTTTTAAATTTTGCTGGTCATTGACCGAAATAATAAAATTGTCTGCATTGTGTCGAAAAAACTTACTGTAGTTCCATAGCCCTTTTAAATCTGGATACGTTGTTGTTTATCCATTATCCCAGGCGTAGTGAGATAAAACTGCATATTAGTTAGGTTGCTGGAGGATACTAACCCTTTTGATGATAAGAGGTATTCTGTTGCTGCTGAAGACCTTGAAGAACTCTCTCTCTTGCTCTCTCCTTTCCTTATTTTATTAGGCAAACTTCCTTGTTATTGTTATTTTAATTTTTAAATTTTATTAAGTTTTACAATACATAATAAAAGTTAGAATAGAAAAAAGAAATAGAAGCAGAAATACAAAATAAGAAAAAGATAAAGAAAAAGTGAAGTCAAGAAATAATAAGCAAAGAAAATATAGAAAATAGATGTCCTCCAATCTATCTTTGAACCTAAAGTACAATAATTGATTTTAAATGTTAGTCCTTCATACAATACACAGGAACTTTTCTTTGTCATATGCCTTTTGATTTCTTTAATCCAATCTTCTAATCTTCATATAGGTTTCACCTTTCTTGCTGTCTCCCAATAATCCATCTTTGGCTTCCACTCCTTGAAGTAGTAGTTAAATATTAAATGTTCATTACTACATATTTATATCTTCAATAAAGTCCAATTAGTATAACAAATAAAAGCCTTATTTACTTCTAATAAACTACAATATATTCTATTCATATTATGACTCATAACCTAACATGTTATGTAACTTAATACATAATTTAGCAATTCTTATAATGTTCATACATATATGTTTCTATAATTTAATTCTAATATATATATATCTTCATAAAAAAGGAATTCTTATATCTCAATTATCCATCTATAATTTCCATTCCTTGTAGTAGTGTCCATTTAAACTAAGTGCGTAATCTATCATATCACTTAACCTAATACCTAATATATCAATTCTTATAATATTCATACAATACATATTGATATATATCATCCTGTAGTAACCATCATTCTAATTCCATCTCATCTCATCATATCATTATCTTCTCATAAATATATCTCTAAGGAAAACAATATTCTATAATATCAACTTGTGTTTGTATTTAGCATCTTACATTTAGAATATCACTTTTTATATATCCATACAATTTCTCATAACAATTCAAGTCCATATTTTTCATTAGCCTTTATATCCATACAGTTTCTCATATCTTCTGTTTAGGTTATGCCAAAATCACAATACACTATGGCAAATTCGCAATATACAGCCTGCTCTTTTCTATATCTCATATAGAATATCAGAGCAACCTTCTCTCCCTTTCCACGTATTTCACAACATCCATCTAACTGTACACCCATATTTTCACTCTGTCTCCACTGCCACAACATATCTATACCAAGATTGTGGTGTAAAGCCTTCAGAATGTTCTTCTGAACTAATATACTCAAAATTCCCTCCTTCTGTTTCTCCTCCACTTCAAAAGCATTTTTCTTTTCTGTTTCCGTTTCTGTTCTCTGCTCTTTCTCTCTGTTTTGCAGAGTTACAAACAGCAATTCCAACGATCTTTGAATATTTGAAAGAGCCTCAGTAATCTCTCTTCTGAACTCCTGAAGTACTAATTGGAAAGCCATTTTTCCCGTGTCCTTCAAATTAAAATAACAACCCTTCTAGTCAAAACAATAGTCATGTAATCTATCCATGGAATAGTAGTAAACTTCCCATTCCCTTACCAATCAGAAGCTCGGACCAGCTTCTAGGGCGTTGCCTAACGAGCTACCTAAATTCCCCCCCCCAACTGATATTACAGCTGTAAGGGGTGATCATTAGAGTGTCCTGGCTGGCCTGGATCCAATAGTTTAAAGGGAAGCTGGCCAAACTCACTCCTAAATCAATGGACCCTACATCCAGCATCTGTAATCGGGTTAATTACTAATAACCTAACCTAGCTTGCTGCCAAATTTCTAAACGACCCAAAATAGGGTCTGGTACAAGCTTTGTTCTTCACAGCTGGACTTTGATAAATTGGAGGCATTTACTAGAAGGGGAAGCTCACCCCTTCAAAGTTTGGACAGATCACAAGAATTTAGAAGCGCTGCGCACTCCAAGAAAATTAAATCCCAAGCAGTTTAGATGGGCTCAATTCTTTAGTACAGGGCTTTCCAAAGTGCCGCTGCTGGCGACATACCACCAGTGGTGGCGGCGGCAGCACGGTCGCGGTGGGCGCACACACGGCGGCGGTGCGGGGGGCGTGTGGCGGCGCGAGCGTGCACGGCGGTGGCAGCAGCGGCGGCAGCCTCCGCTAAACGCGGAAGCACTGATCCCACGCCGCTGCCGCTGCCACCGTGCACGCACGCGCCGCCACTTCCGGACAGTGTGGAGACACACCACGCTGTGTGTGGCGACACACTTTTGTGTCGCCACACACAGTTTGGAAAGCTCTGCTTTAGTAGGTTAAATTTCACTCTAAAGTATGTATGTATGTATGTATGTATGTATGTATTTATTTATTTATTTATTTATTTATTTATTTAATATTACTGTCCATCTTCCCCCAAAGGGGGAACTCTGGGCGGTTTACAATAATACTTACCTGGGGGAAATAATTTTTTGGCTGATGCTTTGTCCTAGTTACCACAACACAACAGCCAGAGGGAAGAGGTAATAGATTAAATCATCCCCACCCAACAATCAGGGATGATGCAGTCACAAGGGTTCAGAAGTCAGAGCCTAATTTAACAGTAGAAGGAGATTTACGACATGAGCTACAGTTGGCACTAAAAACTGATGTGTGGTTGTGAACTAATAAAGCAAACCTGACAGAGAAACAGGACTTCTGGTGGCGTGGGGATAGGCTGTATATCCTGGAGCCCCTGAGAAGGTAAATACTTGAGAGATGCCACGATGCGAAGTCGGCTGGGCACTTTGGATTCCTAAAGACCTTTGAGGTGGCAATTCTGGTGGCCACCCCTTCGCAAAGACGTGGAGGAATATGTAGCTAGTTGCCCAATCTGTGCCATGGCCAAAAGAGTGGGGGGGAACCCAGAGGGCTATTGCAGAATGTGGCAAGCCCCACCCAACCTTGGAAGCAGATAGCTATGGTCTTTATAGTAGATTTACCAGAGAGCCACTAGAAGACAGTGATTTGGGTAGTAACCAATTTATTTTCAAAGCAAGCCCATTTCATTCCATGCACTAGTATACCAAATGCAGGGCAGCTAGCTAAGATGTTTGTGCAACACATTTATAGACTACATGGGACCCCTGAATGAATCATAAGCGACCAGGCCGTACAATTCACCTCCAAATTTTGGAGGGCATTCCTAAAGATGATTACATCCCAGTAAAGCAGGAATCTGCTTTACTGAAAAAAATCCAAGATGGCGGCCGCAAGTCATCGTGGCCGATTACCGCTCCGGGAGAAAGCCACAGAAACCCTGTGAAAACCCCCCGAAAATTCACCTTGGGGGGTCTAGTGAGGTGGTGTTGTCAGTGGGTGAGTGGCTTTCTCTGGGGGGGAGTGCTGAGACGAGCCTTTACATCCGGTCGGAGCCTCCGAGGTACGGCGTGGGGAGGCGAGCGAAGAAGCGGAGAAGCGAGCCCAGCGAGCAGCCGGAGACGCTGTAGGCTGCCGAGGTCCGTGGGAAGCTGGAGACCGCAGAGACTGTGGGGTTCGAGCTGGGCCGGTGGAGCTGGCAAGGAGCTGTTGCCCGGTGCCCACCGAAGGTTGGAGACTGCGGGAGGCTGCCGAATGGCAGCTGGAGGCTGGAGATTTTTGATTGCTGATCTCTGAGCTGGGGCCGGTGGAGCCTGCGGAATCCAAAGACTATCGTGGTCGGCTGGAGGCTGCCGGAGGCCCCTCTGTTTTGACTGCTGGAGGCTGGAGACCATTGGAGTTTGAGCTAGGCCGGTATAGTTGGTGGGGGCCTAGCGGAGCCGTCACAGCACGGAGGGGAGCCCGGTTGAGGCAGCGGACTCCCGGACTTTTTTCCTGGACCGACTTCTAGAGGGGGTTCGGAGGCTTCCGATGTTAGAGCGGACTGGAGTTGGTGGAGAGCCCTGCAGCCCTGGAAGACGCAGAGGCTGGACAGATAGCCCAGGAGACCAGGGCCTACGAAGAACACGGACTAACTCCCATAAAATTCTGCATGTCGTCCCATTTAAGCTAAGGTGGCAGAGGGTTTGTAGGGGTCCCTTGGTATGAATGTGGACCCCCCCGGGTAAGAGACGAGGGGGAGCCAAGATTGTATGGGTATGTAAGAGTACCCCCTGGGTGAGAGCCAGGTGGGGTAGGAGTGACTGTTGGTGGGTGTTGGTACCTCTCCCTGACCAGTGAGAGAAGTTGAGGGAGAGGTACAGAGTATGAGCGGGGGTGGTGCTGGACCCTAACAGTGCCGAGAGCGAGAGCTGGTGCACTGGGGGGTCTTGTCACTGCCCGACATTGTGTGCGACTGTATGATGGATGAATGGGATAAGGGACCCTTGATTAAGCCCAGGAATTCCGGAGGTCTGGGAGTGGAGGCTACCAGGCCAGAGCCGGGAATCTCTGGGGGCTGTGTGGCAGGCTATTTGATTCAGGTGGTGACGGGCAGGGGACGGTATGACGGGAACCGGAGGGCAGGCCATCATTGGGGAAGGCGCCCCCGGTGTTTGCTACCGGTGGCGCGTTCCGGCCCCCCGTGTTCATACCCAGGCCCTGGTAAGCAGATCCTCGTGGGCTCCGGTCTCCGACTGCTGCTGCTGAATGCCAGGTCGGTGAACAACAAGGCCCCCCTTATAGGTGATCTAATCATAGAGGAGGGGGCCGACCTGGCGTGTATTACCGAGACCTGGCTGGGCCCAGAGGGGGGAGTAGCCCTCTCGGAGATATGCCCAGCCAGGTTTCGGGTGTGGCATCAGCCGAGACACCGGGGCAGGGGAGGAGGGGTGGCAGTGGTCATCCGAGAGTCTCTTGTGGCCTTCAGGGGCGCTGCTCCACAAGTGACCGGGTGTGAGACCCTGTTTTTCAAGTTGGGTTCACGAGAACAGTTGGGAGTGTTGCTGCTGTACCAGCCTCCCTGCTGCGTAGCAACCTCCCTGCCTGAGCTGCTCGAGGCTGTCTCGGGGTTGGCGGTGGAGTTCCCCAGACTTATGGTTCTGGGGGACTTCAATCTGCCGTCTCTGGGACGGTCCTCGGAGGCGGCCCGGGAGTTCATGGCTACCATGGCAGCTATGGGCCTGTCTCAGATTATTCGTGACCCGACTCGTGACAGTGGCCTCACCCCGGACTTAGTTTTCTTGTCTGAGCAGTGGCAATGTGATCTGAGGGGAGAGTTACATCTTTCCCCATTGTCATGGTCAGACCACGCCCTGGTGACCCTGAGACTCTCTTGTGCTACCCCACTCCGCAGGGAGGTGGGACCTATTCGATTGGTCCGCCCCCGGCGACTGATGGACCCAGTGAGGTTTCAGAAGGAGCTGGGGGTTATTCCCGAGGACTTGCTTCACGGTCCAGTGGAGGTCCTGGCCGCGGCCTGGAATAAAGCCGCGGCCGGAGCCCTGGACAAGATCGCGCCTATGCGACCTCTCCGGCCCTGCTCGACCCGCTGCTCTCCGTGGTTCACGGAAGAGTTAAGGGCTTTGAAGAGGGTTAAGAGACGTCTAGAGCGCCGCTGGAGAAAGACGAAGACTGAATCTGACCGAACACAAGCTAGAGCCGCAGTTAAGGCCTACCTTGTGGCGGTAAGAGCGGCGAAACGTGAATATTTCTCCGCTCTTATTGCGTCCGCAGAATGCCGCCCGACGGCCCTTTTCAAGATTACAAGATCACTTTTGGGTCGGGAGCAGGGCGAGACCCACTTACAGGGCCGTTCGGAAGAGTTTTCTGAGCATCTGCAGGACAAAATCGCTCAGATTCATTCCAAGTTGGACTCCAAGCGTGAGACAAGATCTGGGGAGATGCCAGGAGCTCGTACTTACCACGTTATCTGGGAACAGTTTGATCCTGTTGCGCCTGATGAAGTAGACAGGATCCTCCGGATTGTAAACGCCACCACATGCCAGCTTGACCCATGTCCCTCCTGGCTGGTGAAATCAGCTAGTGAGGTGACATGTGGCTGGGTCCAGGCGATGATTAATTCGTCCTTGAGTGAGGGGGTGTTCCCGGCTGCCTTTAAGGAGGCGCTGGTGCACCCCCTCCTCAAGAAACCTTCCCTGGACCCTACAATCCTGGGCAATTTTCGCCCAGTCTCCCACCTTCCCTTTTTAGGAAAGGTGGTTGAGAAGGTGGTGGCGTTGCAACTCCAGAGGATTCTGGATGAAACGGATTATCTGGACCCCTTCCAGTCAGGTTTCAGGCCGGGATATGGGACGGAGACCGCATTGGTCGCACTTATGGATGATCTCTGGCGAGAGCGGGATGGAGGGAGTGCGTCCATCCTTGCTCTCTTAGATCTCTCAGAGGCTTTCGATACCGTCGACCATGGTATACTTTTGGAGCGGCTCGAGGAGTTGGGGGCGGGCGGCGTGGTTTTGCGCTGGTTCGCCTCCTTTCTCCAGGGCCGTTCCCAGTCAGTGTTGATAGGGGAGGAGAGAGCTGACCCGCGACCCCTGACTTGTGGGGTGCCGCAGGGGTCGGTTCTCTCTCCACTCCTATTTAACATCTACATGAAGCCACTGGGCGAGATCATCCGTCACCACGGGATGAGGTATCACCAATATGCTGATGATACCCAGTTATACATCTCCGTCCCGGGTGAAGTAAGTGATGTGGTCAATGCCTTATCTCAGTGCCTGGAGGCTGTGGGGGTCTGGATGGGGAACAACAGGCTTCAACTGAACCCTGGTAAGACGGAGTGGCTGTGGATTGATGGCCCCCCTGGATCCGGGAAGTTGTCATCTTTGGTTCTGGGGGGGGTTGCACTACCCCACTCGGATCCAGTGCGGAATCTGGGGGTCCTCCTGGACTCGCGACTCCTGCTTGAAGAGCAGGTGGCAGTCGTGGCCAGGAGGGCCTTTGCACAGCTGCGAGTTGTGCACCAGTTACGCCCTTTCCTGGATCGGGAGGCCCTCCGAACAGTCACTCACGCCCTTGTCATCTCCCGTATAGACTATTGTAATGCGCTCTACATGGGGCTACCCTTGAAGAGTATCCGGAAGCTTCAGCTGGTGCAGAATGCAGCGGCGCGAGCAGTTATGAGTGCCAGAAGATCGGCACATGTAACACCTCTGCTTCGCGAGCTGCATTGGGTGCCAGTTTGCTTCCGGGTCCAATTCAAGGTGTTGGTGATTACCTTTAAAGCCCTACATGGCATAGGACCAGGGTACCTGAGGGACCGTCTCGTCCCGATAACGTCGACCCGCCCCACCCGTACATGCAGGGAGGGCATGCTTCGGACCCCCTCAACAAGACAATTCCATCTAGCGGGGTCCAGGAGGCGTGCCTTCTCTGCGATAGCGCCCGCCTTGTGGAATATTCTGCCCCCGGAGGTGAGACTGGCCCCCTCCCTCCTGGCCTTTCAGAAGGCCCTTAAGACCTGGCTTTGCCACCTGGCCTGGGACGACGGAGGTGGTAGTGCCTCCTGGGGTTGGCTGGCCCCATAGCTCTACTATCTATTCTGCGGGTCCAAGCCCATCCTGGATTTTATTTTATTATGTGTTGTTTGTGTTTTTAGATATTTTGTATAGTTTTAAATTTTTATTTATTGTAACCCGCCCAGAGTCCCTTGCATGGGAGATGGGCGGGGAATAAATTTGAATAATAAATAAATAAATAAATAAATAAATGATTGGCGTGGGAGAAGGTTTAAGCTCCAGCCATCATCCGGAAATGGACAGACGCTGTGAATGTACTAACCAAGTGTTGGAGCAATACCTTTGATGCTACATCAGCTATCAGCAGGACAATTGGGTGGACCTACTTCCGTTTGCCAAAGTGGCTTATAACAATTCAGTACACCGGAGTACGGGGTTTCCCCCTTTCCAAGTGGTGAACAGGCAAGAGTTTGTGGCATTCCTGGAGTTGCCAAAAGACAAAACCGAAATCATTTCATTGGATGAGTGGATGAAACGCATAGCTGATGGGTGGCCAATAATAGAGAGAGCATTGGAAGATGCCAAAGAAACTTACAAGAAATACACTGACCACAAAAGGGCACCAGAATGGCAACTGAAAGTGGGGGAGAAGGTGTATTTATCTACAAAGTTTCTAAAATCCTCACAACCCTCAAAAAAGCTGGGTCCAAGATATGTGGGACCTTTCCCTATCACCAAAATTATCAACAATGTGACAGTATAGTTACAGCTTCCAAAAACTTTGAGAAAAGTCCACCCCGTTTTTCATTGTAGTCTGCTGAAACCAGTTAAAGACTCAGAACATTGGCACCCAGAGCAACCTACACCAGTTCCAGTAATGGTCAATGGAGAACAACACTTTGAGGTGCAAGAGATACTAGACTCCAGATGGCATGGGGGGGGGGGGCGCGTTGCAGTACTTAATACAGTGGAAACATTTCCCCAGATCTCATAGTGAGTGGTTGGACAGTCATCATGTACAAGCACCTAACTTAGTGAAAAAGTTTCATGACAAATTCCCAACCAAGCCGAAATAGAGGGTTTGAGAAAAGGGAGGGGAACCTATGTAACGGGTGAAGTGTAATGTATTTTGTATTTTGTATATAAAACACTAAACGTGGGGGATTTATGTTTAGGGGGCGGTATGTCAGGATGTCATCCATGCCATCCTCCCGTGGCACCAGGAAGGAACACCCCTCCAGTCTGTTATACTCACAGGTCGTGTAAAGTAGGGGAGAATGCTGGCGATGGGGTTTTGATGTATTCACAGAACTGCAAACATGTTAATCAAAGTATCGAGGTGAGCGATTCAGCACCCAGGATAGATCAAAGGGCGATATCGCTGTGTTAGTTGATTCGGACCCAGAAAGACCTGAAAACTGAGAGACAAAAGGAAGGGTGACCGAGTCGCAAATCCCGATGAGGGGAGGGGGAACTTGGAGATTCTTAAACTGTTGGTTGCGGGAGCTTTATTCACTCAAGTCTTTAATGTGCAATGGATCACTGCCTTTAATAAAGATTCCTTCATATCCCTGAGGGGCTTGTGTCAGGTACCCTGATTTAATAGTCAATGGATCAAGGGCATCACACCTACCCTGAAGAGTCCCAATAAGGATGAAACTGGTCTGGTAGTGCCCCCTACTGGCCAGTAGGTAATATAACATGACAAATTTCATGGGATGCTTAAAAATGTTTTAAAAGATGGCCCACCTTCCTTGCCCTGGAGAAAGAATAAGAGTATTATTATTGCTTACATTGCTTACATTGCTCACATTTATATGGCTGCCCATCTCACACAAGGTGACTCTGGAGGGCAACAATGAGATAAAAACAGTGAGTATTATGAGAGTGGTAGAAAGAAAAGTAGCTTGCAACTTCTTTTTTAAATGTTATGTCTGTCTTCACTGTAAGAATGTTGGTTCCTTTGCCCGTGATGTGAGATATTACAACCCTTCTTTGCTTCCAATAGGTCCCCACATCCCTCCTGCAATGACAGGCTTAGCTCCATCTGCACATTACTGTTCATACTGTTGGGTATCATTAATTTGTTTATTAACCACAAGAGAGCTTGTCATATACATGTTGGCAGTGATTTCATATTGTGGAGAGGTTGGGTTAGCTGAAGACTTTTGCTTGTACAATTTTTAATAAAAACCCTTCCTGTAATGTTATGATGCCCTCTTTCTGCTGCTTCATAGGTACACACTCATCACACCTAATGTCATCCGTGTGGAAAGTGAGGAGACAATTGTTGTAGAGGCTCATGATTACAATAGTCCTCTTGATGTTCTGGTTACCATCTATAACTTTCCCCAAAAGAACATCATCTTGACTTCGACAAAAGCCAGACTAGAACCTCAAAATGGCATGGTGGTCTCTGCAAAAATAAAGGTGAGCAAGATTGTAGGCAATATTGTTTTAAAAGTTTATTTAAAAGAATTAAAGGCTGAAAAGGTTGCAGTTCTTCTTCTGTCTTCATTATCAGTAATCATGAAACCTCAGCCATTCCTGCAGTCTATGACTACCAGTTTATTTGAGCTTTGATACATCTGGTCAAATCAAGAGGAAGATGGGAGATAGGAAAAAGGTGGGGGATAGCAGTGAGCTTCTTGGTCCTTGGCACAGTGCAGTGCAGGAAGCAACTTGACCTGAGGTGGCCAGAGGGGAGGAGAAGGAGAGGAGGGTTGATGCCATGTGCAAGCTAGCTGGACAGTCAGAGCCAGGAGACCCAATTAGATTCAATCCTCCTTGGGATGTGAACAAGGCCTGGCCTCACCTTTCTTGGGCCAAGGAATATGCCCACTTCTGCTGGATAGGTAAAGGTAAAGGTTTTCCCCTGCACAGTCGTGTCCAACTCTAGGGGCCAGTGTTCATATCCGTTTGTTAGCTGAAGAGCCAGCATTGTCCGAAGATGCTTCCGCGGTTATGTGGCCAGCATGACATGTGCGGAACGCTGTTACCTTCCCACCAAAGTGGTACCTATTTATCTACTTGCATTTGCATGCTTTTGAATTGCTAGGTTGGCAAAAGCTGGGGCAAGTGCGGGAGCTCACTCCATCACGTGGTGCTCGGGTCTCGAACCGCCAACCTTCCAATCAACAAGCCTGGCATCTTAACCACTGAGCCATCGCGCCCCTTTTCTGTTGGATACATGTGCCTAAATACACACAGACATATAGACATATAGAATACACACACCCACACACACCCATAGTCATGTTATTTGCATTTAAGAGAAATGAGAAGAACATTAAAAGCAATGGCTGGGTTTCAACATCACTCTAAGCCATGGTTTGTTTACCCATGGCGAATTCAGTAAACTAAAGTTTTATTTATTTATTTATTTATTTATTTATTTATTTATTACATTTATATCCCGCCCATCTCCCCCACAAGGAGGAACCCTGGGCGGTTGTCTGGGATTGCATCATGTGTTAGGCTATAACCCTTAAGCCATAATTTATTGAATTCTGATGCAAAACCATATGCCAGAGCTTTCCAAACTTTTCATGTTGGTGACACACTTTTTAGATATGCATCATTTCGCGACACTCTTACAGCAGGGCACAAGGCAGGCACTAGGACCTGCGTGGAATCACAGCAGGTTTGGAGGCAGCAGGGCACAAGGCAGGCACTAGGACCTGCGCGGAATCCTGGCAGGGCTCGGAGGCAGCAGTAGCTGCGAC
This sequence comes from Charina bottae, assembly GCA_023362775.1. Classification (NCBI taxonomy): domain Eukaryota; kingdom Metazoa; phylum Chordata; class Lepidosauria; order Squamata; family Charinaidae; genus Charina; species Charina bottae. The sequence goes on along the minus strand of JALMGJ010000021.1, from coordinate 7,902,823 downwards.
ACACCCAGACACTGCAGCCGACACACACTAACGTGTCCCGACACACAGTTTGGAAAGCTCTGGCAGTAATTTGCCATTGCCTACATCCCACGACTGATAAAGGATGACTGGTCCAAGGTCACCCAGTTGGCTTCTGTGCCTAAAACAGGACTAGAACTTGGTTTTCCAAACTCCTTGTCCAGTGCCTTAATCTCTCATATCCTAAATTGATTTAATATCCTAATTGTATATATTACAAATAAAAGATAAAATATAGAGTTGCCTGAGAATACTGACCCTATCATTCCTCTTTCATCTCATCCAGAAGGAGTCATAAGGATCTCAAAGGGAAAAGGACTGTACTGTACAACCATCATGAGGTCATGTCATGTCAAAATCCATGAGTTATTCTTTAGAATCAGGGCTGAAGAAGATGTGAAAGAAGCCCAATCCTAGATTAATTTCTTAATGCCTTTTCTTCTGTAGGTTCCAGCTCATCAAGTGAAGGACATCCAAGGTAGGCAGTTTATATACATCCAAGCTTCCAGCTCAGGCTTCACCTTGGAGAAGGTTGTTCGACTTTCTTTTGAAATTGGCTATATCTTCATTCAAACGGATAAACCAATCTACAAACCTGGATCAACAGGTAACAGACAACGATGCTTGGCCAGTACTCTCTTCCAAAGACAGTCCGAGGCTGCAGGGGCTGAATGCAAGAGTCTAACATATGGGATATGCTAGTCTAGCATGAGGTGCACAAATATTTTTGCAGTTCTGAGAGGTGTGTCAGGGATACAGTAGGCAGAACCATAACAAATACTATATTTACATGTAATTAAAATGAATATAGTAATGCATCTAATAATTTTCTCATTGTGTCACATTGAAAAATACTGTTTGGTAACAACAATTAATCAAGGTCTGTGGGGACTAAAACTAAGATTGTGCAACTCTGACCTGGAATACCTCCTCTTGAGCTGTCTTACAGTGATACCTCTGGCTATAAGTGGAAAAAGAATGATAAAGCTTTCATTTGTAGATGAAGATTAACTTGGAGCTCAAACTTTGAATATTCAGAGACAGGTTGCAGAACAGGAATGCAGCTTCAGAGAATAGATGAATCAATGTCTCTGGTAAAGGTTGGAGACTATCATCCTTTATTTGCTGTATTTCAGAATAGGCTAGATCGTAACCAATGGTAATATGGCATAATATGGTAATTGTATATTCAAACATTATTAAAAGCTTATATATCTTCTTTCTAGGTGCTTTTTCCTGATAAATAGATGGCTTTTAATAATGTTTAGATGTTCCATGGATTATTGTCCTCTGTATATAGTTAACAATAAGTATGCTTTGCAGGGTGGAATAGCAAATCTCATTTTAATTTTTCACTTTTGAAGAGGGAATAGACTGCTGATCTATGGTGGAAACTGGCTTCAGAAGTCCAATTTTGCAACTTAAAGTATTAAGGATATCTATTTTTATTATATGAATGCTTTACTATAACTTACATTGTTCCATTTGAACTATCAACTACAACAAGAGGAGGTTACCCCATATCACCTGTCACTGCATTGAGATATAGCATTAAACCAAGATTAGTGCCACATGTAAAAGTGGCGGCCCTTACGGCTCAACATGTTCATTTCCCATCACCTAGTAGCATGCAGAAATGCCTTGTGATTGGGCTGCATTAATTCTAGGTTAAAACAACAAGTTGAATCCAGGCCTCAACCAGGTGATATATTTTGCATTGTACATATAGTCCTCATATCTTCTAGTTTGATAACGTGTTGTGTATTTTATGTGTAGAATTGTTTGGGTAGTGTCTCTAGATTTCTTTTTGTTGTTTTGCCTTGCCATTGACTACAGTACATTTGTATAGATAATTCTATGCTGAGGAGAACAGCAAGGAAGAGATAGTAGACAAGACTTGTGTTCAGTTATTTGCCTTTTCTTCATTAGTTTTCTGTCTTCCATTTCCATTTAGCCCATCTTTTCACCTTCCATGTACATCTTTCTTCTGAGGAATGCAGCTTTAACAGTAATAAAGCCGTTGAAGTTTCATTTTGTGGATTCTCTGCAGAAAGCTATAAAAGCAGTTCTCTAGTTGATACAAAACATAATTTTTTATTCTCTATATTAACTACTTTTTTAATTTATTAAATTTATATGCCACCCAACTCCTAGCATCTCTGAGCAGTTTACAAATTTTTAAAAACATTTCAAAAGAAGGAAACAACAACAGCAAACAAAAAATAGAGTAAAGGTGGCAAAAATGACAAAACCAGATGGGATCAAAGATAAAAAACAACTCCCACAATCTAAAAGGGGTGTCAGTCACTGTCACTAAAGACCTGGGTGAAGAGACGGGTCTTCAGGGTCCTTCAAAACAGCAGATTGGTCACACTCTCAATGACATTAGAGTTCCGTAAGCAAAGCAGGGGAGAATGCAGGGAAAGGCAGTGGGTCTGAGGGAGAATGAAAAGACCCACACAGATCAGGAATGAGGGGAAGGGGCAGGACTAGAGTTTTGTTTAAAGATGTAACATGCTTTTTGAACTGATCTTGAATGTTTAGGGGCACATGAACAAACAAACCACATTAAAGTGTTGCTTCTCTTCCAGTAAAATATCGACTGTTCACCGTTGGACACACATTGAACCCCAAAATAAAACTTGTCTTCATAGAGGTTGTGGTAAGAAACTGTGCATTTAGCTGCCTTTTTCCCCCCAATTTCCATTTGTTTTGTTTTGTTGATTCTGTTGTTCATTCAATCATTTTTTTTATCAAATTTTATTAGATTTTAATTTTACATAGATAAAAGTTTGAAACAGAAAAGAAAATGGAAATACAAATCAAGAAAAAGGAAAAGATAAAAAAAGTGTAGTAAAGGAAAAAAGGAAAAAAGATAAAGCTGAAACATAGAATTTAGTCAACTTCCGATTTGTATCTGGTCATGGTATTTTAAAAATTTTATCTTATATGCTAGGTCTATATAAAACATTAAAGAATATTTCTTGTCTATTACATCAATATATATATATTTTAATCTTCAAATCCCCATATAAGCTTTGCCCCTCCCGCATCTTGTAAATAGTCAGTTAATGGTTTCCACTCTTTAAGAAAATAATAATTTGGATTTTCTTTTAATAAACATGTCAGTTTATCATTCTCTGCCATATCCATCAATTTTAACATCCAATCTTGTATCGTAGGCGATATCTGATTTTTCCAATTTTGTGCGAAAATAAGTCTTGCTGCTGTAATCATGTATTGCATAATCCTTGTAAATTGCTTCCCAGGTTGTCCATCAATTATTCCCAGTAAAAAAAAATCCGGTTTAAATGGAACTCGAATTTGTAATATATTTTGCATCAATGCATGTATTTGAGTCCAAAATTTCTTTGCAATCTCACATGTCCACCACATATGGTAAAAAGACCCCTCTTTTTTTTTACATTTCCAACATAAGTTGGAAACATTTCCATACATTTTAGAAAGTTTTTGTGGGGTCATATACCATCTGTACATCATCTTATAAAAATTTTCTTTTAAATTATAGCACAAAGTAAATTTTAGCCCTTTAGTCCACATATCTTCCCATTGTTGCATTTGAATATTATGGCCAATATTTTTAGCCCATTTAATCATACAGTCTTTAACTTCTTCCTCTACCATTTCACCTTTTAACAATAATTTATACATTTTTGCAATTAGATGATCATCTGTCTCACATAGTTGTAACTCAAATTCCGATTTGGTTTGTTCAAATTCAAAGTCTTTCTTATCTAATTTAAATTTCTCTACGAGCTGCATATATGAAAGCCATTGAAAGCTGTATCCCTCTGATACCAATTCTTCTATTGATTTAATTATATATTGTCCTTGTTCTTTCTTTAAAAAGTCTTTGTAGGTTAACCATTTATCTTTATTTCTTACTTCTGTTCTGTAGAATGCTTCTTGTGTAGAAATCCATAAAGGTCTTTTATAACATAAGATTAATTTATATTTATTCCAGATTCTTAACAAGGATCTTCTAATATAATGGTTTTTAAAGTCCACATTAACTTTAACTTTATCATACCACAAATATCCATGCCATCCATATCTTAATTCATGTCCTTCCAAATTCAATAATTTTTCATTTTTCAAAACTATCCATTCTTTAATCCAAACCAAGCAACAAGCAGCATAATATAATTTCAAATCTGGCAGACCTAGTCCTCCTCTTTCTTTAGAGTCTTACAAGACTTTATATTTTACTCTTGGTTTTTTCCCTTGCCAAATAAACTTAGAAATATCTCGCTGCCATTGTTTAAAAGGTTCTTCTGATGCCAATATAGGTAGTGTTTGAAAAAGATATAAAATTCTTGGCAAAACATTCATTTTGATTGCTGAAATTCTACCTAATAATGATAATTGCAGTTTTTCCCAATGTTCCAAATCTTTTTTAATATCCATCCAAAGTGGAATATAGTTATTCTTAAACAACTTAACATTTTTAGTTGTTAAATATACTCCCAAATATTTTACTTTTTCTTCCATTGAATATCCTGTTATTTCTTTCAATTTCTCTTGTTGGTGGTAATCCATATTTTTGGTCAAAACTTTTGTCTTCTGTAAATTCACTTTGAACCCTGCTAGCGACCCAAAGTCTTTTAGTTTCTGTATTAATATTTCAATTCCTTCTAGTGGATTCTCCAAGGTAATGACTAGGTCGTCAGCAAAGGGTCTTAGTTTATAAACTTCTTTTTTAACTTTGATACCATGGATGCCATCATCTTGTCTAATATCTCTAAGTAAAACCTCTAATACCAATATAAACAAAAGTGGAGATAATGGACAACCTTGTCTAGTACCTTTTTGTATTTCACATGGCTTACTAAATTCTCCATTAACAATTATTTTGGCAAATTGTGGAGTATATATTGATTTAATCCATTTTATAAAATTTCCTCCAAAATTCATATTTTCCAATACTTTGAACATAAAAGGCCAATTTAAGTTGTCAAAGGCTTTTTCAGCATCAATAAATATCAAGGCAGCTTGTTTATCATAGTGTTGATCCAAATATTCAATTACGTCTACTATGTTTCGGACATTGTCTCGAATTTGCCTCTTGGGTAGAAAACCAGCTTGGTCTTGATGAATAAAATCCTTAAGTATATTCTTCATTCTTTCTGCTAATATCGTTGTAAATATCTTATAGTCATTATTCAATAAAGATATTGGTCTGTAATTTTTAGTTAATGTTAAATCCTGTTGTTCTTTGGGTATCAATGTTATATGTGCTTCTTTCCAAGTTTCAGGCATAATTCCTGTTTCCAAAATAGAATTCATAGTCTTCTGCAAAGGTAGACATAAATCCTCTTCAAAACATTTATAATAGGCTGCTGACAATCCATCCGGTCCAGGAGCTTTTCCACTACTAATTTTCTTAAAAGCTTTTATCAATTCTTCTTTTGTTATAACATTATTTAATGTCAATCTTTGTTGGTCATTAAGAACAGTTAGTTTTTGTTTATTCAAATATTCTTCAATCTCATCCAAGTTGACATCTTGTTTTTTATATAATTTAGAATAATAGTCATAAAAGGTTTTTTGAATGTCCATATTATTCACCAGAGTTTTTCCTTCATGTTGAATATTAGTAATCAAATTCTTTTGTCTTTGTTTCCTCAATTTATAAGCCAGCCATCTACCTGGTCTATTTGCATATTCAAAATATTTTTGTTTTGTAAATTTCATTTGAGTCTCTATCTCTTGAGTTAATATCATTGATATTTGCTTTTGTAGAAATTTAATTTGAGTGAGCAAAGTGTCATCCATTGGTTTATCTCTCAAATCTAACTCTTTACTTTTAATTTCATCTAAAATCAATTGAATTCTTTTTTGTTTTTTCTTCCTCATTTGAGCATTGTATTGAATAAAATAACCCCTCATATATGCTTTACTGGCTTCCCATACAGTTTGAATATTAGTCCCTTTGTTCAAATTAAATTGAAAATATTCTCTTAATTTTTTTTTGCATACATCAACTACATCATTATTCCGTAGTAGCGACTCATTCAATCTCCATCTAAATACATTCCGTTTCCCTTTAAGAGTCAACATTACTGGATTATGATCTGATAAAGTCTTAGGTAATATATCAACTTTGTCCATCATCAAATTTTTAGATATCAAGATCATATCTATTCTAGAATGTGATTTAAATCTCTCTGAATAATATGTAAATTCTCTGGAAGTCCCATTCATACATCTCCAAATGTCTTGTAAATCCAACATCTCTTTCAAGTCGAAAAATGTTTGTGGCAATTTTCCCTGTGTTTGCTTCACTTCTTTTTGTGACTGTCTATCCAGTCTGGGGTAAATTCCCCCGTTCCAATCCCCCATGAAACACCAATTGTCATAAGTTAAGTCCAAAAGTTTATCCATCAGGTTTTTATAAAATACTCCTGTATCCATATTCGGTGCATAAAGTCCAACTATCAGTGTTTTAGTTCCTTGTATGTTAATTACTACTACAATGTATTGACCCTCTTCATCAGCTAATATCAATTTTGGGTTTAACTTTGGTTGTACATATAAGACTACCCCTTTAGTTTTTTTATATCCAGCTGAAATAAATTCTTCTCCAAGCTGTTTTTGAATCAAATATTTAGTATCTTTTTTACAAATATGAGTCTCTTGTAAACAACTTATGTCCAATTTCTGTTTTTTCAAAAAATGAAATATCTTTCTTCTTTTCTGTGGAGAATTAGCTCCATTAATGTTCCATGTCAAATATTTAAATTCCATTGGCATTTTATTCTTTAAAATCCCTTTGTTAAGTCCACACCTGTAGCTCCTTTCTCAGATAGATCTTCAGTCTTCTCTTTGTCTTTCGATGTTTCTCCTCCTTTTGTCAATTCTCCTTCTGGTAAACCCATTTCTTTCTTATATTTGTCTAAAAAAGCTTTTGCTTTTAAAATGGAAGTTATTTTGAATCTCTGTCCTTTGAACTCAAACGATACGCCTTCCAATTTTTCCCATCTGAATGAAATACTATGTTGCCTTAATTTGTCTGTAAGGAAAGAATAGTCTTTTCTTTTCCTTAATATTCTCAAGGGAATTTCTTTTAATACAATTATTTCCTTCCCTTCTATGTTTAATCTAGTATTATAATGTTTCCTTAAGATTTGCTCTTTTGTCACTTTTCTTACAAAATATATCAATATGTCTCTAGGGACTTTTCTTTCCTTAGCGTAACGTGAGTTTACTCTGAATATCTTGTCTATCTCCAAATCTAAATCTTGTTCTCTTATCTCCAAAAATTTAGCCAATTCAAAAATCATCCTTTCTCTCACATTTTCATCTACTTGTTCTGGAACTACTCTAAATCTCAAAATGTGCTCTTTCTCTCTCATTTCTGCTAAAGCTGTGATATCTAGATTATGTTCAATCTCTTTAATAGCATATTCTGATTTGTCTTCTAATTTTTGCATCTGGCTTTGCGTATCTTTAAGTTCTCCTGACAGAGAATTGACCACTTCCTTGACTGTTTGAATTTCTTTTTTAAAGTCTTGCTTAATCTCTCGGGTTATTTCTTTCTTCATATCATCCATTTTTTTGTCTAATGCTGTAATCTGATCTTCCATCTGCTTCGTGGAGTCATCCATTTTCTTATTTAATGCTGTATTCTGATCTTCCATCTGCTTCGTGGAGTCATCCATTTTCTTATTTAGTGCTGCAACAGCTTCTAATATCTTTTTCATTTCTGGTAATAAAGTTTCTGAGGCAGATGTAGCAGGCGTAGCAGAATCAATAGGTAATCCTCCAGTCTCCTTCTTCTTCTCCTTCTCCGCCCATCTCGTTCCCAAAGACGCCATAGCCCTGCAAAAAAGAAGAGAAAAGGGAGAAAAGGGGAAAAAAGCACCATATAACAGTATAACAATAATTATTTTTAAAAAGGGGAAAAAATTTAAAAACAAATTTTTTACAGGTAATAAAAAGAAAAAAGAAAAGGGGAAAAAGCAAATATCCAAAAGGTTAAGAAAAAAAAGAAAGAAAGAACTAGAAAATTTTTTTTAAAAAGGCTCCTTTAAAATTTTTCCTCTTAGTTCATTTATAATCCCTTATATATAAAAGTCCACAGTGTTTCAAACACCCAAGATAAAAGCCTAGGACTTTTTGTTCTCCTGTAGTCAAAATCAAAGATAAGAATAGTAAATATTCCCAGGGTTTCTCCTTCCCGCTTGTAATTCTTCAATCCAACCACAAGTCAAAAAGAAAAAATGTTACTAGAAACATGTAAAAAAGCCTCTACTTTCCATATAATAATCCAATAATCCAAATTAAACGTTAAATAACTTGACTTTTTCCAGAAAAATTAATCCAAACAGAGTTCAAAGTTCAGAAAGAAAAGGAGGAACTTGTATATATAAAAGAATATTTAATAGGGTTCTTTTTTTTCCTTTTCAGGCAGCAATCTCAACATCAAAGTCTTAAAAAATAAAGTATTAATCACTCCATTTAAATCCAGGCTTTAATATAATATTCCAGAGAACAAAAATAGAAATACCAATAATTGTCCATAAGTAAGAAACTCAAGCCAAACTGAAATAGTAGTAAAAGTCACTTTCACTTCTAGCAAAGCCACTTAGCTTTCTCTTCCCACCGTTTATTCTTCCTTTAACAAGAAAAAAATATATAGCACCAGCAAATATAAATCAAGTCCAGATACAAATCTTAGCACTTAATTAAAAAAAAAAAATATTTAAAAGTAAAGAAAAGTGACTAAAAGCCTGATCGGGCCAGCTACTTATCTTTTTTAGAATCACGGCTGCTGCAGAGCTCCGTTTTTCTCCCAGTCTCCTTTCATTGCTCCAATCTCCCTCTTCCCGCGGTGGCAATTACGGGGATCGGGGGAGAGCAGTTACTCCGGAGACCCCTTGTGGTTAATCTTCTGATCACACTCTCTTCGAGTGTGATTTTTTCAGCGATTTTCTTCTCCCAAATCGCTGCAAACAGCTTAGCCGTGGAATCGAGGCTGGGAGCCCCGGTTCTTCGCTGCGCTCCGATCAGTACCCGGAAGTGAAAGATGTTGTTCATTCAATCATGTTAGTCTGGGCTGTCCACCTGATTTAATGATTTTAGCTGTTTTTATGTTTTTTTTTTCCCCTAGTTTTATATGCTGCCCAGAATCCATTGGAGTTGGGCGGCCAATAAATTCAAATAAATAAATAAATAAAATATCGTATCTGAATGTTCACTTGGATTTTCCTACCATCAGTAGGACAGAAGAAAATGTCCTAAATATGTAGAAAATGACACCAGTGCTCTGAAGTGAGTTTGCTCCATCAGCCTGCTCAGATTGCAGGATGAAAGAATTCCCAGCCAAATTATCTTTCACAAAGGGATTCTTACAAACATGTTTTCTTACATTAAAGAAACATTTCCCTAAAGAAACTTGTCACAATAGGAACTGTGCAGTTCAGTTCTTGGTTTGGCTTGTATCATCATCATCATCATCATCATCATCATCATCATCATCATCATCACCATCATCTAAACTTGTATGCTGCCTGACTCTCAGTGCCTCTGGGTGGTTCACAACAATTAAACAAAGGAATTACAATAAAATCAATTATCATCTGTGTTTTGGGATTTTCCCACAGGGCCATTCTGTCAGAATTAGGCAGAGGCCGTAGGTTGCTGATCCATTCTCACCCTGAGCCTGTGCTTGGAATGTGTGTGAGCCCTTAATTTGGATCCCAGAGAAGTAAAACAGGCTGAAGCAGCAGTCTGTTAAATTTTGGGTGCCAGAGGTGGCACACATAGACATCAGTAGACCAGCTCTCTTGGCACCGCCCACATTCTTGGACCACTTGATCTAATTTTTTAAAGATATGCTTTGAAAACAATGGGAAGAAGGCGCACTGCAAAGCAAAGCCCTGTGCTCAGCTATAGCGTGTATTTTCACCACTGCCTGTAAGTCCTACAGAGACCCCGGAGTCATTCCTAGAAAATAAAATGCGAATGGCCTAGTGTTTTTTGGGGGTGGGGGTAGTGAGCAAAACCATCCAGAAAAAAGACCAAAATGAACTAAGGTAATAGGAAGTATCCCGAGCAGGCATGACAGTGAGATGCATCCTCACGGTTAGTGTTCTGGTAAATGGATATTTTGTGATTGGCCATTCCACTATGGCAGCTATTTTGTGAGAATGTCAATACAGTGGTTTCAAAATGCCCTGGTGCAAAAGCTTTGGGGGCTCCTGCATTAAATAGAGTAAAACAGGCAACAGTGCAATTAGGTAATTTCAGATTTTGGATTTGACAGTCCTCCAGGAACTCTTTTGTTTAGACCAGAGCTTTCCAAACTGTGTGTCGCGACACAAAAGTGTGTCGCCACACACAGCGTGGTGTGTCGCCACACCACCCAGAAGCGGCGGCGCGTGCGTGCACGGCGGCAGCAGCAGCGGCGCGGGATCAGAGTTTCCGCATTTTAGGGGAGGCTGCCGCCGCCATGCACACGCGCGCCGCCGCACACCCCCCTGCCGCACGCCCCCCCGTGCTGCTGCCATGCGTGCACGCGCTGCCACACGCCCCCCGTGCCACCGCCATGCGTGCGCGCCGCCGCACGCCTCCCCACACCACCGCCGTGCGCGAACGCGCCACCACACTGCCGCCGCCGCTGGTGTGTCGCCAGCGGCAGCACTTTGGAAAGCCCTGGTTTAGACGGTTATTACTTTGTTTATTCCAAAACATGGAAACTTAGCCCAGATGCCTTTGTGGCTTCTCCTGCTTATTTTATCCACTAAGAGCATTGCCTAATAATTATACAAAGCCAAACGGATATAGAATATATAGATATAGAAGCTCCTCACAAATAACTTTGCACAACCCTGTTCCTTACTGTATGTAACTGAAGCTCTGAGCCCACTTAATGCAGAGAAGTAGGTACAGTCCCAACAAAGTCTTATTAGAGTTTCTAATATTAAACTGAACTGATTGCCATTCTAATAACTGCTACCCGATATGCTTACTATGCAGAAACAGCAGAGGAAACCCTGTATTGGTGCCTGTAGGTTATCATGGACAGCAGACTAGGTGCCATGTTTCATGTATTTTCCTTTTCTCTTTGGCCCTACTTTTTTTACTGGCAAGGAGATAACTTCCCACTGATTTCACCTGATTCCAATTAACAGAGCTTCAGTAATAGAATCCACTTTGCTCAGTAAAGGAAAAGAAGCCACCAACTGTTTTGCTTATTGGATTATTTGCTGTTTCATTTCAGAACCCTGATGGGATTGTGGTTGATAAGAACTTGGCATTATCTAATGATGGTGGCATCATTACCAAGAGCTACAAGATCTCTGACATTTCAATGTGAGTGGTAAAAGCAGGGGTGGGGAAGGATTAAACCAAAAGGTATTTTCAATCACAGCCTCAGGAGTCCCACATAATGTCTTCCTGATGTCTGGCACTGTCTATATATCTTGGGATTACAACTCTGAGCATCCCCATCCAGCCTGGAAGGCACCAACTTGGGGAAAGCTGGTCTAGTTCCATTTTTATTTAGGACAAGTGCATCATAACAAACGGAGATGAGCACCGGCCCCTAGAGTCGGACACGACTGCACAAATGTGCGGGGGGAACCTTTACCTTTTTATCATAATTCACGTGTTCCAGCTGCAGCAAGTGTCACTGACTTCCAAGGCCTGCAAGTTGCAAACCAACAATGCAGGAATAAGAATGGAGGAATAGGAGGGGAATTATATTGGTAATCCATTCTTACATCATCATCATTGGAAGAAAATGAAGCAGAGAGCTGGTGACTATCAGATCCTCAACTCCTCCATCAAGCTCTCTGCTCAGTTACTGGGGTGCCCTCTTCTGGTTTGAAATTTGCATTGCCCAGCCTTGGACAGCAGCCTTTGGAGACTGACAGGAGAGAGAATATGATGTCAGATTCCCCTTCTGATTTCTGAGTCATGTTCCAGTGTTGGGGCAGAGAGGTCAAGCGCTACTATTGCCACAGAGCCACAGGATAAGATCATAAATGTCTTGCTGAATTTCTCTATTTGGAGAGATATCTAATTCTAAAATTATTCAATTTTTAGAAGACATTTTATGCCCCTCCACATTCATTGGGGATCAAACTGTTTTACAGAATAAACAGATCCTTCTGGTAATCATTTCTCTGTCCTACTCCTCTTTCCTGCTTTGGGATTTCCAATCTACCACTTGTCCTTCTCTTTTCCTCATCCTTTCCTAATCTCCAACATCATGATATTCAGATATACTTCCTCTATCTAAATGTTATTTACTTCTCCCTATGCTTTATGCTTTTTCTCCAGCAGTTTGAGAATTCGAATTTCTTGCGCACGCATTCTCTCTCTCTCTCTCTCTGTCTCTCTCTCTGTCTCTCTCTTTCTCTTTCTCTTTCTCTTTCTCTTTCTCTCTCTCCCCCCCCCCCCCCCCAATTCTCTTGTTCTCTTTCTAATCCCTGGCAGGTTTTTTCTAGTTCAGGAGTACTGGGACTACAACTACCAGAATTCCCAGGCAAACTTTTCAATGTAATTTCCCCTAATTTAATATAGTTTAATTAGCACTTTCCCTTAATGAATCTATTTTTGTGTGCATTTCTTTGAGTTACAGACTTCATGATGAAGTCTGGAAAATTGATTTTTCTCACTATAGTATATTTGTTTCAGTCATATGCTTGGAAATGAACATTTTGTAACTTTCATCAACACGTGGATTGAACAGATTTCTTTCTATTCCTGTTTTCTTGCAGAACTGGAATCTGGAAGATTGTTGCCAAGTATGAAGATAATTTGCAGGAAAAGTTTGGCACTGAATTTGAAATCAAGGAATATGGTATTATAACCATGGCCAGCCTAAATATATAAGAAACCCAAAAGTTTACTTAGGATGGAAATGTTTAATGGCCAGCCCCTCATCTGAACATATAGATAGATGAATGTTCAACAGCAGGGGAGAAAATGAATACCAAACTTGAATCTCAATTTTTTTCTCTGTGCCACAGATAACCAGATGTGAGATCTTGTGGCTGAAGTTGGGTTCCATGGAGCAGCTGAGTTTCTCACAGCTGTACTGGCCTCCCTGCCCCGTGGCAATATCCCTGCCTGAGCTGGATATTGGATACGGGATTTTGGCTGAGCTGGATTCCATTGTTGGGTTGGCATTTGACTCCCTGAGGCTGACAGTCCTTGGGGACTCTAAGCTGCCCCCAGGCAGTGTTGAATCTGAGGCAGCTCAGGGGTTCATGACCACCATAGTAACTGTGGACCTGTCCCAAATTAATGAACACCTGACACATGTTGGAGGTTACACATTAGATCTGGTTTTGTCTCAGAGAGTTGTGACATGATCTGAAGGTGAAGGACATCAGGATCAGTTTTTTGTCATGGTTAGATCACTCTCTGATTGCTTTTCAGCTTACCTGTGCTATCTCCCTTCCCAGGAGGTAGGACCCATTAGGTCAATCCACCCCAGGCACCTAATAGAGCTGGAGGGTGTTCCGAAGGTGCTTGGTTTTTTTCCCAAGGATCTGATACATCTGAGGCCTTCGTTTCTCCCTGGAATGGGCAGGTGATGAGGACCTTGGATCAGATTGCTCCTATGCAGCCTCTTCTGTATGTTGATCCCAAGGGGTCCTTGGTTCTCTGAAGATCTCTGAGAGATAAAATGTCAGAAGAGATGTTTCTTCTTTGGAAGAAGACAAAGAGTGAATTTGACCAAGCACATATAAGATCCCACATTAGGGATTACATTGTGGGGATATTTCTTTGCTCTTATCACGTCCATTGATAGCTAGTCAGCAATCGTTTTTCAGGTAATCTACTCCTTTTTGGGCAGGAATGAGCCTTTTGAGCCACTGTGAAATATATTCTAGGCATCTAGTGGACAAAGTTACTCAGATTTATTTGGAGCTGGACTATGAATGGGCCGGTTGAGTGGTGGAGGCCTTTCAGGTCTTGTTTGGCTACTTGGAGGAGTTGATCTTATAACCTCTGAGCAAGTGGATGGGATCTTCGGGATCTGTTAACCTAGCCACCTGTTTGTTAGATCCTTGTCCCTCGTGGCTTGTGAAGCCCATTCGGGAGGAGACATGTGATGGAGTCTCTTTGAGAGAGGGAATGGTTCTACCAGACTTGAAAGAGGAGGTAATGTGCCTTCTCCTTAAGAGGTCATTGCTGGACATAGCCATCCTGGACCATTTTCACCCAGTCTCCAACCTTCCTGTTTGGTCAGGTTGGAGCTATGGAGGATGCTGGATGAAACAGATTATCTGGAACTTTTTCATTTGGGTTTCAGGTCTGGACATAACATTGAGGTGACATTGGTCATTCATACTGGAAGTGGTGCAACTGTCCTGGCCCTTCCAGATCTCTCAGCAGCTCTTGATACCGTTGACTGTGGTATCTTCCTGGCCATTTGGAGTCAGGTATCATCAGTATGCTGGCCAACCAAATGGCATTGTCAAGGTCTTATTCCAGTGCCTGGAAGCTTTTGGGGTCTGGATGGGGAGAAACAGGCTCGGCTCAACCCTAGCAAGACCAACTTGACCCTCCCAGTTCTGGGGACTTTCCACCCTTGGTTATGAATGTGTTTGCACTGTCCTGTTTAGAATTAATGCACGGTCTGAGGGTCTTCCTGGATTCCAAACTCCTGCTCAAGAGGCAGGTGGGAGCTGTGGCTGATTGACCTTTGCACAGGTTCAACTTAGTCACTCATGCCTTGGGCAGCCTGCTGGTGGACTATTGCAATGTGCTCGATATGGGTCTGCCCTTAAAGACCACCCAGAGTGCAACAGCACTGAGCAGTGATGGGCGAGCTTCAGTCTGCCCATATAACACCCCTGCAACATGAGGTGCACTAGTTGCCAGTTGGCTTCTGGGTGCAATTCAAGGTGCTGGTTATCACCTATAAAGCCCTAGCTATTTGAAGGACCATCTGTCTCCCATAGCGTCTGCCTGTCCTGTCCTGTCCACTTCTGTCCACTCCTGCTTCAGGTCCTTTCAATTAAACAATATCACTTAGTGGGAACCAGGAAGCAGGCCTTCTTTGTCATGCACCTGCCTTTGGAACATCTCCTGGAGATTCATATGGTCCCCACCTTGCCTGCCTTTAAGTAATCTTTTAAAAACTGGGGGGGTTTTCCTCAAGACGTGGATTGGGAAGCTTTGGGCGGGCCGCTCTTAGTTGGGGAGTGGGTGGATAATGTGGAAATATGTTGTTTTTCCTTCAGATGATTATTGTTTTTTATATAGTATTATTTGTGAAGCCACCCAGAGTTATTTTGGAGTTGGGTGGCCTAGAAATTTGATAAATATATAAAACATGTTGAAGAAGATACAATAGAAATCCTGCACTTACAATGAAATTAAATCATACCCCAATTTTATAGCAGTTTCCTTAACTTTTGTAATGATAATGTGTTCATTATTTCTCTTGCAAATATCCAGGACCATGAATAAGGATGTATAGGTGAAGCTATTACAAAGAATCTAGATGGCTGCCTAACAGCTATTCTCAGGCAGTGCTTTTTTTCCAGGCCATTCAGAAGATCCTACCATGCTTAACAACAATGTTTTTACACCTTTTGAGTTAAGTTTCTTTTCCAACTCTTTATAGTGTTGCCAAACTTCAAGGTGACCCTGGAGTCCTCTCAAAAGTTTTTTTATGTTGATGACAGTGAACTGATCATTGACATTACTGCCAGGTAGGCATCTTTTTAATTCTTCACTCCTACTGAGTAGAGGGAAGAAGTAATGATGACAGAAAGTGTCTTGGTTGCAAAGTCATGTAGATTCCAGCCAACCCTCTTGCACAAATTTCAGGTTCTCATTCATTGTTTTAATGCTGAATATTTAATTTAATTTAATGCCAGTTTGGTCTAGTGGTTAAGGTGTTGGGCTAGAAACCAGGAGTCTGTGAGTTCTAGTCCCACTTTAGGCATGAAAGCCGGCTGGGTGACCTGGGGCCAGTCACTCACTCTCAGCCCTAGGAAGGAGCCAATAAGAAACCAGGAGACTGAGAGTTCTAGTCCCGCCTTAGGCATGAAAGCCGGCTGGGTGACCTTGAGCCAGTCACTCTCTCTCAGCCCAACTCACCTCACAGGGTTGTTGTTGTGGGGAAAATAGGAGGAGGAAGGAGTATTCGGTATGTTCCCCGCCTTGAGTTATTTATAAAAATAATAAAGGTGGGATAAAAAATTTAAAATATATATTCTTTTTCCCTTGTGCTTAGAGTAACTGTTTTCTTAATACTGCTGCTTCCTCGCTCTTTGTGACTTTGACTCAAACCAAGCCAGACAGTTACCTACATGTAAAATGTTTAAGGAAGTTTATTATACATTTGTTGATTTAGAGAAAGTATATGATAAAATATGAAGGTTTGAATTATGGAATGTGTTGTACAAATACGGAGTTGGCTGTTCCATGCAATAGGGTTGGTATGTGATGGAGGTAAATCATGAGTGAGAATCAATGGAATGCTTAGTGAATAGTACAGCATTGAACAGGGAGTAAAACAACTATGTATGATTTCCCCTTGATGTTTAATGTATTTATGGATAAATGTATAAGGAATGTTTATGATGGTATTAAATGTGTTGGTTGGGGACATGAATGTACATGTATTGTATGCAGATGATGCTGTGTTGGCTGAAAACCTAAATTGTCTGCAACAAATGTTAGGTAGATTGTACAATGCTACTAGGAGTATGGAACTGAAAATTAATGTATCAAAAACCAAGGTAGTTGAGTCTGACAGGGAAGACAGAGTGAACAATTAAACAATAAAAAAACTAAATAAAATATATCAATTTGTGAACCTTTGCAAGAAGTTTATTAAAGATGGGAAGAATGGGTAGAGGAATTTTAACATTTACAAATGCTAGTAATAACGTAATAGGTAGGTTGTAGTCTGTTGTGATGAATGAGCATTCATTGACAGAAGTAAAAATGGCATAAGGGCATACTCTTTCCACTTCATTATGTAGAATGAAAACTGGATATGTCAGGAAAAACATAAAAGTAAGTTGAATGTAGTGGAAAAGGAGTACTTAAGTAGTGTGTGAGATAAAATAAGAAGAGATAGGGTCAAGAATGAATGAGGGCTGAATGAACGTCAACTGAATACAAAACTGAATGGCCAATACAAAACCACTTTGAGGTGAAGGAATGAACAAGAATTGGATTTCATACAAATATATGGAAGAAGAGTCAATGGGTTAAGAGAATGATGGCTGGATGGAATTCATATAATCTTGAAAAAGACAGTGGCCAGAAGTTTAAAGAACAAAAGGCAATGTGTGAAGCAGTGTATGAATATGGAAGTAAGACTGTTTTGCAAAGATCTATTCATTTATCTAAACAATTTGTAAGGCTGCCCAAAAGTGGGCAGTATACAAGGGTTATAAACCACAACAATAGTTAACAAATACCTGAGGCCATAAACACAATCCAACTCATAAGAATAATATAACCACATTAATCAGCAGAGCTCCCCTAACCACACGCCTGGGGGAACAGATAGAAAGATATGAAGACATATAATGAATGTTGTTAGTGTAAACTAGATCTGATTTTTTTTCTTATCATATGTCTTTAATTTCTTTGCTTTATTATTTCTTGTGCCTTTTCTGTACTCTGCATAATACTGATTACTGAGAAAGGGAATAACATGATTGATATGTAGATGTACAGTATATGTCCCACTGTTAATATAATAATTTTCTGGACTGTTTTTTTTTAATTTACTGATAAATCTATAACCTTGGGAAGAATGCCAGTCTGAGAGATGGCAGATGAACTAGCATCATCTGGTGAAGTTAAGGGATTTGAACTTAATGGTAGGACTGTGCAGCATTGGCCAATATCCTCTAGTGAATTATAGGGATTTGAACCTAATAGTAGGACTGTGCAGCATTTTGGAACTGATTGGGGATGCAGATGCAGCAGTGCCTTTTCCCAGCAGCTGTTCTGCAGAGTTGTAGACAGGTGCTCCAATTGTGGTCCTCTGCACTCTGAAGCACCTCTTGGGAATCAAATCCAAAACACTGCACAGCCCTACCGAAGAGTGTTTCCAGCTAGGCAACTAGTGCTATCGCTCAAAAGGCATCGTACAGTTGATCAATTTCTCCTTATTAGGAGGCTAAGAAATGGAAGATAAGGATGATTGACCTCACTATCAAATTCTGTGAATAAGACAGGGCCATTGCACACAGACAAAAATACTCACTTGGAGACATCCTTGGTTGCTATGGTCCAAGAGCAAATTTTCACTGCAACATACCGTGCCGGTTCTCTAGAGAATCCTATTCTCTGTTGTGACTTTTTAACCATGCAGATACTTATTTGGTGAGAATGTTCAAGGCCAGGCTTTTGCCATCTTTGGAGTGGTGGTGGGACATGCTAAGAAACGCATCACAGAATCACTCAGCAACATTCCGGTAAGAAGAACTTTGCTCCATTTAATCGTATTTCTTTTCCAGGCCCAAACATTCTGGGCACCCAAAGGCCCAGGCAGCTGAAAACTTTCCTATTAAAAGATCAGTGAAACATAAATATTTAATGATAATCTATTGTGTCCAAGAAGTAACCAGGAAATGTATTGGGCAAACCTAGAATTCAAGAAGAGAGGATTTGAAGGAAGCAATTGGCAGTGAAATAGAAATCAGAGCAGAAAAAATAAACATGGCAAGGTTAAGTAGCAGAGTCAAGAGAATGAAGGGAAAAGGAAGAGGGCCAAGGGAAAGAGAGACAGATCAGCATAAAGCATAGCTTTCCAAACTGTGTGTCACGACACTTTAGTGTGTCGCAACACACAGTTTAGTGTGTTGCGAAGCGGTGGCGCAGGGGCGCACACGGTGGTGGCATTGTGTATGGCAGCGGCGGCAGCAATGACAGCAGCGGCGTGCCATCAGCGCTTCCATGTTTTAGCGAGGCCGCTGCCGCCGCACACACTCCCCACACCGCCACCGTGCACGCACCCCCCCGCACCGCCGCCGCTGCCGCCGTTGCTGTGTCGCCAACGGCAGCACTTTGGAAAGCACTGGCATAAAGGAAGATAAGGAACACTAACTAGCAACAAAGAAGGGAAGCTGAAACAATCACTTGCTATTGTGGGTTTTCTCTTTCTCTGCATTGAGTTGGTCCTTCCCAACGAGGACAACCCAGGGTGATGCAGCAGTTAATGCCTTCCATAACCTTTTTTCTTTTCCTCAAGCAAGGTTTTGTGAGCAAGGCTGAAAGAGAGAAAATGCCTTTTCCTTTCTGCTAATTGAGAAACACAGTGGCACCATACATCCAATATCTTGGCCAACACTCTGGAGAAGCCTTAGCCATGTTTCTAGATTACAATCCGTCACGATACAAACTGACAGCAAAATACCTATTTAAATTAGTATTTAGAGTTTATTAATGCACAACAATGAGGGAAAAAATCATAGATGAATGATGAGGCTTAAAGAAAAGCCTGGATTTCAAAGAGGAAGTATAAACAAAGAGGCAATCAGTAGGCCATCCAAAAATGAGATTAAGACTCAGAGAAGAGCTAGCTGTGGAAGAAACCTGAGTAACTTGTCTTGAGAAATACTCTAAAATACTCTAATGCAGAGTTTTTCTTTTTTTTAAAATAAATTTTATTAAATTTTAAAATACATATTAAAAGTTAATACAAAAAAAGAAATAGAAATAGAAATACAAAGTAAGAAAAAAGTAAATAAAAAGTGAAGTCAAAAAATAACAAACAAAGAAAATATAGAAAATAGATGTCCTCCAATTTATCTTTGAACTCTAAGTACAATAATTAACTTTAAATGTTAGTCCTTCATACAATACACAGGAACTTTTCTTTGTCATATACCCTATGATTTCTATAATCCAATATTCTGTTCTTCATATAGGTTTCACCTTTCCTGATATCTTCCAACAATCCTTCTCTGATTTCTACTCCTTGAAATAGTAATCAAATGTTCATTGCTGCATCAGTTCGATGTTTTTCATTTGTTCTTTCCATTTTTACATCTATATTTATATCTTCAATAAAATCCAATTAGTATAACAAATAAAGGCCTTATTTACTTCTAATAAAATACAATATATTCTATTGACTATATATCCCACTAATACATAACCTAACATATTACATAACATAATACATAATATAGTAATTCTTATAATTCTTATAATATTCATACATACATATTTATACATAATATTATAAAAATATGTCATCCTATAATAACATTAATTCTAATTCTAATTCCACCTCATCAAATCTTCTTATATATATATCTCCATAAAGGAAAAATAAGCCATTACATCAACCTCCATTTATATTTATAATCCTATATCTCAACCATCCATCTGCAATTTCCACTCCTTGGGACAATGTCCTTCTAAACTGAATACAAAACCTAACACATAACCTAATACATAATATACCAATTCTTATAATATTCATACAACATATTCATACATAATATCATCCTGTAATAACCTTCATTCTAATTCCATCTCATCATCTCATTATCTTCTCATAAATGTATCTCCAGAAAAAGTAATCTATAATATCAACTTATATTTACATTTATAATCTTATATCTTACACTTAGAATATCACATTTTTATGCATCCATACAGTTTCTCATATCAGCTCTCACTCTGTGTACAATCCAGATCCCCGTTTTCATTAACCTTGTGTCCCATATCGTCATAGTAAATCTCCTGTTTAGGTTATGCCAAGATCACAATATGCAACTTGTTTTATTCTGTAACTCATGTGGGATGTCAAAATGTTTATTTTACCATATCTATCAATTTGCATGTTAAGATCTTCCTGTCTCAGCTGCCACAATGTATTTATGCCCAAACGTTTAATAGACCACCTCCTGTAAAATATCATAATCTTCTTCTGTACCAATATATTCAAAATCCTCTTTCCCTGTTTCTCTACTGGCTCGAGGGATCTTCCCTCTGTTTCTAAATCTATCCCTTGTGTCTTCTGTTCCTGAGCCACCAAAACTATAAATATACGTTCTATTGATTTCTTAATTTCCAAAAGAGCTTCACTAATTTCTTTCTTAAAATCCTGAAGTGCTGTAAAAAATGCCATTCTCACCTACACCCCCTTTTCAGGCTGCCGTAATTAGCTGTTGTAGTCAAAACAAGAACACTTTCCCAGGGAATGTGTGGTCAGCTGATCTGTTGTTATCAGCAATGTCTGTTTCTTTAAGTAAGAAAAACTTTTAAAATAAAAGATGAAAAATTCCACAGAGCAGTATTTCAAACAGTTTGTAAAAGGAAAAATAAAAATAAATTCCAAGTGAGACAAAGTCCGTTCTAAAAAAAAGTAGAAAAATAAAAAGGAAAAAAGGCACACGTTCTCTGTACTTTATTCTTCAAGCTGCAAGCTGCTTAACCCAAACAAACAGTTTCTCAGAAGTCAATTAGTTTGTCGAATGAAAAATTACCAACAAAATCTCTTAAGTCCCAATTGCAAACTTTTCATTATGTTGCAAAAATAAAATCTATCAAACTTCCACCAAAATTAATTATAGCAAAGAAAACACAAAATTAGCCAACATTTTAAGCAAAGTCCAAAGATAAATTTTAGATAATAAAAACATTCTAATCTAAAGGAAAAAAACTAATATAAAGTGATCTAAAAGCTGGCTGCCATTCTTATGTCTCCCAAGAGACTTACGTTCCCTGCAGAGCTAGGATCCTCCTTCGGCCATTCCACTGCATTCACCCCCGTTCCTCTCCGTGGTGGAAACTACAAAGAAAAACAGGAGTGGGCAATTCCAATGGCTCTGTGAGCAATCTTCTGGTCCCCACCTCTTCAGGGGGAAGCTTCAGTGGTCTTACAAATTCTGTAGACCCCTGCAAACAAGGTAAAGTCAGCCAGGTCTCAGAGCTCTGAGAAGCTCTGACTTATCAAGCTGCCGGCCAGGCTTGGAGTCTAATGCAGAGTTTTTCAACCTTAGCAGCTTTAAGATATATGGACTTCAACTCTCAGAATTTCCCAGCCTTCCTTGCTGGGTGGGGAATTCTGGGAGTTGAAGTCCACCCATCTTAAAGTTGCTAAGGTTGAGAAACACTGCTCTAATGGAACTCTGCTTACTCAGTTCATCTAGAAGTCTAGTTTATGTTATATTCATCTTTAGATCCTAGAAGATTTCACCCACAACCTGGGATAGACTTAAATGCCTTCCTTTTCTTCCATATAGCCAGCTCTTGCTGCTGAGGGGATTCTAAAGAACAAGAGCTGCCAGGGAACCCCTTCCTCGCTGTTTAACCTCAAGGGGTGATGAGTTGTGTTTCTCAGTAATTTTGCCCCTGGCTGTCCTAGGCTTCCTTATTTGATGCAAAAACCTCGCTTAAACGACCATTCATTCAGCGACCGTTTGAAGTTACGATGGCACTGAATGAATGATAGTTAACGCTGGTCCTCAAAGTTAAGCCTGTTGCAGCGCCCCCGCGGTCACGTGATCAAAATTTGGGCACTTGGCAGCCTGCCTGCATTTACAACCACAGCATGTGCTTCAACGGCCCCCACTCACCTATCTCTCCCCCATCTCTGCCATTTTGGCTGCCCTGCACTCTGCCCCCTCCACCCCCAGCTGACCTTCACCATCTTCTTCTCCTGCTGCTGACAAGGTCAGCAGCTGCCTCATTCGGGCGCATGTCAGTAGCGGAAGAAGACAGTGAAGGTCAGCTGGGGCCAGCGGGGGGGCAGCAGGGGTAGGCGGTGGCAGCAGAGTGAATGGCAGCCAAAAGGGCAGAGATGGAGGAGGATATAGGCAGGTGGGGAAGTTGAAGTGGGGGCTAGCACAGCAGGTCAGAAGTGTGAGGTCCTCGCTTAATGATGGCATGGTCCTCACCTAACGACTGCAATCAAGACTACCAGAACTGCCATCGGTAAGCGGTGCACCCATGTGATGTTTTGCCTAACAACTGCTTTGCTTATGACAGAAATTCTGGTCCCAATTAGGGTCATTAAGATATAGTTTCATGGTCAGTTGTGTGTGCATTCTGATCTAAGAGGAATCTCTAGAAGCTTGCCATGATAAAGGTGCCCATTACACTTTTGTATTCAGCTGAAGATCATTTATAGGGCCTTAGTTGCATACATATTTAGGCATCTTACTAGCAAAAACATTTGATCATCTCTTTTTTTTAAAAAAAAAATATTTTATAAAGCACATGGAGCTATGAGAAAGAGTGTATTCTTTCCTGACAGGAATAAATAAATTAATTCTAGAGCTTAACTGGCTTACTTTTTAAAGTAGATGCAAGGGGGAGCTATGGTAGGGTTTACACTGGAGCCTTTTGCATGTGAGATGCTGTGATATCAGTTGGCTTATCAGTAGGATATGACAAACAGCACATGACCCATGCTGAACACAAGGCTTTCTCCTATTTGCAGGAGAGTTAGGAGGTGGTGGAAAGGTGACATGTTCTTGGTGACCAACAACATTATGTCTGCAGGCTCCAGTTGCTGCCATATTTCCTTGGTCCAATTTTCTATCTACAAGTGTGCTTAGGTTCATATTATTGTTCCTCATACCTTAACATACCTTTAATCCTGTCTGCCCCCCAAGAGTCTCAGTTGTAAGATAGGAGGCTATATACAGTAAATCAATTAAACAAACAAACAAGCATTTGAGGGGGGTTTTGTCTTTTAAGAAAAACCAATCCTTTCTTGCCCCCCCAATCTCCAGGGAACATGCCATACTTCCCATACTCCACTTCAGCTAACCCATTTTCTAGTCAGTTTCACAATTTAATCTGGTCAATTTTGCAAGCCCTGCCAGTCAGTTTCAGAGTTCCTTTGACAATTGCCCAATATGATTTTCTCTGCTTCTGGAAATAGCATGCACATTCCCCTAGTAGTGTAGTGGAGAAAATAAATCTTAACAAACAAAATGGAGACTGAACCTTCCCCGCCCCCACCCTCCATCTTTTTACTAATCCTATCAGACCCAAATTTGCCCAGACAAAGCCCCCTGCAATCCCATCAAACCAAAGAATAGAAGCCTCCTCACCAGTTCACAGCACAGCCCAAGGGCAGCCCTTACAAGGAAATTGCAACCTAGAGAAACCCCAACCTTCTTCCATCCTCCATCAGCTGATGACCTCAACATGCCATCTCCTTTAACAGTGGACTTCCCCAGCTCTGCTGCCCTCCTGAAAGGCCCATTTTGCCTAACAATAGAACTCGCCCCAGGTACACTGACAAGGACCTGCCCAGCTTCCCCAAACTGGCCAGCCAATCAGATCCCTAGGATTTCCCGCCTTGTGGCCCTCAACTTCTATAAAAACTTGTTCAGGGTCCCTCTTTTTTGTAAAGCAGGCACCCAACAATTGTTGCAATAAAGCTTGGTTCATCTCCTCAATGTTGTGCTCCTGCTTCAAACTAAACCCACAACATCACAAGTAGAATTGGTCATGTTGCAGGTTTAAATCAGTAGTGAATGCTGGGCATAATTGCTTGAAAGACCCCTCATACGTATCCCAGGGGCAAAATGTGATTTTTGAGGATAAATAGAATCAGGACCGGTTGGAATATTTATTATGTGTCCCATGAGTACAATAGTCAACACAATGTTGGGGTATAATGTTGGGTGATAAATCTAATTAATTAATTAATTAATTAATTAATTAATTAAGCTGGTAGATATTTGCATTTTTTATTGGTGAATTTGCAGTAGAAGTATAAAAAGAATTTTAACTGATTTTTTTATTTGTAATGTTATTATTTTGTATTGCAAAATTATATTAATTTTTAAATCACTAGCTATATTTGCTTCCCACAAAGAAACCTAGGAACTGTAGTTTGGTAAAAAAAATATGCCAGTTTAATTATATCCTATAAATATGTCTATGGCATATATATTTCAAATATAAATATGCCATAGACAGACAGACAGACAGACAGACAGACAGACAGACATATATATATATATATATGGAGTCTTTGGTGCTCTCTGAGCCTTGTTGTTTTCATGCAGACGTTTCATTGCCAGGCTAGGCAACATCTTCAGTGCGAAAAGGGAGTGGAACTTGCTGTCTGTTTATATACCCTGGCTTGTCCTGCCTGTGTTGGTGGGGGTCTTGTACTCTCCTTGGTAGTTCCTTGATTGGGCTGTTGTGTGCTGTTTGGGTGATTGACTGAGTTAATAGTTCCTTGATTAAGGTCTATTGTGTTGTTTGATTGCTTCTCTGCTGCTAATCTTGCTGTTAATCTATGCATATCTTGTTGTTGATTGCTGGCCCAGGGGTGTTCTGGTCTTCTGGCTATTCTATTGTCTCTTATGAATGGTATGTAAATGTTGTTAACCTCTATGTGTCTGTTGATGGCTGCTTTGTCCTACATAGTGACAAGCAGAAAAAAGGGAAAAAAAGAAAGCTAAACTTCAAACTAAACTACTTAAATTAAACCCCAGAAACAAAGAAGTACAGGAACAGGAATGGGTGGTCAACATGTCCAGCCGCCCATTATCCACTACAGAACACAGTATCTTGCAGAGAGGCATCAATTATAACACAGAGGATGCAAATAAATTAGAATTCTTTGCAGCTTTCGAAGCAGCAATGAAAACTACAGGACTTACTACAGAAATCCAAGAGAATGTAAGACAAATAATCATACCACAAACCAGAAGGACATGGAAACAGAACCAACTGAAAGCAGAAGACAGAGTAGCCCTCAAAAACCTAAAGATGGACCAAAGTATCATCATCCTCCCAGCAGACAAAGGCCGCACCACTGTCATTATGGACAGATCACAATATATACAAAAAGCCAAAGATTTACTGGAGGACAAAGAAACCTACACCCCAGTAAACTCCAATCCGATACAGAAACTTGACAGCCAGGTCAAAAGAATCCTCAACGACCTAACCAAGAAAGGTCA
Source organism: Charina bottae (assembly GCA_023362775.1). Lineage (NCBI taxonomy): Eukaryota > Metazoa > Chordata > Lepidosauria > Squamata > Charinaidae > Charina > Charina bottae. Next base: position 7,876,898 of record JALMGJ010000021.1, on the reverse strand, counting down.
AATCAGTAAAGAAGAACAGAGGCGGATGAAAAGCAGTGGACCTATCATCCCACGCTTCTACGGACACCCCAAAATACACAAGCCTGACATACCACTCCGTCCAATTGTATCATTACCAGGCACCCCCACATACAACATAGCTAAAGAACTTACAAGAAAACTTGGGCATCTCACAGAGGAGAGTGAATACTCTATCAATTCCCCACTACAGTGCCTCCAGAAAATCAAAGACATAAAAATAGATGAAGATGAAATTATGGTGTCATTCGATGTCACTGCACTCTTTACATCCATAGACCAAGCACTAGCAATTGAATCCATGGCAGCAGTTCTACGTAACACACCCGACCTAACAAGATACACCAGAATCAAAATACCCAGAATCATGGACCTCATCAACCTCTGCCTCACCACCTACTTTCAGTTTGATGGACAAATATTCCAACAAATCAAAGGAACACCTATGGGATCACCACTCTCAGGACTCATAGCAGAGATAGTAATGCAACGTCTAGAAAGGATAGCACTCCCACACATACAACCCAAAGTATGGATCCGGTATGTAGATGACACCTTCGTCATAATAAAAAAGGATCAACTGGAGGAAACACATGAAGCCATCAACAACATCTTCAAAGGAATAAAATTCACAAGGGAAGAAGAAAACAACAACACACTACCCTTCTTGGACATCCTCATCAGTAAAGGAAATGATGGCATTCTAGAAACACAAGTCTACCGGAAATCTACCCACACTAACCAAGTGCTCCACTATCAAAGCAATAACCCAACCTCACACAAGAGGAGCTGTGTTAGAACACTATTCAGACGAGCACAAACACACTGCAGCAACCCAGAACACCAGAAAAAGGAAACAGACCACTTATATAGCATCTTCCAGCAAAATGGATATCCACACAACTTTATCAAAAAGTGCCTGACCACTCAGCCCACCACAGCAAAACCAACAGAAGCTATGAAAAGGATTACACTGCCATACATCAGAAACATCTCAGAAACTACTAATAGACTGTTACATCCACACAGCATCACTGTAGCACACAAACCAACCAAAACCCTTCAGAACATTGTAAGTAAACCAAAAGACCCAGTAGCCCAAGAAGAAAAAACAGGAGTTATCTACAACATACAGTGTAAGGACTGTAACAGCCACTATGTAGGACAGACTGGCAGAAGACTAGCAGAACGCATCCATGAACACCAACTAGCAGTCAGAAGACATGATGAAAACTCCTTAATCTCACAACACATGGACAGACTTAACCATACTTTCAACTGGGAAACTGTGAGCATATTAGACCAGGCCAAATCCAAAAATGCTAGAGAATTCCTAGAAGCTTGGCACTCAGACAAAGCAGCCATCAACAGACACATAGAGGTTAACAACATTTACATACCATTCATAAGAGACAATAGAATAGCCAGAAGACCAGAACACCCCTGGGCCAGCAATCAACAACAAGATATGCATAAATTAACAGCAAGATTAGCAGCAGAGGAGCAATCAAACAACACAATAGACCTTAATCAAGGAACTATTAACTCAGTCAATCACCCAAACAGCACACAACAGCCCAATCAAGGAACTACCAAGGAGAGTACAAGACCCCCACCAACACAGGCAGGACAAGCCAGGGTATATAAACAGACAGCAAGTTCCACTCCCTTTTCGCACTGAAGATGTTGCCTAGCCTGGCAATGAAACGTCTGCATGAAAACAACAAGGCTCAGAGAGCACCAAAGACTCCCCAGTTCAGCCCTGAGCTACAAATATTCTCTTCGATTGATATATATATATATATATATATATATATGTATGTATGTATGTATGTATGTATGTATGTATGTATGTATGTCAGCTAAACTACTTATGGAAAGATTGGGGTGAGATAATGTTGTGTAAGAAAAGGTGAGGTAAGAGTGGGAATCATGATATATGAATGTTTCCAACTTTCTCTTTGACTATTCAGATCAGCGATGGGAAGGGGCGTGCAAAGCTTACCCGACAAATGCTGCAGAGCAGTTTCCGCAACCTTGATAATATTGTAGGGAACTCCATCTATGTATCTGTGTCAGTGCTAACAGGTAAGAGAGTGCCCTGCTTTTTCTGTGCCCGTGAGCAGAATTCTTATGTGGTTAGCATGGCTCAGATATGGCATCAAGGAAAACTAATAGCCTGGCAGCTCCAAATGTAAGGCATGGGAGTAAAGAGATGTGAAAGAATGCCAAAAAAAAAACACCACCCACCTCTACTAGACAACATGTGTCCTATGCAGTATTTTGAACTTCTAGCACAGTTCTCTCAAAGCCACCCATATTACACACTCCTGTCTTCAACAACTCTGGCAGGTCTCATTTAAATTAATAGTTAGTGCTCAAGCCCTTCCTTCCTTCCAGGGCCTGTCACCGTACCTACAATTGTCTCTCATCCTATATCATACCTCTTCTACATAACTACGTACTGTATGCCCAGGAAGGGAAATTGGCTGGCCTAACCCATGTTTTGTATTTTGCTACAAGTGTGCCAACCCATCTTTTGTGATTTGTTAACAGTGTTTTACAGTGTATAACAATGTCTGAATGTAGCCAATCTGATTTGTTCAACAATGCATAGTTATAACAAACCAGGGCTTTGTATCAGAATAATGTGTGGAAGCAGGCATTCTAGTGGATCCCACTGAAATAACTGATCCACTGAACTAATTAAAGTGTTAATCACAACTCTCCTGTCCTATTTTTAGTTTTTCCCAATCTGGGTGCCTTTTAGCTGGATGGACTTCCATTTCCAGGATTCCCCACCTATCCTAGCTATCATTAAGAATTCTAGGATTTGTACTTTTGATGTCTAACGTGCAAGAAGTTTTAAGTTTTACTGTTAACATAGCTCATTTCAGGGAACTAAGCATAGGACTGTAGCCTTAGTTTGAATCCAATCCCATGATCCCAATCAGCTAATTAAGGGGCTCAGCAAATAAGAGTGCCCTACAGGCCTGCATTCTTCTTACCTTTTGCCTCTTTTAGGAGTCTTTCACTTCTGAACTAACCTTAAGTGTGCATTTATGTTTCTACCAGCCAAAGTTGGTACCTAACCACCATTGTTTGCAATCACGGCAGCTTTGCAATTGTGGCATGGGATAAACATGCTTAGCAAACAAAAAACCTCCATATAATGCTAATCATGATTAGTCCTGAAAATGAAAGGGAGGGAAAAATGCATATGAAGCTGAGTAGCTCTCCTAAATCATGTTTAGATAATAAGGCAGGATTAAATTGTGCTTTGTCTTTATGGTCCATTGACTCTTCTTTCCATTCACAGGAAGTGATATGGTGCAAGCAGAGAAATCTGAGATCTACATTGTACGCTCTCCCTACAGAATTGTTTTCCCCAAAGCCTCCAAGTACTTCAAACCAGGGATGCCTTTCACTCTTGCAGTAAGAATCACAACAGTAGTTCAGAAAATCTCATGAGCCAGCTCCCTGAGGAAATATGTAGTGATGGCTGTCAAAAAGTACTGATGGCTCTTGGGAATTCCAACCTGCAGTCAGGATAGTAAGACTGAGTTTTCCATTGCTGTTGCAGTTCAATCTTATATTAGTTAGTTATGTTCAAGTCTGTGTGAACATGGTATTTCCACAGCAATACAAAAAAGATTGGTGTGACACAGCAGCTGCAGAATCCTGCTTCTGGAGGATCCTGGCTATGACTTTTTTCAAAGCAAGTTTCTAAGGGCTGTGAAGATATGCCTTGAAGTTGATGAACCATGCCTGCCAAAATCTTGGAAACTGGAGAAGTGGCTGGATAAGACATTTAGTAGTTGTGAAAGGGGCTTCAGTATCCATGCCCCACTACATTAGGAAGGTTAAGATCATAGAATCATAGAATCATAGAATCATAGAATCATAGAATCATAGAATCATAGAATCATAGAATCATAGAATCATAGAATCATAGAATCATAGAATCATAGAATCACAGCATCACAGCATCACAGAATCATAGGGTTGGAAAGGACCTTGGAGGTCTTCTAGTTCAACTTCCTGCCCAAGGCAGGAGTCCTCATACCATCTCGGACAAATGCTTGTCCAATCTTTTCTTGAAAACCTCCAGTGGTGGAGCACCCACAACTTTAGGAGGATGAATTAAAAGAAATAAGAAATTGTGAAAAAAATATGCAATATAAGTGGTTAGGCAGATTGCATGTTATCCAGGATAGAGAATTTGGGTTTAGATTTCTTGGATGCAGATGGTTCCCAAGATTGATCACTAGCTGATGACCACTAAAACTAAACCTGGAGATTTTTGTCTTGAGATCAACCTTCAAAATGACACCCATCTGTTTTTCCCAGTGACTTCATGTAATACAGAGAAAAAACACTGATCACTTATTTTGAAGCTAGTCCAGCATGCTCCTTTTCCAACGATGGTCAATTAGATGTCTATGGGAAGCTCACCAACTGTCCTTATGTTTCCATGCAATACTGATTCAGAATCATGTTTCCAAAAGTAGGAGGTATTAACAGTTGTGCATTTCTCCCCTCTCTAATACAAAATGTATGCATTCGTTCTAGAGGTGAACAGAAAATAGATGTGGAGTTTTTGGTTCTCTGGGTGATTTGCAATAGATTATCAAAGGTTTATTATTCCTAATGATATAACTAATAATTATGATATAATTATTCCTAATGATATAACAATAGCAGTAGTAAAATAACAAGCCCCTCCTAAATTGCATACTGTAGCTGAAATGAAGAAAGCTTGAGATAATCAGGAGTAGATTTTTGCATGAAGATCAATGAACTGCCTCTTCAGTGTACCCAAAACAAATTCCTGGCTTTAGCATTCTTTGGTCCCAAATATGTATCTTTTGAAGCAGTGCCTTTTGCTGGATCTCAAGGTTCTATTAATTTTTTTTTAATGAAGGACGTGCAAATTTGAATCCCGATTGCCTCTTCTTTAATCCAAGGAAAGAAGGGAGGGAGGGAGGAAGTTAGTTTTCATTCATCTGTCCGTGGGTATCATTGGATCTGAATTTAGAATTCATTCAAACTTCCTTCTGGGGAAACTTCACAATAAATACCGAATGGGTACAACTATTGCTCTTATTCTTCCAGCTTGTTGTGGAACACCCAGGTGGCTCTGCAGCCCCTAATATTCCTGTCTGCACTGTGGCCACCCCAAAAGCCTGCAGTGTATCTGAAGCAGATGGAACAGCATACATGGTTTTGAATATACAAACAAATGCTGCACCTCAACTGTCTCTGCCGGTAAACTCCCAATTATATTTTCCATCTTAGGGTTCAATTGCTAGAATCTGCTTTATATGAATGCCTGCCCCTAATTTCTATAAATTATATATTGCCTGCAAAAGAGATTTTTTTCCCCCTGTTTCTTTCATAGAGAACAGGAAAATATCTTTCAACATTTGGAAGTGGGGACGTGTTGTTTTGTTTAAATGCATAAGGGTTCAAAGGGGCTCTGATGTTCAAAATGTGGAGGCCAGCTTTTGGATGGTCATAGGATCATTAAAAGAAGTGCTGCAAAGAAGGAAAGTTGCGTATAGAACTTCCATTTTCTTACACAAGCTTCCCTCTCTTCTTCAAAGAAATGTTGCAAAGACAGAAGCTTGTGTACGATGATCAAACTCAGTCAGCATGGACCAGCAGGCCCTTTACCCTTCATAGCAGAAACAATGATTTGGAGGGGAAGCATTTTAACTGGGAAAACAGAGAAGAGCAGAGGCACCGTCACTGTTCTGATCAAACCAGATTGCATTTAATTACAAAGAAAAAGAAAAATGCCACAGGTATCCTGCATAAGTTTGTTCCTGAACAAATCATTATATATCTCCCTAATTTACAGCTTCCTGATCATGCTGACGTTTTAACATTGATAGTCACCTCTTTCCCTCCTATTTTTCATCATTAGCATCACCAGAGAGAATCCTGAGCCCAACAGCAGAAAGTACCCTTGATGCACCGAGTCCAGTTTGCTCCTCCTTGTATCTGTTTTGAGAGCTCTTGTTATCCTACCCTCTCCATTGTTTCCAGGTGAAAACAGAAGTCTCTAACCTGCCTGAATCCCGTCAAAGCTCAGCTGTGTGGACAATATATGCTTATCAAACTCCAGGAAATTCCAGGAATTACCTCCATCTCACAGCAGCAGCAGGGAAACAGAAATCTGGAGACACCTTGTTTGTATCCTTCTACCTTGATTTCAGCAACCCTGTCACTGGAAACCAGGTCCGCTACATCACTTACATAGTAAGTCTGGGAAACAAAAGAAATGGGGTTGCGTTTGGAAAATGGCACTCCTATGCAGACTTCCATGCAATCTCACCGGAAAAAATATTGTATGGGGAGAAATAAATCATAGCATTGCCCTACAGCACCTTGCATGTTTATTCAATTCTTAAAGTACCTTGTTTGTAGACTGAGTTTATTTTCATGGCTTCCCCCAAAGAATCTTAGAACTGTAGTTTTATCTAAGTGCTAAGAATTCTCCCTTGGAGATCTCTGGTCCAGCCATCTCACAGCACTAAAATTCCCATGACTCTCTGGAACACATGGAAGAGGGTTATGTGAGTGTATCCCACGTGCAGCTTCAAGGGAGACTGCTTTTACATTAATAAATGCACCATTTAGTAAGTCACCAGCTTCCTGCTGATGTTAGGAATGAGAAGTAAGGTGGGGGGGGGTAGACTTGCCACTGTTAGGTGTTCATTGGGAGGGAGATAATTCTTGTTTCCCTCTTCCTCCCAGGGACCCTGCTGAAGACAGTTGGAATGAAATTAAGCTTCCCACCCCTTCCAATCCCCTTATACCCCCACAGTATGCCACTGAATTTCTGGCCAAATTTAATCTCTTACAGCAGCTGATCATCTCAGGCCTTCACCGTAGGTTCTGTTTGCATGAATGGTGTGCGTTGCATTGCATCCAGTAGTGCTGGTTCTGCTGCCTTAGTAATGCAGTTGCTTTCAAACACCAGCATCTTCCCTCCATTCTTGTTCTGGTACATCCTAGCTCACAATTTCTCTTTCAGGAAACATGGCACTGCTTTTGATGCCATTGTACAAACCAGACATTCAGCATTTAGCCATGTTGCAGTTTCTTTCAAAGGAAGCCATCTATGGTTATTTATGTCTATCTATGGTGTGTGTGTGTGTGTGTGTGTGTGTGTGTGTGTGTGTGTAAGAGAGAGAGAGAGAGAGACCTTAGTTTGCAATGTTATCATTCCTACATACTTCTGTTCATGATCAGATTTCTGATCGATAGTGCCATAGGATGTCCTGCAGAAAGCTATGTCTGTGTTCCGCTCCTTTTTCAAAAATAGTTCCAGTCAGACTATACTTGGTTTCATACCAAGAGAAATTTCACAAACTAAATTTGTATGCGTTGGGATGCTGTTCATGCTTCATGGCGAAGATGGGAGAAAAGATAAATCTATACAGGTAGTCTTCGTTTAATGACTGCTTCGTACAGCAACCATTTGCAGTTACGACAGTGATGAAAAGTAACTTTGCGAGCAAACCTCACATTTACAACCTTCACAGGTCTGTAAAGCAAAGGAAAGCTGAAGTAAGATCGTAAGCACAGTCGTGGTTTTACTTAGCAACCGCTTTGCTTAATGACCAAGTTGCTGGTCCCAATTGTGGTCACTAAACAAGGACTTCCTGTATCTCTTTGTGTAATGGGGGAAGGAATCAGGTTGTTCTGCTTTACTCCTACCACTGGTTTAGGCCATTCTTTGTAGCTACAACACGGTTGATAGTTGTCAGGATTCCACCCATGCCATCCTGCCATGGCGCCAGGAAGGAACATCCCGTCAGTCTGTTAAACTCACAGGGTCATTTGGGGGTGCTTTACAGTAAAATTACCAGGCGTATGAAGTAGGGGAGAATGCTGGCGATGAGGTTTGGCCGTATTCACAGAATTGCAAACTATGTTAATCAAAGTATCGCACGGAGCGATTCAGCACCCAGGATAGATCAAAGGGAGATATTGCCGCGTTAGTTGATTCGGACACAGAAAGACCTGAAAACTGAGAGATGAAGGGAAGGGCGATCGAGCCGCAAATCCCAATGGGGGGAGGGGAACCTTGGAGATTTTTAAACTGTTGGTTGCGGGAGCTTTATTCACACGAGTCTTTAACGTGCAATGGATCACTGGCTTTAATAAAGATTCCTTCATATCCCTGAGTGGCTTGTGTCAGGAACTCTGATTTAATAGTCAATGGATCAAGAGCGTCACAATAGTTCTTTGTTTGACACGTGTTCCTGGGAATTACCTCTTGTTTGCCTTCCAGATCCTAAGCAAAGGGAAAGTGTTCCAATGTGGGAGACTGTCCCGGCAAGCAGGACAGAATCTAGTGCGTATGTCTCTGCCCGTCACTCCGGATCTGATTCCTTCTTTAAGGATTGTAGCTTACTACAGAATTGGCCATGACGAAATCGTAGCAGACTCTATCTGGGTGGATGTGGAAGACACCTGCATGGGAGAGGTAGGCTTTTCTCTTGCGCACAGCAGCAGAGTAAGGCAGAACTATGTTCGCCAGAAGGTATGCATAGGAGATAGAACTACAGGTAGTCCTCGCTTACCAACTGCTCATTCAGCGACCATTAAAGTTACATGGTACTGAAAAAGGAAATATACAACCAGTCCTCGAACTTGCATCATTGCAGTATCCCCGCGGTCACGTGATCATGATTCGGATGCTAGGCAACTGGCACACACTTACGACAGTCACAGCGTCCTGCAGTCATGTGATCACCATTTGCGACCTTCACAGCTGTTTTCTGACAAGCAATGTCAATGGGGAAGCCGGCAGGAAGTCGCAAGTCACGGTCACATGATGTCGCACTTAATGCCTGTGGGTGATTCGCTTACCAACGACAGCCAGAACTGACATCGTAAGTCGGACACAGTCAGTGATGTGTCACTTTATGACCACATTGCCTAGCAATGGAATTGCTGGTCTCAACTGTGGTCGCTAAGTGAGGACTACCTGTAAATACTAAAGCTTAATTCAAATATTTGCAGTATTTCTGATAAAAATCGGCATCCACCTATTCCCTTCATTTACTGGGTTTAAAATCAAGGCCAGATTGCTCTAATTATCAGAAGAGTGCTGTACTGATGTAATTTCTCCAAAGAGGATGCACAAGATAAGCAGAATCTGTAATTCCTATAAAGTAGAGATCATCATCAGCACTCAGCATAAATTCCCCACCCACAATTTTCTAGATTTTCTGCTTTGCTTCCCAAAAGAAAACTACTTTCTGAAACCCTGAAGTGTTATTATATTGAAGAAAGAGCATAAAAGCTACCAATTATTCTAATGCAATGAGTTTGTTCATGTGTGAATTTTAACCATGGCTTGCTTGCCACTTGACTCTGGAAAAGTCACAGAATTTACTAGGTGAATTTACTTATCCACATAGCTGTACAGTTTCTTAGGTGAGCTTTATCTCTAATTGATAACGTAGTTCTCAGGTTCTAAGCAGCTATGCAAAGACATGCAAAGTCAGGGAGATGTTGCTAATACTTTATTTATTCCTTACGAAAGCTCAAAGTCACAGGTGCATCACAAAGTGACAACCTTATACAGAGGCCACACGCCCACATGAATCTCAAAGTGATTGGCAATCCAGGGGCCAAGGTGGGACTGGTGGCTGTGGATAAAGCTGTATATGTTTTGAATGAAAAGAATAAACTGTCCCAAGCCAAGGTGAGCTGAGTTTGTGGATCTCTCCCAAATGTAGCAGATTATTATGCTGTATTTCTGTAGAACTGAGATTTAAATACTCTGAGTTGCCTATGTCTACAAAAACAATCTGACATTAAACACTGTGATTGGCTTGCATGTGGTAGGGCTTTAATTAGCCTTCCTTGATTGGGCTACCAAAAAACAAAGGTAAAAAGAGATTTCCTTATAAAGAATAGGAAGTTCACAACTTTTCCACCAAGTACATGTCTATAGATGCTTTTGGTGCTTCAGAAAAGCATCAGAACTTCTAATTTTATAAAAATTTTGGTTTATTATTTTTAATATTCTTTATTTGGGCAACATCTCCATATCTCAAAGGATATCTTATTTTATCTATCAACTTCTTGACAGAGTTTATTAATCATACTGATACCTTCTTGGATTTGAAGAAGCTTTCTTGACCTGTAATATATACGTATTCCAATAGAATTTCTGTTATTATAATTTATAATCCCCAAGTAATTTTGACTCACTAGACTTTTCTTTTCCTCTTTCTCTTGAAATCAAAAAAATGATTTTTAAAAATGTATTAGCAAATTTTCATGTTCATATAAATTAAATTTGATAACTCCATGGTTGCTCTTTCTACTTGGTTCTAAAAGTTAGTCCAGGACATCATTTAGAATTAAATCCAAGGTGCTCTCCCTTTCAATTAGTTCTTTGACTAACTGTTTTTGAGCCACAGTAATTTAGGGCATCTAGAAATATCCTTCTTCACTGCAGTGTTTCCTAAACATTTTACTCTCAGGACCCCTTCCCACTTTTAAAAATTATGGAGGTCCCCAAAAGAGTTTTTGTTTATATGGGTTATATTTATTGATATTTACCATATTAAAAATTAAAATTAACGCATTTGCTGCTGCTACCACTCCTCACAATTGTTTGATGGGATTTTAATATTGTATTATTTTTCAACATAGGCTGGCAAATAATTTTGATTCTGTGGACCCCTCAGAGGGTCCTGGGGAACCCCCAGGGGTCCTAGGACCACACTTTAAGAAGCACTGCTTTATTGTAACTAGAATTTGTATTTTTTTTTCTGCGCACGTGATAATAATTGAGTCACCCATTGTGTTAACTTTTGACACTTCCCTGATATTATTCATTGTTTCAACATTTTGGTCAAAGAAATTACCCAAAGTCTCCAGCATCTGGGGTTTGGTATTGTAACCCCAAGCAATTCCACAGAAGTTACTTGACCCAACATTGTTTGATGAGTATAGTAATAACTTCCATTTAAGCCCTTCCTTAAGAGTTTGTATCAGAGATTCCATTCCACTGTTTTTTTTAAATTATACCAAGTTTCCATTATGCCCATTGTACCTATGTTTTATTTTGAAATAGTTCTTCTATGCAGTGGTGTTCTTGAGTTCACATAAAACAATCTATATGTTTTAACTAGTTATTATCTTTACTTTTCTGTATGTTTGGCTTTTTTCTACTTTCTCCCATTTATATAATGAAAACATTTTCTTCCTCTAGACCTAAAGATTGTTCAGTCAGGACTAGATGCTCCCATGTCTATCAATTGGGTTCAGTTTAAAAGCTGCTCTGTTTGATCTCTCCTGTTAAGTAACATCAGTTTGGTTCCATTCTGATTAAGGAGAAGCCTCTTCCTAGTCTTCAAGCCAGATTGTCCCACAAATTTCTCATGCATAAGAAATTGAAACACTCTTTCCTTACATTTCCCTAATCTGTCTCTGATGAGTTGGTACCATTTCCTTCATTTTTATATCTATTTTTCTTCACTGTGCAGTCCCATTTATGTGATAATGGCACAGAACTAGGTGGCACCTTAAACTACACAACGCAGGTCGTGCATTGGAAACTATGGTGACTTGAACATAAGTGACCAATACAGGTAGTCCTTGGATTACGTCCATTCATTCAGCGACCGTTCAAAGTTATGACGGCACTGAAAAAATGGATGTACGGTCAGTCCTCAAAGTTCCAGCCATCACAGCACCCCCGCGGTCACATGATCAAAATTTGGGCTGGCCCGCATTTACGGTTGCTCCCCCCACCACTGCCCCCCCAGCTGACCTTTGTCATCTTCTTCACCTGGGAAGAGGTGGGAGTCCCAGGCAAGCAGGCTAGTGAGTGAGAGCTTCAGTGTGGCAGGTACCGCGGGCTCTTTGTATTCCCTTTGTTCCCTCTACAAATATTTCCTTGGTTTGCTTGTTTCTAACTCTCATTTTGTTCTTCTTGAGATTTACAACATCATTGAACAACACTAAACAACTATCTCCTTAGATATGGAAAACTGTGGAGAAGAAGGATACTGGCTGCACAACTGGAGGTGGCAGGGATAGCGCCGGTGTTTTTGTGGATGCTGGTCTGGCAGTGCAGACTAGTTCTGGCTATAGGACAGGTAAGATGAGATGGGATGGAATAGGGGAGCTTTGATGGAGAGAGAGATGAGGAACATAAATTAGGTTGTTGATGCTCCATCAGAAAGGTTCCAGCTGGAGTGCACAGATCTGGGGTTGCAGTTGTTGACCTGGAAATCTTCATCCGTCCTTTCTGAGCCAGTGGGGAATAAAATAAATAAACTAGTCTCCCCTGCTTTGTACTTCCCAATGTTTTGGATTTCTCTTCTGATAGTTATAGGAGTTGGTCCAACAGAGGTAGAAGGCATGAGCCTGGGAAACATGGGGACAGACACACGTAATCATCAAGTCAACAACTAGGGCCAGAGTTTTATTTTATATAATAATGTGGCTTAATGCCCCTCCCCCCTCCCCCCCCACGCACACACACATACCCACATTTTGGGCAAATAATAGTAGCTATTCAGATTAACAAATTGTGTATCGGCAAGAGATTAAAAATGGAGGAGGAAAGGCAGACCCACAAAAGTATTCCTAAATCCAGAATTACCTTCCATTCTTTCAAAATCGTGGTACGTCAGTAGGAGTATATGTCCTTTGGCCTTACTCACAGTTAGTTTAAGGATACAGTCAACAAATAGTCATTTCTGCTGTGATCCTGATGTCCTAACCTTTGTCAACAGGTATAGAGTGCTCTTTGTCCAGCTTCCGTCGTCGTCGTCGCAACTTAGATTTTCTGTTGAAGAAAGCAAACAAAGGTACACCCCTCCTCCTCCTTCCACCTGCACTGCTTTCTCCCACCTTCTCAGTTATCCACTTTATCCTAAAAATCCTATCTAGAATCATCATAGGCAGATGTTTTATATGCAATCTTGCTATTATTTCCTCTGACTGATGGAAACTACCAGATCTCTGTTTAAGAGAGGACTTCTCATTGCCTGCTACCTGCTTCTTGTTTAAAGAAACAAACAAGCCTGGAGTCGTTCAGTACTGAATGTGAGTTCTTTTGCATGCAAACTGTGCTGTACCAGTCACCTAATCTTAAAGGATTTAGGGATCATCTGAATTTACCTACTGGATTTATTTCCCATGATGTGTGATGGGATCTATCTCCTTCTTAGACTTACATGTTGGTACTGTTGTATATAAGGGGCGTGGTGGCTCAGCGGGTAAGACGCCAGGCTTGTTGATCGGAAGATCGCAAGTTCGGAGGTTCGAATCCCTAGCCCTGCGTGCGGAGTGAGCTCCCGCACTAGCTCCAGCTCTTGCCAACCTAGCAATTCGAAAGCATGCAAATGCAAGTAGATGAATAGGTACCACTTCGGTGGGTAGGTAACAGCGTTCCGTGCGCGTCATGCGGCCACATGACCGTGGAAGCGTCTTTGGACAACGCTGGCTCTTCGGCTAACAAACGGAGATGAGCACCGGCCCCTAGAGTCAGACACGACTGCACAAATGTGCAGGGGGAACCTTTACCTTTACCTTTTTACTGTTGTATATGGCTCCCTTTGTACAAGACCCTCTTTCTCCCTCCTTTCTAAAGCCAAGGAATATCTGAATCACTTCCATCGGAAGTGCTGCGAGGATGGCATGAGAGAAAATCCCATGGACTATTCCTGTGCACGACGAAGTCAGTACATCATGGAGGGCCCTAGATGTATTCGTGCCTTCCTTGACTGCTGCGAGCACTTCTTTGGCGGCACAGCAGGAACCAATAGAAGTGTGGAGTCCTTGTTACCTCCGACTGGTACAATCGATATCAATTCAAATATCCATTTCAGTAAGTTTCCTGCCATTTTTCTTATGAATAATTTTAATGATTTTTGCATAAATTATATCTTCTAATATACATTGTTTTGTTTTGCTTTGCTTTGCTTTGCTTTGCTTTGCTTTGCTTTGCTTTGCTTTGCTTTGCTTTGCTTTGCTTTGTTTTGTTGTTTCCTAAAACATTTTAATGCAATCCTGATCCCTACAGTGGCTCTGTTGGTCGATGTGTGAGTCCCTCGAAATCTTGTGCACATGTGAACTTCAGTGTGAAATCAGTGATGCCTGACAAATTCTTCCCAGGACTCTTCCTCATTACCACATTAACATGCATTCCTTTCATCCTTAAGTCAGCAGAAAATATGTGGGCATAACTTGCAGTGCCCTGATGGCCAAGTTCTAGTCTGTCTGAGTAATAAGGCTTGTGAATGGTCCCGTCCTTACAGTTTTACTGCAGGACAATTTAAGGGCAGCAGGTGATAGATTTCCTTGGCTTTGTTTGTCCTCCCAATCATCACGATGGGGAAAAAAGCTATCAATTGCTGTCTTTAAAGTGTGGTGGGATGGATTTGGTGCTGAGTGTGGGTGGATGCCCGAGGTGCAAGCTTTAGCCATATTTCTAGTTGCCAGAGTGACAGGTTGCCGGGGTGGACATGTTCCAGATTGGTAACCTGTCACTTGGGCTGTTTCTGAGCACAGGTCAATGGTAGACATGCATCCAACAGTAGCCCAGCTGACACCTCAGTGAAGTGAAAGAGATGGTCCTTTATCAGTTTTCCTGTCACTGGGCTGAAAGGAAAGCTGGCAGAACTCTTGTCAATTTCACCCCAAATATCTCAAACCACTAACTTCTGCAAGGCAATGGTAGTGCTGACAACAAACGTCTGTGGTCAGCAGCATTCACAAGTGTACCATGGATTGTGCAAAATGGTGCTAACGTAAGCAAAATGTCAGTGTCTCTTTCCCTATGTAATAAAAGTAGTAGAAAGCACAAAACTAGCAATATATCTCTTTCCCACTTTAAATTAACCATCAGCCTTTTTTTATAGATAGCTCTACCAGTTCTTTGAAAGACCACTGAACGCATGTTTAATAACAGGTCAAGTAGTCTTTCTGAAGACTGGTATACTGATATATACAGTATGAAGAGTCCACTTAATGTCTGAACAGCATTTTGCAAAACACAGGTCAGATATTAGATGGGCAGATGCCTTTGCGGAAACCTACTGCCTGGTTTCTCCTATAGTCCAAGCTACATCGGCCATTGGAAGGCAGTGCCTAGTGACCAGAAGTGAGGGGGCATGTCTGCAGCAGCCTCAACCAGCCAGTGGTTGTTTAGTGGATGCATCATCATCAAGATTGTGAATGAGATCTCATAGAATGTTCATACGCCAGGACTTGTGTCAGGAGAAGGTGGAAGAAACTACTGTAAAACCAGAGCAGCTAAGGATGAATTTAGGCTGCCACCACAGTGGGATGGGGATGAGACAAAGACTGCGTCAAGCAGACATGTCTTCTACAATCAGTGGGGGGCATCTTCATGCTACAATTAGTAGTATGTCAGGATGAGCCCTCAGAGGCAGCTGGCCCTCTACATCTGTCAGCCTTGTGAGGTAGTCCATACAGGAAGCACACCCAAATGAATTAATTCAACTTTATTGTAAGGTTACATCAACAGAATCTTCCAAGTCTGAAAGTACATTTCTCCCCCGTCACCTTTACAGCCCAAGAAACTAGGGAGGGTCCCTTCTGAGATGTTTGCCACGCCCCTATTCCTTCTGCGGGCTAAGCTGCCTCTTACCATTCCCCTGGCTGTGCCTCTTCCTTCTGTCTCCCAAGGTCATTCCCACATACCATTACAATGCCTTATCTTTACCTAAATTGCTCTAGTCTACATTCTCACTTTCTACTGGACAACAGTGATGCCCAACAGATCTGACTAGTTTCATTGCATGAAGTTGAACAAGGAGTGGCTGGATGCTAATGCATGTCCCTAAAGATCAGAAAAATTGAAAAAGTACTTACTGATGAAAAAGGCAAGTCTGACAAAAGCTGATTCTTCCAGTGGTCATGCAGAACTCTAATTTGGTGACTACTTGACCTGTTATTAAACATGTGTTCAGTGGTCTTTCAAAGAACTGGTAGAGCTATCTATTAAAAAAAAAGGCTGATGGTTAATTTAAAGTGGGAAAGAGGTTTGGGTAAATATTCTTGTTTTTGCCTTTTCTAGTTTGTTGTTAACTTTTATCTCTATTAGAGAAAAGGAGGGGGAAAGCAGTGTGAGAAGTAAAAGCTGGCTGCTCATGAGATTTGTCTAGTACGGACCTTAACACTTCACACTATAGTTGATGAGACTCACGTAAGCAAATGTTTGGCCACACAAACTATGTTTTATATGCAGAAATCTAGCATTTCAGGGAAAATGTTTCATTTATTAGGTCTCTTTTTTTAGAAATCTGCATGCTCCACCTTCATTCCCCCAAAATCTCTGAGACTAACCTTGTTTTCTTCCTGGCCTGTTAGTTTCAGAATTCAGAGGCAAATTGTAGGATGTGATTTGCAGCCTGATATGGTTTTTGACAATTCCAGGAAAAACAAAACCTTGGTTGTTCCAAGTAATGAACCAAACAGGACACCTCCTCATGAATCCCAGGCTCAGTTAATTTATTGAAATGGTGGAGTCAAGCAACTTTCATTCTTAAGCCCCAGAGGGCTCACATTGTGCACTTATTATCCTCCTGTTTTCCCAAAATTTCTAAGTAACCTGGATCAAGCACCTCATCCCAACATTATGATAATCCTAACCTTAGGATCTCTTCTCATTTGCAATCAGCATCCATCAAGCTTGTACATTCAAGCGACTCAGTGTTTCAGCTAAAACCATTCTCCGAGGAAACCTTTTTGGGAGTCAGTCAGTTCAATGAGGATGATGATGATGATGATGATGACTATGACAATGAGTTATTAGATGAGGAAGTTGTGTCTCGGTCCCAGTTTGCTGAGAGTTGGCTTTGGATGGAGGAAACCCTTCCTCTGGAGGCAGATTTCAATGGGTATGGACAAAGCTATCCAGGTGCATCTTTATTTTGTGACATTTGAAAAAAATCAGATTCTAACAAAGAAAAGTAAAATTGCACCATGTAAACATATTTTACTAATTAAGGACATGCATATGCAGCAAAAATGGGATGCATTTTTGGCTTTGAACTATTTCACACAGGAAGTGCCTAGTCTTTCACAAGTTTTTCACAATCTGTTTGCCCTCCAGATGTGTTTGACCACAACTCATATCACTCCCAGTCCATAGAACTAATGACATTGATGCTTGGGGATGATGGAATTGTAGTCAAAACCATGTGGATGATGTAGATTGGAAAAGGGATGGCCTAGTCTAGTTTGGAAAGCCAAACAGAAAACGATTATGTCAGAGTCCTATAGGCCCAACCCTGGAAGCATCAGTTTTAAGGGAAGAGCATGAACGAAGGCAAGAGTTCCATTGTCCCATAAGAGAAAGGCAGGATCATGAGGAGCAAACAAATATCAGAAGGACCAGGGGCAAGTGCATAGTCAAGGTTGGGCAGAGATGAGGTTCTTCAGAGCATCAGGGCAGGCACTGACTCCGTCTGATAAGTTGCCCAGACTGAAGAATCGGTACTAATTAGCACTTATTTAAGGCCTTGTGGAGTAGATCCAGGAGAACTAAAAAGCTGTTGTGTCATATTCTGCCAATTAACTGGATGGCAGTGAAGAGTAGCAAAGATCACATCCATAATTGCTCTAGTGGCACAGAGCATGAGAAATTTGGACCCAGCTGCCAAATTTCCTGGTTTCAGCCTAGTAAGACCATATAGATTGACTTCTGCCATTTAGCACTCATTATGCATCCAGAGAAGTAGCAATTTTTCTGATTTGGTTTACATAATAGGCCCATAGGTCTTTGGTTGTACTGTACTTTCTGGTTTTTTTTTAATTAACAAAACAATGTCTTTTGTTAAGTAACTAGTCTGAAAGGAAGTCTTCCTGATTATTACTTTTCATGGTTTAACTCAAGGTCACTTCAGCTATTCAAATGGTTGTTCTTTCATCTGACTCTACCCTGCATGTTCCCATGGGAGGTTCAAATGATAAAATGATCCCCTCCTCATAAAACAGTCCTGCATTTATAAAATTGAGGAAAAACCCTCTCTAAGTTCTCTAGCTTCACTATGTTCCTCCTTGAGAAGTCCACTGCTTTTTATTACCTCCTCTTGCACTTCCAGGTTCTCTTCCAGAACAGTTCCTTTGTACCTGGAGGATTCCATCACCACCTGGGAAGTGCTGGCCATAAGTCTTTCCAAGACAAACGGTAAAAAAAGAACAAGGCAATTGCTTATCTAGCTTTGGTCAAGGATAACGTTCTTTAAAGAGGTTGGATTATGATGAAAAGACAATACATTGAGAGGGCAAGATCTTAGATTGTACTGTTTTCTGGGAGACTGAAGAAAGCTCTGCATGGTTCTTTGCAGGGATCTGCACCAATGTTCTTTTTTCTGCATGTTGATTGATGGTTGCATCTGTTCACTCTTGCAATAATTGTCTAATGGAGTAAAATGGGGTCACGTTGTCATCTTGAAAGGTCCATCCATGTTAGCTTCCAAAGAGTTACTTTTAATGGCAGCATAGTCATTTTAGCTCTTTACTTATATATAAAGCTTAAAGTGGCAGCCAAGCTTGAGTCATGATAGGAGATCAAAGTCTTGAAGACTGCAGTCCTAAACATAGGAGAGTAAGCTCAATTGGAAGCAGTTGGTCTTATGTCAACATGCATAGAATTGTGCTTTAAGACAAATATATGCTTTTATCTCTATGGTTGCAAAGGATAATAATGGTTGGATACTGTTTTTAAGTGATCATCATCAGAATATCCTGCTAATATTCTCTCTGCTCCATGTGTAGCAACCATTTGAAAACTGTACTCGTTATTTTGACTCCACTGGCATGTGAAAAAAAGTGAAAGGTCCTCTGTGCAAGCACCGAGTCATTACTGACCCTTTGGAGGGATGCCTTCGCTGTCGTTTTCTTGGAAGACTATAGAGCGGGGTGGTTTGCCATTGCCTTCCCCAGTCGTGATTACCTTTCCCCCAGCAAGCTGGGTACTCATTTTACCGACCTCGGAAGGATGGATGGCTGAGTCGAGCTGAGCCGGCTACCTGAGAAACCAACTTCCACTGGGATCGAACTTGGGTCGTGGGGAGAGCTTCGGTTGCAGTACTGCAGTACTGCCGCCTACCACTCTGCACCACACAAGGCTCTGGCATGACCCCCTCCCAAAAGTTATCTGTGAAGAAAAGTTTTCAGGCTAAAAAGTGTCTTTACCTCTGTCCCAGTTGTGGGTTGACAAAATTCCTTTGGCAAGAACCCCCAAAACGAAGCCTCTGCTGTTACACAGAGAATGTATGAACGTCACTGGTGGAATCAAGCAACATGGTCAATATCTTACGTTGGAATCAAGGGACAATCTAGAGACAAAAATTGTTCCTCCCCATATTAATATTGTAGACATAGGTTACTAATGCTTTCTCCACCCCACCCTGCATTGTATCAATTAGGTATCTGCATAGCTGACCCCTATGAGATCATGGTGAAGCAAGATTTCTTCGTTGACTTACGGCTTCCCTATTCCATTGTGCGCAATGAGCAAGTGGCCATACGAGCTGTGGTGTACAACTATGCAAAATGGCGTTTCAATGTGAGTCATTGCAACTTGTCATGGCCACTAGATCTCCCTGGAGGGACAGGAAAGATATATTGTAGGTCTCAGGATAATAGTAGCTCTTCTTTCCCAGGCATATCCCAGTTTGGCTAATGTCTGCCTGAAATCACAAGCTAATTACTTGACATCTTCAGCTAAGAGACTGCATAAGGAAATGAATTATTAACTGCATGTCACAAAGATAGGAGACACAAGGGATATCTACTTACTATGCTAATTAACAAAATCTGTACCTAAATTGCTATAAAGACATTTAACTGATTTACTGGAGCCATGCGGGGCTAGGGATTCAAACCTCCGAACTTGCGATCTTCCAATCGACAAGCCTGGCGTCTTACCCGCTGAGCCACCACGCCCCTGTGAAGGACATATATAAACTATAATTTAAATTTAGCTTGAATTCCATGTAGACATGGAAATTGGACCGTTGCAGAAGTCTTCATTGATTGATTGAGACTTCAAGTTGATATTCAGGAAATGTAAGAAAAATCAGACTCCACTGAATCTGGGTTTACCCTGAATCCAACACTTATTTTGCATTCTTCCCAATACCTGTTTCAAATATGTTCTCATCTTCATAACCTCTCCTAGATTCTTGCTTGAAGAAAGGTTTTGGGAGACTGAGAAATACTGGGGAAGCTCTGTGACCAGTTGCTTTGTTGTTGTGTGTTGCATAGGTCCGGGTGGAGCTGATATACAATGAAAAACTCTGCAGTTCCAGCACTAGGACAGACCGATTACAACAGCACATTACAGTTCAACCTGGCACCTCCCGCGATGTTACATATGTGATTGTTCCTCTGGAGGTGGGAGACGTGGAGATTGAAGTGAAAGCTTTTGTGAGGGGAATGCCTTTGGCTGATGGTGTGAGGAAGAAGCTCCAGGTGGTGGTAAGTGCTGCGGGGAAAGTAAAGGGGGAAGGAGTAGCCTTAACTAGATTTGTCACGTGTGCACTATGACAACCTAAAGCTATGTTCTTGACATTTCCAATTCAGAAAATTGTTGTCAACTTTCCAGTTCACAGACTTGTTGTCAACAATAAATATTTAATACTGAGTCCTGCCAAATATGAAGTAATGACTGGGTTGGCATAGATGCTAGATTTCAGCAGGGTTTGTGTGATGATCCCCCTCTTTGATATCAACTTAGAAATTCTTTCCACAAGCCATGGTAGGATTTGAAGATGTCTTTATTGATACATGTAGGTCAGATCCATTCTAAAACCAGATTAAAGCAAAAAAGTGCCAACATGCAAATTTAAGCGCTCCGTTCACACACACCTCCCCGCCCCCTTCCTCCTTTGTGCAGTTCCCATAACATTCAACTCTTGCAGGCCCCAGATGTATGGCCTTGGTACCTAGCACTACCGCTTCTCCCACATTCCAATCCTATCTCTTCTGCCTCTGTCTGCATAGCACACTAATCACTACAGGCAGGCTTCTTAGGCCCCACCAGCTACAACTCCCATCTACCTTTAACAGTGTGAACTAACTAACATAACCCTCCCTAACCCAACCTAACCTAACTAAGCTAAACTAGCCCAGCCTAACTACTCCTAGCAGCATGACAGGATACCATCCTGACAGTTTGATTCAGCACATTGTGAGAATCCCACTGTGGTTCATTGTGTTGCGTAAACAAGGGTATTCCTTTAAACCATAATATGGTTTATTTGTTTCAGCTGAGCATGCTATGAAAACCAAGTATTGTTTTCACTCATCTGGGTTAAATTAGCATATTGTAGACCCAACCTTAATAGCAGTACTACTATTGCATATAAATATAGAGTATAAATATAGAGATTCCCCTGTCCACTTTCCCACATTTATATTCCCTCTTTATACTATCTTTAGACTTTGGGATGCATTGACACAGAGGTAAAGTCCAAGTTCCAAGTCCAAGTTCATTCAGCTATTTAAAATGTAAGAAAGAGGTTTTCTCAAGCACTGTCATTGTCAGATCAGACTCTAAGAGTAAGAACACCCAGGTTGAAATCTCCACTGAGCTATGAAGCTCATTAGGGTACTTTGGGCACATAATTACTCTCAGTCCAATCTGTTGCATCTGTTGCAAAGTATGATCACATACTTTTTTTCCTTGATGGAGGAATGTGGCAATAACTTTCCTGATCTATTGCAGCCAGAAGGGATGAAAATCTTAAAGAATGTCAGAAGTGTCCTGCTAGATCCACAGAACCAAGCTTCAGGTATGGCCTTGCAAAGGGAAGTGGGGACAATAACTATGACATCAAATCAAATCTAATTATCCAGGAAATGTTGGGAATTATGACAAGACCTTCTGTGTGTCTCCTGATCTCACTGCAGCTTCTGGACAGCAACTCGTGAATATTGAACCCATGGATCTTAGCAATGTAGTTCCCAACACTGACCCTGTTACTCTCATCAGTATAACAGGTAAAGCCAGAACCTGTTGAAAATGCAGTGAGAGGGAGAAGCCTGTTTTAAGACTTGATGAATTGTGTGGTTTGGGACTCTCTTTATAGGGAGCATGAACTTTCGGTTGTAAGCTAAAAGAAACCAAAGACAAACCCCAGAGTATTTTTCACTTGCTGGAAGTGAGAAAGGGATTTAAGTGGATCTGAGTTAATCCCTCACAAGAAGGGCAAAGATCATGATGACAGGGTATACATTGGAGCCTGGCACTTCAGAATCTAACAGATTTTAATATTGGTGGGTGGTTGAATAGAAAATGATAATTGTCTGCAAAGATGGGAGGGAATTACCAGCAATCAATTTTATTATGGAGCAAGGAAGTGAGATTCAGTTGACTTAATGTGTTGTATGAACCCAAGCAAAAATCATGGTTAGCCAATGGTATAGTACAATATGTGAACGCTCTCAATGTCTGGAAGGGTTTGAACAGTGATAGGATTTGCTGTCCCCTATTGAGGTGGGGCTTTGGCAAAAAGGGGAGGTGTTTTACAAGAAGAATTATATCTTCCTCCCCTCTTCATTCTAGGCGACATTGTGAGTGAGACAATAGAGAACTCCATTGACGGAGCCAACCTGAAGCATCTTATTCAGATTCCCTCAGGCTGTGGGGAGCAGAACATGATTGGTCTGACGCCTGCAGTAATTGCTACCCACTATCTGGACAATACTAATCAGTGGCAGAGGATAGGGGTGGAGCGCCGTGCTGAGGCCATTAACGTCATCAAAAATGGTATGACCGGTGTTGGGAATGCTACGTCACAAGCTGAACATTTCATTAGTTTTTGGACAATTATAGCTCAATTATGTTCAAACATTTTCCAAGGAAACATTTGAATTAAATGTTTGAATTTTCCTGGATGAGTTTGCTTACTGTTAGCAACCATAAAGCAATATAGACTCTTCTGGACAGGACAGTGGGGATGGGAAGTAGAACTCCTACGTTGTTTTCCCTGTCCATATAGAAGGAAATGCATTAAAGATTCATGCATGAATGAAAGAGAGATCTTATTAAGGAACAGCTAAGTTCATATGAGGGAAGATTATTATAATAATATATATTATTCCTTATTTAATAGTAATATTTATCATTAATGGCCAAAAGACCCAAATAAAGGGAGAAAGAATATTGCAACAGAACTTTGTAAGCCATAACTCTACATTGCTATCTTTCTTTGCTCTCAGGATACATACAGCAGCTGGCCTTCAGAAAAAAGGATGGTTCCTATGCAGCATTCATACATCGCCCATCAAGCACTTGGTAAAGCACTATAGATTGCAAGGAAGGGAAAATAGCAAAGGCATGGGAAAGATATGTTAGAGAACTGTAAGTACATATGAGTGAGTCAAACGAAAGTCCAGCAGCCTGTCTGGCTGGTTTGAAGACTCTACTGTGAAGCACATGATATTAAGTCAATGAGGTACAGTAGTTCAAAGGTTGGGCCAGGACATAGGAGGCCCAGGTTAAGTCACCTTAAAATGACTTAATAGATAACATGAAAGGAGTATAGAGGGAGAATCATTCATACTGCCTGAACTCATTAGAGGAACTGTGGGATATAACTTCAATTTAAATAACGTTGATGAATTCACTGCCTCCGGATATGGTGACCCCTTTATGTATCATATCTCATTGATAAATCAATTCTTCAAAAATCAATGCCTTATTTTTTTAAGTTCCTGTTGAGGATTCTGTATGCATCATTGCAGAATAAACTCCATTTTTATCAGGCCCACATTTATCAAGGATTATAATTTGCACAAAGATGCAGAGAGTTTTCTGTTCGAGATCAGAGCTTTTCTTTGGGGCCAGTTGGGAAATGACAGTTCTAATGTATGAAATAGTAAATGCCATGGCAGGTACAATGTATGCATAAAATGTACAGAAGGTGTACCTGATGTCTCTGCATGAGGTCCTCTGTGCTTTTTTCTCCTGCTTCCCACAGGCTGACAGCATACGTGGTAAAGGTCTTTGCAATGGCCAGTCCATTAATTTCTGTTGATAGTGAACTTCTCTGTGGGGCTGTGAAATGGCTTATTCAGCAGAAGCAAATATACACTGGTGCTTTCAAGGAAGATGCTCCTGTGATTCATGGGGAGATGGTGGTAAGCAGGCAAAGCATCTAGGGCAACCTTCCATTCCTTGAGAGATTACAATCCCTGAGTTGGCACTGTTGATGACTGGGGATTATGAGAGTCCAACACAACTCTATGGCACTAGAGGATAAAATACAATAGGAAAGGGGATATGGTTGCACAATGGTTAGATGCACTAGATTAGAAACTGGGAGGCCATGAATTCTAGCCCTGCTGAGACACAAAAGCCAGGTGGCTGACTTTGGGCCAGTCCCTCTTTCTCAGCCCAAGGAAGATGGCAAGGGCAGGCCACTTCTGAAAACGTGGCCAAGGAAACTGCAGGGACTTGTTCCCGTCATCACCAGGAGTCAGGGTTTACTCGATAGACCATAACAACAACAGAATAAGAATCACTGATGAATATTAGAACCTCCATTCTTTGCTGTGAGGAGTGGCAATGACCAGCCCAGCCGACTTTAGCAGTCTCCAGCCACTACACATCTTCTAGCACAGTGGCCAGGAAGAGACCATGATGCTCTTTCTGCACTCCCCAGGGTAGCGGATGTCAGCTTTGTCAGGAATACTCTCTGTCTCCTCCATAAAGCTGCTTGCTGTGGTGGCTGGGGCTGTAGCACTAGCAACATTGGATTGTGGCCAGTTTGAGATTTGGGAAGTAGGATGTCCTGGATGGATGGCCATTTAGGAGGCTGGGTCTGAATTTTAGGGCATTCCTTTTCCAGCACCGCCAGGCCAAGCAGGAAGTAAGAAAGGAGAAAGCATTAAAAAAAAAAAACATAACTAGCAATTGAAACAAGGCTGCACATGGTCAAACAACTTCCATATTGTTGCCTGGAAAATTACATGGAAGTTTCTGTGAAATAACCAGGAGTCGCATTCAACTCTAATTTTTCAATTAGATTTTTTATTTTTATTAGATTTTACTTTTTATTATTTTATTTATTTTTATTAGATTTTAATTTTTCAATTAGATTTTTTTTTAATTTTTCAATTTTCAAGTACTTTTACCTTATCTTGTAATAACTGTAAAATGTAACCTAACACTTCTTATCCGCTATGATGCAAGGGAAGAGCAAAAACTGAGAGAAACTGTTGGTAAGGCTACCTACAGGTTCATAGAGAGCTATAATCTGCCCTGGAGGCTTCCTGGTTTACAGATCAGCCTTGTAGCAATGATACTACACTAGTTCCCTTATTTTTTTCACCATTTCCATTTCCAGGGGATAGACTAGTCCTCTCTTTCTGGGTTGACTCGTTAGGCTTTTAGCAGCCAAATTACAAGAAGATAAAATACTGCAAATGAAGCCCATTTTTAGAGACACATCCCATGGCTGCAAAATTCTGTTCTGTTTCAGCCCTAAGCAGTTTTATTTGAAATTCTAAAGTGCTCCTGCAAGTCAGAACAGAAGAGAAATAAAGAACCTCTGATCCATGGGCCACATTTGACTTTCCAGTCTCCTTATTTTAGGCCAGCATCCTGCTTCCAACAACAGCCAGACAGATCCCTCAGGAAATTCGTAAACAGCAGGGCATGATTGTGACCACTGTCTCATAAAAAGCGAGTCTGCTTCCATACACAGCCTTGGAGTGCTTCTAGAAGCATTATGGGTGTTGGGGGGTCACAACCCCTTTCAAGTCAGTTAACCAGGTTTCTGCTCTTGTGTCTCTTCAGGGTGGATTCCGAGATCTGGAGCCAGAAGTGTCCCTGACAGCCTTTGTAGCAATTGCTATGCACGAGTCTAAAAGCATCTGTCAGATTCATGTATCGGTGAGTAGAATCAGTGGTCAGGCCATTGGATGCAGCAGAGCCAGAACATCTTCCTTGCAAAATTATTTCATGTGAGGGTCTGAGCCACTAACCTTTTGACTTCTCAGCTTTCCTGCTCTATCTCTTTTTCCCCCTCTCCCCCTTTACTCACGAATATGGCACATTGAGGCCACCCCCATTTTTCTGCACCGGAGTTCTTCAAAAGCAGTTTGAAGCCAACATTATCTTCTGTCAAGCCCCAAACACTGAGAACAGCAAACAACATGAGCCTGTGTACCCTCCAGCTGACCAATAGCAGAATGCAAAAAAGAGCATTCAATGCCTGAGCTGCATGGATCCTGGAGTCAGAAAAATCTCGCCCCGCTCCATGCCAAAGGGAGAGATGATGAATTGTAGACCAGGGGTCTGCAACCTTTTTGGTGCCAGGGACCATGGGGCGGGGGTTCCAGGATTTCCGCGGACCGGGAGGCGGGGTTTCCGGGATTTCTGCAGGCGGGAGCCAATAGCAAGCACCGGGTGGTGGGGTTTGCCGGCGGGAGCCCTGCGGCCCACTTCCTAACAGGCCGCAGCCCTCAGGTTGCTGACCCGTTAGACCATCCTCTCTCCAGCATGTCTTGTATGTCTTTTTGTCTGACTGTTTGCAAAACAAAACTAAATAGTTGCAACAAAGAGAAACTCCCCAGCTGCAAAGGCAAAGTTCTTTCTGTTTCTGCTTAAAAACTATTGTGAACTGGGAATCTGGAAGGATAACATATTAGCATGCAACTATGCAACCATGCAACTAAGGTTATTTGTTGCTGTGGCGGCTTGAGTAGGAGAATGCTGGTAGAATTGATCCAGGGTATTTTGACTGTTAGTAGATCCTTGCAACTCTTCCTGTCTACACAGTAATCCAGGCAAAGCAAGCAGGAATTAGACTTTCGATTTGTTTCTCCTTAGTAGAGGACCAGTCGGCCACAAAGCTTGGATTTTTTTTTCTTCTTCAACTGATTACTCTGAAACAATATTTCCCCAGAGAAATGTTCCAGTCTATGCCGGGGAAAATCATAGCAGCCTGCTTTAGCGAAAGTGCCCTGAATGGGAAACCTGTACCATACCTGGGCTGCATAAATGCAGAAACCACTAGATAGCAAAGGGTTAACTATCTCTCTCCTGCCCTCTAGTGGTCGTGTGGGTTTTGCAGCCCAAATATATGCACACATACTGTACACGCTTAGGTTAACTGTGATTTGAAGCTCACAGCCATAGAGCCTGAAATAAATTGCCTCAGCTCTCAAACACTGCCAGTGTCACAGGATCACCCCAGTCTGGAGCTGCTTTTGAACTGGCCCATGGACTCCTCGGACTTGTCCCCTTATAGGATTTGGACATGAAAATCAGTCAAGCAGGAGACTACTTGGCTGGGAAGCTGGACAGCCTGCAGAAGAGTTACTCCATTGCCATTACCTCTTACGCGCTGTCTTTGCTGGGGAGGAATAAAGAAGCCCGGAAGCTGATTGACCTTTCCACAGGTGAGTGAGTCTCTTCTGGAACACCTACTGAGATGAGGAAGCCTGCCAAAGACCCCGAATGGACTCTCTCCAAAGAAACATGTCATAGAAATCCATCACAGGGCAGATTAACGAAATGGATCCAACAAAAATGGATTCCGCTTCAGCACAAACAGCACCATTTGAGATGAAACCCCCAATGCCCGTGCTCTTGGTGTTCAAGAAGCAGTCATTTTTAAAAAATAACTTAAATTTAGATTTAAAAGCTACATTGGGAAAATGTATATAGTGGAGTCCTTGGTGCTCTCTGAGCCTTGTTGTTTTCTTGCAGATGTTTCATTGCCAAGCTAGGCAACATCTTCAGTGCGAAAAGGGAGTGGAACTTGCTCTCTGTTTATATACCCTGGCTTGTCCTGCCTGTGTTGGTGGGGGTGTTGTACTCTCCTTGGTAGTACCTTGATTGGGTTGTTGTGTGCTGCTATAATATAATAAATGTATATACGTAGCTCTGGGGAAAACTTTAATTTAAAAGAGTTTAACTTTTATTTTTGCAATACAAAGACACACTTTTTAAAAAATGCAAGTTGCAAAGAAACTTGGGAGTGTACATTCACAGATACGTGTGACACACACACACCAATAAATAGATGTTTGTTTTTTAACAGTTAAAACTTTATTTAACAATTATAGAGCATATACTGATATAAAAAGAGACAAATAGTCATTTCCCTCTTTTAAAAGATACATCAATAGTACTCTGTGCTTTTTTTTAATTTATTTTTAGTCTTATTATAATCCTTTTATTTTATTTAAAACAAAGGTGTATTTTTGAAAAAATTATCTATGAATAAAGAGATAATTTATGAATAAGGTTATACAATTATAACATTAGTAAAATATAAAAAAAGGTAAAGGTTCCACATTTGTGCAGTCGTGTCCAACTCTAGGGGCCGGTGCTTATCTCAGTTTGTTAGCCGAAGAGCCAGCGTTGTCCAAAGACGCTTCCACGGTCATGTGGCTGCATGACGCGCGTGGAACGCTGTTACCTACCCACCAAAGTGGTACCTATTCATCTACTTGCATTTGCATGCTTTCGAATTGCTAGGTTGGCAAGAGCTGGAGCTAGTGCGGGAGCTCACTCCGCACGCAGGGCTAGGGATTCGAACCTCCGAACTTGCGATCTTCCGATCAACAAGCCTGGCATCTTACCCGCTGAGCCACCATGCCCCTTCAATATATATAATATATTGAATATATATATATTGAATATATATATACACACATACATACACATACACATACACATACACATACACATACACATACACATACACACACACACACACATACATACATACATACACATACATACATACATACAGTATATTCAATATATATATTCAATATAGTAAAATATACCAGTGTATTAAATTGTTTTTGTTATAAAAAAGTATACATTTTTAACTTAGTGCCAAAATCTCCATGATATTATTGTTTATAAATGTTAAAAAAAGAAGAAAAAAAGAAAAAGGTAGAAAAAACCCTAAAAAATAATATAGGTAAATATTTAATTTCTGACATCCCCCTTCTTTGTACTCCAACTGATTTGCAGTACCTGTTGACATAAACTTTAGAAACCATACCCTAAATGTTTGCATTTACCTTGCTACATAATCTATAATATATATGGAAGTCATCCATCCATCCATCCATCCATCCATCCATCCATCCATCCATCCTGTTAAATAGTGTCCGATTCTTGGAGACCACCTGGACAAGTCCCTGCAGTTTTCTTGGCAAGGTTTTTCAGAAGTGGTTTGCCTCATTCCTAGGGCTGAGAGAGAGTGACTGGCCCAAGGTCACCAAGCTGGCTTTGGGGCCAAGGCAGGACTAGAACTCATGGTCTCCTGGTTTCTAGCCTGGGGCCTTAATCACTACACCAAACTGGCTCTCGTCTGTGTCTGTGTGCGTATGCATATTCTCCAAGTATAAGTTCCCATTCTGATGTTGTGGGTACTATAATTTTTCCCCAGTATCATGCAAAGTTTATCCTTGTAGCTGTAAGCCTGTATCTCAATCAATTATAGTATTTTTAATTGATGTATGGTCTTAAATAGAAATAAATTGTGGTTTTCTTTCGAACGTTATAAATCGTACGTCTTGTATTAAAATATTCTTGAGGAATATACATGAAGGAACATACCAATTAATCAGAGCCTGATCCCTGTTCCTTCTAACTCCCTTGTCCTTTCCGCACAGGGACCCACTGGCCTGACCCCAAGTCCAAACTGTATTCCCTTGAGGCTACAGCTTATGGCCTGCTGACTCTCCTCCGGATGAACAAGCTTGACCTGGCCACCCCCATCGTCCGCTGGCTGACCGAGCAGAGGTTCTACGGAGGTGGCTATGGCTCCACCCAGGTCAGCTCATCTTGCAAGATTCTCGTGGGTGGCTTTGGGGCTGCTGTGAAATGTTCCTCTTATGCTCAAGCTAGGAGGGAGCAGAAATGGCAGGAGAGGTGTTATTCACAGAGATTGATAGGCTCCTTGGATTTTTGTAGGGAAATAAATAACCGATTTATTAAGTTAAAGAGTCTTGTTTTGGTGCCCCCCTTCACTTCTCCTCATTAAGATGCCATTAGCATGTATTTATTGTTCCCCAACTTTCTTCCAAAACACAGATTCCATGTCTCAACAGGATCCTTCAAATTGTTTTCATATGAGTAGGAACAGGAACTGACGAGGATTTCATGCAATTATTTCATTATTTGCCAAGGGGTGGAGATTCTGTACCACTTTTGAGTGCAAGGTGATACCAAGTGAGCAGAGCAGCACCAAATGCAGTGCTGCCAGTCCATCTTGCACCATCAGGAATGTATTTTGCAGAGAATTATTTCCATGTCTGTGGGACACCTTCTCCATAATGCTCACAGGACCATTTATTTCAATGTCTGAGAAAAGAGATGGTAGGAAAGAGAAATGTTGGCATTATGGCTTTCGACTGCTGGGAGAAAATAACAAGCACTAGACTAGGGTAAGACTGAGCAGCAAGTCAGAAAGCATAGTTCCAGTTTTGCCTCCATCATGAACTTATCAGTTGGCTTTAAGGGAGAAATAATGCTCTGGAGAAGGATAAGTGCACTGATGTACTTTGCATATCTTAAACGGGCTATATCAATCTTACCATTCCAACTGCCTCTTTCCCTTGCAGGCAACAATTATGGTCTTCCAGGCACTAGCTCACTACCAGACGTCTGCATTAAAGAGCAGGCGTGATGAAGATGACTTCTTAGATGTTACCATTACACTGCCAACCCGCAGTAATTCAGTCCGCTGGCAGATCCGCCATGAAAATGCTATGTTAACCCGAACGGAGCAGGTAATGGCAGCTGGGACTCTGACAAGTCTGAAGATTCCTCCTTTCCCATGATATCTGTGGCCCTTCATAACCATTCTTTGCTCCAAACAGCATAGCCCATTAAGGCAGAGAAGAAGGGACAAAAGGCAACCTCTGTCAAGTAGATCAAGCTGTCTTATCCGGAGTCAGTCCACAGATCGGTGCAAGAGCAGTAGAGCTGCACTTGTTAACACCGGGGTCCTCTTGGCATCCTTCGGGCAGCGCCCCTCTAGCTGCATGCCAACAGTGCCTTGCCACAAGCCCGTATAGGACAAGAACGGTGGAACCAATTGGCAGCAGGTATATTTAAATGGTTCTCGAGCAGTATTGTGCAATAGCCTCAGATTGCTCATGTGCGGTGCTGTAAGCGCCTAAACTTTATGGTTTAACCCAAGGCTGATGCAGTGGAATAGTGGAACGACTGGGACTGGACCACCCCCTGCCCCTATTTGCCTCCCAAACAGAACACAAAGGGATTTGAAAATTGGCATTTGTTGCCTATATAAAGTAAAGAAAGGAAGGGGAGACAAACCCTAAATGAAAATGCTGCTTGTGATTCAGCTCCTTGTGACTCTGATCAGCTCAGGTGTCCCGGTCAGCCCAAGAACAGAGGCGAGTCAGTGTATTCAGACTATCAGTTCTTTATTTGCATAACCATACAGACAGAATCTTGCCAGACTGAAGCAAGCCTAACTAACCCATGGGGAAATACTCCAGGGGCTCTAGGGTGGGGCTACCCTAACTTTCTTTGTTTGCCTGCCAAGGCTCTCAAGGCTGTGAGTGCGTTTCTGTCCTTAGAATGCGCTCCCTCCTTCCTCAGCTCCAAAATCCACCACATCAGGTAATAATAACAACAGAAGGGGGGGCGCACAGGAAGGAGCCTAGAGATGATGGACATAGTCCTGGAGTCAGGCCCACCCCTTTCCTGCTGCGGAGCCATAACTGGATGATGCCTTCCCTGCCAGCTGTTGAGGTGCTGAGGTGCTGAGGAGGGGGGGCAGCAAAGGGAGGGAATCCATCCCTCACTTGCCTATCATGGGCTGCTCTCTCATAATCAGCAGGATTCAGTCCAGAAGCAACAGAGGAAGGATAGGAATTGGCAATGAACTCAGCAAACCTGACGATTCAGGTTAGCATACAAGTTAGCTAGGCTGACCATACGTCCCGTTTTGAACGGGACAGTCCCATTTTTTTAACATTTCCGGACCGTCCTGTCGTTTTAATATAAAAGTCAATTTGTCCTGTTTTTTGCCAGCTGCTGCCATGCCAGACTCCGAGAGCCGGAAGTAGCTGGAGCGGCGTGAAAGAGACAGAACAGCTGATTGGAGGGAACCTGGAAGAGTTCGCCTCTGCCTATCGCGCTGCTCGGCCCGCCTCTCCCACCTCCTTTGCCGCACGCTGATAGGTGGAGGCAATTCCTCTTCTGGGTTCCCTCCAATCAGCTGCTTTGTCTCTTTCGCGCCGCTCCAGCTACTTCTGGCTCTCGGTTCCGGCTTGTCCCGTTTTTGTCTCAAGGAAATATGGTCGTCCTAAAGTTAGCCCAAAGTTCTTTTCTTTTTGCCCAATGAAAGACTCTTGCTCCCAGCACAGTGTTGGACAGAATGCACCATAGCACTTTATAGCGACATTATAAAGTAGCAAGGCTTTTTATTCTGAAAGAAAAAGAAACAAGAAGGGGAAGAAGCCCTCAGACAACAAAGAAGATGAGGGGCCCCTTTTTTTAGATAGGAAGAAAACCAATTTCCCTTTAAAAATTAATCAGTCTGTAGAAAAGTAGGATAAGTTGCCATCCCTTACTAAATTCAGTTCCACAGGATACTTCACGTAAGACTGATGTGGCCTTTGAAATTTACTGTAGAAGCAATTAATTAAATCTTTAAAGACCAACCAAAGTAAGAATTATTTGAACAGCAAGTCATTTTTTTAAAAAACCACCTTTGTTCCCCATCCCCCCTTCCTTTTTGCAGACAAAAGGCACCGAAGGTTTCACAATCGCTGCCCGTGGAACAGGAAAAGGAACTCTATCGGTGAGTGAGGTCTTTTCTAGATTGGATGTAGCTCCATTAATGGAGTACAGTTGCCACCCTCTTCCCAAACCCAGGATGCCAACATCAGGTCTATTCCATCCTGGCAGCTGAAGCTGAGTTACAGCAAGGTTTTCCTGCAAATGGGGAAAACCTGTTTGTGGCAATGAATGTGGCTGTAGAGACAGAAGCATGTTAGTGCCTTACACACATAGGGAAGTACAATACGGGAAGGCCTAGCTTGCTCCAACATACTTGCTATCCCAGCCTATTGGTGTGCTAGCTAGAAAGTATCCCCGATGCAAGATGGGAGGCATTAAAAGCCTAGTGTACCTCCTTGCTACCAGGCTGAACTCTGAATCAGTAGAAATGTGCAGGTGGAGGAAAGGGATATTGTTTGTCGCCTAAACTGAAGGGTTGGGAAAGAGAGCAAGTTTCAGCCCACGATTGACAAGACGTTCCCAACACTTGGCTATTGGCTCAAAAAGACAAGCGCTGATTGGCTCATGATGACTCCCCTCATCATGGCCCAATTTTTAAAAAGGTCAGAAACAATTAGAATTGTATTTGAGTATCCTCTAAATTGGAATTAGAAGGATTTAAAATTAGAAGCCCAATTAGACTTGCAAGATTGTTGTCAGCCCCACCAGATAGACCAGACCAGGAATCAACTCCATAGGAAGGCTAAAATTACTTTTATTGAGATTGGCTATATATAATAACAGAATCTTGCAAGTCTGATTGTGCTGTACTTCCTCCCCTTCCTATATGCATGTGAACTAAGGAGGTTTCTGTCTGAGCCTTTTCCACATTTTCTGCTTGTTGTGGACTTAAGATACGTTTCTCCCTTTGTCACTTTGGTAACTGATCTCGCCTATCTCCAACACAGTCATCTTCCTTACTTTCTACATAGATGAGAAAAGTAAGATCGCGTGTCATCTAGGACTTAATTCCTTGGGTTCGGGCTACTTTTGCCATTTTACCCTCCTTCTCCTTGCACAGGTCATGAGAATGTATTATGCCCCTCTGACTGATGGCATGGTTCCTTGCAAGAAGTTTCATGTCACTGTCTCACTGACAAAGGCTTACCCTGGTAAGAGGTTGGGTTTGTTCCTATTTCCTACAGGAAGGTGGAGTGATGTGGTGATATGCTGAGAGACATGGCAGCAAAGATTCAGTTAAGCTCCCCTCAGTATGGAGTAAATAATGGCCTCTTACAGCAGACATGCTGAGCTCTCTAGCAGAGTGCTTGCTTTCCTTGTAGAATGTGTCCTAATGCTATGCCTGGATCTTCATTATATTGTTGTAAACCTCCCAGAGTCCCTCTTTTTGGGGGAGATGGGCGGTGGCAAAATTCGATATATATATATATATATATATTTTACTGTGCTCTGAGGCGCTACCTGCTGCTCTCAAGGCATTACTTAGAGTGGTTGTGCAGGAAGAATCTTAAGCAGGGTCACCAAAGATGCTTAGCCATCTCCCAGTAGCTGCTCTGACTCTAGAGATGAATTCAAGGATGTTGTTAGGTTGTTATGATACAGGAACAGCTCTCAACAGGAGATCTCTGCTTGGAATTTATTTATTTATTTATTATTCAAATTTATCACCGCCCATCTCTACAACAGTAGACTCTGGGCGGATTACAATAATATTATAAAAACAATTAAAACCTATACATCTAAAATCCACTATAATAATAAATAGAAAAATCCAAAGATGGTGAGTTCTTAAAAGGAGGGTATTACTAAGCTAACCACCCCCAGGAGGAACTATTATTTCCTTCGTTCCAAGCAAGGCGGCAGAACCAGGTCTTTAAAGACTTCCTGAAGGCCAGGAGCGAGGGCGCCCGCCTCACCTCAGGGGGCAAGATATTCCACAGGGCGGGTGCTATTGCAGAGAAAGCACGCCTCCTGGACCCCGCTAGATGGAATTCTTTTATTGATGGGGTCCAAAGCATGCCCTCCCTGAATGACCAGGTGGGGCGGGTAGATGTAGTCGGGATGAGATGGTCCCTCAGGTACCCTGGTCCCATGCCATGCATTGCTCCTCAACCTCTCATGTGATCATTGCAAGCAGAGTTCCCCGTTGGGGGAGATGGGCGGTCATATAAATTAAATAAATAAATAAATTGTGAGGCCACGTATCTCAGAATGTGCACTGTATTGTTGCTCTGATGTATGTGGCTTATACAGTTAGTTTAAGTTAGCACTCAGGAACAAGGGTCAAGAAAGTTGTGATTCTCAACTACTTCCATCTTCCTTTCCAGTTAAGAAGCCAGAGGGAGCCTTAGCCTCAAGGGACATGGAGATCTGCATACAGTGAGTCAGATACAATCTCATAGATATGCCGCCTTACTTTTCAAATGGGCTAATAAGAAATGTGCACAATCCGGGGGTACCTTCTTGTAGCAATGGCTTCCAATTTCCTCACTGCTCTTTTTGGAGAACATGGAAACATCACCTTGGCAGAATATGAAGTTATGAAGCTGAGTTCAGTCTTTGAACATAAACAAACCTTCCC
The DNA here is from genome assembly GCA_023362775.1 of Charina bottae. Classification (NCBI taxonomy): domain Eukaryota; kingdom Metazoa; phylum Chordata; class Lepidosauria; order Squamata; family Charinaidae; genus Charina; species Charina bottae. Next base: position 7,841,523 of record JALMGJ010000021.1, on the reverse strand, counting down.
CGTGCATGATCTCAGAGATTCATCTGACAAGCTCAACTATTTGTGAGCTTCAGTGCCATCTGAAGGGCTGAAATGGAGGTCAGACTGAGAAAAGCAGTGTCATGGCATTGCCTTACAGGCCTCTTCTAGGTATGGCACAATGTTGTACACATGCCCCACTGTGTGACACTGCTGTTGTCAGTCTGGTGAAAGCAGCAAGATGCCCTGACTGGCCTTATTGTTTTATGCCCTTTCTCCCATGCTATGTACAGCTGAAGCTTTTGCTTCATTGTTCCAATGTCTCCATGTCCATTATAGCTACAGGGATTTTCAAAGTGATTATGAAACTTCAGCAGCTATGATTGTATGCCTTCTTTTTCTGGTTAATATCCACCTTCTTCTCTGGTAGATTCCTGGGTGAGACTGATGCCACTATGACCATTGTTGATATCTCCTTGCTGACTGGATTCTCCCCAGATAAGGACGACTTAGAAAAGGTCTGGCATCCTTTGTCAAATCCAAGGTCGCTACTGATTGCACATGACAAAGGGCTTGTGAGATTGGGCTAAACAGGACAAGTGGATTGGGTTCTTTTTTCATTCCCCCCTATTTTGGATTCCAAGTCATATTTAAAGTTTACCATATCAGGGTTGCAAACACCTGGATAGCCACTAGACAGTAGCAGAGAGACCTTCCCCATTCTTGGCAAAGTATGACCAGATCTGCATTCTTGGTGCCTTTGACTATATAGTCAAATTGCCCCCTGTGTCCAACTTTCACATTTATCATAAAATCAGAGGCTAAGGTTTTAGCTTCTACCCAGTGTAGATATAGGATCAGAGTATGGGAATTACTCTTGAGTAGCACTATACAGCTTGGATAGACTACCTATTGCCCCAGTACTAGCAGCATAACAGAATCTGGCAACATCCAGAGATATAGAGTCCCTTTGAGTGGAAAACAGAATTTGTACAGTATATAGAAAGTATCAGAATGACTTGGGGATTTTACCAGGTGAGGGGAAATAAAATGGATTCTAATATCTGTATAAAAACAGCAGTACAGTGAAATGTGGGCAATAAATGGCTTCCAAAATGGCTGAAGGAAGAGCATTAAATCGAGACAGTGTTAAAGGCCTTCTTAGCTTGGATACTGTAATATTATTTAAGTATCTCGCTGCATATAAAGTTGGCTGCTCAGGAAAACGTTCCTGGGCAGTAGAAGCCTGGACTTGTTGTATTTCCACATCCAGAATGCATTGCGCTAAAGTTCTCTTGGCTTGTTCATGTCCCAAAGAAAGGAGAGCCTCTTGTGAAAAGCCATAAAAGTCCAATTTATCAAGGAGATACTGCTTCCGCCTAGCACTAAAATTGTCTGCTAATGTCAGGAGGGTCAGTCCTATGGGGAAAAAATCAGTGTCCACTTGTTTGCATCATTACCCAACCCACTACAACCATTGCTCCCAAATATTAAATATAGCCACATTTGTCACTGAAAGATGCCCCAATCCTGCCATGTGGAATTATGCTGTTAATCTTGCCTTCTGGTGTACTGATTTTGAATAATTGTTTGTATATAATAGCCAGCCACATGTAGGAAGACAGAAATTGTACCTTGAAAGGGGAGCACCTTAATTATTACAAAATAGTCGAGTTTCGACATCTTGAAATAGCCATTCTAGCTTCTGCTTAAAGAAATTAGCATTGCCCAGCCTCCTCCAACTCCGTGCCTTCCAAATGTGCTGGAGTTCAGCTCTCCAGACAGCATAGCCATTGGATGGAGTGAAATTGTTCAAAGTTGTTTAAAAAGACTACTAGTTACTAAGAAGGGGAAGTGAAGGGTATGTTGGGACAATATTTTGTTGGGATGGATTAGAGGAAGTTGTGACTATTCACCTTGAGTTCTTCTAACTTTTGATTTCTTTCCTTTGGGAGCAGCTAACAAACCATGTTGACAAATACATATCCAGGTATGAAATGAACAGTGACTTCTCCGACAAGGATTCTCTTATCCTCTACCTGGACAAGGTACAATTTATTGTTCTATTTCTCTCCAAATATTTATTTTTACTAAGCAATATCATGGAAAGCCAGTTTGGTGCAGTGGTTAAAGTGCTGGACAAGGAATGGGGAGACCCAGGTTCTAGTCCTCCCTTAGGCATGGAAGACATTTGGGTAACCTTGAGCCAGTCACTCCCCCTCAGTCTAAACAGCGTCAGGTTCTAAGACAAGCTGGCTGATAAACAAAACTCCTCATCTCATCAAGCATTGATAGCTTTGCTGTAAGAACAAGGTGAGCACACTGCAGAAGCAAGCAGAACCTGCAACCATGCAGGGAAGAACAACTGTAACTAAGCAATATCTAATGCACACAAAACTGTAAAAAGGGAGAAGAGCTGTTATGACTCATAAATACTTTAGAATAATATTTAAAAAAATTCTCCCTGGCCAGCAAAGAAGCCATGTTCTTAAATTATTGGAAGATAAAACAGACCTTCTGTGACCTTCTAGAAGTTGTTAACTACACTTCCCATCATCCCTGATCATAGGCCATACTGACTGGATTGATGGGCATGGGGATCCACCAACACCTGGAGGACCACAGGTTGGGGTTTACAGGAAACATTTGAAACATAAAAGTTCTTCAAACAGAAAGGAAGTGTGATCTTTCTACGCTTAGATCATTTAACTTTGGCAGTCACAAAACTCCAAGAATTAAATGCAAGGACATGTAATCTGGGGCACATTCTAATTATTCCACCAATATTAACTTAATTCAGGCTAACATTGGTCCAGATGACTTGAGATATCCTCTGGGAAACAATTGGGAAGGTCAGGTTGCAGCTGGGATGAAGGAAGCTTCTCCTGAAGCCCCAAAACTAACTACGAGGAGCTCAAGCTCTCAATCTCTTTCTCTCTCTCTGTGAATCCTCATATTTTCCAGGTGTCCAACAAGCAGCAGGAGTGCCTGAGGTTTAAAGCACATCAATACTATGAAGTGGGAATAATCCAGCCAGGAACAGTGACTGTCTATGAATACTACGCTGTGGGTGAGGGCTTGAAATTAAACCTTTATAATCAATCTTTCACCATATGACATGTGTTAGACATACAACTTGTCTCTGAGGCATGGCTGGAATATTCCACTGGTATTAACATGAGGAGACTAAAAGCAGACATGTGGTCCCCTCCCTTCATCTCCATCCATTTTCCACGATGCCTGAGGAACAACCGAGATATGGCTTTCCTTTGTTTGGATGCAGTTTAAGAGGCACGCTGTGCAATTACTTTGTAGTGGTGGAATAGACTGAGCTACTCAAGGCTGGGATGAGCAGGGGAAAGGAATCTCTGCCCTGCCCCTGCCCCACTTCATCTCTTTAAACGTTGGGTCTGCCTTTTCAAAGGAAGCTCCCATTGCTGCTGATGGAAGTCTCACTTGAATTGCAGGTCAACAGCAATTTCATAGAAGTAAGGACCATGGCAGGGAAAGAGAGGTTTGATTTTTGTGCTCCATCATCGAAGCTATGGGACCACCAATATATGTTAATTACATATACCCCACCCTAAAAGCAACGCCTCTTCACCAAAAAGGTTGTTGGCAGAGCAAGACTCAGTCTCTGTCATCAGACTTGTTGACTACTTCTGTCTGACAGTAACTGCAAGGCCCAGTGACTGTGGGGACAAAAGGGGGAAATGGGTTGGCTGTAGCTACGTCACTTAAGGCTTCTCTCTGAGCCCTGGGTGAGGGAGCTGTAGTACCGTCAGCCTTCATGATTCCCAGCACTTCGAAAACGTCCTCTCAGCAATATGGCATTGAGGATAAGGAAGTTAGCACCTGGGGCTTCGTGGTCCACTGCTAGATCACTTTTCCTACATCCTATAGATGTGTTCCATCTCAGCTGCCATAATCCTGAGCCAGCATGACCAAAGTTGAAGTCTTTGAAGGCACCAGGTTGGGGAAAGCTGTGCTAGACCATTAACAACACATTAGTAAACTAGACACGGGGGTGGGGGGGCTGCTGAATTACAGCCTGAAGCACAATGGCTCATAAAAGCAGGACTAACATCATACAAATAGGAAGTATATGTGTGTATACTTATATCATGACAACAACAAAAATTCCCAATTTTTTAAAAAAAGACAAACCCCCTGCAGCCAATGCAGAAAAAGTGACACTTCCTTCTCCTTTGAAATACTAGTTTTAAAGAAAAAGGGAGTCCTGACTAGATCCAAAATGAAAACTCCATGCTTTCTGTGCCAGCCTCCAGAATAAAGGCCACATTCTTCTCATTCCTGCTTGGTGTTTGCTCTTTGATTCACCCACACTATGGCGCTCTCTACGTTGCCTCCCACTTGTCATGTAAAGTCTTGAATTCTTGTCTTGGAGTTACCGATTCCTAACCCAAACTTAGGGGACTGTGCTTTTAACGTATGCAGAAGGGAGACATGTTACATCTGTGCCCAGCAGCATCTCTTGGGTAGCAGGGACTCAAGATCTGCAAGATGGAGGGGTGGCAATGCGATCCAAGCCCCACCCTTTTGGAGCATATGCACTACAGAAGGGGCAGGGCTTGGACCAAAACACTAACTTATTTATTTATCAGATTTTGAGGCCGCACAACCCCTTGATGACTTTGGGCGGCTTACAAATACAAGCAACATATACCAAATAAGAACACAAGCACCCAGAAGTACAGAACACTGTAACCCAACCATAACAGAAGGAGCTCCGCAACCACCTTGTCCCCAAGGCCTGGGAGAACAACCAAATCCTTAACAATTCCCCAGGCCTGCCATTCCGTAGCTTTTACCACCCCATCACAAACGTCCCTGTTTGTGCAACTGCTGCTGCCATGATGCTGAAGTGCTGGAATATGCCAAGAGTTAGATGCTTCCTCACTGGAGGACTTGTGACCACCAGCGCATTGAATGCCTTCCAACAACAACGTGCTGGAGCACCCATTATGAATCCTTCTGGGCGGAGATCACCTCGCTGTAGCTCTTATGCTCTGGCAGCCTCTAGCTTAGATGACTGCAGTGTGGCATTTGCAGCAAACTGTCTGGAAAATGCAGTTATTCAGACACAACCTATAGGCTGCTAACTGGGACAAATGTTACAGTCTTAGTTTGCCAGTGCTTAGAGCACTGAAATGGTTCCTGTTCTGTTCCTGGGGACAACTGAAGATGCTGCTGCCTTCCTTCAAAGCCCTGTTTGGCTTAGGAGCAGGTACCTGCCTCTATAATAGTCTGCCATGAAGGAAGGCCTTGAGAGTCTGTCTTCAAAGCGCCCCATCACCTGAAGCAAATTGGGTGGCACATTCACAGCAGCAGCATCCTGGAAGGTTCCTGGGCCTAATCCTCCTGCTATTTTCCTCTACTTTTTGATATCCTCAGCTCCTTAGGAGCTTTGCTCTCTCTCTCACATGGAAGGTATGCTGCTTTTCAGATACCATGTCCTTAAAACTGATGTATATAGTATTAGGCATTGAGTTTTATTATTATAATATGGTAAAAGTCACTCTGGAAAATAGCTTGTAAAAGATGGGATATACCTGTAACACTAAATCGTTCCTAATTTTCCCCTGACCCGCTAGAGAACCGTTGCACAAAATTTTACCATCCAAGCAAGGAAGATGGGCTCCTGAGTACATTGTGTCAGAAAGATACCTGCCGTTGCATGGAAGGTAAGGCGTTAACCTGGCAAAGCAGGTGTTTTCTCCTGAGATAGAAACACCCCAGGAAAGGGCTTGCTTGCGGTCTTTGCATCAGCCTGGGAGGTCCTTACCTCCCTGCTTTGTTAGATGGACATGGAAAACCTTCAGAAGAAGGGAACTTCTTCCACCAACCCCAACCTGTCCATTGTGTTGGTCATCTGCATGTCTTACACTAAGGGGCACACTGTCATGCCCAATAGGCAGGAAGAGCTGTGCTGGCTGTGTGCGAGGGTTTGTAGGCATTCTGACAGCTTTGTTACAAGCCATGTCTAGGGATTCAAGAATATTGTCCCAAGCTGACTTATGAACACTATATTCCTGGCAATGCCCCTCTCTCATAATTGAAACCGAAGCAAAGATGACATTATTATTCCACCCTGTTGGTTTAAACATCAGGTCAGGGGCGAGCCCCTGAAATAAACAGGAGAGACACAAGAGCATGGTAGTCCCTTGGAGTCAGAAAACATGTTTGGCTGAGTTCACCCAACATGCTAAGGCAAAAACGATGTGTGAACCCAGCCTTTGGCACTACTGTAGTACACTATATCAATCCAGGGTGTATTTTATAAGACTGTGCCGCTTTGTTCCCAGAAAAATGCAGCTTAATGAAGAACATCACATCTACGCCCAACAACGCAATGAGGACGGAGGCTGCCTGTAAATCTGAAGTAGAGTATGGTAAGACACAGGGTTGCCACCAACATGGCTAAACCTCTGAAACATCTTTGTTCCTGACTCTAGGAGGTGCCCTTAGTGGCTTTTCTCCCCTCCAGATACAAAGTGCATATTTATCCAGAGAAGCTCTTGTGACACTTGGGGGTGAAGGGAAGCATCTCAACTGGTGATTTGTGTTAGGAAGGAACCCAGTGGGCTAATGACAAAGTAGGCTGTCTTTGCAGCTTCTCAGCTCAGTATTTCTCCTCTAGAATCGGCTTCCAACAGATAGATGGGCTTAGTTACATGTATTAAGAGCATTGTATAGCCTATATGAGAGCCAGTTTGCTGTAGTGGTTAAGGCCCCAGTCTAGAAACCGGGAGACCGGGAGTTCTAGTCCCGCCTTAGGCATGAAGCCAGCTGGGTGACCTTGGGCCAGTCCTTCTCTCTCAGCCCTAGGAAGGAGGCAATGGCAAACCACTTCTGAAAACCTTGCCAAGAAAACTGCAGGGACTAGTCCAGGCAGTCTCTGAGAATCGGACACGGTTGAACAAAAAAACAAAAACAACCCCCCACCGCCCCCAAATAACCTATACACTAGATAGGCACAACATGTTTGTTTGTTTATTTATTTTATTTTTATCCCGCCTTTATTATTTTTATAAATAACTCAAGGCGGCGAACATACCTCATACTCCTTCCTCCTATTTTCCCCACAACAACCACCCTGTGAGGTGAGTTGGGCTGAGGGAGTGACTGGCCCAAGGTCACCCAGCTGGCTTTCATGCCTAAGGCGGGACTAGAACTCTCAGTCTCCTGGTTTGCCATTGGCTCCTTCCTAGGGCTGAGAGACAGCGATTGGCCCAAGGTCACCCAGCCGGCTTTCATGCCTAAGGCGGGACTAGAACTCTCAGTCTCCTGGTTTGCCATTGGCTCCTTCCTGGGGCTGAGAGACAGCGATTGGCCCAAGGTCACCCAGCCGGCTTTCATGCCTAAGGCGGGACTAGAACTCACAGTCTCCTGGTTTCTATCCCAGCACCTTAACCACTAGACCAAACTGTTGCAGAATTTCTTCACTAGAAGTGCCCCTACTCTGAGTCTCAGCCACAAGGGAATGTAACTTAACACGTACATATGTGCTTTGCAGGCACAGCCCCAAGGTCAGCAGTTCCAGACTGTCTGAAATCTTAAACTCCGTGTGTCACCCTCAGCCAGCATGGCAGTGCAATACATCTGGAAGGCAACAGGATGGGGAAGGCTTCTTAGCTAATGCCACATTAGATGGACCAATAGCTTGACTTAGTAGACGACAGTAGTAGACGACAGTCGATTCCTAGGTTCCAGCCCCACCCTCTTCCAGGATACCCTATTCCAGCCCCCATTTATCTTTTTTCCTCCGAATGTTCAGCTTTCCACTGCTATGGAGTATGCTTAAACTCAGACCTTTTTGAAGCATTTTGGGAAGTTCCCCCCAAGATATATTTTTATGACGACTGTGTATGCTTTAGATTTTCCTTGTGAAGCTGGTACCTCCCTCTTATTCCTCAGAAAACCCATTTTACCTGTATTATCACTGACTTTTTGTATTGGCTAGAGGGAGGGACACCAAAAGCTTTACTTTGCTTCTAAAACACAGGAAAAAGTTTGACATTCTTGGGAGTATAAAAAGATGTCATCACATCCCATTTTCTTGGAAAGAACTGCCTTCCAGCTTAGCGCAGAATAGATGGAAGGTTAGGTCTTGGAATCAGGCCCAGGCTTTGTGGGGGTTGGAGTTTTCAATAACCACCTCAAACAGGCTGGGATGGTTTGGCCCCTGAGCGGACAGGCCTGCAAACTCTTTGTTTCATTCCAGTCTATAAAGGTCACCTGGAAAAAACTGAGCAGAAAGGCATGTACATCTACTACTTCATGAGGATTGTGGAGGTCATCAAGGAAGGTAAGCACATTTGCACTGGGGTTCTCTGGGAGTGGCTAGCTATCCCATAGGTCTTGCCTTTTTTGTTTGAACAAAAGGTATTCCACAGCTTTACTGCACCAGGGCAAAATTCAGGACATGGCAAAATACCATGGCCACAAGAAATGGCTTCTACCTATAGCCAAGGAGAAAGGACCACCACCACTGGCACCCCAGTAGCATATCAGAATCCTAGACACGGAGGGGACTTCTGGAGGAAGAAACGGCAGACTGAAGACAGCTCTGTGAAAAGCGGAGCTGACGACCACGGTGAAGAGCGAAGAGCTAGTGAGTAGACTGGCTCTTCGGAACCTCTCCAATCAAGGAGAGGATGGGAGATCGCCCACATGTGCTCTGAACAGTTGCTCCTCATGAGGACACCGCAAGACAGCAGTCCCTGGTGGGTTTTGAGCACTGGGAGACAACGGGAATAACCATCTTGCTCACAACCACAGTCAGTGCCTTTTAAAGGACACTGTGTTCACAAACTTCCTTTTCTAATCATGTTCAGAAATTGCTTGTTAACTACTCTTAAGCTATTAGAGACCTTCGGATTGACAAGTCTGAAAAGTCTGGGTGAGTTTGCCCTCAATTCTTAACAAAAGAAAAATTTTAATCATAAGCTTAAGGGTTTAAAAAAATTGAAATAACCAGCAAAAAGCTAAATATTTGATCTTAGAAAGTTATAAACGGATTAAGGGTCCAGATAAATTTGGAATAAGATTTTGGAATTAATTATAAAGAAGCCTTCCCATGGGAAATAGATTTGCTTGGACTTTTGCAAGACAAAATAAAGATAAGTAATTTTAAAAATTGGACACTAAAGGGAACTAAATATTTTAGTTAAAGGAGAAAAATACACAAGCCTGATTAACAGCTAATTAACTGGGACTTTATAAAATGACACAAAACATTATAACATTGAAAATACTGAAGGTCACTTTTGAAAAATGGAATCAGAAGTTAGTATCAACAATGTCAATAGCAATGTTTGCTTCTATGGATAGACTGTGTCCAAAAGATGTTACGGAAGAAATGGCAGATGAGGAACAAGTTTTATTTGACAAGACAGAGATGGCATTGAAAGTGTATCTACAAATGACAAGCTATGAGAATGACATGGAAAAGGATGTCTCACTGAAAATACAAAAGAAACCAACTGATGTTTTAAAACTCAAAAGGGAAATACAAATAATAAACCGAGAGTGTGACCTGGATAATTCTTTTATATTGGATTTTTCAAGAGAGACATGTTAAAGCTTTGAAGAATCTTGTGAGAAGGGACAAAGAAGAAATGAAAAGAAATCAAATTCTACGACATTATTTGAATGGACTAAAGATTAAGACTGTTAGAAGTAAAAGGAAGGAATATAAAGTTGTTTTATTTGATCAAAGTTAAAATAAGATATGTTGTTATTCCTGGTAACCCTTAATGGACTTTCTGCTGTCATTTGGCTGAAAAGATGATGCTTTATGGATTTTTCTATAGATAAGAGATGGGATATGGGATGGAGATCACAACTCTTGGTTGTAAACTAAGAGGGGGTGAAGAGTTACAAAAAATGTTTACACATGTTGTGATGAAGGTTGGAAGTCACTTCTTTATATATTTCTTTTTTCTTTCTTCACTATATTCTTACCTTTCCTTCTTTTTCTCAATTTTCTACATTTTTTTCTTCTCCTTTGCACCGTTCACTCTTTCTTTCTATTCTTTCTTTCTTTTAGTTTGTATTAGATTTTACTATTGTAATTAAAATCCTTAATAAAATTATATTTTTTTAAAAAAAGGAATCCTAGACAGGGAGGGGAGGGCAACATATTTAAACCACATCACAACTGAATTGCACCCAAACTAAATGGAGCTCATCAGTGATACCCCTTTTTTCCTTTCTGCAAGGAGAAGAGCATGGGGTGAAGAAAGGAAGTTAGAGGAAAAGCTAGAGATAAAAGAATTATTATACCTAATCAAATAAGTTAAAAACATTAACTGGGGACCAATTGTATTCTGTCTTCTATGATAACTCCACAGATTCTGTGAACCTGCTCAGCATCAGCTTGCCACGATCCCAGCACTGGGAATGGTTTTACTGCCACTTTTTCCTTTTCACATTCCACTGATTTTGTTGCAGGAACAGAACCAGCTGTTCAAGGGAAGACCCGGCAATTCATTAGTCCTTTAATCTGCCAGGGGACCCTGGGTATGCAAGTGGGCAAAGACTACTTGCTCTGGAGCCGCCACAGCGACATGTGGAACCTCAAAACAGAGTGAGTATCCTGTGGGAAGGTAGAGTTTCCAATTATATTGCCTGGCATTCCAAAGAGCTCCCTGCTTCAAGCACCTCTGACTTATTATCAAAGGTCTACAATATGGCTTCTTGGAAAAGTAGTGCAATCCCACAGTAGCAAAATGCTTTATTTGTGGTTTTTCTCCCTCCCTTGCCCACAGCCCCTTCTCTGTTCTCCTTTATGCTGATGATGAACTTCCTTAGTTCATCTCACCTTGCTGGATAGATTCTCTCTCTCTCTTTTTTTTAATCCCGCTTTTATATATCTATATCTATCTCAAGGCGGTGAACATACCTAATACTCCTGCCTCCTATTTTCCCCACAACAGCCACCCTGTGAGGTGGGTTGGGCTGAGAGATTGTGACTGGCTCAAAGTCACCCAGCTGGCTTTCATGCCTAAGGTGGGGCTAGAACTCACAGTCTCCTGATTCCTTGGCCAGCACCTTCACCAATACACCAAATGGACTCTCTCTTCCAACCTAAGAAGACAAATTAATGACGATTTGGCATATTGCAGTCTTACCTTGTGTCAGCTTTCCCAGATAGACCAGACAGGAAACACAACCAGATGAACTAATTCTACTTTATTGTAAGGCTACATTAACAGAATCTTGCAAGTCTGAAAGTACAAATCTCCCACCGTCTCCTTTACAGCCTGAGAACCTTGCGGGGGGGTGTCCTTTCTGAGCCTCTTTCTCTGCCCATTATGCCACTGCAGGCTCTTATCTGACCATTCCCTAGGCAGCATTCCCCTCTCCCAAGGTCATTCCCACATACCATTGTCAACACTACCTGCTTTGGGACTTGATAAAACTCTGGCGGAACTAAAAGAGGATTTGGGATCTAGATATCCAAAATGACAGAGCCGGAGTCTCCCATCTCTTTTATAGCACAATTGCTCCTCCTCCCTGGTCTGTCCCTAGATATTTCTGTAACATCTTATATGCTCCACATAGGAGTCTATTTACTTTGGCCCAAATTGGGGCGCTATCTATTAAAGCAGTGCTTTCCAAACAGTGTGTCGTGACAAAATCCGGAAGTGCTGATGGCACATCGCCGCCGCCCCCACAGCGGCACACGTGGCGGCGGTGGCAGTGGCGGCGGCAGCGTACCATCAGCACTTCTGGGTTTTAGCGTGACACGAGGCCACCGCTGCCGTGCGCACCGCCGTGCCGCTGCCGCCACCACCGTTGGTGTGTCGCCAACGGCGGGACTTTGGAAAGCACTGTATTAAGGCAACAACCAGTAGATATATAGGCCTCCCATATGAATGCCAAACTTGTTTCCCTTCAAACTCGGAGGTAGAATCTGTCTCGCGTGTACTATTAAAATGTCCATTGTATACCCAATGGCAATCAAGTTTAATACTCCCAATTGTTAATCACTCTAATTGCCATTGTGACTAGGAGGCTGTTACCCTTCTCCTGGGTGACCACTCCTCAGAAACCTCTAAGACTGTTGCAAAATTGTTATCAATAGCTATTCCTCCCTCATGCTATTAATTGTTATCTGCTAATTGCTTTAGGATTTTCTCACAATTTAAAATTTTCTTTTTATAGTTACTGTATTGTATGCTGGTATTTTATTGTGTTTGGTCTTAGACTGTAAATAAATTTTGATTGATTGTATTTTTAATTAGGACTGTGCATTGTTCTGATTAATATTAATATTTGACTATAATAATACATTTGTATTTATATTTATTTGTATTTATATTTATTTGTATTAATATAATAATACAAATTCAAACAGCGTTATAATATACAATATAACAGAATCAATTAAACTGCAAGCACATTCAAATTTGGATTAAAATAACAAAATTAAAAAATAATCTTTATTGTTTTAAAACAGCTTCCCTCCAACATTTACAGTAGTATGCATTTGGCATGCATTTTTTTTATAAAGTCCGTTTATGTGGAAATAGGACCTAACAGTTTGATGAAGAAATGCACACTGAAACTGAAACAGATTGGAAATTCTCTGAGGTGAAACGTACAGCTCATACAGCCACATAAAATTGTTCTCGGTTATCCCAATTCGTTTCGCAAATCTACAGGTGGGGTGGGAGAACAAGCAGAGCTGTAATGTTATGTCACATGTTGAGTGTCTTCACATAACACACTAAGACAGGTACGGCTCTGAGGTTCTCGCCCAAGAGTGCTGTGCCAGATGGTACGGCCAGCTTGCCAATGGTGTGCAGGTTTGATGAGTGCCCCGAGTGTATAGTTTGATCAGAGTCAGACATAAAACAGAAGGGGGACAAGGCGGCTTTGGTGCCCCGCCATCCCGTGATGTCCTTCTTTCACCACTCTGCATACTTGCAGGGGGGTAAAGCATAGTCAAGAGCAGCACATCAGCTCATTTTATGGCCACTGCTGCATCCCATCTCTATAGGCTCTGCGACATAACCACTAACTTTGAGTAGGCAACACTCTGACAATCACACTAAAGAGGTTTGAACAGAAGATGTCACTCTCCACTCATCTCTTCTGCAGCACAGAGGCAGCCTGCAATCATACTTCCCTGCTCTGCTTCAAGCCTGGCATTTCTCAAATTGCACTGGCACAACCCTGGCTTGCAGTTTCTCTGCTGAGCTTTAATTCGGTCTGGGCAATACTGTATCTCTGCTGCTATTGGTTACTATGCAGAGCTGCCAGCATGCTCCCTCCCTTCCAGGCATTGTCCTCCAGAGTCATTTTCAGGATGTCTGCATTTGGGGAGAGGAACACGCCCACATGAAGCCTGAACCCTGCTTTCTGAGGCAGATCTCAGGCAGCGTGTGGAGCCTTCTACATCTCCAATCAGAGATGCTCTGAAACATCAGTTGACTGGTTCCTGTACATATACATGCAGTTGGGTAAAGCTGTGTTTCTTAACCCTGGCAACTGTAAGAGGTGTGAACTTCAATTGGAGTTGAAGTCCATGCATCTTAAAGTTGCTAAGGTTGAGAAACACTGGGGTAGAGCAAACAATAGTTGGTCAGAAACATCTGACAAACTGCGGCCCTTTTCTCCACCACATCAGTGGACTGATAAAATACTGAACCTTTTTTTCTTTCTTTCTGTATCCCACTTTCTCTTTTTTAAAGCCAGAGAAGAGTTTTGCCTGTTTCCCCTTTTAGCCCAAGCACAGGAAGGAAGGTGGCTCAGACATCACGTTGCACCATACCTGTTGTTGCAAAAAACCAAGGTCACTTTATCAACGTTAAACTTAGCGGAAAGGAAGTGCAGGAGGGGAGGGAACAGCAGTGACTCTACTTTAGCCTTCTAATATCTGTCCTATATTGAGGCTTTCTAAACTTTCTTATGTGAACCACCAAAGCAGGCAACATAAAGAGCAAAAGTAGCTCTTAGCCATTAGAAATAAATTCAAAATCCGTAACAACGTAATACCTTTTATAAAACAAATTAAGGTTTACAAAGTAGTTCATAGGCTTCCAAGTTTACAAGAGCCTGTCAAGAAGAGAGGAAGAAAACAGTTGTTGCACTATTGAACTGTTGTGCATAAAATGAGCCATAGGTAAATGTAAAGGTTCCCCCCGCACATTTGTGCAGTCGTGTCCGACTCTAGGGGCATATCAGCTATCAAAGTAATGTTAAGATGCAGCAAAGACTATTCCAAAGTTTGGTGGGAAGACAAGGCAAATAGTTTAGCCTCCCCTTCCCCCCCATTTATGGAAACAGGAAGTCTAGCTGTTAAAGTAAAACCCATTTTCACCTTAGGTGAAATTCAAATATTTTTAATAGTTGGAAGACAGACAAAGAGTAGCTTTTATATAAATATATATTTGAGATAATTCAAGAAATTTAACAAGGTTTTTAATAATCAATACAGTAGCAGTTAAATCAGGTAGGGTGAGTAGTAGGATGGAATCTTTTCTCAGAGATTAGAGCCCTAATTTAGCTGGTAAATTTTCCTCTGATATACTGGCTAATAAATACGGTAATAAATAAATACGGAGATAATAAAGATGCTAAGCATCTCCGTATCCATGAGATTAGCATCTGCTGTTACAGTTGGAGAAAAACTGGTTCTTGATTTAACGTGCCTTTGTTATTTGTACTACACTTTGATTTGAAAGCACTTTAGGAATAGCAAATATTACAGCTATTGTTTCACATTTTCCTTCACTGACACCCTGCACAAATTCTTGAGCTAGATTCATCTAAGTTAAACAGTATTTTCTTCCCCTGCTTCAGATTGGTTTTCTTTAGCATGAATACAGATGATCACCTGGATATGTATACAAATAATCATTTACTGAAGCAAGCTGTGAAGTTTTTTTCTGTATTGTCTGAGGATAGTTTTACTTCTGGGCCTGATTGGAAATCTGGAAAAGTAGTCGGCACTACTTGATAGAATGATAGAAATGCTTAGCTTACCCACTGGTCAACATTTAAAATAAATTACAGCTTGGGAAATCAACACATCTGGCTTTACCCTTTGCTTGCAGCATAGACAAATTGTGTCTGGTCACCAAAAATGAACGCAGATCTGCAGTGAGATAAAATTACCTTGAACAGGCTAATCAGTTTCAACAGCAATTACACCGAAAAACTAAGTCTCCCTTCTTTGTCTCAGAATGGCGTATCTGTTTACCAGCAACTCCTGGATTGAGCTGTGGCCCACCAGCCAAGAATGCCAGCAAGGGGACTGGAAAGTATTGTGCCAGGAGCTTCAAGACTTCAGCGAACACATGAAAACTATCGGCTGCACGCAATAAAAAAGAGGAGCGGCTGCCTCCTGTACTCTTCTGAGGGACATCAGGAAATATGAAACAAATGGGTTCCTTTGGTGGGGGAAGTTGATTTGAAGGTTTATATATTTGTTTATTTTTTTCTTTTTATATATAAGGGGAAGGAGCAGTTGTCTTTAGTGATTTTTATAATGTGCCTATGGAATGATTTATAGAAATAATATGATCTTGGTTAGATTGAGAGTAAGGGATTAACTCTGGAAATTGCTGTATATTCTTGTTGTTGAAAGTCGGAAGTCATCAATTTCCTAAAAAAAAAATCTTTTTTCATTTTCTGTTTTTCCACTTTTTTTTCTTTTTTGTAGTTTTTTTCTTTTTTGTAGTTTTTATCTTTGCTTCAAACTTAATAAAATTCTTATTAAAAAAAAAAGGAAATATAAAACAGCCACTTCATTGCCAGAGCTAAATACTGAACATGCATCATCAGTATGAAACAGAATATGTTTTCAGAATTGTGTCTCTCCAAGCATGATGCAAATGTATTTAAAGAGGCTGCGATCTTCAAATTGCAGATGTATTGCAGATTGAATGTGAAAAATCTCTAATCGATCACTTTGGGCCAAACCAAAATGCAACATCTTTTGGAACTGCTTATTGTCTAGTAAAAATAGTATCCTTCAGGTCAAGTTCAACTTATGCATGTAGCTTTTTTCAGCAACAATGCAGAAATGGTTGTCATGCCACCTTCTAGTTTTTCCTGGTGGTCCAAACCAAATATTAACCAAGGTCAACTCTGCTTAGCTTTTGGAAACTAGCCAAGGTTAGGTAGATGCTGCTGTTATATCTTCATCGCAGTCAGCTTCATAGCTAAGCTACTTGCACAATGTTTTCTCTAGAGTTGTCTTCGTTTGTTCACTTGTCCTTTTTAAAAATAATAAAAAATGTAGCTACCAAACTTCTGTTCCAGCATTTTCTGTTTCACCTTTCAATTTACTTGACATCTTGGTTAATGTTGATTTTGCTAGCTTTCCATGGAACTGTAGTATCTTCATTTGCAATGTAGGCTACAAAGTTTTATTGAGCCAAATAGCAAGAAGAGGGCCCCTCTATATAACGGCTTTGCACCAATTGAGAACTAGCTATG
Source organism: Charina bottae (assembly GCA_023362775.1). Classification (NCBI taxonomy): domain Eukaryota; kingdom Metazoa; phylum Chordata; class Lepidosauria; order Squamata; family Charinaidae; genus Charina; species Charina bottae. The sequence continues at coordinate 7,825,089 of JALMGJ010000021.1, read as the reverse complement.
GACTTTGGCTGATCAGACACCACCAGCTCTTTTTGAGAACTGAGTCAGTTATTGTTCTGGTTCTGCTAAGACCAGTTGGCATTTTCTTTGGAATGCTGCAGTTCTGCAGAGCTTGTGGGCATCTCTTCTCATACTGACATGACTTCATGTCTCACTCTACATCCCAGCTCAAGACAGCATTTACTATTTCTCTCCTTCCCTTTGTAAAATTTCAGTTTCTATAGCAGAGCTTTCCAAACTTTTCATCTTGGTGACACAGTTTTTAGACATGCATCATTTCGCGACACATTCTTGCAGCAGGGCTCAAAGCAGGCACTAGGACCTGCACGGAATCCTGGCAGGGCAGGATAGGAGGCAGCAAAGCACAAGGCAGGCACTAGGACCTGCGTGGAATCCTGGCACGGCAGGTTTGGAGGCAGCCAGGCACAAGGCAGGCACTAGGACCTGTGCGGAATCCTGGCAGGGCAGGTTTAAAGGCACAAGGCAGGCACTAGGACCTGCGCGGAATCCTGGCAGGGCAGGATAGGAGGCAGCAAGGCACAAGGCAGGCACTAGGACCTGCGCGGAATCCTGGCAGGGCAGGTTTGGAGGCAGCCAGGCACAAGGCAGGCACTAGGACCTGTGCGGAATCCTGGCAGGGCAGGTTTAAAGGCACAAGGCAGGCACTAGGACCTGCGCGGAATCCTGGCAGGGCAGGATAGGAGGCAGCAAGGCACAAGGCAGGCACTAGGACCTGCGCGGAATCCTGGCAGGGCAGGATAGGAGGCAGCAAGGCACAAGGCAGGCACTAGGACCTGCGCGGAATCCTGGCAGGGCAGGTTTGGAGGCAGCCAGGCACAAGGCAGGCACTAGGACCTGCACGGAATCCTGGCAGGGCAGGATAGGAGGCAGCAAAGCACAAGGCAGGCACTAGGACCTGCGTGGAATCCTGGCACGGCAGGTTTGGAGGCAGCCAGGCACAAGGCAGGCACTAGGACCTGTGCGGAATCCTGGCAGGGCAGGTTTAAAGGCACAAGGCAGGCACTAGGACCTGCGCGGAATCCTGGCAGGGCAGGATAGGAGGCAGCAAGGCACAAGGCAGGCACTAGGACCTGCGCGGAATCCTGGCAGGGCAGGTTTGGAGGCAGCCAGGCACAAGGCAAGCACTAGGACCTGCGCGGAATCCTGGCAGGGCAGGTTTGCACGCAGCAAGGCACAAGGCAGGCACTAGGACCTGCGCGGAATCCTGGCAGGGTAGGTTTGCTGGCAGCAAGGCACAAGGCAGGCACTAGGACCTGCGCGGAATCCTGGCAGGGCAGGTTTGCAGGCAGCAAGGCACAAGGCAGGCACTAGGACCTGCGCGGAATCCTGGCAGGGCAGGTTTGCTGGCAGCAAGGCACAAGGCAGGCACTAGGACCTGCGCGGAATCCTGGCAGGGCAGGTTTGCAGGCAGCAAGGCACAAGGCAGGCACTAGGACCTGCGCGGAATCCTGGCAGGGCAGGTTTGCTGGCAGCAAGGCACAAGGCAGGCACTAGGACCTGCGTGGAATCCTGGCAGGGCAGGTTTGCAGGCAGCAAGGCACAAGGCAGGCATTAGGACCTGCGCGGAAACCTGGCAGGGCAGGTTTGCTGGCAGCAAGGCACAAGGCAGGCACTAGGACCTGCGCGGAATCCTGGCAGGGCAGGTTTGGAGGCAGCAAGGCAGGCACTAGGACCTGCGCGGAATCCTGGCATCGCAGGTTTAAAGGCACAAGGGAGGAACTAGGACCTGCGCGGAATCCTGGCAGGGCAAGTTTGCACGCAGCAAGGCACAAGGCAGGCACTAGGACCTGCGCGGAATCCTGGCAGGGCAGGTTTGCTGGCAGCAAGGCACAAGGCAGGTACTAGGACCTGCGCGGAATCCTGGCAGGGCAGGTTTGCAGGCAGCAAGACACAAGGCAGGCACTAAGACCTGCGCGGAATCCTGGCAGGGCAGGTTTGCTGGCAGCAAGGCACAAGGCAGGCACTAGGACCTGCGCGGAATCCTGGCAGGGCAGGTTTGCAGGCAGCAAGGCACAAGGCAGGCACTAGGACCTGCGCGGAATCCTGGCAGGGCAGGTTTGCTGGCAGCAAGGCACAAGGCAGGCACTAGGACCTGCGCGGAATCCTGGCAGGGCAGGTTTGCAGGCAGCAAGGCACAAGGCAGGCACTAGGACCTGCGCGGAAACCTGGCAGGGCAGGTTTGCTGGCAGCAAGGCACAAGGCAGGCACTAGGACCTGCGCGGAATCCTGGCAGGGCAGGTTTGGAGGAAGCAAGGCAGGCACTAGGACCTGCGCGGAATCCTGGCAGCGCAGGTTTAAAGGCACAAGGGAGGCACTAGGACCTGCGCGGAATCCTGGCAGGGCAGGTTTGCAGGCAGCAAGGCACAAGGCAGGCACTAGGACCTGCGCGGAAACCTGGCAGGGCAGGTTTGCTGGCAGCAAGGCACAAGGCAGGCACTAGGACCTGCGCAGAATCCTGGCAGGGCAGGTTTGGAGGCAGCAAGGCAGGCACTAGGACCTGCGCGGAATCCTGGCAGGGCAGGTTTAAAGGCACAAGGGAGGAACTAGGACCTGCGCGGAATCCTGGCAGGGCAGGTTTGCAGGCAGCAAGGCACAAGGCAGGCACTAGGACCTGCGCGGAAACCTGGCAGGGCAGGTTTGCTGGCAGCAAGGCACAAGGCAGGCACTAGGACCTGCGCAGAATCCTGGCAGGGCAGGTTTGGAGGCAGCAAGGCAGGCACTAGGACCTGCGCGGAATCCTGGCAGGGCAGGTTTGCAGGCAGCAGGGCACAAGGCAGGCACTAGGACCTGCGCGGAATCCTGGCAGGGCAGGTTTGCAGGCAGCAGGGCACAAGGCAGGCACTAGGACCTGCGCGGAATCCTGGCAGGGCAGGTTTGCAGGCAGCAGGGCACAAGGCAGGCACTAGGACCTGCGCGGAATCCTGGCAGGGCAGGTTTGCTGGCAGCAGGGCACAAGGCAGGCACTAGGACCTGCGCGGAATCCTGGCAGGGCAGGTTTGGAGGCAGCCGGGCACAAGGCAGGCACTAGGACCTGCGCGGAATCCTGGCAGGGCAGGTTTGCCGGCAGCAAGGGACAAGGCAGGCACGAGGACCTGCGCCGAATCCTGGCAGGGCAGGTTTGCCGGCAGCAAGGCACAAGGCAGGCACGAGGACCTGCGCGGAATCCTGGCAGGGCAGGTTTGCAGGCAGCAAGGCACAAGGCAGGCACTAGGACCTGCGCGGAATCCTGGCAGGGCAGGTTTGCTGGCAGCAGGGCACAAGGCAGGCACTAGGACCTGCGCGGAATCCTGGCAGGGCAGGTTTGGAGGCAGCCAGGCACAAGGCAGGCACTAGGACCTGCGCGGAAACCTGGCAGGGCAGGTTTGCCGGCAGCAAGGCACAAGGCAGGCACGAGGACCTGCGCGGAATCCTGGCAGGGCAGGTTTGCCGGCAGCAAGGCACAAGGCAGGCACTAGGACCTGCGCGGAATCCTGGCAGGGCAGGTTTGCCGGCAGCAAGGCACAAGGCAGGCACTAGGACCTGCGCGGAATCCTGGCAGGGCAGGTTTGCTGGCAGCAAGGCACAAGGCAGGCACTAGGACCTGCGCGGAATCCTGGCAGGGCAGGTTTGCAGGCAGCAAGGCACAAGGCAGGCACTAGGACCTGCGCGGAAACCTGGCAGGGCAGGTTTGCTGGCAGCAAGGCACAAGGCAGGCACTAGGACCTGCGCGGAATCCTGGCAGGGCAGGTTTGGAGGAAGCAAGGCAGGCACTAGGACCTGCGCGGAATCCTGGCAGCGCAGGTTTAAAGGCACAAGGGAGGCACTAGGACCTGCGCGGAATCCTGGCAGGGCAGGTTTGCAGGCAGCAAGGCACAAGGCAGGCACTAGGACCTGCGCGGAAACCTGGCAGGGCAGGTTTGCTGGCAGCAAGGCACAAGGCAGGCACTAGGACCTGCGCAGAATCCTGGCAGGGCAGGTTTGGAGGCAGCAAGGCAGGCACTAGGACCTGCGCGGAATCCTGGCAGGGCAGGTTTAAAGGCACAAGGGAGGAACTAGGACCTGCGCGGAATCCTGGCAGGGCAGGTTTGCAGGCAGCAAGGCACAAGGCAGGCACTAGGACCTGCGCGGAAACCTGGCAGGGCAGGTTTGCTGGCAGCAAGGCACAAGGCAGGCACTAGGACCTGCGCAGAATCCTGGCAGGGCAGGTTTGGAGGCAGCAAGGCAGGCACTAGGACCTGCGCGGAATCCTGGCAGGGCAGGTTTGCAGGCAGCAGGGCACAAGGCAGGCACTAGGACCTGCGCGGAATCCTGGCAGGGCAGGTTTGCAGGCAGCAGGGCACAAGGCAGGCACTAGGACCTGCGCGGAATCCTGGCAGGGCAGGTTTGCAGGCAGCAGGGCACAAGGCAGGCACTAGGACCTGCGCGGAATCCTGGCAGGGCAGGTTTGCTGGCAGCAGGGCACAAGGCAGGCACTAGGACCTGCGCGGAATCCTGGCAGGGCAGGTTTGGAGGCAGCCGGGCACAAGGCAGGCACTAGGACCTGCGCGGAATCCTGGCAGGGCAGGTTTGCCGGCAGCAAGGGACAAGGCAGGCACGAGGACCTGCGCCGAATCCTGGCAGGGCAGGTTTGCCGGCAGCAAGGCACAAGGCAGGCACGAGGACCTGCGCGGAATCCTGGCAGGGCAGGTTTGCAGGCAGCAAGGCACAAGGCAGGCACTAGGACCTGCGCGGAATCCTGGCAGGGCAGGTTTGCTGGCAGCAGGGCACAAGGCAGGCACTAGGACCTGCGCGGAATCCTGGCAGGGCAGGTTTGGAGGCAGCCAGGCACAAGGCAGGCACTAGGACCTGCGCGGAAACCTGGCAGGGCAGGTTTGCCGGCAGCAAGGCACAAGGCAGGCACGAGGACCTGCGCGGAATCCTGGCAGGGCAGGTTTGCCGGCAGCAAGGCACAAGGCAGGCACTAGGACCTGCGCGGAATCCTGGCAGGGCAGGTTTGCCGGCAGCAAGGCACAAGGCAGGCACTAGGACCTGCGCGGAAACCTGGCAGGGCAGGTTTGCCGGCAGCAAGGCACAAGGCAGGCACGAGGACCTGCGCGGAATCCTGGCAGGGCAGGTTTGCCGGCAGCAAGGCACAAGGCAGGCACGAGGACCTGCGCGGAATCCTGGCAGGGCAGGTTTGCCGGCAGCAAGGCACAAGGCAGGCACTAGGACCTGCGCGGAATCCTGGCAGGGCAGGTTTGGAGGCAGCAAGGCACAAGGCAGGCACGAGGACCTGCGCGGAATCCTGGCAGGGCAGGTTTGCTGGCAGCAAGGCACAAGGCAGGCACTAGGACCTGCGCGGAATCCTGGCAGGGCAGGTTTGGAGGAAGCAAGGCAGGCACTAGGACCTGCGCAGAATCCTGGCAGCGCAGGTTTAAAGGCACAAGGGAGGCACTAGGACCTGCGCGGAATCCTGGCAGGGCAGGTTTGCAGGCAGCAAGGCACAAGGCAGGCACTAGGACCTGCGCGGAAACCTGGCAGGGCAGGTTTGCTGGCAGCAAGGCACAAGGCAGGCACTAGGACCTGCGCGGAATCCTGGCAGCGCAGGTTTAAAGGCACAAGGGAGGAACTAGGACCTGCGCGGAATCCTGGCAGGGCAGGTTTGCAGGCAGCAAGGCACAAGGCAGGCACTAGGACCTGCGCGGAAACCTGGCAGGGCAGGTTTGCTGGCAGCAAGGCACTAGGCAGGCACTAGGACCTGCGCAGAATCCTGGCAGGGCAGGTTTGGAGGCAGCAAGGCAGGCACTAGGACCTGCGCGGAATCCTGGCAGGGCAGGTTTGCAGGCAGCAGGGCACAAGGCAGGCACTAGGACCTGCGCGGAATCCTGGCAGGGCAGGTTTGCAGGCAGCAGGGCACAAGGCAGGCACTAGGACCTGCGCGGAAACCTGGCAGGGCAGGTTTGCTGGCAGCAAGGCACTAGGCAGGCACTAGGACCTGCGCAGAATCCTGGCAGGGCAGGTTTGGAGGCAGCAAGGCAGGCACTAGGACCTGCGCGGAATCCTGGCAGGGCAGGTTTGCAGGCAGCAGGGCAGAAGGCAGGCACTAGGACCTGCGCGGAATCCTGGCAGGGCAGGTTTGCAGGCAGCAGGGCACAAGGCAGGCACTAGGACCTGCGCGGAATCCTGGCAGGGCAGGTTTGCAGGCAGCAGGGCACAAGGCAGGCACTAGGACCTGCGCGGAATCCTGGCAGGGCAGGTTTGCTGGCAGCAGGGCACAAGGCAGGCACTAGGACCTGCGCGGAATCCTGGCAGGGCAGGTTTGGAGGCAGCCGGGCACAAGGCAGGCACTAGGACCTGCGCGGAATCCTGGCAGGGCAGGTTTGCCGGCAGCAAGGGACAAGGCAGGCACGAGGACCTGCGCCGAATCCTGGCAGGGCAGGTTTGCCGGCAGCAAGGCACAAGGCAGGCACGAGGACCTGCGCGGAATCCTGGCAGGGCAGGTTTGCAGGCAGCAAGGCACAAGGCAGGCACTAGGACCTGCGCGGAATCCTGGCAGGGCAGGTTTGCTGGCAGCAGGGCACAAGGCAGGCACTAGGACCTGCGCGGAATCCTGGCAGGGCAGGTTTGGAGGCAGCCAGGCACAAGGCAGGCACTAGGACCTGCGCGGAAACCTGGCAGGGCAGGTTTGCCGGCAGCAAGGCACAAGGCAGGCACGAGGACCTGCGCGGAATCCTGGCAGGGCAGGTTTGCCGGCAGCAAGGCACAAGGCAGGCACTAGGACCTGCGCGGAATCCTGGCAGGGCAGGTTTGGAGGCAGCAAGGCACAAGGCAGGCACGAGGACCTGCGCGGAATCCTGGCAGGGCAGGTTTGGAGGCAGCAAGGCACAAGGCAGTCACGAGGACCTGCGCGGAATCCTGGCAGGGCAGGTTTGCAGGCAGCAAGGCACAAGGCAGGCACTAGGACCTGCGCGGAATCCTGGCAGGGCAGGTTTGCCGGCAGCAAGGCACAAGGCAGGCACTAGGACCTGCGCGGAATCCTGGCAGGGCAGGTTTGCAGGCAGCAAGGCACAAGGCAGGCACTAGGACCTGCGCGGAATCCTGGCAGGGCAGGTTTGCAGGCAGCAAGGCACAAGGCAGGCACTAGGACCTGCGTGGAATCCTGGCAGGGCAGGTTTGCAGGCAGCAAGGCACAAGGCAGGCACTAGGACCTGCGCGGAATCCTGGCAGGGCAGGTTTGCAGGCAGCAAGGCACAAGGTAGGCACTAGGACCTGCGCGGAATCCTGGCAGGGCAGGTTTGGAGGCAGCAAGGCACAAGGCAGGCACTAGGACCTGCGCGGAATCACAGCAGGTTTGGAGGCAGCAAGGCACAAGGCAGGCACTAGGAGCTGCGTGGAATCCTGGCAGGGCAGGTTTGCAGGCAGCAAGGCACAAGACAGGCACTAGGACCTGCGCGGAATCCTGGCAGGGCAGGTTTGGAGGCAGCAAGGCACAAGGCAGGCACTAGGACCTGCGCGGAATCACAGCAGGTTTGGAGGCAGCAAGGCACAAGGCAGGCACTAGGACCTGCGCGGAATCCTGGCAGGGCAGGTTTGCATGCAGCAAGGCACAAGGCAGGCACTAGGACCTGCGCGGAATCACAGCAGGTTTGGAGGCAGCAAGGCACAAGGCAGGCACTAGGAGCTGCGTGGAATCCTGGCAGGGCAGGTTTGCAGGCAGCAAGGCACAAGACAGGCACTAGGACCTGCGCGGAATCCTGGCAGGGCAGGTTTGGAGGCAGCAAGGCACAAGGCAGGCACTAGGACCTGCGCGGAATCACAGCAGGTTTGGAGGCAGCAAGGCACAAGGCAGGCACTAGGACCTGCGCGGAATCCTGGCAGGGCAGGTTTGCATGCAGCAAGGCACAAGGCAGGCACTAGGACCTGCGTGGAATCCTGGCAGGGCAGGTTTGCAGGCAGCAAGGCACAAGGCAGGCACTAGGACCTGCGCGGAATCCTGGCAGGGCAGGTTTGCAGGCAGCAAGGCACAAGGTAGGCACTAGGACCTGCGCGGAATCCTGGCAGGGCAGGTTTGGAGGCAGCAAGGCACAAGGCAGGCACTAGGACCTGCGCGGAATCACAGCAGGTTTGGAGGCAGCAAGGCACAAGGCAGGCACTAGGAGCTGCGTGGAATCCTGGCAGGGCTTGGAGGCAGCAGCAGCAGCAGCAGCAGCAGCAGCACACCCAGACACTGCAGCAGACACACTAACATGTCAGGACACAGAGTTTGGAAAGCTCTGTCCTATAGCATCATATTGACCTACTATGATTTATTTTGCGTACAACCAGTTGATGGACCTTTGCTGACACCAGCGCTGAAATGATAACGTCTTATGGATTTGTTTATAGATAAGAGATGGGATATGGGAAGAAGAGGTCATTTGTGGTATTTTAAGAGGAGGTGGTAAGTGACTAAAATTGTTCATACTTGTTGCTATGAAAGTGGGAAGCCACTTCTTTATAAATTTATTCTATTTTAACCTAGACTGCAACGTAAGAAAGGGAGGCAGAGTCAACATGGCATTAGGATTTACGGAAAGGAAATGATGTTCAGTAATAAAACTAGAAATCCTGCCAATAAGATGGCTATCAAATTTATAAAGCTTTTGCCTATAGAGTTCTTGAGCAGGCCACTTTGGAAACTGACCATTTGCATATTTGGAATCCAAAACCATTCAGGGCCGGCAAAGTCAACAGCTTATCTTATTGTCCCAAACTTCGAAGCAATTGCCTTCCTCTGCGGTTTTCTCCTTCAGCAAACGGGGGTCAGAGACAGAGTGCCCGTGAACACGGAGGGTTGATTTACACACTCCTTCGCTAAATCCTCCTTCGCCCTCCTTGTTCAGCCACCATCCCGACCTTCAGCAGCTGCGTGCCACGCCTTCCCTTTCTTAACTCTGGGAAGGCGGGGCCAAGGGAAGGCGACCCTAGACAAGCGAGGACTACAACGCCCGGCGTCCTTCGGGTTGAGGCGGGCTTGCCCGTCCTTTGCCCGGCTGATACTGTGTGCGGAATGGAGAGGAAGGCCGATTCCAGGGCTAATAGTGGATAAGCAAGAGGCGCAGAGCGCTGAAATATTTGGAGGGTGGCGGGAAGGTCTTGGATCCCCCCCTTTCCTCGCGTGCTAGCAGAATTCCGGGACTGGGCACAATTTCCCGAGGTAGGTGCTTCTGAAGTTGGAGAAGTGTGCGCCGGGATGGCGCTGGGAAGCTCATAGCCAGCCTCGCTTCCTCTCCCGCAAGGCACGGGCAGGGCTGCGTGAGAACACCCGCCGATAGCAGAGGGAGTTGCTGCCCGGAATAGCGTTTCTCTCCCAGGGTAGAAATCCCGCGCTCCCATTTCCTGGGCTCACCTTTTCCGCGAGGACATCCAATAATCCCCGCGTGACGTCGTCGGCAATAGTCCCTCTGGTCGGACTGGCGCTCCGGGGTAGTTGATTGCCTGGCGGGAGTCTGTGCTCCTAAGTGCTGTGGGTTCTGCTGCAAAAGACTCCCACCACCACGCTTTTAATATCATTAAAGAGAACCTGTAGCTGTTAAAGTCCGGGGATGTGTCTTAATGGGTCCAAGTTCCTATTTTATTATTCTACCCTGATGTCTTCCATGTAAATTGGACTTCAACTCCCATAATCCCACAGCCAACACAGTTTATGTCTGCGGGTAGAGAATCGTGCAAAATGATTTGCATTTGGAGAACATCGGGTTGCGTGGCTTTTCTATCTAGGGCAGCCTTTCTCAACTTTTTGACGCTGGAAGAACCCTTAAAATATTTTTCAGGCCTTGGGGAACTCCTGCACATTCAGGCTCAAATATAGGCCAGAAGTTACAAAATTATTATATTCGTTTCACGTGTAGGCCTGTATATATGCATTAACAATGTTCTTAAACTGAAAATAAAGAATGAAACTTACCTCTTTAATGCGAAGTTGCCCGAATTTGAAATAATTTTTTTAATAAATCGTGATCTCCCGGGGACCTCTCTGGGAACCCTATGCTATCCAAACTTCAGGTCATGCCCTTCTAACTCTAACACTCTAACCCTTATGGACTTTTTGGGTAAAAAAGAAAATGATTTTGTGACTTATGGTTTTGATGATTAGAAAGAATAGGTTATAAAAAGAAGGGAATTATTATGTAATATTAGAGAGAGAGGTTTGATTAGAATTGTATGTATAACTGCCGAGAGGAAGATCGGAAGCCACTTTATATATTTTTTCATGTTTTTGTTCTTTTGTTCTTTTTTCTATCAACTTTTTTTTGTCTCTTTTCTTTTCCTTTTTTTTTTCTTTTTCACATTTACTATATATTTTTTCTTTGAATGTATTTCTTATTATATATGTAAAATCTTTTAATAAAAACTATTTTTTAAAAAAGGAAACAGGAAATGCTTAAAATCTATTGATCTAGGCTCTAACCACAGAATCTTGAAAGTCTGGCAGTTTCCTTTTTTTACCAAAGAGAATCAAGGCAGGACAATCTTGGAGTTTCTTTATCCTGCTTCCCAGTTTTCCTGGGCTGAGCTCATGTTTCACGAAGGGTCATTGCATAGTTTCTCTAAGGTCATCTCTGTGCTCCTCTGTAACACTCTCCCCCTGAGATCCAACAGTCCCCCCCCCCTCCTAGCCGTTGGGAAGGCCTTGAAGAGCTGGCTCTTCTCCACAAGCTTCTGGGTAGAGCTGGAGGCCAGAGGAGCTGGATGTAGATGTGCAGCGGGGTGGGGTGGGAGGGGCGTTGCCTTTGAGGTACCAGGAGTTTTTGTTACCGTTTTTTATTGTTCTTCTGTGAGCCAGCCAAAGTTATGGTACCTATGATGGGCAGCCATGTAAGTCTTTTAAATAAATAAATATCCTACCCTTCTTAGGGATAGATTCTTGTGCCTTGTCATGCACAGGAAGAGAGGATTGTGGGGGAGTTCTTTTGAATGATGTTTGGCCCTAAAGCACAACAGCTATGGACTGTGTGGTATTTTATGCTGCAGTTTCTTTTATATTCCATAGTCCTGCATTTGATAGTGCTGGATTTACTGTACAGATGTCACGTTGCTCTTTAGTGCCAATGAAACTGTAAGGAGAAATAGGTGGCTGGGGCAAAAGAACAACCCTCTAGCTCATAGCTTTCCAAACTGTGTGTCGCGACACTTTAGTGTGTTGCAACACACAGTTTAGTGTGTCGCGAAGTGGCGGCGCGGGGTTGCACGTGGTGGTGTGTACGGTGGCGGCGGCGCGCCATCAGCGCTTCCGCGTTTTAGTGAGGCTGCTGCCGCCGCTGCTATACACACCGCCGTGTGCCCCCCTGCGCCGCCGCCGCTGCTGTTGGTGTGTCGCCAACGGCGGCAGTTTCGAAAGCACTGCTCTAGCTGTTTCCAGATTACAGCCCAGCAGCTCCAGCCAGCAAGACCAATGAGGAAAGAAACAGGGAGCTGTCTTAGTAACATCCAGAGGTCCCAGGCTCCCCTCTCCTCTCCCCCAGTCAGGGCTAAACCACAAAATGACTTCCCTTTAGCTGACAAAATGATTCAGTTCTGAAAATACTAATTAATAAAAATACTTTGCACTAATTGTGAACATTAAAAATCATACATACTTTCTGAATGTTCAAAGGGCTTCATGTACACTAACTCAGTCATCTTTTCACTAGTTCTGTAAAGTGGATCATTATTATTACGGCCATTTTTTTAGATGGGAAGAAGGCTGAAAAAGGGAGAGAGCACAGCTGTGGAATTCTTTGCAAAGGTGAAGTCTGAGGTGGGGACTTAGTGGTTCATAGGGTTTCCAGTCTTTGTCAGTGCAAAGGACTTCAGCTTTTTTAATCTTTTAGCCTTGGGTCTTTCCACCATTCCTGAGGATTTTCTCCTATTCTTTTGCTTTCCTCCCACAGGCAACAAGATGGCTGTACGAAATGTGTTGGTGACTGGCTGTTCCTCTGGCATTGGGCTGGCCCTGGCAGTGCGTCTGGCGAGAGATGAGATGAAGCGATTTCGAGGTAAGGCTGCCTGCAGCCAGAAAAGGCGTTAGGAAGCACATCAACTTTGGAGAAGGAAAGGAAGCCCCCCCCCCCCCACCTTGACAAAAGTGATGTCTTGTAATTCTTGGTGTACATTCTTTTTCCTTAGTTTTTGCCACCATGAGAAATTTGGAGAAGAGTGAAGCCCTGAAGAAGCAAGCGGGGCCTGCACTGGAGAATATGCTTGAAATCAAAGAACTGGATGTGACCAGTGAGGACTCCATCCGACGCTGCGTGGACAGCATCCCCCAACGCAGAGTGGATGTGCTGGGTAGGAAAGCAAGCTCTCTCCCCCAGTAAAGTCCCTCTTACTCAGGATGAACAGGATTTGTTTGGGCTATTACTGCACTAGTCTATACAGCCTGATGTTCCTTTTGCACCAACTAGTCTGGTCATTGCCAGGGCCAGCAATCTGGAACACCACAATATCTGGATTAGACTTGGATCCATCAAGATCTATCATCAAGCTATCTTCCCCAACCTGATATCCCCTAGGTATCTTGGGACTGCAGTTTCCAGGATTTCCATTTCTCATAGTCACTGGCTGGGGTAGGGCAACAAGTTGGGGAAGTTGCATCTTAGATGCTTAACTTATTTGCCAGCTCCAGATTAAGCTGTTTGGACATATCTATGGACATTTTGTGACAGAGAAGTTCTAGACGTAAGGCATATTTGGGCAAGCAGCCCAGGTTATCCTTTTCTCTGCAGAATGGCATTTATGTGGGAACTTTACCATAAATCCAGAATTGGAAATTCTACCTTCCACCTTCCGAAAAGCAGATTCAGTGAGGATGTGACAAGTTGTGATCTGTACTGGTGGAGAAGCATATGAACCACTCCTAAGCAGTGGGTGGTATATATTGCTGAGGGACAGGGGGAGCTCTGTGAGCTGCCGTTTGGAAACGACCCTGTCCAGTTGTTTCTCAAAATACAGAGAATGCCCAACAGATCTTCAAGGTAGGCCAGTGTCATCTTTGCTAACAATTTCTAGAATTTCAGGACAGTGAATTAGATTATAACACCATCTTCTCCTTCTCTCCACTGCTAGTTTCACAAGTAGCTGACGAGGATCTGAAGTACTGCTTTCTCCTGTTCCCTCTTGCTAACCTACCACTCCCTTCCTATGCAGTGAACAATGCAGGATTTGGCATTATTGGTCCAGTGGAAAGCCAGAGCATGGCCTCAATCCAACGCCTCTTCGACACCAACTTCTTTGGCTTGGTGCGCCTTATCCAGGAAATATTCCCTGACATGAAGCGGCAAAAGAGGGGGCAGATTGTTGTGATGAGCAGCGTCCTAGGTTTACAAGGTGAAGCTCCTTTGGGAGGGCAAAGGAGGGTGTTTCTGTAGAACCCTCTGGACAAGCAACCTTGATTGACCCAGAGGATGAGGGTGGGAAGGGTTCTGAGGATGGAAGCACCCTTAGCAATGGGATTCTATCGCAACCGTATCACCTCCTGAATACAGGCTATTTGTCTGGAACATGTGAAGCTGGCCTATACCAAGTCATACTGTTGGTCCATCTTGTCTTCTCTGACAGGTAGCAGCTCTGCAAGGCTGCAGGCAGTGAGAGTATTTCCAGTCTTGTCAAGATCCTTTTAACATTAAGCTCCGTCCTTTCTTTGCAACAGAACAAAGAGCTGGAGGCAAGTCACGCAAAGGAACCTAGCAGTACCTTGCAGGGAAAGGGGCTTGCAAAGAAAGGGAAGGGGACCCGAAGCACTTCCCTCCATGGGCAAAATCATTCATGACCCCGAGGAGGAATTTAAAAAGCATTCAAGCCGACCCTTTGTGTATTTATTTGGCAACATCCCGTTAGGGCAGTGCTTTCCAAAGTCCCACCGTTGGCGACACACCAATGGCGGCGGCGGCGTGTGCGGTGGCATGCGCGGTGGCGGCCTCGTGTGTCACACTAAAACCCAGAAGCGCTGATGGCATGCCGCCGCCACACGCGCCGCCGCAGGGGTGGCGACGATGCGCCATCAGCACTTCCGGGTTTTCTCACGACACACTAATGTGTCGCGACACACAGTTTGGAAAGCTATGCGTTAGGGCCTTTACAGGCATACTTGGCTGTTCTTCTGGGTTCATGTAGATAAGCTAAACAATAAGCTAAATTAATGGGCTGTGTTTGCACAACACATTGAACAACAACAGTTAAAACCAACAAAGCTCTGCAAAGTGTACAAATGTAGCTGCTTAGTCTGTAACTGACCTGGTTAAGTAGACTCTGCAAACACAGCCCAAGTGCAGGATGTCACACTGTAAAGTAAAATCAATCCTCCGGACTTGTTCTCTAATCAAAACTTACTAGTACACAGGCCTGTGTTCAACATGACATGGTTAGGTTCATTTAACTCAATCATATTTTCCAGGTTCTCGTGACACACTGAACCATAGACTGATGACACATGCTGGGTTCACACAACACACTAGGCTAAAAGGTGGTTTGCTGCTTTATGGTTCAGCATCAATGCAAATATAGCCAGAATGGTTCTTTTAGTGCAAGCAAGACCCAATGCCACCCCCAAACATATGAGTGGATCCCCCCCCCCTTCTGAAGAGGACTGCCCCTTCTTTTACTGGTCCTGCTAACTAGGTCTTATAAAGTAGCTTGACATACTAAACAGTAAGCCCATGATGTTTTTCCATGACTTCTTCTCTGGGCCTAGAAAAGCTTTATCTGCTTTAATATCTGTATGATGGGTTAAAGCACAACATAAAATTAAAAGCGCAGCAGCAGGGCAGGTCAAATAGTTGGCAACCCTACTACTCAGTGCAAAGCAGCTTCAGTTTTGTTTCGGGAAATCTTGTTAGCAGTAGTGAAAGAACAAATGAGAGGGCAACTCATGTCTAGGAGTCATATTTTTTTTTCTCCCAATATTTAATTCCCTGCAGGTCTCCTCTTCAATGACGTCTACTCTGCCTCCAAATTTGCTGTGGAGGGTTTCTGCGAGAGTTTGGCCCTGCAGGCCCTAAAATTTGGAATCAAGTAAGTACAGCGGGATTGGGATTAGGACAGGTCAGGACTGGGGTTCCCCTGAGAAGGCATTGTAGTTCCTTGAGTTCCTTAGATTAATACAACTCAGGATAGGGGCAGCAAGAGCTACATGGGCCAGTACGCATCTCGGGATTGTGTGCAACTCCTGAGTCTTTTTTTCCACAGTTACTGAAGTTTAGGACTGGGCTGCAAGAATCCATAAAAACACTAGGTGGCAGCAAAAGATTAGAGCTTTTATATCTCTTTGTTGTCATCTAGTGGTCCTTTGGATTTCTGCCACCCAGGTTTCATAGTCCAGCCAAAGCTCCCTTCAGCTCCAATCCCTGAACAGCACACATACACACCCACCCCAGTTGTCCCTAGCTACCCTACCTTAGTGACCCGGATTACAATACTGGGCTAGGATTGAGGGAGTGCTTATTCAAATCCCTATTCAGCCCATTTCACTGGGTGACCTTGAACCTAGACACCAACTTTCTCAACGACTAACCTCTGAGGATTGGTTCAAAGAAGCAATTCTAAAAATACCTTTTTCCAAATGCGTGCATCCCTTCATCAACATGTGGAAATGCTGTTTTTTTTGTCTAGCTCAACCTCATTTACATGCACTCAGAGATTTTTTAGTCTCTCAAGCACTGAGAGAGATCTTCTACGTTGATTTATTAGGCTGCTTTTAGAAAAGGTAGTTGTGATACATGCTTTTAAATATTGTAGGGTTTTTTTTAAACTGTTTTGCATTTCTTTTTTTGGAAATAAATTAGGATAGAAGTTTCTTCAAAAAATAATAAGAGTTCAGGTCGAGGCAGGCAGTCATTTTAAATCTGAGTGCTATTTTTTTCCTTCCTTGTTTAATAAATGTTTAAACCACCCTTTGTCCCTGATGATACGCACATGTAATCACATAAATGGAAAATTAATTATTAAAGAAAAGCTTGGAAATGAAAGTCTTCCTTTGGATCCATGTCCCCTCATCCTAAACATCCCCTCCTCATTTATCACACAGGATGGGCAGAATCTCTGGAGATGGTTCTTAAGGAAACCTTTTATCTCTCCGGAATGTATTGAAAATAACATTGACTGCTGGGCCACAAATGGGGTCAAGGAATTGTCATTTCTATACATTAAAAGGGTACAAATCTGAACTCTCTAATGATCACCCCCTCTGTTTGTTGAGCATAGTCAGTGAAGTTTTTTCCAAGCACTTGGGCTGGAATCCTGTGGGAGTGGGTGGACTGGAGGATACATTAGCTGAAAAACAGATGGCCTTTAAGCATACTCAGTTGGTGCCTAATCCTACAACATCTGTCTGAAATATGGACCACAAGGGGTGCTATTTGCTACCTTTGTTGACTTCAGTGGTAGGGAAAATGTGAGCTGTTTATAATGAAAGTTATTTGAATGTTATATTTATATTTTATCATTTTGTAGTTTTGATTGTAATTTCTTATGCTAGTCACAGATCATAATAAAGAACTTACTGGCTGGTTCTTTAATTTAAGAGATTTTACCTGCTATGAACATAAGACCCAGACAGACCACCTCTGCAAGACTATGGGGCTGAAAGAAAGCTTGAGACACACTTTATAATTAATTTCCTCTATATCAAAATAGAGATGTGTAAAATAGTTTCAACTTTTTTCCTTCATAGTATCATTTTTTGAACTGAAGTGGGCTAAGAACTGTTGGTCGCTCTTGCTTACTAGAGATTATGTTTGATGCAAACAGCTCGGGCCTCAGGTTCTAGATCATATCACTAGGTAGAACAAATAGCAAGCATCCTAAAGTGGCTGCTGGGATGCCACAGCACTTCAGGCATACCCCTTGCTGGTTCTTGAAGGTGCTAGGAGAGACAAGAGGAAACCCCCGTTTGTCCAACAGATTGTGATGTCACTCATCAGTGAAAAGGGGGATCCTGATTATTCACTGTTTTTTTTACTTCCACAGAATCAGTTTGATTGAACCAGGACCAGTGACATCAGAGTTTGAGAGGAAGCTCTATGAAGAGGCAGCGAGCATGGATCTCTCTGGCGTAGATAAAGAGACACTGGATATTTTCCACAACTTCTATCTGTCATATTCCAAGGAGGTCTTTGCAGCATTGGGGCAGTCTCCAGAAGAGGTGGCTGAGGTAGGATGATGGCTTTCTCCCTACCAATTCAGGAATAAATGCCCAGTCTCTGGTACTTACTGAGGCCTCTGGCGGTGGCCAGGAGCCTTCATTCCTTCTGGTGACCTGCAGTGTTGACTGCCTCCAGTAGGATAATCAAGGGCTCTAAAAGCATAGAAGGGATGAATTGGCACATTCAGGGGAACCGTAATGTCTGCAGAAGTATAACTTTTTTTAAATTAAGGGACAACCCCCACCTCCCAACTCTGTCAAGTAAAGAATTAGCCTGCTCAGAACCTATTGGCTATGTTCACACAACATACTGAACAAATCTAGCAGGTGCATAACCGGTGGGCTAGTTTATGGCTTGAGATAACCCTGCTGCTTCTGGAGCTGCACTGGTTGTTGATCGGCTTCTGGGTGCAATTGAAGGTGCTGCTAGTTGTCACCTTTAAAGCTGTATATAGCTCCAGTCTGGGTTGTCTGAGGGACCACCTCCTGTATTCATCTGCCCCCTGATCAAGTTAAATAGGGCCAACTCCCTCCAGATCCCATCTGTATGAGAATGCCATCTGACAGGGCCTTGGAAATGGGAATTTTCAATCGCCATTCCCATTCTCTGGAATTTTCTCTCCAGAGATCCAGTCTGAGTTTCAGGAGAGCAGTTAAGATATGGTAGCTCCAGCCCAAGCACAGGAGAAGGGCATGCTGTGATTGAAGATTCAAATATGGCACTAAATAATTGGGCATACAACTTTCCTATGGAGTCCTTGGTGCTCTCTGAGCCTTGTTGTTTTCTTGCAGACGTTTCATTGCCAGGCTAGGCAACATCTTCAGTGCGAAAAGGGAGTGGGACTTGCTCTCTGTTTATATGCCGTGGCTTGTCCTGCCTGTGTTGGTGGAGGTGTTGTTCTCTCCTTAGTAGTTCCTTGACTGGGCTGTTGTTTGCTACTTGGTTGATTGACTGAGTTAATAGTTCCTTGATTAGGGTATACTGTACTGTTTGATTGTTCCTCTGGTGCTAATCTATAAACTTTCCTATAGTAGGCTAAGAGGCTTACAGTTGGAATTATCAGCTTTACCCTTGTTATAGTCAGAGACTAAAATAGCTCTTTTCCAGTCATGACGGATTCTACTGGTTCTATTTTTTGTGATGACAATTGCTTCTAAGAATGGGGCCCACCACTCTTAAGTTGCATTGGAATGTTACCCTTCACTGATTTACATTGCTGAAATAGCTTATAAACATCCTTGATGGTCACAGATTCCACTGAACAAGACCATCAAGTACTTGATATTATCCACTGTATTGCAGGTTCCATACAACTGATCGGAGAAAATGGATTTACTATAGCTGTCCCAAACATCAACTGGGATATAGCAGTTCAGGTTCTGAGATGGTGTTCAGAAAGCCCCAGATAAAAGATTCCCAAAATGTTTATAATCTTTAGTTAAGGAAACACTTATAAGAAATGCCCACACCTCCAAGAACCTTTCTTTAGATGCCAAATTGCTTTATAATCTTTTTTTTTAAATTTATAGGGAGGATGCAGTTGGACAGACTGATGGTATATTTCTCTTAATTTCCTCTTAACAGCATAGCATTCAGCATCAAACCAATTTTCAGGCTGTCCTTGCCCCCATTTCATGAGCTAAAAGATTTAGTTCCCAACCTCACAGAGTTTTTATTATAGCTGGCAGGTGTGTTTATAACTTCAATAAGTTATCTTCAGTTATCTTAAGCTTGATACCTTGAAATTATGGTATTGGAGGAAACTGCTGGGAATAGCTTGGATTGCAAGAACAAATCATTCAATACTAGATGAAATAAAACCAGACAGCTCACTGGAAGCACTAACAAGGCAGCTAAAGCTTAAATATTTTGGACACATAATGAGGCGGCAAAAGTCACCGGAGGTCAACAGAAGACAAAGTGGCTAGATACTATCCCTGATCATCATTTGGGTTCATATTTCAGACTTCAGCTCCACATGCAAGCTTCTAGTTCTTCTTTTACTTTATCTTCTCAGAGTGGGAGAGATTCTTGCCATTCATAATGTCAGTCAGCTTATTTACAGTCTGCATATTCTGAAACCAATATTTATTTATCATATTTATATAGCTGCCCATCTCACAGACCGTGACTCTGTGAGATGACATATTGGGTCTTCAGCAAATGTATCTTACCCTCTCTTTGATCCTATGAATAATTAATTCTTCTCCTTCATCAAGTTTATTATTTGGGTTTTTTTCCTCTCTCTTTTTTTCACAGGCAGGTTGCTAGTTAGGGCCTTGAAATCATATTGGGCAACTTCTGATCAGGTCTATTTAACTAACCATTCTTACTTCCAAATATATTCTACTGTACTATTCTACTGTGGAAGTGGAGCGAGGCAAATACGTATCAGGTTTTTTAGCAAAAAAAAAAAACCTTAACAGACTTAACAAAACAAATTGCATGCGGGCTATGTGACAACAGTACAAGAAGAAAAAGGAAATGCAATGGTTTTTTGTGAAAAAGGGCTTACATTTGGACAGAGTCTTTGTCTGTGACTTTGTTTTGGAGGCACCAGCCTCAGCCCAGAATAATAATGGCAAGGAGCATGAGTGGGCAGGCAGTTGACTGGTGAGTCTAAGTGTTGAACCTTGGTATTGTCCGGGTAGCAAGGAACCAGTTGTGTTCCTGAGTCACTGTTGTGACAACAGACATCTCTCTGCATCTATACAATGAGCACATAATGTACACAGTCCACTGAATTGTTGGAGAAGAATTGTACTGAATATACAGCTTCAACTATACAGTACATAGGAAAGATTGGCATCAAAAAGTAAGGCTCTTAAAGATGAGTTTGTACTTGGACCCTAAAGTCAAAACTTCCTTCTGTTTTTCAACCAGAGAGAGCAGATAAATGTGTTTCACTCTCCCCTGTAAGCAGAAAGGAAGAGAATCGAAAGCATTTGTTTGGAGTACTGTGTTTAAAGTGAAATAAAACATATTGCTCATCACACCACTGGTTCTTAAAAACTGCTTGGTATTACCTTATTTTACCCTTACCCTACCCTTACCTTTCCCTTAAAAAAAAGTAAAGGTTCCCCCCGCACATTTGTGCAGTCGTGTCCAACTCTAGGGGCCGGTGCTCATCTCCGTTGGTTAGCCGAAGAGCCAGCGTTGTCCGAAGACGCTTCCACGGTCATGTGGCTGCATGACACGCGTGGAACGCTGTTACCTTCCCACCGAAGTGGTACCTATGAATCTACTTGCACTTGCATGCTTTCGAATTGCTCGGTTGGCAAGAGCTAGGGCGAGTGCGGGAGCTCACTCGGTCACGCGGGGCTAGGGATTCAAACCTCTGAACTTGCGATCGACAAGCCTGGCGTCTTACCCGCTGAGCCACCACGCCCTTGCCTTGCCTTACCTTACCTTACCTTTCCCTTACCTTCCCTTATTTATTTTGTTTTTTTCCCATCCCACTGGCATATACCATTAGTTCAGAGAAAAATGTGCCATAAAACATAATTACATCTGGTCACTTGGGAAAGAGCTTTGCCTACATTTTATTTATTATTATGGGCAAAGAAAGAGAGAAAAGGGGATAATCCACAAAAGAGGATTATACTAAACAAAATTAGTTTGTTGTACATTAGGGCTACACAGACTTTGAAAATGATTCACAGTACTTCAGACCTTGTGTGAAGAGTTGTGTTAACTTTAATCAGTGGATTCCTTAAAGCAGCTGCATTTTCTATTTTTTTTTTTGACGTGGAAGCAGCAGGGATGTGCTGTACTCACCCGCATGAAGGAGATCTGTCCCCTGTCTGTTTCTCCAGGTCTTACAACAGTGTACCCATCATTGCTGTAATTGAGTTTATTGTTCAGTGATTACTTCCCTCTGATAATTCCCCAATATTAACCTCGCCTGAGACCCATGTACACTTCTGAATATATAATACAGTCTTGGACTACTACCATTAGAGATGGAATCATTCTTGGCAATCACTTCTTGGCGATCACTCGTAGCCGAGTAAGATTGTCTTCCGGGGGTAAAATCTTAACAGTGGATCCGTAAGTGGCTGTAAAGGCCAATTCTGGATCCGCGCAACCTCCCACAATGAGGGCATAGGTTTCCGGGTGGGAGACGGTCATGATGAGGGTTTGCCTGACGTGCCTTCCTTTTAGCTCTTTTCTCCTTTTCGCCCTGTACTCGTGCTTCTTCAAAGTCCATAGCGCCATTAATAAAGGCTGACCTCCAATTGAAACGCTCATGAGTTAGGGCTTCCCAGTTCTCAATGCTGATTTTACATTTTTTTAAATTGGCTTTGAGAGTATCTTTGTATCTCTTTTGCTGTCGACCAATATTCTGTTTTCCATTCTTAAATTGGGAGTAAAGTAGCTGCTTTGGAAGACGATGGTCAGGCATTTGAACAACATGGCCGGTCCAGCGAAGTTGATGTTGGATGATCATTGTTTCAACGCCAGTGGTCTTCGCTTCTTCTAATATGCTAACATTAGTCCGCCTATCTTCCCAAGTAATTTGCAGAATTTTTCAGAGGCAGCGTTGATGGAATCTTTCAAGAAGTTGGAGGTGGCGTTTGTAGAGGGTCCATGTACCACACTACTATTGTATGTTCCATGCATACAATAGGGTCGGTAGTACAATGGCTTTGTAAACAAGCATTTTGGTCTCCCTGTGAATGTCCCAATCCTCAAACACTATGCTTCATTCGGGAGAAAGCTACAATCGCAGAGCTCAGATGATGCTGAATTTCAGCATCTATGTCGGCTTTTGTCGGCTGCCAAGATAAGAAAAGTGGTCGGCATTTTCTAGTAACACACCTTTAAGCTGGATTGATGGCGCTGCAGAGGGATTGGTTCGAACTTGCTGGTAAAGCACTTTGGTTTTTTTAATGTTAAGCGAGAGGCCGAGCTTTTCATATGCTTCTGCAAAGATGTTTAGGATAGTTTGAAGATCTTCCTCTGAGTGTGCACAGACTACGTTATCATCAGCATATTGAAGTTCTATAACAGAAGTTGTAATTACCTTATTTTTTGCTTTCAGCCTACTAAGATTAAAAAGCTTTCCATCTGTTTGATATATAATTTCTACACCAGTAGGAAGTTTCCCTTCAACAAGGTGTAGAATCATAGCGATGAAGATAGTGAATAAGGTTGGAGCAATAACACATCCCTGTTTAACACCGGATCCCACTTTAAATGGATCGCTTTGAGAGCCATTATTATTCAGGATTGTTGCCGTCATGGAGTAGCTGCAAGATGTTCACAAATTTATCAGGGCATCTGATTTTCAGAAGGATGGTCCAGAGAGCAGTACGATTTACAGTATCAAAAGCCTTAGTCAGATCAATAAACGTCATGTACAGAGGACGGTTTTGCTCCTTGCATTTTTCTTGGAGCTGTCGTGCAGTGAAGATCATATCCACTGTCCCCCTGGAAGGGTGGAAGCCATTTTGGGTTTCAGGGAGGATGTCTTCTGATATAGATAGGAGACGGTTTGCGAGGATCCTTGCGAGGATTTTACCTGCTGTAGCTAGAAGGGTTTCCTCAATAGTTTCCACAGTCTGTTCTATCACCCTTTTTAAAGAGAGTGATAATTATGGCATCCCTAAAGTCTGCTGGAATCTCCTCCCTCATCCAGATTTTTTCGATGAGCTTATGAAGTTGTTGTGTAAGTTCAGGCCTGCCTTCTTTAAAAACTTCAGCAGGAATCCCATCAGGTCCACTAGCTTTGTTATTTTTCATTTGATTAGTGGCTTTAGTGACTTCCTCCAAACTAGGGGGTACTGCAAGCTCATATTTGTTTTTGCGGGATTTGCAAGAAGAATTCTTGCACAGTAGAGTGACGATTAAGGAGATTGTCGTAATGCTCTTTCCAGCGCAGTGCAATAGACTCTTTGTCCTTTAGAAGTTTGACACCATCTATAAAGGATAAAGCATAAAGGATTTGTACCATAGTTTGTTGGTCCATAGATTGCCTTTATGGCATTAAAAAAGCCCCGTGCATCATGAGCATCTGCAAAATGTTGGGTTTCTTGGGCTTTTTTTATCCACCACATGTTCTTAAGTTCTCTAGTTCTTCTTTGGACTTCCGCCTTTGCACTGGCGTATATTTTTTTCTTAACGGCACAGTTAATATCTTTTTGCCATATCTGGAAGGCTTTCCTTTTCTTGTCAATAATATGTTCAATCTCACTATCATTCTCGTCAAACCAGTCCTGATGTCTCTTAGTTTGGTATCCGATAGTTTGTTCACAGGCTAAGATAATAGAAGTCTTCTATTCAATCCAGTGTTCCTCAACATTTTCTGGAAGTTCCATAGGCCGATGTTCCTTGAGAGTTGATTGAAAGCAAGCTCGTTTAGTAGAATCTTGAAGGGCCAGTGAATTCATTTTATGCCTTGGTTTTCTTCCTTGGAGGGCCGTGGTGGCTCAGCGGGTAAGACGCCAGGCTTGTCGATCGGAAGATTGCAAGTTCGGAGGTTCGAATACCTAGCCCTGCGTGCGGAGTGAGCTCCCGCACTAGCTCCAGCTCTTGCCAACCTAGCAATTCGAAAGCATGCAAATGCAAGTAGATGAATAGGTACCGCTTCAGTGGGTAGGTAACAGCGTTCCGCGCACATCATGCGGCCACATGTCTGTGGAAGCGTCTTTGGGCAACGCTGGCTCTTCGGCTAACAAACGTAGATGAGCACCGGCCCCTAGAGTCGGACACAACTGCACAAATGTGGGTGGGACCTTTACCTTTACCTTTTTCTTCCTTGGAGCCTACGATGAGGGACAATCTTTATGGCCATCGTGGATCAAATTAATCGATGGTCTGTCCAGCAGTCATCGGCGCTCGTCATGGCTCTGGTGAGAAGTACATCATGGCGATCTCTAGCACGGACAATTACATAATCTAAAAGATGCCAGTGCTTCGACCGTGGGTGCTTCCATGATGTTTTAAATTTATTTTTCTGGCGAAAGAGTGTGTTAGTAATGACAAGGTTATGCTCTGCACATTTAGTCAGAAGTAAGATTCCATTCGTGTTGCTGTTGTCAACTCCTTCTTTCCCAATGATCCCCAGCCACAAATCAAAGTCACGCCCAACTCTTGCATTGAAATCGCCCAGGAGGATAATTTTATCCTCCTTTGGTATCTGATAAGATGGTGTCCAGCTGGGTATAAAAATTTTCCTTGATATCCTCATCTGCATATAGTGTTGGTGCGTAAGCACTTAGAATTGTTGCCTGTTGGTTTTGGGCGAGTTTTATTCGGAGAATTGAGAGTCTTAACCAGAGAGTCTCTGGTTAATGCCAGAGGGAACTTCTGACAAGAGCTTCACAAGGTCGTTTTTGATAGCAAAGCCTACCCCATGTATTGGTTGTTCTTGTTCAGGCAGTCCTTTCCAAAAGAAGGTATAACCTCCTATTTCTTCCTTCAACTGTCCCTCTCCTGCTCTTCGAGTTTCTTGGAGTGCTGCTATATCAATATTAAAATGTCTCAGCTCCCTTGCAATAATGGCAGTCCTACGTTCAGGTCGTTCACTATCCATATTGTCTTGCAGTGTCCGTATATTCCACATTCCAAAATTCATGTCTTTTGCGACAGCTATATGGTGACCCCACTGGATGTGGTAATCCAGTCAGGGAGAAAATGAGGCAGACTGTGTTTAGAACATCTTTTCTAGCCCCCTCCCCATATGGGGTGAGCAGAGTGGATCCTAAATAGGGCTGCTCAGTCGTGGATACAGCTGCCGAACTACTCAACTGCCTCGGACCTTGAGTCAGGACGACTGAATCCGTTTCCACCGCCCATGTGCTGGTCCATGACTAGGGGCTTCCGGATTTCACAGTCCTGCCCCCATTGCCATTCATCAATCGCCATGGGACTTTTAGTTGGTTTGGATTTAGTGTAGTTGGAAGATGCCTGTGCGTGAATTGGTTTTATGTGTGGAGATTGGTGCACAACGATCAGCACACAACCTTCACAGAAAAAGGCTCTAATCCAATGGCATGGATACTATGACGATTGGTGACCTTTTATCTGCTGCAGCCTTCATCCGCCTTCGCAGCCGTTGTAACAATATACCTTGTTATCTTCCACCTGTTCTGCCATTGAGGACTTTCTTGGATCGTTCTTTGTCTGGTTCCTCCCCCTGGACCTTACCGCCATGGGTGACTCTACCGGGAGTACATGACTCCCGATGACTTCGCTCGCAGGGTTCATTGGGAACACACAAGCCCACTCACCACAAGGTGACGATCCAGCAAGTGGGAGATGGAATCATAAGCCCATGTGAGTGAACATGGTACATATGCCAAATGTGAAACTCCTTTGGTTAAAAAACAGATGGCTAACTTCTGTGGTTGATGGGTTTTACTATCAGATAACTTAATTGTTGACAGAAGTTAATAGTCTTTTTCAAACTGCTATGTAAAGCTTAAAAAATACCCTTATCTTTTGAAGCTTCATCTTGACTCTCAGATCAGACCTTTAAATATGTTTGTTGCCTTCACCCACCCTACTTATTCCCCCACTTCACCCCCCACACAGACACTTTTCTTTAAAACAGGAGTGGTGTTCTGCATCTCTAACTCCATGTCTTGCTTTTTCCTGGCAGCATGTTATGAAAGTGATCACTTCTGAGAACCCTCCATTGCGTTACCAGACCAATAGCTTCTACACACCCATCACCACTCTCAAAGAAGCTGACCCCAGTGGGAACCTGCCTCTCAACACCTTCCACCAGATGATCTTCCAACATGACCGGCTGTTCAAAGCCAGTCTCAGCCTCCTCAAAATGCTCCAGTGGAGGAAGAGGCGAGATATGGACCATATCAAGTCCCCATGAAAAGAAGATGCTACCTATCTCAGAACCTCATTCCCTAGCAGGCTTCTGACAAGAGTCTTTCCATTGGCTACAGGATCACATTTACAACCTACATGCAGAGTGTTTTCCTGTAGTGCAAAATGAGGTGCCCCTGGCCTGAGACAGTGTATTTTGGGGGTCTAATGTTGCCTACTTAGAGCAATAAGGAGCTAGAATAAGATTATATTTTGATCTGCAGGTTGCAAAGAGTGTTATATTTTTAATGTTCCTTATGTAACATCTTTGCATAATACATTTCTTTTTTTATAAGAATTTTATTAAGTTTCAAACAAAGATAAAAACTACAAAAAACAAAAAACTACAAAAAAATCTAAAAAGTGTGAAACACAAGAAAAAAAGAATTTTAAAGATTACATAAAGAGTTGACTTCTGACTTTTAACAGCAAGAATATACAGCAATTTCCATAATCAAACCCTTACTCTATATCAAACCAGTCACATTATTTCTACAAATCATTCCATTAGCAAATTATAAAAATCACTAAATACAATTGTTCCCTCCCCTTATATTAAAAGAAATATATAAACCACCTAATCCACTTCCTCCCCCAAAGACAACATTTACTAAATTATTTCCTTCCTACCACTATTCTATACATTTCTGTCTACTATAATAAAAATCAAGCTAAAAAAACTTATAAATTGTCTACTTTTATAATTAACAATATAATAACAATCTTAACCCTATTAACCCTAAAACCAAACAATTATTATACCTTATAAATCTAAATAAATCATTAAAAAGAAATAAAAACAAGCAAACCTTAAAAACAATCCAATTAATTAATCCAAATTGTTAAAAAAGAATAGAATCATACAAGCCTTAAAAGCAGTCAAAATAAACATTCTTAAATCTTTACCCCACTTCAAAATATATCAGGGCATTTACATATCTCCATAATACACACAAGGCATTTTTCATTAAAAAAAATCAAACAGCCCAACTGCCCCCCTTAGAAACTCGGACTTCTCAGTAGAAAACCTCCCACAGAGCAAAGTCTCTTCTTTCCCATAACATTCCACCAGAAAAACAACTGCATTTGTGATTTGCGATTCGGTGTGTGTCTTTAACTCCTTCAACACCAAAATCTGGTCATCATCCGGCACAACAAAAGCTTCAATTTTGCTGTCAGTAGAAACATCTCCATCTTCACTAAAATCAACTTTTTCCACAACCACCTCAGCCAGATGAAACATTTCAAAGCTGATATTTTCTACAATGTCCCGAATATCTTGCATAATAGCTTGACAGGAATCAGAGAAAATCTGTTTGATCTCACAACAAAGCTCTGAGAATGTCTACTTAAAGTCCTCCATGTTACAGGCAGTAGATTATGGCGCCCCCTAGATACTTAACTGGCAAAAGTAAGAGTTAATAGAAGATTTCCGGCAGTGTTTACAAAAGTAAAAGTGATAAGGGGCAGCTTCCCAGAGAAAGTAGCAACAGAAAACTGATGATTCAAAACAGCAGATTCAACGTGTAGGGAAAAATCAAATTCTTCAAATTCAGTACAAAAATAATAGCAGGGATGCACTTATTTATACTCAGTCCTCAATATTTAAATGGGGAAACAAGCCAAAACTTGTTTGGTACAAATGGGATGATTCTGAGCATTTTCTGTCCATGAAAATACTCTAGGGCAGAGCTTTCCAAACTTTTCATGTTGGTGACACACTTTTTAGACATGCATCATTTCGCAACACACTCTTACAGCAGGGCACAAGGCAGGCACTAGGACCTGCGCGGAATCACAGCAGGTTTGGAGGCAGCAAGGCACAAGGCAGGCACTAGGATTAATTAGGCAGGGCTCGGAGGCAGCAGCCGTGACACACTCAGACACTGCAGCCGACACACGTGTCGCGACACAGTTTGGAAAGCTCTGCTCTAGGGCTTCAGGAAAAGCCTGCCTGAGCCCATAAAAAAGCCATGTTGTCAGATCTGCCCACAGAGCTTGCAGGCACAGCTGTTCAGTCAGCCATGTCCCCCACCAGAAGTCACATAATACATTTCTCAATAAGCTATGATACCTGAATCAACAATGTAACCTTGCATCTGCAGTCCAAACTGGTATGATCCAAAATAGATCCCATCGATCTAGTACAGTACAGCATTTTCCATTCTTTTTTTAATTCTTTTTTTATTTTTCAAGATATAATTAAAACACAAAATACAGAATATAGCACAGATAAAATACAAGTCAAAAAAGAAACAAGAAAAGCTAAAACAGTGCAGGAATAGACAGAAAAACATGTAAGACAAGTGTCTATGAAGGTTCTCAGTCATCCAGGTGGAATTGTCTGTAGCTTGAATCATGTCAACTGGATTTCTATTTTCTTAATGGAAACGTTTCGCTCCTTATCCAAGGGGCTTCTTATCCAAGGGGCTTCTTCAGTCTGAGCATGTAAGACAAGTGGCTTTTGTCCTTCTCCAGCACAGATAGAAAGCTGTTTTCATATATAAGAATAGAGTCCCATGTTGCTTCTCAAACTGTTGATCCCTCAAACCCAAGAGAAACAGCTCCAGTTTCAGTTGTGAGTCCACTTTGAGAATCTTTTGAATAATAGTACATATTTGGTTCCAGAATTTCTTAGCTTTTCCACAAGTCCACCATAAATGATAGAATGTTCCTTCCTCCTGTATATATTTCCATCAAACATTTGTTACCCCATTATACCTTTTAGACAGCTTATCATGAGTTGAATACCAACAGTACCTCATTTTATAAAAATTATCTTTCAAATTATAATTCACAATAAATTTCATACCTTTGTTCCACATATTCTCCTATTGTTCTGTCATAATACAACGAGAATATACATCAATTTCCATATTCAAACCCTTGCTCTATATCAATCCAAGATCACATTATTTCTATAGATCCTTCCATTAGCACGTATACAAATCATACTGATGCAATTGCTCTTTCCCCTTTAACAAATCCAGTCAAATCGTTGAGAGTAAATGGAATCATATAAGCCTTAATATCAAACCAAGTACATATTCTTTATTTTTTATCCTACATCAAAATAGACCAGAACATTTATTTGTATCCATGTTACACATAAGGCATTTTTCATAAAGAAGTCAAATAGCTCAACTGCCCCCTTTAAAAAGCCAGATTTCTCAGCAGTAAGCGTCCCCCAGACCAGAGCCATTTCGTTCTCAATACAGTCCCTCAGCAAATCAACCTCATTATCTTGCAAACCAAGCTGTAACTCCTTTATCACCAAAGTGTGTTCCTCACCTTGTATTTCTGAAGAGAGTCCATTCTCACTGTCAGGGGAGAGATCTCCCTCTTGATGAAACTTTCCCTCTCCTAGCAGAACGTCCTCAGCCAGTTGACACATTTTAGAGCAGATATTTTCTACAATCTCCCGAATATTTTGCAGAATAGCCTGATGAGTGTCATGGAAGATCTGTTTAAACACACAACAGAGCTCAGAGCAAAGCTCTGAGGAAATTTCCTTAAGGTTGTCCATGTTTCAGGCAGTAGATTATGGTGCCCCCTGGATACTTGGCTGGTACAGATAATTATTCTTGGTCCTCCTTAAAACCCAGACGGGAAACAAGCTGAAGATTAAAAAAGAGTTTTGAAATTACTCCAGAAGTACCGATAATTACCAAGAGATTTCGCCTCTTTTTGTTGTAGGAAACCTCTCTTGGGGTACACAAACTTAAAATAAACTAGGTGGTTTAGAAATGGGAAAGGCTCGACTTAGTGTCCTTTTCTTTTAAGGCTGCAAGTGTGGTCCGGAAATGATGGAGTCCCCGACTCTCATCGTCTCTTACCAGGTTAGCACTGTTGGCGATCCTCAGGCTACAAGGCGACGTTCAGGAGTGCAAATGGGTTGATTCCGAGCATTTTCTATCCATGAAAATGCTCTAGGGCATCAGGAAAAGCCTGCCTTTGCCCTATAAAAAACCAATGCTGCCAGGTCTGCCTGCTGAGCTCGCAAGCAAAGTTGTTCAGTCGGCCATCTTCCCCGGAAGTCACATTTTCCATTCTTGGCAACTTCTAGATGTGTGAACTTCAGTTCCCAGAATTCTCAACAATGGTTATCCTGGCTGAGTAATTCTTTAAGCTGAACATACCTAGCTTGGGAAATATAGGGCTAGCACCTCATTCTGTATATTATATACAATGCCTTTCTGATTTGTTTTTTTTTTCCTTAAAAAATGTACTGGGAGTCTGGGCTTCTACCTAAATGCATTCCCTACTGGACATGTCTTTCCAGTTCTTGACTGTTAGGCCATCTCTGAAGTTAGTTTTGAGATGAAAGATGTACCTAAAGCAGTTCTTAAGACTGAAAAAAGAGATTGAACACATATTTTAAAGTGTTTTTTTCTGAAAAAAATAAAAAATCGACTAGAGGAACCAGTTACCATAAACAGGGGAATAAGAAAAATATAAGTTACCTGAGGGACCGTCTCATCCCCAGAACATTGACCTGCCCCACCCGGTCATGCAGAGAGGACATGCTACGGATCCGTTGGTAAGGGAATTTCACTTGAAGGGGTCCAGGAGGCAGTGGTGCCCGCCCTTTGGAACATTTTGCCCCTGGAGGTGAGGCAGGCCCCCACACTCCTGACCTTCCGGAAACAATTGAAGACCTGGCTCTGCCACCTCGCCTGGGATGGGAAGGGTAATAGCTCCTCTTGGGGTTGGCTTGCGCCATAGAGTTCTTTTATATATGACCTCATTGCCTCTTGGATTTTATATTTATATCTAATTTATTTTTTCTTAGGGTTGTTATATTGTATTTTATATGTTTTAATTGCTGACTTTGTTGTAAACCGCCCAGGGTCCCCCTTTTGGGGGGAGATGGGCAGTGATAGAAGATGGATGGATGGATGGATGGATGGGCACAAAGCAAAGGAAAAGATTAGGAGGAAATATGGAAACAAAAATGTCATTAACGGAGACTGCTTGTTTTCAGGTTTTCATTGAGAAAAACTTAACTACATGAGTTTTCTGTGTCTTGACTAAAACTCTCAGCTCCTCAGCCCTTTTTATTTGGGGTGGAAGACTTGTAATCAGAGTTGGATCAGTTAGGTAATCTGCATTATTGTCATCCAAAAGTATGTACATGATACAGGTGAGGAGAATCTTTTTTATTTATTTATTAAATTTCTCTGCCGCCCATCTCGTGTACGACGACTCTGGGTGGCTTCCAAAGAATAAAAATGTCAAGTCACTAAAAACAATTCCGTATAACTATAAATATAAAAGCATATAAATACAAATACAAAATATAAAATATAAATTCCAGATGGGAAATAAGATCTTATCTTGGCACCTTCACGGGGCCAACCACCCCCATGAATAGCTGTCGCCCCTCCCATCCCAGGCCAGGTGGCATAACCATGTTTTTACTCCCTTTCGAAAGGCTGGGAGAGAGGGGGCCTGTCCTACCCCAGGGGGTAGCTTGTTCCAGAGGGCGGGTGCCACGGCAGAAAAGGCCCTTCTCCTGGACCCTGCCAATCAGCAATCCCTAATGGACAGGGTCCATAACATGCCCTCTCTACCTGACCGGGTGGGACGGGTCAATGTAGCGGGGGTGAGGCGGTTCCTCAGATAACCTGGACCCATGCCATGTAGGGCTTTAAAGGTGATAACTAACACCTTGAATTGGACCCGGAAGCAAACCGGCACCCAATGCAGCTCGCGCAGCAACAGTGTTATATGTGCAATTCTAGGGGCTCCTAAGACTGCTCGCGCAGCCGCATTTTCCACCAGCTGTAGCCTCCGGATACTCTTCAAGGGTAGCCCCATGTAGAGCGCATTGCAGTAGTCAATGTGGGAGATGACCAGGGCATGAGTGACCGTTAGGAGGGACTCCCGATCCAGGAAAGGGTGTAGCTGGCGCACAACACGAAGTTGTGCAAAGACTCCCCTGGCCACAACTGCCACCTGCTCTTCGAGCAGGAGTCGTGAGTCCAGGAGGACCCCCAGGTTCCGCACCAGATCTGTCTGGGGCAGTGAAGCCCCAGCCAGAGCCAAAGATGGCAAATTCCTGGATACCAAGGAGCCCCCAACCCACAGCCACTCCGTCTTACCAGGGTTCAGCTGAAGCCTGTTGTTCCCCATCCAGACCCCTACAGCCTCCAGGCACCGAGAAAGGGTGGTCACAGCCTCACGTCACCCGGGATGGAGATGTATAATTGAGTATCATCAGCATATTGATGATAACTCACCCTGTGGCGACAGATGATCTCACCCAGCGGTTTCACGTAGATGTTAAAAAGAAGCGGAGAGAGCACCGAACCCTGCGGCTCCCCACAAAGGAGGGGCTGCAGGCCAGATCTCTCGCTCCCTATCAACATCGACTGGGATTGGCCCTGGAGGAAGGAGGTGAACCAGCGCAAAACCACGCCGCCCACCCCCAACTCCCTGAGCCACCTCAAAAGGATACCATGGTCGATGGTATCAAAAGCCACTGAGAGGTCAAGAAGAGCCAGGATGGATGCACTGCCCCCATCCTGCACTCGCCAGAGATCATCCATAACTGCGACCAAAGCTGTTTCTGTCCCATATCCGGGCCTGAAACCCGTCTGAAAGGGGTCCAGATATTCCGTTTCATCCAGGATCCTC
Source organism: Charina bottae (assembly GCA_023362775.1). NCBI lineage: Eukaryota > Metazoa > Chordata > Lepidosauria > Squamata > Charinaidae > Charina > Charina bottae. The sequence goes on along the minus strand of JALMGJ010000021.1, from coordinate 7,792,483 downwards.
TGGAGCTGCAACGCCACCACTCTCTTAACCACCTTCCCTTTTTGTGGGAGACTGGATGAAAATTGGCCAGAATGGTAGGGTCCAATGATGGTTTCTTGAGGGGGCGCACCAGCGCCTCTTTAAAGGCTGCCGGAAACACTCCCTCCCCTAAGGATGAATTCACCATTCCCTGGACCCACCCACATGTCACCTCCCAAGCTGCCTTCACTAGCCAGGAGGGACAGGGATCTAGTTGACAAGTGGTGGCGTTTACAGACCCAAGAATCCTGTCCACTTCCTCAGGCCCAACAGGATCAAACCATTCCCAGATAACAGGGTAAGTATGATCCCCAGGCATCTCCTCAGACTCTGCCACACGCTTGGCATCCAACTTGGAATGAATACGAGTGATTTTATCCTCCAGATGCCCAGAAAACTCCTCAGCACGGCCCTGTAGGTGGGTTTCTGAACCCACCTTCCCTAGAAGGGATCGGGTGATCTTAAACCGATGTCGGGCGGCATTCTGCGGATGCAATAAGAGCGGAGAAATACTGACATTTCACCACTCTTACCGCCACAAGGTAGGCCTTAACAGCAGCTCTAGCTTGTGTTCGGTCGGGTTCGGACCTTGTTTTTCTCCAGCGACGCTCTAGACGTCTCTTAATCCTCTTCAAAACCCTCAACTCCTCCGTGAACCACGGGGAGTGTCGGGTTCGATTGGACAAGAGAGGTCGCACAGGCGCGATCCTGTCCACGGCCCTGGCCGCCACCCTATTCCAGGCAGCTACCAGGGCCTCCGCTGGACCGTGCAGCAGATCCTTGGGTATAACCCCCAGCTCCCTCTGAAACCCTGCTGGGTCCATCACTCGCCAGGGGCAGACCAGTTGAATGGGTCCAGCCTCCCTGTGGAGGGGGCGGCATAGGAGAATCTCAAGGCCACCAGGGCGTGATCTGACCATGACAAAGGGGACAGCTGTAACTCCCCTCAGATCACATTACCACTGCTCTGACAAGAAAACCAAGTCCGGAGTGATGCCACTGTCTCGAGTCGGGTCCCGAATAATCTGGTACAAGCCCATGGCCGCCATGGTGGCCATGAACTCCCAAGCCACCTCTGAGGCATGCCCCAGGGACAGCAGGTTGAAGTCCCCCAGAACCATAAGTCTGGGGAAGTCCACCGCCAGCCCCAAGACGGCCTCCAGCAGCTCAGGCAGGGAGGTTGCTACGCAGCAGGGAGGCTGGTACAGTAGCAACACTCCCAACTGTTCTCGGGAACCCAACTTGAAAAACGGTCTCACAACCGGCCACTTGTGGAGCAGCACCCCTGAAGGCCACTAGAGATTCCTGGATGAGAACAGCCACCCCTCCTCCCCTGCCCTGGGATCTCGGCTGGTGCCATACCGTAAACCTGGCCAGGCACATTTCCAAAAGGGGCACTCCCCCTCTGGGGCCCAGCCAGGTCTCAGTGATGCATGTCAGGTTGGCCCCCTCCTCGATGATCAGCTCACATATAAGGGGGGCCTTGTTGTTAACCGACCTGGCGTTAAGAAGCAACAGCCGAAAACCAGGCCCTCAATGGGTCTGCTGTCCAGGGCCCGGGTCTGAGCGCAGAGGGCCGGAACACACCACCGGTACCAAACACCGGGGGCGTCTTCCCCAAAGATGGCCTGCCCACTGACTCCCACCATAACACCCCCAACCCGTCACTACCTGAATTGAATAACCCGCCCTAAATCCCCCCGAGCTCCCCTTTCCCCCCAATCCCGGCCCTCTAAGTTCCATGGTTAGGGGTCCCCCTGTCCAACCATACATCAACATACACCAAGCAACCATGGGGTGGTGGCAAGCTCCCCAGCACTCCAGCTCTCGCTCTCATCACCCATCACCCCCACATCTACTGCGCCCCCTTCACCAGCCTCTCACCAGCTGGCAGGGGGCATCTCACTTGCTTCTCCTCCCCCTTGACTCTCACTCAAGGAGGGAGAAGCCCCACTCATAAACCTCATCCATTCCTGGGCTCTCTCCCCATCTCTCACGCCAGGGAGGGAGCACCCACTCATCACGCTAGAAGGACCCCAGCAGGTACTCTGCCCCTCGCTTCAGGGGCTCACTGGCCCACCTGGGTCTACACTTGTGGGCTCGTTCGCCCTCTCGCCTCGTCACAACCCTGCAATGTGGGCCATGCTCCTGCTGTCCTGGGAGACTCCACCCCAGCCTCTGTTGCTCCAAGGGGCTCATGGATCACTCCCCACCAAGTCACTCTTGTCCACCACGGTGTTCTGCTCCCCACCACAGCAAGCCCGTTGGCCCATTTGGCCCTTCGATCTTAAGGAGTCCACTGGCCCACTTGGCTCAGCTTGGAGTTCAGCCACTGAGTTGGGGGCTTGCAAAAAACTCACAAGTCCCCTGGGCTGACCCCAGTGTCCTCCATGCCACTCAACCACCGCGCTGTGCCTCCACTGCTGCAGGTGGACCCAATGCATTGTGCCGCACCTCCGCTGCTCTAGGGGGGGTCTGCCTAGGTCTGCTGGCCCACCTAGGTCTCCCAGGCCATTCCAAGAGTTTATCAAGCCACCCGATCGCCTTCACTGCTCTGCAAGGCTCAGTCTGGGACCGCCAGGCCACCCCAAGGGGTCCTTGCTGTGCCAAGCCACCACGCTGCACCTTCCCAGGTGCCGCACCTGGCTCCCCGCAACACCAAGCCACCGTGCCGCCCCTTCCAAGGCTGGCCACTGCACTTCGCCTCCGCCGTTCTGGAGGGCTTGGTCTCGATCCACTGGGTCTGTCTGGCCACCCCGAGGGCTCCCCGCGGTGCCAAACCACCACGTTGCACCTTCCAGGTCCACCGCAGCTTCCAGGCTCACTGCAGCCACCTGCCACGCCTCTGTCGCTCTGCCGCTTCGAGGAGCCCTGGGGGAGACCACCCAGCTCCCCCAGCATCTGACGTGCCGGCCGTGGGGGGTGGGGTGCTCCAAACATCTCCACCCGGTAAGAGGGGGTAAAGGGGGTCTTTAGATGTCTAACAGAAGACACCCCCTTAACCCGGCAGTCAGCGTCTGCTGCCGGTTGCCATCTTGAATCAATTTTATATTGCAGATCCAAAAGGACTTGCATTGTATGGGCATTTACAGGTTTTGAGGCCTGATGTAATCCTATGCATCTTTATTCAGAAGTAAGTCTTACTCAGTTCAGTGGACTTCCTTCCTGGTAAGTGTGTTGGGTTGCTCTCAGCTTTGCACTTTTCACCATTCAATAATCTGCAGAATAAACACTTACATATAGGAAATGGCTGCTTTAATACGGATCTTGAATCTTCTTAATGCATCAGTAATTGTAATCCATTGAACTTCTAATGCCACATTTTCCACAATGATTTTCAGCTCAAAGCAATTCACTATCTAAATCAGGGCTTTCCAAAGTTTTTCCCGTGGCGACACACCAAGCGGCATTGGTGTGTCGCCGCGGGAAAACCCGGAAGTGCCGTCCTTGCGGCAGCGCGCAAAAACCCGGAAGCGCTGCTGCCGCTTTCAGGTTTTGCGCGCTGCAGTTGGTGTGTCGCCGTGGGAAAACCCGGAAGCGCTGGTGATGATCAGCGCTTCTGGGTTGTGTGGAGAGACACCAGACTGTGTGTGGCGACACACTTTTGTGTCGCGACACAGTTTGGAAAGCTCTGATCTAAATACACTAATAGACCAATATCCATCGTAAGTAATAAAATTAGAATACCCTATTAAGAACATTGATAGTTCAATAATTGTTTATGTAAAGGATACTATAAGTTTAATAAGCAGCACAGAATGTTCCAGTGTATTAATTTTACACCCACATTATGCAATCCATACTGAGACATCCAATACTTGGCCCAAACCAAGCTTGCAGGAAAAGAGAAAGGATACAGCTCACCCAATAGAATTATCCTCAACAATCACATGCAACAAAACTAGACAAAGTATATGATACCACTATACCTCAAACAGAGCTGAAAGAAGTCCAACTTCTTGCCATGTGAGGCTGTCTTCTGGGGATCCTAATGCTGGCATAAATAAGTCCAAAATGCTGAATACCAGCAACAGGAAGGAGGCTGGGTGGCTGTGTGCCAGCACTTACCCTATTCACTCACAGTGCCTCAGAGCCTTGATGTAGCCTTACGCCAAAGGCCCTTATGGTGTTTGTATCCTGAGCTCTATGTTTGCCCTGCTTCCTATAACAGAAAAAAAATCCTCACCAAAGTCTCTTGTTATGAGCCTGAAATAGATGTCCTTCTACAACACAGCAACTCCTTTCTGGGTTTTCTCAATGAGTTAAATGAGATTCGTTACCTGATTGCATTTGTATATAGTTAAGCTAGTGGTTCTGAAGCAAAACAATATTTGCGTTACTGTTTTGGGATGAGATAAGATGTGCCTTAGAAGGTATCGCCTTTGCTGAGGAACTGTTATGGAATGTGTCTCTGGAGGGGGGTGATGTGGATTTTGGCGGTGCCGCTGGTTCTCAGGAAGGAGGGAGCACATTCCAAGGAGATAAGCGGACGCAGAGTCCGGAGAGCGATGGTGGGAAAACGAAGAGGTTCAGGATAGCCCCACCCTAGAGTCTCCTAGGTTATTTCCCCTTATGTTAGTTAGAGTAGCTTTAGTCTGGCAAGATTCTGTCTGTATGGTGAGAGCAAATAAAGAACTAGAGTTTGAATGCACTGACTCTTAGTTGTTCTTGGGCTGGGCCTGGCAGGAGCACCCTATTGTTTCTCATACCCATTGGTTTTTATGACCACTTTTGATTAAACAGCAGTGCTTTATCTGCATTATTCCTTAGTTTTTCAAAACCAATTAGTTAAATGTCAGAGCTTTGCTTGATAAGCACACTATTAGAAATGCCATCACATTTAAGGCTTTCATTGGAGATTACCAATCAGAATTCCATTCTGTATTGAACCCCCTTTTATAAAGATGGCTGCTCCTGTTATGTAGCTGCGTAGAAATTGCTTGACCAACTAACTGCATTCATGTCTTATGGTAAATTACTTTTTGTTTAACCATAGTTTACAAAGCAAATCCCAAACCACTTTATTGTTTAGTACAATGTGTAAACCCAGCTAAGAAGTTAGTGTGCTACACTGGAGCAAAAGCTGATCCTAAGACATCCAAGATCAAATGTCCTGTTTAGCCTTTCTAAATTCTACTGGGTGATTGTGAGAATAAAATTAAATGGGTAATCATGATTATCCTGTCTTGAGTACAAATGTAGTAAATTATACTGCAGATGTGCAACATCCTTGTGAGGTACTGGTTTCTATAATCCAGGTCAGTCTTTCCAACTGGTACCCTTCAGAAATTTTAAGCCTACAAGTTTTATCATGCTGGCTGGAAACTCTGGGACTTGGTCATCCCAACCACATCTGGAGTATAACAAGTCAGGGATCTATAGGTGGTGGTATTTATTTATTTATTTTATTTTTATCCCACCTTTATTATTTATACAGTATAAATAACTCAAGGCGGCGAACATACCTAATACTCCTTCCTCCTCCTCTTTTCCCCACAACAGCAACCCTGTGAGGTGAGTTGGGCTGAGAGTGACTGGCCCAAGGTCACCCAGCCGGCTTTCATGCCTAAGGCGGGACTAGAACTCTCAGTCTCCTGGTTTCCTATTGGCTCCTTCCTAGGGCTGAGAGAGAGTGACTGGCCCAAGGTCACCCAGCCGGCTTTCATGCCTGAGGCAGGACTAGAACTCACAGACTCCTGGTTTCTAGCCCAGCACCTTAACCACTAGACCAATAATCTAATATACTGGTGCAAGGGTGGATAATGTGTCATTAAATCTAATAGTCATACAAATTTTAGCAGGATTGCCAGAGTGGAAACAAAGATGATTTTTCTGAGCTAAATGAAAGGCCAGAAGGCAATATAACTTTGGCAGATGGGAATTCCATTTCCACTGAAGGTAGAGGGAATATACCCTTGAGATGTTTTAATAAAGGTGGATACAAAGATCTCATGGTGACAGATGCATATTATGTCCCACAATTAGCTGCAAACTTGCTAAGTGTACCGACATTGAACAGCAAAGGATTCAACGTGATATTTAAAGCCAATGGTGTATGTGAAGTGACAAATGGAGGCGAGATTTATGTTACAGGTTTCCAGAAAGATGGCGTCTACCAGGTGAACTGCAAATGATCGCCACCAGATGTCAGCCTCGCCTGCCAGCAGCAGCAGCAGCAAAAAGAACAACAGTGCCACCACCTGGCACAGGCGCTTTGCACATTGTGACTTTGATGTAATTTTTAGAATGAAGATATGGTAAGAGACTTTGAGCTAAGCAATCGTGAAAGGTGCCAATCAAAGTGTGTTGTTGTTGTTGTTGTTCAGTCGTTTAGTCATGTCCGACTCTTCGTGACCTCATGGACCATAGCACGCCAGGCCTTCCTGTCCTCCACTGTCTCCCGGAGTTTACTCAAATTCATGTTCATTACATCGGTGATGCTATCTAACCATCTCATCCTTTGCCGTCCCCTTCTCCTATTGCCTTCAGTCTTTCCCAGCATCAGCGTCTTTTCCAGTGAGTCCTCTCTTCGCATTAGGTGGCCAAAGTATTTGAGCTTCAGCTTCAGCATCTGTGTAGTGTGCATCAAAGGCAAAGCAACAAGACCAGCCATACCCAAACAAAGGGAAAGGTGGACAACTAAGCCGCTTGAATGTACCCACACCGATTTGTGTGGACCTCTTCAAGCATCAGCTGGTGGAAATAAATATATTATATGCTTTATAGTTGATTTTTCCAGGTACTGTGTGACCTACCTGATGAAAGAAAAATCCCAGACAGCCGATATGCTGAAGGCGTATGTAGCCATGGTGACCAACAAATTCAACAGGACCCCTCAAGCCCACCAGAGTGATCAAGGCAGTGAGTTTATTTCAAACACCGTGCAGACATACCTAACACAGCTAGGCATAGAACACAGATTAACCACTCCTTACACGCCAGAAAGTAATGGAGTTGCAGAACGAAAGAACAGATCACTAATGGACATGGTAAGGTGTATGCTGTTAGAGGCAGATCTACCTGACAAATACTGGGCAGATGCTGTCATGACAGCTACATACTTACAAAATAGACTGCCAACCAGAGCCAACAAGGTAACACCTTTTGAGCTATGGCATGGGCGCAAACCAAGCGTCAAACATTTGAGTGTGTTTGGATCCAGGGCTTATACCCACGTTCCAAAACAAAGAAGATCCAAACTAGACCCTAGAGCTGAACAAGGGGTCATGATTGGCTACACTCCAGGAAGCAAAGGGATACAGAATCCTGAACCCAAAGACGAGAAGAGTAGACGTATGCAGAGTGGTGTACTTTGATGAGAGGGGGAGAGGCTGCCATACTCAAGCGGATGACGACTGCGCAGAAACCAGCAGTGACAGTTACCAGCCTGAGATGTTCAGCCTTTTACCAGATGACACCACCACCACACCGACTGTAAGGATGGAGAATCCAGAAGCAATAGACTGGATACTCCACCCTTACACAGGATAGAATAAGGGAGAACGGGGAGGGGAAAGAAGACGATGGGAAGCTGGGAAGAACAGACAGCCATCACCACATCTGGTCCAGAGGACACGAGAGCACCAGCGCACGCAGGCACAGAGACCGGAAGAGAACAGAGGGTGCGAAAAAGAAATTGAATAACGAAGAAGGCTGGGAGAATGGGCGGAACGAGAAGGGAACCGAGGGCTTAAAGAAAGATTGGGGGGGGAAAGGGACCCCATTCACAGCTTTAACGTGGCATGATGCTGGTCCAATAAAGAATTTCACATATCCCATGTGGCTTGTGTTGGTAATTACTGAGTTTGGGCCATAAGATCGTGATCCTCACACCGACCCAGAGGGAGATAGAAGCCCAGGCAGAAACTCCACCAGAGTCAGATGATGAGGCCGAGGGTGCAGAAGGGGGTGATCCACCAAATGCCACTCCTGAACCTGCTCTGAGGTGCTCATCACGACCCAACAGAGGAGTTCCAGCTGAGAGACTCGCCTACCTTGCAAGGTTGTCACTACCACAAGAACCTGCATCGTGGAACGAGGTGCTGCACATGCCAGCAGATGAAGCAAGTAAGTTGAAGAAAGCAGCACAGGAAGAGCTAGATGCTCTACACAAAAACAAAACATGGACTCTAACAAAACTACCAAAAGGCAAGAAATCCATAGGTTGTAAGTGGGTGTTCAAGGCAAAACAGGATGAAAATGGTGAAGTACAAAAGTACAAAGCCAGATTAGTAGCAAAAGGCTATGCACAGAAATATGGACAGGACTATGATTAATGTTTTGCACCTGTTGTGAAACACACCACAATTAGAATGCTCCTAAGCCTAGCAGCTTCTAGGAACAAGGAAGTAGAGCACCTAGATGTGAAAACCGCATTTTTGCATGGAGAAATAGAGGAGGAACTCTACATGACACAGCCTCCAGGCTTCACCAATCCCAAGACCAAGCATCTTGTTTGCAAACTACAGAAGGGGATTTATGGTTTCAAGCAGGCAGCCAGAGCATGGAACAAGAAGTTAAACCAAATACTTCTTGATCAGGGTTTTGCTCAAGGAAAGGCTGACCCCTGTCTATACACAAGACACAGAAATGGCAGGGATGTGTACATTCTTTGCTATGTGCATGATTTAATGATCTGCCACAATAACAAAGAGGATTTTGATGAAATTGTCTCCCAACTAAATAGAGAAGTAGTAGTGAAGCATCTGGGGAATGCCAGCTACTACTTAGGAATACAAATCGAGAAAGAACATGGGAGCTTTCTTCTAAGCCAAAAACAGATGATCGTAGAACTGTTGGAGAGCCTAGGACTACAAAATGCTAATCCTATGCCAACACCTCTGGAAACAGGTTTCCACAAACAGCAAGAACCCAGCGATCTCTTACCAGAGAACAATGACTATAGAAGTGCCATAGGTAAGCTGTTGTATCTAGCCGCCACCACCAGGCCAGACATAGCAGCTGCAGTAGGCATTTTATGTAGAAAAACCAGCGCACCCACACAGAGAGACTGGACTGGTGTCAAGTGGGTGGGAAGGTACCTCAAGGGAATCATACACCTGAAACTAAAGCTGCCAGCCACTGAGAATCCTAGACTAGTGGGATTCACAGATGCGGATTGGGCAGAAAACATTGCTGAAAGAAATTCCACCAGTGGGTATGTATTTTTCTATGGGGATGGAACAGTAAGCTGGGGAAGTCATAAGCAAGGCACAGTTGCTCAGTCATCCACTGAGGCAGAATATGTGTCAGCTGCAGAAACATGCAATGAGGTTAAATGGCTCAAGCTACTGCTTGAAGACATGGGGATAGAGGAACCAACCCCTATCCAGATCTTTGAGGACAACCAAAGTTGCATTAGACTCACAATCAGAAAAGATTAGTGGAAGGACTAAGCACATTGATGTAAAGCAGGGGTGTCCAACCCGCGGGCCGCATGCGGCCCAGAACACCTAGCAATGCTGGGTGGGCTGGGCCGGAATGACCGTGCTAAAGAAAGCTACCCCCGCGCCACATGTAGCCCTGGACCGGAGCCAAGGGACGCTGCTGCTGACGACTCCTCCACGCCTGTTAGAATGTAGCCTGAGCGTTGCAGAAACGGTGGGAAAATCGCTGAGTTCTGTAGCAACAGCAGAAAAGTTGGAACAGAGCTCAGTTTGAAAGCTGAAAAAAGTGCCAGAAAGCAAGCAAGCCCATTGGCTGCTTGCTCCAAACGGCGCGAAAAGAATAAAAGGAAGAAAGAGGAACAGGTTGTGGTGGACAACCGTTCTTCATACCTAGCTTCCAGACCTCGTGCCTTGTTCCCAGCTCACCTACTGCTGCCATCCCTGCCTCCTGCTGCCACTGTCGCCCACCCATCTCCGCTGTCCCTGCCGCCCACTGCCAGTCACCCACCCATCCGCCGTCCCTGCCTCCTGCTGCTGCCGACGCTCACCCATCTCCGCTGTCCCTGCTGCCCGCTGCCACCGTCGCCCACCCATCGCTGCCATCCGTGCCACCCACCGTTCCCTCGCCGGTGCCCAGGACGCCTGCCGCTGTGAAGTCAGTCCAGGCAGCCGAAGTTGCATTCCTGAAGTAAGCTCCGCCCACCTCCGCTCCTGATCTGGCTTTAACTCTTCAGCTGCTGGAGAGAGCCATTCATCAGAACTCACATAGTACATTGCAGCCCCCAAGCCTGCTCCAACCCTTTAGCCTGCTGCCTAACCCTGCCTTGCCAGGCGGGAGCCAATCGCATGGGCCAGGGACCCCTAGAAATAAAGTGCATAATAAATGTAATGTGCAAGCCCCGCCCACCGGCACACGCGATTGGCTGCCGCCTGCAAACCCCGCCCCCCAGTCCTTGGAAAAATTATATATTTTATGTGCGGCCCAAGACAATTTCTCTTCACTTAATGTGGCCCAGGGAAGCCAAAAGGTTGGACACCCCTGATGTAAAGCATCATGCAGTGAGAGAACTGCAACACCAAGGGATAGTCAAACAGGACTATTGTCCCACAAGAAACATGACAGCAGACATCACGAAGCCGTTGCCGAGAAGCAGCTACCAAGAACTGCGGAAGAAACTGAATCTTGTGTAGGACACAGAGACATGCTAAGTTGAAAAAGAAGGGGTGTTGGTATTAAACAGGTTTTCAGCTCAGCATGTCTCACACGAACATGAAGGAGGGGCTTCTATGTTAAGCCTAACCCTACTGCTTGCGTGGGAGGTGTCTGAGTCAATTGACTTCCTGTTTCCTCTTTCCCCCCTCTCTCTCTCCTTGGACCTCCACGAGGGAAGGAGGTTTTTACCTTCTCTCTCCTCGTGGCTCATACTTGCATCCAGCAGGGCCACATGTGTGGGTCTGGTCAGAACAACTCGCACGCATGGGACCGTTTCAACAATGAAACTGCTTGTGACAAGATCTACAAATAAAATGTAAGCAATCTTTATTTTTCCTTTTTACACTGACTAAATGTGTGAAGTGTTTATTTCTCTGAACTAAAGATAAGCCTTCTGTAGCAAGTTGATTGCTGGACGCTTCTACTCTGCTAAACTAAATCAAACGCTGCTTGGGTTTTCTGTTACTAACATTTCAGAACCCAACAATTTAAGGTAGAATCACAAAAATGGACTATCTCATTAGATAAACACAGAATCTTACAAGGCTCAAAATTAAGTTCTTGCCACACATCATGTATTTCCTCAGGAGAATAATGGGAGGGAAAGGAGAAAGAAAATGGAAGCAAATACTAATGCTGCAAATGCAGTGAGGGCAATTTTCTCAGCTTTCACCCAACATACGTCGTGAGAGTTCTTCAACTTTTTATTATACATGTAATTTCAATACTACAGAACTTATAATATTCTCACTTTTCTCTTTTTTCTTGCACGTTTTACTCCTCCTTTCTATTCTCTTTTCTTTAAGTTTAGTTTGTATTAGATTTTACTATTATAATGAAAATTATATATGAAATTTCATGAATGGTACACCCTGTTTAGAATAGAATTTATTTATTACAGTCACAGATCAATATATAAACTCTCTTTAATATATACTTTTAGGAGGCAACCCAAAAATGCAGCATTGTTTCACTCTAGATCACTATAACACCACTAAAGGATTCTGCGGATGCACATACACATACATAATACATGCCACAGGATTTTTTTTTGCAGACGGTCCTTTCACATTACATCTTGGAAAGTAGCATTTCCTTCTGATGCTAATTGGTTTGGAAGTTCACATGTAAAAGGAAGCAAAATTTCCTGCAATCAGGAGCATGGAAAACGGATGTGAAGTTTCCTGTGGTGGAGGGTCAAAGTACATTTTGCTGACAAAGTTTGTTATACTCACTAATAAAAAAGCATTATCTTATCTGAGAAGTATACTTTGATAAACTTTTATCAGTATTTCGTGTCCAGATCAAACTTTACTCTGCCAAAATGTAGCCACCACCACAGCTTTGTCATATTAGCTTGTTGTAGGTCATCAACAGTACAAGGCTCCGGCAGTAATCGATACACCATCAGATGCGCCGGGTCTTGAGTTTCTCCGCATTCACATAATGTATTGTCGTCAACCAACAACCCCCACTTAAATAAATTTGTCTTGCACCTTGGTACCCCTATCCTCATCCTATTCATTGTCCTCCAAACTATATAAGGGAGAGCGTTTCCAGCAGTTTAACACCAGATCAAACCACAGCTTTGATAAACTGAATGAAAAATATGAAGACGCAATCCTATATCTATTCCTGAGCATAAGTTTAAGGTAAAGGTTCCCCCCGCACATTTGTGCAGCCGTGTCTGACTCTAGGGGCCGGTGCTCATCTCCGTTTGTTAGCCGAAGAGCCAGCGCTGTCGGAAGACGCTTCCACGGTCATGTGGCCGGCATGACGCACGCGGAACGCTGTTACCATCCCACCGAAGTGGTACCTATTTATCTACTCACATTTGCATGCTTTCGAATTGCTAGGTTGGCAAGAGCTGGGGCGAGTGCAGGAGCTCACACCATCACGCGGGACTAGGGATTCAAACCTCCGAACTTGTGATCTTCCGATCGACAAGCCTGGTGTCTTACCCGCTGAGCCACCACGCCTGAGCATAAGTTTACCTCTAAGGAAAATATATATCATATAAACAAGGAATCCAAAAGTATACATCAGGAGTGGGGAAATCAACTTGCCAGCTTTCCTAGAATTTTGCAAAAATGAGTAACAAATAGGGAATATTGGGAGTTTTAATTCAGCAACATCTGGAATGCCACATGTTCCCGAATGATTCTCGCTGGCCAGGTTCATACATCTTATTAAGCCACTGAATTGTTTGCTTTTGCCTTTGAAGATCATATCAATGTGGTAAAATGAGTTATAACTTAAATCCAAGTTATTTCAATGGGACCCACATTCAGCAAATTTAGTCCAGATCCAGTGCCATGCACTGTCTTGCTCCAAACATCACACAAAGCCTGTTTTAATATAAGATTATATTCTATATAAAGTAGTGTTCGTTAAAGATGCATATTCAGCCAATGCAGATGAATAATTCATTTATTAGTCTTTCAAATGACATGAGACTCCCTGTTTTACTCTGCCATCCCCCCCCCCCAAAAAAAATTATGAGTTGGCAACACAGGCCACTGTACAATCCTAACCACACAGCCTTTTTTGGCTCGATCTGACACTGGCTAGAAAGGGATAAGAACGGGAGGAGGGGCCTGCTCAACTTTAGTAGCCACTGATATCACTATGACAGAGCTTTCCAAACGGTGTGTCGCGACACAAGAGTGTGTCGCCAGAGTCTGGTGTGTCGCCCCACAACCCGGAAGCGCTGATCATCATCAGCGCTTCCGGGTTTTCCCGCGGCGACACACCAACAGCTGTTGGTGTGTCGCCGCGGGAAAACTTTGGAAAGCCCTGCACTATGAAGTTTAAGTTCTGGAGTTCATTTGGCCTGGGGACCAGGGAACTGAAGGTATAGATGCTGCCTTGAAAACCACACCGTTCTGTTCACCTTCTTACGATCAACGGGGGCATTCCTCTATTGCTGCTTGCATCATCCACAGACATTCACATGCTTTATTTGTATGTTTGCACCAGTAACCCCACTGGTTTTCTTGAGTGTTGTTCAACAAGATTTACCCACACACGCGGGTGCTTATTAGCAGCTGCGGAGGACGCTCTTTCCAGCAAAAAAAAAAAAAAAAAAACCGGAGGGAGGGGAGATTTGTTTTGTATCATGAGGCAGAAACGGGGCTGCTGCTAACCATTTAGGGTGAGGGGCTTCAGGCAACTCTTGCCAAGAGTCCACAGCTGGAGGGGTGCAACCACGCGGAATGCGGGAACGCAAACACCGCGCTTTCCTGGGTGGGTCAGCTAGGCCGGGAGCACGTGGACTCCGGGAGGGCTTAGCCTGGGTTTACGCGCCGGCCTCCGCTCTGGACTTCTCTTCCACCGGGAGGCGACCAGAAACAAAATCTCAGCTCCTGCTGCTGTAAAACCACCTCTCATACCCGCGTGAGCAGCTTGGTGGCGATAAATAACCGGTCGAGGGGATCCGCTACCGTTGCATTGCGAATGGGCAGCTTGTTTTTCTAAATAACAACCCCCCCCCCCCGAGTTCCAGTGGGGTTTATTCCTAAGTAAGCATGTTTAGGACCACGGCTTGGACGGCCTTGTCGAATTCACCCTGGGAAACATTTCTTGGGATCAACCCAAACGTCCCAAAACAGCGTGCAAGCTTTTGAGTTCTCCGCAGCTCTTGCAGGGAAGACGTTACCAAAACCAGAAGCAAGCCGCCTGTACTTTTGTGTCAGCTGCTGGGCTGGTTCTCCTCAAGGGGCTGCGCTCGATTTTTACCTTACAAGAATCAGTGGGCGCTGAGCTCCGCCTGGAGAGGAGCAGCGGCACTGGCATCTCGAAGGATGGCGCTCTCGACCTTCTTGATCCTGACGGGTGGGTGAAGGCCAGGCTGGGCGGTCTACGCGCGCCAATAAACTCTAGGAAGGCGAAAAGAGACCCGAGCGAGACACCCGCCCGGGCGCAAAACAAGGCAACCCCGCTCGGCCTGATTCCTGACTGCGCCTTTAAGGATCGTCGTCGGGGGCGGAGCAGGGAGTGTCCCAGGCTGGCGCTGAGGTTGTGCGGCCGGAGAAGTGGGACTCCTTGGGGTTGCAGCGGCGGCGAGTTCGGCTTCGGGTGGGCCTAACGAGACGAAGCGAAGGCGCACGACGGCAGCGCTGCCAGCATGGACTGGGGCACGGAGCTCTGGGTAAGCGGGCGTGCAGTCCACTCGCTGGGGCGCTCCTGGCGTCTGCTCGCCTCGTCCTTCCCTGAAAGTTACTGTGCTCGCGATTTCCTGGTTTATCCCCGCGCTTGCTCTTTTTTCTCTCCGTGTCCCACCACTTGGCCTCCATGCGCCACCCCCTCCCCGGCAACCCACCCAGGGCTAGGCTTCTTCATTAATCTCCAGCCCTCTGTAAAACTTGGACCTTTCCTCTTCGCCGAGCAGAGATTGATTTCTCTGCCTGCCCTGAACACCTCCCTCATCGAAGCCCCTTTCCACCACTTCGGCGCCCGTTTCCACCTCTCCTTAATAGACGCTCGTGCCCTGGGCGCTTTCTCTGGTTTCAGCCCCTTTTCTCTTTTGGCGACTCTGGCCCCGCTTTCTCCTTCCTTGGCCTCGTGTAGGAAAAGGGTGGTTTTGGAACGGGGATCGTGGCTGAGTGGCTCCATGCGTAATGAATTTAATATTTCCCACATCGTTAGGTGTTGTAGAATTACAGGGGCAGGTTTAGGTAGACAGACGGATACCTTTTGGCCAGGTAAGCAGGACCACCTGGAAGAAAGAGGAAGTACTTTTATATTCTTGATTTTCGGTATTTAAAGCTGTAGTGCTTGTATCCATTCTTGGTCTAGATACGCTCAGACATTGTTTTATCGGGAGCTGGGGAGATAAAATGGCTTAAGTTGATAACCGTAGCCAATAACCCAATTTCCAGTCTGGTCTGAAAAAAGTTGCCCCTACATATTTGGGGCTCTGGGCTGCACCTCTTGATGGGCCTCTGTGTTGTGATTTAAGAGTTGTATATGCCAGCCTCTGCAACATCATATGGGGGGAAGGCTGGATAAAAACTTGGTGTCCCAAGCAGCCACCTAGGGAATCTTTGTATGATTTAGTTTGACATTGCATCTGGGGTAGATATGCAATAGCCTGATTGTTTAATACTTCGCGTAGGGCCTGCACTACTCAAAATCACTCTGTGTGAAGGATACCGAAAGTATGTGCTTTCTGGGTAAAGTGAGTATTTGAAGTTGAAAGACTGAAGGACAAGAGTGGCTAACTTTTTAAATTATTATTTTTATTTGTTCAGACTGGCCCAGATTTCTCTAGAGTGTAGTGCTGTCCCATGAACGTATTCTTGCTGAAAAATAGGCTACTGCTGGTGATCCCACCTTCTTTGCAAGAATTCCAGCAAATGTTTGATGGGTCTGTGAAAAGTAGCTGCTGTAGACAGAGCTTGCTTATTTCTAATTTAAAATATGTTAAGAGTTAATGAAAGTCCAATAGCCTTGGCTTCCAAGACCAGCTGTCATTCGGGCTTGGTCAAAGAAGGTAGCTTTCCTTCATTCTTAGCCTAAAAAAAAGCCAGGACAGAAACTTCATCAACTGAAGGGCCAGAGTTCTTTACGGTGTTCCTTTTAGGATTAATGGATATTAATGGATAAACAGAAAAAAAACCTGGAGATTATTTCAGTATATGATTATGGCAGTGAGATTACTATATGCAGAGAGCTGCAAAGATTCGACACTACCCACTATGGAGGAATGGTTGGTGAAGTTGACTTTTTGCTGAAATGGATAAATTGACTTCTTTGATTAGAGAAAAGACATTATCTACATTTATTAATGACTGGAAACCTCTTGTGGAATTTTTATGTAAAAATGAAAAAAATGAACTTGTGATTTATGATTTTGATGATTAGATAGGATAGATTATAGAAAGAAGAGTAATATGATGTAACTTTGGAGAGAAAGGTTTAAATGTATTTGTACTTATAACTGCTGTGAAGAACATTAGAAGCCACTTTTTTGTATCTTCTTTCTTTCTTTTCAATTTTTCTTCAACATTTTTCTTTTCTTGAACTTTTTGCTTTTTCTTTGATTTCTTTCTTTTTCTTTCTTTTCCCTACTTTTTATTAGTTTGTGTTCGTTTTTATCTTCTTGTTTAAAAGTTTCAATTAAAAATTACACACACACACACTTCTTTACACTGTATTTAAACAGGAAGGAGACTCAGGTAAAAATGGACTGGTAATGTTCTGATAAAAGTTAACTGAAGGAAAGAATTTGGGAATGTTGATTTGTAGAGAGGGTTGACTTTCATAGTCAATTCAAAATATCTGCCCTCAGCAAACATGCCCACACACAAATGACAGTGAATTTGAAGAACGTATTTGGTATCAATGGTGCTGGAGAAGACTCTTAAGAGTCCCTTGGACTGCAAGGAGGTCAAATCAGTCAATCCTGAAGGAAATCAACCCTCACTGCTCATTGGAAGGACAGATACTGAAGCTGAAGCTCAAGTACTTTGGCCACCTAATGCGAAGAGAGGACTCACTGGAAAAGACCCTGATGCTGGGAAAGACTGAGGGCAAAAGAAGAAGGGGACAGCAGAGGATGAGATGGTTAGATAGCATCACCGATGTAATGAACATGAATTTGAGTAAACTCCGGGAGACAGTGGAGGACAGGAAGGCCTGGCGTGCTATGGTCCATGGGGTCACGAAGAGTCGGACACGACTTAACGACTGAACAACAACAACATTTGGTATCATACAGAAGATCAGCATTGCTTTTCTGATTAGGAAGATTATTTAGGGAAGCACTTGAAAAAGAAGAGAAAGATTCTTCCAAATGTATTTTTTAATGCAGGGGTCAGCAACCTTTTTGGCACCAGGGACCACTTCCCTCGGAAAACTTTTTCCAAGGACCGGGGGGCGGGGTTTGTGGGCGGCAGCCAATCGGATGGATGGGGGGCAGGGTTTGTGGGCGGCAGCCAATCAGACAGATGGGGCAGGGTTTGCAGGCCCGGATCACCACAAAAAGTGACGGGGGGGGGGCTGCCCTGGGGTGGAAAATCTCCGCGCCGATCAGCTGTGCGGTGGGGAAGCGGAGGCGTGCCGGAGCTACCCGGTAGGGGCTGAAAAAACCACAGGGAGCAAAAGTGGGGGGGGAAGAAAAGTCCGCCCCGCGCCCCGCTGGGGTGCCCCTTCAAAAGAGTAGGCTCCGGGGACCCGAAAATGCCCTCAGTGCTGCAAAAAAAGCTGCACTGAGCAGCAGGGAGGCGAAAAGCCTCGCCGCACGCACGTGCGCACGCTGCCACCGCGAGGGGAGGCTGATTGGCGGTGGTGCTCCTCGGCCTGCCTCCGCCCTTCTTTGCCGCGCGCTGATAGGTGGAAGTGTTTCCCCTTCCAGGCCCCCACCAATCAGGTGCTCCGGCTCACCCTGTGGCCCACTTCCTAACAGCCCGTGGGCCACCAGTGGGCCGCGGACCACAGGTTGCAGACCCCTCTTTTAATGGATAGAAGGTAACGGTTGAAATTGAAAATGCCCAGCAGAGCACACTTTGGACACATTTTTAGTCTACATGATATTGGTGCATTTTTCATTATATCAGCCCACCAGCTGTGTTGGATTTGACTTCTAGGATTCCTACCAGCACAGCTGGGAATTCTGCTAATTGCAGCCCAACACGGTTGGTGGGTACCAGCTGAGGATAGCTGATAGATAGTGGGCATTACTGCTACCTTTTCTCCAGTTGCTTAGAAAATTCTGCTAAAATGAATAGCAAAGAAGCTTCCCATCCCTTCTTTCAAGTGCCCTGAATTGCTATTGGGGGTTGATACCAGAACAGACCTTTCTCCAGCATCAGTTTTAGTTTTTGCTTTACTGCAACACACATGCAAGGAAGATACAGGATCCTAAAGATGTCTTTTGTAAGTTGCTCTGTCTAATCAGAGATTAACTCTAGCCTCATTGCTAGAATAGCACAAGCTATTCCTGGCACATGGCATTGGCATAGACAAAGTTTGCCCTCAACAAGAGAAACAGTGAGATTCGTGCTCAAACAACTTTCACTGCTTATATATGAATGACTTTGAAATTGTTTTATCCTGCATTTGTAAAATACAACAAGAGCTTCCTGTGTCTGTTAATTCTTTCCTGCAGATGGTCCAATATATAGTTGTTTGGTTTGCTTGTTTATCTTTTCTGTTGTCCCCCAACCGGGCTCCAACAGTGAAAGGAAGTTGATTGGTGGGGGTGGGGAAGCAACACGAAGCATTAGCTGGGAGAATCAGCAGACCTGGGGAGTTTAAGTGCCCCTGTGCATCAACATTAAGAAGCAGTTAATACTGCCCGGGAATCTTGCAGTTCTACCCTCTGTTTGTTACAGGGTGCATTTGGAATTTCCCTTTGGGGGAGGATGGCCCATCCTGAGCAGATTTGTTTAACCTATTGTTCAAGTTGTTCTTCCTGATATCTGGGTGTGGTCTAAGGTATTTTCTAATAACTTTTAGGAGAGATTTGCAAGCTTCTGGTTTGAATCTCTTGATGCAGAGAGCTTAAAAGAGGCTGGGTTTATATTGGTGAAGTGAGCAGGAACTAACATTCAAGTGTTTATGACCTGGCTAGTGCTGTTTGCATGAGTGTCCCTCTTCAGCATTTTCTTGCACCATTGTTCTCCTCCTTCCATTTTAACGTCTGTGGCTCAAAACCTCTTTTGATTCTCTAAAAGTGCATGTTCACTAGTATCCCCAAACTACAGTAATGCGTTGGTTATTTTCAAACTAGTTGTAATGACTAAAGTTGCCTTAACAATTCATAGAATTGCATTTATGAAGGAAAGACAATCCATTAACTTGTTCTGAATTCATGCTCATGAGAAAGCCCCATTTTCAGTATCTGACAACTCACATTGGTCTTTGGAAGTTTCTCATAGACACAAAAGTGAAGTGTATATGTACAAGTGAAATAATTACATCTGAAGTTCCAAAAGCCTCTTAGCTTTTGGCAACATATGTCTTTATGCTATCTTCTGCCCTATTTCAGTAACAAGTCATATTTGCTCAGGTGATGGTTGTAGAATTAAATGCATCTTTTCCTTTAAATAATGTGACTGGCCGTAATCTTGAATGTACTTGTTGTTCTTTAGTCATTCAGACACTTCTGACTTAATGTTCAGGCAAATCCCATTAAATTTAGTGGTGTTTCATTCTGAGTTGCCTTCTATGGAATTGCACTATAAATATGTCTGGTGCTTGTACATAATCTTGCTGCCTTGCAAAGAGGCAGCAGAGAGTAGTTAAATTGATTCGTACTGTAGAGATTGAGATTAAATTCTCAATCTTGAGTTTCCTTGAGTAAGAGAACTTGGCATCTTTGGACATACTTTTCTGAAGTCTAAAATGGAATAGCAGTTCCATCCTTCAAAGAGGAGCAAAAGAACAAGTTGATATAGTTTCTGTTCTCAATTTCTATGGCTGCATTTCTATGAATATTTAGGACAAATTTCACTACAATTTTTCTGGTCTTGCTTTCAAATAGGCATGCATAGGATTAGGCTGCATTTCATCAAGGGGCATTGGGATGGATTTCTTCGTAAGAAAACCAAGTTTGTACCAAAATTCACTCCACTTTTTTTTTAACTAATAAAGCTGATAGTTGATATTTCTTTAAAAGCAGCTGACTTCCTGGGGATGGTTACTGTTCCCTTTTTGTACCCGTTGACGTGGATGCAGTCTCCATTTGTCTGTGATTTTTTGTTTTGTGTTTTTTTTAATTCAAGCTTTCTTTCTGATAGTTGGATTAAAAGGTGCAGATTAATGAGTTGATATAATTTAGCATTTTTTCAGGAAGGTAGTGGACTGAAATCAGGATTCTCTTTAATAAATATATTGGATGCACAGCCTTATGTAAACAGATTGAATTATTGCTCCAATGTCGTTTACTGTTGTAATCTGCTTGAATGACAAATGCCCATGAGAGAGGTTCTGCTTGCCATAATCATATTTCTCTACCAACACTCAATCCCCATTACACTCTTGTATTTCTCCTTCCATTGATTTTGGGTGTGTGTTATGCTGGGGACTGGGAGGGATTTTTTTTTCTTTGTGGGAAGTAATTGGTTTGAAGGATATAGTTACAAACAGCTGTTCCTTAGCACGTTTCTATGGCTAACTGCTTCTGCAGTAGCCAAGGAAGGGAATTGAGGGACGGTATATTATACCTGGAGATACCCTGGAGAAGAAGCTGATGGTAGGGGAAGTGGAAGGCAAAAGGAAGAGGGGCCGACCAAGGGCAAGATGGATGGATGATATTCTGGAGGTGACAGACTCAACCGTGGGGGAGCTGAGGATGGTGACGGCCGACAGGAAGCTCTGGCGTGGGCTGGTCCATGAAGTCACGAAGAGTCGGAAGCGACTGAACGAATAAACAACAACAACATATTATACCTATTAAGTATTACATTTGCTACCCTAAATGTTCAGGTTCTCTTGTTTTATTTTAGGGCCTCTTAATGTGTTCTTAAGGGGCATGGTGGCTCAGCGGGTAAGTCGCCAGGCTTGTCGATCGGAAGATCGCATGTTCGGAGGTTCGAATCCCTAGCCCTGCCTGCGGAGTGAGCTCCCGCACTAGCTCCAGCTCTTGCCAACCTAGCAATTCGAAAGCATGCAAATACAAGTAGATGAATAGGTACCACTTCGGTGGGTAGGAACAGCGTTCCGTGCGTGTCATGCGGCCACATGACCGTGGAAGCGTCTTCGGACAACGTTGGCTCTTTGGCTAACAAACGGAGATGAGCACCGTCCCCTAGAGTCGGACACGACTGCACAAATGTGCGGGGGGAGCCTTTACTTTTTTTTAATGTGTTCTTGGATTTTTTTTAAGATGCACTCTTTAATCGAGAGAGTGGCAATCTTTTCATCTGGGAATGCTTAAAAAGCAGCAGCCAGAAGGTAGAGTTCCCACAGTGGGCAAAAGTAATTTGGGGGGTGAGCTCTCCAACTGAAAGTGCAGGAGCTTGTTCAAAGATTTGGCTCATCTTATTTGTTTCTGTTCACTCAATCTTTTGAACATTGTCATCATGCTAACAGTAGTCAGCAGTTTGCAGTTAAATGGCACCACCACAGAGAGGTCTGGGGATTGCAAAAATTGGGCCTGTGGGCCACATTCAGGCCTTGGATTGGCCAGCTGAGCTTTGAACTGTAAAGTTTGGTAATTGTGCATTAAATCGCTTGCAAGTCTCTGCATTTTACAGGTACGGTATGTATTAACTGCTGCAGCTCCCTGTGGAATGTCTCTCTGGTGACAACCTGGAACTGTTCTCTGTGAACTGTGGAATGATCCTCACTGTAAGTTACCCAATTTGATACAGAGTCTAGTCTTTCCAGAGAGAAAGACTTTATTTCTTTATTTCATTAGGTTCTGTCCAATCTGCAGCGTTGGGTTAATCTTTTAGTCTCTCATTTGGGCCTTGCCTCCCTGAATACAAATATAAAAGAGTAAAGGATGATTAAATTATTGCTTGTGGCTGCACGTCTTGCTGGTAGGAAGCTTTGGCCTGATGTTCCTTCTCCTCCTTCATTTCTCTCTCTTCTCCCCCTACCCAGTGGGTATACACACCTGTGTGTGCTCCCCAGTCAAAGCCAGCTAGTCTCTTGGAATGAGATTAGTTGCTATGGAAATTGCCTTCTACTTCATGCATTCCTGGAAGGGGTGGGGGGGGCAGAGGAAGAGGGCTGATGTGTGTTTTGACTGTGAAGTGGAGGGAATTAGATTATCCTGGCTGTGGGGGGAATGGACGCCAAGGATTGGGTAATTCAGAATAGAGTAGGAGAGGGAGTCTATTGTCAAGGAAACCAATTGCTTAGTTGATTTTTGTGAATTCCAGCCATTTCCAGCCTGCTTTCCTGAACTTCTGGGAACCTGACCTTGCCAGTCAGGCTAGTTGAATCAAAGTGTTGCTTACGTGTCTGAAGCAGGAAATCTAAATTCATGGTCCTCCCAGCTCTAATCCATTAGGAAATTCTGAACATTGGAATTGCATCATCGCAATGCCTCTGTGCTTGCTTTAACCAGGAGAAGGAATTGGAAAGAAGTTTCTCCAGTTATATTCACAAGATGCTCCAAGAAATTTCTGCTTCAACAGAGGCATAGTAGGAAGGGCTGTGGAAGAGGCTGTGGCTGTGCTGGTAGAGGCAAGTCCACCATGGTTTGGAGGCTGCCATGTTGGGGAAGTCAGATTGCAGAGACACTGGCCCTAGGGAATTTGATGTGAAACAAATCCTGTGAGAAAGTTGCTTATTTGTTTGCCTCTCTGATACTTTCCTACATCACCAGATGGGCCTACAGTACTCTTTATTCCATAAAGATGTCCCAAGTACCACTTTAAAAAGTTTGGTATTCTTCAACCCTTGTAATGCTTGCTTTAGTTAAGTCGATGGGAAAGACACTGATGTTCTATCTGCAGTAAGAGAGTAAAAAATATTCCCAATCAAGGAAGCACCCATGGTATAGATGCAAGGAATTGCATCAGTAGGGTAGGGTAGGGTAGGGTAGGGTAGGGTAGGGTAGAACAGAACAGAACAGAACAGAACAGAACAGAACAGAACAGAACAGAACTTTATTGTCATTCCACTGTACACCTAGGTGCACATTAAAATGAAATTTCGTTGCAATTAGCTCACAATTCTTTAGTTATATAGTTGCCATATTGCTGGATTACTCATAAAAAGAAGGGGTGGACCAGGGGTTTTTTTTCCATCCCAGTTTAGGAGACAACCATGCCCCCTGACTCTAAAGTCAGTAGGGAGATGATGCAAGGGAGAGGCAGGTTCTTGGTTCTCTCCATTTGTTAACTGGATCCTTTGGTTTGAGATTGTACCCAGCCATTATTGTCATGAATGAATGAATGAATGAATGAATGAATGAATGAATGAATGAATGAATGAATATATATATATATATATATATATATATATATATATATATTTTAATCCCGCCTTTATTATTTTTATAAATAACTCAAGGCGGCGAACATACCTAATACTCCTTCCTCCTCCTATTTTCCCCACAACAACAACCCTGTGAGGTGAGTTGGGCTGAGAGAGAGTGTCTGGCCCAAGGTCACCCAGCCGGCTTTCATGCCTAAATCGGGACTAGAACTCTCAGACTCCTGGTTTCCTATTGGCTCCTTCCTAGAACTGAGAGAGAGTGACTGGCCCAAGGTCACCCAGCTGGCTTTCATGCCTAAGGCAGGACTAGAACTCACAGACTCCTGGTTTCTAGCCCAGCACCTTCACCACTAGACTAAACTGGCTCTATGCTATGTCTTCTTGCAGTGCTGAATCAAGGAAACCTCTAAGACAGTGCTTTCCAAAGTACTGCCGTTGGTGATACACCAATGGTAGCAGGGGCGCACGCGTGCACGGCGGCGGCACGGGGAGCGCGCGGCGGCGTGCACGGCAGCGGCGGCGGCCTTGCTAAAATGCAGAAGCGCTGATGGCGCGCCGCTGCCATCTTCGCTGCTGCCGCCGCTGTGCACACTCCGGTGCCGCGCGCACCCCCGTGCTGCCTCTTCGCGACACACCAAACTGTATGTTGCGACACACAGTTTGGAAAGCTATGCTCTAAGATGCTCTGATGTTGTGCGTATCTGCTGCTGCTGCAATTAACATTGCTAGCAAGAAGCCTTAGAGCTGGAGCAATTTCCTAGGACAGCTCATGATGTGTAGAATATGGAGAGAAGCATTGGAGCACTGTTCCCTGGCCCTCCCTTCAGTCTCCCTGGACACTGCTCCTTTCTGGTTCAGCATGAAACATTTAGCTCTTGGAGTTAGCAGTCAAGAGGTTTGATTTTCTAGATTATTTTCTTGTTCTAATTTTGATTATGTAGCAAATCAGGAAATGAGATATTTAATTCCTTTTCCTATTTTTGATAACTCAGCACCGCGGCTTCTTTGAACATTAATCCCCACTACCAAAAGAGTGATCTGATCACATTGTGGTTGTGCTCCTAAGAGTCAGCAGCAGAGAGGAGGTTTAAATCAAAATTATCACAGGAAAAATAAGATTAGAGGAGGGATTAAAAGAAGAGAGCAGGGCTGTCTCTTTTAGGTGATCTCATCTGAAAAATATGAAGTGCTTCATTAATTTGCCTGCTGTTTGGAACGAGAAGGAAGGAGTATTAGGCTTCCCCCTTATATGCTTGATTCTGATCGATATCTAATCTCTACCCCTACCCCCAAATGGATTCCCGCCCCATGATACCCTTAATTCTATTGCTTATCATTTTGGTAATCTCAGGGTTTTGCTGTAGCCTGGTCATTCTCCATAGTTCCTGTTGATAAGATTTGGTGCCATTGTGTTTGCCATTTGTTGTTTCTGTTGAGCAAATTCATTGATGATGTAATAGAGCTTTATCATGGTGATAAAAGCCATGGCATACTTCAGTGCAACAAACAAACTTTGTCTTGATTGATTAATAAAATCAGTGTCACTGGAATCCCAGTGGGAACATTCAGGAGCTTGGGGGACTCTGTTTTAGCAGCAAATCTGGAAGTAAAACTTAGTCACAAGTTAAAGTCACAAGCAGAGCCCTGCAGCATTAGGCCAAAAGACCCATAGAAGCCAACATTCTCTTCCTGCAGAGGCCAACCAAGTGCCAAGAGGAAGATCTGATGCTCCTCTGTCAACTGGGCTGGTTTTGGAGAACTTTTCAGTAGTTTTCCCATGGCAAAAAACATTTCCATTTGCTCAGGCTTAAGCTTGGTGTTGTTGACTTCTGTCTTTTATCTGTAGCTTGGGCATGCACGTATGCAATTTCTATTACATTTCAACCTGGAATCGGTTTTTCTCAATGTCTGTACACATTTTTGAGTGTTATGTAGGCTTTAAGTGTGAGAACTGGAAGAGCAACCAGCCTGGATTCTACCATTTGTGCTGCCATTTGTGTTTTTAATGTTTATCACTAGTCATAAAGGAGGTGATTGGGTAAGTGGTAAGAGTCTACCATGGTAGAGATGGGCGGGGATAAATTCAAATAATAAATAAATAAAATAATAAGTAGTGGCTTCCAACTTAAATTGAAAAGTTTGTAGCAGATCTCTTTTTTCCCCCCCTTTTAAGTCTCCACTCCTGCCCTGTCTTGGATTTATGCCTGAACTTCTCGCCTTTCTGTACCACTCACCCTATTTGTATCCTAAAAATAAGCTATGGTGGAAATAGTTAGTGACTTGGCAAAGTCATTGTAAAGCAAATGCCAGCATCCAAGGGAGACTGTTCTGTTTTGATGCCCCTTGCAAATGAGCAGCAGCTTAGAACAGAAAAGCTGGCAACAAAAAACCACTGGGGACTTTTAGGTGGCCAACTTGACCTTCTACTTTCAAAGAAGGTGAGATTCTGCAGATCCCGTAGGAGGAGGAGCGTGTATTATGTGGAGCTGTGGGCTCCCTGCTGTCCCTTTTCTTTTTCTGTAGTCCTCTCCCACATGACATGGCCTACATCCAAAAAAACCACCAGAAAAACAAGCTTCACAAAGGCACAAACACACCAAGGCAGCCAACTCTGTCCCTGTGATTTTTCTCTTGCCTATACCTGCCCCTCTATTGTTCTGTTGAAAGTCCAAGCCTTTCAGCTTTTTGCTGATAAAATGGGGATTATGGCTCTATCAGAATGGGAAGAAAGTGGTAGCGTCAAATTTAATATGGGTGCCTGCAGTTCTTTTAGCTCTGATTGTTAGATCTGGAAACGGGGTTCTAGAATCCTATTTGACAGGCCCCTGGAATTACACATTCAGTCTTCTGAAGCAATTTGTAGTAACTTAAGAAAGGTTAATCTTTCAGCCTGTTTTGTTTTTTACTAGACTTTTATTTATTTTACCCGGGTGTGTGTGTTCTGGTTTGACTCCCCACCTAACACATTACTGTTTTTTGTTTATTTGCTTTAGTTTAAGAGTAGAATCTTTTTCAGACATTGAGATACCTGAATGAAACTTGAAATATGTGTTCAGGATGCAGATAACTGTTTCTCATTCAAACACCACCTAAGTTATAGCACAGAAAACCTGTCTGTACATTTACCATGTAATCTGAGGTCAGTTTTCAAATGAAGGAGCAAAAATGCAAAATTCATTGTAATATGGATTTGAAGCAAGACCTTTTCATTTCTATCAGTACATCCCCTTCATTTTCTTTGGTTTTTGTTTGGCTGCATCTCTTTTTTTTCTCCATTGAAACCTAAAGACATTGTGTAGAAAGGCATGTGCTATATTGTAAATTAATGTTTCGGGGGCTTTTGTGTGGCTTGGGAATCAAATCAAATATACTTCACTTTCCTGTGTTCTCTCCACTCGCCAGAAATGAAGAAAAGAGAGGACACCTCTTTAAATTATCAAACTCTGCACAATTTCCCATGCAGAAACTGATGAAAACTTGTTTTTTCAGATACGGGTCCTTTTGGGGGATGAATGAATTAAATAGCTATTGATGCATTGAATGTGAAAGCTGATTATTTTTTAGTTCCAGCTTTATCTTAACAAACCACCCCTGAGGTTGGAAGAGAAAAGCTTTCATTGTATCTTTATTCATTTTTCATGGGTACCCTTCGCGTACTTTGGATTTCAGTTCTCATCAGACCTGTATAGTCAATGGCAGAAGATTGTTGGAGATATAGTTCAAAACATCTGCCTATTCTTGCAATATTTGTACTTGTCAAGGCAAGGGAATGAATCTCAATCAGAAAAAAAGTATTGTGCTCAACTTTTAATACAGTTCCCCTCCGCCCCCAAGCCCCCCCCCCCCAAGCCCCAAACCGTTTTGAATTGAGCTCTTTCGTATCTTGCAGGCTGCCTGGTAACTTTCCAGCAACGTGTAACATGGGAGAGACAAGGCCACACAAAAGCCTTTGGGCAGGGGGGTGAGAGAGCTGATTAGTCTGGGGTTGCCAGAACAATGCAATTCCATGACTCACTTGAGGTTGGCCTCATTAGAATTCCTGTTCTGTTTATCCAAGCTGGTGAAGCGCATTCCAGGCATCACTGCTTCAGTCGTAAAAGGACTTTGGGCCTCCTGCTACCCGGCTCCCAGGCTCTTCTCTAAATTGCCCTCTGCGTTTCTGCTCCCAACATACAGAGACTGGTTGGCTTGCAGCATTGCTAGTATGTTGTTTGCCTTACTGTATAATCTGCTGCTTGCTGAAAAGTGCAACTCTTTGGAAGGGCCCTTACAGCTCTGCTGATGTTGTTTAGTTAAACTTCTAGCTGAGGGTTGACTTCTTTAATATGTGAGAGGTACTGTGGCAAAAGAGGTACCTGTGGTACAGGGGGCGTGGTGGCTCAGCGGGTAAGACGCCAGGCTTGTCAATCTGAAGATCGCAAGTTCGGAGGTTCAAATCCCTAGCCCCGAGTGACGGCGTGAGCTCCCGCACTCGCCCCAGCTCTTGCCAACCTAGCAATTCGAAAGCATGCAAATGCAGGTAGATGAATAGGTACCACTTCGGTGGGAAGGTAACAGCGTTCCGCGTGCGTCATGCCGGCCACATGACCGTGGAAGCGTCTTCGGACAGCACTGGCTCTTCGGCTAACAAACGGAGATGAGCACCGGCCCCTGGAGTCGGACACGACTGCACAAATGTGCGGGGGGAACCTTTTTACTGTGGCAAAGGTAAGATTGAGCTGAACTTTGGGAAATATCTGCTTTGAGTCTTCCCTTTGCCACTTAGTGGCTTTAAGCAATCCACTCCCTTTCAACCTCACTTCATGCTGGCTGCATTATGGGAGTGATGCTGATCTATCTTGAGCTGTTATAATGATTCCAACAACAAGAATATTGCTGTATACATTTGGATATTTTATCATCTATTTGATAGTGGCTTTAACATTTTACTTCTCTGTGGCTTTGGAATGGAGCCAGTTGTTTTTCATCTGAAAATGGGCATTTTTAAAAAAAACAACCCGGTATCTCGGAAATATTTTGGTAATTGCTCTTAAGACAGTTCTCTGAATCAGGGTTGGATTTTGAAAAGTGACCCCAGCACTGCAGCATTGGAAGGATTTCAGTTTCAGTTTATTATGGTCAAAGATCAGCCAAAAATAATACAATTCCATACAAATTCAAATTAAAACCTAAAAAATATATCCCAATAAACACTATTAGTACAAATTAAAACCCTAACGTTTTATGCATAGTCAGTAAGCAAGATAGCAAAATTTTGCAACCTGAAGTGTTATTTCAGGCTTGTAGCAGCCAGTAGCAAAGAAACATAAAAGGAAGTACATCTGCCTGGATAACATACAAGAATCGGTATAACAAGTGATGAATGTGGATCCCTAATAATTTGGCATGTATTAGGACACGGCCAACTGATTTCATCTCTCTGGAGCCACGTGGACAAAGCCGTTGGGAGAAAGGAATCAGCCTTGTAAAACTGCTGAAGGTATCTAATCAAAATGCACTAGTGTGAATGCCCTCCTCAGTTTGGCCTGGGTATGTCCATGTAGATACTTTGCCAGCTTATAGGGACTCTCTAAATTGCCAACAATTAATGACCTTTTTATAAGTCTTCTATCAGTCTGGGTAGCGATATTCCATAAATGCTGTTTTATCATTTTACTTGCCTCAGAAAGTCCAATGGTAGTTAAGGTTGATGAATATAGGCGTATACTAGCCATTGTCTGCTCTACTTCCTATATCCAAGGAGGGTTTATCATGGAGAATCAGAGGGATAAAGGCAGAATGTTGATATATCAATCTGAGGTGGAAGGGGTTAGAACAGGGTGCAGTGACTCCTTCAAGACTCAGATCTTAGCATCTTTGATATGTAGGACTCAGGTAGGGGCCTCAGAAAGCTCCTCTCCATCCAGGAGGAGGCACATCAATCTGATGTTCTGTCAAAAATGGGGTGCAGAGTTGTGTCAAGATCCTCAATACGCTATCAGTCATATGTCCAGGGGCCCAGTGAAGGGGCTTTATCTACAGAAGTTCATGATTGCACACACTGGCAGAACTGGGGTTCCCTGGTGTGTTCCTATACATATTTCCATGCACAGGTATTTTCCTGTGAGATGCAAACATAGGTAGTATTATTTTATAATTTGATCAGTGGATGAAATAAATGTTACCAATAATCCTAGAATATTACTGTATTTTATACTTATATATAAGGGGCGTGGTGACGGAGTGAGCTCCCGCACTCGCCCCAGCTCTTGCCAACCTAGCAATTCGAAAGCATGCAAATGCAAGTAGATTAATAGGTACCACTTCGGTGGGTAGGTAACAGCGTTCCACGCGTGTCATGCCAGCCACATCACCGTGGAAGCATCTTCGGACAACGCTGGCTCTTCGGCTAAGAAACGGAGATGAGCACCGGCCCCTAGAGTCGGACACGGCTGCACAAATGTGTGGGGGGAACCTTTACCTTTTAATACTTATATATATTATCCCCAACATGATGATTATTTACATACAGTTTGTAAAATGGATGAGGACACCCTTTCTTGTGATTTGTGTTCCCTGTCTGTGATCTCATCTATAGGCAAGTGGCTGGAGGCAATCCTTTTATTTGCTTATTTTGCAAAAATTGATCTGTGGGGTGGAATACTGATTTGCTTTGAACAGCTTCTTGCGCATGATCCTACTCCATCCTCAAGGCAGCAGAGGGAGTCTTATCCGAGCCTGTGATCCTGACAATCCTTGATTCAGTCTGAAAACCTGACTATCCTGTCTTGCACACTGATGTGAAAACTCAGCACTGATATTTAATACATTATAGAGGCTCTGTGGCTTGATTCCTCCACAGGCCTTGTTCCATCCCTTGTGATATCTGGGGTTGGGGTGTTCAGCCACAATATGGTTTGACTTTTGTCTTAACATGTGGTATGAGCCCAGACAAGTGTGGCTTTTATCAAACCAAGGTTTAGTGCACTGTGTAAACCCAGCCTCTACAGTATATGTTTCTTACTTCAGTTGTTAGTCCTAGCAATTGATGTTAATTGCTGCATTTACAACTTGCCTGTCCTCAAGGAGCTCAGAATGGCTCATGTCCGGTTATTCAAAATCATTTCTATGCTACTTGCCAGGCAATTGACTGGAATTACTTCCTCTGTGAAGTACAGTGAAAGTGACTGACCCAAACTCACCTAGTGAAGGTGGATTTGAACTATATCATGGTTTGGAATATTGTGGGAACTCAGGCCTAGCATACTGATGTTAAATGGAGAGGCATTTTCCCACTGTGCCTTGATTGCTTCTGGCCAAGGCAGCTATTTGAACAGGCAAGCAATAGGTGATACATAAGGCAAGCTCCTATTTTGGTTATTGAAATAACTGGGATAGAATGCGTGGCTTGTTCTATTTCCATGGCAGTACACATTGTTATTGAAAGAGAGTCCTCTTTAAAAAGAAGCTCAGGTTTCAGTTAGGCAGGATGCAGATTTTTTCATTACAGTATTGCTGTAACTCTTTGCTAAGATTTTTATTATGGACTGCAAAACGATGCAGTAATTCCCATCAGAAGTAGTTGTAATACAGCTGGCAGTTTCTATCCATATTGCCATCCCTCTGTCTGGAAAAAATACGCTATTATGTTCAGAATGGTCTGGCCTTAATTGTTGTAGATTGCAATCAAATCCCACCTTGGGATTGTTTTTAATGATGAAACAGCAGGATAGACTTTTTAAAAAGGCAATTAACACTGGAGTAGTTCTTGATAGGGATTTTAAAAGACAAAGGGCTCTCATTTCTCCTTTTAGCCTTCCTAGATTATTTTTTTTAAATCAACCCTGCATGAAACATTAATTTCAAGTTTAGCAGTCAGCTGTGTATATTTACAATTGATGTTTCTTGTAATTAATGGATTCAACTTCCTAAATGTCATACCTATCCTAGAACGTCATTTGCAAGGGATTGTTTTGATAGTAGAACTGTTTTATTTCTGTTCTTCTTTATTCAACAACATGGAAAGTGCTCTGAATGCTGCTTTTTATTTGTTTGGTTCATATATCTTTTTATATTCCAGAGTTGAGGGCACTTTGCATAGTGGTATAAATCTGTTGCATCCTTGCATCTACACAGCCACCAATATATGGTTTGGGAATATTAACACAATACTCCAAGCCACATAATATAGTCTCTTAGGAGCAGTTCTCTGGTTTGCTAAAATGTAATACTTAATATGATAGAAAGAGGCAGTTGTTAATACATGAGAAGTAGTCAACTTAATTATTTTAATTATTTTATTTTTTAATTAAAATTAATTTAAATTTCAAAGTCCAAGTCTATTCCATATATCTCCAGAAATTAATTATGGATATATTTAAATTCCTCAACTTTATTTTTTGTATATTTGGAATATTTTGTATATTTTTTGTATATTTATGTACAAATAGGGAGGTTATTTATAGTGTGTGTGTGTGTGTGTGTGTGTGTGTGTATGTGTATGTATATATCTACCTACCTACCTACTATGGTAGAGATGGGCGGTGATAAATCCAAATAATTAATAAATAAATAAATAAATAAATAAATAAATATATTACGTGCGCCCTTTTTAGAGTGTCTTCTTCCCCTTCAGATAGAAGTTCAAGTTAAGTTTAATATTCAAATACCCAGAAGTTCAACAATTGTGAATGGGAGCAAAAAAAAATCTACTTATGCATATGTTAGTTAATTCAAAAGGCCTTGGGGGGGGGGCAACTGTTTTCCCAGGGGAAAATTAGAATTTTGGTACTTTTACTTTTTTCTAAAGGGGTAAGTAAAATATTCAGTAATTACAATATAATGAATTCCATTCCTCAAAAATTTGCAGATTCAGGAATAGTAAAGATAGTAGATTTGCTGCTCTGACTCTGGATTAATAAACAAGCAGAACTTGTTGAACTTGATGTTAGAAAATTATTTCAAAAGTTGCAGAATCTAGAGCAGTGTTTCTCAACCTTAGCAACTTTAAGATGCTGGCTGGGGAATTCTGGGAGTTGAAGTCCACACATCTTAAAGTTGCTAAGGTTGAGAAACACTGATCTAGAGCATGTTTAGATAAGTCCAGACTCATAGTTTGTCAATATATCTTCCTACTGTATATCATAAAAGGTACAATGCCCATAGAGCACCCTATGACTCCTCCTGGCTCTTCTTTGCTTTGGATTCCTCTGTTTTCTGCAACAATTAAAGAGCCCTCATAAATGTTGTAAAATGCCGACATTATTGTTTGAATAAAATAGAGGCACTCATGCTTTAATAAATTCAATAAATATGGTAACAGTACAATATTTATATGTAAATGTGGTATACATTTTATGGTCTTAGAACAGGGCTTTCCAAAGTTTTCCCGCAGCGACACACCAACAGCCGTTGGTGTGTCGCCGCGGGAAAACCCAGAAGTGCCGCCGTTGCGGCAGCGCGCAAAACCCCGGAAGCGCTGCTGCCGCTTTCGGGTTTTTGCGCGCCGCCGTTGGTGTGTCGCCGCGGGAAAACCTGGAAGCGCTGATGATGATCAGCGCTTCCGGGTTGTGTGGCGACACACCAGACTGTGTGTGAACCGGATGTGTGGGAACTGTAAGGCCTTCCCCACTCATCCTGAGTGAAATACTGACAATTGCAGTCCCAGCTGTTTGGAAAAGGGTAATCTAGTGAGATTGTGTTGGGACTATTTACATTCAAATTGGAAACCAGTACTCCTTGGGAGAAAGAACTGCAAGGCACCAACGGCCCGGCGCAGGATCAGGGCCATTGAAGCATTGCCTGGGTGGAAGCTCTGTGTATAAAAATTGCACCACATGGTCCCTGAGTATAAAAGGATCATTGCCATAGGATAGGATTGCTGCCAATGGGTTGACCCAAAGAGGATTGCCCCTTTGGGAGCCCCCTAGAATGACCTGTAGGGTGGACTACTGTATGGCCTCCTACAGGAGAGGGGTTTCTATAGGCTGTTGGTCTTCCCAGGGGTGATAGGGTTAGGGTTAGGGTTAGGGTTAGGGTTAGGAAGATGGGGGCAGGCAGGCAAGAAATTGAGCATGATGTGGAGCAAGTGTTGAAATAGTGACCAACAGAGGGAGATATAACAAGCTGCAGTTTGGTCATTATAGGGAAATGAGGGCAGGGTAGTTGTAGTCAGACCAGGAAGGTCAAGGTGAGCAAAAGTGGCTTTCCTAATATAGAGGTCCATCTTTTTAATGCCAGGTCACTTGCTGGCAAAATACAAGTTTTTAATAATGGTAGTAATAATCCAAAATCAGTCTACTGTAAGTCTTCTTCACAGAAGGTTATGGACCATAATCTACACTTTGGTCTAGAGAAGGTTGGTAAATAGATGGTTTTTTGACTTTCCATTCTAGGGCTGAGGGAGAGTGATGGTCCAAAGCCACTTAACCGGGTTCTGTGCCTAAGGGAAGACTAGAACCTGTGTCTCTCCACTCCTAGTGCCTCACCTTAACCTCTCCACCATGTTGGTTCTCATTCATTATTAATCATCATTAAGTCCAGGACTTAAACTTGGATAAAAATGCTGATTTGGCATGTATGACAGAGACCTGTCTGACAGAGGATGGGGTAGTTAATCTCTTCCAGCTCTGTCTAATAAATTAATTTGTGGTGCTGCAGATTAGGGCTGGAGGACAGAGAAGTACAGGTAGTCCTTGTAATGGCAATTGGGACCAGAATTGCTGTTGCTAAGTGACATGGTTGTAAAGCATGATGTCACGTGACCGCGCAGCCTAGCAACAGCAATTCTGGCAGTCCCAGTTGCTGTCATTAAGCGAGGACCACACAGGTCGTTAAGCAAGGACCTCGTGTGACCGTGACTTCTGACTTCCTGCCGGCTTTCCCATTGATTTTGCTTATGGGAAGCCAGCAGGGAACATCAGAAATCACGATCACATGATTAACTGTGATGATGTGAAGTGATGATGACTGCAGGGATGCTGCAACAGCCAGAACTCCAAGGACCGGTCATAAGTACCACTCGTTCAGCTCATTTGCAGGTTTGAACTGTCGCTGAACAAGTGGTTGTAAGCCAAGGACTACCTGTAATGTGGCCAGAGGCTATAGGACTTCTACTTCACTGCCCAGAAGCTCTGACAGGCTGCCAATTTTGAATGTTGCTACTTCTGAGTAGAAGGGGATCAATGTAGTGTTAGCGCATCCCCAGGCTAACTGCAGGTTAACTGCTGCACAACAGGCTTTCTTGGTGATCTCTGATGTGGAAATGGGCTACCCTAGATGGTGTCCACACCGGTTATCCAGTCAGGAGTAGCTCAGGCTATCATGACTAGTATAACCATGGACCTGTCCCTATAGGTAACTGTCTCCATACATAGAGCTGGCTGTACAGATAGTCCTCATTTAGCGACTGCCTCGTTTAGTGATCGTTTGCAGGAATGATGGTGATGAAAAAGTAACTTTGCGACCAGTCCTCGCATTTATGACCTTCGCAGGTTTGTGAAGCAAAGGAAAGCTGAATATCATAAGCACAGTCAGATTCACTTAGTAACTGCTTCGCTTAAAGACCAGGTTGCTGGTTCCAGTTGTGGTCTCTAAACAAGGACTACCTGTATGCTGGGTTTGATATTTTGTTTACCTTATCTCAAAGTGCTGGAGCAATTGTAACTCTGCTGTGATGAATATATGTGAACAGTGTTTGCATATATATGTTTGCTCAACTATTGTACCTCCTGGATGATTAAATTGGCCAGATTGGGACTGGCCCCAGGCTAAGGAAATAATTAATACCTCAGTGAATGAGGGATGTAGACTTGCTTGCTTAGAGGAAGCAGCTATATGACCTCTACTGAAAAAGCCCTCCATGGATAGAAGAGTTGTTTAATTACAGGCCACTCTCTAATCTTCCTTTTTTTTTTAATTTTAATTTCTATCCTGCCTTTATTATTTTTATAAATAACTCAAGGCAGCGAACATACCTAATATTCCTTCCTCCTCCTATTTTCCCCACAACAACCACCCTGTGAGGTGAGTTGGGCTGAGAGAAAGTGACTGGCCCAAGGTCACCCAGCCGGCTTTCATGCCTAAAGCGGGACTAGAACTCACAGTCTCCTGGTTTGCCATTGGCTCCTTCCTGGGGCTGAGAGACAGCGATTGGCACAAGGTCACCCAGCCAGCTTTCATGCCTAAGGCAGGACTAGAACTCACAGACTCCTGGTTTCTAGCCCATTGCCTTAACCACTAGACCAAACTGGCAAAGTGATTGAGGAGATGGTGGTACATCTGGATAAAAGTGATTATCTGTACCTGTTTCAATCAGGATTAGTGTTTGAAGGGGGAAGTCACTTCTTTATATATTTCTTTTCTTTTTCTTTATTATATTCTTATTTTTTCTTTTCTATTTCTCCTTTTCTGCACCTTCTATTTTTTTTCTTTTTTCTTTAGTTTGTATTCGTTTTTACTGTTCTAATTGTAATCTTTAATAAAATTACTATAAAAGAAAAATCTGCACTGGCTGCCAATTACCTGCTGAACACAACTGAGGATGCTAGTGTTGACCTTTAAACCAGAGCTTTCCAAACTGTGTGTCGGGACACGTTAGTGTGTCGGCTGCAGTGTCTGGGTGTGTCGTGGCTGCTGCTGCCTCTGAGCCTTGCCAGGATTCCACGCAGGTCCTAGTGCCTGCCTTGTGCCTTGCTGCCTCCAAACCTGCTGTGATTCTGCACAGGTCTTAGTGCAGGGCTTTCCAAAGTTTTCCCGCGGCGACATACCAACCGCCGTTGGTGTGTCGCCGCGGGAAAACCCGGAAGTGCTGCCGTTGCGGCAGCGCGCAAAAACCCAGAAGCGCTGCTGCCGCTTTCGGGTTTTTGCGCGCCACCGTTGGTGTGTCGCCGCGGAAAAACCCGGAAGCGCTGATGATGATCAGCGCTTCCGGGTTGTGTGGTGACACACCAGACTGTGTGTGGCGACACACTTTTGTGTCGCGACACACAGTTTGGAAAGCTCCGTCCTTGTGCCTTGCTGCCTCCAAACCTGCTGTGATTCTGCACAGGTCCTAGTGCCTGCCTTGTGCCTTGCTGCCTCCAAACCGGCTGTGATTCCACGCAGGTCCTAGTGCCTGCCTTGTGCCCTGCTGTAAGAGTGTGTCGCGAAATGATGCCCTGCTGTAAGTGTGTGTCGCAAAATGATGCATATCTAAAAAGTGTGTCACCAACATGAAAAGTTTGGAAAGCTCTGCTTTAAACCCTTGAATAGGTTAGGAAAATGATGAAATCCCATCTCTTTCCCCGACCTTTAGTTAGTTGAATTGATTTTAATTTTAATGACACTGAGTTTAATTTTGCCTTGTTTTTAATTGCCTTGTTTTTGTTCTTAAATTTTATAATTTGTATTTTTAATTGTGTAAGCTGCCTTCAGTGTTACTTAAATAGAAATGGAAGATATAAATTCAGTAAATAAACGTATAAGGCAGTCTCTGAGGAACAGCACTACAATCATGGAGTCCAGGAGAATAGAATAGTATAATAATAATAGTATAATAGAATAGAGAATTGGCTATGTACCGCTATCAAAATCAATCCGAGGAGGGAGGATAGGTTGTGTGCGCGTGATCAGAGCAAACTTCTGCAAACCTTAAATTAAGGATTCCTTAAGATCCTCCTTCCCTTCTCCTCTGCTGCAGATGCAAGGAAGAGATTGGAAGCTTTTGCTTCTCTTCTAAATAAGCACAGTTTAGCACTGCACCTGAACCCAATAAAATGTAGCTAATCTTAACTGGTTAATTTGCAACAAGCCAGCTTTGTAATCCATTATTTGAAATAGTTATAGTTAGGCATTATTGTTCACATTTTAGACAATATTGTTCACATTTTAGACAGAGAAGATAGGTGGT
Organism: Charina bottae; assembly: GCA_023362775.1. NCBI lineage: Eukaryota > Metazoa > Chordata > Lepidosauria > Squamata > Charinaidae > Charina > Charina bottae. The sequence goes on along the minus strand of JALMGJ010000021.1, from coordinate 7,755,102 downwards.
TTGAGAGAGGGGTCAAGGAATCCATTTATGCCAACATGGAAAATCCTTCCTTGAATAGAGGTGGGGGCCTCAGGCACAATCTTTCCCCTATTTTCCTTCCTGCTTTGTCTTCTGTGCCTAGGAAGATTAAGACCATTTCGCAAGCTCAACAGCAGCATGGTGATCTTAACATCCTCCTTTAGATGATAAAGGGACTTAGAAATAAACATCTCAAATAACCATGACCTAGCCCCAGGTGCAAGGTCACACAGCCACCCTAGAAACATATTTAAGGATTCCCTTACTAACTTTGCTCAGACTGAAGAAGCTTCTTGGATAAGGAGCGAAACGTTTCCACTGAGAAAATAGAAATCCAGTTGACATGATTCAAGCTACAGACTGTTCCACCTGGATGACTGAGAACCTTCATCGACTTATATAAAGGTAAAGGTACCCCCCGCACATTTGTGCAGTCGTGTCCGACTCTAGGGGCCGGTGCTCATCTCTGTTTGTTAGCCGAAGAGCCAGCGTTGTCCGAAGACGCTTCCACGGTCATGTGGCCGCATGACATGCGCGGAACGCTGTTACCTACCCACCGAAGTCTACCTATTCATCTACTTGCATTTGCATGCTTTCGAATTGCTAGGTTGGCAAGAGCTGGAGCTAGTGCGGGAGCTCACTCCGCACGCAGGGCTAGGGATTCGAACCTCCGAACTTGCAATCTTCCGATCAACAAGCCTGGCGTCTTACCCACTGAACCACCACGACTTATACATCGACTTATAGTTAGGATTAAACAAGGTTTGTCAGATTTTGTTGAACCACTAAAGGTGCAGTAATCAAGAAAATGAAAGTGGGAGTTTCCTAAAAGAAGCAAAGTGTAGGAGGCCAGGACTTACTACAGCTCAATTCACACACATACCAACATTACAGTGGATGTACCCATAGTACAGAGGTGGCCAGGAAGCTTTCAAATCAGTGTGTGTGCCTTTTAAAACAATTTCTCTGAAAACCTATTTTTGGTTATGTAAATACAGTTTGCTAGATTCCTAAAAAAAGGAATTTTTGTCTGTGTGTCTGTGTATCTCTTGCCCTTCACAGCATGGAGAATGTTTTAGGCAGACTCTGCCAATGATGCCTTGGGCTAATAATAGAATCTAGCAAGCAGGCAACATATACCTTTTTAGAAGTAAGTATTAGGACATACTGTAGAATGTATTTTGCTCCTGTTATGGGACCAGCAGAGGTTACCAGATGCTCAGCACTAGAGCATGAATAGGGGCTAAGTAGAGTAAATACCCCATCTTTCCTTCTTCCTGTGCATCTAGGCGTATATCTGCCATCCTCCTTGTGAGTGTTGTCAAATTTCTTCTCTTAGCAGGGAAAACCTGGCTGACCACATTTTTCACATCCTGCACTTCAAAGAAACAGGAGGGGGAGAATGCGTGTCTGACCCTGAATATAATGCAAGCCAAACAAATCAAATGTGGGTGGGTTACATTGTGATTTTGAAGATGCTTCTTACTGGAAGAATAAGGATCCCTTCCCTCCCAGTTCCAGCTGCTGTTAGAACCGTCCCATCTGCATAAAACTCACAGATTGCTGATATTTTCTTCTGTGGCTCCGGAAGAAGGCTTTTTGTAAATATTTAAGTCTGGATTAACTGCAGTGAACTTGTAAGGCCAACAGCCTGGCCTATCTGCATATTGAGGCCCACCAACATGTTATGTATTTTGTCAGAAAGAGCTGTCCTTCCTGTTTGTTTTTTTTAGTAAGGGTTTTAAATTGCCACTCAGTATAAGCACAAATGGGGCGTGGTGGCTCAGTGGGTAAGACGCCAGGCTTGTCAATCGGAAGATCGCAAGTTTGGAGGTTCGAATCCCTAGCCCTGCGTGCGGAGTGAGCTCCGGCACTAGCTCCAGCTCTTGCCAACCTAGCAATTCAAAAGCATGCAAATGCAAGTAGATTAATAGGTACCACTTCGGTGGGAAGGTAACAGCGTTCCGCGCGCCTCATGCCGGCCACATGACCGTGGAAGCGTCTTCGGACAACGCTGGCTCTTCGGCTAACGGAGATGAGCACTGGCCCCTAGAGTCGGACACGACTGCACAAATGTGCGGGGGGAACCTTTACCTTTTTATAAGTACAAAATATCATGCTAACTCTTTTCTAAATTGGGTTAACATACTTTTTTTTTCTTGTGCAAAATATGAATACATTCCTCTGAAGAACCAGTGTGTGTAGTGGTTAAGGTGTTGGACTAGGAGTGGAGAGACCTAGTAATCCACCCTCAGCCATGGAATTTCTTTGGGCCAGTCACTCTCTCTTGCTCCAACCTATCTCACAGGTTTGTTGTGGGGGGAAATAGGAGGAAGGAGTACTGTATAGACCACCTTGAGCTCCTGTTCTAAAAGGCAGGGTGTAAATCTAATAGTATATAATATGAATATTATATATTATATATTTATGAATAGTAATAATATGAATATACAGTGGTGGTGAGGAATAGATTTAAAGGATTAGATCTGGTAGACAGAGTGCCTGAAGAACTATGGATGGAGGTTCGTAACATTGTACAGGAGGCAGCAACTAAAGCCAACCCAAAGAAAAAGAAATGCAAGAAAGCAAAGTGGCTGTCTCATGAGGCTTTACAAATAGCTGAGGAAAGAAGGAAAGCAAAAGGCAATGGAGAAAGGGAAAGATATAACCAACTGAATGCAGATTTCCAGAGAATAGCAAGGAGAGATAAGAAGGCCTTCTTAAATGAACAATGCAAAGAAATCGAGGAAGACAATAGAATGGGGAAGACTAGAGATCTCTTCAAGAAATTCGGAGATATCAAGGGAACGTTTTGTGCAAAGATGGGCATGATAAAGGACAAAAAAGGCAGGGACCTAACAAGCAGAAGAGATTAAGAAGAGGTGGCAAGAATACACAAGAACTATACAAGAAAGATCTTAATGTCCCTGATAAATACGATGGTGTGGTCACTGACCTTGAGCCGGACATTCTAGAGAGTGAAGTCAAGTGGGCCTTAGGAAGCATTACTAACAACAAAGCTAGCGGAGAAGACAGTATCCCAGCTGAGCTATTTAAAATCCTAAAAGATGATGCTGTTAAAGTGCTGCACTCAATATGCCAACAAATTTGGAAAACTCAACAGTGGCCACAGGATTGGAAAAGGTCAGTTTACGTTCCAATTCCAAAGAAGGGCAATGCCAAAGAATGTTCAAACTACGGTACAATTGCGCTCATTTCCCATGCTAGCAAGGTTATGCTCAAAATCCTACAAGCTAGGCTTCAGCAGTATGTGAACCGAGAACTACCAGAAGTGCAAGCTGGGTTTCGAAGAGGCAGAGGAACTAGAGATCAGATTGCCAACATTCGCTGGATCATGGAAAAAGCAAGAGAGTTCCAGAAAAACATCTACTTCTGCTTCATTGACTACGCTAAAGCCTTTGATTGTGTGGATCACAACAAGCTGTGGCAAATTCTTAAAGAGATGGGAGTACCAGACCACCTTACCTGTCTCCTGAGAAACCTGTATGCGGGTCAAGAAGCAACAGTTAGAACCAGACATGGAACAACCGATTGGTTCAAAATTGGGAAAGGAGTACGACAAGGCTGTATATTATCACCCTGCTTATTTAACTTATATGCAGAGTACATCATGAGAAATGCCGGGCTGGATGAATCACAAGCGGGAGTTAAGATTGCCGGGAGAAATATCAACAACCTCAGATATACAGACGATACCACCCTAATGGCAGAAAGTGAAGAGGAACTAAAGAGCCTCTTGATGAGGGTGAAAGAGGAGAGTGCAAAAGCTGGCTTGAAACTCAACATTAAAAAAACTCAGATCATGGCATCTGGTCCCATCACTTCCTGGCAAATAAAAGGGGAAGAAATGGAAGCAGTGACAGATTTTATTTTCTTGGGCTCCAAGATCACCGTAGATGGTGACTGCAGCCATGAAATTAAAAGATGCTTGCTCCTTGGGAGGAAAGCTATGGCAAACCTAGGCAGCATATTAAAAAGCAGAGACATCACCTTGCCGACAAAGGTCCGTATAATTAAAGCTATGGTTTTTCCAGTAGTAATGTACGGCTGTGAGAGTTGGACCATAAGGAAGGCTGAGCGCCGAAGAATTAATGCTTTCGAGCTGTGTTGCTGGAGAAGACTCTTGAGAGTCCCTTGGACTGCAAGGAGGTCAAATCAGTCCTAAAGGAAATCAACCCTGACTGCTCATTGGAAGGACAGATACTGAAGCTGAAGCTCAAATACTTTGGCCACCTAATGTGAAGAGAGGACTCACTGGAAAAGACCCTGATGCTGGGAAAGACTGAAGGCAAAAAGAGAAGGGGATGGCAGAGGATGAGATGGTTAGATAGCATCACCGATGTAATGAACATGAATTTGAGTAAACTCCGGGAGACAGTGGAGGACAGGAAGGCCTGGCATGCTATGGTCCATGAGGTCACAAAGATCGGACACGACTAAACGACAACAAAAAAAATCTAATAGATAAATGAATCATGGCACGCTTTCTCTCTTCCAAGATTGTGAACAAGTAGGTTGTGAATATTACCTATAAGAAGAATGAGCATTATGAATGAGAGTGAGTGCCATGAGTGAGACCTGCACGAAGGAGGGACTTCCCAGAGTACAGTAGTACTAATACTCCAACCCAGAATCCTTTGCAATCTCCAGAGGTCTTATTTTTCCAGATGCTTCCTAGGAGCTATATGAAGTCCATGTGTTCCTTTGAACAACTCCGGCATTATGTTTATTGATTAGTCAGACAACGATATCAAATCACCCACATTAGATGCCATATATTCACCATTCGTTCTGCAGACCCCTTCTCTCCTTTTCTACCACGTTGCTGTGCAACTAGAGCACCTGTTTTGTCTGTAGCAGCTTCTGTAATTGGTTGCCTTCACACATTGCTGGACCATGAGCTGCTTCATTCCCAACCAGCATGGCTATGTTCTGCTTTTCTGTGAATTTGAAGTATTTCAAATAACTCTCTGAATTATCATAATCCTTTGAGATAGGTCCATTTCATCCCTGGATTAAGGATGGAAGAGAAATATGTGAGAGAAAATGACTTGGTAAAGGCTTGTTGAGATGAGCTTTCGAGATTTTCCACTGTTGGTTAATGAGCTGCCCATGCCCGCTCTCACGCCGGTCTCATTTTTTCTGAATGCTTCCAGATGAGAACTTACTGTAGGGTCATCAGGGCTCTTTCTCTTACAACGGAAGTGCATGCAACATTGTCTTCAATTTGCCCTCTGTTTCCTTAGTGCTGCTTCCATCTGTGTTTTCCTTTTTAAATGGGAAAACACCAGCATTTTTCAAATCATCAGAAATATAATTCAGTCTGCAGAGCTACATCTTTCCTTTGCTCTTTTAAAATGAGCAATAACAGGTGCTAATATTGCTCAGCCCAGGCGGAATACTGTATGACTTTTGCCATGGATGCTATTTTTATACCCATTTATTTTATTCCCCCATTTTTGTAATCAATCTTCAAATAGTGAAATACTACTAAGTGCTATAGACAATATGTGGTGTGAAAACCCCACATTTCCTGATGTTGTACACCTATAATGGTAGAAGAAAAGTAGGATAGCATTATACAAGTATACCACGAAGTCATTTTAAAATTAGTGCTGACTTGAAAAAGTCCTTTTTTGCTACATCCTCACCCCTGAGTATATGTGTATATAATAGATGTGTTGTATATTATAGATTGCATTACATGAATATAGTGGTATAACACTATTTCATGTAAGTGTCATTTCATATTTTAATAGTTGTTGTTTATTCGTTCAGTCGCTTCCGACTCTTCGTGACTTCATGGACCAGCCCACGCCAGAGCTTCCTGTCGGCCGTCGCCATCCCCAGCATCCCCACGGTCGAGTCCGTCACCTCCAGAATATCATCCATCCATCTTGCCCTTGGTCGGCCCCTCTTCCTTTTGCCTTCCACTTTCCCTAGCATCAGCATCTTCTCCAGGGCATCCTATCTTCTCATTATGTGGCCAAAGTACTTCAGTTTTGCCTTTAATATCATTCCCTCAAGTGAGCAGTCTGGCTTTATTTCCTGGAGTATGGACTGGTTTGATCTTCTTGCAGTCCAAGGCACTCTCAGAATTCTCCTCCAACACCACAGTTCAAAAGCATCTATCTTCCTTCACTCAGCCTTCCTTATGGTCCAGCGCTCACAGCCATAGGTTACTACGGGGAATACCATTGCTTTAACTACACGGACCTTTGTTGTTAGTGTGATGTCTCTGCTCTTAACTATTTTATCAAGATTTGTCATTGCTCTCCTCTCAAGAAGTAGACGTCTTCTGATTTCCTGGCTGCAGTCAGGAAATTTTAATATTTAATATTTTAATAGAGGGAGATAGAGATAACTAGAAAGGTGTTTTAGTGTTACTATTAAACACTAAAAGTTTTTTTTTACAGAGATTAAAAAACAGCACACACTGTAAAGAGTACTGTATATTGAGTGTATTCTGAGCTGGTCAATAGGTCACAACCCATGTCCATATCCCTCCCCCAGTTGAAAAAGAGAACCAGTGATAAGAATACTGCTGTGGATGGAACCGTAATGGGATGTGAGGATGAAAATACATACATGTAATTTAGAAAAATAATTTGCCACTTTCTTTTTATCTGATAAGTTATGTATTAATGCTAGCGGCTATCTGGAAGCACCCCCCTCTCTTTGTTCACTCATTTTCTCTCTTTCCTTCTCCTCTTCCTCCTTTGGTAGGATGCCACTTGTAGCCATGTGTACCGTTCATTTGCCATATGTGGAACAGACAATAATGTTAACAGCATAGAAGAAGAAGATAAAAGCTGCAGGAACTTTGCAAAGGACTTGCAGAGATATCTGGAGATTGTTAAAGCGGGGCATGAATGCTAGGTAGGCTGTGGGAAGGTGTCCAGCGTTGGCTTGGATAGTATTTCAACTCCTGGGTCACTGTCTATTTTAGGTAAGCTTTTTTTGTAAGCCAAGAGCTATGCTGGCTTGGAGGTGGTATTGCTGCTCTTAATTCTTTGCCAGGAGCTCGTTTCAGCACATATTAATCAACTAACTGCTCTTACTTACTGCAACTGAGGACAATGGGGGGGGAATCATACTTAGTTATCTCTGTGGGGTCTAAGTCAGACAAATAACGCTTTTCTAAAATCTTCTTGTGACTACAGCAGTTAAAGGAGGCCCTTTTGTAGTGCTTTTCTGTTTTCGTTCTGCAAATAAAGAGGCAAGGAATGTTTATGTTTGGCTGCAGATTTTATTTCCTGCTATTCAATCAAGAGCAATTGATTGAATAACTTGGAGCCAGTTAGAAGCTGTGCTTGCAATTTTGGTAGAGTAGTGGATTTTGTACTAATAGAAACCTAATTTATAAGCTCAAGGTTCTTTTTATATAACATGGTGCATGTTGAAGAGTATCTTTTCCTTTTTTCTATAATACAGCACTCCAGGAATTGATATTCAGTATGTGAAATCGGCACAAACACAAGACATAGTGCTGGATCTAAGAACTGCTATCATACTCATAGTCCCACAGAAGATGGATCACAAACACTTTAGCACTTCCCCAGGTTACCACCTGTAGTCTTTGTGTGGTTGGACCAGCAGTGAGTGATAGTTCCAGTCCATCCAACTAGCTGTTTACATAATAGCTTGGTCCAGTGCATTAAGTCAGATTTGTTTGCTTGTTTCAGGTTAACATATTGTGGGACTTCCACATTTGTAACTTGTAAACCAGGGTTCAGTTTGATGTATGAATGCAATTGAAGAGTAAAGGAAAAGCTTTGAGAGGCTTTCTAGTGAGCCTCTAAGTAGAATATGGTAAGTCTTCTCCATATTTAGAGCTGGGCTAACTTCTAGTAAGAGTTGTTGGGAGCAAACAGGAACCATGTTCTTTTATAGGCTCTTGAGGGAAAGCCACGCTGGCCCAGTGGGGACAGGAATGCTATGCTAGATAGACCTTTTAATCGGATCCAGCAGAAAAACTCTTTTGCATCTGTAATGAGTACTATTATTAATCCTGCTTCTAATCCAACACAAAATGTGAGAATTTGAGGGGGAGGGATTCTGCTTTACCAGAAAAAAACAGAGCAGCCCAGATTTGGTGCCTGGGATTTAAAATGCCTGCTCCTAGCTCATGCAATTGTGAAACAGGTGCTATCAAGCAACCAAGCTGATTGATGAAGTCCTAAAACTCTTTCGACTTTAATTTGCCCTAGGTCAAGGGTCAGCAAACCACGGCTCGCGAGCCACATGCGGCTCTTTGGCCCCTTGAGTGTGGCTCTTCCACAAAATACTGCATCACTGTCCGGAACGGTCTAAAATAGAACGCCGCTCTACAAATACCGTCACGCGCCCAGCTAAGCCTTCGGACGGGTGCGCGTGTATCTACGGGCTCAGAAGCCAGGGTGCGTGCGTCAAAAGGTGAGCCGCTCTTCTCATTGGCTGCTCGGACGGAGACGCATCGCACCCAAACATTGCGGGGCGTGACCAATAGCCAAGCCCGATGCAGAGATCTTGAGAGAGTTGATCTGAAGCTGGCACCGCCATGTTGAAATAGGGAGAGGCTACAGCCAGTTTATGTCGTTCTTCAGCTTTTTTTAATTTTCGAAAAGGAACGCGAACACCTCAGGGAAGCATTTGGTTCGACGCGTGTTTTAAATTGTTTCCCCCCCCCCGAGAAATCCCGGTGGTGTCAAAGAGGTGGGCGGGGGGACGGCAACGAGAGGATGGTGCAGTCCTGCTCTGCCTACCGTTGCCGGAATCGATACGACAAAGAGAAGCCCATCTCTTTCCACAAGTGAGTAGGGGCGGGGGCAAGAAAACGGGAGCGGGGGAGAGAGCGAGAGAGACGCTCTCTGGACCAGGCGGGAAAGGGAGACAGCGCTCGCTTCGCCAAGAGCAGCGGGCGCAGTGGGGACTGCATTGGCGGCAACCATGAGGCAGCAGCAGCGAGCTAAAGCCACCTTGTGCCTGATCCACCTTGCCTTGCAGGCACAGAGGAGCTGGCCGAGGGGGCGGGGAAGAAGATCCCTGGTTGCAATCAGGAAAGGGGCAGATTGTGGGAGGCTTTGTCTCCAAGGCGCTGTAAGGGAGCGAAGGACAGGCAGAGGAGAAGATCAGGGAAGCGGACTTGTCTCCGAGCAATTAACTTGGAAATTATACAATGCTGGTGGCGGGTGGGGTGGGGTAGGATGGGGAGCTGCAGCTACATTTTGCCACCCAAAATTGTTTTCAAGGCTCCCGCCCACAAACCCTGCCCCCAGTACGTGCAATTGGCTCCTGCCCGCAAACCCCGCCCCCTTCCACGCAATTGGCTCCCGCCCGCAAACCCCGCCCCTGGCCCTCGAGTGATGTTATAAATGTTATAAATGTCAAAATGGCTCCTGGCATAAAAAAGTTTGCCGACCCCTGCCTTAGGTAATGAATGTGCTTAAAAAAAAAAGGTAAAGGTTCCCCCCGCACATTTGTGCAGTCGTGTCCGACTCTAGGGGCCGGTGCTCATCTCCGTTTGTTAGCCGAAGAGGCAGCGCTGTCCGAAGACGCTTCCACGGTCATGAGGCCGCATGACGCACGCGGAACGCTGTTACCATCCCACCAAAGTGGTACCTATTCATCTACTTGCATTTGCATGCTTTCGAATTGCTAGGTTGGCAAGAGCTGGGGCGAGTGCGGGAGCTCACTCCGCACACAGGGCTAGGGATTCGAACCTCCGATCTTGCGATCTTCCGATCGACAAGCCTGGTGTCTTACCCGCTGAGCCACCACGCCCCTTGTGCTTAGCTGCAGTTAAATCAATTAAGTAGGGTAATTAATTAATGGCTAGGATAGCATTCTGCATTGGAGGGAGAAGAGGTATGTGATTGAATTTCTGCAATTTTGAGGGCATGACATGTTAAACCTCCATATACAAATGTGGATGTATGGTTTCCCAATTGAAACCTCATACCCTTTGTGCATATTTTTTCTCTGTGAAGCAAATAAATCCACATTGCAGGGCTGATGAGATTTTCTCCCCAACCTTCTCTGCAGGAATTTCTCTGCATTTAATGTGTGTTAGATAGTATAGTGTTTGAATGGTTGTAAATATTTTATCACATGTTTCCTTGTTTAAATAAAAAGGAAGATAGAAGGCACTGGTAACTGGTAATGTACTAATTTTAGCTTGTCCAAAGAGTTACACATTTTTGTTCATGATACTTGAATGCATGATTCCTAGAGATATTCACCTAAAAATAGTAATTTTAACTTTAAAATTATCCTATTTAATTTGTACTGTTTCTGTTTACTGGGTTTTATGAAAAAATACCGTTTTATGAAATAGTTTAATTAAAAATGGAAAGCAAAAAGTTTCCATTCTGTATCACAGATTCCAGTTTAAAACCTTGCTTAGGAGATCTGTTGGAGATTGGAAAAGTGCATTGTTTTTTATCCAGTGATTCTGAGACTATGGACATTTGGGGCGTGTAATGCTGCCAAGTAAACTGTATGGGTGGGGAAGAGAAAGTTTGACCTATTTTGCTGTCTAGTTTGACACTGGGTCTCCAGTGGTGCTTGAGGTCACATTGCGGAACGTGCCTGCTGCAGTCAAGGTCTGATGGTTTGCCTTTGCTTCAGTTGTGAATGTGGGCAAGGATTGCCACTATCTATATAGCTTTGTTTTTGATACTTGCCAGGTTGTGTCCAGTTGTGGCCCATTAGTGTTGCTTCGCAGGAACCCATGGGATACATTCAAATATTCATTGTCCTTCATATGCATTATTAGAACAAGCCTTTCAACATCCCTAGTAATTATTCCCTTGCAGCTGGGAGGCTGAGGGAATAGTGGGTGGCTTAGGTCTGTACTTGAACCAGAACTGGCTTGTCTTTTAACAGTGATGCTCTCTCCAGTCTTGTGACAGACCCAGTGCTTAAGGATTGAGTACACACTTTGCAGATACAGGGGCTCAGGTACACTTCCCAGCATCTCTAGTAAAAATATGGAGCAGTGCATCTGGAAAGATTTCTGTAGAGAGCTGATCTAGACCGGTCTCTTGGATGCCCATACAGAGAGCCTTATGATGTTCTCTGGGTGCATTTCTTTTACTCAGCAAACGTATCCAACCTGATGCCTTCTAGAAGAATCCAGAATACAACTAAAACCATGAGGCATCCTGGCTGGGAATTCTGGGAGTAGTCGTTCTGACACATCCAGAGGGCACCCATTTGGAGAAGCCTTCCCCCAAGTATCCCAAAGTGTAGACTGAGTTTGTGTGGCTTGAACATTTGAAGGCAGAGCTTGCCTGTTTGGGTCCAGTGTTCGTACTCTGTGTGCTGTCTCTGTCCATCTCCAGGATAAGCCCTGTTGCATGCTGCTGTTCTGTTTACCAGGTCTCTGCAATAGGATTTACTCTCTGTAAACATTCACCAAGTTGTTCCCCTCCCAACATTGCTGTGAGTGGGAAGATTGGTATTTCCTTTTGTAATCCCCCCTTAGGATCTCAGCTCTGGGAGGATCCCAGTTCAAGATTCATTCTCGGCCAAGAGCTCTGTAATCAACAGCCAACTAGGCATCCTTCCTGCCAGATGTCCCGATCCTTGGAAGCAACAGTTTGTTCTTCAGTCATTTTTTTAGCTTTTATATTTCAAAGTATCATTCTGTGCTGTCAGCTTACAACTCTTGATGCCCTCCAGTGAGCAGAAGCCACCAGGCGCCTGGCTGGCTCACATCTCTGCCTTGCTATTTTCAACAGTGAATGTTGGCACACGCTGCCCGCCTACAGACTTTTCCCTCTTTACAGATATAAGCTGGAGAATGGATCTGATCGATTCTCGTAATACATCCTGATAAGGAGAGCTGAAACAATATAGCTGTAGCTAAGAGCTAAAATGAGGAACTTTGTAGTAAAAAATCTCTATCCTGCCACAACTTTGCTGGTAGACTAAACAAATGCACTTTTCTCTTTCCTATCTCCTATTTATCCATTATGGAGGAATTATTGTTTGATGTTCTGACCTATTTGTTGCTTCATATTTCTTTTATGACGAATTATCTTACTGGCAAATCTTCCAGAAATTTCTTGTACTTGATTCAGGCTACTCAAATTGGAATTTTTTTGTTGTTGTTCAGTCGTTTAGTCGTGTCCGACTCTTCGTGACCTCATGGACCATAGCATGCTAGGCCTTCCTGTCCTCCACTGTCTCCCGGAGTTTACAATGAAGTAAACATTCTGCTTCATGAGGAAAATTTTAAAATCCTGTCAGGATAGTGACAAAATCTTGAGATCTTCTGAATCCTCAGGCAACATTTGCAAAAACAACTGTGTACGTGAATCAGTGGGAATGGAGAATTTTAAAAAGGCTTATCTGAGTTGAAGTCATGAATCTGTGTTGTCAGAGATTTAAAGTGGAATGGAGCAAGGATAACAAACCTGAGTCTTTTCAGACATTTTTGGATTCAGCTCCCATCAGCCTACAGCCAGTAGTTAGGAATGATGGAGTTCTAGTCCAACAGCATTTGGAAGGCAACAGGTTCCTCATTTTGCCATGTTGGAAAAGAGTCACCAACTTGGTATCCTCAAGACCTTTTGGTAACAACTCCTGTAGTTCCCAGCAAACATGGTCTTGGCCATCTACCAGTGTGAGACGTTCCTGTAATATTTTTTCTTATGTGGCTCTTTGCAGTGAATTTCAGTACTTTGGATCACTTGGGAAGGCAGATAGCAGATACTCTTTAAAAAAGAGGGCACATTTGCAAGTGTTGGTTTTCAAACCATTTGTCCTCTGGATACTTACTGGATGAGGCAATTCCACTGCAGATGTGAAAATACGTCAGCATAGAAAGGTTTCCATTCTGGCTTATTTGCAATGTCTGCTGTAGAACTGCTGTGCCTGGAAGCTACATGTTCTTTTTTTTCTGTTGTGCAATAGTGATAGGATTCTGTGTTTTAAGAGCCTTGCCGGAGGGATGGCCCGAAAAACCTCTTCTGCAATTTGACAAACCTCCATCTGGTTTTCATTTCATAACCCCAAGAGGGAAGAGCATCTGTCATGTTCCCCCGCAAGTCCCCAGGTCAGTCAAAGCCTTGGCTTCCTTGTCCTTGGAAGAATGCTGCCCACCCTGAAGAAGGGTGGGCATAGATGTGTCTCAGCAGTGTTTGGGAGTGTGGTGAACTGCATCTGGATGAAGATTCCTAGTTACACATTGGTGACACTGACAGCACTGAGAGAAAGACTTAATCTGATTATATTGATTCGTTTGTTGCTAGGAGATGGCAATCTATCAGGAGGAAAGGAAATGTTGCAATAGCAGAATCTGTGACACGGGAATCTTTGCAGCAAGGAAGCCACTTTCCTAGCTGAAGTGGGTTCTGAAATGTGTTCTCCTGTCTCTGCAAGGTACAAAGAAATGAATGTTACTCAAAGGTTCTCTGGGCTTCTTTTTTGCAAACAGGAAAAAAACTGGTTACTAAAGAGGTGAAGTTGCTAATGGCCTTTAAGAAAGCGATCCTTGAGAAATTTCAGGAGATCTTAAAGGGGAGCAATTCCTCTGAATGGTGCATTGTGAGGTCCCAGAGAGCACTTTGTCCAGACTTGTTCAGATTTGGTGCTAGGCCTGCTGAAAATGTGCCAAGGGAGAATCCCCTTGAGATACTGCATTGGAGCTTCCGGACTGGAGCCCTTCAGATGGGTTGGGCTGCAACTCCCAGAATTCCTAGAGAGCCTGGCTTTTTACCACAGTAATGACACCTGCTGGGAATTGTAGTCATACTCATCTAGAGGATACCAGGTCAGGGAAGACTGTATAATATTATAAGGCAATGATTATTCTGCATTAATTCCAAAAACCCTGTGGAATATCTTGCCCCCAGAGGTGAGGCGGGCGCCCTCGCTCCTGGCCTTCAGGAAGTCTTTAAAGACCTGGTTCTGCCGCCTTGCTTGGAACGAAGGAAGTAATAGTTCCTCCTGGGGGTGGTTAGCTTAGTAATATCCTCCTTTTAAGATTTCACCATCTTCTGGATTTTTCTATTTATTATTATATTGTATTTTAGATGTATTGGTTTTAATTTTTATAATATTATTGTAAACCGCCCAGAGTCTACTGCTGTAGAGATGGGTGGTGATAAATCTGAAAAATAAATACATACATACATACAGACAGACAGACAGACAGACACATATTTATTTGCTTGCTTATTTTATCAATGTATATGCCATCTTTTAAACAGTTTGCCCAAGGTAGACCACAATATAATGAAGTCAAGTTTGTTGATCATTATCCTGCCCTATTTGCATATAGAGTAACATAAACAAAGACTTAGCCATTTAGCACATACATAAGAGGCCCTGAACTTTTCTGCTTGCCTTCCATAGCAAACATACTCCCCCCACTTTGCCCAGTTCCTAGGGAAGTCTGCCTGAAGTCAGCAAGGGTGGGGAAGTCAGTGAAGTTCAGCTGTTCTCAGCTACATGAAATGTAGGTCCATTCATCTCTGCTTTATATCTGGGCAGAGCAAACAGACCAACAACTGCAGCTGTATCCTCCTTTTCCAGCTGCTATCTTACACAATGCTGTGATCCCCATCGAGTATTGGTCTGCTTGTTTCTTTGTTTCACTAGTAACACAACAGATTGTGGCAGCATTTCTCAAGCATTTGGGAACATATGGCCTGCAAATAGGTAATGCAGCTAGTTTAGGAAAATCTCTGCTTGTCTAATATGTAGATTAGCCTTCCCTCACTTGTTGCCCTTCTAATTGAGAATGCAGTTCCCATAATCCCTGCCATTATGGGAGTTGTTGTCCTTCACACTTAGAAGGCTGGAGGTTGGGATTGAAGTTTTTCTGTGGTTTTCTCAAAAGATAGCTAAACGCCCTTTCTCTTGTCTGCAGAAGAGAACTCTGCAAATAAAATCCTAAGCAGCTTAACTCTTCCCCTGTTCATCTTCAAATGCCCTTTTGCTTAAAGCTTGAAGGTGCTCTAAGAGAGACTTAGAATCAAGAAGTTCTACTCACATTCAGAACTGAATTACTGAGGACTGAACAGCACAAAGTAAATATTTTTCTCATTAGTTCAAGAATTGGATGTTTGCTGGATGTTGTTTCTCCTTGGCTCTAAGCCTTTTGGGAAGTCTGCTGTCTCCAGGTTGCTCGCTGGTGTTTTGAGGTGTTTCTTTGGATTCTAAGTGAACCCTTTCCCCCACCCCACTTCCCACAAGCTTCCAAGACAGATTCCTTGGTCCATAGCTTTCCAAACTGTGTGTCGTGACACTTTGGTGTGTCGCAACACACAGCTTAGTGTGTCGCGGAGTGGCCGCGTGGGGGCGGCGGTGTGCACGGCAGTGGCAATGGCGCGCCATCAGCGCTTCTGTGTTTTAGCGAAGCCGCTGCCACCGCTGTGCATACACACGCCACCACCGTTGGTGTGTCGCCAACGGCAGCAGTTTGGAAAGCGCGCTGCCTTGGTCCATAGAGTTGGGATTCTCAGTCTAGTTCTGTCAGTCACTGAAGCCATGTGGGAGAAGGAGCAACCGAGACAGATGTGTCACATCAGTTCCTCTTTTAGTGGAGTCCCTGCTCTCGTGATTTTTTCCTAAATAGCAGAAGCCAATAGAGAAAATAAAACGAAATGAGTGGCATATCTAGTTTAAACATTGTTTGTTCTCTCCAAACATGGCTGTTGCAATAGAGCCACTCCATTTGGGGTAATTTGAGTGTATGAGCCAATGATATGAGTGGGTGAAACAGTACTTCTCATTAAACGAACTGGTGGCTTTAAAATGCAGTAATTACTGTTTTGAGGCACATCTCACTCTACAAACAAACCCACTCCCTCTGCATGAGCTAAAATTCACACTTCTCTCCTGTAAGCCTTTAGTAAATAGACTCTAGCTATGAGTCTGCAGCCATGAGAAATAGAAGTGCATCCTTCTTGAAATATAAGCTGCATTCGTACAAAATCTCCAACTTGCATTGCAAGTTTTTCAGTCTCTCCATCTCAGAGTTTTGAAACCTACTGTCTTGTAAGGCTCTTGGGTCCTCCATTTAACTTTGACGTCCCAGACAGCATCCCCTCAGCTGTGGTTCCAGATTTTGCTGGACACTTTCCAGGAGGCTGAAAGGACTAAGAAGCTGGCAATACATTTTGAGTGCGTTGGGAAAGAAAGTACTTTAAAAGCCAGGTATTGATTCTGTCCAGGCTATAGCTTTATTTCAGATCTTTTAAACCTGAGATCTGGATTTTAAAAAAGGGTGACATAGAGGTTTGTGTTCTAAGTATATTGGCACTTCTATCTTGATCTCTGAAAATGATCAAGTGAATCAAGTTTTACTTTATTCCTGGGAAATTAGATTATATCCTCTTGCAATGATTATATTTTTTTGCTGATTTTTGTCTCTTCTTCTTTTAGGGCAGTATTTGGAGAATCTATTCTGATTTGGATATAGGACTTAGGTGGTCTGTTCTTGATCTAACAAAAGAAAAATTGAAAGATGAATGTCTTGCTATTCAATAAAACAATTCTGATTTGCATTGGAGCAGTAGTGATAGAGAGTTTGGATAGGCCTGATTGCCCATAAGCATAATGCACAGCCCCTTTCACTTTAATTTTAAATATAAAATATGGAAGAGAAAGGGCAGTGCATTCCTGAATATCTGAAGATATATTTGGGGAGGTGTTGACAGTTTCACTGGCATAATTCATATTGCTAATAATTTGGATAGTGGTCTAAAAATAGTACCATTTAAAAAGCTAAAAAGTTACAAATCTTGAGGTCAATCTTGTCCTCTTTTCCTTCTTCCTTTATCCCTGCACTGTATATTAATAAAGAATTGTTGAGCTGCTGTGGCCTCCATTTATAGAACATAAAAAATTGAACTATATACCTTCAGTTGATTTCAGGGGCTAGGCGCTAGGTATTTCACAGTTGATCCTATATGTGTAAATTGTGTGAGTGTTATGGGTGGGATTTATGAGGGTGATTTGTAAGATAACACAGAGAAAGATTTCAAAATGAGCTTGTACTTGTTCTTTACTAAGAAGGAAACCTGCGTCCAATTTTCTGTGTTCTAATCAATGAATTCAAAGTCTCTCCATTAATGATTGACATGTGAATTTTAAAGTTCATTGCAGTAATTTTAGCACATGTCAAATATGCTTGCATAAAAAATATGTCTGTTGGGCTTCCTAGACAGCAAGTATGTTTCGGACTGTAGCCTCAGATTATTGGTATTTAGCCTTTTCTCATTTCATTTCTACTTCAAATACCCTGCTATATATCGAGCAACTTCACCATATCAACAGGTCTAAAGGTTTTCCAGTCTGCATGAACATCAGCAGAAAACTTACGCAAATTCTTTGAGTTTCTGCTTTCCATCTTTAAACTTAGAGCCTTTACCATAGAATAATTTGCACTGCAGAGTTCAGAGAATTTGCCATTTTCTTCCCATTGCCACCTTCTCTTCCTCTGCTTCTGAATGATAGGCAGGTTGCAAATCCTCCACTTTCAGAGCTCTGCATCAAAGTGAAATTAACAACGTGGTATGTGTGTCTGTGTGTGTGTTATTTTATTTATTTATTTATTTATTTATTCTATGGCTACCCATCTCAACAAGTGACTCTGGGCGGCTTACAATCATAAAAACCATAAAGCAGTTAAAATAATTAAAAACATTAAATCTTAAACATTATTGGAAAATGAATGCGTAAAATCTGACATGGAAAAAGGTAGTAGTACGTCCAAAAGTTGTTCCTTGGTGTTTGACAATTAAACTGAGTCATCTGATGATCTTGGAATTATGCCTTAAATCTACATTGGAATTCATGATACAAAATTCCTTTTGGCTAAAACAATCCTTTAAAATGAATTGGCAGTGATCAGAGGATTCTCTCTGAAATTGATTTACTAGATAGTGTCTGACTGCAGATAAAATCTACCACATCGCTAAAACCCTGTGACTTATCTCTTGAAGGAAATGTAAAGAGCATGGTTCTTTCCTACATTTAGCTATCTGTGCACAAGTTTTTGAAAAAAAAAATCAGGTCTCAGGACTGGTGGTTGTACAAAAAAACTTACATGGCTTTTAATTACTGCTGAAGGGCTAGAGCAGAGCTTTCCAAACTGTGTGTCGCGACACAAAAGTTTGTCGCCACACACCGTCTGGTGTGGCGCCACACAACCCGGAAGCGCTGATCATCGTCAGTGCTTCCGGGTTTTCCCGCGGCGACACACCAACGGTGGCGCGCAAAACCCGAAAGCGGCAGCAGCGCTTCCGGGTTTTTGCACACGGCCGCACTTCCGGGTTTTCCCACGGCGACACACCAATGCCGGTTGGTGTGTCGCCGCGGGAAAAACTTTGGAAAGCCCTGGGCTAAAGATTGTAAAAATCTGAATGATGGTACTGGTTGTTTCATCAACTCTTGGTTTTCAAGAGTGTAACAGCCGATCATTTTCTTGAGAACTGAATACAACAAAGGGAAGACAAAAAAGAGGACTATCAGGAGAATCATTCTCTCAGTTTATGGCTCAGTTTATTGATTGCTCAGTTTATTGATAGTTAATTTACATTATTAGGAAGCACATATTAGCAAAAATATATATAAATAAATATAAATATAAATATAAATAAAAGAGAGCCAGTTTGGTCTAGTGCTGGGCTAGAATCCAGGAGACTGAGAGTTCTAGTCCCGCCTTAGGCATGAAAGCCGGCTGGGTGACCTTGGGCCAGTCCCTGTCTCTCAGCCCTAGGAAGGAGCCAATGGGAAACCAGGAGACTGAGAGTTCTAGTCCCGCCTTAGGCATGAAAGCCGGCTGGGTGACCTTGGGCCAGTCACACACACTCAGCCCAACTCACCTTCCAACCTTTTAAAATGATATGTGTAATAATAATCAGGATGACCTACAGTAACTGTAGCCCTGTCCATGTATTTTGCATGTAGATTTCCCAGCTGAGTGCCTTCAGATGCATTGGAACTTTTAGTTCCCTTGAATCCTAGCTGCTGTGGTCCTACACATTTGGAGAACACCAGATTGGGAAGGCTAGAGGATTAAACAGAAAGTGTATCTCATGACCTTCAAAATGGCCTGTTTCTTGAAGGGAAGCCCTTCTTATATGGTGGTAAAGCACATCACAGCCTTGTTTCAACGAAAAATCAATGAAGCAAGATAATAGTATAGTCCTTTATGTTGGTGTATCAATAGGTGGAACTAAATGGTAGAGTCAGGAGGACAAAGTTGGTAACAGAGGAAGGACTGAGATTGGGGAAGCACGCCCTCTGCTGGGACGTACAGCCTTTGGCCCCGGAAGTAGTTTCGTTTTTTGCTATTCAATGAGTAGTTAGAGCAGGAGGCTGGATGTGGAAGTTGTTAGCTAATAAAGACATTCAGTATAAATGAACCTCTGACTCATTATTATTAGAAGAGACCTTGAAACAGTTGGTAGATGACACTGAGAAATTATTTGTTTTTGTTTATTCGTTCAGTCGCTTCCAACTCTTCGTGACTTCATGGACCAGCCCACGCCAGAGCTTCCTGTCGGCCATCGCCATCCCCAGCTCCCCCACGGTCGAGTCCGTCACCTCCAGAATATCATCCATCCATCTTGCCCTTGGTCGGCCCCTCTTCCTTTTGCCTTCCACTTTCCCTAGCATCAGCTTCTTCTCCAGGGTATCCTGTCTTCTCATTACGTGGCCAAAGTACTTCAGTTTTGCCTTTAATATCATTCCCTCAAGTGAGCAGTCTGGCTTGATTTCCTGGAGTATGGACTGGTTTGATCTTCTTGCAGTCCAAGGCACTCAGAATTTTCCTCCAACACCACAGTTCAAAAGCATCTATCTTCCTTGAGAAATTATTAGGAACTATTTAACATATTGCCTGTTCCCTGGCGAATTTCCCTCACTTACTTGTGTATAGCAAGTGGTATAGTTCATCTTTTTAAGCTAAGCTAAGCTAAGTCTTTTTTATAATGAACTCCATTATTTAAATCTGCTGTTAGTTTGGGATTTGTTTTGCATTTGTATTATAGATGCAGCCAAGAACTAAGTCAGTCCCTGCTGTTGTGTTTTTCAAATTCTTTGGACTACACTCCCATTTTCCCTCGCTAGCATTGCTAATTGCAATACTGGTTGCAGAGGGATGGAAGTTATAGCCTGACTCATCAGGAAATCACCAGATTATGGGAAGGTTAAGTGATGAAATGATTCAGTGAAACGGCATGGAGCTAATACAAGTCATTTTGGCCACTGCTAAGATTTTTCCTGTTGTTGGTTGCAATATTTCTTTGCTTCTCATGTCTCTTCTGAAACAATGTTCTGGTAACGATGATAGTGGTGAAATGCTGGTTTTCCTACCAAAATGGCATTAGATGACAACCAGGGGAAGTGTTGTCACAGAGCTGTTACATAGCCTTGACACACACACACCCCTATCCATCATTGTCTATAGGAAGCTGATAATGCATTGATGACACAGTACTGGGTATATTATTGAGAGGAGAAGGGAAGCATTGTTGAGGCAGTTGCTTTTTTCAGTGGCTGTCTGGGTAGAGCTTGTGAATAGACCAATGTTTCTCAACCTTGGCAACTTTAAGACGTGTTTGAAGTCTCCCAGCTTCAAGAAAGAAAATTGTTTGCTATGTGTGATTTATACCAGACATTCGAACGAAGGGAAGAAATTTTGCTGCCCTTGTTCAGTGAAACTTGGGTCAGCAAAAAGGGCCTGGAGTCTGAATGCAGGATCTGGGCTGCTCACTCATGATGCTGTAGTTATTAGATATATTGCAAAGTTTTTAATTTTAATTTTAGGGGCGTGGTGGCTCAGCGGGTAAGACGCCAGGCTTGTTGATCAGAAGATCGCAAGTTCGGAGGTTCGAATCCCTAGCCCTGCGTGCGGAGTGAGCTCCCGCACTAGCTCCAGCTCTTGCCAACCTAGCAATTCGAAAGCATGCAAATGCAAGGAGATGAATAGGGACCACTTCGGTGGGTAGGTAACAGCGTTCCGCGCGCGTCATGTGGCCACATGACCGTGGAAGCGTCTTCGAACAACGCTGGTTCTTCGGCTAACAAACAGAGATGAGCACCGGCCCCTAGAGTCGGACACGACTGCACAAATGTGCGGGGGGAACCTTTACCTTAATTAATTTTAAATATCAGAACACAAATTTTGGTTGTTTTCTTTTTTTTTTTTTTTGAAAAATATCATTTTATTTACATTCAACATAAAACATAAAACAAAACACATAACACATAACAATGATTACATTTATGTATATATATTTACATTTGATTTTACATATTTATTTTTATTATATTTAATATAATGTATCCTTCTTCCTTTTTTTATCTCTAATCTTTTCCCTCTTTTATCTTCCATTCTCTTCTAACCTACTTTCTCTCTATCTTTTCCCTTCCCTTATCTTCCATTTTCACTCTTCCCTTAATCCCTTTTTTCTTTCATCTATTCCTTTCTTCCTTTTTAACCCTCTCTTTCTCTCTCTATTCTCTTCTCTCACTTGCCTTAGTCACTCTTTCTAACCCTCTCATCTCTCTCTATCTTTTCCCTTCCTTTATCTTTCATTTTCGTTCTTCCTTTTCTCTTTCGTCCATTCCCTTCTTCTTTTTTTTAACCCTCTCATTTTCTCTCTAATCTCTTCTCTCATTTACTTTATTCCCTCTTTCTCTCTCTAACCTCTTCCCTCCCTTCTCTTCCATTCTATCTTCCCTCCCTATCTTTCTTTCCCTTTTCACCCTAAATTTTTGTTATTTTCAAAGACGTTTTCAAACAGTGGTTTGTTTTATGCGTGCAGGATGGAAGGGAAAGTTGTTGGTCCTCTTTGCTGGGAAAAAACCTTCCTTAAACATAGCCCAGCTGCAAGTACTGTCTTAAAATGGGGTGCCAAGAAGAGGAAGTGAAAGATTGGCAGCTGACTTCGCTGGACTCCAGAGCTGAGGAAAAAACATTTCCCTTCAACCCAAGTGTCTGCTTCAGGACTATATTTACTCCACCACCGTTAGTGCAAGGCTGTTCCCTTACAGATACAGCATCGGCACTAGGAATTAAAAGTATGCTTTTCCCCAGTAACTTGGCGTTCTTGGGCCTTCTTCAGCTGTAAAAACTACCCATTGCAAATGCCTCAAAGGATTTGGGATACTTGTTATGTGGACATCACTTGCAGGCTTTGCTCTGGAATTACTATAGGGCTGAATATAGGGCTTATATGGGCTGAAAATAATGCCAAAGGAGGGATTGGAGTTGTCCCTCTTCAGATGATAAAGTCCCAAAATGTGGAGAAGAGAGGGGGAGGGGGTGACACTCTGTGCCCCTGCTATCTCTCTTCACACCCTTCCTGCATTGGTTTTGGATGTAAAAAAGTAACCAATTGGAAGGAGGACAGCTGCATCTTCATTTTAGATCTTCCCACCAAGATTTTCACTTAAGAGTTCCTTGAATGATTGAGGTGGTAGAAAGGAAGGGGAAGGGGAGGAGGAAAGGAAAGGGAAGGGAAGGGAAGGGAAGGGAAGGGAAGGGAAGGGAAGGGAAGGGAAGGGAAGGGAAGGGAAGGGAAGGGTCCCAGTTTGCTTCCGGGTCCAATTCCAGGTATTGGTTATCACCTTTAAAGCCCTACATGGCATGGGACCAGGATACCTAAGGGACCATCTCATCCCCATTGCTTCACCCCGTCCCACCCGGGCATGCAGAGAGGGCATGCTACGGACCCCATCGGTTAAGGAGTTCCATCTAACGGGGTCTCGGAAACATGCTTTCTCTGCTGTTGCCCCTGCCCTTTGGAACAGTCTTCCCCCCAGAGATCAGAAAGTCCCCCTCGCTCCTGGACTTCCGGAAAAAACTCAAAACCTGGCTTTGTCAGTATGCTTGGGGCGGGAAGGAGAATGTATATACCTGGAGATGGGTAGCACCTTAGATTAGACCTGGAGTGCCCTTTTTACGAACTTAAGAAGATTCTGCTATTGGATTTTATTATATTTATTATACTCTAAATTGTTATTTACTGTGTATTTTAATCTATTTATAATTGTATGTTAATGATTTTAATTTCGTTGTAAACAGCCCAGAGTTCCCCTTGGGGGAGTTGGGTGGTGATAAATGTGATAAATAAATAGGATAGGATAGGATAGGATAGGATAGGATAGGATAGGATAGGATAGGATAGGATAGGATAGGATAGGATAGGAAAGGTGATGGAAGGGGCAGGGTGGAATTCATGTTTGCACTCTTCCCATGCTTTTCAGTTTCAGCCTGAGCATTTATATAGAAAATGTGAATTTAATTTTTTATAGCTGTGACAACTGTGCCTATCAAATAAGGCTAAACTGTATCATATTAAAATATTCTTGGAGAATAATGGAGTGACTATGCCTAGATATTTACATGATATCTCTGGATAGAGGAAGATGTGTCATAGATTTGGAAAGTGCCTCTCCCTAGATCTCATGAGTGATGGTGCTATACTTTGATTCTGTATGAGGCAGCTTAATATGTTCCCAATGCTTTTGATATGAATACGGCTAGCAATGCAACCACCTAATAGGATATTGAAGTTTCTAACTCATTATAATATACACTATTGTATTGTATTATTGTTGTTTTTATATATTTTAAGATTCTATTTTAATTTATTTATTGTGAACCGCCCAGAGTTCCCCATGTGGGGAGATGGGCGGTCATATAAATTAAACAAACAAACAAACAAACAAACTCTGTTCTGAGTATCCTTCATTCTAAAGATGTAAGTAGCAGCTTACTGTAGTGATAGAAGTTTTTATGGAAATGCTAGTGGACTTAATCAGGGAGGAATTACTTAATAGAGGCAAAATGTTTTCAATACAACATAAGTAAGTTGCTAATTGTTCTTGTAAAAACAGCCATTCTGGTTCAAGGTTTTCATATATTAGTCAAATTCAAAGTACTTAGTCTACTTTTGCATATTAGTGTCAGTTCTTTTAACACATTTGCAGATCATAAGCACTTTGCAATATATCTTTGTTTCTTCCTATGA
Source organism: Charina bottae (assembly GCA_023362775.1). Lineage (NCBI taxonomy): Eukaryota > Metazoa > Chordata > Lepidosauria > Squamata > Charinaidae > Charina > Charina bottae. Next base: position 7,731,082 of record JALMGJ010000021.1, on the reverse strand, counting down.
ATCTATTTAATTGGGCAGCCTAATGGCTTTCTCCTGTATGATTTTCCATTTTTAAAAGACCACATGGAAAGAAGGAGAACAAGAGGATGACCAGCAGAAAGATGGATGGACTCAGTGTCGCAATGTGTGCAGTGTTGAAAGACTTGAAGGACTAGGGTGAGGACAGATCATCCTGGAGAAAATGTGTCTGTGTGGTTGCTGAGATTAATACTGGCTTGATGGCACATTATATTCATCAGTTTAAAGAGTCCTGATCCAATTATTTTCACAGTTTTAATTGGGTTCATCACCTGTGATAAATCTGCAATGTTCCTGTCTTCTGAGATTTAGCACTCTCATGTTAGGAAGTAGATAGGTTTTAAAAAAGTGGAGAAGGAAAGTTTCCTATTTATAATGCTTCAGAGATAATACTCCTTCTGTATATCAGTTCTAGTTCAGTAGTGCTGTGTCCAGTCTTCCTCCAACTAAATTAAGAAGTGAACTCATTACTGTTTACCAGACAGGCATATTAAGGACATGATACTTGGAGAACTGTCTGATTTGAACTTGCTAAAATATATAAACCAGAACACTCTTGAGATACTCATTCTGTCATATTGATTCTGGCACAAACATTGCCATCTGTGATTTGAAAAAAAGGAGAAGAAGTGTGCAGTAGTGGGTACAAAAAGGCTGGATTTTAATGTCTGCCAGACACATCCTTGTGAGTTGTAAAACTTACTCTGATTCCTGGCTCATGTCATATGTTTTTGGGGGGAGGTATATAGGAATGCAGTGTACTGTGTCTCAAATGCTATTCAGATTTATTGATTGATTGATTGATTGATTGTATGGCAGCACATCATACATATTACAAATATATTATATTAAAAATTGGAAATATAAAAAGTATATAGAAAATAGATTCTACATATGAATATGTGCATTGGTCTTAGAGCAATTATAACCAAAAACAAACATTAAGATTACCAATATAGTCTTTTGCAGCATCAGTTGCCATCAGGAAATCAGCGAAGTTCCCATCGTAGGCATTCTTGTATTATGTGCTATTCAGTATAAAAAGTTAAGATGCAAAAACCATAGGCCCTTGCTTAGATGTTTACTAGCTTGAAAGACAATGAAGGATTTGCAACATCAGCTTGAATTGTGCTGATGTGAGTTGCATGGTGAGTGAGATGACCGCCCTTCCCGTTTCCTGCCAGCCAGGGCTAGAGGGCAAGGAGGGATAGAAAAAAGTGTCCCACTTGCTCTGCTTCACTCTTTGCATTAGGTTTTGTGCATGAAGCTTCCAGTGGGTTTTATCTTGTATTAATTAGGGACTAGTTTCCACAGCCAGACTGCAATACGATAAGCGTCTGGCTAGGACTGCAAAGGTTTCCACCCGATTGTCATTTTTAGGGGACAGAAGAAAATGATTAAATACAAGCGGGAGAAATCTTAGCAACTGTGTATAATTCTACATATATTGAAGTTTCGTTTTTTTCTGGACCTGACTGCTTTTAGGGATACAGTCCCTGGCATGTCATTCAGAGGCTGAGGGAAACTCTTGACCTGAAAAACATTCTGCAATCTTGAGTCAAGCCTCTGAATAAAACCTGGGTGTTTTGGACAGTGCTGCTTCAAACCGTGGCAGAGATTTGCAGGTTTAGTGGTTGCTTTTCCTTGACTCCCCGTTTGCTACGTGCACAGAATTCTTCGAGCGAGTCCCTGCCTGTAGCCTGAAGAGGCACCGCTCGGTCACCCTTTTTTGTCATCTCAGCCAGGCCTTGATGGCTCAGTCTGTTTGGGTCACAGAAAGAGTCTGTGGGTTTTCAGCTGTGTTGGGTCACACTTCTCCCCTCTTCCGCTCCAGGATCAATTTGACACGGTTGAGCGGCACACCCAGTGGGGCCTGGACCTGATGGACAGATACGTCAAATTTGTGAAAGAGCGGACAGAAATTGAGCAGGCATATGCAAAGCAGCTGAGGTAGGTATGCAGTGGGAGTGCCAATGGGCCTGACAGATGCTTGGATTCAGGTTTTAGGGATGGGAAAGAACCCAAGAAGCTGTGCAGCTCAGCTCTGGGAAAAAGCAGTTGCTGAGGCTGCCCAGCCAAAGAATCAAAACCCTGGACTATTTTCTGAAGTATCTAGACATGCACTGTGGTTTATTAATTAAGTGGATTGGAAGGGGGGGAATTCTATATAGAAAAGAATAAGATGCTGTACACTATGGACAATTGTGGAATTCGCTACCCCAATAAGTAGCTTAAGAGCAGTCATAACTGCTTGTATCTGTCATCTGAGGCTCAGTAGAAACACTATGCTTAGAAGCAGTATATATCTCTGGATACTAGATGCTGGGCACAAACAGGAAGGTTATTTCCATCCAAGGTCACTTACGAACCTCCTGGTATTTAGCTTGCCATTGTAGGATGCAAGTAACGGTAGGCACAATGAGAGTTGTAGTCCAACACATGTAGAGGGTACCAGGATGAGGAAGGTTAATCTATTCTCTGTAGGACTCTGCAAAAGGTTCTCTCCCTCCACTAATTTAGGCTCCCAACCCCAATACTTCAATTTATTGTTTTAACAGTTCCAAATCAGTCTTCTCTGTGGTTCAAGGCAAAAACACTGCTCTTTCTTTTCCCCCAATTCCTTTCCTGGCTCCTTCTCAGGCAGTGGTTCCAAGTGTCCCTGAACCTGATCCAAAGGCTGATATAGTCCGTGGAAGGCCCAGAAAAGTTTGAAACATCTGGCTGACTAGTGGATTCCTTAGCCATGACTTCCATCCCTCTGCTTACACCCACTGCGTTTGATTTCAAGATAACTCAATCCTAAGTATCTGAGAAGCTTGGCTTGGGCAGCAGCAGTACAAAAGTAGCCTCCATCCCCCCACTCCCAATAATTACTGGGATCATCTTAGATTACTTCTGGTTGATGGGGGCCAAAATCTTATATCTAGTTTTGCCCATGGAAAACCAAAGAGAGTCATAGTAGGGGGGATGGTTTGGTTTGGTTTGGTTTGACTCCATAACTGGTTAACCTATTTACCTTTTTGTGCCTGACCCACCCAAACCTCCCCTATTCAGCAGAAATCAAGAAGGGTTTTTTTGCCTGGATCCTAGTCCTTAAAATTTTTTCCTTTCCTGAGTCATAGAACTGCAAAGAGTAGAAAGGCATAAAGTCCAGTGTTCCATCTCAGTGCTCCTGGACCACCTTTACCCCATCAAGCTTATAAAAGAACTATGCCCCAGGTTTCTGGAAAGCAAGCAGTATTAACCTCTCATGTGTATTCTGCAACTATAGAAGCACTGTGGCTAATATTGCTTAGATCTTTTTCTTTGGTTGCAACATATTTTTGGTGCTCAGTTGGTATCTGAAAGGATTCATTAGAATTTAGTTTTTCAAACTGATGGTCTGGTAGAATCCCCTGTGGATTCCTGCAAGAATAGAGGTACTAATGTGCTCTCCTAGTTTTGCTGCCTACATTTCCTCACAATGAACTCTGTTATTTGTAAAATGTTAATTTTTCCATAATTATACTCTGCACTTTCCTCCAGTGATGAGAACAAATGTTCTGCATCTGTTCATACAGTGGAAGCAACTGTTTTGGAACGTGGCTAAAAACTGAGGTGTTAATTGGGAAGTCCCTGTCTCTGAACCTTGCCTATACAAATAGGTCAGAACAGATCAAAGCCTGCCTAATCCAGTGTCCTCTTCCTCTTTTGTACCATATTGGCCAAAGAAGAGGCCTCTTTATGGGCTTCCTAGAGCCAACACCATATTTCTTGTTCCTACACTCTGCAGTTGATATTTAGAGGCATCTACTGTCTCTGAAATCTGGGGGTGTTACATAACCATCAGAGTCAATGTCTGTAATTTCTATGAATGATTTAATTCCCTTCCACAATTATGTAGATCAGGGCCACTGCATTTTGTGAGAACAAATACTACACATTAGGTATGCTCTATCTGAAGAAATATTTCCTTCTGTCTGCCATCAATCTCCTCCCACTTGTGAATTTTTCAAGAGGTCGTGGGCAGTGTCGCTCCGATAATACTTTCCTGCACTATTAGAAAGATTACAAGATAGCATACGCAAAGCACTGGAAACAGGAAAAGTATAATATCCATGATGCCTCTCAGGCATAATAATATTAAGGATAGCTTGAATGGCCACCTTTTCTTTTGAGGACTTCAACTATAAATTATGTTTGCTGAGCTCTACAAAGCAATCCTGTTTAATAACCTCTACTCTTCATCAGCCACAGATAAAACTCTTTTTTGAGATTTTGATGCATTTGTTGGTTGACTCCTTCATTAATCAAGCCATATATGATGGGCCTGAAAAAGTTGTTGGTGATATTTTCTGCTGAAACAAAAGGAATGGGTATCTGGAAATCTCTGCAACCAAGTAGGCTGGCTATCTCACATGTTATTTGAGAGAGAGGAAATGTAGAGAAAGTAGGAAAGGTCCTATTAAATAGGGATAACTTTATCCAGGCTGGTATATTAACATTTCCATCTAACAAAATTCAACAGTCTGAAGCTGTTTAAAAGCCTAATAATGAAGTGTAGTAATGTCTGAATGATGAGAGTATTCCTTTTTAAAGCGTAGGTCAGAGTAGGTAGGTATGAGTTCACTCTTTGTTCCATTTCAGGCCAATATTGTGTGTTATGCATGTTCTCTCATTTGCAGAAATCTTGTGAAAAAGCACCTTCCCAAGAGGATTGCCCGAGAAGATCCAGACACAAAGTAAGCACGGCTTCATATGCATTTAGCTGCAATGAAGCCTGAGAGATTCCCACTCGGTGCTGTACATATTTGAGGCAGACAGATCTTGCCTATAGAAATGTAGGTCATCTGTTTTTAAACTTTGGCTTAGCAAGACCTGGGCAAGATGACTTTGTAAGTCGTTCAGAGCAGCAGTCTTCAAAGGAATGCCTATGAAGCAGCAGCACACGTGATCCAAACTTGCATCTACTTTGCAGAACTAATATGAGCATCAGCAGGGAGACAGATGATGAAGCATACATTGTAACATAAACCACATGACTTACATACCGAATTCTGAAGTTGATGAATATGAAGGAACACCTGTGGGACTAACCATTCCAGTTATTCAGTGAAATTTAGCATTGGCTCAGTGTCATTGGAGCTTTCCAGACTCTGGCTCAGCAATCTAGTCCACATATCCAGGAAATGGGTTTCTTGCTCCAGGAAGTGATTTATCTCTATGTGCATGTTTTAATTTTTGATCTTGCTATGCAAATTTGTCACTGGTAGCTGCTTTTTTAGGAATAGATCCCATCCATGTTGATTGTACTCAGTTTGTATGCCCATGTTCTGATAGCTAATATGAGTAAAAAAGTGAAGAAAAAAGAAATACCTAGAACAGGGCTTTCCAAAGTTTTCCCGTTGGCGACACACCAACGGCAACACGCAAAAACCCAGAAGTGCCGCAGTAGCGGCGCACAAAAGCCCGGAAGCGCCACCGCAGCGCTTTCGGATTTTCGCGCACTGCAGCAGTGGCGGCAGCGGTGTCCTGGTGTGCCGTGTGAAAACCCGGAACTGCTGGTGGCCCGCCGCCGTATGCACGGCAGCGCGCTGTAAGCGCTTCCGGGTTTTGAGGCAACACACGGCCCCACAGGTGACACAGTATTGTGTCACGACACACAGTTTGGAAAGCTGTGACCTAGAATATAGTTCTTACATAATTCTAAAAGTGCATCCAAGAAAGATACAACGCCATGCATAAAAACTAAAATCCTGTGTCAAATCTTCATTATCCTAATAAATTGGGTACAGACTGTAACAGGCCATTCCAAGACAAAACAGATGTGGACCCCATGTCTGAAAAAATGTATTTGTGTGTGTTTTTGTATAAAACGCATAATCATAAATATAATGGCCATCATCAATACTTTAAAAGACCAGACTGTCAAGAGAGGGAAGCTACTTTATGTGCAGTTATTATCTTTGTGGGAGGTCAATACATTTATGAGTATAAGAATGGCAAAGCAACATTGTGTTCTGCCTCTAGAGAATGAGGAAATAAAAGTAGTCCGAAAATAGTCCTGCTACCTGGCAGCTAATATTCTGTGGCACCCTTTTTCTGAAGAGATGTAACCATCTCAGCTAAGAGCAGTTGGTGGTGGGTCTTCAATACATTAGTTTAATTCCCTCTTGAGTCATCTAAGGTAGTGGCTACCACATCTTTTTGCAGGGTATTCCATGCATACACATATCTACTTTTGTTAGCAGTATGTTCAGACGGACCAGTCCGTTTCATTGAGGAGGAGTCATTTATTGGTGAAGGGAGTAAACAAGTCCTACCCACTTCTTCATTTCCTTTTTTAAAAAAGAATTTTATTAAGTTTGAAAAAAAGATAAAAACTACAAAAAACTACAAAAAGAAAAAAAGAAAAACTAAAAAGAGTGCAAAACGCAAGAAGAAAGAATTTTGAAGATTACATAAAGTGACTTCTGACTTTCCACAACAAGAATATAAACCAATTTCCATATTCAAACCCTTACTCTATATCAAACCAAGATCACATTATTTCTATAAATCTCATTAACACATACAAATCACTAATGCAATTGCTCCTTCCCCTTATAAAAAAGATTATAAAAATTATATAAATCTCTAAATCAATTTCCCTCCCCCCAAAAAAACGACATTTATTTATTTCCTTCCTACCACTATTCTATATATTTCTGTTCACTATAACAAAAATCAAAATAATTAATAATACTATAGCAATCTTAATCCTATTAAACCTAAAAACCAATTATTATACCTTATAGATACCTTATAAATCAAAGAAGCCTTTAAAAAATCCAGTCGAATCATTAAAGAAAAGTGAAATCATATAAGCCTTAATATCAAACCAAATACATATTCTTAATATTTTTATCATACATCAAAATATACCAGAACATTTACTTGTCTCCATATTACACATAAGGCATTTTTCATAAAGAAATCAAACAGCCCAGCTGCCCCCCTTAAAAAGTCAGACTTCTCAGCAGAAAACCTCCCACAGAGCCATTTTGTTCCCAAAACAATCCCTCAACAAAACAACCTTGTCAGTATCTTGCAAGTCAAACTGTAACCCCTTCCTCACCAAAGTGCGTTCGTCACCTGGTATTTCTTCAAAGAATCCATTCTCACTGTCTGGAAAAATATCTCCCTCTTGATGAAATTCTTCCTCTCCCAGCAGAGCGTCCTCAACCAGTTGACACATTTTAGAGCTGATATTTTCTACAATATCCCGAATATCTTGCAGAATAACTTGACGGGTATCATGGAGAATCTGTTTGAAATCACAACAAAGCTCAGAATGAAGCTCTGAGAAAATTTCCTTAAGGTCGTCCATGTTTCAGGCAGTAGATTATGATGCCCCCTGGATACTTGGCTTGTGTAGATAAGAGCTAATGCAGAGCTTTCCAAACTGTGTGTGGCGACACAAAAGTGTGGCGACACACACAGTCTGGTGTGTCGCCACACAACCCGGAAGCGCTGCTCATCAGCAGCGCTTCCAGGTTTTCCCGCGGCGACACCAACGGCGGCGCACAAAAACCGAAAGCGGCAGCAGCGCTTCTGGGCTTTTGCGCGCTGCCGCAATGGCGGCACTTCCGGGTTTTCCCGCGGCGACACACCAACAGCGGGTCAACAACAACTGTGTCGCCGCGGGAAAACTTTGGAAAGCCCTGAGCTAATGGGTTAATAAAAGGCTTCTAAAAGTTATTGAGTGATATTGACAAAAAGCTTCCAAAAGTTATTGAGTGATATTGACAAAAGGGAAAGTATGCGAACCAGCAACTGCGGCGCTCAAGGAAAGTGAACAGGAAACTGAAGACTCAAAACGTCAGATTCATCGTGTAGGAAAACGTTAAATCCTTAAAATTAATACAAAAGTAGTAACGGGGAGATAATTATTCTCAGTCCTCCTTAATATCCAGATGGGAAATAAGCCAAAGATTAAAAAAAAAGTTTTAAAATTAATTCAGAGATAACCATAAGCACCAAGAGATTTCGCCTCTTGTTGTAAAGAGCCTCTCTTGGAGTACGCAAACTTTAAAATATATAAACTTCTCTCTTGGGGTACGCAAACTTTAAAATATATAAACTGGGTGATTTAGTAATGGGACGGCGGGACCTAGTGTCCCTTTAAGACTGCAGCGTGGTCTGGAGATGATGGCGTTCCCAACTCCCATCGTCTCTTACCGGATGTTGGCGATCCTCAGGCTATGAGGCAACATTCAGGAGTGCAAATGGGATGATTCCGAGCATTTTCTGCCATGAAAATGCTCTAGGGCATCAGGAAAAGCCTGCCTTTGCCCCCCAAAAAACCCAACGCTACCAGGTCTGCTGAGCTCGCGAGCAAAGCTGTTCAGTCGGCCATATTCCCACCGGAAGTCCCCTTTCTCTTCATTTCCAAGCTTACATGTTCTTCCTCCTGAGTTGTCTCTTTACTAAACTAGCCCCAAATTCTAGGGATATTAGGGCTGTCCTGGTTGCAGTACTTGTGCTTGTTCTTACCACCGACACCTATTGGGCTGACATTTTCATTGAACTGTGGTCCTGGAAGCTCTTTCTTGTTTGGAGGAGGAGGAGGAGGAGGGTGCCTTTTGTTACGAGTCAGGTTCAATTACTCAATTGTCTCTTTGTAGGTTTTGTCAGTACCAGGCTTTCCTTCAGGTGGTGAAAGAGCTGAATGACTTTGCCGGACAACGGGAGGTCATAGCAGAGAACCTTCTAACCCAGATCTGTGTGGAGCTTTCCAAGGACTCGCAGGAGCTGAAGCAGGAGAGGAAATTGGTAAAACTGTTGGGAAATGAACTGTGGCAGCAAGACATCCAGAGTGGTAGTTCAACTAGTGAGGCAGGGGACAAATATCAGGTTTTGATATCGTTTGCCCTTGGCTTGGGGGTTGCGTATTTTGATTTCCTCAGCATCTTTATTGTTGACAGTTCACTGGGAATTTGGTGTCTGTGGAGACTAACTTTAACTTTGTGCCTCTTTGGAGGTCTGTCATCTGTGGAGGTCTTCCATGCTGCTTCCCTGTCGTTGGTGGCTATTGCTCCTTTTGATTGCTGGAGTTTGTTTTTCTACATATGTACTATGCTTGCATATTGCATTAAACACTGATTTGTTAAACAGGCCAGAGTTACTTTTTCAGAAAAGTAAATACGCCATTTGACCAATTTCTGGTTGGTTTTTCCTCTCTTTTTAGCAGCTCTTGTCTCGCACCCCTATTAAGAAGCTTTGGTGGAGTACAAAAAAACTTAGGACAGAGCAGGAAACGATAAGCAAGTTATGTGTTTCAGCTTGCTTGCTGTATTAAGCCACAGTTTCAGTAAATAAGAACAACAAATCATGGCTTCAAAGTCTGATTTGTTGATCTAAAATGAACCATGTTTTTTCACCAATCTTGAGTATGTATCACATCCTTTATGGTCCACATCCTCAAAACAGTGAAAGTCCAGGAAGGTTTTAGAACAGTTTTTATTTTGGCCTGCAACCACTGATTGGAAAAGTGCTTTCTAATTTATGGAAGTTTCAAAAATTGCTTCCCTGGTGGCATGGACATGTTTGAAGGGAAACTGCAACTATTTATTTTAAAGACACAGGAGTTCCAATTATAGATCTCCAAATGGCACAAGTTGTTGTGTGATTTTGCTCTCAGAATGATTTTTGCAGTGCACCACTGTAGAAATCTATCTTCTCCTCCAGTGTGTTCAAATTAGATAATGCTTCTGTTTAGGAATTATAGTGACACATTCATTAAAGAGGAATGAGCCAGTTTGATCTAGTGGTTAAGGTGCTGGGCTAGAAACCAGGAGGCTGAGAGTTCTAGTCCCGCCTTAGGCATGAAAGCCGGCTGGGTGACTTTGGGCCAGTCCCTCTCTCAGCCCAACTCACCTCACAGGGTTGTTGTGGGGAAAATAGGAGGAGGGAGTATTAGGTATGTTCACCACCTTGAGTTATTTATAAAAATAATAAAGGGGGGATAAAAATTAAATAAATTATTCCAGGAACTTCCCAGAAAACGATGGGGATTCTTTTCTGAACTGATAGGACTTCTGGTTCCTTGTCATAAATGGAAGTGATCTTGCAGCCAAACTCCTCCCTTGACAAAGTTGTCTTTAGATCACCGAGAGTTTGGGTGGCTAGGTAATTCTTTTAAAAGCAATGTTCACCATTTACTTTTCATTGATTTCGCTAATGCAGTATTTAAATATTGATTTTTAACATTGATTTAAAGAGTAGTTTGTATGTATCTCCATCTCAATGGTATTACATCTCAGATCTGGAAGAATGCATGAATTATAGATATTCTTACTACAGTATCAGTGCAGGTTCCCCCCAGTCACATCAGGTGTTTCAAGTTTAGGCACTCCTTAAATCTTTCCCTTCCCCCCCATTTTTCTGTTTTTGGGATTGTAGATACTCTTGGAGATATAATATTTAGATGAAAAATAGGTTTTGTTAGAACTAAAGCCAGCTTTGATGTAAAAGAAGCCACAGAGCCATTGGATGCTGGAATGTTCTTTGAGGTTGATTTCTGGGGTTGCTGAAGATTTTACTCTTCGGAAGTATTACTGTCATCAAATGACTTGGGGGGGAGATTCAATCTACTGGAGTTCAGGAACTTTTCATAATGATTTTCTTTCTCTTAAATTCCCCTTTTCTTTCCAGTATCTGCAGGAAGGCCGAAGGGCTCAGCAGCAGTTAGAGAATTCCTTCAAGCAACTTGAAAACGTGAGTTCTGATTTTCCATTAACGTTTTAGGTTAACATTCACATCGTGTGCCAATTGTAAGGATTATGTATTTGTGTTTGAAAACTGAAAACTTGTTTGCTTGATTCATATTTCAAGCAGGAACGCAGCTGTGGAGGACACAGTTCCCCTCAGAATTCTCCAAACATTTTGTGGATGGAAACATTGTGTGGAAACTAAATGGAGCTTGCTTGCTTGCTTGCTTGCTTGCTTGCTTATTTATACATACATACATACATACCCAGCCTATCCCCTCCCTAACGGAGGACTCTAGGCGGCTTACATACATATCTATATACATTTTATCATTATACAATATCACCAAGTGTAATTAACCCGTGCACCAGGAGAGGGGGTAAGGGAACCGGCTCTTCTAAGGCTCTGGACTACAATTCCCAGGATGCCTTGAGCCGGCTGCTGACGTCCTGTTGATGTCACTTCGGGTCTGTCTGTCCTCACCAGCAGCATTCAGTTATTCAAGCAATGATTCCACTGTTTCCTTGTATCCATGAATTCTCAAGGGAATTTTTAAAGAATGGATAATCTTTAAAAATTCCCTTGAGAATTCATGGATACAAGGAAACAGTGGCAACATCCAGAGTGCATGTCAGGGGAGAGGAGGAACTTTAGGTGGTTGGTCCTAGAAAACATTGTTCTGGAAATTTTCAAGACCTTCTGATCTCACCTTCCCCAACCTGGTGCCCTCCAAATGTGCTGCATCTGTCATCCTGTAATCCCAGACCAGCATGGCCTGTAAGGCAATTTTCAGTTTTCAGGCTGTGCATTTTTGCATGACCAAAAATAAACGATGCTCTTATTCAAAAGCACCAGATTTCCATAAAATAAAAATCTGTGCACCTGATCAGCAAATGTTCCTCTGTGTGTGTATATATAGATAAACTAAGCATCCGTTTATTCTACAGAAAGTTGTATTTCCAAACTCAGGGTACAACACGCTGCTGCTATTTGTTTTTTTTTCCCCTAGATTATTTCTGTTTAGTGTGTGCATTTTGCTTCCTGAGTTGGGGTAGAAGTCAGTATAGAGTCCCTCATTCCTAGCAGGCCTAAGCTTTTCCTTAAGTCTAATCTTAGATTTAAGACAAAGATAAAAACTACAAAAAGAAAAAAAGAGAAAACTAAAAAAGTGTGAAAACACAAGAGAAAAAATTTTTTTTACAATTACAAAAAGAGGTGACTTTCGACTTTTAACAGCAAGAATATACAACAAATTTTCCATAATCAATCCCTTAAAGGTAAAGGTTCCCCCCGCACATTTGTGCTGTTGTGTCCGACTCTAGGGGCCGGTGCTCATCTCCGTTTGTTAGCCGAAGAGCCAGCGTTGTCGCTTCTACGGTCATGTGGCCAGCATGACACACGCGGAACGCTGTTACCTACCCACCGAAGTGGTACCTATTAATCTACTTGCATTTGCATTTTTTCGAATTGCTAGGTTGGCAAGAGCTGGGACTAGTGCGGGAGCTCACTCCGTCACGCAGGACTTGCAATCTTCCGATCGACAAGTGTCTTACCCGCTGAGCCACCACGCCAATCAATCCCTTACTCTATAATAAACCAAAATCACATTATTTCTATAAATCATTCCATTGGCACATTATAAAAATCACTAAATACAGTGATTAATTATTTAATTATTTCCTTCCTAGTACTATTCTATACATTTCTGTCTACATAATGAAAATCAAACTAAAAAGCATATAAATTGTCTGCCATTATATTTAATAATACAACAAGTATAATAATCATATTAAGCCTAAAACCAAGCATTTATTATTATACCTTATTAATCTTAATCCAAATCATTAAAAATGTATGAAATCAAACAAGCCCTAGAAGCAATCCAAATAGATATTCTTAAACCCTTACCCCACTTCAAAATAAACCAGAGCATTTACATATCCCCACAATACAAACAGAGCTTCTTTCATAATGCCCCCCTTAAAAACTCTGACTTCTCAACAGAAAGCCTCCCATACATAATAACCCCTTCTTTTCCATAACATTCCATCAGAAAATCAATTTCACTTATGACTTGCAACTCATTCTGTCCCTTTAATTTCTTCAACTCGACTATCCAATCTTCATCTAGCATTTCAACAGAAGCCCCGATCTCGCTATTAAAAGAAACATTTCTGTCATCGTTAAGCTCTTCAATTTCTTCCAAATCATCCCCAACCAGATGACATATAGACCTCATGTTTTCCACAATGTCCTGAATGCCTTGCATAAAAACTTAATAGGAATCAAGAAGAATCTGTTTAAGGTCTCGATGAAAATCCGAGAGAGTCTGATTGAAATCCTCCATGTCTCACACAGTAAATTATGGCGCCCCCTAGGTACTTAACTAGTGAAAGTGGGAGATAATAGAAAAATTCCAAAACATGTTTACACAAGTGAAAGTATGATAACAGGCAGTTCCCCAGAGAAAGTAGCAACAGAAAGCTGAAAGTTCAAAACAGCAGATTCAACGTGTAGGACAATGCTAAAATCTTCAAATTTAGTTCATTCGTTCAGTCGCTTCCAACTCCTCGTGACCTCATGGACCAGCCCACGCCAGAGCTTCCTGTCGGCCGTCGCCATCCCCAGCTCCCCCACGGTCGAGTCTGTCACCTCCAGAATACCATCCATCCATCATGCCCTTGGTCGGCCCCTCTTCCTTTTGCCTTCCACTTTCCCTAACATCAGCTTCTTCTCCAGGGTATCCTGTCTTCTCATTATGTGGCCAAAGTACTTCAGTTTTGCCTTTAATATCATTCCCTCAAGTGAGCAGTCTGGCTTGATTTCCTGGAGTATGGACTGGTTTGATCTTCTTGCAGTCCAAGGCACTCTCAGAATTTTCCTCCAACACCACAGTTCTTGTTAAAACCACAGATAAAACCAATCTGTGGTTTTAACAAGAACTGTGGTATTGGAGGAAAATTCTGAGAGTGCCTTGGACTGCAAGATATAGGCAAGAAGGGAAATACCCCTAATTGAATACTACTTTGGTTTTAACTAACCAAAGTTAGTTAAAACCAAAGTAGTATTCAATTAGGGGTATTTCCCTTCTTGCCTATATTTGGGAAGTGTTTTGTTTTTTAATTCAAAATTAATTACTTTTTAGTATAAAGACACGTTAACCATGCTTTCACCCAAACCTTGAGGAATTTATTGACAGAGAAAAAATATATCTTTTAATATAAGGGGATGGAGCAACTGTATTTAATTATTCTTATAATGTGCCAATGGAATGATTTATAGAAATAACATGATTTTGGTTCTTTAAGTCTAATCTTGAAGACATGGACAGAAGTTGAGGGGATAAATAAATGTGCTCAACCAGACATTTCAGTTATTTAACTTCAAGGGAGCTTTTCTTGTTTAAAACCAAAAGGCAGTTTATTATTCTCACCAACAGAGCATCTATAGATAGACCTGAATCTAGCAGGAAAAGGTGAGTAGCTGAGATGATTCTTTTATTAGCACAAGGCAGCTTTTGAAGGTAGGTGCTTGAATATTTGATAGAGCAGTTCTGCTCACTCTTTCAATGCACTTTTGCTTATATCTTGAGATATAGCAGGCTGAATCTCTTTTTAAGCATGCTTTTGGAGATCGTGAGCTTGAGGGGCGTGGTGGCTCAGCGGGTAAGACGCCAGGCTTGTCGATCGGAAGATCGCAAGTTCAGAGGTTCGAATCCATAGCCCTGCATGCGGAGTGAGCTCCCGCACTAGCCCCAGCTCTTGCCAACCTAGCAATTTGAAAGCATGCAAATGCAAGTAGATGAATAGGTACCACTTCCGTGGGAAGGTAACAGCATTCCGCAGGCGTCATGCCGGCCACATGACTGCGGAAGCGTCTTCGGACAACGCTGGCTCTTCGGCTAACAAACGGATATGAGCACCGGCCCCTAGAGTCGGACACGACTGCACAAATGTGCGGGGGGAACCTTTACCTTTACTTTGGAGATCAGAAACAGAACCCCTCGTCCTCTTTCCAGATCTTACTTGAAAGCTCAGAATGGCTAATCAAACAGAGACGATGCACGTCCATAGCTCTAGTGATAAGCCTATTACTGAAATCATGGTATTTCACTATACCAGTCATGCCCACTCCGATAAGCCAACAAGGGAAGGTGCAGCGTTGGGCTGCAGGAGAGGGCAACACTCCGGTTCTTTTCTTCACAGAGCAAACGCAAGTTTGAACGTGATTGTCGGGAGGCGGAGAAAGCTGTGCTGAATGCAGAGAAGCTGGATCAGGACGTCAATGCTACCAAGGCAGATGTGGAAAAGGTCAGCATCTGGACCGTGTCACTGCTTCCCAGCCCCAGGGATAGTTATGAGGATTTCTGTAATGGAAGTTATGATTAAAATCCTGACTCATTTGTGCTAAAGCCCAGGAATGGGGCTCCGCTGTTGAACTTTCTCTTGGTTTTGCTGGAGTTACGTTTCCGAGCAAATGATGTCTTCTTTCCCCAGTAAGTCATAAAACCTGAGGCATATCTTGGGGAATGCTTCTTGGAGAGAAAGAATGATGCTAGAGTTCATGGCAGCTACCAGGAAAAAAAATAGCATCAAGAACAGGAACCTATTGTCGAAGCAGTCCTTTTATGTCCCAGAGGGATAGGACATAAGTCTTCTAGATGGGAGGCACCTTGGAAAATGGTACATAAGTTACTTCTAGTTCTTTGGAAGAGAAGTTAAAATGTACAGTACTATTTTTTTCCTCAGTTCCCAGAATCTTTGCCAGCATTGCTCAAACCTTTAGGGGGGGTTTAGCACTTGGATGTTGAGGGTTTGGTAGACAAAGTGGTCCTTAGTTCTAGCTAATAGAAACTAGAGGGCTCTTGCTTCCAGCTGGATGATCATATACTACTGAGGGTCATCAAAATTAGCAGCATTGAGAACGAAGAACAAGATTGCCTAAAACGAATACTTGAATAAAGGAATTGCAAGGCTGGATTGTATTCTTCACTTGTGGCTTTGCCTGAAACATGGTTTTCCTCTCATCACTTTCCCCAACCTTTCCCAGGCAAAGCAGCAGGCCAACCTACGTAGTCACATGGCTGAGGAGAGCAAAAATGAATACGCTTCGTATCTTCAGAAGTTCAATCACAATCAGAACCAGTTTTACTTCCTGGAGATGCCACAGATCTTCAATGTAAGTCTCTAACCAGTTTTTACATTCCCCCCCCCCAATTCATTTATTTTTTATGAGTTTTTATTAGAATTTTAAAACACATAGTTAAAAGTTAGAAATAGAAAAAGAAATAGATATACAAAAGAAAAAGTGTAGTAAAGTAAAAGAAAGAAAAAAAGAAAGATATGAAACATAGATAACTTCCAATCTATCCCTGGTCATAAGAACAAGAAAATCCGTCCTAAGTGCTAGTTTTTCATGCAATAGATAAGAATAATTCTTTGTCTAATATACCCCATTATATTTATAGCCTAATCTTCAAATCCCCATGTAAGCTTCGCCCCTCCTGCATTTTGCAAATAGTCCACCAGTGGTTTCCACTCTTTGAGATAACGACAACTTGAGCTTTCTTTTCATAAACAAGTGAGTTTATCATTTTCTGCCATGTCCATCAATTTTAACAACCATTCTTGTATCGTTGGTAAAGTCTGAGTTTTCCAAAATTGTGCATAAAGAAGTCTTGCTGCAGTAACCATATATTGTATGATTCTGACTAGGTGTTTTTCTATTTGTAAATCCAATATCCCCAACAAAAATATTTCTGGTTTAAGCGGCATCTGTATTTGTAATATACTCTGCATCAAGGTACATATTTGATTCCAAAATTTCTTTGCAACCTTACACGTCCACCACATATGGTAAAATGACCCCTCTTGTTTATTACATTTCCAACAAGCGTTGGAAATAGTCCCATACATCTTCGAAAGTTTTTTGGGGGTCATATACCATCGATACATCATCTTGTAGAAATTTTCTTTCAAGTTATAACACAAAGTAAATTTCAATCCTTTAGACCACATATTTTCACATTGCTGCATGTGTATAATTTCCCCCCCCCAATTTAAAGTTTTATGCCCTTTTCTGCATTGAGTAGTCCCTTGAAGTAGTTTGCACAAGCAGTAAAAATGATCATGAAATAAAAATTGTAAATCATCCATATCAAGCGCTTCTAAAATAACCATAGTCTGCAAGGCGAACAATAGAAACAGCTCTAAGAATTAATCAAACAGCAGCTGGAGTCATCGGATCAGTTCAAGCACAAGGATTACAAAACGCCTGGAAAGGAAAAAAGGGTCTTCATTAGGTCATCAGAGAGCTCCAGGGGATTACATTTTATAGCTCCCTCCCTGAAGAGTCATTCAGTCATTACTCAGACTGAAGAAGCTCCTTGGATAAGGAGTGAAACGTTTCCACTGAGAAAATAGAAATCCAGTTGACATGATTCAAGCCACAGACTGTTCCACCTGGATGACTGAGAACCTTCATAGACATACTCCCTGAAGGCAGTTCCCAGTCCTCCTAGAATGGCTCTCTCCTTGTCCTGACTCATAAAACTACAGTTATTTTTTTCCCCAGCCTCTCAGCCTCCTGCCAGAAAGTTACCTGTGATGATCAGTAACTGTAACCGCGATCTTGATCACTAAATTCCCCTTGGAGCACTAAAGTCCTCTTAACCACTGAGTTGTGGGAAGGCACTCAGCATTTGAAAAAGTGCCAGATGATGTAGAAGTGTGGCTTCTGTCCACAACAAAATAACATAGGAAAAGGTTTTTTTTTTAATAGTGTGTTTTTATACCACTCTTCTTCCCAGAATTTCCTAGAGTGGTTTACAAAAGAATGGACAATAAAAATAATCAGCAACTAAAGGGGTTATCATAAAACAAGATAAGAAGCAATAAGAATATAACACTTAGGACAAAGTTGATTTAAAAAGACCGTCTGGTCTATAGAAGAGTTCTTACTGTGCAAATGCTTGAATGAAGAAGAGTGTCTTCAGAACCAGCCATACTTCCACCCAGAAAAAGTTTCATCATAGAGGTGTTCTGCTAAGGAGGTTTTACCCCTTCTCACTGCATGGCAAGCCAGATCCACTATGTGGACCAAAGCAGAGCCTCTCCAACTGATCATAGAACATAGGTTGTGTAGCATTGGGAGAGGCAGTATTAACTGTGTAGGTGAAGACCATGTAGACCAGCCTTTCTCAACTTTTTGGCCCTGGAGGAACCCTTGAAATATTTTTCAGGCCTCAGGGAACATTCAGGTTCAAATATAGGCCAGAAGTTACAAAATTACTATATTCGTTTCATGTGTAGGCCTTTATATATGCATTAACAGTGTTCTTAAACTGAAAATAAAGAATGAGACTTACCTCTTTAATGTGAAGTTGCCCGCATTTGAAATAATTTTTTTAATAAACCGTGATCTCCCAGGGAACCCCTAGTGACCTCTCGCGGAACCCTAGGGTTCCACGGAACCCTGGTTGAGAAACCCTAATGTAGACTGACACCATATCTTAATCTGTCATAGGTAACCAGCCAGCCAGCTGCAGTGGCAGCTTCTGGACTGTCTGTGAGAATAGTCCCATATGGAATGCATTGTAGTAATCCAATTGTGAGCCTGTTACAGGATGGAGCATTAAAGCTAGATTCTCTCAGTCCAGGCAGAAATTTGGGAAAGCTGGAAGAATAGAGGAAACTAAGAATATTGGAGGATATTTCATTTTTAATTGCTTCCTTAAGATTAGCAGCATTATTTATTTTAATGCTCTTCGCATACTACCCCCATCAGAGACTCTGGTGCTCACAGTAATAACTTATAAAAGCATCAACCAACACAAAATGCATAATAAATCCACACAGGCATAATCAACATCAAACACAATAATCAGAGACCAGATATAGCAGCCACGATCATTGCTACCCTATTGTCCAAAGTCCCAACAAAAAGCATTGTTTTTACTAGTTTCCTGAATGGCAGCAAGTAGGAGGGTCCTGCTAATCCCAGGGAAAGTGTGTTCCATAGAATCAGGATGGCCTTGGAAAAGGCTTCTCTCCGCATTCCTGGCTCTAAAACCATCTGAGGACGTGAAACCAAAAGCATGCCATTCCCAGTTAGAACTTACAGACAGGATAGGTTCTACTCAGAGCAAACAGTCCTGCAGAAACTGAGGACCTGAGTTATAAAGAGCTTTATAGGGGATGACTAGTACTGTGAATTGTGCCCAAAACCCTTCTGGAAATTGATGCTGCTCTTGCAGAATAGGTGTTAGTCAGTTAAACCAGGTTTGGCCTTTTATGCCAACTATAGTGTCTGAGTAGTCTTCAAAACCATCTTCAAGCACCTATCTACAAGGTGAGGGCAGAGCATCTTAGTCCAGGAACAGCCTCATCTGGAGTACCAGCTGTGAAGCTGGGCGAAGCTTCTAGCCATGGTTTCTACCTGCTGCAGGAGTTGTTAGTCAAGGCACCCTATAGATCTTGGACCAGTTTCTGGGGAAGTGCAGCCCCATCAGAAACAAAAGATGGTGCTACCCTGGATCCAGGTGATTCTAGCCACTCTTACCTTGCTAGGATTTAATATAAGGAGGTTTTGTCCAATCCAGTCCTTCATAGCCTCAAGACACTGAATGAAGACATCCATGGTATCTCCTGCCCAGTCCTGGGTATCATCTCCTCACTGATGATACTTCATCCAGAACTGACAGATGACCTCTCCCCATGGTTTTGTGTAGACGTTAAGTAGGATGAGAGAGAGAGAGACCCAAGTCCTGAGGCACCTCACACACATGCTCATACTTGCTACATAGTCTTTTAATTAAAAAGTTATTTTGGAAACTGTTGTGCTGCAAAGCAAAGCATCCGCCTCCAGTATCATATCATATAATTCTTTTCAGGAATGCCCGTGGGCCCCACAAAGATTACACTGGTGTGTGTGAGAACATTCTGGGGTCTAGCTTAGCTTCTGGTTAACTTGTTTGTGACTGACCATACCCACCATGGCTGCCATTTTATGAATAAGCAAGTCTCCTATAGTGTTATTTAAAGCAACAGCAATTGGGGTATTGCGAGTAATCCTCACATCTCAATTATTGTTTGGTGCTTTTTTCCTGCTTACTTTCTAGAAGATGCAAGAGATGGATGAAAGACGGACGCAGCATCTCAAGGGAGGCTACAGCATCTTTTCAGAGATAGAACAGCAAGTCATGCCAATCATTGGCAAATGCCTGGAAGGCATGAAGGCAGCTGCAGAGGTGGTTGATGAAAAAAATGTAGGTGTCTGAAGATATCTTATTCCTCCATGTATGGCAGAGGCTGAAAAGAGTGAGGATTTTCTGTTAACCCTAACCCTTTCCAGCAATGGCACCTAAGATCCTCTTCTTTGCCTGGAGAAGTTGGGTTTGTGCATGGGAGTTTTTGCAGGCAAGTGTGTGTTGTGCCCTTGTACTATGGCTGTGCTCAGAAACAGTCCTGTTCCTGACACTGTGGACAGGCACCAGGAAGGAATAACTCTTCTCTTGAGGTGTATTTTGTTTAATTAAAAGGTATTGGATTTCTTCAGCATTACATTTCCTCTTTGAACTTTACTTGAGAAGATACATCTCAATGTAATTTTAAGCTACTCTCATGACTATATTACTAAAATGGTTCTCTTAGATCCTAGTCTTAGTTGATACGGGGCTTTGCTACTAATCTCTATTGTGGGCTCAGCTGCAATTGGGTTGACAGTTTTTGTGTGAGCTTTTCCCTGTTTTATTTCAAAAGGATGCTTTTCTTCTCTTAGGACTCGCAAGTGTTAATTGAACTCCACAAGTCAGGTTTTGAAAGGCCGGGAGACATGGATTTTGAAGACTTCAGCCAACCCATGAATCGCACCTCCTCCGATAGCAGCCTGGGCACTCCCCGGGGCACGCTTGACGGCCGGCTGGACCCCCGTCTGCTGGGCAAGAACAAGGGGAAACGCTGGCTCTTCAGCAGGAAGAATAAGGTGAGGGTTGATATAGAGGGCTGGCAGCATCCTGAAGCTAGTTGAGAACGATTGGTCTTCTGTTCTCCCTCTGTTGGTATCTCCTGGGTTCTCAGGCCAGCAGTGTCTGGGGGCAGGGGAGGACTAAGAGCAAGGGATGGAGGGAAGGAAGAGGGATAATCACAGTGTTGGCGTGTTTGAGTATCGCTCAGAAATCCTGGATTTCCAGCAAGACATAGCTTGCCACAGTAGCCCTATTGCATTTAACTGTCCCTGCCTTTCAAGCTGCTGGCATACCACAGCAGGTCGCTCAGTCGAAAAGTGCTATCATATGGAAGTCTGCAAGTTAACGTACTAGCACCCGCTGCCACCTCCATGCATTCTTTGGCTGACTTCTGTCTTCTTTCTGGCTGCTCACACTAGTTCTCATGGAAGAGCTTCCTTCTCTGGCTTTCTAGGTGGAATCAAGGCTTCTCAGGATAATCTGGGCCAGGATAGACCTTGGCAATTGTATCTGCTGTTGGAGGGCCTTAGCTGGAACATCCCTTCCCTCTCCACCACCGGATCTTGTCTGCCTCCTGTTGCTCAAGGCCCTCCCACTGTGGAGGCCTTGGAATTCTGCCCTAGAACTGCATATTCCAAGAAGCCATTCCCAGCTGTCCCTGTCACTTCAAGGCCTGTGTTTCTTTTTCCAATAGTCCCTAGATGACCCCCTGGGCTTGTGTGCTGGAGATGATGATGGCAGAGGCCCAAGGTCATCTCATTTTTTTCCTACTAATTTTCCCAGAGGTTCTTTCATAGCCTTTGCTAGGACACTGTTTCAGCTGGCCTGCTTTAGCAAAGGCCCCCTTTTCCCCACCTGCCATGGCCACCTAGAGAGTCCTGGACTCCCTTGCCTTACATTAGTAAATGCCAAACTGTACTGCCTTTGCTCACTTCTGTAGTTGGCCTCTATTTTGCCTACCTCACTGTTTTTCTACTGTGTAATTTCTTCCATGTCCTCCGTATTGTCTCCTTGCCTCTGCGCATATGTGGACTTTCCTGCCTCTTTCTCCTTGACTATTCACGAGTGACTTCAGGGCAGGAAAGACAAAATGACATTCCTGAATTCTCCCCTAAGGAACTTGCTAAGCTGCTTTTGAGCCTGCAAGAGATACCCAGAGGATGGTGCAGCAGTGATTCCTTTCACTTTCTACACTAATTACCATGGTTCAGAACAGCCTGTTTATAAACTCTGCTAAACCACGTTCTCCTTCCCTAATAAACTGTATCAGTGAATGCTTGCACTCCTTAACTTGCAAGTAAACATTAAGGAAAGGTTTGCCTGTTCAGTGTGTCTATAATTACCAAAGCTTGTCAAACATTAGAATTGATAAAGCTTTGTATTATTAAACATGATGCCTCTCGGTTGCCTAAACAACCTGTAGGTCAGTACGTATTGTCTTTCCTGTACGGCGGAAGGGGGTGGAGAGGAAGCAGCCTGCCTAAGGCAGATGTGGCCAGTTTAGAGCAGAGGTGGGATTTGAATAGTCTCATCCTGCTAATGCAGTATGCCTCAATGCTACTTGGGCTGTTACCTCCTACTTAGGGCATTTTATCTTGTCAGCAGTGCTTCAAGAGATTTTAAAGCCAAATGAACAAGTTCTTCTGAGCTGAACAGGCATTTGCACATCTACAGTATATCCATCTTTAGTTGGCTGCATGAAAGATCGATCTGTATTAGCCTTTGAGAGAAGATAGATGGGTGGATAGATAACCAGCCTTTTCCAGCCTAGGTACCTTCCAGTTGCGTGGACTTCAACTCTCAGAATTCCTCACACTAGTGACTTTGTTGTACCACTTTGTTGTGAATCATTCCTTGAAAAACAGGGATGGTATCCCTTCGTTCTGATTTCAGTGCTGCAACTAGCTTCTGCCCAGCAACATCAGGCACCATTTCAAGAAGCAGTGCCATGCCATCGAGATGGAGAGAGCAAGAAAGACGGGGGAATAATGCCTCCAGGAGAGGGCTGTGCAGTCTGTTGGGTGGGAAGGCAACAATCCTGAAGGTGCTCGCACAGCACCCGTCTGCAACTCCTTAACACAACTGCACCTTTTAATGGCGCTGAGCAACAGCAGCACAATCCCAGGGGAAGACCCAAGCCGTTGAAGGAGTGAGAAGGGTTAGACGTGTGCGCTGAAGTGCAGCGCTGCCCTAGCGTCTGGCTCTCCTCCAAGGCTTCTCTCCATCTTTGGCTACTAACGTTGAACCTCTTCTCTTCAGACAACCACCTTTGAGGTTGAAGGCCAGTATAGCCCCCAAAATACAGACTTGAGAGCCAGACTACCGGAGTGGGGATGGGAGGGAAGCGGGGGGAGAGGAGCTAGGCTATGTTGCAATGAGGTGTGCCAATGCCAAGTCAACTCTGCCTCTTGCCACCACTCCTCACCTTTTTTCATTTGCTCCCTGGTGGTCGGGTGTTTCTGTACCTTGTGTGCTGTTCTCTCTTCCCCATGTATTCTTGGGTTTTGTTACAGTGCATTCCTGTTATATTGGACCTCCTGGATTTATAGTTATTGCCTTGTCCGGTGAATGTGGTAGCCAATGTAAGCAGTGAACAGCTGTTTCCACTGAAAGCAAATGGTTACCAACCCCTCTCAACTATTGGCCAATGTAATCCCTTCCATTAGAAGCATCTATACAATATAGATGGAATGTACTGTAGTTTTTCTGTTGTGTTGGGGATTTTTTGTATGTGTGCCTTTTTATTTTCTTACAACTTATTTTTCCTATCCTTTTGTGTGTGTTTTTTCCCTTTGTTTCTTGTTCACGGCCCTTACCTGTCGCTAGCTCCCAACCCCTCCCCTCTCCCCTATAAATTGCCCTTCCTCCTCATCTTCCCCCTCCTCCTCTGCCATCAATGGACCTCCATCCCCCAAATTCACCCGTGACCCTCTGTCTTACTGTTTGAACGAGATCAATAAGACAGTCAAACCCCGCATCACGTCCTTCCGCAGCCTCAGACGGGGGGTAAGTGGATCGCTTTGTTTGCTAAATCACTGTCGTATGCCTTCTGCCGCTGCCGCCGCCACCACCACCAAAGGCACCTGCCAAGTAGCAAATCAGTTGTGGTTTATGTGCTGATAAGATTAAAACACATACACACCCTAAGTCACAGCCCTCTACTGTTTCCTTTGGAGCAGTGATTACTCAGTTCAGTGAATATGGAAAAGAGATGTTTCTAGTGGGAAAACCCATTCAGGTTCACTGTTGGTTAGTTTTACATTGGTAAAAAGGTAAAGGTTCCCCCCGCACATTTGTGCAGTCGTGTCCGACTCTAGGGGCCGGTGCTCATCTCCGTTTGTTAGCCGAAGAGCCAGCATTGTCCGAAGACGCTTCCGCGGTCATGAGGCCGGCATGATGCGCGTGGAACGCTGTTACCTACCCACCGAAGTGGTACCTATTCATCTACTTGCATGCTTTAGAATTGCTAGGTTGGCAAGAGCTGGGGCGAGTGCGGGAGCTCACTCCATCACGCGGGACTAGGGATTTGAACCTCTGAACTTGCGATCTTCCAATCAACAAGCCTGGCGTCTTACCCGCTGAGCCACCACGCCCCTCATTCAGTAATACTGTACTGTACACCAAATTCTGACCCTTTATTATGATTATCACTCTCTTAAGATAAAGCGGGACATGTGGATTTGCATAGATGTAGATCAGCAAAATATACCTTGGAGTTTGAAATTGGTCTCTGGGCTTTTGTGACTGGAGAGGAACTGTATGGGATCACTTTCGTTAGACAATTTCCCAGTTAGAGAATTTCCTTATAGGAAATATCAGTTAACCCTTGTACAGAAAGCCTAGTGCCTCCAATTCTATAGGACTACAATTCCTACAATATTTGCTGGGGATCAAGGAAATTAAAATCCTATTTTTTAAAACTACTATCTTGAATATCCCTTTGTTAACCCATGTGCTGTGGCTGCTTAGTTAAATTTATATGCCATCTCTCCTCCAGGAGCTCAAATCAGCATAAAAAGGTAAAGGTTCCCCCCGCACATTTGTGCAGTCGTGTCCGACTCTAGGGGCCGGTGCTCATCTCCGTTTGTTAGCCGAAGAGCCAGCGTTGTCCGAAGATGCTTCCACGGTCATGTGGCCGGCATGACGCATGTGGAACGCTGTTACCTTCCCACCAAAGTGGTACCTATTCATCCACTTGCATTTGCATGCTTTCGAATTGCTAGGTTGGCAAGAGCTGGGGCGAGTGCGGGAGCTCACTCCGTCACACGGGGCTAGGGATTCGAACCTCCGAACTTGTGATCTTCCGATTGACAAGCCTGGCGTCTTACCCGCTGAGCCACCACACCCCTTACATTGGTAGGGCAGAACTAAACCAAGACTTGGCCAATTGCCTTCTTTACTTCAGTTTTAGAAGTTATGAAAGAATGACAAAGCAAGAGAGAAAGCAAGAGAAAGAGTACATAAGAGCTCTGCTGGATCAGGCCAGGGCCTCCTAATCCAACCTCCTTGCCCCATAGTCACCGTCAGGAGCACTGAAGAAGTTACAAGTATGGAAAGGAAGGCTCTTTACTACTGTTGTTCCCCAGCAGCTAATATTCGAGGCATGGAATTCTGGAGGTAGTGGACAGCCTCAAGGTTAATAGTCATTGATAGTCCAATCCCAAATGAATTTGTCTATTCCCCTTTTTAAAATGTCTGTGTTGGTGGCCATAACCATTTTTGATGGCAGCAAATTCCTCAGTTTAACTGTGTTGTGTAAAAAAAAAAAAGTCCTTCCTTTGTTCATTTCTGAATCTCCCAACATTTTGTTTTAGCAGACGACCTCCAGGTCCAACTTTGTAAGAATCAGAGAAAAACTACTATCCACATTTTCCACACCATGCATTTTTGATTACACTTTTTTGCACCAATTTTTGCACCAATTTCCTGAACCTTACTGTAGGTGGGCAACGTCAGGCCCGCGGGCCATATCTGTTTTGTTTCCCTTCCCCCCTTTTTTTTCTTTACACAAACTGGAAATAGTCCCTATCCCAGTAAGCAAGACTTTTACTGATTTTGATTTTAATTATATTGATATTACTGTTGTGTTTTATACTTTGTTTTATTGCTATAATCTGCCTTGAGTGCTTATATAGGTAGAGATGGAGCATTAACTAATTCAGGGGTCCCCAACCTTTTTGGTGCCAGGGACCGGTTTCAAAAGACGATTTTTCCATGGACGGTGGGGGGGGGGGCGGTTTCCGGGATTTCCGCGGACCAGGGGAGTGGGGTTTCCAGGATTTCCGCGGACCGGGGGCAGGTTTTGCGGGCAGGAGCCAATCCCGCGGACCAGGGGTGGGGTTTGCGGGCGGGAGCCAATCACGCACACCAGGGGGCGGGGTTTGCGGGCGGGAGCCAATTGCGTGGAAGGGGGCGGGGTTTGCAGGCGGGAGCCCTGCGGCCCAGTTCCTAAGAGGCCGTGGCCCACAGGTTGGGGACCCCTGAACTAATTGACTACATTCCTGTAATTTCACACACCTGTTTGTGCTTGGAGTTACTCATGGATAGCATTTTAATGCTGCTCTTCCAACACTCCATGTCCAAACCAATTCATGGTGTAACTGCAGGAAGATGATGGCTTAGTTGCTCCATTTCTCGGAATTGTGGGTTCATTCTCCGTTACAATGGCTTTTATTTGGCATCTCATTCACACATTTTGGGAATACAACCTTCCAGTCTGAGCCTCTGTCCCAAGATAGACACGGGTGCCATAAAAATAGAAGAGCAAATAAACTGGTTGTGGAGCGAGGAGTTTGAGAAGATTTATGCAAATGAGCAAAGTCACAGTCTCCACAGGAGGAAGACAAAAGTCCTCTACTCTGCCTTAATATTGCCAAACTAACTTGAAATAGGTTATCTTTCAACAGCAACCATTACGATCAATCAAGTTATCAGTATAGCGATTCCTTAGGGAGGTCCTAAGGAACATGGTCTTGAAAAAGACCAAAAGACCCTGGAGTCTAGTCAGCCTCAGTGCAGAGCAAAATCTCTCCATACCTGGTGATCATTCACATCTTTGTGGCAAATATGATTCAGATGAGGTGGCTACATTTCCAATGTTGAATGGTTGCAGCACACCCAGCTAAGAATCATTGTCAGCTCATACGCAATTACTGGCTAAGACTGCACATTGGTTTTTAGTTTAGAGTCCTGTACAGCATTGTTCCAGGTTACCTGAAATAATATTTTCTCAGTGGTTCCTCCCCTTGCCCCAAGCTCACTGATCATCACTGATGATCATGGATCATCTCTGTAGCTGCTCTATGTCTCTTGAAGGTGCGTCCTGCAGAGCTGAAGAATCTAAATGTTTGTTGGCTTTTGAAAATACCTTAAAATTGTAGCTTTTTCAACAGGTTTTCAACAGGTTTGGGAGATTTTAATTCACTTTCAGTGTTCTTGGGTTTAACAATGTTTAATTCTTGATTTGACTTCATTGCTATTGTAAAAAGTCCTTGAGAGTCAGTGGTATAAATAATGTAAATAAATAGCACTAAGCGAGAGTTTAATGAATAAGTCACAATGCTCTGACGTCATCCTTGGTTCACACACCACATGAGGCTGGGTTCATTCATTGTACTCAGCCATAATGTAGCTTGGTTAGTTTCGGTGTACTGTGATGTGTGAACTCACTCATTATAGTCTCATTACTTTGCCAATGGACCACCTGTCGTCAACACAGATCTCCCAGCTACTTTTAACTCCACTGGAGAAATAAATATGATAATCCACAGGTTTATTATATGTATCACTGAAATAAGTAACAAATAGCTTTATACTAACCTTCTGCAGCTGTTGTGTCAGAATTTCAACTCCCAGAATCCCTAGCCTTGGAAACTCTGGAAGTTGAAACCCCAAAACATTGTGGGAAAGGAGGTTCAATGTTTAAAAGCATTGTTTATTTGTAGATTGTTCCCAGTTGACCTGCCCTATAATCGGAACTAAGTAGGTACAGCAGCCAAATACGGTGCAGCAGGATTCTGGGGCCACAGGAAATCACTGCCTACAGCCTGTTAGTTGCCTATCTTGGCTTTGGGCAATGGAAAATGGTGTGTCGTAACTAGCTCACTTAGGCTGATCAGATACAGCCTAGGGGGGAAAGGTTGGCTTTGTGGGACAGAGGAGAAGCATCTGGGGGGGAAATGATATGTGTCTTTTCCTACTGCCAGACTGTGATCACAGAAGACTTTAGCCATCTGCCTCCAGAGCAGAGGAGAAAAAAATTACAACAGAAGATTGAAGAAAGAAACCGGGAGTTGCAGAAAGAGCTGGATCAGAGGTCAGAGTCAGAAGCACTCTATTAATTGTGCTTCATGTGAACTAGGCAGACCAGAGAGAGAGGAAATTAACTTTTCCCAAGTAATAAATTTAATCCTGAGATTTCAGAAATTTGGATCTTTCAAACTCCATGATTAGTATTGGTTTCAATATATCCCTGACAATAATGTTTTAACTATCCAGCCTTCAGTGCAGGAAAGAAGTCTCTCTCCGGTCCTTTCTAAGCTGAAGACTTTGCAGCTTGCTTAACAGTGAAGGGCGTTTAGCAGTTAATCTTGCCTAACATAAAGCAGGAATCAGTGATGTGGAAGTTGTGCACATTTGTGTTATTATTTTGCTCTTGGGTGGGGCCAGTTTAAGGGATGCAAAAGCATATGCAGCTGCTTTGAGCCCCAGCAAAGCCCCCCCCCTTGCCACACCCCTCCCTTCCTGGGCCTGCACTCTGCCCACCGCCCAACGGTCTCCTGCCTGCTGGAACTCTGTCAGCCTCCTGCCCTGTATCTCTCCATTTGTGGCTGAGCTAGCAACAGCAAACGCTCCTGCCTCCCTCCCTACGTGAGGCCAAGCAGGCAGTGGAGGAGGAGATGAGGGCAGCTGAGTGACAATGACAGTGGCTGCTGCAGCATCTGAAAGAGAAAACCACTCTGCTCTGACAGCTGATCCTCACTGTGGGAGGTAGAGGAGGTGCCCTCCGCTTCTGCCTGCCCCCCCCCCATGGTGCCCTCTGCAACCCAGGGCTGGGAGCATCTCCTCTCCCAATGTCTTTGTATGAATGAGACTTGGAGGCTAGGCCAAGATCTGGGGTTCAGTCCAGGTGACCCTTAGATGGCAGTAAAGAGATACCAAACTCTCTGAGTTTTTGCTACTAAGCCCCAGTAAAAACCAAAAATCCCATGTGATGGAGGTGGGTGGGGAGGGCAGTAGGGTTAGATGTGCGTGTTTGAGAGAAAAGTGTGAGTGTCCGGGGGTAGGGGCAGAAGAAAGAGACGAAGTTATATGTGTCAGAGAAAAGTGTGCTGCTTCCTTAAAAGTGAATGTCAAGGGAGAGGTGCAGTACAGCATTTGGTCCAGAATCCCATAGGTCAGAGCTTTCCGCCACACACAGTCTGGTGTGTCGCCACACAACCCGGAAGCGCTGATCATCATCAGTGCTTCCGGGTTTTCCTGCGGCGACACACCAACGGCGGCGTGCAAAAATCTGAAAGCGGCAGCAGCGCTTCCGGGTTTTTGCGCGCTGCCGCAACGGCGGCACTTCCGGGTTTTCCCGTGGCGACACACCAACGGCAGTTGGTGTGTGACCGCGGGAAAACTTTGGAAAGCCCTGCCATAGGTAATGTTTGCTGCAAATGGCCCTGCTTAGTCAACTTCTCCAGCAATAGACTTTGTTGGGCAAAAAACCGAAGACTAGAAAGGATGAACTTCATTGCATTCTGCACCCTGGATCTCTGTGATGTAGACATTAGCCACAAAGGAAAAGGTACACTTCAAAATTTTGCAAGACAACAGAAAGCTCCAATCGGTGCCAAGAAAGAACATAAGTATTCTTGTTAGTATGTTAAGTGTTATTGTGTAGGTTGGGCGAGGTTGAGTCCCTATCATACGTTATTCCTTACATGACTTGACCACCAGGAGGCAGTGTATGACCAGTTTCATTCTTAAAGTTGAGGGTATGTTGAGCTATTTAAAAAAATCACTCCTCATCACTCCCTTGTTTGTGTGGTGGTCTCCTTTCTTAGGATCCCTGACCGACTTTCTTGGATATTTTAATGGCTATCCTAATCCTGTGGCTGTCACCCACTTGGGTGATGCCCAGTCAATGTCCAGCTAGGCCACCACTGCCCAGCTGGCCAGGCCAAACCTAACCAGGAGTTAGGAGTGAGAAGAGGGTATAACTAGCAAGGCCAACAGTAGCAGGTCAGACATTCCCCTCTTTACACACACACACCATTTGCTGCCTACTCTGCCTGGGGAAAAAGAGAAGTAGCAAAGAGTAGATGTTTAACAACTTGTTTTTCAGAAATCCATCTGCACTGTTAATCTAGGGCAGTGTGTATTGGGGGGCTTCCAGACCTGGTGTTCCATTGGACCTCTGCCCTGCTTTTATAGATACATGCTTAATTGGGCTATGGCTTTTTAGCATTTGTCAGCTGATTAACATGTTGTTGTCCTATTACAACCATTATCAGGGTTTTTCTTTTATGTAATTTATTTTCCAAAACGTATACACTGCTTAAAATCATAACATCAATAAAACCAATAAATAATAACTACTTAAAATGATCAATAAACCCACTGTTGTGATGAAACAAGTTTGAATTCTGTCTTGGAGGATGCCATCTTCTACCCCATCCTCAGGGTAGGGGGCAAGCTGTCCAGAGGAAGAGGGCTGTTACTGAGAAACTCCACATCCAAGTCCCAGCCCCCCAGATGCCCGGAGCATCCTCTCCCATGTAGGTCAGGCAGATGCTAACTGTAGTCCCCACAGATAAGAGGGACTCAGCCCAGAAAGGGCTTCATAGGTGAGCACGAGCACCTTGAATTGGGGCTGGACACCTCCTGGCAACCAGTGCAGATCCCAGAGAAGAGGTGCTGTTCTGCTGAGCCAGTTAACACAGATCAGCAAGCAAGCCACTGTTCCAGCTGTAGCTTCTGAGTCCTCAGGGGCACTTTTATCCCACTATTGTTGTTTATTCGTTCAGTCGCTTCCGACTTCATGGACCAGCCCACGCCAGAGCTTCCTGTCGGCCATCGCCACCCCCAGCTCCCCCAAGGTCGAGTCCGTCACCTCCAGAATATCATCCATCCATCTTGCCCTTGGTTGGCCCCTCTTCCTTTTGCCTTCCACTTTCCCTAGCATCAGCATCTTCTCCAGGGTATCCTGTCTTCTCATTATGTGGCCAAAGTACTTCAGTTTTGCCACTATAATTTCCCACTATAGTTGTCGATAATTAGTTTACCAATTCTAGGATGTTTGTGTTAATTCATAAAATAGTGCTGCTGATTATCACTGTAATTATTTTCACACATACAGCGCTTACTGTAATTGTCACCATTTGTAATTTTCCACATTTCCCAGTTGACATGGCTTTTAAAATTTGGGATAACTCATAGTGAAACTGAAGAAATGTACTCAAATTCACAAAATCTGGCATGATCATTATCTTTAAGGTATTAAAAGATTCTTGGATGGTAGAAATAGTCAGCTACCTTTATAGGAAAAAAACTATCTTCTGGCTTTGAGGGAGGAGGTTGAACAGACCGTATCTGAATGGTGGTGTTGGGCCAATCAAACCAACAATCTGCGATCAGCAATATTTCATTAACAGTTTGAGCTTATTAGTGAGGGCTCACTCTTTTCCAAATATCCTGGGTTTTGATCACCCTTCCTTTTGCCATCTACATTGCAGTAACTTGTCTCAGTAGCCATTTTTGTTCTCTTCCTTGTTGCAGGGATGCCTTAAATAAGATGAAGGATGTTTACCAAAAGACACCACAGATGGGAGATCCTAATAGTCTTGAGCCAAAGATCTCAGAGACGCTGGGAAACATTGAGAGGTTGCGTCTAGAGATCCAGAAATGTGAAGTAAGGAATCAAAAAAAGTGGGGGTGTGCATCTGATTACATTCAAAATAATTTTTCACTTCACTAACTTTGAAAATACAATTCAAGGGCAACGTTTAGAGCAGGGCTTTCCAAAGTTTTCCCGCGGCGACACACCAACGGCACCGGAAGTGCCGCCTTTGCGGCAGCGCGCAAAAACCCGGAAGCGCTGCTGCCGCTTTTGTGTTTTTGCACACCGCCGTTGGTGTGTCGCCGCGGCAAAACCCGGAAGCGCTGATGATGATCAGCGTTTCCGGGTTGTGTGGCGACACACCAGACTGTGTGTGGCGACACACTTATGTGTCGCGACACACAGTTTGGAAAGCTCTGGTTTAGAGGGTTTCTGAGAGCATTCCCAAGACTTTGGAAGGTTGCGTGTGCTCCTGGCAACTGCTGCTGTGTTACAAATAACCTTGTTGAATAGGACGGTAGTGTTAACCCTGAATCATAGATTGAGCAAAGGGTGGCAGAAACAGAAGTTTGACTGGCCTGGTGAATCAAAGTTAATACGAGATTTTGAACTGGGCTGGTTCCAGAGGGGAGAGGGGTCAAGCACTGATTAAGGACCCATAGCTTCTGTGGTGGCACCTTTCTCACTCTGCACAGGTCAGAGGACCTCAAGGTAAGTCGGGTACAATGATTTCTCTGCTAGTTTGGGGTTTGCCAGTTATCGGGAGCCAGTGCTGGATTTCAGCTCTGGACTTCTCAGCTCACGGTGGCTCCATGTACCTGCTTAGGACAGTAACTAAAGCTTCTCCAATGCGAAGGACTCTGCCATTAGTTTGCAGGGGCCTTGCACAAGGGAATTTTCCAGTAGGCTGTGCTCAGCAATGACCATGAGGAGCTTGGTGCCTTTTCCAGTTTTCTCTCCTGAGCGCTACCCATAACTCCATGTTGCCCTAGATGGCGCTTGGCCAAGCCTGCTGAGAACAAGGATGGTGTAAACACGGGGAGAGTCTGTATGCCTTCTGTAGAGCATCATGTAGCAGGCTTGTCAATCCATTATCCAGTGTTCCGCCTTCTGAGTTACATTAGCAGAGCATGTTCACGCAGTCAAGGCCCCATTGCTTACAAAGAGCCCAGGAGGCGAATCCTCTGCGGGGAAGCCATAATCCATGCCCGCCTTTTGGCCTCTCTATAGGCTTGGCTGGCAGATGCTGAGAGCAGGATGCTGAGCAACCGCCCCGACACGGTTACCCGCTACAACCGCCACTTGGATCCTGCCAGTGCCCTGAACAACAACAACTGCTCACATGAAAAAGACAGGTGAGAGCAAGCAGAAGAGCAATTAAAGGCCTTTGAGGCTCTGGGCGTCTGTCTGCCTAAGATGGGGCTGAGCCACTTGCGCTGGCATTGTGGCTGCAGTCACTCCTCGGGGGTGGGTCCACCAGTTGCCTTGACCTGTGGGATTCCTAGGTCTTTCCTCAGGACCAAGCCAGTTGCCCCTACTCCTGAGCAATCCTGTGTTTTCACTGAAATAAATTGGAGGTGAAGGGAAAAGCTCCGTCCTGTCCAGTGCCAGACTTGAGGACACTTTTTTCTTCTTTCCACAAGAAGCCGGATGCAGATTTTTTTTCTCTGACACAACTTTTATCTATAAATATGCATAGATAGTCCTTGTTTAGTGACTGCAATTGGGACCAGCAACTTGGTCATTATGCGAAGCAGTCACTAAGTGAAAATCATGTTATCGTGACACTGTTTACAATTTTACTTCAGCTTATCTTTCTTTACAGCGTCAGAAGGATACGATCCCAAACAGCCGGGTGAGCCCAAATGGTGGGGAAGGTTTTCAGAACTCGACTCATGAGGAAATCGGGTAAAAGGGCAAATCTTATGGCCCTTTTTCCCCACTGCCCTGCCCTTTGGAATGCTTACCCAAGTGCTGGGATAATTAGCAAAAAGAGAATTGATGTTTGTATTTACATTCATTGCAGAGGGAGGAATTACAAGAGAATAAGCAGGCACAGAATGGGGAATACACATGAAAAGGAATGTGCTGGTGCCTGTTTACCTATCACTCTCATGGCTTAGGAGGCAAACAAAAGCCTTTAGTGTGAAACTGATTAGGATCTTGTCAATTTCAGGCAGCAGCTGCCAACCATTGGGAGGATTCTAATGGACTATTTAAGGCATAGCTTTCCAAACTCTGTGTCACAACACTTTGGTGTGTCGCAACAGAGTTTAGTGTGTCGTGACACAACCCGGAAGTGGACGTGCACAGCGGGGGGGGGGGGCGTGGCGGCGGCGTGCACGGCAGTGGCGTGCATGGCGGCGGCACGCCATCAGCGCTTCCGCGTTTTAGCGAGGCCATGCGCCCCCCGCGTCACCACCATGCACGTCCCTGCCACTGCACGCGCCACCACTGCTGCCGCCGTTGGTGTGTCGCCAACAGCGGCAGTTTGGAAAGCACTGATTTAAGGTCACTGATTTAAGGTCACTTGCTATAAGCAGTTTTTGGGGATGTGTTGCACTGGGAAGAAAAGCAGCTCAGGAAGAGATAGCTTGTTTAGGCAATCTCTCCACTCTGCGAGGAGGGGGGTAGGAAGAAAAAAAACGGGCCAGGCACAGGACAAGGGGTACTAATTGACTGTAATGGCAAACACATGACACAGAGAGAGACACTGGAAACCGTAAATGTGGGCATTGGTCGCAAAGTTACTCTTTCATCACCGTTGTAACAGCAAACGGTTGCTGTCTGAGGCAGTCACTAGGACTGCCTGTAATGTAAAATGTCTCTGACAAGCTTGCATATAAAAAACCTGTGTCACATCCATTCCCCCCAGGAGACAGCATATGATAAAATATTTCCTCCTGTTCTGAACTCAAGAGTTGGCTTGTCCCTTTAATATTCCCTAGAATGCATCTACTTGCTAGTGGCATCAAGAGATGAGAGATTAATAGTCCCACCAGGGAGACCAGTTGAAGCTTTCTTTCAGAGAAATAATCTTTTGCCTTCACTATGATGGCATCAGATTAGCTGTTGCCCACATTCCTCCTGACTTGTGATGCAGCATAAATACCCAGTACTCACTTTTCTCCTTCTAGCCCTGACACTACTCACTCTAACGAGAGCCAGGACACAGTCAACCAACCCATTTACACAGAGTTTGATGAGGACTTTGAAGAGGACTTGGCATCACCTATCGGGACCTGTGTGGCCATGTATCAGTTTGAAGGTAGCACCTTGATAAGCTTCTCCAGCTGCTGTGCATGTGGAATAGCTGAGACCAGGGGCAAACATGTACCCTTTTTATTCTGCTAGCTTTGAGATAAAGTAAAGGTAAAGGTTCCCTCCGCACATTTGTGCAGTCGTGTCCGACTCTAGGGGCCGGTGCTCATCTCCGTTTGTTAGCCGAAGAGCCAGCGTTGTCCGAAGACGCTTCCACGGTCATGTGGCTGGCATGACGCACGGGGAACGCTGTTACCTACCCACCGAAGTGGTACCTATTCATCTACCTGCATTTGCATGCTTTCGAATTGCTAGGTTGGCAAGAGCTGGGGCGAGTGCGGGAGCTCACTCCGCACGCAGGGCCAGGGATTCGAACCTCCGAACTTGCGATCTTCCAATCGACAAGCCTGGCGTCTTACCCGCTGAGCCACCACGCTCCTTTGAGAACTGCCTTGTAAAATATATGCAGTAGGGTGGGATGCATTATTTTTCATTTGTATGATTTTGCTTGTGTTGGGGAAGATTAGATCTGTCACGTTTAGTCTTTTCCTCCTTTTTCTGCCTCTCCTAGCACTATTTTCTAATCCTGCACCCCCACACACACAATTGGTTCTGTGGACAATTGTATAGATTGAAAGAATAGATGAAAAATCTGCAAATCCAATAACTTGTACAAAGTAACCTGGCATTAATTAAATTAATTAATTAGATTTAAATACTGCCTGAATCCAACTGACTCTGGGCAGGACTGTTATTTTACATTTTGCTTTTTAAAATGATATTTGGGTTTCTAAAACCCACCCTTTCTCCTGAGATGTGAGGTAACTCTTCTGGCTGACATTCTTAGCCATCTACGTATCTCACTTTTATGGGACTTAACTGTAAGCAGGCTACTGTTCAGAAGAGAGATCAAGACTGGATTGTCCAAGTTCCAGCATGAAATACTCCAAAGCCATTCACTAGGCCTTGCCCAGACTATTTTTTAATTGCACTGTTTTTACTACAAAGGATCGGGAACCTGCTTTTAGAAATATGTAATAATGAAAGCTAGGATCCTCAGAAGGCTCAATGAGATTTGAGTTTTTTTGTTTCGTTCACACTATGACATGCCTTCAGCATGTCAAATAGTCATTTTTCTCCAGAGCAACTGCTTTTTCCTAGCCTTAAGAACAGTGCTGTGGAGGGAGTAGGTGTCTCTTCTGTTCCACTCTTGGGCCATAATGGTGACAGCAGCAAGGCCACAAAGGCAAGTGTAAAGTCAGTAAAAAAAATCAGTTCAGGCCAGAATATTCATTTGATTCCCCCCTCTCCCTTTTTTCTTCTCTGCATCCTCTGTGAATGTAACTTTTCCCTCTGTTGTAAAAAAAACAGCTCAGTAAATGGCCAACAGCAGGAGAACCCAAAGTACTGCAATTGCATTCTCCTGTTTTGAGTGAAAAATATCAGTGCATCAAATTTTGAATTAGACGAAAAGCCCTGCTTACTCTATGAAGGGCTATATAACTGCTTGGTCTGGCTCACATCCTGCTTTAATGCCTTGGCACTGCCCACCCATCCCCCAATTCTGCCCATAAATTCTGCTGCTGCATACCCCATTCAACCATCGTTTGAACAGTTTTGCCTCCCAGCTATTCTTGGCTTCAGCTGATCGATGCCCTTGCTCATGTGTTTGCTTCCCAAAGGTTCCAGTGAGGGCACCATCTCCATGCAGGAAGGTGAAGAGCTCAGCTTGATGGAGGAAGACAAAGGCGATGGGTGGACACGTGTTCGGCGGCGTAGCAGCAAAGGGGGCGAGGGTTACGTCCCCACCTCCTATTTGCGACTGAATGTGAACTGAGGGGGGGACCGACAGCCAAGTTCCAAGAGCTGCACCAACATCAAGGTCTGAATGGAAGAGAGGCGGAGTTTCAGTTGCCTGGAAACAGCTCCATGATGGAGTGAGACAGTAAAAGAAGGAATTTGCACCAAATCACTACTGCAGGACTGCGAGACAAGAACGGACTAGCAGAATAGCAAAACGATGGCTGTAGCCTGCTGAAAGCAAGGTCTTGGATAAGAGTACAAGAGGGGGTCGACTTCCAGCTAGTAATTGTTCCTCCTTTCCTCCACTGTCTTCATGGCAGTGTTACAAAATACTCCTGATGAAATGCTCTCCAGCCGGAGCAGCCAAAAAACGTGCAACTTCGCATACAGGAAGATCCCTGAATGCGTGACTCTGGGCTGTGGCCGTTGCCCCATCAGAGGAAACGGGTGGGTGTACACACGCTTTGACCTTTCCTGGCTGCGAGAGCAGAAAGGCTCCCGTTCTGCTTTAAGGGCAGAGCTGGCTGGCCCTCCTGCCCATCGCCAGGTTGGTCAGAGCAGAGCGCTCTCTTCAGAGAGAGGTGTCTGCTTTTATGCTGCATCCAGACCTCAAGGCGGTTGTGGGTGCTCCAGAGACTAGGGTGCTCCATATTCGAGGAGGAGACCGGGCTGGGTTAGAAGCCTGGAATGTGTATCCTTAAGACTGCTGCTATGCCTGTTGTTTGACTAGAAGCAGAGAGAGGGGGGAGGATAGCTGCTGGGCACACCAGTCAGCTCCCAGTGCTACTTCCATTAGATGCAAGGGTCACCAAAGCCGCCTTGCCCAAGGGCTGGCCAAATGCCACACAGGTGCCAGACCAACATTTGTACGTTCTTTCCTTGAAATGCACTTTATAGTTTCCTGGATTTGATTGGCCTGGCTCATTCAGCCACTCAAAAGTGCCTCTGCCAGAGCATTCGGGTTCGTTTCCCCCTTGGGGAATACATTACATGACAGCAAAAGCAGGTGGCTCTGGCCTCTTCCTCTCCTGTCTCTGTGTTTGTTTTTTTTAAAGATGACTCTAATGTATTGTTAGTTGTTTTATACAGTGACCAATTTATTTTGCCACTCAGTTTAACAGGTTCACATAATCTGTAATGTAGCCTCAGCTCTCATCCCTCCAGCCTTGGAAGGGAGGGGCCGAAACCTGCCCCTCCCTTCTCTCTTGAGATGTAGAATGTATTTCTGGGTGCCTTTTTACACTTTATGTAAATAGTAGGGGGGGAAATTAACTGGTGGATGCCTGTGCAGTTGCCTTTTTGTTCCTCTGGCCTCCAAGCGTGGACTTTTAAGATCTGCAGCATTTATGTCACTGTTTGGGAGCTAAAAGACTCTCCTCTACCTTTCCTGTTGTGCACAGTTCACCACTCTACAAGGGAGAGCTGGAGGAGAAAGCAAGAGGCAAATGCCACAGGAAGCCAAGGCATCCAACAGTTCCTGCTTGCTTCTGCCTGTCCATAGAGCAGCACAAACTAGGGGGCAGAGTGTGGGAGGAGGAGGAGGAGAAAACAGGTTTGTTGTCTGACACTGGACTGGCACTATTGGTAGATCGGTTGGGGGAACATTCCCCTCACCTCCACTTGTGCTTACCCAGGTAGTGCTTCTGTGCAAACTTCTTGCTCGTAAATCTGGAGAGAGGCCTGACTACTGTCCGCTTGGACGGGGGGAAAATGCCTTGCTATGGGAGTAGCTGCTAGCCTCTGCTGGTCAAATAAAAACCTAAGAACTACACTGCATCAGACCAAAGACTCATCTGACCTCGTACTCATGACCAAGTAGATGATTCACAACAGCAACAGTACTTTTATGCTCATGTTCCTCAGCAAAGAAAGAGATGATGCTGTTAGCCGCTGGTAACCTCGCATTCTATGCAGTAGTCGAAGTCTTCATTAAAGTTGTCCAAGTTGGTGGCTGTCTCTAGATCAGTGTTTCTCAACCTTGATAACTTTAAGATGTGTGGACTTGAACTCCCACAATTCCCCAGCCAACCATGTTGGCTGGGGAATTCTAGGAATTGAGGTCCACACATCTTAAAGTTGCCAAGGCTGAGAGACACTGCTCTAGATCATGTGAGAAAGCAGGATTCCACTGTGAGTCCTGTCTTTCCCCGCCTGACTCTTCAGTGACTGACTTTGGGTGCTGGGAGAAAACCTTTATCTACCTGCACTGGTATTATGTCAAAAGGGATACATACAAGCTTTCTCCCTGCTTGAGCTTCTCTGAAGGCCTTGTATAGGTAAGGGAGAAAGTCCTTAAGACAACCCCTGTCAGTTAAACTTTTCTCAAGTACTGTTTAACTTGAAGAAAAAAGTTATGAAAATAATTATGCAAGTTTCTTTCCATGTAATACAAGAATCATACTTTTAAAAGGGAAGCAGTATTAACTGCAGAATTCAGTTCTGTGTAATGGAACCTTAACTACCAAAACAGGAAGTGTGTTCCAACTGAGGAAGATGTTTTCTTGTCTCAGATGACGTGGGCTCTACTAACTTGGATATGAATGCATTGAAACCTTTGGGTGCAGTTAACAACCTTGGAAGCTGTTACTTTCTGGGTTTGGGGTCTGTAAACCAATGCTGTGAAATTTCCAATCAGGGTAAGAATAGGCAGAGAGCAGAGTTATTTTCATAGCATATATTGATTAAAAACCATCCACTGCTTTCCTTATTGTAGCCTGGCTCCTTTGCATAGGTTAAAAAAAGTTTCCAGATTGTTTCTTTCAGTGGCCCTGGCACGACTGATCTAGAAGGAATGTTCCTGCTCATTCATTCCACGGAAGGCCTTCAAATTTCAGCTCAGTGATCATCTAATCCTGGCACTGGGTGATGCTTACAAACCATCTTTGCCACTCTTGCTTTGCATTCCAGCTGGCCTGGAGGAGGGAGAAAATTCTTCTCCCATGAATTCACTCTAGTTTCTGAGAAAGCACAGTCAAGATCCGTTCAAATTTCTTGTATCGGTCACCCTGTTCCGCCTCTGCTCCTTTAGTGCCCCAGAACAACCGAAGGGAGAACTCCGTCTGGAATACTTCCAGGAGTTCTGGAGTGCCTTGGAAGCCTGGGTGGAGAAAGGGATGCAAAAAGGAAACACGATGTGAATTCTGTAATGCCCGTGACATCAGCTAGTACTACACAGGTAGTGCCCGTCCCGGTATTGGCTAACTATCCTCATGAGGCACCACCCTACCAATGGGAAGTGAAAGGAGCTGCTACGGCCACACGCCTCAGATTCAGAGTAAGACTGAACTCCAGGCCTCTGTCAGAGAAGGCCAGAACCAAAAGCAAAGGATTAGCATGGCCAATGTGGGTATAACAGAATTCCTTACTCCGGAATGATATAATGGCCACTCTGAGCCTGGGTTTAAACACTCTGATAAACTATAAGGTGATTTAGCTTAATTCAGAGATTGGGAATGTAGTACCCACAGATGCCATGCCACCAGATGGCCCATTTTTAATAATAATACAACTACAAAATTAAAATCGGCTCTCTTCACGAGATTCTAACCAAGTGCTGAAGGTTCTGTGTTCTCATTTGAGATTTTGGCTGTTTTAAAGTTTATATCTGGTCAAGCTATAAAACAGAGTTTATGGCTTGCTATGTCATGGGAGTGCCACAGTGGTCTGTTCACATAGCAGCATTTGAGATAAAACGTGTCAGAAAGCTCCAGTGTTGTTTATGAATGTGCCAACACTGTTTTAAGGTGGCACAAAGATAAACTCAAGCCCTGGCTTGAATCACCAGCTCTGATTAGCAAAGGCTGAAAGGCGACTTAGAAAGGTGTGCAGTATTCGGATCTGAAGTGAGCAAAGGTGTTTCATGTCTGATGTGAGCACCCTTGCCACACCTGTCAGCAGCAGCTTTAAGAAGCCACACCTTTTTTGGCGCTTGTACCGTAGCTGTGCCGGATCAGGAAAATACATGTCCAAGGTCAGGAGGTGGTGACGCAGAGTCACATCCTGTCACCGCCTCCTGAACCAAATCAGGCATTTTCCTGAGCCACACCACTACCCTGCAAAGCCAGGAAAAGGTGGAGCAGCCGACAGGTACGGTGAGAACGCCCACTTTGGATCTGACTGTTGGCCACCTCTAATAAATGATTAACACACACAGCATGCGGAGCATTTCGCTTTCTTTTTAACTGCAGGGTGCAACTTCGGCAGCAGAGCTGGGGGTGTGTGCTTAAAGACGATTCGACTGGATATCGTCCACTTGGTCCCAGCCAAAGTTCTGTGGGATGTTTAAGGTGCAAAACTCAGCTTGAGGGACCCATCCACTGGCCAATCACCAACCCTACCCAGCGTGGTAGGATTGGGAATGAATCAAAACAGACTGAGCCACTCAGAGACAAAGACCCCCAGCTGGTACAAGACATGCTTGTCTAAAATTGCTGCTCCTTTTAGGTCTGGTGTGCTCGCTAGCTAGCCGTTAATAAACCCATTGCTGGGTCGTGTTTCCATCACAGAAATAGCTACAAAATCCAGGTGGGTGGATCTGTTCATCTGTTAGAAGCTTATCCCAACTTTTATTCAGGAGCGCAAGACAGCGTGCATAATGCTCCTCTTGTTTTATCCCCCACAACCACCTTCCAAAGGAGACTGGGCTGAGAGAGGGGTCCGTAAGTTGCTCAGTGAGCTGCTATGGCCGAGAGTGGCCTAGAGCCTGGGTATTGCCAGTGCAGTCCTCCACACTGGCTCTCTGACAGCTTTCTTCCGTGCTGGCATTCATGCACCTCTATTCCATATAAGAGGCTGATTGGGAAGGAGGGAACGGGTGCTCCCCAGCCAAACTGAACGGAGCTAACCGAGGTACGTAGAGGAGGGCCAGCCAGCACTGCCAAGAGCAACCCTACCTTGGAGTCTGGCCTCAGCACTGATGCGATAAGCGCCAGTGTTGGTGGCAACGAAGCGAGCTGTTTCCAGCGTCCGCAGGAGGACATCACACGTCTCCTCGTTGTCATCCCATAGTTGTTCTCCTTCCATGAGACTGAGAAGCGGCAGGATGTGAGGAACTGCTACCTCCTTTGGGGAGAAGACAGAATTCCCTGTGGGCCAGAGATAATAGCCTTTTAGATCACAGTGGAATTACAGGTAGTCCTTGTTCAGCGACCATTCAGAGTTACGACGGTGATGAAAATGTAACTTTGCGAACAATCCTTGCATATATGACCTTCGCAGGTCTGTAAAGCAAAGGAAAGCTGAAGTAAGATCGTAAGTACAGTCATGATTTCACTTAGGGACCGGCTAACCAAGTTGCCAGTCAATTGTGGTCGCTGAACAAGGACTACCTGTAAACATTTCAGGGGAAAGCCTGTAGGCTGAGAAAGAGTGTGATTTAATACACTATAAGGCATATTTTGGATGAAAATGACTTTTCCTTTTCCAAAGGTTGTCCCTATATTTGTTTAGATGCCAATGCCCTATAGGAAAGTCTGCATGCTGCGGTCCCCACCAACTTCTTGCTACTTATTGGATTTGGGTCAGAAGGTTTGGAAAGCAGTCCTGTTCAGAGCAGTGCATTCATGTACCAGCAGCTCATGATGGGCAGTCTTTTCAAGTGCTGGTCCATTGCGTGAACGCACCGTAATGAAACTCTAGTTGGATTAAAACTGCAAGGAAGGCGGTTCAGGCTAGACATCAGGAGGAACATCCTGGCTGTGCCAGCTGTCAGCCAGAACAAACTGTCACATGACGTGGTAAGTTCTCCTCCACTAGAGGTCTTCAAACAGAGGCTAGATGGTCATCTAGTGGATCCTACTCTGAGGATCAGCTGGACTCTACAGTCCCTTCCAACTCTTTGATTCTATGAAATGCCACACTCTGCACCCTGATGAGAAGGAACGACTTGTGATTTCAGCAAAAGGAATATAAGAAATATAAGCACTAACACAATTATTTACCTTCAAACGCCAATCTGGCCACCCTGGTGCAAGTGTATATGACTGTCATGAAAATACGCGGCAATGAAAATACACGGAGAACTCACAACAAGACTGATTTTTTTAAACTCTTCCTAAATTACATATTGGGGCAGTAAACCTACATTTCTGTTGGAGGCATTCTTAAGAGTGACTGCAAGATCACAAGATTTAAGAAGATCAAACTTTGAGTGGTTTAACAAATACTCCTCTAAGGCTTCCAAAGCAGGACCCAGAGTCCAAAAGGAAAAAATGCACCACACCCTTAACTACAGCCTTGTTCATATTATTTTTAGTTTTGATTTTTTTGGAATGGAAATGGATGTATGCAACTTCAAACGAATGAAAAAGGGGTACAACTATTTTAAAAGTAGTTCAATGAGTACTTAATATATTCACCAAGTAGCTCATAAAAATGTTTACAGTCCAAAGAACTGATTCCAATATTACACGGAAGCCCAACAAATTATTTCTGCATGGTGATACACCACGGAGCAGTTGAAATCTAAACTGACCTCCCGACAGTTCCTACATCTCAGCCATAAATAAAATTGTGTCCGTGGCACACAAGACGGGGTGATGGTGCTGCTACTTAAAAAGGTTGCTGACTCCTGAGCTGCGCATGAAAATAGAGCAACACTCCAGAAGCTCCACACAGCTGTAATGTTTGGACTTGGCCAGAATGATCGCAAGGCCCTACCTTCAGCCCTGTTCAGATTCCCCAGGAGAGGCTTGAGCTCCTTCTCAAAGACGATGGCACTCTGGGTGTGGCTCTGGCGCAGATGCCGCCATGTTTGCTCCAGCCGGGCGATCTGCAGGCACAGTGGGACAGAAACGGGGAAGGGGAAGTATAAATAAATCTGCCTGCACAGGCCTCTGGGGTTCAGGAAGAACTGAATGACTGGCTTGGCCAGGTACCTGAGCTCTACTTTAACAACAAAAAAAGAAAAAGGGATATAAACATTTACATTTCAGGGTGTAGATTCATAACTCCCATCAGCACGGTCAAATGAAATGTCCTAGATTCCATGCCACTGCAGTAAACACCACACTAAATGAATTCCATCCCCCATTTTAACAGCAATATGTGAACTGAAACCAGGGCTAGCTTTGCTAGATGAGCTTCTTCTGATCAAGTAGCTGCACCG
The DNA here is from genome assembly GCA_023362775.1 of Charina bottae. Lineage (NCBI taxonomy): Eukaryota > Metazoa > Chordata > Lepidosauria > Squamata > Charinaidae > Charina > Charina bottae. The sequence goes on along the minus strand of JALMGJ010000021.1, from coordinate 7,687,375 downwards.
AAACTGCACCTTTTCATCTTCTGCCTGCCGTGCATCTTATGAGCACAAGGCCAGCCTGAGCTTTGGCATTCCTCCCACAACAGCCCCACCCCCTCACCTGTGGCAGCTGCAGAGCTTTCATCACAGCAGACAGGGCAAAGAGGTCCCCAACTGGCCGCCACAGCTCCACAGCTAGCTGGATGACCTTGTGGAGGGTGGCAGCCCGTTCGGCCACTGACCCTGTACAGCCCAGGATGTCCACAGCAATGCCCAGAGCTATGAGATGGTGCCTGAGGATGGAAAAAGGAAACAGGAGGCTTGGATGGGCAAAAATGGCGGCTGCTGCTGCTGCTGCTGCAGCTCTCAAACAAGTACATTCCAGGGCATTTTCTCACTGCAATCTGGGAAGAGACCTCCCCAGAAGCGATGACGGGATTCACACTTGCAAGCCAGAAGCCAGGAGGTGGCCCAGACCAGCTTTTGCGTGTCAAGCCAGCATGCAAGATCCCATCTGAACCGAAGGAATGTTTTCTGTCCCTTGGTCCATAGTGCAGGACACCGAGATGCTCTGACACAGCAACAGAAAATGCATTAGTTGGGCCTTTCTTTGTGTATAGTGTTAAATGGGTTTGATTAAGAAAAACTGTCCATTTCATCAAGCAACATTTATACTTATAATTCCAACAATTACATTCTCAAATTGGCCCTTGGAAGGACAATTTGGCCTTCACCATCAGAATGATCCACTACTGGACACTCAGCTAGCAAGAGAGTGGCTGAAGGGAACATGGAGAGCCATTTGCATCTCCCTCATTTTGCTTGCTTCTAAAAGGGGATTTTACTTGCCAGCTCCAGGCTGATCTAGATCCTATACAGGGGATGTGGCGGGGGTGGGATGGGGGGGGGAGAGAGAAGGTCTCCAAAGCAGCAGCAAACCAAAGTGCCTCCTGAGAACAACCGGACCTTTGACTTGAGGAAATCATCCTCTGCTCTCCCACAAATTCCTTTTTTTAAATTTATTTTTAAACTTTTAATTTTCTATACCACTAAAGAGAAAATTGGTTTCTATACCACTAAATCTTCTGAAGACTCACAGTAGTTTGCAACTAGGCACCAAACATTTGTAATACAAAAATTAAAAACAGTGCCAATAAATAATTAAAATATTTAATAAAACCAAAACAGTTACAGTAAGTGGTAATTAAATTAATTAAATATTAATCCTTAGTGCAGAGCTTTCCAAACTTTTCATGTTGGTGACACACTTTTTAGACATGCATCATTTCGCGACACACTTACAGCAGGGCATCATTTTGTGACACACTCTTACAGCAGGGCACAAGGTAGGCACTAGGACCTGCGTGGAAACACAGCAGGTTTGGAGGCAGCAAGGCACAAGGCAGGCACTAGGACCTGCGCGGAATCCAGGCAGGGAAGGTTTGGAGGCAGCCAGGCACAAGGCAGGCACTAGGACCTGCGCGGAATCCTGGCAGGGCAGGTTTGGAGGCAGCTAGGCACAAGGCAGGCACTAGGACCTGCGCGGAATCCTGGCAGGGCAGGTTTGGAGGCAGCAAGGCACAAGGCAGGCACTAGGACCTGCGCAGAATCACAGCAGGTTTGGAGGCAGCAAGGCAAAAGGCAGGCACTAGGACCTGCGTGGAATCCTGGCAGGGCAGGTTTGAAGGCAGCCAGGCACAAGGCAGGCACTAGGACCTGCGCAGAATCCTGGCAGGGCAGGTTTGGAGGCAGCCAGGCACAAGGCAGGCACTAGGACCTGCGCGGAATCCTGGCAGGGCAGGTTTGGAGGCAGCCAGGCACAAGGCAGGCACTAGGACCTGCGCGGAATCACAGCAGATTTGGAGGCAGCAAGGCACAAGGCAGGCACTAGGACCTGCGCGGAATCCTGGCAGGGCTCGGAGGCAGCCGCAGCCGCGACACACCCAGACACTGCAGCTGACACACTAACGTGTCCCAACACACAGTTTGGAAAGCTCTGCCTTAGTGAATTGTCAACTACAATACATGTTCAAGAGACAAGCAAGTAAGTTCTGGAGAACACACAGACACACACACCCATTTCCCAGGGTCTCCTCTGGCGCCTGCCAGCCACCACAAAACATTAGTCAGTACCTTTCCAGCAAGTCCTTCCGCAACTGATGCCCTTGAGGCAGGGTTATAAGCTCCAGACCTGAGCTCACCCCCATTGCCCGCTGCTGCTCCTTAGATACTCCAATGATCCTCACAGCCTGAAGAGGAGATATGGTGTATTTCATAAGACCTTAGCATTTAAGCCAACAGCTGACTCTTATCTCTGTTTCACCCTTTAGGGGATTTTTCTTGTGAGCTAAATCAGTTATACTTTCTACAACAGCAGGTCATTTTAGCTAGAGAGCTGATGGACTCAGGGAGTCAGCTGAGAAAGACATCACCATCATACTCAGAACCAGGCAACAGATATCGGGAGGGAGGAAGCATTTGAGGAAATTACATTTATCTAACTATTCCAAGATGGAAAGATTTGAAACTACGTAAATGCTTATTTGAGTACTCAAAAATGGAGTAAGGCTATACAATAAAAGCCACTTTTTCTTTTTTAAACAGAAAAAGAATTTCTTTTCCCTGCTACTATGCCCCTATACAACACTAGCCCCATCGTCATCCCCAGTAAAACTTCAGTTAAATGTACTCTGATGATTTCTTTGCCAAATCCTTTCCTGAGAGCTTCCTTGCTTTAGATCAGATTTACTTTTCTAGCTGAATCTGGAAGAATTAAACATATATTACGAATAAGTAAGAGTGAAGAGGCTAGAGTGAAACTTTATGGATTAAAACCTTCCTGCTCCGACAATTAATTTTTTTTAAAAAAAGGTGTATCTCATCTTAACTCTAAGGATGGCTTGCATCAACATTATTATTTAAAACACAGGCAAGCCATCCATTAACTAAGATACTAGGTAGAGAAGGCAGGCTGCTCACAGAATAGATTTCTGATTATTCCAGCCTGCAAATTGCCACCTCTTTCATTTATTATGGTTTTACCAGCCAGGGTGGGGAAAGCACAAAGACACTTTTAGAAACCCATTCCCTCTGTCCGTGTGGGTAAGGAGCGAGTTCTGGAATGGGAGTGATGTCAATCTTTCTTAGCAAAGCCAAATATATCTTGGAACTAACCAAGACATCTGCTTTTATGAACCACAAAACAACTTTGTCAGATGCAGGCTATTTCAGCTCCCCTACAAAAGCCGTAGTCCCAGCCAGTCTGTCAGATCCTAGGCAGAGTCCTCTGTGGCCCAAGAGTGAGTGTTTCCTCCTGAACCCTGGAAAAGGAATCCCATGACTCTTCCGCATCAGTGCGTGAGCATTCAAGAACTAGGAGATAGTAGCAGTCCAAATTCACTAACAAGTGGACTTGGTTGCATCATACACTCTCATCTCAGAACTCCTGGACAAGGACTCAAATGTCTCAGAGTTAGCTCTCTAACATGAGAAAGGGAACCTCTCCCATGTATCTGCATAACAGTCGAGGAGGGATTATGTCCGAGATCAGAGTTCAAGTCCTGGCTCAGCTGTGAGATCTCAAAATACACTGGGAAAAAACCAATCATCTGTTACATGGGAACTAAAGCAACCCACCATACAGGAGGCAGCTGAAGGTCACCAAAATAATATTACATAAACAATTGTATTCTGTGGCCCTCACCTGACAATCCATTTTTAAAATATGAAGGGCTGTTACATGGGAATCATGGTTAGCAAAGATGTCCTTGAGGTGCTTGAGGGTGCGGGGATCCAGGGGCTTGTTGTTAGGGGTCAAAAGCAATGAGTTAAAGTGCTGAAGCTGGAAGGAGGAAGTAGTCTCTAGCAGCGGGCGCTCAAACCCCGGTTCCATTTCCGTCTCCACTGACTGGGGTGAGGGAAAAGGAGCCCCATCACAGTCCAGGAACCCAAAGGCAGTCTCTGTAATGTGAGCCCGGCCACGCCACCTCTCCTCGGTCTGCAAGCGCTCCACGTGACTCCGGGGCCCCTGAGGAGCCTTAGGAACCAGTTCACAGTAGTCACTCATCAGCATGGAAGGGACTCTCAAAGGCTTTGGGGGAGCTTTGGAATGAAGTTGACCTTCCGAACCACTCAGTCCCAGGCCTTCCAGCAGGTGAGATGTTGAGGCACTTGGCCGTAGGACAGGGTCACTGCCTGTGCGAAAGGCAGGAGACAAAGGAGGGAGTTGGATTCGGTCCTGGTCTCCAGGTAATGTTTCTGGGCCTCCTACGGACAGAAGAATGATTGGAGTTGGATAATTCCTGCTGCTTCCCAATGATGGCCCATCTATCCATTCAGGTCACAAATACAAAAATAGCCCTAGAAAAGGATGGTGATATGCAATGTCCTGCTCTACTAGCTCCATCAAGCTGTCTTTTTTGGTTGGCAAGTATTCCCTTTCACAAGCACACATCTGTCTGAATATGTTTATTATATTGAATTTCTATTAAATCAAGTGCTGGAAATCCCAGTATTAAGAACAAGAAGCTATAGTGTCATGGTGCCAGATATAACTTCTGCAACATTTAAGATGTACCCACTAATATTAAAAATGTGTGTGTGGTCAATCTCACCAACTAAATGAAGGGTGGGTAGTGCAGAAGAGAAATACATTTTCATCTGAGAACGAGGGTCAATTGATTAATCACACTGATCAATGAAATTAGGATAGATGCACAAGCAAATACAAGTACATTTAAGATGACGGTATTGCAATTTAGGTCCCAATACCATCAGCTTTGTTCAATGGGACCCTTGGCCACTGGCAACATAGACAGGCAGCCATCCTCAAAGGCACAACTAGCAGCTTCAGCAGCAGCTGCTGCCACCAAGTGTCACCAACAAAAGCTACCCAGTGATAGAGGCAGTGGATCCTATCAGAGCCCAGCACTCATCCAAGGAAGCCACATGGTAGTACAAGGCCTGTGATGGTTCAATTCAGATATTACACCTCATCTTGTTTAGAAATTAGTAATATGGCTTGACCTTAGAAATGCACATGCAAACAAGGCAAGGTTGAGTGTTGACTGCTTTTGTTGTCTGTCTCATCTTCAATATGCCTGGGCATAAACTGAGGCAGAGCAATGGCCTTAACTACATCCTGACAATCTTCTGATGTCATAACAAACCATCAAGCTATATCTCTGGTTTCATACTAAGTTTGACAGCAAATACAAAATCCATGGTCTATGAACTATATAGGTTCAAATGGAAAACATAACACATTTTGACATGATATCACAATGTAGCCATCATCTGCAAGCGTCATGAGACACTAAACGCTTTCTTGTAAAATATATAAAGCTCTACAGGTGTTGGGGGGGGGGACAAGTGATAAAACTTGCAAGTGACAGAACATGGATTGTGACTTCATAATGCAAACCCTGTAAATTATGTACTTGTGTGTGATATCAGGATGCAAGCATGAAAGGAAGCGTTTGCATTGTGATGTCACAACACGTTTTACCATTTTTTCATGCTTTTACACAAAGCTTTAAGTCAAAACTACTCAGTCAATTTTCTCTATAACTAGAAACTGAAGTTTTTCATTGAATGACAACTAAATATTTTCAGGAGTATAGGAGAGAGGAACCACATTCTATGCTTGAATCTCTTGTTTTGCCTTCCCCATCCCACAAAGCAGTTCCAGTCATACCAATTTCTGTACCTTTGCTGTGGCTCTCAGACAACTGGGTTGCTCCCAGTCCACTGCTGTCCTGCATAATTTAACTGATATCAGGGAGAAATACAGGATCAGTTGGACAAGTAAACATGTTAACCGAGAAAGCTGAAGAATCTCTGCTTCCATTTAGAGGTCTTGGGGAAAATGCAATTGCAGATAAAGCAATAGAAGAACCATATTCCTTTCACCATTGGTAGACTGAAGGTGCCTTATGCCAACCTGCCCGTTTGGAGTCTGTCTTCCAAATACCCACCAGTCAATAAGTTGCTGTCTGATTGGGCACTATGCAATGAAGGTCTCTGGCCCAGCTGGTCTAGGCTACTGGGGTCACTTCCACTTCGATCTTTTGTTCTGGGAAAGGGAAAAACAGAGACACGGAGTTGAGTGATCCATTCTCCCCCACAAACCCCATTTCTCAAAAACCTGCAGAAAAGCTAACTGACATTGGGGACTTCCATAATCAGACCACCACACACTCTTTCACTGATAAGGCTTTCCACATTTTGAGACACAGAGGGTGATAAAGATGCTGCACTACGGATCTGAGAAAGACCCAGTGAATTGGCCATAATTACTTAACCAATCGAAGAGAGTAATTACTTAAACATGTACCTCAATAGTGCTTATTTCTAAGTGGGCCTATTTAAAATCACAGCTTAGGAGTACCATGTCATATTCTCTGCCACACTGCGAAAAACCACCACCAGGCCCTCCAACGGTTTCACTATGGAGCAAGGTTCCTCACCGGAGCAAGTTTCCATCTCTTATTTGTTCTCCAGCAGTGGCTGTACGGAAGCTGAACCGTCGAAGAGGTGCCCCTTCCTCCTTAGAGGGCCCAGGAGGCTGGCCAGTGTCACCGAAGCGCTCCTTCATCCAGCGAATCGGTACACTCCTGTTGACTGGCCGAGACACCACAGCTCCTGAAACATCGGAGATGACCTTCCGATTGCCCACATAAAAGCGCACCAGGGCAGGTACACTGTCAAACTGCTCCTGCTCAAATTGGAAAAGGGTGCGAGAATAGCCCTTTCTGGGGCGAAGCACCACACGGATGATCTTGAAGTGCAGGGCCTGTCCTTCCCAGAGGCACGACAAGACATAATCGCCCGGGCTAGAATGTGAATCGCGGATCAAGAACTCCCCGTCGTTCTGCAACAGGGATTCTGCCTCCTGAAAGAGAGAGGGAGGGGCAGACGGCAGGTCTGTCTTCGTTTAAGGAGATGGCTGACAAAACACAGTCGGTATTAGAACAAGCTCAAGATGGTCAAGTACATGAACAAGACTTAAGGAGCTGCTTGAAGGATACAGAGAATCAGTGAGCATTACCTGACCCAACACAGAACTTCTGAACCACTGACAGGTATGTTATTCTCCCTTGTTACTATGATAGGAACAGCTGGCCCAATGAAGGCTCTTTCTTCTGCACAACCAGTAAAGGGGGACAAAGCTTGCCTTACCCGGAATCTGAGAAATCCTCAGGCCCATAGAGCCAAGTGGATATAACTCAGAGTGTTCTTTGAAGGAATCCTTGATGAGGTAAGTTTGGCATTATTATGGTTGATTGCACAGTCAGCCAAGTGTTTAGACTGGGTATGTCATTTTTGTACACCTATTGAGTCCTTCCCAAGGACCTGGCATAGGCAGATGCTGTTGTTTAATAGTATTAAAGGTATTGTTGCAGGATGTAAGCATTATCATCATCGTTTAGATAATCTACAATTTGATTCACAAAGACTGGTGAAAACCTAATAATTCAAGTCCTAACCAAGGACCCAAGAATTATTTATTTATTTTTATTATTCAAATTTTATTACCACCCACCTCCCCCAAAAGAGGGACTCTGCGCGGTTTACAATAAAATTGACACTATCATAGACATAAAAATCACATAAAAATTAAAAACAATTTACAAATATAAATATACAATATAAATAAGTATAGAGTCCAAGTGGCTATGAAAAAATTCTGATACGGTGAAAGGAGCTCTAAGGTGCCAGCCACCCCCAAGAACGACTACTCGCCTTCCCGCTCCAAGCAAGACGGCAGAGCCAGGTCTTCAGGTTCTTCCGGAAGGTCAGGAATGAAGGGGCCTGCCCCACCTCCGGGGGTAAGATGTTCCAAAGGGCGGGAGCCACTGCAGAGGCGGCCCGCTTTCTGGACCCTGCCAGATGAAATTCTCTTACAGACGGGGTCCGTAGCATGCCCTCTCTGCGTGATCGGGTGGGATGGGCCGATGTCATAGGGATGAGACGGTCCCTCAGGTAACCTGGACCCATGCCATGTAGGGCTTTAAAGGTGATAACCAACACCTTGAATTGGATCCGGAAGCAAACTGGCTCCCAGTGCAGCTCACGTAGCAACGGTGTCCCATGTGCTGATCTTGGGGCACCAAGAATTGCCCACGCAGCCACATTTTGGACCAGCTGTAGCTTCCGGATACTCTTCAAGGGTATCCCCATGTAGAACGCATTGCAGTAGTCTATATGGGAGATGACCAGGGCGTGACTGTTCGGAGGGCTTCTCGCTCCAGGAAAGGGCGTAACTGGCGCACAACACAAAGTTGAGCAAAGGCCCTTCTGGCCACGACTGCCACCTGCTCTTTGAGCAGAAGTCATGAGTCCAGAAGAACCCCCAGATTACGTACCGGGTCTGTCTGAGGCAGTGCAACCCCATCCAGAACTAAAGATGGCTATTTCCCGGATACAGAGGAGCCATTAACCCACAGCCACTCTGTCTTACCAGGGTTCAGCTGAAGTCTGTTGTTGTCAGCCTCGCATGTTCGTCTGCCATGCTTCTGACTGTTCTACACGGGTAGTTTGCTGGTCTATGCTACGCTAGGTTTCCCTCTTCGCATTTTTGCATTGCTTGGAGAGAACTGATAAGCACCTGCTCTTCTAGTGGACATTCTGTAGGGAGGGGGAATTCTTGGAGTGGGAACTGAATTGTTATGGCTGGACTCTGGCTGATGTCAGAGAGCTGTTTCTTTTTATAATACTGCTTAGGCGCGAAAACTTTTATTTGAGGCTTCGTCTGGCATGAAGTGTACTAATCCTGAATAAATGAATCCTTTAGAGTAATTGCCTGAGGGATTTCTTGATTGGGAATTCTGACACTGAGGGTTATCACAGTAAGCCTCGAATCCATCTGTTTCGCCATGGCTATCTGCCCTGAGGATACTGTTCTTTCCGAGACAGAACATCCTACTGTAGTTACAGAGAAGTCTAGTGAACAACAATACATCACCAGAGATGAATGGCCAACAGAACGATACTCTGTGGAGGCCCAATCTCTTTACCAGGAGGGAGTAAGACTTGCCCAGTCCCTTACACGTGAAGAGGAGACTGGAGGTGTCCTCCCAGGGGTTGAAATACTCTCTATGTTTCCGCCTTGGAGATTGGAGAGACTGCCATCCCCGACAGAGGAAGCCTGCATGACCCGGTTAGTCGAACCGGAAAAGCCAACTTTACTGACCACGGAATCTGGACTATCACCACGAGAATCGGGTGAGATAATGGATTTACAGTATCTGGCAGCTAGATATCCAGCCGAGCATGAATGGCATCAGACGGGTGCATGACCCAAAAACCAGCTCAGGGAGGAGGCTTGGAGAGAGAAGCCTGCTGTCAAGAAACGACGAGACAGATGGTCTATGTCTGTAGGACAAATCCAGCAACCAGAGATACCACCTATAGTTACTATCCAGCGGAGGTCTCAGCCTCATAGAAAACAACTTCTGGACCCTAATGTGGTTCAACTTCAAGAGCAAGTTAAAGAATTGCACACCGTCATGGCCGAGATGAGGCAGCAATTTGCACAAATGCAACCAACCACCCCAGCCATGCAACAGCCCAGACCAGCTTCACCACAACGCATGATGGCCAGACCCCAGTTGCAGAGACGGAGTCCGGATCCCCGAGTATTTCTACTGCCACCAGCAGCACTGCAATGTCAACCCGCATTCCCGCCACCCGGACAAGCACCCTACATGGGCGCTGGGGTGTTTGGTTTATGAGAGCTAAACGTAAAGTTTACAGGAGATCCAAAAAAGCTAGCTTGGTTTTTGAGCCAAGTGCGAGTCTTTATGGACACTTGGGAAGGATGGTTTCCTGATGAGGAGTCTAAAATTCAGTATATAACTGCACATCTGGAAGAAACAGCAGCTGACTGGGCGGTGGGCTTATATGATACTAATGCGGAAGAGTTAGATGACTTTGATTTGTTTATGATTGCCCTCCGTCGCCGCTTCGAAGACCCATTAGCAGAAATGAAGGCTCGCGCTAAATTGCAAGCCTGTAAACAAAATAACCGCTCAGTGTCAGAATATGCTGCTGAATTCCAAAATTTGGCTGGCCAGATGACAAATTGGACAGAAGAGCTGAAAACTGAACATTTCACCATGGGTTTAATCTCTGAAATCCTACTATGGTGTTTGGCTTGAGACAAACCACCCACTTTACGTGGATGGATTAGTCTGGCTGGAGAAATTGAAGAAGCCAACAAACAGGTTAAGTGGCAAAGTCGCTATCAACTAGCAGATCGCTGTGGTCCCACAAGCACTGCACTGATGGAACACAGAGAACCACGCAGAGACCAACACCCAAGATGGAGACCACCCCGCGATCAGAAGCTAAGAGACACCACTTGCAACCCTAAGAGACAAAAACCTCCAACGAGGGTTCATTCGACCGGCTAACTCCCCCTTAGGGGCCCCCGTCCTGTTCCACCCGAAAAAGGACAGCTCACTACATTTGTGCACAGACTACAGGGGTCTAAATGCGATTACAACTGCCAATAAGTATCCTCTCCCTTTGGTGCAAGACATGTTAACTCACTTGTCTTCAGAGGAATTTTTTTACCAAACTTGATTTAAGAGAAGCATATTTCCGTATTCGCATATGGGAAGGAGATGAATGGAAGACTGCCTTTAATTTAATTTAATTTAATAATGGGGGGCGTGGTGGCTCAGCGGGTTAAACTGCTGAGCCGTTAGTCTGCCGACCATAAGGTTGGCAGTTCGAATCCGCATGGCGGGGTGAGCTCCCATCACTAGCCCCAGCTTCTGCCCACCCAGCAGACCGAAAGCCATTGGCAAGTAGATGAATGGGGACCACTCACGTGGGCCAATTTGCTGGCGCCCTTTTCGGAGGGTCGCCCTCAGACCAAGAAGAGCTGGTTCCTGTAGATGGCGGTGGAGGACGGTAGAGGGTGGCGGATCCCGAAATAACAACTTCCCGGACGCCAGCAGCCGGCTCAGAAGCAAAGGTTCCTGGGACATGTAGTCCGACCTGTGGATGAAGAGCCGGTTCCCTCACCCCCTCCCTAACACGCGGGTAATATATATGCTGTATAATATAATATGTATGATATGAATGTAAGCCGCCTAGAGCCCTCCGCTTAGGGAGGGGATAGGCGGGGTATAAATACAATAATAAATAAAATAAATAAATAAAATAATTGCCATTTAGGAGCGTTTGAATATCTAGTGCTCCCATTCGGGCTAAAAGGCGCTACTGGTTGCTTCATGGCATTAATCAATGACATTTTCCATGACTTATTATATAAAGGTGTAATCGTCTACCTGGATGACATTTTAATTTACACAGAAACTCTTGACCAGCACATTGCTCTTGTCAATGAGGTATTACAAAGGCTCATAGACGGTATGCCAAATTGTCAAAGTGTGAATTCCATAAACAATAAATAGACTACTTAGGCTACTGTATCTCTCACAAAGGCATCCAGATGGACCCAGCCAAGGTCCGTGATGTCCTCAATTGGGAGCCTCCTCCATCCAGACCCCCACAGCCCCCAGGTACTAAGAAAGGGCAGTCACCGCATCACTTACCTCACCCGGGATGGAGATGTATAATTGGGTATCATCAGCATACTGATGAAACCTCATCCCGTGGTGACGGATGATCTCCCCCAGTTTCATGTAGATGTTGAATAGGAGAGGAGAGAGAACCCTAACCCTGCGGCATCCCACAAAGGAGGGGTCGAGGGTTGGATCTCTCACTCCCTATCAACACCAATTGGGACCAGCCCTGGAGGAAGGAGGTGAACCAGCGCAAAACCATGCCACCCACCCCCAACTCCTTGAGCCGCCCCAACAAGATACCATGGTTGATGGTATCAAAAGCCGCTGAGAGGTGAAGAAGAGCAAGGATGGATGCACTGCCACCATCCCACTCCCGCCAAAGATCATCCATAAGTGCAACCAATGCAGTTTCTGTCCCATATCCAGGCCTGAAACCTGACTGGAAGGGGTCTAGATAATCCATTTCATCCAGAATCCTCTGGAGTTGCAACGCCACCACCTTCTCAACCACCTTCCCCAAAAAGGGGAGGTGGGAGACTGGACGAAAATTGTCCAGCATAGTTGGGTCCAGCAATGGTTTCTTGAGGAGGGGGTGCACCAGTGCCTCTTAAAGGCAGCCGGGAACACCCCCTCTCTCAGGGATGTATTTACCATCGCTTGGACCCAACCACATGTCACCTCCCGAGCTGCCTTCACCAGGCAGGAGGGGCATGGATATAAATAACAGATGGTGGCATTTACAATCCGGAGGATCTTACCGCCACAAGGTAGGCCTTAATAGCGGCTCTAGCTTGTGTTCGGTCGGATTCGGTCTTTGTCTTCCTCCAGTGTCGCTCTAGACGTCTCTTAACCCTCTTCAAGACCCTCAACTCCTCTGTAAACCACGGGAAGTGTCAGGTTGGATGGGACAAGAGAGGTCGCGCAGGCGCAATCCTGTCCAAGGCCCCGGCCGCCTCCCTATTCCAGGCAGCAGCCAGGGCCTCCACTGGACCGTGCAGCAGATCCTCTGGTATAACCTTGCCTAAATCCAGGATGTCCGGGGGCCCAGAAGTGGAGGCGTCTGGGCTAGGATTCTCTGGGGGCTGCAGGGCGGAGAATTTGATCGAGGTGGTGACGGGTAAGGGACGATATGACGGGAGCTGGGGGGCAGGCCATCGTTGGGGAAGGCGCCCCCGGTGTTTGTTACCGGTGGCGTGTTCCGGCCCCCCAAGCTCAAACCCAGACCCTGGTAATCAGATCTTCGAGGGCCCTGAGGTCTGGCTGTTGCTCCTTAATGCCAGGTCGGTGAATAACAAGGCCCCCCTCATTCGCGACTTGCTCGCAGATGAGGGGGCGGACCTGGCATGTATCACTGAGACCTGGCTGGGCCCAGAAGGAGGGGTTGCCCTTTCAGAAATGTGCCCAGCCGGGTTTCAAGTGTGGCATCAGCTGAGACAGCGGGGCAGGGGAGGAGGGGTAGCGGTTGTCACCCGGGAGTCTCTGATGGCCTTCAGGGGCGCTGCTCCACAAGTGGCCGGGTGTGAAACCCTGTTATTCAAGTTGGGTTCTCGAGAGCAGTTGGGAGTGTTGCTGCTGTACCAGCCTCCCTGCTGCGTGGCAACCTCCCTGCCCGAGCTCCTTGAGGCCGTCTCAGGGTTGGCAGTGGAATTCCCCAGACTTATGGTCTTGGGGGATTTCAATCTGCCTTCCCTGGGACGTGCCTCAGGGACAGCTCGGGAGTTCATGGCTACCATGGCAGCCATGGGCCTATCTCAGATTGTTCGAAACCCGACTCGAGACAGTGGCCTCACTCCGGACTTAGTTTTCTTGTCGGAGCAGTGGCAATGTGATCTGAGGGGAGAGTTACATCTATCCCCACTGTCATGGTCAGACCACGCCCTGGTGACCTTGAGGCTCTCTTGTGCGGCCCCACTCCGCAGGGAGGCAGGACCTATTAGATTGGTCCGCCCCCGGCGACTGATGGACCCAATGAGGTTTCAAAAGGAGCTGGGGGTTATACCCGAAGATCTGATGCACGGTCTGGCGGAGGTCCTGGCCGCAGCTTGGAATAAGGAGGTGGCCAGGGCCCTGAATAGGATCGCGCCTATGCGGCCTCTCTTGCCTTGTTCGACCCGTCACTCCCCGTGGTTCACGGAGGAGTTGAGGGTTTTGAAGAGGATTAAGAGACGTCTAGATCGCCGCTGGAGGAAGACGAGGACTGAATCTGACCGGACACAATCTAGAGCCGCTATTAGGGCCTACCTTGTGGCGGTAAGAGCGGCGAAACGTGAATATTTCTCCGCTCTTATTGCATCCGCAGATTGCCGCCCGACGGCCCTATTTAAGATTACTAGATCTCTCTTGGGTCACGAAGATACGGTGACCCATCTACAGGGCCGATCGGAAGAATTTGCTGAGCATCTGCAGGACAAAATCGCTCAGATTCATTCCAAATTTAACTCTAAGCGTGAAGCACAATCTGGAGAGATGCCAGAGGTTCGTACTTACCCTGTTATCTGGGAACGGTTTGATCCTGTTGGGCCTGATGAAGTAGACAGGATCCTCCGGATTGTAATTGCCACCACGTGCCATCTTGACCCATGTCCCTCCTGGCTGGTGAAATCAGCTCAGGAGGTTACATGTGGCTGGGTCCAGGGGATGATTAATGCATCCTTAGTGGAGGGGGTGTTTCCAGCAGTCTTTAAGGAGGCGCTGGTGCACCCCTCTCCCCAAGAAACCTTCCCTGGACCCCACTGTTTTGAACAATTTTCATCCTGTCTCCCACCTTCCCTTTTTGGGAAAGGTGGTTGAGAAGGTGGTGGCGCTGCAACTCCAGAGGATTCTGGATGAAACGGATTATCTAGACCCCTTTCAGTCAGGTTTTAGGCCGGGATATGGGACAGAGACTGCATTGGTCGCGCTTATGGATGATCTCTGGTGGGAGCGGGATGGAGGGAGTGCATCCATTCTCGCTCTCTTGGACCTCTCAGCGGCTTTCGATACCGTCGACCATGGTATCCTTTTGGAGCGACTCAGGGAGTTGGGGGTGGGCGGTGTAGTTTTGCGCTGGTTTACCTCCTTCCTCCAGGGCCACTCACAATCGGTGGTAATAGGAGAGGAGAGATCCGACCCACGGGCCCTTCTTTGTGGGGTGCCGCAGGGCTCGGTTCTCTCTCCTCTCCTATTTAACATCTACATGAAGCCGCTGGGTGAGATCATCCGTCATCACGGGATGAGGTATCACCAATATGCTGATGATACTCAATTGTATATCTCCATCCCGGGTGAAGTAAGTGTTGCAGTGGACACCCTATCTCAGTGCCTAGGGGCTGTAGGGGCCTGGATGGGGAACAACAGGCTTCAACTGAACCCTGGTAAGACGGAGTGGCTATGGATTGATGGCCCCTCGGCCTCCAGGAAGTTATCATCTTTAATTCTGGATGGGCTGGCACTACCCCGTTCAGACTCAGTCCGGAGCTTGGGGGTCCTCCTGGACTCACGACTCCTGCTCAAAGAGCAGGTGGCAGTCGTGGCCAGGAGGGCCTTTGCACAGCTTCGGCTTGTGCGCCAGTTGCGCCCCTTCCTGGATCAAGAGGCCCTCCGAATAGTCACTCATGCCCTTGTCATCTCTCATATAGATTATTGCAACGCGCTCTACATGGGGCTACCCTTGAAGAGTATCCGGAAGCTTCAGCTGGTCCAAAATGCAGCCGCTCGAGTGGTTATGGGTGCGAGAAGATCAGCACATGTAACACCACTGCTCCGCGAGCTGCATTGGGTACCAGTTTGCTTCCGGGTCCAATTCAAGGTGTTGGTTATCACCTTTAAAGCCACCATGGCATGGGCCAGGCTATCTGAGGGACCATCTCATCCCGATTGCATCTACCCGCCCCACCCGGTCATGCAGGGAGGGCATGCTGCGGACCCCGTCAACAAAGGAATTCCATCTAGCGGGGTCCAGGAGGCATGCCTTCTCTGTGATAGCGCCCGCCCTGTGGAAGATTCTGCCCCCAGAGGTGAGGCAGGCGTCCTCCCTCTTGGCCTTTAGGAAGTCCCTAAAAACCTGGTTCTGCCACCTGGCGTGGGACAAAGGTAGAGATAGTTCCTCATGGGGGTGGTTAGTTTAATAATGACCTCCTTTTAAGATCCTACCATCCTCTGGATTTTTATATTCTTATTTATTGTACTGTTTATTATATTTTAATGATTATTGATTTTTAATCTTAATTTTAACATTTATTGTAAACCGCCCAGAGTCTACCGTGGTAGAGATGGGCGGTGATAAATTTGATTAATAAATATATAAATAACCCCCAGCTCCCTCTGAAACCTCACCAGGTCCATCAGTCACCAGGGGTGGACCAATCGAATGGGTCCTGCCTCCCTGCAGAGCGGGGCAGCATAGGAGAATCTCAGGGACACCAGGGCGTGATCTGACCATGACAATGGGGACAGGTGCAACTCTCCCCTCAGATCAGATTGCCATCGCTCCGACAAGAAAACCTGTCTTCGAATTGGGTCCCAAATAATCTGGGCCCAGGGACAGCAGGTTGAAGTCCCCCAGAACCATAAGTCTGGGGAACTCCACCGCCAACCCCGATGGCCTCCAGCAGCTCGGGCAGGGAGGTCGCTACGCAGCAGGGAGGCTGGTACAGTAGTAACACTCCCAACTGTTCTCAAGAACCCAACTTGAAAAACAGTCTCACAACTGGCTACTTGTGAAGCAGCATACCTGAAGGCCACTAGAGTGTCCCATATAACAACAGCCACCCCTCCTCCCCTGCCCTGAGGTCTCGGCTAGTGCCATACCATAAACCCGGCCGGGCACATTTCCGAAAGGGGCACCCCCCCTTCGGGGCACAGCCAGGTCTCGGTAATACATGCCAGATCTGCCCCCTCCTGTGTGATCAAATCACATATGAGGGGGGCTTGTTGTTCACTGACCTGGCATTGAGAAGCAGCAGCCAGAGACCAGGGCCCTCAAGAATCTGCTGTCCAGGGTCTGAACCCGGAGGGCCGGAACACGCCACTGGTAACAAACACTGGGGGCGTCTTCCCCGAAGATGGCTCGCCGTCCGGTTCCCATCGTAGCATCCCCGGCCCGTCACCTCAATGGCATACCCCGCCCTACAGCCCCCAGAGTTTCCAGACCCATTTACCTCCGATCCTGGACCTCCGGAATCCCTGGATCGAAATAGGGGTCCCTTCCCCCACTCCCCCATCTTCTCCGACACTCATCACAGAGCGATGGCAGGCCCCGCAGTGCACCAACTCGCGCTCTCGGTGCTTCTAGAGCCTAACCATCATCCACACACCCTCCTTGTGCCCACCCTCAGCCTCTCTCACTGGCCAACAGGGGGGCACCTCATCCGTTCCTACCCACCCCGTCTCTCACTCAGAGGGTGAACACTCTTACACACAACCATACAATCCTGGACTCCCCTGTCTCTCACACCCGGGGAGTAGTAACACACTCACACTGGAGGGACCCTGATAGCTGCCTGCCATCTCTGGGCAGGTTGGGAGGGGGTGACCAGCACTCTGCTCCAAGCTCGCCACTCCTCACCGCTGGGGCCTACACGCCAAGGCCTGTCGTACTTGCTAGGTCCCTTATGCTGCCAGGAACCGCCAACCAAGTCCCCCTCAATCCCTCCTCTTCTAGGGGGCTTTGGTAAGGGGCCTGGGACCATAAAGGTTCACCACCACCCCACTGCCAAGGTCTTCATCCAGGGGGTCTCTGGCTCAGGGGCCTAAAATAGAATAGAACCGCCCAGGGTCCCCGACAGGGGAGATGGGCGGTAATATAAATTTAATAAAATAATAAATAAAAAATAATAAAATCCACAAAACTCATTGCCCGTTGCCGAGCTCCATCGCGATGGTTATGCTACCCAACAGGCTTTACCACCGCTGTGCCGGCTTTGTCGCTTCAGGACTCACTGGAACTCACCACACCGCCAAACACCACCAGGGTCCCCACCAGCGTCCTCAGTCAAGGTCGGCTCGCAGCAGAGTCCACTGCGCCACCAAGGCCGCTCTACCCGCCAGGTCCTGTGCGCCACTCGGCCGGCTCGCTGTGCCACTGAGCCCACTCCGCTGCCACGGAGCCCACCCCACTGCGTTGGAATCCACCGCGCCAATGAAGCCGGACCTCCTCACCAAGGGCTCATCGCCCTGCTAATCCACCACTCCCCCAGCCTCGCTGCCAGGACCCACGCTGTCGGGCCCAGAGCCCAGAAAACTCCAGGCCCACCACTTCACGCCACAAGGCCACCGCATCACCGAGCCCCCTCCACTGCACCAGAATCCGCCGTGCTGCCAAAGCCAGGGGCCCAGTGTGATAACCCTCAGTGTCAGAGTTCCCAATCAAGAAATCCCTCAGGCAATTACCCTAAAAGATTAGTTTATTAAGGATCAATACACTTCAGGTGAGGCGAAGCCTTGAATAAAGATTTTTGTGTGCCAAGCTGCATTATCAAAACGTCCCTCTGACATCACCCAGAGTCAAGACACAACAATTCAGTTTCCACTCCAAGCACCCCCCCCCCCTCGCCTGAGAGAATGTCTGTGGAAAGAGCAGGTGCTTATCACAGCTCTTGGCAAGTGATGCAGGGATGCCGAGAGGGAGGCTTACTTCTTGAAGCAATTAAGTGCAGGTCATCAAACTACACGTGTACAACATTCAGGGAAGCATGTCAGACGAACACGCGAGGCTGACATTCTGCCCCCCCCGAGAAAAAAGGCAAGGTTAGGCTGTAAAAGAGACACAAGAAAGTTATTTAGGTTTAGCAGGATATTGGTTATAAAAGCACGAGTGAGTGCAGGAGCATGAACATGTTTGCTGGAAACCCATTCAGCATCAGATTTAGGGAAGTGTTTCCATTGGACAAGGTATTGGAGGCAGCCACGAGATTTCCGAGAGTCAAGGATAGAGTGCACTTCAAAATGTTGGTCCCCATCAATGATGAGAGGTGGAGGGGGCGGCGGGGGTGATGGATGCCAGGTAGAGGAGGAGGTATAAGGTTTTTAAGCAGGCTGCAATGGAAAACTGGGTGGATGCGTTGTAAATTCTTGGGTAATTGAAGTTTAACAGTAACAGGATTAATGACCTTGATGACTGGAAATGGCCCAATGAATTTAGGAGCTAGTTTTTTGGATGGTTGGGTAGATTTAAGAAAGGTAAACTTGCTGCCAACAGAGAAGTTCCACTCGGGGGAGCATTTGCGGTCAGCAAAGTGTTTATAGGTAGCTTGAGCCTCCTGCAATGTCTATAAAAGGATTGGCCAATTTTTTCAAACATTTGTAATCCAAGCGTCAGTGGAGAGGAGGATCAGGCGGCGTTGACAGTTCAGGAAATGGTGGGAAGTCATGGCTGTACACAACGTGGAAAAGCGAAAAGCCAGTGCTTTGATGCACAGAGTTATTATAAGCAAGTTCAGCAAATGGGAGATCGGCCCAGTCATCTTGTTGATAGGAGAGATAACAGCGGAGATATTGCTAAAGGGTGGAGTTAAGACATTCAGTCGATCCATCTGTTTGGGGATGAAAGACGGAGCTTAATGCTTGCTCCGCCCCAATGAGTTTCAGAAAAGCCCAAAATTGTGAAGTAAATTGTGACCCGCGGTCCGAGATGACCCGAAGGGGGGGTCCGTGGTAGTGGTAAATATGTTGAATAAAGAGGCGGGCGAGCTGTGGAGCTGAGGGTAAAGAGGCACATGGAATGAAATGAGCTTGTTTAGAAAATAAGTCAGTAACAACCCAAATGAGTGTTTTATTTTTGCTGGAGGGTAAATCCACAATAAAGTCCATGGCAATTTGTTCCCAAGGTTTGGTGGGATTGGCAACTGGTTGCAAAAGTCCAGTAGGTTTACCTATTTTTCGTTTAGCCATTGCACAGGTAGGGCATGAAGAGATGTAGTCATTGACATCTTTACATAAGGAGGACCACCAAAATTGGCGACGGATTAAATATAAAGTCTTTGTAAATCCAAACTGGCCTGCTGATTTAGCATCATGAGAGTGTTGCAAAACTGTAAACTGCAAAGGCTGGGGAACATAAATTAGTGAACCTCGGTACCAAATGCCATTGCATTCAGTTAGTGAGGGTTTGTGTTGGTTAAGCCAAGGACCATGTTGCTGAGAGGCCAACAAATCAGGTTGCAAATCAAGAGGCGAAGTTAATGGCGGAGCCATAGATGCGTGTCGAGTGGCAGTGATGCAAGCATCCACAGGGCGGAGTAATCCTCCGTGGACAGATTATCCTGAGCCAATGGCAGGGGAGAGGGGATGATGGGACTGACCACCTCCTCCTGCTGGCTGTTGTGCTGATGTTGGCATGAAAGTGCATCTGCAAGAAAGTTTTTGCCTCCTTGAATGTATTTCAGAGTGAAATTAAAATGAGTAAAAAATTGTGCCCAACAAACGTGTTTGGGATGCAGTTTGCGGGGTGACTGAAGGGCTTGAAAATGTTTGTGATCGGTCCAAACCTCAAAGGGTTGGGACGAGCCCTCTAAGAGGTGGCGCCAAGTGACCAATGCATGGCGAACAGCAAAAGCTTCTTTTTCCCAAACGTGCCAGCGATGTTCGGTATCAGTGAATTTACGTGAAATGTAAGCGCAAGGTTGCCAAAGACCCATAGTGCCTTTCTGGAGGAGTATACATCCAACAGCCACGTCAGAGGTGTCACATTGGACTAGGAACAGCTGAGAGGGATCAGGGTGTTTTAGAATAGGTTCAGCCGTGAACAATGTCTTTTAATTGGTCAAATGCCTCCTGGCATTCAGGCATCCGCAATAAGGGACCGCCAGGCCGTTTGGCTCTCTTTGGGTTGACTTTACTCTTGGTTTTTAACAAATCAGTGAGAGGTAAAGCAACCTGGGTGAAATTGTAAATGAAATTGCAATAAAAAATTGCAAACCCTAAGGAGGACTGAAGTTGGCGGGTTCGAGGAGGCTCCCAATTGAGGACATCACGGACCTCTTTATGTGTTCCAATAATCATTTCTACCGTCTCAGTATAAAACTAGACAGGATCTAGTTCAGAGCCATTGAGTTGGGTAAATGTGACCGGAGTTTTTAAACGCCCAACCTGAAGTCTCAAGCCTTTTACTACAGCAGGGTGGATGAGGCAGCGTGTGCAGCCGCTATCTACTAAAGCTACCAAGTCCGCACTCCTGCCAATTCTTAAGGAAGTTATTTTTGTACCCACTAACAAACTGGGCCACGGGCCACTCACCATCGATTCTAGACACCCATTTTGTGGAGCTGTCGTTGCCTGTCCTCGGGCGCCATCGTTTAGGGCAGGCAGTTCCAATTTTCCGACAACTGGAAGTCTTCGTCTGCAGAGTCATCAACTGGGGTTGTTGAACCCGCTGGGGCAAGATGAATATTGGTGTCAGATGATACCAGCTCCGTGCCGATAGATGCACCACTGGTAGTCTTCTTAGGTGTTAGCCTGGGTTTGGTAGCGGGACTCTTGCTTCTGGGTTCTGGAGCTTGTTGAGAGCGAGGGCAAGCTGAAGCGCGATGTCCTGATTGATAGAATGTCTGTGGAAAGAGCAGGTGCTTATCACAGTTCTTGGCAAGCGATGCAGGAATGCAGAGCGGGAAGCTTGCTTCTTGAAGCAATTAAGTGCAGGTCAGCAAACTACACGTGTACAACATTCAGGGAAGCATGTGAGACGAACACGCAAGGCTGACACCCAGAGAAACGCCAGGCCCACTGCTCCACGCCGCGTCGCCTAGCTCCAAAACACCGCCGGAGTCAGTGGAGATCTGCCGCAGGGACCTGCTGGGACCCGCCAAAGCACACCGCACTCTACCGCTCTGTCCTCTGTCCTCCACCAATGCCAGCCCAAGGTATTAAGGCCAGAAAGCTTCTCTTCCCAACCCCAACCAGCAAATAGGGGCAGGGGACTGGTGGTCAGGGCCCAAAAGCAGCTCAGAAGCTCAGCCGAGGTCGGAAATCTCCCCCCTCTCAGAGCGGCAGCATTTAGCATCTGCTCCCGGTCGCCATCTCGAATCCAGTTTTAGACAAAGGTGCAACATAGAATTTGTCAAATATGGATGACAGCACCAATAACTTGTTAGGAGAGGAGTATTGCTGGGCTTAGCTGTTGCTGAATAAAAGCCAAAGCCTGTCCAGTACTGCAGCTCTAAATCCGCCATTTAGGAAAGCTCTAAATCCGCTATTAAGGTAGCGTATGAGGATATAGGCAGTTCCAAGCAGGGTATTTTTTTAAAAAAAAATTAGCGTGTTCAGGTTCTTGGCTTCCTGGAAAACCTAGCCCTTTTTTCTAAGCCAGGTGTGTCTAGCAACCTAAGGGCTGTTCTTCAGGTATAGTGGTTCCTCACTCCACAAACAGGCTGAAATTGTCTGTTTTATCTGGAATTGATCCTTCTCATTGTTCTTCAGGTTCCAAAATCCAGGAAATCCCTGTTTCCTCTTGATTTTCAAGTATGATGTTATTGTGGAAAAACCTTGTAACTAAGCCTAGTAGTGATGGGGCACACAAGAGACTAGGCTTCAATGAGTAGGTTAGTCTTGATATAGAAATATTATTTTAATTAACACAAGAATGATGTTACAGCAGTGTGACCTCCATCCTCCCCCAGCTCACACCTCCATTCCTTTCCTCTCCTAGTCTTCTTTTTCTAAGTCAGATGCCAAGGAGAAGCAAGCAAGAGTGTCTTCCTGGTACAATAGTAACCCTTTCATGGGTAGAATACCAACAGCTGCTTCAGTTGTTGGGTCAATCCTCCCTGGGTAAACCAGGAAATCTTTTGATGTTTTCCTTTCTGGTTTGGGACTATGACAGTAAATTCTCAATAAGGAGGCCCTACTATCATATGTTCAACATACAAGAAAATATTGCTTTGGTGTCTAGTGAATGAGAGAACAAACTACATGCACTTAATGAAAAATTTAACAAGTCTCCGTCAACAAAGACAATGTTCTCAAGCAACCACTCCAATTGTTTTTCCCCTCAGTAGGAACTTTGAAAAAATCTCCCCTAAACAGAGCTGATCCTGTTCCTTCCTCTTTTATCCTATCCATCCATCCTCCATCCAACAGCTAAATGTTTTCCCTCAAAAACTTTCTTCTCTTCCCCTCCTTGTAGAGAGATGAAGGTTAACTCTTTATGGTTAAATGTCAGCTATTACAGGCATTCACACAAATTGGGAAATGGTTCTGACGACAAAACTGAACCATGGGAACAAACTGTATCTATCACAACTGCCTAATCTCCATTTCTTCTCTAGAGTAATTCTATCTGGGTACTTTCTCTCAAGAGAAATTTCAAGATAGTTTCCAAAGAGAAGTCTATCTGTCCCTGGTGCAATCTTCCTTTTTCCCCTTCAACTACCAGCAGCCAAATCCCTTCACTCAGAAAATCTCCCTTCCCACCAAGGAGAAGAAAATGAACTCCTTAATGGCTATTCTCTACTAAAAGCTCCATTTGCCCAAAGTCAGGAAACAGGCAAAGTTTATTATGGCAGTCTTACAAAAGATAGTTCTCCATTGTGTAGCAAAGGCACTACAAGAACCATTACTACCATCAACTCTGATTAGTCTGTTAGGAGCAAGTCAGGTACTTCTAGCAGAATTCTACAATTTAGGAGACTACATAGATCAAGAAAATGTTACTGAAATTTGTCCTCCCCACTCCCACCAAGGATGCTTGGTGGAATGATGAAGTGAAAAAGGCTGTGGTTGAAAATAAAAAGCATATAAGAGAATGCTGTAAAAAACAAGGTTGACAAAAAGAGATTACTTAATATACATAGAGCAGAGCTTTCCAAACTGTGTGTTGCGACACAAAAGTGTGTCGCCACACCACCCGGAAGTGGCGGCGCGCGCGTGCACAGCGGCCGCCATGCACGCACGCGCCGCCGCATGCCCCCCGCGCCGCCGCACGCCCCTCCCGCGCCGCCACCGTGCGCGCGCGTGCTGCCGCACGCCCCCCCGCACCACCGCCGCCGTGCGCGCACGCTGCCGCACGCCCCCCCCGCGCCATCGCCGTGCGCGCACATGTCACCACCGCCGGCGGGTGTGTCGCCAGCGGCGGCACTTTGGAAAGCCCTGACATAGAGAGAAAAAAGAATGTAGTCAACAAAGGAAGGAACCAGTAGGCAGAGAAAATACAGAGCAATCGATGGAAATAAATATTTCTTCTGGAAATGGGTAAAGATGGCTAAACAAGGAGCCTCCAGCAAAGTTAATGAAATTACAATCAAAAGTGATGAAATGATTTGTGACTAAACTGATATGAGGAAAGGCAGGAGAGAATATTTTAGAGATCTGCATGGGAATAATAGTGACATATCTAAGAACTTAATTGAAACAAATGCAATAAATGTTAGTCTCCAGGAAATAAAATATGAAAAGGATACTTATGTAAACCCTCTATTTCATTTTTTTTCCCCACGCTGTATAACAGACCATTTGGACTCTTCTTTTGAGTGGGTTGATTTGACTCAATTTGCCCTTTGCCTCTGTAATTATAATATTTTGCTATCATGCTGACATTTTTCACTGACTGTGTGAGAACTAACAGCTTTTTGCTATCTTACCTGCCGTGGCAGGCAACCGTGGTACCATGCATGGCTGCAGAGCTGTTCAGTGCCAAGTTTCAACTCCTCCTCCAGCTCCTTTCTTAGCTTCTCATTGACCAATTCCATGTTCTGCAGGGATTAATCCTCCTAGGAAAATCAGGAGAGATTGTAAAGATCATTGGCTATATCCCCCAACAAGCTTGGAAAAGCAGAGAAATTTCCCTACATCCCTGATTTCACTTGGAAAGACAAGGGGTGGTTAAGGAGTCGCAGGACCCAAAGCAGAACCCAAGTCCCTAGAAACAGCTGCTGATACACAGTATGGATAAGTTGAAGCCTTCATGGTATGCTGGTTGAAGAGATGGGGCTTTAAATTTCTGCAGAGCCATGAAATTCACTAAGTGGCCTTCAAGTATCACACTCAGCATACTCAATCTCACAGGATTAAGGTAAAGGTTCCCCCTGCACATTTGTGCAGTCGTGTCCGACTCTAGGGGCCGGTGCTCATCTCCATTGGTTAGCCGAAGAGCCAGCGTTGTCCGAAGACGCTTCCACAGTCATGTGGCTGGCATGATGCACGTGGAACGCTGTTACCTTCCCACCGAAGTGGTACCTATTCATCTACTTGCATTTGCATGCTTTCGAATTGCTAGGTTGGCAAGAGCTGGGGCGAGTGCGGGAGCTCACTCCGCACACAGGGCTAGGGATTCGAACCACCTCCGAACTTGCAACCTTCCGATCGACAAGCCTGGCGTCTTACCCGCTGAGCCACCACGCCCCTTCGCAGGATTATCATCAGTCAAAATTAGCAGAAAGGAATGTTCACTTCAGGAAAGAAAACCATAAATGCTGCAAGTATAAATGAGGCATTTCAAATACTTTGAGAGACAGTATCCATTTTAAAGAGCCAGAAAACATGTGGAACAGCTTTTTCCAGTCTGTGCCCTGCAGATACCTCAGGATTACAATTCCCAGAATTTCCAGCCACCACGGCGCAAGGCACTGAAAAGGCACCAGGAGGGGGGGGGGACCCACTACACAGCATGCAAAAGAGCAGGACACACATTTCCCAAAATCCAGTGCAAACACAATCAAATCCCACAAAAATAGCATCACCTCAGATTAGGAATCTCATCTCACTGCAACAAGGGCACAGATGGCAACAGGAAGGTGAAATGCAGGGCTAGAGAGTCCTGGCTTCATAATGGAGCATTGCAGCTGATCAGATTGGGGTAACATGGGATTTTGATCAAAAATAAATGGAAGTATTCATGCAGTGCTTTATTTTTATTTATTAATGTACAGTGGGTTAATCTGTAAATTAAAGTGACCTCAATCTCCACTCTGGTCATTCTTTCATTTTCAAAAACCAATGCATCACACTGAAGGCGACAGTTGAAGTTCCTTTTCGCTAACTATTAATGGTTTTTCTTGTTCCCTCCCTCCCACATTCTCTTCAACCAGATGTGTGTAACCTCCTCCTCTCCTTTAAAATTTCAAGGATTATTAGCCGTTATTGACTGACAGGGAGAAAAGTCTCAGTTCAGAACCAATAGCATTCTGTGCTATTTAGCCTATGTTCTCTCTGTAGTTCCTTTATATTCTCAAAGATGGTCCATGCTTCCCCGCAAAACTAACATTTGATGGCACACCTTAAATGCCTTCCACCCTTAAGGGATGTCTGAGGAGATTCTGCAGATATCTGCATATCCTATACAGATGCTCCATACATTACACAGATGCTCTATACATTATTTATATCCTTAATAACTACAGAGAGATAGCTCCGAACCATGACTCAGACAACAATCACATTGCTTGGCTAATTCCAGGGTGGGGGAAAAAACCTAACAAAATTTTAATACTTCATACAAGGATTCTAACCAGTAAATAAAGTAGCTTCACTGCTGTCCCTACTGCATGACAACCTACGAAGAAAAAGCCAACGTTAAGGAATCCCCTGCACATTATTGTTCTCATGCTGCAATTTAAAATCAAGATGTGCTTCTGCTCTCCCCAAGAAGTTCATACTGAGTCACCCAAGGACCGGATCAGAATGTAAAATGACTAACCCCGGGTAAGTCTGACCTCATAATAATTGGTCTCTGATGACATTTACTGCCGCCGCCTTCTTAAGAGGAGCAGTTGACACTCCAGTTGTTGCTCTGAAAGTGAGCAGAATACCACTTGTCTTGTATGGCATAGAAGCTGCTGGCATATGCAAGTTATATACACCCTCTGAATCACTTTGATGTAACAGGGGAAGTGGGAGTGCAACTTCTGGACCATGATGTTATCTAAATTGTGCTTCCAGCATTCACTGGAGAGTGGATGAGTTTAGAGTACAATAGTGAGTTTCTGGACTGCCACCATGCTGTTGCTTGAGCAACATAGGGGGCTCGCCCTGCAGGAACAAGTTAACAGGACCCGCCCAGGACAAAGTTAACTATTAACACTGGGGGAAGAGGTGGAAAATAAAGCTATTCAGTTTCCAAACAACACTCTTTAAGTAGGTGAAGAAATAGTCGTATGCTACAAATCTTCCCTTCCAAACAAGCCAGTTGAGATTTTTCAGCTAAAATTATCTCCCATCTTAAAGTGTATTGCCATCATCAACAGCACCATTGTTCAGAGGATTCTAAAAGATGAAGTAATTCTATCAAAAAACTAAGTCATCAAAGCAATCTGAAGGCATCTTTTTCAAGAGTTTTCCAAGCATATCTGAGTGCTAGGACATTCTAGCTAGCTACTGATACAGCCATGTTTCACCAACATTCAAAAATACATTAGATTTCATCTTCATCTTTACTTCTTGCTAGCTGTGCACATACAGAAGCAGCATTCATTTCAAAAATAACAAATGAGAAAGCTGAAAAATATTGCTCCACGGAAAGGGGCACAAGTGAGTTGGTGATATTATCACCTCACATATAATCAGCCTAGTACAATGCTAGTTTCTGTTGTGAGCTGAGAAAAATCTGTTTTTTCCTGAGTTCGGGGAAAGAAAAGAACTTACACTAGAGGACAACTTGCCTTAACTCTCTCAGCAAGTTCAAAAGGTCACAGAAACCCAACAATTAAATCTAAGTATTGCTTAGAGAACAGAAATTGAAATCAGAATGTAGGCTACTTTCCAACATGGGAGGGGTAAAATATTAAATATAAAACAAACAAGCAACAGGTGCTGTTTATCTTCTTATGGAAAAAAAATATCAGCTCCAGAAGTGTCCCTTAGTATTTCAGGAACATTTACTGTTTTGCACAGGAAAAAAAGGACTCCTTCCATCAGCCTCCAGTCTGCCACCCAGCATATGCTTCTGAACAACTGGTGGAAAACTGTTCCTTTGAAAAGAATTGGAAAGGTGATGACAAGATTCAGATTAAACACTTAGCAGAGGAGGAAATAGTGTCAAATACAGTATATGATGCATCAGGGGCAAAAAGCAGAAGTCTTGTCTGAACTCTCAGACCCAGAGAGAGAGAGAGAGAGAGAGAGAGAGAGAGAGAGAGAGAGAGAGAGAGAGAGCGTGTAGCATGTTTTATAAAATACCTTTAAAAAGATACACCAATTGGTCGATTTTGATGCCACTTAGAAAGGACGGAAGAAAACCAGGAAAACACAGGAAGCTTGCAATGGAGACACATTAGGAAGAGTTAAGGGTTTGGTTGCAACATTAATCCATGAAAAACCAGAGTTTTTCCATGAACCGCCCAGAGTCCCCTTTGGGGGAGATGGTGCGGTGATAGAAAATGAATGAATGAATGAATGAATGAATGAATGAATGAATGAGAAAGAAAGAAAGAAAGAAAGAAAGAAAGAAAGAAAGAAAGAAAGAAGATAGATAGATAGATAGATAGATAGATAGATAGATAGATAGATAGATAGATAGAAGAAAGAAAGAAAGAAAGAAAGAAAGATGATAGATAGATAGATAGATAGATAGATAGATAGATAGATAGATGATAGATAGATAGATAGATAGATAGATAGATAGATAGATAGATTGTAGGCTGGGTCCTTTCTATTTAATCTGTTCTGCAAAACTGGGTCCAGCCAAGCTGAACTCAACAGATCTAAGGCATCATCCTGTAATGGTTGAGTTTTGACTGCTTGATTGTTCTTCCCCTCTTGTCTTGTTTGTATTCAACAAGACAAAAGTAGGAGACAATATTAAAACCATAAGGCTTTTAGCCTTCCTAAAACTTGTTCTTATCTCAGAAGATAGATTTCCAGGAACTTATCTCTGACAAGTAGATATAACAAAGAAGCCCACATTATACTTCCAAATTCACATACAGAGAAGTACCGGTACATCACTGATGCAGAGCTAATTCTGTTAGCGCCAGACTATTTGATAGTTACTCTAATAGCTCCACCAGCCGGAACTAACAGAGAGAAACGGGATGAACCATACAATAGAAAGGAAATGCTTTATGTGGCTCCCTTCCCCAAGTTTGAACATTGTTCCCAACATAAGCGCAAAAACAGCAAATATGTAGAAAAGGCCTATGTTAGAGGATTTACATGAGCTCGATCCTTAGAAGCAGCACCATTTAAGAAGGGATGCCAATACACACAGGCATGTTGTTTCAAGCCATATTTACCTCTTCCTGAGAAGCACTTAAAATAGCTATTTTGGTAAAATACTGTATATAACTGGAGTAATTTTCTCTTGAAACCAGTGAGTTTCTCTCCTAACCTAGCACCCTCCTTAGTTGACTTTTGAATAGCAGGCCCCTGAATATTTTTGTGTCTTTCTCTCCATCATGAAACAGCAATCCAGAGGAGAGCGCTCATTTTTTGTCTACTGAGGATTTGACTCTCTCATTTTCAAAAGGGTTTGATTCAAAAAGGATTTGCTGTCTAAAGGCAAAGAAAAAATATATTCCATAAGCAATCTCAGTTCCAGCTACATCTCTACTTTGGAATTTTTGCTCTGTAGCCTTACCAACCACATCCATAAACAAACTTCTACTCACTTCTTCAAAGACTTTGCTCTTCCTCCCTTGGTGCGCCTCGTATTTGGAACTGCCTCACAGAACACCTGACTGATGCTATAACCCTTACTTCTTCTGAACTCTTCCTCAAGTCTATCTTCCCCATGAACATTTTGGCACACTCAGGTTCAAGTCCATTCTCAACCACAGAAATTCACCTGATAACTTTGGGACAATTCTGCCCTTTCAGCCCATTTTTACCTCCAGAACATAGTTAGGAGCCCATAAAAGGGTACTGGGGCATTGTCTAAACTTGGCATGAATAATTTTTCTCAACAGATGAGTCTGTGGGAATGTAAGAAAATACATTTCCCAGCTTTGTTATGAACACATTTCCTCCAGAGTTAAATCTAGACATTGCAGCGATGTGAGTGAAGTTTCCACACACCCTCAGTCATTTCACTAGGTTGAATCAGCTGCCAACTGACTAGTGAGGTACTCCTTACCCAGAATCTGCTTCCAGCTTCCGTATTCAGACCACAACGTCACTCATTCATGCTCCGATTTGCTTCCAGAAAGAAGGAGCCACTGTAAACTAATAGCCTGCTCAGAAGTCACATCTGAGGTCAGGCAAAAGCACAGCTATACATGCCCAGGACTAGTGCAGTTGTGGGGGAGGCATGGCAATTTTACACATAACAAGAACTCAGTCAAACATGATTTCACAGGTAGGAGAGCTGAGCCAAAGATGATAAAGAAAGGGAGGAGGAGGACTTGTGGGTTCAAGCCTTTATTGCATACCTTGTATGCGCCAATCTCCAAATCCTTAACTTACACTGACTTCTATACGTTCAAATATACAGTATCTACAGGTATAGATGTGAAGGGGGCGCGATGGCTCAGCGGGTAAGACGCCAGGCTTGTCGATCAGAAGGTTGGTGGTTCAAATCCCTAGCCCCGCGTGACGGAGTGAGCTCCCGCACTCGCCCCAGCTCTTGCCAACCTAGCAATTCGAAAGCATGCAAATGCAAGTAGATGAATAGGTACCACTTCGGTGGGAAGGTAACAGCGTTCCACGCGCGTCATGCCAGCCACATGACCGTGGAAGCGTCTTCGGACAACGCTGGCTCTTCGGCTAAGAAATGGAGATGAGCACCACCCCCTAAAGTCAGACACGACTGTGCAGGGGAACCTTTACCTTTTACAGGTATAGTTTTGATTTAATACATACTTAAGTCCACATTTCTTTTCAAATCCCCACATTTTATGTTCACAATGACAATGTGAAATTGATGCAGCTGAGTTTAAACCAAGATGGGGGAAGAGGCTCCGCCTCACAGAGAGGTGATCAATATATTAGCCCCCAATATTAGAAAATGCTCCTCCCATCTTGTGTCCTTTATGACATTTTGTGACTGGAGATTGTTCAACAAACCTTTTGCCAGAATGAATTATTTCATATTTAGGTCTGATCTGAGTCCTTACCATATTCACTCAAGCTAAGAATATTTATGCATTCTACCCAGTCCATATTGACTTGGAAATACATACCACTAACAAAACATAGCTTACTTCTCAATTATTTATTTATTCACAATTACTCTCTGGACTATTAGCAGCTTACAATAATAAAAACACAGTTAAACCAACCATGTCAAAAACAATTCATCAGAAACCTTCGTTCTCCTGTCTACCTAGCTGGGGAAGAGGAAAAACACAGCTGGATCCGTCAGATGCCAAGAACTCGGCCAACGTTGCAAAAAAAATGGGCCTGATGTGAGCCCCACAGTTGGGCTGGCGGATGTGGGAATTCTCTGCCTACTCAAGGGAGGATGCGCGTATTCCCAGTCTAAACCCCGGATAGCCATTCTGAAAACGCAGGTTCAGGCGAGTAAGACTAGGCACGTACCTTTTTCCGCTGAATTAGGAGGAAATGGGGGAATGATGTCGAAAGAGAAGGCAACAAAACAGGTCCTCAGGCAACCTTCGAGAGAAGGCGGCGGCGGAAAAGGTGCGCCCGAAGAAAAACCCCGCCCGCCCCGCCAGGAGAGGCAGGACCGAAGTTGAAGACGGCCCTCTCGCCGGCGCTAATCCCCTCTGGGGCAAAACCAAACCCCGACCCTCCGCCCAACGCGCTCGGCCCGGCTGCAGCGAGCAGGCTCCGCGACACGGAGGTGCTACCTGGAGGTGCGACACGCCACGCTGCCGGGGCGGGGCCTGCCTGCCAGTCCTCCTCGCCCCCCGCCGGTCGGGATTCTCGCCCTTCCCCGCTTCGCGCATTCCTGCGCTATCTGTACCGACCCCGCCCCGAGCCACAAGCGTGGCTGCCACTCACCCGCCAACGTGAAGTTTCTGGTGGCGCTGCGCACTCCTCGGATCGAGAAAACCTGCGAGACTGGGAGAGGAAAACTTGCGGTACGGCCCCCGAGGGGAGGAGTAGCGGCTCCGACTCCCTTCAGGGCACCACCTTTTCAACGTCCCTCTCTGGAGAGAATTGCAACAGGCTAGCTGTTCTACCCAAGCTTTGAAAAGGCGTTCTTTAAATTCCCCTTTCAGGGCAACCCACCATAACTGTGAATACGACCCATCTGCTTAATACTCGCATGCTTTTAGGCTAAAATTGGTGGAGGTGGAGGTAAGTTAATGTAGTCCAGTCCACTTCATAGGGGTTCTCCTTTATTTCCAGCACTTTCCCCACTATTCCAATTTTGCATTGTGAGGAAAAGGATGGGAATACCTTTTAAAAGTGAACTCAGATGCATAATTTTCAGTCGTCTTAGGCACCGTCCGAAGGAGGTTTCTCCAAGGAAACGAATCAAGTTGTGCTTGTTTATCACCGTGCTTCTTCCATATATATGCTCATAAAAAGATACAACATCCCAGCTGATGCTTTCTTCCAGGGACAGTTCTGAGGACAGAAATATACAGAGGCTTACTCAGAAGTAACACATACTGGGTTCTTCGGAATTTATGTCTTAATGCAGAGCTTTCCAAACTTTTCATGTTGGTGACACACTTTTTAGACATGCATCATTTCGCAACACACTCATACAGCAGGACATCATTTCGCGACACACTCTTACAGCAGGGCACGAGGCAGGCACTAGGACCTGCGTGGAATCCTGGCAGGGCAGGTTTGGAGGCAGCCAGGCACAAGGCAGGCACTAGGACCTGCGTGGAATCCTGGCAGGGCAGGCTTGGAGGCAGCAAGGCACAAGGCAGGCACTAGGACCTGCGTGGAATCCTGGCAGGGCAGGCTTGGAGGCAGCAAGGCACAAGGCAGGCACTAGGACCTGCGCGGAAATACCAGCAGGTTTGGAGGCAGCAAGGCACAAGGCAGGCACTAGGACCTGCGCGGAAATACCAGCAGGTTTGGAGGCAGCCAGGCACAAGGCAGGCACTAGGACCTGCGCGGAATCCTGTCAGGGCAGGTTTGGAGGCAGCCAGGCACAAGGCAGGCACTAGGACCTGCGTGGAATCCTGGCAGGACAGGTTTGGAGGCAGCAAGGCACAAGGCAGGCACTAGGACCTGCGTGGAATCACAGCAGGTTTGGAGGCAGCCAGGCACAAGGCAGGCACTAGGACCTGCGTGGAATCACAGCAGGTTTGGAGGCAGCGAGGCACAAGGCAGGCACTAGGACCTGTGCGGAATCCTGGCAGGGCTCAGAAGCAGCAGCAGCCGCCGCCGCCACACCCAGACACTGCAGCAGACAGACTAATGTGTCCTGACACACAGTTTGGAAAGCTCTGTCTTAATGAGTGTGCTTCTATTCACAGGTTTAAAAATGGATTTTGGAATTGTTTTAATTTGCAGTCAATGCTGACAGATAAAATCCCTGTCAGAATGAAGTTACCATGAGTTATTTTTCATACCTATAAGAACCAGATGCACTTGATACTGACAATGCAGAGTCCCCCTTGGGGGAGTTGGGCGGTGATAAATTTGATTGATTGATTGATTGATTGATTGATTGATTAAATAAATAAATAAATAAATAAATAAATAAACAAATGCTTAGCTCAACTAAAATGATTAGAAATATGACAGAAATCTGTCAAATCGAACTTTTTAAAAGGGTATCCTTTAGGCTTCTCAATGTAAAAGGAAATTTCCTACAACCCATATCCCAAAACTGGTAAGACAGAAATGCAAAAGAGTTGACAGAGCAAAAGGAGGAAGGATTGGGAATCAACTTCCTACCTCACCAAAAAAGTTCCCCAAGTGTTCAAACCGAGTTGAGCACCAGCCAACCATGTTGCCATAACCATCACCTTTTGGATGGGAGAGGCTGTTCTTACTGACTTAATTTGGTGGATCCAGATGTGCTATTCTGCTGGTGTCCTGCCTGTGGCTTCTCAGAAGTATCTGGTTGGTCCTCATGGGAATGGAATGCTGCTTTCAACAGCAGGGCTCTCCTTATGTTCAGATCACCTATCACATTCTCACAGCGCCCACTGCTGTTTGTAATACTGTATTACAGTAGTCAACTTCCTCTTCATACTTTCCTCTCCTATGCTGACTACTTATGGTGATGACTCAGCTCTGGAGAATGTGTTAGTCTGGATATTTTAGAGAAAAAAAATTCATTAAAAATTGTCATGAACCTTGCTGTAATTCTTGCCAAACATTTAGAGGGCAGAGGACTCCAGTGATGGATTACTTTATAAGGCATTCTTAAAAGCTGGTACTATTTTGAACTCACCCAATAAATATCCAGGTGTTCCCCATTAAATGTTAATCAGTTCTAGTATTTGATAAGCATTTACAGTACATGAAATGTATAACCAAGGCCTGCATTTTTATTTTTACAAGGAAAACTCCAGGATATGCAGACTAGCTAGAATGGTGTGCTCAGTTTTCTTTTTTAAAAAGTAGACCATTTGAAAAAAGAACGCTGGCTGGGAGAATTGAATGCAGCCCATGGAACCCCATCCTGAACACTGCATTTTCTCTCTCAAAGTGCAGCCTTTTTGGCTGAACTGGGACAAGGAACGGTGTGCGGACAATATACCATCCAGCACACGAAAGCCTGATTCTAAATGCACGTGTAGGACTTTATCCTAACTGGATTAAAGAGTCTGTGTGGATATGACCTTTGCCAACTTAAATGGAAACTGAAGACACTATATGGGTTGGATCAGAATTATGCCATAGGATCCATTCCAGGCCTGCAATTCTGAACTTAGATTTTCATTACTATCAAGATACTAAGATGGGTGCCTTGCCTTGCCTTTATTTATTTATTTATTTTATTTATTTATTTGTTTATCCAACTTCTATCACCGCCCATCTCCCCCCAAAAGGGGGACTCTGGGCGGTTTACAACAAAGTCTTATAGCTGACAAAGGGCAGCTGATTGCCATGATTAGGTTTTATGGCCCAAGAAATCATAGAAAGTGAAAGGAGATGTTGGACTCTGCTAAACAAAGAATGATCCAGGTGGGCAGACACAAAAAGTCAGTGGCCACTCGGGCCAAAAATGATGGGATATACGCTGCCTTAAAGGGGAAAAACACGAGGCTTGAGAATAAACAGACAAGAATGCAGCTTGTAGGGCTAACAGTGTTTACTGGTAGCATAAGGCAATAATGTATATACAAGCACATTATCGCAAAAATGAAAAAAGTTGAATATACATGGTACAGCATTGTAAAAGGAAAAACAAAAACAAACTTATAAGCAGAGTTCCGTGTATTGATCCCAGGGCCAGAGTTCCTGCCACGGCCTATACCCAAAGCCAGGCATAGCTCACTCTGCCCAGTCCACGGGAAGTGAACACGTGAAGAACTACATGGCTAAAAGACACTAGAAATCAAGAAGCATAGAACACCATTTTGCATGGTTGTATATTCAGTTCTTCTAGCTTTCTGATTGGCTGGAAGTTAGCTGTGACACACACCAGGCCCAAAGCATTAGGCCTAAAGCACATAGGATGACCTGCTATTGGGTGGCAGTGCTGCATCTAAGCACTGAGTTCCCCCCCTCCTTGCTCTCACAGGGCAAGGCTTCCCACAGAGGAAATCAGGAGGATTTGTTCTCATGGGAAGATCCCATTGCTTGTGTGGGCACTAGTCATAACAATACACACGTGACCGTTGTTATCTTGCACCTGCACTTCACGTCACCATGAGAGGCCTTTGCTTTGTAAAGGATGCAAACCAAAACACTTTTGCTTTGTAGAGAAACCCAATTTGATAATCTCATATGAGAAATCTGACAAAAAATCCTAAACTAGGTCATTAATAGACATGTATCATTTGAACTTGGACAAAATATGGCTAGGGTAAGGACAATTTGGAACCCAAGATTTGTTGTTGGTAACTTGCCTTAATCTTGGCTTCCTGTTTCTCCTGAATTCAAAAGACATGGTCATTACATTAACCATCTCTTTCAACCTTTGGACACAGAAAGCCAGATAAGCTGCTAAATATAGTTTTTCTAGCTACTTTGTCTTGCTTCCTTCCTGCACCTGAAATAAAGCCAAAAAAGAGATGGTAGAGAAGAAAATGATGGCTGCAAATGTGGGTTGGATGCCAATCAAGTTGGCTATCCCTAGTATGACTGGATCTCCAAGTACATGACTACCCCATGGATGATGCCAGGACAGGCTTGGCATCTCATGCAAAGGACGGGGTGTGCTAGAAATGGCCCTGCAAAGGAAGTGACCAATTTTTCTTATTACAAGAAATTAACCCTATGCCAAAACAACTTTATTACAGTCTTAACCCAGTTTATATTAGCCCTATGGATTCCCTTAGAATCTGTTGGATTTAATGCTTAACTAATTTTGTAAAGTGGCCTGTTCTGACCTAGCACCTTCCAAATTTATTGGAAATATAATTCCTAGCCAATATGGTCTTTGTTCATACTGACTAGGAATTCTGGGAATTGTAGTCTAGAAAAGCATCTGTTGCCTGCAGTAAACTTTCATGCTATGCTCAGTCTGAATGTATGTGTAAATAAATTTTGTATCATAATAATGTTAGCAATCACCAGTGATCTCCTTCTGTTAAAGCTGAAACCTGGGAATGTATCCATGCTGGGCTACCTTTTTGTATTGATCAACTCAAGGGAACCACACTTACAACACATTCTCTGATTTAAAGCATTTAACACAGGAAGTGATAGAACAAGCAACTGCAAAGGTAAGCAAAAATAAGCAAACAGAGAATTGTGGTAAACAAAAAGAAGAATTACAACAGATAAATTATGTAACAGCAGGAAGAGTTACACTTGGGTGTGTGTGATCTGGGTCTTGCAAGTAAAATAATTTGAATCTCAGTTAAATAAAAATTTGCAACCATCTAAGCTCTGAAAGCTGCAATTCATGGAGAAGAGTGACCTCGTGTGGGTGTAAGTGGTAAGGAAGAGAGAAAAACTTACAAAGTAGCATTCCTCTACTGAAAATAAGCAGGCTCTGAGATGTATTAGTGATCTAAGCCCATGAGGTCACAATCCAGTGCATGCATCCTCACTTACAATCATAGGGTTTTTTAATTCATGGGATGCAGCTAATTGACTTCTCATGGGGGCAAGGGAAAAATAGGTCTGTTATCAGACATTTTAAATGACTTCTTCCTCTATTGGAAGCTTTCTCATACTTTTCCACCACTACTTCCATCTTTTCTACATAAATCCACATAATAGCTGCACAATGCCTTTTGACCGCTTTAGGAGTCTTCTGGGCTGTTCCCATCTACCAGCTGTTTCTCATACTGATTGCAAGCAACTCTTGACACTTAACCTTCCTGCCAATCCCCCATGCCACTTACAAAGCCCATCATTTATGACTCACTCTCAGTTCCACCCTTTTCACACACATATAACAAGGAATCCCAAGCTAAGCATACACAGGTGCCAAACTGCTGAGGCAGGAATCTCTGTTTTGTAAACAAGGGACAGATGGTGCAGAACTTCAAGGTTGGGAAACAAGTAGCTATGTGGTCATTGACTCAAAACAAATGGGAAAAAGAGACTGAAGATTCAATTCGACCTGATGGGATTCCTGCTGAAGTCTTTAAAGAAGGCGGGCCTGAACTTACACAACAGCTTCATAAGCTCATCGAAAAAATCTGGATGAGGGAGGAGATTCCAGCAGACTTTAGGGATGCCATAATTATCACTCTCTTTAAAAAGGGTGATAGAACAGACTGTGGAAACTATCGAGGCATCTCCCTTCTAGCCACAGCAGGCAAAATCCTGGCAAAGATCATCACAAACCATCTCCTATCTGTATCAGAAGACATCCTCCCTGAAACGCAAAATGGCTTCCGCCCTTCCAGGGGAACAGTGGATATGATCTTCACTGCACGACAGCTTCAAGAAAAATGCAAGGAGCAAAACCGCCCTCTGTACATGGCGTTTATTGATCTGACTAAAGCTTTTGATACTGTAAATCGTACTGCTCTCTGGACCATCCTTCTGAAAATCGGATGCCCTGATAAATTTGTGAACATCTTGCGGCTACTCCATGACGACATGATGGCAACAATCCTGAATAACAATGGCTCTCAAAGCGATCCATTTAAAGTGGAATCCGGCGTTAAACAGGGATGTGTTATTGCTCCAACCTTATTCGCTATCTTCATCGCTATGATTCTACACCTTGTTGAAGAGAAACTTCCTACTGGTGTAGAAATTATATATCGAACAGATGGAAAGCTTTTTAATCTTAGTAGGCTGAAAGCAAAAAATAAGGTAATTACAACTTCTGTTATAGAACTTCAATATGCTGATGATAACGTAGTCTGTGCACACTCCGAGGAAGATCTTCAAACTATCCTAAACATCTTTGCAGAAGCATATGAAAAGCTCGGCCTCTCGATTAACATTAAAAAAACCAAAGTGCTTTACCAGCAACTTCGAACCAATCCCTCCGCAGCGCCATCAATCCAGATTAAAGGTGTGTCACTAGAAAATGTCGACCACTTTTCTTATCTTGGCAGCCATCTATCTACAAAAGCCGACATTGATGCTGAAATTCAGCATCGCCTGAGCTCTGCGAGTGTAGCTTTCTCCCGAATGAAGCGTAGAGTGTTTGAGGATCGGGACATTCGCAGGAAGACCAAAATGCTTGTTTACAAAGCCATTGTACTTCCAACCCTTCTGTACGCCTGTGAAACATGGACCCTCTACAAACGCCACCTCCAACTTCTTGAAAGATTCCATCAACGCTGCCTCCGAAAAACTCTGCGAATTACTTGGGAAGATAGGTGGACTAATGTTAGCGTATTAGAAGACGCGAAAACCACCAGCATTGAAACAATGATCATCCAACATCAACTTCGCTGGACCAGCCATGTTGTTCGAATGCCTGACCATCGTCTTCCAAAGCAGCTACTTTACTCCCAACTTAAGAATGGAAAACGGAATATTGGTGGACAGCAAAAGAGATTCAAAGATACTCTCAAAGCTAATTTTAAAAAATGTAATATCAGCATTGAGAACTGGGAAGCCCTAACTCATGAGCGTTTCAATTGGAGGTCAGCCTTTATTAAAGGCGCTATGGACTTTGAAGAAGCACGAGTACAGGGCGAAAGGGAGAAAAGAGCAAAAAGGAAGTCACGTCAAGCAAACCCTCATCATGACCGTCTCCCACCCAGAAACCTATGCCCTCATTGTGGGAGGTTGTGCGGATCCAGAATTGGCCTTTACAGCCACTTACGGATCCACTGTTAAAATTTTAACCTTGGAAGACAATCTTACTCGGCTACGAGTGATCGCCAATGATTGAGACCAGAGCTTTCTAAACTGTGTGTCGTGACACAGTATATTGGCTGCAGTGTCTGGGTGTCTCGTGGCTGCTACTGCCTCCGAGCCCTGCCAGGATTCCGCGCAGGTCCTAGTGCCTGCCTTGTGCCTTGCTGCCTCCAAACCTGCCCTGCCAGGATTCCGCGCAGGTCCTAGTGCCTGCCTTGTGCCTTGCTGCCTCCAAACCTGCCCTGCCAGGATTCCGCGCTGGTCCTAGTGCCTGCCTTGTGCCTTGCTGCCTCCAAACCTGCCCTGCCAGGATTCCGCGCAGGTCCTAGTGCCTGCCTTGTGCCTTGCTGCCTCCAAACCTGCCCTGCCAGGATTCCGCGCAGGTCCTAGTGCCTGCCTTGTGCCTTGCTGCCTCCAAACCTGCCCTGCCAGGATTCCGCGCAGGTCCTAGTGCCTGCCTTGTGCCTTGCTGCCTCCAAACCTGCCCTGCCAGGATTCCGCGCAGGTCCTAATGCCTGCCTTGTGCCTTGCTGCCTCCAAACCTGCCCTGCCAGGATTCCGCGCTGGTCCTAGTGCCTGCCTTGTGCCTTGCTGTCTCCAAACCTGCCCTGCCAGGATTCCGCGCAGGTCCTAGTGCCTGCCTTGTGCCTTGCTGCCTCCAAACCTGCCCTGCCAGGATTCCGAGCTGGTCCTAGTGCCTGACTTGTGCCTTGCTGTCTCCAAACCTGCCCTGCCAGGATTCCGCGCAGGTCCTAGTGCCTGCCTTGTGCCTGGCTGCCTCCAAACCTGCCCTGCCAGGATTCCGCGCAGGTCCTAGTGCCTGCCTTGTGCCTGGCTGCCTCCAAACCTGCCCTGCCAGGATTCCGCGCTGGTCCTAGTGCCTGTCTTGTGCCTTGCTGCCTCCAAACCTGCCTTGATTCTGCGCAGGTCCTGGTGCCTGCCTTGTGCCATGCTGTAAGAGCGTGTCACGAAATGATGCATGTCTAAAAAGTGTGTCACCAACATGAAAAGTTTGGAAAGCTTTGATATAGACATTTTACCACAAGGTGGTAAATGGCTACATTTCAACTCCAGTGTACTCTATTTAATGTCCCAGGACTAAAAAGTCATTTTGGTAGACTTCATTCTTACTTTCCTGCTCTAGATAGGATTGTGGTTGGTGCTGCTGTAACATGAAAGATTCCCCATGTATTGCAAAATGAAAAAGGGCATTTGTCTTTCTGCCTCCTTACTCCCTCAGCATAGATCTGCAGGAAATAGGAGAAAGAAGTACTAGATTTGGTTCTAAGAATTTTGCAATTTGCTCTTAAGATGATTTCTGCCAAATACAAACGTAAAGTTTCTGCCTGAAGCAGCTACAAGCATTTCCTCATGACATCCTAATGTCCCCCTTAGGAGTACTGGCACTTACCCTAAGTGTGGTACCATTTTAAAATGAGGGATTGTATCCAGAGGCCTCACTTTGCAACAGACATCCACAAGGTTAGAGGCTGGATGGGAAAGTGAACCTAAAAGCAGACATCCAGATTCCAAATCTTCTGGAATGTTATCGAAGGCAGAACCCAACAGTTATTTCCAACCTCCTAGGAGCTTCAGATGAAAGAGAAGTAGTAGAAGTCACTGGATCTTTCAGAAAAGGGCAGCATTGTAGACGTCCCACCTTTTACTTTTAGGTGGTTTACAGGCTGTTCTGCCAGTGGGTCTCTGTCAATTTAGGTTCTGTAGTTACAGATAAGGAATGAACTATGCTTTCTTTCACTGAAAGACTTAAGCCATAGTTGACTTAAGTAAAGGTAAAGGTTCCCCCCGCACATTTGTGCAGTCGTGTCTGACTCTAGGGGCCGGTGCTCATCTCCATTTGTTAGCCAAAGAGCCAGCGTTGTCCGAAGATGCTTTCACGGTCATGTGGCCGGCATGACACATGCGGAACACTGTTACCTACCCACCGAAGTGGTACCTATTCATCTATTTGCATTTGCATGCTTTCGAATTGCTAGGTTGGCAAGAGCTGGGGCTAGTGCGGGAGCTCACTCCATCACGCAGGGCTAGGGATTCGAACCTCCAAACTTGCGATCGACAAGCCTGGCGTCTTACCCACTGAGCCCCCATGCCCCCATAGTTAGCTATGGCTTATTGTCTTAGCTATGGCTTATTGTCTAAACAGGAATTGCCAATTGTTCTTCATGCAAGTTTTAAATCTTAATTTAAACAAGTAA
This sequence comes from Charina bottae, assembly GCA_023362775.1. NCBI lineage: Eukaryota > Metazoa > Chordata > Lepidosauria > Squamata > Charinaidae > Charina > Charina bottae. The sequence goes on along the minus strand of JALMGJ010000021.1, from coordinate 7,646,472 downwards.
AACTAATGCAACAACCTAATACAGAAATACATTAAAAAAATAAAATATATATTTTTAATTTTTTTTAAAGAGTGCAGAAAAAAAACAAGACAAAAGGAAGAAGAAGAAGAAGAAGAAGAAGAAGAAGAAGAAGAAGAAGAAGAAGAAGAGGAGGAGGAGGAGGAGGAGGAGGAGGAGGAGGAGGAGGAGGAGGAGGAGGAGGAGGAGGAGGAGGAGGAGGAGGAGGAGGAGGAGGAGGAGGAGAAGAAACTTCCCTCTTCATCCCCAGAAGTATAATCAACATTGACAACTTATCACTGTATCTTACAATACAATCAAATACTTCTTCATTCCATACCTCACCCCATTTTCGATAAACCTATCTGCAATTCTTCAGCTCTCCTTATTAATCAGCAAAAGTCCAGTAAGGGTTATCAGAATTAACAACTTAAATATTTATATCTCCATTTCTATTTAAACAAATTCCCCCATCCCTCTCAAATAATCAAAGTACAGTCCCAATTAACAATTAAACATTACCAAGAATAACCATCATCATCCAGTCCCAATCAAAAAAGCAATTAAACATTACCAGAAATAGTAACCCGTTATTTCTATATCAAAAATAACAATGTATTACAAATTAATCCATTACACCCAATTAAACATTACCAAAAATTAGTATCATCATCCAATCCCAGTCAAAAAAAACATTAGACATCCCCAGAGATAACAACCCATTACTTTAACCATGATCAAATAAGCCAGTTTTGTATTTTTTTTCTTCTTTCAGCGATGTTTAAGTCCCACTAATGAAATTCCAACACCTGCTTTCTCATACTCTCTTTGTCTCTTCTCTCAAAATTCCTGTCATCTTTATCAAAGTCCTTTTGTAGTTCCAGTGTAGTAACTCCAGTAGATCCCTTATATTCCAATATAAGATAATCCACGTCGCTCTTTGGATTTATTATTTGTATATCTTTTTTAATTGTTAAGTCATCATCCAATTCCATTTGTAAATCCAATATTTCCATCCCTTTCTTGTGAGCTGTAATTTTTAAATCCACCTTAAAGTCCATTTCAGTTTTATTCAATGGGGCTTGTTCCTCTTCAGTAACACCTTTTGATTCCATTATAAATAGCTGGAGAACCTCTTGGACCCAAACATCAAAGTTTTCCTTTAAAGTAGCCATCTGGTGCCCTCTAGTGTCCAACCTTCAAAGTCTTGTTATCAGCTCAAAATATAAACAAAAGAACTTTTCCCATGAGAGAAGATCCTTTTAATTAACTTCAAAATCTTTCTTTAATTCAAATCCATCTGAACCCTTAATCCATTTTAAAACTTTCCAAAATCAGCACTATATTACAAAACAAAGTTCTTACAAAAATTTAAACACATATTTTTTTCTTTCTAAATGAATTGAAGGGAAACTCACCCAGCAAATACCAGACTTGCAGTTCTGAAGGTTTTTCAATCTTTAACAAACAATAAGAAAAAACAAACTCCAAAGTGATTAAAAAGATGAGGTTTGGTCAAACTTTGAGTCCATAAAAGGCTACATTAACAACTCAGAGCACGAGGGAATCCCACAACTCCCAGCTGATTGCAAGAGACCACGAACACATTGGTTTCTGCTGTTTACTCACCAAAAAAAAAACTGTCTGGAGTACATATGGGTAATCTCAAGATCTCTCCTTATTCTGGAGAGAATTTTCAGCAGTCCAGATCCAGTATCCACCTGCCATTTTGGCCGTAATGTCTCCCGCGATCTGCGGAATATCACCTTTCCTCACCAGAAGTGACCCCCTAAAATTATAAATCCTGATTTATTTATTTATTATTTAAATTTATACGACCGCCCATCTCCCCCAATGGGGGACTCTGGGTGGTTTACAATAAAAAGAAGATTAAAATACAATATAAATAAATATGACATAATAAATATAAATATAAAATCCAGTCTGGCGAATTAATCTTAAACAATAAGGAGGGTATTATAATACTAACCACCCCCAGGAGGAGCTATTACCTTTTCCCGCCCACGCTAGGTGGCAGGCCCAGGTTTTCAGATTTTTCCGGAAGGCCGGGAGGGAGGAAATCCGCCTCAACTCTGGGGGAAAGACATTCCAAAGGGTGGGCGCCATTGCAGAGAAGGCCCGCCTCCTGGACCCCATTAGATGGAATTCTTTTATTGATGGGGTCCGTAGCAAGCCCGCTCTGCATGATCGGGTGGGGCGGGTCGATGTTATGGGGATAAGACGGTCCCTCAGGTATCCTGGTCCCATGCCATGTAGGGCTTTAAAGGTAATAACCAACACCTTGAATTGGACCCGGAATCAAACTGGCACCCAGTGCAGCTCGCGGAGCAAAGGTGTTATGTGTGCTGATCTTGGTGCACCTAAGATTTCCCGCGCGGCTGCATTCGGTACCAGCTGTAGCTTCCGGATATTCTTCAAGGGTAGCCCCACGTAGAGTGCATTGCAATAGTCTATATGAGAGATGACGGGCATAAGTGACCGTTCGGAGGGAATCGCGGTCCAGGAATGGGTGTAACTGGCGCACAAGCCGAAGTTGTGCAAAGGCCCTCCTAGCCACGACTGCCACCTGCTCTTCGAGCAGGAGTCATGAGTCCAGGAGGATCCCCAAGTTCTGCACTGGTTCCAAATGGGGCAGTGCCACCCCATCCAGAACCAAAGATGACAACTTCCTGGATACCGAGGGGCCATCAATCCACAGCCACTCGGTCTTGCCAGGGTTCAGCTGAAGCCTGTTGTTCCCCATCCAGGCCCCTACAGCCCCCAGGCACTGAGATAGGGCAGTGACCGCATCACTTACTTCACCTTGGATGGAGATATACAATTGAGTATCATCCGCATATTGATGATACCTCATCCCATGGTGACAGATGATCTCACCCAGCGGTTTCATGTAGACGTTAAATAGGAGAGGAGAGAGAACCGAACCCTGCGGCACTCCACATAAGAGGGGTTGCGGATCGGATCTCTCCTCTCCTATCACCACCGACTTGAAGTGGCCTCGGAGAAAGAAGGTGAACCAGCGCAAAACTACGCCACCCACTCTCAATTCCCTAAGCCGCCCCAAAAGGATACCATGGTCGATGGTATTTTTAACCCGCTGAGAGATCCAAGAGAGCCAGGATGGATGCACTGCCTCCATCCCGCTCCTGCCAGAAATCATCCATAAGTGCGACCAATGCAGTCTCCGTCCCATATCCCGGCCTAAAACCTGACTGAAAGGGGTCTAGATAATCCGCTTCATCCAGAATCCTCTGAAGTTGCAACACCACCGCTTTCTCAACCACCTTTCCCAAAAAGGGAAGGTGGGAGACAGGACGAAAATTATCCAAGATGGTAGGGTCCAGGGATGTTTCTTGAGGAGGGGGCGCACCAACGCCTCCTTAAAGGCAGCCGGAAACACCCCCTCACTCAAGGATGTATTAACCATCACCTGGACCCACCCGCAAGTCACCTCCCTGGCTGATTTTACCAGCCAGGAAGGCCACAGGTCCAGATGGCATGTGGTGGCATTTACAATCCGGAGGATCCTGTCTACTTCCTCAGGCCCAACAGGATCAAACCATTCCCAGATAACAAGGCAAGACCGTTCCCCTGGCATCTCTCCTGACTGTGCTTCACGCTTAGAGTCCAACTTAGAATGAATCTGAGCGATTTTATCCTGCAGATGCTTAAAAAACTCTTCCACACGGCCCTGTAGGTGGGTTACTGACTTCACTTTACCCAAGAGAGATCGAGTAATCTTGAACAGGGCCGTCGGACGGCATTCTGCAGACGCAATAAGAGCGGAGAAATATTGCCGTTTCGCCACTCTTACCGCCACAAGGTAGGCCTTAATAGCGGCTCTAGATTGTGTTCGGTCGGATTCAGTCTTCGTCTTTCTCCAGCGGCACTCCAGACGTCTCTTAACCCTCTTCAAAACCCTCAACTCCTCCGTAAACCACGGGGAGTGATAGTTCGATAAACTGTGATGGTTTATAAACTGTGATGGCTGGATTCAAACAACAGTCAAAAGCAAAACTAAGCAAATACCATGATGGCTTAGCACAATGTGGAAATCCAACCTGAGTGTTAATCCCAGGAGTTTATAAAAAGAGACTGATTAGATGTTTCAAATCAATATTACAGACTGCAATGAAATTCTGGAGAAAATTAATTATCTTCACACACAGCCTGATGGGTGAAGGCTGAAGTTTAAAGACCCAATTCTATTGAACAGAATTTCATTCAGCATACCATCAAAAAACATAATTTCTGCCTGAAATAGTAGTACCTCAAGCATCTGTTCCTCACTCTGTTTTTCCTGAATTTGCCAGTTCCTTGAAAATTCCTTATTTTAGTCAGAGGCTGATAGAAATTGATGTTAACTCTGTATGTTCTTCCACCCTCAGTTCACCGCTAGTCCCTGAGTTATGCTCTAGTTTAAAATGACTGCAGTTTTTCTGTAAATGCAGCTGGGATAATTTGACTCTGTATGTGACTAAGAGACATGTCTCCTTCAATGGAATGCGGATTAGGAATGTTTATAATCTGCATGAGAGCATATTTATTCTTTCTGAGTTTTGCCAGCTGGCGACAATTTTTAACATTAAGGAAGGTCATGTGAGCAATTTGTAATCCATCCCATTCTAATTCTAACTCTTTATCCCAGAGCTTTCCAAACTGTGTGTCGCAACACGTTAGTGTGTTGGCTGCAGTGTGTAGGTGTGTCGTGCAAACGTAACGAGAAACCTCTGAGTCTATGTGAAATAAGCAATACCAACTTGCATGCATTTTTACGCAGCAAAGGTGCTGCCAGAATAGAGTCTGACTCAGAGTTGAAGGAGGAGGAGCTCAGCAGCAACGATCCAGCTCGCTGCCTTTGGAATCGCTGCTGCTGCTGCTGCTGCTGCTGCACCGCGCTGTCGCCTCTGCCTCCAAAGCCTGCTGGCTTCCACGTAGGTCTTAGTGCCTGACACGTGTCTGGCTGCTTCAGGGAATTCTGTGGCTGCGTCTGCCTTGACCTTGCTTGCTGTCTTGTAAGTACTCAGCTCTCCAACCTTGCTGGCAGCCTCGCAGGTACTCCTTGCCAAGCCTTGCCTTGTACCCAGTGCGAACTCTGCCAAGCCTTGACTTGTACCCAGTGCGAACTCTGACAAGCCTTGACTTGTACCCAGTGCGAACTCTGCCAAGCCTTGACTTGTACCCAGTGTGAACTCTGCCAAGCCTTGACTTGTACCCAGTGTGAACTCTGCCAAGCCTTGACTTGTAACCAATTGCAGTTGAATTACCCCTAAAATGGATACGTTTCTAATTAAGAAAAGAAAAGCTGGTGAAGAATACGTTTGCGATGAACAAAATGTAGCGGCTATAGAGGAAACTACGCAAGAATCAACTGTTGAACGGTCTGTATTAGTACGTAAGAAGTGTAAAGGAAAAATTTCCAAGCCTTGTTTATACAATAAAGATTATATGAAACGGGGGTTCACATTTTCTGGTAATGAAAACAATCCTTGTATTGTCGAAGGCTTTCACGGCCGGAGTTCGATGGCTGTTGTGGGTCTTCCGGGCTGTGTGGCCGTGTTCTGGAAGTTGTGGTTCCTAACGTTTCGCCATCATCTGTGGCCAGCATCTTCAGAGGGCAGGAGCACAGATAGAAGCAAAATCTCTGTGCCCAGGTAGAGTGGCAATGTTCTATTTATAGAGCTAAATTATAGGAGATTAGGTGGGGGTTTTTGTTGTGTTGAAATGTTAACGAGTGGCTGATGAGCGTGATTAGCATGTTCATTGTGAGAAGTATTCCCATGACCTGGTGGTTGGACTGAGTTGGTTGACCTTTTGCAGGCTGTGTTTTTCAGGACTGGTAGCCAGGTTTTGCTAATTTTTAAACTTTCTTCTTTTTTATTGTAACTGTGCTGGAACACATCGGAACACATCGGAACACATCGGAACCACAAAACGAAGCATTCACACCAGGATAAAAGAACACGAAAGACACTGCAGACTACAGCAACCGGAAAAATCTTCAGTAGCTGAATATGCTCTCAAGCAAACAGGACACAAAATCCTATTTGAAAACACAGAAATACTGGACAACACCAAAAGCCACTACACCAGATTATACAGAGAAGCCATTGAAATTCACAAACACCAGCACAGTTACAATAAAAAAGAAGAAAGTTTAAAAATTAGCAAAACCTGGCTACCAGTCCTGAAAAACACAGCCTGCAAAAGGTCAACCAACTCAGTCCAACCACCAGGTCATGGGAATACTTCTCACAATGAACATGCTAATCACGCTCATCAGCCACTCGTTAACATTTCAACACAACAAAAAAAACCACCTAATCTCCTATAATTTAGCTCTATAAATAGAACATTGCCACTCTACCTGGGCACAGAGATTTTGCTTCTATCTGTGCTCCTGCCCTCTGAAGATGCTGGCCACAGATGCTGGCGAAACGTTAGGAACCACAACTTCCAGAACACGGCCACACAGCCCGGAAGACCCACAACAGCCATAAAACAATCCTTGTCCCGAGTGTTTAGTTTGTGCAGATATACTTGCAAATGAAAGTATGGTACCAAACAAATTAAAGCATCATTTTACCTCAAAACACAGTCATTTGTCAGAAAAACCAGTAGAATACTTTATTGAGCTTTCAAAATCTATAAAGAAGCAGTCTGCATCATTCACAAAGAGAATGAAGACATCAGAGAAAGCTCAAAAGGCAAGTTACTTGGTTGCTCAAATAATTGCCAGAAACAAGGACCCACACACTATTGCCGAAACCACCATAAAGGAATCTTGCTGTGCTATTGTTCGAACAATGTTTGGGCCCGAATTTGAGAGAGAAGTTAATAAAATCCCTTTGGCAGATAACACGATTGGAAGACGTATTCAAGACATGTCTGATGACATTAAGCTGCAGATGAAGGATATTTTTCAAGACAATAATATGATCTTTACATTGCAATTAGACGAATCAACGGATGTCAGTGTCAGTAAGCACAATTATTGTTTTTTATACGTTTCATTCATACTGACAGAATTATTGAGCAATTCTTGTGTTGTCTAGAACTTCCAATGAGAACTAGAGGTGAAGATATATTTAAAACTTTAGATTGCTTCATGAAGGAAAATAATTTGCAATGGTTAAATTGTGTAGGAATATGCACAGATGGCGCACCCTCAGTGGTTGGTGCAACAAAAGGTTTTATAGCTTTAGCAAAGAAAGAGAATGAAAATATTATAATTACTCATTGCTTTTTACATCGCGAAGCACTAGTCGCGCAAACCATTGGAAATGAATTAAGAAAAGTTATGGACAAAGTGGTTCAAATGGTCAATTACATTAAAAGTAGACCTCTTAAATCAAGATTATTTATTTATATTTGTGAAGAAATGGGGGCAAGGTTTAAAAAGCTTCTACTACACACACAGATTCGTTGGCTCTCAAGTGGTCGAGTGCTTTGTCGTGTATATAAATTGAGGGAAATGATGCTTGAACTTTTTGAGGAAAATCAGCAAAATGAATTCTGCGATCTAATTCAAAACTAACTTTGGTGCACAAAATTGGCATATCTTGCTGACATATTTGAACATTTGAATAAAATAAACACCAGTATGCAAGGAAAAGGAGAAAATATCTTAACAGCGGTAGATAAAATTTGTGGTATGAGAGACAAAATAGCAATTTGGAAAAGGAAAGTGAAAGAAGGAAATTTTGAAATGTTTTCCAGAACTGCTGAGTGCGAGCTAAAATTTGATATCAGCTCACTAATTGTTGACCATTTAATATTGCTCGGAGAGAAACTTCATCATTACTTCCCAAATTTTGAAGTCCAAGACTATGATTGGATCAGAAATCCATTTCTTTCAACTGCAATGAGGAACTTTTCACTTATTGAAGAAGAAGAATTATCTGAAATAAAAAATGATCGAAGTCTGTTAATGATGTATGAAGAGGGTGACTTAGACAGCTTTTGGATTCGCGTTTCAAAAATGCATCCAAACATAGGTAAAAACACATTAAAAATTCTTCTGCAGTTTTCTACTACACACATTTGCGAAGTATCCTTTTCATCTATGACAAACTTAAAGACACTGAAACGTGGAAGCTTAAAAATGCTTGATGATGAAATGCGAGTGTCTTTATCTAATATTCCACCAAATATTCAAAAGCTGTGTTCATCCCATCAACCTCATACATCTCATTAAAATGGTAAGTAGTTATTGGTGTTATTCAATTTTTTTAAATTCTTGCACATATTTACATATTGTTACTCATAAATGACAACAATCTTGGAAATGTATGTTATTATCTTACAAATCATATATTTTTAAAAATATAAATGAAAGGTTTTCATGAGATATGTTGTGTCCCCATACATTTCGCTATTACAATTTATGTATGCGTCCGTATCTCTTATAAGGGGTAAGTGTAACCTCCTTGTTTGCTAGTAAAACTGAATTACTATGTCGCGAAATGATGCATGTCTAAAAAGTGTGTCACCAACATGAAAAGTTTGGAAAGCTCTGCTTTATCCTATGCATTATCCCACATTTTCTTTCCTTTTCACTTCCTTTTTCACCCCTTACTCTCCAAATTATAATTTCACTGCTCCATCATTTATTAACACTGAGGCACTGGTCTATGAAGGTTCTCAGTCATCCAGGTGGAATTGTCTGTAGCTTGAATCATGTCAACTTTTCTATAGAAATTTTCTATAGAAATTTTCTATAGAAATCCAGTTGACATGATTCAAGCTACAGACTGAGGCACTGGGTTTATCCATTACACTAATCCATAATAAGGTTTATTTAGACTTGTCTTACTGCACTGTGTGAACCCAGTTACAGAACCTTATAGAGTGGAAGGCTTGTATGTTTCTAACCTCCTCTCCTAGTAATGGCCATATCTGCTTTGGGGGAGCAGCCTGGTAGTTCTCCCTGACACCACCTATCTTCTGGGGGCACCTCATCTATCATCTTCCCCCACCCTTGATGTATGAGAAAGGAAAGCCTTTCATAACCTGTGCTGCTCTTCCAATGATTAACATCCATAGACCCAGCACTAGCAATTGAATCCATGGCAGCAGTTCTACGCAACACACCCGACCTAACCAGATACACTAAGATCAAAATACCCAGAATCACGGACCTCATCAACCTCTGCCTCACCACCTACTTTCAGTTTGATGGACAAATATACCAACAAATCAAAGGAACGCCTATGGGATCACCACTCTCAGGACTCATAGCAGAGATTGTAATGCAACGTCTAGAAAGGATAGCACTCCCATACATACAACCCAAAGTATGGATCCAGTATGTAGATGACACTTTCGTCATAATAAAAAAGGAACAACTGGAGGAAACACATGAAACCATCAACAACATCTTCAAAGGAATAAAATTCACAAGGGAAGAAGAAAAAAACATATTTCCCTTCTTGGACATCCTCATCAGTAGAGAAAATGATGGCATTCTAGAAATACAAGTCTACTGGAAATCTACCCACACTAACCAAGTGCTCCACTACCAAAGCAATAACCCAACGTTCCACAAGAGGAGCTGTGTAAGAACACTATTCAGATTAGCACAAATGCACTGCAGCAACCCAGAACACCAGAAAAAGGAAACAGATCACTTATATAGCATCTTCCAGCAAAATGGATACCCACACAACTTTATCAAAAAGTGCCTGACCACTCAACCCACCACAGCAAAACCAACAGAAGCTATGAAAAGGATTACTCTGCCATACATCAGAAACATCTCAGAAACTACTAATAGACTGTTACAAGCACATGACATCACCGTAGCACATAAACCAACCAAAACCCTTCAGAACATCTAAAGTAACCCAAAAGACCTGGTAGCCCAAGAAGAAAAAACAGGAGTTATCTACAACATACAGTGTAAGGACTGTAACAGCCACTATGTAGGACAGACGGGCAGAAGACTAGCAGAGCGCATCCACGAACACCAACTAGCAGTCAGAAGACATGATGAAAACTCCTTAATCTCACAACACATGGACAGACTCAACCATACTTTCAACTGGGAAACTGTGAGCATCTTAAACCAAGCCAAATCCAAAAACGCTAGAGAATTCCTGGAAGCTTGGCACTCAGACAAAGCAGCCATCAACAGACACATAGAGGTAAACAACATTTACATACCATTCATAAGAGACAATAGAAAAATCAGAAGACCAGAACACCTCCTTGCCAGCAATCAACACCCAGATATGCAAAGATTAACACCAGGATTAGCACCAGAGGAGCAATCAAACAGCACAATATACCCTAATCAAGGAACTATTAACTCAGTCAATCAACCAAGCAGCAAACAACAGCCCAATCAAGGAAGTCCTAAGGAGAGAACAACACCCCCACCAACACAAGCAGGACAAGCCATGGTATATAAACAGAGAGCAAGTCTTTTCGCACTGAAGATGTTGCCTAGTCTGGCAATGAAACATCTGCAAGAAAACAACAAGGCTCAGAGAGCACCAAGGACTCCACAATCAATATCTTCTTGTACACAGCCTGAAGTGTTCTAATGTTTTATACACAGAAATGTTTTGTACATAGAAATAAGACCATCAGACTTGATTTAGCACAATCACAATAAAGCAGAAATTAAAGACCTAATGCAACTTTTGACTAGAATAGTTACCCATTTCTTTCGAATTGTAGCAGGCTTTCTGAAGCTACACAATTCCCCTCCGCTTCTCTTCCTGGATTTCCCTCTTTCCTGGAAATTCCAGCCTTTAATCTGAGACTGTGGGGAAATGTTAGCCACACAGCCCAGCTTCATCCTTGGTTCCCTCCCCTCCTCCAGTTCTGCTTTTGCCTTTTTGAAGACTCAAATTTTCTATTCACAGAATAAAGGGCAGTGTATTCCTCATTACAAAGAGTCTCATGGAAGTGTAGATACTAAGTCTACAGTCTGCACAAGCAGATGTTTATTGGGAATCTCTGAGTTCTGCCAGTTGGCAAGGCAACTACATTCACAATATTGGTTAATTTTGTTTAATCCACCAAACCATGGTCATGCAAATCATGACATAGCATAGCCTATGCACTTCTTAGGTCTTTCTTTCATATCACTCTAATGGCCAAATCTATTGCCTGGTTTACTTTTTCATTTATTCTAAGCTGAGCTATGTTCTGTTTGCACTTTCTCTTATTATACAGAGGGCATATTAAACACAAGGTTCAAAAAGCAGGGCATTTCTGTTTCTGTGTATATTTGAGAAGTCTAAACACACCTTCAAACACACAAGCACACTCTTCCATAAATGTTTGGCCAAAGTGGTCTCATCAAGAAGCCGTATTGTTTTGTCATACTGTCCCCTTTGTACAGAATTACATAATCCATCTCTGTTAATGTTGTTTGCATGATTGATGGGGCAGTTTTGACTGCTAAAACAAGGAAGTTCTAAATCTGTCCCTTAAAAAATTCCATTAATATTGTCCAAAATGCTGACTAAGAACAAAGGACCAAAAAAAAAAAAAGGAGGAAGCACCCTTTAAAGAATTGCAGCAGACAGACATTGTTGTAGATGTACTGTGTGATCCAATTTCCACCATGTAAGAGCTGCTTCAAGCTTTGGGAAATCTAATCATGTGAATAACAAACAAGTACCCCTAAACATACTGTAGACATGTGCTAGAAATCTATGGACAGTTATGTTATTTGGATTCTTGATGTTTAGGAACATGTGTCTCACATGACTGGGTTCTTGGGCAAGGTCTTGATGGAGAAAACCACCATTTAGATACTCAAAGAGTTCTCTGTAGTAATTCAGCAGAGCAGATGAAGTGATCCCACTTTGCATTTTTCCATTGTTGCAGACTGATGCTGATAGAGAAAATAATTGTAGTTTTTATGTGGACATTAGGTCAGTAAAACCCTGTTTTCCAAAATGAACAACCATACAATATCTGCTTGAATTAGGGTTATACTGTTAGGTTTCAACTATTAAAAATGATTAGTTTCCTAGAACTATTATCTTTTAAACTGCAAACCTGAAACCATGGCCAGTTCTGTAACAAGAGCTTGAGCTCAAACAATGAGCAAGCATTCAGATCTATGCCAAGAACAAACTTTATCTGCAATATCTTCAGACCAGTTCTTTTGGAAAATTTGTTTTTATCTCTTCATTTGTCAGCCCTAACACTTTGGCCGGCTAGCATTTCTGCGGTCCCTTCTAAAAAGATCCTTTAGGGCAACTTAAATATTTATTTAGCTTTTCCAGATTTAAATTAGTATTTTTCTCTTTCTTCTCCTGACACATTTTTTGCCACAGATATGATCCAGGATGCTTCCTCATTGACGTGGTTAATGATAGAGTCACCGGTATGATTTGTCCAGATCCAATTGACCACTTTAGGCTGTTGCAGGCATCTTCCCTCCCCCTCCAGTTGCAACGCACTGTCTTCCATGGCCATTTTGACTGACACTGCAGGAGAGACCAGACCAAAGTAAGAAGAACAACATGGCTTGAATGGGTTGCTGGTTTGGTTTGCTGCCTTAGTCATTTTAAAATATTTATGTATTAATGTTCATTCATTCATTCAGTTTTGAGTTCATTGTTATATCTCTATTATTTCTTATTCAAGGGGTTGTCTCCCTATAGTTTACTAGTCTGTTGCTTCTTTTTCCTCTCAAGCACCTTTTGAGCATTTGAAATCTGCCAGAGGATGAGGGGGCTGTTAGAGATCGGATTTCAGCCAAGCACGTCTCACACACAGACAGCCTCTGCTGTAACCTGATCTCACTTGCTGTGTGTGGGAGGTGCTGAATCCCGGTTTCCTGTTTCCTGCTCCCTTCTCTTTCTCTCTCTCTCTGCTTGAATCTCCTACCAGGAGGATGGGCCAGCTATGGCTCCCAAGTTTCTCATACTTCCATGCAGCAAGGCCACATTAAGGAAGACTGTGGGTTTGGTCAGAACCACTTGCTGCGCCACTCTGCTATATACTAATAAGAAGCTGTGTGGAGTTCTGGTACTACCATATCAGAATTCCTACAGGGGCATAGTGGCAGCACACCAATTTTCCTTCCCTGTTTTTCCCCATGCACCAGAGGGCAGCTGCTCTGCAACTTGGAGCCTCTTCCACCCAGATCCATGATCCAGAAAATTGAGAAGCCTGGTTTCCACAGACAGAGCAGATTTGCCACACCAGACTTGAGGAAGGAGAAGAGGTTGGCAAGAGAGTAACTGGAGCTAAGGTACGTGATTGGTACCTGAATAAGGTTCATGCATTTCCTCAGTGAGGTCATGTTTACTCAACCATGCTAAAATGTAAATGTGATAATCCCAGACTGCTTGAATATTCTTATTTCAAAACTGTTAAAGTAAAAAGGATTAGTAGTTTCATCCATTCTGTTAGTTCAAAATTATTTTAGACTTGTTTTGCAAGTGTAGAGATAGCTCTTTATGATTTTGGGAAAGCCATCAATCAAATAAGGGTCCAGATGTAATGATACATTATTTTCTCTGTATTAATCGTATAGAAATGCTAGCTGAGAATAAAGAGCACCAAATACGTGGGGCAATTTGGCAAGCTTGGAAAGAGTCTATCTGCTTGGTTAACACTGTTAGTACTGCCTCCAGACCATCAAGTCAAAGAAAATACAGTGCAAAGATAAACCTTTAAAAATTATCTTCCATGTTCAAGTTCTTTTCTGTAGAATATTCTTCAAAATCCTTTCTCAAATATTCAAAGTTCCTAATTCTGAAAAACCCAGTGGGGTTAGACTTAGTCAATGCTTGGATGGGAAACCACCAAGAAGCTCAGGGCTAAGGCTACACTGAGGGGCGTAGTGGCTCAGTGGGTAAGACGCCAGGCTTGTCGATCGGAAGGTGGCAAGTTCGGAGGTTCGAATCCCTAGCCCTGCGTGACGGAGTGAGCTCCCGCACTAGCCCCAGCTCTTGCCAACCTAGCAATTCGAAAGCATGCAAATGCCAGTAGATTAATAGGTACCACTTCGGTGGGTAGGTAACAGCGTTCCGCGTGCGCCATGCCGGCCACATGACCGTGGAAGCATCTTCGGACAACGCTGGCTCTTTGGCTAACAAATGGAGATGAGCACCGGCCCCTAGAGTCGGACATGACTGCACAAATGTGCGGGGGGAGCCTTTACCTTTTTAAGGCTACACTAGGAGTTGTAGAAGCATCCCAGAAGAACACTAAGAAACCACTTCCTTCATATTGCCAACAAAATGACATGAATGTCACCAGGAATTGAGGATGACTTGAGGTTCTCCCTACTCTGAACAGCATGGCACAGTTGTCATAATCCAGGCCCTGTAATTCACTAGTTTTTCTCTATGGCTTCCACCTTGAACACAGCTTAAAAACCATTTAGATCCAGTCTGTGGCTTCATCTCCTTTGCCTCCATCTGTAGCAATTACATTTAGAGAAAAACCCTGATTGAAACCAAGTTGTTTTACTAAAGTAATTGCTATACAACAGGAAAGGCCTTTACTGAATTTGTCAGAATTCTCATTCCTCAAATAGGAATTAGGCTTAGAAATAAAAGTTCTATTGACATCAATGGCTGTTGGTTGTTTTTTCTAAGTCCAATTGGCAGAAATTGGTGAGGGTAGACTGGGAGGGACACTATTCAAATACATTTTATCTAGCTAACCAACACCAGGCAACAATTTCAAATAAAAATAAGACAGGAAAAATAATATTAACCAGTATGTTAAAACTGTTGCTGTGGGTTGAGTATTCTGTGCTGAGTATTTATAACCAGTACCCAAATTTTAACAACACTGTTGACATCTTCCATACATTGTTTTTAGGATATAATATCATGGATGGATGGATGGATATTGTCTAAGAAAGGATGAATGGGGTGTGTGTAAATGCACACCTTGAATAAGTGTTGCATCCATATGAGATGGACATTGTTGTTGTACAAAATTTACTTAATTTCAATGTTTGCATTCACAATTGGGCTATTTGTGTGATAGCTTCATTTAAGACTGTTTTTATGGTTCTCTTGTAAATGACTTTGGGCTTCTTTATGAGGAAAGAATGTTATAAAATAATGTCCTTTCAAGATGTGAGTGGCTGAAGGCTTTCCTACAAGATCAAGATCTGATTTTGCATCCCAGTTTAATCAACTAGGTCATATTAACTGATTTTGTTTTGAGGAAAAATAATAACCTTTTACTATTTATTTCAGCAGATTTCCATCCTATTTTTTCCAGCTGCCATGCTGATCATATATAGAGATCATAATGGTCTGTGGGAATATCCTTGAGAGACAGGAGGAGGAAGAGCCACAGCCAGGGCAATGGTCAGATAAGAGACATCTCAGTCCACAGAAGGAATGGGGGGTGGCAAACGTCTCCGAAGGGACCCTCCCTAGTTCCCTGGAAAGTAAAGGTAAGATGGGAGAGATGTCCTTTCAGCCTTGCAAGATTCTGTTACTGTAACCTTACAATAAAGGTAATGTTAGTACTCAGGGTACTGGTTCCTTGTCTGGACTACCTCAAAGGGCTGACAGAGATAAATTGAGGTGATTGGAAAGCTGGCAATTCACTCCACCATCACTCCACCATATAGGCACCATGTTAAAGCACTCATGTCCAGGGTACCCCTGTCCACATGCTGGCTAAATTGATTGTGGGCCTAATGTAGGGAGCCATGGAGATGACCTTGGGGAAATCAACCAGAAGCCATTGGAGAAACAGCAGGTGCAGAAGAAGGGTGGTGGAACAGGACGGGGTGGGTGAGTATGAGAAAGAGATTTGGGCTGACTCCCTAGGGTATAAGAGGGAAGGAAAAGAAAACACGGGCAGACTTGCAAGATTCTGTTACTGTAGCCTGTCTCAATCAAGTTCTAATTTTCCTGTGGAGTTGGTTTTCTGATGTAGGGCTGACATCTAAATAGAGGAACACACCCTCCCACTTGCCTATCTGGCCAGTATTTCAAATCATTCAAAATTCTGCTATATTTTTACAATTTAAAAAGGTAGTAACTTTCTTTCTAAAAAAACTAGAAGGAAAGAAAAAATAAATCTGAAGAAAACAAAAAACAAAAACATGCAGGGCATGTATTCATAGATGTGTACATATACAAAAATTCTACATAAGCATTTCAGTACATGGTAACCATACTCCATTGTAATCACCCATAACTAATTCATGCCAATAAATAATATGTTTGTATCTTGCTAATACAGAGCCAGTTTGGTGTAGTGGTTAAGGCACCAGGCTAGAAGCCAGGAGACTGAGTTCTAGTCCCGCCTTAGGCACAAAGCCAGCTGGGTGACCTTGGGCCAGTCACTTTCTCTCAGCCCTAGGAAGGAGGCAATGGCAAACCACTTCTGAAAAACCTTGCCAAGAAAACTGCAGGGACTTGTCCAGGCAGTCTCCAAGAATCAGACACAATTGAATGGATTTTTTTTTAAAAAAATCTTGCTAATAACATCAACTCTTTAGATTAGGCCTGTGCAACGTAGAGAGGCCCCATCGAAACATTAACAATAATTGCCAGCCACCAAGGAATACCTGCTGTTCAGTGGCCAGTGGAACAGGGCCAGCGCTGGAGCTGGTGGTAGCTACGGGTGTGACGCCTGGAGGCGCTTGGCAGCATGTCTTTTGTGGGTAGCGTTGAATTTATTGACTTTTTAAAAAATGATGGCAGTGTGATTCCCAGGCCATATGGTGTGCAGGTCTGCTTTAGACCATTAAGTGGATGGGGCCATAAGTTTATCCTTCCATTGCTGAAGAACAAGTATTTTAGCTAAGAGTAGAGCACAGAAAATCCACTTTCTTTGTCCAGTTGTCAATTTCCATGCAACAGGAATATAGTTCAAAAGAATATGAACATCTGGGAATATTAAATTGTGTCTCACAATTTAGCTAATGCATACAAGAATTTCCTCCCAAAAAGGAACAATTATGGGACATTATATAAACATATGTTTAAATAAAGCATTAATCTCATTGCATCTCCAACGTAACAATTTACCCATGCCATTTCTAAATAAACACAATGGAGTTCAGTAAGTCCAAAATATTATTCTTTGTTAAATAAGACAAAATCTAAGATCTATTTACATTTTTGGGAATGATGTAAAAACCTCTTCCCACCATCTAGGCAAAATAAGAACCTCTAATGCTTTACTCCATTCAGTTGTCAAAATTAACATATCAAATTGATTCATCACACACCAAATTTTATAAAGACTAATTGTAGGCTCTTTTTTTTTTTTTGCATCATAGGATTTAATGATCACTTGTAATAGAGTGTTTCCACATTTGGAAACGTGCAAGTGCCAACTGGGTTATCAGTAGAAATTGTAATTGTAAATGCTGTTACTGAACCACATTAGGCAGATAATATTGGTTATTTAGAAGGGAAAATGCTAAAAAGTGATAATTTTTGTCTACTAATTAACCCAAAATATAAATCCTGTCTTCCATCAAGCTTTTCCATATAATAGATTTTTAATTAATTCTGAGATCTAGATTACCCTATAGCACCAATTTAGGATAAGAAAAAGTATCAAAATGGCATTTCCTAGAAATAAGGTATAGTAATTCAATCTTCTAATAGTAAAGAGAATGATTTGAAATTATTATACTGTATTTTATCCCAAGACAGTCCAACTAACTAAAGATGTTCTGTATGAATAGTCTAGACTAGAGGAACCCAGGAAGGAGAGTTTCCATTAGGGGAGTTTTCAAAATTTAGTATTAGCCAAGAGACACGCAAAACTAGTGTTTCTCAACCTTGGCAACTTGAAGATGTGTGGACTTCAACTCCCAGAATTCACCAGCCAGCACGTTGGGAGAACTGGGGAATTCTGGGAGTTGAAGTCCACACATCTTCAAGTCGCCAAGGTTGAGAAACACTGTGCCAAATGGTACAATTCAATTAATTTATTTGCTTGTTGATTCAAAATTCAACTACAGTACCTTTTTTTAATGATTCATTGCTTCTTATGGCTTTGTTTGCTCTTTGCTGTTACTTTTATTTTGTCTGACAACTTGAAGGACTTTCTGAACAAAAGAAAGTCAACATAATTACATAAAATAAGGGTTATTCCTGAGCACCTTTGTGTCAGCTTGCCAGCCAAAACCTGCCTCAGACTTGATAAACTGCCCACAAGATGTCTCTCCTTGTGGCATCCCAACAGTTGTCAGCCCAGCACTTCTGTGCTGCTGCGGTAAGAGAAAGGAGGCCTTGAGCGCCAGAGATATATGGGAAAGGGAGAATTCTCCTGCAAAAAGCTACTTCAAGGAGGAAGAGCTGAGTTCATTTTTCTCCTTTTCAGCCCCTCCTCCTCAGGGGTGGGGTGAGGAAGCTCCCCAGCCCCCACCCTGGCCCTTCTCTTTGTGGTCTGATGTCAGTTGCAGAAGAGGAAGCTGGCGGCTTCTCACTGTCTTTCCCAGCTGCAAGGAAGGCAGAGGAAAGCTGTTCTCCCAGCAGCTGAAACAGCCACTTGGCGGTGGCGGGAGATGGAGCTGTGGAAGCAGTGCGCCCGATGGCTCATCCAGTGCCGGGTGCTACCACTCAACCACAGAGTGACTTTGGAGGGTGCCCAGGTCTGTGATTTGGCCCAGGCCTTGCGCGACGGTGTCCTTCTCTGCCAACTTCTCAACAATCTCATGCCTCATGCTGTCAATCTACGGGAAATCAATTTGCGCCCCCAAATGTCCCAGGTGAGTGGATGGGGGGAGGGAGAAGGGGTATCTGCCCGAGCAGCTGGATGGCAGAGGTGTAGATCCTTCAGTGCTGAGAAAGACAGGGCGGTGGAGCGGAGTGCAGGTTCACCAGAAACTTGTCAAGATCAAGAAGCCAGGCTAGTCACTGTGGCAACTCACAATGTGAATGTATGATTGTGTAAACTTGTAATTTTGCCAACGTATGCATGTGGATGGGGTGAGATGGGAGGAGTGAGGTTTCAGAGGTTCCAGGCAGCAAGAAAAGAATTAGTGGATGGGACAATCTGTCTGGTATTGTGCAACCAGAATCAGTGAGCTGTGATATGTCCACTGGAGCGTGAGATAATATAGGGTGCTGGGCATTAAGAGGCTCCTGGGATCCACTTGGCTTGTGCTTGTGGCAATAATCTGGTACCAAAATGGTTAATGTGCATCTAAGGAAGTAATTGCAGCGTGATCATATATGTGTGGGTGGGGAATATTGGTCTGCTCATAGCTATGTTTGAAGTAGTGATGGGGTGGAGTTACTAAGGTGCACAGCAGAGAACAGATGCGTAGATTTCACTTTGACTTTGTTGGTGAGGCAGAAGATGAGACTTGCTATTTGAAATGAGAAGTAAGACGTCTGCAAGTGAGATGGAGGCCATACATGCGGAATAGAAAGAACCTCATACAGTGTATATCTAGTTAATTCTGCAGCAAATGTGGCATTTGGCCAGCCTTGGCTGAACCCTACCCTTACTCCCAAAATAAGCAGGGTTAAATCTGATTGGTACTTGGATAGGGATCACCAGGAAAAAAAACCCTAGAGTGTAGCTAGATTCAAATGTTTTTTTAAAAAAAGTCCCGGAAGAAAATAATTATGAACCATAGCACTGCCAGTAAACTACATGGATGTATCTGTGAATTTGCAATGGCCTGGGCTCAGCCAAAAGGAGACCACCATTTTAATAAGGCCAAGAATAGCCAAGCCTGGGCAGGAGGCAGACAGCATCCTCTGAGAAAGGATCCGTGACATAAGATGAGGATTGTGTACAGTTCTGCTCCAATCTGAGTGCCTAAATTGCAAGCAATTCTTTTGAAATCTGTACAAATCCTTGGTGACCCAAAAGCCTTGTGACATAACATGCAAAGTCTGGAATCAGAAAATCCTAATGAGAGTTTTGATTGATTGATTGATTGATTGATTGATTGATTATGTGCCATCAAGTCAGTGACCGCATGGACAATCACTCCATGATGTCCTTAACTTGGCTCTTCAGGTCTTCCAATGGTGCATCCATCGCCACTGTAACTGAGTTCATCCACTTTGCTGCTGGTGGTCCTCTTCTCCTCTTTCCTTCCACCTTTCCCAGCATTACAGCCTTCTCCAGAGAGCTAGATGGCTGGATGCTATTGAAAACTTAGTCTCATTAACTAAGAAAGAGAGTCAGTAATGTGCCCATGGACACAGTGGTGCCAATAACACCCCTATATTACTAAAAATAATAAATATTTAAAAATATATATTTGAAATCTCATGAGATCATTAATTGTACACCACTCAGATGCCTTCAAGTGAAACAGGTTAGAAGTCTTGTAAACAAAATAAATAAATTAAATAAATAAATAAACAAATTAAATAAATAAATAAAGTCCACTGTTTTCACATGAAATCCCGCAAATGAGATTACCTTAGGTGTAATGAACTTGCAAGCTTTCGACTTTTCTCTTGCTCTCTCTGGCACCCCATTACATAGAGTGTAGTGAAGACACTTGAGGAAATTAAGAAAATTCTCATTTCTTATTGTGTGTGTGTGTATGTGTGTGCGTGCGTGCGTGAGAGAGAGAGAGAGAAAAAAATAATTGTAGTTATTAGAATCAGCTTACATTGTCTCCATATAATTTCTCTAAGGTAGCCTCAGCATCTTCAGAAGACACTATGGTACCTGAAGTGTAAATAATTAAGCAGTACCCCATAAAAAAGAAGAAAAAACTCAGAGCTTTTATACCCAAATAGGATATATAATATAAAGCTCTCACCTGGCACACATACAAGTTAATCTTTATTTAAAATATGGATGCAGGCAGTGAGGCTTCCAAAGAGACAGCTCCTGGTGCTACCAGTCAAATGCACTGAAATTGAAAGAATGTTTTAATGCATTGATTTGTGTTACTAATTCAAAATTGGACCAAACTTGAAATCAATTATATTTTGCAACAAGCAGCAGCTGCAAAAAAATATACATATGGGGATTTGAACTTCTAGTTTTGAACTTCTCCAGAGGCTGAAACAACTGCACCAAAATAAATTTGTGTTCTGCATTTATCTATATCAATTATTAATTTATTATTAATTTTATTTGTTGGTTATTTACCTGTTTCAAGTTTCAGAATTATTGACACAAACTAAGGACAGCTCATCACACTATCAGTCAAAAGGGAGAGCAGCTGTTCTCTCTTTTCCAGATTAGCTCTTTGTGTGTCTCTGTGTACAAAAAGAGAATGAGAGAAGTCATAAGAAAACAGAGGAGGTTTTCAAATGGAGGGTGAGCATATCATCTCCCCACACGCCTTAAAATGTTCTGAAGGAAGTGGGATGGTTGCATAAGAAAAGACCAGAGCGGTGTAGTTGCTAAGGTGCTGACTAAGAGCGGGGAGACCCACGTTCAAGTCCACCCACAGCCATGGAAGCTGCCTGGATGATTTGAGACCAGTCGCTCTCTTTCAGCCCAGCCTACCGCACAAGGTTGCTTTAGTGTGGGGAAAAAAGTAGGCTCTGTACATTGCCTTGAGCTTCAGAAGGAAAGGTGGGATATACATATAATAAATAAATGCCTCATATGTAAGAATAACAGCTATATCCACATAGTTATAATTTATGGTTCAGGGGGCTATGTGAAGCAAGAAAATTCGGTAGACCAAACATGGATCAATATATGAACACAGTCAACGCGTTTCTATTTATTATGGACAAAACTCCCATCGTATGAATGCTGCATAAAAATTATGGGTAGACAGGTGGCAGCGGCAAGAATCAGGGGTCAATTTATTGGGGGGGGGGTCTTGGTAGCAAGATATAAATCTTTATTTTGTTTTGGCAAACTTTGGATTAGATTACATGTCATTTAGAAGCTGTGAAGGATCAGCCAGCACCCAGGTTGAATTGGCCTGGTCCTTCAGGGCAGAGAATTTTCCTTCATCCCCTTGCCCTCACATCTCTGTTTCGGGGTAAACAGCCTGGCTTCTCCAGCATTTCGAGGACTGTGGGATGCTGTATGATGTGGCCATTATTATTATTTTCCTTAACAATTTAGATTCAAGCCCTACCTTTTGTTGTCTCCATCTTGTTCCAACCCAAATGTGTGACTGGCCACCTGCTGAATCCAACTAGATTGCAGTGCTCTGCGTGAAGGGAAATTGGGGGCTTATTTGGGAGGGAGCACGCATATTCGACTTTGAAGAAGCAGGAAAGGAAGAGTATTGCTGCCTTTGAACCCTGGTGGTGGAGAAGAGTCCTGAGAATACCGTAGACAGCCTAGAAAACCAACAAATGGATCATCAAACAAATCAACCCAGATTTCTCGCTCGAGGCACAAATGATGAAGCTCAAATTATCCTACTTTGGACACATTATGCAAAGACCCAGCTCTATGGAAAAGGCTCTAATTCTGGGAAAGGTGGAAGGAAAGAGAAGAAGACGATGACCAGCAGCAAGGTGGATGGACTCATTTACAGTGGCAATGAGTGCATCTTTGGGAATCCTAAAAGAATAGGTTAGATCAGGGGTCGGCAAACTTTTTATCCTGGGAGCCATTTTGGCATGCTCGTGCACATTTTGAAATGCTTGAGAGCCAGGGGGCGGGGTTTGCGGGCGGGGGCCAATCGTGTGGAAGGGGGCGGGTTTTGCAGGCGGGAGCCAATCGCGTGGAAGGGGGCGGGTTTTGCGGGCGGGAGCCAATCGCGTGGAAGGGGGCGGGGGGCTCACGGAGGGCTCATGGAGGGAGGGGGTGCAGCCAGTGGCTCCGCGAACCCGGCCCGGCCGCCCCACCGGGAGTGGCGGAGAAAGAGCTGCCACCCTCCGGCCGGCAGGACGGGCGTGGGAGAGCGGAAGGCTGCGCCCTCTCCACCGGGCGGGACCCACGCCTCCTTCCCTGCGGGCGGGCGAGGCAGGGAGAGAAGGGGAGACGGAGGGGCTCCCTCTCCGGCCTCTGCGCCCCTTCAGGCCCGTCTCTCCGAGGGGGGCGGCGGGAGGGAACTCCCCGTCCAAGGGGAAGCGCTGGGAACCAGCGGCGGAGGTTGGCTGGCTCCTAGAGCGGCTGCCGCGGGCAACTTCTCTGCTCTGCCCGGCTCAAAACCTGGGGCGCGGGAGAGCGGAAGGCTGCGCCCTCTTCACCGGGCGGGACCCGTGCCTCCTTCCCTGCGGGTGGGCGAGGCAGGGAGAGAAGGGGAGACGGAGGGGCTCCCTCTCCGGCCTCTGCGCTCCTTCAGGCCCGTCTCTGCGAGGCCCGGCGTGGCAGGGAGGCGCTGCTGGCCCGGGACGTGGCGCTGTCGGAGGCGGCGCAGGAGCGGCTGCAGGGGCTGCTGCGGCTGGAGATGGCGCTGCTCCGTGGCATCCAGGTGCTGGGCGAGGGCGCAGGCCTGGGACGCGAGCGGCAGGGCGGCGCAGGGGGCCTGGCCGGGGCGGTGGCGGTGGCGACGGGAGGACGGAGCCGGCGGAGGTTTGCCGGGCGGCAGGACGGGGCGGGCGGCACTGCTGGGGCTGGTGGCAGAGCTGGAGGGAGCGGAGGGACCAGGCGTTCCCGTGGGCGCAGCGCGTGCTCTGCAACCCGCCTTGGAGGAGCGGCCGCGGGAGGCCCTCCGGGTGCACCCTCCCGCCCCATCAATCCCCCCACCCCGCCATTCGGCGTCCTCTCCCCCCGCTAACCCGAGCCCTGCGGCGGCCGGGGGAGCCGAGCCAGGCTCGGACCGGAGGCGGCTAAGGGGAGAGCAGGCGGCTCTTCACCCTGTGCCGCCCTGCCGCTCGCGTCCCGGGCCCACGCCCTCGCCCAGCCCCTGGATGCCGCGGAGCGAGAGTGCGAGAGCCAGGGGGCGGGGTTTGCGGGTGGGGGCCAATCGCGTGGAAGGGGCGGGGGTGAGTTCAGCTGCGGAAGAGCCACACTCAAGGGGCCAAAGAGCCGCATCTGGCTCGCGAGCCGCCATTTCCGACCCTTGGGTTAGATCATAGCTTTCCAAAGTGTATGTCGTGACACACTACTGTGTTCCTGTGGTGTCTTGGTGTGTCGCACTAAAACCAGGAAGCACTGATGGGGGAAACCAGAAAAAGCACCACCCCCGCCAATCAGCACTGCCACTGCCACCGCCATGGCGGCGGCGCTGATTGGCAAGGGTGCCGCTTCCCCCCATCAGCGCTTCCAGGTTTTAGCGTGACACAGGACACCGCAGGCCACGCCGCCACCGCTGCCGCTGTTGGTGTGTATCACCAACGCAAAAAGTTTGGAAAGCTCTGGGTTAGAGATAGATTGTCATGGAGAAAATCTATTTATTTATTTATTTATTTATTTATTTATTTATTTATTATTTGGATTAATCCCCACCCATCTCTACCGTGGTAGACTCTGGGCGGTTTACAATCACAATATAAAAGTTTAAAACTTATACATTTAAAACTACCATAAACATAAAAAATAGAAATCCAAAAAGATGGTATGTTCTTAAAAGGAGGATATTATTATGCTAACCACCCCCAGGAGGAACTAATATGTCCTTCGTTCCAGGCAAGGCGGCAGAACCAGGTCTTTAACGACTTCCTGAAGGTCAGGAGCGAGGGTGCCCGTCTCGCCTCAGGGGGCAAGGTATTCCATAGGGCGGGTGCTATCGCAGAGAAGGCACGCCTCCTGGACCCCGCTAGATGGAATTATTTTAGTGATGGGATCCGGAGCATGCCCTCTCTGCATGATCGGGTGGGGCGGGTAGATATAATCGGGACGAGACGGTCCCTCAGATACCCTGGTCCAATGCCATGTAGGGCTTTAAAGGTGATAACCAACACCTTGAATTGGACCCAGAAGCAGACTGGTACCCAGTGCAGCTCACGGAGTAGTGGTGTTACATGTGCTGATCTTATAGCACCCAGAACTACCCGTGCAGCTGCATTCTGGACCAGCTGAAGCTTCCGAATACTCTTCAAGGGTAGCCCCATGTAGAGCGCGTTGCAGTAATCTATATGAGAGATGACAAGGGCATGAGTGACTGTTCGGAGGGCCTCCTCTATGTGGTTGTTACGATGGCAACGTCATGGCACATGATCAATCAATCAATCAATCAATCAATCATGCATGTGTACCCTAATTCATGGCTTCCGCTCTCTTAATTGGCTCAAGCTTGTACCTCATCCCAGCTTAGGAGGGGGCATCTCTTCATCTGAGGGCAGAGTACCTTTGTGAAGGTGGCCAGGCACCATGTTGTTTTCGTGGATTTTCCTTAAGGCCTTTTGAGTGAAAGATGGTGTACGAATGTAGAGAATAATAGCATGTTCTGTTGACTATATTTAGGTCAGGATGACTCTTGAGCAAACTGCCAGTAGCTCTCAGGATCAATTTCACCTAGCACCCATGCTTGAACTCTCAATTTGGACTCAAGTTGGATTAAGAGTGGCGATAGGTGATCATTTGCAGGTGCAATGGGGAGAGGGGCTGGCACCGCATGCGTTTTCCTGCCTTAGAATGCAAGACATTCTGCCTGCTATAGGAAGGAAACGCCTTTCTGAGTCGAACTCTGCTTCCACAGGGCCCAGCAGGCTCTGCCTTCCGCTTTTCTTAAATACCAGACTTTAAACTCAAGGTCAGCCCTGTTGGTTGCTGCAGTCTTTTGACACTCTTTGTTCCAACCTGCAGTAATCAGCTGCAGCATGGATCAGGAAATAGTGTGAGCTGTATTCAGGGATAATTCCTCAGGCCAAGGGTCGGAAATGGCAGCTCGCGAGCCAGATGCTGCTCTTTGGCCCCTTGAGTATGGCTCTTCCGCAGCTGAACTCACCCCCGCCCCTTCCACGTGATTGGCCCCCGCCCGCAAACCCCGCCCCCTGGCTCTCGCACTGAGCGAGGCCCGGCGCGGCAGGGAGGCGCTGCTGGCCCGGGACGCGGCGCTGTCGGAGGTGGCGCAGGAGCGGCTGCAGGGGCTGCTGCGGCTGGAGATGGTGCTGCTCCGCGGCATCCAGGTGCTGGGCGAGGGCGTGGGCCTGGGACGCGAGCGGCAGGGCGGCACAGGGCGAAGAGCCGCCTGCTCTCCCCTTGGCCGCCTCCGGTCCGAGCCTGGCTCGGCTCCCCTGGCCGCCGCAGGGCTCAGGTTAGCGGGGGGAGAGGACGCTGAACGGCGGGGTGGGGGGATTGATGGGGCGGGAGGGTGCACCCGGAGGGCCTCCCGCGGCCGCTCCTCCAAGGCGGGTTGCAGAGCGCGCGCTGAGCCCACGGGAACGCCTGGTCCCTCCGCTCCCTCCAGCTCCGCCACCAGCCCCAGCAGTGCCGCCCGCCCCGTCCTGTTGCCCGGCAAACCTCCGCCGGCTCCGTCCTCCCGCCGCCACCGCCACCGCCCCGGCCAGGCCCCCTGCGCCGCCCTGCCGCTCGCATCCCAGGCCTGCGCCCTCGCCCAGCACCTGGATGCCACGGAGCAGCGCCATCTCCAGCCACAGCAGCCCCTGCAGCTGCTCCTGCGCCGCCTCCGACGGCGCCACGTCCCGGGCCAGCAGCGCCTCCCTGCCACGCCGGGCCTCGCAGAGACGGGCCTGAAGGGGCGCAGAGGCCGGAGAGGGAGCCCCTCCGTCTCCCCTTCTCTCCCTGCCTCGCCCGCCCGCAGGGAAGGAGGCGCGGGTCCCGCCCGGTGAAGAGGGCGCAGCCTTCCGCTCTCCCGCGCCCCAGGTTTTGAGCCGGGCAGAGCAGAGAAGTTGCCCGCGGCAGCCGCTCTAGGAGCCAGCCAACCTCCGCCGCTGGTTCCCAGCGCTTCCCCTTGGACGGGGAGTTCCCTCCCGCCGCCCCCCTCGGAGAGACGGGCCTGAAGGGGCGCAGAGGCCGGAGAGGGAGCCCCTCCGTCTCCCCTTCTCTCCCTGCCTCGCCCGCCCGCAGGGAAGGAGGCGTGGGTCCCGCCCGGTGGAGAGGGCGCAGCCTTCCGCTCTCCCGCGCCCGTCCTGCCGGCCGGAGGGTGGCAGCTCTTTCTCCGCCACTCCCGGTGGGGCGGCCGGGCCGGGTTCGCGGAGCCGCTGGCTGCACCCCCTCCCTCCGTGAGCCCTCCGTGAGCCCCCCGCCCCCTTCCACGTGATTGGCTCCCGCCCGCACACCCCACCCCCTTCCACGCGATTGACTCCCGCCCGCAAAACCCACCCCCTTCCACGCGATTGGCTCCCGCCTGCAAAACCCGCCCCCTTCCACGCGATTGGCCCCCGCCCGCAAACCCCGCCCCCTGGCTCTCGAGCATTTCAAAATGTGCACGAGCATGCCAAAATGGCTCCCGGGATAAAAAGTTTGCCGACCCCTGCCTCAGGCCAATAAAATGGTAATACAAAGAAAATAGCCATGTCAGCTGGCCCTTCCATCACCACCACATCTCTGGCTGGCCCCTCTTGAATCCAGGTGTTGGTGGGAATATCTCCAGAGGAGAAGTGGCTGTAGACCTTCGGTCCCTAGAATACTGATTGTCCTGGGGGATTGTGATTTGACGTTATGTAATGCCCCCCTTTTACCTTCTCCTCAACATCCGAACAGTCAGAAGGGCGGAGGATGTGATGGTGGACTGGTGCGCATGGTAAGGACAGGGTTAGCTAGAGTCATCTAATTTTCCCCCTCCCATAATTGTGTAGGCTACAAAGAATGGGGCAAGAACGAGGGAAGTGACCAAAAAGGAGCAATCATGGATGGAGAGTGGGGGTGCAAACCACTTTTATCCTGAGTGATCTATATAAACGATACAGCATAGTCCTTACTGCAGGGACAGAAAAGTGGATCTTTTTGCAAAACATTTCATTGTCAGTAAAAAAAATAGGTTTGTTTTGGTAATTGCTGGCATCTGTGTGCATACATGTGTGAAAATGCCCTCCTTTAAAATGCCAGTTGCAACAATCTTCACTTGCCAGAAAGTAGAGAAGGGTGCAAGTCGCATGGCGGATTGCTTCCTTGAAAGTGGAAGGAACCCAAAGCAAGTCCCACAAGTGTGCTGCACCTCCCTCAGCTTTCTATACCAGTGAACCCGTGGCTTTTTGTCGATGTAAGTGTGAATCCATCAAGATGTATACCGCTAGTGGAATTCTGCAAGTCAACCGATACAGTTGTACGCACGTTTTTCCTGAAGGCCAGCCTGAGTGCTGATCACCTGAGGAGAACTAATGAGGAAGAGTGTCTCAGAGCTCTTTCTCTCACCCTTGAGCCAAGAGGAATGTTAGGTCAATATAGTTCAGCCTTTCTCAACCTTTTGGCCCTTGAAATATTTTTCAGGCCTCAGGGAACCGCTGCACATTCAGCCTCAGATATAGGCCAGAAGTTACGAAATTATTATATGCGTTTCATGGGTAGGCCTGTATATATGCATTAACAATGTTCTTAAACTAAAAATAAAGAATGAAACTTAGTACCTCTTTAATGTGAAGTTGCCTCAATTTGAAATAATTTTTTAAATAAACCCTGATCTCCCAGGGAACCCCTAGTGACCTCTCATGGAACCCTAGGGTTCCACAGAACCCCGCCTGAGAAACCCTGATATAGGCAGTACTACCCCCCACCCCCAATAGCCTACCTTGCCATGCTTTGGCCAGGGGGCCAGTCAGTGTTGCTGCCTGCACACAGATCAGTTCTTGAATGGGAACATAGAGTCCTGGGGCTCCAACACTGTGTTGTTCCTCCCTCCAATTGAAACAAGCCCTCCTGTTTGGCAAACCTAAATGTTGTTTCAGACTGGTAAGCCACTTCCCCCCACCCCCCAAGTCCTCCTTAAATTGTTGTTCTATGCACAGGTGCTTTAGGAAATGCACTGAACGCATGGGATTTACTTCTAAATAAATACAACTGGATTGGCACTGTCTTAATACTGATGGGTGGTAAATCTGGAGGAATGCAGCTGGTGAAGTAATTTACCTTGCAGATTGGTCAGGGAGGAGGAAGAATATTTCAGGATGTCTTTCTACTACAGATCTCTCTCTCACCTCAAACACATGCATACAGACACACATTGCCATACACCTGTGTACATACTTATGCATACATACATGTGCATGCACATTCACACGCTGTCAGAATTGAGCACCCAGCTGTCATATCCTGCAGCCACTCCTCTCCACTTGCTCCTTTACCTCATTTGCCACCAGGAGAAAATGTTGCTGGGTGAAGTTCTGCTTTCTTTATTTTTGCTTACCAAAGGGAATATTGAGCTGTTGGTAGACTTGCTGTCAATCTTCCATAAGCTTAATATCCCCATTTCTGAACAACAAAAAATTAGAATAATGGGCAGTGCCAGTGAGGTGTTCAGTCCTCTGCCATGGAGGTGGAGAGCCCACCAGCCAGATGGGAGGGGGCTAATTGGAGTCCATCAGATCACCAGTCTCCAAAGAGTCCTCCAAGTGGCCTAGAATGTCCACATGGAAGGTTGTCTGCTGGCACAAATGGAACACATCCTGCTGGAACAGCTTCAGCCTGCCTCAGCACTGGCTGGTAATAAGATGGAGGCTCTATTGTGAGGACTTGTCTTCAGCAAATGGTTGGTGGGTAATTTTTGTGCCACGGCAACCAGGACATGTGGATGAGCCTTCAGTAGTGCTACAACTCTAGAGCTCAGTTGCATAATTACAGTCTTGGGGGGGGGGGTTGCAAATACCTCTAGATTAGAACACAGATACTCTCCAGTGCTAGTTGTACCAACAAAGGCCATCTTTCTCTTGACTGATCTATAAGGTATACTATTCCACAGTAGACAATTACTGTAGAGAATCTACTTCTGTAAAGATGAAAACTAAATCATCTTTCTAGGCATCTCCATCTAGGACAGGGCAAGGTAAGATAGTTATACATTCATTAGTCTAACTTGTGTTTGCAGGAAATTTATTAAATCTAACATTATCTTCACTCCTTCTGCTAAGGCTTGGAGAAGGTCAGAAACAGCAAAATTGTCACCGGAATAAAGCCAATGAAAAAACAAGAACATATCAGTAGGGTTGGGGGAACTCATGGTTTGCAGAAGCACCACATATATTTTATAGCTAAAGGGGCAGCTCTCTCTTTTAAGACTAATGAGGACTCAGCATGAACGCAAGAGGAAGGTGGAATATGTGTTTCACTGGGACAGGGCTGCTTGTAACCTCCCTCAATAAGACCTTGATGGGAAGGAATTTACTCTTGCAGGGAAGGAGGGAGAAAGGGGCAGTTGTGAAAGTTATTTCTCATGCTGATAAAAGTAAGAGCAAAACAATGGTCAGATGGAGACTGTCACTCCCCTTCCTAAAATTGGAAAGCCTCCCTGCTCTACATTGAAGAGAGAAAAAAGCAGGCAGACATTGACAAGAGTTTTGCAGCCATAGGTTGTCTATATATTTGTCTCATTTGCAAGTAGGGTACTTACTGGAATTTTTGTGTTGTGACCCTAGCCTTAATAAATAAACAAACAAACAAACAAACAAACCATAATACATACTATTAATCAGAGCTCTTAGATTCTTCTTCCTTGGATTACCTGTTTCCATGCTAGAGTGCCTGGGGAGAAGTGTGACTGCAGCGAGATAGAGAAAAGAGGAAAGGACTTGTAGGGAATGAGATACTGATCAACCAATGCTGCTTCAGGCAGCACCAGGACAGGAACCTCTCGGATTGGGGCTGCAAGTCATTTCCATGATAGTTGAGCCCACTGCTGGCTCCAACTGCTAGCTCTGTGGCCATCAGCCCTAGCAATGCTCCTAGTACTTTTTTGTCCAGGGCTGAAACCTGGGCAGCTATGACCTATTGTTTAATTCCCTTCCAGGACTCTAGGGATGCATTAGTGCTGTACCAGGGCATTCCGGGACCTTGTGTAGAAATTAAAGTGGTGGATGTCAGCCACAGGACTGTTGCTTTCCCTGTTGCAAAGCAAAAGGGAGGGGGGGAGTGGTCCTGTAATGCTGGAGAGAAGAGACCTAGGGAGGGTGCCAGCCTAGTGCCTGCTCTGTGGTCCAGGCAGCAAATCTCTTGAGCTAGCACTGGAATTGGGAAAAGCAGTTATGTTTGCAAATGCATGCTACAATTCAAAGCACTGCTTGACTATGTTCTGGACTCTGAGAAGCTTCCAGGTAAACATATTTTATTCTGTAAAGAAAAAAAAAAGTGGTGGGGAAACCCAGGAGGTATATCCAAGAAAAATGAAATCTGGTCCCCTCATACCATTTCCTGGACAATAAAATTCCTCCCTGAAAGCACCCTGAGTCAAATACCAGGAACTCCATTCCTGGCCATATTCAGCTGTATGTTGTGATCAGCAGTTCATGGAATCAACGGACCAGAATCCTGAGACCATCCCAGAAAAACAGCTGTCCAACCTTTGTTGGAAACCTCCAGTGATGGAGCACCCAGGATTCCAGGAGGCAAGTTGCTCCACTGCCTAATAGCTCTCATGGTCAGGAAATTCCTCATTTTGAGTTTAGATCTCTCTCTGTAAAGCTTTCACCCAGTGGTTTTTGTCCTACCCTCGGGCACTAAGGAGATTAAACCCATACCCTCTTTCTTGTAATAACCCTTCCAGTATTTGAATATCACTATCATATCTCCTCTTAGCCTTCTCTTTTTAGGCTAACCATTCTTCATGGAATGTAGCTTCCCTCACCATATTTGTTGCCCTTCTGGCACTTTCCAGTTCCATGCTTATTGTATTGTGTTGTTGTGTTGTGTAGTACAGCATAGAGAGTAAATTATCTTCCCATTATCTCGACATTATACCTCTTTTCACGTAGCCCAAGATTGCTTTGACTCTTTGGGCAACTGCAGCACACTGCTGGTTCAACTTAATCTGTGTTTACCAGGATACCCAGATTCTTCTCAAAAGTACTACTGTACTGTTAAGCCAGATGCCACCTATAATTCTGCCTATATAGTTCCATGGCTTAGAACTGGCTCTTGGAAGTATTCATTCCTAGGGTTGGAAATACCAAAGAGTATCAGGTTCATACACACACCTCTATGAAGCAAGATAGGAGTATCGCTTCTAACCCCTGCACCACGCCCCTTCAATCCAGGTTTCAGTGTCCTAAACTAGGAACACTCATGTCCACAATTCAGAGACTCCAGATGACTCAGGACAGCAAGCAACCCCTGCTATGAAGTATGCATTCAGGCCCAGCGTACCCAAGCAAATCAAATGTTTATTTAAGGATTGTTATACAGAAGGGATGTGCCCATGGTCTACTGCAAAGTTTCAAGGCACACTAGGGTGCCCTTAGGTTTGTACATATCCATAAAGGCTCTAAATTTTGCAGGGGATCCTGAGAGGCAATTCTGGATCATGTGGATCCATTTAGAGGTAGCAAAATTTCCCAGGTTTGGAAAAACCACAGAATCACCATTAGCCAATGTGACCTAGGAAGATTCCTTCCTATTCCCTATGAAACCTTGACCAAGAGTGGAATATGAAGACTAAGAATTTCTTTAAAAATGGTTATGAGTGGAAAGTCCAAGCATCCTTTATCTAAGCTAGTTTCCCTGATGATACAAAGGAAAAATGTTAAAATGTACTATGGGAAAGAAATTGATCTTCTACTGATCAATAAGGCACCCAAATAAAAATAATCTAGAAATTAAAGTTGCATGTTCATGTGACTGCTTTCAGGAAGCAGGAACAATAAAGGATAAACCCAAACTAGGTGCTCCTCAACAGGGTAGGTAATGATACCGTAGATGGATAGAGCGTAATCAAGTAGAGGAAGCCTTAGAAGGAAACATAATGCAGCATTAAGTAAGGACAGATTGCTATCATTTGAGAGAAAGTTCAGATTAGGTTTGTTTTTTTAAAAAAAAGTCACCTCCTGTGCCTCTCCTCTCCCCCAACTGTTTGATGGGGAAGGGAGCATAATTGTGTCTTCTTACTTGCGGAAGGTCCCACTTTCATTTCTCAGGGTCTTCAGTTAAAGGGACCTCAGACCTCTACTAGATATCCTTCAGATACAAATAGGTAACATGATGCCCACTGGCAGTGATATGCCCATGGAAAACTCCCTTGGTAGGAATGCCAACCCCACTTGACTTTATTTTTTTTTAAGATACCTTCAAATATACTTTTAATTCAAATCAATTAATGGAAAACTGGCATCCTGCAAAGAAAAATGCCAGTGTGTAACAATCCTATTTTTTTCTCCAAGAATGCCTCCTGTTTTACATGGGCCTCACGGGCTTACTTAGGAAATAATGGCAGGTGATTTGAACTTAGCGCACATCTGTCAAGAAAAAGACAAAGCTAAGATAGACTAAGAAACAGAACCCTGGAATGATAGACAAGTGGCAGGAGGTTTGTCTTCTTCATGGGTGGCTGGGCACATACCCTATGGCAAGACATTAGCCAAGATAGCATCTTACGAGAGCAACCACCTGGCTCTTATAATTCTGGACACTGCCCCAAGACATTGCCCAACTCTGCTGTTGTAAGTGATCCATTATTTCATCTCGTCTGTGGTTTTCATTGGTTTCCCCAATGACAGTAGTTGTTGCTACCCGAAACTTGCTGCTGGTTGCAGAGGAAAACAAGTCAGAGACCATATTAGCATCTGTCTTATTTTTCCTACCATCTCAGACAAGGGGATTTTATTTGGGGAACTAGTACACTCTGTCACATATACCAATGCCATATGTAGTTTATTTCTTGGCTGCCAGTTAAAACAGACAATACTGTGCTAGACAGCCCAATGATTTGGCCCACTGTATGATATTTTATACAACTTATATGATTCTTTAATTCAGTTATCAGCTTCTGATCTTCCTTGGGTGAGGGAACCTTTGAGGCTGTTGGGGAAATTTAAGTCTAGGGATTCCTTTATGGACATCATTTCCCATTTTTTTTCACTCTGGGTGATTCCTTTAGAAGCCCTGGTAGTTTTTTTGTTGAAGGATAAAGAAGGGAAATATCATTTGTTCATCTTGCTCTCAGAACATTTAAACTTAAAGTGAGTTGCACTTAACCATATGCTATGTTTGGTTTTGACCCAGTCGTTGTGCGTCAGGGATAGTTTTTGCCATAGCCAGCCCATATGAATCAGGCTCTGTGGCTTACTTAACCAACCACGGTTACAGCAGACCATGGCTTGGCATGATTCGTAAACTCATCCAACCTAACATGTGGCTGAGATTAGCTCAGAAATTATTTAGATCTTTCCTAGCTGATCATATGATATTCAAAGATGCTGTGGAAATACCCAGCAGTTCGTTAGGTATTAAGCTGCTAAGTGAGATTGCCCAGCGACTGAGAGTTGAGTCTCTGGTTCTACTGTCATTTCCTTTTCCCACCAATCTGGCAGCAGCACTCTTGGTTTTCAACCATGTTTTGCAGCTGTGGCGAAATGAATGTGGTTAGAAACCGAAACTAACATACAGTCAAAGGCAAACCAAAGGTTTCGATATCTTCTGAGGCACTGTCCAGGATCCTGGGATTTAACAGCACAATTCTTGAGATGCAATATTATATTATATTATTAATATTCAACAAACCCCCCACTTCCATCCTCTGACTGAAATGTATTTGTAGATTGCAAAGATTTTCTTCCTCTTGTGTGGGAAGAATGGATTCAGTGGGACTTATTTCCCAAAAAAGAATTGCAGCTCTAACTTTCTCACCCGAACCAGTCACCCAGTTACTTGTTTTGTACGATGCACATAAAAAAACAGGCAGAGCTTCGATCGCACTGCCATGGCCTCCTTTTTTGTCCATAATCTGCAGACACCCCTGTTGCTATCAGGTCTCTGCTTGGATATTTGCTCTGTGTTGCACCTGTACTAATCTGAATTCTTCTTCATGTGCAGATGAGAAAGATAACCTACAGGTATGCCCCGTGGCGTGCCCTTGTACAACTCTATGAGTGATTCTCATCTTAACAGAAGGTCTCTCTTCTAATACTATGTATATCCAAAAACTGCATTTGCTTACTTTTTATCTGGGTAAGAATAGTGGTTTCACAGTTACTTTATATTTGGTCAAGATCCCAGCAATATTGTTTCTGGCTGATAACCAAGGGACCAGAAAAAATCTAGTTTGGCCTCTTATTTCTTGCAGTATAAGGAGTAGCAGCATCTCCTGCTAATCTCTGCTGATTGAGATGCTGTTAAAAGGTCTAATGCTGTATGTGCCTTCAAGTCAGTTTTTGACTCCTGGCAACTGTCTGGACAAGTCCCTGCAGTTTTCTTGGCAAGTTTTTTCAGAAGTGGTTTGCCCTGGCCTCCTTCCTAGGGCTGAGAGAGAGAGTGACTGGCCCAAGGTCACCCAGCCGGCTTTCACACCTAAGGCGGGACTAGAACTCTCAGTCTCCTGGTTTCCTATTGGCTCCTTCCTAGGGCTGAGAGAGAGAGGGACTGGCCCAAGGTCACCCAGCTGGCTTTGCGCCTAAGGCGGGACTAGGACTCACGGTCTCCCGGTTTTTAGCCTGGGGCCTTAACCACCATGCTTGTGCCCCATAGCTCAATGTTGTGTGTCCTTCAGTCCAATTTCATTTCAAATGAAATTCTGTCCTAGCCTCCTGGTACGGGCGGGGGGGGGGGAAGGGAGGAGAAAGGAGATGTCCAAAGTGTGGACCTAGTGTTTGCTTAAGCCCCCTTCATTTGCAACCCTCTGCAGATGGCTCCCAAGGAAAAGGCCCTTGAGAGTAAACTTTTCTAACTCTTGGACAAAATGCTCTGTAAGGCACTTATGGGACAACACACCATGAATGTATGGTGGTGTAAGAGCATATTTCACTGTATGTGTTGGGTTATTCTCATTTGGTCTCTTTATGCCATAGAGGCAGATTTATGGCTGTAGAGGCAATACTAGTTTAGTAAAATGCAAATATATACAAAGTATATTACTTCTTCCAAGCTCAGTGTGACATGCATGAACTTTTTCCACTGTAGCTATTTCCTCAGAACAACCCTGCAATGGAGCTTAGACTGAGAGAATGATTTGTCCATCATCACTAAGGGATGACCTGGATTCAGGTTTCCAGGCCCTGGTCTGACATGCTAATAACTACCCCAACTAGCTTCAAGCTGCAAGCGTGAAAATATGTGTGATTAATGGATACTGTCCGTAACTGGTGATAATAAGATAGCATGCTTTTTAACCCCCATGGAGTGACAGAAACCAATGGCTCTGATTCAGCAAATTCTTGCTAGTGCTTCCTTTTGAAGTTTTTTCTTGTTGACGAACAAGAACAGAGTCCTTCAAAACCGAACTTAGTTTTCTTACTGATTTCAAGGGGTGGGGGTGGGGAGACAGATTTTTAAAAATCCACCGAGATAAAAAGTTAGAAGTTACAGACAATCAGCCACTTTGTTCCCACTCCCATTTAGGATTGCTTTCTAATACTAAATACTATATGTCTATGAAGGTTCTCAGTCATCCAGGTGGAATTGTCTGTAGCTTGAATCATGTCAACTGGATTTCTATTTTCTCAGTGGAAACGTTTCGCTCCTTATCCAAGGAGCTTCTTCAGTCTGAGCAAAGTTGGTAAGGGAATCCTAAATATGTTTCTAGGTAGCTGTGTGACCTTACACCTGGGGCTAGGTCATGGTTATATTGAGATGTTATTTTAAGTCCTTTTATCATCTAAAGGAGGATCGTAATGGTGATCTTAACGATCCTCCTTTAGATAATAAAAGGACTTAGAAATAACATCTCAAAATAACCATGACCTAGCCCCAGGTGTAAGGTCACACAGCTACCTAGAAACATATTTAGGATTCCCTTACCAACTTTGCTCAGACTGAAGAAGCTCCTTGGATAAGGAGCGAAACGTTTCCACTGAGAAAATAGAAATCCAGTTGACATGATTCAAGCTACAGACTAAATACTATAATACTAAAAAGTAGCTGGCAAATTATTGGGCTAATCGTTTGCATGTTTGCATAGTTTGATAATAAGCTCTCTTATTTCTCTATGAAGGTTCTCAGTCATCCAGGTGGAATTGTCTGTAGCTTGAATCATGTCAACTGGATTTCTATTTTCTCAGTGGAAACGTTTTGCTCCTTATCCAAGAAGCTTCTTCAGTCTGAGCAAAGTTAGTAAGGGAATCCTTAAATATGTTTCTAGGTGGCTGTGTGACCTACCACCTGGGGCTAGGTCATGGTTATTTTGAGATGTTATTTCTAAGTCCCTTTATCATCTAAAGGAGGATCGTTAAGATTACCATGCTGCTGTTGAGCTTGCGAAATGGTCTTAATCTTCCTAGGCACAGAAGACAAAGCAGGAAGGAAAATAGGGGAAAGATTGTGCCTGAGGCCCCCACCTCTATTCAAGGAAGGATTTTCCAAATTGGCATAAATGGATTCCTTGACCCCTCTCTCAAACCACCTATCTTCTCTGTCTAAAATGTGAACATTAATGTCCTCAAATGAGTGTCCTTTTTCCTTTAGATGAAGATAAACTGCTGACTCTGGTCCTGTGGTGTTACTTCTCCTGGGTTGAGAAGAGAGAATAAGCTCTCTTATTCTTTGATAAGGCACAGAGCAAAATGGAAATGAGTTTCATATTTCATCAAACACTTTCTACCTCTTTTTAAACTAATACGTAGAAACATAAGCATTAGCCATTTATGGCATTAAATCTTGTTTCATGATTCAGATTTGTAGGATATGATATCAGATGGACAGATTAGATGTAACTTTTGCAGTTGCTTGCTCTGGCTCCAAAAACCGTGGGCCTCTGAGAGGTCTTCCAGAGTCACCAGAATATCCCATTTCTACAAAACGAACGTATTGCCCTGGCTATGCCAGTATCATCCAGTAGGCAGTCCAATATTTATCTTTCCCTGCCATAGAAAGTCTCCTCAGAAAACAGGCCCATACCCATTATAATCTCACAGCTTTTCTCGCTTCCTGCAGGGGCAATTGCTTTGTGAGGTGATTTCCAAGAAGTTCATCCACTCAGATCTTTTTCAAATGTATTTCTCCCCCACCTACCACTTCGGAGATTGATTCACCCACCTACCAATCCAACCTCCAAAAGGTTGTTTTTACAGGACAGGACACAAATAGATTTGTGGGGAAAGGAAGAAAATCACTAGCAAGATTTTTTTTTCTTATCTTTCTATGGGAGGCAGTCATTTTCTTTCTTTTTTTTTATGAATAATTTTTATTAAAATAAGATTTTACAAAGATTTAAAAAACTACAGAAACACAGAAGAAGAAATAGAAACAGATGATAAAGGGGTAAAAGAAAAAGTGAAGAATAACAAAAAGCAAGGAAAAGAAAGATATCTAAAGAAGAGGTTTCCGTTATTCTTTGCAGCAGATACAATTATAGCAATTACCATCTCCACCCTCCCCTATTGCATATCAGAGTTCCCTTCTTCCCATAAACAAAATCAGCAGTTCATTTTTATCCATTTTCAGCAAAAAGTCTATGAAGGGTTTCCAGTCTTTTATAAAAGTAGTTGTAGTTCTCTCCTTGATCAAACAAGTCAATTTAGCCATTTCTGCGAACTCAGCCATCTTCACAATCCGTTCCTCCATTATTGGTGTTTCTGTAGTCTTCCATCTTTGCACATATAATAGCCTTGATGCACACATATAAAACCAATCGTCCATGAGCCAGGAGGCAGTCATTTTCAAGAACCAACCATACGCAGTGATGAAAGAGCTAGGATAATAATTTTGGAGGGCAACAATAATTGTCTGAATGGCTTACTCAGCAAACATCCTTGCATTCACTATCCATTGAATGGGAAGGAACACAAAATGAATCACAATATTAATGAGATGGTATCCCAAAACTGTATTTACATTTACAAAGCTTATGCCCATCAAATCTGGAATGGTTGGCAAGAAATCCTCAATAGGAACATAACACCTTCCCACAAAGTTAGTTGTTTGGGGGTCAATGACTGACTTTATATATTTAGGGATATCTGGATAATTGGTGATTCAACTACTGTCATAATAACTCAAAGCAAGTCTTCTGTATCTACCTAATCTGGGTTCATCTGAATAATCTCTCCATTGTCTGTTAGCACAAGCAACCCATGCAGTAATTTGGAACGTTAATATGTACTGTATGTGAATGGCTCTGAAGTAGAACATGATGTAAATAATATATTCTCTCTACCACAATATTGTATAGAATAACTGGATGAACTACAATTCTTGAATCATCTATTGTATTCTTAGTAACTAATAGCATTCAAAATGTGTAGACTAAGGAAACTCAGAAGAGAGGTACTGTATCAGCAGGCTTGGGGGAATCCGAAGTTTTGCAGAAATACAACAAATACTTAAGAACTCCCAAAAGAAAGCTTTATTAGTGCTATTGGAAATGAAAAATGAAAAAGGGGATAGGAGGTATGGAAAAAGGTGTGGCTGTCAGAGACCTATGCTGAACAGGAGTGCTGCACTCCATATTTTCTTGTAGTTCTTCGTATGCTGTATATTACAGTCTGTTTATTCTCAGAATGTAAACCCTAATGACATCAAAACTGCACAAAGCGCAGAACTCAAAATCAGCATGTTTGTGGAATCCCAAAGTTTGCAGTAATTTTAAACAAGCAAAAAAGTTGGGGGAGGGAATAGAAATGCTCTGTAAGGATCTGAGCACCTTCAGTGGGACAGAATGGACACAATGGTGGTGGTAGAACCTCACAAGGGAGAAGATGAGCTGCCCTTCTGCTCTTTTCCTACCATATGCTGCTGCTGAAAGCCTCTTCATCTATTGTGTAGGCCAGCAGGGATTAAGTACATCAGTGTAGATCATGATTTGTGAATATGGTACAGTATGTGCATGGAATTCCCCAAAAGAGATGGAATTAAGAAATGCATGGTCAGAAGGCCCACAGTGCAGTAGCCCTCATTAGTATATCTTCTGTTCAATGTTCTGCCTGGAAAGTGTCTAACATTCAGGTCAGCATCGTTTTCCTTCCTACCTCAAATGAGCTTCTGGTTGGAAATGGAAGTGCTTGTTACTGTGCAGTGTAGTGCAGTGAGAAGTAGGACCAGATTTGCTGTTGTTTTGATGGCTAGGAAGGCAAAGCATGGGTGGAAGAAAGAATCTTTAATTCCTTTGTTGTCCCAGGCTGTCACCACACCTTGGTTGTCTAGGGTACATTGACTGGAAGAGTGGAAGAACTGGAATTCTCCAGTCTGCTCTCACCCACCAAATGTTCTGGGTCAAGATGAAAAAATCTTATAGCATAGTTGAGAAATTAGGATGCTTCCCAGCATCAAATGTGATCCTCAGCGGTTTTCTGAAACAAGCAAATATGCTGGGGAAACACAACTCTTTCCCCCCATCTACAATGCATGGGGAAGTCAGTTGTACATGTAACAGAGCAGCTTCTGTTCAGTTAGCTTCCTATACTGACCTCCTCTATTCCCTCTCTGTCATAACAATGGACATTTTGCCACTGTGCTCTTTTTATAGTAACAGCACAAGCAATGGGTTTTTATCTGGACAGAATCAGTTTAAGGAAGATTGTACTATTTTGTCACACTATCGTAGTTTTTGTAAAATACATTGGCAAAAATTAAAACATATTCATTTATTATATTTATATCCTGCATATTCTCAATTTAAGATAGTATACATGGTTCTCACCTTCCATTTATGAACACAACAACCGTGTGAGATCACTTACGTTAACAGATAGCAACTGACCCAAGATCAGTAGAAGACATCCTGGCTGAATAGGAACTGTAGCCTGTGTCTTCCTAATCCTTTTTTAAGCCATGGTGCCATCTCTGTCCCTGTATCTATTCAGGCAACACTCCCACAGCATCTAATTATGCCATCAGGAGTATATTCTCCTTATTAGATCAATTCTGTCTGTGTGAAATGTAAAAAAGACCTGACAGTGAAATGCCATCAAAGTTGTTGTGATGATCCTGGTCCTCAGGTATTAATTCAGAGTCTCAAATCACAAGCCATCAGAGGATATGGAAGGATTTTTTATTAATACAGGTGATCAGTCCAAGGCAAAGATCAGACTGAGGAAAGCCCCCGCAATTGCTGTTACAAAACTCCCAGTACTGGCCCCCTCCAGACCAGCCCCTCCCTAAATGCTGATTTCCCTCTAACAACTCTCCTAACTCCCAGCTGTAAATACTTTAGCTAACAAGCACTGATAGCGCCAACCTAACTGACCTTGGAGCTATTCAGGCCGTCTCACACAATTCTACTCAACATACCAAAATGCCACTACAAGCATGCTAAAGAAAATATTACAATGCCCATCATATATATTGGAAGGATAATAAATCCTGACAGTTGTTTGCCTTCACATTTGGGTCAATAGCTCTGTCCATATCCAACTGTACTAGATTTTCTC
Source organism: Charina bottae (assembly GCA_023362775.1). Lineage (NCBI taxonomy): Eukaryota > Metazoa > Chordata > Lepidosauria > Squamata > Charinaidae > Charina > Charina bottae. The sequence goes on along the minus strand of JALMGJ010000021.1, from coordinate 7,605,301 downwards.
TAATTGGTAGGTTAGGTTGAGGAAAAGTCCTGTGTCACTAGCTCCTATAGCCTCTCTCGTATTTTTCTTTATAAATTCACACCTTAGAGTTATTGAAACATCACTTTAAAATCTATTGTGCCATAGTTTGAAGTGCAGGTTTCTCACTTAAGTAGGCATCAGATTAAAGAATAAAACAGAAGAAACGAAACCTTTAGGGTGAACTTAGTTTTTTAAAAACATAGACGCATCTGCTCTTTGTCAGCATCATTTCTTGATAGCTTGGCTCAAAGTTTAAGGCAGCCTAGTATAATCAAACAGAAATTGCTCAAAGGGAACTAGAAGCTAGTGTTTTGACTGAATTAACTATATGTTTAGTATGTTGACCTGCTTGGTGATGTCCTTGCTGAATATCATATGTTTCTGATAGCCTTATGTCTATTCTTTACATTTCCTTTCCAGTTCCTGTGCCTGAAGAACATTCGAACCTTCCTCGCTACCTGTTGTGAGAAGTTTGGTCTGCGGAAAAGTGATCTCTTTGAGGTCTTTGATTTGTTTGATGTAAAAGATTTTGCAAAGGTGCATTTTTTCAAAAAAACAACAACACAGTTTTTATAGCTGCATGTGATCATCATCAAAGTACTTTTGATCCTGAATGTTTTGTATCAGTGCAAATAAGTCATTGTGTTTTACAGTGGAAGTTTCTCAGTTCTCAATGAATTCTAGTTTCTGCAATAGAACCACGTGGGGAAGGGCAGCTTTAGTTATCCATATCACTTGTTCTTCCTAGTATATTTATTTTGTTCCTAAAAGTAATTTTCAGACCCTTCCAAACCAAATCCCACTTCTAACAAAATTATTTAGCTGGTGTTGTAAGTTCAACTAGCAAGTTCAACTAGCAGGATACATTATTGTCTTCTCTATCTCTATCTCTATCATCTCTATCTCTATCTATCATCTATTCAACTATTATGTTTCTTTATTTGTACAACTTGCATTTGGATGGGTCACAAAGTTATTTAAAATATTAAAAACCATAAGACAATGTAATCAATTACATTTATGAATAGCCCAGTGATATAAGAATAAAAGCATTAAAAGCTACAATTCCACTGTAATGTAGACTTTTGAGTAACCTTTACCATACAAGAAAAAATGAATGAATGGCAACAAGTAAAGTCATGTGCAAATTGTAGAGTTCAGAGGTCAAGATCAAATGTAATGGCTACAGAATATATATGTGCTTTGTTGTCCCCCTCTCAGGATTGTGAAACCATCATTTGGCATGACATCTGAATCCAGCAAACTAGGGTTGGCAGGTCCCTGAAGCTCAGATTCTGAGATTGTACCAGAAAATTTTACCAGATCAGTCAGTGAAGATCTGATCTGATACCCCAAAACTTGGAGGAGGGAGGGATTCTAAAGAGGAGTTGTAGATATGTTTAAAAGGGCCTAAAACCTTTATGAGATGATACCTCAACCAGCATTTCATAGATACGGATGTATCCCTCCAGACATTCAAGGCAGGTGGATGTTCATATTTACTTTTGCTGATGCCTGCGTGTTATCACTCCAAGCAGCTGCAAACGATCTGATCATACCTTGTCCCAAAGACCGTTGGCTCTATCTCTGAGAAGGTATGCCCCAACTGCTTGAGAGAGCAAAGCGTATTGTGTCATTCTTGGTTTGACTTGAGTGCAGCATTGCCTAGCCCTTTCTGAAAAGAGGTGCCATGTCACCTCAATGCTTTGCTGCTGTCCGATGTCAGGTGGGTTGCATTCCCAGGCCTTCTGCTCTCATTCAGCAAGCCCGGGAGCAAGTGTGTGAGCTGTGGCCCACAACAGGATGTGGAATACAGTAGCAGAGCCACATAGCTGGCTGTAGTGGGTGTATCCTAAAGCCTGCCGGTAACATGTGTAGCCTTGCTGCAGAAAGTTTCCTTGAAACCACAGATTGTCAAAAAATGAAGCAAAACAAAACAAACCTGCAGGAAAAAAAACATTAAAACATGAACTTATTGTGACAAGGAAAACTAGAAGGGGAAAGATGGTAAAACGTGAAGAAGATCTGTTTGGTCATCTTGTTTAATTCCTTGCCTTACTGTTGATTATTTCATTCCACAGAGCAAAGTTTGAGATTAATAATTATGAATTAATAAGCCTGTTGTATTTACAGACAAAATGGAATAGATATGTGGGTATATATTTTTAACATTAAAAAGGGCAGGAAGAGAAAGCAGAAATTTTCCCCTTTAGCTTCCAGCATCTTAGCTGGGATGGATACAAATTCATCCTCCTTTTCTTTAAACAGAAAAAAAAGTTATCACTATCACCCTTTATACCCTGTTTTCTCCCCATCTTTGTGATAACTTCCAAAATCATCCAGTGACCTTTGAGATTTGAATGTGGATTTTGGGCATGTCAGTGGGATTGCCTCAGCATTACACAAAACCAACACTTAATCCCTGCTAATTCCAGTTCTTTGGTTAGGATCAAGTGTTCTGTACAATAGTTTTTTTATTATTTCAGGAGCAGTCAGCCCTCTCTTTTTGGAACAGCATGCCCCCTAAGGTTGTCTCCTCCTCCTCCTCCTCCTCCTCCTCCTCCTCCTCCTCCTCCTCCTCCTCCTCCTTCCGTTTTTGGGTGCCCTCAAGTCCTGGTGACTGCCTGGAGTTTTCTTGTCATGATTGTTAGAAGTGGTTTGCCCTTGCCTCCTTCCTAGGGCTGAAAGAGAGTATCTGGCCCAAGGTCACCCAACAGGCTTGTGCCTAAGACAGAACTAGAACTCAGGGTCTCTGTCCTGGCTCTCTAAGGTCAAGTGCCCCCTCCTTTAGAAAAAGGGTGAAGACTGTCCTCTTTCAGAGAGCATTCAGGTAGGAAGATCTCATCTAGTGGCCACAATAGGTTTATTAACAACATTTAATAGTTTTATTTATTCTGAATTGTATTATTGTTATTTTATGGAGGTTTTAGTTTCATCTCTTGTAAGCCACCTAGTGTCACTAGAGTAAGTGGCATACAAAACCTGTGTGATGGGCAATGCTGGCTTAAGGCATGGCCCAAATACCTACTTAGGCCACCCTTCTTGGGAGCCTGCTGCCTTTGTCCAGAGAATTAAAGCTAGTTTTAAGAGCTGAGGGCTGAGAAAGAGTGTCTTGCCAATTGAATTTATGGCTGAGGTCAAATTTGAAGTGGGGGATTTCCATATCATGTTATGAATCACCGTGCTACACCCACTCTGTATAATAAGCATAAAAAGAAGAAAAAATCATTTTGTCATCTTAAAGACTAACACCTTTATTGTGGCAGCCACAGTTCACACAATGACTATCCGAGGAATTTTGCTGCTGGAGGCAAAGCCCAAAGGGTAACCCCAACCCTGCCAAGAGGATCATTCCAACATTGGCTGGATTTGGGGAGGGGTGGGACACCGGGTTAGGGGAGCATGTGCTTCATCATTCAGACACCAGTTCCTGCCTTCCATGCTCTCTCTCGCTCATGCACACACATGACATACCTATCGTTGCCATAAAAGTAGGCTTTGACACTTTGCTGCTGACAGGCATGGCTGTGCAATTTCACAAAAAGCTTAAGTATTATAATCTATGTCATAGCTTTCCAAACTGTGTGTCGCGACACTTTAGTGTGTCGCGACACACAGTTTGGTGTGCCGCGACACAACCTGGAAGCGGCAGCGGGGGCGTGCGTGGCGGCGGTGCGGGGGGGCGCGCGGTGGCGGTGTGTATGGCGGCGGCGGCAGCGGCGCGCCATCAGCGCTTCCGTGTTTTAGCGGAGGCTGCTGCTGCCGTGCATGCCGCCACCGCCACACACACCCCCATGCCGCCGCCGTGCACGCCCCCGCGCACGCCCCTGCTGACTCCGTTGGTGTGTCGCCAACGGCAGCACTTTGGAAAGCACTGATCTATGTGCTGTGCTGTGCTGTGCTGTGCTGTGCGACAGTTTTAAGACATGAGATCTAAAGTAGTTCTTACTTTATGTAATGGGAACATACAACTGTATGGTGCATTTATTTATTTATTTATTTATTTATTTATCTGTCAAATTTATCACCGCCCATCTCTACAAAAGTAGACTCTGGGCGGTTTACAATAAATATTAAAACTAAGAACGTAAAAATCTTAAAATACAATCCAATAATAAATAGTAAAAATCCAAATGATGGTAAGATCTTAAAAGGAGGACACCACTAAGCCAACCACCCCCAGGAGGAACTATTACTTCCTTTGTCCCAAGCAAGGTGGCAGAACCAGGTCTTTAAAGACCTCCGGAAGGCCAGGAGCGAGAGCGCCCGCCTCACCTCTGGGGGCAAGATATTCCAGAGGGCGGGTGCTATCGCAGAGAAGGCATGCCTCCTGGACCCTGCTAGATGGAATTCTTTTATTGATGCGGTCCGAAGCATGCCCTCCCTGCATGACCGGGTGGGGCGGGTAGATGTGATTGGGATGAGACGGTCCCTCAGATACCCTGGTCCCATGCCATGTAGGGCTTTAAAGGTGATGACCAACACCTTGAATTGGACTCGGAAGCAAACTGGTACCCAATGCAGCTCGGGGAGCAGCAGTGTTACATCTGCTGATCTTATAGCACCCATAACTGCTCGTGCGGCTGCATTCTGGACCAGCTGAAGCTTCTGGATACTCTTCAAGGGTAGCCCCATGTAGAGTGCGTTGCAGTAATCTATATGGGAGATGACAACAGCATGAGTGACTGTTCGGAGGGCCTCCTTATCCAGGAAGGGGTGCAATTGGCGCACAACCCGAAGCTGTGCAAAGGCCCTCCTGGCCATGACTGCCACCTGCTCCTCGAGCAGGAGTCGTGAGTCCAGGAGGACCCCCAAGTTTCGCACTGAATCTGAACGGGGCAGTGCCACCCCATCCAGAGTTAAAGATGACAACTTCCTGGAAACCGAGAGGCCATCAATCCACAGCCACTCCATCTTACCAGGGTTCAGTTGAAGCCTGTTGTTCCCCATCCAGGCCCCTACATCCCCCAGGCACTGAGACAGGGTGTCGACTGCAACACTTACTTCACCCGGGGCGGAGATATACAGTTGAGTATCATCCGCATATTGGTGATACTTCATCCCGTGGTGACGGATGATCTCGCCCAGCGGCTTCATGTAGATGTTAAATAGGAGAGGAGAGAGAACCAAACCCTGAGGCACCCCACACAGGAGGGGTCGAGGGTCGGATCTCTCCTCTCCTATTACCACCGATTGGAAGCGGCCCTGGAAGAAGGAGGTGAACCAGCGCAAAACTACGCCGCCCACCCCCAACTCCCTGAGCGGCTCCAAAAGGATACCAAAAATATCCAAAAGGATATTTGCTTTGCTTATAGAAGAACCTCTTATACAAATACTCTGTAATCAAATACAAATACTCTAGAAAGTCTTAACAAGGCTTGGGATTTGAACTAGATGACTCAATTTGAAACCCTCGATGGTATATTTTTAAACCTATTACGGCATCATCAAAAATTGACTCTATGACTCTAAAAATCAGTCAGAGATCTTATAACAACTCCTTAACTGCATTATATTAATCAAAGTCTTTCTAGATTGTGTTGGAAAGATTGCAAGCAAACCGGTATATGTTAATCTATGCATAGATTAACAGCAAGATTAGCAGCAGAGGAGCAATCAAACAACACAATAGACCTTAATCAAGGAACTATTAACTCAGTCAATCACCCAAACAGCACACAACAGCCCAATCAAGGAACTACCAAGGAGAGTACAACACCCCCACCAACACAGGCAGGACAAGGCAGGGTATATAAACAGAGAGCAAGTCCCACTCCCTTTTCGCACTGAAGATGTTGCCTAGCCTGGCAATGAAACGTCTGCATGAAAACAACAAGGCTCAGAGAGCACCAAAGACTCCCCAGTTCAACCCTGAGCTACAAATATTCTCTTCGATTGAAACCAGTATATATTACAATCTCTACTGAAATATCCATAATGTTGCTCATTTTGGCTGAAAGTATTTGAGGATGTTAGAAAAATTCCATGACCATTTTTAATCATAAATGCTAGTATAGTTATGTTGCCCATTTTCCCCCAGAAAATATAAAAAACTGCAATAGAAGAAATTAATTCAAAATTTATTGTTAAAATTTACTATAGCAAAATACTGGAAACTTATGAAATATTATTCTTTGGCTCAATGGTACTTAAAAGAGAGGGAAATAGCGTTGGTTGAAAAATTAACGCAGCTAGTTCCAAGAATCTTTAAATATTTATTTATTTATTTATTTATTTATTCGATTTATCACCGCCCAACTCCCCCAAGAGGGACTCTAGGTGGTTTACAGTCAAATATTGTTTTATTCACATTGGTGATCTTCATTTTTAGCTACAGTACAGTATATCAACAAATAATTCCTAATAGGCTATGTTTGTCAATTTTCTTTTGGTATAGCAATATTGAATATGGATTTTTTTAAAAAAGATTGTACCTTTCCTTAGAATGTATATGTATATGTATATGTATATGTATATGTATATGTATATGTATATGTATATGTCTATGTATATGTATATGTATATGTATATGTATATGTATATGTATATGTATATGTATGTTGTTGTTGTTTATTCGTTCAGTCGTTTCCAACTCTTCGTGACTTCATGGACCAGTCCACGCCAGAGCCCTCTGTCGGCCGTCACCATCCCCAGCTCCCCAATGGTTGAGTCCGTCACCTCCAGAATACCATCCATCCATCTTGCCCTTGGTCGGCCCCTCTTCCTTTTGCCTTCCACTTTCCCTAGCATCAGCTTCTTCTCCAGGGTATCCTGTCTTCTCATTATGTGGCCAAAGTACTTCAGTTTTGCCTTTAATATCATTCCCTCAAGTGAGCAGTCTGGCTTGATTTCCTGGAGTATGGACTGGTTTGATCTTCTTGCAGTCCAAGGCACTCTCAGAATTTTCCTCCAACACCACAGTTCAAAAGCATCTATCTTCCTTCGCTCAGCCTTCCTTATGGTCCAGCTCTCGCAGCCATAGGTTACTACAGGGAATACCATTGCTTTAACTATGCGGACCTTTGTTGTCAGTGCAATGTCTCTGCTCTTAACTATTTTATCAAGATTTGCCATTGCTCTCCTCCCAAGAAGTAGACGTCTTCTGATTTCCTGGCTGCAGTCAGCGTCTGCAGTAATCTTTGCGCCTAGAAATACAAAGTCTGTCACTGCCTCCACTTTTTCTCCCTCTATTTGCCAGTCATCAATCAAGCTGGTTGCCATAATCTTGGTTTTTTTGAGGTTTAACTGCAACCCAGCTTTTGCACTTTCTTCTTTCACCTTCGTCATAAGGCTCCTCAACTCCTCCTCGCTTTCAGCCATCAAAGTGGTATCATCTGCATATCTGAGATTGTTAATGTTTCTTCCAGCGATTTTAACTCCAGCCTTGGATTCCTCAAGCCCAGCATGTCGCATGATGTGTTCTGCGTACAGGTTGAATAGGTAGGGTGAGAGTATACAACCCTGCCGTACTCCTTTCCCAATCTTAAACCAGTCCGTTGTTCCGTGCTCTGTTCTTACCGTTGCTACTTGGTCATTATACAGATTCCTCAGGAGGCAGACAAGATGACTTGGTATCCCCATACCACCAAGAACTTGCCACAATTTGTTATGATCCACACAGTCAAAGGCTTTAGAATAGTCAATAAAACAGAAATAGATGTTTTTCTGAAATTCCCTGGCTTTCTCCATTATCCAGCGGATATTGGCAATTTGGTCTCTAGTTCCTCTGCCTTTTCTAAACCCAGCTTGTACATCTGGCAATTCTCGCTCCATGAATTGCTGGAGTCTACCTTGCAAGATCTTGAGCATTACCTTACTGGCATGTGAAATAAGTGCCACTGTTCGATAGTTTGAACATTCTTTAGTGCTTCCATTTTTTGGTATGGGGATATAAGTTGATTTTTTCCAATCTGATGGCCATTCTTGTGTTTTCAAAATTTGCTGGCATATGGCATGCATCACCTTGACAGCATCATCTTGCAAGATTTTAAACAGTTCAGCTGGGATACCATCGTCTCCTGCTGCCTTGTTATCAGCAATGCTTCTTAAGGCCCATTCAACCTCACTCTTCAGGATGTCTGGCTCTAACTCACTGACCACACCGTCAAAGCTATCTCCAATATTATTATCCTTCCTATACAGATCTTCCGTATATTCTTGCCACCTTTTCTTGATCTCTTCTGCTTCTGTTAGGTCCTTACCATCTTTGTTTTTGATCATACCCATTTTTGCCTGGAATTTACCTCCGATGTTTCTAATTTTCTGGAAGAGGTCTCTTGTCCTTCCTATTCTATTGTCTTCTTCCACTTCCGCACATTGCTTGTTTAAAAATAATTCCTTATCTCTTCTGGCTAACCTCTGGAATTTTGCATTTAATTGGGCATATCTCCCCCTATCACTGTTGCCTTTTGCTTTCCTTCTTTCTTGGGCTACTTCCAGTGTCTCAGCAGAGAGCCATCTTGCCTTCTTGGTTTTCTTTTTCTTTGGGACGTTTTTTGTTGCCGCCTCCTGAACAATGTTGCGAACTTCTGTCCATAGTTCTTCTGGGACCCTATCTACTAAATCTAGTCCCTTAAATCTATTATTCACCTCCACTGCATATTCCTTAGGAATATTAGTGAGATCATATCTAACTGATCTGTGGGTCTTCCCTATTCTCTTTAGTCTGATTCTAAATTTTGCAATAAGAAGTTCGTGATCTGAACTACAGTCAGCTCCAGGTCTTGTTTTTACCGACTGTATAGATGTCCGCCACCTTTGGCTGCAAAGGATGTAGTCAATCTGATTTCGGTGTCGACCATCTGGTGAAGTCCATGTATAAAGTCGTCTTTTAGGTTGTTGGAAGAGAGTGTTTGTTATGCACAGTGAGTTGTCTTGGCAAAATTCTATCAGCCTATGTCCTGCTTCATTTTGTTCTCCCAGACCATGCTTGCCTGTAATTCCAGGTGTCGTCTGACTACCCACCTTAGCATTCCAGTCTCCTGTAATGAAAATAACATCTCTTTTTGGTGTATTATCTAGTAGGTGCTGCAGATCCTCATAGAACTGATCTACTTCTGCTTCTTCAGCATCTGTGGTTGGGGCGTATATTTGGATCACTGTGATGTTAAATGGCTTACCCTGAATTCGAATTGAGATCATTCTATCGTTTTTTGGATTGTATCCAAGCACTGCTTTAGCCACTTTATTATTAATTATGAAGGCTACTCCATTTCTTCTGTGGTCCTCTTGTCCACAGTAGTAGATCTGGTGGTCATCTGATGTGAAGTGGCCCATCCCAGTCCATTTCAGTTCACTGACACCTAAAATGTCTATATTTAATCTTGACATCTCACCAATAACCACATCCAATTTGCCCTGGCTCATAGATCTTACATTCCAGGTTCCTATGGTGTGTTGATCTTTAGAACATCGGATTCGTCGTTCACCACCAGCACCGTCGGCCGCTAGCCGTCCTTTCGGCTTTGAGCTAGCTGCGTCATCACATCTGGGGCTAGTTGAACGTATCCTCTGTTCCTCCCCAGTAGCATTTTGACCATCTTCCGACCTGGGAGTCCCATCTTCCGATGGTATACCGACATATCTTTGGTTGTACTGATCCATTTAGTTTTCATGGCAAGAATACTGGGGTGGGTTGCCATTACCTTCCCCAGGGATCGTATTTAGTCTGACCTCTCTGCCACGACCTTCCCGTCTTGGGTGTCCCTTCACGGTTTAGCTCATGGTTTCATTGAGGTGCTCAAGCTCCAGCACCACGACAAGGTAACGATCTCCTTTGCTGGAGATGTATATGTATGTGCATGTGTATGTGTATGTGTATGTGTATGTGTATGTGTATGTGTATGTGTATGTGTATATGTATATGTATGTGTATGTGTATGTGTATGTGTAAGTGTATGTGTATGTGTATATGTATATGTATATGTATATGTATATGTATATGTATATGTATATACACATACACATTACAATTGTGTGTGTGTGTGTGTGTGTGTGTGTATACACACACACACACACACATACATTTATACACGCACCATGCAGGGTGTGTGTGTGTGTGTTTGCTTTTGTGTAATTTTTTAATTGCTACATGTTATAATATTTTTGAAAAACAATCAGCAGTTGATAAAGCACTTGTGACTTGGCTTGGAGTGTAAATAAATAAATAAATAAATAAATAAGTTAAAGCACCATAAATTAGTCAGGTAGATTGAACAGAGCAGTTAACTGAAGAATCATTAATTGTTGTAAACTTTAAAGGTATATTGGCAATTTATTAAAAGAGCAAAATAAGTACATCTACTCAGGGTGGAGAAGGATGTCATCTGAATTATTATATCTAGATATTATTCCTGGGATTAAATATTCAACATTCAATTATATTTTACCTTGTATATTATTTTATATCTTGGGGAGCTAAGTTTAGGGTGTAGGGTTAGGGTTAGCAGAGAAGCACCCACCAACCCTCATCACAACCAGGTTAAGGGATGTGGCTCCTGCCTCAGGGGCTTGGTCTACATGCCCTGCCTGGAGAAAAATTGGGGAGTGTACAGTATATGTTCAACAGGAGATGAGACAAGAACTCTCTCGAGGATAGGGACATTGGTGACTCCCATATTTGGGCCTAAAATCTATCATGAGTCAGATTTTTGCAGTTCTTTGGTGTTACGTTTATAAATCTATCGTTTTAATCCGCAAAAGCTCTTCCTGACCTGAAAGGTAATATTTTAAGTCAATGAGGATTTTGTAATTAAGTCCTATGACGTCATGGTCTGCACATCCCTGAATCTTTTTCTTTCTTGCTCCCTCCTTCCCTGCAGGTAATCGACACTTTATCGATACTCTCATGGACACAAGTTGCCCAAAGCAAAGGGTTCGTGTAAGTGCAAAACGAGTTCACATATAGCTACGCCAAGGAGACATTTGTACAATTTTCATTTAAAAACAAACCTTTAATTTGGGTTGCCATGTAGTGCATGTTCTTTGTTCTCTGGGTGTATGTGTTGATGTGTGTGTATAGTAATACGACCACTTGATTCTCATGGAAATGGTCTCCTTCGGTGTTCTTATATACCAACACATTGTCTCTGTCTACTAAATGGCAGCTGCTCCAGGGAAGAATGGTAGTCATTAACAGTCTCCTCTTCCCACCCTCCACTAGGTTAGTAATGTATAAACTGCAGCAAGAGTTCAGTATACGAGAAAATCACACAGCTAGTCTTGGAGTTTTGAGGCTCTCGTGCAATTTACAGAAGTGCTAATTCTGCTGATGTGAGCGTAGATTGCTGCTTCTCAGGGCCTTTCCCCATTGCTGAGCTCCACCTATCCCTGAGTTTGCAGAAAATTACAGAGCTGTGAAATTGGCCACTCCCAGTCCCTGTCCTGCCTCTGTTCCCTTTGTTTCAAGTCAGTATTATCACCTGACTTCTCAGCAAGTGATGAGACAAAGCCTAGGTGACAAAGCCTAACAGATGTTGCACACCTTGAAGCTGCCCTTGGACATAATGTTTTTAAAATAAATCACTGGATGTATATTTTTATTGATCATTGGTATTATTTATGTTTTTTATTGAACTTTAAATTGTTTTATTGTGAACCGCCCAGGGTCCCTCCTTGTGGGGAAGATGGGCGGTGATATAATTGTGATATATAAATAAAAATAAATAAATAATCAGAAGAAGGGAGGAAATACTACTTTAATATCCAGACAGCCAAGGACAATTTAAGGTTGTCTCAATTGTGGCAGTGGACAAAATGTAAGCAACATCATGGAGACATGGCAGAGAAAATATGTTGTTTAGGGGATGTTTATACAGTGCAAGTGAGGAAAGGCAGATTCCTGCTAGAATTCTCCTGGATAACATGTTTGATTTTATTCAAGATTTCCTTATGGGAGACATAACTTCTTTAAGGTCTTTCCTAACTAAATTCTATTGAAAATTATGCTAGGAACTAGTTTTATGTGGAATTCCAGAAAGTAGACCTGAATAAACTCAGAGCACAGATAATTAGGATTCCAGGGCAGGAGAAGCTCAATATGGGAACAGTTGCTCAAGTCAGATGGGAACTCCTAAAAAAGAAGACACTAAAAACCCATTTACAAATAATTCTAATGAGGTAAAGGGTAGCAGAAGATAGCAAAAGAAGCCAATATGGATCACAGGAAAGCCAGTGAAGATCTGAAAAAAAGGACCCAAATAGGAGGTAGAAAGAGGATCAGGTGACTCAGAACGAGCTTCTTAAGGATGCTAAGAACTGTTGGATGTCCAAATTTAATGGCACTGGCTCTTCACCAATTCATAGCCTATAGATCATAATGCAGTAGTAGGGGATAGTTAAGGATTTCCTCTGTGTCTCCTCTTTATCCAAGAGATTGCCAATTAGACGTCGCTTCCTTCTGCCTATCTGGTAACATTGATCCTGGTAGTTTCTCCGAATGGAGTCATGCTCCCAATGAAAGAGGTGGTCTGTGACATAGGGGTCCTCCTGGACTCTCAGCTCCTGCTTAAGCAGCAGAGTGAACCCATGGCTGAGGAGCCCTTTGCCCAGTTTTAATATGCCCATCAGTTCTGCATAGACCCAGGAAACACTGACAACTGTAACTCATGCCCTAATCACTATTTGGCTGGACTACTGTAATGCCCTCTGTGGGGCTGCTGTTGAAGATGACTCAGGAGCTACAACTAGAACCGAAATAGTGGGTAGAATGCTAATAGGGAAAACCTGCTACTCCAGAACAGCACCTAGTTTGAAATTGCTGCATTGTTTGCCAATAGGCTTCCTGGTCCAATTCAAGCACTGGTTATAAATCCCAATACAGTATAGCATCGAAATATATCAGGAACGTCCTTGCCAGAGGTAGCTCTGCTTGCCCAGCCCAAACATCTAAAAGGGATTTGCTGAGGATACCATCCCCACTGGAGGTACAGGAGGTATTGACTAGACATTAGGTCTTTTCAGCAGTGCCCTTTGCATTTTGGATAATTCTCCCCGTAGAGGTACAATTGGCCCTGATCCTCCTTGAATTTTGCAAGGCTGTGGAGAGCATCCTATTTCAATGTCTTTTTGACTTAGGATAATTGTGAAGAACAATCAATTATTGATTTGCATTGTATTGTGGTTATGTAATTCCAAAGTAGCACTGTTCTGGAATAGTGCTAAGCCCATGTTTAAAAGCAGCTGGTACTCAAGAACCAGAGGAAGTTTTGATAGGTGACTAAGCCTGTCAGTCTAGCTGCCTGTGAACACTTCCCTCCTCCCCCTGCCCCATCCCCATTCCACATTAAAGAGAGTGATGGATGGATGTCTTCCTGTCAGCTGGTGACTTTTGGTTGAAAAGAAGGGCAACAAAGCTGGCAGATTCACCAGTTCTTGTCCTTAAGTTCCCATTTGCACTGTAAATAAGGACAGCACCGTTTGCCAGCATTGCACCTGTACATTGCGGCTTTGCTGGCTGGGGAATTCTGGGAGTTGAAGTCCACACACCTTAAAGTTGCTAAGGTTGAGAAACACTGCTCTAGAATTTATGCCAGAGACGTTCTCCATTAATAGTAATTTGGGATGGGAAAACGTTGGTCTTTCTTTTCACCGTGACTTAGGTTAAGGATGAGAAGTGGCCTTGCTTTTTTCTGGAACACTTATACCATAAAGACATTGACTTTGACTCCACTTGAAGATTTTGGCCCCACAACCCTGGAGCTATTTTTCAAGCATACTCTTAACTTCTGATTGATGTAAACAGACAAAACATGCAGTGTTTTCCCTTTGACTTACTGTACTTTGAGAGGATGTAGTCTTGGGTGGCAGCTAAGTTCATCCTGCACAGTCAGTAGTTCCTGAGTGCCTGAGATGGAGTGGCCAAGCAAAGCTACTGTGGCATCTCCAAATATAGTGGATATTACTTTTAATATTTTTATAATTGCGTGATTTGCTTGTGTGGACATGTTTGCCTGAACTTAAGCATTTTTATTACTTTACAGGCCATTTCCCACAGAAGACAGCATTGCGGATGATGATGTCTACAGTGGTTTGTCAGATCAAATTGAGTAAGAAGCCCTTTATTTTGAGAGGGGAAAGATATTTCATTCATGTCCTGGAGTTGCTTCTGGTTTTGGGGGTGGGGGTGAGGGGTGGAAGGGCTTGAATATATGTACCATTAGAAATTCAGCAAGTAAAACATTTCCTATCACTGCATGATGGAAAAACTGTAGATTTGTTTTTTGTTGTTTATAAAAATTTGTGATCAGAGTTATGGAAAATATTGAGAGACAAGCTTGCAGTAAAAAATGTTGCTTTTATTTAAAACAAAAGAACAAAATTGAATCTTGCTTTTCTTCAGCAGAAGAGAAGCACATGGCTTAAGTACTTACATTTTAGAAACACAATGAAGACAAAGAGATAGCAGAGAGCAGAGTGACCAGAACAAAAGCAGAGATAACACTTTTAAAGCTTTTTACAATTGCAACTTGGCCATATCTGAGTGGACAAGGTTTAGCATGTGACCACTCACCTAGGCAACAGATTCCCAATATGGGCAAAGCTTAAACAGGTAATTCTCATTGGTTCAAGCAAGCCAGACTACCAGGCTCCAAGTAAATTAACATTCCTGAGAAAGGGGGGTGAACATGTGCTCTAGGAAAAAAGTTTGAGGCTTGGCTTTTAAAACTAGCCTTCCATATTTCAAGACATAAAAATATATGCAACATTGTTTACTGGTGTAGGCTTTCAGACCACCTTGCCTCTGAAGATGCCAGCCACAATTCTCCAAGCATTGGGAAATATGTTGTCTAGACCACAGTCACTAAACCCTGAAGCCCAACACTGAGCAACTGAACTAATTGAACTGAAGATTTGTTTGTCTCTTTTGTGGGGGTTATTCACATCATTGTTATATAAGCACTGGAATACTTGGGAGAAAAAAAACTACCAGCCCTCTTTGTGCCCCAAAAGGACTATGGTGCTATATTTTACCCGTTTCATGTTAAAACAAAATCACTCTCCAAATCAACATTTCTAAGGACTGTTGCTATATTTTACCCGTTTCATGTTAAAACAAAATCACTCTCCAAATCAACATTTCTAAGGACTGTTGCCACTAAATCTCTAGCTTCTGTAACAAAGCAGGACATATTGGGGGAAATGTTTTCAGATTTTATGTAGGTTCCTAAATTAACAATGTGCAATTATATCTTCCACAGGAGTCTGGAGAAATGCCAAAACCTGTTGGAACAAATAAAAGATATGAATAACCTAAGCTCTCTTTTTAAGGGAAATGTCATATTGGAAGTGCACTTAAGATCTTGTTCACTAATATTATTATTGTTAGGAGGAGCCTGTTACTGTAGCTATACATCAATTTCAATGCCAAAGGATAGAGATACAGTCCTTCAAAAGTCACATGATGCCACCTTTGGGGCTGTTTATACCTGGCACCAGCCTATAATATAATCCAGATGATTTCTTATCATCAGACTGCCACTTGGATTAAGCTTTCCTAAAATGTGGGATTTTCCATCCTTCTCTGAGAAAGTCTGATCTTGTAACTTTTACAGTATGGGTTTTCCTTTTCCCTCTCTCCTATTTCACCAGTGACACCATGGAGGAAGATGACGATCTCTATGATTGTGTTGAGAATGAGGAAGAGGAAGGGGATGAGATCTACCAGGACCTGATGAGATCAGAGCCATGTGTCACACCAGTAAGTAGCTAGGAAGTGGTATTTCCCTATAAGGCAGTATTAGATGCAAAAGCTCCAAACACTCCAGCAATCTATCCAAAGAAAGTATCACTTATGCAATTTATGTGTTAATAACTTTTCATAGAGGAGAATTATGTCCCCAACAGATTGTAGGCATTTTAGAAAGAATTAAACCAAATTAAAAATAGGATGGTCGTTTTTATTTCCATTTTACAGATGGACACTTAGGCTTATATTTGAACTGTAATCTCCTGGCTTCAACATCAGAGCCCATCCAGTAGATAACCTTCCCTCCCTCCCTCCCTCCCCTTATTTTTAAATAAACATGGACTTTCACTATGTTTTGTGTCTTGCAACAGCGAATGACTGAACTCGATAAGAGGAAATGCTGCCTTCAGGAGATCCAACAAACAGAAGAAAAATACACAAGCACACTAGAATCTATTCACCAGGTATTTATGCTTGATGACCTTCTGATCCCCCTCTTCCTTACCAATAGTTCAGGCTCTACTGTATTTTTTTCTGCCATGCATTTGAAAAGAGCAGCTTTCTTGGGGCAGAATTTCTTGATAAGGAAGACACAGGCAGAAGAAAGTGAGTGACTCAGGCCATTATTGGGTATCAGAAAAGAAATAAAAATGGGGTTGGTCCATTGTTCATAGCTATCAAAAGATAAGTTGTGGCCTTGACTGTGTGCAGAACCCCCCCAGGGCTTTCTCTCCCCATTTCATAACTTATGCTGAACTCAGCAACTTTAAAAAAATTGACCAAACGTGCTGTGTTACTCATAGGGACTGTGCCAAATCTGCACCATGCTGGGTTCTCCACATCTGTATTTGATTTGCATAGGCTGCAGGCAGGTGCAGGAGATGTGTGAGTGGAACACACTCAGGCAGACATGTCTTCTAAGGGATCTATTGTGGTGGCATGAGCTTCCATAGTCAATGAAAAAATGCCTCCCATCTCCTTGCTATGGTCGTTCCTAATCCAGCAATGGAGGTCAAGTACTACAGTCAGAACATGCACTCACTTCATTTTTTGAGTCTCCTGACCTTCTTCCACAAGATCTTTATGTGAGAATGGTGCACATCTGGGGTTGCTGTGTTGTCTTGGTTCCTCCCAACATGAAGTGTTCTTTCACTTAATACTATACTGTATATTTATCCCTCTTCAGTATCTTCCCTCTTGAATTATCTTGTTACTGGCTCATTTCAACCAGGATGTGTTCTTTCCAGCATTTTATGAAACCACTGCAATTGTTCTTGCAACCTCAGGAGCTTGAGAATATTTTTATTAATATTGAGGTAAGATATTTCTGTGCTTTTGATTACACTGATTTTCAGGAGTTCTGTATCAGCAGTCCTAGATAGATGTAATGCACCACCTAACAGTAGGGCTTCAAGAGGTAAATTCAATTAGTTCAGTGCAAGAGCAGACAAGGCATTGCCTTCCAGGTACTTCGGAGAAACTTCCGTGAGCTCTCATCAGGATTCCACTGTTCTGAAACCTACAGTTGGAAATGCTTCCGGCATCCAGGAAATTTGTTTCCAACATAGCAAAATGCAAACTCCAGAATCAATTCCAGTGTAGAAGTCATGACAGTGGCAAAGAAACATGAAGGTTTCAGTTCCATTATGCATGATAAAGTTTGCTGCTTACTAATATAGTTTCACACCGTAAGACAGCACTAATATGTAGAAACAGGAGATAAAACAAGTCTGTAGAAGGAAGACATGGAAACATGTTAATGATTAAAATTAACAATAGCCAGAAGTACCCAGATCCTGAGCATTGTACCCAGGTCCTGGTTGAGTGGTTGAGCCTGTTTTGACATGGTGTATGTTTGTTCTTTTCTAGATTTTGCTCTTTGGGTGAATGGTTGTTTTTAACTGTTTTAATTATGGTGTTTATTTATTTTTATTGTTAGCCACCTTGAGCTGTGTGCCAATTGGGTGGCCATATAAATCTATATCATAAATAAATAATAAGCACAAGAATAATATGTATTGTCGAAGGCTTTCACGGCCGGAGTTCAATGGCTGTTGTGGGTCTTCCGGGCTGTGTGGCCGTGTTCTGGTGTTCAGAACACGGCCACACAGCCCGGAAGACCCACAACAGCCACAAGAATAATAGTTTAAAATTTATTTTCTGACATAAATGTAACTCTCTCTCTCACACACATCTATCTATATCTACTATATCTATACCTACACCTACACCAATATCTATTACTGAATGACTAAATAAATGAATTAAAATATTTAATTTCCTCATAACCAGTTCAGTCCCCTTCACTTCTATCCCTATCCAGCTGACATTGATTAGCAGACTAAGGGGATAGGGCCCACCACCCTGCAACTAGCCTGGCCAGTGATGGATTTTGTAGTACCAGGCAGGAGAAGACTGGGACTGGATTCCAGTGGTCAGCCAGCATGGTTCCAGTGTCCACCATAGTATAATAATATCAATCGAAGAGAATATTTGTAGCTCAGGGTTGAACTGTGTATACTATAATAATATCCTTTGGCCCTGGCAGTCATGGCCTGTCCATATGGAGGCAGACAACCCCAGCCGTGAAGCCTTCCCTGTCCTCCTTCCACTTCGCCACCAGCACACACCTACATTTTTACAAATAATGCATAATGCATTTGTAGTGATTTGCAGTAGATGTGTCTGTTGCAATTTGATGTATAAAGTACCCAGGTCTCATGACAACAGAGCACTGAAAATCTCCTCTGCGCCACATTTAAATGAACTGCACTCTGTGCTACGCTGGGTGTCCCCAGGACAGTTAGATTCTAATAACCTCCCTCCTGGACAGGCTTTCATTCTGCCACGCTTGCGGCCTAGACTTCCTTCCTCTGCTGTATCCTCTGTAACCTTGCCGGTTTGAGTCTGCATATGTGTCATTGCTTCCCTCCTCTCTTTCCACGGCCAGCATGATTCACCTGCAAAATTGAGCCCTTTATTTTAGACGAGAATTTTGTGGCTCAATCCTCAGTCTTGAAATAGCAGCAGAATTCTGATTCCATCCAAGTCAGAGGAGCCTTTGGGGTCATTATCCTTTCCCGTGAATGGGGTTTCCAGCCATGCATGCGTGAAACAAGAAGTAGATAGAGTTCCTCAGACCTTGGCTCTTGTTTTGGCTGGCTCCAGGTTGTACAAAATACTGCATGGATTGCCCTGGAGCTTTCTCCTTTAATCTGCCATAGCCAGGGTCTGGCCACAAATATCAAAAACCTTTCAAACAGAAGGTTGCAATAATTTTATCCGGCCATTGGAATGTCTTAAGATCCTTTCATAACAATAACATCCAAGGCCTGAGCATTTCTTACTATATTCCTCCAGAATCTTCCTCAATAACTGTTTCCTTGAAAAAATGTTTCTTACATGTTATTTAACTTTATGGAGAATATTTGCTTCTCTTAATTTGCTTCCCTTTAATTCCTCTTTGCTTCTATCTATGTTTGTATGTATTACAAAACTTCATTTCTAAATGGCACGGCTAGGATGAAACTTTAACTCGAAATAATTCTGTCAGAGTGCGCACCGTGGGGCGGCCTGCTCCTTTTTCCAAGACACCAATGATCCACGTTCTATGCAGTAAATAGACACTCAAGCAGAGATTAGATAAAATAGCCTATTTACTTTATATACATACGTAGTCCAAAATACATCCAACAGCAGTAACAAACAGCAACGAGATGGAATACAGCGATGAGAAGTTTAACAGCAACGAGAAGAAAGAACACCAGATCTCCTCTGCTTATATACATAAACTGACCAATCACATTATAGGTCACTCTCATCATCTGCCACACCCAACTAAACCACAGCACCTGTCCTATGAGTCATACACTGCCACATCATCCCTACAACAATGGCTGCTAATTGGGTGACTTGCAGAATAATTCCCCTCTCACCTAGATATCAAGCCTCTCCAGTATAATTTATCTATCTGTAAATTCCTGGGTATATACAAACCCCAACAAATTCCCTCTATGTTGGAATTTAATCTCAAGAAAATGTGTAAGATTTCCTCCTCCTCCTCCTCCTCTTTAAATCAACTATACATGCACGAGAAGGGAATAGCCAGTATCCCTTAAATCCCTTTAAGCAAATTAAAAAAAATTAGGAAAGAAATTAGAATTTCCATGGCATTTAAATTCAACATTTTAAAATTATCAAAAAGAGAAAAGAAGAAGAAAAACAGAGACAATCATTAAAGCAAGTGTCTTTATTTTCAATATTTTTATCCTACCTTTCTATAAATGCTTAGCATAACTGGAACATAGCATCGTTACCTTTTGGACAATTGCCTGAAGGGGTTAATCTGGAACAGAAATGCCCCTATGTTTGCCACAGAATAAAGGGCCTGCTGGGTGGCTCTTCCATTCTTCTAGTCAACCTGTGCTCCTGATAACTGTTCTAGATTGAGCCTTCCCTGAATAAAGCTGAAGCTATTGCCGGTGGTTTTCCTACCAGTATACCATTGGGAGAGTGTTTTGCTGGGGGGGGGCTTGCCGTAAGAAAAAAAGGATTGACCTTCCACCCTGCCACCTTTGCCTACTGTCTTGGCCAGCAGGCTTTGGAAGTGGTGATTCATCTGTGCCAAAGCCCCAGTCCCTCCACCACTTAGGGCTGGGTGGCTTTGGAGAGGACAGTGCCTGCCCAGAGTGGGAAATCACTCCTTATATCTTAGAATGAATGAAAGCTACAGTCAAAAGGTTAAGCTAAAACTGCTATATAAAAATACTGATATTAAAACATCCAGTCAAAAACAGTATCTCAAGCCTGATAGAACTGAAAGGTTAATAACTTGCCAAAAACATAAGCAATGAGATCTGGTAGACTTCTTCAACAAGACATTCCAAAGCCATTATAGCATCATCAAAACAACTTGGCTCCCCCAATTTTACCCTTTGCTCAAATGATGCTGGTCCAGTTTTGACCCCTTAAACATCCTTAGAGGGTCTTTCCTGTATTGCCAACCCCCATCCAGCAGCAAAACACAGAGAGGTGAGAAGAGAGTCAGAACAAGACACGATCGCAGAAAACAATTTTGATTGCTACGGCAAACACTGTAGAGTTCTGAAAACTCTCCCTTGGTTACCGATATTGTTCTTGCTCAGTTTTTATGCTAGTAGAAATACCAGACGCAAACAAACCAACAAATGTGTTTTACTTTATCACTGATTTTTCTACTCCATCAGGAACTTTTGAAAGTTCATCGGTGCTTTCTGGTGGATCTGAAGAACGCTTTGTCTTTTAGCCACTCGCAGAATCTCTACCAAGTGTTTATCAAGTACAAAGAAAGGTAAGTTCCTTCCTCAACAGGTCTAAAGCTCTCCAAAAATTATGGAAATCTAGGCCAAAGGTGCCCCAGCCCCTTATCATATCCAGCATGCTACAGGTTATTTGAGATTCTGGCACAGAGGCATTTTCTCTTTCACACAAATCTAGCCCTTTCCTTGAATTAGCACTAACAGATCTGGGCTGCAAAATGTGTAATTCAGGGTTTCTCAACCTTGGCAACTTTAAGATATGTGGACTTCAACTCCCAGAATTCCCCAGCCAGCAGTGGGGAATTCTGGGAGTTGAAGTCCACACGTCTTAAAGTTGCTAAGGTTGAGAAACCCCGGTGTAATATATCAAGAGCTGCACAAGTACTATTTTTTCATGAATAGCTGAATGTGACAGTGGAAATGCACTGCTATATAAAAAGACTGATACCAGTTATACCAGATGCCTTGACCTTTATTGTTATACAAACCATGTCTTTGGAAAGATGCCATTACTATAGTGTCCCATGCTGATATCCAACACAACAGGCATGTTGTTCTATGCCCACCCCAGAGGCAGATACTTTAAATTAGGATTACCTAATCTGGCTGCAAACATTTGTCCACTTGGTCATTCAGCCAGCTCTGGACATAATTTCATCAGGACTGTGTCTCAATAAATGCTTCTTTGAGTGCTTTTCATAAGTTCTTACTAGCGTCATGAGAAATAGTATCGAGCCACCTTGTTTTCTGTCAGTCCCTTTCTCAATTGTCTTTAATTTTTCCTCATGTGTCTCCTGTAACACTTTGCCTCCTCAAGTGTCCTAAATATTTAAGCTTTAGCTTCATTGTTAGTTCTTCCATTGAGCAGTCTGGTTCTACTTCATTTAGGATTGAATGATGTGTTCTTCTTGCAGTGCAAGATGGAAACAAAGTAGACTGACCATACGTCCCATTTTGAACGGGACAGTCCTGTTTTTTAGCATTTTTCAAGCGTCCCGTCGTTTTCATAAAAATCTCAATTTTGTCCCATTTTTCAAACCCAGCAGGAATGGCGCCGAAGGAGAATCCGAGCCAGACCACGGACCGGGGGGTGGGTTTTGCAGGCGGGAGCCAATTGCGCAGACTGGGGGCGGGGCTTGCAGGCAGGAGCCAATTGCGCGGACCGGGGGCGGGGTTTGCAGGCAGGAGCCAATCACATGGACCAGGGGCGGGGTTTGCAGGCGGGAGCCAATCACATGGACTGGGGGCAGGGTTTGCAGGTGGGAGCCAATCGCGCAGACCGGGGGGCAGGGACCCCTGTCTTTTTCATGAATACAGAATATTACATAGGACCCCGTCCCGTTTTGCCATCCTGAAATATGGTCAGCCTAAAACAAAGAGATATAGAAAACTCTAACTCGGCTGCCATCTAGTAGCCATCCATATTTTTGGAGCCCAGATCTACTGTAGCAGCCCAATCACTTAATTTCCCTGTGTTTCCAGGGAAATATAAAATATATAAATGAAATGAAATAACTAAGTGCTGTTTAACATTCAGAATTGGACTTTTCACCCAAGCAAACACTAACACTCACTAGCAATATATGCAATGCATAACCTACAGTGACAGTAACAGCCACTGTTCAAGGATGAGTATTTCTCTATAGATATGTAGCCTCCATTTACCCCCGTTTCTTACGCTTCTCTTAAGGTTCTTGCTCTATGGTCGCTACTGCAGTCAGATAGAAGCAGCTACTAAACACCTAGACCAAGTATCAAATAGCAATGTGGATGTACGCATGAAACTAGAGGTAAGAGATGCTATTTTTCTTTCATACCTGTGCTGGACTCTCCCATTGCACTGGAAAGCTGCTTTATCCATTGTTCCTAGTGGTTGGGATTGCTTTCATGATGATCTACGGGTCCCATATCTGTGCTGCAAGAACTAGATGACAACTAGATGGCAACAAAGAAATATAAAACTCTTGCCCTTTGTTGCCATCTAGTGATCATTCAGGTTCCTTGCAGCACGGATATGATAATCCTATTATTGGCCTGTTCCTTCATCAACCTGATTCCTGCCAGATGAATTGGGATTCAGTTCCTATAATTCCCAGATAGCATGCTTGGAGAGCAAGTAGGGTTAGACTGGTTAACTTTTTTTTAAAAAAAGTATTTCTTCAATGTATGCTGCTATATATAATTTTTGTTATATAACTTGCATACTGTCATAATGCAGTAGAATTATACTAAAATGCACTGCTCCTCCTCACTTTAAAGCAGCCACATCGATCCTGTTCAGATGTGGGGGAGAAAGCAGGGTAAGGAGGAGCCGGACCAGGCAACTGGAAGCAGAGCATCAGAAGCTCTGAGGGTTTCCCTGGTGGACTTGAGGTGGCCACTGGGCGCTTTCTCCCTCTTCCCTTGACCCCTGGTGGACTTGAGCCAACTTGTGAAGCAGTGACATTGCTCACCCTCAATTGTTGCAGCCAGGAGTGGGTCTCTCAGTGGCTGAACCCTTTCCCCATGGGGAGGGCCCATTTGAGAAGTTTGCCTTGGGGCCCCGAGAGCTCTCCTTATACCCCAGGTGAGAACTTTTCATTAGCCAGAAATGAGCAGGTTTTCGCTGGTCTGAGCTGAAATCTGTTGTTATTTTGATGCCAAGGGCTGTAGTGGGTGGACTGGTTGCAATATCATAATGCCTCATCATATAAGTGGGCAGGGCTAAGGTGGGTGGACTGGTTGCAATATCATAATGCCTCATCATATAAGTGGGCAGGGCTAAGGTTTGGGGGTAGATGAGGGGTTTCTTAATATTTATTTTGAAGCCTTAAACCAAGACTTAAACAGTTATTAATTTATTTTCTGCCTAAAATATAGCAAAAACCACACTGCCAAATTTCACTGGGAAATTGCCAGAGTTTGGAGAAACATTCACAAGGGGCTATGGGCATGTATAGGGGGGGGGAATTCAAACCATGGGCTACAGACTATCCTTTGTTCTCCTGGAAAAGCTGCCCCTGAGCATGCTGTTCAGGCTAGTAGTGGCAGTCCTGCGAAACTATTCCAAGCACCGGAGCAAATGCTCACTCAAAATAATGGCCCTTCAGAGCAGGCTGTGCAACTTCTGGGGAATCAAGTGTCCTATTGAAGGCTGCACTCCTACTAATAGATGGGGTCAGGAAAAATATATTTGAATAAATTTCAGGTGCAATAAAATTAATACACCAATTATTATTACGATGCTCCTTTCTCTCTGTTACATTAAAACTGAAAATTCAGCAGCCACTCTTGGAAGGTTCTGGGTCCTCTGCTCCACATCCAAGACTTTCAGGATCTTGAGTGATCTTGGGCAAAACCAGAGAAAGATCTAAAGAACAAAGCCACTCCAGCAAAAATCAAACGCGCAAAATAAAACCCCAGAACAAATGGAAAAAGGAAGGACGGTGTCATGTCCTATTACCTCAAGTGGACGGAAGCCTTGCTAGTCTGGTGCAATACCAGTGGGTCTTGTAGCTACTCCAAGGCTCTGGATGCAGACACACAGTCTTACCACTTGCATACTAAGAAACAAGAAGTCAGGAATGGTAAATGTGGTTTTGCTGGTGTGGAGGGTCAGGGAGATGACCTTGAGGGAAATAGGCAAGAACTGTTACATAAGCCAAGAGAGTTGAGACATTCCATAAGTCCTGGGATATAAGGTAGTATTCAAAAGAGACTCAGGCAGGCTCCTCCCTGATCCACTAGGACAAGGGTCGGAAATGGCGGCTCGCGAGCCAGATGCGGCTCTTTGGCCCCTTGAGTGTGGCTCTTCCGCAGCTGAACTCACCCCCGCCCCTTCCACGCGATTGGCCCCCGCCCGCAAACCCCGCCCCCTGGCTCTCGCACTGAGCAAGGCTTGGCGTGGCAGGGAGGCGCTGCTGGCCCGGGACGCGGCGCTGTCGGAGGCGGTGCAGGAGCGGCTGCAGGGGCTGCTGCGGCTGGAGATGGCGCTGCTCCGCGGCATCCAGGTGCTGGGCAAGGGCGCGGGCCCGGGACGCGATCGGCAGGGCGGCGCAGGGCGAAGAGCCGCCTGCTCCCCGCTTGGCCGCCTCCGGTCCGAGCCTGGCTCGGCTCCCCCGGCCGCCGCAGGGCTCGGGTTAGCGGGGGAAGAGGATGCCGAACAGCGGGGTGGGGGGATTGATGGGGCGGGAGGGTGCACCCGGAGGGCCTCCCGCGGCCGCTTCTCCAAGGTGGGTTGCAGAGCGCGCGCTGCGCCCACGGGAACACCTGGTCCCTCTGCTCCCTCCAGCTCTGCCACCAGCCCCAGCAGCACCGCCCGCCCCGTCCTGCCGCCCGGCAAACCCTCCCGGAGAGAGACGGGCCTGAAGGGGCGCAGGGGCCAGAGAGGGAGCCCCTCCGTCTCCCCTTCTCTCCCTGCCTTGCCCGCCTGCAGGGAAGGAGGCGCGGGTCCCGCCCGGTGGAGAGGGCGCAGCCTTCCGCTCTCCCGTGCCCGTCCTGCCGGCCGGAGGGTGGCAGCTATTTCTCCGCCACTCCCGGTGGGGCGGCCGGGCCGGGTTCTCGGAGCCGCTCGCTGCGCCCCCTCCCTCTGTGAGCCCTCTGTGAGCCCCCCGCCCCTTCCACGTGATTGGCTCCCGCCCGCAAAACCCGCCCCCTTCCACGTGATTGGCTCCCGCCCGCAAAACCCGCCGCCTTCCACGCGATTGGCTCCCTCCCACAAACCCCGCCCCCTTCCACGCGATTGGCCGCCACCTGCAAACCCCGCCCCCTGGCTCTCGAGCATTTCAAAATGTGCACGAGCATGCCAAAATGGCTCCCGGGATAAAAAGTTTGCCGACCCCTGCACTAGGACAGAGCTTTCCAAACTTCATGTTGGTGACACACTTTTTAGACATGCATCATTTCACAACACACTCTTACAGCAGGGCATCATTTCGCAACACACTCTTACAGCAGGGCACAAGGCACTCACTAGGACCTGTGCGGAATCGCACCAGGTTTGGAGGCAGCAAGGCACAAGACAGGCACTAGGACCTGTGTGGAATCCTGGCAGGGCTCGGAGGCAGCAGCCGCCGTGACACACCCAGACACTGCAGCCGACACACTAACGTGTCACGACACACAGTTTGGAAAGCTCTGCACTAGGATGTGAGAGGGAATGGAGGGACAGCACAATCAGGCTTGCAAGATTCTGTTACTAAATCCTATCTCAATAAAGCACAGTCCTAATCTTCCTGTAGAGTTGGTTTCCTGATATGGTCTGCTTCATAGGGCTGATAGCTGGTAAGGTGTACTTTGGCCTTGTACAATAGCTTTTTCCCTCTACTGGAGAACTGTATATGGCTAATGAATCGTGAATCATGATTTTTGCCTTTCAGGAATGTTCCCAACGGGCCAATAATGGCCGCTTCAGCCTGCGTGACCTCCTCATGGTACCCATGCAGCGGGTCCTGAAATATCATCTGCTCCTTCAGGTAACAACGTTCTATCAAATTATGCCTCCCCTGCCTTGGAGGGGGAACAAAGAACGGAGGAAGGAGGAATGATGCTCAGGAAACTTGTGGCAAGGTCTTTTCTGCAGCTTTCTCTCCTGTTGAGTTGGGCTGGAGAAATTCCCAGGAAGTTGAGCTCAGCTGACCGAGCCAGTTCCTTGATCAGAAAGGTTGGGGGGTGGGGTTTTGATAGAAAACAAAGAAGAAACTGGAAGCCAAGAATCTTAATTTTGCTTAGACAAGGTTTCCTTGTCTCCTGCCTCTTCCTCCTAGGGACTTCTTCAAAGCAACTGAACTTCCTGGACTACCTCTACCTCTTTGTGCCTTGGGATAGGACTTT
This sequence comes from Charina bottae, assembly GCA_023362775.1. Taxonomy (NCBI): domain Eukaryota; kingdom Metazoa; phylum Chordata; class Lepidosauria; order Squamata; family Charinaidae; genus Charina; species Charina bottae. Next base: position 7,578,487 of record JALMGJ010000021.1, on the reverse strand, counting down.
ACAATTCATACAGTCAAAAACCCCACCTTAGTTTCAGCTGTCAGTGGAGATGTGGCACATGAATCTTGGACAACACACAATAGCTATTTTATCGCATAATTGTGAAGTCTGCTAACTCCTCTGGCTCCCTTCTTTCTTCCAGGAGCTGACCAAATACACACCAGAGCCAACTGAAAAGGAGAACCTGAGGCAAGCGCTAGATGCCATGCGGGTGAGAGACACATCTTGGACCAAAAGCAAGAAATGTCTGTGGGCTTAGGATTTCTGGGCATAGTTAAAAAGGAGACTGGGGATTTAAGATGGTAGTTTCTATGAACCTATAGCTCTGTTGGAGCTCCCATAAAGTAAAGGTAAAGGTTCCCCCCGCACATTTGTGCAGTCGTGTCTGACTCTAGGGGCCGGTGCTCATCTCCGTTTGTTAGCCAAAGAGCCAGCATTGTCTGAAGATGCTTCCACAGTCATGTGGCCGCATGATGCGCGCGGAACGCTGTTACCTACCCACTGAAGTGGTACCTATTTATCTACTTGCATTTGCATGCTTTCGAATTGCTAGGTTGGCAAGAGCTGGAGCTAGTGCGGGAGCTCACTCTGTCACGCGGGACTAGGGATTCGAACCTCCGAACTTGCGATCTTCCGATTGACAAGCCTGGCGTCTTACCCGCTGAGCCACCACGCCCCTTTGGAGCTCCCATAGCCATAGTCTAAAGATCAGGAGAGAAACTTTCTCAGTCCTGCTTCCTGTAATAATGCTTGAAATGCCAGAGATTAAAGAGGAGGAGGAGGAGGAGGAGGAGGAGGAGGAGGAGGAGGAGGAGGAGGAGGAGGAGGAGGAGGAGGAGGAGGAGGAGGAGGAGGAGGAGGAGGAATATAGAACATTTGCTCCACTTTAACCTAAGGGTTTCCAGCTTGGGACTACAACTCTCATCAACCCCGCTGCCAAGGATAATTTGAATTGTAGCAAAACAATATTTGGAGGTCAAAATTGGTTTACATTATTTCTATACTGCAGGACTCTCTCAGATAATTTATTCAGTTCCTCAAAAGGTTGCTCAAGAGGAAAGCTACTATGTCTTGGGTATTTGGGGAAAAGTTTGGATATAATTTTCTTCGGGATTTTGTTGACATAGGACATATTTTTTTCTGTTTGGAAGAAAGTTGCCCAAGACAACCTTAAGTTTTGTGCTTCTACCTTATATGGAAAAACATGATCGTTTGCTCTGGGGTGAGCTTGGAATGAGGAAACGACAACTCCAGCTGCCCACAAGAGTCCACATGAAAGCAAGAGAATAGCTTTCTTTCCTTGCAGGATCTTCAGAGAAGCAGTTCAGGAGTTCTCAGAAAAAAATAATTTTTACTCCTTCAATTTGTGGCTAGCTCTATTAAGTCTAATTTTTTTGTATCATCATTATGCCTGCTAATCTCACAATAATTTTCTTCAAAAAGAAAATATTTTTAGAGTTCCTTGATGGGAAAAGATTTGACTATGCAAAGAGTGTGTGTGGGTATTAAGTACTTATACATGCAATACACACATGTTCTGGTAAAGTAAGGCAAACAATAAATTACATGTTGATTAATAATTGTTTAAGCTTACATTTTTTCTACTTGACAACTATTTCAACTGTTTCTGAAACTTCTCTTACTGAATGAAAATCAAATGATTTTATTATTTGTTATTATAAATTATTTATTAATTATTTCTTGCACTAGGATCTAGCTCAATGTGTGAATGAGGTCAAGAGAGACAATGAAACACTGAAACAGATAACTAATTTCCAACTTTCCATAGAGAACCTGGTAAGTGTTGCTGTGAGGGATTTTCATAGAATCTGGATTTGAACATTTCCAATTCCTTTTGAGAGCAGTCCTGTACATTAATTACATTGTGTGTCAGGGAATATATCCAATACCAAACCGGTGGGACAGCTAACCATTACCTCACCAATCTGGTGCTCTCCAGATAAATTAAAGTCCCACTGGCTCCAGCCAGCACAGCTGTTGAGCATGTTGGCTGGGAATCATGGCTTTTATAATCCATCATATCTAGAGGAGGTGGAAGAGGGCTATGTGGGTTCAGTCTAGGAGGGGAAATCACTATGTGGAAAATCCTGAAATAGCACACACCCACAGTCTACCAGTAGGTTTCCTGCCCTCCTCCCCAAATGCTAATTCTCTTCCTGCTCTGTTCTTTGGAAGTTCCTCCTTTATCATCAAACTCATCCTGAAGGTCACTGGTGGGGACTTTTCTTTACACATCTTGCCAGACCCATCCACTCATTCTGTGACCCTCCAATCTGCCTTTGACCCTTCCATTGCTTTCCTTCTCCTGGTTCCCTCTTAGTCTTTGTTTCAGGCTGTTATGTCTTGCTTAGCTCTTTTCATCTCTGAGGGCTGCTGCTGGGTAGTTTCAAAATGGATGTCTATCAATCCGCCCTGTTCTCTAGCCCACCCTCCTCCTTCCATCTCCTACTTTGGGTGCTCTTTTCACCAAAACCTGTTCTGCTTTAACCTTTCATCTGTAGAATTCTACCAGTGCATTTCACCTCCTTCCACACTGTATGTAGTCCACTCTTCTTCTTTTTCCTTCCATGACTCCCAGTCTGTTAATTCCATGGCTTTTTCCAAAGAGCTCTCTTCTTTTGCTGCTGCCTGCACTGCACATCTGCTAGTGACCATCTTCAGTTCAACGCTGACCTCAAGAACAGGGGACGCTTGCTCCACTCGCCCAGTAAATATTCTTTCTCTCATTTCCAACTCTGATTCATTCCCTCCATTTGATATCCATCCTTATTCTTAGGCTGGGGAAGGGATAATTTTTATAAAGGAAACTATATTCTCCCTTAGCATCATGGCCTTGATGCAGAATGTTACGCTCATGGCTGCTATTTGGAAAACAAAATCTGGAGACTGAAATCACTCAGGTTTCCCTTTATTAATGTGTATTGTTATTTTGGAGACCAGCCATTGGAAGAGTAAGAGTTTATATATTGTAAAGAAGATGGTTTTCTTTCTTCCTAGTCACAATCCCTGGCTCACTTTGGGAGGCCAAAAATTGATGGGGAGCTGAAGATCATCACTGGGGAGAAGCGCTCCAAATTAGACAGGTGATGGATAGCATGAAAATTTTGGTAGCAAGTTAAATTCATGTAACCCAGAGCCAAATGTGTCAGATATATTATGACGTTTACCAAAATACAGAAAGCAAAAGTAGTATTTGCAAACATGAAAGCATTTCACTAGCTGTTCTGCTTTTGTTGAGAAAACCCGAGATGGTCAGAAGTAAGAGAAAAAAGTTTGAGCTAAGGAGCTTCTAAGCTATTGATATCCTAGTTCTGGATATTGTGTCTCAGCAATGTCTCCTCCACACTAATACATTTCTCTGAATTTTCTATTCTTTATTGGCAATTTTTTTTATAGAGAGTGACATGTTTTTGTGTCAAATCTTTGCAATCCAGTATTTCCTCTGCTGTTTTATAGCACAAACCTATTTAGTACTTATTTATTTATTTATTATTTATTTAGTACTTAGTGAAGGGGCGTGGTGGCTCAGCGGGTAAGACGCCAGGCTTGTCGGTCGGAAGATCGCAAGTTCGGAGGTTCGAATCCCTGGCCCTGCGTGACGGAGTGAGCTCCAGCACTAGCCCCAGCTCTTGCCAACCTAGCAATTCGAAAGCATGCAAATGCAAGTAGGTGAATAGGTACCACTTTGGTGGGTAGGTAACAGCGTTCCACGTGCATCATGCCGGCCACATGACCGTGGAAGCGTCTTCGGACAACGCTGGCTCTTTGGCTAACAAACGGAGATGAGCACCGGCCCCTAGAGTCGGACACGACTGCACAAATGTGCGGGGGGAACCTTTACCTTTTTACCTATTTAGTACAGACAAGGAACTAAATGGCTTCTCTACCTTTAATTACCCAGATTTTTTCTGGGTAATAGCTTTGGCTCAATTTATTGCTTCCTGCTGGATATGGTGGGAGAACTAATGGTCAGTTACCATTTGAGTAACGCTTCTTGTACTCAGCGCAATCATACTTACTTCTGAATTAGGCCTATCGTGTGCAGGCTGCAAAAATCTGCCAGGACACTAAACAGCAGCAAAAAGTTATTATTTTTTTTGTATCTCTTTTCTGCCACCGAATGAATTTTGCAGCCCAGGTATAGTAGCCCTATTCTGAACAGTACTAGACTGGATTATTGAAATTGCCATCATATTTGGAAATTAGTGGGGAGGGGGGTTTGTGCATTTTAAAAATATTTATAGCAAAATAGCACTTAAAGTGGAAAATGCCCACTTTAAATAAGGGACCAAAGAGCTTGGAGTTAGATGCAACAAATTGTCCTTTATTGGCATGCACAACTACCACTTGGTTCCTGGCCAAAAGAATGTGAAAGAATGCCCGAACTAGGCAAGGTTATGGGTTATATACCCCAGAACGGTTACATAGGAATGATAAAGAAAGCAATGTAAATGAAACCGTGACCTTTACAGCTGGAATGTAATATGGAATGTCACATTGGATAATACTGTGGGATGACCTTACTATGGCTACCCCACTACCTCTACTTTCTTCTCTACTAACAGGACTCTAACCCGCCCTAATTACAGAGACTAACAGCATGGACCATAAACAGTGCCATTTATTGTGCCCATATACTGCCTCCCTTCACACCAGACAATAGTCTGGTTTCTGTTATCTGTCTCTTTCCTCTCCAGGGTCAGCAGGTGGCTGTGGGTTGCCTGCTCCTTTGTATATCTGTGACTTTCCTCATGCTTATCCCATGTACAGGTCATCATACATGACCACCTTCCACAGCACTATTTCATTATCATACATAAAAAGAAGAAAATACTATAAATGTAAGGAGTCGGTAATTTCTTCTGCTGTCTCTGGGATCAGATCTGCAGATTGAAGACATTAATCAACTTGGAAAAGTGTTTTTGTTACAGGAGGCTTATATATGAGTAAACATTATACAGTGAGCCTAGCCATGGAAAAGGGCACTGTGGATAACATCAAAGCGGTGTAGATTTTTCATTTTAATCCAACCTCCATCTAATTTCAGGGGGAAAAAAACCTACTTCAGGAATTCTCAATCATTCTAGTATGGATACAACCCAAGACTGTCCTGACATTGTGATTTGTGAAATAATGCTAGTATAGCTGTAATGTGTGTGTAGCATAAAGGTGCAAATGGGTGGGAAAGGCTCTAAAGGAAAAGAATTCCTGAGAAAGCAGGCAGGTGTTAAATATGAATATAAATTATGCATAGGGCTATGCATAATTCTGATCAGGTGCTCTGAAGCATGCATGAGTGTGAACCTGAATATAGCCACAGCTTTTTCTGCCATCAGACAGCTACCCCCTTCCACTGCCCTCAGCTGCTGTGCCACCCCAGGAAAAGATGTAGCTGCTTTAAAGAGTTGTGGACAAGTGCTGTGTTTGTAGCCTCTGAGGCACCTTTTCCAATGTATTCCTGAAGCACTGCACAGCCATAAAACTGATAACTGTCTGAGGCCAAATTAGATGTAGCATCCAACTGTATGATCTTTTCTCTTTATTTTTTAAAACCAATAGCTGTCCTGTGAGATGAGGACCATTATGGCAGAAGTTGCTTTACAACTCTTGTTCCAAAATGATTACCTGAATATTCTCCTCACAGGTGGAAAGGCACCTGGGGAGGGGAGCAATTTTAAGTGGAAAAATTACCACAAAGATCTGTTCCCCTTTGTACTCAAAGTAAATTTCAAGGAGACATTGAGCAAAATAATTGAAATTTTTTTGTTGTTGTTGTTCAGTCGTTTAGTCGTGTCCGACTCTTCGTGACCTCATGGACCATAGCACGCCGGGCCTTCCTGTCCTCCACTGTCGTGCTATGGTTATTTATTTACTTACAAATGTTTACTCTGTCAGTCTTGTGGAATCAATGGAGATTTATCTAATATTTCTTCATAATCTCATTTGTGAAATTTCCACATGATAGTATTTTATGAATATGTTTTAGAAACTATCAGTTATCAATATAGCTACTGACAAGTGTTTTCTGGCCTACATCAGAGATGAACAAAGACATTTTGCTGCCTAAAATGGAGCAGCAAGTAATTCTCCTTTCCCCCTCTTAGTCAAGTTCATAGTAACATATGTTCATAATATCAAGTTATTTTGGCACAAGGGGTAGAAAAATCTCACAATTCTCTATTCCTGAAGTAAGAATGCAATAATAATAAATAGGTAACAATTTTCTTCCCTTTCATAACAGCCAACATCTGCTGACAAAAACAGATGTTTCACTCTGCATAATAATAGGTCTGGCCTTGCCCTTGTAGGACTTGATTTTGCCATTATAGTCACTGTCTGTACTGATAGTGGTTTTCTTTGGGGAAATGAGGGGCTAATGCTTGCTCCTTCAAGCATCTACAGTTGTTTTCATCCATAACTACAGCTGTCCACCTAAATGTTGCTTTCCAGGATTCATTGTCAGGTAGTGTCATGGGCCTAATCTGATATGAGTTGCTGAGGGAAGGGCCAGAGGTTGCTCTCTTCACTGTGGACGCCCTAAGTTTCTATATGCGTGCACCTCAAGAGAACCCTGAGCAAATCAATATTCTTTGATGACTACAGTTGTTATCAAGACAGGTCTGTTTCGGCACTGCATTTGTAGTGTACAAGTACATTTCTTGTTGGACTTTCTCAAGTTAACTGTCCCTTGTAGATATGGTTTTCTCCTGGATAAAGCCCTGCTAATCTGCAAGCGAAAAGGGGATTCATATGAAATGAAGATATTTGTTGATCTGTGCAACTACCAGGTCCGAGATGATTCTTCTGTAGAAAAGGACAACAAGAAGGTAAAGTCTGAGTATATCCTATAGGGAGAAAGGCTGGGAAAGGAATGGCAGTCATGGATTCTACCTTGCTCTAGAATTAGAACTAAAAATTATTTTAGCCCAATCCTATGCTTCCTTTTTAATCAATTTGTACTGTGTTCCTTCCAAAAGGGATTATAGGGGGGAAAGGGCCTGGATTAGAGTGCCCCAGATTTTGTCTTAATAAATTATTCCCCAATTTTTATTGCCAGTGGACTCATATGTTTGTCCTAATTGATCTTAATGGATTCTCGGGCTATGAACTGTACTTCAAGACGCGGGAGCTGAAAAAGAAGTGGATGGAACAATTTGAAATGGCTCTGTAAGTCTCTTCTACTCCTCTACCCTTGGCATGATGACCTTTATCATTCCAAGTCTGCTGTGCTTTGGTCCAATCTCGGCCTGACGGATCCATTCCAGATTTTACAGGCCACAAGGGAGTTCAGTGAAAACTTGTAGGGCACCTTAATGGGAAAGAGAGAGAGAGAGAAAGAGTTGCCTTCATTAAGCAGAAGGCTTCTGCAGAATTTAGGTAGTTATCTATGTAGTCATTAAATATGTGTTTCCTTTCAGCTGATCAACAAAAGCCATAACATTTCCCACATTCATTATTTCATGGAGTTCAGCAATTTCATGGAGTTCTTTTTGACAAACCAGCATGAGAAATAGGATTCAGAAACTTTGATGGAGGACTTCTCATGTTGTGACAATTTGTATTAAAAATCTTCTTTTATTCATTCTTAATTTTTCACATGCTAGCCTATACTTCCTTTGCTTTCTCTTAAAATGAAATCATGGGAATGTTTCAGAGAATATTACTATTTTCAGTTTTTACTAGCTGGAGTGTAGAAAACCAATCTGAATTATTGGGGAACAAAAAGGGAAAATTAAGAGGGCAAAACAATTTATCTACTGCCAGAGCTTCACTAATGCCTTTTACAAAGCAAAAGATATAGCAAGCAGAAGTATTGCATCAGAAGGCACTTGCTAAGTGCCTTCTTCTTACTCCCTGTTACAGCTCCAATATCTACCCTGAAAATGCCAAGGCAAACAGACACGAGTTCTACATGTATTCGTTTGAAGATACAACCTCCTGCAAAGCCTGCCAGATGCTGCTGAGGTATGTATGCTATGCCATGTGCTTCAACCTCTCCTTGAGTAAGTACTAAGTATTTAATAATACAGCTGCCATTTTATGTGCAGCAGCAGGCAGCCTGGTAAAATAACTAAGCCATATTCCACTTTAGGGGGCATGGTGGCTCAGCGGGTAAGACGCCAGGCTTGTCGATCGGAAGATCGCAAGTTCGGAGGTTCGAATCCCTAGCCCTGCGTGACGGAGTGAGCTCCCGCACTCGCCCCAGCTCTTGCCAACCTAGCAATTCGAAAGCATGCAAATGCAAGTAGATGAATAGGTACCACTTTGGTGGGGAGGTAACAGCGTTCCGCGCGTGTCATGCCAGCTACATGACCGTGGAAGCGTCTTCGGACAACGCTGGCTCTTCGGCTAACAAACGGAGATGAGCACCGGCCCCTAGAGTTGGACACGACTGCACAAATGTGCGGGGGGAACCTTTACCTTTTTATATAGAAGAGTGCTTTGGAAAAGAAGGATTGCAGTCTTACAGTATATAAAAAGTCAGTTGTAAACAACCATTTCTTACAATTGTCTACCAGAAGTCTTCAGTATGTGAATGACTGTGATAAGACATATCAGGAAGAAAAGCATGCAATAAAAAGAGAGCTAGTTTGGTCTAGTGGTTAAGGCACCAGGCTGGAAACCAGGAGACTGTGAGTTCTAGTCCCACCTTAGGCATGAAAGCCAGCTGGGTTTGTAACTGTATTTTTTATATTTTTATTGTTGCAAACTGCCAGAAGTCTTCAGATTCTGGTAATACAGACATGTGAAAACTGAGAATTCTTAACTAATCAGCCAAAATTAGACATATCCAAGGAATCCCTTTCATACTACTTATTTAAAGCATTATAAAAAGAACTTTCTATAAGTATAAGATATATAGCAGACTAGGGGCGTGGTGGCTCAGCGGGTAAGACGCCAGGCTTGTCGATCGGAAGATCGCAAGTTCGGAGGTTCGAATCCCTAGCCCCGCGTGACGGAGTGAGCTCCCGCACTAGCTCCAGCTCTTGCCAACCTAGCAATTCGAAAGCATGCAAATGCAAGTAGATAAATAGGTACCACTTCGGTGGGAAGGCAACAGCGTTCCGTGCGCGTCATGTGGCCACATGACCGCGGAAGCGTCTTCGGACAATGCTGGCTCTTCGGCTAATAAACGGAGATGAGCACCGGCCCCTAGAGTCGGATACGACTGCACAAATGTGCGGGGGGAACCTTTACCTTTATTCCACTTTATCCTGAAAAGCCAAATATGTGAACTCATTCTCCATACCTTTCCGTCTCCTCACAGAGGAACCTTCTACCAGGGCTATCGCTGCAGCAAATGCAGGTCACCTGCTCATAAGGAATGTCTCGGCCGGGTGTCACCATGTGGAAAGTCCAGTTCAGGTAAGTTTCTAAAAGCTAAATCCTATTCCTTGCTTGCACTTTGCATAGGTCCCATAACAATCTGGCAATCCCCAGTGTTCCCTCCCTTGGTTGCAGGACCCTGGCCTTATCCCTAGCCCTGAATTTAAATAGTCTAATGTCAGTCCTTCCTTCTGTAGAAAATCCTTTTGTCCTCTTTAAAGTTGGCAGGGTCCTGCCACCCAATAAGTTATGAAAAAGACCTTAGCACTCAGTTCAACCTTCTGGAGATGGGAGGTCAGATGACCTCTTGCAGGATGAGGCTACGGGTGAGTGTGGGAAGGTGGGGCCATGCCCCGCTTTGGCTAGCAGAAGTTACCACTCATGTCGCTGACCAGTCATTGACCAAGTACAGGACTGAAAATCTTGGCACCTGACCTGCCAGGATAAGGTAATTTGTTGAACAGGGTGCTATGAGCCCAGCATGGAGGCCACGGGCAAGACAACTGATTTATGGCAGCAGTTCTTCTTTCTGACTCAGTACATTAAATCACTAGTGAGGAAAGTCCCTAAAAGGAGTGTGGTATTGCTCAGGAATGGAGAAAGGCTCTGAGCGTGCAGTGTGTAGGTCCTGCTGCTGTTTGGAAGCTAGTCTCTCTTTGGGACAATCCGCAGCAAAGATTGGCTACCTGGTGCCCTCTAGGTATTTGATGCTACTGTTCCACTAACTGCTGATTGTTGGACATATTTTAGTTCAAATATCTAGAGGCAGCAGGGAAGCAGTTGGGGGGCTGATGGAAACAGTTTCATAAATAATTGCTTTGGGGGTGGGCTATTTCTAAAATAGTTGCCATAGTGACTGTGGTCCGCCACAAGTATTTGTGTACAAATCATCGAACTTTTGAGGTTGCTTCTGGCTATGAAAATGCAAAGAAGTGGCTGGATGTGTGGAGGTAGAGGAAGATGCTCACTACAGGGATCAGGAGACAGTTGAAATGTTTCTTCCTTGCAGGGCAAATATATAAGATGGTCTTGAATTGCAGTGGCTCCCTCCTGTCTATAGAATTTACCACTCCTGATATATCATGCCTGCTTAATTTCCTTCTTCCTTCCCTTCCTTATTGCTGGTGGCTCATCGCCTCCATTCCTTCATTTTAATTGTGAGATTCTCTTGTCCCTGTGCCAATTGTAATACTGCTTTTTTTTCTGTTTAAAGGAGACTCTGGATTTACTGTAAAAAAGGTAAAAAAGAAAGTTTTAATTTAAATTTGTGACAAGCTAAAAGATTGGGATTTAATGATGGATAAATGGTTGAATGACAAATGGACCTGATTTACACATCAGCCAATATGGTGGCAGAGACTGCATGATTGAAACCCTGCCCCAAAAATGCCCTTAATGATATGGTTTGGTTTTGGTCTGGCAGAATGTGTGAAGCCATCCATTGTGGTTTATCACAATGTGTTAATCAGATCACTAATGCTTATTTGACAAATAAGATCACTAATACAAACCACACATAAAAAAATGCTAGACAAATACAATATGGGAACTTGGCCATTTAACTCAGAAACCTCATCATTGCATTTCTAAAAATGGGTAGGAAAAGCACTTGCAGGATTGGAAGGCAGGCTGACATCTTTTTATCAACCTTAAATTTCCCCCCTCCATCATTCTGTCAAGGGAGAAAATTAGAGGATGATAGAAGGATTTATTGCCTTATTCTATCCAGATGTTAAAGCCTGTGCATGGAATTGGGGTTTTACAGCAGATATTTGAACATTTCTGATTTCAGCAGTGTGGATGTGTGTATTATAGATCAATAGTTGTTGATTACATCTATAGCTTACTGTAATGTGTGAATGGAATTTGTAGTTTGTTTTTGGTCTCTTTTTTATTTGTGAGGGCTGTGTATCCTCCCAGGTTTTTAGCATAAAATGTGCAAGGCCAGAGCATCTAAAAAAAGAGGAAAACGAAATAAGGAATTGGCCAACCTAGCCATGAGTCATTTGCTCCTCTGCTAGATTGATCCTGGCTTGTTCAGCAAATCATGGTTGAAACAAATAATGGCTAGGCATGATGTGTAAATGCAGTCACTGATATTTTGGCCTCTCTGGTCTTTTGAATCTCTGGCCCTTTTTATTTTCCTTTTCTTCTATTCCCTTTATCCTTTACTTATCTCTGTCCAAGTCTCTTTCTTGTTTTATACCTTCCCCTCTATCTCTACCTTTTATTCCCGGTCTATTTTATTCCTTCCTCTTCAGTTTTCCAAGATTCTGTTTTCTGTCCTTAACCCCAAGAGCAGTACATCAAGTGAGATCAGCCCACCCACCCCCTCCATTCCCAGGGTGCCAAATCCATGTGCCCAAATCCATATGATTGAAACAGAAGGATGACAGGACTCGGTATATTTGCATTCTCTTTGTTGTAACTGGGGTGGGGGGAGTTCAACTGGCTTCATAGCTGGATCTTCACCTCCATTCTGGAAGGGATATGAGCCCTTATTTTACAGTTCAGTTTCTATGACAGAGGTTGGTCTTCATGCTGCTCACAGAATCTTCCTCCTCAGAAACGTGAATATTTCATGTCACCACAGCAAAACAGACAAGAATACTATAGGTAGGAAGAAAGGGTCCACAAGCCATTGTTAGCAGATGACTATAACTTAAAATGTGTATATTATATAAAATTAATGAATCACACAGAAGTAAGCTTCATGTTAGGCATTCTAGATTTGTGACTCCATTTTTACTGTCTGAACCAGTTTTTCTGTATTTTTGGTGCAGAATAAATCCAACAGACACACACTGGAGAGAGAAAAAACAGATCTGGGTAAGTTCTTGTTATTATCTTGCCAATTAGTTTACAGGATGATAGTGAAGAAGGTAGAAGAACGACATCTAGTTGCCATGGCAAAAGGGACAATAAGTGATGGACATTCCTAAGGGAAAATGAATAAACTTGGACTAGATGTAGAGAAGACATGATATATAGACCTGTCTATAGTAGACTACCTGTCTGTAGTTTCAGCTCAGAATCAGTAAGACCAGTTCCAGTGAGATTCTCCTCCCCTATTCCTTGGTTTCACTTTTGGTTTTGCCATCATTAAAAGGCAGTAAGGTTCTGTGGCGCCATCTGCTCTCCATCCCAGTGGTGGCACCTTTTCTTGCCTTGCGGCTTCACTAGCAGCTCCCAATCCTTATGGCTGTGGACTGGGAGAAGATTAGACAGGAAGACAGTAGTGCAGCTTGGGAGCAGCTTCTTCTGCTTCCCTTCCTTCCTCTGTAGCAGCAACTCTTAGCTCCTGCTGACAGAGGGAGACTGTCAATATCTTTTCCAAGCCAGCCACACTAGAATTTGGAGGACTCAATCTTCCACTTTTTGATGGGACTACATATCTCTTGGTCACACACCAGAGTGGCTGAGGCCCAGTGGCCCTGTTCATACATCTTCAACTGGTTCATCTGGTAGCAGGAATGAGTTGAGAGGACAGGAAATCTGGGTCAGTTGACCATTCCATTAACTCTAGGGGTTTTCTTTTAGTCACATATAGCTAAGTGTTTTTTTTATATAAGAATTTTATTACAATTCAAGCAAAGATAAAAGCTACAGGAAAAAAAACCGCAAAGAAAAAAGAGAAAAAACTAAAAAAGTGTGGAAACACAAGAGAAATTTTTTTCAAAGTTACAAAAAGAGGTGACTTCCGACTTTTAACAGCAAGGATATACAAAAATTTCCATAATCAATCCCTTACTCTATATTAAACCAAAATCACATTATTTCTATAAATCATTCCATTGGCACATTGTAAAAATCACTAAATACAGTTACTCCCTCCCCTTATATTAAAAGAAAAAAGAAAGAAAAATTTATATAAACCTCCTAATCAACTTCCCCCCCAAAGATAACATTTATTTAATTATTTCCTTCCTACTACTATTCTATACATTTCTGTCTACTATAATAAAGATCAAACTAAAAAACATATAAATTGTCTGCCATTGTACTTAATACAACAATTTTAATAATCTTAATCATATTAAACCCAAAACCATCCATATAGACATTTATTATTTTTATTATACCTTAATAATCTTAATCCAAATCATTAAAGATAAATGAAATCAGCCAAACCCTAAAAACAATCCAGAGAAATATTCTTAAACCTTTATCCCACTTCAAAATAAACCAGAGCATTTACATATCCCCACAATGTGCACAGAGCTTTTTGCTTTAAAAAATCGAACAGCCCAACTGCCCCCCTCAAAAACTCCGACTTCTCTTCAGGAGACCTCCCATACATAATAACCCCTTCTTTTCCATGGCTTTCCATCAGAAGATCAATTTCACTTATGGCTTGTAACTCACTCTCTCCCTTAAATTTCTCCAACTTGACTATCCTTTTCATCCAGCATTTCAACAGAAATTCCGATCTCACTCTTAGGACAGACATTTCTGTCACTGTTAAATTCCTCAGTTTCATCCACGACATCCCCAACTAGATGACACATTTTAGACCTCATATTTTCCACAATGTCCTGAATGTCTTGCATAAAAACTTGGTAGGAATCGAAAAGAGTCTGTAAAATCTTGGTGGAAGTAAGAGAAAATACATATAGCTAAGTGTTTATCTCCCTCTGGTCAGCAGTATCGTCACAATAGCTCACCAGGGTGGGTGGAGGAAAGATTAAGTGATTCCTCTGCCTTCCATGACTGTGAAAAAGTCCTAGAGAAGTCCTGCCAAAAAAAGAAGAAGAATGACCTTGTAGGAACGATGTCTTTGTGGCCATTTCAGCCCCCTTTCCCCACAGCCACAGGTTTTCCATAGCAACATCAATCCCAATCATGCCACCACTGTTGCATTTATTTGTGCATGTATGAATGTATCTCTGGAGACAAATAAAATGGGAAATTGAAAAGAAAATAGCTTCTCAGCTGGCTTTGTGCTGACTGTGAGGATTAAAAAAATGGCCCACAACTGATTGAGTCATCCCACCTCATGCACTAATTATTATTATTAATGTAATAATAATTATAATAAAATTATATGCTGCCCGGCTCCCAGAGACTCTGGTGCATGGAGTTAAAAAATTGATATTGGGAGGGGATGACCCATTTAGCCCTGTCATTTGAACACAGCCAATAAATATACCATTTTCACTACCTAGTTGTTCTTTTTAACTATTTGAAGACTCACATGCATGGAATGTGCAAAAAAACAAGAAATTGGTTTGTCTCAGACACAATTCAACTGCAATTATTTTTTTTTCACTCTTCAGGGTTGCCCAAACTGGAAGTCTGCCAGGAGTATTATGGTGTCCCTCCACCGCCAGTAGCATTTGGTCCGCCTCTGAGGCTCAATGTGGGGGATATCGTGGAGCTAAACAAAGCAGAGGCAGAGCAGCTGTGGTGGCAGGTAAATGTCATTCACGGGGCTGTCCAAGGGTAGCCTGTCTGCCTAGGAGTGGCACCATCAGGCAATGGGGGTGTAACTAAGATGACACTGCGTGTGCGTATCTTCCCTATAAAATTGCCCCTGAAGGAAGTGTGTAAATTGGTTCAGCCCAACTTGTGTTAGCTGAGGTAAATCCACCCTGAATTAAAACTGAAGTTGTACTTCATCTTGAATACTGAAAGATTTACTTTTTAAGAATGTAAGATTGAGTTTGTATATTATGAAAGGCAACTTGAATCTTTAAAATCATGTCTGCCATATTGAAATACAAAATGCCAAAAGGAACACTAAGGTGGAAGATGTCTATTACAGTTACTTGATAGCAACTGTTTTCACCCCAAGTCAGCTTAGGACCCTTTCTCTTAGCTGCATGAATGTGCATTCTTTCCGTCTTGAGTCAGCAGAAGAAAACAGACCAGTATTTTATTTATTTATTATTTATTTATTATTCAAATTTATTCCCCGCCCATCTCCCATGCAACTCTTTCGCTTCTGTCTGTGCTCCTGCCCTCTGAAGATGCCGGTCACAGATGCTGGCGAAACGTTAGGAACCACAACTTCCAGAACACGGCCACACAGCCCGGAAGACCCACAACAGCCATAGACCAGTATAAATTGCATGGCTCTTGAGGCCAAGCCTTGTTTGGCTTCAGGAGACAGAAGACTGACGTGCTGTCCTTACAGATTTAATGTTGGACAAGTTAAGGAAAGCACCTGGAGGATTCCCTTGGCTTAGTTTCCCTTCCCACTGTCACCTGCCAGTAGGACAGACATCCACAAATCACTTTCCTTAATGTGAAGTAGGGCTGGGACGTGGGAGAAGGTGAGGTGAAGTTTTGCATATTCTGATTTGTGTTCTTATGAATGCACTCAAAGGAAGGGCAGCTGTCAGCTGATGGTCTGGCTCATTTTGGACATGGGTTTCAAGGCCCCTTCCTTGCCTGGTCCTTTCAGTCAGCCTTCTTCTATATTGTGCCTCTAGATGTACTCTGTTATAATTTAAGCAACCAAGCTGGCTGGAGATGGCGGGAAATAAATGTCCAATACGTACATTTGAAGGGCACCTGCTGTTTTAAAGGATCACTGGCACACCGGAGCACCTGAGGGAGAGCACTCAAACCTCTACTTCTGAGCAGTGCTTTGAGATTCTTTTGGTCCATCAGGTGTTTGCTTTTGACCATTTCTAGGCTTGTTATTATCCCAGAACAGTTTTCTCTCTTTGCTCGGCCTGGAGGTGAGCTGAGTCAGAGTTCAGCTCCCTATTTGAGTGTGCTAAATCTGACATCAAGAGCTAGCTAGCTTACTTATTTCAGCGGCAGTCTCATCATGTGGGTGAAACTGGCAAAATGATTTAGGGCATTTCAGTACAACCCCCTAGTTCCAACATAAAATAATCTACTATAACCTTTTTCCTGTCATGTAAAAGCTGTCTTTATGTTACTACACTTCAACCTGTCTTTGTGCATACTATATACATAAAAAGGTAAAGGTAAAGGTTCCCCCCGCACGTTTGTGCAGTCGTGTCCGACTCTAGGGGCCGGTGCTCATATCCGTTTGTTAGCTGAAGAGCCAGCGTTGTTCGAAGACGCTTCCACGGTCATGTGGCCGCATGACACGCGCGGAACACTGTTACCTACCCACCAAAGTGGTACCTATTCATCTACTTGCATTTGCATGCTTTTGAATTGCTAGGTTGGCAAGAGCTGGAGCTAGTGCGGGAGCTCACTCCGTCACGCGGGGCTAGGGATTCGAACCTCCGAACTTGCGATCTTCCGATCGACAAGCCTGGCGTCTTACCCGCTGAGCCACCACACCCCCTAATATATATCCATAATATATAAGTTATATCCATAGCCCGTACTAAATTTGTTATTACGAAATACATTTGAGTTGTGTGAATGCTCTTCTCAGGTAATTAAATAGCAGCAGTAGAAACCCACATCCAGACTACAGCATGTTAAAAAGTGACATTAATCACTTGTTCTTGCCATAGTTCCAGTCTGGAGGGCTCTTCCTTGAAGATGCTGTTTATTTGCGTTCATGCATTCAGACGCACAGCTGAGCATTCCTTGAGAAATAGAGTTATGTCATTTCCAGAAATAAGCCACAAAATTGCATTTGAAACAACTCTATCTGACATGCCCTTTGCTTTCAACTTGGATTGCAGGGAAGGAACACATCAAGCAACGAAGTTGGCTGGTTCCCTTGTAGGAAAGTGAAGCCTTATATCTCTGTGAGTAGCACATCACTGGTGGTATTGGGGTTTGGACACCTTTGTGCAGACTCTTAAGAGCCAGTTGAGCAGGCTGCGTTAGATACCAGAGGACTGGGACAGAAGTTACTAAGTCCCCTAGCTCAAGGGTCGGAAATGGCGGCTCGCGAGCCAGATGCGGCTCTTTGGCCCCTTGAGTGTGGCTCTTCCGCAGCTGAACTCACCCCCGCCCCTTCCACGTGATAGGCCCCTGCCCGCAAACCCCGCCCCCTGGCTCTCGCACTGAGCAAGGCCCGGCGCGGCAGGGAGGCAGCGCCATCTCCAGCCGCAGCAGCCCCTGCGTGGAGAGAGGCAAGCAGGCAGGTAAGCGGGCAGGCCTCGTTTCCCGCCCCCCATCATCATCTTCGCTCAACACGGGCAGGCGGAAGCGGCCGAGGGGGGCGGGCCTGGCGGCGGAGGCCAGGGCTGCCCGCTTACCTGCCTGCCTGCCTCTCTCCGCGAGGCCCCCGATCCGGCTTGGATCCCGGGAAGGCAGCGGGGGGCCTCGCGGAGGGAGGCAAGCAGGCAGGTAAGCGGGCAGGCCTCGTTTCTCACCCCCATCATCATCTTCGTTCAACGCGGGCGGGCGGAAGCGGCCGAGGGGGGCGGGCCCGGCGGCGGAGGCCAGGGCTGCCCGCTTACCTGCCTGCCTGCCTCTCTCCGCGAGGCCCCCGATCCGGCTTGGATCCCGGGAAGGCAGCGGGGGGCCTCGCGGAGGGAGGCAAGCAGGCAGGTAAGCAGGCAGGCCTCGTTTCCCACCCCCATCATCATCTTCGTTCAACGCGGGCGGGCGGAAGCGGCCGAGGGGGGCGGGCCCGGCGGCGGAGGCCAGGGCTGCCCGCTTACCTGCTTGCCTGCCTCTCTCCGCGAGGCCCCCGATCCGGCTTGGACCCCGGGCAGGCAGTGGGGGGCCTCGCAGAGGAGGCAAGCAGGCAGGTAAGCGGGCAGGCCTCGTTTCCCGCCCCCCATCATCTTCTTCGTTCAATGCGGGCGGGCGGAAGCGGCCGAGGGGGGCGGGCCCGGCGGCGGAGGCCAGGGCTGCCCGCTTACCTGCCTGCCTGCCTCTCTCCGCGAGGCCCCCGATCCGGCTTGGATCCCGGGAAGGCAGCGGGGGGCCTCGCGGAGGGAGGCAAGCAGGCAGGTAAGCGGGCAGGCCTCGTTTCTCACCCCCATCATCATCTTCGTTCAACGCGGGCGGGCGGAAGCGGCCGAGGGGGGCGGGCCCGGCGGCGGAGGCCAGGGCTGCCCGCTTACCTGCCTGCCTGCCTCTCTCCGCGAGGCCCCCGATCCGGCTTGGATCCCGGGAAGGCAGCGGGGGGCCTCGCGGAGGGAGGCAAGCAGGCAGGTAAGCAGGCAGGCCTCGTTTCCCACCCCCATCATCATCTTCGTTCAACGCGGGCGGGCGGAAGCGGCCGAGGGGGGCGGGCCCGGCGGCGGAGGCCAGGGCTGCCCGCTTACCTGCTTGCCTGCCTCTCTCCGCGAGGCCCCCGATCCGGCTTGGACCCCGGGCAGGCAGTGGGGGGCCTCGCAGAGGAGGCAAGCAGGCAGGTAAGCGGGCAGGCCTCGTTTCCCGCCCCCCATCATCTTCTTCGTTCAATGCGGGCGGGCGGAAGCGGCCGAGGGGGGCGGGCCCGGCGGCGGAGGCCAGGGCTGCCCGCTTACCTGCCTGCCTGCCTCTCTCCGCGAGGCCCCCGATCCAGCTTGGACCCCGGGAAGGCAGTGGGGGGCCTTGCGGAGGGAGGCAAGCAGGCAGGTAAGCGGGCAGGCCTCGTTTCCCACCCCCATCATCATCTTCGTTCAACGTGGGCGGGCGAAGAGCGGCCATGGGGGGGGGCGGCGACGACAAGCGGCGCGCTTCAGGCTTTCAGCGCTGGAAGGCGGCCCGGGCCTCCTTCCAGCGCGCCTGGGCCTCGCGGAGGGAGGCAAGCCCAGCTGCCCGGGGTCCAGGGAGATCAGCTCCGGCGGGATCTGTGGCGAAGAGCGGCCGTGGGGGGGGCGGCGACAAGCGGCGCGCTTCAGGCTTTCAGCGCTGGAAGGCGGCCCGGGCCTCCTTCCAGCGCGCCTGGGCCTTGCGGAGGAAGGCAAGCCCAGCTGCCCGGGGTCCAGGGAGATCAGCTCCGGCGGGATCTGTGGCGAAGAGCGGCCGTGGGGGGGGGGGGGCGGCGACAAGCGGCGCGCTTCAGGCTTTCCTTCCAGCGCTGAAAGCCTGAAGCGCGCCGCTTGTTGTCGCCGCCCGCCCCCCCCCCCCCACGGCCGCTCTTCGCCACAGATCCCGCCGGAGCTGATCTCCCTGGACCCCGGGCAGCTGGGCCGGGTGGACGCCGTCTCCCGCCTGCAAACCCCGCCCCCTTCCACGTGATTGGCCCCCGCCCGCAAACCTCACCCCCTTCCACGCGAATGGCCCCCGCCCGCAAACCCCACCCCCTTCCACGCGATTGGCCTCCGCCCGCAAACCCCGCCCCCTGGCTCTCTAGCATTTCAAAATGTGCACGAGCATGTCAAAATGGCTCCCGGCATAAAAAGTTTGACGACCCCTGCCCTAGCTGATCATTCCTGGCTTGAAGTAATGGCTGATGCAATACATATGAAAGGTTGTATGCTAGGGAAGGCTCACAGACATTGGTTTGACATGGTAATTCCCTTTGGAAAAGGGTGTCTTTCAGTAAAATCTTTCTGTGGTTTACTTTTTAATTAAACACAACTTTCCTCAAGGAAAACAAAAGCAAATAAACAGAAGCTCTATCTTTTGTTTCCCAGAGTCCTCGTCCAGATCTTTCGGTTTATCTTTGGTAAGTATTACTTCAGATTTGCACCTTAATTTGATTAACTCTTGTTAATTTGATTAACTCTTAATTTGATTAACTCTTGTTAATCAATGTTTTTTTTATTATTATTCTGTGCTGTCATATGAAATGTGTGTGCTTTTGATTTGCCTAAACTGTGTTCAACTTTTGGGGCATATCTATATCTGTATTTTCAACTGCATTCAGTACATTTTTCCACTGCAGGCAGATATAATGCAGTGTTTGCTATGGGGCTTTCCCCTGATGGTTATTAAATACATTTTCCCCACCTCACTATAGCATTACCCTCGTGACATTGCCAAACAGAGTATGGTATTAGGAGGAAGATGCTGGCTGCACGCTCCTGTTCTCCTGCGCAGGCCCCAATTCTATTTCTTTATAAGAATAGAAATATTTATACTGAGAAAAAGTCAGATACTTGTTCTGCATGATTCCCAAGTTACTGAATGCTTCCAGATATTTTTTTTTAATGCAACCAACCTGATTCATTCATGGAATGTTATAGATGCTCAAAGAAAGACATCTTCCATTTGTAACTCGTCTATAATTCCATCCTACTACTTTTTTGTTCCTTTTCAGAAAAAAAATATCTTTTTTAGTTGGAAAAGTTGGAATAGCTATTAGATGTCTTTTGAGGGGTAATAGGATCTGTCCCCTTATAAGCAATCTTGTCTCTTGGTGGTGATATGGAGTATGGAGACACCTAGTGACTGAACGTTGTACTGATAATAAGGAATAACCTTCACTGCACAGGTATGCAGGACCCATGGAGCGGGCAGAAGCAGAACAAATCCTTGCCAGCCGATCAGATGGAACTTACCTGGTGCGGCAGAGAATCAAGGATGCAACTGAATTTGCCATCAGTATCAAGTAATCCTAATTCTTACTGGAATTGCTCCCCACAATAAAACATTTTAGATTTGGGTGTTTAAAATAATACAGAAGAGAGCGAGGCCAGGAGAATTGATAGGAATAGAAAAACATGCATTTTTTTCCTATAATTTGCTTTCCATTAGAATCACGTGACTCATTTCTTTGGATGCTAGTACATGATATTCTTCCATAGCAACTACAGTTATAGAAGAGGGGGGATGTAACCCTGGTAGAGTACATGCTGTGTTTGCAGAATATCCCATTTTGAATCCTGTATGGAGCAGAATTAGCATGCTTGGAATTGGACTTTCTCTATCTGAGACCCAGGCAGAGTTCATGATACACCAAAGAAAAGGTATCAGGCTGAGGGATCAACTTATTTTTACTACAGTTCTAAGAACCATCATGAAGCCTGGTGCAAAAAACAGACATTTAGAATTTTAAAAACTCCAGATTTTTAAAATTGTTTTCGGTGCCAGAATAAAGCTGCGCTCAGAGTCCTTCCATTTTTGGGTATCTATCTCATCAGCTTTCTTTATTTCAGTGGTATAATTCAGGGCAGAGGGAAGAAACTTTTTATTATTGTTAAACAACCAGGAGTAGTATTTTACTCCTGCTCTATTTCCAGTCACCCGCAGTTCTACATAGAACTCAGTCTATTTTCTCTCTACCCCTGGGGTCAACCAGGGTGAATGCAATCGTTGCATGTAGCTTCCTGTCAGGATTCAGTCCTACTTAGGCCTGGAACTGGGGTCTCCTCAAAGAGGAACCGGACCCCCTAGCAGACTGCCAGGATCTTGAGTCGTCCTTGGAACCTGGCATTCAGGACCAGCAGTCTCCAAATCAGTTACCCAAGGTCTTGAATGCACACACACACCCATGCATCACCCACAAAGAAGATGGCCCACAGGCAGGAACTTCATCAGTTTATTCAGAAGAAGGCAGTTCATGCTGTAGTTGCCAAGATGTGAAGATGCCTAAGAACCAGATTCTAGATTTTACTTGGCTTTTTCTTTGAACTAGGCTTTTGGCTGAAACAAAGAGCTGCCATTTTATGCAACTCATACAATGTAAATACAGACTCTAGAGCCATTCTTGGTTTGTTTTCAGTTTGAATATCACCTCTATTAATTTGCATTTGAATGAGACCAGTCCCTGGCATCTTCTACAGTTTAATTGTGTTTCAAGTTTAAAGGTGCATCTGTTTCCAATGAGGCTGTGTATCACTGCTAGCTATTCAAAGGAAACCTACTGTTATATGTATTCCTCTTCCACAGGTTCAATGCCGAAGTCAAGCATATCAAAATCCAGACTAAGGAAGAGCTGTATCGCATCACAGAGAAGAAAGCCTTCAAAGGACTTGTAGTAAGAACTGATCTTGTCTTTACCACCACTGTTTTTGCAACACAAGTGGAAAATGAGCTTAAGGGAAGAAAAGGAAGAAAGGAAATGAGGAGAGGAAAGAGGGAAAATTGAAGGGAACATAAAACTATAGTCCCTTTATTTCCATTCCAGGTTTAGAACAAGTGAGGTCTTTGATAAACTCAGGGCACTTTTCCCAGCTTTGTTTCTACTCACCATTCCTCCAAACCATTTGATGCTGGTTACCCAAATAGGTAGATAATACTAGGAGCCAATTAGTGCTTCCTCCAGCTGATCTGAAGGAGAACTCCAAAATGGCCATTCAGTCAGTGCCCCATCTCCCGAACTAGTGTAGATGCTGAAGTAGAGAAAAATATCTCACCCAAAGCACTCTAGAAATTGCTTAAAAGTGTGTTTTCCTCCCATCCATGTTGTGACTGGAATTTACATAAAGTTATGTGAGGGATGATGTCATCTTGACCACTTGAGACCATTGCTTTGTTGTATTTAAAAGCCTTTGAAGTTGAAACACCAGCATACCACAGTTTTGTAGGCAGGCACTTCCCCCAAAACTCTAATGATGGTTTCAGGGAGACAGAGGTACATATATCCAGCTTGACAAAAGGAAGTTAAACTTCTATGGGGAAGGGAGGGAAGAGGCTTGCTTGAGCACAGGAAGCAGGTGAGGTGGAAGTTCCTGTCAATGAGAATGCGAACTGTCCACAAGCTCTATTTAGCTGCAATGTTGCAGGAAAAAAATCCAGCTTTATGCCCATTTCAAATAAATGAGTGCCAAGTCAGAAGAAAACCTGATCCATCTTTTGAAAGAAAGGTCCAGATTTGGCTTCAAACTACCTCAAGGTCATCATGTCAAAGTTCCTTCGATCATAGTGGTGATGGCAACTAAAGGCCAAGCAAGACATTGCACAGGAAATGTGAGAACAGTCTCAAAAATGTGAATTATTTATGTTGCTGAAAGCCAGTCCAAAACTTTGATCAGATGTAAATAAATAACTAAAGTAAGTAAATAAGTAAGTGCGGGAGTTTCTTAAACTTTATATTTCCCATATGGGGAGAGAGGGATGTGTACAGCAGTTTAGCAAATGACAGAAAGCCCTCCAATTGTACTTCCTCCACTCTGACAGTCTCCTGTGGATTAGATCTGGCAGAGCGGGCATGCTTCAGGTCCCGTCTGCTGGGGACTTACACTTGGCAGGTCCCAGGAGGCGGGCCTTCTCTGCCGTGGCACCCGCCTCATGGAACATTCTTCCCCCCGCCCCCACACCCGAAGTGAGATTAGCTCCATCCCTGATAATGTTCCGGAAGTCCCTGAACACCTGGGTTTGTCATCAGGCCTGGGGGTCCCAGGGGACCGGGGATATTCTAAGATGGCTCTATTACTGTCTTTAATTTACTTTCTCCTGTACCTGATGGTTGTATTTTTAGTAATGACTGTTTTTAATGATTGTTTTTATATATTTATTGTTTTATTCAAACGTTGTACGCCGCCCAGAGTCATTTCGTGTGAGATGGGCGGCCACATAAATTTGATAGGTAAATGAATAAATAAATTACTCTTCATTAAAATAAAGCCCAAGTTGTAGAGAGACTATGTATCTCTCATGCAGGATATAATACTGTACAGCCTTGGGAGCCAGCTTATATTTCTCTATTGCAACATAGAGATCAAGGAAGAAATTCTGAAGAGGACCATTAGAGTTTCAGTTTAGAGCAGGATCTAACTTGTTGTGTTACACTGTAATAACTGCTTTCCTTTCATGTCTTTCTCATATGAATGGGCTGGATACATCATGCCATGACAAACACAGGTCTTGTACTGTTGCCTTACTTCAAAGAGCACTTCTCCATTTTCTCCCTAGGAGCTGGTGGAGTTCTACCAAGAAAATTCCCTGAAGGATTGCTTTAAGACACTTGATACGGTGCTGCAGTTTTCTTTCAAAGAGCCAGAAAGTAAAATAGGATCCAAGCCACCTGGTATGTGATCTAGGCCTCATCTCTCTAGTTTCAAAATTCAGGTGAACTGGGGTGGAACAAGAATTAACTAGGAAAGCAATGGAGATTCGCTGTGTTGCTGTGCTATCAAATTTGGATGGTGACAATGGACAGGTACTGTTAGCTCCACTATTATACTGTAGAGCAGTGTTTCTCAACCTTGACAACTTTAAGACGTGTAGACTTTAAGGTGCGTGGTGGCTCAGCGGGTAAGATGCCAGGCTTGTCAACTGCAAGTTCGGAGGTTCGAATCCCTAGCCCTGCGTGACGGAGTGAGCTCCCGCACTAGCCCCAGCTCTTGCCAACCTAGCAATTTGAAAGCATGCAAATGCAAGTAGATTAATAGGTACCACTTCGGTGGGAAGGTAACAGCGTTCCGCGTGTGTCATGCCGGCCACATGACCGTGGAAGCGTCTTCGGACAACGCTGGCTTTTCAGCTAACAAACGGAGATGAGCACCGGCCCCTAGAGTTGGACACGACTGCACAAATGTGTGGGGAGAACCTTTACCTTTACCTTAGACTTCAGCTCCCAGAATTCCCCAGTCAGCCGTGCTGAAGTCCACACATCTTAAAGTTGCCAAGGTTGAGAAACACTGCTGTAGAGCAATGAGTTACACCAATTAGTTCAAACAATGCCAATTGTCATGTTAGGGGCAACTCCTGCACATAGGCAGTTTCCCATCTTTCTTCTTCAGTGGTTATTTGCCTTTTCCGGTACCCAAATCCCCCTGTCAGTCTGCTGCATCTCAAGGAGAAGGGGAAAGGCAGCAAATGGAGTACTGTCTTCTATAACCTATGCAAAATATCTGATTTGATCCTATGCTATTCTGCATGGCAAAGACAAAGTCATCTTCAAAGCCACTTCAACTCTTGGTAACTTCATGGACATGTCCACATAGTTTTCTTGGCAACAATATAGAAGTGGTTTGCCATTGCCCTCTTTCAATTTTTTTTTTAATTTCCCAATCTATCCCACAGCCCTGGGATTTCCTGGTGGTCTCCCACGCATATTTATTTTATTTATTTATTATTTGGATTTATCCCCGCCCATCTCTACCGTGGTAGACTCTGGGCGGTTATACTAACCAGACTTAACCCTGTTTAGCCTTTTTAAATTAGCCAAGGTTGGCTAAGTGCTGAAACCTTGCTAGGCATTCTCTATTTATTTATACAATTTATATAGCCGCCCATCTCACAAACAAGCGACTCTGGGCAGCATACAGCAGGGCTAAAACAGTGAATAAATACATTAAAAGATATAAAGAACCAAACTAAAACAAAGAATATTTTAAATTCTCTATCCTCCTTCTGCTTGCTAAATCCTATCTGGCTCATACAAGCCCTCTCTTAACTGGCCATAGCACAAAAGGGAAATATTTTCACCAGGCTAATGTGCCTGCTGTAGAGAAAATAGGTTTGAAGTGAGGAAAGCCATGCTTGTTGAGATTCTGCGGGCATACGTTGAACCTTAGACAGCCCGTTACGTTGCCTTCTTGCTGTCATGCTGTAAGAACCAGAGAGAGAACAATTAAGATTCTCTGCAGTTCTAGGGACCTGATGAACCTTCTCTGGTCCTGCCCATGACTACTACACCCACATTGTTTCCTTGACAGGGAAAAGTCTCAAGTACTTTGGCTCAGCCAAGGCTCGCTACAATTTCTGTGCACGAGACCGGACTGAACTGTCCCTGACAGAGGGAGACATCATCAAGATTCTCAGTAAGAAAGGGCAGCCAGGATGGTGGAAAGGAGAGATCTATGGTCGGGTGAGCATCTCTGCATCCATTCAAGCATGAACTGTTTGACTGCTGAATTTTGGGCAGAAATGGGATTCATATGCAAACAAAGATCCTGGCCCCAAAGGTGAAAAAAAATGAGGACCAGAAGAAAAGTTCCACTGTTGTTTTAACTAGATCCACTTCCAGTTTTATTATTTATGACTGCACTTCTACAATATTATTTATTATTGCACTTCTACAGTTATTGCACTTCTACAATAACATCATGAGACAAATGCAGTTGAGACAGGTATATGCAGAAAATAATTTCCATGTGCAGCTGCATCTACTCATACATGGACACAAATGGACACTATTCTGAGCACAGCAAAGCCCATCTTTTCTATCAAACACTGAAATGTTTAAAATTGCTGAAATCATAAGCAGCCATTTATAAAAATGGTGTGCCATGTGCAGCCATTTCTGTATAGTTGTAATCCATAGAGTGCTTATCAGTGCTGAGACACTGGTTTAGTGCAAATCTCATTACTGGAAGCAATAATCTAACTGGTTTTGTTTTGTGTGTGAATTCAGCCATTGTTGCTGGTAAACCATGGTTTATACCAGCGGTGTGGAACTTTTTTTCTGCCAAGGGCCATTTTGATATTTATAACATCATTCGCGGACCGGGGGCAGGGTTTGTGGGCAGGAGCCAATCGCGCAGAAAGGGGTGGGGTTTGCGGGCGGGAGCCAATCACATGCACTGGGATGCAGGGTTTGCGGGCAGGAGCCAATCACAAGCACCGGGGAGTGGGGTTTGCGGGCGGAAGCCAATCGAGCGGAAGGGGGCGGGGTTTGCAGGCGGGAGCTCCTAGGGCCAGACCAAATGATTTTGCAGGCCTTATACAGCCCGTGGGCCGGACGTTCCCCACCCCTGGTTTATACAGTAGTTTATCATGATGTATTGATCAGAACACACTATGCTTTAGCAGATGTGAAAACAGAGTCTTTGACTGCTCAGTTCTTGTAAGCTTGGAGCAAAACAGTAAAAATGGAGGTAGAGTGTCTTACAAGCCATGCTCTTAATCAAGTTAAGCTGCCTAACAGACAACAAGGATTATTTCAGGTCAGGAATAGCTGCGGTTACAGTCAGATAGAGCAACTAGTGTAAAAAGGAAGGGTAAAACAGAGTCAACAATAAGCAAGATTAGAAGCCAGGTATTTCCCCAAGAATGTGGAAGGCGCTGGTGGGCAGCAATACCATATTTCCTATTGTACAAAGGTAACAAGTCCGGAAAAATAAGTTCAACTCCAGGAACACGTCCATTTAGTTTTCTTGGCAGTTATACAGCTTTCCATTGCCTATTTTTTTGATTTCCCAGTCTAACCTTCCTCCTAGAGTTCTTACATGCAAGTACTTGAGCCAGTTTAGCTTTTTCAAGATCAGCCATGGTCAGCTAGATACTTTGACCTGTTGTGGTGTTTTCCATTGAAGTTGCTGCTTAAAAGTCATACTTTCAATTAGGATAGGCTGTAGCTGCAAATCTCAGGCTCCTACAGCCGGATGATCAGTTGAATGGCTAAATGCTAACAGTTTGCTAGTTTGGAGTTTAGTAAGCGCTGGCATCAATATAGGAATAGTTGTTAATAGTTTGGCAGCAAGGATCGGTGACTATTCCCTTGGCTTGGAATATTTTCATTGTTTATTGGGTTCTAATAAGTCTTTGCCTATGCTTTCTCCCTACAGATTGGCTGGTTCCCAGCAAATTATGTGGAAGAGGATTATTCAGAATATTGCTGAGATTACCACATTGAAGGCAGCACTTTGACTCCTTTTCTCACAGGAGCCATTGCTGTGCAAAAGCTATTATTATTTATGAACTCTCTTTGTTTCTCCTGCCTTTCCATCACCCATCAGTTCCTTCCCTCCATTACATGTTCTTGTCTAATAAACTGGGTAGTAATAACATTCTGGTAAAGAAAGTCTCTGTGCCTGTTCCAAAGAGGAAACATCATTGTGGAAAATCGCAATATGGAAACTATTTTCTTTAAAATCTCAGAGCTACTCATAAGAACAAACAGGTTGTGGTAAAAGTTCCTTTTGGATGTCTATAGTAACTACATACTCCAGCATGTAGTTCTTCTTTTTTGAAATCTTCCACTATCCAAATGACTGTAGAAACATGCTTTGTCTGAAATCTGGGTTGCAACTTCTCCAGACTTTTCTCCATTATTGGTAATGAGTAATGAAGGAAATAGTTTGTATGTGGCACTGAAACTCCTGGGATCTTCCAGTTCAAACCAGGGAATAATAATCTTCTTTCTGTAGGACACAGCTTTGCACAACCAAACACTTTTTCTGAGTTGCCAGTATTGGATTAGGTAGAAGTTGGGTCATGCATGCAGATTATCTTCCGTTTGATCTCTAGTGCTTCTAGCTTAGATGCAAATAAAAGGGAATCTACTGAAAAATGCTTTTGCCTGAAATTAAGGGGAATCGGTGAAAACCAAAATACATACCACTAGGCTACATGGAGTAATGATCATATTCAGAATTAGGGAGCTTTACATATTCTTCTGAACTATTATTCCCTCTGCATTCCCTTTTCTTGGGACACTATCTAAGAAACAATTAAGATCTCTTATAGTTTGAAAAGCATTAAGAAGGTAGAAATAGATGCTGTTCAAAAGAGCATCTCCTAACATTAAGGAACATATTTTATCATGATGAATAGAAGCTACTGTTATCCAACAACTATCATTTTATCCTGGTATCACAACTAATATCCAGATAGTGTATTGCTGTGATATAAGATTACATTTGAAAAAATACATCTTGGAACAAATTTATTTTTTTATTCCTGTAGACATTAAGACTGAACCTAATGCATTCAATTGATTTAAAAAAATATATTCAACATTAGAAAGAACTTTCTGCTGGTAACCACTCTGCAGTGGAACTGACTGCTTTGGACTTTCCTTTGTGAAGGATGTTCAAACAAAGGCTTGATCGCTATGTATCAGAAATGTATGCAGTATTAATGACATTCCTGTAACAGAAGGCTGGACTACATGGTTTTCAATGCAGAGTTTCATTCTGGTTTATGCAAAATTGGATCAGCGTGTGCCTAGATAGCCAAAAACCTGCCACCTAAGCTCTTTTGAATGATTTCAAGTTTTTAAAATAACTTTTCTGAGTATTAGTTGCTGACAGTCACTGCATTGCACCATCTGTTTCCCACATGCAGCATGACATAGCCTCTACTTTTAGTTCCATTTCTAGGGGAAGATTTTGGGAATTATCTGGAAAGAGAAAGATCTCTATTACGCCATTCTTCAAACTTTTTATATGGGAAAACATCAAAAATTGCCAAATGTGATCGTGTCAAATGCTCTCTCCCATTCTCATTCCAAGAGTATTTATCTCTCGGAGAGAAAAAGCCATGCCACAAAACTAGCTTGGCTTTTTTTCTTTCTCCATTCCTTTGTCACCAAAAGAAAGAGACTCACTTATAAAAGACCCTGAAAGAGATCTAAGTATACAGTAGACTGCAGTAGAAGCTGAAATACTGTAGAGATTTGTTTATGAAAGGCACAAGAAAAAAGTGAGGGAACCTAGCTGACATCCAACAAACAATTTCCATCACCCAAGGAGTGGTGGAATGAGTAAAAAAAAACTATACAGGAGACAAAAGGGCAGGGAAGCTGAAGACAGATATAGGCAGATCCTTTCTAATTCTTTCTTCATCAGACCAACTTATTGGCAGCTGACAGGTGCACATAATCAAAAATGAAATACAACTAATACAACTATCCCTTCCTTCCTAAACAGCAAGCTTGAATTTCTCTGTAGCTTATTTTCTAGTATATATTATGGTTCCTAGGGTATTTTTGTTACTTACTGACAAACAGGAGGCAGCGTATGACCAGTTTTGTCCTTATTGGGACTCCTCAGGTACAGTACATGTAACCATTATAATTAATGTTAGATCTTTACCAGGAATTGAACTCTCATGCAATGGCACTTTATAGCACACTCTGCTTTATGAAACCTCTAGTCTGAGGGCATGACACATTAGCATCTATGAGAGCTTAAATAAGAAAGGTATGTACTCACAGTATAGTTCATATATTACGGTGTTTATTCATTGCCCTTTCTGTTATTTCACACTAGTCTTAAGGAGGAACCTTGAAGAAAATACCATGTAAGCATTGGGTGCTCCCAGGCTGGTTTTTCATCATGCAGTTGCCTTGCTTTATTCTGATTATGAGCCTGGCAATATCTCACTCATACAGGGGCCTGTCCTGACTGAAAATTTAGCAGTGTCATCAAGGCAGCCTTCCTTAATGGGAGGAAGCATTATTAAATGACCTCAATTGTCAAAACCTCTCTCTATATATGTGGGTAAAGCCAGAAATTTATACTACTGCAAGATTTGTTTTTTGTTTAAAGTAAAATCTTCCAGTAGCAGCCTTCTCACATGTAACATGTTCCTAACTAATTAGCCCACCATTCCCCAATGGATGCAAAGACTACATCTCCAAGAATTCTCAAGGCAGCATGGTCAACCTATTTATCTGGGAGGCCCAAAATGGGGAATGTTGACCTAGCTCGTGCAAGTGGCTGAGCTAAACCAAGACGTGCAGTTTCCCAGGTGGGCTTGGGAGCCGTCTCCCATGGTTTCTTACTGCACTTAAGGAGGCAAGATCACTCAATAAAACATACAGTAGCAGAAAGTAGTTTGGCCCTGTCTCTCACATCCTTTTCATTGTGAGGCTTCTCTATGAATCTGAGAACACAAATGGAGATGTGTTCAACCATTCAACATGCTTGTACTCAGGACAATCCTGAAAAAACAATCTCTGTTGGGTCATGAAGAGTCCTAAGTAATCGAACAAGACTTTATCTGCCCATGGAATCTTTGAAATACAAGTTCCGTGTTTAACACCAGTCTTCATACCCTGAAACCTCCACCTACTCTGCAATAATCTCTTTCTGTGAAATCCCTCCCTCTCAATTCATTTTATTTTATAGACTTTAACTCTTACATTTCCAGTACAGCCATCATGAGCCACAATATAAATGAATATAATGGTTTCTATAAATCTTCAACCCATCCTAATGTTGTGCACTATTACAAAATTTATATTTTTAAGTTATAAATTTGTCAATCGATACTTATATATTCATTCATCTCAGTTTTCCTACAAAGTTCCCAGGAGATGGGGTTCAAAGAGTTGTGGGCCTAGCCTTCCAAGTTCCCACTTGCAATGGGCCTATTAATGTTGTTTCTTCCACATCCCTCTCTGAAATTCTGATTTTTTTATACTAACCACTTTTTTGAGCACAGAAATAAGTGTGAACACCCTTCTCCTCCAGTCTATTCCCAAGTTTACTAAAAAATGAAATCCTGTTTCTCTGCTGTATGCTTTGAATAATTCTAAGGAACATATTGATTCATTATTATACCCCATTAGCTAATGCTTCAGATAATAATAAACTGGCATGGACTACCGATTTGTTTTGCAGGAGGTAAACTGGGCAGGCCTAAAAAGGCTCACTCTGTGAAAAGACATCCTTTCATCTTGAATCTCTCCATAGCATCATCCTTCCCAGTTCAAGGGAATTTTGACACCTTCAGCTATAGCTGAGGGGCTGGTCTCCATCAGATGTCAGGCCTGCCCTTTGCACCAGTCAGAATGAGAAGTCAATGTCCACTATCACTGTCATCAACTGTGGCTCCTATGTTCCTGCCAGAGAAGCCCTGGCCCAAATATCTCACTGCTGCAAGCGTGAGCATTAATGGGTACAGCCTTGCTCCTCTGACAATACAGCTACTAGTGCCCAACAGACTCCTTGCTCAACCAGATTTCATTATTTTAATTAAAATTGATTCAAATAAAAGAGTTGCTGATAGTCATATAATCACAGACTTGGAAGGGGCAATTCACATATTTGAAGAATGCTATCTTCTCTGTGCTTCCACTGTCTTTTCAAAGCTAAAGATTCCCAGTTCCTTCAATTTCTCTTCATAGGGCTTACTTTTAAGGCTTCATACTGTAGGTTTGCTTCCAAGGCCCCAGAATATTTTCACTGCCCTTCTCTTAACCTGTTTCAGTTTGCCTAAATCCTTCTTCAAGTGTGGCACATACAACTAGACACGGCACCTGATGGGGGGTCTGACCAAAACAGAATAAAAATGAAACTATTAATTTTACAATTTGAAAACTATACTCCCATTGATTCAACCTAAAATTGTGTATACCTTTTTTGCAAGCCACATCACACTGCCAGCTCATATTCAGTTTGAATACTGAATAATAATAACTACTCTTTCAAAATCTTTATCTACAATATCCAGCTCAGTTCTGTGTCATCAGCAAATGTGATCAGCATTCCCTCCACCAAGTCCATCCAAGTCATTAATAAAAATATTGAAGAGTAGAGGGGCCATGACTAAACTTTCTGGCACCCTGCTTCATACCTCTCTCCAGTTTAATGAAAAGCCTTTGAGGAGCACTTTTTATGATCTTCAAGCCAGCTATGAATCAACTTAATTGTGATGCCATCAGACCCATGTATGACTAGCTTGTTGTTATGAATATCATGGGGTATATTGTCAAATGCTTTGCTGAAATCAAGATACATTCTATCTATAGTATTCCTACAATTTGTCAAGGAAGTTACCTAATCAAAAATAAGATAAAACTAGACTGATGTGACTTGTTCTTACAAATCTATAACATGCTGATTATTGCATTTTTTAAAGTGTTTATAGATCAATCTCTTTATGAAGAGTTGTAGAATTTTCTCAAATATCAATGTCAGATTTACTTGTCTGTTGTTTTCTAGCTCCTCTTTCCTCTTATTTAAGATAGGGATAACATTTGCTCTCCAGTTCATCACTACTTCAGAATTTCTCAAAAATAATGCATAAATGTTCAATCGGACAACAGCTACTTGCTTCAGTACCCTAGTACACAATACTGTTATTTCAGTGCAATGATTTTTCGGACTCTACAATATGCTCCGTCCGTCCATCCATCCATCCATCCATCCATCCATCCATCCATCCATCCTATGTCTATGTCTATGTCTATGTCTATGTCTATGTCTATGTCTATGTCTATGTCTATATCCATCTAGCATCTATCTCAGGGTTTCTCAACCAGGGTTCTGTGAGAGGTCAGTAGGGGTTCCCTGGGAGATCAGGATTTATTTTAAAAAATATTTGAAATTCAGGCAACTTCACATTAAAGAGGTAAGTTTCATTATTTTTAGTTTAAGAACACTGTTAATGCATATATACAGGCCTACACATGAAACAAATATAATAATTTTGTAACTTCTGGCCTGTATTTGAGCCTGAATGTGCAGGGGTTCCCCGAGGCCTGAAAAATATTTCAAGGGTTCCTCCTGGGTCAAAAGGTTGAGAAAGGCTGATCTATCTAAACAGATTTTAAAACACCTGATTCCAGATGACTTTGGATACTGGGTGGGGATCCAGCCTTTATCTGAGGCCCTTACTTCAAGGATTTTGTCTCTAACCCACAAAGAATTTAGTTTAAAGTTTTCCTGATCAAGCTTGCCATGCTTTAACCAAACCTGTTTACTAATCCTTGTGAGGTGCAATTCAATTCATGATAATACTAATACTAATAATTTATTAAATTTATATGCTGCCAAACTCCCAGCGACTGGGCAGTTCATCATCCAGGTTGTCCACACCTTGGTCTCAGAAATAAATTTCTACCATCAACACCATTTGCTTGTTTTCCTTATGGAGAGTTGCTTCTTGTTTCATCTCCTGTTGTAGTGCCTCTGTCATCTGATCTGTTAAAACTGCTCTCCTCAGCTGAACCGTCAGGTTTCTCTTGACTGGTTAGGCAAAAACTGGCATGGGTAGACTTCCAAGGACAGAAGCTCCAAAAAGGAGATTTTTATGAAATAATTTTATGAAATAATTCCTGTGATTACAGTACATCAAATGCAAGTCCTATTTATAGTGAAATCAAGGTTCAAATTCTTGCACTTTTTTCCCATTTGTACTGTGTAACAGATCTGAAGCCTCTCTCTTTTGGACAGAAGGAGCAATTTGTCTGTCTCTTGTTTTGGTAAGAGACTACTCTGGTTTCAGACTGTTTGTTTGTGACCTTCTGAGAACTGGTTCTCACATGAAGTGTGCTTACTTGTTGTTCAAATCCTCTGAATATTCAAACATTGCAAATAGAACCAAGGTTGTATTCAGATATGAATAGAACCATGCCACAAAGTGTTAATTCTATCCATTTATTTTCATTTTTGTTTCTAAAGGTATCACCAGTAAAAAGTTTTTTCTTTCTTCTTGTTCCTTTTTCATGCTTTCAGCTTAGCCAAGTACACACTGTTGACGTAGAGAGAAAAATCGACAGCCATTCCTATCATACTTACCTGCTGAACTCCATTGGCAAACTCCTCTTAGCCCTCTCTGAACTTATTTATTTATTTATTTATATTTATTTATTATTTCAATTTATTCCCCGCCCATCTCCCTTGCAAGGGACTCTGGGCGGGTTACAACAACTGAAAGTTTAAAAAATACAAAAACAATATCTAAAATACATCCAATAATAATAATAAATTACATAAAATCCAAGAAGGGGGGACCGTAGGATGGATCATATTACTACGGGGCCAGCCAACCCCAGGAGGCACTGCCGCCTCTGTCGTCCCAGGCCCGGCGGCAGAGCCAGGTCTTAAGGGCCTTCCAAAAGGCCAGGAGTGAAGGGGCCAGTCTCACCTCCGGGGGCAAGATATTCCATAAGGCGGGCGCTATCGCAGAGAAGGCACGCCTCCTGGACCCCGCTAGATGGAATTCTCTTGTTGAGGGGGTCCGAAGCATGCCCTCTCTGCATGCACGGGTGGGGCGGGCCGACTTGCTGGCTTATATTCTCCAGTTCCTGTTTGTGTGGCAGATAGCAGCCACTCAGTTTTTATTTCTTAATTTTAAAAAATGCCATATTATTTCTTTAGTACAACACCTGGATTAAAACGTGTAATCCAATTCAAGTTGTACATTTTGTTATAATTAACTTTTTTAGCAATAGGAAATGTTCAAGGTTTTAAAATCTTAATCTGTTCAAAGGAATAGTCTAAGACCTAGTTTAGCAATACAGTGTCTTCAGGGGCATGCCCCAAATACATGCACAGGTCAGTTCATATGTATTGCTACCATTATGTAACTTCACCCAAATGCCATTGGGGAGCTGGGAGAGTTCAGTCTGCCTGCTTATCACTCACCCAATGAATGGAGTTTAGTGGGCATGTTCAGATCTTGACAAGGTGACGTGGTAGTTCTGCAATTTACTCCTTGCCACACGACATGCTTGCGGGATATACAGTAACAAATATCACACTAAGCTGCTGAGTTCTATGTCTAATAAAACATGTTTTTACAGTATTAAAAATTATTGCTGATGCTTTAAATGCATTATATTCAGTAGCTGTGTGCAAAATAGCTGTTTGGAGTGTTCATATTTGGAGATAACACACGTTTTAATTATTTTGAGTATGGACCAAAACTCACCTATTTCAAGCACCATGTCTAAGAGTTTTTTGTAAAGTTCCAAGAAATGTGATTCAAGTGTTGTCTTGCCTCCCGCCTTTGGAATATTATCTTATGAATTTTCCTGCCTGGGAAAGTACAGCAGCAAGCATTGGCCATGTCCCTTGCTGCTAATGGTTTATGCTGGGTAGGGTAGCCCACAGAGTGTGTGTAGTGCTGTTTGCTAACTACATGCATACACATTAAAAGGAATTCTCTCTCTCTCTCTCTTTCTCATTCTCTTACTGTTTTCTGCAATGATCATGTATTTTGTCATCTCCTAGGACCTAGGTCATGAGGACTATGTGACTATACACCACCAACTGGATGCAAAGAGAAAATGCAGAATAATACTTATAGTGGCAGTGCTAGAAGCTGATAAGGTTTTCAGGAAAGAAAACTCCTGTGAAAATTGTAAAATCAAAATTTTCAAGCCCTCAGCTGAAGCACTCATGATTTATCAGTGGGGCCATAATTTGGCTATCACCAGTATTATGAAAATATGAAATAGTTTGTTGAAGGGTTTTTTTAAA
The DNA here is from genome assembly GCA_023362775.1 of Charina bottae. Taxonomy (NCBI): domain Eukaryota; kingdom Metazoa; phylum Chordata; class Lepidosauria; order Squamata; family Charinaidae; genus Charina; species Charina bottae. The sequence goes on along the minus strand of JALMGJ010000021.1, from coordinate 7,542,548 downwards.
AAAATCACAATTTTCATCAGTTGCAATCTGTTGCAAAACTTGATTGTTCATGGCAGACAGCTTGTTGCCTTGGCAGCTATGATGTTTAGAGGAATGTATCAGAACCAGTAAAAAGATTATGGGTGAAAACACTGATAATGAAACCAGTATCATTATCTTTGCACTTTTTTTCAACAAGAACAAAGTAACAGTGTCATCAGTGAAAGACTGATGACAAAAAGGAATTCATCAAACAACCGTTCTAAAATGCCATGGTTCAATACCTGAAGTTTAATTTCAGCAAATCAAGCTCCTAAAATAGCATTTGCAAGGGGTTCCTTTGTCCAGAAATCAGAGAGGTCACTGCTTTGGATAGGACTGCATTGACCCTGAAGGAACAGATCCATAATGTTCCTAGAACCATCAGTGGAAGCACAAGTGGCCTCCATGTCAAGGACTGCTCTTTCAGTAGCACTGGCTTTTCTAGCTGTTTTCTGGACAGGGGTAAGTTGGCCACAATGATCCATGCACTGATAACTTCTAGATTTTTTTTTTGTAAGTGCTTGAATGTGGAGCTACTTTGGGTTTGGCCTGGAAGCTGCACAGTTAGTGCAAAATACTGAAGGGGGCAGTCTAGCACATATGTTGTACATCTGTTCTGTAGGAAATGTACTGCCTGCCAGTTTGCTACCAAGCTAAATCCAAAGTACTTGTGACATACAGTTATGATTCTCAAACTGTGGGTGTAAATTTGAGAGTGGAAGCAAATGCCAAAGCCCTATCAGACCATGCTCTGGGCTCTCCTCTACGCTTTACTTGGGGAAGCCAAGAATCTTGTCTAGGCAGAGCAGGAAGGAAAGCCCTGCTCCAGCTTTACATTCAGTAGGAGCCTTATGGGGTGTACTTGGCTGGCTCCCATCTCAAAGAAAGGATGTTCTTTTCCCCACAAGGCAGAAAGCCCCGCCCCCACCTCACCCCACCCCACCCACTAGGGGCTTCTGCCAGTCATCCAGAGGTGAGGGCTGCTTACAAGAAGTGGGAATCTGAGGCCTGGTAAAGCAGGACACAGTACTGGAGGGCTGGAGGAAACAGCCTGGCACTGTCTGTGTCAGGTTTCACACCACAGGCAGGGCTTAACTATTTAGGCAAGATTACAAGAACTTCTGATCAGTAATACTTATTGAAAAAAATTAGGAAGCCTTCATCAAAAAACTTCAGCAACTGCTGTTTCAAGAATCTCTATACAGCATATAGAAACAATATTCAAAACTCTTGTATATCTTTCTCTTTCCCATCTTATGTAACAAACAACAGTACGTGGTCCTGTCATTTGAGCCATTTCTATCTTCCTTTGTTTCTGCAACCATTGAATTTGTATTAATTACATTTTTCATTGACTGTGTAAGGACTAACTCTTACAGTCTGCCTGCAGGGGTGCTGAGGTGGCACAAAAAACTACTCCTCAGCTGATTTCCCAGACGCTCCAAGAAAGCATTGGGTGGTAGTTGCACAGTGGAATCGGCCTTACATTTTTTGCAAAGTGTTACTGCTTCCCTGACACTTTGGACTGCACATGGTACCTGAAAGAAGTGCCAATTCCTTTTTTGCAAATATGGGGAGGAGGCAATTGTGTCTAAACCATGAGAGCTGCCCATCAGCAGGAGAAGTCAGGCCATCTTTGGAGAAGGTGGGGAGAGGCAAAAGGTGATGGTTCAGAAAATGGGTTCCTTTGCTCAAGAGCTGCACACAAAGCATTAATGACTCTCTCCACACATCCCCCTTCCAAGAATTCAGAAAGCCATCTTGACTTGGGAAGCTCCAGGCAACCATAGTTGGTGACCCTTGCAATTGTTCTGATTGCACCAATTGGCCAAATGTGAATTCTGGATTAAGGACCCTCCCATCCCCAGGTTTCACCTCCAAGAAAACAGAACTTGTAAAATGGCACTTGATGCCCTTGACACTTCCTTAACGGGGTTTGGTTGCCAAATACAGGTAGTCCTTCAAGTTCGAAGAAGCCAAAGTTCAATAACTAATCTGGCTGACATGTGTGAGAAGGTGGGGAAGGGAAGGCAAATGCTACAAAGCAACTTTTTTACCCTTCATCCAATACATGTCCCTATTATTTTCTTCCTACCCACTATTGGGAAATTCTGCTACAGACCTTTGGGGAAAGCAGCTTACAATCTTGCAGGCCTGTTGATTTGGTTGATCTGGAAAAAGCTAAGCAGGGTCAGGCCTAGTTAGAACTTGACAGCTGGCTTGTCCAGGCAGAATGAATGCAAATTCAGGGCAGCCAGTTTACCCAAGCAAGCCTATAGTGAGTCCTGGCAGGGTTCCAGATCTGAGTAGACAAGCCTCATGGCGTACTCACCCAGTCCAACAACAAAGTCAGTATTGTATATAATTGCTGCTATAAGGAGCAAATATCAATCCAAAATAATTGTTGGATGAAAAATGGGAGTGGCTGTCTTAAAAATAAAACCCAGATTTCAGAAGTAATAAAAAGCAAAGCAAGCTCATCCTTTCCATTAAAAATATGTTTTTACATTTGGTGATGTTATTTATTTCTGATGAAGTTTTTCATTTCATAAAGTTGCAAAGTTCTATTATTGTTTTATTTTATATTAATTAAAATCAACTCCATCAATAAAATTAAAATCAACTATTAAAAGTTAGTGATATTTTTATTTCTTGCACAACCCTGACCAACCACCCTAAAATAACTTGTTTCACTCACTGGGGGAGAGAGGGTCACAAAAATTCATTTATCGTTCTGGAAGGTCGCAAAGGAAAACCTTTGATCCAGGCTCAACAGGTGGCAGCCCCTGGCTGACCTTCTCTGGGCTCAGAAGCTAAGCAGCGTTGGGTCTGGTTAGTACCCGGATAGATCTCCAGTTGGCTTGATTCGCAAGGCAAAAAAATCCCAATGCAGACAATGGCCAACCATGTTCCATACTGCTAACAAGAAAACCACTTGGATGTTCCCATTAAGTCACCAGGAGTTGAAGACTTTACTTTTTAAGGACATACCAAGCCCAATAAGGCTTAGAACCTGTACATCAGATAGGATACTTTTTCCTTTATGCATGTATAAACTATGGTCTAATGGGGATGCTCTCCTGAAGGTGTAACATTTGCCAGGGCAGTGAGCTGAAAGCTTGTACTGTATATACAAGCTATTAGGGAATTCCTTCTTTGCCATATTTTAACATCAGCTTAAACATCCGTTTAGCCAAGTCTTCTGTTAAATGGGTTTTATGGTACTTTCTGATCTAGTTTTATATCGTCCTATATCATAGTTTTTAATCTATTTATGATTTTAAACACATTTTCACAAGCTTGTTCTGAAATATTCTTATTTTAATTGTTTAAATATAGCAAGCATTATTTTAATTATTCTTTATACTAGTATTTGTTTTTAAGGATGAAAAGCAGTAAGTTTTTAAAATAAATACCATTTCTATATATGACTAACACCGTATTTCTATATATGAAATATGAAAGATTCCATCAACGCTGCCTCCGAGAAATTCTGCAAACTACTTGGGAAGATAGGCGGACTAATGTTAGCGTATTAGAAGAAGCGAAAACCACCAGCATTGAAACAATGATCATCCAACATCAACTTCGCTGGACCGGCCATGTTGTTCGAATGCCTGACCATCGTCTTCCAAAGCAGCTACTTTACTCCCAACTTAAGAATGGAAAACGGAATATTGGTGGACAGCAAAAGAGATTCAAAGATACTCTCAAAGCTAATTTTAAAAAATGTAATATCAGCATTGAGAATTGGGAAGCCCTAACTCATGAGCGTTTCAATTGGAGGTCAGCCTTTATTAAAGGCGCTATGGACTTTGAAGAAGCACGAGTACAGGGTGAAAGGGAGAAACAAGCTAAAAGGAAGGCACGTCAAGCAAACCCTCATCATGACCGTCTCCCACCCGGAAACCTATGCCCTCATTGTGGGAGGTTGTGTGGATGCAGAATTGGCCTTTACAGCCACTTACGGATCCACTGTTAAGATTTTACCCTTGGAAGACAATCTTACTCGGCTACGAGTGATTGCCAAAGAAAAGAAAGAAAGATTGTGCTCTTCAACTTTATGTTATGTCAGTTATATAAAACACATTTTCACAAGCTTGTTCTGAAATATTCTTATTTTAACTGTTTAAATATAGCAAACATTATTTTTAATTATTCTTTATACTGGTATTTGTTTTTAAGGATGAAAAGCAATCAGTTTTTAAAATAAACACCATTTCTATATATGACTAACACCATATTCAAAATAAATGTGTAATGACATTATTATTGTACTCTTCCACTTTATGTTGTGTCAGTTATATAAAAGAAACATTAAAAAGAAGTTTCAAGAAAATATGTAGTAATTTTGTTCTTTGCTTAGTTATTCTATTAAATCCTTGCCACAAAACCAGATTCATTTGGTCAGGACTGGCACAATTTCTTCTAAATTTAGTTTGGAGATAAATATACTCTAAAATCTCATTGCCAGTGCCCCCAAATAACCATATAATTCTTTTATTGATGTTATCTCTTCTTTTATCAGTTCTTTTCCTGGTAGCAGTATCTTAGATGTGGGAGGACATTAACATTCTTTGTCATTTACTGAGAGCTGAATATGAACAATTAAAACTAGTTAAAAGTAACATTATGTGAACAGATTCTATAGCATATAAACTGTTTCTGTTTCCTTCAGCACACTTAGTCACAGAATGATTGTTACTAAAAATCTGAAATGGTGAGGCAGGAACAAGCACTGTTCAGACCTGTGTAAACATGGAGAAGGTGCATTCCAATTTCAAAGCTCGGAAAATGAAAAGAACAGCCAAGAGGTCATTGACTTGAAAAGACAGGAGAAAGAGGTTTAAGATTTAAAACCCCTTGGTTGAAGCCCCATGGCCACCCTGGTTTTAGAAGCCAATGTAAATAAAGCTGGAGGAAGTTGTTCCAAATTCCCTAATGACAGGGTAAGTTGATCTCAAGAAATCTCATGAAACCATGGCCACCTCTATGTTTGCTCACACCTCAAGCCTTTGTCTAAACAATTGTTCCAACTACTTCTTAAGGAGCTGGTTTCAATATGATAAGGGGTGAACAAATTAGCCAAGAGAGTTGGCTTTATGGCAGATTTAGTCTAGATAATTTACAGTTCTCAGCTAGACCTCAGCTTCAAATGTTGCAAAGCATAAACATCTGTAGATAAACAATTAGAATGTAAACTTAAATTTATTTTCAATATGGAAGAGGGAGGACTTGGAAGTAATTCAGAATGACATGTTGCTTTCTGCCACCTACTTCTGCGTCCTTTGTGAATCTAGAGCAGAGCTGTCCAAACTGTGTGCCACACACGCTAGTGTGTCAGCTGCAGTGTCTGGGCGTGTCACCGCTGCTGCTGCCTCCAAGCCCTGCCAGGATTCCATGCAGGTCCTAGTGCCTGCCTTGTGCCTTGCTGTAAGAGTGTGTCGCGAAATGATGCATATCTAAAAAGTGTGTCACCAACATGAAAAGTTTGGAAAGCAATAGAGAAAGCTCTAGAGAGATATAGGAAACAGATTTGGAACTAAATGTCTCCTGGTCAGTTGCTCTATTGTCACTAACTAGCTACTTTGAATTTTATTTTTTATGGCATTCATTTACAGTACTGCCTGAATCCACCAGGACCCTAAGAGGTGCACAACAGTACAACAATACAAACACATCTAAATAAAAACAATACAATTAAATAATGCAACTAAACAATACAATTAAATAATATAATACACATTGATACACATTAATAAGAAAACCATTCTGACACCAATGATTCCCTACATGCCTTCTGGAAAAAAAACAGTTTTTACAAGCTTCCAAAGGCCATGAGCATAAAAGCCACCCTCACCTCAGGAGGCAAGCTGTTCCAGAATGAGAGCTGGAAGAATGGAGATGACCCTGGAGACTTCTGAGTGATTCAATATAATGGAAAGAAATGGGCAGATGGAGGTAAGGAGACTGAGAAGCAATCTCATCTGGGTGGGTGGAGGAGTCTGTCTATGGATACAGGGTGTGGCATTTTTACGTCCATCTGAAAAAGATTTAGTGTGCAGTGATGATCCAGAAAAGAGAGAGATGGCTGAATCTTGTGGGCTAAGAGTATGGAGTAAGAGTCTGAAGGTGATCTCAAATGAAAGAGAACTGGGGTTTAAACAAGTGGTTCAGTGTCTTGGGACTTATCTTACCCCTGCCTTGTATTTGTGTTACTTATGTTTTAACATTAGTTTGCCTTCCTGTGAAATGTGCTTGTGTTTTATCAAAAAATTGTATCTCCAAATGTGCATTTTAGGGCATAGATTTTTCCAGTGCTTATATTAAATTGTTGTCAGGCAAGTGGACACTTTTAGCCACAACAATCTGCCTTTCTGTAAAACGGATTTCTGTAGGAGAAAAGTGGGTTCCGAGGCTATTTTCTGTGGAGTCTAGTGGTTAAGGTGCTGGGCTAGAATCCAGGAGACTGTGAGTTCTAGTCCCGCCTTAGGCATGAAATCCGGCTGGGTGACCTTGGGCCAGTCACTCTCTCTCAGCCCTAGGAAGGAGCCAATAGGAAACCAGGAGACTGAGAGTTCTAGTCCCGCCTTAGGCATGAAAGCCATCTGGGTGACCTTGGGCCAGTCCCTCTCTCAGCCCAACTCACCTCACAGGGTTGTTGCTGTGGGGAAAATAGGAGGAGGAAGGAGCATTTGGTATGTTCGCTGCCTTATTTATAAAAAAAATAATAAAGGCAGGATAGAAAATAAATAAAATAAACTATCTAATCTCAGAGCAGCCAGCAGTTTTCTAGCTTTGCCTCTAGAATGTTTTCTCCTTGTTTGCAAACACCTGCAATATTTGCCTACCCTCAAGGAATTAAAGCCTAAGGGAAAAAAAATTTTTCTAGATAGGATTCTTCAGCCTACCCCCTCCATGTGCCTTAGCCTACATCTGCACACTTTTAGATACATTCATGAATTAGTGACAAGATGTATCTACTATCCCCTTTGGGGATTTAACTTCTACCGACTCTGGAAAGCCTTAGTCGTATCGTTACTGTTATTAAATTCAAAATGCTAGCAAAACACCCGTCTTGCTTCGCTTCCCTCCCCGCGCATTTTTCCATCTTCTAGGTCAACTGAACTTTTTCTATTGAATCCTCTTTTAACACCTCACCTTCCAGTCTGTTATGGAAACAGAGGCCACTCACTGGATATGGACCCTTAAGGAAGCACCCAAGCGAATTGCTTTGCCTCAACGACTGCTAGGTTTACATGACTGAAGCCCCTTCCCCCGCCCCGTATTCCCCTCAGCCGCAGTGGTACTAGCAATGCGCATGCGTACCGACAGCCGCCGGCGGCTCCGATGGGCGTTGGGGGATGGGAAGAGAGAAACTTGGGAAGGCAAAGCAAGTCCGCGCGCGTCTCCTTCCAGCCAAGCGCGTCTCCACATTGACTCCTCCCCTCTCAGAGGAGCGCGAAAGATCCTTCCTTCGCCACTTTATTCGCTGCGGCTAATGAAAGAGGTGGGACTTGGAAAAAACGACCCGCCTTCCCAAATAGCAGCTACGTCTGCCATCCTGCTTCTGTCTACTGTACTCTGCTATAATACTATCCAGCGCTTTTGAGCTTTTTTTTTTAAACAAATCAGATCGAGTCACTGAGAGAGAAAATGGAAGGATGAAAATAAAAATGTGAGACGTCTTGCTATTGGTCCATTAACGACTACGTAATTCTCTAAAGGTAGCCTCGCACTTCCTCCCCCTCGTGATTGGCTAATGGGCAGCAAGTCTTTGGAAGGGGGCAGGTGTTAAGATTTGGGAGGTCTGTTAGGGAAGCGTTCCCTGATTGGTGGAAAAGATAAGCAGGTTCAGACCAGAGCGAGCGCGCCCCCTTGCCGCGTCTAGCCGGCTAGGAACGAATGAGCGCGCGCTCCTGAGAAAACTCGTCTAGCCTGTTAGGAGGGCGCGCGCGCGCGTTCTGTATGGTGTACCTATTGCGGGAGCGCGCCGTGAGAGGAGGGGGAGCCGGAGCATCTCTTTCACACGCGCGGCGGCAGCGGCTCCTCCTTTGTTCCCCCCCACCTCTCTAGAGCTCTCGGGCCGCCTGGCTGGCGGGGGCCGGCACGGTAAGGTGGGGGAGAACGTTGATCGCGCACGCGCGTGGATGAATGAATGAGTGAGTGACCGACCGTGTGAACGCGTGAGAATGAATCGGGAGGCTGCGGGGGGCAACCTCAGCAAAACCAGCACGTCCTGATCGGATGGCGGGGGGGCGCCGTTATTTTCCTCCCGGAGTCGGAGTCTCATCTCTGCGATCGGCTTTGAGGGTAAGAAGGTAAAGGCAGGCGGGGGTGTGCCGTGTCCGCCTCTTTATAGCCACCCCCCAGCATCCTTTCCTCTTTCGCCCCCCAGCCCTCTTCCTACCAGCATACAGTTCTTCCTCCCTCCCCCACCCTAGCCTTTGCATCCTTTTTGGTACTTCTAAGCATCCTTGTTATTGATTTTTCAAGCTCTTTGTGAGAATGGATTCCTTCCTGGCTTGTCCTATTTAGGCTTCAGTAGTTCATTTATTATTCATTTTATATCCCTGCTCTTTGACATTTCTCAACTTATTTTTTCCCAGATCTCCAGCGCAAGCCTATTAGTAAGCTGTAGAGAAAAATGGAGTTGGAAAAATGTAGAGTTGGGTTATATAATTTATTGAATTAACATGGCAACACGGAAAATCAGGTTAATTTTTGCTGATCACAACGTAAACTTTATGTTCAGAAATATTTCAGAATGATAGTGAATGATAGCTTGGACCTCAGAGTCTTGGATTAAATCCTCAACATGTAAATTCACTTCCCTTTGTTCGTAGTCCTTCCCCTGATATTGCCCATTTTCTTCTGTTATGCCTCTTTTCACCTTTTGTACCATTGGTCTTTCTTCCATCCTTCCATTCTGCAGCCCCACAAAGCAAAATCCCCAGAGTGTGTGCTTGCATTAATGGATCATATACTGCTATTTGGATGCTGAGATTATTGTGAACCATATTGGAACAGGCAGGCCTTATTAGTAAGGACTATCTATTGCTCTTACAAAAGAATGCTTATTTATTTAGGATTGCTTCATCCATTTTTCACTATTTTTAAGGAATCCTGCTGATTCTTTAAAACACAGTAGTTGACTAGGAGAATGTTGGTTTTGTGATGTTTAAAGTTGACTGTACACAAGTAAAGTTAGTCCATGCATCACTCCAGCTGCCTCCTTCACACTTTCTGTCTCAAGGACTAAGAGAGCTCTCCAATATGGCTTTTCTTCCAGCTACCTTTGATGTTGTCACTTCAACCCCTGCTGGTCTTGGTTTTCATTTTGCAGAAGAATAATCCAATTTTCCTCTATCCCCCCACCCCCAGTGCCTTATTTCTATGGTTCTAGTCTTTGGTTCTGTGGTTTTTCCCACTGTTTTTAGCTTTGGTATTGTTTTCCTAGTATTGCCTCATCCAAGTATAATCCTCATTCATTAGGGAGTGTCTATATGTATTATTCCTATTCTTCTTGTCTCCACTTTCCCATGGGCTAATTCCAGAATTTTAAAGGGGTTTGGACTAAATCTGTTCAGTGAAAAGGGTTTAATAAAGATGTTATGTAAGACCCATCTCTGGTCCTTTGTAACCAAGGATGGAAGTGCTTTCTACCTTACCCTCCTCATTCTTTTTATTCCAATCCCATTCCTTTATTTCTGTTCTGCTTTCCTTCCATTCATATATTCTTCTTCCCTCCTGACAGCCATTCACCAAGTTCTCTTCTCATCCTTAAGAATCTGGAAAACACGATCATGTTTTTGTGCAAACAAAGGCCAAATGTTGCATACATTTCTCACTTTTCTGCTCTGCTCTTCTTGGAAGCAGTCAGGAATGCCAACCCAATCTGAGGATGAGATAAAGAAAATCTGTAAGGCTTCCAAGAATACAAGAAAAAGCATATAGCCCTTTCAGATGATGCAAAAGGATGAGGCTCTAGAAATACAACATAAATCAGGGATCATGCATTTAGCCCTACTCCAAGATTGCACAGCTCCTCTGGACTCCTCATGTGGTGGGGGTAAAATTCAAAGATATCTTTATTTACAAAGACTTTCCCTCTCATTAATGACCCAGATTTTCCAGGGTTAGGGTCCTTTATTCCCTGGTGAGCCAGCATAGATATTCTTTTCAATTAAGGAGCCTGTGCAATCTTGAGCTGGACTGAAAATGTGGCCCTGCAGATGAGCTGCAGTTTTGGAAGCTCTTTATTAACAGTAGGAGAGGGGTCTTAGGAGTTCCTCTGAAGGTGCTTTGATATTCCTTGATATACTGCTCAGAACAATTATGCATTTCCATCCAGAAGTCCTCTGTAAATAGTAAAGGAATTGATGAGTTTCTACATGCTCAAAATCAGTCATCTAAAGCCAAAAGTGCAAAACCTGAGGCTCCAGGCTGCAGGTAGCCTCCAGATGTGTTAGATATGACCCCCATAAGCCTCCAAAAGTTGTCACATTAAAAATATAATTTGATAAATAAGCAAAATCATTAAATACATGTCTGTAGAGTAATTGCATTTCATTTTAATTAAATTGATATAAAATCAAATTTAGTTTGTTCCCAGTCCCACCTATTACTTTCCAAAGTGCATGCCTCAGCACACTGGTTAGAGAGCAGACATGGCCCTTGGCCCAGAAAAAGTTGGACCCTACTGCCTTCTGCTTGCTTTCAGCATGAAAGGCTGGTACTACTTCTGACTAGTCTGGGAGCCTAGCATGAGGTCAGAATGTCCCATAGTCTCTTCTAAAACCAGGATGAAAAGAAGATCTTTTATTTTTACCCTTTGCCATTGAGGAGAGATAGGAAGCAGCAAAATAAAGTGTATGTGTTCACTTTATGATTGTAGTCTGGAAGTCATGGTTGCTTTGTACCTAACACAGAGCTAAAGGATTTGCCTCACTCGGCCCCTTTTAGCACCAGAAGGACATCTTGGCCTCTAGGGGAATGTTCTAAAGCACCTAATTGTTTCTAGCAATTGTATTCTGCTTTTCTTTCTTTCTTTTTCATCTGCAGGTAGACTGGTCTTCTAAACCTGGGGATTCTTATCATAGCTCCCAATGACTCTTAAAGGCAACCTGCTTTTTCTTTCAGCTTCTCTTGGCTCTGTTTTCCACCTCTTGCTTACCTTGAGGAAACTTTCCCTTCTTATTTGTCTCTCCCCATCTTGTTTTATTTATTTGTATTTATTTATGAATTTATAAACTGCTTCAGTTGAGACAAGTCTAAGTGACATACAAAAGCAGCCACCGCAGCAAACGGGAACCTTGTTCTATGCTTGGTCAGTTTTTCTTTTTTCTGTCTTCCCCAGGAAGATTTTCTCCTTTGCTGCTGCTGTGTCCCTTATTCTTTTCCCTGAATACTTTATCATAATGAGGTAAAGAGTCTGGCACGGTAGAACTTTTTGGAAAATGAAACATTTCCACTATTTCCTTCATTATTTATACTGTATTATTTTGGCCCCCAAATAAGACATAACAATGTTGAGTGCATTTGCCCTTGCACTTAAAGGCAAAGAAGCATTTTAAAAATTTGCTTTGTTTTTTGACTAAATGTTGTCATGATGTTCAGAGCTGTACTAACCACAAGTCAGTTTCAAACTATAACATATATTGGGTTGTTTTCACTAAAGCTGAATCAAGAACAATTTAAGATTCACACATAGTGCTAAACAATATTTAATCTGAAATGGAACTTGGTTCTGTATAATCCTGAAGTTTCCTATCTTTCTTTTTCATTTTGTTGAACTGTGACTTTTGGTACTATGTACAAATCAGACCACTCTGTAAGGTAAATTGGACATCGCATGGACTGTGATTCAGAACCTGAAGCAGTTGGAAGAAGGAGACTCAGTGCATTGAGTTGAAGTTCACCTTTCTTTGTATTTTCCAAGGGATCGCTCTGGATAAGAATATTTTTTATTCTAGGATTTACAACTAACCTGCCAGATTAGTTAAATTAAGACATTGAATTAAATTAGCTAAAACCAAACAAAAGTAACTCATTTTAATACTGCCATCTTTACAAGACAATAGTTTACTACTACTTTATTTTTTATTTTGTGCCTTCGAATCAGCGTTGACTCCTGGCAACTGCCTGGAGAAGTCCCTGCAGTACTACTACTACTACTACTACTACTACTACTACTTATGTGAACTTTCTTGATGATTTGTTGGGGTAGATTCACAAAGAGCCTTAAAGAGTTCCACTGCAATCCCTCAAGTACAGAACTCAGATCCTGTTGCCCAAATATTTTAAGGCTTTCCAAAGAACCTGATGTGGCTGATAAGAAAAAGATTACATAAAATGGATGAGATTCTTTTTCTACTAAAAGATCAGAGATCCACCACTATGGAATCCTTTGAATGAACTTAACTACACATATGATTTACAGATAGTACTCGCTTTATTTGAACTCAAGCTGGATTTCATTCCTACCCCCTCTGCAATATGTATTCATTATTGACAGGTTGGTTCTCTGTGATTAAGTCGCTAATTCAATAACATTCTCTATCATGCTATTCCTTGAATTGGACAAATTTATCCTCTTACTTGATTTGTGGATGAACAAGGAATGGGATAAGAGAAGATGGACAGGAGAAAAATATGTTTCCATCTTATCCAGGCTTCTAAGGACAGTTTTAAATTTGTATTTACAATGGTTTTTATTCATTTCTTATCATCCAAAAGAAATCGTAAATCTTGTTCTTTTTTTATACTTACAAATACATGATGATATTCCTTGTGGTCTACTGGATCACTTAGAAGGTTTTTATTTTGGGAGTATCTGAAAAAGAAACAAAAAATTGGAGGAATAGTCACTTTTAACTCTTCCTGTTCTTCCTACTCATGATAAAGAATGATGTTGCCAAGTTTTAAATTCTATCCTAAGTAACAATTTAATTACCACAAATGCTTTGTGATAATTATTTCTAAATATTTAAGTCCACTATGGCTAATATGTAAACCAGTTGCTCCTATAGCGCTCTATCAGTATTAATTTATAGATACTGTAAATGATAAAATGTAAAATTATACATATGCCTAACAATATATATGCAAACAATTTTATAATTTTCTGTGATATAGAAGTGCTGCATAAAAATCCATTCAGTTTTTATTGCTAGGACCCAGATTTGTCATTGAGAAACTCCCAATGAAACTATCATTGAAACAGTGCTCTTCTAAAGTGAGGAAAATTGCACTGGCAGAAAAATTAACTTGGCAATAAAAATGTTTTAAAATCCTGTAATAAAAAAAAATAGAGTTAGTCAAATGTGGATATCATTTATGAGTGATATTACTAAGGTTCTTCCTAATAGATTTCCCCTATTGGTACAGATACCATTTTGAATTAATATAGTAAATATTGATGGCTCAGTGGGTAAGACACCAGGCTTGTTGATTGGAAGATCGCAAGTTCAGAGGTTCAAACCCCTAGTCCCGCGTGATGGAGTGAGCTCCCGCACTAGCCCCAGCTCTTGCCAACCTAGCAATTCGAAAGCATGCAAATGCAAGTAGATGAATAGGTACCACTTTGGTGGGTAGGTAACAGCGTTCCGTGTGCATCATGCCAGCCACATGACCGTGGAAGCGTCTTCGGACAACGCTGGCTCTTTGGCTAAGAAACGGAGATGAGCACCGGTCCCTAGAGTCGGACACGACTGCACAAATGTGTAGGGGGAAGCTTTACCTTTACCTTAATGTTTATACTTTCTTCAATTATATACATATTAATACTCCCGGGGTATCAACTTCACTTTTTTCCTCTTTTTTTTTTTTTTTTGGTCTTTTTCTGTTTAGTTTATTTTTGGAATTTGGGTTTTTTTATGTTGATAGTATACTTGCTTAATAAAAAAACTATATTTTTAAAATGATATTCTACCATAGAAAAAAAATCCAATACTAAAAATGCTTTGTTTCAGAACATTAATAATATAACAAATGCAATCAAATTAAGTAATCCCAGTTAAGCTTTTCTAATCAGTATCTTTGGGAAGCAGATAGATAAGCAGAATAATCTTAACATGTTATTTGGAGCGCCTGATCTTCACCTTTTCAAGCAACTTTCCAACAATAGATTGCAGGTTGAATGATGTCAACAGCACCTGGGAGGGGCAGAACGACAAAGGTAGCATCACACCGCATGAAGCAAGCCCTGCCTCCTTCTGTACATGTGTTGTGACATTGCATGCACATCCAAAAAAGGCGGAGCTTGCAGCATGATGCTGCTTTTATCGTCTTAATAAAAGTAAGATCCCGCAGATGCCCATACCCACAGCTCTCCCTCCCTGTGTGGAGGGAAAAGGCTCTCCATGGGAGAGAATTCACTGAGACTAACGTTATTCAACTTTAGTGGGCATGCCTGGGAGCCATCGGTTTCAACAGATCTTCAGCCAGCTGCTACTGAGACATAGCTTTTGGGGGCTTTTGGAGATTGGGAATTCCTAACTTGGGAAGAACCACTTTTAGGAAGGGGAAAACCAGGTTGGATTTCTCCCATCCAGATTGGAAATCTCCCTCCTGAATGTACCTTGGAATCCTGTCTCAGGGAAACTGGAGGTCGTTCTAAAGGCTTGGGCAAAAAAAATAATAATGGAGGAAACTAAAGCACTTCTAGAAAGAGGCAACAAGCCTCTGTGGTTGGACTTTTCACAATCTGGCTGATGTGCCCCAAAGCTCCAGGGCTATTTCCTATGGCACTCAGTTCTCCCCTGCCCCCCCCCAAAAAAAAGTTGAGTTCTGTCCCTGGCGACCAAAAAGATTGTCCACCCCACAACCTTGTTTTATGTGAACCTACTCAGCTTGTACTTCAGTGTTGAAATTCGCAGTTTTCAGACTTTTTAAATTGAAGTTACAACTCTAAACCATACTCAGAGAAATGCTAGGAAAAGAAAATTGTAAAAAGAATGCATGTATTCAGAGAGCTTATGAATGTTCATCTCCACCACTTGCTTCAACCCACTTTGGGCTCTGGCTTCATCCATTATGTGTAATCTCTCAACAGATTATCTCTGCAGAAATACAACCCTTAAAGGAAAAGGGGTTGCCTGGTGCAGCTTGTCATACTTTATATCTGCTAAAATTCCCTGTTTAATGCCATTATTTAACAAGCATGAGCCACCTCCTTTTCATCTCTTCAGAACATGCTTTAGTCCAGCCTTTGCTAACCTGATGTTCCCCAAATGGCTGCATTGTTTGGGAATGGTAGGAGTTGGGGGTACACATTTGGAGACCATCAAATATGAAAGGCAGATTTAAAGGTTTGAGATTATTTCTGTGTGTCTAGCTCAGCAATTCAAAATATTTTTACATGCCAGGGCTAAGATACTTTGCTAAACTCTGGTGCATTTAGATGCTATTTTTATCGTATTTCAGTGCTGAGACAAGTACAGATTATATTTTGGCCATCAAAGTGTGCCTTTTGTCTTTTGCCTTGTGAAATTGGGCTAAATGGAATTGCATAGTAATATTTACCACTTTAATAAAAACTTAGGCTACGTGTATTATCTTCTTATTTCATTTAGTGAGGTGTGTATATTTTTCTTGATCTGTATCAACTTGGCTCATCTGTTGGTTGGTCTGATCTTTAAAATTTCATACATAATAAAATTAGTTGGGACTGAAGGTAGCACAGGACTCTTTGGCTGGTTTGCATGTAACAGGAAACCATGCTTTCCCACAGTGTTTACAAACCATGATGTATCTCTCCTCTCACCCATCTCTTCCTTTGTTTTTTTAATGTTAAGGTAAAGATACTCTTGTGTCCAGCTGGACTCACGGTGACTGCTTCCATGTACTTTTCTGTACTGGCAGCAGTTCAGACGTTGTTTGCTGTTGCCATCTTTTACTTCCCAGTCATCCGAAGCCTTAATTCCTTAATTTTAAATTACCCATATTTCCTGTTATCTTTAAATCCAGGGACTTAGATTCTCCTTCAAGTTGAACTTAATTCCTGGTCGCTTTCATGAATACATCCACGTAGATTTCTTGGCCGCAGTACAAAAGTGTTTGACCGTGCCTTCTTCCAGGATGTTTTTCGACTTGCCAGTCTAACCTACAGAACTGGTATTCCTTGAAGGTTTCTCATCCAAGTACTCATCAAGCTTAACCATTTGTAGCTTCCCAGCTGCAGGAAGGTGAGCTGGTTGCTGCCAGCTGCTGAGACAAGCAGTTGCTTAGTAAGTATTTCTGACTTGGATTCTTCCCATTGCCAGCAAATTAACCGCCGAAATAATTGCGGCTCTTCACAGAAAAAGTTTCACCGCTCCTAGTTTAATTCAGGTTCTGCTTTCTAGAGCAGGGTTTCTCAACCAGGGTTCCATGGAACCCTAGGGTTCCGCAAGACATCACTAGGGGTTCCCTGGGAGATCATGATTTATTAAAAAAATTATTTCAAATTTGGGCAACTTCACATTAAAGAGGTAAGTTTCATGCTTTATTTTTAGTTTAAGAACACTGTTAATGCATATATACAGGCCTACACATGAAACAAATATAATTATTTTGTAACTTCTGGCCTGTATCTGAGCCTGAATGTGCAGGGGTTCCCCGAGGCCTGAAAAATATTTCAAGGGTTCCTCCAGGGTCAAAAGGTTGAGAAAGGCTGTTCTAGAGTGTGAAGAATACAATACCTTTGATAGAAGGTTATGACTTAGTTTAGGGCCAGAACATATCCTGCAAGATGTTCACACTGCATTGGATTTCATTTTAAACAAAAGCATTTATTTTGTTTTTCAAGAAGGAATTGCTATAATTGTAAATGAGAGAAGTTTTATAATTTTTTTAAAAAAATTCCTAGCAGCAAATTATACAAGGCAAGAAGAGAGGCAGAGATGGAGAGGATATTAGCCTGCTTAAGCCTTGCTTTGTTATGAAGGGCCACCAGTGTATGTACTTGACAGAGCAAAGGAAGCAAAACAAGGTTAAGCTTTCACCCTAGAGGATAACATCTAAATTTGACCAGTGGGGTAATATCAACTCTGGGTGTTGTGGTGATTGGGCTGTGAGAATAGAGGGGCCATTGGAAGGAAATTGGTTGGGAGAAAAAATGGGTACAAGGAATAAAAAGGTAAAGGTTCCCCCCGCACATTTTGTGCAGTTGTGTCTGACTGTAGGGGCCGGTGCTCATCTCCGTTTGTTAGCCAAAGAGCCAGCGTTGTCCGAAGACACTTCCGCAGTCATGTGGCCGGCATGATGCAACCGCCCAGAGTCCCCTTCGGGGGAGATGGTGCGGTAATAGAAATTGAAAAATAAATAAAAAAATAAAAATGCATGCGGAACGCTGTTACTATCCCATCGAATTGGTACCTATTAATCTACTTGCATTTGCATGCTTTCAAATTGCTAGTTTGGCAAGAGCTGGGGCTAGTGCGGGAGATCACTCCGTCACGCGGCGCTCGGGTCTCGAACCGCCGATCTTCCGATCGACAAGCCTGGCGTCTTACCCGCTGAGCCACCACGTCCCTATTTATTTATTTATCCACAAGGGATAAATGTGAATAAATGAGAGTGAACACTTCAGAGGTTTATAGGAAAGGCATTTCCTGCAATCTCTCCTCTTAGGACTGTTTCCAATCCTCTGAACATATTCATGGTGCTTTTTTGCAGTTGCTCGACTTATCTTGAATCCTTCTTAAACTGTGATTCCTTCTTTTTCGGGAAATATTTTTAAAAAGGGAGAAAGATGATATCCCAGTAGTATTCTTGGCATTCCAAGCAGAATGAAACCGCTTCAGACTCTTGCTCATCCTGGTGAGATGGTCTGCTTTAAAACAAAAACTAAAAACAACTAACAAAAGCAAAAAGAAACGTGGCTGCCGTCGTTTTCTTTCATTCTTCACATGGAATGTGTGGATAAGCAGAGGAATGTGTGGTTCCTTTCAAAATAATGTTTAAAAGATATACATAGTATTATGTTTTCCTTCATATGAACGTAACTTGAGTAGTCCAGTATGGATCCTTTTTTGTGTGTGCTTTTGAGTTAGTCTTGGCAACTGCCTGGACAAGTCCCTGCAGTTTTCTTGGCAAGGTTTTTCGGAAGTGGTTTGCCCTTGCCTCCTTCCCAGGGCTGAGAGAGCGTGACTGGCCCAAGGTCACTCAGCTGGCTTTGTGCCTAAGGCGGGACTAGAACAGTCTCCCGGTTTCTAGCCTGGGGCCTTTAACCATTAGACTAGAGCTTTCCAAACTGTGTCGGGACACGTTAGTGTGTCGGCTGCAGTGTCTGGGTGTGTCGCGACTGCTGATGCCTCCTGGCTTCCATGCAGGTCCTAGTGCCTGCCTTGTGCGTTGCTGCCTCCAAACCTGCCCTGCCAGGATTCTGCGCAGGTCCTAGTGCCTGCCTTGTGCCCTGCTGCCTCCAAACCTGCTGTGATTCAGCGCAGGTCCCAGTGCCTGCCTTGTGCCCTGCTGTAAGAGTGTGTCGCGAAATGATGCATGTCATGTCACCCCCTCTCTGTTTTGGGTGCATCAGGTTGAATGTACAGTTTTCCAGAACTGGAATGTTGTAACCTTTAGTGTTACAGTAGACAGGCAACGTTCCGTGCGTGTCATGCTGACCACATGACTGTGGAAGCGTCTTCGGACAACGCTGGCTCTTCGGCTAACAAACGGAGATGAGCACCGGCCCCTAGAGTCGGACATGACTGCACAAATGTGAGGGGGGAACCTTTACCTTAGACAGGCAGATGGTGACTATTTCACAACTTGAAGCTCTGACAGATTGCAGATATTTTGAAAAAAAACAGTAAGTTCAGGTTTTTTCCCCCCCAACAGAATTGGAATACGTACTGGCAAAAGGGAAAGACCTCTCATCACTCACTATACAGGCCTGATGTTATGAATTAATAAACACATTGGATTTCACAGGTAGGTGAAAGCAAAATGCCCAGTTTACAAAAATAATTTAAAGTATAAATAGAAGGCATTTCAGTGATATATTTTGTGTAATATCAACAACTTGGTGGTTAAAATTGAAAAAAATATTTATTAAAATAATGGAAGCAGCCTATTGGTAACAATCGAAGAGAATATTTGTAGCTCAGGGTTGAACTGTGGAGTCCATGGTGTTCTCTGAGCCTTGTTGTTTTCTTACAGACGTTTAATTGCCAGGCTAGGCAACATCTTCAGTGCAAAAAGGGAGTGGAACTTGCTCTCTGTTTATATACCCTGGCTTTTTTGCACTGAAGATGTTGCCTAGCCTGGCAATTAAACGTCAGCAAGAAAACAACAAGGCTCAGAGAGCACCATGAACTCCACTGCCTATTGGTATTGGTTTTTAGATATGCAGTAATGTAGTTGGTCTTAATTTATTTCACTCGTTAGCCACTTTGGGTGATTGAGATCGCTCAATTTTTAATTCAAAAGGTTTTACTTTTTCTTATAAAACAAGCTAACCATGCTTTCACCCAAATTTTTTAATTAAAATATAACATTTGGTCTACAAATGTTTTTTGGAAAGGGATGTTTCTGGGCATGACCTCAAATAGAATTCTGCCTAAATGAGAGAAAATGCAATAATTAAAATCAGGTGGAAATGGTAGACTGGAAAGAAAGATTACAACCAATGTTTTTGTGCAGGGGAACACTTTCTATTTCAGATCTCAAGATTGTCTCATATGATTTCTCTTGCAATAACTTACAAAGGTGTAAGCAGGAACTTGCATTAACAGTCATATAGTTCTGGCTTATTGTATGCACTCCTGCAGGGAACTAGCACCAGGTATATGATAAAATACCCATGTACACAAGCAGCCTGCCTTTAAGCAGAAGAAGCCTGCTGTCAGTGTAACTATATGCAGAGACAGTGGAATTCGGCTGCTGGAGTTCAGTTGCCCATGGAAGTTCAGACTTGTTAGCCTCATATTGGTTACATGGAATCTACTTGGGTAGCCCAGGTGGGTGGGATTTTTTGCTAACATTTAAAATTGTTAAATGTATACAGTATAAGGCCAAGCTTTGCTCAGGAGCAAGCGGATGGACATGGCTTGAAGGATGGCATAAGTAACATTTTTTGGAATTATTTACCCGCTTATAAATGGATGATCTAGTAGAAGTTAGTTAAAACCAAAGTAGTATTCAATTTGGGGTATTTCCTTTCTTGCCTATATTTGGGAAGTGTTTTGTTTTTTAATTCAAAATTAATTACTTTTTAGTATAAAGACACGTTAACCATGCTTTCACCCAAACCTTGAGGAATTTATTGACAGAGAAAAAAGAATATTAAAATAATATTCATGTAATACGTTTAAGGTCCAACTTCTACTCTTTCATTCCAGACCATTGTCTTCTACTTTATTCATCTATTAATATTATCATCATTGTCGTCATCTATCCTGTTGATCAGATACATTGCCTAGTTTTTTCCTAACTATCTTCTTCTTTCCCACCCCCTCTCATAACCATGTCCTTTCTTTAACTGAAAGACTGATGTGTCTTGGTTGCATCTCCCACCTTGCCTAACACAATATTTTCCTTTTCAGTCCTCAGTTGTCTCATCTTCATCCATTCAATTCTTGCAGCTGTATGCTACAAAAGGTTTTGTAACTCTGTCTAGGTGATTTCCCTTCCTGTCCACCACAATTCATTATGCCTTGGTGTGAATCCAGTTACAATTTCTCTATATTTCTATTGTGACATGTTTCTATTGGGGCCTTTCTTCATCGAGCTTCCCCACATTCAGCCATCCAAATTTCTCTTGATCTGAAGTGATTCCATTAATTTTCCCTTGCTGTACCTTATACTTGGAACTGTCTGTTAAATTTAATTTAAGCCCCTCTTCAGAATTCCCATTTTCAGGAGCCCTTTGGATTATCAATTTAATACTTACATCTTGTCACATCTAAATGAAAGTATGTAAAATTGAAATGATACTAAATTCTTCTCCGTGCTTTCATGTCTTTTTTTCTCATTTCTCTATATTGCAACTTGTAAGATCTTTGGAAAGGGCAATGTACATAAGGTGACCGTATTTAAATAATAAATGCTGCTTCTGAATTCCACTTTGGAGGGCTTCAGCCTTGAATTTTCTAGGACCATGGGATTTAACAGGGAGTTAATGGAATCTGGTGAAGTTTTTTTATATTAGAATTTTTCAATACACTAAAAGTATTCAAAATTAAAAGAAGAATAAGGAAAAAATATAGAAAATAAGAAAAAGAAAAGAAAGAAAACATAGAATTATGACTTCTGCCCTTCCTTCTATTGAGTAATTGCCATCTTATTCTTTTTCCTTCCTCTTTGACCCTTTTAATCCCCAAATCCATAAATCATCAGTTCAGTCTTCTTCTTTCAATAAAAAGTCCATATAAGGCTTCCAGTCTTTTAAAAAAGTCTTTATCATCTTTTCCCTGCCCAAACTGGTCAGCTTTGCCATTTCCACAAGATCCATCAATTTTATAATCCAATCACTTACTGTGGGCATTTCATTATTCTTCCATCTTTGTTCATACAATAATCTTGCTGCCGTTACCATATACAATATTAGTTTCCCATATTTCTTTTCTAGTTCATTGTCCATAAAACCCAATAGAAATAATTCCAGTTTCATCATTCCGGTTGGACCTGAGGAAGTGGATAGGATCCTTCGAGCAGCAAACGCCACCACTTGTCATCTAGATCCATGCCCCTCCTGGCTAGTGAAAGCAGCTAGGGGGGTGACATGTGGTTGGGTCCAGGCGATGGTCAATGCATCCTTGGGAGAGGGGGTGTTTCCAACTGGCTTTAAGGAGGCATTGGTGCACCCCCTCCTCAAGAAACCATCACTGGACCCTATGGTGCTGGACAACTTTCACCCAGTCTCCCACCTTCCCTTTTTGGGAAAGGTGGTTGAGAAAGTGATAGCACTGCAGCTCCAGAGGATCCTAGATGAAACGGATGATCTAGACCCCTTTCAGTCAGGTTTCAGGCCTGGACATGGAACGGAAACAGCATTGGTCGCACTTATGGATGATCTCTGGCGGGAGCGGGATGGAGGCAGTGCATCCATCCTAGCTCTCCTTGACCTCTCAGCAGCTTTCAATACCATTGACCATGGTATCCTTTTGGGTCGGCTCAGGGAGTTGGGGGTGGGCAGCGTGGTTTTGTGCTGGTTCACCTCCTTCCTTCAGGGCCGATCCCAATCGGTGGTGATAGGGAGTGAGAGATCCGACCCTCAACCCCTCCTTTGTGGGGTGCCGCAGGGTTCGGTTCTCTCTCCACTCCTGTTTAACATTTACAAGAAACCACTGGGTGAGATCATCCGCCACCACGGAATAAGATATCATCAATATGCTGATGATACTCAGTTATATATCTCTGTCCCGGGTGAGGTAAGTGATGCTGTGACAGTTCTTTCCCAGTGCCTGGGGGCTGTAGGGGCCTGGATGGGGTCCAACAAGCTTCAACTGAACCCTGGTAAGATGGAGCGGCTGTGGATTAATGGCTCTTCCCAATCTGGGACATTATCATCTTTGGTCCTGGATGGGGTTGCACTGCCCCAGACAGATCCGGTGCGGAATCTGGGGGTCCTCCTGGACTCATGACTCCTGCTCGAAGAGCAGGTGGCAGTCGTGGCCAGAAGGGCTTTTGCACAACTTCGTGTTGTGCGCCAGTTACGCCCATTCCTGGATTGGGAGGCCCTTCGAACAGTCACTCATGCCCTAGTTATCTCGCATATAGACTACTGTAATGCGCTCTACATGGGGCTACCCTTGAAAAGTATCCAGAAGCTTCAGCTGGTCCAGAATGCGGCTGCACGGGCCATTGCTGGTGCCCCTAGATTGGCACATATAACACCGTTGTTGCGTCAGCTGCATTGGGTACCAGATTGCTTCCGGGTCCAATTCAAGGTGTTGGTTATCACCTTTAAAGCCCTACATGGCATGGGACCAGGTTACCTGAGGGACCACCTCGTCCCCAATATATCCACCCGTCCCACCCGATCATACCGAGAGGGCATGCTACGGACCCCATCTATAAAAGAGTTTCATCTGGCGGGGTCCAGGAGGCGTGCCTTCTCTGCAGTAGCTCCCGCCCTGTTGAACAACTTGCCCCCGGAGGTGAGATTAGCTCCTTCGCTCCTGACCTTCCGGAAGAACCTGAAAACCTGGCTCTGCCGCCTTGCGTGGGACCAAGGAAGAAACAGCCATTCTTGGGGATGGCTAATACCCTAAAGAGCTCCTCTCCTAGACTGGATTAAGTAAAATCACTTTACCACCTTGCCTCTTGGATTTTAATCCTGTTTTATAATTTTGTATTTTATATTTCTGTTTTTACTATTTTGTTGTAAACCGCCCAGAGTCCCTCCAGCGGAGGGAGATGGGCGGTGATATAAATTTTATAAATAAATAAATAAATAAATAAATAAATAAATAAATAAATAAATAAAATAAAGTAATATTAATCCACAATATCTTTTGCATCATTGTATGAATTTGCACCCAAAATTTCTTTGCTTCTTCACAAGTCTACCATGTATGATAGAACAGGGGTCCCCAACCTGTTAGGAAGTGGGCTGCACAGCAGGAGGTGAGAGGTTGTGTCAGGAACGAGCCTGTCCTTGCTGCCATGAGTCGGAGAAAGAGCAGCCGGTAGCAGGAAGAAGCTGGGAAGGCGCAAAGATAGAGCCTGAGCCGGAGCAGCTGATTGGTGGGGACCCTGAAGGGGAAACACCTCCACCTATCAGCGCGCGGCAAAGAAGGGCGGAGAGGCGAGCCGAGGAGCACGAGGCCCAATTGGCCCCCGCTCGCAAACCCCGCCCCCGTCTGCGCGATTGGCTCCCGCCTGCAAACCCCATCCCCCCGGTCTGTGGAAAAATTGTCTTCCACGGAACCGGTCCCTGGTGCCAAAAGGGTTGGGGACCCCTGTGATAGGTTTCCTCTTCCTTTTCACACTTCCAACACTGGTTTGATATTCCTTTATACATTTTTGATATTTAAGTTTTGAATTTAACCGGTGTCATATACTGATACATCATTTTATAAAAGTTCTCTCTTAAAATATGACACAATGTAAATTTAACACCAGTTTTCCACATTTTCTCCCATATATCCATATTTACATTATAAACAAAATCTGCAGCCCATTTCACCATACAGTCTAACCTGTTCATCCTCTGTTTCAAATGTTAATAACTATGTATACATTTTAGCTATTATATGATCATCATATTTACATAACTCTACTTCAAATTCAGTTTTCCTCTTCTTGATTCCAATTATCCTGTTGTCCATGTTAAACCTCTCTTTCATCTGATTATAAGAAAACCATTGAGAAGAATATCCTTCTGTTGATAATTGTTCCCTTGTCTTCATCTCCCTAGCAATTCGAAAGCATGCAAATGCAAGTAGATGAATAGGTACCACCTCGGTGGGTAGGTAACAGCGTTCCGCGCGTGTCATGCGGCCACATGACCGCGGAAGCGTCTTCGGACAACACTGGCTCTTTGGCTAACAAACGGAGATGAGCACCGGCCCCTAGAGTTGGACACGACTGCACAAATGTGCGGGGGGAACCTTTACCTTTACCTTCATCTTAATTTCTCCCTTATCTTGTATTAGTAGATCTTTCTATTAATCTGCTGTTTTTCTTACGTAGAAAGCTTCTTGTGTGGATCTCAATAATGATATCTTTGGACACAGTCTGGGTTTATATTTATTCCATATTCTTAATAATGTATTTCTCAGGTAAAGATTCTTAAAATCTACATTTACTTTCACTTTGTCATTCAATAAGAAACCATGCCACCCAAACCTCAGATTGTGACCTTCCAACTCCAACATTCTCTTATTTCTTAACTCCTTCATCCATACCAAACAACATGAAGCAAGGTACAATGTAAGATTAGTTACTCTAATCCTTGAATCTGGTGAAGTTTAGAAACCTATAGCATTAGTGGAAAGCTACATATGTGACCTGAGGAATGGCAGAATCAAACTTAGGCCTTGCAAATTCATTCCCATGGACACAGATGCAGGTTCTACTCCACTCTAGTTCTCCTCCAGTTCATGTGTAATCTAACCAAGTGGCAGAATTCAAATCAGTGCTCAAAAGAAGGAGAAAAGCTATGTATAGTGAAATAACTTTAATATTTGGAAACTGAAGAACTGAATAGGGCTTGCTGTTTCATTTTGTAAGCGAACATTGTAAATAGCATATTAAAGGTAAAGGTTCCTCCCCCCCACATTTGTGCAGTCGTGTCCGACTCTAGGGGCCGGTGCTCATCTCCGTTTGTTAGCCGAAGAGCCAGCGTTGTCCGAAGACGCTTCCGCAGTCATGTGGCCGGCATGACGCACACGGAACTCTGTTACCTACCCACCGAAGTGGTACCTATTCATCTACTTGCATTTGCATGCTTTCAAATTGCTAGGTTGGCAAGAGCTGGAGTGAGTGCGGGAGCTCACTCCACACGCAGGGAAGGGATTCAAACCTCCGAACTTGCGATTTTCCGATCGACAAGCCTGGTGTCTTACCCACTGAGCCACCACACCCCTTAATAGCATATTAAAGCATTCCTTTTATGATAATCTGGCAGGTGCAAAAAAGTAATAACTGTTTTAAAAAATCACTTGGTCATCTCAGGCATTTGTTGTCACAGATAACTGGGTGGATAAGTAATGAAGCCTGTTCTTCCCTGCTATCTTTGAGCTCCCAGCGAGTTTTTTAATATGATTTCTGCAGTAATAATGGATGCTAGCAAGTGTGAGAAACCGAGATGGGCTGCTGTGCAGGGCAAATTTTAAGTTATATTGTTTGATATTTAGGAGTAGTAGTGAATGAAAGATTGTGGGTTGGAAATGAAGCTACTGGCTGACCTGATCTGGGACAAGAAGTGAAAGGTGCAGTCAGCACCAACAAAGGCCTAAAGGAGAAGGTGATGGCAAGGGGAAGATGGAAGACAAATGTGCATCAAATGTGTGTCAAACAGGCATCAGCTACTCTCAACAACACCTGGGAAAGGAATGAGTAAAAAGTACAGCTAAGGCTCATGTGTACCTACTGTTCAGTGCCAGCTGGGACTTTACACGTTCTGTACTCCTCTTGAAAGGGTCCAGTCTAAATTCCTAAGGGCTATATTCTGGGTAGCCCCTTGCGTTACAAATGTAATATTAAGGAGGGAGGCAGGGCCGATTAAAGCTGAAACAAGCACATGGACCTGCGTCATAGCACACTAGCTGAAGTTACTATTTTTCCCCACAGGCTTCAGTTCTTTCTTTCTTTAGGACCGTTATGAAGCAATGTGGACTAGGACAGTTTCACAGAACTCCAACATCTTGGCTTTTCCAGGGAGGCATGCGTAATAATGGGTTATGAGCGTGTACTTGGTGCATTTAAACAACGTATTAAGGCCTAGAAGCCCAACAGGACCAATCTGCTCTACCCAAGAATGTTTTTCTGAGCACGCAAGCCCCCTTTTTCAAACCAGCAAGATATTTACATCATAAACCATCTCCAAATTCTGAAGAGCACGAACTTTAGCACGCTTCAGTGCTCTCTCCACAGCAGTTTTAGGAGGGCTGATATAAAAAAAGTTCCCTATGAGCTGAGACTGTGCCCCTGTGGACAAGGGGTTATTGGAACTACAGCTCATGTCCTCTTATACTATACCTTCTATGAGGAACTTGGAACCTGCTTTATAACTCCCTGGTAAAACAGCTGAGAAATGCTCATCCTTTTTGATGTACAGTTGTTGTGATCAGATCAGTTTGATTTAGTTTCCTTGAACATAGCCATATTCTGTTATACTGCCTGTAAAATTAGACACAACTTGATTTCCCACTGATGAACCCCCCAGCAATTGTAACATTCTTATTCAGTTTTGTGTTTTTATTCTTTTTTTTAATGTACTTTTAAGATAGAGTTTACTGTGACTGCAGTAAACTCTCTTAAAAGTACAGATAATGAAATATGAAAGATGGAAAGGGGTCTGGGCTGCAATAAAGTGTTAGAATTTTATGTATCTCTTTGCTGCCATCTTGTGGTCATCCAGATGGGTGTAGCTCTACTTAAGTCTGAAAGCCATTGAATTTGCCATAAATAAATTAATAGTGATCTGTGAGCTGGTACTTGGGAGCTTGACAACACAGCTTTTTATCTTCCCCATACTCCCAAGGACGCTGATTTGAAAGGAGGGTAAGTCCTGTTCAATACAGTCCTTGAAAGATTTCAGATACTTACTTTCAGTACTTTCTTTTCCCTGACCACAGGAGATGATATCTTTAGAAAAGCCTATATTCTAGTTAAGCCATGCTGTTAACCATGATTGCATTTCATTAACAAATGAATAATATGTCTCCCTAATAATAAACTCTCTTGCACTAGGACATTATTATTTTGAACACCTCTGAAAATGTCTACTCCTGATCCTCCAATGGGAGGGACGCCTCGTCCCGGGCCTTCTCCTGGGCCCGGGCCTTCTCCTGGTGCTATGCTGGGCCCGAGTCCTGGGCCATCCCCGGGTTCTGCACATAGTATGATGGGTCCCAGCCCAGGGCCACCGCCAGCAGGGCACTCTATACCACCACAAGGGCCTGGAGGTTATACTCAGGACAACATGCATCAGATGCATAAGGTAATAAAGGATAACATTGTTCCATATGTGTACACCCTTCACAGTATCGGTTTGCTTTACTTGAACAGAAAAGGAAAAAGGGGGATCGATGTGAGATATATCCGCCTTCCTTTATTGTCTCAGTGATAAAATGTAGCACAGCCAAATGTTTTTCATAGTGTTAAGTTTCAAAAAAGGGGGAAAAGATTTTTTTTATTTTTGTGTTGTATTTTATTCAGGAGTTCAGGTCAGTGTACATAGTGCTCTCTCCTCCTATTTGTCTGCCCCAAAACCAATCATGTGTGATAAGAGAAGATGACAGCTTAATCATTTAAGATACGCAACTAGCAGCCAAGTAGAACTCTTGTTTGGCATTCATGCCTTTCCACGGGAAGGGTCTTTGCAGAGAGAACAGTCTACATTGGAATAGTTTTCAGGGAGTAGCTGTGTTAATCTTGTGTAGCTGAAGCAAGAAAATGTTCTGCAGCATCTGAAAAGACTAACACATTTATTGTCATATATGCTTTAATGGATCACAGCCCAAGCTAATGAGGTAATAAGATTGTTAGTGTCACAAGATGCTTTTGTTATATTACCTTGGATTATGTTTTATTTATTTCTTTGGCTTCTATGCTGCTCCATTTCTGAAGCCACAGAGCAGCTTATTAAGAACAACACAAGTGGTTAAGGCAACGGGCTAGAAACCAGGAGTCTGTGAGTTCTAGTCCCGCCTTAGGCATGAAAGCCAGCTGGGTGACCTTGGGCCAGTCCCTCCCTCTCAGCCCTAGGAAGGAGCCAATGGGAAACCAGGAGACTGAGAGTTCTAGTCCCGCCTTAGGCATGAAAGCCGGCTGGGTGACCTTGGGCCAGTCCCTCTCTCTCAGCCCAGCTCACTTCACAGGGTGGTGGTTGTGGGGAAAGGAGGAGGAGGAGGAAGGAATATTAGGTATGTTTGCTGCCTTGAGTTATTTGTAAAAATAAATAAATAGAGGCAGGATAAAAATTAAATAAATAAATTTAGGGCAATCACTGCTCTGATGCACCACCATTTCGGGAGAGGGGGGTATCATGATCTTCATATGTCCCCAAATGCCTTTCTGAAGAGTTGTGTTTAAACAACTCTTTAAAAAATATAATAGGGAGGGAGTGTTCTGGGATAGGCTATTGCAGAAACAAGGGCCATCACTGAGAGGGCTTGAACACAATGTTTATGTTAGGGCAGGAACAGCAGATATCAGAATAATTATACAAGCCATTAACAAAATGCCATACCAAATATTTTAACACACTGTGAGAGATGATAAAGTTTTTGGGATGCAAAGTTACATAAAACCAGTACATTAAAAGGTGTATTAGTCGCTAGCGAGATGGGCAGTGTAGAAATATGAGAAATAACATAAAATGTGTGTGTGTGTGTGTGTGTGTATATGTGTATATGTGTGTGTATATATATATATATATATATATATATATATTAAGCTGCAGTGATTTAAGGTGTCATACAAATGTGCTTGTAATTCATGTTGAATATGACTTTGATCTAGAATATCTTTTCATTTATATATTGGATTTGATTGATTATGTGCCATCAAATCTGTGTCAACTCTTAATCACCACATGATCTTAAAAAATGTGTCCATTTCAAGTACAGGTTGTCCTCATTTAGCAACTGCCTCATTTAGCAACTGTTCGCAGTTACAACACTGATGAAAAAGTAACTTTGCAACCAATCCTCGCATTTACGACCTTCACAGGAAAGCTGAAGTAAGATCATAAGCACGATCGCTGTTTCATTTAGCTATCGCTTCTCTTAACGACCGAGTTGCTGGTCCCAATTGTGGTCGCTAAATGAGGACTAAATGAGGAATTAGGTCGATATTTCTCCTGGCAGATTAATAGTCAATACGTTTATCATGCAAATATAAGTAGGACATTAAAAGTACAATCCCGTATATGTCTGCTGAGAAATAAGTCCAGTTAAGTTTAATGGAGCTTACTTCTGGGGAAGAAGGTATAGAATTTTAGTTTGGCCTCTCTAGCTTATCTCAATCTTGATTAGCTCTCATGTCATCTGAATATTTGCTGACTACTCTATGGATAGTTTAGTTCTTCCATTGGGACAGATTTGTTTAGAGGAGTTCTTTATGTGGGTTTTGTATTATTGCAGCCAATGGATTCCATGCATGAAAAGGGAATATCTGAGGACCCTCGTTACAGTCAAATGAAGGGCATGGGAATGAGGGCTGGTGGGCACACAGGAATGGGACCTCCTCCAAGTCCAATGGATCAGCATTCTCAAGGTATGGCATGCTTTCAGGATTTATGTAAATCACATTGCTGGTTAAATGTAGCATTTGTTCTTCAATCAAGTGTCCTTCTTCCATCCTTCTAATTCTTCATAACTTTAAGGTAACTTCCACAAGAAGCTTCCTGTCTGTGAAGGATTTTTGTGTAATTTAGAGCCACAATTTCTAAGCTTGCAAGTAGAACGGTCTCTCTGCTGTAGATAATGGTCCTCAACATATAAAGGATAAGATTCAAACTGAGGAGTGGTGGAGTACCCCATTCTTCTCACATGTAGATGTTACATCCTTTTGGAATGACCTTATATAGGGTTTTTTAAAAGCTTACTGAAAGAGTAAGACAAGAGAAGAAGTGCTTTAAAAAAACCTTATGGCTGATCAAGAAATAAGACAACCCTCTGTCAGTACTACTGTTATCATCTTGATCCAGTAAAAACTTTAGGGGGAAAAAAGGAGTTTCAGCTTTTTGGAGTAGCAGAAGTTTGTGGTTTTCTGCCTGGGCAAGGATGGTAAATGTTCTGGAGTAGTACTGCAGCTTATTTCTGCCTTTAGGCTTGAAAATCTTTATCATGCTTCACACATCATAGGAAACCGTGGTTCAGGACAACATGGATGTGTGTCTCAGCAAGCCCAAGTGAAATTTCAGATTTGTGCACACCTCTTCAACTCTTCTTTTGAGAAACTAGAAGGCATTGGACTCCTCTCAGGTGGTTTGAGAGAGCGGTCAAGGAATCCATTTATGCCAACTTGGAAAATCCTTCCTTGAATAGAGGTGGGGGCCTCAGGCACAACCTCTCCCCCATCTTCCTCCCCGCATTGTCTTCTGTGCCTAGGAAGATTAAGACCATTTCACAAGCTCAACAGCAGCATGGTGATCTTAACGATCCTCCTTTAGATGATAAAAGGACTTAAAAATAACATCTCAATATAACCATGACCTAGCCCCAGGTGTAAGGTCACACAGCTACCTAGAAACATATTTAGGATTCCCTTACCAACTTTGCTCAGACTGAAGAAGCTCCTTGGATAAGGAGCGGAACGTTTCCACTGAGAAAATAGAAATCCAGTTGACATGATTCAAGCTACAGACAATTCCACCTGGATGACTGAGAACCTTCATAGACATATTACATAATGTGATATCTGTGTCTCTCTGCACTGAGAGCTTAACGGAAGGAGGACTGTATATACAGTACCATTCTGATAGCTTCCACCAAGTTTAGTTTCAGTTTAATAATTCTTGGTCGATATTTGAATCAGAGATCCTAATAACGTTTCCAGCTTGATCCTGTGGTTCCTGAATGGGCATTCTGGGGTTATAGGTTTATTCTCTTTCTTAAAAAGTGTCTGGAGAGAGAAATCTCAGGCTTTTGTTGCCGAAAGGTCCACCTACCATTCTTTTCAGAGGTAGGAATTATGATACTGAGATGGACAAAAAGGAGGCATGCTGGAAAGTGTCCCTAGAAAGACTGAGTTTCTGCAGAACCCAGAACCCTCCTGACACGTCCGTAAAATAAATAGACCATGAAGTTTCAAATTAAAAAGGAGCTCTACCTGATCTTCTATTCAGAGAACTGCCTTTGTTTTCCTTCATCCCTTCCCCATAAGGTTATTCTCAAAATCATTGCCAGAACTAGCCAATTTTCAACCCTGGAATAAAAACCTACTTTTTCAAAACTAACCTTGTTTGATTGAAACCAAGATTCCAGGTTTAAATATAATACTAATTTAAACGTGAAACTAATTTTTGCAGAAATAGCTTTCCCAACCCTGCAGAAGAAGCAGAGGTACGTAATCAGTGTGCCAGCCAAACCACTTGGACCCATTGAGGCACATCCACTTACTCATATTGGTGATGTTATGTTCAAGTGTGCCGATCTCTAGGCAAAATCCTCTGCAAATGCATTTGGCTGTTCATTTGAAATAGTTATGCTCTTTTCCTACCACATACTGGTGGCATAATTACTTTCACTTTAAACTACTAAGTAAAAAAATGTAGTATCTACTAAAATGCAAGCATATGCTTCAAATAAAACCGCTTTATCCTTGATTGTGGGAAGTACAAAGCAAATTAAGCTTTCTCTCTCCCTCTCCCTCTCTCTCTCTTTTTTTATTTCCTTTCCTTGCCCCTTTTCAGGTTACCCTTCTCCACTTGGTGGTTCTGAGCATGCATCAAGCCCAGTTCCAGCTAATGGCCCTTCTTCTGGCCCCCAGATGCCATCTGGCCCTGGTGGAGTCCCATTAGATGGTACTGACCCCCAAGCACTAGGGCAGCAGAATCGGGGCCCAACTCCTTTTAACCAGAATCAGCTGCATCAGTTGAGGGCTCAGATCATGGCCTACAAGATGCTTGCCAGAGGACAGCCATTGCCTGACCATCTCCACATGGCTGTGCAGGGAAAAAGGCCAATGCCTGGAATGCAGCAGCAAATGCCAACTCTACCTCCACCTTCTGTATCTGGAACAGGACCAGTGCAAGGACCAGGGCCTGCACCTGGACCAACACCTCCGAACTACAACAGACCTCATGGTGAGTCTAAGCCGAAGACTTTGAGACTCATCTAGGGTGAGGTTCTCCTAGGTCCCTTCTGGGAGATCTTTCCTTTGCTCAGACCCGGAGAGTGAAATGGCTGAAGACAAAGCTTAATTGTGTGCCTATGTTTGTCCCGTGCCTTCACAGGTATGGGAGGGCCTAATATGCCCCCTCCTGGACCCTCAGGAGTTCCTCCAGGAATGCCTGGGCAGCCCCCTGGTGGACCCCCCAAGCCCTGGCCGGAAGGTAAGACTGTGGACTGGGGGCAGACTTTCAGCTGGGTTTTCCATTGCTATGCTGAAATATATCCTGCTTCGTTGGCATCTCAATCATTAAAGGCTTCCAAGGCCACAGCCTGGCTTTTGCTATAAGAGACTACCATGTCACATTTTTTCAGTGATATCCATGTGACTGTGCCAGGAAATATGTCATCAGTCTAAAAATTGCCACAAAAGTCCCAGTGTTTGAGGATAGGTATCTGTCAGCCTTGCGAAATTGTCCAGACAGGAAGCATGCCTAGATGAACTAATTCTACTTTATTGTAAGGTTACATTAACAGAATCTTGCGAGTCTAACAGTACATTTCTCACCCGTCACCTTCACAGCCCAAGAAAATAGGGAGGGTCCCTTCTGAGAGGTTTGCCACACCCCCATTCCTTCTGCGGGCTAAGCTGCCTCTTGTCCGACTGTTCCCTTGGCTGTGGCTCTTCCCCCTATCTCTCAAGGTCATTCCCACATTCCATTGCAGTATCTTTACTTGGGTATTCAAATATAAAGTTATCTAGAAAATGTTTATTTTCCTTTATTTACAAGATTTATATCCCATACTCTAATCAAATGATCCTCGAGGTGGCTAACAATAGGGTATAAATAATAAAAATAAATAAAAATAATGCATGAACATCCAGCAACCCTGAATATATTTTATATTTATATTTTTATAATGAATCTGTTTTTATGATATTTTAATCTTTTATTATCTTAATTTGATTGTAAACTGCCCAGAGTCGCTTGCCAAGATGGGCGGTGAAGAAATGTGATAAAGAAATAAATACATAAATAAAATTATTCTGCTAATGGCAGTATCTCATTAGAATGCTGTGACAGAACATCACAGCAATTTAGTGAATAGCTTGGAGAAAACCTGTAATCAAATAAAATAGTAATCAAATTTTGTTCAGCCTATTACATGGATAATTGTGAGTAATTTTGTTCATATTTATGCAGCTTTGATTGAGAGATCCTTGGATAGGCTAATGTTTGTTTATTTATTTAAATAATTTACATGGCCGCCCATCTCACAACAGTGACTCGGGGATTAAAACGATGGTTAAAGCAGTGATGCCCGAGGTAAACAGTACATCCCAATCTGAAAAACCACATCAACAACAGAGCTTGCCTAACTGCCTGGGGAATCAGCCAAGTCTTCAGAGCCTTATGAAAGGCTAACAGGGTCCTTGTTAATTGCCTCTCAGGACGTACTGGCCAGATAGCAGATGCAGACAGGGAGTGGCCATCCCATGTTAAGATGGGCAGTGATAGACACCCATTCCCAAGGGTGTCAAAAGATGACATTTTGAAGGCAGGCAAGCACTAGCATATTCTTGCCTTTTAAGGTCAACTTGTTCAAGTACCTAGGTACGTTCACCTAAATGTTGAAGCCAGTCTTTGAAGGCTTCGTTATTTTGCATATATGCCCTCAGTGGGCTAGCATACGAAGGAACCCCACAAATGCCTTCCTATTTCTTCAACAGGACCAATGGCAAATGCTGCAGCCCCTACTAGCACACCTCAGAAACTGATTCCTCCTCAGCCAACAGGCCGTCCTTCACCAGCACCTCCGGCGGTACCTCCAGCAGCATCCCCTGTCATGCCTCCCCAAACTCAGTCACCCGGGCAACCGGCCCAACCGGCCCCAATGGTGCAGTTCCATCAGAAGCAGAACCGTATCACTCCGATCCAGAAGCCGAGAGGACTTGATCCAGTTGAAATCCTTCAAGAGAGAGAATACCGGTAAAACTGTGGCTTTAAATGGCAACTTTGCTGGCATTGCCCTGATAGGAAATGTGGGTGAAATTCATTTGAATGACTGGGCGTGTTAGTGCTATGGTTAGCTTTGAAGTTAATTGTATTAAGTGACTACAACCACAGGGAATAGGTAAGCAAGCCTGCATGGCACCAAGGACAGCGTTATAAACGCCGCAATGTGTTAAAAGCTACCTGGTTGCCGAGGGTAGATTCCTTTACCTGGAGCAGTGTTTCTCAACCTCGGCAACGTTAAGATGTGGATTCCCCAGCCAGCGTGTTGCTGTGTTGAGAAACATTGACCTAAAGCAGGGGTTTTCAAATTTTTTCAGGCCACAGAATCTATTAGTTTAAAAAAAGCTAATGGCAGCCATGGGTTTTTTCTGTGGGAGATCAAGCCCTGGTCTTTCTGCTGTACCTAAGAAAAATTGCTATGGATGTCCCTGGCTGCATTCAAGTGTTTTTTTGCCTTAGTCTCAAATGGAACTCCATCAAGTTTTCAAGGAACCCCCAAGTACCTCAGAACACAGTTGGAAAAATCCTGATCTAGAGTCTCTTGTCTCACATTTGGCTGTCAGGCACTAAGGGTGACCTTCCCAAGGCAGTGTCCTTCAAATGCTCTGAATTAAAATTCCCACCATTCCTAAGGCACCATATTGGGGAAGAGTGTTTTGGCAGATCAGTCCTGTATTGGGTATGTTTTGCTTGATGTATACAATCCTACATGCTTAAGCTCACTGAGTGTCTTAATCTCTTCTCTGCAGCTTGCAGGCTCGCATTGCTCATAGAATCCAAGAACTTGAAAATCTTCCTGGGTCCCTGGCTGGTGACCTGCGAACCAAAGCAACCATTGAACTTAAAGCCCTACGACTGCTGAATTTCCAGAGACAGGTAGGTGATACCCTGCTGAAATTTGGTTGCTCAGGACTCTTTTGAAAATTGAAATTAAATCAGTTTTGGCCAGAGTTTGCACATATCGCAAGAGAATGAAGCTTATGCTTGAGTAGCTTCCTTTAAATAAAACTATTGTAGAAATTCTTAAAATGTCCTCCCTTTAATGGAGTTTATCTAAATAAGTGCCAAGTGGCTTGTGCAGATTGTTCTTCTCGTGCGACGAAGTGATCCTGTACTTTCTGCTGCAGCGGAGCTCCAATTTCACATGCCAGTGGACCATCCTGTTTCATCTCAGCCCTCGGAAATGATCCTTATCAAATGGGCGGGGTAATTTCACAGGCATTCTGGATATAGAAAAGAATGGCATGCATAAAAAATCATAGTGACTTTGCTGGCCCAGAGTCTTTTTTGTTTTTTAAAGCAGGGGAAGACTTTAATTTTTAAAGCAGGGGAAGTCTTTAATTCCTTGTAGATGTTTATATCAGCTTTGGTCTTGGCCCTACCTGAAGATTTCAGTTACATCATTCCAGTTGTAGCACTGGGGTCATCTGAAATCAGGAATATTATGATGAAGGCTCTAACTCCGATAATTCTGGGCTCGCTCAGAATGCCATAGCCGAGCCTGGTGCGTTAACAGACATTATAAACACAGGGCAACAGCAACACTGGATAAATAGTTCTGCTTTAATCTTCCATTTTGTCCTTTAAGCTTTTGGGTACATTTTGACATCAGTAGGTAGATCTTTGCAGCAGCATGACTCTAGAACAGAGCTTTCCAAACTGTGTGTCGCGACACAAAAGTGTGTCGCCACACACAGTCTGGTGTGTCACCACACAACCCGGAAGCGCTGATCATCATCAGCGTTTCCGGGTTTTCCCGCGGCGACACACCAACGGCAGCGCGCAAAAACCGAAAGCGGCAGCAGCACTTCCGGGTTTTTGCGCGCTGCCGCAATGGTGGCACTTCTGGGTTTTCCCGCGGCGACACACCAACAGCGGTTGGTGTGTCGCCGCAGGAAAACTTTGGAAAGCCCTGATCTAGAAAAACGAGGCAAGATCAGAAGGGAAGCAGATTTTGATAAAGAAGCCCCTTTGCAACTCAAGCTAGAGAGTGTGTCTAGTCCTTCTCCATCCCATAGTGGGATTGGCTGGCTGGTTTCTCTGTAATAGCCGTCTTTTATTTATTTTATTGGATTTATAAGTCCACCCAACTCAAACAATGTGACTCTGAACAGTGTACAACAGAAGAACAAACAAGCAAAAAGAACCAAATTACACAAAACGTACATGATGTATAAATGTAAATGTGCTTTCAGCCAGAGCATAGTGGTAGTGCAGTGACTATAGATGCATCTTGTTTTTCATAAGTCCAAACAATGCCGGGTTTTGCATAAATGCCTGGGTGCTGTTTTAGGGACTGAATAGGAACTGGGATGTGTTCCTATTCTGACACTCTCTGCTGCTTTTTGTTAATCTCTCTCCTCCATGGACTTTTGGGAATCTGTTTCATATTTCTCTCTTATCTTGCTTGGCAACACCCACTCTTGTTCTACTTTTCAGAAGGACCGTTTGATGGGTGTTGTGCTTCTCTTTTGCTTCTATTGTCCAAGCTCAATTTAGTACCCTTAAAAACAAGAACAGGTAAAACTATCTGAATAACAGAAAAGCAGCAGTAGCATCTGTTCTCAGAGATGTGTCAGGTATATTCAATTGTTTTCAGAACTGTTTCTCACTCCATATGTGTCCTTGGTGATGCGAGATACAGATGTTTAAATTTTATGATGGATTCTGATATTTGACAACATACACAGAAGCAACATAAAATGTGTTAATCAACATGTACAGTAAGTGAGGCATTTTATTGGACCCCATTCTAGTCTCAGTTTGCACCTACCATTTCTTTGTAAAATGTTGTTCAACAGCTGCGACAAGAAGTTGTGGTCTGTATGAGAAGGGATACCGCACTGGAAACAGCACTGAACGCCAAGGCATATAAACGTAGCAAACGGCAGTCCCTGCGGGAAGCTCGCATCACTGAGAAGCTGGAAAAACAGCAGAAGATTGAACAAGAAAGAAAACGCCGGCAAAAACATCAGGTACCTATTGCTTCTCCTTTAATTTGAAACAATGGTGTATATAATAGGATGCCAGAATCGATTAATAATCAATGCATTATGTTTATTATTAGTTCATTGGGATAAATAAAGAATATGAAGATGAACATTTGAACAGCAAGCTAACCATAGCCAAATGTGGATGAGCTAAATGTGCCTTAGGCTGTGCCCACTGAAACACCTTCCAGATCCTTGAATAAAGAGGAAAGCTAGAAAACCATCTGCAGGGGAAAACTCATAGTGAAAGAAAGAAAAGGCTAGATGGTTAAGAGAAGAGATAGGGGAAAACAGGAAAGGCGTGGGCGATAGTAGGAGAAGAACTGGAGAGGCCACCATTCAGAAAATATAGAACCATCTAATGTATATAACATATTGTGGACCCCTTGCTTTACAGTGGAATGTAGAAAAGACTTCCATCGCTTTAAAATGATAGCTGCTAACACAGCATCAAGAGCAGAGCTTTCCAAACTTTTCATGTTGGCGACACACACCAACGGTGGCGGTGGCGCGGCCTGCGGTGTCCTGGTGTGTCGCACGCAAACCCGGCAGCACTGATGGGGGGAACCAGAAGGAGCGCACCCTTGGCAATCAGCAGCGACGGCAGCACTGATTGGCGGGGGTGCGCTCCTTCCGGTTCCCCCCATCAGCGCATCCGGGTTTGCGTGCGACACACCAGGACACCGCAGGCGACACAGTAGTGTGTCGCGACACACACTTTGGAGAGCTATGGTCTAGAGCATGATATCTGGGATGTGGCCACAAGGTAAGGATATAGCATAGGATTCCATTCTAAAATGCTAAGAACCTTTGTTCTTTGTTTGGAGTGTTGAGCATCAAAGAGCTTATGGTGTTTTATCCTCAATCCAAATGTACGGGTAAAGATGATCTTCTTTAGGCTGTTACCCTCTCTCGGACTCCCTTTCCTTTAATCTGATTGTTCCCTAGGCGGCATCTCTTCGCTCTGTTCTCCAAGCTTTCCCTCACATTCCATCATACCACCTGACCTCTTTGGAGGATACAATATGGATAATTTTTTAAAAAAAATAACAAAAGTTCTATTGGTCAAGCTTGTGCTTGCCAATAAACATGGAGAGAACTGCCCTGTTTCTCCATAACCTGCAAGTGACGGGCAGGAAGCAAAGGACAAGCCAGTGTTCTGATCAGTGTTCCTATCCTCAGTTGTGGCCGGCCACTTTAATTTGATTTATTTCATATTTTACACTTTGGTTTATTTAGTATTTTACAATCAGCTTTTAAGTTTAATCCACATTTCATTTGTTTTCATTTATTTATTAATATTTCAATTTATATAGCCCCCCATCTCAAATTCATGACTCTAGGCAAGTAACAACTGTTAAAAACTCCATGTTTTATTGTTGTGGGTACAATAAAAACAATACAGATATAATTGGCAGCTGAGGTAAAAAAGGAAAACCGCCAACAACAAATCAACACAACCTTTGCATGGGTTTTGCCACACATCCAGATCCTCAAGCATGTCTTTAAGGCATTTTCCCACTGAATATTTATTATTTATTTATTTTGTTCGATTTATATAACCGCCCATCTCACTTACGTGACTCTGGGCAGTTTGCAAATTAAACCAGCAAAAAAATAAACTTATATAAATAAAATTAAAAACAATTAAAATAGTAGATCACAAACATAAAAGCATGGAAGAGTGCCAACCAAAGCTCACAAACAATGCAGCCATCTTGCAGGCTCCCCACCTCCATGGGATCCCCAGGCCTGATGGCACATCCATGTCTTCAGGGACTTCCTAAAGGCCAAGAAGGTTGGGGCCAATCTGGCCTCAGAGGGGATGATATTCCAGAGCCACAGCAGAAAAGGCTCTCCTCCTGGGTCCCATCAGATGGAGCTCTTTCGTAGATGGGACCCACAACATGCCCCTTCTGCCGGATCTGATGGGACAGGTAGATGTAACCGGGAAGAGGCAGTCCCTCAAATAACCTATACCAGTTTGGTCTAGTGGTTAAGGCAACGGGCTAGAAACCAGGAGTCTGTGAGTTCTAGTCCCGCCTTAGGCATGAAAGCCGGCTGGGTGACCTTGGGCCAGTCACTCTCTCTCAGCCCTAGGAAGGAGCCAATAGCAAACCAGGAGACTGAGAGTTCTAGTCCCGCCTTAGGCATGAAAGCCGGCTGGGTGACCTTGGGCCAGTCACTCTCTCTCAGCCCTAGGAAGGAGCCAATAGCAAACCAGGAGACTGAGAGTTCTAGTCCCGCCTTAGGCATGAAAGCCGGCTGGGTGACCTTGGGCCAGTCACTCTCTCTCAGCCCTAGGAAGGAGCCAATAGCAAACCAGGAGACTGAGAGTTCTAGTCCTGCCTTAGGCATGAAAGCCGGCTGGGTGACCTTGGGCCAGTCACTCTCAGCCCAACTCACCTCACAGGGTGGTGGTTGTGGGGAAAATAGGAGGAGGAGGAGGGAGTATTTGGTATGTTCGCCGCCTTGAGTTATTTATAAAAATAATAAAGGTGGGATATAAAATAAATTAAAATAAAATAAAATACTTACAGGAAATGAGAAAGAGGAAAGCATTTTTAAAAGTTACCCTTCTTCAATTTGAATTTACTTTTAAGTAAATTTAAAAAATCTTTGGAAGATCCCATCCCAAGCTTCCCACCTTGCACATAACTGGACCTTTTCAAATACATATTAAGCAGTTAATGCTGTGGAACTGAGCCCCCAATGATGGTTGCAGCAGCCTAACCTAATTGAGTCTTTTTACATCTGGCTACCAGAATTGCACTTGACTCTACCCCTTCCTGAACCCTGGAAGATCTTCCTTTGCTGGAGTTGCTTCTCACGGTAGAATCCAGCTAGCTTGGTGCATATTGGACCTCTGAAGGTCCCCTCCACCTGAGCTATCTATGTCTGAAAGTTCCAACATTCTGGAAATCTGCCAAAAGGAAAGCAGAAACAAAAGCAAATATTCCATTTGGATGCCCAGAAGTCAGTCTTAACCCCTGGAGCTGGTAAAATTCTGCAGTAGTTTTCCAGAATGTGGGCAACAGCTGACTATATAATCAGGTTTAACACCTTTGCGAGGCATACTGTGTAATTTCTGATACCACACTTGTAATACAAACAAGCCCTAACCCATGCTTGACATTTTCTGTTGCTGTTTCTTTTAGGAGTACCTCAACAGCATTCTCCAGCATGCCAAGGACTTCAAGGAATACCATCGATCAGTCACCGGCAAGATTCAGAAGCTGACAAAGGCTGTGGCCACCTATCATGCCAACACGGAGCGTGAGCAAAAGAAGGAGAACGAGAGAATTGAGAAGGAGAGGATGCGCCGGTTGATGGTATGGCTTTTTCGTTTCCATGCATAGAATGAATCTGATTGATCACTTAAATGAATGTTCCCAGTTTAAGGAAATCATAACTTGGGTCTGTGTGTGTTTTACAGGCCGAGGATGAAGAAGGGTACCGAAAGCTTATTGATCAAAAGAAAGATAAGCGCTTAGCCTACCTGCTTCAGCAGACAGATGAATATGTGGCCAACCTCACAGAACTGGTGAGGCAGCATAAGGCTGCCCAGGTGGCAAAGGAGAAGAAAAAGAAGAAGAAAAAGAAGGTGAGTGAGCCAAATCGGTCTGCTCTGATCAGTGACATCAATCACAGGCAAGCCCCGAGTAAACCCTTGGCCGAGATGCGTCTCGCGTCAGTCTTGCAGGGGCCAAAATCGTCTGAGGTCTCGTATGAGAAAACAGTTGTTTCCTGCAAAATGAAATATCGATTCAACTCCCATGGGATTTCTGCCATTTTTTAATGATACACCTCTTTAAAATTATATTTGTAAATGTTGGCACCAACTTGGGGTGTCACTAAACTATAGTGCCCACTGATACTGCATTGCCCACCTCCAAAGTATGTTAGGAAACTAGAAATCAGAGCACTTCCAAATGAAGATAATACATTTAAATAAACCTCCCTACATTATTGATTTAGAGGCCCAAACTTCTAAATTACTGTTAGAATGAAAAATTTGGTTCTTCGTGCATTAAAACTGGGAAAAGTGACGTAAATGTCTTTCATCAGGCTACTGTGCTTTAAAATCCTTCTCTCCGTTGTACTAGATGCTTTTCCTGATCTTTATTTCTTTCAGAAGGCTGAGGTTGCAGAAGGACAGACCCCAGCAATTGGACCCGATGGTGAAGTAAGTCCCCCTCCCAACCAATTTAATTGTGGCTATTTACCTTTTATAAAGTGTACAGATTTTATTGCAAAATGAGTGTCTGTTTTCTTATGGTAGGGAAACTGCTTTTATTTGGACTAGCAATTGGAATGCACTGGTGTAAGCAGCTAGTTTTGAAAACTGAAAATTATTTTAGAGGTGGCAGTTGGTGAATCGATAGGTTCTCCAAAAAAACTCCTTTTAGGAGTTAATATTTCTGGTGCCAAAAGTATTTTCTAGCCTAGTTTGTATCATGAATACCTGTGTACCCTGACAGTTAGAAATTAGTGCATTCTGGCAACAACTGTGATGACTTCATCTACCCATCAGTGTTGTTGGTTTATCAGCAAAAATAGT
Source organism: Charina bottae (assembly GCA_023362775.1). NCBI lineage: Eukaryota > Metazoa > Chordata > Lepidosauria > Squamata > Charinaidae > Charina > Charina bottae. The sequence continues at coordinate 7,500,526 of JALMGJ010000021.1, read as the reverse complement.
AGCTTCAACAAATAGGACTGCCCAATTACACGTTACCAGATCAAAGGAAGGAGAAGTTCAGTGGGTGACTTTGGGCCACTCACTCTCTCTCAGTCTAGCCTACCTCACAAGGGTGTTGTTGTGGAGAACAACTGGAGGGACGGCTGTGTATGCCACCTTGAATTCCTGGAAGAAAGGTGGTATAGAAATCTAAGGAAGAAAGGAACATTTATTTGCATATGCTTGCAAATACTGTATATAAAGATGCAAGTAATCACAATGATTGAAACAGAACCATAACACACCTTCGTACTGTGGGAACATTTCTGAGGCAGACAGTTGTGCCTGATCAGCCATGCTGGCTGGGGAATTCTGGGAATTGAAGTCCACACATCTGAAAGTCGCCAAGGTTGAGAAACACTGGTCTAGAAAGTGATCCTTTTTAGTCTGCAATTCAGTATAATCCTAAATTCCTGATTGGAACCACAGGAACGACACATCTGGAAGGCAGTAGGTTGGGGAAGGCTGGTGGAAGCTGTGAGCCACTCTTAAACAATAGACAGCATGCCCAGGGTACCCTATATACCAACTTAGCCATGCAATGCTTTTGATGTCTGTTCAGCTGTATGGGCAAGTATTTGTCCTGCACTAAAGGTAGGATTTTATTGTCGTCAAACACTGTTGTCTAGTTTATAACCTGTACTGCTGTCCCATTGCTACTGCTGTCCCATCCTTCTTGAGACAGTAAAAAAATCTTAAGGAAGGAAAGATGGAAGAGCCACATCGTGCCTTTAATATAGTAGTATTAGGAACCATCCATCTGGAAGCACCCTTTGTCATAAGATTGCAACTTTAGGGTCCCACCTTCATAGGAGTAAGCTCCACTCAACTCCCCTGGGCCCATTTTGCTCTGATAATGTTGTATTCCTAATACTTAACAGAAGTTTTTAAAAAACGGCTGCTTATCATTTTGATGAGTCCTCACTCAACAAAGGTGCATTAAGCTTTTCACTCTGCTCCTGAATTTTACCAATACAATGGGGGGGGGGCAGGCCAGGGGCAGCTCCAGGGGACAAAAAATGCTTACTGGTTGTTTTTAGAAATTATACTTAAGAGATGCCATTTTTCCCCTCGCCTTCGTCTTCTAGACACATTTTATCCTTTTAAAAATTATTTTAACAGATATTTGAAAACATAACCAAGAAAAAAAGCAAAAACCAGGAATAAAAGAGCTGTATGAAACTAAGTAAGAATTGCTGAAGTAACAATAGTACTGCATATAAAAATATCAATTGAGCACTTTAAAACCATTATAAAATCCAATCAATATTTGGTAATAACAAAGCCACTGAGAGTCTTTTTTTTTATTGCAGATGGATAGAAATACTTTTAATTAATAAAGAAAGGAAGGCAGCCCATATTATAAAAATCATCAGTCAGAATAAGCAATTAATAGGAGTTTCTCTCTAATCTCAGAAAGTCTGGCTGTATTATTATGAATCAGGCAAACATTTGCCATGGAACTGGCAAAAATCTAATATTTTAAAGCCTTATGTTAAGAAAACCCTGCTCTTCAGATGTTGTGTAAGTCCATGTGCAGAGTTATAATCAACAAATGGTTTCCAGGTTTCCAACCTGATTATTACATTTGCAACAGTTTTTGAAAATATGAATTATCTATTTTGGCAATCAACACTGGTGTAATATGCCAACAAAAACATTGTGTACCTATCTTCTCTTAGTGTTAATATTCACAGTAAATTTGATATTTACAGTATCTTCCATTGGTTAGTCCCACTGCTGCATATCAATTGCCCTGTTTAAATTGTGCATCCATTTAATCATACTATCTTTGCTTCTGAATCATATTTTGCTAACAACCTATGAATAAACCCAGCAGGTGTTCTGAATTTTCTGTTATAAGCCTTTCAAATTCAGTCATTGTTGCTGAGTGTTCCATCTTCTTTTTGTCATTCCTTTTGCACTAAACTACTTAATTTGAAGATAATTGAAACCATTTAGGTATTTCTGACCAAGGAAGAGTTTCAGAAGGTTTCACCTTTGTTTTATTAAAGATTAAATCTTGCAATCTATACCAATTATTATTTCTCCACTGATCAAATATCTTTATACATTCACCTTCATTAAAAAAAAAAGCAAGGGGTGATAGGTCTGGACTTCTTCTATATTTATCCCATATTTTTAGGTCCTATTTATGATTGAGTGATCCCTTATAGACAGGACACTTCTGTTTGTACCTGACCAAATATATTTATGCAAGCCTTCTGGGAATCCTGCTCCTCAATACTAGTAACTTAGCCATATGTTGATATAATCCAATCTCTTTTTTTCTTCCTCCTCCTCCTCCTCCTCCTCCTCCTCCTCCTCCTCCTCCTGAGGTCTAACATTAAATAAGATTAGAATCGTACTACATTAGAATCATTCTTTCTTTATGTGAAATATATGTTTAACATGTCATTGTTCAGCCTTTAGATGAAACCAGCCAAATGAGTGACCTCCCTGTGAAAGTGATTCATGTTGAAAGTGGGAAAATTCTTACCGGTACAGATGCACCAAAGGCTGGACAGCTAGATACCTGGTTAGAAATGAATCCTGGGTAAGTTGCCTGCAGAATTCACAGTCCTATTTTCCCTGAGAACAGTGACATGTAATATGTCTATTCTGTGCATTTTTTCAAAAAAAAAATAATCATAGCAATATGGTGGTGTAGTGTCCTTGAGTTTGTGAAGGCTGTAGCCCGGATGTGTTGCTAGAGAACTTGCTGGAGGTGGCAATGGACTCTGTGTCTGGAGTCTCAGCAACCTAGTCTGGTTATCAAGGCAAGCTAGTGCCTCAATTTGCCAGACTTTAGACTTTAAAACAGGATTAGACAAATTCAGGGTTGAATAAGTGTCAGCCTCGCATGTTCGTCTGCCATGCTTCTGACTGTTCTACACGTGTAGGTTGCTGGTCCGTACTATTTTGCTTCAAGAGGCGAGAAATGATAAGCACCTGCTCTTCCAGCGGACATTCTGTTGGGAGGGGGGATTTTTAGAGTGGGAACTGGATTGTTATGGCTAGCCTCTAGTTGATGTCAGAGAGCCGTTTCTTTTAATAATACTGCTTAGGCGTGAAAACCGTTATTCAAGGCTTCTCTTGGCCTGAAGTGTACTAATCCTGAATAAATGAATCCTTCAGAGTAATTGTCTGAGGGATTTCTTGATTGGGAATTTTGACACGGGGGTTATCACAATAAGAGCTCTTAAACTTTCCATGTAAAGAGGCAGGAAATCTGCAAATGCTGTTTGCCCACAAGCAATGATGGTCGTGGGGATTTCCTAGAACTGGATTGCTGACCAGAGTTGGGAACAGGATGGTGGGGAAGATATATAACTTGGACTGACTTACAGCTCTTATGACACGCTTTCATTAACTTTCATGAAATCTTCCTTTGGGAAGATGGTATTTCATCACGGGAAAGGGTTTTTTCCATTTCCATTTTCCCATTCTATTGATCTTATACTGGTTTGGAAATTTCCAATATATATTTTGTTATCTGTGGAAGAATGGATTTATCCTAAATGAAGTCAGTGACGTTTGAGAGTGAGCCATCTCTCCATTTTGTTTTACACAAGTTGGGAAATATATCTTACATACAAGGAGGCTCCAGTGGGAAATTTTTAGAAATGATCCATTTTCTCTGTTTGGTGTTTTGAAAACCACTATTTAAAAAAGTGTTCCTATAATACAGTTCTTACGTTTGATTAATTTGTCCACGAGTACCCTGTGAACTGAAGCTTTGTTCTTCCCTCATCTCTGTCCCAGTCCCAATGACTTTAGAAGGGAGGAGTGACTCCAAGTGACTTGGCTTGTCGAAGGTATTTCTGTATAATAATTCATGATTTCATAATCATTTAAATAGATATGAAGTAGCACCAAGATCTGACAGTGAAGAAAGCGGATCAGAGGAGGAGGAAGAGGTGAGGAGGAATGTTCTCTTGATCCATTTGATCTGTGCTAGATCAAAATCAGACGTGTGTGCTGTATTTGAAGCATATTTTATCCTGCACTGAAAAGAATTGTGATGTGAACCATTTGATGTGCGTTATCTGATCTTACTTATTTTCAGGTAGAGCCTTCTTGTCATCAGGAAAACAGAACTTAACTAGTGGTTCCTATTTCCCATTACATTTTGCTGTTTTCACTTAAGTACAGTATAAATCAGGCCAGCAGGATTAAACTGCAGCTCCAATGAACAATGCTTCTCTCTGCATTGGAGCAATGTAACTGGAGGTGCACGTGAGCAGTTACACGTGGGAAAGGAATAGACACAAGACTCAAGCAAACCTAGCTGAATCTTTAAGCCAAAAACAAAAAAAAGTGCTAAGAGCCTGTACTGACAGCTTGTCCATATCTCTCATCACAGATGATGATTATACATATATATCATCTAAGATGTCCTTTTCTGTGAGTTGGAATATATTGGTATAAATCTTGCTGCTCTTAATTAAGACTGTATCGCTTCTGATAACAAGCATTAATATCTTGGGTTTTTTTAATGTTTCCCCTTTTTGTTGGTTAACGGTTGTAATGAATCGAAAGTGAATTGAACTGCTCTGAGTTTTTACCCCAATCTTCGTCCAAAAACTCCCTGAGCAGTTTTTTGAGATCAGTTGCAATTTGACGGTCCCTGCTTCTGCAGGTTTTCTGTCTAAAAATGCTGCAAAAGAAAAAGGGGATGATGTGGGAAGAAGAGAAAATGCATGTGCAGGAACCAGATTTTAGTTAGAGTTCTTACAACAGCCAGCTTAAATAGAAACATTTAACGGGAATGGATAGCCCTACAGTTCCCCTCCCTTCCCCCCCCCTTTTTTTTTTTTTGCTGCTGCTAACATCTTGAGGGACTGGCTGGAAGAGGCAAATCAGCAGAGCCGACGGAGTGGTCCTTCATTGCCAAGATATTTTAAGTTACATTAATGAGACTTTGGTTTGTGGCAGGAGGAAGAGGAAGAACAACCCCAGCCTTCTCAGTCTGCTCTGCCTGTGGAGGAGAAGAAAAAGATTCCAGATCCAGACAGTGATGATGTATCAGAAGTTGATGCGAGGCACATTATTGAGTACGGCTCACATTGTGTTTTTTGTCAGCTGCTTCTTTCGGCTTTGTCTTTAAACAGAAGTGAAAAGGGAGGGTGGGTGCATTTAGAAGACTTCCCCTAAGTGAAGGAGGGCAGCTCTTGCTGGAAAAGACCCATCCTCTGCCTTGGGAAGAGTAGACTCCCAATTTGGAACCAGATTGCCTTCCCCTTGGTTCCCCAGAGGAATATAGCCTGGCAAGATACAAAAGGCCAGGAGTAGAAAGAGACAAGATAGATGATGGCCCCCCTCCCTCCCTCCCTCCCTCCCTCCCTCTCTCTCTCTCTCCGTGTGCAGCTTCTTCTGCAGTCTGTATCGCAAAGGAATAGCAAGATTGCTAAGCGCAGCTACATAGTTACTCTAGTCTCTAGTACTCTAGTGGGGTAACCATTGAGAAAGGTGCTATCCCAGGCATTGCTCTTATTCTTCATATTGCTCTTATATCTTCATATTAATGCAGAAATAGATGCTGCTCTGGATACTAGGTTCTGAAATTATAGTTGCTCCTGATTATACAAACCTCCTTTCTCCTGACAGTATCCCTCCTTAGCAGCCAATAATACATGAAAACAGTTATGTAATTGTACATGATAAAGCAGTGTTGACTTAGGAAATTTTGAAGAGAACAAGGATTAAAATTGTCCATTCCAGCTGCCATCCTTTGACGGTTCCATGGTTACCATAAGGAGAATATGCGCTGCCTAGCAACAAGGGCCAAGCTTTTTTTTCTAGAAGTGGGGCAGCTCCTACCCATACCATCTGCATTCCCTGGTTCTTCATCAGGCCTTTCTACAAGAAAGAACCAGGAAGGCTCTAGTAGACAGTGATGGGAAATATCCCCAGCTTTAGGTATTATTCAGAAGTTCTAGGCGTAATCAGCCTGGAGACAGGCAACATCATTGGAGACTCCAGTTAGTCACCCAGAGGAGAAACAGATTCTTGAATGATCCCAAAGGAAAGAACCGATAGTGTGGTACAGAATTCAGCTATATCATTACTCAATATGTTACTGTCACTCCTTACCCATGCACAAAGCTAGAACCTTAGTCAGATCCATCCCAAACAGGAGAGGAAGAATCCAGAGCAGATCTGAGCTCCAAGTTGTCCAGGGGCCAAACATGTTCATGACTTTAAGAAATTGAAAGCCTCAGGACTAAAGTAGACAATGTAAACCTCCACATCCCTGTCCATAAAATAGATGGTAGCAGGGAGGGACATTTTGCCAAGTAGTTTCTTAAACTATATGTGTCCCAAAAAAGAACATTCATACACAGTTAAACCCCAAAAGATAAGGCAATACTTGTGTTTTTTTTCTCCTCCTTCACACCTAGCAAGAATTAACTTTCTTTGATAGTTAATATCTCTCCTAAGATAGCAGTTGCATTGCCAATAAAGTTAATGATTCCATTCTGTCTTTCTCATTCCCTTAAATCCTTTTCTCAGGAATGCCAAACAAGACGTTGATGATGAGTACGGTGTGTCCCAGGCCCTGGCAAGGGGGTTGCAGTCTTACTATGCTGTGGCTCATGCAGTCACTGAAAGGGTGGACAAACAGTCATCCCTCATGGTGAATGGTGTCCTCAAACAGTATCAGGTAAGAAGCAGAGAGTAATTTTTACCACTCAGCCGAGCAGGCCGAGCCTGGATGTGCAAATTCAGTGCTTTGAGCTGCTCTGTAGAACAAGACATGTTTTTCTCTCTGTAGGCCATGTAATGTGTATGTGTTTCTTTTTCCCATCCATAGATCAAAGGTTTAGAGTGGCTGGTATCTTTGTACAATAATAATCTCAATGGCATCCTGGCCGATGAAATGGGCCTGGGTAAGACAATCCAGACCATTGCTTTAATTACATACCTCATGGAGCACAAACGAATCAACGGACCGTTCCTCATTATAGTACCTCTGTCGTAAGTATCCCTTGAAGACAGGTGGGCAACTTTGAGACTTTCTGTATGCATGAAAAAGCACTGTTACTGTGTGCTGATGGAAGGTGTTAGTGGGATGCAATTTAATAGGAAAAATAAATAATGCTTTCAGAAATCATGACTGAAACTTCCAGGGCAAGAGAAGCAGCATGTGGTGTGCTGTAGTAACTGTTACAAAGAGTGGGCAATAAAAAGTAGGACAACAGAGTTCAGCAAAAGCAACAACAAACGACGAAGTATCTTTACTATGAATGAGTAAATTTACAAGTTCAGTTCAGGCATTGTAGATATTGATGTCTGTAGCTTGAATCATGTCAACTGGATTTCTATTTTCTTAGTGGAAACGTTTCACTCCTTATCCAAGGAGCTTCTTCAGTCTGAGTAAAGTTAGTAAGGGAATCCTTAAATATGTTTCTAGGCTGGCTGTGTGACCTTGCACCTGGGGCTAGGTCATGGTTATTTTGAGATGTTTGTTTCTAAGTCCCTTTATCATCTAAAGGAGGATCGTTAAGATTACCCTGCTGCTGTTGAGCTTGTGAAATGGTCTTAATCTTCCTAGGCACAGAAGACAAAGCAGGAAGGAAGATAGGGGAAAGGTTATGCCTGAGGCCCCCACCTCTATTCAAGGAAGGATTTTCCAAGTTGGCATGAATGGATTCCTTGACCCCTCTCTCAAACCACCTATCTTCTCTGTCTAAAATGTGAACATTAATGTCCTCAAATGAGTGTCCTTTTTCCTTTAGATGAAGATAAACTGCTGACTCTGGTCCTGTGGTGTTACTTCTCCTGTGTTGGGCCATCCTCCTGTACAAAGGTTGTTTGGTTTCTCCAATGTAGAGTTCAGAGCACTCCTCACTGCACTGGATTGCATACACTACATTGCTTTCCTTGTGTTTTGGAGTTTGATCTTTGGGGTGTAACAGCAGCAGGGTAATCTTAACGATCCTCCTTTAGATGATAAAGGGACTTAGAAACAAACATCTCAAAATAACCATGACCTAGCCCCAGGTGCAAGGTCACACAGCCAGCCTAGAAACATATTTAAGGATTCCCTTACTAACTTTACTCAGACTGAAGAAGCTCCTTGGATAAGGAGTGAAACGTTTCCACTAAGAAAATAGAAATCCAGTTGACATGATTCAAGCTACAGACAATTCCACCTGGATGACTGAGAACCTTCATAGACATGTAGATATTGATGTTCATTGACTGTGGCTGAGAAGCCAAACTGTCACTTATGTTGCGAGCATAAATTCCAACAATGGTTTGTAATCTGTGACTTGGTTCATATAACATGCTAAGCCAGAAGTTGGCATCTTTTTTATGCTCCCTGCCCCCTGTGGCATCTTGTGATATCGCCTGAAATCTCACAAAATTTGTACCATTTCACCCTGAACTCATGTGAGCATAGTGAACTGAGAAAACTTCACATCTTAAGAACTTTTTTTAAAAAAAATTAAGTTAGTGTAGGAGGTGAATTTGCTTTAATTTGGGGATTTATTTATTACATTTATGCCCTGCCACAACCCCACAGGACTCTCAGTGACTTTACAGAACTACAGAAATCATTAAAACATCCACAGTGTGGTTAAAATCATATAAAACCTAAAACATACAAGCCAGAAAATCCCCAAACAAGGTGTCAAGTCCCCAATGCCCTCCAGAAGAGCTCCATCTTCAGTTGCTTCCAGAAGTTGGCCAAAGTCAGGGCTAATCTAAGTTCTGGCAGGAGGCCATCCTTGAGGGCCAAGCACTCCATGCCCTCCCAACTCTCAAAAGGGGGGAACCGACAGCTGTCTTCCCCGGCAAGATTGACTAGGTCAGGCTGACTTTAGTGGACAAACTCTAGTGGGCGTTGAACTAGAAGACCCCCCAGGTCCCTTCCAACCCTGTGATTCTGTGAACTCTGTCCTGAAGGTAACTTCAAAGTCTGTATGCCCATGATAGACACAATGACCTGAAAAAGAACTAATTTAATCCGCAGCATGATGAGCCATAAAATTAAGACACATTTTACAAAGATGCTTTTTTCTTCCCTTTTGTTTGGCTTTGACTTAGCTCTGTGTGTGAACTCAGTCGTTGTGATCTGTTAACTGTAGTTTTTGGCTTCTGAGTCTCATGCCGCTTTGTTTCTTCTGCTACTGAACAGCTGATACCCTATGGGCTGGCTTGATCTTGTCGATCAATAGCCTCAAGTACAGCTTAAGGTACGCTGCTTCTTCAGATACCTTTGGGCTGCGGGCTGCTGTTCTTACCACGCATTGCACTGCTGCTTCCTCTGGTGTTCTACCTAGAAATATTCCCATCTCCTCAGTTTTTTTCACTGTTCCCTATGAAGAAAAAAAGTCATTCAGTACTAGAAAATCGGACATCTCACTGGAAGCACTGATCATGAAGGCAAAACTTAAATATATTGGGCGCATAGTGCAGAAGCCAGAATCTTTGGGAAAAAACCTGATGCTTGGAAAAGTCACAGGCAATGGGGAAAAAAGGCTGGCAGAAGCTAATGCAGTAGACACTGTTGCTGATACCATGAGCATGACTGCATGAACTCAAAGGATTGCACTGACAGACAATTCTGGTGAACTGTTGGCCATGTCAGCCATGGAGAGCTGCACATAATTGAACAGTCTAACATTGTTTCCCTAAACATTTTTAGAAAGCACCTTGTATGTGTTAGAAATGTTTTTCGCTCATCTCTTGTTTTCTTGTACTGTATGAAAACGTGGCAGCATTTGAGCATAGTGGTGTGCTCAAACATCAGAGCTATCAGTGAACTAATCCCAGGATAAAAGTGTAGGACTTTTACTTTAGTTGTCCTCTTTGGGCTTCCATCATTACAACAGCCTCAGGAACTGGAGGTGGAGCCGTGGCCTAAATCATCGTCGACGTTTGTGGTGCAGGCCAAATCAAAATGTATTTGCCTTTGCATACCCAGCCCAACCATGGTTTCACATTTTCATACGCCAGCAAATTGGCAAGCTTGCCTTGTCACTTCAAACACTCCAGGAAATCAGTTAAGCTTTGTAATATGGGTTGACATGATGCCTGATTTAAGCTAAGAAAGGGAGTAGGAAGCTGTTTATGACCACTAGCTTACAAAGGCCAAGAAATGTAAAACTGTGGTGTGCTTTCCTAGAACCCCTGCATCCTGGAGTAACAGGCTAGGTCAGAGTTAGGCAACCGGATGCCCTCCAGCTGTTTTCCAACTTCCATCAGCAGAATTACAATAGCCAGTTGTAAGGCTTTCAGGATCTGTATTCCAAGACCTCTGGAGACCATGAGATTGCCTACCCCTGGCTTGACAGTCCCATTCAAGTCTGTTTTCTTTTAATTGACTTAGCTTAAAACAGGTGGGTAAAACTTGAGAAATGGAAACCCTTTGGACAAATGCTTTATTTGAAATGCCATAAAGAATTTAACTACCAAGGATTGGCATCCAAAGAGTTTTAAATAATTTAATCATATCTGTGTTTCTTATAGTTATTTAATGTAGTTTTGCGAGAGAGAGCAAAATAATTAAATTCATTTAGCTGCATGAAAAAAAATGTATGACAATGGCAGGTTCCATCTGATCAGCCAGCAGATATGACTACAATTTTGTACTACACTTCTAAAAAGTTGTTTATTTTTGGAACAATCACAAATAATTGTGATACCAATATTAACTTTAATGTTTACAGTTTTATAGCATTTTTAGTTATTTCTTAAAATGACATAATAAAATGACATATTATGACATTATGTCATAATAAAATGACATAAATCCATTAATTAATTAATGGAATAATGAATTTTAAATTTTATAATAATTGTAAATCCTTTGTTTATTTACTGATATTTGTTCTTCATCTACTTTTCCCACCTTCTATTTGCATAAAATTTGTGTGAGACTTTGCACATTTTTTATTCATTAAACATATTGTGGTTATGAGGCTTAACTTTGAATTACTCTCTTGAAACAAGTCAGAAGATAATTGTTTTATAAAATGGAATTCTCACTGTTTTTCTGTTTCAGAACTCTATCAAATTGGGCTTATGAATTTGATAAGTGGGCTCCTTCTGTGGTTAAGGTCTCATACAAGGTAAATATCAAGATTGAGATTTTCAATTTTAATCAAAAACATTGTCAAGATCTTTCTCATGATTTGGAGTGCCATTTCTTTAGTGCCACCTTCTGTCCTTGGATGTATGGGTGAATTACCTCATTGCTGTACCACTCCTGTCTGTAAGGGCTGAATGCCTTCATCAGATCCTCCACCCCCAATCGGCTTTTTAGTTTCTGGTCTCTGCTTCCCTTTTCCCTTCAAACTTTCTGTTTTGTTTATTTTTCAAGTTTCTGTTTCTCCTGAATTCTGGACTTTGCCTCTTAGCTTCCCAGACCTTTCAGCCAGCCCCACAAAGCTTATTCCTCTCTCCAGAACCTCTGTGAAGTTTAATTCCACGCCCTTCTCTGGGCTACTGATTTCTTTACCCATCAGGTGGACAGTTTATAAAGCAGGTCAGTCAAGTCATTTCACAGCCGTAGATGCAGTAAACAGCATAGATCAAATGTCAAAACCCTGTGCTTAGATTTTGTGTGTGTGTGTTGTTTGGTTTTTTTTAGGGCTCTCCAGCTGCAAGACGGGCATTTGTACCTCAGCTTCGAAGTGGAAAGTTTAATGTTTTGCTTACTACATATGAATATATCATCAAAGATAAGCACATTCTTGCAAAAGTGAGATTTCTCTGTTCCTGTATTCTTTTATTTATGTGGTTCTATTTATAATGTTTTTTCTTAAAAGGCAACCAAGAAGAAGTTCATTTAGAACAGTGTTTTTCAAACTTGGCGACTTTAAGATATGTGGACCTCAAATCCCAGGCTGGCTCGGGATTTCTTAAAGTTACCAAGTTTGAAAAACACTGATTTAGTACAACAGAAAAATACCATAAATAAACAAATATACAATCAAAAAACAGCGGCAGCCATCAGTAACATTAAAACAACATTAATGTGCATTGTCTGTGGTTTATACAGATAAGCACAATTTGTGTCCCAATCCTAAGTGTCAGTATATTCATATATGTACTTTGTGTACTTTAAGATTAGCCTGGGAAGTTGAGAAAACATCCTGGAAGAAGTCAATGGCAAATCACTTCCATGTTGTTACCAAGAGGGCATGTTTGTGTAATCATCAGAAATCAGGGAGATTTTACTTTGGTTACTTTAGGCTATTATCAGTTTGGAAAGGGGGGCAGGAAGTGTGTAGATTGTGTGTGTGTGTGTTACTACATTTGAGTGGGTTGGAGATGCTTCTGGTTTTCTGTAGGTTTGTTTGTTTGTTTAGCAGCATCCCAACAAATTTTCAAAGACTGGTTTGTAACAACTGATTCACAACTTCATGGCTGTGACTAAATTCAAGGAGCACGTGATCTCTCCTACTAAGCATAGCTTTGGCAAACTGTGGAACTGTGGTGGTTGGCCTGTCTCGAAATCTACCAAATAATAAATGAATAAACTTTATGAGTTTGAGTTACAGTAAATGAGTTGCTCTAAAAATAATGTTTCTCTGCAGCCTATATGAATTTTATTTTTCCTTATTTAATATTTCTGGTAGCATCTGTGATACAGAATATATAAATTAATGGCATATTGAGGTCTCTTTCACTCCTCTCAGAATATACTGTTTATCTAAGGGCATTTTTTTAAGCCAAACGAAGTCAGTAGCAATCTAGCTCAGTCATTCTATCCCTTTACTGTGAGAATGTGTCCTGGGGGAAGAAGCTTGTATTCTGGAATTCAGGCAGATTCTAACACAAGTTGCCAATGTGTATTGTCAGATTCGTTGGAAGTACATGATTGTTGACGAAGGTCACCGGATGAAGAATCACCACTGCAAGCTAACCCAGGTTCTGAATACACACTACGTAGCCCCACGTCGTTTGCTGCTGACAGGGACTCCACTGCAAAATAAGCTACCAGAACTATGGGCTCTGCTCAATTTTCTCCTTCCAACTATCTTCAAGAGTTGTAGCACGTTTGAACAGTGGTTTAATGCTCCATTTGCCATGACTGGAGAAAAGGTAAGTGCCAGAAGAAGCATCTAACTCTTTGTTCTTCAGCCAAGGCCTTGTGAAGCTCTTTAGTTCTGCAACCATCCTCCAGGAAGTTCTGTCTGGACAATGGCAGTCTACTTCCGGCATTTCACTGTATCTTGTGCAGGCTAGTCTCTTCCATTTCGGAACAGATTTTGCTTACTTTGTGGTGGAGTTGACTTAGGAAGAAAGGGGTTGGGGTTCCTCAGTGTGTCGTGATACCTTACACACATAACTCCAAATAGTCTGATTATAGTAGTACACTACAGAACCGCAATCCCCAAACCTTGAGGTTTTATTGCTGTCCTTTTTTTAAAAAAATGTGAGTTTTGTTTCTGAATGGATTGTTGATTTTTTTTTCAAGAGGGCTACACTCTCCTAAAGGATCAAGCTTGAAAGGTGGAAATATTCTTGGATTGCCTGAATTCAAATCTTATCTTTAGCAATCTAAAGAATTTTAGCATTGCTGTTAACGGGATTGAATGTTCTCGCTTGGTTGCGCTAGTTTAATTTTAATAATTTAATGTTTAATTTAATAATTTAAAAATTAATAATTTGGTGTTATGTATGTATAAAGGGGTGTGGTGGCTCAGCGGGTAAGACGCCAGGCTTGTCGATCAGAAGATCGCAAGTTCGGATGTTCGAATCCCTAGTCCCACGTGACGGAGTGAGCTCCCACACTAGCCCCAGCTCTTGCCAACCTAGCAATTCAAAAGCATGCAAATGCAAGTAGATTAATAGGTACCACTTCGGTGGGTAGGTTACAGCATGCGTCATGTGGGCCACATGACCGTGGAAGCGTCTTCGGACAACACTGGCTCTTCGGCTAAGAAACAGAGATGAGCACCGGCCCCTAGAGTCGGACACGACTGCACAAATGTGTGGGGGGAACCTTTACCTTTACCTTAACAGGATTGAATGTTCTCGCTTGGTTGTGCTAGCTAACCAGAACAGCTAAATAAACTAAGTATTTTAATCATATTTTTTCAGTGTTATGCATGAACTGGGATTCTAGTTTTTTTTTTCTCTTTGTAGGCCAAAGGAAATAACATGGTTTGTTCCTTATATATGACTTTACTAGCTTCTCAGATACAAACCTGAGTTTCTGTTTCACCTAGAATGGTAAACGAATTATGGATAGGGTGTATTTGTTTATCATACTTGTATGCCACCTGATCCCAGTAAAGCCAGCCAAAGCCAGTTGGATCAGTTGGAGCTGTTTGTTGGTACATCAAGCACTTCTTATTCATATTAGTCCACAGTTCTAATCTGGTTTGACATGACTTCTGTGTGAAATTAATCGGTAATTCATTGCTGTAGGTAACATGTTGAGTTTAGAAAGCTGGAGAGGAATCAGTGAAATAATATCTATGGTTTTTATAAGTTTGGATATATAATTAATGATAGATTTTTCTCTTATTCTGCATGTTAAAAGTGATCCTATATTTTCCTAGCGTCATTGGAAAAAGATGTTTTTAAAACTGGTGTTTCCTTATATCTGTGTGTGTTTTGATACAGGTGGATTTGAATGAGGAAGAAACTATTCTAATTATCCGTCGTTTGCACAAAGTTTTGCGCCCCTTCCTGCTAAGAAGGTTAAAGAAGGAAGTAGAAGCACAGCTACCTGAAAAGGTAACTGTATACACCAGAGACTATTCCAGGTTCTTTCTGGAATCTGTTTGGCTCATGGAAAGTAGTGGCTTACCACTAAGCTGATCCCTTTGGAATCTGATAGCAGCACTTCCTGTTTTAAGAAAAGATTCTGTTGGTCAAGAAGAGTGTCTAGTAGCTCAGGATGGGATATTCAAGAAGGGGCGTGGCTTAATAGAAGAGCTGGTGTTTGTTACTACTTGATGCCACTAAATAAAAATGGCTTAGAACAGGAGTGCTGAGGAGGACCTGGACCTGGAAGGAAGAAGAATCTTGCCAGGCTAGATGGACTGTTGGTTCTAGTGTTTGTGTAAAAAGGGAAAGTGCTAAGAGGTTGCTGCTAAGGATGTCAGATGTGAGCAGCCCCTTCATGTGCATTTGACTTCTCTGCTAGCAATGTTGTGCCTGTTTTGCTGAATTCTGGTTCGTAGCAGCACCCCGTCTCCACAACAGAGCCAGGGCTCTGCCGAGAAATGTCTGGTCCCTCCTTTTCAACAGATGCACTGCTGCTTTTCTGTGTGGAACTGCAAGAGGTAGAGAAAGACTCACGTTGGCTTTGATCTATATTTTGATAAGAGATTTGAGATGAAGAAGTCAGAAGCAGCTAATACCTATAAAGACATCTCAAAAACAATTTTAGATCTCTTTGACCATAGACATTAAGGGACATTATTATACAATTTCATCAGAATAACAGAACTTGCTTCATGATGTTGTGATATGACAAACTACCCCTTGTTTATTTGTATGCATTATCGCAACACAACAGATACAAAAGAGGCAGAGTTTGCATTACGATATTACAAATTTACCTCCCTAACCACCCACCCACCCACCCACCCCCCGAAACTCATGACTTTTTAAAGCAAATTCCCACCAAGAAACCTATTGTAACATTGTTTGGCAAGAACTGGATTACCTTTATGTCAATACTGCCATAATCCTACAAAAATAGCCAACATTACCAGATTATTCACATTGCCTGAAGGTTTGGTATCTGCTTTGAGCAGTCCAATTTGATCCTCCAAACATGAAAGTAATCTTTTAGTCATATTAGAGGAATTTCCAATCAAAAAATTTTCTAGGACTCTTTGCCTTTCTTGTTAAACTCTTGGGAAAGACATTATTTTTTCAAGGTTCAAGTTAATGGGTTTTCAAGGTTCAAGTCTCATTTTAGGAATGCCTGCAGAGATGGTCAAATCAAGTGGAGAACACTTCTCCAGGATGACTAACTACCATGGTCCATTGTGCATCATTATGAAAATTAAATCTGCAACTGTTTGCACACCCACCAGAAATGAATCTGAATAGATTAGACTGTCCAGGGAAAACAGTAACTGAAGTATCTCAAAATTGATGCACCTCAAACCTTCCCAAGCTTTGTTACATCGCTTGCCCTGCTTCAGAATCATCCCAGAAATATCCCCTCCCACATTTAAGACTACTCTAGCAATGTATAAATGTATAAAATATTTAAGCTATTTTACTACAACTAATTTCAAGGCTTATTCATAAAGCTTTTGTGAAATTCATGTTTATTATCTAATGCAGTAGTGGGGTACTTCTGGCTCATAGCCAAAAGGGATCCACAAGGCCTTATCATCTGGTGTGTGAACTCCATCTTCTCTCCCTGTCCCTTTTGCACAGCAATTAGGCTGGTCCCCTCCCCCTGTGGAAACTTTCTTCTATCACTCAATATTGCACAAGGGAAGGAGGTCACAATTAGAGAGACAAGCTAGAGAGAGAAAAGTTAATCTTCCTTTCCCTAAACTCTGGCCTACTCTAGAAAATACTTGAAAAGATAATGTTCAAGCCTAATTATGGTATTGAGTATACATGTGTGTATACATGCATAATTTTATAAGTTTTTTTTAAGAAATGAGCATGGATATCCTACTTCACCTTTTCTTTGACCCTACCCACCATTAACCTGCACCATCCAGAAAGATGGTCACAAGGAATATGGCACTCAAGGTTGAAAAGGATGTCTGTCCTGAGTGAATGAATAATTAGTGGGACTTTCTGACAAAATCTTTACAAATTGTCATGCAAATACCAGAACCCTATTTTCCACATCTATTGAGGCTGGAAAAAAAATAAAAAGAATACTATAGGCATAGGGAGGTGTACATAGATACATAGATCCAGTGTACATATTGGGGGTAGCTCTAGCTTAGGGTTGTAATCAGTTCTCATTTTTCAGCTCTGCCTAACAACTATGGAGATTTAATCTGGAACATGCACTGTGCTCTACAGTGAAGCTATATCCCTAACCAAATAAATTTTAAAGGTGCCGCTTAAAGATGATCAGAAATTTGAAGAAGTCCCAAATCTCAGCCCCCACAGGATGTTGGGTTCCATGCAGGGTGCAAACAGTTTGCATTTTAATGAATTCATGTGTCTTCTCTCTTCACAACAGGTGGAATATGTTATTAAGTGTGATATGTCTGCATTACAAAGAGTACTTTATAGACACATGCAAGCAAAGGGAGTGCTGCTTACAGATGGATCTGAGAAAGACAAAAAGGTTTGGAGAACAGATTTTTACACTAATGTGAAAAAAGGGTGGCCATCCTTTTGTTGGGTTGATTTATCAGCTTCTTGAACCTAGGATATTTGGACTAAAACTCCCAGCATCCACAACCAGCCAGATTGCTTCCTTTTTGGAGCTCAAGACAGGACATAAAGGTTGGACCTCTTCATGGCTGGCTATCACCCAGTTCTCCACTGTGATTCACAGAGAGGTTCCACAGTGGAGAAATAGGCTTGTGATCCCAGCCTGGAAAGGGGCAGCACACGAAAATGGAACTACGATGCGAGATTTGAGTTTGTAGTATGTGGAGTGTTCCATAGGTAGTCAGAACGAGGCACACACCAGTGCAAGCAAATTTCCCGTTTTGAGAGTAATGTTCAGATGAGTAATAGAATTCCATTGGCATACCGCCCAGAGTCTACTGCTGTAGATGGGCGGTGATAAATCTGAATAATAAATAAATACAAGTCATTATACTGTAAGAATTTCTGGTCATAACAGTATTTTAAAACACAATGGTTAAAACATTCATTAGCCCCCAAACTTGAAGCCATATCCAAGTGGTTGGGTTCCCTGCTGTAGCATTCATTTTTTTAGATTTTATTTATTTATTTTATTTATTAGATTTATCACCGCCCAACTCCCACAAGGGGATTCTGGGTGGTTTACAATAAAAAAAAACTAAGCAATACAATGTAAAAACAGACAATAAATAAAATACATACTAAATAAATATAAAAAAAAAGCAAATGGCTCAAGTTCTTCTACTACTGCAAGTGAAATAAAGTTGCATTAGGAAACTAGCCATCCCCAGGAGTGGCTACTCTTATTCTCGCCCCAAGCATGATGGCAGAACCAAGTTTTTAACCAGGAGATCCTTCATTTTTTATTTTTAGTTAATTTCTAATTGCTTTTTAATTAATAACAGAAAAAAACAAATCACAAAAATAATATCAAGAAAAAAAACAGTAAAAAGTGCTATTACAGAGAAGTGAAGAAATATAACAAAAGGAAAAAAAACTTGAGATCCTCCTGAAATCCCTTTGAAATGATGTTGCTGGATAGAGGCTGGAATATGATAGAAATACTTAGAAGAAATTTGTGGAGCCATAAAAAAAGTTTATATGGGTTTATACACCTTCCTCAAATACTTTATGTACTTGGTGTATCTGATGAGATAAACAAAACAAAACAAAAAACTTTGGGGAAATATCTATAACTATCCAACATTTGCTCTGAGGTTTGAACCCTAGACAGGGAGTAACAGGCACATGGCAATGTATGTGTGCTATAAATAGTTTGTCTCCTTCAATATTTTCCACGCTCTTTTTTTTTTTTTGCAGGGCAAAGGTGGTACAAAAACACTAATGAACACTATTATGCAGCTGCGGAAGATTTGCAACCATCCATATATGTTTCAGCATATAGAGGTAAAGATGTGGCATTGTTAAAGAGGAGACTAGCAAAAAGAAAAGATGGTGGAGCAAATGTGTTGAAGGGTGGGTTAATTGGGAACGTGTGTGGATAAGTTGCTACCATTTCTCACTTTGTGTAATGCTGACCCCCTCCCAGTGTATCTTTCTGATTAGGATACCATCAACCCCATGCCTCAGTTAGGCAGCTATATGGAGATTTTCAGACAGTTGTATGCATTTTGTTATTTTTGTTCCTCAAGCAAATGGCTCTTAAGGACTATTTTGTAGCAGTTGTCTATCCCTTTTCTCCCCACCCTGGCACCTAAAAAGTAGAAGTTGCATGCAGTTCTCCAAACTGGTATATATGGAGTTCTGCAAGGAGGGGGAGGAGTCTTCTGTTTCTTTTAATGGCTGAAGCTTTCTAGAATGTCGTAATTCGTGGCTTTCCCTCCTTCCTCCAGATTTATTCCAAAATTTGAGAAGCTGATGATTAATATTTGGTTATTCAATATAGTATTGTATGTACAGCATTTAAGGCATCCTTCCACAGTCTGGTAGCCTCAAAATGTGTTGGACTTTAATAATTTCCAATTTGTCTATTTGGAGAGCACCAAGTCAGGGAAGGCTCACAGAGCAAGGAGTAGACTAGTTGACAACAAGACTTTGCAATATTATAACTCCCCGAGCACTTGGAAGTTTGCATTCATGAAATGTGTTGGTCCTTATCTCCAGCAAGCAAGCAAAGATCTCCAGCCTTTTTGGAAATAATTTTAAACATAATCAAAACTTCTACTTGAAGAACTATTTGACTTTATTAATTTAAATGTTAAAAAGAAAGGCTATCTTAGCTACCAGGCCTAAGATGTGCAGTACAAGTCTTCCAGACTATTAACCATCAAAATGCCTCTTGCAGCGGGGGAGGAACCTCTATTATTTTATTTGGCATCCTTTGTTCATCTTTATGTTGGTTTCCGTACATTTTGTTACAGGAGTCCTTTTCTGAGCACTTGGGCTTCACTGGAGGCATTGTGCAAGGGTAAGTTGGCTACTCCAAAGCATTTGGACTGTGTGGTGCGTTTTCTTTATGAAGACTCAACAGACTGAGCCAATAATGAATGGAAAGAGTTGTTGCTTTCGTGCCTGGCTTCTTAACTTTCAGAGGCATTTCCCACCTGTTTTTGATGGACAGTACTGGCACTTGTTACTATTAGGACAATTTCTAATCATTGAAATTAATGTTTTGGGAATGGTGCTCTTTAAGGTCTTGGGCTTCCTTAGAAACTTCTCTGGATTTTCTTAATTTAAGATCAGTACAGGTAGTCCTCGCTTACCAACCACTCATTCAGCGACCATTTGAAGTTGCGATGGCACTGAACAAGTGGTACTTACAACCAGAGCTCGAAGTTCTGGCCATCACAGCGCCCCTGCAGTCACATGATTGCAATTTGGGCGCTTGGCAGCCAGCTCGCACTTAACAGTGGTTGCAGCGTCTCACAGTCACGTGATCGCCATTTGCGACCTTCCCTGCTGGCTTCCCACGAGCAAAGTCAATGGGGAAGCCGGCAGGGAAGGTCACAAGTCACTCTGGTAAGTCCCCCCTGGCCTTCCTATGTTCGCGCCCCACCGTGCCCTCCATCCCCCCGGCCTTCCTACACTCGTACCCCACTGCACCATCTATTTCCTGGCCTTCCTGCACTTGTGTCCCAAGCCCTCCCCTGGCCTCCCCCAACTTACGTGTGACCTGTGCCAGCCCTTCCAGGACCTCCCCCGGCCTCCCCAACCCCCTGTGGCACGGCACCCCTGCGCTCCTTACCTGGGAGTCCTGCCACTTCCCACTTAACAACTCATGCATCTTGGGGTTACGATGGCAACCGGAACTGCCGGGATTGTCATCCCTAAGCAATGCGGTCACATGACGTCACGCTTTATGACTGCATCAGTCCCAATTGCCATCGTAACCCGAGGACTACCTAATAGTAGAGAATAGCTTCTATTCATACTATTCATAAGGGCAACAGCAAAGCCTGGTTTATTCATAACAGCAACTAGGGTATCCTGCAATGAGGTTTTTCAAACTTACGATACAGGACTTCTGTGGCCAAAAAAAAAAAAAGACTGCTCAGCAAAAGAATTGATATGGAAGGGGAATCCTGAAGTTAAAACATGTGAAACTCACTATTTTGGTGCGGAAAAAATCTTCCTGTTTCTCTTTCTCGTACACAACCTAGACTTGACCTGTATCGTGCTTCTGGGAAATTCGAGCTTCTAGATCGTATTCTTCCCAAGTTGCGAGCTACCAACCACAAGGTATTGCTCTTCTGTCAGATGACCTCCCTCATGACCATAATGGAAGATTATTTTGCCTACCGTGGCTTCAAATACCTCAGGCTAGATGGTGAGTTTGGCAGTGGGACTTACCTGCTGTGATAATTTTTCATTGGGAAATACCTACTGGAGTTGGCTACAGAGATTACTTGAAAAGTCACTTAGGTTATGGGGTTTGGAGCTGCACACAAAAAAGTGGAACACAGTGACTTTGGTCCCTTCGCATTTTCCTGCGTCAAAGATAAGTAAGTGTTCTTGGCACATACAGTTTTACATATGTACTGCATGTGCAGGTTGCCATGTCGAGCCACCATGTTGGCAGTGGTCATGCACTAAGAATGCAGCCATTCTTTTTCATCTTCTCTTTGCACAAGTTCCTTTCTCCTCAGGCCTAGGGTCTAGATCCCTTCTGTGAAGAGCAGGAGATAAGTGCTAAACCTGGGGGGAAACGAGGATAGAGGGGGTGGTGGCAACACCACTTATCCAGCAAGATGGATTCCAGCTGGGTGGTTCTTAACAGTGTTAGTACGTGCAGGCTGCTTAGAAATGCTCTCTAAGACCTTGGGTTGATGTTAGTTTGAAATTTTTATAGTATAGCTTTAGAAAGGATTTAGTTGCTCTCAGGTTTCACATCGTTGCCCCATGAGACCTCTCCTGTCAATATATCATAAACCACATAAAGAAACCTTCATACTTCC
Organism: Charina bottae; assembly: GCA_023362775.1. NCBI lineage: Eukaryota > Metazoa > Chordata > Lepidosauria > Squamata > Charinaidae > Charina > Charina bottae. The sequence continues at coordinate 7,478,792 of JALMGJ010000021.1, read as the reverse complement.
ATTGTGGGTGTTGAGCTGCTCTTTAAAAGTAGATTTGACTCATTCTCTTTGTGTGTGGGCAGAGGGAGGTTCCCTCCAGTGCTGGTGTGAACCATTTGAAAGTATGTAATTCAGCTGGACTACCTGAGACTTCGAAACTATGAACTCTGATCCACCAGCCGGTGGAAGCTTTTCAGTGAGAGATCCAAACTTGATCTAAGGAGGAATTTCCTGACTGTGAGAGCCATTAAGCAATGGAACAGCCGGCCTCCCGAAGTGGTGGGTGCTCCATTGGTGGAAGTATTCGAGGAAAAATTGGACAGCCACTTGTCCTGGGTGGTCTGAGGACTCCTGCACTGGGCAGGGGGTTGCACCAGAAGCCCCCCAAGGTCCCTTCCAACCCTCTGATTCTGTGATAAGGAATTTCCCCACACTTTAAAAAAACTTCCTGAAGTAGGTCGCTCAAGCTAAGGAACTTATAGGAGTCACCTAGGAACATTTTGTAAACAACCCCCCTTCCATGGAGGTGACAATTGTACAATGAGGCATACCTTACCAGTGGTAATTGTAGTGTGTGAATTGAAGGATGCGTTTATTAAAAGAAATGCGAATTGCATCCGGCAACGTTATATATTTTTTTCTTTCAACTTCTACAGTGGCCCAGGTTCCTTCATTTGGTTAACTTTTCCAACTTGCCATTTTTCTCTCTCAAACCAGTGTGTAATGGAGGATCACTTTTCCCAATGACTATTCTTATTAATGCTCTCCTGAAATTTTGAATCTCTTTTGGATAAGAGATATTTTAAATCTCTTTCTGATCCTAAAGTACCATTGATTGAATAGGGAGCCTGTCGTATATCCTGGTAGGTATAATCTACAGTGACATATTTTTGATCTAGTTCCAATAGATTAGTCCTGTTTAGCCAGGGCAACATTTCTTTCTCTCTTTTTAATTTTTTCCTTTTCCACTCTTGACTGAGGTTTTGTTTTTTAATCCAGCATTAATTTGCCCTTCTGTAAAGAAGGAGATCAAGAGTGAACCTTGAGCTTTTCTCTCTTCCCATAACACTTTGTGCAGGAGAAGGGAAAGAGGTATTTATAGAGTGTCTATGAATGAATGCCATGTAGTCTGAAGTATTTGCAGTCTAGTGTGATATATAGCCCTGTGTCATTATCTGCTAAAGATTATGATTAAACTCCAACATTACTCAAAAATGATGATCTCTTTGTGGTTGCCCACTTAAGACTATAATTAACAGCCACAGTGCTCTGACAGATTCACCTGCTTCATGTCATCATTACTGGCTGAGGTTGCTGGTGGTGAATGAAGGCCTGGATGTTAATTAATACTATGAACTGGGCATTACAGGCCTGTCCCAATAGTTTTGTTAATGAATGATATAGGGGAAAATATCTGGTATCTGTTAACTGCAGCTTCTCTCAAGTGTTCAATTTTAGCTTATTCTCCATTTGTTTTGAAGTTGAGAAGTGAGGGGAGGCAGGATATAAAGTAGTTAATAAAATGCAACTTTCATGCACTGTCATTATGTTTCCCTCCAGGCAATGTCTGCTAATCCGAACCATCTGATTTATCCTTGTAAATTCTCTAATATTGTTAAGAACTTAAATGCTTAAATTGTTGTGTAACTTCTCCATAGGTAATAATTCTGGAATGTCGCTTTTGTCAGCTTTGTTGAGCTCAGTATATAATATCTTTCTTCCCTATGGCCTTCTGCTGAGTTTTGGGATTTTTGTAATAGCTTTTATCCTGAAATAAAATATCGTAGCACTGGGGGAAACTCTCTCTTCTCTGGACTTTTAAAGGGACCACTAAAGCTGAAGATCGTGGCATGCTGCTGAAAACTTTCAATGAGCCGGGCTCTGAATATTTCATTTTTCTCCTGAGCACCCGAGCAGGGGGGTTGGGACTGAACCTACAGTCCGCTGATACCGTGATTATTTTTGACAGTGACTGGAATCCTCACCAGGTAACAAAAGTGTTTTTACTAGGTTTCAGGAAGAAAGGATTTATAAACAGAGCATTAACCTTTAATGACAAGATTAAAGTTTGTGATGCTATACATATAGTACTAATGCAAAAGAAAGAACTTTTTACATTTCATTAAGGGGCCTGGATTATAAATATAAGGCATGGTTATTGTAGTTTGTAGTTTCAAGAATATCTGAATCTTTGGCATTCCACTTTTGCCTACAATCTGTAGTGAACATTCTGCCAAAAGGGGTGGTTACAGTTTTAAAATACTATCAGAAATAGTTCTTCTATGCCCTTAGGAGAAAAATCAAAACATTATCTCAGCTGACAATAGTTAATAGTTCTCTTCGGGAGCTGATGGTATAAACTCTCACCCTAGTCTGATCTTTCTTCAGGGCACAGCCTTAACTATCTTGAAGCAAAGTTAGGAGGAACCTTCTCTTCCTTCCTTCTCCCCTCTGAATGTGCAGAACCACAGCTCCCCAAATACCCAGCCAGCATGCAATCCAGCATGCTGAAAGGACACCGGGGACATTGCCTATCCTGGTCCTCATGCTACATGATGTTTCCGCCACTTCTCACAATCAATCATCAGCACCTATTTAATATTTAATTGCCAACGAAAACCAGAATTTTATCCATGTGCCAAAACCAAAGGGTGGCATGTGAAACCAAGAAATACTTGTCAATTGAAATAACATCAAGCAAGGATAATAAGGATTGTTGCACCAGGGATGATTTAGAGATTTGCTGCGTGAATTTCTGAGCATCCCTTGATGTTGCTGGTGTCCTCTAAACGTAATTGCCTGGATAACCCTGAACAATGGGTCACAGTATAGAACATTAGTCTTCACGGGGGGGGGGGGGGGGGGACACGCTGCCAGTTCACAGGCCAAGGCCAGCCAGAGACCTCAGGAGCAGAGAGTTAAACAGCAGCATCTCCACTGATCTGTGGTGTGAGAAATGGGTCTCCAGATGCCTGTTTTGGTCTTGAATCTGATTGGAAGGCATGAATGCTGCTTTTATAAAAGGCTCTCACCAGGAGTATTTCCTGATTGAGCCACCTACCCCCCAACACAAGGCAGTCACTAAGCCAGCTACCCCGTCCTGGGCCCCTCTGCTGGTACAGCATTGCCTCCTCGTCTGTCTTTGGAGGTGAAACTGAAAGAAAGCGGAGTGTAGTGGTAGAACAGTGAGGATGGTCTTTTCCCACCACTCTAGGACCTGCAGGCACAGGACCGAGCACATCGCATTGGGCAGCAGAATGAAGTGCGAGTGCTGCGCCTGTGCACTGTGAACAGTGTGGAAGAGAAGATACTTGCGGCAGCCAAGTACAAGCTGAATGTTGATCAGAAGGTGATCCAGGCTGGAATGTTTGACCAGAAGTCCTCCAGCCATGAAAGGCGAGCTTTCCTCCAGGCTATCTTAGAGCATGAGGAGCAAGATGAGGTAAGGGGTGACAGGAGGGTGCCTTTCTCCATCTCTCATGCGTGACTGGTGGATGTGTTGCCTCGATCCCTGCTCTCTGTAACCCTGAGGCCAAGGGACTGTGGGCTGGAAGGAAGTGGCATGAACCCTTGTCACCCTAGGAAGTGAATTTGAGTGTCAGTGAAAGGTGCTGGATCGACAGCCCTGGAGACTGAAGTCCTCTATCTATCCACAGACCAGATACAGCACGGGCAGCGGCAGTGGCAGCGCAAGCTTTCCCCACACTGCCTCAACCCTGTGCCTCAACTCCGACTCGGAGGAGCCACCTTTAAAGGTGAGAGGGGTAATTCAGTCGCCGCGCCCGTCCAGTCCTTAGTCCTCACTGTTTAAGACTGTCAGCAAAGTTGCCAGCGCCGATGGGGAGCTTCTGCCATGTGGCTACTGTCCACTGAGACCACCAGATATATCCTCACACAAGTAGCCAAATCAAACTTGAGATGGTAAAACATCCAGTATAAAACTCCAAGCACATGAACTGCCATGCAGGAATTAAATGGGGAAAACTTTGAAATCTTTCAGGAAGAAGATGAAGTTCCAGATGATGAAACAGTTAACCAGATGATCGCCCGACATGAGGAAGAGTTTGACCTTTTTATGGTGAGAGTGGCTATCTTGCTTGTGGTATTTCAGAGAGGTCAGCTTTATTCTTCTGAATTCAGCCTATTACTAAGTCTTGACCTGGAAGTCAGTAGTAGTTAGACTCATGCCAGAAGAAAGCAGGGTGTACATATGTGCAAAAGAGAGAGGAAGTACATGCTTAAGACACTTATGCAGATCCTGGCCTTGTGAGCCTGGCCTTTGGGTTTTATGATATTACTTGAGGAAAAAATAGTTCCAGGGCGTCTAACCAGATATGCCACATAGTTCAATGCAAGCATCAGGATTCCTTCATACACACACACATGTTTTCAAGTTTGTTTTGAGAGACAAGGGAAGGCTCATGTTGGGGAGGAGAAGATGGTGGTTATTGAGTAAAAACGTCCACACGAAAACTGGAAGAGCCACAAGAGCAAGCAAAACCCCAAAGCAAAATCTTTTCCCAGCATATATATTTCATACAGACATTTGTGACTTGTTATGGAATTGGGGCAAATAACACCCTGCAGCTGTTTCACTTTAGGCTACCTCCGGTCCCTCCAAGTTGCAGCTTGCCTTCCTAGTTGCCAAACAGCCTTCTCTTTTTTACCAGGAACCTGAACTCTAGTGAAAGAAGGGAAAATGCCCTGTTCTCTCACCTGCTTCTGTCTCCTGTCCTCCAATATTCTTAAGTCCTTCTCCTTCCAAGTACGGAAAGGAAGTTAGAAGAGGTGGGAGAACAGCAGCCCCCTGGTCTTCAGTGCTGGAGGAAGGTGACATCTCTTTTGAGTCAAGCTTGACTCCTGGGGACTTACGGACACATCCATGTTGGGAATATTGAGCATCAATGCCAAAGTGGGTGTCACTGCCTTCTTCTAGAATGTTTTTTTTTTAATTCCCAGTCTAACCTGCAGTCGTGAGACTCCTGGTGGTCTCTCATCCAAGAACAACCAGATTCACCCTTGCTGAACTTACTGAGATGAGCCAGATACAGGAGGTGATGGGGGATATAGGCAAGCAGGTGCCTCCTTCTCCATCCTCAACTGTTGCATGGGGGAGGGAATACTTGCTGGACCGGGCAGCTTACTTCCAAAGAAACAATGTGCGTTGTTGAAGATTGAAATTGTATGTAATGTCCAATGTAATGTACCAGTATATAATGTATTTACAATGAAATGTACCAGTGCTAACTTGAGACCAATACAGTTTCCTCCATTCTTGAGTAAGTACAGTATACCTGCTTTCAATTCATGCTTTTCCACATAAATGTATAAATCTGTTTCTTTAAAAAAAAAAAAAAAAAAACTTTCGGAATATACTTGAAATAGTGTTTTCAGCTTTCAGAAAGCAATCAAGATAAGAAACTTGTAAATAAATCTTACTCATTCTGGTGAGGCCTATAAGATTGTGGTCAGTCTTCATCCCCTTAGAGATCTCAGAAACCACTTTTCTTATGAAGGGCCAGTTTGTTGTCCATAGTTTTGATTTACTTTCATTTTGATGATCTAAAGCAGCCTTTCCAAACCTGATATTGGACTTGAAAGTGCTGCTAGGTGGGAAGCACCAGTGTGTTATTGCATTCTGTTTCTAATATTGTTGTGTTTTGGAGCCCAGAACAGAAGAAATATTGGGATACAAAGTAAAGATGGAAAGCTGAAAGATTCTTCCTCCCTTTCCATGAAAAAAAAGTAATCTCATTCCAAGGCAGAGATTTATTTATTCAGATATTTAGATATTTGGATATTTAGGTATTTGCTTAGATTTCCATATTCTAGCATGTACTTCTAGCATGAACAGTTTAGTCCATTGCATCTGAACACTGAAATAGACTATTATAGACCTTATTATTTACAAAAACAACTGCAAATACTGTTTTGTTATTCATAATTTCTTAAGCGTCTGCCACATACATTGCAAAATTAAATCCAAACATTTGGGATTGATGGTTTTCCTGTACCTGGTAATTCCCCTCTAATTAAGTAATACAAGGATATCAGGCTTTGCTATGTTTTAGCGGTAGGCTTGCATCAGTCCCCCATAAACGACTTATACTGAGCATAAGGCTTATACAGTACTCAGAAAATCCAGTGCAATGCCGCATGAAGCTTACATCGCTCTTCTCCTTCTGCAGCGTATGGATTTGGATCGCAGGCGAGAGGAAGCCCGCAATCCTAAGCGAAAGCCACGATTGATGGAAGAGGATGAGTTGCCCTCTTGGATAATTAAAGATGATGCAGAGGTAGAACGACTAACCTGTGAAGAAGAGGAAGAGAAGATGTTTGGTAGAGGTTCTCGTCACCGTAAGGAAGTGGATTATAGCGATTCGCTGACTGAGAAGCAATGGCTCAAGGTATACATGGTACAGCATCGTTCTCCAATGATTTTCTCAAATTTTATTTCTACCTATCTCTGTGTTGTCTGTGTGTCTGAATGTTGAGAAAATACCCAATACTGGAAGTTTTGAGGGTTAGCGGAGTTTGCCCAACCAAATTTCAATTTGATACAATTCTTTTAACAATTTCTAGCCATGTGCGGTGAACCTCTTCCATTGCTAATCCCTCCGTTTTCATATTAAACCAAATCGGTTGTTTTTAAAGTAGATTTCTTCTGTGCCATTCAAAGCTTCCGTTGGGTATTATCAACTCAACTGTGTGGAACCATGTTGCTAAACTTAAATTCAATTGATCTCCTTGACAGATGTCAAACATTTCAGATGCAGAAAGCCTACTTACTATGCAGCTGAGTGTGCCCTCTTCTTGCCTGTCCCAGCAAACATTTCATCCTATTTGTTGCTGGGCAGTGACCCAGAGATTGGATGTTCTCCGTCTTTGGCCATTAAGAGGCAGACTGGGGGTGGGGGTGGGGAGTAGAAGCTGGCCCTGAGCTAGACTAGGAGGCATCACCCTTCCTTCCGTGATCCAGTCACTACTACTGCAGGAGAAAATGGCAGGCTTGCTTAGCTGTGATCTGCTAGGACACTGTTCATTTGTTTGTTTGTGCATTATTTATACCCCCGCCTTTCTGTTCTGATGACCACTCAAGATAGTTAGAGGAGAGAGTGGTGACTGAAGCTAATAAGAAGGAGACATGTGACTATTTGTTCAACATTCTCAAAGTTTTTGGTAAAATTCATCTTTTCAGGCCTGGAGCCAGAGGATCTTGCTAGGATGTTCTCCTTTCTTCTGTCCTGTTGCCAAAGGTCATCCTAGTAAACCCAGGTTTCCAAGCATTTTTGTACACTTTTAAGGATAAGCTACAGAAGCCATCCGGCTCAGGATGCGCCTGCTGCACTCAGCGTCTGTTGTTCTTTGTGCGTGAGGTACTATCTTCTTTCTCATAGACTCCTCCTTCTTGCTGGAGTCCTGTAAACTGGGACCACAGGAAAAAGAGTGTGACGTTAAACATCGGAATCTTTTTACAGCAATCATTAAGAAGACTTCTCATGAGAAAAATTTCCTGTCTAAAGAAAAATGTCAAAGTAACTTGCAACTTCTTTCCTGGCATTTTTATACCAACTTCCTACATTCTATATAATCCCTTCGGTGCAGAAATTTAGCTACGACTTCTATTGTTACAAGTTCATACTTTTTCAGAGATAATTTGGCCGTTTTTTGCTTCTGAAGAAGCATAGAGGCTATCTTATAATGATAAGAATCATTTTTTCTCAAATAATGGATTCAAGCTCCTTTTGTTATCTATCCTCAAAGGAATATCTGATTGCTGTAAACCTTAAAGTGTATCTTGATTTCTGTATGCTACTGGAAAAGAATAATGCTATAAGACCGTTTTTCCTTGAGATTTTAGTTCTACTCTGATGCTGGTCAGACTAGATGCTTTTAGACTACATAGACCAGTGATCAGTTGCCATGCAAAGCATTTCCTTCATTATGGGATTTTTTTAAAGTCGGTTACAAATTCTGGGTAATTCATGCCCATATTCCCTCAAGCAAACTCTGGAGGTAGAGGTGGGGTGGGGAAACATATTGGAATGCTATGGTGGGATGCATGGTTTGCATGTAAAAGGTCTCAGGTCCAATCCCACTTTTAAAATCATGGATAGACTAGAGACGGAGAGAACTTCCACTTGAATCTTTGTATTACTACAGCCAGCCATGCAGTATAGATTGCCCTTGGTCTGATATGGCATAAGACAACTTATAAAATTGCAGTTGCTTTTCTGCTTAGCTATTTAGGATACTTGCCAAGCTCATTATAGTGAGTATGGCCAGCGATGATGGCCATACTCTTACTAGAATGGTAAACTCATCATACCCAAGTCAAGAGCAGATGGATATCTCAGCAAGTTTGCAACATATCAGAATTACTAGCTGAGTCTTAACTTCTGTAGTCATTATGGACATGAATCTGCTACATATGGTGCTATAGGAGATCTGCATTCATTCCACTTCCTCATTCAAAAAAATCGGATTCTGAGATGGATGCCTGTTTTGGTGAAGGAAAGAGATTAACTGGTGTTACAGCATTTGAAATGATGGTTCCTAAATTGCTGATCCCCAGGAAGTAACTATGTTAGCAGATACAAGACTGCAAGTTTGGGAAACCTGGATTTCTCATTTATGCTTTCAGAATGCACTTGGGTATTATACCTTGGGATTCATACAAGGTCTAGAGCCATCCAGGATTTCTTAAGGAGCTTCCTGTCCTTAGCAGAACAGCTTGGGCCTCTGTCAGCAGGAAGAGTACTACTTACTGGGTCACGGTTTGGATTGGAAATGAACTTAAAGCATTGCTGAAGTTATACTTGAAAGTTTGGGCTTTTCTCTCTTCAAATTTTTTAAAAATAATTTTACCTGTGGGCTCCAGTTTGTGGAAATAGCAGCAGTTGCCCTTTATGGCTGAAAAAGCCATGAATATGCATTACAGACAAAAAAAATTGATGACCTCAATGCTGCAAGATAGCTGCTGATTCAGAGAAAAGTCAACACACAACTACTGTTAGCAGTTTTCATGGCTGCAGTTCAACATTTAAGATTAAAAGGCAATAGTTACATTTGCTTCAGTCATAATTTTTATAGAAGGAAGTTGACTTCTGCAATCAAATGTGGAATATTCCAAATTACTGCTTTTCAAGAAAGTGGGTTAATTTAAACTTGATGGTATTAACCAAATCAGCCTTCGAGCATTGAAGATGGAGATTATGTGTGGTTGGCTTATTGGAGTGACACCCTGTTTATTCCCTTCCTAAGCACTAAGTTGGAACAAGAAAAGCCCCAATGGATCAAGTTCAAGCACTGTCATAGGGCTGTGTGGTATTTGCCAGTGACTCACTGATACAGGAGAGAAGCATCTCTGGACAGCCTTCTTCCTGAGGCATCCAACAACTTGTCTAGCAAATGAAATAATTATAAGAACAGTGCCTAAAGCAAAGTGCTGACATCATGTGTATGTAGGTAAAGCGATGGACCTCTCGAATCATCCCAGTGATTGGACCACTGCCCAGCAACAAATAGAAAAGAAAATTTGGTCTTAACTATTAATTTTCCTTCTGTTTTTTAATGGGCAGTAATCCAGCACTTGCCTGTTCTAGAATGCTTGATCCCTGGGGAGCATTTTTGTGGGGTGGGCTCTTGATTGCTAGGCCAAGAGTGACTGGTTGTCCAGAGGAAGAGGTGGTGACCTTTTAGTCCAGCCCATTTATATTTTCCTCAGCATCTGCCCCCATTGGCTGGGCAGGGAATATGCCCTCTGTCTGGACTGCTACCTATCAAACAAGTAGAAACAAAGAAGGTAAGACCAAGTTTTCTGTTTTATGCCATGTTTGAGGGTGGCAGGGAGAAAGATAGCCTAGCCTTTTTTGCTTCGACACTAAGTTATGTCAAAAAGTAAAATGTTTTAGCAAAGGGGAATGGTGATCAACTCTTATCATAGAAACGTAAAGTAAAATCAGAATGACCTGCCAAGCAAGGTTTTTTCTCGACTTCTTTTACTGCAGATCACTTTGCTATTTCTGGGTGGATCTAATGAGTTCATTTTTTAATCTAGAAATTGCACAAAGGTAGGCAAGTTAGATATGAAAAGGCAATCAAATGCTGCTGTTGTGCTATGTAGGTTAATTAGGTTTTTTGTAGAAACAACCCACTTTCCTCAAACTGATAAAACTGATAAAGAAAATGGGGAAACTGTGAATCTCTGAGTGACATTGTAGCCTCCTTCTAACAAAAGAACAGCTGGTAAGAGCTGAAGATAAGAGGAACAAGAGCACTCCCCATAACTGGATTGAACCAATATATAATATAGGATTGAATCAATATACTGTATACATTTTGCTGAGAGGATAACAACAATTGCCATAACAGAAAGCAGGAAGCTAATCATTTTGTAGGAGGAAAATCACTCAGATCTGGTTTAGTATGTAGTACTGCTGTGTGGTGGCTCAGCGGGTAAGACGCCAGGCTTGTCGATCAGAAGGTCGCAAGTTCGGAGGTTCGAATCCCTAGCCCCGCGTGACGGAGTGAGCTCCCGCACTCACCCCAGTTCTTGCCAACCTAGCAATTCGAAAGCGTGCAAATGCAAGTAGATTAATAGGTACCACTTTGGTGGGTAGGTAACAGCGTTCCGTGTGCATCATGCCGGCCACATGACCGTGGAAGCGTCTTCGGACAACACTGGCTCTTCGGCTAACAAACTGAGATGAGCACTGGCCCCTAAAGTCAGACACGACTGCACAAATGTGCGGGGGGAACCTTTACCTTTACTGCTGTGTAGGCCTGATTTCCCCTCCCCGAGTTCAGTTTCATGTGTCAGTGAAGGTTCATACCATGTTAAATCAGGAACTTTGGGTTTTCTCTGTAATGTGGCAAATGCTGGCTGACAAGAAGCGGTTCAAACATTTGAATAGGATGCTGCAGGAAGGCTCCATGAGAATTGTGAAGGCAAATTCAGTGGTGGTAGCCACCATTAAGGAGTGCCTTGCTAACAGAAAGATATAGCTTCCTTACCCACCTTTTATACAATATGTTAATTATGTGGGCTAAACCTCCTTTATGGCTTTTCCTTTTCTTCTTAGCCCTGAGGAATTCCTGCTTACAAAACCATTCAGCAACTTTTTTCTGCCATTTTGGGGAGAGGCAACATGTTTGAGATCCTTATGTGATCCTTTTCTCTTAAGTTGCCAATATGAGATGCCCTTTCAGGCTTGGCTGTAGCTTATGCACTAGAAGGTCATTCACACCACCAGGCCTGATAATGCCTTTCAGCAAATTCTGTGGGTTAATGCTGGCTTATAGGGTTAAGGCGCAGAGTAAACAGACAGAATGCAGCTTTTATGGCTAAAATGTTTACTTGTAATAAAGGCAATAAATGTATATACAGTTACATTATTGCAAAAAGGAAAAACAAACTTACAAGCAGAGTTTCGTGTATTGTTTCCATTGACAGACATGAAGGGGCTCATGCCATGGCCTACACACACAGCCACGCATAGCTACACACTTCCCAGTCTTCAGAAGTAGAACACACACACGAACATGGCTAAAAGACCGGACAGAAGTCAAGAAGCATAGACCCATAGTTCACAGCTGAGATATACACTTGTTTCAGCTTTCTGATTGGTGGAACCTTAGGATCAGAGGGTCACAAAGCTTTTTCAGATTTACAAAGCCTAAAGCGTTCAGGATTGCACATAGTATAAACCGCCATGAGGTGGCAGTGTCGCACCTAACCAAGCATACTGTCTCCCCCCGGGAGTTCCCATGGGATAGTTTTAGACTGAGACATAACATCACGTGGTGCCTTGGCTGGCCAAGGCTGCCCACCTGTGCCTTCCTTATCTATTGAAATGTTTTGAGAACGCTACAGAAGAATAGAAAACAATTTGCAATTCACAGGAAAACCCTGACAAATTCTATTTTACATTAATTTGTTTATATAGACCTTGGGAACTTGCACCTATTTGCTGCATGGAAAAAGACAAAAAGGAAACTTGGAACTCAATCTTTTCCCGGGATCGTAAAATAACAGTGCCAGTCTGCAAAGACAATCTATTTAACTATTATAGGAGAAAATGTCTTCAAATTGCCTCTATTGCTCCTGTTCCCCTTCCCACTATAAGAAGAAAGTATCCCCTTTTGAGGAAGAAAAAACAGAATTTGGACCCTCCATGGCTGGGCAATGGAGCTATGGGTTTGAAGGGAAGGGAAGGTTTAAGAAGGTTGTGTTCCCGAATGGGTAGCTTGATGGAGTCGGCAACCTGGTGCCCTCTGGGTTTCAGGCTACATTTTCTACAAGCCTTTGCCACTGGAGAGACTAGCTATTAACCCAAAATATCAAGAAGGAACCAGGTTGCCTCATCAACAATAGAGGCTTGCAAGTGAAATTACTTCTGCTTCAAAACTGCGGCAAGTTTCTGTCATGTGACAATCATGAAGAAAGAGGTTCTATTTCTGTCCCAGAGCAAGAGCAAGAGAAGTTTTTTTTTAGTCCCCAGCCAATTTCCCATTGGTTTTCTCAGCCTTTTATACCTGTAGCCTTTAAAAGCACATGATACCTTCTGCAGGAGCCCAAGCAGCATCCTCAGGAGCATACAGTATGAGCGGGAGCCATTTCAAGGTTCCAGCATGGCCTCCAGCCTACTTACTTTTTACTTCAGCTTATAGGAAGAGATTTAATGATCTTGCCAGAACAGGCATAGCCAATGGAACAGCAGTAGTTCACATCTTACATCTTTTCCAGATGTCTGTATGTTGAATCATGGCAACTGGATTTCTTTCTTTTGGTTGAAACGTTTCACTGCTTGTCCAAGTAGCTTCTTCAGTCTGGGCAATTCTTGGACAAGCAGCGAAACGTTTCAACCAAAAGAAAGAAATCCAGTTGCCATGACTCAACCTACAGACAATTCCACCTGGATGACTGAGAATCTTCATCGACATCTTTTCCAGATATGCACAAATTAGTCACTAATAGAAACAGAGACTCCGTAAGAAAATGGAAGCTACAATTGTTCATTAGTTCCTTGATTAATTACATCCCATTCTCCTTTCTCTGGAGGTGGCTTTGGCCAAGCCAAGCGGTGAAATGCTGGGACGTGGGAAGGAACTGAGCAGAAATCAAGAGTCTTGCCCATCCTTGTATTTTCGTTCCAGTTGTGAGAGAAACGCAGGGACGAGGGCACCTGTGCATGTCAGCTTTCTGCACTGCTCTGTGTATTAGCCAACGCTGAAGTACGTTACTTGAAGTATAATGAAAGAGACCCATTCCATGAATTACAAGAATAAGTTCACACACTTACTACTTCGGGGAATGGGGAAGATCAGAGATGCAGTAGCTGTCTTTCAAAGGCCAAGCCCTAAAAAAAACAGAACAGGTTTCTAAGCTAGTATTTGCTTACGTTCCGTAAAGAGCCTTTTCTATCAGACTCGTTCGTCACCATTTCCCAAATTTATCAGACTCCATATAAGGCATACAAACACTAACTTTCAGTTCCTTAGCAGCTGGCATTGTGATGTCTATGCACTACAGTTTTTTTTCTAGAAACTCGGGCAGAGAGCATCCAATGGTTGTGCACACGTGTTGCCTTCTTGTTGCCAGGGAGGGTGGCTGATGCTAGATTTTCATTCCAGAGCCCTGGAAACTCAGGCTGTAATGTCCAAGGCTCATTTCTTTTCTCTTCGGTCCCTCCAAACAATAGCATAATTAAATAATTAGATTGCCCCCCCCCCCCCCCCGTTTGAAGCTGCCAAGAATAGCTCATTAAGATATTGCGTCTAATACCAGGCAGCCTATATATTTCTTGGACAAAGAGATGTCCTTGAGAAACCCTGTAATGTTTCCCGCTATCCAGAAGATTAGAGCTGTCACCTGTTTATTGAAAAGTGGGTTTGCTGCCATAAATGGAACAGGTCTTGAGTTCAGAACGTAGGTGTTCAAGGTGGGATGAAGAATCATTGGACCTATTTGCATGTATATATCCTAATTAATTAAACTCATTCCTTTTCCCTCCTCTGTTTTCAGTATACCATAATTTGCTGTGGGCTAATTAACCAGTTTCCTGTTAGGGTCTGAGCTAACAAATTATGGATAGAATTGGAGCCAAACAATTAGTTCAGAGAAAAAGTATAGCATGGTGTAAGAATAGTGGTGGAACTTGGTGGATAAAAGGAGGACTGCAAACAAAATTAAGTACCTCCTTCTCCCAGGCTCCTAGAAGTTTGATGCCAGCAAATAAGAATTTTAACCGAAGTTAATGTTTTTCACGTCTGTATTACAATATCAAAGAATGGTCTCCTTGATTTCATTCTTTTTCTTAAGGTATATCTTATAAAAGGTCCTATATTATAAGCTACTTGAGGGCAGGAACTTTGTTTACTTGAAATATCATATAAGGAACAAATGATGAACAAACTAGAACCATGTTGGCAGGCCATTCTCCACTTAAAGACTTTCCATAATTTGCTGACATTACAGAAGTGTCACAATTGCAACTCTAGGTCCCTTTGCTCTGAATGTTGAGTAAGTGAGATCCTCTAGCCATGTATGACTAGGAAAATGAAAGAGGGGTAGTTTTACTTGTGAGTTTTCCTACTTCTGTTATACATGGCCTTCAGTCAACTTGCTTCTTTTCCTCTCTTACTGTGCAATCTGAAGCATAAAAATTTATGGCTAACGGGTGGTTAGTAGCCTCAGGTCTCCTTGCAGCTTTGGAAGAAATTGCAACAGAACTGGCAGGAAGGGGCATCCCCACAACCTGCTCTGCATGGTTTCTACCGAGTCTTCTGCCTGTTGGCCCTGTTTAACATGAGAAGAAAAGCTTGTAGGTAAGAGAACTAGCTTTCCTCCCCCACCTTTTAGTGTCGCAGCCTTCCATGATCCATAATTGACTACACCGGGAAATGATGCCTTTGGGGAAGCAGCCCATGTAGACATCCCATTCCTCACTGTGCTTAGGTGGCTTGGTTGTGTGTGAATGTTCATGTTCAATCATTTCACAGTGTGCTGTTGTCCCACTTGCTTTTCACGGTACCTGGCTGACTGACTGCTGCTCTTATCTGTAGGCCATAGAAGAGGGCACCCTAGAGGAGATCGAAGAGGAGGTGCGTCAGAAGAAATCCTCCCGCAAGCGCAAGAGAGATGTGGATGTCAGCTCCTCCACCCCGACCACCAGCACTCGCAGCCGGGACAAAGACGATGACAGCAAAAAGCAGAAGAAGCGTGGCCGGCCTCCTGCGGAGAAGCTCTCTCCAAATCCACCCAACCTCACCAAGAAAATGAAGAAGATTGTTGATGCAGTGATTAAGTATAAAGACAGGTAACCGAAAGAAGGGATGTTTCTCCCTCTACAATTTTACATTTTATATCCTCAGCCATCCTCAGTATTTCTCCTCTGGACAGATGTTTGTTTTGCAGTGCCTAGATTTTTATTGCTTCTGCTGCATCTGAACTTTGAGGGGGAAGCCAGCATGTTGTGAAGTACTGAGATTTATGTGAAAAACAGACTGTACAGAGAGAGGGATACTGTTGAGAAGTGAAAAACTGGAATGGAGCGGTGTGAAGTGGGTATGGGTGACATGCTGGAACAGTGAACTGTTGCAACATTTTTAATATATTGGTTGTCCTATGAGTACAAAGGCTCAGTTTTTCAGGGGGCTGGAGATGGTAGCAGCAGGCCATTCACTATATCTTTCACCAATGTCACTTCCATTGGGTTGGAACTACAGCTCCCAGAACTCCTAGCCAGTCTGATGTCCCAGTATATCGGGAGGGCACCATGTTGGAGAAGGCTAACGTAGATCCTTTCTTCTTAATCAACTGCCTGCATTAACTAACAACTCTGAACTTTCATTACAGCAAACATATTTTTACCTAATTGTAGATAAAACTATTAAGCTTCCAGTCTTGACAATCCTGCAGCAAGCAGTTAACTTCCCCCTCTGTTGTGAAACAAAGGTTTGGTTTTGTCTAACAAATACCGTTTCTCAGGTCTGACCCATCCCATCAGGGTTGCTCTTCTGTGTTTTGAAAGGCCTTATCCATTGCATGCCAGGCTTTCAAATTCCTCAGCCAATGTAATGCTTCAGAGCCACATTAGACAATATTTGTATGATTAGACCTATATTTGGGTTTGTTTGTTTTTTAAATTAATACTGGGGGAGGAGAGCAATTTTCAGTAGGAAGATAGCATGCAGGAAGAAGATACCACCCTTTTTCTCTCCAACCATGATCCCAGTGAAATTAGAATATTGGGGGAAGTGGGAGGTGAATCACATCTACCAATCAGCATTTGGGGGGAAAAAAGTGACATGCACTAACAGGAGAGAACTATTTTCATCAGATTCGCAGCCTGAAGTAAGTAGGTTAAGATTTAAACTTTCCTACATGTTATATAAATAAAAATTGATTTGCTGTGCCTAATATTAACAAATGCACATTAACCCTGCAATGAAAGCACGCCCTTCCTTAGCTACTTTGGCAGATCCAGCATGTCAGCCATTGATAGGTGTGCTTCAGTATTTGAAATAAAATTGCCTTGATATTTCACTTCACTTCTCAGTCCGTGACAGCCAGGGTAGATGCCTCTGATGCGGCCTGCGCTGAGAAAGACACACTATGTTTTAGATGTTTTCCTTTATCTTGCCTTGTAGCAGCAGTGGACGTCAGCTTAGTGAAGTCTTCATTCAACTGCCTTCTCGAAAGGAGCTTCCAGAGTATTATGAACTCATTCGCAAACCAGTGGATTTCAAGAAGATAAAGGTACCTTAGGAGTTGTATTATTGTTCGTAAAGGTAAAGGTTCCCCCCGCACATTTTGTGCATTCGTGTCCGACTCTAGGGGCCGGTGCTCATCTCCGTTTGTTAGCCGAAGGGCCAGCGTTGTCCGAAGACGCTTCCGTGGTCATGTGGCCGGCATGACGCGCGCGGAACGCTGTTGCCATCCCACCAAAGTGGTACCTATTAATCTACTTGCATTTGCATGCTTTCGAATTGCTAGGTTGGCAAGAGCTGGGGCTAGTGCGGGAGTTCACTCTGTCACGTGGGGCTAGGGATTCGAACCTCCGAACTTGCCACCTTCCGATCGACAAGCCTGGTGTCTTACCCGCTGAGCCACCACACCTCTTATTATTGTTCTTATCTTTCTCTAATTCAGAGATGGGGTCAATGTTTATTTATTTATTTACTTGATTTATATCCCGTCTTTATTTGTACAACTCAAGGCAGCATATATAATGTTCCTGCCTCCTATTTTCCACACAACCACCACCCTGTGAGGTGGGTTGGGCTGAGAGTGAGTGACTGGCCCAAGGTCACCCAGCCAACTTTTGTGCCTACAGGAGGACTAGAACACCCAGTTTCTAGTCCAACACTTTAACCATGACACCAAACTGGCTCTTGGTAACAGGAGTGATGTAATAGGCCTGTTGCCCATCTTAAGCAGGATGCAGCATACTAAGTTTGTACCAAATAGGGCAGTTTGCACCTCACGTGAGGTGACAAACCTGAGAGAAGCAGAGTGGCATGTCACCACAGCAGATTCCATTTCCCACAACGGCTCAGCAGACAATATCCAGTCAGGTTGGGAAGACTGACTTGGCATTGGTCATGTGATGTTAAAGTAAAGTAAAGTAGCCCCCTGCTGCAGTTTCCTCACGTGACCACATGCACATGGGGCCTACCTTTTGCCCCCTTGCTTAGAAGAGCAGTTGGAGCCCTGTAGTTCAATGCCTACAACAAGGGAAGTAAACAGTGACTTTCCAGTGCAGCGTAATTAACAGATGCCACTACTACTACTACTCTACACTACTACTACTACTACTCTACGGCAGGATGCCCACCATTCTTCTGCATAATTTCTAATAACACTTTTTGATGAAGCTCGATGGCTTGTAAAGAAGCATTTTCACATAGCTATAACTTTAGTAGGGTATATCCCATTTGAAACATGGAAGTAGTAGCCATCAATATTACATTTTACATTTTTAAACTGTATTATAGGGTATGTCTTAAATAGTTCTTAATTTATTTTAATGCATTAAAATGTATACATTCAAAGAATGCAATAGCAAACTACACAGTTTGCTGAACAAGATGGTGGAAGTCTTTGTAATAGTTTGTAGTTTGTAGTGTCCTGTGATTTACTAGATGAAGCCATTCTAGGTTCCTAGTACAGCTAACTTTTTAAGAACTCCAATGTATTTTATTTGCTTGCTTAGATAAATTAGATTTTCGTTCAAATCATCTTAATATGGAAATTTCAAAACGCCCTCCCTTCAACAACAAAGAAGTCCATGAGCATGTTAGATCTTGAGTTTGTTCCCTTTGCATTTTAACCTTCTAAAATAGCATTACATCATTTAAGGCTTTCAAACTAGTTTCAGGACAAAAGGAATAGTTTGGATTACCAAAGATCCCCCCGGTCCATCAGTTGAGTGGCACAATTAATGATTTCCCTTGATGCCTTTGAGATGCCAAAATATCAGGTAGCCACCTTGCTCATCCAGTTGTGCAAGTTCTTTTGTTCAACAGTTTCAGTCAATATTTTCACATAACCCAGTACTATTGAAGCATTGTATAATTGTATATAATTATTGTATAATTGTATATAATTGTATAATGGATTTAGTTTCTAGGTGTCTTCTAAGTCAATTAATAGCACAGAACCCATACTGATGTACTAATCATCTCTGTCCATGTTCATAATTTTAAACAAATTTGGGGGGATTTCAGCTTTAGGGATGGCTATCTTTTCTCCTGTCGGTTGCTGAAAGATGCATACAGCTAGCTGAAGAAAACAAGGCATCATCTCACTCTGATGACAAGCGAATAAAGGCAGGAATCTAAGTCATTCATTCAGTAAACACTGTTTTGTTTCTCCTCCACTCCCCACCTCACTTTCAGGAGCGTATCCGGAACCACAAATATCGCAGCCTGAATGATTTGGAGAAGGATGTCATGCTCCTATGTCAGAATGCCCAGACTTTCAACCTTGAAGGATCTCTGGTAAGACATCTCCCTGCAAGTAGAGCATGTTCTTGACACTACAAAAGTGTTCAGTTCTCCCATATTGTGAGTCAAACTCGTACTCCTCTAGTTAAGTAAATTAAGATAGTCAAGATGTGTTTTGAGAGACTCATAGTTTCTGTGCTGTGTAAGAAACAGATGGGTTCATTATTTTTTCTAACATCATGGTTGTGGGCAGAATACATGTAGCAAGTTTTAAGTATGCCCCACCTTTGCAGTGGGGTGAGAATTAATTAGAATTAAATAACAGGTAAGAATTACTAGGAGATAATGAGTTTTATGAAACTCCAACGCTCTTTTCTATTCTCTCTCACATCCATAACCAAATGTTAGAAACTCCTTTAGTTTACCTGTAATATACAGTATATCTGATGCTGTTTCAAATGCTACTGCGACCAATTCAGTAGATGGCCTTAGGCCAGCCACTTTTTTCCATTCTTCTCCCGATCGATCTTCAGTAGGGAACACAAGGTTGTTGGAAGATTACAGCAAGATACATGATAGTAGCAGGCACTGAAGAGCGTTGCATAAATCTGTATTAAGATTCGACCCTAATTTTTAAACAAAACCACCATAAGAACTAAGGGCATGGACTGAGGATAAATATGGAAATTAGCCTAGTGGAATGAAAGTGTTACATCAATCATGATTTCTACTACTACTCCTTCTGCTATGGTTTCCTACAGATTTACGAAGACTCAATTGTACTGCAGTCTGTCTTTACTAGTGTGAGGCAGAAAATTGAAAAAGAGGAAGACAGCGAAGGAGAAGAAAGTGAAGAGGAGGAGGAGGGAGAAGAGGAAGGGTCTGAATCAGAGTGTGAGTGTTTTTTTATTCTGTGTTATTTTCTTTGCAAAGCAAAGGTGTGAACTTTTCAGAAAAATCTAAAAGGCTCCTTCTAGTTGAGTTGAACTCCGAGTAACTTCATGGACACATCCATGTTATTTTCTTGGTAGTAATATGGAAGTGATGTGCCTTCTCTGGGATACTTTTCAACTTCAGTCATAGAACCATAGAGTTGGAAGGTACCATAGAGGTCATTCAGTCCCTTGCTCAGTGCTAGATCCATAAGAGAATCTTGGACAGATGACCATCCAGCCTTTATTTGAAGACCTCCAGTGAAGAACTCATGTCCTGTGGCAACCTGTTTCAGAAGCAGACAGCTTGTAGTCAGGAGGTTCCACCTGATGCCTGGCCCAGACCAAGTTTCTTGTAGTTTTAACCTACTGGTTCTGGTCCTGTCCTGTGGGGCAATAGACAGTGTTTACAGCCCTTCTGATAGCATATCAGAGAGCCAGTCTGGTCTAGTGGTTAAGACAATGGGCTAGAAACTGGGAGACTGTGAGTTCTAGTCGCGCTTCAGGCATGAAAGCTGGCTGGGTGACCTTGGGCCAATCGCTGTCTCTCAGGCCTAGGAAGGAGCCAATGGGAAACCAGGAGACTGAGAGTTCTAGTCCCACCTTAGGCATGAAAGCCAGCTGGGTGACTCTGCGCCACTCTCTCTCTCTCTCTCAGCTCACAGAGCTGCTGTTGTGGGGGAAATAGGAGGAGGAAGGAGTACTAGGTACAGTATGTTCGCCACCTTGAGTTATTTATAAAAACAATAAAGGCGCAATTTAAAAAAATCTAAATCTAAAATATCAGAAGATTGCTATCGTATCTCCCCATAGTCATATTTCCTTTACGCTAAAGATACCCATTCTTCATAGGGCTTGGTTTCCAAATATTTCATCATCTTAGTAGCCCTCTTCTGAACTTTCTCTAATCTGTCACTGTCTTTCTTGAACTGTGGTGCCCAGAGCCAGACACGGTACTCCATGTTCCTGATATTTCTGACCGTGTATCCACCTGTGATCCTGTTCGGCTTTTGGAGATAGCCAGGGCTGGCTAGGTACCTCTTATTAAACATGAAAAAGTAAGATGATTTTGATGGGCTGACTAGAGAAAGTATCTGAAAGCCTGAAATCGGAGCCACCAGGAAAGGTGGCATTTGACCGAGCTAGGGTCCAGGGCTTATGAGGAAAGCCTCGCCCTGCCCTTTTTGCGCCATCTTTAAGTGTACATAAAAGGCGGTTTGATTTTTCATAAAAAGAAAAGAGCTTTTGGTGTGGTTATTTTACAAAACAAGCTAGGTTATGAAGCTTAGGAAGTATACAGTTTTATCATAATGGAGCGTTTGGCAAATGTATAAATAGGAGCATGTCTGTGTCCCTCTCGCGTATGCATGTATATGTATGCGTGTATATATATGCATACACGCATATATGAAAATGAGGACGGATCTCAACCTGTTCCAATCATACTTTGTAACAGAACAGGAACGCTAACTCGCAGCCAGATATGCAGTCTCACTCTGTCTGTTCTTCCTCCCAGCTCGTTCCGTCAAAGTGAAGATTAAACTGGGCAGAAAGGAAAAAGTACCAGACCGAATGAAAGGCCGCAGACGCACCAGCCGTGGGTCCCGGGCCAAACCCGTAGTTAGTGATGACGACAGCGAGGAAGAGCAAGAAGAGGTAGCTAAAACAACTGATTTCCCCCAAAACGTTATCACTGATCCTAGGAGAAATCGGGGCACTTTTGTTGGAGGGGGATGGCCAAGGGAAGAAGAGAGGATTTTCCGTTTAAAAAATGCAACTAAAAAAGTATTTTCCTCTTCTCTCCCAGGATCGCTCAGGAAGTGGCACAGAAGATGATTAAGTGACATTCCATGATGGAGACCTCAGGCATCAGTTTTTCCAAAGCAGAGATGCTCTAGTCCTTTAGCCTCAACGGGTAGCAAGAAACGTAGTGTTGGATGTGGGTAAACTGTATAAAATTCTTCCATATTTATACTGCAGTGGGATGTAGGACTTATTTGTGTCTTGCCTTGTCCTCACATCAGTAGCATTTGTAACAGCATTAACTGTTTTAAAAAAAAATTATGACGGGGAACACTTGATCTTTCTTTTCTTTTTCGGGCAGTACTATTTTCAGTTGCAGTATTGAATCACTGTAGTTTTAACCTGTGGGTGCATGTGTGTAAGCAGTCCACTTCCTAGTACTGTATTTTATGAAACAGGTCAAACAGCCAGCTGCTCCCCCCCAAAGCAAGGAGAGGCTGGCAGGGTAACTGTGTCAGTGTCACTGGATTTCAAACAGTAATAAATTAAGCAAAAAATCCACCATCACCGTGGTGCATTTGTTAAATGTGCTTCTCTTTTACGGTAACTTCAGCGAGAGCCCCTCCCGTCAGTCCAGTAAGATCATCTAATTCAGTGTTTCTCAACCTTGGCAACTTTAAGCTGTGTGGACTTCAACTCCCAGAATTCCCCAGCCAGCATGCTGGCTGGGGAATTCTGGGAGTTGAAGTCCACACAGCTTAAAGTTGCCAAGGTTGAGAAACACTGGTCTTATTGGTGCATCTGATCCGTTCAGAGGAAGAGCACGGTCTGCTTAAAACAGCTGTCCAGATACTCCTAAATTCCCCTCTGGCTCCTCGTCTATGAGTATTGTTCAAAGGAGATGACAGCGCAGGTTGCAATATCCTATTATTCCAGATTGCATAAGAGATTTTGATCAGGCCTGCTTTTGTAAAACAGATCTTGAAAGCATTTAAAGTTGAGAACATCAAAACACACCTTTAAAGCATTTGAGTTTTTAATAATTTTGTCTCTGGTATTTTTTTCATACTGAAAGACTGCTTCTTTTATTCTAGCCAAGAACAAGAAGAGCGGGGAGCGAATGGGCTCCATTCCAAACTGAGTTAATTTCTAGACCATGTATTCTGTAACTCTATAACAGAGCTTTCCAAACTTTTCATGTTGGTGACACACTTTTTAGACATGCATCATTTCGCGACACACTCTTACAGCAGGGCATCATTTCCCGACACTCTTACAGCAGGGCACAAGGCAGGCACTAGGACCTGCGCAGAATCACAGCAGGTTTGGAGGCAGCAAGGCACAAGGCAGGCACTAGGACCTGCGTGGAATCCTGGCAGGGCAGGTTTGGAGGCAGCAAGGCACAAGGCAGGCACTAGGACCTGCGTGGAATCCTGGCAGGGCAGGTTTGGAGGCAGCAAGGCACAAGGCAGGCACTAGGACCTGCGTGGAATCCTGGCAGGGCAGGTTTGGAGGCAGCAAGGCACAAGGCAGGCACTAGGACCTGCGCGGAATCCTGGCAGGGCAGGTTTGGAGGCAGCAAGGCACAAGGCAGGCACTAGGACCTGCGTGGAATCCTGGCAGGGCTCAGAGGCAGCAGCAGCCGCGACACACCCAGACACTGCAGCCAACACACTAACATGTCGCAACAGTTTGGAAAGCTCTGCTCTATGGAGTTATGATACACGTGTGGAAGTTACTCAGTAAGTTTGTGGTTGCTGTAGTTAAAGAGATGCTGTAATTAAACAGACTACTGTGGCCTCGTTAAAGGCTTTCCAGCTACTCAAGAAGGAGCAGGGGGGAGGCTTATCCTCAGATCAGCCTGCTATTTCTCTCATACTCATAGAATCTGCACACATAAAAATATTTTCCTTGGAATACCCAGATTTTGGAAATGTATACAAAATAAACAATGTATACATTTTTATTACAGGAAAGGAATTTCCTTCCTGTATTTTTCCATATAGCTCATGTACCCCCTGGCAGTGCTATTATGTAACAGGAAAAAATAGTGATGGGAGAGGTCTGAAACATAAGGGAACTTTTGCTGGAAATTAACTTTCAGAAAAATCACTGGAGCAAAGCAGCAGCCCAACTCCCTACATCAGTGCTTTCCAAAGTCCCGCCGTCGGCGACACGCCAGCGGCGGTGGCGGCCTCGTGTCACGCTAAAACCCGGAAGCGCTGATAGTACACCGCTGCCACCACGCACCGCCACAGGGGCAGTGGCGACGCACCATCAGCACTTCCGGGTTTTGTCACGACACACAGTTTGGAAAGCTATGCCCTACATTATGCTACGTAGGGAGTTAATACAATGTGAACAAGGGAGGCAGGGGCACTATTACTCCTTGGAATCATCCCTAGTCATCTTTCCCAATTAATTGAATTCTGCTTCCTTAATACCATTGAGAATCTTCAGCCAATATCTTGAGTCCATATTCTGTTGTATCACAAGCAGTATAGTTCTGTACCAAGGAGTGGAAGCTTTTCCAAATAGCGAAATCATGGCAACAGACGGTACCACCCCCACGGTGTTCCTCTGCAAGATTACGATTCATGTCTCCGACACAGGCCCACCCTGAATCTCTCTTTGTCCCAACACACCACTTGGAATGGTCCATCGTGGAAAAGAAGGTGGCAGCTGGGTCCTGGAATGCCAGTTTCTCCACATTGTAGACTCTGAACTGACCAGAACAGTTGGATGCCAGAATCCCTCGGGATTTGAGCCAGAACTCAACATAGAGATCGGTGGCAAGAGCCTGGGCCAACCAGCCAGAGTACAGATCTGGGTAGATTAAATAAGAGCAGATAAATGTATGAAAGCAGTTCTGATGTAATTAGGGGGCCATATTCCCTTACCCTCTCTATTCATTCCATGCTTGCTACACCTCCCCTGACTAATCCCCCATCATCACTTACCGTCACCAAAGAAGCGGAATTTTGCAAAGCTGACAAATTCCTTCCCCCCCAATGATGTCAGAATCACCGTGGAGTTCCATGGCTGCTCCTCTACATGTTGTCCCTCAGAAGCATTCAACAAAGCAGGCAGATCCTGGGCAAAGGCCCCCTGCACACGGTAATCATAGACATCGGGCTCGGTGAAGAGCAACTGGTTCCCTAAGGCAGAAACACGGTGTACAATGTTAGATTCATCGGCTGGGAGGGCATTATCCTCCCAGCCGATGAGTCCCTTGCAAGGGAGATGGGCGGGGAATAAATTGAAATAATAAATAAATAAATAAATCCTCCTGCCAGAAAAAAACGTTTTGGCAACTCTGCTTTCTGAGAACACCTAAGGATATTTCTGTACTGCCGGGATCTCCACTCTCCAGTCTCACCAAGGCCCACTGCTTTCCCCACCGACCAAAGTTGACCAGCACTTCCTCCAGTTGGCCAACAAGAGAGTACGACAACTGGGCTCCTGCCAACATGTTACCACCCCCATCCCGATCTTGCCATGCTTGTTTCTGTAGTGAGGCTAAAACATAACATCATTAACTGGTTATCCAAGGCAGCTTGTTGACTCCTGGGAAGGGGGGAAGGCAAGAAGACAGGGAATCTTAAAAACAAACCGCAGCCCAGAAGTTTTGTGATTTGAGATTTGGGGCAGCTGAATAGGGCTGCTAATGTGGGAACCTAGGGACGTAGCATCACCCTGTGTGAAAGCAGACTCAGTTTATCAACAGGAATAGTGTGCTTCTTGAAATGGAATCATTTCAAGAGACCTGATGGTGCGCATTCTATTCCTTTGCAGAGACAAGGGACAGACTGCCCTTCATTTTCATGGGAAGACTTGGCATAGCATGGTTTAGATACCTTGGCTGGCATATTGACACACGCATTTCAAGGGAAGCCAGTGCCAAAATGATTGGTTGCAATTCTTCCTCCCAAATTTTTGTAGCTCTTGAACAATAATTTTAGAAGTTGTTAATAATTTTAGAAGTTACGCTTCTTAGAAGGATAAACCCATCCGCTCCCCTGCCCTTAGCTTCCTTGGTAACACCTCTGGTATCTTGACTGTGTCAGGGAGATAACTGGTGAAGAAGAAGGGGGCTCCCTCCAGGGGGATAAATGCATGCGCAGTACTGAATCGCTTTGCTTTCCTCCCAAGAGGCTAAAGAAGGCACCGCACTAGTTTCTTGGGCCTTTTCTCTGAGCATCATTAGTTCATTTTAGTTTAGCTGGATTCTGTCTAGCAGAGTAGAACAATAAAACACTAGAGCCTTTACACCAAACCTCAGTGTGTTCCTTCACTCGAAGTCAGGACACTGTGCTATCTAAATCTTCATAATTCATTCCTTCCCCTGCACAGGCCACAAATTCAGGGAGATTTTAGTTTGGGACAGACATTTTAGCACTTCCTAACCTAACCAAATGCCCTGAAACAATCCACAAGTTTTGATTTTCAGTATGGAGCTTCTATGCATCCTAAACCTCCCCAGCCCGCACACCTACCTATGGCTTTGAACTGGCTATAGGGGTAGGTGACACATAGAAAGCTCTGTCCATAAGTCAGCGCAGTGTGGGGCCAGGCATACTCCTTCTCATCTAGCCTGGGGGGAAAGTGAGGCGTGCTGTGAAGGAGCCAGAATCCTTGGGTTCTGTCCAGGAGGATGACCCCTGAGAGGGAAAGAAAACCAAAGCATGCGGTCAACCTCTATCCAGCTGCCTTGAAGTCCCAGAAGTGCAGCCACCAGGTGTCTTGTCTGCTCCATCACAGAATGAAGCTGGAGATAAGTCCAAGACTGCAGGTCACAGCTGGCCTATTTCTTCGAATACATTTGATGCAAGGGCACTACCTTTCGTATGACCCTTAGAACCAGAGGAATTCTCGGTTGGAGGCTCATCGTTGTACAGGGCATAGGCCATCTCTTCCTCCCTCTGGAGGGAAAATAAAGCACAGTCAGGTGGAGCAGGGTTTTTCAAACAGAACTTGAGTGGTTTCATGAGATTAAGGGAGGAAAAAAGTTCGCTCGAATGCAGTACCTGTAGCAATTTTTTTAGGGGGGGGGGCTTGTCAGCTGACATTCCAAAGCCCCACCCCCCCGGGGGCATTTATGTTCATGACGACTTGACTCAGTGTTTTGCTTCTTGACCAGGAGTTCCGGGAATTTTTTTTTTTATTAACAGGTCCCACAGCCTGAAAAGTCTAGAGGACTGCCTCAGCTACTGTGGCCTTTACCACAATTTTGCATCCAATCCCCTTCCCAGTCAGATGGAACTACTTTTGATGGGCAAGTAGCCATTGGTGTGGTTCAAGAGAAATCTTGGTCCGTTGAGACGGTGTCTTTCCAGTGAGAGCCACGTCATCCCACCGCCACTGTTTCTAATTCGGGACCGTGAGAAACTGTGAAACTGCTCTTTTTGCAGACTCACCTGCCTGTTTGCTGCCTCCTGGTACAGCTGATTCAGTGTTCTGCCCACAGCTCCCTCAGTGCTGTTCATCAGGCTCCTCCCTTGCACCCAGCCCTGGGTACGTCCATCTTGATACATGTACCGCATGCCCTCTACTGTGGGGCTATGATGGGACTTGGGCAGCTTGTAAACAATGAACCTGTAACGCAAGGCCATTAGAAGCCACAACCTGCCTATGGGTTAAGAAAACTCCTGTATTTAATTTCCACCGAAGTTATGGGTATGCAACATGTCTTCATTGCAGGATTAAGTTATAGACTGAAAGGAAATTAGGAGATTGAACATATTAAGGATGTAAAACCCTGGGGCAATCGAGGGAAGGGGAGAGTCTCACGGGGCTTCAAAGATAGCTTTACGTTGAGAAACAAGATGTTTGTCAGCAATGACAACTCTACACTCCAGAAATCCAAATGGCTCAATCACTTCTGACCTTTAGGAAAACCTTAAGAGCTAAGATGTTCAGCAGGGCATTTATTTAAGGTCAGTCATCAATACACCTCTTAGAAATTTTGTTTGTAGTAATTTATGAAAAATGCTGACAGTTTTAAGGATGATTATTTCTGTTTTAATTGTACACCACCAAGAGTCCATGTAGAGTGTGACTGTCGATAAATACAATAAATAAATGCATTTTCTGACTAAAGGAGGCCAGGGCAGAGTGTGCTGCTTGCCTCTCTTGCACAAGACATTTCAAGTATACTGCTCGTCCGTCCGTGGACGGTTGCAGGGGAGGAACTGGAGTAAAGATCTGAAAAGTCTACAAACTGCCAGAGAAACAGGAAGGCCAAGGGGGGAAAGGGAGAGGTGGAGAGTCTACTTTGCTTTATGTAAGCTGCTCTAGAGGCTTTGATGAAAGGCAGGAAAGCAGTCTTTTTAGAGAAAACAAAAGATAAAACCAAGTAAACTGGACAGATACCAGTCCACAGGCTGCCCAGAGTCGTCGTAGCAGGAAATGCTTCCACAGACAGCATTGTGCATGAAGGCCAGAGACAGCGCCAGGAGCAGCAGCAGCCGCATCAGGCTTCTGCAGAATGCCTGCAAAGAATGCACAAGCAATGAGGGCTGATGATGGCTAAAAAACGAAGGTCAGGACAACAGTCACCATGCTCCTCCACCATCCTAACATACCTGTTAGTATTCCTATCAAAGGTTCCCCTCTCTTTCATCTAACTGAGGGCAGTTTCCTATCCAAATGTTCTTCAAGGGAACTGGTTTATTGTCCAATGTATTTTCCCTTTCCAATATGCCTATCTCAATAGTCTCCTAAATTTTATTCCCAATTTATTTTCAGCTCCCCGCTTAACAATTGGAGTTCATAGTCCTGAAATACCAATTATTCTGCCCTGGGGCGTCTCTGCTTATGGCTGTGTTCAAAGGACACATTCACACTGAGCAAGCAACGACATGCGCTGGACTTGCACAGCCCGTTGGCTTGCTCGTCACTCACCGTATCATGTGACCTGTTGCCTCTCTGATCCTGTGAAAAATGCATCTTTCATCAAAGTGCAATTGTTACTACTTCCCCCGGTAACTCAGATTCGGGTTAGGAGGACGACAGTCATGAAATAGAAACTCAAAAGAGCAAAAACCAACAGGGAACCCAGAATCAGTCTAACCACAAAAAGATTTACTTCCCCGTCCATCTCATCCTAGTCCACGGACTCGCCCGGAGAAGTTAAATCAACCTTACCCAACCTGATGATCTCCATATATCTTAGACTGCAACGCCCATATTCCCTGCGCGGCATAATTACGGAAAAAGAGAATCGAAACCCGACGCTTCTGGAGGGCGTTAGGAAGGCTGAGTCGCAATCCCAGGCAGAGGCGCGCTCCTCTCAGCGTTAAGACAGTCGGACGGAGGGCGCTGCACGGCGCGCTGCGATCCGAGAAGGCGAGCCCTCCCCCCTCCCCCTTGCCGACCATTTCCTGACTACCCATCCGCCTCAACCCGCTGGGCGCGACGCCCTCCGCCTGCCAAGGCGTCCGCTCCTCCCCGCCTCGCCTGGTTGACTCACTTGACCGTAAGACGGCGCCTCCGACGGCTTTTTCTGATGCTCCGGAGGACGCAATACTCACGCAGTGCAGCCACAGAAGGGGGAAAGGGGTGGATGCGGACGGGGCTCTTCAGCAGCTCCCTTAGCAAGGCCCCCGACCGAACGCGCCGCGCTTCTCCGCCGCGCTCCTGGTGAAAGGGAAGGAAAAGGCGAGTCGCCAAAAGCCCAGCCAGCAACACTGTACCTACTTCCCCACGGCGAAGAAAATCATGTGCCTTTGGCCCCACCCTTCCCACTTTTCTTCGGGCCGGCTTTTGCAGCAAACCCGGAGCAGAAAGAAGGGGGTGATACCGAGCTCACGAGGCGCCAGGCGGAGGGGGTTTGGTGGCGCTTGCCTAGGCCCCGGCAGCTGCGCTTAAGAGAAGAGCGAGGGCGGGCGGGCATTGGGGCATTCGCAGCCGCCTGCAATAAGTGCCAGGCTAGGTAGAAAATCGCGCCTAGCCTCGTGGTTTGTTCGGAAAAGAAGAGCAGGAAAGTTTGCTGTAGTTGTCAAGTCTCCTGAGAACTGACTTGCTCAATTCTGCCCTGGGATTCCTGGATACGGACACGACCCTGCGGCTTTGCTTCCCAATTGAGCCCACAGCCGGGGAATCTCCTGGCGAGCGATCTTCCATCCTAGCGCCACCTAGTGCTGACTCTGCTTTAACTTTCTAGATGAGTCAAGATTTATAAGCCCCACCCCCTCTCCCAATCCTGAGATCTCGGCAAATGTTAGCCCTTCGAGGTAGTCCAGACAAGAAGCAGAGTGAATCCTGGCTCTATCTTTTACCTGCCGGTTGTCCAGTCTGCGGCTCTTCTGTTTCCCAAGGTCGTCCGCACCTACCATTCCAGCAGACAATCCCTCCTCCCTGGGTTTTGGTCCTTCAAGCCTTTAATGAATGATATTTATTATGAATTTATTGTGAATGATATGATATTATTAATGAATGACAATTAATGAATAATAAAAGAATACACAGAAGAACTATACAAGAAAGATCTTAATGTCCCTGATAAATACGATGGTGTGGTCACTGACCTTGAGCCGGACATCCTAAAGCATAGCTTTCCAAACTGTGTCGCAACACTTTAGTGTGTCGCGACACAACCCGGAAGTGGATGTGCACGGCAGCACGGTGTTTTAGCGGAAAACGCCGGCGGCGCTGCTGTGCGCCGCCGCCACCGCGCACACCCCCGCGCCGCTGCCGCCATTGGTGTGTCACCAACAGCAGCAGTTTGGAAAGCACTGTCCTAGAGAGTGAAGTCAAGTGGGCCTTACATTACTAACAACAAAGCTAGCGGAGATGACAGTATTCCAGCTGAGCTATTTAAAATCCTAAAAGATGATGCTGTTAAAGTGCTGCATTCAATATGCCAACAAATTTGGAAAACTCAACAGTGGCCACAGGATTGGAAAAGGTCAGTTTACGTTCCAATTCCAAAGAAGGGCAATGCCAAAGAATGTTCAAACTACCGTACAATTGTGCTCATTTCACATGCTAGCAAGGTTATGCTCAAAATCCTACAAGCTAGGCTTCAGCAGTATGTGAACCGAGAACTATCAGAAGTGCAAGCTGGGTTTTGAAGAGGCAGAGGAACTAGAGATCAGATTGCCAGCATTCGCTGGATCGTGGAGAAAGCAAAAGAGTTCCAGAAAAACATCTACTTCTGCTTCATTGACTACGCTAAAGCCTTTGATTGTGTGGATCACAACAAACTGGCAAATTCTTAAAGAGATGGGAGTACCAGACCACCTTACCTGTCTCCTGAGAAACCTGTATGCGGGTCAAGAAGCAACAGTAAGAACCGGACATGGAACAACCGATTGGTTCAAAATTGGGAAAGGAGTACGACAAGGCTGTATATTATCACCCTGCTTATTTAACTTATATGCAGAGTACATCATGAGAAATGCCGGGCTGGACGAATCACAAGCCGGAGTTAAGATTGCCAGGAGAAATATCAACAACCTCAGATATGCAGACGATACCACCCTAATGGCAGAAAGCAAAGAGGAACTAAAGAGCCTCTTGATGAGGGTGAAAGAGGAGAGTGCAAAAGCTGGCTTGAAACTCAACATTAAAAAAACTCAGATCATGGCATCTGGCCCCATCACTTCCTGGCATATAGAAGGGGAAGAAATGGAAGCAGTGACAGGTTTTATTTTCTTGGGCTCCAAGATCACCGCAGACGGTGACTGCAGCCATGAAATTAAAAGACGCTTGCTCCTTGGGAGGAAAGCTATGGCAAACCTAGACAGCATATTAAGAAGCAGAGACATCACCTTGCTGACAAAGGTCTGTATAATCAAAGCTATGGTTTTTCCAGTAGTAATGTACGGCTGTGAGAGTTGGACCATAAGGAAGGCTGAGCGCCGAAGAATTGATGCTTTCAAGCTGTGGTGCTGGAGAAGACTCTTAAGAGTCCTTTGGACTGCAAGGAGGTCAAATCAGTCAATCCTAAAGGAAATCAACCCTGACTGCTCATTGGAAGGACAGATAGTGAAGCTGAAGCTCAAATACTTTGGCCACCTAATGCGAAGAGAGGACTCACTGGAAAAGACCCTGATGCTGGGAAAGACAAGGCAAAAGGAGAAGGGGACGGCAGAGGATGAGATGGTTAGATAGCATCACCGATGCTATGCACATGAACTTGAGCAAACTCCGGGAGACAGTGGAGGACAGGAAGGCCTGGCATGCTATGGTCCATGGGGTCACGAAGAGTCGGACACGACTTAACAACTGAACAACAACAAGCCTTTAATGCTTAATGAGCTGGTTATCACATAGCCCCTGATAGATGTATCAGTGCAGAAAACAAGCATGGCTTCTGCAGTGTTTTCCAATGCTTCCCTTTATCAGCAGTGGCCATTTGAGGTGTCTGTGTTTTCTTCTGAGAAATGAAATAATAGCTTGCATCACTTTCTCTCCAGGGACTAATCAGGGTGTGTGCCTACATTTTGCCTCTGTGCAGTGTATAGGTGTATGCCTCTGAGGATCTAATCAGGACAGATAGATGCTTTTGAACTGTGGTGCTGGAGGAGAATTCTGAGAGTGCCTTGGACTGCAAGAAGATCAAACCAGTCCATACTCCAGGAAATAAAGCCAGACTGCTCACTTGAGGGAATGATATTAAAGGCAAAAATGAAGTACTTTGGCCACATAATGAGAAGACAGGATACCCTGGAGAAGCAGCTGATGCTAGGGAAAGTGGAAGGCAAAAGGAAGAGGGGCCGACCAAGGGCAAGATGGATGGATGGTATTCTGGAGGTGACGGACTCAACCTTGGGGGAGCTGGGGATGGCGACGGCCGACAGGAAGCTCTGGCGTGGGCTGGTCCATGAAGTCACGAAGAGTCGGAAGCGACTGAACGAATAAACAACAAAGCTGCAGCTTTCTGCCACTGGTCTAGCAAGGTCCTTTGTATAGAGTTGCATCTAAGTATCTGAGTTTTTCGTTTGATGGTCTTTATGAAGCTTTTTTTTTCTTGTGCCATCTCCAGGACTTCAAGATTTGATCTTTTGGGACTCTAAGTGATTCTCAAGATTTGCCTTAAAAGCCACATTTCAAATGATTTCAGCCTGTTCTTAGCCTTCTTGGATATTGCCCATGTTTTGCAGTTATAAAGGAGAGTTGACCATATAAAGGAGAGTTGGTCATTCTTAGTTTTATGTCCATCTCCCTGGAGATCAGTATATTCTTTATGACTTTTGGCAATTTCTATTTGCCTCTTTATTTCACTAGCTCTTTTCCCATCTTCCATGATTAAGTGTCCAAGGTAGACAAAATTCTTGACTTTCTGAAGCGGGGCATAATTGACCACTGTTTTTATTTTGAGAGGTTCTTTTTTTCTTGAGATTACGGTCACCTTAGGTTTATTGGTATTAAAATGTAACAACATTTTTCGCTTATTTTTATTTTCTCTTTTAGAAGCTTCAGGTCATCTTTTTCTGCCAAGAGCACACTATCTGCATTTTTTAAGTTGCTTATTTCCATACCTTTTAAGACTTTAAAGAAGCAGGATAGGAAGCATATTGACGCCTTTGAACTTTGGTGTTGGAGAAGACTCCTGAGAATACCATGGGCAGCCAAAAACCAAACAAAGCAATGGATCATTGAACAAATCAACCCAAAGTTCTCACTCGAGGCACAAATGACCAGGCTCAAATTATCCTGCTTCAGACACATTATACAAAGACCTAGCTCTCTGGAGAAGGCTCTAATGCTGGGAAAGGTGGAAGGAAAGAGAAGAAGGGGATGACCAGCAGCAAGGTGGATGGACTCGGTTACAGTGGTGATGAGTGCACCATTGGGAGACTTGAAATAACAGGTTAGGGATAGATCATCATGGAGAATATCTACAGTTATCTATGTGGTCGCTAGGAGTCGAAAACGACTTGACGGCACATAATCAATTTCCATACCACCTAGTGACAGTCCTAGTACAATGCTTAGTTTACCAAATAACTAAGGAGAAAGGAGGGGTGACAGGACACACCCCAGCACACTCCTTTTAAGACTGAAAACTCCTCTGAAGGAGATTTTCTTCTTTTTGCAAGAAGAATCTGGTTTGTCAGCCCACTGAGCAAAATATCTTGGTTTGCATTTGACAGGAAACACTTGAGAAACATGTCAAAATAACTATGTTAAATGGCAAGAGATTAAAAAAGACCTTGAAAGGTGGAGGAATCTAAAGCTATCTTGGTCAGGATCAATTGCGATCATTAAAATGAAAGTATTACCCAAGATAATCTACTTCAAATGGCACCAATTAGAATTTCTGAGAGAACCCTACTAGAATG
This sequence comes from Charina bottae, assembly GCA_023362775.1. Classification (NCBI taxonomy): domain Eukaryota; kingdom Metazoa; phylum Chordata; class Lepidosauria; order Squamata; family Charinaidae; genus Charina; species Charina bottae. Next base: position 7,444,897 of record JALMGJ010000021.1, on the reverse strand, counting down.
GCAAGAAACTGTCAGTAAATTCATATGGAGTAGGAAAAGGCCTAGAATTAAACAAAAAAATTCTACAAGATTCTAAAGAAATTTCAATATCAAGTAATTTAGCTTAAGACCAAAATATTTATTACATATCACATATTATTATATTACATATATGAAGAGCATATATTACGTATACAAAGAGCATATATCAAGGTATTCGTAATATGTAATATTCATTACATTACATATACGAATATTACATATTACAAATACCTTGATATTTGCTCTTCCTTCATCTCATTTTCAATGCTATATTTAATTTTAAATGAAAAAGCCAAATAATCATAATGCTTGTAACAATATTCTAAACCAGAGCTTTCCAAACTGTGTCGCGACACAAAAGTGTGTCGCCACACACAGTCTGGTGTGTCGCCACACAACCCGGAAGCGCTGATCATCATCAGTGCTTCCGGGTTTTCCCACGGCGACACACCAACGGCGGTGCGCAAAAACCGAAAGCGGCAGCAGCGCTTCCCGGTTTTTGCACGCTGCCGCAACAGCGGCACTTCCAGATTTTCCCGCGGCGACACACCAACGGCGGTTGGTGTGTCGCCGCGGGAAAACTTTGGAAAGCCCTGTTCTAAACTGTAACTAATGTTGATAGAATATCCACTTTTTCTTTCCTCTTCACTATATTCAATACTGTAAGGTACCATAATAATAATAATAATAATAATAATAATAAATATAATAATAATAATAGGAAGAGGAAGACCCCAGCATGGAAGACATTAGGATAACTGAGGAAATGGTATGAAAACAAAGTCAAAAACTGGAGTGCTCCTGGACCAGATGAATTCCATGGATTCTGCCTAAAATAAGGGGCGCGGTAGCTCAGCGGGTTAAACCGCTGAGCTGTAAGACTGCCGATCTGATGGTTGGCAGTTCAAATCCCCACGTGGCGAAGTGAGCTCTCGTCACTTGCCCCAGCTCCTGTCAACCCAGCAGTTCGAAAGCTAAATACAAGTAGATAAATGGGTACCACTTAAAAGTGGGAGAATTTGCTGGCGTCCTGTCGGGGGTCGCCCTCGGAGCGGAAGATCATCCCGGGAATCCCGGGAATGGCGGCGGACGACGGAACCCGATCTGCAACATCCAGGATGTCAGCAGCCGACTCGGAAAACGAGGTATTCTGGGACATGTAGTCCAATACCTACGGAAGAAGAGTCGGTTCCCTTACCCCTCCCCCTTAGCACGTGGTAATAATATATATATATGAATGTATAATATATGAATTTGAAATGTTGTAAGCCGCCTAGAGTCCTCTGATAGGGAGGGGATAGGCGGGGTATAAATATGATTAATAAATAAATAAATAAAATCACTGACAAGTCTAGACTTTGAAAGCTTTTTATTTTTTTTCAAAGTATAATTAAAATACAAACGATACAGTAAAGATAGAGGATAGAATTGAAAAGAAAAAGACACAAACTATAGGTGTAGAATAGAAAACAAAACGAATAAGTGACTTCCATCTATCTCCAGTACAGATAGATAGATAGATAGATAGATAGATAGATAGATAGATAGATAAAATTAAATAACACAATCACTTACCACTAATTTATCCATAATAACATTATTTCTGTCAAACAATCCCACTAATCAGTAAAGCCCACAAACATAACTTCAATTTTTTCTACTATGAGCAAGTAGTCCAAAAATGGTTGCCACGAGGATACAAATTTAGAAATCTTATTGTCTCTTATCAGAGCGGTTAATTTTGCCATTTGTGCCAGATCCATTAATTTTAATTGTCCAGTCTTCTATTGTAGGTATCTGTGGATCCTTCCAACGTTGATTATAAAGTACTCTAGCCGGAGTAATCATATATAGAAGTCCCATATTGTTTTTCCAGTTCTTTCTCCATCATACCTAATGAAAACAATTCTGTTTTTTTTATAGTCACTTTAAGAATCTTTTGAATGGTAATGCATATTTGGTCCCAAAATTGCTTTGCTTTGTCACAAGTCCACCATAAATGGTAAAAAGTGCCTTCCCCCTGCGAACACTTCCAACAAACATTCGTTACTCCTTTGAACATTTTTGATAACTTATCTGGAGTTAGATACCATCTATACATCATTTTGTAAAAAATTTCCTTTAAATTATAATTCAACATAAATTTTAAACCCTTAATCCACATATTTTCCCATTGTTCCATCAAGATGTTATACCCAAAATTTCTAGCCCATTTAACCATACATTCTTTAACTTGCTCATCCTCCAAATTCAATTGTAACATTTTATACATTTTAGTGATAAAATGTTCTTCATTTTTACAAAGCTGAGTTTCTAGATAAGTTATTTCATTAACAAATCTACAGGTTTTTTTATCTAATTTAAAGTGTTCTAATAATTGCAAATTACGCTGTTACCTTCCCACCGAAGTGGTACCTATTCATCTACTTGCATTTGCATGCTTTCTAATTGCTAGGTTGGCAAGAGCTGGGGCGAGTGCGGGAGCTCACTCCGTCACACGGGGCTAGGGATTCGAACCTCCGAACTTGCGATCTTCCGATCGACAAGCCTGGCATCTTACCCGCTGAGCCACCACGCCCCTTACTGTTACTGTTACTGTTACTGTTACTGTTAGGAACCCTAACAGCGTTCCGCGTGCATCATGCTGGACACATGACCGTGGAAGCGTCTTCGGACAACGCTGGCTCTTCGGCTAACAAACGGAGATGAGCACCGGCCTCTAGAGTCGGACATGACTGCACAAATGTGCGGGGGGAACCTAACAATTGCAAATAGGTGAACCAATGACATACATATCCTTCTGACTCTAATTTTTCTCTCATTTTGAAATTTGGTTTACTTTCCTTGAAAACTAAAAATTTTTTATATGTTAACCACTTTATTTCTCCTACGTTTTCTCGTCTAAGAAGTGCTTCTTGAGACGATAACCATGGGGTACATTAGGAGACAGTCTAGCCTTATATTTGTTCCATACCCGCAATATGGCATTCCTTATATAATGTTTTTTAAACTCTTTATTAACTTTAACTTTGTCATACCACATGTAAGCATGCCACCCAAATCTTAGTTCATGACCTTCTAATTGTAATAATTTTTTTATTTTCTAAGGTTATCCAATCTTTCATCCAGAGAAAACAGCAAGCTTCAAAATATACTTTAAAGTTCGGCAGACCCAAACCTCCTCGTTCCTTGGCATCTTGTAACAATTTATATTTAATTCTAGGTTTTTTACCTTGCCAAATAAACCTTGAAATATCTTTCTGCCATTGTTTGAATGTTATATCTGTTGACAAAATCGGTATTGTCTGAAAAAGGAACAGGGTCCTAGATAAAACATTCATCTTGATCACTGGAATTCTCCCCATGAGAGATAAATGTAATTTTTCCCATCTTACCAAATCTTTTTTCACCTCATTCCAAAATTTTCCATAATTATTCTGAAACAACTCACTATTTTTAGTTGACACAATCACCCCCAAATATCTAATCTTTTTTTCAGTCTTAAAGCCCATCTTACCCATCAGCAATTCTTGGTTCTTCAAAGTCATATTCTTAATTAACATTTTTGTTTTTTGCCTATTTACTTTTAGACCCGCTAACAACCCAAATTCCTTCAATTTTTTCATCAAGTATTCGGCTGAGTCTAAGGGATCTCGTAACATCAAAACTAAGTCATCAGCGAAAACCCTTAACTTAAATCTCTTGTTTAATCTTTAAACCTTTTATTTGTTCATCCCTTCTAATATCCCTATTAAAAACTTCCAGCAGCAAAATAAACAGCAAGGGTGATAAGGGACATCTTTCTTTCCTTAATTTATATGCTAGCCATCACCCTGGTTTGTTAGCAAATTCAAAATGTCTCTGTTTTGCATATCTTAGCTTCATTTCAATCTCTTTCACTGTCAACATTGAAACTTGCTGATGTAATAACTTCAATTGATAGACAATATTCTTATCTGAAGGTTTTCTCCATAACTCTTTCTCTTTTAAATCAATCTGGTCCAAGACCATTTGTAATTTTTGTTGGGATTTTTTCTTAAGATTACAATTATGATAAATAAAATGCCCCCTCATAACTGCTTTACTAGTACCCCATACAGTTCTTATATCTATTTCATTATCCAAATTAATCTCAAAAAAATCCTTTAATTTCCTTTTACAATCCTCCATAACCCCTTCTTTCTGTAGTATAAAATCTTTTAATCTCCATCTGAAAAACCTGGGAATTTTTTTGATTACCATACTTACAGGGTTATGAAGGTCCTTGGTAAAATATCCACCTTAGCAATTTTATTTGCTAAATCTGTTGAAATCCATATCATATCTATTCTTGAAAATGAACTATGTCTCTCTGAATAAAATGTATAATCTTTTGCCATTCCATTTTTATGTCTCCAAGAATCTACAGTACTAATGCCAAATTATCCATTAAATCAAAAAAAGGTTTTGGTAGTTTCCCTTGCTTAATTTTAATTTGCTGTTCATACATTCTATCAATCAATGGTGAAGTAACTACATTCCAGTCTCCCATCAAACACCAACTCTGATATGAAAAGACTGACAATTCATTCAAAAGTTTCATATAGAATTTACTCTTATCATCATTCGGTGCATAAATTCCCACTATAATCATTTTAAGACCATATAACTATTTCTATTACTACATATCTACCATATTCATCTGCTAACAATAAACATGGTTTTAAATGAGGTTTAACATAAACTACAGTTCCATTTATTTTCTTTAAATTAGCTGTAACAAATTCTTGTCCCAAATTCTTTTTTACGAAATATTTTGTATCTTTTTTCCTTATATGTGTTTCTTGTAAACAAACCACATCATATTTCAATTTATATAAGTAAAAAACTGTTTTCCTTTTTTGTGGAGCATTAGCTACATTTATGTTCCATGAAAGACACTTCAACACCATTTTTATGCAAATGATTCATCATAGTCTTTAGAAGTGGCAGCCATATCTTCTTTGTTTGTTACTTCCTCCCTTCATTTAATTCTAAATGTATCCTGTTCCAAATCAGCTCTGTATCTTACTAAAAAGTCTTTAGCTTTAGGAATCGAAGTTATTTTGAATCTTTTTTGTTGAAAAGAAAAACTTACTCCCTCCAGTTTTTCCCAGCAAAAAGGGACTTTATTTTTTTTCAAAATCTCTGTCAGAAAAGTGTATTCCTTTCTCTTTCTTAAAATCCTTACTGGTATTTCTTTAAGCACAATTATATCTTCTCCTCCAATATTAAGTTTTACATCAAAGTGTGCTTGCAGAACCAAATCTCTTATCTTTTTTCTGGAAAATTCCACCAGTGTATCTCTTGGTTTATTATGTATAGTTGCATATATACGAAAAAAAATTCTATTTCTTCTGCCATTCTATCTTCTTCCCAATCGACCAAAGATGCCAAGGCTTCTATAATCCTTTCTTTTAAATTTTCTTCTTTAGATTCAGATATTCTCCTGAACCTTAAACAATATTCTTTATCTCTCAATTCCAGTAGTGCAATTCTATCAAGTTCATTCTCCCTTTCGCTTTCCAACAAATCAACTCTATCATTAACCTTTCTAAGTCCTCCTTCCATTTTCTTTTCCATTTTCTCCAGTTTTTGATCCAACCTTTTTTCAAAGTCAGCAAATTTCAACTCTAATGATTGGTTAACATTTTGAATAATAGTTTGCAAAGTTTTAAGTGTATACTCTTCAAATGTGCCTTTCATCCAGTCAGATTCTCCAGACCCACGCCTTACTTGCTTTCTGGTATTCGTAATGTAATGTAATGTAATGTAATGTAATGTAATGTAATGTAATGTAATGTAATGTAATATTTATTTCTTCTAGCAAGGAACTGTTTGTTCTGTGTCCTTTTTTTTAGTACTTTAGCTCCCTCTACTGGCTAAAGCTATGAAGGAGAAAGACTAGTATAGACAAAAAAGAAGGGGGTGGGAATTACATTGAAATATAATATATCCTCTTGTAAAATGAATTAAACCAAATATATCGTTTATGGTTTTTTTCCCCCTGCATAGTCGTGTCCGACTCTAGGGGGCAGTGCTCATCTCCGTTTCTTAGCCGAAGAGCCAGCACTGTCCGAAGACGCATGACACGCGCGGAACGCTGTTATGTACCTTGTATAAAAAAAGAAAAGAGAAACTTCGACCTTCAAGTTGCTTGCTCAAGTTGTTAATCCTTCAAATTAAGTAGAAACGTCCTAAATAAACCTCAAAATAATGAAAAGCTGACCAAGAGAAAAAGTATTTCCATAGTAGAGATAGCCTCTTTAAATTCTCAAATTAAGGTATATTAAAGTGATTTTGAGGTGAGGTGGTCGGAAGTAATGTCCTTTAAAGGCTTCATCCACGGCTTCTACAAAATGGTTCTCCCACTTCCCAGCTGATTCTCACCGTTCGGTTGCTATTCCACGATCCTTCGGAAAGTTGCAGCCGTCCGGAAGGCACAAGGAGCGTTTTGCTGGCTTCTCCTTTTCCCAGAGAAGGCTTCGTGTCACAAATTTTAATACACCTCTTAATACCGTGCTGTAAGCTCTAGCGACGGAGCTCGCTTAGAGCTGACCCTCCGCCATTTCTCCTCACCGGAAGTCCAAATCACTGACAAGTCTACACTTGAGATTGGCAGTCCAGATGAATAGTGTTTTGGAAGCACCAGAAAATGAAGAATGGTTAACCACTGGAAGGACATTCCTAATTCAGAAGGACAAGGAGAAGGGAAATGAGCCTGGCAACTACAAGACCCATGACCTGTTTGCCAACAACATACATGCCTGATATAACAGCCATTGAAAAGAAGAAAGTCGGGTTCATTGATGTTGCTACAGTATATTGGGTGATGCTAGGATTGAGGAAAAGCAATCCAAAAAAATTACGAAATACCAGGACTTGCAGATTGAAGTTGAACGCTTATGGAAAAAGAAATCCACTGTTATACCAATTGTGATTGGAGCCCTTGGAGCAATACCTAAAGGACTCCCTTGATATTTGGAAATTTTGAATTTATCAAACACCCTAATTTTACAAATACACACACACACACACACCCTGCTTGGAACTGCCTATATCCTTAGACAGTACCTTAATAATTCTTAGGTCCTTGGTTAGGACTTGAATTATTAAGTTTTCACCAGTCTTTGACTGTAAATCTAATTGTAGATAACATCAACAATAATAAAGCTGTGGTTCCAAACTGAGATCAGATACTCTTGCCTGGCTATTGTGAATGAAAAAACCACCACGTAAAGAAAAATTGCACAGTAACTGTCATGTCTGGTTCCACCTTCAGGTAAACAGAGAGGTTTGCTGTGACTGTTACTCAGTTTTATTAAAGGTCATTAATGATAGGTGCATAAGTGCCTTCACGAAGCTAAAGGGGGGAACAACCTCTTGGACTGGACGTAGAGCAGGGGAGTTGAGTGCAGCCGCAAGCATGGCTGCCTGGAGAACCAGCCGTGGAAGAAGCAGAAAGCCAGAGCCAAGAGCAGGACCAGAAGCAGGACCTTGCCCAAGGCCCACAGCAGCCTCCAGGCCGCCTGGAGAGCTGGACGTGGGAAAGATCTGCACAAGAGAGGTAAGGAATGATGTATAAGCGTTGGCACAAAAACAGGATCCAGTACAGTTGCTGGTTCCTGGTGGAACAATGAAAAGGTGGATCTGTCTTTTTTTTTTACAAGTCACTGATTCAATAGTGGAATAATGCAATGAAGGACCCCTCTCTTTTTTTTCAACCAGGTGAAATTGAGAAGAGCCATCACTTTCCTCTTCTAAATCATAGCCCAAGGATAGAAAAAATGGTAAAGCAGTGGTCGTCGTCTTTTTTTTAAACAGTTTAGGAGGGGGTTAAAAAAAAGTGGGGGGGGAGATCCACCAATCAGAATAAACAAGGGCCACAACCATAGCCAAAGCTATGGGAGGGGCTGAAAACCAGAATGGGATTTCTTAAACCAGCTTTATTTCCATGTGGTTTATTCATGGGAGATAAGCAGATTAAAGCTACAGTACAGAAAATATCTAATACAGTATAGGGGGCAGAGCTTTCCAAACTGTGTGTCAGGACACGTTAGTGTGTCAGCTGCAGTGTCTGGGTGTGTCGCGGCTGCTGCTGCCTCCAAACCTGCCCTGCCAGGATTCTGTGCAGGTCCTAGTGCCTGCTTTGTGCCCTGCTGTAAGAGTGTGTTGTGAAATGATGCCCTGCTGTAAGAGTGTGTCGCGAAATGATGCATGTCTAAAAAGTGTGTCACCAACATGAAAAGTTTGGAAAGCTCTGATAGGGGGGAAAACAAGGTTTAAATTAAGCAAGCTTTTCACATCATGCAATTCAGCTTTGGGTCTTCAACTGACCTGGTTTTAAGCATGTTGTGTGAATACAGCCAATGCCCTTTCCTTCTCTTCTATTCCCACACCTCCAACTCTTCTGCTTTGTGTCTGCCTAATCTACAATATCTGCGTATCATCTCTCTGGTAGTCCCTTGGTTACTTACATGGATGGGAAGTGCCCTTTGGAATTAATTCTGCTTAGTTCCAGACATGGAAGTCTTTTCTGAGAGAATAGGAAAAGCAAGATGTGAGATACAAGAGCTCCACCAAGCATAAGCACTGTGTAGTCTGTTTCAAAGTTAAGGGCATAGTGGAGTGCAAAAAAGACAGTTTCTTTCCCCTTTAGGAAGCAAGAGTCAAACAGAAAAAAATTGGCAAAGGTGAGGAGGGCCCCTCCGAAGGTAGGATTGGCAGCTGACCTGGGCTGGCTCAGCGCCTGTGTGATCAAATGCAATTGCCTGTCTTGTGGACAAGCACCAGCTTCCAGCTCTGCTCCAATGTACTTAAAAGGATTGCAAAGCCCGTTTGTAGTGTGTATGTCAGCTCCAGGGTTCCCATTGGTGCAGACTCTTGCCTGGTCCCATCGGCTCTTCCCTCTTGAAATCAGGGCACCCTGACCCTGTGCCACCATTTTTTAAAAACAAGCGGAATGGCAGTTTTTTTACAACCCCTCTCATAGTGACTGGCCAGAGGGAAAGAAATACCAAAGCATCTCAAGGCAGGGGGCCAGTTGGAGAGAGCACCGGCCAACTCATCCAGAGTTTGGGGTTCAGAAGAGGGTGGCACTAAGGACAATTGCAACCACCCCAACCACATGCTTCATACCATCTGGTCACACACTTGTTCCTCCCAAAGAAAGCCCCTTGCCGAGGTCTCCGTTTCTCCAGACAGTGCATCTTTCTGGGAACTAAAATAGAACACAGTAGTAAAGGGGGAGACTCCCTTTTCCCCGCACATAACTGAAGCCTAGCAGAACAGGAGACAATGCAACTTTGGGCAGAATATCTGGTGTCCTGCAATGCTGTTAGTAGTACTTTCTCCCTAATCTTGCTTGACTTAGAAGGAAAAGGTGACCTTGCCTCCTGGACCTTTTAAGCTGCAGATTAATCTGAGCTTGATGTGTCTCCAAAAAAACCATCTCCTTCTTTCTCATGCACACAGACACACGATGTTTCTTGCAGATAAATGTCATTCCACTGCCAGATGTAGCAAACTCCAATACATTTTCAATGAGAACATACGTTAAATCTAAAACACTTATGGGGATATCTGTCTGTTTTTATTTACTGGTTTCTAGCCTATGATCCCAAGGGGCGTGGTGACTCAGCAGGTAAGACGCCAGGCTTGTCCCTAGCCCTGCGTGCGGAGTGAGCTCCCACACTAGCTCCAGCTCTTGCCAACCTAGCAATTTGAAAGCATGCAAATGCAAGTAGATGAATAGGTACCACTTCGGTGGGATGGTAACAGCGTTCCGCGTGCGTCATGCCGGCCACATGACTGCGGAAGCGTCTTCGGACAACGCTGGCTCTTCAGCTAACAAACGGAGATGAGCACCGGCCCCTAGAGTCGGACACGACTGCACAAATGTGTGGAGGGAACCTTTACCTTTTTATACATGATTAACAGATGGGGCGTGGTGGCTCAGCGGGTAAGACGCCAGGCTTGTCGATCGGAAGATCGCAAGTTCGGAGGTTCGAATCCCTAGCCCCGCGTGACGGAGTGAGCTCCCGCACTAGCCCCAGCTCTTGCCAACCTAGCAATTCAAAAGCATGCAAATGCAAGTAGATGAATAGGTACCACTTCGGTGGGTAGGTAACAGCGTTCTGTGCGTGTCATGCCGGCCACATGACCGTGGAAGCGTCTTCGGACAATGCTGGCTCTTCAGCTAACAAACAGAGATGAGCACCAGCCCCTAGAGTCAGACATGACTGCACAAATGTGCGGGGGGAACCTTTATCTTTTTTTACCTAGCCTATGTTCCCAAGGCCCATTCATTCAGATACCCTCAAATGTGTATTATTGCTATTTTGCAGATGAGGAGCTGAGTCCAGGAAATTGTGACCATACTGTTTTTGGCCAAGATTTGGCCCAAGCTCAGCAAACTAGCTGATCTTCATAACCAACTACCGTAAGAGGATTGATTAGGTCATCCTTACAGTACTATTTCCTGTTGAGCTTCCACCACATTGTCTTCCAAGAAGGTGATGCTTCGCTGCAGCTCCTTCATTGATTCAGAAAGAAAACAGCAGTGCTTTAGCCTTTCATTTTTTAAAATCTTTAATTTTCCATTATCCTCATTCTAGTTCAACTAAACTTCAGACTCTCCTGGAAGCCACGAACTTGAGTTGGCAGGGGGCAGGAAGAGAGATTAATTTGAAGATGCCTAATCCTTAATAGTTTGCATTGGGCGGCATTATATGCCATCTAATTCTAACTGAAGACCATCTAAGTCTGAAGTCAAAGTGGAAGAGGGTTTTTCTAGGAATTTGGCAGACACAATTTTCATCATAATCGTTCAACTTGTATCTATTGTTTCAGCACTTATTTGTTTATTTATTTATTGGATTTACATTACCGCCCATCTTCTCCACAAGGAGAACTCTGGGCGATTTAGATTGATGTGGCAGCTAATTAGCAGTCTAGGCCTACTAAGAGCAAAACTACATGTTGCATATCCATGTTTCTTATAGTTTTGCTGAACCCAGCTACTTTGAAGGTAAAGCAACCATGAGACCTCAGTCTGAGGCAAGCTCCTTATGGAGATCACCTTTATTTCCCCAAAAGATGTTTTTTGCAGAAAGTTTGTTGAAAGTAATAAATAGCCTCAGGGAAGAAAGTAAGTGATTTGGGGTAGGAAAGTAGGGGGAGTCCAAATGGCAGTCCCCCTTTTTTTAAAAAAAAAAATTGTCCAACCCAGCTTTCTCTGTGCAATCACTTGGCTCATTCATGGATTTTTACAAGGAGCCCAAATGATGATGCTTTCCAGTTGTAACTTTCCCATATTTTCCAGTTACTTCGATTTCCTCACATTCCCACAAATAATTAAAAAGGGAAAGGTGGAATAGCTGCAGAATGCCTTCTGTCAAATTAGGGGGAAAAAAACTTCTAACTGGATTTAGCCCCATCCATCATGCCAGATAGTCCAAATCTATCCACTGCATAATTTTAGCAGTCCACAAGCTGTAGATGGGTAATCACTGCATTTGGGTCAGATATATATCATTTTTCTTAGTACATCTCAAGGAAAACCTGTTCTCTTTGTTTGCAGTGCAAGCTGCAGTATACAATGTAATTATTTTTTTATTTATTTTATTTATTTATCAAATTTATCACCGCCCATCTCCCCCCAAGGAGGGACTCCGGGCGGTTTACAATAAAAACATAATTAACTGGTATACAGTACAATACAATAACATGAATATAAATAAACGGTAAAAATATAAAATGTAATAAAATCTAGATGGCGAAGAGTTCTTTATCAGTCCGTGAGTAAAAGGGCAGCTTTAGGGCCGTTCTAAGAAACTAGCCATCCCCAGGAGGGAGCACTCTCCCTCCCGCTCCAGGCATGCTGACAAAACCAGATTTTTAGTTTTTTTTGGAAGTCCAGGAGCGAGGGGACCTGTCTTATCTCCAGGGGCAGAATGTCCCAGAGGGCAGGAGCTACTGCAGAGAAGGGGTGCTTCCGCGACCCCGCCAGATGGAATTCTTTTACAGATGGGGTCCGTAGCATGCCCTCTCTGCATGCCCAGGTGGGGTGGGTCGATGTAATGGGGACGAGACGGTCCCTCAGGTAACCTGGTCCCATGCCATGTAGGGCTTTAAAGGTCATAACTTTAAATGAATTAACCTAACTCCTAATTTCCCCAAGCAATGTTTCAATTTTTTAAACACTGATTCTCTTTTAAAATACAGTAGAGGGAAAGGAAAGGAAGAACACTGATTTACTTAATTAAACAGAAGTATTCTTGTTGGTTTAAAAAAGGCAAGCAGCCCTCTGAATCAGTGTTTGAATAGCTAGCTGTACCAGTCCATAATTTCAAATCAGAGGGTTTATATTTTAAAGCCCAATGTGTTTACTTTGTAAAATTCCAACTTGTACTGGTCAGTGACCGTAATAAATTGATTTGATTTGATTTGATTTGATTTGATTTACCAGTCCATAAATGAACTGCGAAAGTAGTAGATTTGCAGTGGAGATGCCTCATTTGTTTCAGTGCAAATTCACTTTTCACTTTGTGGTTCTCTTTGGTCCTGCCTAGATTCTGTTAGCCTGATATATGTGACATCTCTGTTTCAGGCCACGGAGTTTGGGCCTAAGGTGAGTCATACCTGGCTCTTCAGAGACAGCCCTTGGATTACTGTGCTCAGTTTCTCAATGTGCTGCTGTTTCTGAAATGCCAAAACACAGAAGACTTTTATTCTAGTTCCATGTAGAAAAAAAATTAGATGTCAACCTCACACACTTTGAGGGTCTGGCCTTGGAGGTGCTTCCATGCCAAAAACTCATCGCATTAATATATAATTACTCTTCTAGAAGCTACAAGGAGAACTGCAATTGCTTTGCACACAGGCTCGTTGGAATGTACTTCTTTAATGTTAATATATAAAAAAATACTAAAATACTTATCTAGCCACTAACCGGCTTGCTAAAATGGAAGTAACTGAAAAGTGTAGGTTTTGAAATCATATTAACATGTTTATGTTCTATTATTCTTTCATTTAGGTGGTATTTTGCTTTGGGAATCATAGAATCTTTGAGTTGGAAGGGACTTGAGAAATCATCTAGTCCAACTCTCTGCCCAGTGCAGGTTCCACTAGAGATGTCTGACAGATGATCATCCAGCCTCTGCCTAAAGACCTCTGGTAAAGAAGAACTCAACCACATCATGTGGCAGCCTGTTCCACTGACTGAGAGACCATAGAGTCAGGACGTTCCTCCTATGGCGAGCCTCAACCTCCTTCCCACTGGTCCTGTTCCTGCCCTCTAGGGCAATAGAGAATAAGTCCACTCCCTCTTCTGTCGGACAACCCTTCAGATACTTGAAGACTGACAGTGACATTTTAATGATGCAATAATTCTGTCCCATTCACAGAACTGGAGGAAACAGTAGAAAGATTTCCATCTTTTCCACCAATTCTTCCACCTTTTTTCTCACCAAATAAAACTTTTTTTTAAAAAAAAATCCCCTAAGCTTTTTGACTGATGAATTGGCAGCTCTTCATCCAGAAGGACCTAGCTGACTTGTCGAGGACAGCACGCTCTACGTCAATCACACCCCTCCTTCAAAAAAGAGCAGCGCTAGAGGGATTCCTCTCTATTTAGACTACATTCTTCTTCTGTCCTAAAACATCAGATTTTCTCCACTAAGAGAAAAAACGAAAGTAGGAGGAGGACAGTGGCATAGGACCTTCCATAAAAGGGAAGCAAAGAGCTGTGGTAATTCCGCAATAAGCCCTCACCTGTGAGCAATTCACACAAAGGACCTTTCCGCAAGCCAGCTAGTGAAAAATGTGGCTAATATTTGATGTGCACCCTGTTGCATTAGCAGCTTAGAGTGGCAGTTTGCAGGATAAGACAAAAGAGTGAACTGAAAACTCTGGCTGTCTTCTGAGAGTCAATCAAGGAGGTAAATTGTAAAAAAAAAAACACCCCACCTACCCACTCCCCAAAAAAGAACTAAACTGTCCTTAGGCCCCTGCCTTTTCGTTTGTAAACGTCTTCCTCCCTACTCTAATATATCCTATCCTCCCATCTTTCTCCTGGCCAAGTTCATGTGTACTCCACCCATACTTGAATCAACAGAAAACATGGACAGCGTGATTGTGCTGCCCCAGCAGCCAAGCCCTAGTCAGCCTCAGCGACAAGGCTGGCAGCTGGTGCTGGCCCTACAGTTTTCATGTGGGACAATTTAAGGGCAGTGACTTCTCCTGGCTGTGTTTTTCCTCAGAAGATGTAGTGATAGTTACAAACTTGGACTGCTTTGAATGAACTTGAGACAACTTCATAGGGGATGGGGATGGGGATGGTACTGGCAACTAGTTCTGATGGCTGCATAGTGTACCAGTATGGGATGCAGTAGGCCACCCAGTGCCTGTTTCTGGGGAAAAGCAGTGGAAGAGGCTATTGTATTAATATGTGTGGACTTCCCAGAATCATCTGGCTGAGCTTTGTGGGAAATCAATATTGTGCATTATCAGGGCCTTTGTCTCTAATTCTTATATACAATTTTTCCATCACACTACTTTTATTATGAATAAATGGACTTTTCAGCCTTAGAAGCTGCCTCTAAGCAATGACATATCTCTCCAATTAAACTATAACTGCAAGGATCCAGGAAGTAGCAGCTGAGACACTATTGAACAATAGCCCTGCCAGCTGAATAACACAGATAGGTTGTGAACTTTGACAAACATGACTGTTATGAGACCCAATGGAAAATCAGTCCCTGCCTTGACTCACATTTTTCAGCCAAAGTCCCAAGGGTACTTTAGTTTGCCATCAGAAACAAAGGACCTTTGAATCCAGAAACATAACTGAGTTTACCTGCCTGATCCTGCCATTCTTTGTCTGCCACTTGGCTTCCCATTCAGACAAGTGCCTCTGTGTTGGTGAAAAAAAACAGAATATTGCTGCAGGAACTTCCAGCCTTCAGATGCAAAGGCCCAGCCATAACTATGAGCTACCCCCTAATCCTGAGCATCCTTGATTATTTCTATCCCAAAGCTGGGACACAATTGTGGAATTCTAGTTTCAATAGTGCTTTTTTGCCTTCCACAAGTGAGTAAGCTGGTGACAAACTATAGACTAGGAACAGCAAGAATGCATTCACATCCTTCACAAATGAAAATTTGTGGACAGTTTTTCCCCCTAGTACATAGCTTTCCAAAATGTGTGTCAGGACACGTTAGTGTGTTGGCTGCAGTGTCTGGGTGTGTCGTGGCTGCTGCTGGCTCCAAGCTCTGCCAGGATTCCACGCAGGTCCTAGTGCCTGCCTTGTGCCTTGCTGCCTCCAAACCTGCTGTGATTCCACGCAGGTCCTAGTGCCTGCCTTGTGCCCTGCTGCCTCCAAACCTGCTGTGATTCCGCGCAGGTCCTAGTGCCTGCCTTGTGTCCTGCTGCCTCCAAACCTGCCCTGCCAGGATTCCGCGCAGGTCCTAGTGCCTGCCTTGTGCCTTGCTGCCTCCAAACCTGCCCTGCCAGGATTCTGTGCAGGTCCTAGTGCCTGCCTCGTGCCTTGCTGCCTCCGAACCTGCTGTGATTCCGCGCAGGTCCTAGTGCCTGCCTTGTGCCCTGCTGCCTCCAAACCTGCCCTGCCAGGATTCCGCGCAGGTCCTAGTGCCTGCCTCGTGCCTTGCTGCTTCCAAACCTGCCCTACCAGGATTCCGCGCAGGTCCTAGTGCCTGCCTTGTGCCTTGCTGCCTCCAAACCTGCCCTGCCAGGATTCTGTGCAGGTCCTAGTGCCTGCCTCGTGCCTTGCTGCCTCCGAACCTGCTGTGATTCCACGCAGGTCCTAGTGCCTGCCTTGTGCCCTGCTGTAAGAGTGTGTCGCGAAATGATGCCCTGCTATAAGAGTGTGTCGCCAAATGATGCATGTCTAAAAAGTGTGTCACCAACATGAAAAGTTTGGAAAGCTCTGCCCTAGTAGCTCTAACTGCCCTACTAAACACTGCAGTGTGCAAAGCAAACGTGCTCCACCAAAACAACACACTTTCAGCCATAATGTATTCTGCCTCAGTGCTTCACCCTACTTCACAGAGCACTGAGGGGCAGCATCTACTCCTTGACTGGCAGTCTCAGATCAGAGGGAACAACGCACAGGGGCTCCGTTCTTGGAGGGCAGCAAGGCAGGGCAGCCTAGAAGCAGGGGCGGTTGCACTTGGCAGTTTTGCTTCAAAGCTTCCTCAGGAAGAGGTGTCCCTTCAAAACTTCACATACTCCTGGTACGCACGTATTCCATTATTTTACATTGGGGAACCGTTTTCTTAACTTGCTGCAGTTGCTTTATTCTGTGAAACTCTGCCCCACATAGACTGAAAGCTAAAACAAATGAGTTATTTTGTGGAAGATGTCATAGAGACTTAAAGGGCAGAAGGCAACCTCCTATGGGCACCACATCCCTGCTCAGAGGACTCCTCCGTGCTCAAGAAAGCTCATTCTTTTCTCCCCTCCCATGAGGAGACATACAGAGGTCTGTCATATCTCCATTCAGCTTTTTCCCACTTCCTGGAAAAGAACAGAGGAGGAATGAGCAGACCTCCGATTTTCCCAAGCTGTTCACTACCCAACAGCTACAGCATCTAGTTGTAGGGAGTGGGAAAGGAACAGAACACTATTAATTTAATAACGTACTGCAGGGGTCCCCAACCTTTTTGGTGCCAGGGACTGGTTTCAAAAGACGATTTTTCCGCGGACCGGGGGGGTGGGGTTTCCAGGATTTCTGCGGACCGGGGGGGCGGGGTTTGCAGGCAGGAGCCAATCGCACGCACCGGGAGGTGGGGTTTGCGGGTGGGAGCCAATTGCGCGGAAGGGGGTGGGGTTGCAGGCAGGAACCCCACGGCCCAGTTCCTAACCGGCCGCGGCCCACTAGTGAGCCATGGCCCACAGGTTGGGGACCCCTGACCTACTGTATATGAAAATCCTCTTGCCATAAATCTTAACAACTCATAATGAACCTGGCAGCTGTAATATGTGGCATGATAAATGAATACAGAAGCATATAACCACCCAGAGTCCCCTCCTGTGGAGGGAGACGGGTGGTGATAAAAATTTGATAAATAAATAACTCCTCCCGCCTGCGAAACCTATGTTGGCCTAGGATCCTGACATGAAAAAGATAATGCGCTTGACAATGTGTTCATGTGCATGACAAAGTGGATCTTCTCTTCTGAAAGAGAAGTTCTGAGACATGACATGAGGATGAAATCAGAACAACTGTCTCTCTGATTAAATATGATGTGAAAAATGACCTTTTCATGGGTTGCCAATCTTTTATTTAAAAACTGAGATCAGGAAACTAAATAAGAATTATGACTTACCAGGGACAGTTACCCATAAAATCAGAACTGGATGTAGTAAATAAGCTTATATTTATTTTTTATATATTTATTAAATAAATAAGTACACAAGATAACAAAACAAATGCTTACAACAGGGGTGGCAACGTCCGGCCCGCGGGCCGTATAAGGCCCACAAAAACAATTGGTCTGGCCCATGGCTGCGGGCGCGGCAGGGGCGTGACGGGTGTGGCGGCAGCGGGTGCGGCAGCAGGCGCAGTGGGTGTGGCGGCAGCAGGCATTGTGGGCGTGTGATTGGCTCCCACCTGCAAACCCCGCCCCTTCCACGCAATTGGCTCCCGCCCGCAAACCCCGCCCCCTGGCCCTTGAGTGATGTTGTAAATATCAAAATGGCCCTTGGCATAAAAAAGGTTCCCCACCCCTGGCTTACAATATCTATTACTCTGCTGCCAAAGTCTATGGTCATTTCAACATTAATTGTATTGGTTTCCTAGTCTAATGGGCCCTTATAACAAATAGGTAAGGTATCTAAAAGTCACCTTCAGTTCATTGCTTTCTGATCTCAGCTCCTTCAGAATATCTTTGTTGGACTTCTCCTCCCGCTGTTGCTTGAAGACCTGTAGGTAATGATTGCAAAAAGTATCCAAAGCTTTCATGGCTGGGAAGAAGCCATTATGTTGGTTCACGGAGGCAAATGGTTGGTTTCTGTTGTAGGAAGCAGGATATTGGCTAAAATAATTCTTATTTGGTCTCACATACATCAGCCTGCCCTCTCCAAAGAGAGATGGGGCAAGTGCAGATTCCCCCTTGACCAAATGAATTAGCAAATTAACTCTCTGGTACCAAAGAGAGTTCCTGTTGCATTCTCATGCCCATACCCTGCCCCCATTTGTTTCAGAAAAGGGTCCCTACGAAGCAGAGGAGGCCAGCCTGTGTCCAGGTGGTGAACTTAACATGATTTGGGAGAATGAGAGCTGCAGTGGGTGGAGAGAGATTTTCCAGACTTCTAAAATTCCAGTCTTATGGATCCTACATAAGACAGGAAATTTAACCATATCACTATAAATTTACTCCCTATAGCTGATCATATAGTCAGACTAT
Organism: Charina bottae; assembly: GCA_023362775.1. NCBI lineage: Eukaryota > Metazoa > Chordata > Lepidosauria > Squamata > Charinaidae > Charina > Charina bottae. The sequence goes on along the minus strand of JALMGJ010000021.1, from coordinate 7,426,429 downwards.
AATACTGCATTAGCTTTTTTGCAAATTTTCAGATTTGAACTATGCTTGAAGCCAGACTGGATTTATAGTGCCATACAATTCCTATATGTGAAATCGCCATTAATTATATAATCACATCCTTGACCTGTGAAGAACTCTGGAATAATGCTACTAGATAGACAAGTGATATCCAAAGATCTTTGGCCATCTAAGTACAGTTCCGATGCATATTTAACACTGAGTTGGTGTCCTTTTATTCACATAATGAGACTTGCTACATGCTGGAAATTGCCATCCCAAGTAAAAAAAAAAAAAAAGGTAAAGGTTTTCCCCTGCACAGTGTTGTCCAACTCTAGGGGGCGGTGCTCATCTCCGTTTCTTAGCCGAAGAGCCAGCGCTGTCCGAAGATGCTTCCACGGTCATGTGGCCGGCATGACGCACGCGGAACACTGTTACCTTCCCACGGAAGTGGTACCTATTCATCTACTTGCATTTGCATGCTTTCGAATTGCTAGGTTGGCAAAAGCTGGGGCAAGTGCGGGAGCTCATCATGCGGTGCTCAGGTCTCGAACCGTCGACCTTCTGATTGACAAGCCTGGCGTCTTAACCACTGAGCCATCGCACCCCATCACATCCCAAGTAAACGTCGCCCCAAATTCACGAGGATTTGCACTGCTGACTTGTTGATATCACCATTCTTACCAGGCTATATTTGGTCTCTTATTTAGCAGCTGGTGTTTTGCATTGTGAAATAGTGTTTTCTAAGGTTCTACCCCTCCCCTCTTCCCCCCAAAAGGGAGCAGCCATTTGTAGCACTCCACTTATTTTTCCTGGCTTCCAATGCCTATCCCTGCTTTTCATATATTATCACAGCTAGGTGGCAGCAACTAGCCAAATTTAGTGGATCTTCAAATGTGAAGCAGGGAGTAATCTAGTCAGTAATTGGATGGGAGACTAACAGGAAATCCTAGAGTTGGGAAATTGAAAAAAAAAACATTTTTGAAAAAGGTAATAACAAACCACTTCCATGAGGTTGCTAAGAAAACTACGTGGCTTTATCCCATGGAGTCAAGTGCCCAATTTGCATTTTAGGTTGCAAGTTGTGCCGCTTATTCAAATGTTGGCTAATGAAAATTGGCATGCCTACAATGCCAATCTATTTTATCTGATTCTCCAGTGTTATTTTGCAAGTTTATGTTTTATGATTTATTGTACTTGCAGCATGAAGTGGTAACCTCAAGCCAAAGTTTAATCACTTTATTCTGTAACCATTTGAAGTCTAGAATAAGGGCAGAAACTTTACCAATCCTCTTCAACTCTGCCCAATCTCGCTCTTTAAAAGCTTTATTAAATTTTTTCAACATATACTGTACATAAAAACTAAAAAGGATGAAACAAAAGAACCTAAAAAGAAAAAGAAGAAAACTAAAAAGGTGTGAAAATACAAAACAAACTACTACAAAGTGACTTCCGACTTTCTACAGCAAAACTCTGCCCTATTATAATAATAATAAAAGGTGGGATAGAAAATAAAAATTAAAAAAATTAAAAAAATCTTGAGCACTCACCTTTTGTTCCAGTTCTTTAACTGTCTCAGCCATTCTCTGATTTTCCTTTTCCTGTAATTTAGCAAAGAAATGGAACAATCTAAGCCCTGCTACCCAGATAATGTTTTCTTGTTGAGCAAGCTTTTAGTGTTGTAATTCTTTTCTTATCAGCACTATTAACACTTAGAAATTATACAGCACTTTAGAATATCCAACGTGCTTTATGCAATTTGTGTACAGTAAAGTCAGTATTATTATCTCTATCCTGAAGACATGGGGACTGCAGCTGAGTTTGCCATTAATGAGCTCAAGCAAGACTTACTACCATTTTCCTGATCTGAATCTCCTTAGTCTGCAATTCTTAAAGAGAGTTCAGCTTTTAAAAGAATCAAATCTCTATTGCATTCGCCACAGCAGGCATACCAAAGGCAGGTTTTGAACTTCTCATCAGCAAGATGGCATGGTCGATGAGAAAGGAGTGTAGAAACTGTTGTCCAAAACTTTTAGGGAGCACCAGGTTGCCTATCTCTAAAGATATCTCTATGAAGGTTCTCAGTCATCCAGGTGGAACAGTCTGTGGCTTGAATCATGTCAACTGGATTTCTATTTTCTCAGTGGAAACGTTTCGCTCCTTATCCAAGGAGCTTCTTCAGTCTGAGCAAATAAACTCTAAAGATACTGCTTTTATTTCTTCAAAATATTTTATATCAGTTAAAATAATGAGAAGCCATGTACTGGCATGGATATTTCTCTAAATCATGACCATCAATTTACTCCAGTGCATTAAAAAAAAACCACCTTGTTTTAGAATACATAAATGTGAAGGAGTAGGTGTATCATTGGTACCAGAAATGAAGACTAAAAGAGAATATTGAAATAGCAATTACAAAAAAACCCGCATTGGTTCCCATCAGTCTACAGAGCCATTCTAACACCAGCTTCTTCCTCTCAGAGCACAAACTGGCCAAGGTTTTTAGAAGACCAGGTCACAAAACCAATCCTCTTATCTCAACCCTGAGGGGGAAACGCAGCAGGATAAAGGAGGAAGGATGGGAGGCTGAGGACCATGAGGAGAGAATGTAGAGCTCTTAAATTGATCCCCAGAGGGGCTCACTTGCTTGTGGATGTGCAGCTGGCGCTGACGGCTTCGGTTCTGACACTCCTGCAGAACTTCCTGGGTTTCCTCCAGCTCCTCTTGCAAGGCTTGAGTTTTCTTCTCCAGGGGTTTAAGACTGCAGAGGACAAAAGGGAACAGTATCCCCATCTTATGCCAAGGATCTAATCCCAGAAGCACCTTACTCAGAAGCATCCTGCCCTTCTTACCTAAAATTTTGGTCCCTTCCACTTACACTTGCCAACACTGAGCTGTAGCATTCTCCTTGCCTACTTCCTATCAGCTAACCCTCACAAACCGTTGCAGTATTTTTTTTTTAAATTAAACCACCAAAAAGAAAAATGTCTACAAAAATGGCTAAAAATCTAGCCATCAACAAAGGGTTCCTCTTTGCTGACTAATAGGAGAACAGCAGGCTGAATCGTGAATAAACAATTTTCATGGGTGCCCGTTTTCTCTCGGGCCTTTTGAGGGATCAGCACCTGCCAGGAAAGACTTGGAAGAGTCCCCGTGACAGCCTCTCACCTCTTGGTCTGTAGCAAGGAGCAGAGCTGGGCCTGATGCCCTAACAGGGCCTCATATTGCTTCTGCCAGACTTCACCGTGGGCAAGTTCTTCATGGATCCATTCCTGCAGCCAAGCATTCTCATCTTCAAAGTTCCTGAGTGTGTAGGGGAGAAACTTGATGAGGAGTGAATGCATGGCATTCTGGTAAAGCCAGGAGGTTGCAGAAGTGATACTCCTGGTCCTTTCTAAAGACCTTTTCTGTCTCTAGATCAGTGTTTCTCAACCTTGGCCACTTGAAGATGTGTGGACTTCTGGCTGGGGAATTCTGGGAGCTGAAGTCCACACATCTTCAAGAGGCCAAGGTTGAGAAACACTGATCTAGATCATTGAGCCATAGATGCAGGCATGATGTCGGGGTGGTGATGGAACAGACGTTTTAGCACTATTTCCTCCTTAGGCTGAGGTATCTCTCCACTAACTTCCTTCCCGAGTGGCTTGTATAAAATCAGGCTGTACTTCCTAAAAACTGAACTTGTTTCTTCCTCTCTTATATTAAGATGTTCCTGCTCATACTCATTTAAAATTATCACCAATCTTTTCTGTTAGGTAAAAATTCTAGGTTCTTTCTGTCTTCATTTATGTGAGAATTTGTATGTCTACAAGTTGATAAATGCATCCTGTCTGCTCATTCAGGGAAACAGCTGATTATAATTAAAACTGTCCACACTCACTCAGCTATAGAGTTTGATTTTTTTATATATTTGTTCTGTTAAGATTGAAGCCAGCTTATTTTGCCCATGTGAATTTAGCTAATTTCTGTACATAAACAGCAGAATTCAAGGGTGGGGCTGAACCAAATTAAAATTATGCCATATAGAAGAGAATAATGTGAATCATGTTTCTCCATGTTTCATCCCTCCCCATATGTGTATATGTGTATATGTGTATGTGGGACGATATGACCTACTCCACATACTGGCTGCCTGTTTTGAGCCATATACCACCTCCGGATGCAAGATGAAAGAGCACCCTTCTTCAAGAATATCGGAAGATTATTGGTAATCCCCAGCTACCAATACTAAATGACATAGCCTGCTTGGAGCGAAACAGGCTGAGATCGAGACATCCAGCCATTTCTACCGCTAAAGCTCTTCTAGAAGATGATTTCAATATCCACAACACGTGGAAACAACATTGGCTAGGAAATTGCCCTCCACAATGCCGAAGCTTGCCTTGCATCTTGGAAAAACCACCTGGATTTGACCAGCCCCATGCGATATGGACAACCTTGAACCGAATTTGCACGGGTCATGGTAGATGTGCAGATGCCCTTTATAAATGGGGCAAAACATCGTTGAATTGTGATTGTGGGGCCGAAAAACAAACTATCCAACATATAGTGACAGGGTGTCAAAACCGAGCCTACAATGGATACTTTGCTGATTTCCTGGTTGTGACGACTGAAGCAAAAAACTATATTTGTAACCTAGACATACGTTTGTAATTTTCCTGTCTATATTCTATATTTCATATTTATTATGCTGTGTTTTTTATTGTAACGCGATGTGAATGTGCCATACGATAAATAATAAATAAATAATCCCTCCCCATGTTTCTGATACGATTTGTAGTGGGAGAAAAGCTTCTTTGGGTAAACAGGGACTGTGTGGGAACAAAGAGACTGTTTTATTACATTTATATCCTGCCTTTTCTCCAGGAGTTCTAGGCAGTATACATGGGACCTCTCTCATTTTGTCCTCAGTAAAGTAAGATGTAAAGTATACTCAGTAAAATATACTCCAGCAAAGGAGATCGTTACCCTGTCGTGGTGCTGGAGCTTGAGCACCTCAATGAAACCATGAGCTAAACCATGAAGGGACACCCAAGACGGGAAGGTCGTGGCAGAGAGGTCAGACTAAATACGATCCCTGGGGAAGGTAATGGCAACCCACCCCAGTATTCCTGCCGTGAAAACTAAATGGATCAGTACAACCAGAGATATGTCGGTATACCATCGGAAGATGGGACTCCCAGGTCGGAAGATGGTCAAAATGCTACTGGGGAGGAACAGAGGATACGTTCAACTAGCCCCAGATGTGATGACGCAGCTAGCTCAAAGCCGAAAGGACGGCTAGCGGCCGACGGTGCTGGTGGTGAACGACGAATCCGATGTTCTAAAGATAAACACACCATAGGAACCTGGAATGTAAGATCTATGAGCCAGGGCAAATTGGATGTGGTTATTGGTGAGATGTCAAGGTTAAATATAGACATTTTAGGTGTCAGTGAACTGAAATGGACTGGAATGGGCCACTTCACATCAGATGACCACCAGATCTACTACTGTGGACAAGAGGACCACAGAAGAAATGGAGTAGCCTTCATAATTAATAATAAAGTGGCTAAAGCAGTGCTTGGATACAATCCAAAAAACGATAGAATGATCTCAGTTCGAATTCAGGGTAAGCCATTTAACATCACAGTGATCCAAATATACGCCCCAACCACAGATGCTGAAGAAGCAGAAGTAGATCAGTTCTATGAGGATCTGCAGCACATACTGGATAATACACCAAAAAGAGATGTTATTTTCATTACAGGAGACTGGAATGCTAAGGTGGGTAGTCAGACGACACCTGGAATTACAGGCAAGCATGGTCTGGGAGAACAAAATGAAGCAGGACATAGGCTGATAGAATTTTGCCAAGACAACTCACTGTGCATAACAAACACTCTCTTCCAACAACCTAAAAGATGACTTTATACATGGACTTCACCAGATGGTCGACACCGAAATCAGATTGACTACATCCTTTGCAGCCAAAGGTGGCGGACATCTATACAGTCGGTAAAAACAAGACCTGGAGCTGACTGTAGTTCAGATCACGAACTTCTTATTGCAAAATTTAGAATCAGACTAAAGAGAATAGGGAAGACCCACAGATCAGTTAGATATGAGCTCACTAATATTCCTAAGGAATATGCAGTGGAGGTGAAGAATAGATTTAAGGGACTAGATTTAGTAGATAGGGTCCCGGAAGAACTATGGACAAAAGTTCGCAACATTGTTCAGGAGGCGGCAACAAAAAACATCCCAAAGAAAAGAAAACCAAGAAGGCAAGATGGCTGTCTGCTGAGACACTGGAAGTAGCCCAAGAAAGAAGGAAAGCAAAAGGCAACAGTGATAGGGGGAGATATGCCCAATTAAATGCAAAATTCCAGAGGTTAGCCAGAAGAGATAAGGAATTATTTTTAAACAAGCAATGTGCGGAAGTGGAAGAAGACAATAGAATAGGAAGGACAAGAGACCTCTTCCAGAAAATTAGAAACATCGGAGGTAAATTCCAGGCAAAAATGGGTATCATCAAAAACAAAGATGGTAAGGACCTAACAGAAACAGAAGAGATCAAGAAAAGGTGGCAAGAATATACGGAAGATCTGTGTAGGAAGGATAATAATATTGGAGATAGCTTTGACGGTGTGGTCAGTGAGTTAGAGCCAGACATGCTGAAGAGTGAGGTTGAATGGGCCTTAAGAAGCATTGCTAATAACAAGGCAGCAGGAGACGACGGTATCCCAGCTGAACTGTTTAAAATCTTGCAAGATGATGCTGTCAAGGTGATGCATGCCATATGCCAGCAAATTTGGAAAACACAAGAATGGCCATCAGATTGGAAAAAATCAACTTATATCCCCATACCAAAAAAAGGGAAGCACTAAAGAATGTTCAAACTATCGAACAGTGGCACTTATTTCACATGCCAGTAAGGTAATGCTCAAGATCCTGCAAGGTAGACTCCAGCAATTCATGGAGCGAGAATTGCCAGATGTACAAGCTGGGTTTAGAAAAGGCAGAGGAACTAGAGACCAAATTGCCAATATCCGCTGGATAATGGAGAAAGCCAGGGAGTTTCAGAAAAACATCTATTTTTGTTTTATTGACTATTCTAAAGCCTTTGACTGTGTGGATCATAACAAATTGTGGCAAGTTCTTGGTGGTATGGGGATACCAAGTCATCTTGTCTGCCTCCTGAGGAAACTGTATAACGACCAAGTAGCAACGGTAAGAACAGAGCACGGAACAACGGACTGGTTTAAGATTGGGAAAGGAGTACGGCAGGGCTGTATACTCTCACCCTACCTATTCAACCTGTACGCAGAACACATCATGCGACATGCTGTGCTTGAGGAATCCAAGGCTGGAGTTAAAATCGCTGGAAGAAACATTAACAATCTTAGATATGCAGATGATACCACTTTGATGGCTGAAAGCGAGGAGGAGTTGAGGAGCCTTATGACGAAGGTGAAAGAAGAAAGTGCAAAAGCTGGGTTGCAGTTAAACCTCAAAAAAAAACAAGATTATGGCAACCAGCTTGATTGATAACTGGCAAATAGAGGGAGAAAAAGTGGAGGCAGTGATAGACTTTGTATTTCTAGGCGCAAAGATTACTGCAGATGCTGACTGCAGCCAGGAAATCAGAAGGCATTTACTTCTTGGGAGGAGAGCAATGGCAAATCTCGATAAAATAGTTAAGAGCAGAGACATCACACTGACAACAAAGGTCCGCATAGTTAAAGCAATGGTATTCCCTGTAGTAACCTATGGCTGTGAGAGCTGGACCATAAGGAAGGCTGAGCGAAGGAAGATAGATGCTTTTGAACTGTGGTGTTGGAGGAAAATTCTGAGAGTGCCTTGGACTGCAAGAAGATCAAACCAGTCCATACTCCAGGAAATAAAGCCAGACTGCTCACTTGAGGGAATGATATTAAAGGCAAAACTGAAGTACTTTGGCCACATAATGAGAAGACAGGATACCCTGGAGAAGAAGCTGATGCTAGGGAAAGTGGAAGGCAAAAGGAAGAGGGGCCGACCAAGGGCAAGATGGATGGATGATATTCTGGAGGTGACGGACTCAACCTTGGGGGAGCTGGGGGTGGTGACGGCCGACAGGAAGCTCTGGCGTGGGCTGGTCCATGAAGTCACGAAGAGTCGGAAGCGACTGAACGAATAAACAACAAAAAGTAAGATGAGTTGAAAGGCAGTTATTGGCTCAGTCAGCCAACTCCATGACTGAGTGAGAATTGGGTCTCTCTGATCCCAGTCTAAAACGTGAACCATTACACAAACCTGGGTCTACGCCCTTCTAACTCCATGACAAGCCTCAGCTGGTTCCATTATTGGTGGCGGTATTGTTATTCCTCTACACACAGGAGACATGTGTAAATATTGTGGTATCTAGTTTGACCCTCACTGCTCCTTATTCACTATCCTGAAGGTGCCTGTTTTCTATAACCTACTTCCCATGGCCTGACCAAATCCCATGCTCACAATTAGCTCTTTCTCACAATCAGGCTGCAAATGGAAAGTTGTTAGAACACACCCAGGAGCTCTTTGCTTGAGTTTGTTGCTTCGACCCAGCGCCATATCCATGTTCCTCAATTCCTTAGTTGGGCAATTTCTTTTTTCGAGAAAATCAATACATTTTCAAGCATGGACTGGAGACCCTGGAAAATAGAAGATCAAGCTATTCAAGCATTTAGAAGTACTAAACCACTCCATCAGAGGACACCCAAGAATTGGTGTGTATGGGATCCAATGCATACATAAAAAACATGTTAGGAAAATCATGAATGCAGTTTGGAAGAAGTGGCCAGATATATGTCATATTGAGGATTGAGGCCTTTACCTGATTTCTGCCACTCAGGGGAAGATTCATCAGGATATCAATTAATGACCACTAAGCCATCCAATCAAATAGACCTTCTAAGATTCATCACCTAGGCCAGTTGCCATCACATAGCAATAGGTTGCTTGGCAACCAACCGCCAACCATTGCCATTCTATCCTCCAATGTATCTCATACTTAGGGGCAGTTTCCCACGTGCCCCTAATCCCGGCACCAGCCTGAACTGGCAATAACTTTTTCACTGGCTCCCAAGAACATTGCCTCCATCTCCTGTCCAGCAGCCCATGAGTGAGACAGCCATAAGCCATTTTCATGGCCTCAGTGCTGAACTTTCCCCTTTTAGCCCAGCACTCTCCAAGGCAGGCTTGAGGTACACAAAATCTGTTAGGCTTTCTCACCTATTACCTTGGAGGGAAGTGTGGGAACGGCAGTGACAACTTTGCAGCATTTCCTCCTGAGCCGTGCAGTAAGCAATTTCACACCTCAGTGACATGCCAAGGGACTTCTGGAATCCCCCCCTGCAAAAAAAAAAAAAAAAAAAGCCCTGGTACCATATGCATTTACACCACCCGATCACTCTTAGGAGGGAAGAAACATATTGGCTGTGCCCCTTCATAGTACCGTGGATTCTCCTAATTGCAAAACCAAATCCAGTGAGAAAAGTGGCAGGGTGCTCGCTAAAATATCCATCCTCCTTTCTCAATGGCCAGGGGCAGCCTTCCAGTCCTCCCCCCTTCATCCTCCCAGCCCAAGCACCTGGCAGCGAGGATATTAATGCAATTGCTCACAGCTGCCGCAGAGAGTAAGAGGGGCAAGACCAGCAGGTATTTAGAGGTGTCCGAAAGTAGCCTTTCGGTGGTTATTCTATTGTTGGGGAAATCAATGGTTCAGCTGCAGCTGGCTTCTTCAAAGTCCTAGTAATACCTGTCCCCCTTTACAAAAACAAAAAGCTATAGCTTTTCTTTGATATGAAGAACAAGACTTTGTTGCTGTAGGCCTGAGACAGTTCAGAACATGCAGCAATCTTTGTTCCTTCTCACAATGCCAGGTTTCAACATGATTATCAGTCATCTTGGGGCCACATCTAAGCATTCAGATAACAGGCTGAGGCCTTTTGCATAGCAATTTCCTAAATGCCTCTTGCTTCTCACACTGTATAAGTGGGACAGGAAGAACAACTGTACGTTGGCTGTGTTCATGTAGCACAACAGGCAATCGTTTATTATGCATGGTTTATTGAAAAAACCACAAGTGGCTGGGTCTGCATAATACACTAAGCCATAAACCATGGAAATCACACTGACTGGATTTGTATAACATGTTATGCCAGAAATAAGCAACTCGTATTTTGGCTTAGCATTGGGAACCCACAATTAAAGTAACAGAAATAAATGCTCATTTGACATTGAGCGGGGGCCTTTTAATAGCTGTGAGGAGGCGGCCTTTCAGCAGGTATAACTTGCATGAGAAATTACACTCTTCAGCACAACTGTTAAAAATGCAGAGCTGGGTCCTCTTTTGCATTATGCTCAGTTTAATAATGGGAAGTAATTGGATACAAAAGCAGTTGAGTAATGAGAAATAATTTGATACATAAAGATATGCCTATTTTTCACTTATGAAACTATGGCAGATACAATAAAGGAGCTCCTTTGCATCGTTAGGATAGCCAGCCTGGGAAAGAGGATTATTCCATCAGCTCCTTCAACATTTGATCCTAATAGAATATAAAGCTCCATTTCCAGGACCTGCCCAAGAAGCTTTAGAACATTCACAAAATACATGAGGAAGCACTTCAGAGCATTCATTTTAATACTGGAAGCTATAGGGTCTAGCCCTTAATCTGGTTTCATTTATTCAGAAAATATATCCAAGAATGCACAAGACCAATTGCTTTGGCTTCACGGCTCCTTAGATCCCCTCCCCACATTTCTGGCATTAAACCAAAGCAGATCACACCTACGGGATGTTTTAGAATATGGAAAACAGTGGTATCTTTTTACTGCAAGGACAATAAATATAAAAGGTTCTCCCATGTCCTAGAAGTCAATATTTCTGTGGCCTTGGAAATAACTTGAGTGCTATTTGGTAGGAAGGGAAGAAAAAGACACACAAGCAAAGTACCCTATTTAGTTTTCAAAATATGGGTATCATATAGGTAAGTTTTTAGTGGTGGTGGTGGTGGTGGTGGGGAGAATAACACAGATGAGATTCCAAAAGCATTCAGTCTGGGAGTCCAACCTGGCAAATAGCCTCCATTACATTCTCTTGGCTAATACTACCAGGGACAAGGTCAGGTGTACCTTCTTTGTGGGAAATGGAAACATGCAGAGATACCCCCCCACCCCACAATCACTGTCCCACTGAGGTTTCCTTGTGGGTTAGAAGATCCACTGCAGTCCAAAATTTTCATATCCATCACACGTGTCTCTTCAGATGCAGAGAGAGGTGGTCTGAGCGGGAGAAAGCACGCTGGCAGAGGTGACACTTGAATGGGCGTTGTCCTGTGTGTTTACGATAATGGCGAGTCAGCTCATCTGAGCGGGCAAATTTCCAACCACATCCTTCCCAAGTGCAGTGATAGGGTTTCTCTCCTGTAAAACAGAAAATACCACTATGTCCTTGTGCTACCACTGGACCCAAGGGGTCATTATTTTAAGTTCCAGATTTAATATTCATGCAGAGAATGTTGAGAAGTAAGCAGCCTGAAATTATAGGATTTTCCACTCCCCCCCAGCTCAGCGGGTGGGGGCCACCACTCAGCGCAACACCCAAAACGTAGATGTTCAGCAGAAGGGAGATTTGACGGCTGATGGACACCATTTCCAAGGCCCCAGCACAAGGATAAAATGCCCTGAGACCCAACACACAGCTGCCCACAGCCTCCCTTCACATCCATCTTTTTTACCTGTATGGGTGCGAAGATGAGCCTTGAGGTGGGAGCTCTTGGTATATGTCTTCCCACAGCTGGGATGGCTACAGATGTGACTAGCAGGCCGCTTGCGGGGCCACTGTTTGTGCCCCTTCTTAGGCCTGGCTGTGGCTTCTCTGGTGGGTGAAGGTGGTTTCCTGAAACCAAGGAGCGGCAGAGCATGGAGAGAAGAATCTGTCTGGTACATCTGAACTCGGGTTTGGTATGGGCCATGGGAGAAAGGGTGGTAACCATTCAGCAGACCACAGTGTGGCAGCTGGGAAGCCACTGCAGTTGGTGGAAGCGGATTGTAAGAAGCATGTTTGCCTAACAAAGGAGGACCTGGGTGTACATAGGCTTCACAAGTTAAATGATAATACTGCCCATGAGATCTTTGTCTGGGCTCCCCAGGCTGCTGCCCTGCTGCAGCAAGAGCCACACAATCTCCCTGGGCAAAGAAGTGTGGCAACTGATGGTTGGAAAATACTAGACCCTTATTGGGCTCTATTATGTCCTGGGAATAACTGGGTAGGACTGGGGCACAGTTCACAGAGTTCTCTCCTGGCAGGAATTTGACTTCCGGGCCTGAGGGACCAGGAACGTCCGGAACCTTGAGGCTTCCTGGGAGCTTCTCTCTGACTTCCTCCTTAATGGTCACTGTCTGACAGACAGCAGACACCGAGGTCTGTTCCTCTTGGTCAACTCGAGAAAGACCAGCATTTTGCCCTGAGGTAGAAAAATTTCTCAGGAGAAAGTCAAGGTCCCAATAGGCTTCCTCATGCTCCTGCTTGACTTGCTGGACCCCCTCAGCTTGGTTCGACTCAGAGAACTCCAGAGATGGAGTTTCAGGGCAGTCTTCTGTCTTCCACCACTAGAAAGCAAGCAAACAGCCCATGAAATAAATTGGGTTCCAGGTGTGAACTGCAGTTAAAAGCTGGGGGGGAAAAAAACAGCAGACTCTTGTAGACTTGTTGCAGTAAGTGTCTTTCACAAAATGGAAAAACAGAAGCAGGTTACAAAAGCTGTGAGGGAAGAGCTTCAGAAGCCAGGGAAGGCACAGGCTGGAGCCTGGCATTAAGGCAGAGATAAAGAGCCCACTATCACAAGGCTGCACAAGTTTCTGCCCTGCAGCTGGGAGAGGCAGGTGGCTAGTTATCGCACAGGCCCTCAGAAACAGGCAACAGAAGCATTCGCTACTCAGGAGGCTTTTTGAAGCTGGCTCTGGGACAGCACCCTGTGATTAATCTGCTCTAGACTTTCAGGGTCTACAGCTTAGAATGGTAGAAAAGAAACTTGGGCTACATTTCTAAAACAATCTTGATTGACAATGCTTTCTCCTAAAAAAAAAAACAAAAAAACAACAACCCTTCTTTCCCTGCTGCATGGTCCCCATATTCTGGCCTCCATATCATCTTTGGAAGAGACAACTACGCACAATTCCAAGGTGAGCCTCCAAGGACAGAGGCAAGTATTCAGCATCTGTTCTTCGAAGAGCATTACATCAATGTACTGTATTTAATAAATCCTTACAATAAAACTGCTCACGATCTTCTGTGTATTATAGCAGGGTAGATAATGCAGAAACAGCAGCTTATTCCATTTGTTCCTCACAATTGGATCTGATAACATAGATACAGCATCTCAACTGCTCCTATTCAGACTCTGACCTGCAGCTACAAAATGTCTGACCTTTTAACTTTAACATGGTCCCCGACTACCACTTTATGCCATTATGAGAAACAAAGGAGAAATTTAAAAGCACAGATACTATGCTGTAAATGCAGATAATAAAACATTAGGGAAACTAAATGTTAAAACTAATTGACAAGATTATAAAATGATTTTGTGAATAAAAACTCTTTACATACTAAATATTAAGCTGCTGAACATGTATTTTTGTATCTGTATATAACTATTAGGGCCAATGATTGGCAAAATACAAAGAGGACTAAAAAAAAACATAAAGAACATGTAAATAAGAAGAAAACAATTAGCAGGGCCCCAAAAATTAAAGAAGTAGCTTCCTGTGTGAAGCAATGGCAGCCAAAATAAATTTTGCAACTTCTCTAGGGGTATCAGGGTTCCTCTCCAGTAAGAAGCAAAAGAAGCTGTCCACAGTACTAGAGAGACTACTATTAATAAGTAGAATTATAAGGGCAGGGTGCAAGATGCCATAGAAAGAAATCTAAGAAATATGAGAGCTAGAGTTTCAGGTTCCTCCAGGTCAGAGGGGCAGATTCCCTCCAAAAAAGGGATGGTCAGCCTAGTGTTTGAATCCCTTATCTCCCTGATTTAAAAAAAAAAAAGATCTGCCTGAAGATGAATTCTGCACACACACACTTTTGTTGTTGCTACTTGTCCTAAAACAGATTTATCACTCAACTATTAATTTATAAGTATTTAATATTTTTCTCTATGAACCAACTACATTTTTAAAAACTTTATTAATAGTAAGATTACTATACAAGAACATAACCAAATGCACGCAGTTTACAATATACCACTTCAATTAAGGTATAGCAACTATATGGCTCCTGCTTGGAGTTTGGCCGTTTTAGCTACACAGCAGCTACATTTTTTTCCTCTGACTTCTTCCCTACTAGAACCTTAATCGCGCAATTAAGAGTCAAGAACAGGTGATAATTGCTTACCATTTAGGCAAACAGAATAAATGATAAGTCTCCTCTCCCTCTAAATAATTTGTTCTAGTCATAAAATGTGAAGGAACTGACTTTAAAAATAAGCTACGATGTATAATCAGCGTAAGACCATTGAAGCTGTGCGTGAACTACACGCTCGTGAACTCAGCTCCTGCAGTTAGTTTGCGGTTCAGTCAGCGTGAGGTTTAATCCCATAACATTGTATTCGATTAAAAACATGATTTACTTAACCATGAATAATTGGGTCCTGCAAACAATAAATACAGGGAGTGGGAGAAGGGCTATTTTGCCCCTTTCACATTGGTTACAGATCTGTATCAGCAGTTCTGATAAACACCAGCCTCCAGAAGACCTCCGCAAAGTTCTTTCTTAGAAGCATTATATCCACCGACTAGACTTTAGCTCTGATTAGTTTCGTGGGCTCTTATTTACCAGGCCTGCACGCGTGTATCTCTTAATTTTAGGGAAAAACACCCTAAAACTGCATGCCATTATCTCTCCCAGACAGACCTCCTATCATGAAATATTTTCCAAACATGCAAACGTTGTACACATTTTATTTTTTGCATTTAAGTTGAACATTTTATTTTTTGCATTTAAGTTGAACAAACACAAGCACTCCAAAATTACCAACCTCTATTTATCTATTTAGTTAGCACGATATCCTGCCTTTCCTCCAGAAGCAACAAATGGTGCCCAGAACACTGTTCTGCTATTTCCTCCATATCGGGAGTAAGACCGAGAATCCCTCCTACTTTCTTTCCACCATCTGGCTAGGGGAACTCTTGAAATACTATGCAAGGGTTTAGAAAGCCTTGCTGCACCTATTCTGGAAAGGAACCTTGATTTGGTAAGGAACAGCCTCGGTCCAGCTCAGAACCCATACTTATTAACTCCTTCCCTCCCTCCAGAAGTTTTTAGTTCTTACCATTCTGCACAGCCAAACAACAACGCGGAGGCCGCCTTCAATTAACCCTTCAGCCAACCAAAGCTGCCCCCGCTCCAACTCCTCACCTGGAAAATTTCAGATTGTATGTCCTGGAAGTGGTTGAACCCCCCCAGGATACCAGCTGAGGGCAACACAGTCTCCACAAAAGTCATGGCCAATAAGGAGCAATATCCCTAAAAGAAAAGAAACGGGAAAATTAATAACAAGGTAGCATCATACCTCTTGAAGCTTTGCTTACTCCTAGTTCTTATTCATATGCACAGACTTTGCTTTTATTCTCTCACCTAAACATCACCCCTCCCTTCCCTTCTTTAAGAGCAAACGCTTATACTTCAGGTCTATGCCTTCAATATTTTTCTTCTTTTAATTCTTTCCTTCATTTGCCAGTTTGAAGAAGAGAGAAGAATAAATGAAGCCGACTAAACCAATCAGAAAAAGGGGGCGTGGCCGGCGAAGGAACGCGTTGGAGGCGGATTAGGATTAATCATAATCACCTTGTTTGCTGCACATTTATTAGTTACTTTCTTTAAATAAGAGGGATAAGGATGAATTCACAATCCAGTCTGTAATCAATGTTTAGTCAGAAGGAAATAGCATTATTACTAATAAAGTATTATGTTTATTAGGCCAATTGTTACCCACTGAAGGGAGTAACGTGACCAAATAGTTCTTGGAGTCAAAACATAGATCCAACTATAATTATATTAAATGTCATGTTATAAAGTGTAAGAACTAAATGAAGGCATCTAATTAACGATTTTCTAACACTTTCAGCATCTAGAGTTATTCGTATAATGTATTTTTCATAAAGTAGAGTCCATTTATGTGGGGGGGAGGTTGTTTGGTATCTGAAAACTGCAATTTAAAACCTATCAGGGACTAACCTGCAGTTCTATGCATCTACTCCGAAGTAAATTGCACTAAATTTAGTGGGATTATATTCCAATAAATGTTATATGATTGCATTTGAAAGCCCTTTTAAGAGTTTATGCAATGCATGGTGCAAATTTAGAAATATACACCTAGAACGCCCCACTGACTTCCATGGGCTCTAGTCACAGAAAGGTCTTGGTAAATTAAGTTAAAGCTTTGGGGTGCCTCTAAGCAAAATATCTGCAAATCTAACAGGGAGGGAAGGACCAGCTTTACACATGCAAATTTAAAGTAGTCTGGCTTCTTAATGGGTTCTGAAAGAATTTTTCGACACCCTGCAACTCAAAATACCATCGGGCTAAGGTCATGACTGATGGTGGACAGTGAATCCTCCTTCCCAAAGGCAAAGTGTAAATTAGTACATCTCCTCAAGGTTTATTTAGATTCCTTTTGTTGCCTTCCCCACTTGTTGAGGGCTGGTACCTGTTCATTGTTCTTGCCAAGGTAAACAATAAGGAATGGAATGTCACATGTTTTGCTTTTTTGAAAAGAAAAAAGAGATCAAAACTGCCTGTTCAGTCAAACTGTCAAGTTATAAACCCACATTTATTATGGGGTAGTTTAAAAGCTATGCAGTTCCAGGAATAAGAATTTGGTATTCTGAAAACTCCCTAGTTCAGAGCAGAGGGATCTGTTTCAGCTGACAGATAAGAGGAGACCAGGACAGCACAGATGCCATAATCCACTGGCCTATTTCCAATATTGCACTAGGGGGTTATTTAATTAAAGTTGATTAAACTAACCATGGCTTAATATGTATGAACCCAGTCTCTGGCAGCATTCACACAACACACTAAGCCATCATTTAACTGTGATTCCCTATGTCATGTGAGGTGGGTGAGTTTGACTCTTAAGAAAGTACCTGGCTCCAAATCGTACACTGAGTTAGTGCATTATTAAATACTGATGTTTACTGTACCACACTGATAATGATGAAATGGAATTAATCACAGACCCCAAAGGAAGAAAATAGGGTTTATCATTAATATATATATATATATGTGTGTGTGTGTGTGTGTGTGTGTGTGTGTGTGAGTGAGTGAGTGAGTGATAAAGTTTAATTTTAGGGTACTTTAAGAAGGAACAAGGTAGTGAAAAATATGGCATGGCTGTGTGGGGCTTCATACAACAAGTTCAGATACAGGTAAAAGGATAACATGAACCCACCTTAGGAGCTGTCTTGAGCTTGTTAGAGATACAAATGAATACAAATGTGATTTTTAGAAGAGCAACATTCATAATATAGAAGACAATACAGTAATGTCTAAATAATAAAAATGCACACCCCATTTATTATAAGCGAAATGAGCAACCTGCTTGGATCATATTGTGGGCACTGTCATAAAAAGGCTGCCATGGGGCGGGGGGAGTTTTATTTGCAAAATCTCTACCATGGTGGGTGTCATAATCACAAAACACCCATTTCCCAGAAGCCAACTGGTGAGTTGTTTTCCACCACTTCCCTTTGAAGCCCCTAAAGTACTTCCTACATCCCCAGTTTAGTTTTGTCATTTTTCTGGATAGATTGCAAGTTACCTGCCATATTAAGTTTTCAGGAAAACCCAGCACCTAGACAGTTAATAAAACTAAACAGACCTGGAGTTAATAATTGGATGGGAGACCACCAGGAAATAGCAAGTCTATAGATTTGACTTGAAAGCCAAATAAACATCCCCAAAGATGGCAGTGGCAAACTTGTTACATACTGCTGCCATGTAGAAAATGATAGGGACATACCCCTTGCAGGAGCCGAGTCCAACTCAAAGACGACTTTATGTTTTTTGTGTGTAACAGGTTCTTTATGGGCATTAAGGGCATTCTTGGTTAATGTGGCACATTGCTTCACAGCATGCCCACTTTGCCTTTATTTTAATGAAAAGAACCTTAAAAAGCATTAAATTAACTTGAAGCAGGGAGTCTGGCCGGCATGAAAGGAAATGTCCAGGGGCATCATTTGCCTATTCCTGCTCGTTTTCCAAGGTGATTACGTTGCCTTACTATTTCCTGCCTAAACGTGAGCGCTGCCTTCCCCAACCTGGCGCTTTCGCCCTGTATTGGACTACAACACCCATGACCCTCAGCCAGGATGACCATTTACTGTACCTGTGTAGCTTTACTACTTTTCATGTGTTAAGCTCTTTACAAAAGGGTTGGCTTCGTTTCATTCATAGTGGACAGCAACTCCCAGGATAAGAATACATGATCGATCGTAATCCCTACTTGCATATGGGGAATGGAAACCGAGAGATAAGGCTTCCGTGACTAAGCATGCCCGGGGAAGAAGCCCTCAGCTCTTCTGACATGGTGCATTTGCTTGACTCTAATGACGCCAGAAAGCAAACGGGGGAGTCCCCCAGAAGTGTGTGGAGGAGTGAGGCTGTGGACTTCACCACTCCACCCTCTTCCTCTTGCCTCCCTCAACCAGACCAGCCTCCAGCTGACATTTTGTGCTTGTCCGGTGGGCTGGAGCTGGGCCCAGCTTTCCGCTGGGGAAAAGCATGAATGCAGATTAACAGCTTGCCCTGGCTTTGTATCAGGAGGTCTCAGAGGGGTCTGGCGGCAGGCCCTGTTCCGATACAGAATTGAGGGCCCACAGCGTCTTGCCTCCGAGAGACACTTTGGAAAGAGAGTTGCCCTGGCTACAGCACTGGGACTGGAATACAGCATCTCTCTCTCTCTCTCTCTCTCAAACCTTGCTAATGAGATTGAGAAGGAAAATCAATCAAGGGTAGGAGAGAAAGTTTTAAGGCAGGGCCGGCTTAGGCTAGCGAACTAATGTGATTCCTTTATGATTTTGTACGAACCCATGCAGGAATTGAGTAAACTACGGGTAAGCAAGTTCTGTGAACACAGACAGCAATTGTATAAGGATGGAGAAAAATCCCTAACTTACACACACACACACACGCACATGTTGAATTCTGTGTCTTTAATTGCTTTCATGGCATAAAATAAATGAACAGGTGACATGCAGAATTCAATTGCTGCTCTTTTATAATGAGAAAACCTGCAGCTGCTAAAACGTGGTTTGCCACGATAATGTTAAAAGCTCAAATTGGGGATATGAAGGGAAGAAGTGTTTATTTTATACAAGGTGAAAGTATAATATTAACACTTTTCCTCCCTGGGTATTTTCATTTGCCAGACTGTGAGAAAAGAGAAATTTAGATTTTAATAATCATTACCTGAGAAATATGTTATTAAGAATATGGAACAAATATAAGCCTAGACTTTGCCCAAAGAGATCACTGCTGACACCCACTCAAGAAGCTTTCTACAGAAGAGAAACAGCAGATAATGATGGTTAACATATGAGGGTTTATTAATACAAGATAAGAAATTAAGATGAAGACAAGGGAACAATTAGCAACAGAAGAACACTCTTTTTAATGGTTTTCTAATAATCAGATGAAAGAGAGTTTAATATGGATAAAAGGATAGTTGGAAGAACAAAACTGAATTTGAAATAGAAAAATGTACAAATGATCATAAAATAGCTAAAATGTACAAATTGTTACTAAGATTTGAAACAGAGGAAGAACAGGTTAAAAACTGGTGAATTCTGGTGAAATGGGCTGCAAATTTTGCTTACAATACAAACATGGGTGTATGGGAGAAAATGTGGTGAACTGGTGTTAAATTTACATTGTGTTATACTTTTAGAGAAAACTTTTATAAAATGATGTACCTACCAATGTATATAACACCAGCTAAATTGTCTAAAATGTATAAAGCAATATCAAATCAGTGTTGGAAGTGTGAAAAGGAAGAGGGGACTTTTTATCATGCATGGTGGACTTGTGAAAAAGCAAAAAAAAAATTGGGGACAAATTCATACAATGATGCAAAAGATACTACAGACTAATATCATGATGAAACCAGAATTATTCTTACTGGGATTTATGGACAAGGAATTAGAAATATAGGAAATGAGTATTGTATATGGCAGAGCTTTCCAAACTTTTCATGTTGGTGACACACTTTTTAGACATGCATCATTTCGTGACACACTCTTACAGCAGGGCACAAGGCAGGCACTAGGACCTGTGCGGAATCACAGCAGGTTTGGAGGCAGCAAGGCACAAGGCAGGCACTAGGACCTGTGCGGAATCCTGGCAGGGCTCGGAGGCAGCAGCATCCGTGACACACGCAGACACTGCAGCCGACACACTAACGTGTCCCGACACACAGTTTGGAAAGCTCTGGTATATGGTAACTGTGGCAAGATTATTGTATACAAAAAGTTGGAAAAGCAATTAAATGCCTACAGTGGAAGATTGGATCATAAAATTAACTGAACTTGCAGAAATAGCAAAGCTGACCAATTTCTCTGACCAGTCAGAGAAAAAAGGATAAAGACTTTTTAAAAAAAAGACTGGAACCCTTATATGGATGTTTTTCTGAAAGAAGAAAAAAATAATGGATGATTTCAGGATTTGGAGATTGAAAATGAGACAAAGAGATTGGGGAAAAGTTTAAGATGACGATTATTCAATAGAAAGAAGGGTGAAAGGCACAAATGTATGTTTTTTTTCTTTTCTTTTTTTCCAATTTCTTTCTTGTTTTTCTATTTCTTATTTTCTATCTTTGTTCTTGTTTCTTTTATATATTTTATAACATTGAAAATTTCTAATTATATATATATATATATATATATATATATATATATATATACATACAGAGAGAGAGAGAGAGAGAGAGAGAGATATGAGAAATTTGTGCACAGATGGCTGATCTGTACAAATGACATTCTTTTAGGTATTGCAGGAGGTTTAAAGGTAAAGGTTCCCCCCGCACTTTTTGTGCAGTCGTGTCCGACTCTAGGGGCCGGTGCTCATCTCCGTTTGTTAGCCGAAGAGCCAGCGTTGTCCGAAGACGCTTCCACGGTCATGTGGACGGCATGACGCGCGCGGAACGCTGTTACCTTCCCACCGAAGTGGTACCTATTCATCTACTTGCATTTGCATGCTTTCGAATTGCTAGGTTGGCAAGAGCTGGGGCAAGTGCGGGATTTTATAACACTGAAAATTTCTAATTATATATATATATATATATAGAGAGAGAGAGAATGAGAAATTTGTGCACAGATGGCTGATCTGTACAAATGACATTCTTTTAGGTATTGCAGGAGGTTTGCATATCTCTAAAATTATCTCCAGGCTACCCTGCTTTTCTTTTGCTTATCATGATTTCACTTGAAGAACTTAAGAGAAAATACAATACCGTAACCTGAGCTTTACTGATAAAAAATTCAGGCTACTGAAGCTTCTTGATAGAAAAATTGAAGGCAAGAATCTTGAATGGTTGGAATATTCCTTCCCTATTTAAGTAGAATGTTCAATCTGTCATGAAACAACTGCTATTGAGTTGGACAGAAATAAGCCCCCGTGAGTTTAGTAGTCAGTAAAAATCAGGTTTACCTAAAATCAGTTTACTTATGCTGACTCTAGCCACCAAGAATATAAACTTGAAAATTAAATTTAGCACTAATTTAGTATTAGCACTAAATACTAACTACCTTCAATTGATACTAAATTATCTTCGATTGGTACTAAATACCTTGGCTGGGAGTCTCCCATTGTGAAGACTGTGCATGGACATCCTTTATAATGAAAACAAATGATAGCTCAACAGAGGAGCCACATTCTTATTCTGTATTGTTTGCTATAATTCCCTGAGTGGATTTTCATATCCCCTATCCCAAGCTTTTAGCAATTTATTTTTATTTATTTATTTACTTAATTTTTATCCCGCCTTTATTATTTTTATAAATAACTCAAGGCGGCAAACATACCTAATACTCCTTCCTCCTCCTATTTTCCCCACAACAGCAACCCTGTGAGGTGGGTGGGCTGAGACTGGCCCAAGGTCACCCAGCTGGCTTTCACGCCTAAGCCGGGACTAGAACTCTCAGTCTCCTGGTTTCTAGCCCGTTGCCTTAACCACTAGACCAGAGCTTTCTAAACTGTGTGTCGCGACACAAAAGTGTGTTGCCACACACAGTCTGGTGTGTCGCCACACAACCCGGAAGTGCTGATCATCATCAGCGCTTCCAGGTTTTCCCGCGGCGACACACCAATGGTGGCGTGCAAAAACTGAAAGCGGCAGCAGCATTTCCGGGTTTTTGCGCACTACAGCAAGGACGGCACTTCCGGGTTTTCCCGCGGCAACACACCAACGCCGGTTGGTGTGTCGCCGCGGGAAAAACTTTGGAAAGCCCTGCACTAGACCAAACTGGCTCTCTTTCAAAAGCACATTTGTTTCTTTAAGTGAGGACTGATTTATGGTCCTAGATCAAAAGTCACAAAACAGATTTCTCCAGCATTGAGCTAGGTCAGTGTTTCTCAAACTTGGCAACTTTAAGATGTGTGGACCTTAACTCCCAGAATTCCCCAGCCAGCCATGAAGTCCCCACATCTTAAAGTTGCCAAGTTTAAGAAACACTGAGCTAGGTGAATGAAAAACTAGGAATGGAAGAGGTCCAAATATCATGGCCTTGAAACAGCATGGAGATTGCAGACTGAATGTGTCCTATTAGTCATACTACAAAGTGCAGGTAACCATTGCCCTCAACACTTTGGGACACAGAAGCAAAGGGGGATCCATTCTGATCTACCTTGGGCAAAATGGCCCTACTATATTGCTAGAATCCAGGAGATGGTGAGTTCTAGTCCCGCCTTAGGCATGAAAGCCAGCTGGGTCACCTTGGGTCAGTCCCTGTCTCTCAGCCCTAGGAAGGAGCCAATAGGAAACCAGGAGCCTGAGAGTTCTAGTCCCGCCTGAGGCATGAAAGCCGGCTGGGTGACCTTGGGCCAGTCCGTCTCTCAGCCCTAGGAAGGAGCCAATGGCAAACCAGGAGACTGAGAGTTCTAGTCCCGCCTTAGGCATGAAAGCCAGCTGGGTGACCTTGGGCCAATCGCTATCTCTCAGTCCTAGGAAGGAGCCAATGGCAAGCCAGGAGACTGAGAGTTCTAGTCCCGCCTTAGGCATGAAAGCCGGCTGGGTGACTTTGGGCCAGTCACACTCTAAGCCCAACTCACCTCACAGGGTTGTTGTTGTGGGGAAAATAGGAGGAGAGAGTAATAGGTATGTTCCCCACCTTGAGTTATTTATAAAAATAATAAAGGCGGAATAAAAAAATCTAAAAAAAAAGTTATAAGACTAGTAAGAAAAGCAGGAAGAGTTCTGGATCCCTTGACCATATCTCCTCCATGCTGATATCTTCCTTCCATCCTTCCCCCCTTTCCCTTCTCCCCTTTCTCCTCTTTTTCTGCCTGCCCCACCATAGGGAAAATATAATAAAGCCCCAACACAATAATTGTGTTAACTTACAATTACAGTTTTGATTAAGGCTGCAGTTCAAAATATTACTAAGTTCTGGAAAGGCATATAGCCGGAAACTTGTCACTGCTCAAAGAAAAGAGATAAACACAACATAATGGTCATTGAGAGTTCTCTTTTCCATATATCTGCATAATCCCCCTTTTAAAACAATCTAAACTAGGGGCCATTATTGCATCCTGAGGCTGCAGGTTCCATATGGTTAATTATGTATTGTATGTGGAGCTTTAATTTTGTTTATCTATACTCAATTTCTCTTTGTGCCTTTCACAGTATTTAACATTTCAGTCATGTTGTTAATCACATCTTTTTCTAAAACAACCTTAATGTTCCATTTTAAAGAAATGCCCCATAATCACCTTGATTTCCCTTCTCTGATGATGTTTTAAATCAGAGCCTGATGATATGAACTGTGAGCCACAATGGTGATATAAACATGTTAATCTTTTAGGGATGTCGCAAGACTCTTTGGATTTGCTGCAGGAGACTAACACAGTTGTCCCTCTGGAAAAATATTCTAAATAAGATAAGACCATATTTTCTTTTTAAAAATTACATTATGATACAAAGCCAGAAAAAAGTTTCTAATTTTTTGTGCTATTCCTACACTTTTTCCCCTCTTAATGAGAAAAAAAATGTAATATACCAGATGGGGGCACTCTGCCTAAGCCAAAGAATTCTGTCATAACTGTACAGTACAACAATTTGAGAAGTGATATTCTTGTCCAAGTGAGAGAAATCTATATGTCTTTGAGATCCATTTCTTTTTTTTATAAAGAACTTTATTAATTTTCAGAGTATAATTAAAATACAAAATATAGAATATAGAACAGACAGAATACAGGGCTAAAGAAAAAAGAAAAACTATAAAAGTTCAGAACAGAGAGAGAACAGAAACAGAAAGTGACTTCCGACCTTCTCCAATACAGATATGAATACATTTACAAATATAATCTCTTACCATTAGTTAAACCTTAGTAACATTGTTTCTATCAAATCAATCAATTTAATTGTTTTGGAGATCCGTTTCTGAAAGATAATTGATGTCAGTCTCCTCCACAAATGAAAATATACAAGCTGCATCCAGATTGACTTTTGATGCTAACTCCACATTTTACCTATGAATATTATTTTCAGTATGTGCATAGTCTAACTGCCAAAGAAGCATTCTTTATTTTAAAAAATATTCCTTATGCCTGCAAGATAACTGCATGGAAACCTTCAGTGCCCTATTGAAGGGGGCAGGTTGGGGCCATCTGAGTCTTGGGGGTTATGCTGTTCCATACAGCAGACACTGCAACAAAGGAGGCACACTTCCTGGGTCTGATTAGATGGGGACCTGGAGCATGCCCACCCTGCCAGATCTTATGGAATGAGCAAAAATAATTGAAGACAGGCAGTCCTGCAAATAACCCAACCCTATGCCATGAAAGGCTTTACAGGTAATAGCCAGTACCTTGAATTGCACCCAGAGGTCCTCTGGGAGAAATCACCTGGTGACCTCATGTAGTGTAGATGTTCTAGTGGGGGAAGAGCAGAGTTCTGTAGAATCACACATATTTAGGGGTTTAGGGCTGGACCTTTCCCCTCTTACCAGTACTGACTGGAGCCGACCCTGGAGGAGGAGAAGAAGCAGCACCACAACACTGTGCCTCCAATTCCCAACCACCTGAGCCGGTCCAGAAGGATACCATGGTTGATGGTATCAAAAGCCATTGAGAGATTAAGGAGGGCCAGGAAAGATGCACCCCCTACGATCCAGGTCTCTTCAGAGGTCATCAACAAGTGTGACCAATGCTGTCCTAGCACTATAACCAGGTCTGAACCCTGACTGAAGGGGGTCCAAATAAACTGTTTCCTTCAGGGCCCCCAGAATCTGCAGCCCAACCAGTTTCTCAACAACCCTACCTAAGAAGGGGAAGTTGGAGGCAGGACAAAAATTGTCCAGTACTGTCAGGTCCAAAGATGGTTTCTTGAGGAGGGTGCAGACCACCACCTACCTAAGTGCAGGTAGGACCACCCCTCACTCAAGGATGAATTCACTGCTTGGACCCAACTACATGTTGTCCCCCAGGAGGCCTTATCTAGCCAGAAGGGCATAGATCAATAACACAGGTGGCTGAACTAACAGCCCCAAGGATCCTGTCCATTTCCTCAAGACCAAGAGGCTCAAACACATCCCAGATAACCAGGCAGACCGTGCTTCAGTCACCTCCATTAAAATTCCACAGCCAGGGTCCAGCTCAGAGGAGATCTTTGACTTTATTCAATAGATGCCTGAGAATATTCTTCACAATGACCCCACAGACATTTGGCTGGCCCCTTCTCTCCAAGAGGGACTAGGTCACCCTAAACAGGCTGCCAATCTGGAGACATGATAAGAGTGGAGAAATAATTACATTTTGTTGCTCTTATTGCCATGAGTTAATCTTTAAGAAGGGGGCTTCATGCTACCCAAAGGCCCTCTTTATAGAACACTGCCTTGCTGATGGTATTAGCCCCATCTAGCCTGTGGTAAAAAAAAGAAGTAGGGTCAGAAAACAATGGGTGGGGGACTGGGAGGGGTGTGGACTGAATACAAAAATGTATTATAATAGCACATAAGAAATATGTTCTGGTTTGGTCATCTAGACAGAATAAGAATCAAACTGCAAAACAAATGTATGAAGGAAGGGTAAATAAATTGAGAAATAATGGGAACTTTGAGAAAGTCATAGCTGGATGAAGTTAGTGAGATCCTCAAAATGTAACTAATGGTGTTAGTGTAAGCTAGGATCTAATTAGATCTTTTTTCTCTTATTTCCTGCCTCTACATTCTTTCACTCACAAGTTCTTATACCTTTTCTGCACTTTGCATAATGCTGGTTATCCCAAAAGAGAATAGGATGAAGGGCATATATGTATATTTTGATTTGGAAACAGACATATATATGTGGTGTTTCCAAATGAGCCTTTTAATATTCAGTGCCTCATTAAAGGAATGTTATTGGAGATCTAGATGATGTCCTCTATAATTTATAATTTTCCTATTTATTTCCACCACTTTTACCTTCAAAAACCTGTTAACAAGGTTTGGTATAATAATGCAGTTTAGCTAACTTTGGCTGATTTCAGAAAGCCAAAAAAGTTGGACCTGCTTAATACTTCAAGTGACATCTTGGGGCTGTAAGCTAGAACTGGAAGTCAAAAAACATGGCAAACCACTTCCATATTGTTGGCAAAACAACCACAAAATGTACCCATGAAATCAGTGAGAGCCAGAGGGAAAGACTAGAGGGAGTCTTTACCATTGTGGCTGGGTGGTGGTGGGAGGACAGGGAAGGTGAAGAAAGGAAAATGTACAGTTGAAGCATACTGTCAGGATGTAGCATCCTTCCGGTATAAGGGATAAGTGTGTAAGTCAGGGCTTTCCAAAGTTTTCCCGCGGCGACACACCAACCGCCGTTGGTGTGTCACTGCGGGAAAACCCAGAAGTGCCGCTGTTGCGGCAGCGTGCAAAAACCCGGAAGCGCTGCTGCCGCTTTCAGGTTTTTGTGGGCCGCCGTTGGTGTGTCGACGCGGGAAAACTCGGAAGCGCTGATGATGATCAGCGCTTCCAGGTTGTGTGGCGACACACCAGACTGTGTGTGGCGACACACTATTGTGTCGCCACACACAGTTTGGAAAGCTCTGGTGTAAGTGATGGGTTTTGGAGTATTTGCATTAGCACTCCTGTAATAGCATTTGGGTATGGGAGAAGCATGGTTGTTGAGGGGCCTGAGCACCTTCAAGGTCAGCGTGGCTGGCTTATCAGTGTTCCTTAGCAAGGAATGTTAGAAAGGGAGTAGAAAACCCTTAGAATGGAACTTTACAGCTAGCTAGCTTCAGCGATTAAGGGAGGGGGAGAAGCTGTTAGATGCTGTAGAGAAAAATGCAGCCATTAGGGAGGGGTTAGAGAAGCAGGGGGATTTTATCTTAGCAGTTTCGGGTGTTTTCCTTCACACTGATCTTTGAATTGGACTGAGCATCTGTATTAATAAAGTGCTCTTCTACTTCACCTTTGTTGTTGTTGTTGTTCAGTCGTTTAGTCGTGTCCGACTCTTCGTGACCTCATGGACCATAGCACGCCAGGCCTTCCTGTCCTCCACTGTCTCCCGGAGTTTACTCAAATTCATGTTCATTACATCGGTGATGCTATCTAACCATCTCATCCTCTGCCGTCCCCTTCTCCTTTTGCCTTCAGTCTTTCCCAGCATCAGGGTCTTTTCCAGTGAGTCCTCTCTTCGCATTAGGTGGCCAAAGTATTTGAACTTCAGCTTCAGCATCTGTCCTTCCAATGAGCAGTCAGGGTTGATTTCCTTTAGGATTGACTGGTTTGACCTCCTTGCAGTCCAAGGGACTCTCAAGAGTCTTCTTCAGCACCACAGCTCGAAAGCATCAATTCTTCGGCGCTCAGCCTTCCTTAACTCTCACAGCCATACATTACTACTGGGAAAACCATAGCTTTAACTATACGGACCTTTGTCGGCAAGGTGATGTCTCTGCTTTTTAATATGCTGTCTAGGTTTGCCATAGCTTTCCTCCCAAGGAGCAAGCGTCTTTTAATTTCATGGCTGCAGTCACCGTCTGCGGTGATCTTGGAGCCCAAGAAAATAAAATCTGTCACTGCTTCCATTTCCTCCCCTTCTATTTGCCAGGAAGTGATGGGACCAGATGCCATGATCTGGGTTTTTTTAATGTTGAGTTTCAAGCCAGCTTTTGCACTCTCCTCTTTCACCCTCATCAAGAGGCTCTTTAGTTCCTCTTCCCTTTCTGCCATTAGGGTGGTATCGTCTGCATATCTGAGGTTGTTGATATTTCTCCCGGCAATCTTAACTCTGGCTTGTGATTCATCCAGCCCGGCATTTCTCATGATGTACTCTGCATATAAGTTAAATAAGCAGGGTGATAATATACAGCCTTGTCGTACTCCTTTCCCAATTTTGAACCAGTCGGTTGTTCCATGTCCGGTTCTAACTGTTGCTTCTTGACCCACATACAGGTTTCTCAGGAGACAGGTAAGGTGGTCTGGTACTCCCATCTCTTTAAGACTTTGCCACAGTTTGTTGTGATCCACACAATCAAAGGCTTTAGCGTAGTCAATGAAGCAGAAGTAGATGTTTTTCTGGAACTCTCTTGCTTTTTCCATGATCCAGCGAATGTTGGCAATCTAATCTCTAGTTCCTCTGCCTCTTCGAAACCCAGCTTGCACTTCTGGTAGTTCTCGGTTCACATACTGCTGAAGCCTAGCTTGTAGGATTTTGAGCATAACCTTGCTAGCATGTGAAATGAGCGCAATTGTACCGTAGTTTGAACATTCTTTGGCATTGCCTTTCTTTGGAATTGGAACGTAAACTGACCTTTTCCAATCCTGTGGCCACTGTTGAGTTTTCCAAATTTGTTGGCATATTGAGTGCAGCACTTTAACAGCATCATCTTTTAGGATTTTAAATAGCTCAGCTGGGATACTGTCTTCTCCGCTAGCTTTGTTGTTAGTAATGCTTCCTAAGGCCCACTTGACTTCACTCTCTAGGACAGAGCTTTCCAAACTGTGTGTCGCGACACAAAAGTGTGTCGCCACACACAGCGTGGTGTGTCACCACACCACCCGGAAGCGGCGGCACGCTCGTGCATGGCAGCTGCCATGCACGCGCACGCCGCCGCACACCCCCCGCGCCGCCACCATGCGCGCGCGCCACCGCACGCCCCCCCGCGCCGTTGCCGTGCGCGCCGCCGCTACTGTGTCGCCAGCGGCAGCACTTTGGAAATCCCTGCTCTAGGATGTCCGGCTCAAGCTCAGTGACCACACCATCATGGATATCAGGGACATTAATATCTTTCTTGTATAGTTCTTCTGTGTATTCTTGCCACCTCTTCTTAATCTCTTCTGCTTCTGTTAGGTCCCTGCCTTTTTTGTCCTTTATCATGCCCATCTTTGCACAAAAGGTTCCCTTGATATCTCCGATTTTCTTGAAGAGATCTCTAATCTTCCCCATTCTATTGTTTTCCTCGATTTCTTTGCATTGTTCATTTAAGAAGGCCTTCTTATCTCTCCTTGCTATTCTCTGGAATTCTGCATTCAGTTGTTTATATCTTTCCCTTTCTCCCTTGCCTTTTGCTTCCCTTCTTTCCTCAGCTATTTGTAAAGCCTCATCAGTCAGCCACTTTGCTTTCTTGCATTTCTTTTTCTTTGGGATGGTTTTAGTTGCTGCCTCCTGTACAATGTTACGAACCTCCATCCATAGTTCTTCAGGCACTCTGTCTACCAGATCTAATCATTTAAATCTATTCCTCACCTCAACTGTATATTCATAACTCACTCGCTGGATCGTCACCTTGTTGTGGTGAGTGGGCTTGTGTGTTCCCAATGAACCCTGTGAGCGAAGCCATCGGGAGTCATGTACTCCCGGTAGAGTCACCCATGGCGGTAAGGTCCAGGGGGAGGAACCAGACAAAGAACGATCCAAGAAAGTCCTCAATGGCAGAACAGGCGGAAGATAACAAGTTGTATTGTTACAACGGCTGCGAAGGCGGATGAAGGCTGCAGCAGACAAAAGGTCACCAATCGTCATGGTATCCATGCCATTGGATTAGAGCCTTTTTCTGTGAAGGTTGTGTGCTGACCGTTGTGCACCAATCTCCACACATAAAACAAATTCACGCACAGGCGTCTTCCAACCACACCAAACCCAAAACAACCAAAAGTCCCATGGCGATTGATGAATGGCAACGGGGGCAGGACTGTGAAATCCGGAAGCTCCTAGTCATGGACCAGCACATGGGCGGTGGATACGGATTCAGTCGCCCTGACTCAAGGATCGAGGCAGTTGAGTAGTTCGGCAGCTGTATCCACGACTGAGCAGCCCTATTTAGGATCCACTCTGCTCACCCCATATGGGGAGGGGGCTAGAAAAGGTGCCCTAAACATAGTCTGCCTCATTTTCTCCCTGACTGGATTACCGCGACCAGTGGGGTCACCATCTAGAGGTCGTAAAAAACACATGAATTTTGGAACATGGAATATACGGACACTGCAAGACAATATGGATAGTGAACGACCTGAACGTAGGACTGCCATTATTGCAAGGAGCTGAGACATTTTAATATTGATATAGCAGCACTCCAAGAAACTCGAAGAGCAGGAGAAGGACAGTTGAAGGAAGAAAAAGGAGGTTATACCTTCTTTTGGAAAGGACTGCCTGAACAAGAACGACGAATACATGGGGTAGGCTTTGCTATCAAAAACAACCTTGTGAAGCTCTTGTCAGAAGTTCCCACTGGGATTAACGAACGACTCTCAACTCTCCGAATAAAACTCGCCAAAAACCAACAGGCAACTATCCTAAGTGCTTACGCACCAACACTAGATGCAGATGAGGATATCAAGGAAAAATTTTATACCCAGCTGGACACCATCTTATCAGAGATACCAAAGGAGGATAAAATTATCCTCCTGGGCGATTTCAATGCAAGAGTTGGGCGTGACTTTGATTTGTGGCCAGGGATCATTGGGAAAGAAGGAGTTGACAACAGCAACACGAATGGAATCTTACTTCTGACTAAATGTGCAGAGCATAACCTTGTCATTACTAACACACTCTTTCGCCAGAAAAATAAATTTGAAACATCATGGAAGCACCCACGGTCGAAGCACTGGCATCTTTTAGATTATGTAATTGTCCGTGCTAGAGATCGCCGTGATGTACTTCTCACCAGAGCCATGACGAGCGCCGATGACTGCTGGACAGACCATCGATTAATTCGATCCACGATGGCCATAAAGATTGTCCCTCATCGTAGGCTCCAAGGAAGAAAACCAAGACGTAAAATGAATACACTGGCCCTTCAAGATTCTATTAAACGAGCTTGCTTTCAATCAACTCTCAAGGAACATCTGCCTATGGAAGTTCCTGAAAATGTTGAGGAACACTGGACTAAACTGAAGACTTCTATTATTTCAGCCTGTGAACAAACTATCGGATACCAGACTAAGAGACATCAGGACTGGTTTGATGAGAACGATAGTGAGATTGAACATATTATTGACAAGAAAAGGAAAGCCTTCCAGATATGGCAAAAAGATATTAACTGTGCCGTTAAGAAAAAAATCTACGCCAGTGCAAAGGCAGAAGTCCAAAGAAGAACTAGAGAACTTAAGAACATATGGTGGATAAAAAAAAGCCCAAGAAACCCAACATTTTGCAGATGCTTATGATGCACGGGGCTTTTTTAATGCCATAAAGGCCATCTATGGACCAACAAACCATGGTACAAATCCCTTACGCTCAGTAGATGGTGCTAAACTTCTAAAGGACAAAGAGTCTATTGCACTGCGCTGGAAAGAGCATTACTACAATCTCCTTAATCGTCACTCTACTGTGGCTGATGAAGTCTTCTTGCAAATCCCGCAAAAACAAATAAGAAATGAGCTTGCAGTACCCCCTAGTTTGGAGGAAGTCAGTAAAGCCACTAAACAAATGAAAAATAACAAAGCTAGTGGACCTGATGGGATTCCTGCTGAAGTCTTTAAAGAAGGCGGGCCTGAACTTACACAACAACTTCATAAGCTCATCGAAAAAATCTGGATGAGGGAGGAGATTCCAGCAGACTTTAGGGATGCCATAATTATCACTCTCTTTAAAAAGGGTGATAGAACAGACTGTGGAAACTATCGAGGCATCTCCCTTCTAGCCACAGCAGGCAAAATCCTGGCAAAGATCATCGCAAACCGTCTCCTATCTGTATCAGAAGACATCCTCCCTGAAACGCAAAATGGCTTCCGCCCTTCCAGGGGAACAGTGGATATGATCTTCACTGCACGACAGCTTCAAGAAAAATGCAAGGAGCAAAACCGCCCTCTGTACATGGCGTTTATTGATCTGACTAAAGCTTTTGATACTGTAAATCATACTGCTCTCTGGACCATCCTTCTGAAAATCGGATGCCCTGATAAATTTGTGAACATCTTGCGGTTACTCCATGACGACATGATGGCAACAATCCTGAATAACAATGGCTCTCAAAGCGATCCATTTAAAGTGGAATCCGGCGTTAAACAGGGATATGTTATTGCTCCAACCTTATTCGCTATCTTCATCGCTATGATTATACACCTTGTTGAAGAGAAACTTCCTCCTGGTGTAGAAATTATATATCGAACAGATGGAAAGCTTTTTAATCTTAGTAGGCTGAAAGCAAAAAATAAGGTAATTGCAACTTCTGTTATAGAACTTCAGTATGCTGATGATAACGTAGTCTGTGCACACTCCGAGGAAGATCTTCAAACTATCCTAAACATCTTTGCAGAAGCATATGAAAAGCTCGGCCTCTCGATTAACATTAAAAAAACCAAAGTGCTTTACCAGCAAGTTCGAACCAATCCCTCCGCAGCGCCATCAATCCAGCTTAAAGGTGTGTCACTAGAAAATGTCGACCACTTTTCTTATCTCGGCAGCCATCTATCTACAAAAGCCGACATCGACGCTGAAATTCAGCATCGCCTGAGCTCTGCAAGTGTAGCTTTCTCCCGAATGAAGCGTAGAGTGTTTGAGGATCGGGACATTCGCAGGGAGACCAAAATGCTTGTTTACAAAGCCATTGTACTACAAACCCTTCTGTACGCCTGTGAAACATGGACCCTCTACAAACGCCACCTCCAACTTCTTGAAAGATTCCATCAACGCTGCCTCCGAAAAATTCTGCAAATTACTTGGGAAGATAGGCGGACTAATTAGCGTATTAGAAGAAGTGAAAACCACCAGCATTGAAACAATGATCATCCAACATCAACTTCGCTGGACCGGTCATGTTGTTCGAATGCCTGACCATCATCTTCCAAAGCAGCTACTTTACTCCCAACTTAAGAATGGAAAACAGAATATTGGTGGACAGCAAAAGAGATTCAAAGATACTCTCAAAGCTAATTTTAAAAAATGTAATATCAGCATTGAGAACTGGGAAGCCCTAACTCATGAGCGTTTCAATTGGAGGACAGCCTTTATTAATGGCGCTATGGACTTTGAAGAAGCACGAGTACAGGGCGAAAGGGAGAAAAGAGCTAAAAGGAAGGCACGTCAGGCAAACCCTCATCATGACCGTCTCCCACCCGGAAACCTATGCCCTCATTGTGGGAGGTTGTGCGGATCCAGAATTGGCCTTTATAGCCACTTACGGATCCACCGTTAAAATTTTACCTTTGGAAGACAATCTTACTCGGCTACGAGTGATCGCCAATGATGATGATGATGATATTCATAAGGGATATGATTTAGGTCATACCTGATTGGTCTAGTGGTTTTCTCTACGTTCTTCAATTTAAGCCTAAATTTTGCGATAAGAAGCTCATGATCTGAGCCACAGTCAGCTCCAGGTCTTGTTTTTGCTGATTGTATAGAGCTTCTCCATCTTTGGCTGCAAAGTATATAATCAATCTGACTTCACCTTATGGCGTGTAATTGAGAGTTCCTGGATTAATAACTGCGTACCAGTTCATCACACATACTGAGAGGAAATGTCCTTAAGAAAGGTGGGTGACAACTACTGCACCTCCCTTATGTATTAAACATTCTCCACTTTAACATGCACCAGTTTTTAACTAACAAAATTAAATATTTTAAAAAACATGGCTTTGTACTCCAAGTCTGGAGTTTGAACCAACAGATCTTCTCCTGTACCCGAGTTTTAAAAGGGGAAAAATAATTGCTCTTTTTCCCCCTTATTACTTAGCAAAGTAAATAAAACAAAGTAGGCAGGAAGATTTAATTCTCCCTAACCCTTGTATAATATTCTTGATTCAGCCTTAGGTATAAAAAAGAAATCTAGGGAAATACGCACACTACTTATATAAAAAGGGAAAATCCAAACAATATCCACCCTGTAGAACTTACTGGAAGGCTCTAGGCAATGGGCTACATCGGGTTGTTTGGTAAGATTGAATTGCAAAATTGACTGGACAAAGGGCATTCCAGTGAAAATCAATATAATCCGATTTGTATCTGCTTATTCATGAGCAATTTTTGTGCTCCTGTTGCCCTGTATGCATAGACCAAAAGGTAGTAACCATAAACGTGGAATATTATAATAGTGGAACGGTGTCAAAGCATAAAGAACCTATTTTAACAGGTGTTTTTGTGCATTCATACCAGAAGCACACAATTAACGAGTAGAATTGCCTAATTTTTAGAGTTTGAGCGAACAGGTGCTGAGTAAGCATCCGGTTTTTTCCTAACTGGAAAGTGGAGGGTGGAGAAAACGATCGACCGGTGGCTTGCCAATCGGGAGGAGGAGAAGGGGGAGGAGCCAACCCAGCTGGAACCAGCAAAACCAGACCTGAATAAAGCAGGAATGCGATGAAATGCGCAGTTTATAGTGAAAAATCAATGGTTTTTGGTACGTTCAGAGGCACTCTGCCAGTAATGAAGCATGCTCAGAGGCATTTCCCCATAAGGCCTGAACCAGCCCTTTAAAAAAAAATTGTGAAGGGGCACCTGGCTCTGCCTACTATCTCACGTTCATTAAAAGGATAAAGTGAGAGGGCCAGTTTGTGTGGTGGTTAAGACACAAGGCTGGAGACTGTGAGTTCCAGCCCTGCCTTAGGCACAAAGCCAGCTGGGGGACCTTGGGCTAGTCACTTTCTCTCAGCCCTACGAAGAAGGCAATGGCAAACCACTTCCGAAAAACCTTGCCAAGAAAACTGCAGGGACTAGCCCAGGCAGTCACCAGGAGGCACCCCCGCAAAAAAGTGTTTGAACCCACGCCTCAACTGTCTGCAAAGAAACACTCCTTTAAACTGCATAGCTCTTACCAGGATCGATGCTCGGCGAGAAAAGATGCAATTTTACTTTTGAAACGTTTTATAAGTTAGATAAACAAGGCAAACAAGCAACATAATAAACAGCAATACAAGACTGAATGAAAAAAACTGCCAAGGAACGGAAAGAGAAACGTATCAAAGGTCCACATCAGCAGGACCAAAGCATTTCCCCACGAGCCGCTTCGGGACTCCCTCCCTCCTCCTTTTCCCAGCCACCGAGCTCTCCCCTCCTCCCTCCCGCCTGCGTCGTTGCCACACGCCTCCTCTGCTTGGCCAATGAGCGAGGAGCGCGCCGCCTCGCGCAGCTAGGAAGGAAGGGCAAGCGAAGTCCATTGGCCTAAGGAGGGGCTGTGGTGAACCCGGGAGGAGACGTCATTGCCGGCCTGTCAATCTTCCGAGCAAAGCTGCGAGCAAAGCGTGAAGTCTCGGCTACCCCAATCTAGGTCAGTACTTTCTTACCGTAATTAAGGGTTGGAGTGCCTGACCCTGACACCAGTGGCGCTCCCAGAACCTATTGGGAGAAGAAGGGAAATCCCTGGCCGGATTCCTTCTCATTGCCCCCAGATGGAGAATAGGCGCTTGTAGTAGCCGTCTCCCCCAGAAGAAAAAACATGGGTTGTGTTTTCTGCTCTGCACACCACTAGGCCCCATTGCTCCCTCCTGCAAAGCTGGATCTGATTCCTGGAAGTGGGCCTCAAACATCCTCTGTTTTCTAATTTAAAGGCCCCTGGTGTACTGCTTGAATACCTTTTCCCCTTTCTTTCCCCTCACTTTATTTGGCTGTTCCTTTACCAGTTCATTTAGTAGGTGGTGCTTTAGTTCTTGGGTCTGTGTTATAAATAGGGGTGAATTGAGCAATGGATATCATCATAATGTATTCCAGTATTTTGCTGGAGAAGGAAGGCAGCTGCAGTTAGTTGAACACTCCAGGTGATTTTCACGACTTACTAGGACCTTATGATTTTCTCCAATTGACCTTTTCTTTCCAGGCACTCATCCTCCATGGCGCTAAGGTCACCCAGCAGGATATTACTACAGTGCAGACGCTGTGTGACAAACGTCTGTGATACTCGAGCACAGAGCACTAGTGCACCTGTGCCAAAAGGTCAGTGACTGATTTTTGCTAACAATGACAGAGTGGGGTGAGGGGAGAGATAGTAGAGCCACATCTAAGAGATAGATAAACCTATTTAGGATGTTGGATTTTATGGGGAAGGAGCAATTTGAAGTTGGATTTTATGGGGAAGGAGCAATTTGAAGTTGGATTTTATGGGGAAGGAGCAATTGGATTGAGAAATGGCCTTATTTTGTCACTTATGTTACAGAAAAAGAAGGGAAGCCCTTGGTGAATGCATCAAAAGGTAAGCAGGTTCCTCTTTCTTGCCAACTGTGATCTATCTGAGCTCACAGTCACCATCACTCTTGCAACAACGTTCCTCCTATTTTATAGATCCTTACATTGGGGGAAAAAATTGGAAAGCTATTTGCTGTGTTGTATAAAATGTATAAAATGCATTCTCACTTTTAATTCCTTGTCATTAATTTGGTGGGTCTGAGGAAGGATGTTGTGAGTTTCCACAGGATCTGTGAATGTAATAGATAATTAAATAGATTAGATTTTAATTAGATAATTAAAAATATTTTATTCCCCCAAAAGTTGGTCCCAGATATCCTGTTCTGGAAGACACAAACCATTAGCTGCAAATACTGCCATCATCACAATTGATAATTTTATATAGCTATTGTCTTCCCAGAAATAAGCCCCACTGAGCTTGCAATTTCAGCTAATAAATAACAAATTATGTGGAATATAAGTATGGCCTGTATGGTATAATGGTTAAAGTGTTGCTTGGACTGGAGAAACATGGATTTGCATTCACTCCTAGCCAGGGAAATTGACAGGATAACTTTAGGCAATCTACTATCTCTCAGCCCACCACACCTCTCAGGTTTGTTATTGAGGTGAAAAATGGGAGCAGGGAGTGCTATATAACTGTGTTGAGCTCCTGTAGGAAAAGCAGGATAGAAATCTAACAAATAGCATAAAATAACTGTATGCAATCCAGCATTTCAAGAATTACAAAGATGAAATCAGATAGGTAAAATAGAATAATTAAGGCCACAAATTAACTCTTGAAAAAACCATGAATGTGTATAAAAGCAGCCTGTTCCTTATGAGATACTATTTTCCTCAGTATTACCATCCTTTAACAAAAACTTTTTCACACCTTGAAACAAAGACGTACAATACAAAACATCATAGTTCAGAGAAAAATGAGTTGTGTCACTGCAGTTCTGCAGTTTGCCTGTGTGCATTTGGAACACTAAAATGGACAATAATCTTGTGCTGTGTGTATGAGAATAACCTTTTTGTAATGTCAGGCAAAGAAATCTATACAAGCTTGCATGTGCCAATTACACAATTTTCCAATGGTGTTCATGTTACTGTCTGTGGGGAGAACTATTGGATTGTGTATCCCCATTGCTGCAGTAGGCCTTTTCATAGGGGTGCCTCTCATACTGGTGAGGGAATTTCTGTGCCAGTCCCTTTATTCTTTAGGCTATTTCTACCTTTCTTCTTCCAGTTCCAAAAGCCCAGTTTGACTGGCGTGATGCCCTACAGCTGGAAAGGCTCCTGACTCCGGAGGAAATAATGATGCGGGACTCATTTCGTGCCTACTGCCAGGAAAAGTTGATGCCCAGGATCCTCATGGCCAATCGAAATGAAGGTAACTTTGTATTAACTATCTGGTGCCCTCCATACTTTGGAATTGCTGATCTGGCTGAGGGCGATGGGAATTGAAATTCAAAACATATGTAGGGCAATAGATTGCCTATCATTGCCTTCTGCACCATGACACCTTGTGCCAGATGAACTGAGAGTATTATTCTCTCTTTAGAAATAGAGAATCTCCTGTTTGACATTTGCTGAATGTGCCAAAACATTAAATAGCTAAGTTACTTATTCAGTGGCCTGACTGGGAGTGGCATGGGGGACAGTGAAAGAATCAGTAAATTGTTTTGGATCTATTTCAAAAAGGGAGTGGTAGTATCTCTGAGTTAGGTGTTCTTTGATTTCCTTTCAGGTAATCAAGGTCTCAGAAATGAAATGATATCTATCAATCTAGGTCTCAGAAATGAAAGGCTAGACACCAGGAGACTGTCTTTTTTTATCCCGCCTTAGGCACAAAGCCAGCTGAGTGATTTGGGGCTGGTCACTCACTCTCAGTCCTAGGAAGAAGGCAAAGGCAAACCATTCCCAAAACTCTTACCAAGAAAACTACAGGGACTGGTCCATGTAGCCATTAGTAATCGAAACTCTCTTGAAAGAATACACTCTGTGTGTTTGTGTTGTTAAATGTTTATTATTTCATATGCTATCTTACCTGCCCTTTAAAGTCCTCCCTTAGGCGTGAAAGCCAGCTGGGTGACCTTGGGCCAGTCACTCTCTCAGCCCAACTCACCTCACAGGGTTGTTGTTGTGGGGAAAATAGGAGGAGGAAGGAGTATTAGGTATGTTCGCTGCCTTGAGTTATTTATAAAAATAATAAAGGGATAAAAATTAAATAAATAAATAAAATAATTGATGGCTTTTGTGCTGCAGTAATTATGAAAATTACTTATCAGCATTATACTACTCCCATACATTAATAATTTGGAAGCACTTCACTACCTTTTCCCATGCCTCTATGTTGCATATTAAGCCTCTGGGAAACATAGACACTTTAATGCATATTCTTACAATAGGTTTTGCTTACAGTGTTGTAACTGACATTCCTGTCCTGTTTTATTCTCTCCTATTTTCATTCTAGTCTTTCACCGGGAAATTGTGTCAGAGATGGGGGCCCTTGGTGTCTTGGGCCCAACCATCAAAGGTAACGTTGAAACATTTTTCATGACAGTGCATGGGTCCGTTATTTCTGTAGCAGAAATGTAGGATCTTCCAGAACTTTTCCATGTTTCTTGGGAGAAGTTTAGATTATATCATGTCTCCATTTCAACTGTAGTTTAGGTTTTTGATAAATCATCATCACCACATTCTAGATATTTTTATAACCCTTCTATTCGACTGATCCATCCTTTGTTTCTGCTAGTTTCAATCTGTATTCAGTCAGTGACTTCAGAGTTTTATTTGCAGTTTTATTTGTTCCTTAATGTTTTATTCTATTATTTAGCTACGTTGGCCCATAAGGGAAAATATAATTAAAATCAATGGATGAATGAATAATGGGAGGTATGTTTTGGATGTCTTCCTTCATCCACAGCCATCTGCTGTAAAGTGTGTTGCAATTTTTGCTATGAAGTGTTGGCTCTTTCATAGAGTGTTTGGAAAGGTAACAAATGTGATATGATTTGGTTGTGCTGCTGAACCAGTTGTGGTTTATCTTACAGAATTAAATGTTTGATTTTGTTTTTAAATGTTTTGTTATGAATTTTGAAATGCTTGAAAGAGCTTCTTAAGATGATTGATAGGATACAAAATTTTAAAATCCAGGTTTAGGGAAGTTTTTTAAACTATATTTTTATTAGTTTTTAACAAACAGTATCAGGTAACTACATTAACATAAATCCAAGATATATATAGAGAAAAGAAAAAGAAAAAATATAGAAAATACAAAAGAGATCTACTGCAATGTGAATAAAGAGACAGGTACCTTACATATGAAAATTTGCCATATATATAAAGTATACCAGATTGTAGTCTATTGCTACTGAGATAAACCATAAAATCTATCCAGATTTGATAAAATTTTGGTTCTTGCCTCTGATGTCTCATTAATTTAACTTTGTGATTTTTTCTAATGTAGCAATTGAAGAGGCCTTGTTAATCCACAACTCAACTGTTATGCTATC
Organism: Charina bottae; assembly: GCA_023362775.1. NCBI lineage: Eukaryota > Metazoa > Chordata > Lepidosauria > Squamata > Charinaidae > Charina > Charina bottae. The sequence goes on along the minus strand of JALMGJ010000021.1, from coordinate 7,386,118 downwards.
TAGAGTTTTCCAGTGTTGCACAATTGTGCAACATCCAGGTTTAGGGAGCTTAGAAACTGCCAATCATTTATCATATTTGAAGTACCAAGATTATTATTTTTAAAGACTTAGTAAAACTTTATTTTAGTCCATGTTAGGGACTGTTGAAGATATAACAATTGCTTTATATCTACAAGATGATTTATAAAAGAAGTTTTAAGGTTTCTTGTAGTATTAGGGCACTATTCTCCTAAAATAAATTGTTCCCTTTATTTTCTTGTTTCCTTCTAAATCTTTGGGAGGTAGGATCCTCCAGGATAGTTACCTAAGAGGGTTATTGCTGATTTATTGACACAGGTGGGTTTATGATTAATTCTCAATTCTTTTGCCTTAGGTTATGGCTGTGCAGGGACCACTTACGTTGCATATGGACTCCTGGCCAGGGAGATTGAGAGGGTGGATAGCAGCTATCGGTCAGTCATGAGTGTTCAGTCATCTTTGGTGATGCATCCTATATATGCATATGGGACAGAGGAGCAGAAGCAGAAATACTTGCCACGCCTGGGTGAGTAAATAGGTTAGAGCAGCCTTTCTCAACCTTTTGACCCTGAAGGAACCCTTGTAATATTTTTCAGGCCTTGGGGAACCCCTGCACATTCATGCTCAAATATAGGCCAGAAGTTACAAAATTATTATATGTGTTCATGTGTAGGCCTGTATATACAGTATGCATTAACAGTGTTCTTAAACTGAAAATAAAGAATGAAACTTACCTCTTTAATGTGAAGTTGCCCAAATTTGAAATAATTTTTTAAATAAATCGTGATCTCCCAGGGAACCCCCAATGACCTTTCGCGGAACCCTAGGCTTCCATGGAACCCTGGTTGAGAAACCCTGGGTTAGAGGACTGAATGTGGAAGATTACTGTTTAGTTATATCAACACTAGTGTGTTGTATCTCTTGTGCTATCATTACTGCACATACACACACATGCACATGAACACTCATTTCATACTTAAACTTGCCCTAATACTGAAGGGAACTGGTTTTATCTTCTCCCATCCATCCAGCTGACATCTCAGCATTCTGTACATTCTAAAAACGTGTACTTCATCAGATCATATTGATGTTCTTACATTTGATTTTTAAAAAGTATTTAGGGGATCTCTAGTACGTACTAGAAATTCATTCATTTCATTTCATTTCATTCCATTCCATTCCATTCCATTCCATTCCATTCATTTTCTACCCTGCCTTTATTATTTTTATAAATAACTCAAGGCGGTGAACATACCTAATACTCTCCTCCTATTTTCCCCACAACAACCCTGTGAGGTGAGTTGGGCTGAGAGAGAGTGACTGGCCCAAGGTCACCCAGCCGGCTTTCATGCCTAAGGGAGGACTAGAACTCTCAATCTTTTGATTTGTAAGCTTTGGAAATAATCAACAATAACTAGAACAAAATTATAATTATCTCCATTATTCACATAGAAGACAGTGTTGTTGTTGTTGTTGTTTTTTCCTTGATATCTCAAATCTATATACCATTTTTCACTTTTAACTATTACATACCGTAGGAGTTAAAAGTGAAAAATGGTATATAGATTTGAGATATCATTCACTGTTCCGAAAGAAAATGAAGTAATTTTTACCAGATTTCCTCCTCATCCTGTAATTTGAATTTGGTTGAGCTTTTAAAAAAAGCTTTTCTTTAATTCTAATAACTCATATTGTGGCTCTGCTGATTTTTGATCACATTGTTTATTGATAGCTTCAACTGTTTAATTTGTTTAAAAATTACTTCTCACCTTTTAAAAGTAAATAATGCATTACCATAATCCAGAAGGGTTGATAGAATCTGTGAAATTGTTTGCCTACCAGGGTCCTTCAGGGAATTATCCCTGTGAAGTTGTGTGAGTAACAACAGGACTTGTGAAGAAGGGATAAGGGGTACTTTGGGAATTGCTACACTCATCTCTTCATTTTTTTCTCCATAGCTAAAGGAGAGTGGCTGGGCTGTTTTGGGCTTACAGAGCCTAACCATGGAAGTGATCCTGGTAGCATGGAGACTCGGGCCCAGTACGACCCTTCCAGGAAGACCTACATCCTCAATGGTTCCAAGACCTGGTGAGGTTTGCACTTGTCTTAATATACAGGGATTGAGGCAGGGATTATTTTGAAATAGTGGTAAAAGGTTAGGCTCCTGATAATTGCAGTGACAGATTTGAGGGAAAGGACTGAGCTCGATTTTGTTCCTGGAAGATTAGATACCACCTGAGCTTTGCTACTATCCAGAGATAGTTTTCACATTGTATTCCCCCCTCTAGAGTGTTCCTTTTTAGCCACCTGAGTTTTAGCTTGACTTCTATAAGGCCTGTGTTGGGTGGCATACCAAACAACTGGCAATATACTTGCTGTTCTTTTAGGATCACCAATTCTCCAATGGCTGACCTGTGTGTGGTGTGGGCTGTATGTGATGATGGCCAAGTGCGAGGTTTCCTATTGGAACGTGGAATGAAAGGTCTTTCCACCCCAAAGATTGAGGGCAAGTTTTCACTACGGGCCTCTGTTACTGGGATGATTATTATGGAAGACGTAGAAGTGCCTGAAGAGAATCTACTACCCAAAGTGTCTGGACTCGCAGTAAGATCCCTCCAATCCATGTGATACTCGTTGGCATTGACTCTGTGAAGTGGGACTACTGTGTATGAATGGTGCAGTGACGAAGAATGCTAAAGAGGTGCTAGCCCTAGTTTACTATCAGGGATGTTGAGAGGGATTGAAAATACATTTTTAGTTCAAGCTTACGGTATTTCTAGATGATTTCCCTATAAGGTTTGCTGTTTATTTCATTAAGAATGTGTAAATTGCATTGCAAGAATAAATGGTACAACTAAGGAAGAAATATAAATCTAGTATTCCATGTTTGTTTATATGATGAGGTCCTGTCTTTAAACAACCTGCTACAAAATAACGTAGCCATATCAAATGCTAATTTCACAGAGGGATATATGACATTATTTTAAAAGGGACTTAATATGTGAAACAGACTTGAGGGCACTCCCCCGTGTAAGCTTGCACAGGCTAAATAGTGTGGCTATTCAGAAGGTGGATGTGAATCATGTGGATGATCCTTGGAAGTCAATGTCTGTTTGGAATTGAAGGAAATATCAGTACATTCCTTCTCTGAATAGTAATGGCTTTCTCTTCCCACAGGGACCCTTTGGCTGCTTGAATAATGCACGTTATGGCATCTCCTGGGGAGCACTGGGTGCTGCTGAGTTCTGTATGCAGACAGCCAGGCAGTATACTTTGGACAGGTAAAGTCTCAAGGTTTCTGGAGAGAGGTTCTATAGGAAATGGCACAGGGTTACAGTGATACTTTCATACTAGTATGTAGGTATCCTTAATATTTCATTTACGCTACCACTGTGATTGTGATATGATCCCATGATGTCAGTCATATGGGAGAGATTGTGAGCTTTGTTTTAAGATCATACTGAGCATCCTTGACTGAGCTCAGATCTGAAAAAAGATGTCCAGCAATGCCAGTTTTGCTGAGGATGTATTGGATGAAAGGAGATCCATGAAGTAATAAATTATATTTATATTTCATGGACTCTAACAGCAACACTTTGATACAATAGACATTATGTGGGTTATTTAGGCTTCAGCATGCCTGTGTGGATGAACTCTGTCCAGAATTAGCAGAATACAAAGGCTGGCATGTCTGTACTTTCAGATTTTGAAAATAATATTTTTAATACACATGATTAAATGTATAGATAATTTGAAGACGAGAGTTTTGCAGGTTGTATATCTAGTTCTTGCTGGGACACCCATATCTTACATTCAGGGAACTTGCCTGACCTCATCTGAGATTCCTTACAAGGCATGAACCGCACTGCATGAAACTTCCCTCTGCCCCATCCAACTGGCCATAGCTTAAGGGGCCCATCTTTTTTTAAATATGGAAGAGATTGCTTACATCTCTTAGATCTGATACAGCAACATTTAGGGCATGATTCACAGCCACCAAGTATAATGAATGTTTTCAATAACGTTAATTGGGTAGATTTCTGTAGAACTGGTATTATTCAACTGAACAGAAGAATCATTTTGGACTCTAATCTAGCATTGTGTTCCTTATAACAGTTCTTTCTTTTAGGTGCTTGATCATTTTAGCTATCCCTTTCTTGCATATTTTCAGGTTCCATAATACCCTTTCTGAAGTATAGTTTCTATTCTATTATGGAATTCTATTATAATTCCTAGATTCCTGTCTTGTCAGAGACCTCCAGCCCATTTGTGAAATTTAGGTTTTTAGCCTTAATCTGTATCACTTTTCACTTGCTTATATTTTTATTTATTTATTATTAGATTTACACCCTGCCTTTATGTTGTACAACTCAAGGCAGCATACTGTATATAATGCTCCTGCCTCCTATTTTCCCCACAACAACAGCCCTGTGAAATGAGTTGGGTTGAGAGAGAGTGACTAGCCCAAAGTCACCCAGCCGGCTTTCATGCCTAAGGATGGACTAGAACTCACAGGCTCCCAAATTCTAGTCCAGCAACTTAACTGCTACATCCAATTGGCTCTCAAATTTAATTAATGTACATTACTATTTTAATACAATAAATCCTTGATTTAAAGTTCTAACGTGGGAAAGGATGTCTGTTAAAGCAAATGGGCCAAGAATTGAAAGACAAAAGGGAATTGAGCTGTAGCCAAGGAACGAAAAACAGCACAAGCTGCAGGCATTTGAGTGCTAGTGTGTTAGTCAAAGATGACTCCAACAAAGATAAACTTGGCAGATCAGTATCTGGAAGATGAGCCGTAGGTGAGAGGTTTTATGGAGGCTGTTGAACAGAGCCTGGGAATGGATTGTCCGACTTGACAGACTGAGTCAGTGTAGGAGCCAGAGGAGCTTCCAGAGTCAGTAAAGACAGAGGTAAAAGTGAGCAACAGTCTAGGCACTGTGTGATGTCAATTGTAACAGCCATTTGAATCCAGCAGATTTTGTCCATTAAATTTGAAGTCTGCTAAATTGATGTCCATTAAATCAAGAGTTTACTGTAATAAGAAATTTGGATAAATACATCTGCAGCTCTTTACTATCCCTTTTTTAACTATGAAAAATGTAATTTGGTATTTTCAGCAAACTTGAACAGCTTGTTCATCCGCCTGGGTTAAAAAAAAATTGGGATCCCAAAACGTTCAGGGAGGACCCTAAGATTTATATTATTCCACAGATTTTGCATATATTTGTCAGAAAATCAACAGTTTCATATTTCTGTTCTTTAAAGGTCTGAAAATGACCAGTCTAATAACCTTTTCAAGTTGATGGTATCTTTCTTAACCTTTAGTATGTAACTCATTAGATAAATCTCAGGGATTTTTAATAGGATTATTCCGTATAGCTGATTTTTCAATTTCTTTTTTACCAATTGTCTTCCTTAGTAATTTTCCACAACCACACAAACATTTTCTCTTTGATTCAAACAACTCTTCTGCTTTGCCCTCAGTCCCCAAGGTTCCAGTCAAGATTATTCATGGATGGTTTCCACTTGTATAGTTCCATGGCCACTTGTTCTAGGGAATATTACTAAGGAAGACAATTGGTAAAAAAAGAAATTGAAAAGGGTCACTGGAATGTATGAGGATAATAGAAGCAACTGCACTTTCAGATTTGGATGTCTCCATAATTTTCCATAATTCCCAAGTATATTAATTAAAGTAACAACAGTGTATCTCCAGTCCTAAATCACACTTCAGGCTGGATTTTGTTGCCCGAAATGATTCCGCAAAGTATTCTGTCACTTTTAATATGTCTAGTTGGCTTGACTGTATGCTGTTCATGGCATATGACTCCAAAGTCTCCAGCGAGTTTTTCCGAGTCTCCACCACTTTTTCCAAGTTTGCATCTCACAGGATACAGAAATGGCTTTATCCTATTCCACCTGGTCTTTGTTATGTCTGTTATATCTAAATTCTTCTTTAAAATGAACTTTAGATGCTTGAAAGCTTCTGGTATCAGTCTACATGGTGATCCTCCAGATGCTTCCAGAATTTTATCAACCCTTTTCCTACTATACCTGTACAATGGTCTAAGATGAATTATCTCATCCATTCATCCTAGAATCCAGTTCAAAGTCCCCTTGGCAAGAAACCAATTGATCCAGAAGAAGTTGGCTGACATGCTCACAGAGATTACTATTGGCTTACAGGCCTGTCTACAGCTGGGGCGTTTGAAAGATGAAGACAAGTAGGCATCTATTTGTGTGTGTGATTAAAAGCAGAATTTGTGCACAGTGACTTTTTATTTTCATGGGGAGGTTCAATCAAATGAAAGAATCACGGGGTGATAAAATGGACTGCGTTACTTTACTTTGTATCTGGGGAATCACTTTAAAAGATCAGTACCTCTCTGCTGGAGAGAGACAGAGATAAAAGAGAGGACTGCGTTAGAAAGTTGTTCTCATTTTTTAAATCTATGAATTGCAATTTTTTCATGGTTCTCCCCAGCGTTGCAGTGTGAGACAAAATACTCAAAATACAGTAATTCATTACCATTTTATACCAGGCATGAGAAAAAGCAAGGTCTCCATTAAGCTACAGGAAGGGAGGGAGAAAAAGGAGCTGAGTTTAAGCTTAAGAGAGTATAAAAAAGGAGCTGCAACTTCATCTCTCGGAGGACAATCAGCTGTTTAATATGCTAAGTGCTTGGGAAGCTGTAACTAAGTTTGAGTCAACTAAGAGAGGAAGCCTGACACTACAGTGCTCAAGCTTGTGTTTTTAAAAATTAATAGCAGGAAGAAAGGATTGCCAGATCACAAGATGTGGATAGTTATTGCCATTCTTTTCTTTTTCATCATAATCCCAATGAAAATCTTTGACTGTGGTGGTTGCTCTAGAAAGAAAGCACCCATTAGTGCCATTGAGCTTCCTTTCCAGAGCTAATAAGGGGAGAGGGAGGGAGATTTACCTCTGATGATTTTCTGGGAGGGGAGTTCTCATCTCCCCTGTGTACTTTGGTCCTCCTGCCCTACAGCAGTTAATTTTTTTAAAAGTGCCACGCTAGGTGTGCTAGGTGTGATTCCTGTCGCATCTAACTGGACAGTACCTACTTTGTGTGAAAGCCTAGGGACCTACGCCCTTTCAGTCCTTGCTTCATTCTAGCATCTGTCCTATGTTCCCAGGGCAACTCCTGAAATGATCTCTATGCTGAAACGGAATTCCTGTGGGAAAGCATTGGAGATTGCCCGGCAAGCTCGTGACATGCTTGGGGGCAATGGAATTGCAGATGAATATCACGTTATCAGGCACGTCATGAATCTGGAGGCAGTCAACACATATGAAGGTAAAATGGGTTTGTGATTGTGTCTAGCAAACATACTCTTCAGAAACTCTTATTTTGCTTCATTCATGTATTATATCAGTTTGAAGGGATAATTCATAGGTTTTTTTTAAAGAGAGAATTCTAACAACAGTTTTTTTCCCTTTTTGCCTTCAGGGACTCATGATATCCACGCACTCATCCTTGGCAGAGCTATCACTGGACTTCAGGCTTTCACAGTTGGAAAATAAACAAATTTCTCCAGACTTCAGCTTTGCTCCCCATGATTCCAGTGTGGGAACATCACTTGAGATGGTTTATGATGCTGCAATATCTTTATAAGCTGAGCATGACTGCTTCTGCTCACCAGACTCTGATCAAGTTATTTTATTCAGCTGAACTCAATTATTTGTCAGCTGAAACAAATCAGGCATTTTAAAATTCTCAGTTGTTCGCCAGAAGAGCAGAAAGAAATTAGAAGTGCTACATTGTGCCAAAGGAAAAACAGTTTTTCTAGTTGGTGGTAGGGTAATGCTATGGTCTAGGAAATAACAGTGTTTTGGAATTGCCCAGTTGTTTTTGAGGCAAACTGTTTTGGTATGTAACTGACCGTATTTGATTGCTCCAGGATCCAGTCAGAGCCTTGAGGTCTATCTATACCAGTCCAGGGTTTTAGTTTTTTGTGTAAGAGGAAACCTGTAATACTTACAAACACAGAAGCTGAAAATCAGAATTTATTACCTATTCTGTGTTCATCCTGCCATGTGACTTAACCGACTGCTGTTTTTTTAGTGCCTTCAGTGACACTGTTAAATAAAGACTTTGATTTTTTTTAACATCGGAACACATTTTTGATGGAGTGCTAAGCTATTTCAACTAGGACCCTTGCACTTTTGAATATGTTCTCCTTTGCTCTTTCAAAAATAAATTTAATGTAATGAATTTCTAACACTAGTTTGTGCTAAGGTGATTCGTTGAAGACCCGATATGCTAATATTAGTGGCCACAGAAAACCAACCTTTCCTGTGAACAGCTCTTTCACATCTTTACTAGCACTTAAAATTACTTAACTTTTTGGATAGAGGTTAAGTACAGAAAAAAGGGGCGTGGTGGCTCAGCGGGTAAGACGCCAGGCTTGTCAATCAGAAGATCGCAAGTTCGGAGGTTCGAATCCCTAGCCCTGCGTGTGGAGTGAGCTCCCGCACTAGCTCCAGCTCTTGCCAACCTAGCAATTTGAAAGCATGCAAATGCAAGTAGATTAATAGGTACCACTTCGGTGGGTAGGTAACAGCGTTCCGCGTGTGTCATGCCGGCCACATGACCGTGGAAGCGTCTTCGGACAATGCTGGCTCTTCGGCTAACAAACGGAGATGAGCACCGGCCCCTAGAGTCGGACACGACTGCACAAATGTGCGGGGGGAACCTTTACCTTTACCTAAGTACAGAAAACAGACTGTTTCTAGCCAAGGAGACTGAGTGCCAGTGGCCCCTGTCCATTTACTATACCAAGGGCATTGAGTCCTGCCACTATATTTGTAAAAGAACATTGAGATTGCCCTTATTTAAAGCAGTAAAGTGCTACTTCCAGCTTTTGGCTGTTATACCTCTGCTGCTGTGGTTAAGAATTCAGAAAATAATGAATGGAGCTGTGGCAATTCTGAGTTCTTAATGCTAGAATTTAGATATAGTACAGTAGGGTGTGGCTTGAAGACTGATGTGTGGGTATTCCAAGATCAGTGATGTTGAGCTATATTTTGCAATTGGCTGGGAATTTTATGATTTCGTATGGCACTTAACATACCGTATGTATAATCCAGCAAATTTGTCCCTATCATCAAGATTCCCATATAATGTACATTCAGATTCTTAATTCTCTGTTTTATGTGCTTTAGTACACAGTATGACTTTTTAAGTGTTTCTTAGTATGTTGAGGGGTTTGTTTGTTTAATCTATGTACTGAAAGAACCAGTAACTAATTTTATTTTCCAAAACAGAACTGTTAGATTAAGGAACAGTTAAGGGTGTAAGACATGAGGTTCTAGGTCCAATCTCTGAGCCTTGGATGTAGGCCCCAGAGACCACCAAATATTGCCACCACATTCTGAAAAGGAAAAAAATAATGATTATATTTAAAGACAACTTAAATGTAATCAATTTTTTATCCTGGCTCCACAACTCTTTATCCCTGATTTTTGGAGAGGAGCTCTCGGCATACCACTCAAAGTTGAAGTAAAGCTGTTAGCCCAAGAAAAGTTGTGCAACCATGAGCTAAGAAGTCAGTTATTTTTAATGCTTCAGCAGCACTAAATAGGATGCAAATGCAGGGACAAAAATGCTAAGGTGTTTCTAATTAAAAGGACAGAGATGAAAAGTTTCTGTTGTGGTTTACCATAGCACACTGTACTGCCTAGCACTGACATTAGTGTATAATTGAAGGGAAAAAAATCAATTCTAAAAAAAAGCACAGCACAGAAAGTAATAAAAAAGAAATGCCAACAGATTTTTTTTTTACTTCTGAGGTTTATGGTGCATTTGTGAACATTTACTGTATGTTCAAAGTAGGAATGTTTACCAAATTTTAAATAAGTTGTTAATATTCATTTCTCTTGTCAGTGAGATAGCACTGGATATCTTCTGTGTCCTAAGTTACCTTTACAGATAATTGCTACTTTTTTTTCTTATACTTTCATACTATAAATCTGGGACTTTCAGCTGAGTACCTAGAGATGTTTTATCCAGTCAGTGATGACAGACCTAAACTTCCCTTATAGCACTTCATGATCTTGACCAAAGGCTTATTGTAATGACTCTCAAAGAGATTCCCCAATAGCAACATCCTGATTGGGCTCTATTACAGTCAGCAAACTAAAGGAACTCAGCCAAAGAAGGATTTGCCTTGCTGAAACTGTCCATTATACAGAATGAGAAAAGGAAAACAGACAGAACAAGTGAGTACCATGTTCCTATGCACTGACTATATTTGCTAGGGCATTCGTTTATTTTATACCTCCATAAGCACTGATAATGGTTCAAACTTTTTGAAGAAGTAAATTATGGTATACTAATATAATTGTAATTTTATTGAGATTATGTACTGGAAGGTGACTCATTTGCAAATGAGTAATGAAGAACCAAAAAAGTGCTTGAAAATAAACTTAGATATGAACAGAATAGATTTAGGTGCCATTTTGCAATTCAAAGGCTTTAGCCCAAATTTCTTACAACTTGCTGACACACAAATTTATTTTTTCTTTCTTATTGTATTCTTTCCCCTTATTTTATTTTTTTCCTATGTAATCACAATTCAGACTGACCACACAGGTCTTTATACATCATCTCCACAGTATGACAGACCTGCCTGAGTTCAGTTTCAATCTGTCTGATCCTCTCCATGATCTGAGAAAGCTCTTGCAGCTTATCCTGAATAAGCTTGTTATTATGATCATAAACAGGAAATACACTTTCCTCCAATTTCTCTGCCAAGCTTGAAACCTTTTTGGGAGAAAAAGAAACAAAGAGTTAAACTGAACTTGGCAGACTTATTTGTCTACTTTTGGTTTTAAATAGTAACAAATGTGTCCAGTTGCAATAAATGACAGTTTGAGTAACTGTTTATACATGGCTTGTACAGTAATCACAAATCTGGTGAGGTAGTATGAAGAGTATAGCAATCAAGAACAACAACTGGGTTGTGCATGCTTCAAACATTCAGAAGGCTGGCGGATTGCTTGACTCAGAAGTTCTGGGCTGCAGTGTGCTATGCCGATCAAGTGTTTGCACTAAGTTTGGCAACGATATGGTGATCACTGGGGCATTAGGCTGCCTAAGGAGAGGTGAACTAGCTCAGGTCAAAGACGAAGCAAGTCATTTTCTGATTCCTTTGTGATGTGTGCATAGCCCTAATAGCTACTAAGTTAGAATCCAGGTCGATATTGTAGTGTATTATGTTTGGTGGAAAGGTGAGGTACTGAATTCATATATAAAATTACTTAAACGGGGGAAATATTGCTTAGCAAAGGCCCTAACACTGAGTTGTAAGAATTTGGAATATTAACAAAGAAGCAAAAGTGTGTAATACTAGAATCTTAAAGGAAACCAGTTTTAAAATAATCTCTGAAGTTGTCCAAACTTATTGTATAAGGTAAGTAAAGTGTATATATAGTGTATGTATGTATGTAAAGTGTATGTATAGTGTAAGCAATTAATATCCTATTGAAGTTTATAACTTTCCTATGGAAAGGAAGGGGAAAATATATAAAAATAGTGTTTGAATCTTTTCTCGAGCTGGAATAAGTTAAAAATAATAAATATACTAGAAAAACAGAAGGATTTGCTGTGATTAAGATTCCTTTGACAGGAAATATTAGCATCAAAACAAAAAGCAAGAGCCTTTAATATATATTTGGTAATAGATTGAGCCAAATACTATGGATTTAATATTCTGCCTTTGAATATTTTAAGAGTTTACATTTTAATGGAAATTATATCTATTTGCAGATTTGAGGGATACCCCATTTTTTGCCCCAGATGGCCCTCTAAGACATTATGCAGTCATTAAAGCAAAATATCAAAATATATAACTGATATGAGTTGGGAAGAAAGGGGTTAAAAATGGAAGAAATGCAGCAGATGGAATAAGCAGAGGGAGAGAGAAGGAGTGACAATGGCTAGAAGTATTCTAGGAGCTGGTAATAAAACATGAAATAGGTAAGCTCCCTCAAATTCAGCTTGATTCCTAGGTGGGGAGTTCATGTTGCTTTCTTGGCAAAAATACAGAAGTAGTTATTGCCATTAATTTCTGCTGGGATTTTTTTTAATAGCATGAAACGTTTTGAATTCAAAATGTTTCGATTGGAAAGAGCAGTTCTGAACTTGCCAATAGTTCCAGAAGGTTCCAAGTTCAAAAGAGATGCTTCAAGCTTGGGAACACCAGAGCAACATCAGAAAATTACTAGTAGGTTGGAACACCCATCCAAGTCAAAACAGCTATTTTGAATATGGAAGTGTTTATATGCCTATTTTTTTAAGATTTACCAGTCTGGTGTACAGCCAGAGAATTTCCTGGTGACTTCCTCTCCAAGTTCTAACCAGGTCAGATCATGCTTAATTTTTTCAAGTTCAGCCAAGTTGGCTAGGTGCTGCCACCTCTTTGATTAAAAGCAGAAAGATAATTAAGAAAATGAATGAAAGTTAACTAAATTTGTGTGGAAAAGACAAAGTAACAAGATTTTCAAGAACAGCATGTGACAACATGCTGTGTTGTCTTGCATGTGGCATGTGAGAATAATTTATCAGTGCAAGCAAAAGAAAGAAAATAATCAGTTGGAGGTATTACGAACAAAGGAAAGGAGGGGAAAGTACAGCATACTGTACATTCATGGTGAATTTAGTTTACTTTTTCCAGGGTATTTGAAAAATGAGGCTCTTGCTTTTAGGAGCTAGCTCAGAGCTTTCCAAACTGTATGTCGCAACACGTTAGTGTGTTGGCTGCAGTGTCTGGGTGTGTCACGGCTGCTTCTGCTTCCGAGCCCTGCCAGGATTCCACGCAGGGCCTAGTGCCTGCCTTGTGCCTTGCTGCCTCCAAACCTGCTGTGATTCCGTGCAGGTCCTAGTGCCTGCCTTGTGCCCTGCTGTAAGAGTGTGTCACAAAATGATGCCCTGCTGTGAGAGTGTGTCACAAAATGATGCCCTGCTGTGAGAGTGTGTCGCAAAATGATGCATGTCTAAAAAGTGTGTCACCAACATGAAAAGTTTGGAAAGCTCTGAGCTAGCTGTTTGGAATAATTTGTAAAATTGAGTGTAATAGTTATTTCCTGTTTCTCAAAACTCTTCATTTTACCACCACCAGATTTGTTCCTGTTTTACCTTCATCAGAAGACTTTCTCTGAAGTTGTTCATGAGTACATGGTCTTTCTTCCTATTCTCATTAATCTTATCAATTAGTTGCTGTGTTCTTTCCTGAAGATTTTCAATAGTTGAATCTAGGGCTATAAAATAATTTGAGGCTTTGCTATCTGGCCTTCCTCTGCTTACATTTGCATTGGGAAGAGTTGTTTTAGGAGAATCTTTCCTATATTTTCAGAAAAATAAAAAAGAGACTTTTGAAATGTCTTACAGTATAAAAATTATAGTGGTAGATTAACTAGTTTCTATGCATAGGGATATGGTAGAACTGATGCTATCACAAGTAAAATTATCTTCATAACAGAAGATAGCAGACAAAGTGCAAATTAAAATATTATGGAGTTTCTTGAATCTATAAGCAACTCACATGCCACATCTAATCCAAGAAAATTTGGCTTCACAGCCATCTCACTTCACCATGTCCTAAATAATGGAGACTAATGGATTACAGAGGATAGAATTTCATATATTTTTCATATTGCTTCTTCAGGTCTTTTCACTTATTATTATTTATTAACAAAATGTCTATACTGCCCCAATACAACAAATCAATTTTTAAAGTTCATAAATTGTTTCTTTCCATTATCAATTTTCTTTAATTTGTTTTACCAGAGCCTAGCCCTGACCCTATATGTTTGCTTTGAATTAAGTAGAGCTACAGCGTCTTCGGACAACGCTGGCTCTTCGGCTAACAAACGGAGATGAGCACCGGCCCCTAGAGTCGGACACGACTGTGCAGGGGAAACCTTTACCTTTACTTTTATATTCAATGGGACTTACATTTAGCTAATTCATGAGACTGTATACTACCCAGTGGATTTATGTTGTCATATCCCACTAAAAGGAGGGAACATTTTAAGGACTATCTTTTGTTTATGATATGAAAAGAAAAAATGACCAATTCTTCCAATCCATAATAAAAAAATACAATTTTTTCAGCTCTAGAATGGTATTTTCTTATAATAACTTGTCCGTGTTCTATGTCTGCTTCACCCAAGAAGCATAGGGTAGTATTCAGTGCTTATCCTATTTTTATTCTCATAGCAAACGGGGAGTAGACTGCAGCATATCTCCAATTTCTTGAATCTCCAGGGAGGATTTGGAAAGACTCCTGTCTATATTACAGAACGCTATTGCCCAAGTACACAAAATTGCACAAGAATGGTAATTCCAGCTGCGTTCATACATCATATTAAGCCATAGTATAGTCTGTCTGTAGCATAAGTTGGTTGTGTGAACCTAGCCATTGCAAATTGTAAACCATTTAGACTGTTAATCTAATGACAAATTAGCACACATGAACCAGATCAATATAAGACAGCAAGCACAACATCTCTAAAATGTCATTTTAGTTCCATTGGGTACAAAACTGCTCCATCAGTAATACTTTAGGTTGGATGTAGGTGCTATTACTGCTACATGTTCCCTCATAGAAGGAAGATAATAGGTTTTGGTAAATTTTATACTAAAAATCAACCTTTTTTGGGGGAAATCTGTTCATTAATGGTATGGGTCATGATACCCATTTTGAATTCACTCACATTTCTTTGTTGAAGATTTTAAAGTTTCTTAATACTTTTTAATCTTACCTTGATGGATTATCACTTAATTCATTTCTTTCTGAACTAGTGAAGAATGGACTATTCGATTTATCCTGTTCCTGCTCCGGCTCTTGGAACTGAAATTCTTGAATAGACATAACAGCCTTTAAGGATGAGGGAGAGAGATGTCATCAGAAGGCAGTGGCATGACCCAGTTAATCCACATTTTTGTTAATTACTCTATTTTGGCTTTCTGCAAAAGCCAAAAATAATTGATAAAATATTAACTTTTATATAATTCAAGGGTCCCTCCTTGTGGGGGAGATGGGCAGGATACAAATGTAATAAATAAATAAATAATTATTTTAATGTAGTTTAAAACTGATTATAATCTGATTTCAAACATGTTGGGGACAATTAAATAGTTTCAGTATATATGTTGAGCTTTACGGGGATATTACATGATAGAAAATACATTTCAAATCAAAGAGTTTTCTATAATTTGCAGTAAACAAATGATGATGATAATACAAAATAAATATATATGGCTGCCAAGTAAGCAGTGCATGGATGTATACTCCAGTACTGTAATAAGAAACAAAACAGAGGTGTGTGAATGGAGGCCGATGTTAGGGAAAGCTGTGCTGAGACAGGCAAGTTGGTGGCCCCCAGATTTTCTTCTCCAGAACCTGAAAATAAAAAAGTATCCTAGAGGATAGCCAGTGGGATGGAATAGATAGATTTTAAGACTCAGAGGAATGGGAAACTTCTGTTCCAATACTTCCTCAGCCACCAAACTGGGCAAACCACTAACAGACTACCATTAAGTAATATAAAATGCTGCCCTCATTTTCTTAAAGACATTGTACCTTTTTAAAAATCCATACTCCATATTCTACAGTACTTAAAGATTACTGGTAACATAAGTAGTCCTCATTTAGTGACTGCCTTGTTTAGCAACCGTTCAGTTACAGCAGTGATGAAAAAGTAACTTTACAACCAATCCTCACATTTACAACCTTTGCAGGTCTGTAAAGCAAAGGAAAGCTGAAGTAAGATCATAAGCACAGTCGCGGTTTCACTTAGTGACCACTTCACTTAATGACTGAGTTGCCAGCCCCAATAGCGGTCACTAAATGAGGACTACCTGTAAATTCAGAAGAACAGGTTACAAATTAAGATTGTATAAACAGTCTGTGTGTGCTTTTGAGTCATTGTTGACTCCTGGCAACTGCCTGGACTAGTCCCTGCAGTTTTATTAGCAAGATTTTTTGGAAGTGGCTTGTCCTTGCCTCCTTTCTAGGGCTGGAAGAGAGTGACTGGCCCAAGGTCACCCAACTGGCTTTGTACCTCAAGCAGGACTAGAACTCCCAGTCTCCCAGTCTCTAGCCTGATGCCTTAAACCACTACACCAAACTGGCTCTCATAAACAGCTTTACCATAAGGGTTAAAATTAAAATTAAATAAAATTCATATAGTCTCTGAAGAGAAGGAGGAATGAAGAACATGGAGCTTGTCCAACCTGCCTCTCTCTCCCTCTCTCCCTCCATACACACACACACATACAGAAATACATACAAATACACACATATCTAGACATGTGTGTGATTGTGTGTGTGTGTGTGAGAGAGAGAGAGAGAAAGGGGGGGGAAGCTATGGTTTACCTCCTACTTTCTGCCCTATTTTGAATGAGATCAATCAGATTCTTCCCTGAGGAGAAGTTCTTCCCTTCCCCCGCTCCTCTTGCAATAGCTGTGGGGGGAGGGGTCTTTGAGTTTAAAGAAATCAAACATCTGATGCATCTTCTAAGGAGGATGTGTCCATCAGCCTTCCTCAACCTTCCTTTGCATCCATCAGCCTTCCTCAACCTGGTGTCCCCCAGACGTCTTGGACTCTAACTCCTATGTTCCCCATCCAGTACACCCTATGGGAAGATACGTGTTTGAATCCAACACCTCTTGAGGGGAGCTGCTTCGGAAGGCTGGCGCATGTTGTCTTTTGAGAAACAGGCTCAGGTCTGCCTCAGCCAGTCCTCAAGCAAGACAGGTTTGAATCTCTGAGAAAGCTTGAAGGGCTGACAGCTGGTAGGCCCTTTTCTGACTAACACGTTTTATTAAAAGGCATGAGCTTCTGTAACCTGAGCTCACTTCATCAGATCAAACAGTGTCATAAAAGCTTATGCCTTTTAATAAAACGTGTTAGTCAGAAAAGGGCCTACCAGACTCCTGATTTTTTGCTACCAGCATGCTGACTAGAGAGAGCCAGTTTGGTGTAGTGGTTAAGGCTAGAAACCAGGAAACTCTTGAGTTCTAGTCTGCCTGAGGCACAAAGCCAGCTCGGTGACCTTGGGCCAGTCACTTTCTCTCAGCCCTAGGAAGGAGGCAATGGCAAACCACTTCTGAGAAACCTTGCCAAAAAACCCACAGGGAATAATCCAGGCTGTCTCCAGGAGTCTACGCTGACTCCAAGGCACAGGGGAAAATATGCTGACTAGAGATGACCCCTTGTTGTTTATTAGTTCAGTCGCTTCCGACTCTTCGTGACTTCATGGACCAGCCCACACCAGAGCTTCCTGTCAGCCGTCACCACCCCCAGCTCCCCCAAGGTTGAGTCCGTCACCTCCAGAATATCATCCATCCATCTTGCCCTTGGTTGGCCCCTCTTCCTTTTGCCTTCCACCTTCCCTAGCATCAGTATCTTCTCCAGGGTATCCTGTCCTCTCATGATGTGGCCAAAGTACTTCAGTTTTGCCTTTAATATCATTCTCTCAAGTGAGCAGTCTGGCTTTATTTCCTGGAGTATGGACTGGTTTGATCAGTCCAAGGCACTCTCAGAATTTTCCTCCAACACCACAGTTCAAAAGCATCTATCTTCCTTCGCTCAGCCTTCCTTATGGTCCAGCTCTCACAGCCATAGGTTACTACGGGGAATACCATTGCTTTAACTACACGGACCTTTGTTGTCAGTGTGATGTCTCTGCTCTTAACTATTTTATCGAGATTTGTCATTGCTCTCCTCCCAAGAAGTAAATGCCTTCTGATTTCCTGGCTGCAGTCAGCATCTACAGTAATCTTTGCGCCTAGAAATACAAAGTCTGTCACTGCCTCCACGTTTTCTCCCTCTATTTGCCAGTTATCAATCAAGCTGGTTGCCATAATCTTGGTTTTTTTGAGGTTTAACTGCAACCCAGCTTTTGCATTTTCTTCTTTCACCTTCCTCATGAGGCTCCTCAGCTCCTCCTCGCTTTCAGCCATCAAAGTGGTATCATCTGCATATCTAAGATTGTTGATGTTTCTTCCAGCGATTTTAACTCCAGCCTTGGATTCCTCAAGCACAGCATGTCGCATGATGTGTTCTGCGTACAGGTTGAATAGGTAGGGTGAGAGTATACAGCCCTGCCGTACTCCTTTCCCAATCTTAAACCAGTCTGTTGTTCCGTGGTCTGTTCTTACCGTTGCTACTTGGTCGTTATACAGATTTCTCAGGAGGCAGACAAGATGACTTGGCATCCCTATACCACCAAGAACTTGCCACAATTTGTTATGATCCACACAGTCAAAGGCTTTAGAATAGTCAATAAAACAAAAATAGATGTTTTTCTGAAACTCCCTGGCTTTCTCCATTATCCAGCGGATATTGGCAATTTGGTCTCTAGTTCCTCTGCCTTTTCTAAACCCAGCTTGTACATCTGGCAATTCTCGCTCCATGAATTGCTGGAGTCTACCGTGCAGGATCTTGAGCATTACCTTACTGGCATGTGAAATAAGTGCCACTGTTCGATAGTTTGAACATTCTTTAGTGTTTCCCTTTTTTGGTATGGGGATATAAGTTGATTTTTTCCAATCTGATGGCCATTCTTGTGTTTTCCAAATTTGCTGGCATATGGCATGCATCACCTTGACAGCATCATCTTGCAAGATTTTAAACAGTTCAGCTGGGATACCGTCGTCTCCTGCTGCCTTGTTATTAGCAATGCTTCTTAAGGCCCATTCAACCTCACTCTTCAGGATGTCTGGCTCTAACTCACTGACCACACCATCAAAACTATCCCCGATATTATTATCCTTCCTATACAGATCTTCCATATATTCTTACCATCTTTGTTTTTGATCATACCCATCTTTGCCTGGAATTTACCTCCGATGTTTCTAATTTTCTGGAAGAGGTCTCTTGTCCTTCCTATTCTATTGTCTTCTTCCACTTCCGCACATTGCTTGTTTAAAAATAATTCCTTATCTCTTCTGGCTAACCTCTGGAATTTTGCATTTAATTGGGCATATCTCCCCCTATCACTGTTGCCTTTTGCTTTCCTTCTTTCTTGGGCTACTTCCAAGAGTTCTACTCAGCAGACAGCCATCTTGCCTTCTTGGTTTTCTTTTTCTTTGGGACATTTTTTGTTGCCGCCTCCTGAACAATGTTGAGAACTTCTTTCCATAGTTCTTCCGGGACCCTATCCACTAAATCTAGTCCCTTAAATCTATTCTTCACTTCCACTGCATATTCATTAGGAATATTAGTGAGCTCATATCTAACTGATCTGTGGGTCTTCCCTATTCTCTTTAGTCTGATTCTAAATTGTGCAATAAGAAGTTCGTGATCTGAACTACAGTCAGCTCCAGGTCTTGTTTTTACCGACTGTATAGATGTCCGCCACCTTTGGCTGAAAAGGATGTAGTCAATCTGATTTCGGTGTCGACCATCTGGTGAAGTCCGTGTATAAAGTCGTCTTTTAGGTTGCTGGAAGAGAGTGTTTGTTATGCACAGTGAATTGTCTTGGCAAAATTCTATCAGCCTATGTCCCACTTCATTTTGTTCTCCCAGACCATGCTTGCCTGTAATTCCAGGTGTTGTTTGACTACCCACCTTAGCATTCTAGTCTCCTGTAATGAAAATAACATCTCTTTTTGGCGTATTATCCAGTATGTGCTGCAGATCCTCATAGAACTGATCTACTTCTGCTTCTTCAGCATCTGTAACCGCCCAGAGTCCCCTCTGTGGGGGGAGATGGGCAGTGATATAAGTATGATAAATAAATAAATGAAATAAAATCTGTAGTTGGGGTGTATATTTGGATCACTGTGATGTTGAATGGCTTACCCTGAATTCGAATTGAGATCGTTATATCGTTTTTTTGGATTGTATCCAAGCACTGCTTTAGCCACTTCATTATTAATTATGAAGGCTACTCCATTTCTTCTGTGGTCCTCTTGTCCACAGTAGTAGATCTGGTGGTCACCTGATATGAAGTGGCCCATTCCAGTCCATTTCAGTTCACTGACACCCAAAATGTCTATATTAATCTTGACATCTCCCCAGTAACCACATCCAATTTTCCCTGGCTCATAGATCTTACATTCCAGGTTCCTATGGTGTGTTGCTCTTTAGAACATCAGATTCTTCGTTCACCACCAGCACCATCGGCCACTAGCCGTCCTTTCGGCTTTGAGCTAGCTGCATCATCACATCTGGGGCTAGTTGAGGCTTCCATCCCCATCAGCCCCCTGATTAATGCTTGAAATCCCCAAGAAGCTAGAGAAGCAGGATCTTTTGCTCCCAAAAATGCCTATTTCTCTAGGAATAGTTAAAATTTCTAACCAAGAATATATGCTATATTTTAAAATTCCAGTTTGCTGTATTGTGCTATCCCGTGTTCCTTATTCTCTGTACAAGTTAGGAAATTAAGTGTAAATCCAGCCTTTATCCATACTTGAGGCTGGAGACATGAAATTTTAAGGTAAAGAATCTCCTATGATTTGTACCTCTGTAATATCTTTTTAGAGATACTGGCAGAGAGCCCTCCATTTGTAGCAAACTAGTAGTGTCTTGTGGTCTATTCAGAGCATTGCATTTTCTTTGGGTTTTTCTTTTTTGACCAATTTATCAGCTATTGTTTCTGTGATCTGGGCAGTAAGATTATTTTATCTCCCAAAGGTGGAAGGAGGGGCTGTCATCAGGCCTCTATGCCAAGGGGTGGCACTACTGCAATTATTTTAAATTTTGTATTTTTCCCTTTTAATTAATTAAGATGGCATAGGCTGTGCCAACTTTACACTGGAGGTTATTAGACAGGATTATATGTCCCAAAATCCAAAACTGTAAATATTGACTAATAACCAATCAATTTATTAATTAATATTTGAAACTAATGTTATAATCAAGTAATAAGTGGTTGCCAATTTATGAAAATACAGAAAAATCAATATTTAAAGCTAACATATGAAGCAATTAAGTAAGAATCAGTAATGATCTATGAGAGATTCATAGAGTAACATATTTAATTCAGAGGGAGAAAGACTGGATTCTGTAAGATAAAGGCAAGGAGATCAGAGAATGGCAGGGGAAATAGAGGAAGTTTAACAAAGTGATTCACTTCTTACAGTTTTCAGCTATGGAGAAATAAATTGAGAAAATGTTTTGAATTGAAGAGAAAGGGAAGGGGAAGGAATTGATAAAAGAACTTACATATATCGAACTTACATACAAATATGTTTTATATTGAGTATTAATATATTAGAAACATTTGTACTTTTATTATGGCTCTGAAACCATGTTTTATTTCCTTGAAGAGTTGTGTTGGTTTTGTTACTCTTCCTTTCTAAGGTGTACATTCCAAAGATAGCTTCTCCAGAGGAAAGGTATTGTTTAATAACGGTGGTCAAGGGGCCCTAGCAAGAATGGAAGGAAGTTCCTTATACTGAGTGATGTTAAGATGGAGGGAAGGAAAGAAATTCCTAATATGGAATGAGGTTAAGGTGGAGTATGGGTAACTGAGTAAGGGGCGGTATTCTAAAGGAGGAGTTGAATGGGATGTATATAATGTGCTGTAAGGAGGGGGCCCTGCGTGATCGCCCACCTAACAGCTTGCTGTCATTGCTTTTGCTCTTGGGTGAAAAATAAAGAACTTAATTTCATGCAACTACCTGTTTCTTTGATCCTGGTTCAGAAGTGAACCTGGTAAGGAAACAAAAAAAATTCTAACAGAATCACCTTTCGTTTTCAGCTTGGGCACAGAGTTCTGGTTCTTGAAGGTCAGTATTAGATGGATCCTTCAATAGTTGGAAGGCAGGGAAGATAGAGGGTCCCTATCAGTACTGTTTTGCTCATGCTCTTTGGCTTCCTATAATCATGGAGCTGGGCACTCAGACAAGTTCAAATGGTGCCCCCTTTGTCTAACTCTGGATCCAGTTGTTCAGATGAGGTTGGGTAGACCCAGTAAGGCTGTGTTTCTAAAGCCTAAGAAGGCAATGTCCTGGAGGACTTTGGGTCATCTCCAATGCTGTAGGACCCAGCAACCTCCTTGAGGTTGTACTCCACGTCCAACTCAATGGAGGATTATGACCAGCAGCTGCCTGCATGAAGGTCACACTGGCTGGACTCAGGTCTAATTTAGGAGGGGAGGGGAAGAGTCTGGCTTCAGAAGTCTCAAAGAGGTTTCTCTCTGAGATAAGCAAAGTGGTGGCAAGTGAGGGGGAAAGCTCAGGGCTGGGCTGACTGGCCCTCTTGGCAGTTCTTCTGAATGACTCCAGTTATGGATGGAGATTTTTAAAAAAAAGGATAAGAGGAGAGCATGACCTGGCAAAACAAAAAAGAGGGGTGGGGTTTTCCTTCTCATCTATGCATTTGACTAGAAATTCAAAAGTATTACTAGCCCAGGTAATCCCATTTTGGAAAAAATGATTAAAAAGTGGGAAGGAGGGGCAGAAAGAGAAGAAAGGGGGGAAAGGTTGGGTCAGGTGACTGGGTTAGATTAATGGCTTTTGCTCCTAGTCTGAACAAAAGAGTTATCACATGATTTGATGATCCTAAAGATTTTCCAGACTCCTTTTTCAGTTTCAAGGAATAGCTGATAAGTCTTGACAAGCTTATGCCTACTGCTTTGACTAATAAAAGCAATGTCTCTGACAATATTATCTTATGCAGATATCCTCTGCCATTGTTTTGCCACAACCCAGCAAAGTAGAAGAAAATTTTAGCCTGAAAGGGTCATCCTTGGGTCCTTTTAATATCATTTTCCTCTGTTGTTACTAGATTGGGGGAGAGGTCCTGGGAGGACTATAGTACCCTGCTTTTCTTCAAGGTAAGGATAAGATCCTTGTCCCAACTAGGCATACCTGCTAGATTTCCTCTAGTGCATAAGGGTATCAAACAAATAAATCTTTATTATGGTCAAAGACCAGCATAAGGAGGGTGGGGTACAGTCAGTTAAAAGCATAGAAGATACATTAAAATCTAATATAAAAAGCTAAAGCACAGAAGTAAAACACAGAAGCCTAGAGAAAAAGGAAAAAGGAAAAAAAAGAAAATCTAGAGCAGAGCTTTCCAAACTGTGTGTCGCGACACAAAAGTGTGTCGCCACACACAGTCTGGTGTGTCGCCACACAACCCGGAAGCGCTGATCATCATCAGCGCTTCTGGGTTTTCCTGCGGCAACACACCAACAGCGGTGCGCAAAAACCAAAAGCGGCAGCAGTGCTTCTGGGTTTTTGCGCGCTGCCGCAAAGGCGGCACTTCCAGGTTTTCCCGCGGCAACACACCAATGGTAGTTGGTGTGTCGCCATGGGAAAACTTTGGAAAGCCCTGATCTAGAGGGAGGGTAGGAGCATTAGATGGGTGTAGGGAAGCATAAAGGTTAGTATATCTGTAAATACAGTATTCTAGTGTGATAAAATAAATGGTAGTTTATGGCACTGGTCATCTGGCAAATTTTAAGCGCTGCTGCGCAGAAGCTGGCAACATATGTTGTAGCAGGGTTGGTATCTGACAGCAGCAGGGAGGTGTAAAATCGTCCTGAGCACCCTGGGTATTTATATAATAATGGTAAAATGTGGCTAGTATGGATGTCTCTATAATACAGGCACTGGAGGAGCACATGCTCTGTTGTTTCTATGTGACCAGAGTCACAGGGGCATATTGTCTCCAGGTAAGGAGTCTTCCTGTATCGGCCTTCAAGGACAGCTGAGGGGAGGGCGTGACATCGTGCCAGAGTGAAGGCCCTCCGGTGTTTAGGTACTTCGAGTTTAGTTAAGTATCTCATAGGGGAGGCAGAGTACCTGCTGGATTCACTGGCAATAAAGGTTGGGGACCTGGCTAAATCCAACTGGCGCTCTGTGTCTGCTACACGCTGTTTATCATATCCCATGCAGAGTAGTAGACCTGGAGAGAAGCCCAGGGATGAGATTTTAGTTGCCACTGCCTGTTTCCATGTGGACTGAAAGTCATCCCTCATAGTTAATGGGGAAGGCCAAGGGGGAAAAGGGATAATTTATTATTCAAATTTATCACTGAGCCAATATAATCTGAAACATATAATTTATAATCTGAGCCAATAGTTGAGTATGACCACCCACACCCTAGCCTCCACTTTCATGAGGCCTGTTGCTAGTCTCAGGGTGGCATTAGAGACACATTTTGGGACTTGAAGGGCCAATCTTAGAAATTTGGATTGTACAAGCTCTAATGGTGCAAAATTGGAGAAGGGGCCAAGGTTGGCACCATACATGAGTTGTGCTATTGGCTTGGCTTCAAATAATTTGAGTGCTGCAGGTACAGTATATAGTGGCCAGCTCTTGACTTGAGGTATTTAAGAATGGCAGATGAGATAAGGGTATCAGTTTTTACTGGAAACATGAATTGTTCACTGCAGTTAGCATTTTTAACTTTTTGGCTTGCTTGTAGCATTAAGTTTGCACAATAAATAAATAATTAATAAACTGTGCCTTCAAGTCAGTTTTTGACTCCTTGCCTGGACTAGTCCCTGCAGTTTTCTTGGCAAGGTTTTTCCGAAGTGGTTTATCATTGTCTCCTTCTTTAAATAAAAAAAAATATTTTTATTAGAATTTTTCAATGTAGTAAAAATATATGGAACAAAGATATAGATAGAAAATAATAGAGAAAAAAGAAAAGAAAAAGAAAAAATCCTTACATGTATGCCTTCCGCCCTTCTTTCTATCAAGTAATTATCATCTTAAACTTTTCCCCAGCCTCTTTGTCTTTTTTAATCCCCAAATCCCAAAATTGTCAATTCGATTTCTAGTCTGTTGCCTTGACCACTACACCAAATTGGCCATGGATAAACATTTTCCAAACTGTCTATGAAGGTTCTCAGTCATCCAGGTGGAATTGTCTGTAGCTTGAATCATGTCAACTGGATTTCTATTTTCTCAGTGGAAACGTTTCGCTCCTTATCCAAGGAGCTTCTTCAGTCTGAGCAAAGTTGGTAAGGGAATCCTAAATATGTTTCTAGGTAGCTGTGTGACCTTACACCTGGGGTCATGGTTATATTGAGATGTTATTTTAAGTCCTTTTATTATCTAAAGGAGGATCGTTAAGATCACCATGCTGCTGTTGAGCTTGTGAAATGGTCTTAATCTTCCTAGGCACAGAAGACAGAGCCGGGAGAAAGATGGGAGAAAGATTGTGCCTGAGGCCCCCACCTCTATTCAAGGAAGGATTTTCCAAGTTGGCATAAATGGATTCCTTGACCCCTCTCTCAAACCACCTATCTTCTCTGTCTAAAATGTGAACATTAATGTCCTCAAATGAGTGTCCTTTTTCCTTTAAATGAAGATAAACTGCTGACTCTGGTCCTGTGGTGTTACTTCTCCTGTGTTGGGCCATCCTCCTGTACAAAAGTTGTTTGGTTTCTCCAATGTAGAGTTCAGAGCACTCCTCACTGCACTGGATTGCATAAACTACATTGCTTTTCTTGTGTTTTGGAGTTTGATCTTTGGGGTGTACAAGCCTCTGTCTCAGTGTGTTGGTGGGTTTGAAATATACAGGTATGTGGTGTTTGCCAAATACCCGTTTTATCTTTTCAGACACACCAGCCATGTAGGGAATGACCAGGTTCTTTCGTTTACTCTGAGTCTCAGCCCTATCTGTCGCTGTTTTAGGTCTGGTAGATTTAGATTTGGTGAAGGCCCAATTTGGATATCCACAGGCCTTCAGAGCTGTTCTCAGGTGCTGTTTTTCATTCTTTTTGGAATCCATGGAGGTGGGGATGGTTTCTGCTCTGTGTGACAATGTCCTGATGACTCCTAGTTTGTGCTGCAGTGGATGGTGGGAGTCAAACATCAGATATTGATCTGTGTGTGTGGGTTTCCTGTAGATCTCTATTTCTAGCTTGCCACCGGTCCCAATGAGGACTTCACAGTCTAGGAATGCCAGTCTGTTGTCCAAACATCAATATCTGATGTTTGACTCCCACCATCCACTGCAGCACAAACTAGGAGTCATCAGGACATTGTCACACAGAGCAGAAACCATCCCCACCTCCATGGATTCCAAAAAGAATGAAAATCAGCACCTGAGAACAGCTCTGAAGGCCTGTGGATATCCAAATTGGGCCTTCACCAAATCTAAATCTACCAGACCTAAAACAGCGACAGATAGGGCTGAGACTCAGAGTAAACGAAAGAACCTGGTCATTCCCTACATGGCTGGTGTGTCTGAAAAGATAAAACGGGTATTTGGCAAACACCACATACCTGTATATTTCAAACCCACCAACACACTGAGACAGAGGCTTGTACACCCCAAAGATCAAACTCCAAAACACAAGAAAAGCAATGTAGTTTATGCAATCCAGTGCAGTGAGGAGTGCTCTGAACTCTACATTGGAGAAACCAAACAACTTTTGTACAGGAGGATGGCCCAACACAGGAGAAGTAACACCACAGGACCAGAGTCAGCAGTTTATCTTCATTTAAAGGAAAAAGGACACTCATTTGAGGACATTAATGTTCACATTTTAGACAGAGAAGATAGGTGGTTTGAGAGAGGGGTCAAGGAATCCATTTATGCCAACTTGGAAAATCCTTCCTTGAATAGAGGTGGGGGCCTCAGGCACAATCTTTCTCCCATCTTTCTCCCGGCTCTGTCTTCTGTGCCTAGGAAGATTAAGACCATTTCACAAGCTCAACAGCAGCATGGTGATCTTAACGATCCTCCTTTAGATAATAAAAGGACTTAAAATAACATCTCAATATAACCATGACCCCAGGTGTAAGGTCACACAGCTACCTAGAAACATATTTAGGATTCCCTTACCAACTTTGCTCAGACTGAAGAAGCTCCTTGGATAAGGAGCGAAACGTTTCCACTGAGAAAATAGAAATCCAGTTGACATGATTCAAGCTACAGATTTTCCAAACTGGAAGTGCAATTTAGAGGGGGGAGCAAATCACATTACAGGATGAATGATAGGTTAGGTGCCCCTGGAAGACAGGTGGGGGCAGCAGAAACTACTAAGCTGCTTTCCCAAAGCAGGGGGCAGACCCAGCGTGTGAAGTTCCAGGGGCTTTTTGGAGAGAAGGTTTGGGAATATCCTCAGGATGGGATGGAGAAGAGAACACTGGCATCCATCGGACCTTTCTCCTCCTTTAGTTTAACAGCCCGAGCGAGTCTATTGCTATGATTTCTCATCTAATGCTCTGAGCACCAGCTGTGTTTTCAAGAGCTAAACGAGATCCACCTGAATGGGGAACTCTTCAGTGACATCACAAAGTAGGTGGAGCCTTTCCTCTGGGTTTCCCCGGCGGGTCTTCCGCGAGACTGTCAGCTGGAGGAAGACGGGCTGAGCCTGCCGCTGCTTAATTCCTCGCGCTGCTTTGGCAGAGCCATAAGAGAGAGAGAGCGACAGGTTTGCCTGACTTCTATCGGGCGACAGCGCCTCGCCGCTTTCTAACTGCTGCAGCTGCAAAACTTGAGGGGGAGGAACGCCCAAGCTCCTTCACGGTGGGGACGAGACCACGCCGCTCCGGTGAGATTTGGGGAGGGGGAGGAGGGGAGGGACATTTCGTAACTTTGCAGCCTGCGAATGCAATTTCCCTCTTCCCTTGCGCTATGGGCATCAAATGTGAATTATCCCTGAGTTGGTAGTATGTTCAGAGTTTCCGGAGCTGCCTTCAGCTATGCACAACTATTCCTGGGAGGAGCCGCTTTGCACCTGCTCACTGGCGGGAAGGGGGCGAGGGGGGAGTGAGGCAAGGGCTCCCCAGAGAACGTGGAATCCATTGACTGCGCTCGCTTGGTGAATGTTTGTTTTCGAAGAGCTTCTTGGAACGCTTGGAACGCAGCTTTTTCTCCCCTATGTATTGACAGAGGTAAACCAAAGCTGATCATTGGGGATTATTCATTCAGAGGGGTCAGATCCTAGAGCACCACTCGAGTTGTGTTGGCGTGTTTAAACCCTAACTGCACCTTGGGTAAGGACTAAAACAGCCAGAGAAAAGGGCAGCTATTTTAAGGCCTGTAAATCTTAATGTGCTTGGAGGCTTAGAAGATAAGGAATGGGATTCCAGAAAGCCCTTGCTCCTCACTCAGCAGCCTTACTGATATTAACTCAGAGAGCCAGGATAGTATTTTTCCACAAATGAAAATCTGGGTATTTTCAATAGACAGGCACATTGTGAGGAATAGGAACATTTTTAAAAGCCATAAAGTACTGCTGAAAAGACATGAAGAATAGCACTGAATCTTGCTGAACAAAGAATGTAATATTTGTAAAACAAAACAAAACGCATCACTAACACAGGCTGCAGACATGTAGATAACATAAGGACACTAAAGCCTTTGTAACATTATTTTATTTATTTATTATTTTCTATCCTGCCTTTATTAGGTCTCTCACCCAAATATTTTTGTGGTGGTTTCCTTAATCTAAAGAACCAAACCAAACAAAAATAAAAAATAAAGAATCTTGCCCCCATGTGGAGGGGAAATGAACATTCTTGTTTGACAACAACCTGCAAAATATCATTGTTTTGGTAGTAAGCCTGAATTCATGGCAAAGCCTGCAGAGTTCTGTCAACTCTGGCAGAAGCAATGCCAGGCTCAATCACTGGCAATAAGCCAACTCTGCCCCCACATCACAAAAGCTTATGAGCAGACACAGAGTGCTCTGCTCGCTATTAAATTATTTTAGAGAATTCATAGACATTGGGGATTAAGGAAAAGGGCTTCCAGGTTGGAATATTTCCGGCTGGATAAAAGTGATGACTCTTTAGGGAATTAAGATCTAGTGTGTACAAACAACTGGTCAGGCTCAATTAGACTGGACAAATAGTGACTTTTCATTAACAGTGGTCTATTATATAAATAACAAATTCAGATGGCAGGTTAAATGTAATGAAGTGGACACAAGACCATGGAAGCATATATACTTGCTGTTTTTTAAAGTGCAATAGGACTTAAGTGATTAACTGCACCAGAGTGAAAGGACTTGGATAATAATCTTGCAGGTGCCGAAGGACTGCAAATAATTGATAGCGTTGAGTAGAAGGAAGAAAGTATTATTTGGTCTAGCGGTTAAGGCAATGGACTAGAAACCAGGAGACAGAGAGTTCTAGTCCCGCCTTAGGCATGACAGCCGGCTGGGTGACCTTGGGCCAGTCACACCCACACAGCCCAACTCACCTCATAGGGTTGCTGTTGCGGGGAAAATAGGAGGAGGGAGTATTAGGTGTGTTCGCTGCCTTGAGTTATTTATAAAAATAATAAAGGCAGGATAAAAATTAAATAAATAAATTTTATGCATAGCTGTAAATTACCTGGGAAAGGTAAGATATAAATAAACAATAGTAACACAATGTCCTGAAACAGGAGCTTCAATTAGGTTCCTGACAACTTGTGCGCTATTCTGGTTGTGGATTACCTGAGCTAAAGTACTTCATTTCTGGAGGCCACCAGGCTGAGAAAGATTGCTGTAGGAAACCATGTTATTCCCACCCCCCTTAAATGGAATCACTTAGTTAACCCCTCTTCACAGAATTACAATATAATACTTGTTGTTTTGATTTAGAACACCCCATTTTTCAGGTCCTCTAGCTGCCTACTTTCTCCCTGTTTTTTGCCCATGGCAAATAATCTCCATAGCACACCTAGGAGTGGGCGATGGGAGCAGGATTTGGTGAAGCGGTTATTCCCCACTTTGATTAACTTCCAGCATGAAGGGCATTTCACTGGGGATGGATGAAGGACAGTACGTAACCAGGGGCAATCCCATAGAGACTCATTCTCATGCTCCTGTAGGAAGAGAGCTGTGCTACTCCATGGTAGTCAAAAATCAGGAGTTTGGTAGCACATATTCTAACAAATTTTATTAAAAGGTATAAACTTTCATGAGCCAACATTATCAAGATGAGACTTATATGGAGAACACTAGATTAGGGAAGTCAAGATTACAAGAGTGCATGGAACACTTTAAAGACTTCCAATGGCTGCCCTGACTGGTGGTTAACCAAATCACTCATTCAATCCAGTTTTCCAGGTTTGCCGAATACAGTGAACCATAAACTATCCCAAGTGAATTCACAGAACACCCTAGGCAAGCATGTCATTTGCAAAGGCACTGACAGAACTGTTGTTGAAGACAAACCAGATCAATACAGCAGATTTTATTAAATATGCATCTTCCTTTTGGTATGAGCACGATAAATATCTGGTAGGTACTTTACCACCTGCTTGAAATTGCTCTGTTGAGAGGTGCAGGAATGTCTCCAAAATATCAGGATATCCAAGAGACTTAAATAGAGCTTGGTTAGCACAAAAACATGGTTGTGTCTAGTTCTATACAGATTGTCACATGAAGGAAAGCACCAGGCTATAACTACTACAGTACTCATTTTTATAACTGAAGACTGCCTATGGGTCCTGTTTGGATCTAAGGACATTCATAGAAATATAGATGATGCCAGATACTTTGCTAAATTGGGGTGGCATGGAGCATTTGACAGGGGCACTAGAGTACATGGCATGAAGCAACAAAATTGCCGCCTTGTAGCAGGATTTTGGACTGTTTTGTCCACCATGATAACCATTTTGTGATAGATCCTAAGGTAACCTTTTAATGAAAATATTTATTTATTTATTTATTTGTCTGTCTGTCTGTCAACTTGTATTACCGCACCATCTCCCCCAAGGGGGACTCTGGGCGGTTTACAATACAACAATTTAAAATCTTTAAAAATAACTACAATTTAAAATACATTACAAAACTAATAAATTAAATATAAAAATCCAATAGGCGATAGATGAATATCCTGGATAGATAGATAAATATCCTGAACACACGGTTAGAAATCCAAATGAGCTAAAATCCCTGATGTGGGGAAAGGATTTGACAAATCCATGGGTCATGACTAATAACCAAACATGATCCATACTAACCAAAATATTGTATATTCCTTCTTATGTTTCAGATCCTCAAGGGGGTGCAGTTTCCTTTCACAAGCAGCCAGACTCCTCATTGCCAGAATATGGAGCTTGCCTCACAGATATGGCCAGCAAATATGAGCATCTCAAACCACACAAAGGCTTTGGCCCTTCAGTCTCGGCACTCCTCTTCCTCCAATGAGCACCCTCTTTACAGTGACTACCAGCCACCTGCTCTTGACCTCATCCCTGTGCCCAAGGCTGTGCTTTATATGCTCATGGCTGCCATGGTGGTAGTGAGCGTGGCCTATGCCATCGTTGGTCATTTAATCAAGGACCTGGCTCATGACCTGGCAGGTGAGGGCAGTGTTGCTGAGGCAAGCACTTTAAGATGCACAGCTTTTAAATGCAAATTCTGTGGCAAAAAAGCTGTGTTCATTACAGCTATATAAACTATTGTATTTTGGGGTGGGTTTACTGGTTGCTTATCATGGGAAAAGGCAAGATAGTGTTGGAAAATGTAAGAATATGTTTACAATCCAACAATACCATGCCAGGCACAGAAGCCAATCACAGAATCATAATAAATCTTAATTCTCTACTGGGTTTCTTTCAGCAAGTGTTACGTACATTTTTTCAGGCATATCTTTATAGCCCTAGACATATACTCTAAAAAAAGAACTCAAATCGTGAGGAAGCCAAACTCTGTACGTCATAATCTTTTCTCTGCACCTGCTCTTAATATACAAAATGTAATCTTTACGACTAGTTCACTAACAATCTTTTATGGTGTTTAATATCTGAACTGGAGAATGCTTTGGATATACTGTGTAAGACTTGTCCTCCAAGAATTCTGTGAATTGCTGTGCTTCAATATATAAACTGAGTTACATAAATTCATTTTTTCCCATGTGTAACACATCCTGGCAGATAACCTTTCCCCCCGTCTAAGATATGCCTTTCATTAAATCAGGAAAACGGGGAGTAGATTTGTACTCAGAAATATGCAAAACTAAATGGTTGCTCCCACCACCTAAATCAGCTACAGTGGTGACCGTAAATACTGTTTGTAGTCTGCTTCTAGAATCATGTTGGTTCTACACTGTTCTTCAATGTATGCCAATTTTGAATATTATTATGAATCTGGCTATCCTGTTTTTGCATTAATTTGCATTTTCAAACACACAGAAATATATTTTAATATGTATGTAGGGTAAATATACATTTTATATACACATTAGTAGTAAACACTGCATTGCAAAATTTGGAGAAGTCCAAAACAAGGGAATACACTTCCAAGTGTGGCTCAAATGGTGTCCTCCAGCATATCTATAATTTCATACTACTGACACACAAGAATTTGGGTTTCTTTTCCCCTTGCAGAAGTTGAAGCACATGAGATTGGACAAGAAGTCCCTAAACATATGCAATCTCAGACCATTTCTTAAGAGACCTGGCTTCAAACCCAATACTCAGCTTTTCTGGGGCCCAGAAAATAAGAAAACAGCTACTCCCTTTGATTTATTCCTAAATTGCAAAAAAATTACAGCTAATTGTGTCATAAGTACTGAACACTAGAAGAAGAGGCAACCTTTTCACAATGGGTCTGATTTTAATTTTTTGCCGTCAAGAACAGATGATATTACACAGGTTCTGGATTTCTGAGTTTTTTAAAGTTATTTGAAAAAAGATAACCAATGGCTCATATGTTTTGCTTTCCTTTTAACGCTGGAGGAGATTGGTTCCGTTTTTTGATAGTTGTCTCTGCTGCAAAGCATTTCCGAGATTTTCTGGAATTCCTGACTCCCCTCCTCCGAAAGTCAGACCTTTCCCCTCTAAATGTAGCAGGAAACAGCTAGAATTCTTCCTTCAAGTGCCATAGCACCAAAACTCAGTTCATAACTACCAATGAGCTACAACCATTAAATTCTGAAGTCTTACTATTGCAGAGCTAGGAATTCAAATAAATTAACCTGACCCCTACTTTCCGTTAACTTACATGCTATATTCTAGCATGGGGAATGACTATAATATGGAACTTGTAAAACACCGAGTTGTGAGAAATATTTCAATGCCATGAAAATCAGAAGCTATCACAGAAAGTTGTCCTTATTTTGTTATGACCAATCTACCAACTTTCCTTTATTGTAGCATATTATCTATAGTGTGCCAGTTATGTGATGTGGCTATGTGTCACCTTTACTGCTACCACTCAACAAAGACTAGGATAAAACAGACTAACTCTGCGGCTGCTTGATATGCTCTCTTCAATTTGTCTCTCTAGACTGCCTGTTGGGGCCACAGCCTGAGGATCCAGACAAGGAAGAACCAGAGCCCCCAAATGTTTCAAGTTTCCAGCCCTCACTCTTGACCAGGAGTCCTACCTGCACCTGCTCCACATCCCAGGCTGAGGAAGTACATATAACCCTAGAAGCAGCTCCATGGATGACACTGGAACTACAAAGCGGAAGGCAAAACAGCCTTTCAGAACAAGGTTATCCAGAAAGAGGCTTCCAGAGCTGAAAGGGAAAGAATCATAATAGCACCCAAGCAAAAAGAGGCAGGCTAAATGTGTGAACAAGCAATGGACTGTTTTGTTGTAGTGACTCCACCTTTTAACACCAGCCTAGATACTGTCCTTCTGGAACTTTCTCTATGGTCATTGATCAGGAGATTTTAGTTCATAACCAATGGTCACCAATCCTCAGTCAAGCAGCTGCTCCTTTTTTTCATCATCAAAAGTATCAGAGCTTTACTGAAACGATGAAGGAAGGTAGTGAAAGATCAAAAGATTTTTCATTCCAAAGACCATGATGGCAAGATGGCCCAGTTGCATTACAAGGAAACCAGAACACTGGAACTGCCACTATTCATTTGAATTACCACAGTCCAATTCCAGGTTGAGACATGTTTAATGTGCGTATAAATAAGGCTGCAACAAGGACAGTCCATTCAGTCTTGATCCAAAAGATGTTGCTAAATGAAGACTGGGGTGTCTTCCGCATGGTCTTGTTACTTTCCCTACAGGAGCAAGCAGTGTGAAGGACAGGGGCCTGACTGGCCTGTTCCAGCAAAGAGCAGTGGCAATAAATAAGGAGATTTGAAGAGAGCAGCAGGTCTCAAAAACCTAGGCATCCAAACGGCAAAGTGGGCTGTCATATACCATCTGCAGATTGACTTTGTGACCAACTAATTCCCGGATGTTATTGATGCCATACTTGATCATGGTGGGTCTAGAAGAGAAGAGAGAAAAAGTCTCACAAAGAATTTATTGGAAACAATTTAACTATAATTGTATACTTTTTAAAAACTGCAGACAATCTGAAACAGTTGTTAAACCCACCCCAAAAAGACAGTAATAATGCACTGAACTACAATGGAAACTCAAGGTAAAGGACAAGTAACACAAGGACAGTTGGAATGGAATTCTCAATACAATGCAGTGAATCCCACTCTCCCCACCCACTGGGGATCTATCATACCCATACCAAGGACCCATCCTTTGGACTGAAGTCCTATGGACCAAGGCACCGACGCAACCTAGCCTGGTCTAAAATAATAATTTGCTGATTACATCTGAACAATGGAAGTGGGTGAAGTTTAAAAGGGTTGTTTATCATCCTTCCTATGCTGGAGATGTTTAATCGGTTCAAACTTTGACTTCAATGATTTCTTAAATAGGATTTTATTGTTTTCAGTACATTAGATGGGTGTCCCCTGGGTAACGGTGATGTCACCGGCAAATCCTTTCACTACAGAAGTGCTTTGATGCTTCTGACACGAACACACACACACAGTACATTAGATAGATAAATGCTTATATATTGTATCAACATATTGTGTTATTTTTTTGTCTTTTTCTAGGTTTATTCTTTAGTTCTCTTTTAGTGTATAGCTTGTCTTTATTAGTTGAGATTGAATGTTTTAACATATTGTAGGTAACAGTTATCACTGGTATTGTTTAAATAAATCTAAATTAAAAATTTATAATAAAAGACTATCAACTGCAAATTGAAGCTTTCCATGGATTAGTTGCACCCCTTAATCATCCTAGAAAGGTGCAATGTGAGTTATGGGAGGTACTTCATAGTTTCTCTCACAAATACAAGTAGCCCTTGGCCTCCGGAGACTTCTGGTAGGCCCAAACAGCACAAGGCAGCTGAATTGACCCTCCAAGACACTCACCGTTCCAGAGACAGCCCCCAGGCAATGACAGACACGCCATCTGGCAGACCCATAGGCAGCAGCATCTCTGGGCGAAAGACTCCTGAATTGCCCACCTCCACCCATTTCTTTAATCCTGTAAGAAAATGGAAATGTCTATTGTTAAGATAACAAAATGGGAATGGGTGTACAAGGAAGCCAGGGGTTCCAGGTTACTGGGTAGGCCTCAAGCCTGGTGGCTGGAATCCATTCAGCACTTCCTGCTGGGATTCAGAGCAAGGTGAGACATCACCTTGCCGACAAAGGTCCGTATAATTAAAGCTATGGTTTTCCCAGTAGTAATGTACGGCTGTGAGAGTTGGACCATAAGGAAGGCTGAGCGCCGAAGAATTGATGCTTTCGAACTGTGGTGCTGGAGAAGACTCTTAAGAGTCCCTTGGACTGCAAGGAGGTCGAATCAGTCAATCCTGAAGGAAATCAACCCTGACTGCTCATTGGAAGGGCAGATACTGAAGCTGAAGCTCAAATACTTTGGCCACCTAATAACAACAAAGAAATGTAGATCCCTCCATGGCAATGAGAAGCAGAAAGGAATATTCCCCTCTGGGGAGATGGGCGGTGGTAGAAATTGGGAATGAATGAATGAATAAATAAATAAGTGTGTGTGTGTGTGTGTGTGTGTGTGTGTGTGTGTGTGTGTGAGGCAGGTGGCTGAAGAGATAGCCTGGTGTAAGGGAGGACAAGACTAGCACCCAGCTCTTGCCCAGTTTTCTCCAAGATTAAATCAAGGACAGATTTGTTAAGCTTGGACCAGCTCCACAGCTGTTTTGGAAAGCAAAGTAAAAGTACGGGCCCAAATTCTCTGATGTATTTGCATTTTGGAGTTGGGAACACAGTAATACAACACAAGCATCATATGAAAGCTATGTTTCTATAGCCTAAATGGCTTGAATACTAATTCCAAGAGCATTCTGTAGCAACTTTAGGTGCCGTAGTATCTAACAAACAAAAACAAGAGCACAGAAGCAATGTTATTGCTGTGATTCAGTTATGAAGCTCCCATGATTTAGAAGCTGAGGGACCACCTCATCCCCATTACATCATCCCGTCCTACCCGATCTTGCAGGGAGGGCATGCTACGGACCCCCTCTATGAAATAGCTCCATCTAGCGGGGTCTAGGAGGCGAGCCTTCTCTTCAGCGGCACCTGCCCTATGGAACATTCTTCCCCCAGAGATAAGACAGATTCCTTCACTCCTGGACTTCAGAAAAAAATTGAAAACCTGGCTCTGTGAGCTTGCCTGGGGCAAGAGGGAAAGTGGTCAAGCTTGGGGATGGCTGATTGCTTGAGCCTCCCCAAATATTTTAAACAGACTTCAGCAGCACGGCAAACCATCTGCCACTTGGTTTTAATTTTAATTATATTAATTATATTTATTGTATTTTATTTTATTGTGTTTTTATGTTGTATTATTGTTATGATTGTGAACCGCCCAGAGTCCCTCCTTGAGGGGGAGATGGGCGGTTATAGAAATTTAATAAATAAATAAATAAGCTCAAGAATCTTTAAAACATTGAGATGTTAACCAAAGTGCAGAGAAACTGAGGCATTTTGGAGACTATGCTTCCTTCTGCAGGCTCTTTCTCCCTCTGAAATAGCCTGAGAAGAATTCTGTGGTTTTTAAACATGTTTTATTTATTTATTAGCTGAACGGCCACACACCAAAGAGAACATGCTATGGTAGCTTTATTACATTTTACTAAGGGGGAGAAATGAGGCCCAAATGCTGAAAAAGATAAAATGCCATAATTTCAGCTAAATGAGCTTTCCATTTAATTTGAAAGACTAAAAATGTTGCCACTGTGTTCTGAAAAGTGTTTTGCTGGGGACAGGGTTTCCTTTAAATATCAAGGACCTCCAGAAAAAGGAACTCCAACATATGATGAGATAGTATGCTTTCAAGCTGTGTTAACACAGTGGAAAAGTGTCCTCACTTATAGTGCATTCTCAGGATGTCCAAGTTTTGCAACTATGTGAGTCATAAGGGGATTATCAAAGGCTAAAATGAGAGCAGTTGGAATTCCTCCTTAAGACAATAAGCATGCAGCTGATGCCTTCTTGACTGAAGTGGAAGCAAACATTTTCCATAGGTAAGAATGCAAGCTGAGAACAGACTGATTGCTGTTCCCTCAAAAGTTCCCTACATTATTACCCCTACTTTGTATGATTTGCCTTTACTGCCAAAGGTATTTTGTAAATAAATCAGCTTAATTATTTGGGAAGGTATTTTAATTTGAAGAGGGAAGAGCAGTCAGATTCTGCCATAGACAAAGAAAACTCCTATGCTTCAACTACACAATTCCTTAGATTGTATCTATCTTTTTCTTTGAACTCACCTTGATGGTAGCTGAAAACCTCCATGCTGGGCTCTGTGTATGGATTGTAAGCAGGCTTGAAACGCAGCTGTGTGATTCCTGTCACATAGAGAAAGGGAGCTGGTTTCTGGGAACAGGGAAAATAACACCTAAAAAGCTTCTCCCCTAAACTGCTGCCCTTCACTAACCCTGCCCGCCGACTTTCCACCATCTCTTACCCAGTTTGGTGAAGAATTCCTTCAGGACACCCATG
The DNA here is from genome assembly GCA_023362775.1 of Charina bottae. Taxonomy (NCBI): domain Eukaryota; kingdom Metazoa; phylum Chordata; class Lepidosauria; order Squamata; family Charinaidae; genus Charina; species Charina bottae. Next base: position 7,348,410 of record JALMGJ010000021.1, on the reverse strand, counting down.
AGGTCCCCCAGTGTCAAGCTATAATCAGCCACCACACCTTCAATCTGATGGAACTCTGCCAGGTGTGTAGCATCCAATGTCTCATTCCTGAAGACACGATCAATGGAGAAGTATTTGGCTGGCGTGAACTTCTCCTGTAGTGGAAGCAATTATCATAGCTCTACATTTTCATTTGGTTCAAATACCCCGTTTCATGCTCATCAAGTTCTACCAGCTTTAAACCCACAATTACTTTGTAACAAGGGTTTTCAATGCAAATATTCTTCAAAGTACAAAAGAAAATTAATAGTTACCTGCTGTGCCAGCTGATAGAGCATCCGGGCACTGACAGCTGTGGTGTGTGTCCGAAGAAGATTCTTCCGAGCCTCCTCCAGTTTCCACTCATATTTGTAACTGAAAGGGAGGAAGAGAATAGATTAACAGAAAAATGCAGGAATTGGAAGCAGTTAATATGAGTTACATGACCCGAGAATCAGCCCAGCATAAATGTGACTGCTCTGCAGAACAAGAGAAAATAGTTGATCCACTGGGCCCGGTATTTAAAAATTCTGTCATTTCTATTAGACATTTGGGACTTTTGTCCCTTATACAACAACTCTTTTACTCAATATGAACCAGTTCCAAAAGCTACTACTGAATCACAGGAAACTCCATTCATGTGACAACATTGAGTCTCCCATCCTTATCCACTCTAAGGGCATAGGTTTCACAGCAAAGTATCTCCCTTTGTGTTCTAGATTCAGTAACAAGAGAAAAAGTCCTTCGTTGCCAGCTGTTGCACTAAACTCCCCACAGCAATTATTCATGCTTTCCCACCCTATGATCTGCTCAGCATCAGGGCAAAGTGTGCTGATGAACTCACCCCTGAGAACCATAACCTCCTTGTGAATGCACCCTCTTTACCCTCTTCAAATAATCCATGGGGAAGTCAGTTGCTTCAGCAGGATCTGAAAGAAATTACACTTGTAGGAAAGTATCCAGACATGTAAAGGCTCCACGGCATATGCATGCAAATACAACAGAAGAGCAAGAAGAGCTTGCAGCTGCTGCCTTCATTGCTGTCCAGACTCAAGGCAAGGCAAGCTCTCAGAGCATAAAGCAACTTTCAAAGTCAAGTTGATCACACTTCCTGCAGAAAAATGGGCGCCACATCCCAGAATATTTAGAAAAAGCATTTCAAAAGGAAGAATTTCTATACATGTCCCCAACCTTTTGGACCGAAGGATAAATTTGGAATTGTGTGGTAATGTGCATTACAACTTCTCAAAATGGTTTCCATAGGGAGCATGCCCATTCACAAAACGATAAAAAGTTGGATTCAGAAAACTGGAATTGTGACAAATGTGAATGCTGAATTTATTCAGGGAGGAGTTCTGGGGTGGGAAGGGAAATGAAGGCAATGGACTTTTGCTATAGTCAGTCCAAGGAAAGAGTGATTCTTAGAGTAAGGGAAGGGGCAAGGAGAAATTGGTATGAATATTTATCTTGACTTCTGACCTTCCGTATTAACAATAGATTACACTACAGCACAGCTTTCCAAACTGTGTGTTGTGACACTTTAGTGTGTTGCAACACATAGTTTGGTGTGTCGCCACACAACCCGGAAGCGGCGGCAGGGGCGTGCACGGTGGCGGCGCGCCATCAGCGCTTCTGTGTTTTTGCAGAGGCCGCCGCTGCACGCCCCCCCCACACCGCCGCCGTGCACGCCCCCGCCCCGTCGTTGGTGTGTCGCCAACGGTGGCCGGATTGGAAAGCACTGCACTACAGGATTGCTGTTGGCTTGGACTTCCGGTGGGGACATGGCAGACTGAACAGCTGTGCTCACAGACTCAGCGGGCAGAACTGACAATGCAGCAGTTTTTTTGGGCTCAGGCAGGTTTTTCCTGAAGCCCAGGAGTGTTTTTCTGGAAAAAGGAAAATACCTGGAATCATCCCATCTGTCCTCCGGACGGCTGCTTGCAGCCAGAAGATTGCAAACATCATTCGCGCTCGACTGGTAAGAGCTAGCCGGGAGGCTGGGACATCACCGTTTCCAAGCCACACTGTAGCCTTAAAGGGACACTAAGACCGGCCACCCCATTTCTAAATCACCCAATTTATATTTCTTTTAAGTACGCGTACCCTAAGAGAGGCTTTCTACAGCAAGGAAAAGCGGGTTCTCTTGGTGCTTATTGTTATTTTTGGGATCTATTTTTTAAAATAAATCTTTTTAAGTTTTGGACTTTGTTTTCCATCCAAATATTAAGGAGGATTGAGAGTAAATAATTGTCTCCCTGTTATTATTTTTGTACTAAATTTGAAGATATTAGCATTTTCCTATACGTTGAATCAGCTGTTTCGAACTTTGTTTTCTGCTTCTACTTTCCCTGGGGAACTGTCTGCATATCTCACTTTCACTTATGTAAACACATTTCAGAATTATTTCATATCTTTGACTTTCGCTGGTTAAGCTCCTAGGGGGCGCCATAATCTACTGTTTGAGACATGGAGGATTTTAAACAGACTTTCTCTGACTTCCAACAAGATCTTAAACAGATTCTTTCTGATTCCTACCAAGTTTTTATGCAAGGCATTCAGGACATTGTGGAAAATATGAGGTCTAAAATGTGTCATCTGGTTGGGGATGTCGTGGATGAAACTGAGGAATTTAACAGTGACAGAAATGTCTCTTCTAAGAGTGAGATCGGGACTTCTGTTGCAATGCTGGATGAAGATTGGATAGTCGACTTGAAGAAATTAAAGGGAGAGATCGAGTTGCAAGCCATAAGTGAAATTGATCTTCTGATGGAACGCCATGGAAAAGAAGGGGTTATTATGTATGGGAGGTCTCCTGAAGAGAAGTCGGAGTTTTTGAGGGGGGCAGTTGGGCTGCTCAATTTTTTTAAGAAAAAAGCTCTGTGCGCATTGTGGGGATATGTAAATGCTCTGGTTTCTTTTGAAGTGGGATAAGGGTTGAAGAATATTTATCTGGATTGCTTTTAGGGTTTGGCTGATTTCATTTATCTTTAATGATTTGGATTAAGACTATTAAGGTATAATAAAAAATAATAAATGTCTGGTTTTGGGTTTAATATGATTAAGATTATTAAAATTGTATTATTTATTTATTTATTTATTTATTCATTCATTCATTCATTCAATTTATCCCCGCCCATCTCCCCGAACAGGGGACTCTGGGCGAGTTACAACACATAAAAATTTAAAATCTATACAAAATTTCTAAAAAACAAGTACAAAAATAAATAAAATCCAAGATGGTTAAAAACCGTAGTGTAGAGATCATAATACTACAGGGCCAACCAACCCCAAGAGGCACTACCACCTCCGTCGTCCCAGGCCAGGCGGCAGAGCCAGGTCTTAAGAGCCTTCCAAAAGGTCAGGAGTGAGGGAGCCAGCCTCACCTCCGGGGTCAAGATGTTCCATAAAGCGGGCGCTATCGCAGAGAAGGCACGCCTCCTGGACCCCGTTAGATGGAATTCTCTTGTTGAAGGGGTCCGAAGCATGCCCTCTCTGCATGAACGGGTGGGGCGGGCCGATGTTATCAAGTACAATGGCAGACAATTTATATGTTTTTTAGTTTGATCTTTATTATAGTAGACAGGAATGTATAGAATAGTAGTAGGAAGGAAATAATTAAATAAATGTTATCTTTGGGGGGGAAGTTGATTAGGTGTGTGTGTGTGTGTATATATATATCTATATATCTATACTTTTAATATAAGGGGAAGGGAGCAACTATATTTAGTGATTTTTATAATGTGCCAGTGGAATGATTTATAGAAATAATGTGATTTTGGTTTAATATAGAGTAAGGGATTGATTATGGAATATTGTTGTATATCCCTGCTGTTAAAAGTTGGAAGTCACTTCTTTTTGTAATTTTGAAAAATTTTCTCTTGTGTTTATATACTTTTTTAGTTTTTTTCTTTGTAGTTTTTTTCTGTAGCTTTTATCTTTGCTTGAAACTTAATAAAATTCTTATTTAAAAAAAGGATTGCTGTTGACTTCCTTCTTATACATCAACATTTCCTTTTTACTCCTTCCTTGTGTTGGCAGATTCACGGAGCTGCTAGGTGCATATTCATAGCATGCAGGCAACAACCTAAATCAAGGGTCGGAAATGGCGGCTCGCGAGCCACATGCGGCTCTTTGGCCCTTGAGTGTGGCTCTTCCGCAGCTGAACTCACCCCCGCCCCTTCCACGCGATTGGATCCCGCCCCCAAACTCTTACGCTCTTACGCGCTCTCGCTCTCCAAGGCCGGGGCCACCCGCAGCCTCCCACACCTTGCGCACAGCCCGCGGGGCTCTCTGCCGCTCCCTTCGACGGAGGAGGGACCGGCGTGCCTTGGGAGCTGCTGCTGGCGGCATGTCTGGCACTTGGGCGCTCCCGAGCCTCTTCCCTTCTCCCTCGCCACGTTCGGGCGTTGAGGCCAGGCAAAGCCGGGAGGTCGCGCAGGGGTGAGGCGAGGAGTCCCGCTCCTGCGCCTACCGCCACATCCGTCCGTTCCCGGCCTCTCTCCCCATGTCCGGCGGGTGCCCATGCCAGAATCCCCGCGACCCGGAGGCAGCGACTGCTCGGAGGGCCCCAGCGAGAAGAGGCGCGTGATCCCCGGTGGATCCCTTCGAGGGGCCGCGGGGCTTCCCCGCTTTCCTCCCAAGGAGGCCTCGACGGCGCACCCTCCCGCCCCATCAATCCCGCCACCCCGTTGGGCGTCAGAGGCTGAAAGGATGTGGCAGGAACGGCCCTGGAAAGCGGGGCCTGCGGAGCGCCACCTTTGGGGAGGAGGGTCCAGCTGGCGAGCAATGGCGGCGCCGGAGTTTTCGCCGGAGCGGCTGGTGCGCTAGCTGGCCGAGGCATCCAGGCGCTGGGCAAGGGCGCGGGCCCGGGACGCGAGCAACCCGCCTTGGCGCTTCTGGAGAAGCGGCCGCGGGAGGCCCGCCGGGTGCACCCTCCCGCCCCATCAATCCCCCCACCCCGTTGGGCGTTAGAGGCTGAAAGGATGTGGCAGGAACGGCCCTGGAAAGCGGGGCCTGCGGAGCGCCACCTTTGGGGAGGAGGGTCCAGCTGGCGAGCAATGGCGGCGCCGGAGTTTTCGCCGGAGCGGCTGGCGCGCTGGCTGGCCGAGGCATCCAGGCGCTGGGCAAGGGCGCGGGCCCGGGACGCGAGCAACCCGCCTTGGCGCTTCTGGAGAAGCGGCCGCGGGAGGCCCGCCGGGTGCACCCTCCCGCCCCATCAATCCCCCCACCCCGCCGTTCGGCGTCCTCTCCCCCCGCTAACCCGAGCCCTGCGGTGGCCGGGGGAAGCTGAGCCAGGCGGGGGTGCAGCGGGGCCCAGCGGCGCGCTGAGGGCGAAGAGCCGCCTGCTCTCCCCTTGGCCGCCTCCGGTCGCTACAGTCGCCCCGCCGGAAAGCTTCATTAAGATGCTTTGAAGGTGCCCTTCACTTGAAACAATGTCAGAACAAAACACCCCTGCTTTCTTGAAAAGCATGGTGACATGTAGCCTGTAAGTGAATGTCAACCATGAACATGTGCTCTATATGTTAGGTCCAATTCATAGAGAATTCTTTGCAGCACTAAAATAAATCCCTCACAAAGGATTTCCTGCTGTGTGTAAAAGTCAGAATGGGCTCAGTTTCCTAATCCTCCCCCTTTAAATTCTTTCTTAGGGAAAGAGAAGGGCATACCCTGAAGTTTTCTCTTCCAGCCAGGCTGTCTTCCTCTACCATGGCTTTGCTGCTTTTCTCTCCCCACAGACAGCGCGGGCGGGCGGGTCCTCTGGAAGGAGGCCGGCCGGAGTTCTGCTTGCAGCGGACGAGTTGCTGCTGGGCCGAGCAGATGCTTTTGAGACCTAATGGCGGGGTTACATCGGGACCGAGTCCGGCCTATCCCCGGTCTGTGTCGCGTTAATGCCGCCCCCTTTCCCACCTGGGAGGCCAGCTTGCAGCGCAAACGGCAGTCGCTTACTGAGCGAGTGCATTTTAAAATCTGCTTAACTCCCCCCCCCCCCCACACTTCTCCCTCTTTGAAAAAAGGAAGGCCGGAAAAGCGCAGTTTCAGTCTTGCGTTAAAGGGAGAAGCTGCCCTTAATGACAGAAGGCCATTCAAGTTGGAGAAACCTCGCGGGATGGGCGGAATCGCTACACACAAGCCACACGCCCCATTTCGTTCCTCCTTCCCTATCGCTTAATTGCCAGGCGCTCCTCCCCTGGAAACCCCGCGCTGTCTGTGGGGAGAGAAAAGCAGCCACCGCACAGGCCCGCTTAAAAAACGACCCCGAAACCGCTTTCGAGCCGCCTCTCCGGAGGGTCCCTGCGGTCCCGCCGGGTGCACCCCCCCACCCCGCCGTTCGGCGTCCTCTCCCCCCGCTAACCCGAGCCCTGCGGTGGCCGGGGGAGCCAAGCCAGGCTCCATTCCGGCGGGGCGACTGTAGCGACCGGAGGCGGCCAAGGGGAGAGCAGGCGGCTCTTCGCCCTCAGCGCGCCGCTGGGCCCCGCTGCACCCCCGCCTGGCTCAGCTTCCCCCGGCCACCGCAGGGCTCGGGTTAGCGGGGGGAGAGGACGCCGAACGGCGGGGTGGGGGGATTGATGGGGCGGGAGGGTGCACCCGGCGGGCCTCCCGCGGCCGCTTCTCCAGAAGCGCCAAGGCGGGTTGCTCGCGTCCCGGGCCCGCGCCCTTGCCCAGCGCCTGGATGCCTCGGCCAGCCAGCGCGCCAGCCGCTCCGGCGAAAACTCCGGCGCCGCCATTGCTCGCCGGCTGGACTCTCCTCCCCAAAGGTGGCGCTCCGCAGGCCCCGCTTTCCAGGGCCGTTCCTGCCACATCCTTTCAGCCTCTGACGCCCAACGGCGGGGTGGCGGGATTGATGGGGCGGGAGGGTGCGCCGTCGAGGCCTCCTTGGGAGGAAAGCGGGGAAGCCCCGCGGCCCCTCGAAGGGATCCACCGGGGATCACGCGCCTCTTCTCGCTGGGGCCCTCCGAGCAGTCGCTGCCTCCGGGTCGCGGGGATTCTGGCATGGGCACCCGCCGGACATGGGGAGAGAGGCCGGGAACGGACGGATGTGGCGGTAGGCGCAGGAGCGGGACTCCTCGCCTCGCCCCTGCGCGACCGCCCGGCTTTGCCTGGCCTCAACGCCCGAACGTGGCGAGGGAGAAGGGAAGAGGCTCGGGAGCGCCCAAGTGCCAGACGGGCAGCTCCGCCCGCGCGCCTCACCCAGACATGCCGCCAGCAGCAGCTCCCAAGGCACACCGGTCCCTCCTCTGTTGAAGGGAGCGGCAGAGAGGGTGGCCCCGGCCTTGGAGAGCTGGGGTGCAGGGGGACGGGAGCGTCGCCGGCAGCCCGCGAGGACCGGCCATGGAAGGTGAGAGAGGACCGGGGTGGCCGGCCAAGCGCAGCACAGCCCTTCCACGCGATTGGATCCCGCCCCCAAACCCCGCCCCCTTCCACGCGATTGGCTCCTGCCCGCAAACCTCACCCCCTTCCACGCGATTGGCCCCCGCCCGCAAACCCCGCCCCCTGGCTCTCGAGCATTTCAAAATGTGCACGAGCATGTCAAAATGGCTCCCGGCATAAAAAGTTTGCCGACCCCTGACCTAAATCATCCAATGTCTGTTGCTCAATTTGGAAAGATACACTTAGAACAATTTAAAACGGCAGCTACTCATTTTAGATGGGATCCAAAATGCACGTGCCTGATTAGATCTCTGTAGGAATTGCATTAGGAGTCTGCAGCTACAAATCTAGGCCTGCACTCTAATCAGCCTTAAAAAGGAGACCAAACTTATATTCTTCACCCTGGTATGATGAGAGATAAAAGTTACATTTTAGACAAACAAAGGAACCAACCCTTCATAAAGAAAGTGTCATGCTGGTCTCGGGCTGGGTGCTGCTGTGGTTGATAGAGGGCATCGAAGTTCCAGAAAGAGCTCTCAATGAAATTATTGGTGGGCATTTCTGTGAAACTGAAGAGGGAAACACAGGCTTCAATTAAATATTAAGGGAACAGATCCCATGACTAGCTTAGGACAATACTCTGACATCAATACAAGGAAAAACATCCAAACGCAGCCAGAATAGCCACAAGAGGAGACTTGCTCCAGCCAAAGTACTTTGGTACTATTATTTTCTCACAGGAAATTATTTACACCCAATTAACAAAAATAAGTTACTTGGATTTTCCCAGCAGTCTCAGTCATTATTTTGTATAAAATTTTATTGAATCCCAAAGATGGATAAGCTTGAGTTGACTCTTCCTTAAATTCTTCCAGCCAGCTCGGAAGGCATTTTAGAGGCTTCCCACAGCTACTTTTCCCCTGCCCATATATTGTTAAGTACATACCCCATTTCAAGGAAGATCTGCCGAAACTGAGTGCGGACCTTCAGCAGTGGGTGGAGATGGCCGCTTTCAGGCATAATACCCAGTGCCTCAAAGTTATAAGACTTGAATTTCAAATCTCTCCAAGAACCACTGCAAGGTTGGGGAGAACAGGGAAGAACAGGAGAAAGATAATTAATTTGGTAATAGCCTGGGATTCCTTTCAGAACAGCTTCCATTTCAGTAATAAATCATGAAATACATGATTTAAAATGATTTCAATAATAAATCGTTTTAAAAAGATTACCACCCTCCCCATTTTTTTTAAAATTCACATAAAGCCAGTACAAACACAATGGAAAAAAGGGAGGTTAAGAATTCTGCCAGGAAGGGTCTGAAGCCTCCTATCCATGAATCCATTTTAGCATCCTGTCAGCTGTAAGACTGTGATTGATGAAACGTGATTCTACAGTATATGGTGAAGCCAAGAATTCTGTAGCCAAGATTCAAATCCAGAAAACAAAAGCAAATTCCAGACAGAAATGGTAATCTGTAGACCCAGATCCAAGCTTGACCAGGATCATACTATAAGAGACCAACAGAGTTGCTCACCTGGCAATCATCTCTGGTGTAAGATCTGTTTCTTGCTTGGCAACAGTCGTACTAAAAGCACTTCCTTTTTTAACCCAATATGTCTTAATGGTCCTAAAAGGAAACACAAGTTCGATGCTTCATCTGTTGGGAAGAGGGGCAGAATCATTCAAAGTTCTATTGCAGGGCTTTCCAAACTTTTGCCGTTGGCGACACACCAACGGCAGGCGTGCAAAATCCCGGAAGCGCTGGTGGCGGTGCTTCTGGGTTGCTGCCGCACTTTCGGGGTTTTGTGTGATGTGGCGACGGCAGCGTCGTCGTCCTGGAACCCGGAAGTGCTGATGGCCTGCCGCCGTGTGTGGCAGCAGTGGTGTGCCATCAGCGCTTCCGGGTTGTCGCGCGACACATTTGGGGCCCCCAGGCGACACACTACTGTGTCGCGACACACAGTTTGGAAAGCCCTGTTCTATTGCAAAGAGTATTCCATGAGTGTTTTGCAAACTAGAGCAATTCCTTTAAATTAATAAATCACACACACACACACACAAACATATTTAGAATACATCCATATGATTTCTGTACTGAACATGGAAGCAAATTGCCTTAAAATTAATCAGGACAGAAGATGTATGAAACAAAACACATTGTTGGTGAAGAAACCAGAAGGAATCCCTTTCAAAAAGTGAAGTAAGTTTGATTTGAAGTTTCAATAGTTCTGCACTAGGAAGTAGATCCCTTTTTAAACTTTAGCTCTCTATGCCAGAATTCATGAAGCCTTGGTATTTTCTCTCTTTAATACCACCAACAAAATTAATGAGAGAGATAGAGATAAATCTACCCATCCATCTTCAAATGCCCACAACCAAAGATTTATTCAGCAAGTCCCCCTGGGCCTTGGCTCTTTGTTGGCAAAAATAAGAATGTAAATGAAGTATGTATGTATGTATGTATGTATTTATTTATAATTCAATTTATATCACCGCCCCAATTAACTGCAAAACAACTGCCTCTTTTCTTGAATACTTTGCAACATTGTCCAAAACCTGAAAAAAACTGAAAAAAAAACTGAAAAAGCATAGCCTAGGAAAGATACCCAAAGAAAAATGTATGATCTGAAGAGCTTAGACAACAAAAGATACATTGAGGCGTAACATCTGATAGGATTATAACCTACCCATGTCCAGTATTCAAACATCTATTTCACTATAAGGATACACAATGTACCAAGCTGCAAAAATTCTGTTGTGAAAATTTTCTACCAAATATTGGTGAAGAAGCAATAAGCATGGGTAGCAATGGAGCAAGCAACCTGTTTGAAGGCAAGTGGTCGAAGCAGAAATGATTAAATGGCTAGAAACCAGCTTATCTGAATTATATACCTTATACCTCCTCTCAAATATAAGACCATATTTGGAGACCTTTGTATGAGTGCCTGTTTCCCCCACCCAATAGGAAAAAATACTTTTCAGTGATGGTGCCCGAGAAAGGCCTGCTTAGCCACTACTCTATGGTCCTTTTAGCCTTGAGACTTTTTTAAAAAAAGAACCTCCCATACTTTTCAAACATATTTTAATGTTTTTTTTTTATTTGGTACAAAACGTATTGCTGTTGCTTAATGTGATTGTTACTCATATTATCATGGTAAAAAAATTAACTTGTTTTATCTTTTTGGTATTTTTCTTTCTTTTACCATCTTATCTGGTTACTTAACATTTCTGCCCAGTAACCAAAGTTAGGGTTTAAAACAAGCATCAGATTATGAAACATTCAGTGCTTCCTGTAGCTACACTAAATGTAGCAGGACTTCCTATTATTCTAGACTTGGAACATAAATAAACAATAAACAGTACAAACATTAAATAAAAATAAAATAAAATGAAGAATAAATAAACAGTACAAACAGATAAAACAAAAACCTTTATCAGCACCTTTGCTGATAAAGGGGAAAAAACCAATCCTATGAAGTTGTAAAGTGCAACAAGCAGTGTCATTACAGAAGTTAATCCCAACTCATCTCTGATCATTCTATGATGGCTATTCGAGTTGAAACTTACACTTCTGCTAGGAGTTTTCGTTTCTTCAGTTCATTTTTATCCTTCTCCTCTAAACAGTCAGCCTCTCCCTTCTGAACCTGGAGCAGCTTCTCCCTTACAGTGTCCTGAACAGATTCCACCTAGGAGAGAAAGGAAGTGCATTGTGGATAGAGGCCGAAAGCTCTCATCTCATCCTGTTGTTCTTGGATTCAAAAAGTATGAAGGCAATCCTGAATTTACTTAGTTCCTTTTTTAATATGTATCACATTTGTTCAACTTTTTGGGGGGCAAAAAATGTAACATAACATCCTGCAGAAATAGGGACCCCAAACAGATAGGAACTTTGATTACTCACTGCCTGGAATATCCGAGGCCCATTTTCTGAGCTCTTGTCTAGCCGGATCCATTTGTTGGACATTGCTTTGCTGAATCCCACCTTTCCACTTGGCAGCTCCTACAGTAGAGCAAGGAAAACATTACCACATCAGATCAGAAGCCATACAATAAAATCCCCTTGTGTCTGAATCAGTTTCAACAAAAAAGATCCATAGTAAATACAGATCCTCTGGTAGATAACCTCAAATGAATACTTTCTCAGTAACACTTTAATATACATTAATTAGTATATAGGGATGAGGGTGTGTGGTTGTTGTTTTTTTTACCATCAGTTCACTCTGAAGCAGACCCTCAGAGGGGATGCTGTTAAACACCCGGACCTCATGGCTCCCTTCCTGGATAATTTCTTTGCCCTCAGGTGTCAGCTCCCACTTCTTGGATGTACGCTGCTCAGCCTCGATCACCTAAAAAGAACATGAAAAACATCTTCCTTGACAAAAAAGGCAGGGTAAAAGCCAAGAGTGCTGTGTTTGATAAAATAAACAAAAGTCTGTGGTTCTACTTAAGTACCTCAGAACTTCTGCTTACTTGCAGTACCTACTTGGGTTCTGGATGAGGAAAAATCACATATTTATAGTCTCACACAACCAAATGGCTAACATCTATATAAAGCAAGCATATCCCTGAACTTAGAAGACTGGAGCTTAGTTTTACTCCTCATCTATCATTTCTATGAATCCTTCACATTTTGTTATATGGAATCCCCACCTGCAGACTGAAGTCCTCTCAGTGAGAATTAGGCAACAGTTACATGTGGGAATATCTGAAGACAGTCTGAATGCACATATACCAGTGCCAAAATCAATTATTAACTATCATCAACCTTTTAGAACAGCCCTTCACTGCATTTTCCTTTTCTGAGATAATTATTCTTCAATCAGAATAAGTTTGATTCTAAACTAATATAATTGGGAAGCTGGAAATATCTGCCCTGATGAGGTTAGGGTTATCAGAGCTGGGCTGCAAGTGAGCAAAAGAGAGTTTTTATAACTCTGCTGCTATCTAGTGTCTTCTGGATTTTTGCAGCTCAGATCTGGTAGTTCCAGGTAGGTAAAGGCACAGCATACTACTTTTCTTCTTCCCTTAAAGCTCACAAGATAAATTAACAAGGGAAAGGTGAGCAAAATATGGGTCTTACATTACAATCTAATGAAATGATAGCAATCTATTTAGTATTGTGTATATGTAACCATACATATTCTTATTCAGTCTTCCATCAAAATTTGTGAAATATCACCTTTATTTTATTCTCACAATGTTGTAAAAAAGACACAAGTGAGAACATGAGAACCATACTGTAGTTACAACTGAAGGATTTTTTAAACATATTATCCAGTATAAGTCTGACATTCCCCACTGATCGCATTAAAATACACAAGGCAATGAGATGCTGCCTCTTAAAGTGTCAGATCTGCATCCAGTAAGATCACCACATAATCAATTCAAAAAATTAAAAGACAGAACTCTGTCAGCAGTTGTGTTATAGGACAAATATGTGGCTTGCTTAATTATGCCAATTTTCTGGGTTTCCATGACACACAAAACTATAACCATATAGGCTGGGTTTGCACAAAATGTCAAGACTACAATGTGGCAGACTAGTTTGTTTGGTGTAGTGGTTAAGGCACCAGGCTAGAAACCAGGAGACTGGGTTCTAGTTCTGACTTAGGCACGAAGCCATCTGGGTGACTCTGAGCCAGTCACTCACTCGCAGCCCAAGGAAGAAGGAATTGGCAAGCCAATTCTGAAAAACCTTGCCAAAAAAACTGCAGGGACTTGCCAGGAGTCGACACAGACTTGAAGGCACAAAACAAAACAGTTTGTGGTTCAGCATGTTGTGTGAACAGAAACGCTGTCGGGATCAGCTTTGGAGGCTTTCTGATGCGTTTTCCTACAACTCTGAATAGCCTTAGGCCACATGGATGCTATCTACGAACAACTATGGCATCGTCAGCAGTCCCTCACCCCGAGTCGGCACGGTCATTGGCTGACAACGGGGAAGACCCGCCCCTTTCTGCAGCAAGAGGCTGGGTGCCGCGTAAACTTTGCCTGCCGCCCCTCAGGGGCGTGGTCCGGCGCAGCTCTGCCCTCTTGCCGACTTACCTCTCCTAACGCCTGAAGACTCTTCACGGCCCCGACCAAGACTTGGTGCTCCAGGCCAAGCGCTGCTGCTGCTTCCAGGCTGCAGAGTCCAGCTTCCCCGTCAACTGCCACCAGGTCCAGCCTTTGTAAGAGTAATTCTGCTGCTGAACCAGGGCCTGTCCCGGCTGCCGCCATGGTGGGAGACATCTTCCCGGCAAACTCTAACGAGAACTTCCGGTAGTGGCCGGAAGCGGAAGTAACGATTAGAGCACAGTTTTTTAAAATTCGACTGTGTAGCATCCGCGGCTTTCTTTCGCGAAAACAAGTGGGCTAGCTATGCGGTCGCTAGGAAATGACGTCACCCACCATATGCTCAGAGCGGGAAGTATTTCAGGAGGTTAATGCTTTAAAAATGCTCTTGTTTCCCTTTTTCATTTAGCGTGGTTACGAAGCTTCGTACTCACGAAGCAAGCCAAATATCGGTATTTAAAAGCTAAATATACACAATCTCGGGTAAAGCCCACGCGGCAACATTTCGTTGCCGTGCTTTGAAATGCGAGTGTTTTATGCAAAAGCAGCCAAACAAAACTGATTCCTCGCACACGTGAAAAACGTAATAGTCTTCCTCTGTTGAGATTCTGCTTACTTTAAAAGCTCTCGTTGCGTTTCCTTGTGAGTCTCATGCCTCTTCTCGAAAAAACAACATATTTGTTTAAAGCAGGGCTTTCCAAACTGTGTGTCACGACACAGTACTGTGTCACCTGGGGGCCCCAAGTGTGTCGCGCAACAACCCGGAAGCGCTGATGGCGCACTGCCACTGCATGTGGCAGCGCGCACAGCGGCGGCGGGCTATCAGCACTTTCGGGTTCCAGGAAGCCGACGGTGCCGACACCGCCACAGTGCGCAAAAACCCGAAAGCGTGGTGGCAGCAACCCGGAAGCGCCGCCGCCAGCGCTTCCAGGGTTTTGCGCGCCGGCCATTGGTGTGTCGCCAACGGCAAAAGTTTGGAAAGCCCTGGTTTAAAGTGTAGACGTTCCAGGTCTCTAAAGCAGCCATCCCTAACCTGCTGCCCTCCATAGCACAGGTCTGAGCAGCAGAAGTCTGAACTAGTGTTGCCAGATGCCCAACATTTTTATAGCCCAACCAGTCTCAAAATTTAGTTCAAAAGTAGCCCAAAAATCTGAAGCAGAGCTTTCCAAACTTTTCATGTTGGTGACACACTTTTTAGACATGCATCATTTCGCGACACACTCTTACAGCAGGGCATCATTTCGCGACACACTCTTACAGCAGGGCACAAGGCAGGCACTAGGACCTGCGCAGAATCCTGGCAGGGCTCGGAGGCAGCAGCAGCCGTGACACACCCAGACGCTGCAGCCGACACACTAACGTGTCGCAACACACAGTTTGGAAAGCTCTGGTCTGAAGATAAAAAGTTATGCAAAGAGATTATGCGGAAGTGCGTATTAACTTTATTAATTAAATTAAAATTATTAGTAACAACACAAGCAAAGTCAATGGGGAAGCTGGCAAGGAAGGTCAGAAGTCACTCGGGTAAGTCTCCCCTCCACCTTTCTTCGCTTGCATGCACCGCCCCTCCTTCCACTCTTTGCTCGCACCCACCCCACACCCTCTTTCCCCCGGCCTCCCTGCGCTCACACACATGCATACACCCACCCTGCACCCTCTTTCTCCAGCCTCCCTGTGATTACACATGCACGCACCCCGCACCCTCTTTCCAAGGCCTCCCTGCACTCACACACACGCATGCACCCACCCCACACCCTCATTCCCCACCAAGCACCACCTCCCCCGACTCGCATGTGGCCAGCGCCGATCCTCCCAGGGCCCCCAAAACCCCCTTCGGCACCCCATGCTCCTTTCCTGGGACTCCTTCTGCTTCCTGTGACTACCTGTACACACCCTTAAAAGTAGCCCAAAATACAGTAGCCCAAAAAACTGCAACCCACAAATGCCAATTTTTCGCAACTGATCTCCAAAACTAGCCCAATTGGGCGTGAAAACCACCCAACTGGCAACACTGGTCTGAACTTCTATTAAACTTCAGAAGCTTTAAAGGCATGAAGTGTTTAATAGATGTATCAGAAACAAGATAACATCAAGATAACATCATTCTGGGATTGGTAAAACAGGCTGCTTTTAGTA
Source organism: Charina bottae (assembly GCA_023362775.1). Lineage (NCBI taxonomy): Eukaryota > Metazoa > Chordata > Lepidosauria > Squamata > Charinaidae > Charina > Charina bottae. The sequence goes on along the minus strand of JALMGJ010000021.1, from coordinate 7,332,834 downwards.
GTGTGGGTTTCCTTAGGTGAAATTCCTTGTATCTAATGTGTAATACCAAAACACATTCAAAGGAAATCTTCCTGGAACCTCGCCATCTTCTATAAATCCCATTTTCTTTTGTGTTGCATTGCTCAGTAGATCAAAAGAAAAATCTGTAAATGGTTGATCCAATAGCTGTGGGGAAATAGGCTTGTCTATCAGGCAAAATAACTTTTTTGGGGCAGTGGACATAATTTTTTGAAAATTGTGCAGCGAATGGTGTTTTTACTTTTGCTGCTCTGTTTTATTTAATGTTTTACATTAAGGAATCTAATAGGAACTGGATCTGGGCACGATAAACTACATTTGCATGGTTTTTATCTTGCCATGCCTCTGAATCTAAGATAAATAAACAAGAATTGGATGGAATAGATTGGGGAAGTGCCATTTACTGACTAAATGCTGTGCTGAGAAAATATTGAGGACCCTAAATTATTCTCTGATTAAACTACTTCTTTGGGGCTACAAAAATCTGGGTGACCACTTGATGGCAGAACCCGGTTATCTGGGATTGGTTTGATATAGATATAGAAATATAGATATCGGTTTGATATAGATATAGAAGAACTATATCGTCTTTCTAAATCTCTATTATCCCTCTACTCTGCTGCTGTCAGCCCTTTGAGTTAGACCAGACTAGAAAATCAAAGTTATGAATGCTAATACTACTTTTATTATAAAGTCACAGTTAACAGAAATAACAGAAACTTGCAAGTCTGGATATGCTTCCCTCCCTCCCTCCCTTTATCTTCATGAGAACTAGGGAGGGTCAAGTGTCAGATGCTTTCTTAAATTACATTTCTGCCTTGGACTCAAATTTCTTTTATCTGACTGTTCCTCAAGGTTATTCCTACTGCTCATTACATCTGGGATAATGCAGGGCTAGAGCAGATGATGAGAAGCAACTTTACCCTTTGTTGAATGGGTATTTTGTCATCAGCAACATCTCCAATGGCAGAAATGTGAATAAGTAAGACCCCGGGTACTGGCAATACAACATGTTCTCAAAATTCTAAATGTTCCCATCAACCCAAATTCATTGCTTATTTCTATTATATATTCATATATCTTGCTGGTATGATTTAAAGGGCCAGTTTCTCAATTGAAATAATGTCACATTGGACTGATTTGGAACTGTGGATGGAGGGTGCACAAAACCAACTAGATGATTAAATCCATGCTTCAAATCAGGGTTGCTGTTTAACTAGAATTTTATATTGGCAAATTGTCAGAACCAGAGAATGCAAAATCCTAAACATTCTAGCTGATTATGCTTTGCTGATAGCATGAATATATCTCCATTGCATTATATTACATGGAGCAGTGGAGATGGCTACGGGTATTGTGCTTTGTGAATAAGATGATTTATATCATTTTTTCCCATGTGAGAAACTTTATCTTAATAAGTATTGTATGAAGGTGACTGATAGGATTTTAATAGGTATATTTTATGTGACCTATACAGGATTATTTTTTAGTGAGTAATCTATATATAGAGAGCCAGTTTGGTGTAGTGGTTAAGGCATCAAGCTAGTGCAGGGCTTTCCAAACTTTTGCCGTTGGCGACACACCAATGGCCAGCCCAAAAAACCCCGGAAGCGCCGCCGCCAATGTGGCACGCAAAAACCTGGAAGCGCCGGCGGCAGTGCTTCCGGGTTGCCGCGGCAGCGGCTGCCCCTTCGAAAGGGCAGGCTCCGGGGACCCCGAAAATGCCCTCAGTTCCGGCAGGGAGGCGAAAAGCCTCCCTGCGTGCGCACGCTGCCTGGCTTTCGGGCTCACAGCTGATCGGCGCTGGGGGGGCTAGGGTGGAAATTCTCCCCGCCGATCAGCTGAGCGCTGGAAAGCCCGGCAGCGTACGCGCGGCAAGGCTTTTCGCCTCCCTGCCGGAACTGAGGGCATTTTCGGGGTCCCCGGACCCTGCCCTTTCGAAGGGGAGCTGCTGCTGCCGCGCGGCAAGTGTGTCACGCGACACACTTGGGCCCCCCAGGCGACACAGTATTGTGTCACGATACACAGTTTGGAAAGCCCTGAGCTAGTGGTTAAGGCATCAAGCCAGGAGGTGCAGTGTGGGTCGGGGAGGGTGCGTGGGGGTGCAGCGCAGGTTGGGGAGGGGATGCGGGTGTGTGATGCAGGTCGGGGAGAGTGCTTGTGGGTGTGTGAGTGGTTGGCGTGGCACAAGCGCAGAGGGGCTGAAGGAGGGTGTGTGGGTTGGCGAGATTTACCCCAACGATTTGCAATCTTCCCTGCCAACTTGCCCTTTGACTTTCTGGGGAAGTTGGCATGGAAGGTAGCAAATGGCGATCATGTGATAGCAGGGCACTTGGTAACCGGTTGCAAGTGCAAATGGGTTGCCAAGTATCCAGATCGCCATCACGTGACCACAGGGAGGGCTGGGACAGCTTGAACTCTGAGGAACGGTCATTACCACCATTCATTCAGTGCCATCAGAACTTTGAACGGTCGCTGAATGAATGGTCGTAAGTCGAGGACTACCTGTAATTGTTGCTGATAATAGTTTTGTAACAGCTTTGTCTCTGTATATTTGATGTTTTCAGGAAACAAAGGGAGTCTAAAAACATTTAGACTGAGTTGGTTAACTGCTATGGCTACACTCTAGGCCAGGGCTTTCCAAACTTTTGCTGTTGGCGACACACCAACGGCCAGCACACAAAACCCCGGGAGCGCTGGTGGTGGCGCTTCCGGGTTGCCGCTGCGGCACGTAAAACCCCAGAAGCGCCAGCGCTTCCGGGTTGCTGCCACCGCTGCCACACTTTCAGGTTTTTGTGCACCACGGTGGTCGCAGTGGCGGCAGCAACCCGGAAGAGCTGATGGCCCGCCGCCACTGCTGCCACGCGCTGCCATGCATGGCGACAGCGGTGCGCCATCAGTGCTTCTGGGTTGTCGCGTGACACACTTGGGGCCCCCAGGCGACACAGTACTGTGTCGCGACACACAGTTTGGAAAGGCCTGCTCTAGGCACACTTACCATTTTGACACTTTTCCCTTTCTCATACTATCTAGGAACCTTTGTGGTAAATGGTCACTTCCTGGTTTTTTTTAATGTGTGAATTAAAAAAAAAACAGACACAGGTGGCCTGTTGAGGTCAAAGCTACTATGCATGGGGATGAGGAAGTTCCTTTGCGGTCCACATTTCACCCTGTGGATTAACATATATCCATCAGGAACAAAGGTGTTGTGACTGGTATGGTCCTGTTTTGAGGCTGTACCTTCCTCAGTATTGGTGTCCAAAGGCCAGAAGAGGGAGTTAACCATAAATTAACCCCCATATCAAAGTGCAATTGAATGATTTCTCCCAAGAGCAAAAAAGAAGAGACTCAGAAGGCATAACTTCATAATCTGGGAACATCTGATGAGGAGGAATATAGAAACTCACCCTGGTCTGTGACTGACTGTAAGAAGAATTGGGAACAACAAGCTCAGGAGCCTGTATGTGGGAGAACAGAATCACAGTAGAAAGCAAAATGTAAGCTTACATTTAAATACAGTATCTGGAATCAAGATGGAATAGAAAAATGGCTGGAAAAGTTCCTGTTATGCTTTGGCACATTCAGTATGTGAACAAATCAGATTTGGTTCCTTCTGTTATCTGGACTTCTTGACACCTAGATTTTTGGAATCTGTATTTTTATTTTGCAAACTCCATCAGAGACACAGCGAACCTAGCCACTGTGTTTGGTAAGCTGGTTTATGGCTTAACCCATGTATAAACTTAGCAGAAGATGGCTTATTCAGTAAGTCATGGTTTATAAATCTTGGCTTAGTTAAATTATTAATTGAATAAATAATAAATTATTCAATTTATATCCTACCTTTATATTTAGATGTGCACTTAGGATGACTAACAAAAGATTAAAAACACAATATGAAAGCTAAATACTGCTAGTGCAAACTTTAAAAGCCTGTCAAAATCACTGCATCTTTATTGATTTCCTAAAACCTGAGAGAATGTGGACCAGAGCAACTCCTGGGGCAAACGATTGAGCTATGACTGGAAATCAGATTTCTAGATTATGTGATTTTAAAAAGATGTGTTGAAAATCCTTCATACATTGCACTAAGTATGGTTTACTGAATAAATCATGTTTAGCTAGGTTCATACCATACAATGATCATGGTTTATAAACTTTTTCAAAAGTGCTCCAAAAAAAGAAACTGACATGACAGAAGAGACTCATAATGAGGATCTCCCTCATTACGGTATTCTAAAATTGTTTTTGTTAAAGTGAAGTTCAGATGTTCTTTATCAGAGGGAGTTGGAGGATGGGTATCTTGTTTTTCCACTTTGGAGGAAAATAGTTGGGAAGGAACTTTAATGGGGAAAATGCCTTAGAGGGAAAAATAATTAACCTTCACTCAGCATTTCAGAATCCAATCTAATTTAGTGCCCATATTGCTGCTTTTTAATTTACAAAGTAGAGGAGATCCCGATTTCAAATCTTTTGAGCTATATGTAATAAAGCTTTTACTAGTTCTAGATGAAGACTAAACACAATGTGTGTTTCCAGGCAAGGGCTGCATTTACTATGCAATCACATTTCTTTATTTCAGGACCCTTAGTGCAGTGTTTTGCAACCTCAGCAACTTTAAGCTGTATGGACTTTAACTCCTAGAATTCCCCAGCCAGCCCTGCTGGCTGCAGAATTCTGGGAGTTGAAGTCCACACAGTTTAAAGTTGCTGAGGTTGAGAAACACTGCCTTAGTGGGTCCTAGAGATCTACATCATGAGAAATGCCGGGCTGGATGAATCACAAGCCGGAGTTAAGATTGCCGGGAAAAATATCAACAACCTCAGATATGCAGACGATACCACCCTAATGGCAGAAAGTGAAGAGGAACTAAAGAGCCTCTTGATGAGGGTGAAAGAGGAGAGTGCAAAAGCTGGCTTGAAACTCAACATTAAAAAAACCCAGATCATGGCATCTGGCCCCATCACTTCCTGGCAAATAGAAGGGGAAGAAATGGAAGCAGTGACAGATTTTATTTTCTTGGGCTCCAAGATCACCGCAGACGGTGACTGCAGCCATGAAATTAAAAGACGCTTGCTCCTTGGGAGGAAAGCTATGGCAAACCTAGACAGCATATTAAAAAGCAGAGACATCACCTTGCCGACAAAGGTCCGTATAGTTAAAGCTATGGTTTTTCCAGTAGTAATGTATGGCTGTGAGAGTTGGACCATAAGGAAGGCTGAGCGCCGAAGAATTGATGGTTTCGAACTGTGGTGCTGGAGAAGACTCTTGAGAGTCCCTTGGACTGCAAGGAGGTCAAACCAGTCAATCCTAAAGGAAATCAACCCTGACTGCTCATTGGAAGGACAGATACTGAAGCTGAAGCTCAAATACTTTGGCCACCGAATGCGAAGAGAGGACTCACTGGAAAAGACCCTGATGCTGGGAAAGACTGAAGGCAAAAGGAGAAGGGGACGGCAGAGGATGAGATGGTTATATAGCATCACCGATGTAATGAACATGAATTTGAGTAAACTCCGAGAGACAGTGGAGGACAGGAAGGCCTGGCGTGCTATGGTCCATGAGGTCACGAAGAGTCGGACACGACTAAACGACTGAACAACAAAAAGAGATCAACAACAGTTGTCATTTTTTTCTTTTCACCAATAACGTAAAATTAAATCTGTTAAGCAGAAAAAGGGAGCATAATTACGTAATGCTTTTTGTTTGATAGAAATTCTCCACTTGGAAGTACCCAGGATTGCATATTGTGCTTAACCATAGCTTGTTTAACCATCGTTTATTGAATAGCCACAGCTGGCTAGATTTATACATGCTAAACCATAAAGCATTGTTCATACAACTGTTAAGCCAGAAACAAGCAACCTATATTGCTAAGTACTATATGCAAATCCTGACAGAGTCCTTGCGATCAAAGTGTTCAAAATAACTACTTCGCATCAGTTGGTCTCTTAGCTATCTGTTTAACAGCAGCTGGCAGGTCATGAGAAACTTTGCCCAATTTCTTCATATCATACCCCTATCATAAAGGGAGAGGGTGAGCTAGCTGGCAACCCTCATTTGCTATTCACAATTGAAGAGTACACTTTCAATGTTACTGAATATAAGACATTTGATTTAGTTACAAGCATTTCCATCCTACCAGGGTATAAGTTTTTATTTCCAGCAACTTTGCTGTAACACCAATTTCCAAATTCTGTTAACGTACCCCAAGTGGTTGAAAAATATATCTCTTGGAGCCAAGAAAATGGTTGGAGAAGCCAAAGTAGATGTTGCCTTCTTAGAGTGGTTCCAGACAAATAGCTCTCAGCTTTCGTAAATAATTTTCCTGGTGTAACTTAAATGCAAGATTCCAATTTGGGCAATATAAATTTCCCTAACAGACTTTTCAAGTTACCATAATTTACCTTCCTAAAATGATAGCAATAGGAAAAGGAATTCTGCCCGTGCTTAAAATAGGCTAAGAACTTTGGTTATAATATATAGATGGATCAGTGGGAAAATATGTGGCTGAAAGAACTGAAATTCACATTATGTTACAAATTAAAAGATAATTTTTATAAATTGATGTAGTGTTGGTATATGACACCAGAAAAACTTTCTATAATGTATAAAGATACTTCAAATTTATGTTGGAAATGTGGAAAGGAAGGAGTATTAGGTATGTTCGCCACCTTGAGTTATTTATAAAAATAATAAAGGTGGGATAGAAAATAAATAAATAAATAAATAAAAACATGTGAAGGGTCATTTTATCATGCTTGGTGGACTTGTAAAAAAGCTAAAAAAATTGAGTTCAAAACCACAGTGATAAAAAGAATTTTAAAGATTAATGTTCACCTGAAACCAGAATTTTTTCTGCTTGGACTAATGACCTATAGAAGATTGTTTTTGTACATGGTAACTACAGTGAGATTATTACATGCACAAAGATGAAAAGACTCTGAAATACCCACAAGGGAGGAATGGTTGGTGAAGATGACAGAATTTGCAGAGATGACAAAATTGACTTGTTTGATTAGGGAAAAGACAACTATATTTGTTAGTGACTGGAAACCTTTTATGGACTTTTTACTGAAAACAGAAAAAAATAGACTTGTGATTTATGGGTTTGACGATTAGAAAGGGTAGAATATGGAAAGAAGGGAGCCACGATATAACTATGGAGAGAGAGGATAAACTATAAATGCATTTATAACTGCTGTAAAGAAGACTGGAAGCTGCTGCTTTATATCTCCCCCCCCCCCCCGTCTTTTCTCTTTTCTTTCTTTTCTTTTCTTTTCTTTTCTTTTCTTTTCTTTTCTTTTCTTTTCTTTTCTTTTCTTTTTCTTCTTTAAATTTGTATTGTTTTTACTCTGTAAAAAACTTATTCAATAAAAATTAATACAAAAAAAATATCTGCCCATGCTAATATTGCACAACACAATACCACGGTAGGAATATTGTTCATACCACTTTCATATAAACTCAAAGGAGTTTATTTTCACTTCTTTCCAAAGTTTTAGCTCTTGCTAGCAAACCAACTAATAGCTTCTCTCCTGGAAGAGGTAAATACAATCACCCTCTATTATATTTATGCTTATCAGCTTATAACTGTTTATAACAGCAATAGTAAATGTAGATTGGAACCAGAATATTAGAAATACTTTCTGATATTTCCATCCCATGTCTCACTTTTTTTAAAGGCACACAAAACCAAGAGGACAAGTGCTTGAAGAACTGCCATATCCTGTTGCCTAATCACCACTTTAATTTTGGTTTTCGTGGCTTAACCGTTTTTGGGCTGATTGTCCTCAAGGTCTGTGTTACAAATCCATACTCTTTTTGTATTTTATAACATAACCAAATATGATTAAAAGGGGAAGTCTTAAACTGTCTTAAAGAAAGAGAGAGAAATAGAGAGACAGAGAAAGTGTGAGTCTTGAGGAGTTAGCTTGTAATTACCTCAAACAGTAATTACTTACGGATGAATTGACTCCAGCCTCTGCCTTGTGTGGAAGTGCATCACCCTTCAAAAATAAGCAAAATTTACACTTTCATTTGGGTCAATCACCATGACATCACATTTAAGCCCTGTCAACCATCCATGGAAGAACTGTTTGTCTCAAATGCTTTTATGGCTGTTTTTATCAGACTGTCTGTACTTTCCTTTATTTTATGGGTCCCTCCTACTACCTCTGATATACTGAAGAGCAGACTATGACCTTTTTCACTACTCATTTTGCAGATAAAATTGCTCATATTCATGCAGAGTTGGATGCAGATGGGCAGTCACATGAGGTAACAGGAGTGACACCTTACAAAATCACAATTCTTCTGCACCTATGAACTTTGAGGAGTGGACAGGGTGATCTGTGGGATGAGCTCTTCTACTTGTCCATATTCTTGCCCCTCCTGGCTGGGAAGAGTTGCCAGAGAAGGGGAAGAGGAGCTGGGTTGTAGGAAGTAGTGAATACAGTATTTCCTAGAGGAAGAGGATGATGTCAAAGGCCTTGAAGGAACTACTGCCAGTCTGGGTTCAAGCACACATGGGATAAAAACTTTATTGATCACTCCTGTGGATGACCTTGTGGCAAGACCTCAGTGGGGAGCATGGACTCTTGTCCTTCTAGATCTCTTAGCAACATTCAGTATCATTGAAAATTGTGTCCTTTGGGGCACCTTAAAAGGGTTGGGGGCACTGTTCTGTAATGGTTCTGTTCCTTTCTGAGTGGGTAGTTTCAATCAGTTGCCCCAGGACTCGCCCCTCTCCCTCATTCTTTTTGAGGTATTTATCAAGTCAGGGGAGGGAAGTCATCTTTCAGTCTAGAATGAGGTACGCTCATTATACCAGCTATATATCTCCATCCCAATGAGCAGAAAATTTATGGAAGTCCTGACCTAGCTCCTGGAGGCAGCAGGGTACTGGATGAGAAAGGCTCAGAATGAATCGCAGAAATATTGGAACTACTACTGTTTAGAAACTCCACAGTTCTAGGGTTCCAATGAATGGCAGTAATCTGGATCTCTCTCTGAAGGAGGAAGTTTAAAATCTGGGGGCTCTCCTGGACTCCTGACTCCTGCTGGAGTAGCAGGTAGAAACTGTGGCCAGAAGGACCTTTGGCAAGTTTTGGCTGGTTTGCCAGCAATGACCTATCCTGGATCAGGAGGCACTCATTACAGTGACTTATTTTTTATTTTATTTATTTATTTATCAAATTTATCACCGCCCAGCTCCCCCACGGGGGACTCTGGGCGGTTTACAACAAAATTAAAATCATTAACATACAATTAAATAGATTAAAATACACAGTAAATAACAATTTAAAATATACACTCCAGGACGAATCTAAGGTGCTAGCCATCTCCAGGTATATACCTTCTCCATCTCGCCCCAAGCATGCTGACAAAGCCAGGTTTTGAGTTGTTTTCGAAAGTCCAGGAGCGAGGGGGCCTGTCTGATCCCTGGGGGAAGACTGTTCCAAAGGGCAGGGGCAACAGCAGAGAAAGCATGCTTCCGAGACCCCGTTAGATGGAACTCCTTAGTCGATTGGGTCCGCAGCATGCCCTCTCTGCATGCCCGGGTGGGACGGGATGAAGCAATGGGGATGAGACGGTCCCTTAGGTATCCTGGACCCATGCCATGTAGGGCTTTAAAGGTAATAACCAACACCTTGAATTGGACCCGGAAGCAAACTAGGACCCAGTGCAGCTCGCGCAGCAAAGGTGTTACGTGTGTCCTCCTTGGGACACCCAAAATTGTCCGCGCGGCTGCATTCTGGATCAGTTGTAGCTTCTGGATATTCTTCAAGGGTAGCCTCATGTAGAGCGCATTGCAGTAGTCTATGTGGGAGATAACCAAGGCATGAGTGACCGTTCGAAGGGCCTCTCGTTCCAGGAAGGGGCGCAACTGGCGCACAACACGAAGTTGAGCAAAAGCCCTCCTGGCCACGACTGCCACCTGCGCTTGTCATGCTCATGTCGTGGTTGCCATTTACTCAACATGCAGCTGCCCTTGAAGACAATCCAGAAAGTGGCTGCCTGCCTACAGCAGAATGATATTGCAGGGGCTGCACTGGTTGCTAGCTTGTTCCAGGCCAAGTTCAAGGGGCTGACTATTTCCTATAATGGCTCAGATCATTACCTTTGAGACCCTCTGTTCCAGGTGGAATCTGCACACTCAATACGCACAGGCCAAGAACCTGCTAGTTATGAGTCTGCACTCCTGGGACATAAGCGGGTGGAGTCCTGGTGGATGATCTTCTCCATCATAGCCTCCTTGCTCTGGAACAGCTTGCCACCTCCCAAGATTAGATGGCATCCATTCTAATTTAGTCAAAGCATGCTTTTCTGCAGAGTTTTCTAAGAGGATAGTTTTTACAGGTGGGCAGGATTTTAGTGCGGGCTGCTGGCCTGGCCAACATAAACTTACGTTTGTTGCTAACTGGTTTTATTGATGCTTTTATTGTTGTAGAATTGTAAGTTGCCTTGACGTTTAGGCAGCATACAAATAACTTTCAATAAATAGAATTTTCATAAAAACTTTCAGGTCACTGAGAGAAATGTCACAAGCTTTATGTCTATGAAGGTGACATGATTCAAGCTACAGTCACAAGCTTTAGTAATTTATCTGAATCAGGAGCTGTAAAATTCATTCTGAATCTTTGTGAACTGTACTGGCTTGAAACATTTTAAAATATATTGCATAACTTAATGAGGCTGTCCTTCCATATTTACTTGGATCAGGTTCACTGACTCAGTGGGAATCTTCTATTAGAGAACATTTAATCAACGTGAACCCAATTGTCAGCCCCACTGGGTAGACCAGACCAGAAAATTAATTCCACAGGAAAGCTAAAACTACTTTTATTGAGATTGGCTATAATAACAGAATCTTGCAAGTCTGATTGTGCTATACCTCTTCCACCTTTCACCTTATGCCCCAGTGAATCAGAGAGGCATCTGCCTGAGCTGCTTCTGAATATTATCTTGTCTTCCAGGGCATATAAAATGTTTCAGCCCCCTTTGCCTAGATATCAGTTCTTGTATATTTCTGTCAAGGTCATCTTCCTTACACTTTACACCAATCTTAATTAGTGCTGGTAGTCTGTCTCCTGGTAACCATCCTATCACCCTTGCAAGGTTGTTGTGGAGAAAAATAAAAATAAAAATAACCACCACATAATATAAAATCTCCATGATTTGAGAAATAATTTCAAAAGGTTCTTATTTGAACATTTGTAGAGACATAGGGCCTATACTTTGGTCTGAAGATTGATGAGTACTACTGGTTGTGTCTATGAGAGCTACCAAATGTGGGCTAAAAAATTAGGACAGCCAGTAGATGGCAGCTAAGAGCCAGAAATTTCTGTATTTCTTTCACTGCCATCCAGTTAACATCTAGATTTTTGCAGCTGTATAAATCTCTCATTGAGAGAAGAGGCTATGGAGGACTCCTTGTTTTTCTTATAAATCTCAGTTGTTTTCTGGCAGGAATGAACAAAGAGACGGGAATTGTAAGGAGTAGTTTTCTGTCTTTCGGATCTGGATTTCTGTTTATATTATGTGCGAGTCATTAATGGTAGAGATGGTCGGGGATAAATCCAAATAATAATAATAATAATAATAATAATAATAATAATAATAAATAATGGAGGAGAATAGCTTTCCAGATATACTCAGTCATCCTCAATGAATGTAGTTCATCATATCCCTGCTGATAACCACATTATCCTTTATTGATTTCTATAGGTTATTACTACTGTACACAAATACATGATATTTTGTAGACTAACGTAAGCAAAAAGAGCAGAACCCCATTCCAAAGAGGATATGATGTCAATCTAGACAGGGAGATGTCAATCGAGAGAGGCAGGAGAAGGAAAGCAGGCCTAACTGTACTGCTTTCTTGTTGCTTTCACATCATACATTAGAGCAATCATAGTTGGGCTGCAAAAATCCAGAGGACTACTAGATGGCAGCAGAGAGTGCTGCCATTAAATAAGCTGCTGGATTTTTGTAGCCCCAATGTGTAGATTTGCCTTTGAAACAAATAGCAGAGAGAGCGCATCTGCTTGCCTTGTTCTCTGTACATCTTGTAGAAAATATTAAAGGCATACTATAAAGCAAGGCTGAAGGCTTCACATTCTCTGTAGAGGTCAAACATGGAAGGGGCTTAAGCATCTGTCTTCCTGAATACACAATGGGAAATGGGTGTCAAAATCTGTGCTGCTGAACTGAAGAAATCTAGGGTGCAGGGGTTGTAGGGTGGCAGAACTCTTAAGACAGTGGAGAGCTTCTTGGGATTGTTGGTTGGGCTGAAAGTCAGAAAGAAAGTCCTTGAGGGCTCTATAAGTCCTTTGGCTGGCTGTTGCCTGTCTCCATAATGGAGTATAGTGGAATAATTTATGCTACAGATGGGGTTTTCATCCTCACTGTAATGTTATGGTTCCACTTGAGCTGTCTGTTCCATACTGGGAAATGGAACTGTCTTTCAGAGCATCTCTTCAGATGACAACAATTGCATTCATTACTCCTAGAGCCTGCATCATTATTTCTTAGAAATCATGGCCTTGCTGACTTTTCCTTGCTGTTTGTTCCTTTTAATTTCTGGTACTGTATTATTTCACTGTAGGTCGTACTTGTTCTGCATTATAGGCAATTAACACTCTTTGCAGAAAAATACAGCCCCTTTTTCATCACAGGTGACACCAAAGTTGAGCTGGACTGTTCTCATGTAAAGTGGAGAATTCTGCCTTTTTAGAAATGTTGCACAACTGAAATGTTTGTCAGGAAAGGAGAATCAGGAGAGACAGTTTTAATGATTTCCACTTCAGAACTCTCTAAACACTCTAGCCGGATCTACAATGCTTTAGCTCAGAGCTTTCCAAACTGTGTGCCGCGACACAAAAGTGTGTCGCCACACACAGTCTGGTGTGTTGCCACACAACTCGGAAGCGTTGATCATCATCAGCGCTTCCGGATTTTCCCGCGGCGACACACCAACGGCGGCGCGTAAAAACCGAAAGCGGCAGCAGCGCTTCTGTGTTTTTGCGCGCTCCGGGTTTTCCCACGGTGACACACCAACGGCGGTTGGTGTGTCGCCGCGGGAAAACTTTGGAAAGCCCTGCTTTAGCCAGTTTGATATAACCAAAACTCTTGGAAATGTGGCTACAAGGACTGTCCTTATGAGCTCTTCCAGATTAAATTTCACCACAACACTATTAGTCCTCAAAGGAACAAGGTTTCCTACAGTGCAGAATAGTCTCTCTGAATTTGGTTTGATGCAGTATATTCTCCTCTAGCCCTTGGGTACTTCCAATGAAGAAATATTGGTTTATTCTCTTAGCAGTTGTCCTGCCCCTCTATCTTTGGCATCCTCCAGGCAGCTGTCTCCCTAAGAGTCTTCATGATGGTTATTATCCTCCTCTTTTGCTTACTGTCTCTGCTCACTGAACTGCCCTGTCACAGCCTTCCCAACCTGATGCCTCCAGGTATATTGGGAGTAGAAAGGCAGCTTCCCAGCCAGCTGGCTGGAAATCCTGCCAATTACCGCCTCAGGTAGGACTTGAAGAGGGAGGCTGGTGCAACCAGAGGAGGCAGGCCTTGCAGGGTGCATAAGAAGGCTGCTGTCAGGGCTATAAAATAGATGGTTGGGGGTGAAGAGAGGAAGAGGAGGGTAGTAAGTCTGGCTGGCTTCGTTGATCACATGAATTCCCAAGTGGAGAACAGGAAACTGTTGGTTCTTGTAATTGTCCTCCTGACTGGTTCAGGTGTGCCAATAGGGAAGCAGCTTCCATTACATTTTAATCTTGCTGATGTGTGGCAATACCCACGTTTCAACCTGTAGTTGTCTTCCTGTAAAACTATTTATTTATTAGATTTATATCCTACTTTTCCTGGGGATCTCAAGGCAGCTTACCCAAGGATCTCCTTTTATCCCCACAACTCTGCAAGGCAGATTGGGTACAGATAGAATGACCCTTTTCCCACTGCTGAGGTGCAGTACTCTCTGCCTATCCTTGATTTGACACTACAAGAGCATGGCATTGTCTGAAATTAGCGGTCCGTATCTTGTCTGCATTACCCTTATTTCAGTCACCTGATTTCCCTTTAAGATAAAGGGTGACAAAGCCTAACAGATTTGAATACACCCTGGCGCTGTCCTTGGACAGTGTTAGAATAAGGGAGAAAATACTAATTTAACACCAGTACAGCTAAGGACAATTTAAGCCTGTCTCACTCATGGGCCAGGAATGAGATGAAGGCAGTGTCATGGGCATACAGCAGAAAAACAATGATGCTACAGCAGGTTAGAGCCCTGATTAAATGCAAGTGGGGAAAAAGTCAGAGAATAGCCCAAAGTGTTGGTCCCACTACGTAGACCAAACCAGGAAATCAACTCCACAGGAAGGCTAAAACTACTTTTATTGAGATTGGCTATAATAACTTGCAAATTGGATTGTGCTGTTCCTCCTCCTCCTCCCCCTCCCCCTCCTCCTTTTACTTAGTGAATTAGAGAAGTGTCAGCCTAAGCTGCTTCTGAATGTTATCTCCTAGTTTTGGACTTAAAAAGTGTTTCAGCCCCTTTTGCCTAGGTAATGGGTTCTTGCATATTTCTGTCAAGATTATCTTCCTTACACTCTATACAAGTCATCACTGAGTTTCCATAATTGAGGGTGGGCTTGAACCTGGGGCTTTGTAGTCCTAGTCGAACATTCTTACCCCAGGCCACCTGTCATGATCTGTTCTACCCAGATAGGGCTCCTACTGCAGCTTCAGTGTTTGTGAGTTGTTGTGACAACAAGGATTTAATCAAATGCTCCTTGCTATGGTTGCTCTTAGGCTGAATAGTTAGGAAAGTGCTGTGTGACATTAACAATGTAGGTTTAAATCCTGGAACCCCACTTCATGGCTTTATGTTTTCTCTCTTGCACCTAACCATTGCACAAACATCCCCTGACAACCTCAGTTTTTTTTTATTATCTCCTCATGCCATTACCTTCATTTTGATCCCAACCTATAGCTGAGGCAGCGTTAAGTTAGTGTTTTGATTTTAAAGTAGCATTTTCCCCCTGGAACAGGCAAAAGGTCATGCTGGCTTTATTGTGGGGACAATCTGGCACACCTCACCGTCTGTTCTCCTAGCGTGACACTCTTGGGGGTCAGGATAGTCCCGCCTCCTACTGGCCACTTTAGACTGAAGTGGGCATGCCTCCCCCAGGCCATTTTGCTTTGGGCAGGAGGGGAGTCTGGTTCTTCCAGAACAGCAGTTAACTAGCAGCAGTGGGAGGGATTATGCAGTGAAGCAGGAGAGAGGGAATTGGCCACTTCACAAGACAACCCTCTTCACATTTGTCAGCTGGTCTGGTTACTTTCGAACACAGGTTTAATACCCTTCTGGAATAGTGCTGTACCTATGTCCAAAACGAGTCTGATTCTCAGCTGATAATTAGACTCCCTTTGAAGGCACCTAAACAAAACACTTACACAAAACCAGAGCAAGTTTTGAGAGATAATCTAGCCATCTGTCAAAACTTGCCTCCTCCCCAGCCTCAACTCCCATTAAGAAGAATGATTGGTAGAGGAGTGTTTTCTGCTCACTGATGATGTTTGGAGGGAGGGGGTGGGAAACAAAACCAGGGAAATCCAACCATCTCTGTCTTTAACTTCCTCTGTATACTTCAACAGAGGAGCCTCAAAAAGGGCTGCATCATTTGCTGACATCTTGCCTGTGGCAGGATCAGCACCCTAACAGGAACCAGTAGTTATGAGGATCAAAGATCTGAATCTATGCTTGGGATTTGGCAGTGCTACAGAAGGCCAATGAATCGAAGCCTCCGTGGTGATACGTCCATAGCTTGTCCCAGAAAGAACGTGTCTCATGCTGTAGACTGAGAGTGTCAGCTCACTCCATGCCCGGTGTGGACTGTGGTGCTATTTCCAGGGATTCTGGGGGCAAGTGTCTTTGTGCCCCTTTTGAAAGTTCTGCGTGTATGAACTTTTCCCCCAAGACTTGTTGAGTTTTCCAAATTTGTTGGCATATTGAGTGCAGCACCTTAACAGCATCATCTTTTAGGATTTTAAATAGCTTAGCTGGGATACTGTCTTCTCCGCTAGCTTTGTTGTTAGTAATGCTTCCACTCAACAGTGGCCACAGGATTGGAAAAGGTCAGTTTACGTTCCAATTCCAAAGAAAGGCAATGCCAAAGAATGTTCAAACTACCGTACAATTGCGTTCATTTCACATGCTAGCAAGGTTATGCTCAAAATCCTACAAGCTAGGCTTCAGCAGTATGTGAACCGAGAACTACCAGAAGTGCAAGCTGGGTTTCGAAGAGGCAGAGGAACTAGAGATCAGATTGCCAACATTCGCTGGATCATGGAAAAAGCAAGAGAGTTCCAAAAAAACATCTACTTCTGCTGCATTGACTACGCTAAAGCCTTTGATTGTGTGGATCACAACAAACTGTGGCAAAGTCTTAAAGAGATGGGAGTACCAGACCACCTTACCTGTCTCCTGAGAAACCTGTATGCGGGTCAAGAAGCAACAGTTAGAACCGGACATGGAACAACCGACTGGTTCAAAATTGGGAAAGGAGTACGACAAGGCTGTATATTATCACCCTGCTTATTTAACTTATATTTAACTTATATGCAGAGTACATCATGAGAAATGCCGGGCTGGATGAATCACAAGCCGGAGTTAAGATTGCCGGGAGAAATATCAACAACCTCAGATATGCAGACGATACCACCCTAATGGCAGAAAGTGAAGAGGAACTAAAGAGCCTCTTGATGAGGGTGAAAGAGGAGAGTGCAAAAGCTGGCTTGAAACACAACATTTAAAAAACCCAGATCATGGCATCTGGTCCCATCACTTCCTGGCAAATAGAAGGGGAAGAAACGGAAGCAGTGACAGATTTTATTTTCTTGGGCTCCAAGATCACTGCAGACGGTGACTGCAGCCATTAAATTAAAAGACGCTTGCTCCTTGGGAGGAAAGCTATGGCAAACCTAGACAGCATATTAAAAAGCAGAGACATCACCTTGCCGACAAAGGTCCGTATAGTTAAAGCTATGGTTTTTCCAGTAGTAATGTATGGCTGTGAGAGTTGGACCATAAGGAAGGCTGAGCGCCGAAGAATTGATGCTTTCAAACTGTGGTGCTGGAGAAGACTCTTGAGAGTCCCTTGGACTGGAAGGAGGTCAAACCAGTCAATCCTAAAGGAAATCAACCCTGACTGCTCATTGGAAGGACAGATACTGAAGCTGAAGCTCAAATACTTTGGCCACCGAATGCGAAGAGAGGACTCACTGGAAAAGACCCTGATGCTGGGAAAGACTGAAGGCAAAAGGAGAAGGGGACGGCAGAGGATGAGATGGTTAGATAGCATCACCGATGTAATGAACATGAATTTGAGTAAACTCCGAGAGACAGTGGAGGACAGGAAGGCCTGGCGTGCTATGGTCCATGAGGTCACGAAGAGTCGGACACGACTAAACGACTGAACAACAACAACAACAACAACAATGCTTCCTAAGGCCCACTTGACTTCACTCTCTAGGACGTCCGGCTCAAGGTCAGTGACCACACCATCGTATTTATTAGGGAGATTAAGATCTTTCTTGTATAGTTCTTCTGTGTATTCTTGCCACCTCTTCTTAATCTCTTCTGCTTCTGTTAGGTCCCTGCCTTTTTTGTCCTTTATCATGCCCATCTTTGCACAAAACGTTCCCTTGATATCTCCGATTTTCTTGAAGAGATCTCTAGTCTTCCCCATTCTATTGTTTTCCTCGATTTCTTTGCATTGTTCATTTAAGAAGGCCTTCTTATCTCTCCTTGCTATTCTCTGGAATTCTGCATTCAGTTGTTTATATCTTTCCCTTTCTCCCTTGCCTTTTGCTTTTCTTCTTTCCTCAGCTATTTGTAAAGCCTCATCAGTCAGCCACTTTGCTTTCTTGCATTTCTTTTTCTTTGGGATGGTTTTAGTTGCTGCCTCTTATACAATGTTACGAACCTCCATCCATAGTTCTTCAGGCACTCTGTCTACCAGATCTAATCCTTTAAATCTATTCCTCACCACCACTGTATATTCATAAGGGATATGATTTAGGTCATACCTGATTGGTCTAGTGGTTTTCTCTAAGTTCTTCAATTTAAGCCTAAATTTTGCTATAAGAAGCTCATGATATGAGCCACAGTCAGCTCCAGGTCTTGTTTTTGCTGATTGTATAGATCAGGGGTCGGCAAACTTTTTATCCCGGGAGCCATTTTGGCATGCTCGTGCACATTTTGAAATGCTCGAGAGCCAGGGGGCGGGGTTTGCGGGCGGGGGCCAATTGTGTGGAAGAGGGCGGGGTTTGCGGGCGGGGGCCAATCGTGTGGAAGGGGGCGGGGTTTGCGGGCAGGAGCCAATCGCGCGGAAGGGAGTGCGGTTGGTGCTGGCGCTGGGCTGTGAAGCTGGACGAGCTGCCGGACCTGGAGCGCTTCCGCGCGCAGCTGAGCGAGGCCCCGCGGCAGTTTTTTTGGAGCGCTTCCGCGCACAGCTGAGCGAGGCCCCGTGCCGGTCTTTTTGGAGCGCATTTCCACAGCCCAGCACTCAGCTGCGCGCGGAAGCGCTCCAAAAAGACCGGCGCGGGGCCTCGCTCAGCTGCGCGCGGAAGCGCTCCAGGTCCAGCGGCTCGTCCAGCTTCACAGCCCAGCGCAGCTGAGCGAGACCCCGCGCCGGTCTTTTTTTCGCGCCTCTGGGTAGCAGGGCCAATTGGGCTTCACCTTGTTCAGCCCGCCTCTCTGCTCCCCTTTGGCGCACGCTGATTGGTGGAGGCGTCCTTCCTTCTGAGCCTCCACCAATCAGCGTCTGTTTCTTCCCCAGGGTTCGCTCTGCTTCCGGAGACCGGCTTTCCGGATGTCGGGCGGCAGACAGAGAGAGAGAGCCAGAGCCGAGGGGCCAAAGAGCCAGATCTGGCTCGCGAGCCGCCATTTCCGACCCTTGGTATAGAGCTTCTCCATCTTTGGCTGCAAAGTATATAATCAATCTGATTTCAGTATTGACCATCTGGTGATGTCCATGTGTAGAGTCGTCTCTAATTGCATTACCGAGAGTAATTTCAATACCGATTTGTTCTGCCCAGGTTTTCACTTTGCTCACTAACAGTACCCACACATCAGTTGCTCTGATCACTGCTGAGAGAGCTAAAACTTGAGAGGGAAATTTACTGTGACTGTGAACAGGACTTAGTAACTCAGTTTCAGCACATTTGCAGTTCCACAATGCCTAGATTTGGTTTGGAAGCTCACTGTCTAATTACAGACGCTCCAACTCATGACTTTGCAAAACTTACAGTTAACAGCAGAGAGATTCTTCTGATAAAGCTCTCATTATTTCTACTGCCCCACTTTGCATTGGGAGTTCTGTGCCTTTTTTTAACAGTTGAAGATGCTGATTTTCAATGAAAGCCTCACCTACTGAACATCTGCCTGCCACTACTGCCAGTTTAAAGAGTTAGATCATTCAACAGCTTTGGGATAGGTTATCTGAAGGACTATCTTTTTCACATTTACCTGTCCAGATTGTTGTCCAAATTACTTCAGGTATGTAGAAAAGGCAAGGTAGATGGCTACAAAACAGAAGGACATTCAGGAATGTCCTTCCTGAAGATGCTCACATGGCACCAATGTTAGGGTCATACTGAATGCCAAATGCAGCTCTCAAGAGAGAGCATTCATAACCTTGAATTTACTCCAGCAAATGACTTAATGCCTACTTTTATTATTAGCTGTTTTATTATTTTACATTTATGTTTTTTATTGACTTGCCCATCACCTGAAGTACTTCAGCTATTGGATGGTCTGAAAGTGAAATAAGAGGCATAAGCTATATTCCTGACTTCATGGAAGAATGCAGAAAATCTGTTAAAATGTAGTCTTTTTCTAATTCAGTTTCAGTAGTGTTTTAATTAAATACTACAAATTCAATTGGTCATTGGTTTGAAAACAACTAGTTTGATCACTGGTTCTTCAGCTTTTAGCTAGTT
Source organism: Charina bottae (assembly GCA_023362775.1). NCBI lineage: Eukaryota > Metazoa > Chordata > Lepidosauria > Squamata > Charinaidae > Charina > Charina bottae. The sequence goes on along the minus strand of JALMGJ010000021.1, from coordinate 7,312,800 downwards.
CAGATACCTTTGTTTGGAATGCTCAGTTCCTGGTGGAGATCCCTTGGTTTGGTCTGCAGTGGCTAGAAAGTAGATGGAGACACCATCACTTAGTGGTGCAGCGGCCACTGTGCATGTGCAAAGCCTCAAATCTGTTATCTGGCTGTTATTTTGTAAGAACGTAAGAAAAGCCTTCTGGACATGTGTCCATCTAGTTCATGCACCCATCTAGTTTAGCATAGTGGCCAACCAGATGCATTAGGGAAGCTTGCAAATAGAAAAGCAATAGCTTAACCAAGGGGTACTTGGGGTTGCAATTTCTTGGCAAAGCAGGAGTGCTGTCCAACTTTCTCTGGGCTTTGCTCCTCACTTGACCTGTGCAACCCCATTATGTATTCATTTGTTGGCCAATCCTAACCCTAATGAAATCCTTAGTTTTATTCAAGGAGGTTTATAATTTTAAAGGGTCCTGGTACACAGTTGAGAACTGGTGGCTCAATACTTTAGCAGCATAGCTGGCTTGTCTGTCTGTCTGTCTGTCTGTCTATCTAATTATCTATCTATCTGACTTGCAAGCATTTAAGCAAAAGTAGACGGTCCAGCCTAAATTTCATCCAAACACAATTACACCCACCCCTTCCTGTCAGCACTAAAAATAGCTTTTGAAAAATGTCTTTCTGAAAATGTTTTAAAATAACTGTACTGTGAAATTTCAGTACTGTATTCTCAGATTCTCTTTATCAGCTATTTCAATATCAGCTACAACATAATAGTGTCGTTGGTAATGTATTTTGCAAGAGCACCTGTTCTGCAGGCAGCTTCTACAAAGCCAGCTCTGCCATTAGGTGCCACAGTGCGTGAAATTACAACAAATTATTATAGATGTTTTTATTACTCCCTGGAGAGAGAGGTGCTTACTGGGTTTCTGTTTCAGGGGCTAAAATAACCTGGACAGCCTTGTATGACTTGTGGAGGGATACTATTTGCTATTCTGTCAGCAAAATGTTGAGGACGACCTCTGGACCCTAGTAGGTCCCCATTAAAGACAACTGGCAGAATCCATTTGACTGGAGATTTTGTTGAGCCACTAACAACAATTGGGTTTGGATGTGCTGGGCTAAATCAACCCAGGACTTGATCAAATGGAAAGCAAAAATACTTCTTCGTGTAACTCCTTGCAAAGCTGGAACTGACTTTGTTCGATTGTAGATTGTACATGCTACCTGACCAGGATGGAATAGGATTACTGTAGAGTGGGTCCGAGGAAGGTTTCTCGACCTGGCCCTTTAAAAGTTGCTAGCCTCACATGGGGTTGTGCAAAAGAAACGGTGACGCATCCGTGGCGGAGGGGGGAGGTGTCCCCCCGAACGCGTGGTCGTGCCTCATTGGCCAGGTCTAGTATCCAATAAGAAGCAGCCATCTGGGACGCCAACGTTCGGAGGTGCAGTCCAACCCGCCGTACTGTCGCCAGGCCAATGGCAATACCCGTCCGGATCAGCACGCGCAATCAGAACACGGCGAGGGCAGGCGTTCCACTAAGTGCGCTATAAAAGCGTGGCGAAAGCACCTAGCCGGCTGCAGTTGTTCGGTCAGCGTTGTCAGGTAGCTAGGTGAAGGTCGTGCTTCTTAAAGGGCCAGGCGCCTCTCGCCACCGGGGAAAAATGAATCCCTTTCTAGCCTTCTGTTCTCTGCTGGCTTTGGTGTCGGCTGGACCTACCCAGTACTTCAGGGAGGAGTTCGGGGATGGAGGTGAGAGGCCGTCCAGGGTTGACTTGGGCGGGGGTGGAGGTGCGGTGGTTCTAAGATGGGGGAGAGGAATCTAACGACGTGCAAATGGGGAGAATCTGGTGGGGGATTGGGCGGTCCGCTTATTTTTAGAGCACCGATTTTAGAGCAGAATAAACCTCGACCACGCTTGGGTTTCTAATCTGACCAAGATACTTCGGGCCCGGAGGGGGAGTGGAGGCAGACGGGCAGAGGTTGGATGGCATTAGGGAGTGCCGCCAGAGTGAAGGGAGATGGCTGCGTGCTGGAAGGACTATCGGTTTCTCTTTCTCGCCTTTGCCTGAACGCACCCACCACCCACCCATTCCCGGCCATCTTAGATGGTCCGTATTTTTTGGCTCGGGAAGTGCCGCTATTCCATCAGGTTCTCGAGGACGAGACATTAATGCAACAGCATAATTTTTAACAGTCGTCCGCAGATTAATATATCCGTGATCTACCTCGATGGGTAGATCAACAGCATTCCCATATTGCAGCTAATCAGGTGCAGGCGGGGAGCAGGCTGGTTTGTGGGATTTTGTGAAGGAGGCAAGATTCAAAGCAGGGGCTCCTCGTTGGGTTGACTGGAGGAAGAGGGGACTGTAGTGTTAAATGACGTTAAAGAGGGAAGGTATTCATAGGTGGCTCAGGGTTCTAATGTGTGAATGGATTAAAAAAATCTGAATCGGGAACCAAGAACTGGTATACAGTGGTGCAAAATGGATGGAAATTACGTTCACTTACTGCACATATTTCCCAGGTTTTCTTTGGAAGCTCAAGGCAGCTTATATGAGGTTTATCCTCTTACTTTATAACCCTATCAACACTATTAACACTATTAAGTAGGTTGGAAAGACAGATATTTCAATATGGTAGACTTAATGTTTTCCTGTTTGAGCCCAGTGGCTTAATTGATAGATTGGAAATAGAGAAGAGATCTAAATGTCTACCCTGAGTTTATGTAAGAAAGGCTGTATATTAAAGTAGCAATTCTGGGGAAGGGTGACAGAAAGAAATACCTTAAGAGGGAATCAATTGGATTGTAGTTCTTAAAAATCATTTTGGGGGAGTGTTATCAAATGATGAAAATTCGTCAAGGAGGACAACTTAGTAGATGTGACATCTTGTTGTGTCTAGTCTAGATCAGGGATGCATTGGGGAGTTGATAATTAAACCATAATCAGAAGGGGCCATGGGGACATAGAACATGGACTAAATAGATCACCATGGGATGTCTCTAGAACACACAAACCGCCCATTGTTGAGTACTGAGAATGGGAAGTGTAACCTTCTGCTAAATAGTTTAATTTCAGGGGAGACTTTGCTATATTTTCTCTTGCACACCTACTGAAATGTGCTGTTTTCATACGTTAATAGTATTTTTGCTAGCACAAATTTGATATGAAAAGATACATTGAGTAGTCCTGCATTGTAATGTAACCTAAATGTACTACTGGATCATAATAGTATATTTGGCAGCTATTAGCATTAGTTTGTGATGATGCATCTCTGATACAGAATCCAAACACAATGCACTGGAACAAAATGAACTTGAATTGGGGATGTTTGAGGTAACGCTTTTGTAAGAATTGGTGCCTCCCATGTATCTATTGCTTTGCTTTAAAAATATCTGAATATACTATCTTTCAAAAACAAGACACAATAATGCAAGCCATTTGATGAATTAAGCTGCAGCATATGCCTGCTTCCCAAAGATAAACTCCATAGAACTCACTGGAACTGAAAAATAAACCTATGCATAGGATGATGATACTAAAGCTCTTCCACTGTGAATGTTTTTCACTACACGGATGTCCCAATAACTCCAATAACTGGCCTTGCTGAAACGGGCTGTTAGGATTTAATAAGTTAAGGCCAGATGTCTAAATAAATTCTAGTTTAGTTCTAAACCTTTATATGTTCACTTTTTTTCTTTCTGGCATATCTTCTATTCAGTATATCTTTAAGTGGTATGCATGTATTTAACAATTATTAAAAATAACCAAGCTGAAAGCAGACAGAAATAGAACCATACAACAATACTGTAGGGGAAATGCTATAATTAGCAGGCACATATATGTTCACCATGAATGGGAAACAAGTTTGGCAAAAAAAATGCTCTGGAGTTGATAGGAAAAAGTCCTTGAAATTCTTCCTTTGAATCTGCAAAGTTGAACATATAGAATGCATTAGCTATTTTCAGATATTTGTACAGAGTAAGGATCAGAGCAGCTAGAAGATCAAGTAGTACAATTCTGCCTATTGCAGGAATGCACTACTACAGCACCCCCAAGAGTTGGCCATTCAGCCTCTGTTTAAATACTTAGAATGAAAGACAACCGCCTCCAAGGCAGTCTGTTGAGCAGCTTTTACCTTTAGGAAATTCTTCCTGATGTCTGAATGAATCTGCTTAGCTGTTACTTAAACCTATTCTCTTAAGTCATCTTTATTGCATTCGCCTATCAAGGAATAGTGAGATCCATAAATCCTAGTTTGAGAAATAGTTTTTGGTTTCATGGCTAAGAACTTGGAATCTGATCAGTCTGACTCTCTGTGGATTTGTACATATTGGTAATTGCCTTTGGTTCAAGAGAGGCATTGACTAATCAGAAGCATGGGCATTTAATTTTTCCCCCCACTAGTAATAATCTTACAGAAACAAAGTGTTCCTGTAGTTTGGTATTTCCAAAACAACATAGAAACTAAGGGGGGAAAATGTAAGTTTGTTGCAAAAGTCATGCTCTGTGAAGACAGCAAAAATGGCAAGGTCACACTTTTAGGAAGAAATGTTTGCCTTGCCTTGTAACCTTCTGGGAATGTTAGTAGTACTCTAGCATAATAATGTATTTTGAATCATAATTCTTCAGATTCAAATTGTGTTGCTTTTTTTTCCTTTTAGATGCCTGGATAAACCGTTGGGTAGAATCAAAGCATAAATCAGACTATGGAAAATTCATACTTTCTTCTGGCAAATTCTATGGAGATACAGAGAAGGACAAAGGTAAGATGATGATGTAATAGAGTGATCTTCAATAAGTCACAGGTGGACTTAAGGCCTTGATTATAATGCTATGTATTATTAAACTGGCCAGTGACTTCAGTAGACTTAAGCAGCTTAAGTGTTCATGTTGTCTCTGCTTCTTCATAGCAGAATAATATTTGAATAGGAAATACGATGTTTACCAGGCTTACCTAATTAATCTTTGGTGCACTGCTTTGTACTTGAGATTGCTTCTTTGGTGCACCTTGATTTTTAATATAGAAAACTGATTGTTGCTTTGAAATCAAATTGCTTAACTACCAGCATGGTTGCAATCCTTTTTCTTAAGTACTGTCTATAATCAGTCTTGAATATTAATATCCAAATGACAGTTACAGTACCCCTGTTCTGGACAAAGGACCTAACTGTGTGTTTAATCTTACCAGGACTTCAGACAAGCCAAGATGCTCGTTTCTATGCCATTTCTGCTAGCTTTGATTCCTTTAGCAACAAAGGCAAGACATTGGTGGTGCAGTTCACAGTGAAACATGAGCAAAATATTGACTGTGGAGGTGGATATGTAAAACTCTTCCCTTCAACCCTGAAGCAAGAAGACATGCATGGGGATTCTGAATACAACATCATGTTTGGTGGGTGTCTGCTTGGGAAGTGAGGGAAAATGCTTGCTTGGTCATTGAATGATAAATAGTAAGATGGTGTTTTGAAAACCAACCAATGAGCTTCTCATGGAGCAAATTGAAGATGGCTAAATGTCCTTGTGAGAATCTGCAGGTGATCACGGGAATGTTTGTTGCCCAGTGTGAGGAATAATGCCAGTCTTGCATGATGTTTTATAGTAATGAGGAATAATCTAATCTGGTTACTGAAATCTGTTCCTAGAATAGCACACACCTTAGGGAATGATACTTTCTTCCCCTGAATAACAAATTAGATTGTATAGTAGTGAATTTCCCCCTATGCCACATTCCCTTTCAGGTAAGTCCATATCAATAGAACTGGTGAGTGGAACCAGAGCTACCCTACAGCCTACACACAAATAGACACATCTGTTCATCCAGCTTCAATTCTCTTTCTCGTTATCCCTTTCACACACATGTAGACAGCACTATTCACAATATGCAGTGCATCTCACACTTGCATGGTGAAGTTAGAGGCTAGGCTATGGATAGCTGTTTCTAACTGCTAGCTAAAGCTGTTTTGCTTTCTTGGGGGGTTATCCCTTTCTACTTGATTGTTTCCAGTCTACAAGGAAGAACCCATTAATGCTTTAAGTAATACTGCTAGTTGCTCTGGTTAGCTGATACTTTTTGGGATATGGAAACCCTTTCACTCTGGCAGTGAATTCTAGACACTGAGCAGCAGGCCAGTTTGAAAGCATGTTTACTCTATTGTTCCCTGAGAATAGAAGATAATACATAGCAGTGCTGGTGGTGTACGTCAAGTAATTGAAAGTCTCAAAGTGTAGAAGGGCTTTTAAAAGGATGTATTTCAGTCCTTTCTCTTTTACTGTTGCAGATAGGAGGTATAAGAAGAATGTATATATGGAATGTTTTGTAGGGCTTGGCAAGTTGAGATGGCTGGGCATGTTCCTTAGTACCCACTGTATATACTGTAGACATGCATAATACAGTAATCTCCCTAATACTGTCAGAGCCAGTTTGTGTAGTGGTTTAAGGCACCAGGTGTCAGGGTTTAGGCGAAGAAACCACTCTGAGCTCGAGATGAAGCTCTAGTTCAGGGCTTTCCAAACTTTTCCCGCGGCGTCACCTCAATGGCGGCGCGTGAGAAAACCCAGAAGCGCCACCGCAGTGGTGGCGCGCAAAAACCCGGAAGCGCCACCGCTACTTTTGGTTTTTGCGTGCCGCCACTGCGGTATCCTTGTGTGCCGTGCGAAAACCCGGAAGCACTGATGGCCTGCCGCCGTGTGTGCGGCCGTGCGCCATCAGCACTTCCGGGACACACCTGGGCCCCGCAGGTGATACACTTTGTCATGACACACAGTTTGGAAAGCTGTGCTCTAGTTCTTGATCCTATGCATACAGAAAATCTTGCCAATCTGAGTTAAGCCAACAGGCTCTGAGGGAAAAACTTCTGCAACTCGAGGCGGATCCGGCCTGACCCTCTTGGCTGGGCGCCCAAGGTCCTCCACACTGAGAACGCGATTTTCCCCCTGGAAGGCACCCCTTCCTTGCCTGCGATCTCTATAACATCAGGCTAGAAACCTAGAGACTGAGTTCTAGTCCTGGTTTAGGCATGAAATAACTGGATGACTTTAGGTTAATCACTCCCACAGCTCTAGGAAGAAGGGAATGGCAAACCAGTTGCAAAATTTTGCCAAGAAAACTGCGGGGACTTGTCCAGGCAGTCACCAGGAGTCAAGACTGTATTTATTTATTTTACGTTCTATCCCGCCTTTATTATTTTTATAAATAACTCAAGGCGGCGAACATACCTAATACTCCTTCCTGCTCCTGGTTTCCCCACAACAACAACCCTGTGAGGTGAGTTGGGCTGAGAGAGAGTGACTGGCCCAAGGTCACCCAGCCGGCTTCCATGCCTAAGGCGGGACTAGAACTCAGAGACTCCTGGTTTCTAGCCCAGCACCTTAACCACAAGACCAAACTGGTTCTTTTTATTCCTGGTTTTCCTTTAGAACTTGCTTCTATTGAGTCCCAAATGGTCGGTTTGATTCTCCCCGGGTCATTTTATCCTAACAATAATGTGCATGTGAGGTCATTGGGTCCAAAATCACCCATGAATTTCTCTACAATGTTGCTTCCTTTTGTGTTACAGTTCATAAAACTTGCCACGAAATATTACACATTTTTTATAAATTAAAGATAAATTGGTTAAATTTATGACTAGCTTTTGATACAGTTTTTCAATTTTTATTATTTTTTATTTTACACAATTTTCACTCAGCTTAGTAGAATTACTACTTTATACATAGGCTTAGAACTGTAGTATTTTATATTAATTATGTTAGTAATACAAAATTTCATTTACTACTGTAATGGCTATAATCCATGTATCTTTGTAGTTTTATATCATCTTCATGTTGGTCTGTTATGTCCCTTTTGCCTCATGTTCATCCCCCCCAATAGAAGGAGAAAAATCTAACTTCCCTCTTTTCTTTCTTCCTTCCTCATAGCAATTAGGCCTTAGAAAAAAGAGCCCATTTAATGTTTTCAGCATTTTAATTTTAGGCTGTCAGCTCCACCATACCCTAAGCTTTAAATGCATGAAGTTTGATAAATGTTTTGGAGGGGAGGGCAGGTGGAATGAATTGCATTTCTGAGAGGTGATGATAATAGGATTCTCTCAATTCAGACTCAGCTGGATATTTGTATGTGTTTCCAATTTAGGTCCTGATATCTGTGGCCCAGGTACCAAGAAAGTACATGTGATCTTCAACTACAAAGGCAAAAATGTCCTGATCAATAAAGACATTCGTTGTAAAGTGAGTATTTGGAATGGGGGAGGGAATGGGAATTCCTTTCCATGATGGCACTTTAATGTTTAGGAAAATTAGCAACATAATGATATCTGCTCAGAGGAGAGTGACAAAAGTGGTAAGTTCTATGAAGAAAAGTCAAAGAAATATTGCGGTGTAGTATGGTAGCTCTGGTGAAACTAACTCTGGGTAGGGAGGAAAACAAATAGTAGTAAAGTTGGCTAGAGAGAAGAATTTGCTAATGGTAATAACTTCCTTGATAGGATGATGAGTTCAGCCATCTCTATACCCTTATTGTTCGACCTGGTAACATATACGAGGTTAAAATTGACAACAATGGAGTGGCGTCTGGCAACTTGGAGGATGACTGGGATTTTCTGCCACCCAAGAAAATTAAGGATCCAGACGCAAAGAAACCAGATGACTGGGATGAAAGAGCAAAGATAGATGATCCTGAAGATACGAAACCAGAGGTTAGTAGGTGCTAATGGTTTATAACATTAATACATATCTCATTCAAGAACAACCTGAACCAGAAAACTGTTTTACCAAAGAAGAGACATCAGGAGTAAACAAAAAATGGATTGTGTTGTTTGTGGATAGATACGGGGATACTGTTTCTGTAAATGAATATTTTGTTGAAGATCAATGGAGGATAGGGTTAAAAAATTACAAAGAATTTGCATGGTTTTTTCCCATCTGTATTACAGGACTGGGATAAACCAGAGCATATTCCTGATCCTGATGCCAAGAAACCTGAGGACTGGGATGAAGAGATGGATGGGGAGTGGGAACCACCCGTAATCCAGAATCCAGAATACAAGGTAATAATGGCTTAAAACAATTCATCCATTGTAGGTGACTAGGATATGGGCTTCTAAAAGAGACAGTTTATAAAAGAGTCCTTTTTACCGAAGGGAATGTGTCCACTAATTGTATATTTTAAAAGAAAATTCCTTTTTTCTTTTAAAAAATAATGGATTATATGAAAACTCATTTGTTACAGTTGCTTGTATTCCACCTGGTCATGTGACTGTAGGCAGCTTACAATACCATCAGACAAGCATAAATGTTAAAAACTTGAAAAATCTGCTATCTTCTATAAAGCTCACTTTCCAAAAGCCCTGTGGCAGAGGAAGGTTTTTACCTGTTCTCACAGGCCGACAGGAAGCTCTGGCGTGGGCTGGTCCATGAAGTCACGAAGAGTCGGAAGCGACTGAGCGAATAAACAAGGGTGATCCTGGCCTCAGGAGTCTACTGCTGAGAATACCATGTTATTCGCAGTCCATTTGCTCCATCCAATCCTTTGTAGCCTTCACATAAAGCCCAACAACCTTCTCAGCATCTTTAACAAGAAATGGCAGGTTGAATCCTGGCCAAGAGTTATGGAACACCCTTTCCCCTGAAGTTCATCAGGCCACCATCCTTTTAACCTTCCAAAAGCACTTACGACCCGGCTTTTCCCCCAGGTGCTGGAATAGGATGAGATTGATGAGATGAACTTCTTGTGGGCTCCATGTGAAAGTTCAGCTATGGGGTCAGGTTTTGGTTTTAATACTTGTGGTTTTAATATTTGTATTACACATAGATGCTGTTTTACCTTTTGGTTGTGAGCCGCCCAGAGTTTGGTACAAGATGGGCGGCTATATAAATGTTTTAAATGAATAAATAAAATGTAGGAAGTCTAGATCTACGAATGGCTTTTTAAGGAGAGAACCACTACCACAGCCACCTCCTTTAGGCAATTGACATTAACCTCTTACCTATAGATGCTGGATCCCTGGTGTTGTGATATTTCTGGCTGCTTGTATTATTCAAGAGGAGCAGGGATCTAATTATAAAGTAGCTGAGCTCATTTTGCAGACGATCCTGTCATTTTCTTAGATGTCACAGGATTGAAAACATCCCGCGTCACCTTGCAAACCATTACCTCTGTCATCTCATGAGACCTTTCCTGTCTGGTATCCACTTGGTGTGAATGTGAGCAATTTTGTTCTCAAGGTGCTTGGCAAATTGCTTACAAGGCAGGAGGCTCCTCAGGGTCTCATAACCCAGATGGGCCCAGGTTACTGTTTCAGAATTCAGGTTACTCACTGAGTTGCTCTTTGATCCCTGGAAATTTCCCAAGTACTTACTGGAAACCAGTTGGATCTGTAAGACATTTGGGGTGAACCAGCTGAAGGGGACTGGCTGTTTGGTCTTCTACATGCTTAAATTAGCAGATGCTGGATATTGCTATCTCTGTGTGCTACAGAATATGGGTGTACTCTGGATTTTCCATTTCAAAACATTGAATGTTTTGCAGGGAGAGTGGAAACCTCGTCAGATTGACAACCCCGACTACAAAGGGAAATGGATTCATCCTGAGATAGATAATCCTGAATATACCCCTGATCCAAATCTGTACTTTTATGAGAACTTTGGTGTTATTGGTTTGGACTTGTGGCAGGTGAGTTCTTGCCTGTTTTCCAACAAACCTTTTTTAAAAAGGAAAGCCAAATGACTCAAGTATCTGTCCTGATGATTGAGATTTGTGGTATCTTCATAAAAACTACAAATTATTTTCATTTTCCTTCTAGTTCTGGTATTATTCTGGGAAGTTTACAACCTTTTAAGATAGGGTATTCTAAATGAGAAGAAAATGTAATGTAAAATACAACAAAGTTGAGTTCATAGTTGAAACTTTATCACTACAAAAAACAGCAAATCACATATTTCTACATCAGCAATTTGTGATACGGGTAGTCCTTGTTTAGCGACCACAATTGGGACTGGCAACTTGGTCGTTAAGCAAAGCAGTTGCTAAGTGAAACCACAACTGGCTTATGATCTCACTTCAGCTTTCTTTTGCTTTACAGACCTGTGAAGGTTGTAAATGTAAGGATTGGTTGTAAAGTTACTTTTTCATCATCCTCATAACTGCGAATGGTTGCTAAACGAGGTGGTTGCTAAATAAGGACTACTTGTACTTGTGAAATAAATATTCCCTTTTACTTTACTGTATATCTTGCAGAGGAGTGGGGGGAGAAGTCAAGGACGTTGGCAGTGGCTGGGGGGGGGGGGGCAAGCCTGTTGGATACACCGTACTGGAAGCTCCTCAAGGAAGAGGGAGGAGGGTAATGAGCACTAGCCTTGCCCTATTAGCTGTAAAACCTCTGTGGGATCTCTTGAGTTTTGTTCTGCATGAAATCTGTAACATCCAAAACATTCCAAGTTTTTTCTTTAACATGTCAGACCTGAATCGTTTGGCAGAATTTCTAGAACACATTGGTTTCTTCTAGGTTCAAAAGAGGTTTCAGTTATAAGCTTACTTTTTAATGGAAGAGGGTGGGTAAATCAGATCACATTTGAATGTTGTAAACATTATTTCCCAAACTTTATAGAGCTGGGTTTAGGTCTTTTTCAGTACCAGTTTTTGCAGCCTTTTTGGTTGGTTGTTACTTTATGTATATAGAGCAGCGGTCCACAGACCCGGGGGGGGGGTTTGCAGGCGGGAGCCAACTGTGTGCACTGGGGGCGGGGTAATTGCACGCACCGGGGGCAGAGTTTGCAGGCGGGAGCCCTGCAGCCCACTTCCTAACGGGCCGTGGCCCACAGGTTGGGGACCCCTGATATAGAGGAAGGGCTTTTGCATATGCATTAATAGGTTTTTAGGCCACCCAGTCAGTGTGGTTGAGGCTTCCAAGGAAAGCTTTTCTTTTTCCCCTGCAACTGAAGCACTGGTGAGTTGTGGCTGCAGCATGATGGTAATATTAGTGCTCAAATGGGGTCTTAATTTGATAATTGTGAGCCTGAGGCTAACTTCTCAAAAGTCTTGCTAAAAAATGGTCAGAATGTGATAGCAGCAGGAGGGTTGAGCCCATAGAGTAAAAGGCTGGAATTTCAGTCCCCCTCACCCCAAAGCCCTCTGGGACTACAACCTGAGTTCTGCCTTCTACGTTGGTGTAAGGCTTGGTAGTTATTGCTGCTGCCACCTGTCTTCTGAGAGGCTGTCTGGTCCTGGCATTCTTCCCACTCCCCCCCCCCCTGTGAGAAAGATAAGTTTGTGCGCCTGACTGACAAAATGTAAAAGAAAATTGCAAAAAGAAAACAAAACCTTGTGGCCCTGTAGCTGTGAGACATGTGATATGGAAGTCTGTTGTTCTTCCTTTGTGGGGGAGATGGACCAATCTCCAAAGGGACAAATTTTATTTAAAGGAGACTGTAAAGCTTTATTCTCAAACAAAAGGCATTTAGCAGTAGGTGAGATAAAAACAGGGCTGCTCAAATCGCAGGAAAATGTACAAGAAAGCATAAGGCTCTGAACAATCCCAAGATAATGAAGATCCGCTGCTATCTAGAAGCAACTCTGAAATAAAAAAAGGTGTCCGTTTGCATTCAGTTCATTCATTCTTTCTTATATCCATTCAGTACCGTGACTAATAACCCTGATTTTTCTGCCAATGAAAAGCTCCAAATAATTGATATTTCAAGGGCTGTCCCTCCCATCCTCACCAACTGAATGCTTAATAGTGCTACTGCTAGAAACTATGGTAGTACCATCTATGAGGGATAGTGACTTCTGGTGTAGCAACATCTGTGCTATAGAGCTTCCTTCCCAATGAATGCAAGTGCAAACTAGTTCAACAGAGTAGTAACTAATTTTATTGTTGCTGTAGGCTTGGGGTATTGTATTTAAGGCAGCAGTTTCAGCAGATAAAATTTTAGATTGTAATTCTGTGGTAAGTTGCATTTGGGTATAAATTTCAACAACATTTGGTAAAATAAACTTGGAAGTTATTACTGCCATCAGTGGAGAAGCACTTCGAATTGTGGTCAGAAACCAATGGGAATGAATGTTATGCTAGGTAATGTTGTCTGCCATCATTTTGTTTGACAAATTGTCAAAACATTGGCAAGTCTAGCTAGGACGCTTAGCACTTACTGTTCTTTTGTTTCAGGTGAAATCTGGCACAATTTTTGACAACTTCTTGATTACCGATGATGAGGTGTTTGCTGAAAAAATTGGCAATGAAACGTGGGGTGCTACTAAGGTGGGAATTTTTTTTTCATAGAGAAGAAGAAATAATATCTGGTTTTTATAAAGCATTGGAAATTAGAAACCTGTATCTTGTTCTTGAATGAGCATGTTTTAGATTTTCAATAAGAGAATTTCATCTAGCGGGGTTCAGGAGGCAGGCCTTCTCTGTAGTGGCGCCCGCCCTCTGGAATACCTTGCCCCCAGAGGTGAGACAGGTTTCCTCCCTCCCGACCTTTAGGAAAGATCTGAAAACCTGGTTCTGCCGCCTAGCAGGGGAAGGGGAAAGTAATAGCTCCTCCTGGGGGTGGTTAATACCATAATCTCCTTCCTAGTATTTAAGATCAACTCACCAGATTGGATTTTACATTTATTTATATTATGTTAAAAAATTGTAATTTTACATTTATATTTTAACCTTGGTTTTATTGTAAACCGCCCAGAGTCCCCCGTTGGGGGAGTTGGGCGGTCATATAAATTTAATAAATAAATAAAATTTTGAACTTCAGAAATGGATGTGAACAAAGCTGTTATCTTGGGTGTGACTTTGGCCAAAATCCAGTTCCTTCTATGAAAGCATACATGAACATGTGAGATACTTCATACTGAAATTAAAGTTCAATTACCTTTCTCCATAAAATATCTGGCATTGTGATTACTGGAAAATTATACTTAAAAAAATCTTTTACAATATTTTTTCTGTTTGTGAGCTGTCCTTGAAATCTATTAGGCAAGGAATGGGATATAAATTGGTAAAGAATGCCTTGATGGACCAGTTTGAGTTTGTGTCCTCAGTTTCCCACATCAGCCAATTAGATTCTTCTCTAAATTCTGTCAGATATCCAGTATTTGTCTAAACATTGTTTCCCAATCTTGGCAACTTTGAGATGTGTGGACTTCAACTCCTAGAATTCTTAGCAATGGCCATGCCGGTTGGGCAGTTCTGAGAGTTGAATTCCACACATCTCAAAGTTGCAGAGGTTGGGAAATACTGGTCTAGAACTTCTTGTGTATTTTCGGGATGAGTTTTGACTAAGGAGATGCAATTTTCAGTCCACCCTCAGCCATGGAAGCTCACTGAGTAACTTGGGGCCAGTTCTCTCCTTGCCCAATCTCTCTCTCACTAAATCAAAAAGATCTTGCTTGGTCCTGTTTAATATGATGCTTTCTTCAGCAAGCCCTAATTCAATAATGTATTTCCTTTTAAATTCTCATTAGGATGCTGAAAAGAAAATGAAAGAGCAGCAGGATGAGGACCAGCGAAAGAAGCAGGAAGAAGAAGACAAGAAGAAGAAAGAGGAGGAAGGAGAAGAGGAACCTGAGGGTGAAGATAATGAAGAGGAAGAAGAGGAGGAAGAGGAGGAAGAAGACAAGGAGGAGGAGGAGGAAGAAACAGAGGGCCCCTTGAAGGATGAGCTGTGATTGGGGATTGTTGGGTATACTTGTTGGCTGAGCCTCGCCCTGGACTTTGTACCATGCAGTTGAACCCAACTAAGGAGAGGGGATAACAGTAATGTCTCTATGAGACACAAGAACTTTCTTTTTTATTGGTGTGTTTGTCTTAACTCCTTCCCAAGTACCATCAATTATTCATTCATGTGTGTAGGGGGAACTAGAACCTGCATCAGAAGAAGGCTAATTGTAGGAATACAGCCCTTTGAAAGGGGGATTATACCATTGACCCTCCCCCCCCTCTTGTTTGTGGCCACTTTTTTCAGTAAAAACTTGCCTCTACTAGCCCTTCTCAATGGATGTCAAAAGCAAAACTCTTGTGTCCGTCTCAAGTTTGCCTTTATCCTTTGAAGGTATGGGGGGGGGGGCGGGAGGGCTTGGTAGCACAGGTAGACCTGCTTGCTCCAGATTTCAAAGACATTAAATTGAGACAACCAGTATTATACCATGTGTAAAGCCAGTGGTATTGATATTGAGAGATCCTGACTTCAGTCAGGGAATAGGCACTACTAACCAATTCCTCCTGTGCCTAATATACAGATCAGGTGCTTCAAAAGCGCTGAGTGTACTGAGCAAATTTAATTTTTAATTCTACATTCTAGCTTTTAGCCTATATCCTTGGGTGTTGGGTTGTTCAGGGAGGGGCCTTGTAGAGCCCCAGCAGGAAGATTAAGGTAGGAATTTGGGTGGGTGTTCAAATGTAAAAGATCTCTCTCCAGGCAGGGAGGAAGGGTGGGAAGGGCTTCTGGAGGTAGAAAGAGAACAATTATCAGATGGGTCATCCCACTTGTTCACACTTGAATGTATGAAAGATCGAAGAAAATTTCTATTAAATTAAACTTAATGTCTGGCCCATATGCTGGTCTTTTGTTGTCTCTTTATTGCTTGGGGTTGGATGGGAATTGTACCTTAAGAAGCTTTTGGCATTATAAAGCTGTTACGCCTGGTGATACTGGACAGTAGTATATATGTGTGTGTGTACACACACACACACTAGTATATATTTGGAGAACAGCTAATCCTTGCCAAGGAGTTGTGAGAATAGAAATTGGTGACTTTTCAGAGTTCTGAGAAGTAAAAGCGTGGTAAGATGACAAAGTCCTGTCAAAGAGGAACAACTTAATGAGAGTGTTCATTTTCTGTACTTGAATACAGCCCTCTTGGCGTATGTTTCGGTCAAATCAGTAAACTAGACCAGTGATGGCAAACTTTTTGGGCTCAATGTGTCAAAAATTCAGAAAATGCCTCTTGACTGCTGGTGTGTCACATACCCCAACAAAAAAATTATTTACATATTTTAAAAATCCAATTTTGGGCAGAGCTGGGTGAGGGGAGTTGCAGTGCCTCTTGTTCAGTTTCTTTGGAAACTCCGGGAGAATAGTTGGATGTTGGTGAACACTGGTGTCACCCAAAATGTGGCATGTCACCTTGTGCATGTCACCTTTGACACGTGTGTCAAAGGTTCGCCATCACTACTTTAGACAAACGTGGAGCCCCTTTTTTCCCAGTGGGATGGCTATCCCTAGGAAATTGGAGTGGGATATTGGCAAGCTAGCTGCAAGATTTAATGGCAAGTTTGGGGAGAGGTTGACCACTGTAATTTGATACTACAGCCAATCCTATGTATACAAGTAAAAGCTCCGCTCTAAACAAGAGTCGGAAAGTGTTTTATGGTTTATGCTGCTGCTCTTCGTTCATGCGGTATTTACGGTCGTCGATTCTGTTCGTGTTTGGAGATATGCTCTTGGCCGGCTGATTTCTAGCCAAAAAAAAACACCAAATCCTCCGAAACGATTCTATTCTATTTTCCTCTCCACCAGCTATCTCCCCCTCCCTCCTAAGTAAGGCGTCAATCGAACGCAGCCGATCCCCCCGCCGCACCCTCCAGGGGACACACGCCGCGTAAAACGAAATCCTTAAGACAAACCGGAAGCCGGGAAATGCGAAGAGCGGCCCTTAACTCCTTTCTATCTCTATGATTAAGGTTTCTTTCCTGTCTCCCATCACGTGGGAAGGGTCTGGCTGGGAGCGGAAGTGGCGCGAAGTGCGCTTAAAATGGCGGCGTCGTGAAGTTGCATGTTGTGGGGGCCTCCGCTGCGTCCGTTGGGAGGAACTGCCAGTTTTCGCCGCCGCCTCCTCCCTCCGCCGCCCCTCGCCATGGCGGTGACCGTCACCCTGAAGACTCTGCAGCAGCAGACATTCAAGATCCGAATGGAGCCCGACGAGACGGTGAGGGGCGGCGGGTCTTTCGTCCTCGCTTCTCTCCCCCTTCTGGCCCTCCTCCCGTGTGAAGTCTGTGCGTGGCTGTCCGCGTTAGGCGTCCTCCTCCTTATCCCTCCGAAATCATCTTTGGGCAAGCTTCTCTTGCTTCTCAGTGCCTTTCGCTCCCGGTGTTTCACGTGGGAGGGGATTTAATCGCCCTGCCTTGTAGTGCTCTACTTTCCCAGATTTGGAATCCGCCTTTAACCTGGCTCTCCTAGTGTCACTCCTTTAAAACAGAACAAAATAACCAGCCAGACATATAAGGAAAGTAGGCGATTCCTTTCCCCCCTTTAATAACTCTTGGTACCTGATCCTCTGCTGTGTTTCTGTAGTTCGATGCTGCTGAGCTCGTATTTAACAGTCTTGCTTTCTTCATTTCCTCTTGAAGTCCCACACTGTAACAGCGTGCCGTTGCTCCGGTTTTCATACGGCTTCCTCACACGAATGAGCCAGATAATTACATCTTGTTCCATCGTTTTCTGATGTAGTGTGTAGCCTTCATTTCTAACCCTGAAATGAAATGATCTGTTTTCCGCGGTTATATATACACTCATCATGCTATTCCATTTTTGGGATGAGCAGTATTATGCAAAGTACCAAGAAAGAGTATAAAGTAATAAGCAAAAGAAATTAAAGATATAAGAAGAAAATCTAACTGAATCTAGCCAAGATAATTCATTCTACCTCTCCTTACCTTTCTATCCTTGCAAACCATCCTTGTTTTCACCATGCCCATATGCTTTTTGTTCTTTAACATTCTCATATCTCACTTTTGGGAATCTAATTTCCATCCAACCACACCTTTCTTGATCTCCCTCTTTCCTAAAACCATTCATGTTTCCATTCTAGTTGGTATGGTCTTAGAATTCTCCCATACAAAGCATATGAGGTTTGGTCCATGGCATTCCTACTTGTCAGCTTTTCTTCAATAGGGAAAACAGCATTACTTAGGGTGAACTCCATGCCTTTCTTTTCTGACTTTTTTTGTTGCAGCATTATACTGATTTGTCAGGTTTTGAAATGAGGTTGAAATTACTCCAGATATTAAAACAATACATATCAGGAATAGTTATTGGCTATTTGGTGGTGTGGTGAAGGATCATTTTATCAGTAGTGGGGAACTAATTTAGATGCCTCATTTGCTTCAGTCTTACAGGTTAAGAGTCATTATAACTTTTTTTCCAAGTAAACACAATGCTTTGAGCTACAAAATGATTGAACTGGGCGGGAGGTTGGACTAGATGATCTCTAAGTCCCTTCTAGTCCTTACATTCTATGATTCTGTGAAATATCAGTTGTTGCAAATGAGTAGGACTTGTCTTTACCCAGTTTCTAGTTTGATCTTAATGGTCTCTTTGCATTCAAGTTATAAAGCTGTTATAAAACTTGAAAATATTTTTTTTTAAAAAACGTGAAAAGTATCATTTTTTTAATGAAACATGACATTTTCATTTGGATGCTTTTGCTGTCAGAGCACCTGCTTCAGTTCCAAAAGTGCCTTTAGTATTAGGCAAAGTTCTCCCTCAGAATTCTGGACCTAGGTAGCAATTGCTGTTGCTCTTTACTCCAGCAAGAGTGAGAATTGAATGTTTGGCAGCTACTGTGTCTTCCCTGCACAAAAGAGTCTAGTCCTCCTAAGACAGAGCTTTCCAAACTTTTCATGTTGGTGATACACTTTTTAGACATGCATCATTTCGCGACACACTCTTACAGCAGGGCATCATTTTGTGACACACTCTTACAGCAGGGCACAAGGCAGGCACTAGGACCTGCGCGGAATCCTGGCAGGGCAGGTTTGGAGGCAGCCAGGCACAAGGCAGGCACTAGGACCTGTGCAGAATTCTGGCAGGGCAGGTTTGGAGGCAGCAAGGCACAAGGCAGGCACTAGGACCTGCGCGGAATCCTGGCAGGGCTCGGAAGCAGCAGCAGCGGCGACACACCCAGACACTGCAGCTGACACACTAACGTGTCCTGACACACAGTTTGGAAAGCTCTGTCCTAAGAGATTTTAAAAGTTAGAGTACATAAGGAGAGAGAACAAGTATAGTAGCTCAGAGCCTCCATATTGTCATCTTCATATTTTGCAGAGGTTTTTAACAACACGAAGAGCTTTTACAGATTAACTGTTGTCATTCAAACTTTTTGAAAAAAGAAGCCCTTGTCAGGACTTGAGTACATCATACTTATATGTGTGTATATACAGGCATTTCTGTACCTCTGTGTACTGAACAGTAAAATTGGAATATGCACAAAACATTCTAGACTATAATTTAGCCATAACAAGCACTGCTAATCCCCAGCAGTATGGCCTTGCAAGATTTGAAACTGGGAGTTCAGGCTTTGAGTAAGTAAGTAGATAAACTTCACATTATTATCAGAAGAAGAGTACTTTTCTTTAAATAGTCTTTAAATCCAAGATTTTAATGCTTGGATTACCTACCATTGCACATGGTCTCTCAGTTTTGCAGCAGAGAGTGTATTCATGATGAATACTATTGTGCTATTTTAGACCAACAACCCTTCAGGCCCTGCAGCATCATGGCAAATGAAATTTATACTCATGTTAAATTGCCAGAAGTGTTGTCTTTGGTTTGGGGATGGGGAGTGGTGGAGGGTCAAGGCAATAGGATCATCTTTCCTAACAATTTATAAAAACCATTGTCATTCTAAAGCCATTCCTAATCAATAGGAATGGGTTCTCAAAGAGCATTAGTTATAATTTATTTATTTATTTATTTATGTTTCAATTTATATACCGCTCCATCTCCCCGCAAGGGAACTCTGGGCGGTTTACAAAACACAAAAATTAAAATCCGACAATTAAAACAACCCAATAAAACACTCTAATATATTAAAATTAAATATAAAAATCCAAGATGCGGTGGTGTGATGTTTGGATGTTTAAAAGGGCCCTATGGCACCAGCCATCCCCAAGAGGAACTGTTCCCCCCCTCCCCCCACGCAAGGCGGCAGAACCAGGTCTTTAAGCTCTTTCTGAAGGCTGGGAGCGATGAGGCCTGCCTCACCTCCGGGGGTAGCATATTCCAAAGGGTGGGCGCCGTTATCGAGAAGGCACGCCTCCTAGACCCCGTCAGGTGACATTCCTTTACGGACGGGATCCGTAGCATGCCCTCTCTGAATGACCGAGTGGGACGGTTCAATGTTATGGGGATGAGACGGTCCCTCAGGTAACCTGGCCCTATGCCATGTAGGGCTTTAAAGGTGATAACCAACACCTTGAATTGGACCCGGAAGCACACAGGCACCCAGTGCAGCTGTCGCAACAGAGGTGTCACATGCGCTGATCTAGGCGCACCAATAACTGCGCGAGCAGCCGCATTCTGGACCAATTGAAGCTTCCGGATACTCCTCAAGGGTAGCCCCATGTAGAGCGCGTTGCAATAGTCTATATGGGAGATGACCAGGGCATGAGTGACTGTACGGAGGGCTTCCTGATCCAGGAAAGGGCGTAACTGACGCACAACACGAAGTTGTGCAAAAGCCCTCCTGGCCACGGCTACCACCTGCTCTTCAAGCAGGAGCCGTGAGTCCAGAAGAACCCCCAAATTACGCACTTGGTCTGAATGGGGTAGTGCAACCCCATCCAGAACTAGAGATGACAACTTCCTGGATCCACGGGAGCCATCAATCCACAGCCACTCCGTCTTACCAGGGTTCAGTCGAAGCCTGTTGTTCCCCATCCAGACCCCCACAGCCTCCAGGCACTGAGAAAGGGTAGCCACTGCATCACTTATCTCACCAGGGATGGAAATATATAATTGAGTATCGTCTGCATATTGATGGTATCTCATCCCATGGTGACGGATGATCTCACCCAGCGGTTTCATGTAGATGTTAAATAGGAGAGGGGAAAGAACCGAACCCTGCGGTACCCCACAGACGAGGGGGCGAGGGTCGGACCTTTCCTCTCCTATTACCACCGATTGGGAACGGCCCTGGAGGAAGGAGGTGAACCAACGCAGAACTACGCCTCCCACCCCCAACTCCCTGAGCCGTCCCAAAAGGATACCATGGTCGATGGTATCGAATGCCGCTGAGAGGTCAAGAAGAGCTAGGATGGATGCACTCCCTCCATCCCGCTCCCGCCAGAGATCATCTGTAAGCGCGACCAATGCAGTTTCCACCCCATATCCCGGCCTGAAACCCGACTGGAAGGGGTCCAGATAATCCGTATCATCCAGGATCCTCTGGAGTTGCAACGCCACCGCTTTCTCAACCACCTTCCCTAAAAAGGGGAGGTGGGAGACAGGACGAAAATTGTCCAATATAGTAGGGTCCAGTGATGGTTTCTTGAGGAGGGGGTGCACCAAAGCCCCTTTAAAAGCAGCTGGGAACACCCCCTCCCCCAGAGATGCATTAACCATCACCTGGGCCCAACCACATGTCACCTCCCGGGCTGCCTGTACCAGCCAGGAAGGGCATGGGTCCAGATGACATGTGGTGGCCCTTACAACCCGAAGGATCCTGTCCACTTCCTTAGGTCCAACAGGATCGAACTGTTCCCAGATAACCGGGCAAAGACGTTCCCTCGGCATCTCCCCAGACTGTGCTACACGCTTAGAGTCCAACTTAGACCGAATCTGAGCGACTTTATCCTGCAGATGCTCAGAAAATTCTTCCGCACGGCCCTGTAGGTGGGTCACAGACTCCACCTTACCCAACAGAGATCTTGTTATCTTAAACAGGGTCGTCGGGCGGCATTCTGCGGACGCAATAAGAGCGGAGAAATATTGACGTTTCGCCGCTCTTACCGCCACAAGGTAGGTCTTAACAGCGACTCTAGCTTGTGTTCGGTCAGATTCAGACCTTGTCTTTCTCCAGCGGCGCTCTAGGCGTCTCTTAACCCTCTTCAAGACCCTCAACTCCTCCGTATACCAAGGGGAGTATCGGGTCAAGTGTGGCAAGAGAGGCCGCATAGGCGCGATCCTGTCCAAGGCCCCGGCCGCCTCCTTATTCCAGGTTGCGGCCAGGACCTCCGCTGGAGCGTGCAGTAGATCCTGAGGTACAGCCCCCAGCTCCCTCTGAAACCCTATTGGGTCCATTAGTCGCCGGGGGCGGACCAATCGATTGGGTCCTGCCTCCCTGCGGAGTGGGGCGGCATAAGAGAATCTCAAGGTCACCAGGGCATGATCTGACCATGACAAAGGGGAAAGATGTAACTCTCCCCTCAGAGCATACTGCCACTGCTCCGACAAGAAAACTAAGTCCGGGGTGAGTCCACTGTCTCGAGTTGGGTCTCGAATAATCTGGAACAGGCCCATGGCTGCCATGGTAGTCATGAACTCCCGAGCTACCTCCGAGGCACGTCCCAGGGACGGCAGATTGAAATCCCCCAGAACCATAAGCCTAGGGAATTCCACCGCCAGCCCCGAGACGGCCTCCAGCAGCTCAGGCAGGGATGTTGCTACGCAGCAGGGAGGCTGGTACAGCAGCAACACTCCCAACTGTTCTCGAGAACCCAACTTGAAAAACAGGGTCTCACAACCGGCTACTTGCGGAGCAGTGTCCCTGAAGGCCACTAGAGACTCTCGAATTACAACCGCCACCCCTCCTCCCCTGCCCCTGAGTCTCGGCTGGTGCCACACTTGAAACCCGGCTGGGCATATTTCAGAGAGGGCTACCCCCCCCTCCGAGCTCAGCCAGGTCTCGGTGATACATGCCAGGTCTGCCCCCTCTTCCGTGATCAAATCACATATGAGGGGGCCCTTGTTGTTAACAGACCTGGCATTAAGCAGCAGCAGCCGGAAACCGGGGCCCTGAAGGATCTGCTGACCAGGACCTGGGTATGAACGTGGAGGGCCGGAACACGCCACCGGTAATAAACACCGGGGGCGTCTTCCCCAACGATGGCCCGCCCTCCAGTTCCCGTCATAACATCCCCGGCCCGTCACCACTTCGATAGGGCAGCCCACTCCATAACCCCCAGAGCTTCCAGGTCCAGATGCCTCCACTCCCAGACCTTCAAAGACCCTAGGTTGAAACAGGGGTCCCCTCCCACACGCACACATCTCTCAAACTCAGTCAACTTCTAGTGATGGTAGGCCCCCCCCAGCGCACCAGCCTAAGCTCTCGGCACTGAAAGGGCCTAACCACCACAACCACACCTACAATGTCCCCCCACAACCACTCTCACTGGTCGTAGAGAGATATCATCCACTCCTGCCCACCACCTGCCTCTCACTCAGGTGTGGGCACTCATACATACTATCACACAATCTTGGACTCCCCCCTGACTCTCTCACATCCAGGGGGGGCCACATTCACACTACAGGGACCCTAAAAAATCTCTGCAGCCTATAAATAAATGTGGGTACAGATGGGGGCTTCCTCTTAGTTGTTAAAATAAAGTTAAAAGTCCAATAAAAACCTTCCACCGTTGTTAATTTCCGGGGGATATTATGGCTGGTCCCCCATTCCTGAACCCGTCGTCCCCCCTTAGACCCCCGCCCCCACAGTTAAAGACCACCAGGCCCACCAAAAGATCGTCCAAATCGGTGTGCCCCAAGACCTAGCACGCTCCGCTGCTCTGCTCTCCCGTCTTGTTGTAGTGCCAAGGTCTCGCAAGCCTCCAGTGTATATTAAATCTCTGGGGCTCGCCAGGTCCATTAATAGTTGCGGGGGTTTGTCAAAGTCCGTTTTGGCCCCAAGTTCCCAAAAATATAGTGGAGTACTTGTCCACAAGGCCCACAGGCTTCTGATTACACTCCGCCACTCCGCCGTTTCCTCCGCTACACCAGAGGGCCGCCAAGGGGCCGCGCGTCCTTGACTGAATAGTAAGAAGTCACCAGGGATCACTGGGAGTCCGCCCAGTCCGCAGTGGGCTCGCCCGAGCCCCCAAAGCCCGCAGGGAAAAGCACCGCGTTTCGCCGTTTTCGCCGTTTTCCAACTCTCCTCCTCCAAACGGCCATCGCGTTTTGCTGCCCCGCTTCGCCGCCTCGTCGCCTGCTGTTCCACCCGGGGGGGTCCAGCCATCTCCCCACCTCGGGGAGATAATGATGTGCCCTTTAAAGTTCTTGCACTCAGGCCATTTCTCAGTCTCTACCTCCGAATGCATCACCAACTCTTTGCATCCAGCAGCTCCTCCATGCCACATTTCTCCATCTGGCACTTGCATCAATAGTTCAACACTGTTGGGATAGAAAGAATTGGCCTTTAAGCATTCAGTACAAGGTGGATAGTGGAGCCAGCTTGGTCTTGACCCACAGGTCCGAGTACTTAAGGAGAAGATTGAGGCTGAAAAGGGCAAGGAAGCTTTCCCCGTGTCAGGCCAGAAGCTTATATATGCTGGCAAGATCCTGAGTGATGATGTCCCCATCAAGGAGTACAAGATTGATGAGAAGAACTTCGTAGTGGTGATGGTCACCAAGGTATGCCTGAGCATCTCCTTTGCTTCATAATAATGATTATCTTGTTTCAAAGGGCTACTATGCTTCAGCAGTCTCCCTTTGTATTGATAGTGCTAGAAGCAGTTTTATTAGGAAACGGGGGACTGGCACTAGTCTATTAGTACTTCAGGAATGGGGGTGGGTAGTCAAGAAAAGCTATTAGAGACATTGCTCTCAATACTAATCAGTACATGAAGGGCAGTTTTTGGGGCACACCCTGCTTGATGATATAGAAATTTAGGGTGGAACAGCTTTATCTCCTTACCTGAGGCACTCCTTCTGGTTTTCTGTTAAAGAACAAAACAGGCTCAGGAGCTCCTGTTTCTTCACCCACTGATGCAGCACCCACCTCAGAACCCACACCATCCTCTGGGCCTACAGCAGCTACCATTTCACCCCTCCAAGCAACCCCATCAAGTGAAGAAAAGCCGCCTGAAGAGTCAGTGACTGTTTCTCCCCTGGAATCCACAGTCGGGTAAGTTTGGCTTTCCTGACCATTTCCCACAACTCTTAACTGTTTTGTAAGTAATTTTAGAACTATATTTCAGAATGAGAGAATGGTTCCGAAAATCCAGAATTATTTGTACTTCATATGCTTTGGAAAGCCCCAGTGCTAATTGTTGACTCCTAGCTTAGTCACCAGGGTTTGCCAGTTTCATCCTATCCCTTTTAGGGAAATGGCTTTGATAGTAGAAGCACTCCACCCGCCAAGGGTGGCAGTGGTCAAAATCTTTACACATAGCAGTTGCCGGCTGATTGTCGGTCATGGGTGAGCATATGAGATATTTTATTATTGAGGGGAAATCATCCATTCTTTTGCTTAGGGTTATTTGTGGACTTTCAATTTTCTTGTCCAGTTATCTGGAAGGACGCAGCTACTATTTCTTTCTCTTAAATTTGCAGCTCTGTTCCCTCTTCAGGTAGCATGGGACGTGAAGATGATGCAGCTTCCACTTTAGGTAGGTGAATACTTTTCCTTTGCTTACCAAGAAAGAAAGAATTTTCAACAGCTTCACTACAACTGGCTGTTTTGTGACTGGGGCTATGGCACCTGCTTTCTCAACTTATGTCAGAGAGTCATAGCTAGCTTCTTGAAAGAAAGAGTTCATTTTAAATATACTGCCCTCTGATGGCCATTGCTGGTTAACATTTTTCTCTTTAGCTCTGAAATTTGTGGTGTCTTGGGCCACCATTGACTTTAACTTGGGTACTCAACAGGATCCCTGTCCCATTATATATTTTTTTATTCTTTAAACTGACATGTTGCGAAACAAGCAGCAGCAGCCTTCATTGTCTTAACTGAACAGTGCCTTAAATAGACACCATAAATTTTCTTAGACAATAAAAGTGAATTGGATTTGCCTATTACTTTATTCTGAAGTATGCCTACCTTTCCAGAAAATGGACCCTGACAAGTAGAGGTGGCAGGAAGTATCCTGCAGGAAGAAAGAACTGAGACGGTAGTAGGTGGTATTTTGATAAACTGAAACTTCTAACTGGTTGTGTCCCCTATGAAACCATTTTGTGATAATGAATGCCTACAACATGTTCTCAAAATGTCAAATGTGCTCATCAGCCCCCAAAGGATGAAGATGCCTGCCTTACTGCTGTACATAGAATAGAGACCTAGTGGGCAATAAATCAGTGGTATTCAGTTCTTGTCTTGTTTTTTTTAAGGGAAAAGTTAATTACTTAACCCCAGCCTATACCTATCTCCAGTCTGGAAAGATTAAAAACTACTAGTGTAGGTGAAGACTGCTGCTGATGAAATTTGTTTCATCATTGAAGCGGCTCTCATTCCAGGCTCCAAGCTCTGCTGTTGACTAATGATACTTTGGAAGTTTAATTCTCTTCAGCCGGATTCAGATGCCTTGGTTGATTCACCTATAATTCAGCCTACTTGCCTCTTTGCTGGCTGTTATAGCAGCAAGAGCAAAACCTAGCGTGGAGCATTGGCTTTGGGAACTAAGAATTCTGAACTCAGTCCTCCTTTCTGGAAGCAGGATGTCTGCTGATTAAAACCCAGGAACCCTGATCATCGAACCTCCACCTCCGTGAAGGAAATTACGTTGTAGCTGAAATCCAAGCACTGAATGACTTACTGAGGATTTCTGTGGGTGGAGAGAGACTTGAAACCTCCATTCTGCCTTTAGCTCCCAGAAAGTATTGGTGGACCTGAGAATAGAGAGTTGGTGCTTGTATTATTGTTCAGTAATACAATAAATACAAGCTTGCCTGCCTTTGCTTCTTGGAGGGGAGAGGCTTGAATTTCTTTTAGCCAAGAAAGTAACAGTAGGCCTTCCCAATAATACAAAACTACCTTCTGTTTGTGCTTTCAGTTACTGGCTCAGAATATGAGACAATGCTGACTGAAATCATGTCAATGGGCTATGAGCGAGAGCGGGTAGTGGCAGCACTACGGGCGAGCTACAACAACCCGCACCGAGCTGTGGAATACCTGCTGACGGTGAGAACTGCTGGATTTATTCTACTCTCACTGAGATGTTTGGGGTTTTTCTTCATTTCTGCAAAACAGTCGTATTTTTTCTGTGTCAGACCCATTCTTGGTTTCCCTCTCCCTCATTGCATTGGTCTGCTGTCTTGAATAGACACAGCAGCACCAGTTTTTAACCATTTCAAGCAGGTCCTCAAAGGTTGAGCAAATAAGAGGCTTCTTCTCTATGCCTGATGCTTGCTAGTGTATAATGCAGGGGAAGACCAGAATGTGCCTATCTGCCAAAGGACTTGCTTATCTAAACAGGTAAATGAATTAGTTGGCCACTGGCTGGACAACAGGTGTGCATGAATGATAAAGAGTGTTTCAGAATAAATTGCTGTCAGAGGTAGGTAATCTTGGGTTCTCTGGATATTTTGAAGTATGCCTTGCACAAGCTTTAACAAGCATGGCCAGGGGTCAGGCATGGAGTTGTAGCTCAAAACATCTGGAACAAGACTGCATATCCCTGTTTTACCTCAGTCATTTTATCTGCATTTGTGGGATGACATTTGCACACACAGTATAGTGAATCAACCTCTGGTTTTGTAAATATATCTCCTGCCACATCTAACAGCAAGCTACAGAAAGTTTCCCCCTCCCCTCAGCAAATCTCGTGCTGTTCTCAGTGATAGCCACATCTCACCAATACTGACTCTGTACTTGCTGCTAAGGAAACAAATTTGAAAATGAGCCTTGGAGATCATTGAGAATATCTTTTGTCATTCAGCAGACAATACTGTGAGGCACTGAAGTGTATGATTAAGGCCTCCATTATAGCTGACTGGCTCTCTGTGCAGTTGATGTCTCCTTATGTACTTTTAGCAGAACCCACTGTCTTATGAGTGGCTAACTGAACACATTCAGGATGGAAAGGCAAAAAAAAAACTCTATGAAAAGACTTTGCTAAATAAAACCTTTTAGAACTGAATTCTAAAGCCACTTGAACCTATCTGATCCTGTGTCTTACATTCTTTGTTCAACATTTATAGAGAAAAACCTAAGCCATCTAAGTTCTGAGAACTGAAATAGTGAAGAGTAAATGGAATGAACTAAATGGGGCACAAGCAGGTAATAGCTGTTAAGAGGCTATGATTTTGGAGCAGAGAGAAAGGCAGGCAGATCTGCAAAATGAAAACATTTTCTCCCTTTTCTCTGGAAGTTTTCCTGGTTTTGGAGCCAATAATAGAAGCCATCTTATTATCACAGTGTTAATGAATTTCTGCACAGTTTCCACCCATGCCTGATTCTGCAGTTTACAGGAGACTTGCAGTCTCTGCACTTGGTTATGAATGTGCACCCATGGCCAGTTTCCCAGCCACTCTGGACAATGTGCCCATCAAAACACATGCTGAAAATAAAATTGTGAAAAAACTGGTCTGGGAATGGTGCTGTAATTCTGCTTTTTTCTTTTTAACTTTGCAGGGCATACCGGGTAGTCCAGAACCTGAGAGAGCTCCCATCCAGGAGAGCCAGCCCCAAGACCAGTCTGCACCAGAAGGTGCGTTGTCTTTTTCTCATGCCCATACAGAACATTTTCTGAGTAGGGAAGTAATTGGTACATATAATGATACTCAAGCAGTTGCTGTCTGGCATGGTGGGGGATAGCTGTTCATTCTAGAAGGCACAATGGCTCATTCCTTTGTGCACATTCTTCAGACATTCCAAAGCCCTCTCCCTGTTTGCTGCCATTCTGGTTGGATGCATGGCATTAATACTCCTTGGACCTACAGGAGAGAACCCTCTGGAATTTCTGCGAGATCAGCCCCAGTTCCAGAACATGAGGCAGGTGATACAGCAGAATCCAGCCTTGCTCCCAGCTTTGCTCCAGCAGTTAGGCCAAGAGAACCCTCAGCTGCTCCAGGTAACTTTCTTTGGGCTTGCTTTGTTTCCCTCTCCCTGGCAACATTGCAGCAAATGTAAGCTATCACGGAAGAGAAGTCTAGCTCTTGGAGGACCCCACAGAAGTCTCTCTGTTTCTCAGTGGGGTTTTTTTGTGGGGAGGGGGGTATTGAAATAATCTAAGAGGCAAAGCAAGTCATGTGTCCCTGCCTCATCTGCTAAGTAGTGCTACATGTGCAGTTACGTTCTCAGTTCTCATGGCTTTGATTATTCGAATTACGCCCTATTATGTTGAGATGGATGTTTGTTTCTTGGAATACTTTCATTAAGGTTGTTTCCAATCTTGCCTAAGTTTCTTCCTTGTTCTGAAGATTTATCTACAGGTAGTCCTCGCTTAACAACCACAATTGGGACCAGCAACTCCGTTGCTAAGCAACTCAGTTGTTAAGTGAGACATCACGTGACCGCGACGGACCTACGACCTCACTTCCGCCATGGTCGTTAAGCTAATCATCCACAGTCATTAAGCGACACATCACATGGCCGTGACTTGTGATTTTACTGCCGACTTCATTGACTTTGCTTGTTAGAAGCTGGCTGTGAAGTGTGCAAATGGCGATCATGTGACTGTGGGGACACTGCAATGGTCGTACATGTGAGGACCAGTCGTAAAGTTACTTTTCCAGTGCTGTTGTAACTTCGAACAGTTGCTAAACAGGGCAGTCGTTAAGCGAGGACTATCTTGCTGGTCACTGATGAATCAGCAGTTTGGCATGGCTTTTAATTGTATATGGGTAAGCTTAAAAAGCAAATGCAAGTTCATGAAACTTGAGAAAACGGTGGGCTAAGAATGGGAAAAGCAGATGGAGGAATTGAGATCAGCAGGGCATGTATCCCTGTGTTGTCCCTTCAGCTGTTCTATTATACTGAAATCCATTCTGGGTCTTGAAGTCCCAGCACTGGAGACAATGATGTGGGTTTGTATGTCAACATATACTATATGTATGCTGTGCCTAGTTGCACAGATGTACATGCAGAGAGTGTTTGGTAACAGTAACCATTCTTCCTTCGCAGCAAATTAGTCAGCATCAAGAGCAGTTCATTCAGATGCTCAATGAACCTCTGGGTGAAATGGCTGACATCGCAGACATTGAGGGAGAGATGGGTGCTATTGGGGAAGAAGCTCCCCAGATGAACTACATCCAAGTTACGCCTCAGGAAAAAGAAGCCATAGAAAGGGTAAATGTGTTGAACTAGGGAACGGGGGCAGTGGCAAGGAAAGAGGGACCTCAGGGAATTCTTTGTCTTTCTCATCTTGACTTTTTCACTAGGGGGTTTGTTTCTAAGGATTTCCTTCTTGACCTATAAAACAGTTTGTTGAAGGTATGCATAGCTAATTTGGGATTAAAGGCTATACTTGAGCCTTTCAGTGGCATGCTAGGATTGCACTCAAAAAAGTAGCGAGTGGGCCTGAACAAAAACTAAAAAAAATGCATTTAATTAAAATGAAATGTAGCTAATATCAATGTAGCGATTGGGGGAGATGGGTGGTGATATAAATTTAAATAATAAATAAATAAATAAATAATATGATTATTCTTCCATCATGCATTTAATAATTTTATTCTTCAGTCACATTAAAATTACAAGTTGGTTACAGCTTTTAGAGGCCGTTAGGGGTCATTCCTAGAGCTCAAGGTGTGTACTTCTGACATAGCAGCTAAAACAGCAATCATTCTTTTTGTTCTTGTAGAGAAACGTTAGTCCAACTAGCACAGAAGGGGTTGAGCTTGCAATATAACTTGTGGATTTTGCTCAGCATTAAAGCCTAATCACCTTCTGTCATTCTGGAATATGGACTAGGCTCTGATAACACAAGGGCTTAATGACTGCGAGAATCAACTGTGTGGGCATATGCTGATTGGAATGTGAGCTCTGAAATTGCAATGCTGCTTTTTTATTCTTGTATTTCTCTAAGACAAACTCATTTTAAATAGGATTTTTGACCCTGCCTTTTTCCTCTAGTGGAGAGACTTTCTGATCTGTTGTAGTTCAGTTGGATGGATGGAGAAGGCTACAGTCTTCACTCCAGTGTTTTGCAATCAATATACTACATAATAATTTTCAACATCAAGGAAAATACTGTTTATACCTGAAGTTTATGATTAAAATTAACACAATTCTGTTTTGCCTAAATATGATTAATTGCATGCATTTATGTTTTGTGCTGAAACCACTATTAGATTCTTCTTGGATTCGGAGGGATTTTTTGGAAATAAACTACCTGCTGGTATGAGGAGAACTGGAGAAATGGGGCTAAGCTGGCATGGCAAGAGATAGAAAGCTCAATTAAACCTCTGTTCACTTGCCACTTGCACATTTTCAAGAGAACTCTTAATTTAAAACAAAGAAAAATCTGTGATTTGGGGTGTGTACAGAAACATGAGACCCTGAGACTTGTATTAAGCCTACAAATGATAATTGACATTTTTCCAATGTGTCTTTTTTATGAGAAATATTGTGGAGTGCCCTTTGCCCTTTCCTGGGGCAGAGTTATTAAAAAGTAGACTGACATAAATTTACAATATCTACTCAGAATTTCAAAAAGGAATTATGTAGTTTTTTACTCCAATGTCCTTTGGCAAAATTACTGACAATTGGTTCCTTGCTGAAAAAATAGATTGTTGCCTTGAGTAATGTTTGACGTTTTCTTTCTTTTCTTTTCTTTTTTGTACCTCCCCTTCCCCCCTCCCCCTTCTTCTCCCCTCTCTCAGTTAAAGGCCCTGGGCTTTCCTGAGAGCCTGGTGATCCAGGCATATTTTGCTTGTGAGAAGAATGAAAATCTGGCAGCCAACTTCCTGCTGAGTCAGAACTTTGATGACGAGTGATAAAGGAAAAGAGTTTTATATAAAATTCTCTATATAAATATTCGTTTATTTAAAGGGGCACTACTGGGGCTGGGAGGGGTGGTATGATTTAAGAATGTCCCCAATGAATTGCTGGCTAGAGGAAAATACTCTACCTTGGAAATGGGGCAGTTGGGGAAAAAGCAGAACAAATGGACCTTCTGTTCTCTTCTCAAAAACAAGGGCGGCATTTGAGCCCAGCTGCATCCCACAACAGTTCTTAGACTGGCAAGCAAGGTGTTCAGGGAAAGGTTGGCACAGCAGATGGGTGCTGTTGGACCTTCTCCCATCTCAGATGATTGCATGTATGCAAATTGCTCTTCTGTTTGCAAATCTCATCCCTTCATGCCAGTGCACAGTGCTACAATGCTGAAATGTGTGCCCATCGGTTAATTCTGTTGCTGGTATTTTCCCCTTCGCTTTCCCTCAGTGTCGTTTTGAAACCAATTCATCCCCATTCAAAAGGATGGCTTGCATTAGGTGAGTGACATGCCTTCTGATGATCTGTTTGACATTTGTTCCTGTACTGGAGAAGCTGTGCCAGGGTGATGGAATTATCTCGTAATTTTGTGCACAAAAATCACATGTTTTTTCTTCTGTATTTATTTTTTGTCATCATCCAGTAAGGCAACTGCCCACCTTTTATCTGCAGTTTCCTGACACTGCTCTTAAAATCATTCCCAAAGAATATCAGAAGAGTTTTCCTACACTCATCCAACTTTAAACACTAGGGTTTTTTTACTTTTTGATTTTTTCTTTCTCTTTTTAATGGCATCTCAGGTTTTTAGCCTGTTTTGCAGACACCTGGCTCCTGGAGGTTGCCTGTGTAACATCCATGTATATTTTTATCACCCATCATTTAACTTTAGGAATTTGGAGCCTGCAAATCTTAATATGGTAGCAAAAAAAGTAGGATTTTACAAACCCAAGTAATAACTGAGTACCTTGAAGTAGCTTGAAACACATGCTCTAATTTTCTGTGTTGTGGGAATTTTAAAGAAGTTTGTTTTTTTCTAGTATTCTGATTTTACTTGTTCAAAGTATTTTTTAATCTAAAGATTTCTTTTCCTAAAAGAAAAATCCATTAATAGTTGGGGGTACAAAACTAATACAAAATAGTTCTGTATTAGATATTTAATAGGCTTTACTTTTTTAGTTTTGGAAAATGACCGAATTGACATTTTCCTAAACATTTTTATAAGAAAACATGCAAAGAAAGATCCTGTTTTGATTTACACCTTTCAAACTGGAGCTGAACTGACTTCTGATGAAAAATCCATGGTATCTGGGGAAATTGGCTTTAACACATAGATGGATAGGTACAAAACTACAGAATCTTTTTTTAGTTTTGATCATCCTTCATTTTTCTGTGAGAATGTTGGTCAAAGCTGTTTCTGGTTTGAGTATCAATAAACCTGTCAGTTATCACATCTTAACTCCCCAGCTTCCTTTCATAAACCAAGCTGCCTTTCCTCACTGTCCCCATAAGAAGCCTGGGAGTCCCATTCTTTCCTCAGCATATGCCCGTTGCAAAGAGAACCAGAGTATTGCCTCTATGCCTCCAATAATAAATTCTGAAGCCATAAATTACTGCTAATTTGTGTGATATTGTGTGACTATGACAGTGTGCAATATATTCTTTATAAGTTTAATTTGATTTCAGGGCTGGTGGGTAGGCATGGAGGAAAGCAGAATTTCAATTCTTAAGTTTGAAAAAGTGTCCAGTGTTCAGAGCACTTTTCCCCAACCAGGTGCCCTCCATATGTGTTGGGCTTCACTTATGTTAGCTAGGGATTCTGGGAGTTGAAGTTCAACACATACAAGGGCACCAAAATGACTGTAGTTTAAGGCCTAAAAGGATATATATATATATATATATATATATTTCAAATTTCATCACCGCTCATCTCCCTCAAAAGAGGGACTCTGGGCGGTTTACAATAAAACTAAAACTGAATACAGATTAAAATACAATAAAAACAGTACCTCTTCAATATAAATATAAAATATAAAATCCAGGATGCTAATATTATAGTCTATATTGTTTGAAAAGAAAGTTGTTATCTTGACTCTGCTGGAATAAGACCAGTTCTGCTATGTTGTTGCATCCAATAAATTAGGCTATAACTTATGATTGCCTTAGTGCTATTTGAGATGGTAATTTCAGTTGATCAAAATTTTAGATAGTGTCATGGTTTCTTTGGGTACTAAACAAATTTGAAAAGCTGCTTCTGAATTGACATTTGGCATGGAAATGCTTTTCAAAGTGGCAATGAGGGGTATCTACATGCATGCTTGACCTGAACTGCTTGCTCCAGACTCTTAATTTCCAGTTTCCTTATCAGCAAGTAAGAACACTCATGCTGAATTATAGCTTTCTTCAAAGTAGATGGCTGAATATTGGGGTGAGTTGATGAGTGTGTTGCCCAATAGTGGGATTTGGATGCTTAATTCTGTGCCTGAGACCCTGGGATTTAAGGGAGAGCTTTCAGTACTCCTTATTGCTCCTTTTCCCTTTTCATGATGAACAACAACAACAACAAAAAGGATAAAGTAAGTAAAATCAACAAACTGAAACACACAACTAGCGAAATATGTAGATTGGCCTTGTCCAACCTGGTGCTCCAGAAATGTTGGACTACAACCCTCTAATCTCCCAACCAGAGTGGGTACAGTGGATGGAAGTTATGGACTTAATACATCTGGAGTGTACCAGGCTAATGTACTTGCAACAGGAGTTCAGTTGCTAAGCACCAAATTTTGATTTAAAAGCACATGTGCATGCAATGTCTTTGATACTGAGGCCTTGATGAGAAAGAAAAACCTGCAGCTGCTTTTTTTGCTAAATTGGTTAGAAAGGACTGGAAGAGGAAGAGCTTGAAAAATAAAATGTTTTTGACCAGTTCATCTGATAAACTACTAACACTGGGGTCAGAGACTTCCACCTAGGCCCTTCTTCATAAAGTGGGATAATGGGATGTTACAACTTCAGTTTGTAGGTCCTACCTGAGTAAAAGTCCTGTTGTTATGTCCTTCAACTTTAATTTCGGTCTAAATTGGCTTGGAGAGCTCTGTCTATGCCTCCTTTCTGTCTCAGGTTGAAATGTTCTGGGCACTGTGAATGGAGTGTGAAATAAACAAGTTGTTGAGGCCACTCAGTGGCAGGAGTGTGGTTCTCCTTCAGTGATTGTGTCTGGTTCTTTATTTCCCAAGGGGATGGTTTGGATGGGAATTGTTCTCAGCAAAGAAAGTATGTTTTGGAAGGACAAAACGGATTTCTGAAGTTACAAAAGGTATGCTATGGAGTGTCAAATTTGCCCTTGTCTGCAACTCTTTAAAGCAGCTGTGTCTTTTCCTGGATTGCATGACTGCTTTAAAGAGTTGGAAACAGGTGCAACTTTCATGTTCTGTGTCCTCTGAAGCACTTGTTTGAAACTGAATCCAAAGCATTGCACTGCCCTGTTAGGTTATTGACTAAGTAGACTGGAAATTAATGGATTTTCAGTCTACATTTTGGCTGCTAACTTGCTAGGTCTTGCATTGCTGCCTTAGAAAAGTAATTTGCAAAGCTTTGCACCAGGAAAACTGAAGGATGAAGGATAGTGGTTTCACAAATCATGCTAGCCCATGGTTTACACCCTAAACCATAAGACATAGTTTATAAACAATAGATGGATTCACTTAACATGTTAATCCAAAGCTAGCCAACTCAATCATGGCTTAGTGTGATGTGTGATCCCAGCTACATTTATTGCCTTGAGTCATACATCAAAATTAAGGCTTCAGTTTGTGTCCATTTCTAGTAGCTGACAATTCTGCCTATCTGTTCAGAATTACAAAATATGCATATCCTATTCTCTACAGACAGGAAGGAAGAGCCTAGCTCATATGATATAATATTCCCTGCTTGGAGGCAATTTTCAAGCACACTGGTGGTTATTTGCTGCATAATGGCCCCCTCTGGTCAGCACCACCTGGGGCCTTTGCTCAGCTATACAGAGATTGCTCCTGTCAGCCTGGATGCCTCTCTATTGTTCTTACAGGCTTCTGATCTCCTGAGTGTATCGTGTGGAGCTGGCTCATTGAAATGGGTGCTATCAGTGCCCAGAGAAATTTGGCTGGGAGCTAGATTCTCAAATTGGGTGACCTCTCCAAGCAAGATTATGATTAATGGCAGGTGTCCTCTGAATAGTAATTCAAATCCAACTTGCTCATTTTTCCTCAGTGCCTGCTGACTGTGTGTAGCAAAGGGAGGAAGCATGTTTGCATTTGTGTGGGCACACACATGAATATATCAGCTGTCTTTTGGCTGCCTCTTCCCAAATTGGCTAATTACATGAGATTAATGCTTAGAAGCAGCAGCTCCCTCTCTCCTAGTACCATCTGCTCTCCTGTATGAGGCCTGTTACTATTTGCCAATGTCTGGATTCTGTTTTCTAGGTTTGACCCTAACTTTAAGCTGTAGGGATAACAGCACCATCTAAACTGAGAGGGAAAGGCTGGAACTTTACTGAAAGGAGGTTCAAATGGAAGGAATTGTTTATGGGAAAAGATACAACTTAGGAGTTCACATTTTTTAAAAATCGTGCTGTTGGTTTTCAACAAGTTCGTATTAAATGCTTTTGAAAATTTTTAACATACTGTAAAGATTGTGCCTTTTTAGGGATAACTTGTTACAACATGGATAATATATGGGGTTCAGATTTAATCCATTACAGTAGTCAAGTCATAAGATTAGAACCTCCAGATCATATCTTTAAGTAATTCAAGGCATAGATAGGGAAGTGTGCCATGTTGAAAGTATCAGTTCTATTTAAGAACGTATTTGCTGATAACAAGCTGCATGATCTAGAAACAAAAAAAAAAAAAAAATCACAGGCAAAGTTGATGGGCATGGGTGAAATCAGCAAATGTCCTAAAAGTGTCTTCTTTTCCTTGCCATGTGAAATTAGTCAGCATAACTGTAATTTAAAGAAATGCCCAGAAACACAGTCACCTTGAACTCCCAGATGCTACATAATTAATTTAAAAAGCACTGCCTACAGAGAGTTAGGTACATTATTGGTATGTGTCATCTTGCACTAATATTACCATTCATTATCTGTAGGATTCCTTACCCTATTTGGTGTTCTGCAGATAGATTTGATGCTGATGATTTGGGAGTTATATACTGTAGTTCTAAGTACAGCATTCCAGATTGGGGAAGGCTGATTTAGGGCCTGGAGCCTTAAACATTGGAGTAATTATAATGAAATTCTTTATCTTGTACTAAAAGTGGAGGGCCTGTAAATGATTCAGCCTGAGAAATGTGTAAAAGGGCATGGGCTCTTCAAGAAATAGTGACTCAAAGCCTCTAGTCTAGCCTCTAGGCTGCTCTCTGTAGAGGTGTAAGGTCATTGAGCAAGATTGAGCAAAAAAAAAAAAAGATTGAGCAAAAAAAACACTGAACTGCCTTGAGCCGGAAGGTCTGTTTAGCATTTTTAAATGCCCAAACTGCTAGAAAAAGGGATTTTCCCAAGATCAGCTGCAGGGGGTCTCAAGTCTGATCTGAAGCCTTCTGAAAAGGATCAGAGACCTTCCTGCCCTGGTGGTTTCAGCTTGCAACAAGGCAGAGTAGCTCTGGGCTAGATCCAAATTAGCTGGGTCCCCATGTTTTCTTTCTGTGAGAAATAGCCCCTTTTCACAGAAGGATATTGTTTTTCTGAATCTATTTTGTCCCTTCCCCAACCCCAGTGTAGGCTGTCCATTTCCTCCCAGGGCTCGCGATTTTGTTGGCAAGTCAATAGATGGTGACAGAAGAGACCGACTTTCCACAGCTTCCCCAGGGATGTATGGCAGAAGACAGGTCTCTTGAATACCGTTGCTTGGGCTTGCGTTGCGGTTGCTAAGGAACCTCCTCTTGAGGCACCACTGGGGCTGGCAGCGGAGAGGCCAGATTGCTGCTGTGAGGATGAAATAACAGCCCTTGGCTTTTGTGGAAGTGCCATAGCAGGCTCCTGGAAGCAGTTTAGCTATAACCCTTGAGGTAGACTGGTTACCTCTTCTTGCAATCCTACTGTTGGAATGAAATCTCTTTTTCTGAAGTGGGGGCTTAGCCACCTGCTTTACACCATCTGGGTCTCACTTCATTTCTGGGCAACCATCAGGCTTCCTTCATTTTTCCTTTAATGGCTGGCTGTACTTGAAGATTTTTTGAGTAAATGAGGTCTGGATGCTGATTGATCAGGGAAATCTGTCTATTGTCTAATATTTAATGCAACGTGGTTTAGAAGCACCAACACCATAATTTTTACAGCTGCTTGAAGGTTGTGTGAGTTTTATTGGCTGAAGTGCATTTGTTTCTGAACTGCAGACCTGAAAGGTTTTTTTAATGGTGAACATGAAGGAAAAGCTTAAGTGAATGAACACAGCCAAAATATTAGTGAGTTTTCCAATTCCACTATTTAATTTTAATGAGAATTTCTGATGCAAACTTTAGTTTTATATTTAGTTTTTTTTAGACTTTGCCATTTCTTAACTTTACAGCTTCAAATAGCATCTCAGATTCCTCCCAATTACTGTTACATGTTATGTATTAAGTATATTTTTAAATGTGCTGGCTACCAATTTGTGTAAAATTAAATATTACCCCACTGTAATAAACAATATAGACAGCCAGTTTGGTGTAGCAGTTAAGGTACCAGGCTAGAAATTGGGAGACTGTGAGTTCTAGTTCTGCCTTAGGCACAAAGCCAGCTGGGTGACTTTGGCCCAGTCAGTCACACTCAGTCCTGGGAAGAAGGCAAGGGCAAAACATTTCTAAAATCTTGCCAAGAAAACTTCAGGTACTAGTCTAGGCAGTTGTCAAGAGTCAACACTGACTCAAAGGTATAAATAAACAATATGGCTTATCCATAGCTTCCAAATCATCTGAAAAGCCACAGCTTCTTTGAGAGGTTTATTGGGATTTCAAAGGTAGTTTTGTTATTGCTCCTGATCATACTGCTATGTGCAACCATGTATACTTGTTCTATATATTATTGAGTGTACAATACACTTAGTTCATAGATATCAGTTATGTTGACCAACACTAACTCATGTCAATTAAGTGTACGCTTGTAGAACTTGCCACAAATCTTCTGCAATGCACAACTGCCGACTTGAAGTTTTTCCCCTGAAAATTTAATACCATAAGCCTTTTTGTACTGTACTAGAAATACATTGCATGTCAATTATCAAATACTGCAGAATTCCAGTTTGTTACCAAATATCATTGGATGTTAAATAAGCCAGTATAAAGAATCTGAAAAAAAAAAAAGAGAAATCTTTGGAGAATAAAAGCTTACTGTATTCTTCTTCCTGAACATTCATAAAGTAAGAGTAAATAGGAATGACTTTTTGTCAAGGCTCTGATCCTTTGCCCAATTAATCAGTACTTCTGACACGAATCAGTTTAGAAGTCTTTATTGAGCAGTGATTCCAAAGCAAGTTAAAGATTCGAGTAACTACAGTTTTACAAGTAACAGTATACATACAAGCATTTCCCCCCTTCAACGAATTCCTCTAAGTCTGTGTCTCCTCTGTCTCATGCCTCTTGATCATTGCGCTTAATGGTCCATGGTACTGAATCAACATCAGCTTCCTACTTCCTGCACGCCTGCTGGCGTTCTCCGGCTGGCGTCATGTCAGGATGGCACCAAGGCAGGGTGCCATACATGACATTCTGCCCCCCCCGAAGACCAACTCCCCCCCCCCCAATTTTGGTTTTTCGGAGAATCTGTTAGGAAAGTCTTTTATTAATTGAGGCACTCTAACGTCACGGCTGTATACCCACTCTTTCTGTGAATTAGGAAAATGTTTCCACTGCACCAGGTACTGCAGTTTCCCTTTGTGTTTTCTAGAGTCTAACATTTCCTTCGGGTGCCAGCGTTCTGCTTCCTCAACTGGCTTCAATAAGCTACAGTGGAACACGGGGTGGATTTTTTTTAGGTTCTTTGGTAGTTGTAGCCGCATCACAACCCCGTGTGACACTTTTCCTTTTTTATGTAAGAATTTTATTGAGTTTAAAGCAAAGATAAAAACTACAAAAAAGCAAAAAAACTACAAAAATAAAAATAAAAAAGTGAGAAACACAAGAAAAAAGAATTTTTTTGAAGATTACATAGAAAGGTGACTTCCAACTTTCAACAGGAAGAATATACAGCGATTTCCATAATCAATCCCTTACTCTATATCAAACCAAGATCACCTTATTTCTATAAATCTTTCCATTAACACATATACAAATCACTAATGCAATTGCTCCTTCCCCTTTAAAAAACACGTACTATATATTTATATAAATTTCTAAATCAACTTCCCTCCCCATAAGACATTTATTTGTTTCCTTCCCACCGCTATTCTATATATTTTTGTCCACTATAATAAACGTTAAATTATAAAAACATATAAATTGTCATAAATTGAAAGATGAAATCATAATAACCTCATTATCAATCCAATTACACATTCTTAATTTTACCCCACCTCAAAGTATATCAGAGCATTTACATATCTCCCTATTACATCCAAGGCATCTTTCTTGCAAAACTCAAAAAGCCCAACTGTCCCCCTTAAAATCTCAGACTTCTCAGCAAAATTTTTCTTGCAAGAATCAAAGAGCCCAAGTGCCTCCCTTAGAAAATCAAACTTCTCAGCAAAAAAACTCCCACAGAACAAGTTCTCTTCTCTCCCATAACAATTCCCCAGAAAGCCATAACAATCCCTCAGAAAAACATCTCTCCTTAACTGCAGCTCAGACTGTCACCTTAACCCAGAGCTTTCCAAACTGTGTGTCGGGACACGTTAGTGTGTCGCCTGCAGTGTCTGGGTGTGTTGAGGCTGCTGCTGCCTCCGAGCCCTGCCAGGATTCCACACAGGTCGTAGTGCCTGCCTTGTGCCTTGCTGCCTCCAAACCTGCTGTGATTCCACGCAGGTCCTAGTGACTGCCTTGTGCCCTGCTGTAAGAGTGTGTTGAGGAATGATGCCCTGCTGTAAGAGTGTGTCGTGAAATGATGCATGTCTAAAAAGTGTGTCACCAACATGAAAAGTTTGGAAAGCTCTGCCTTAACCACTTCACCACCAAAATGTAATCTTCGTCTGGCATTATTTCAGTCTTGCTATCAGTTCCATCCTTATTAAAATCTTCATCTTCCTCCATAGCATCTTCAGCCAGATGACACAGCTTAGAAGTAATTTCTTCCCCAAAGTCCTGAATAGCCTGCAAAATGGGTTGACAACACTCTAAAAAGATCTCTTTGAAGGTCTGCTCAGGCTCATAACAGGACTCTGAAAAAGCTGCCTTAAAATCTTCCATGTTTCAGGCAGTAAATTATGGCACCCCCTAGATACTTGACTCATGCAGATAGGAGTTAATGGGTTAATAGAAAAGTTCTGAATGAAATTGGCACAAGGGAAAGTATGTTAACAAGCAAATCCCAAAGAGAGTGAAAAGAGAGGTGAAGATTCAAAGCTACAAATCCAATGTGTAGGGAAATATCAATCCTTCAAATTCAATACAAAAATAGTAACAGGAAGGCAATTCTTTATTCTCAGTCCTCCTTAATCTTTAGATGGGAAAACAAGCCAAAACTTAAAAATTTAAAAGTTAAATCCAGAAATAATGATAAACACCAAGAAAGTCCGCTTCTTCTTTCTGTAGAAAGCCTCTCTTAGGGTACAAAAACTTGAAAAAAACAATAAATTGGGAGTTTAAGAAATGGGTGGCCAGACGTACTGTCCCTTTAAGGGCTGCAGCGCAGCTTGGAAATGATGAAATCCCAGCCAAGTCTTACTGGTTGATCGTGCACGCTGTCCACAATCTCCTGGCTACAACTCACCGTCTGGAGGGCGAATGGGTCGATTCCAGCATTTTCCTTGGTCCAGAAAAACATTCTGAGCTATAGGAGAAACCAGGCTGTGCCCGAAAAAACTGCCATGTTGCCAGTTCTGCCGGCGGAGCTCGTGGGCAAAGCTGCTCAGTCCGCCATATTCCCACCGGAAGTCCCAATAGGAATGACTTCTCCCACAGCACAATGTCCACAGAGCAAATAACCATGTGCCTTTCCAGTTTTATTTTTAAACTTAAAAATAATTACAAATCAAAATGAATCAGGGAAAATTACCACATGAATTTTTTGAACTTGTAAATAATCTAGAATTGGTGGAAGCATGGAGACACAAAATAGGTAACGCTAAAGAATTTACATTTTTCTCAGATAGATATAAATCCCATTCCAGAATTGATATGATTTGGCTGTCTAATAATTTAATAAATAAAATTAAAGATATGAAAATACTAGCTAAAACTTTTTCAGGTCACAATGCTGTCCAATTAGATCTAAAAATTACACCAAAAACATATAGATGGAGATTTAATGAAACTATATTAAGAAATAAAGAATATTTAGAAGACAGCAAAAATAAATTAAAGGAATTTTTTGAAATAAACATGAGTGATGAGGTAAATATCACTACAATTTGGGATGCAAGTAAAGCTTATATTAGAGGTCATTTTGTGTCTCTAGGTAACCATCTTAAAAAATTAAAACAACAAAAATTTTAAAAAATTTGTGACCAAATCAAAACAAAAGAAATTGAACTTCAGAATAATCCCAATGATAAGAATATTAGAAATCAAATAAATGTTTTACAAAAGCAATTAGAACTTCAAACAATAGACGAAATAGAAAAAAAATTAAGATATGCAAAACAAAGGCACTTCCAACATGCTAATAAGGCTGGAAAATGGCTTGCTTTCAAACTAAGAAAAGAGGCGGAAAAAAAGATTATTAACAAAATAAAAGAAAACGGAGAAGAACAAATTGATAACCAAAGTATTAGAAAAGCATTTTATGATTTTT
This sequence comes from Charina bottae, assembly GCA_023362775.1. NCBI lineage: Eukaryota > Metazoa > Chordata > Lepidosauria > Squamata > Charinaidae > Charina > Charina bottae. The sequence continues at coordinate 7,270,343 of JALMGJ010000021.1, read as the reverse complement.
ATAACAAATTATATCAAAAACAAGAAGTAATACCTGATTATTTACAGGAAAGCAAATTGGAAAAAATATCTCAATTGCAAAGAGATAATTTGAATGAATCTATCACAAAGCAAGAAATAATAGAAGCTATAAAAAAACAAAAATCAGGTAAAACACCAGGGCCGGATGGTTTTATGGCATTATATTACAAGTACTTTCAAGAAATTCTTATTACTCCATTTAATATCCTTCTAAATTCAATAATGGCAGGAAATACAATACCAAACTCCTGGACAGAAGCCAACATTATTTTAATTCCCAAGGAGGATCAAGATTTGACATTATGTAAAAATTACAGACCAATCTCTCTTCTAAATACGGATTACAAAATTTTTACCACTATCCTGGCCAATAGAGTAAAAAGAGTTTTACAAGATACAATAAAATTGGATCAAAGTGGTTTTTTACCAAAAAGATACATAAAAGTTAATATAAGATCTATTCTAAATATAATTGAATATGCAAAAAATCATAATGAAAAACAAATTACATTATTATTTCTAGATACTGAAAAAGCATTTGATAATTTAAATTGGGAATTCTTGTTTAAAACACTTAAAATTTTAGATTATGGAAGCAAATTTATAAATGCTATTCAAGCGAATTACACAAATCAGAAAGCCAAGATAGTGGTAAATAACGAAACAACTCAAAATTGTAATATAGGTAAGGGTACTAGACAAGGATGCCCAATATCTCCTTTGTTATTCGTTTTGGTCTTGGAAATTCTTCTAGAAAATATTAGAAAAGATAGTCAAGTTGAAGGAGTAAAAATAAAACAGGAAAGTTATAAATTAAGGGCATTTGCAGACGATGTTGTCATTACGTTACAAAATCCGGAAAATTCAATAGGTCATTTAAAAAAAAAGATACAAGATTTTGGAGAGCTTGCTGGATTTAAAATAAATAATCAAAAAACAAAGATGATAAATTTAAATATGTCTGCAAATAATATACACACTATGGAATTGGCTACGGGGTTTAAAAATGTAAAAAAAATAAGATATTTAGGAGTTGAAATTACATCAAAAAATTCGGACCTATTTAAAAATATCCCCTCAACAAGAAACCATCTCTGGACCCTACCATCCTGGGAAACTTTCGCCCAGTCTCCCACCTTCCCTTTTTGGGAAAGGTAGTTGAGAAGGTGGTGGCGTTGCAACTCCAGAGGATCCTGGAGGAAACGGATTATCTGGACCCCTTTCAGTCTGGTTTCAGGCTGGGATATGGGATGGAGACCGCATTGGTCGCGCTTATGGATGATCTCTGGCGAGAGCGGGATGGAGGCAGTGCGTCCATCCTGGCTCTCTTAGATGTCTCAGCGACTTTCGATACCGTCGACCACGGTATACTTTTGGGACGGCTCAGGGAGTTGGGGGTGGGCGGCGTAGTTTTGCGCTGGTTCGCCTCCTTCCTCCGGGGCCATTCCCAGTCGGTGTTGATAGGGGAGGAGAGAGCTGACCCGTGACCCCTGTCTTGTGGGGTGCCGCAGGGGTCGGTTCTCTCTCCCCTCCTATTCAACATCTACATGAAGCCGCTGGGCGAGATCATCCGTCACCACGGGATGAGATATCACCAATATGCTGATGATACCCAGTTATACATCTCCATCCCGGGTGAAATAGGTGATGCGGTCAATGCCTTATCTCAGTGTCTGGAGGCTGTGGGGGTCTGGATGGGGAACAACAGGCTTCAACTGAACCCTGGTAAGACGGAGTGGCTGTGGATTGATGGCCCCCCTAGATCCGGGAAGTTGTCATCCTTGGTTCTGGGTGGGGTTGCACTACCTCACTCAGATCCAGTGCGGAATCTGGGGGTCCTCCTGGACTTGAGCAGGTGGCAGACGCGGCCAGGAGGGCCTTTGCACAACTTCGAGTTGTGCGCCAGTTACGCCCTTTCCTGGATCGGGAGGCCCTCCGAACAGTCACTCACGCCCTTGTCATCTCCCGTATAGACTACTGTAATGCGCTCTACATGGGGCTACCCTTGAAGAGTATCCGGAAGCTTCAGCTGGTACAGAATGCGGCGGCGCGAGCAGTTATGGGTGCCATGAGATCGGCACATGTAACACCTCTGCTACGCGAGCTGCATTGGTTGCCAGTTTGCTTCCGGGTCCAATTCAAGGTGTTGGTGATTACCTTTAAAGCCCTACATGGCATAGGGCCAGGGTACCTGAGGGACCACCTCGTCCCGATAACATCGGCCCGCCCCACCCGTGCATGCAGGAAGGGCATGCTTCGGACCCCCTCAACAAGAGAATTCCATCTAGCGGGGTCCAGGAGGCGTGCCTTCTCTGCGATAGCGCGCGCCTTATGGAATATCTTGCCCCCAGAGGTGAGACTGGCCCCTTCACTCCTGGCCTTTCGGAAGGCCCTTAAGACCTGGCTCTGCCACCTGGCCTGGGACTACAGAGGCGGTAGTGCCTCCTGGGGTTGGCTGGCTCCGTAGCAGTACGATCTGTGCTACGGTCCCCAATCCATCTTGGATTTTATTTATTTTATATATATTTTTAGATATCTTCTATTTTGTATGGTTTTTAAATTTTGATTATTGTACCCCCCCAGAGTCCCTTCCATGGGAGATGGGCGGGGAATAAATTGAAATAATAAATAAATAAATAAAAATAATTATACTAAAATATGGAATGAAATAAGACAAGATCTACAAAATTGGGCAAAACTCCAAATATCTCTCCTTGGAAGAATTTCCACAATCAAGATGAATATCCTTCCAAGAATTTTATTTTTATTTCAAACAGTACCAATAATAATTACAGAAAAAAACATTTCACAATTGGCAAAAAGATCTCTCTAAATTTATCTGGCAAGGGAAAAAACCCAGAATCAAATATAAATGCTTACAAGATATTAAAGAAAACGGAGGATTTGGTCTTCCAGATCTAAAATTATATTATGAAGCATGCGTTCTTATTTGGATGAGAGACTGGATAAAACTAGAAAATAGAAAATTATTGAATTTGGAGGGTTATGATCTTAGATTTGGGTGGCACGGGTACCTCTGGTACAATAAAACAAAAGCAAATTTGGCATTTAAACATCATCCAATTAGGAAATCTATCTTAAAAACTTGGGAGAAATACAAAATTATGATATTACCAAATTTACCATTGTGGATCTCCCCACATGAAGCATTTGCATTGCAAGGTATTATAACTGGGAGTAAATGGCTAAAATATAAGGATTTATTATCATTTGATGGTCTAAACTATAAATTAAAAACAAGAGAAGATTTAGAAAAAGAGGGTCACAATTGTAATTGGTATACATATTTACAAATAAAAGAACAATTTAAATCTGACTCCAAAAATTTCAAATTTAAAAGTCATTCAGTAAATTGGGACAATATATTGTTGAGAGAGGAGGATCATCTAATTGCAAAAATCTATAAAATTTTAATTCAAAATAAAATGTCCAATTTACCTATAAAAATTGTATAATCAAATGGGAACAAAATGTGGGTTATAGCATTCAAATTGAAAATTGGGAAAGAGTATGGTCAAAAGATCTAAATTTTACTCTCAATTATAACATGAAAGAAAACTTCTTTAAAATGATGTACAGATGGTATCTCACCCCAAATATATTGTCAAAAATGAATCCTGTAATACCAAATAATTGTTGGAAATGTAAAAAAGAAATTGGTACTTTTTTTCATCTATGGTGGACTTGCCAAAAAACAAAGAACTATTGGGACAAAATACATAAAGTTATCTGCGAAATTATACAAGAAGATATTGCCAAAGAACCAGAATTCTATCTACTGGGCTTTACAAAACTGGATTTGTACAAGAAACATGGAAAATTATTATTCTACTTAATAACTGCTGCCAGAATCACCTTTGCCAAGTTTTGGAAAGAGGACTACATACCGACGATTGAGGAATGGACTATAAAAATAATAGACTTGATGCAAATGGCGAAATTGACTGATCAAATTAACAATAGAAATATGGAAGAATTTAATATAGTTTGGAGTCCTTTTTTAAAATTTATTCAAAAATCTCAAAATATTCAATTAGGAAATTAATACAAATAATGTAAATAAGATAATAGATTAAAACAGCATATAATTATGTGATGGAAATGTTAGATGGGAAGTAAGAAGTCCCTCCTTTGTGTGTATTCTTTTCTTTTTTCTTTTTCTCTTAGGGTGGAAAGGTGAGTAGGGGTAGGGAAAGGTAGAGTAGATGGAGTAAGGAAGTGGAGATAAAAGAAGGTTTGAAAAGGAAGAGAAAGAGGGTGAGAAGAAAAAAGGAGTTTAAACCAGAAAGTGAAGAGGTTGGATAGCTGGTTAAAGAGGAGGGTTTTTTTTTCCTCTTTTTTCTTTTTCTTGAAATGTCATGTCATGTCATGTCATGTCATGTCTGGTATTACTTTTTATATAATGTATTGTTATACAAAATAAAATTTGTTAAAAAAAAAGAATTACTGCAACTCCCCTTTTTTCATTCTAAATTATTTAATTTACTGGGAGCTGAGCTCCATCTTTATTCCAGTCCCTATTTTGTTATCTATTATTAATATCTAGAATGTATGATTCTATCTTACTGTATGTGTGTGCATAAATCTAAGTCTGCAAAACATATTCAGTTCTTGAATTATATGAAGTTATGTAATTCTTTGCTATTAAACAGATAACCAGCTGCTTAAAGTATTTCCCCTGTGGACTTCCCCATACCCTGTCCCAGTTCACCAGTACTTTGGGTGCTTCTTTAAAAAAAAAAACAGGTTTGACCACATTATGGGTTGAACAGATCAGTGGGAGGTAGTGAAGCTGCCCTGTTTCTTGCAGGAGATACAAATGAAGAGGCTCTTTCTGTTTGTGAAACACATTTCAAGGAAGCAGTTGAGGCTGGCATTTCTTTTGGTAGCTAGGTCAGACTGTTATTTCACTCATTGGCATGTTATTAAAACTGGAGCCTGATGTATCCAGTATATTCTCTTTGACAAAGTTGATGACAGAGGAAACAGCTGGGCCAACTCATAGCACTTTCACTGCCCCCCCCTACACAATGATGCTTATTTTTCCTGTAAGTGAAATAAAACCCTACTGGAAGAAAATGGAAGTTATTTTAAGAAGCCACATTATGAATAAGCCAATAACATAGTTTTTCTCTTGCTTCATTTTTACTGTGATTAGGATTATAATGGGAACATAGTTACAAGTAGAAAATGGGCAATGGGCTAGAAACCAGGAGTCTGTGAGTTCTAGTCTCGCCTTAGGCATGAAAGCCGGCTGGGTGACCTTGGGCCAGTCCCTCTCTCAGCCCAGCTCACTTCACAGGGTGGTGGTTGCGGGGAAAAGAGGAGGAGGAAGGAGTATTAGGTATGTTCGCCGCCTTGAGTTATTTAGAAAAATAATAAAGGTGGGATATAAAATAAATAAATAAATACTAGCTACATCATTGGGTTGGAGACAACAGCTAGTCAGAGTGATGAAAAAGTGGTGGAAGAAGTTGGAGATCAGGAGAGTACAAATTATATGGCCTGTCTACACCCGCTAAATTAGCCTGCAGCCCTAGGATGTGGTGGAAGATAATGTCTCCCTTATCTAGGCTTATTTTAACAGTATCTCAACCTTCATTCTAGGGTTTAGGCAGCAAAATGGCTTAGAATATCTCTGCCTGGATAATTTTACAATATACGTAGCAGCTTTAGTTGAGTAGAATATCACCCAAAGGCCTTAAGTTGTGTCAGAGTACCGAGGTTCAATTATTGAATTGCATGCGAAAGGATGACTCAGATCTCAGTGCTCTAGAGTTGAGGAAGAGGTGGTGTCTTTGTCTCTGAGTTGGTCCACGTTAGCAAGATCAGTTAATATGGTGAAGCATTATGTAAAGCATAAAATCCTTGATTTGAATCTCAGTTCTCCTGTAAGCTTCTACCATATTACAGGTAGTCCTCATTTAGTGACTGCCTCATTTAGTGACCATTTGCAGTTATGACAGTGATGGAAAAGTAACTTTATGTAAAGCAAAGGAAAGCTGAAGTAAGATCATAAGTACAGTTGCGGTTTCACTTAGCAAGTGACCGAGTTGCTGGTCCCAATTGTAGTTAAAGGAGGACTACCTGTATTCTTTCAGTCTCAGCCTTGCCACATGCATCTTGTATGTAATAACGTTGACCTGCCTTATACAGTAGAGTTGCTCTAAGGGCTGCAAGCACTTCGGTTCCCCTCCTTATCTTAAGAGGTGATGGGATCAGGTTAGACCTGCTCCTTTTGCTTGAATAGCCGGAGGGCAAGTAAAATCTTTCCTAAAGGGAAGTGATTTTAAGAGCCTCCGCCAGGAAAAACAATACAGAAAGTAGCGATTGCTGAGGAGGGGGAAGAAGGGGAGAGCGATTGTGTGGCGCTGTTGGCTTCCACTCTCCTCCAAACTTGAAAGGAAACTCCGGGAAGGGAGCGTGAGAGAGAAGAAGGTGGCAGAGCAGCGGTGTCACCTACGCAGCGCGGTTCAGGTCGAGGCACCTGCGGGGCGGAGTCTACCCAGGCCGGACCGGCCGTTTCGCCTGCGTGTCGTCTCACAGGCTTCAGGCTTCGGAGCTGCAGCCACGAGTCTCGCTTCCTAGCTGGGATCGCTCGCGCCCTCCAGCATGGCTCTGGAAAGCGGCCACAGGAGGACGAGGTAAGGCGGTGAGCGAAGCACGAAGCCGCTGGCCTGCAGTCCTGGTCGCGGGTGCGGAACAGCCGCCGGCTCCATCTCTTCTTCTCCTTCCGCCCCCCAGTTCCCCTTCTTCCTCCTGGCGAGGGGAGCGCTTTGCTTCGCCCGCTTCAGGTATCCGCAATGCAGAGTCACTCCCTGGCAGACAAGGGGGCGGGCGGGCGGGCGACAAGAGGCACGAACCCGAAGAAAGGGCTCTCCCCCGCCGGAGGCACGAAAACGGCTCTAAGCGGACGAGGACGGAGGGGGCGAGGCGCGGGTTTCCGGGTCCCTCCCGCTGAGCCGGGCCCATCTTCCGAAGAGGGCTCCGGCTCGAGGCATTGGGCAGCCTGAGGCGAGGGAGCGCCCCCGCCCTCTCTCCCTCAAGGGGGAGACCCTCGCCCCCCGCCAAGCTGAGACTAGCCCCGGAGGCGGAGGAGCCCGCAAGTGCTGCTGCTGCTGCTGCTCTTCCCTGCCAGCGCACGGTCTTCGGAAAAGAAACGCAGCCATGTTCCCCGTGAGGGGAAGAAAAGTCTGACACCCGTTCGGAGGGAATGGTTTTATTAAGCCGGCAGAAAGTTTCCAAAATGGGCACTGCCCTTTTGGGCGGATTCCGAACAGCTGGTAGCTGACTAGTGTAGGATCCCTTCCCTCTGGGGGTGGCAGGTTTGGGGCGGGGCAGGATCGGTGCTGGAGGTGGCTGGGAGAGATGGAGGGGCCGCCGGGGAAGCCCGCTTGCTGACCCCGTGCCCATCGAACCGTGCAAGGTGCTGCCCAGGGGCATTTCAGCTCAGTTTCCCTCCCCTCCCTCTCTAGCCCGGTCCAGGGCTGTGTGGTGGTGAGGCCCGGGATGAATCCAGGCAATTGAAGTTTGAGCAGTTAGATAAATACTGAGCTTATTTTTAACTTTTTTTCTCAAAGCCAGGCGAAATCTGCTTCAGTTACATTTATGTTCCCGGGGAGTTTGCAAGTAATTATTTACCTACAAGCTTTCCATTCTGAAAAAAATCTAATCACATAATCAAAGTTGAATGTCTGCTCATATCTGCATCCCTAATAGAAGTTCAATTTAAACAACAAATACTTGGAACTGAAAATTTAGCTGCTGAAGTCTAGAATTCAAAGTTGAATTTTAAACCACTGTATTTTGTTATTTCCTTCCATTTATCCTCACACCAACAATCTGAGAGGCAGTTGGGCTAAAGGAGAGTGATTGGCCCAAAGTCTCGCAGGGAAGTTCAGTAGCTGTGGGTGGACTTGAACCTAAGTCTCCCCAGTCCTAGTCCAACACGTTATCCACTCTGCTACCTTGGCATCATCATCATGGTGTTAGAAGTAAATTTTATCTTACCAGATTCGTTCCTGAGCTGGGAGTAAAGAAACTGACCAATTGCATGAAGTTAGGAGTTTATTCACCCAGGAGCAAAAGCAATGACAGCAAGCTGTTAGGTGGGCGGCCGCGCAGGACCCCCTCCCTACAGCACATTATATAGATTCCATTCAAGTCCTCCTTTAGAAGACCACCCCTTACTCAGTTACCCATACTCCACCTTACCCTCACTCCATATTAGGAATTTCCTTCCTTCACTCCATATTAGGAACTTCCTTCCATCCTTGCTAGGGCCCCTTGACCATTATTAAACAATATATTTCCCCTGGAGAAGCTATCCTTGGAAAGTACACTTTATCTTTCTATGGGCACAGCTATCTATCAAGGCCTGCTAGAAAGGAAGGGTGTCAACAAAACTCTTCAAGGAAATACAACATGGTTTCAGAGCCATAATGCAAGTGCAAATGTTTCTAATATATGAATATGAAATATATTTGTATTTATATATACAGAAATGTAAGAATATGTTTACAATCCAATGAATATGTTTACAATCCAACAATGGAAAGTGTTAGGCAGACCCGTTTTCCCTGCTTGTGAGGGACTCGGGTATAGTGGTCACAACTCAGTCTGATCCAAAACAGCCATTCTTAGGTGGAGTGCATCAGAGACCTATTTACATCATCTTTCTAGTTCTAATAATGGCCGCCCGGATGTCCCAGGAAGCTCACAAGCCAACAGTGCCAATGCAGGGCTGTAAGTAGAACTCTCAGGGCAAAACTGAGTGTTCCCATCCCAATTTTAGTTGCTTTACAGTAGAATGCAAAATTAACCTGCAGAAAAATGCAATGCTTTGGGAAACAAAGGTACCATCCAAGTTTGGAGTGAGTCTCCTTCTTCTGGAGCTATGGCAATGAAAAAGATGAAGGAACTCTTGGTGGGTGCTTAGCCTCTGAACAGGGAAGTGATTGGCATTAGTCAAGAAGTCCACTGAATTAAGGTTGATTAGGTGGCCTTATGATAATACTACTGCTACAATTACTACTAATAATAACTGTTGTTACTAAATCCATCTGGACAAAGAGTTGATCACAGTGACGCGGCACTGAGGCATGGTCTGGTTCAGGAGATGGCTATTGTGGCTAGCATTCCACTGTTACTAATTTTTGCAGAATTGGGTTCCCCTCCCCCAAATTGAAGCAAAGCAAACCAAGTAAATTGAAAAAGTTAGAGAATTTCCTTATAGGAAATATCAGCTAACCCTTGTACAGAAAGCCTAGTGCCTCCAATTCTATAGGACTACAATTCCTACAATATTTGCTGGGGATCAAGGAAATTAAAATCCTATTTTTTTTAAACTACTATCTTGAATATCCCTTTGTCAACCCATGTGCTGTGGCTGCTTAGTTACATTTATATGCCATCTCTCCTCCAGGAGCTCAAATCAGCATAAAAAGGTAAAGGTTCCCCCCGCACATTTGTGCAGTCGTGTCCGACTCTAGGGGCCGGTGCTCATCTCCATTTGTTAGCCGAAGAGCCAGCGTTGTCTGAAGACGCTTCCGCGGTCATGTGGCCGGCATGGCGCACGCGGAACGCTGTTACCATCCCACCGAAGTGGTTTTTATCTTGCAACTACCTGCCTTGAGTCTTATTGATTTGATAGTCATTTAAATGTAATTAATAATAATAATAATGACTCCTCTGTGAAGTAGGTTGGACTGAGCGATAATGACTGAACAAAAGTTCACCCTATCAGCTTCCATAGGTGAGAATGGATTTGAACTAGAATCTCCCAGGCTTAACCACTACACCACAGTGGTATAGCATGAACGTTTGTTTTTAACAGACAAATTTTTACAGTTTTCAGACTGAATTTTGAAATACTGGGGCTTGAATGTTGAATGTTGAAATTATTATTTTTATCTCAAAACTGAAGCTTAAAATATGAGCTTAGTTTATAAGATTGACGATAGTTATGCACCGTGTGCTTGCTTAATCAAGTTATAAATTATACATCTAAACCAGGGCTTTCCAAAGTGCCGCCGCTGGCAACACACCAGCGGTGGTGGTGGTGGCGGCAGCAGCGCGGTGCGCGCGCGCACACGGCGGTGGCGCGAGGGGGCACATGTGCACGGCGGCGGCGTGGGGGGGCGTGCGGCGGTGCGCGTGTGCACGGTGGCGGCGCGGGGGGCGTGCGGCGGCGTGTGCGTGCACGGCGGCAGCGGCAGCCTCCGCTAAAATGCGGAAGCTGCACCGCGGCCGCGGCCGCCGTGCACACGTGCGCCGCTGCTTCCAGGTGGTGTGGCGACACACCACGCTGTCTGTGGTGACACACTTTTGTGTCGCGACACACAGTTTGGAAAGCTCTGATCTAAACACTTCTACTTGCCACTTAATACCCACATAAAGATTTCTCTAATGAAAGTGCAAAGGCATTCAAACCTGTTGGTGGAAATGAAATGAGAACATGACATGTTTAAAGGGGCAGGGAGATAAAATATTTTACAGTACTGGGTTCTTGCACAGAAGACCTCCTGAAAGAACCGGGTTACGCCCTGTGTGAACTGAAGCATTACTTGGCTTTGTGCATGCTGCATTTGCTGATTGCTGGGATGTCTGGCCACCTGTTGGGAGGAGTACTATATCTGGGCTGCAGAAATCCATATGACTGCTAGATGGCATCAAAGAGTTATGGCTTTCTGTGTCTCTTTGCTTCCATCTAGTGATCATCTGGATTTTTGTAGCCCAGATACAGTAGCCTGCCTGCCTGCATGACACAGTGCCAGTGGTAGTCCTGTTTGTTCCTGCTGTTTGCTCCCGTTGTTTACCAGTATCTGATAAATTGCCTCACTCGTTGAGTTGGTACAATCTCAATTTAGAGCTGGTATTGTTTACAAAAATACTAAGTTGTCTATATTCTTTTGTGTCTCTCACGGGTAGGCACACTATCCATGAAGCACAGATGATGGATAACTACCTCTTATTTTAGTGTCATGCATTTTTATTGTTTAAGCTAGATTGATATTGATACAGAGCTGTGCTGCAGTTACTATATTGCAAAATAAGTCCCTGGACTGAGACAAATTTGAGTCAAGGATGTGGGATTGTCACTGATTGGTTATTGATCATCATGGGTCCTAATATTAGATAGTACCTGACATTACACTCATGAGAAACTGCAAGTTACATTAGAACAATATTGGCTATTGTGGCTGGTGGTGTGACTGACAGGACATTTCTTAAGCTCTCCGTTTTGTTACCTAAGAGCAGGGCTATTTTAGAATCCTTTGACATATTGAGGAGGCAAAACTCTTACATTTTGGAATTCATTGGATTTCTTTAATGGGAAGGTCTATTTTTAATGGGGAGATATTTGTCTTAAATCATAAAATCACAGAATGGAACTAACCGCTTGAAGACCTCAGGAGGAGTTGGGGCAATCTCCCCCCCCCCCACCTTGTGAAGGTATCTCTGGGTCATGGTCCCATCAGTTCTGCTTCCCACTGCTGACTTGCCCTGCCATTTATTTATTTATTATTTAAATTTGTATCACCGCCCATCTCCCCTACATCAGGGAACTCTGAGCGGTTTACAACAACAAGTTAAAATATAAAAATTAGAACAACAATAACTTACATATAAAATCCAAATAAAAAGATGTTAATAATAATAAGGTGGGTTCATGACACCAGCCACTCCCAAGAGGAACTATTGGCATTCCCGTCCCAAGCAAGGCGGCAGAACCAGGTCTTCAGATCTTTCCGGAAGGTCGGGAGCGAGGAAACCCGCCTCAGCTCCAGGGGCAAGGTATTCCAAAGGGCGGGTGCTACTGCAGAGAAGGCATGCCTCCTGGATCCCGCTAGATGAAATTCTCTTGCCGATGGGATCCATAGCATGCCCTCTCTGCATGATCGGGTGGGGCGGGTCGATGTTCTGGGGATGAGACGGTCCCTCAGGTAACCTGGTCCCATGCCATGTAGGGCTTTAAAGGTGTTAACCAATACCTTGAATTGGACCCGGAAGCACACTGGTACCCAACGCAGCTCGCGCAGCAGAGGTGTTACATGGGCCGATCTTACAGCACCCATAACTGTCCGCGCGGCCGCATTCTGGACCAGCTGAAGCTTCTGGATACTCTTCAAGGGTAGCCCCATGTAGAGCGCATTGCAGTAGTCTATATGGGAGATGACAAGGGCATGAGTGACTGTTGGAGGGCATCTTGATTCAGGAATGGGCGCAACTGGCGCACAACCCAAAGTTGCGCAAAGGCCCTCCTGGCCACGGCTGCCACCTGCTCTTCAAGCAGGAGTCGTGAGTCCAGGAGGACCCCCAAGTTCCGCACCGGCTCTGAATGGGGCAGTGCTACCCAATCCAGAACCAAGGATGACAACTTCCTGGAACCCGAGAGGCCATCAATCCACAGCCACTCCGTCTTACCAAGGTTCAGCTGAAGCCTGTTGTTCCCCATCCAGACCCCCACAGCCCCCAGGCACTGAGACAGGGCATCGACCTCATCACTTACTTCACCCGGGATGGTGATATACAATTGAGTATCATCCACATATTGATGATACCTCATCCCGTGGTGACGGATGATCTCACCCAGTGGCTTCATATAGATGTTAAACAGGAGAGGGGAGAGCACCGAACCCTGCAGCACCCCACATAAGAGGGGTCGAGGGTCGGATCTCTCCTCTCCTATCACCACCGATTGGGAACGGCCCTGGAGGAAGGAGGTGAACCAGTGTAAAACTACGCCGCCCACCCCCAACTCCCTGAGCCGCCCCAAAAGGATACCATGGTTGATGGTATCGAAAGCCGCTGAGAGGTCCAAGAGAGCCAGGATGGATGCACTCCCTCCATCCTGCCCTCGCCAGAGATCATCCATAAGCGTGACCAATGCAGTTTCCGTCCCATATCCCGGCCTGAAACCTGACTGAAAGGGGTCTGACTGAAAGGGGTCTAGATTTAGCTGGTCAGAAACTTGTGGTCTAATTTACAGCTTACCCCAGTCTTCTCTTGTCCAGGCAAAACATGGACAGTGCCTCCAACCATCCTTTGTAAGTTTATCTTCCAAGTCCCTTACCATCTTGAGTGTGGTCCTCTGGACATACTCTACTTTGTTAATGTCCTTCCTAAAATGTGGTGCTTAGAACTAGATGTAATACTTTATTCTAGCTATGGTCTGACCAATGCAGATAGAGAAGAATAATAACTTCTTGATGTTATACTTCTGTTGATGCTACCTAGGATTGCATTTGCTATTTTTACAGCTGTAAATTCATCTTGATGATTTCTGCCAATTGTTAAGATTCCCCTGAATCTTGATATTGCCCTGCACAGCATTTGCTATCCCATCTTTCCCTTGTCCACAAATTTGATAATCATATTTTCTATTCCCTTCTCCAAATCCTTTATAAATATGTTGAACAGCATAGGGATTTGAATGGATCCCTGAAATATGCCTTCAACATGTCTTTTCAGCTTGATGCAGGGACATTCACGTACATCGTTGGGTATGACTATTTACTTGGTACTGTATTTATCTAATGGTAACATTTTCCAGTCCACTGTTTGCTATCTACTCTATTGGGTCTCATAGAAGACTTTGTCAAATATTTTGCTGAAATGAAGGTACATTATGCTCACTGCATTCTAATGGTAAACCAAACTCTGTCAAAAAAAAAAGGAAATTATGTTGGTTTGGCATGACTTATTCTTGAGAAACCCATGGCTGCTGCCAAGCAATGCATTCTTCTCCAAATGCTCAGTAATCAGATGCTTAATCATCTATTTCAGAGTTTTGTCTGGTAATTGACATCAAGCTGACTAGTCTAGATCTTCCTTTCCCCCCTTTTAAAGATTTCCCATTCTCCAGTCTGCTGGCAGTAGGCCAATCTCTGTGATTTCTCAAACATCATAGAAAGGTGCTCCAAGATGATATCCACAGACTTCTTCAGGATTTCAGATGTAATTGGTTTGGTGCTGGAGACTTAGGGCTCATCTATGTATCCTTCAGGCCCCAGTGTGAAGACATCCCACTCATTCCATCCCTGCAAAGGTAGCTTCCCTTCTTGCTGTACTGCAAAAGTGGTGTTTTTCCAATTCTACCACCACAAGCTGTGTTGATGGGTCAGTCTGCAGCTAATTGTTCTAAGGTAGATTTAGAGTTGGAGGCCTGCTGTGTTTCTACTAGCCACTTGAGGCATGCCCCATCCCTGGCCACTGGTGTTTAGGGCCATTTGCCTTTTGGCAATGGGAGAGTCTTCCTCTATGGCAAAAGCCATCTCTCACACTGCTCTGACAACCTTTGGTGGCAGAAGAGGTGGAAGGAGGTGGAGGGGAAGCAGGTCTTTTGAGTGTCAGTTCTTCTGGAATCCAAAAGTCCTGCTTTCCCCTATGCAAGGTCCACTGTACCACAGGAGTGCCATCTGCAGAGGCACTTTCCTGAGATACAGCTGGCCACCAGCCTTCTATGGCTTATGCTGCAGAGCCTAAACTGTGGGGCACTTTTTATACAGGTGTCCAATACTTAACCAGTAGACTACTAGAGATATATGACCTTGACGTTTGTCAGAAATGGACTGCTGGCAAGCAGGAAGAACAGCCTTCAATGGTTGTTTCAAGATGTGTCATCTGTATGCTGCTGCTATGTACGCAGGTGACATGTCCTGTGGTCTTGGACGCATGTAGAAGTAGCTGCTTCTCCAGGAGGCTGCTGGCTCCACAGGGCTCTTCTCCCTGCACTCATGGACAGCTTTCCCACAGGAATGTTGCTTCTACCCTGCTTGGCTGGTAGGAGCAGTGGGGGAAGAGAAGGATGGGGAGCGGGCATTTAGGGGATGAGTTCCCCTGGCACTCAAAAGACCCACTTCTCCCATGGAATGGTAATTGAAGAGCTATTTTCCCAATTTCCCTTCCCACAGAGAACAACTGCTCTGCTGCCATTTCTCCAACGCTCAGACTTCTGCCAGTAATTGGCACCAAAGAAGGCATTTTCTACCTTGTCCTTTCCCACTTCTGCTGCCACCAGGACCTCTGCTCTGCTTCACTGCTGAAGTAGAGTAAGGGCTAGAAATGCAGTCAGCTCTTCCTGCAACTGTCATTGTTTTTAGCCGGCTCTAACACTGAAAAGCTGCACTTCAGTGCTGCCATGCATAAGGGCGCTTAAACTTATTCTTGATAGCCACATGTGCTATTTCTTTCCATATCTTGGGTTGCCACTCCCTTCTGGTGTCACTTGTTCTGCTTAGCTTCCTCTGAACACCATTCTTCTTTGGGGAGAAGACCAAAGCAAAGTGGTACTGTTTAGCCCTTTGGGGTTTTTTTTTCTTCTTCTTTTGCTCTCAGCACAGCCAAAAACACCTTTTTACTCCCTTCAACCCAATGGAATGTTGGAAGAAATTATGCAAAGGGTCTGGGGGCTCTGTCTCTCCATCAGCAGAATAACTCTCCAAAAACTGAACAGAGCAGGACCAAATATGGTATGGTGATAGAAGCTGGCAAAAGAAAGATCAGGTTCAGAAATGGGCTAGATCCAGCTTGGGACTGTGGGGAAAAACATTCCAGGAAAAATTCCCCCAATGCATCTCTGTGGGAGAGGCCACAGAGCACCAGCTCCGAGTACTGGCAACTCCTCCATTCTAAGCCCTCTTCTTCCTAGTCATGTGACCCCACAACAGAGCATATGCAACCTGCCCTATGCTCCCCAGTGCACACATATACACAGACACAACATGAGGGGAAAGCAAACACACATATGCTCATTCCTTGTTTGTTGCTTCCTTTGCCAGTTTACGTTCCGTTAGCCCAGTGCTTTCCAACGGCGGCGGCAGCGTGCATGGCAGCGGCACGCGTGGTGGCGGTCTCGTGTTTCGTGCTAAAACCCGGAAGTGCTGTCGCCGCCGCCACACACACCACTGCTGCCGCTGCACGCACCGCCACAGGGGCAGCAGCGACGCGCCATCAGCACTTCCAGGTTTTGTCGCGACACACAGTTTGGAAAGCTATGTGTTAGCCCTTATGACTTTCTATAGATATTAGCTACTTGCTGGTGCACCTTGTTGATAATGATAACTATCTCCCAATTCCTACTCATGGCCCTTTTTAATTTTTAGCTCAGTCAAAATGCATCCACAGTGGTTTCCTAAGTGCCCCCCCCTTTAATTGAAACGGTATGTGATTGTACTTCTAGCACCATCTTTTTAAGAAGAATTCCAGATTCAATTCCTGACATGTTTAGCTAAATTTGGGGAAGACACCTGTCTGGGATCCTGAAGAGCTACAGTGGGTTAGTGTAGAAGACACTAAGCTAGAGAAATGATCAAGGAAACCTGGTTAGCACCAATATAAAGCTCTACTCCCATTCCAGCATTTCCCAACCTGTTTCTGTAAACCATTTAAACCAACCCTCCCAACTGAATACTCCCCAGGTGGGTATGCTGAACTACAACTCCCATAACACCAAATCCACATGGCTTTGGTCAAGCTCGTTGGGGTTTTATTGATTTCATTTATATACCTCCCCAGTTGTCCACTCTAGGTCTCATCTCGTTTCATGTCAGAAATGCAGGAAATAAAAAAGGGAAAAAAATTAAAAGTTAAAACATTTAATAAAAATATAAAATTTATATAACTCTAGCCCAATGCCAGGCCACATTGATGGCAGATGTGTTTCCAGCCAATAAGTCACTCTGTGTGCATGTCGGTCCCAAAGGGCACTGTAAATGATGGGTAGTTGTTTGAATATTGCCGCATTCGCAGCAAGTATCCTTGCCCTCAGGGAGAAACCCCCATTTTTCCATATTATCTTTAGTTCTTGCCAAACCAGTACGCAATCTGTTTAAACATCTCCAAACTCTGTCATCTTTACAAATTGTTGGAGCGAATGATTCTTAACCGAGTGGCAGAGACTCTTGATGTAAAGATCATGAAGGAGCAAGCTGGTTTTAGACCAGGAAGGTCATGTTGTGGACAAATACTTAACCTTACACAACACATAGAGGACGGTTATGAAAGAAAACTAATTACTGGATGGCGTTCATCGACCTTACTGCGGCATATGATACGGTCAATCACGGAAAATTGCTGCGTAAGATAGACACCCTTACTGGAGACCATAAGCTCACCAGGGTTATAGGGAGTTTCCTTCAAAATAGAAGGTTTTATGTGACTTTGAATGGTAAGAATAGTAGATGGAGGAAGCAAAAGAATGGATTACCACAAGGCAACGTACTCTCTCCGATTTTATACAATATATATTCTAATGACCAATCCGCCCCGACCAATACATGAATGTTCATATATGCAGATGATACAGCGGTGGCCGTACAAGAACCGAGTTTTGATGAGTGTGCTGAAAAATTATCACGAGCTCTAGAAGAACTGGAGCGGTATTATGATAATAATTACTTAAAACCTAATCCAAGCAAAACTCAAGTATGTGCCTTTCATCTTCACAATCGAGATGCAGGGGTTGAATTGGATATTACGTGGAGAGGGAACAGATTACAACACTGCCCAACACCTAAATATTTGGGTGTTACATTGGACAGAACACTTTCCTTTAAACAACATTGCCTGAATACCAAGGCTAAAGTATGTGCTAGGAATTACATCATCCGACGACTGACAAACTATGCATGGGGAGCCCAGCCAGCTACGTTACGAGTATCAGCTCTGGCCTTGAGTGTCTCTACTGCCGAATATGCGGCACCAGTATGGAACACATCGGCACATGCAAAGCAAGTAGATATCACTGTGAATGAGGCAATGCGCATAGTGACGGGATGCCTCAAACCTACGCCCGTTAATAAACTGTATACCCTTGTTGGCATTGCTCCACCTAAGATTAGAAGGGAAGTAGAAGCAGACACCGAAAGAACCAAGCAAGAGACTGACTCTCGTCACCCTCTGAGCGGATATGCTCCTCCACTTCGTCGACTTAAATCTAGAAAGAGCTTTATGGCAAGAACTAATACCCTAGAGGGGTCCAAAGAACAGAATCGAATAAGTAAATGGAGGAATGAGCTCACCGATTTGAGTATTTTACCGAAGGAAGAAATGGCCGCTGGAAACACTCTCCCTTATACAATTTGGAGGACAATGAATAGGATGAGGGTGGGGGTACCAAGGTGCAAGACGAATTTATTTAAGTGGGGGTTGTTGGCTGACGACAATACATTATGTGAATGCAGAGAAATCCAAGACCCGGATCATCTGATGGTGTGTGAATTACTGTCGGAGCCTTGTACTGTCGACGACCTACAGCAAGCTAATGACAAAGCTGTGGCGGTGGCTACATTTTGGCAGAGTAAGGTTTGATCTGGACACGATATAAATAAAAAATCTCCAAACTGTCCACTCCTCCTCCGAACCTCCGGGCAGCTCCTCAAGCGGTTCTATCCCATTATGAAGATGTTTTGCAGGAAACGTCCACTCTGGGTGGCTACATTTAGGGGGAAAGTTGTCTAGAATCTCCAAGGGGCGGCAGGCTGAAGGGGAAGCCAGCCTAGTTTGCCAGTTGGAGAGTTTGTTGAAAGGCCAGCCCTGTTTAAGCAAGGTGGGGTGACTATGCTGGCAAGCCTGTGTTTGCTTAGTGTTGTCAGACGTAAGAATTCTGTCTTTGGGAGGACACCTGAGCTGAGCAGGTGTGACAAGCAGCCAACCACTTCCTTCCACGACCCCAAATGCAGGGCATTTCCTTGTCCCCGTAAGAGGGAGGGAAGCCACCAGGTCTGGGGAGTTTCTCTTATAGATTTAGAAAAGATGCAGGGCAAACATTTATACTTCCTTTGATCGGTCATTGAGCAAGTTGTTGCTTTCCTATCTATGTGGTTACCCTGGGCACCTTCTACAGCTAATGCGAGGAGGATATTATTTGTTTCTCTTAAAACATAAATAAAACCAATGGTAGGGAGCTATTCAGGGATGGGGGGGTAGAATTAACTGATACGGCTAGAGTTAAATGCTGCCATTTGCCCTTAAAACAGGAGAGTGAAAATACATTCCTAGAGCTGCTTCTCCTATAGGGGTAAACAAATGCCTCCTTTGATGTCTGCCCACTTAGACCACATTTTCCAGCAATAGCCAAACCTTAGAAGAACATCTGTGATAACTAGCTCTCTTCTCTTACCCACAGCACTTCCCTGGAGACGGCCTTAGCTGAGTGCACAGAGGCACTGAACTGTTTCCTGCATAACCAGTTCAGTGAGAGCCTGGAAATGCTGCAGCCCAGGTAAGTTGGAAGTGCCCAAGCTGAATCATCCTGTACACAGGACAAGTCCAGGATATTACCTCCCCATCCCACTGACTATGAGCAGGGTTCCCAGCTGTTCTCTCGAATTAAATCCTCCTCCAGCGCTTTCCAACCAGGGAACCCAAATTACAGTGCACGCTGTAATCTGTGGGATGCAATTGAAGGAGAGTTGTGTCTCAGGCACCAGACTTGAATAAGCTCACATGGGGAAGAATTAGCTTGGTTTCCTTGATTCATTTTGTTTGTGAGTCTGAAACAAGGCAAGCTATGTTCCTCTAGCTCAGAGCTTTCCAAACTTTTCATGTTGGTGACACACTTTTTAGACATGCATCATTTCGCGACACAGTAATTCAGTTTTACTAGCAAACCGGGGGTTAAACTAACTAGCTTATAAGAGATATGGACACATACATAAATTGTAATAGCGAAATGTATGGGGACACAACATATCTCATGAAAACAGAATTCCCCTTTACAGCAGGGCAAGGCATGGACAGAGCTCCCCTCTTACAGCAGGGCACAAGGCAGGCACTAGGACCTGCGCAGAATCACAGCAGGTTTGGAGGCAGCCAGGCACAAGGCAGGCACTAGGACCTGCGCAGAATCCTAGCAGGGCAGGTTTGGAGGCAGCAAGGCACAAGGCAGGCACTAGGACCTGCGCAGAATCACAGCAGGTTTGGAGGCAGCCAGGCACAAGGCAGGCACTAGGACCTGCGCAGAATCCTGGCAGGGCAGGTTTGGAGGCAGCAAGGCACAAGGCAGGCACTAGGACCTGCGCAGAATCACAGCAGGTTTGGAGGCAGGCAGGCACAAGGCAGGCACTAGGACCTGCGCAGAATCCTGGCAGAGCAGGTTTGGAGGCAGCAAGGCACAAGGCAGGCACTAGGACCTGCGCGGAATCCTGGCAGGGCAGGTTTGGAGGCAGCAAGGCACAAGGCAGGCATTAGGACCTGCGCGGAATCCTGGCAAGACTCGGAGGCAGCAGCTGCAGCGGCGCTTGAGGCTCTGAGCTTCCGACTCAGAGGTTTCTCATTATGTTCGTGCGACACACCTACACACTGCAGCCAACACACTAACGTGTCACGACACACAATTTGGAAAACTCTGCTCTAGCTTCTCTAGAAAAGTCAGTGCTGGCTGTTCTGTAATGCTCCTATCCAAGCACTGTCTAGATCCCCTGTGAGGGGATTCAGCTCATAAGTATTTCATGTAGCTTGGCGGGGGCGGGGGGGGCGAGGGGGGGGCGAGGCAGCAGGATATATGCTGCAGTATTCTAAAAATATATTGCAGCTGGAAGTTGGTGTTTTACGAGATGTGTTACAGGGAGACCAGGCTTATGCTGGCAGGTCGGGTGGCAAAACCTGGAACTAAATGTTATTGAAGGTCACATGGCCGTCACTGGCAACAGCAGCTTCTTGCTGGATGATCTTCAGTACCGCCGCTGTATTTCTTTGGCTGCTACCTGTAAGGATGGAGAAAGTTACACATCCTGTGTGGGGAAAAGGAGGAAGAGGCATTCGTTGAGCAATAACCAGTGGCTCCCACAAGGTCTTATTCAAGCCCAGAGTACGTAAAGATTGTGCAGGGTTGAGCGATGCAGTTTAGGAAGGCAGCGTTTATGACCCCTACAATTTAGAATACAAATAGGGAGATCAATGGGAAAGCTGTTCATTCTATGAAGTGAACCGTTTAGGAAAAGCATGCATTCTTACTGTTATGTATTCTGCAAGGATTGTTAGATTTATGTATTTCACATGGTCTTTAGAAGGTAAAATGAAATATAATGGCCATACCATGTAACTTTAATTGTTAGACTGACTCACTTTTTAAAAATACATTTTGTTAAAATTGAGGAATAGTTTTTTTTACTCTGGCTCAGCGGGTAAGACGACAGGCTTGTCGGTCGGAAGATCGCAAGTTCGGAGGTTCAAATCCCTAGCACCGCGTGACAGAGTGAGCTCCCGCACTTGACCCAGCTCTTGCCAACCTAGCAATTTGAAAGTATGCAAATGCAAGTAGATGAATAGGTACCTCTTTGGTGGGTAGGTAACAGCGTTCCGCGCGCGTCATGCAGCCACATGACCATGGAAGTGTCTTCAGACAATGCTGGCTCTTCGGCTAACAAACAGAGATGAGCACCGGCCCCTAGAGTCGGACCCGACTGTGCAGGGGAAACCTTTACCTTTTTAATAAATGTACCTTATTTTTATCTAACCTGCTTTGAGCTTAGGAAAAGGAACAAATGCCTTAAATAGTATGAACATTAAGAGTTTGATTTTTCCCTCCCATTCCAGTTTAAGTCCATGTTACAAAACTGATGCTCGTCAGATCCGAAGCCATCCTTGTGAACAGTAACTCTTCTTCCTTCTTTAACAAAAGCTGACTACAAGGCTGCATAAACCGTATTATGGATTAGCCTGTTAACCCAATATATTAACAGACCACGGCCGGATCCCCCAAAATACAATAAACCACAGATAAACCAATTGTGCAAGTGTAGCAAGAGGGTACCAATTGCAAAAGCATTGGGGCAGGTGGGTGGGGGAGGGAGAGTGGAAAAAAAGTTAGGAGAAATAGTCGAAATCCACCCACAATTCGAATATGACTAACCCTTTACTAGACTACAAAGCCGTATCTGTAGATTTCAGTGCTGGTTTTAATAAAACTACATTGATTTGATTCCCAGGACATAGGTTGAATTTAACAGGTAACTGGACTTCGTAGGGTTCAACTGAAGATTTTTAATTTGGCTGAACATTCCCAAACTTCCAAATGTTAATCCTCCTCCTTTTTAAATGCCTTGTATACAACAATTCCTTTTATCTGTTGTAGAACTGGGGATTGCTCCTTCAGTGGAAATGGATAGAATTCAAATGGGAAAAGCTAATGATTATCAGCAAAGTCTGAGAAACTGGACAAAACAATGCAATCTGCCCTATTGTTTCCTTAATGAATAAGTGGCTATATTGCCTTGAAGGGGGCATGGTGGCTCAGACCATAGCCCATATAAGATGTCATACCATCCATGCCTTCAATCAGGATATATAGCATAACAGGAATGCAATAATATTGATGAAATAGCATCATTGTACATTAAGAATTAATTAATTAAGAATAAAAGGGGCGTGGTGGCTCAGCGGGTAAGACGCCAGGCTTGTCGATCGAGAAATCGCAAGTTCGGAGGTTCGAATCCCTAGCCCCGCGTGACGGAGTGAGCTCCCGCACTAGCCCCAGCTCTTGCCAACCTAGCAATTCGAAAGCATGCAAATGCAAGTAGATGAATAGGTATCACTTTGGTGGGTAGGTAACAGCGTTACGCACACGTCATGCCGGCCACATGACCGTGGAAGCGTCTTCGGACAACGCTGGCTCTTCGGGTAACAAACGGAGATGAGCACCAGCCCCTAGAGTTGGACACGACTGCACAAATGTGCGGGGGGAACCTTTACCTTTATATTGCCTTGAACCATATCTTTTGTCGTTCATTGTTGATCCCTCTTGGTAGAACTGGAGAGAGCATGTACCATGCCTTAATTTATGCCACCATCCTGGAGATGCAAGCCATGATGACCTTTGAACATGAGGATATTGTCCATGCGGGGCACACCATGAAAGAAGCCCAGGAGATCTGCCAGAGGTGTGAACTAGCGTTGGAGTGGGGGTGGGTGGGGAGAGATTGGTTTCTGCAGCCGTGGTCTGGGGACACTGCAGAGGGGATGACAGGTTGTTCAGCTTGTGAACATTGCTTCTAAATAACCAGCATTCCCCCAAAGTCTGACCTGATTGCCTCATTAGCTGGTGGGCATTTAATTCTTCCTTGACCAACGTATGGGATCTGCGATTCTAAGCGTGTATTCCCTTCTCAGTTTAAAAATGGGATAAAAATGTGGGTGCAAAAGGACAAATGGTTGGGGGGGTTGAATATGGAACTAGAGAAGTAGTAGAAGGTTGCTCAATGTTGTTGCTGGTGCATAACCGCTCAGGGTCCCCTTGTGAGGGAGATGGGCGGGATATAAACGTGATAAATAAATAATGCCTGAGGGCTTCTGGTGGGGAGTGATCTGGTGGGGGTGGGGGTTGGAGAAGGAGGAAGATGAAGAACCTAGGAATTCAACTGCTCTTGGTTCTCTGATAGATTTCGGAGGAAAACCACCGTGACTGGCACCTTCTCTAGTCGGCAAGGTGGAGATGCTTGTACAGAAGGTGAGAAGAGTGAAAATTCAGAGTGCTGAGACTCAAGACAATATTTCATTTGTTTCAATGTGGGCAGAGGCTGGAGGATAGGAGGGAGTAGGTATAAACTCTAAAGTTGCTCAGATCCACTCAGGTCTTGATTCCAGATGGACAGGGTCTAGAGTAGTGATTGGTGCTCTGTCTTGCTGTGTTATCTGGGATTCTCTTTGGCTTTGTCCTCCAAGGAAATGGATAGGGTGCTCTCTGGGGTATCCTTTGCTGCCTGTGGGCTGGATGTTTGTCTTTTTTGGTTTCTTTAGGTAGCTGATGGGGGATGGATAGTTTCCTGGATGCGGGAGCATGTCAACATCTCATTGCAAGAGGGGATATTGCTGATGGCCTTAGGAGGAAGTAGTCCACCCCCTCCATTAAAGGTCATCCCTGGATCTGGTGTTTTAGATAACTATCACCTGGTTCCAACTGTCCCTTTATAGGGAAAGTTGTTGAGATAGTGGTGGGGGATGAAGCACGGAACACCCTAGAAAAAGTGAATTATCTGGATCCTTTGCAGCCTGGGCCTGGGACAGACAAGGCATGGGTTACGCTAATGTATGACCTTTGTCAGGACTTTGATGGGGGAAGTGCACTCATCGTAGTCCATTTAGACCTCTCAGCAGCTTTTAGTACAATTGACCATGGTATCTTTCTGGACCAGTTGTGGGGCTGGGGATTAGAGGAGACACTGTCTTACAGCAGTGTCTTTTTTCTCAGTGGAAAGTTCCCGTCGGGGGGTGGAGGAGAGGTCAGTCCAATGGCTCCTTCTGTGTGGGGTGCCACAGGGGTCAGTCCTCTCCTCCCTACTATATACAGACCCTTGTCATCATGCCCTTGTCATCTCTCATATAGATTATTGCAACACGCTCTACATGGGGCTACCCTTGAAGAGTATCCGGAAGCTTCAGCTGGTCCAAAATGCAGCTGCTCGAGCAGTTACGGGTGCTACAGTATAAGATCAGCACATGTAACACCGCTGCTCGTGAGCTGCATTGGGTACCAGTTTGCTTCTGGGTCCAATTCAAGGTGTTGGTCATTACTTTTAAAGCCCTACATGGCATGGGGCCAGGGTATCTGAGGGACCGTCTCATCCCGATTACATCTACCCGCCCCACCCGGTCATGCAGGGAGGGCATGCTACAGACCCCGTCAATAAAAGAATTCCATCTATCGGGGTCCAGGAGGCGTGCCTTCTCTGCGATAGCACCCGCCCTGTGGAACATCTTGCCCCCAGAGGTGAGGCAGGCGCCCTCCTTCCTGGCCTTCCGGAAGTCTTTAAAAACCTGGTTCTGCCACCTGGCTTGGGACAAACGAAGTGATAGTTCCTCCTGAGGGTGGTTAGCTTAGTAATTACCTCCTTTTAAGATCTTACCATCCTCTGGATTTTTTATATTTTTTATATTTCTATTTATTATGATATTGTATTTTAATGATTTATAGATTTTTTTAATTTTAATATTTTATTGTAAACTGCCCAGAGTCTACTGCGGTAGAGATGGGCGGTGATAAATTTGATTGATTGATTGATTGATAAATAAATAAATAAATAAATAAATAAATAAATAAATAAAACATCTACAGGAAACTACTGGGAGAGGGCATTTGGCAATTCAGGGTTCAATATCATCAGTATGCTAATGATGTACAGCTTTACAGGTAGTGCTTAGCTTATGACCATTCGTTCAGCGACTGTTCAAAGTTACGGCAGCAGTGAAAAAAATGGACTTACAACTGGTCCTTGAACTTCTGGCCATTGCAGTGTCCCTGCAGTCACATGATTGTGATCTGGGCACTCGGGTGTCCAGCTTGTGATTACGATGTCGCAGTGAGCTGCGTCACGGGATTGCTATTTGCAATTTCCCTGCTGGCTTCCCATAAGCAAAGTCAATGGGGACCCTTGCAGGGAAGGTTGCAAGTTGACCCAGTAAGTCACTCCTGCTGCTTTTCTCTTGAGGAGCCCACTAGGGAGTTTTCCCAAGGAGCCTGCGACAAATCTCATACTCAATAGCACCCCCCACCCTCCAGCCCTCTGTAGCATGTGCCTGCCTGCAGCAGCCCTCCGCTTTCCTGTGGTCTCTGCTGGCCCACCCAAGGCCTCTTCCAGCCTGCCTGCGGCCTCCGCTGGTCCTCCTACAGCCTCTGCCGACCCACCTGTGCTCTCTAACACCTGCCTGTGGCACCCCCCACCCCCACGGCAGCATTCAAGCACCCCCCCGCGCTCCTTACCTGGGACTCCCGCCTCTTCTGGCCAGGGCCGCAACTAGGTGGGGCAAGCAGGGCATGTGCCCCAGGCTCCGCGCTGGGGGGTGCGCCAAATGACAAAATAACCCATGGGGGGGCGCAGAATCCATGTTTGCCCCAGGTGACACAGACCCTAGTTCCATACCTGCTTCCTGCTTAATGACCCACATGTCCTGGGTTATGACAGCAACCGCGACTGCCGGGATTGCCGTCACTAAAGTGATGTGGTCATGTGATGTTGCACTTTAGGACCGCATCGCTTAGTGATGGCAATCCTGATCCCAATTGCTGTCATAACCCAAGGACTACCTGTATATTGTTACCTTGGGCCTTCTGGGACCGCGGTGGCTCAGTGGTTAAGATGCTGAGTCAGAAGCCATTAAGGCTGACAGCTTGGCAGTTCGAAACCCGAGAGCGTGAGCCGTGTGCCGGAGTGAGCTACCAGCAATTAGTAAAAATCAGCCCCAGCTCCTGCCGACCTAGCAGTTCAAAAGCATGCAAATGCGATTAGATAAATTAGGTACCGCTCCGGTGGGAAAAATCACAGGGACATGAAAGGAGCCTCCTTGGGCGTCCCCCGGGCAACGGTGATGTCACCGGCAAATCCTTTCACTACAGAAGCGCTTTGGTGCTTCTGACACAAACACACACACACACACACACACCTTGGGCCTAGCTGGTGATGAAGTTGAAGTCTTTTCCTGGTGCCTGGAGGTTGTGATGAGGAAAACAGGCTAAAATTGAATCCTAGCAAGACAGAGTTACTGTTTGTGCATTGAGGCTCTTTGCCTGTGCCAGTGTGTCTCTTGGGGGGGGGGGCAGTATTACCCTTGAAGAAGCAGGTTCACAACTTGGAAATCTTCCTGGACTCGTGTTCCTGCTAGAACAGCAGGTGGAAGTCATGGCCTGGGTGGTCTTCACCCAGGTTTGGCTGGTGCATCAGAGAGGACCTTGCCATAGTGACTCATACCTTTGTTACCTCCTGCCTGGACTACCACAGTATGGTCTCAGAAGCTTCAGTTGGTCCAAAGTGCAACCACCAGTATGTTGGGCAGCACTTGATGTGGGAGCACATTTCAGGTAGTCCCCACTTACCAACCACAACTTGGACCGGCAACTCTATTGCTAAGTGCTGTGGTTGCTAAGCAAAAAAATCACGTAACCGTGCCAGACTCACTTCTGCTTCCATCGTTAAGCAAATTACCATGGTCGTTAAGTGAGACATCACATGACTGGAACTTGCGATTTCACTTCCGTGTTCTCCATTAATTCTCCTTGTTGGAAGCCGGTTGTGAAGCTCGCAAATGGTGATCACGTAACCACGGGACACTGCTACAGTCGTAAAAGCATGCTGATTGCAATGGTGATCACATGACCATGGGATGCTGTGACAGACATAAATGCAAGGATTGGTCACAAAGCTGTTTTTTTCATCTGTGATAACTTTGAACAGTTACTAAACAAAGCAGTTGGTAAGTGAGGACTACCTGTATACCTGTGCTACAGGCCACTAGGTTTCTGGGTACAATTTAAATTGCTGGCTTTAACTTTAAAAGTAGGCTGACCATACGTCCTGTTTTTTCCCCTTTTCTCAACCGTCCCGTCGTTTTAACATAAATGCCAGTTTTGTCCCGTTTTTCAGGAACAGGCGGAGGCGAGGCAGCCGACCGGAGGGAACCCAGAGGAGGAATCGCCCCTGCCCACCAGCGCGCGGCAAAGGAGGTGGGAGAGGCGGGCCCAGCATTGTGACAGGCAGAGGCGATTCCCCTTCTGGGTTCCCTCCAATCAGCTGCTCCGCCCCACCCATCGCACTGCCTGCCCCTCCCCTCCCGCGCGCTGATAGGCAGAGGCAACCCCCCAGCCCCAACCAGCCGCTCTGCCCCCACCGCGCCGCATGGCCCACCCCCCTGTGCGCCAACAGGCGGAGGTGACCCCCCCCCAGCCCCCCCCAACCAGCCACTCTGCCCCCGCCTGTCTCAAGGAAATATGGTCAGTCTACTTAAAAGCCCTTTGTGGCTTGCCACCAAGTTACCTTCAGGATTGCATTCTGCTATTAGGTTGGCCCAACCAGTTCAATCTTGCCAGAAAAACCTGCTGGTGCTTCCCTACTTTCAGGAGGTGAAGGGGTATTAATTGTGAAGGTGATTTGTGTATCTTGAACTGCTGAGAGTCCTCCTGGATTGCAGTGGGATATTAAAAATCATATACGTCATATCATATTCCTTTATTGGATGACATCCTTATGTTTCCTTCAGAGAGAGATTATGGTGTTTCTGTTTGGGGCTACTAATTTCAGTATGGCCCTTGGGTGAATGTGCACATGTAAGGGGTGAGTAACAGAGGCAATATTAGAAATACTGCATACTCTCCCTGAGTCCATATGTTTCCCTGTTATAGAGGAACTGCATGCTGAAGTGTGCTATGCCGAATGCTTATTGCACCGGGCAGCCCTCACCTTCCTCCAGGTAAGAAGAACTCCTCTCCATTCAGAGCTTAATGGCAAATTCTATCCCCTTATCGCAGTAATTCCCAACTTTGAGATAGAATCCTATGATAGGGAAGTGCAAGAAACCTGGAAGACCGAATCCAAGAAATACGTTTCAGCATTTTCCTTCCTGTATTAGAGCTTGTGCATTGCAGTTAATCAAACATCTGTGCCAACTATGGAAATTGCAGGGAATGTGGAGCAAAAGCAGCCCCTCTCTTTTCCTAACTGCTACTCTTTTCCAGTATTTTCCCCAATTTTTCTTCTAGTCCTTGTAATTTCAGTGTTAGAATAGCGCCTCTATTCACATGATGGTTGTAGCTCAGTGGTGTCTGTGTGTGTGTGTGTGTTCGTCAAAATCAGCAAGATGGTTGATGGAACATCACAATGCAAGCCCCACGATGCAAGCTCCTTTGGTACGTGCATCTATGTCACCTGCATGTTTTAAAGGAGTGGGGCTGCACCACAATGCTCCATGTGCCATCTTGCTATCTCTGGCACCCTCACCCCCCACAGACACAGCTGGTAGCCATGTACAAGCACCCTATAAGCTTGCTTGGTGGAAAATAGAGCCTGAATGCAAAATGCTTGAGAGATACTGTTCTATAGAACAAGTCAGGCAAGAGGAGCAGATATAGA
Source organism: Charina bottae (assembly GCA_023362775.1). NCBI lineage: Eukaryota > Metazoa > Chordata > Lepidosauria > Squamata > Charinaidae > Charina > Charina bottae. The sequence continues at coordinate 7,241,464 of JALMGJ010000021.1, read as the reverse complement.
TAACTATCCAGAGGTTAGTTTTCCCCACATCTCTTGAGATTAATTTCTTCTGTTGAAAGCAAGCTAGAGGATGAAGCCTCAACCCTTCAGAGTCATCCTGCTGCTGGCCAAGTGTGATGAATGCCTTTGATGGACTGCCTTGTAACTAGAAGTGGCATTGCCTAGATACATCATACCAGGGAACTGAGTTATGTTTTACCCTTGGAGACTTTTTGCTTCTTACAGGATGAAAACATGGTGAATTTCATAAAAGGAGGAATCAAGGTGCGTAGCAGCTACCTCATCTACAGGTAAGTTTGGGGGCAGGTCTGGGAAAATGAAGGGGGATTTTAGTCATAGGTAGGAATGAGGTAGCAATTCGAAAGCATGCAAATGCAAGTAGATGAATAGGTACCACTTCGGTGGGAAGGTAACAGTGTTCCGCGCGTGTCATGCTGGCCACATGACCGCGGAAGCGTCTTTGGACAGTGCTGGCTCTTTGGCTAACAAACGGAGATGAGCACCGGCCCCTAGAGTCGGACACGACTGCACAAATGTGGAACCTTTACCTTTAGGAATGAGAAGCAGCACTAGTGAGGAATATGAGACAAAGAGAAGCCAGCTCCGTGTGCCAAGTTTCAGAATGGGAAAGTCTTTGGTCCACTTGGCATAGACAGATATATTCAGGTGGTGACAGAAGGCACAGGTCTGCACCATTCCAGGACTCTGTAGGAGGAAGCATGGCAATATTTAAATCTTGTCCCCCTGTCACGCTCGTGATCCTTTAGCTATTAAAACGGAAACTCTCGACACAAGCCATTAAGGATATGAAGAGTTCTTTATTAAAGCTAGCAATCCATTACACTTTAAAGACTCGCATGAAGGGAGTTGCACAAACCAACAGTTAAAAATCTTCAGGGTTCCCCCCGCCATCGGGGATCCACGGTTTGACAGCCCCTCCCATCGTCTCACAATTTCTAGGTCTTCCCAATCTCGAATCAACCAACACGATGATAGCGTTCTTTGATCTGTCTTTGGTGCTGAACTGTTTGATACCATACTTGAATCAGCATAACTTGCGGTCTTGCGAATATACCAAGACCCCCTCACAAGCACTCTCACCTATTCTACAAGTCTGGCAAGTTTCCACTACAAAGCACTCACCCTGACCCTGCGGGTATGCCCATCGATAGACTGGCAGGATGTCACCTCCTGTCTCCATGGCAGGATATCATATCCTGACACCCCCATTTAAACTCTGTAGATTGATGAGACATAGGCCACAGGCACACAGCCACTTCACTGTGTCGCGACACAGTTTGGAAAGCTATGTCTTAACTGTTTGCTGGACCATTTATTAGGTCAACAGGTCAACTGTACAGTGAACAACAAAGAAACAAAGAAACAAAAACACTCAGCATCCCAAAGACCTGAGTTTTTCAGTTGTGTTTTCCATACTGTTTCTATAACCAGGGACAACTTAATGTTACAGTAGGTGCTTGCACATTGCACATTGACTGAATAACTGCTTAATCAACAGGGGAAAAGGCTGTAGGCACCCGGGGTCCAGTCTCCATCCTAGCCAAAAGGGGACCTGGGGGGCAGATGAAGAGGTCAGGGGAGGTCCCATAGAAAAACTGGCAGAACCAAGGGGAACCACAGAGCTTCTGACATAAAGCATGACACTTCAGCCACTCCACAAGGCACATCAACATTCCTTATATTGTCCAATTTCTTGAGTCAGGATAGTAGGAAAAACACCACTTTCCAGAGCATATCACCTTAAGCCACCCTCAGGCTGTCTCACAGCTGTCAGTGGACACTGAGATACAAGCAGAGACGTGCAGACACGTGCTTGGAATACCGAGAGGATATTCCAAGGAACCAGGGAAAGGAGGCTGTGTGGATTTGCTCAGATTCCCTGCTAAAATTGACAGAAGAGTATTTCTAAGTTTTGAGAATTGCACATGAGTTTTCTTCCCAAAAATAGTGACTAGAAAGTGTAAGCAACAGAGAGAAAAGAATAGTCATAGGCCCACATATTGCCAAATCAATACATGTATGTTTGTTTGTTTGTTTATTTGTTTGTTTGTTTGTTTATTTATTTATTTTCTATCCTGCCTTTATTATTTTTATAAATAACTCAAGGTGGCGAACATACCTAATATTCCTTCCTCCTCCTATTTTCCCCACAACAACAACCCTGTGAGGTGAGTTGGGCTGAGAGGGAGTGACTGGCCCAAGGTCACCCAGCCGGCTTTCCTGCCTAAGGCGGGACTAGAACTCTGTCTCCTGGTTTCTAGCCCAGCACCTTAACCACTAGACCAAACTGGTTTTTTTAAATTCCTGGTTTTCCTTTAGAACTTGCTTCTATTGAGTCCCAAATGGTAGCTTTGATTCTCCCCAGGTCATTTTATCCTAACAATAATGTGCATGTGAGGTCAATGGGTCCAAAATCACCCATGAATTTCATGGAAGAGTGGGGATTTGAATCAGTCCCAGCTTGGACTATTTAACTAAAATGTAGGGAATAGCAGTGTGGCTCCTGCAGCATACTAGATGCTACCCACAGATCTCCAAAATGAAAAACTATATATAACTTTAACATTAAAAATGGCCAAATTTTTAAGCAATCTCCTTTGGACATTTTTACCAAATTATTTTTTATTGTTTTAATGCCTGCTTCCTTGTGCAAAATATGCAGTGGGTCACACTGATTGAAAAGGTTTTTGGTCTTTAGTGGTTGTCTCTAAAATGAACAGATACAGTAGTACAAAAGAATGTAAGTTACTATCCCTTGCAAAATCCTCTGGGTCTATGGCATATATGTATTTTTCAACTTCATGCAAAGAGTGGAAAGTAATTAGGATTCATTTAAGTATTTGAAAAGCTGGGATATCAATAGATATCAATACTATGGTGATCTATATATGATTATCTTCCTGACATGCATTATCCTGTTCTGGATTAGAGGTTTAAATTTGGACATCAGCATAATGTCTTGGGGAATGAACTGAATTCCCTGTATGACTGAAAGCCAGGTTTAGAGTGAAAAAGGTCTATGAGCTAGAACCCTTGAGCTTCGCTTTTTAGCTTCAGGCAGATGAATTGGCAATGGAATTCTCCAACCTTTTTTATATTTGCAGAGAGCTGAACACTTCCATCCAACCGAGTCACTTGCCTACAAGCCCTGTTCGCATCCATCTGGAGGGGGGGATTGCTCTTGGCACTGGTGCCTTCAACTTGGTGAGTTCAGTATGCTTCCAAAACTTCTCAAGAGGCATAGAAAGTCATGTTTGTAACAGAAGCTGAATTCCAAGAGACAATCCATTAATTTCTTCAGAAGTAACCCACTTAGTTTTCACTTAGGCATGATGAGGCTCTGGTATAGTTGCAAATGTACAGGTTGAGAAAGATATAGAAATAAGCGGAGGGAAGAGCAGTCGTTGTGGGTATTAAGTAGGTACAGTATTAAGATATTGCCAAGTACAATTGCTTGCAAGCTTTGAAGATCAGCAAGCTTAGAGCACCCCAGGTTATTTCCCCCATCTTCATTCCTGGGTCTGGGATAATTGGTTCTAATTTTGTTTTCACAGCAGGTCTTCATTTGTGCTATCATATATCAGAGAGCCTCAGCCAACAGGGCTGGCAGGAAGAAAAGGTCAAAGGACTGATAAAACTCTCCTATGAGGAAAGGTTACATTGCATGGGGTATTTTAACTGAGAAAAGGCAGGATATGATTTGTTGTTGTTGTTCAGTCGTTTAGTCGTGTCCGACTCTTCGTGACCTCATGGACCATAGCACGCCAGGCCTTCCTGTCCTCCACTGTCTCTCGGAGTTTACTCAAATTCATGTTCATTACATCGGTGATGCTATCTAACCATCTCAACCTCTGCCGTCCCCTTCTCCTTTTGCCTTCAGTCTTTCCCAGCATCAGGGTCTTTTCCAGTGAATCCTCTCTTCGCATTAGGTGGCCAAAGTATTTGAGCTTCAGCTTCAGCATCTGTCCTTCCAGTGAGCAGTCAGGGTTGATTTCCTTTAGGATTGACTGGTTTGACCTCCTTGCAGTCCAAGGGACTCTCAAGTCTTCTCCAGCACCACAGTTCGAAAGCATCAATTCTTCGGCGCTCAGCCTTCCTTATGGTCCAACTTTCACAGCCATACATTACTACTGGAAAAACCATAGCTTTAACTATACGGACCTTTGTCGGCGAGGTGATGTCTCTGCTTTTTAATATGCTGTCTAGAAGTTCATAAAATTATGCATTGTACAAAAAAGGTAGACACCATCAGGCTCACTCTAAGAACTTGACAATAGTTCCTGAGTTGGCATTGGTGGACTACATTCTTCAGCTCAGACTATAACATATGTTATAGCATGGTTAGATAAGAATCTTTACAGTATTGTATACTAGGATGTAGCCATTGACTACAGTTGATTGGATTGCCCTTTTATAACCTGAAGGTGCAGTCCTGTCTTATTGTAGTTTAATTCCTGCACTTGTTTTTCATTCTTTTCCCATGATTTAATCAACTTTTTGTCTTGTGCTTTTCAGTCTTGACACTGTGTAGATGTTGGTTATTGACATTACTGATCACTCTGCTCTGAGAAAATCTGGCTCTCACTTTAACTCCTAAAGATAGAGAGAAGCTCTTTTCCATCCCTTATAAAATTAAAACATAAACAAACAAACAAACGATGGATTGTCCAATGATGCAGAATGGTACGAGATTAAAGGAATTTCATAGAGCAAGGGTCGGAAATGGCGGCTCGCGAGCCAGATGTGGCTCTTTGGCCCCTTGAGTGTGGCTCTTCCGCAGCTGAACTCACCCCCGCCCCTTCCACGTGATAGACCCCCGCCCGCAAACCCCGCCCCCTGGCTCTCGCACTGAGCGAGGCCCGGCGCGGCAGGGAGGCAGCGCCATCTCCAGCCGCAGCAGCCCCTGCGCGGAGAGAGGAGAGGCAAGCAGGCAGGTAAGCGGGCAGGCCTCGTTTCCCGCCCCCCATCATCATCTTCGCTCAACGCGGGCGGGCGGAAGCGGCCGAGGGGGGCGGGCCCGGTGGCGGAGGCCAGGGCTGCCCGCTTACCTGCCTGCCTGCCTCTCTCTGCGAGGCCCCCGATCCGGCTTGGATCCCGGGAAGGCAGCAGGGGGCCTCGCGGAGGGAGGCAAGCAGGCAGGTAAGCGGGCAGGCCTCGTTTCCCACCCCCGTCATCATCTTCGCTCAACGCGGGCGGGCGGAAGCGGCTGAGGGGGGCGGGCCCGGCGGCGGAGGCCAGGGCTGCCCGCTTACCTGCCTGCCTGCCTCTCTCCGTGAGGCCCCCAATCCGGCTTGGATCCTGGGAAGGCAGCGGGGGGCCTCGCGGAGGGAGGCAAGCAGGCAGGTAAGCGGGCAGGCCTCGTTTCCCACCCCCATCATCATCTTCGCTCAATGCGGGCGGGCGGAAGTGGCCGAGGGGGGCGGGCCCGGCGGCGGAGGCCAGGGCTGCCCGCTTACCTGCCTGCCTGCCTCTCTCCGCGAGGCCCCCGATCCGGCTTGGATCCCGGGAAGGCAGCGGGGGGCCTCGCGGAGGGAGGCAAGCAGGCAGGTAAGCGGGCAGGCCTCGTTTCCCACCCCCATCATCATCTTCGCTCAATGCGGGCGGGCGGAAGCGGCCGAGGGGGGCGGGCCCGGCGGCGGAGGCCAGGGCTGCCCGCTTACCTGCCTGCCTGCCTCTCTCCGCGAGGCCCCCGATCCGGCTTGGATCCCGGGAAGGCAGCGGGGGGCCTCGCGGAGGGAGGCAAGCAGGCAGGTAAGCGGGCAGGCCTCGTTTCCCACCCCCATCATCATCTTCGCTCAATGCGGGCGGGCGGAAGCGGCCGAGGGGGGCGGGCCCGGCGGCGGAGGCCAGGGCTGCCCGCTTACCTGCCTGCCTGCCTCTCTCCGCGAGGCCCCCGATCCGGCTTGAATCCCGGGAAGGCAGCGGGGGGCCTCGCGGAGGGAGGCAAGCAGGCAGGTAAGCGGGCAGGCCTCGTTTCCCGCCCCCCATCATCTTCTTCGCTCAACGCGGGCGGGCGAAGAGCGGCCGTGGGGGGGTGGGCGGCTCTTCGCCACAGATCCCGCCGGAGCTGATCTCCCTGGACCCCGGACAGCTGGGCTTGCCTCCCTCCGCGAGGCCCAGGCGCGCTGGAAGCCTGAAGCGCCGGCGGAGGAGGAGGAGGAGGCCCGGGCTGCCCGCTTACCTGCCTGCCTGCCTCTCTCCGCGAGGCCCCCGATCCGGCTTGAATCCTGGGAAGGCAGCGGGGGGCCTCGCGGAGGGAGGCAAGCAGGCAGGTAAGCGGGCAGGCCTCGTTTCCTGCCCCCCATAATCTTCTTCGCTCAACGCGGGCGGGCGAAGAGCGGCCGTGGGGGGGTGGGCGGCTCTTCGCCACAGATCCCGCCGGAGATGATCTCCCTGGACCCCGGGCAGCTGGGCTTGCCTCCCTCCGCGAGGCCCAGGCCTCCTCCTCCTCCGCCGGCGCTTCAGGCTTTCAGCGCGCCGCTTGTCGTCGCCGCCCCCCCCCCCCACGGCCGCTCTTCGCCACAGATCCCGCCGGAGCTGATCTCCCTGGACCCCGGGCAGCTGGGCTTGCCTCCCTCCGCGAGGCCCAGGCCTCCTCCTCCTCCGCCGGCGCTTCAGGCTTTCAGCGCGCCGCTTGTCGTCACCGCCCACCCCCCCACGGCCGCTCTTCAGCACAGATCCTGCCGGAGCTGATCTCCCTGGACCCCGGGCAGCTGGGCTTGCCTCCCTCCGCAAGGCCCAGGCGCGCTGGAAGCCGGCCCGGGCCTCCTCCTCCTCCTCCTCCGCCGGCGCTTCAGGCTTTCAGCGCGCCGCTTGTCGTCGCCGCCCGCCCCCCCCCACGGCCGCTCTTCGCCACAGATCCCGCCAGAGCTGATCTCCCTGGATCCCGGGCAGCTGGGCCGGGTGGACGCCGTCTCCCGCCCGCAAACCCCGCCCCCTTCCACGTGATTGGCCCCCGCCCGCAAACCTCGCCCCCTTCCACACGATTGGCCCCCGCCCGCAAACCCCGCCCCCTTCCACGCGATTGGCCCCTGCCCGCAAATCCCGCCCCCTGGCTCTCTAGCATTTCAAAATGTGCATGAGCATGTCAAAATGGCTCCCGGCATAAAAAGTTTGCCGACCCCTGTCATAGAGCATCTAGCTAATCTGTGATATTCACTTCATACAGTGTGGTAAAAGTCATAAAATTAGATGGCTTTAAAAAGGGATTAGAGAGATTTGAGAATAAGTTACCCCAGAACTAAAAGGGTTTCTAGAGTGATGGAAAATTGCACTTGGTGGATCTACACCATTGAGTATCTTCATTGGCCAGCCACCACTCCATTGAGGCCCATTTCCAGCCCCCGCCAACCAAAATCTGAGATCTTTTCTGATGGTGTAAGTATACTGGTCATGTGCTAAATGCATCCCTTGCCTTCTGTTTTATTTATTTTTATTTATTTATTTATCTTTCAATTTCTATCACTGCACCCATCTCCCCCATAGGGCACTCTGGGCAGTTTTAAAGGTTTGGGATGTGATATTTATTTATTTTATTTTTATGCCTTATTTTCATAAATAACTCAAGGCGGCGAACATATCTAATACTCCTTCCTCCTCCTCTTTTCCCCACAACCACCACCCTGTGAGGTGAGTTGGGCTGAGAGAGAGTGACTGGCCCAAGGTCACCCAGCCGGCTTTCATGCCTAAGGCGGGACTAGAACTCTGACTCCTGGTTTCCTATTGGCTCCTTCCTAGGGCTGAGAGAGAGTGACTGGCCCAAGGTCACCCAGCCGGCTTTCATGCCTAAGGCGGGACTAGAACTCTCAGTCTCCCGGTTTGCCATTGGCTCCTTCCTAGGACTGAGAGACAGAGACTGGCTCAATGTCACCCAGCCGGCCTCAGGCGGGACTAGAAGTCATGGTCTCCTGGTTTCTAGCTCAGCACCTTAACCACTAGATGAGTGGTGAAAAGTTATTAGAAATACCCTTTTCCTATAAGCATATCATCTATTCTTATCATGATCACTCCCAAAAGTTAGATATGATGGATTTGTATATATAGAGAGCAACTAGCCTACAAATACAGGGAGCAATGGCCTTTATGACATAGATTGGTTGACCTAGAATAGTGTGCTCAGAAATTATTTAGTTGGTCAGTAAATTACACATATTTACTGTAATTTTCTCTTCTTATATGAAAATTGTGCCCAGCAAGGAGCTATTCCAAGGATGGGGAAATGGAATCAATCCATAGGCAAGGGTGGAGGGACAAGGGGGCAAATGATGTCATGTGTATCATGACATTGTGCAACTGACATGAATTGATTTGCATGATTTGTACAATGACTTCATGATGCACTTGATAAGATTCTGGCTTATACTGGATGCACATCTATGGTCATAGGCAAAGAGAGTTGACTGTGAACAGAAAGAGGAAGTTGACAGAAGGATAAGTAGAGAAATAATGCTGTAGGAAATGAGAAGCAGAAGCAGGGCCTGAGACAAGATCGGGGTGGTGCTATGATGGTGCTGGTGAAGCAACCTCACAGTACTTAGGATCAGGAAAAGGGGAAGAGGAGTGTATGGAGCAGCTAAAAAGCAATCAGTGCCTGTGGAAAACAGGAAACAACAGGCAGTAAAGAAATAGAATTGAAGAAATGAGGATTCAGAGACAATACAGCAAAATGACATACAAACTACATTAAAAGAAGAGAATGAGAGAAAGGGGATCAAGAGACCATGAAATACATTTCTGAAGCCTATCTTGTGGCTTCTGATGTCACCACAGCATTTATTCAGGCAACAAAGTCTAAAATGCAGGGTAAATAGTTAATATTGGGAATGGAGTTCATCTATTAACTTAAATGAACCACTTAATCAGTTAAAAAATTAGCAGCGAGGTCTGGGCCAGCTTAGTTACTAGTCTCTGTTCAGCTGAGTTGCATAAGATTTTAGCATTTTTACAGTATTTTGCATTAAATTCTTCTGATGAACTCTAGCATACAGCTTGCCCAGCTTGCCCAACACCTTGGTCTTGTATGACCAGTTTAAGCTTATGAATGTGGCTTCTCAAGGACGTGCTCAAGCTAGCAAATATTTATTATCACATTTTTATCTGATAATTTATTTTAGTACAAGCTGTCCTCCAATTCTGAAAGAAAGGTTGTCATTGTTAATGACCAAACATAAAACCAAAGCTTATGCTCCGTTCATGTTCTTAATATTATCTCATGTCATTCTTGCTGTTCCTACTTTCAGTTTATCTGTGTCCTCTAATCCTAATTTTACTTCTAATATATTCTTCTTGTGTTTATTTGGGATTAGCTATAATCTTTTCCAGTATAGCATGATTTGAGTCCAGTACTCAGAATGTGATCAGCAAGTCAGACGTTCCCATAATTCAAACTGTTCCTAGGGAAATAATTCACTTGGGGGCTCATAAGTTGAAATGTCACCCCATTAGAAAGAAAAGTATTATGAGAAGGAGAAAGCTAGGTTAGAAACTTTCCCTATGATTCTACTTTTCTTTAGGCAGAGCACTACAAGTGTTTGTAGAGTCAAATGTTGCGCTGGAAGAGCCTTCATTTATATAGGCTCTGAGTAGTACAGCACCAAAGTCTGAAGTAATACAGCATGGGTGTTTACTATTAAGAGAGAAGCAAGCCAGAGTCCCTTCATGGAAAAAGACGATGCCACAAGGAAGAAAGCTGTAGGGAAGAGGATGTGGAGGGCTTTGTGGTGGACAGTGTCAACAAATGGCTCAGAGTTGATCATATTGGAAAAAGTCTTCCACTTTGAAGGAAATAGTAGATTTGGGGAGAGGACTTAGTCCCTACTGTTATCTTTTATGTTGTGTGTCTTCCACAGACTCTCTCTCTCTTTCCACCCCGGATTCTGAGACTTCTGGAATTTGCTGGGTTTTCAGGGGACAAGGTACAATTGCCAGTTTGAAGGCTACTGATGCATCATTTGGGCTGGCAGAATGTATTTGGTGATGTATAACTGTTTTGTGAAAGGACACTGGTACACTTAGCTCAATAGTTAAATCCTTCAAGTACTGATTTCTCTGGGCTTCTCTACTATGGCATCCTCCAGATGTATTAGATCAGAGCTTTCCAAACTGTGTGTCGGGACACGTTAGTGTGTCGGCTGCAGTGTCTGGGTGTATCGCAGCTGCTGCTGCCTCTGAGCCCTGCCAGGATTCCGTGCAGGTCCTAGTGCCTGCCTTGTGCCTTGCTGCCTCCAAACCTGCTGTGATTCCACGCAGGTCTTAGTGCCTGCCCTGTGCCCTGCTGTAAGAGTGTGTCGCAAAATGATGCCCTGCTGTAAGAGTGTGTCGCGAAATGATGCATGTCTAAAAAGTGTGTCACCAACATGAAAAGTTTGGAAAGCTCTGTATTAGATGATAACTTCCAGTATTCCAACCACCATGATCAACAGAATGCGGGAGAGCATCAGATTAAAAACAGTTAACCTAAGTAAAGGCTGGGCTTGAACAATCCAAATGATTTCAATATTTTTAGAGATAGCTATGTTCTTAGCTTGGAAGTTTTAAAATCATTTGATGGTTGTTGTGGGTTTTTTGGGCTGTGTGGCTGTGTTCTGGCAGATTTGGTTCCTAACGTTTAAAATCATTGTTTGTTGAACCACCAGTAAGATGTAATTTGTAACATAAATAAATTGGATGAGTATCAATACCATGCTAATCCCAAACAAAACCAGACTACATTATGACTTAATGTTGTGTGTGAGTCAGGTCAGCGTATGATCTCAGAGACGCATTTCACTCTTCTGGCAGTGGGATGAGGGCACTAACTGCTGGGTTCTTCCATACGGTCAATTTGGAATCCCATAAAAGGCACTAAAACCAGTGCACCTATCCAGAATACTTGTCTGTAGATCTGGAAATCAATTCCCCCCCCCCACCTTTACTGAATTTATCTACAAATGGATATTTCTTCTCTATCTTTCTTTCCTCAGATTCTCTTAGTTTTCTGACTATTTTGTTTCTAATTTCCCTTCAGGATTATGGTTTGCAAAAACTACATCAGGGAGCCACCACACCCAACCTGCGGGCTCTACTTTGCACAATGTTGCTTCTCTGCTACTATACTTTCCTTACCTTCATCTTAGGTAGGTGAGTCCCTTCACTGGAGAGAAGTATTGGGGACGTGGCAGCAGCATGATCAAGGGACTGGGTCTTTCCCCCCCAGCAGATGGCTGCTTTGGGGGGCTTCCCTATTTTGACTAAGGTCAATTAATGGGGACACACAACACCTCTCTCTCTGCAGTTAACTAATTCAGGAAACTAGTTCAGGAAAGTGAATAGCTGTGGCTGAACTAGAAAAAAAAAGGAGGAGGCTGGGCCAATCTAATAGGTATAAGCCTGCTCAGTACTTCTTCAGTTATGAACATACTGGGATGGATTTCAGCAAGAAAGCAAAGGGGCTCTTGTTCTTGCCTGTAGTGCAATCATATTGACTTATCCTGCATGATTCACATTAAGACTTACTGAGATGATGTAAGTGGAATTCGGCAAGACCATGAAGTGTGTTTTTATAAATGCTTATTAATCAGGGCTAACGTCTGCAGTTTGATGACAAGAGGGCTTCAGTGCAAACAGTGACAATCTGTGTTGTTTCTCTGGCTGATTAATTCACTTGAGAGGTTGATAGAAAGATAGGAAATGGGACTGAAACACTTCAGTTTTAGGGACTTGTAGGTTTTGATCAGAAAGCATAGCAGAAGTCTTCAAGATTGGCTAATTGACCCAGCTGGCAACTCTAGCGACCCAAGAAAGCAATATTTTCAGGGACAACCATAAAGTAGTGTATGGTCCAGAGGATATCTTCAATCTCCAATGGGATATTTCAAGGCATCCTGCAGCATACATGCCTGGGAAAGGTGAACATATGATTGTCTTATTCTGCGTAGAGTTATTGGAGAAGAGAACACTTCATGGCATTCTTAATCCTCCTCTATCTTTCTGTGTTGCCCCTAGGGATTGGTGAAGATGATTTCACAGAGGCTGAGGCCCTACTGAAGCCATACCTCTCCCGCTACCCGCAGGTAAAGTGGTATCCAGGTGATTGCCCTGTCCTCCAGGTCACTCACTTGGCGTCTGTGCTATGCGCCTCTGAAGGATCAGTTACATTTTTCTTTCCCTGCTCAGAGGTTGTAAGGCAATGTTTGGGTTACAGCAGAGCTAGGTGTGGGGGAAGGCATGATGCCTTTACATTTTGCATCCAGAAGGCCAATGGGGTGGGCTACAGTGGGGTGGAGAGGAGTTTGGGAAGGCCTTTCAACCTGGGCCTCGAGTTCAAAGGGAAACTCAGATTTAGATTCATATTTATTTTTCTTTTGTTACAGATAATATTTCTCTTTTTTTGGTGCTTCATTTTGTTTCCAGATATTTTAATTTTTCTTATAGTAAAGGGCTTCAAAATCTGGAGGTATCTCAGGCTTCTTTAGATTTCTGAAAGGCTCTGAGTATCAGTTTCCTTCACTCTTAGTTTTGTCTTTGAAAATGATCTCATTTTTTTTTAATGTAAGGGAGCTGTTTGCAGTCCCAAGCAGCCCCTTTTCATTTAGGACTCCACTAAAATTTTTGTGGCACATGTGGACTCAAACTTCTATCTTCTGTTTAGCAAGGATTAGAAGGTTTGGTAGAGCTTCATTTTGTATAAGGCAAATTCTGTTAATTTGGTATGTCAGGGAGCTTGATTAATCACTGATTGCTGCAGTAGAAGCCCTTAGTCTTTTTAACTCAGCTTCAGAAAGCTCTCAAGGAGGTGGGCATAATGAATCTATCCAAAAACATCTGCTAGGTTATCCTTCCCCACTGTGAGGTATGTGCCCCATGAGGACTCTGGGACTCCAGCCAGGTTCTTTGCTATCACCTTTGATAAGGTTTCTTATCCCAGCAGAGATGGCAATCTGCTTTGGATGGATAATGTGGGAGGTATAGAGTGGATCAATAGGGCATCAATTTTGCAACATAGGTTTGAGGGGTCTGTCATATTGCTTATAGCTGTTTCCCCATACCTGAGTACCCTTTTCTTTAATTTTGCAGAGTGCCATTTTCTTGTTCTTTGCTGGGAGGATAGAGGAAATCAAAGGGAACATCAATGAGGTGAGGGGCTTTGTATGAGCAGAAGAGGAATGTAGCTAATATATCTTCCATCATCTTGGAGGGTGTTCCTGAATCAGCCTACTGTAATTATTTATAGTTCTGATATATTAGCTAGCATGTAAATATGGACTCTGTGTGTCCAAAAGATTAAGCTTCTACCTTCCAAGATGACAATTGTTGTGACGCCCTTGATCCGTTGACTATTAAATCAGAGTTCCTGACACAAGCCACTCAGGGATATGAAGGAATCTTTATTAAAGCCAGTGATCCATTACACGTTAAAGACTCGAGTGAATAAAGCTCTTGCAACCAACAGTTTAAACATCTCCAAGGTTCCCCATTGGGATTCACGGCTTGATTGCCCTTCCCTTCGTCTCTCAGTTTTCAGGTCTTTCTGTGTCCGAATCAACTAACGCAGCAATATCGCCCTTTGATCTATCCTGGGTGCTGGATCGCTCGGTGTGATACTTTAACAGTTTGCAGTTCTGTGAATACACCCAAACCCCATCGCCAGCATTCTCCCCTACTTTACACGTCTGGTAGTTTTACTGTAAAGCACCCCCAAAACGACCCTGTGAGTTTAACAGACTGATGGGATGTTCCTTCCTGGCGCCATGGCAGGATGGCATGGGTGACATCCTGACAATTGTCTTCTTAGCACTTCCTGTAGCCAGACCCACTACTTAATGCTGGGATGGAAGGTGAAGGAGGAGATAGTGACATATGAAGTTCAGAATAAAGCATTTAATTATGTGTCACATAGATCTCAATTACTGTGCATCAAAGGGAAAATTTCATCTAATTATTTAAACTCTGAATTCAGAGTAATGGTGCATGGACAAATAACTGGGTATTGCTGTGTTTCTGAGGCACCAATATACCCATTCCCAATTTTCAAACACATATTAACAAATGTCTAGCCCTCATTGCTTTTTTTTTATTAATATGTTTTATTATTTAAATATATATAAACACACACAAACATTTACATATACATAAAATTACAACATATATTACATACTTACATTCCAAAAAAAAGGAAAAAGGAAAAGAAAAGAAGAAAAACAACAACATGAACTTTAAAAGACTTCCTGTTTCCTTCACGAAGAATTATATATTTATATTTGTAAATTAAACTATTTACTTTATAACTTTTAGTCCCTTTCAATTTTCGTTTCCAATGATTCATATTTTGTCTCTTTACTTATTTCATTTCTGACATTTTTCATATATTTTAGATCAAAGCCCTCATTGCTTTGTGATTGTTTATTTTAAAAAAGGAAGCTATTATTTTTTTAGGAAGTTGAATTCAAGAAGAAACTTGTCTCCAGTATTATATGGACCCTGTCTCCTGCTTGCCAGCAAAAAATGCTAACTTCTCTAAACCCTTTACTACTTTCTTTCTGGGCTAAGTGGCATTTGGCTTTTCCCTCCCTGGCCAGGCCATCAAGAAATTTGAGGAAGGCTGCTCAGCCCAGCAAGCTTGGAAGCAGTTTCATCATATGTGCTACTGGGAACTGATGTGGTGCTATGCCTACAAAGGAATGTGGAAGATGGCGTACTTCTACGCAGATCTGCTGAGCAAGGAGAACCGCTGGTCTAAGGTTAGAAAGGTGTACAGCAATTAAAGAGCAATATAGGTGTTTTTGAGCAGAAATATTCAAACATTATAGCAAATTATGGAAAGTGGAGACCTCTCCCTTTAAAAAAAAAGAGCAATAGTATACCAAGGCTTTTGAAATCTTGGGAGATTAGGTGCTCCTGTTTCCTCCACAGGACAGAAAGAAGTCTTGAGCTCTAGTTCTAGCTAGAAGAAGCAGAGTTGCCCTTTCCTGATGGCTCCACCTCTGGGGACCTGAAACAGTAACAGTTCTTCCAGTTTTGAAGCCTGGCATTTGAGGAAGACCCTGGAACCGGATTATCTAAGTCCAGTTGGTGTGTGTGTGTACTTTCAGAAGTGGTTTGCCATAGTCTTGGTGCTGAGAACTCATACTACATATATCTATTAAATGGGATCTGAGCTGGAAGCAACTGATCAGGAATGGGGTTGTGGGGTCATAGTGGATGGCTCAATACAACTGTTATAAAAAGAGAGAATAAGCAAATTCCATGCTTGATTCATTAGAAGGGAATTGAATATAAAACTGCAATAGAATAATGGCCAACATAATAGATGGTGAGATTATACTTTGAATATTATGTATGGTTCTGGTTACCATACCTTAAAAAGAATATTGTAAAGAACATTTAAAAAAAAGAGCAACCAAATTTTTTAGAGTAACTTTCCAGCAGTATTTGGGGACTTTTTGCCTTGAAGTGGAAGTGGGAAAAGGTAAGCATGACAGAGAAATATAAAATCACCTTGAGGTATGGACAGATTTCCCCTATCCTACAATATCAAATCTTTGGATCACCCATTGAAACAAAATGCAGAGAGATTCAGGGCTGAAAAAAGATAGTATTTCATTATACAACATATAGTTAAATTATGGCATTTGCTGCCATGAGATGTGGCGATGACCACTAATTTAAATAGCTTTAAAATGGGGCTGAACAAATTCATAGAGGGCTGTATTATCTGCGGTTATTACCTGTTGTTTACTACCTTTGTATCTCAGATGTCATATCTTAATGACTAGAAGTTGCCTGGGGAGCAGTAGTGGAAGAGGATGATTGTACCTCTTTCCATGTGGGTAGAGGGCATAGGTAATGGCTTTGAAGGGAGGAAGAGCTGCTACCAAGACAACTGTCATATAAGCAGGGCTTGAGCCCGGGCCAAGAAACTAATTTGAGAAAATGTCTCAGACAAGGCCCTCCCTAGTTCACATGAAGCTGAAGTGAGGGAGGGGGAAGCACATCCAGACTTGCAAGATTCTGTTACTATGGCTGTGACAATAAAAGGAGTCCTGACTTACTTGGCATTGGTTTCTCAGTCTGGTCTATCTTGTAGGGGTGACAATGCTGGCTGTTGGGAAACAAGAATGCCAGATTAGATGGGGTCCTGTCAGCATCCTGTAATGTTCTACCTTGTTGCTTTCTTGCAGGCAATGTATGTGTACATGAAAGCTGCCTTCCTTAGTATGCTGCCCCCTGGTGAGCCACGGCCTTTTGGTGAAGTAGAGGCCGAACTTTTTCGGTAAGAGTTTCCGAAAGTTGGGGGCAATTTAGGACGAATGCTCTAAGGGGTTTTCTGTTGTTCCAAATGGTAAGACTCACTACAAATTCCCAGTGTTAGGAATCTGCAGATTTACTGAGGTTTTGCTATAGAGATTTTTGCGCAGAAGTGGGACTAATTCCTTGTGAATGAATGTTGTTAAAAGGCTGAAGCAAGATCAATGCCTTACTTAAAGGATTGCAAACTGTGACTTAAAGCCTGATGTGGCAGAACTGGATTAAAAAGGTAAAGGTTCCCCCTGCACAGTCGTGTCTGACTCTAGGGGCCGGTGCTCATCTCCGTTTGTTAGCCGACGAGCCAGCGTTGTCCGAAGATGCTTCTGCGGTCATGTGGCCGGCATGACGCGCACGGAGCGCTGTTACCTACCCACTGAAGTGGTACCTATTCATCTACTTGCATTTGCATGCTTTCGAATTGCTAGATTGGCGAGAGCTGGGGTGAGTGCGGGAGCTCACTCCATCACGCGGGGTTAGGGTCTCGAACCTCCGAACTTGCAGTCTTTCGATCGACAAACCTGGCGTCTTACCTGCTGAGCCATCGCGCCCCCAGATTCTTCCAAAACTCACTTAGTTAATTTTTAACTAAGAATTTTAGTTAATTTTCTCACTTAGAATTTTTAATTCCCACATACCTGCCCTTGCGAAGCTTCAGTAATTTCTATGCTTTACCCTACAGGCAGGTTTCCTCCTTCAAGCAGAAGATTGCAGGGAAATCACCACCCACAGAGAAATTTGCCATCCGCAAAGCAAGGCGCTACAAATCCAGTGACCTGGTTCCTTTACCTGTGCCAGCCCTGGTAAGGATAGAAAGTGGATTTCTTCTATGCAGCAGCTCACAGTCTCAAAGGAAGAGAGCTTTTCTTCACAGTTGTGCCAAGCTGCCAGTCTTTATATTTGATCCATGAACTGCATGTCAAAGTGAAAACAGGAACGTACGTTCCTCCTATAAAATTATGTAGCAAGCCTGTTTGCACCCTGTATACATGCACAACTGCGAAACACACTCCTGGGTACATTCTCTTTTATTTGTGTGTATGTGTGTTTATTTATTTATTTAACGTACCAGAGGCGTATGTACAAAACTAAAGATGCAGAAAGGTTTTCTTTCTCACCTTTGCCTGGCAAAAAAGTAATATAACAAGAACCAAGATGCTATTCTGATTCTAGTTAATTGAGATTTGTCAGAGAAGTACCTGCCAACAATGGATATGAGTGCTCCAACTGGGCCAGATTTTTGCAGAACAGACAGAAACCAACTTCTTACTCTTTCCCACATAGTGTTATATCTATAGGCAAAGAATCACAGTAAAATTATAATAGGATTTTTTAAAGAGTACAGAATTACAGGAGCAAGGCACTGATTTGCCACACCAGATTGAATTCCCTACCTTTTGTATGCACAGAGCTTAATTTGAGCTCTGCTTCAAACCCATATCTCAGTTGTGTGACACTGACTCAAGAGATCTTCAGAATCCGTGGGGGAAAAAGGCTGAATCTTAACACTGATGAATTGACTGACATGCAACCTGGATTTCTGGCTCAGAAGATAGAGATCCTGGCCAGCTTAAAACTACAGTAGTAACACTTTTAAAGGAAGGAACCTGTTTCCTGCTACAAATATCCATACCTGTTGTTTGGCCTTGAAAGCACTGTGTATTGCAGTCGCCATCTTTTGAAGGCAGATAGTAGTTGGGAGTGGAAATTAGTGGGGAACTGGTGTGGGACCTTGTTTGTGGGTCCTCCACCAACTGATTTCCTTCAAAATAAAATTAGTAATCTTAAACAGCGTTTAGGCATTCTGAGGATACAGTGTAGTTTGGCTCACATGTTGGGGAGCTCAGGAGTGAAACCTTCGGTTCCCTGGTGTGTGTGTGTGTGGGTGTGGGTGTGCCTTTGAATCATGTTGACTCCTGGCGACTGCCTGGACAGGTCCCTGCAGTTTTCTTGGCAAGATTTCAGAAGTTGTTTGCCATTGCCTTCTTCCTAGGGCTGAGAGAGAGTGACTGGCCCGAGGTCCCCCAGCTGGCTTTGTGCCTAAGGCGGGACTAGAACTCACCATCTCCTGGTTTTTAGTCTGGTGCCTTAACCACCACACCTAACTGGCTCTTCCCAGGTGTAGAGTGACAAAATATACCCCCTCCATTTAAAGCTGCTGCCACAATTCTGTATCGGTGTTATCTTTTTCAGGAAATGATGTACATGTGGAATGGATTTACAGTGCTGGGCAAGCAGCAAGAGCTGTTGGAAGGAACTTTGGACACGCTGATACAGGCTGAGAAGCAGCTACAAGAGGCACCAGGTAGCACGCCGGCTTCATACACATAGAGCGAAGTTGGTGTCAACAGGTAGAGGTTCCCCAGCTTAGCATGAGAGACACCATCAGGCTCCCTGCACCACCTCAGCTTTCACATTAAAAAATAATTTAAATACGGGAACCAGCAAGCTGCAAAACAACTGGCATAATTTTTATTTCCAAAAATGCTTCTGGTATACAGCCAGGCTCTGCATGCTTTCTTAGAAAATAAAAAATGGTAGATGACTGAAGCCCATGTTTTGTTGGGAAGTGTGCTCATCTGCCTAGGAAAAGGATCATGGTTAAGCAAGTATAGTATGCATCATCCTACAGGAATGACCTGGAAGAAGTGGCAGGTTGCATTCTGATAAATGAATGTTTTTAACTGGTTTTGTCCCCCTTGGTGGCTTTTTTGTGAACAGGCAAGCCCCCCTCCTTGGCTTCCATTTGGTATGAGCATCACAACATGGTCTTAACATTCTAAATATGCCCATCAACTCAAAAAGGAAATCATACATCAGAGCTTTCCAAGCTTTTCATGTTGGTGACACACTTTTTAGACATGCATCATTCCGCGACACAGTAGTTCAGTTTGACTAGCACAGGGCTTTCCATACTGTGTGTCACGACATAATACTGTGTCACCTGGGGGCCCCAAGTGTGTCGCGTGACAACCCGGAAGCGCCGGCGGGGCTTCCGGGTTGCCGTGTGGCGGCAGGGGCTGCCCCTTCAAAAGGGCAGGCTCCGGGGACCCCGAAAATACCCTCGGTTCCGGCAGGGAGGCGAAAAGCCTCGCCACACGCGCGCTGCCGGTTCTGGCACTCAGCTGATCAGCGGGGAGAATTTCCACCCCGGCCCCCATCAGCTGTGCCGGGAATCCTGGCAGCGCGCGGTGAGGCTTTTCGCCTTCCTGCCGGAACCGAGGGCATTTTCGGGGTCCCCAGAGCCTGCCCTTTTGAAGGGGCAGTGGCAGCAGCAGAAAGGGCAGGCTCCGGGGACCCCGAAAATGCCCTCGGTTCCGGCAGGAAGGTGAAAAGCTTCGCCGCACGCACGCTATAATCGAGTCCCCTATTCGGGGAGATGGGCGGGGATAAATTAAATAAATAATTATTATTTTGTTCATCGCAAACGTCATCTTCACCAGCTTTTCTTTTCTTAATTAGAAACTTATCCATTTTACCGGCTGCCAGGCTTACTTCTTAGCAGCAACCAGTTCCAAAGGCAGGTGGCAGATAAGGAATGCTTGGTCAGAGGGAGGGGGACTAGGCAAGGACTCACGATGTGGAGCAGGGGATCAAGGAGCAGGACCACGCTGGCAAGAAGAGGGCACAACAAGGCAAGTTCCTGGGCAAGGGATCCGGAAGGATGGCGAGGCAGGATTCGGTGACAGCGGAGGCGGTCAGCAGAGAAGGCGCAGGAAGGCAGAGTTGAGCGGTGAGCTGGGGCGGCAAGGCGGTCTCTGAGGCAGCGGTAGGCAGAGAAGACGGAGGGAGGCAGGATTCAGCGGAGGAGGAAGGAGGATCCAGGGTGTCTTCGGTTTTTGCTTTGGCTGGAGGCTTGATGAAGGAGGCTGGTGAACGGTTGTCCCCGACAACCTGTTCTTCTGCCGGCTGTCTTTTTATTCTTTTTTCTTCCTGCCGTTTCAGGGTGGGAACCAATCAGGCCGCCTTTTGAATGGCGCGCTTTTGTAACCTCCATTCCACAGCGTTGATAGGTGGTAATGAATCCACCTCCTGATTCCCACCAATCAGCTGTTCCTGATCTTCCCTCACTGGCAAGGGTTCCGTTGCAGTTTTCCCATTACTGTCATTGCTGCTGAGCTGACAACAGCAGTGATGGCAACTCACGTCCCTGACCAATCAGCTGCTTTTCTTCTTCCCTCGACCGTGCAACACACCTACACACTGCAGGCGACACACTAATGTGTCACGACACACAGTTTGGAAAGCTCTGTCATACATAATAAAGTCTTGGGAATATTTTTGGAGAAATGTAGAACTAGGGAGTATAAGTATATGTGTTAAACCAAGTGGCAAAGACAAAAGTCCATGTTAAATTCAGGGAGCTATTTTTCATAGCAACTCCCTCCCCCAACTTCTTTAACTTTCAGTTCCTTGGTAGAAACTGCCTGCAAGCTTTGGGAATAATTTTTGTGAATCCATATGATCTAGAACTCCATCCTCTTTGGTTGGCATTCTTGTTTATCCTATCACCAAAGATGTTGGTGGTAATGATGATGGTGATTTTGGTAAGACCTAATTTAGCAGATTCTTTGTCCCTGAAAATAAGGTTGAAGTGCCTTGGGTGACTTTGGTCAGTCAGTCTCTCAGACCAGCCTATTTCACTGGATTGTTGTAGGTTAAAATTGGAGGACAGGGTGTTTTTCCTGCAGAGGGTTCAACTAGACAATGCTTATGGACTCATCCAGCTCTACAATTCTCTGTTTCCATGTATGGACTAAGGTCCTGGAGGAAAGTGGAGTATGCAATAACTGCTTAGCCTGGTTGACCTTTCTTCTGCTCTTTCCATTCCTCTTCCCACAATTTCCTCAGCCAGAGAGTACCAGGTAGATGACCACTGTCTCGTGTTACTTCTCAAAGGCCTAGTCTTGAAGCATTTGCACAGCTTGGCTGAGGCTGAGGCGTGCTTCAGTGCTGTCCATAGCAGGTATGATGTCTTGGGAAAACAATTGAAATTTGGGGTGGGTGGGATGAGGCATTGCTGGCTGTTCTTGGGAACTCAGGTCCAACATATCTGGAGGGCATTGATCAGGGAAGGCTGCAGTACAGGAAACCCTGGAAAGCTTCCATCAAAACAGGCTGCATGACTGTCTGTCTCCTTACAGTGAAAAGAAGATCAGGTATGATCATTACTTGGTACCCAATGCGCTATTGGAGCTGAGCCTGCTGTATGCGGCACAAGGCCAAAATGAAGAGGCTGTACAGTTGCTCCGCAGAGCCAAGTAAGTGAACATGCAGCATATCTCATAATATTTCCCCCCCCCCAGAAGATACAGCTACTTCATAGCTTAACTGCATTTGAGAAAGTTTTATAATCTCATGGAGGGGAGGGCCAAAAGGCGCATGCCAGTCAGTTATGTTTTCCCCTGTTTAACCCTTACTGTATGTCTGTATTCTGGTAGGTAAATAAGTTATTAGTAAGTCTAAGAACTAGCAAGTTCTCAGCTTAGTTACCTTGAGTCAGACCACTGGTCCCTCTTGATCTAGTAATTTGATAAGCAGAGATGTATTTCCCAGGCCTGCTGGTTGCATTGCTTTTTACTGGATTATGTTCATCTGATCCAGACATATCTACAAAATATCAAATAATATCAAGTAAGATAATAGTTGGATTCCTCTGAAACAGAGTTTCTGCGTGCAGAATACTTACAGGATTGATATAAGGGATATGACAGTTGTTGAATGCTTCTCCTACCAGGAACAACTACAAAAATTATTCAATGGAGTCACGAACACTGTTCCGGATCCACGCTGTATTGTCCAAACTCAAGGCCGGCCAGGAAGAAAATGGTGCAGATGGAACCAGTCCTTCCTAAGGCATCAAGGCTCCTCACAAACTGTTGTTAGGAATGCTTGGACCAAAGAGAGAACCACCAAAGTACGAGGGCTTGGGATGCTGTCTTCCTCCTATTTGAAGGAGTGTGTTGTCAATAGTTGTACCACTGGGCTACTGGTCTAGTGTTTGATGTGTTGTGGTGAGAATGGATGGGTCTTACCTAACCGGATTTCAGCTTCCAAAACCAGGGAGCAGCTACGAAAATACTGCTTGCTAATTAATGAAGCTGACAGGAGCAGCTTATCTTCATTATTCCATGATCTATTCTGTCAGGGTCAACCAAATGAGGGCTACGTTTGTCCTATTTTCTGTCCTGTTTCAATCTCATAACTTTGAAATAACCTGGATGTTCCAGGCTCCTAATGTTTTGCTTTTTATTTAATATTTCTTGGGAAATCCTTATCCACTTTCTTTCTCAGTCTGTGCTCCTTAACTAGCAAGACACATCAGATGGTCCTTCCTGTCACATTGGGAGTGAGCTTAACAGTGCAAATAATTCAGCAAAGACTTCCAATTTTGGCTGGAAATATGATAGAACCTCTACTCTCTGCAGTGGCCTTCTCTTTTTCAAAAGGACAGAGAATTTTTTTTTACAAAACTGATCAGCTCAGTCTCTATTTAAAGACATTTCTAAATGTTGGAAAGAAATTTAAAATGTTTAGAGCAGTTGGGATGTGTGCAAACAATCTGGCCGAAGTCCCTTAAATCAGGAAGCAGCTTATCATCCTTGTACTGCAGATTGGTGAATAGTAACTGGACGTACACATTTTCAAAAGCTTCTGACTTCTTCCAGAATTCTGTTCATAGGTCAATACTTGCCCTAGTATTTTCTTTGCTGATCATTTTGGCAAAAACAGCTGATGGACCTTATCAGTTTTCAATCTGGTTATTGTATTAGCAACTAAGTATGATTTTACAGATTTACTAGGGTTTTGAAATATGGTTTTACTTTTTTTTAAAAAAAGGCTAGCAGTTTCTATGCCTTTGTTGGTAATCCCATCCATCCAGGACACTTCTTGCTGTACTGTTACTCAGGATTGCTTATTAGATATATGGCTAAGCCAATGTGGTTTTTGTTGTTCTTGTTTGCATTCCTCATTTGGTGTAACTAGCGTTAACAAGGAAGGAAGGGCAAAAAAGGCACAAAGGTTTTGGTGTCTCTTTTTTTGTTGTGTGGTCATGACATTTGAACATGCTATCTTTTGTTGATTTCACTTGCTCTTCTGTCTTCCCCTACCCTTGTCCCTAGTATTCCTCCTTCAAAGCAGAACAATTTTCATGGAGTAAAATCTATTATGTTAAATGGCACTTAAATGGTCAGTTCCTGCTACAGTAGCACTTAAATCTACTAACAGAAACAGTGAACAGTTCATTTATGAGCCAAAATAGGATCAAATGACATTCTAAATATAGGGTGTGGGTTAATCTCACTGACCCATACACTTCATACCCTCGTGTTCCTGAAACATTCTAGCATAAGATTTGTTTTGTCTCCCACTCATACACAAGCGTCTGCCCAATGTAGATCATCTTAATTCTTGTCCAGTCTAAAAGCAGATTTCAACTAGATAAATGATGTTATGTCACACAATGCAAGGTGAGTATCAAAGCATAACCAGGAACAGGAAAAGCAATTTTGAAGGTATGTAGATAAGGTAAAGTTTGTCATATTCTTCAATGACTCAATATAAATGAAATCAACTCTACTTCTGTTGTGTTCTAAATTTACTGCGAATACAATTGTAACTTTGTTGTTACTTCAGTTACCCTTTGCTTTATGTTGGTTCTTTGGCACATTTCCTTCATTATTCTCCTAAAGGAATAATAAAAATCATAGGAAGTATAAGTTCATTATAAGCCACCTTGAAAGCCAAGGTGATGCAGTGGTTAAGGTGCTGGACTAGGAGCGATGAGACCCAGATTCTAGTCCAGAGCTTTCCAAACTTTTCATGTTGGTGACACACTTTTTAGACATGCATCATTTCGTGACACACTCTTACAGCAGGGCACAAGGCAGGCACTAGGACCTGCGCGGAATCACAGCAGGTTTGGAGGCAGCCAGGCACAAGGCAGGCACAAGGACCTGCGTGGAATCCTGGCAGGGCTTGGAGGCAGCCAGGCACAAGGACCTGCACGGAATCCTGACAGGGCAGGTTTGGAGGCAGCAAGGCAGGCACTAGGACCTGTGTGGAATCCTGGCAGGGCTTGGAGGCGGTAGCAGCAGCAGCAGCCGCAACACACCCAGATACTGCAGCTGACACAGTGTTGTGAGACAGTTTGGAAAGCTCTGTTCTAGTCCTTCCTTAGGCACGGAAGCCAGCTGATCTTGGGCCAGTCACTCTCTCCAAGTTCTAGACTGGGAAGTTAAAAAAAATATATCCTAGATTGAAGGTGGCAATAGCAAACCACTTCTGCAATGTTGCCAAGGAAACTGCATGGACCTGTCCATGAAGTTGCCAGGAGTCAAGATTGATTCAAAGGTCATCCGGTCCAGGGATTGGATTTAGTGCTGGGATCCACTAACCCACTCTGAGAAGTGACAATCCAGCCCTCATCTGAAAATCTCCAGCAAGGGAGAATTAACCACTGCTTAACAGCTCTGGGCATCAGGAAATTACCAATACTCAGCCTGAATTTCTTTTCCTTTAGTTTTAACTTACTGGCTCTTCTCTTGCTCTCAGCTTCAACAGATCAGTCACCTCTTGCACATAACAGCCTTTTAGATTTGTTGATTATTATCTCTTATTCTTCTCTTTTGCAAACAAAACATGCTGAGTTACCTTACCATGGTGCTTGGTTTCCAGACCCTTTAACATCTGGATAGCTCTTTTCTAAAGTTAAACCAGCATCTCAAATAAAGTGTGATCCTTAGAGCAGGACATAATACCCCAAGAGTAGTCCAGCCAAGAGACTACAATGGAATGATTATATCCTGTGATCTGGATGCTTCTGTTAATGCAGCTGAAGATTGCATTTGCCCTTTTAGATGCTGCATCACATTGCTTACTCATGTTCAGCTGATGATACAGTAGTACACCTAATTCTTCTCACAGTGTCTTTACTCCTGTATCTTTCCATCTGATTTTTCCTACTCGGATACAGAGCTGTATACTTGTCATTGCTCAACACCATTCTGCTAGATTTGTCCCATGCACAAACCTCTCAAGGTCATTTTGAAGTGTGATTTTTGTCCTATACTGTATTAGCCGTTCTTCCTAGCTTGATTTCATTTGCAAATTTGATTACCCCTTTCAGTCCATCCTGTAGGCTGAACAGCACTGGGCCAAGGATGAAGCCCTGGGGGACCCCACTGAATACTTCTCTCCAGGACAATGCAGCACCATTTACATATAAGTTGTATAACAGGGACATCTCTTCTTTAGTCCAATTGTCATGCGAGACAGGGAATTCAGACCTAACTTACTGCAAGCTGATTACTGAACTAACAAATTACCGTAAATTACTTCCCATGTCCTACTGGTAAGAAACGGTTGTTGCCTAAATGCCAGCACACCTCATGTAAGAAAACAGATGCGCACAAAATACTGCTTCCACTGCCAGCAAAATAAGGAAGCAGAAGGATAAGTGAAAATTCTAGCTCAAAAGTATTTTTGAATTATAAGTTGGTAAGTGAATCATATAATTTAGAAATGGGAAGAATCTTGGTTCCAGTACCGATTGATCTTAAATATGACATTTGTAAAATAAAAATTTCCGTAAGAAATTTTGCTTCCACTTAATAACAAACTTGGAGTTAAGCTACTTATTCACCTACCTCCCATTTTTTAAATACTTCCTTTAAGACCAGTTTGGTCTAGTGGTTAAGGTGCTGGGCTAGAAACCAGGAGACTGAGTTCTAGTCCCACCTTAGACATGAAAGCTGGGTGGGTGACCTTGGGCCAGTCCCTGTCTCGCAGGCCTAGGAAGGAGCCAATAGCAAACCAGGAGATTGAGAGTTCTAGTCCCGCCTTAGGCATGAAAGCCGGCTGGGTGACCTTGGGCCAGTCACTCACTCTCAGCCCTAGGAAGGAGCCAATAGCAAACCAGGAGGCTGAGAGTTCTAGTCCCGCCTTAGGTATGAAAGCCAGCTGGGTGACCTTGGGCCAGTCACTCTCTCTCAGCCCAACTCACCTCATAGCGTTGCTGTTGTGGGGAAAATAGGAGGAGGGAGGAGTATTAGGTATGTTCGCCGCCTTGAGTTATTTAGAAAAATAATAAAGGCATAAAAATTAAATAAATAAAAGACAGAAAAGGATTGTGTTTACACAACCACACAAAACATGCTTCCTCTAAATAATTGCTCACATGCATTTTATCAATATGTCGATGAAGGTTCTCAGTCATCCAGGTGGAATTGTCTGTAGCTTGAATCATGTCAACTGGATTTCTATTTTCTCAGTGGAAACGTTTCGCTCCTTATCCAAGAAGAATCCTTAGATTCCCTTACTAACTTTGCTCAGACTGAAGAAGCTTCTTGGATAAGGAGCGAAACGTTTCCACTGAGAAAATAGAAATCCAGTTGACATGATTCAAGCTACAGGCATTTTATCAATAGTTCTTCCACAGGAAATAGTAACAGTAGGTTGGGGAATATAGGTCATTTACAACTTTAGATTTGAACTGGTGTCACCCTTCCTGTTCCTTCCCTGAAAACCTGTAGAAAACAAGGACTGTCAAAAGAGTGTCATGAAACAGTTTCAGTAATTTTGCAGACATATGCCATTTTGAAGATCAAATTGGTCACAAAAGGAAAAAACAAACCTTTTATTTAAAATCTTTAGCTGGCAAGAACTTTGACCTACTCTGAATAGTTTCCACCTTTGGTTCAAGCTAGTCTTCTTTTCCCTACTTTCCTTAAATTCACATTAGGAGCACTATCAAAATAAGACTGTAGGGAGATGGAACGGAATTATGCATCTCTAGTTTTGCCACTAGAGGGAGCCAGAGTATTAAATTACAAGTCTCTCTGAACCTGCCACTGTGGATGGGGACTCAAACCTTTTCAGCTAAGCAGTTAGTGAAGGCAGCCTGCCATCTGTTTTTTTCAAAATGCCACACTAAGCATGAACCTTTCCTGTTGCTTCGATATGCAGTGGGGAAGTTAAGCCTGAAGGGGGTGCACGTAGAGTGTGTTTTCAAAATGCTTCTGCTCAGGCACAGCTGCTCAGTGGGCAAAATCCTTTTTTAGCAGCTTTGGTGAATTGTCCCTTTCATAGCTATTGTAAGGAAAATTTTTAAAAAGACAAGCACCTGTGAAAGATGGAGTGGAGGCATCAAGCCAAAATCACATCTGTTTGCTTGGGTGCAGCAAATCCATCTTATTTGGTATGCTGAATTATCCCCGTTTTATGGAATGCTGCAGGAAGCGTAATGGCATTCAATTCGGTTTCTCAACCTGAATTCAGGCGAAAAGCTGGCACAGAACTGTGAATGGAGCAGGACAAAGATGTCAAAGTTCAGAGCAATGTTAACTTTCATAGTACAAGTCCATATCTATTTACATACATCCTTAGCGTGAATCCCACGCACACTGAGAAGAGTGAACTGAATTGGTCAAGGAAGAAATGTCAGGCTTATTGCTTGGCCCACTCAACTGGTTCCCAACCATCTTTGTCTCCATATTCTAATTGAATAGCTAGATTCAATAATTTACATTTCTCTACCTAAAGGTTTGAGTAAACTCCGGGTGACAGTGGAGGACAGGAAGGCCTGGCGTGCTATGGTCCATGAGGTCATGAAGAGTCGGACACGACTAAACGACTGAACAACAACAACAACCTAAAGGTAGAAATAAAATAAAATGCTGAAGGAATAATGTCAAGGACCTTCCTCCTTTGAAGCCATTACTGATGACAATTTTTCAAGTTAAATTTAGTAATGCTACCATTAAGAAACGTACCAAACAAGGTCTAGCAAAAGTTCTAGGTAATAAATTATCTGGGACACAGCCTCCAACTTTTTTTATAGATGTCTCACAAATATATTCAACCATATTTCACCATTTGGTTAAAAGTAAATAATCTTTTAACTTAAAATTCCAGGTATATTTATTTGACAAACTGAACACTGCAGTCAATTAGATGGTGGAAACAGAGCTTGCTGTTCTGAGAGAGAAGAGGAATTCAGAGAATGTGTTCGCTGTTCAAAAACCCATTGTCGATGCTCCATATGGTCATGGCTGGGCAGTGGAAGGACACCAGACTGTTCTGAACAGTGAAGGATTCCAAGTTTACGCAAGAATTCTAAACTGGCCTTAATGCATCATGAGAATTGCAGTAAATGTTCCGGGCCTCTGGGAATTATATTACATGTCACAGCCTGTAGGCAGATTTATTTCAAAGACTGATAATGGAGTATTTTAGGTGTCCTTTTCTTCAGCCATTTCCTTCTCGTCATCTGGAGAGGAGGCAACAGTCTTGCTTTCCATTGCTTTTCTGGCGAGAACCCCCCTCCTACGTTTTTTCTCCTCCTTCTGCTCCATCCGTTTAATCTTCTCCCTTTCCATTACCATCTCTTGGAATTCAGGACTGTGATGATCCAGGTGATAGCCAAATTGCTCCCGGGCCTCAGCCAGTAACAACCGCCGCCGTTCTTTTTCTTGATGTTCTTTGAGCTTGCGCTGCTGTTTTTCCCTCTGCCAGTCTTCAATCATCTGTGGCATTTTGGCCATTTTGGCAGCAATGATCTCCTCTCTATCAAGCAAAAACAAAACAAAACCCCGCAACAAAATATCAAACAGCTCTAGACATAGAAAAAAATGCATTAATTTTAAATGATGTATTTTCACTTTAATGGGTGAAAAGGTTCATACTAAATAGCTATTCTAAGACCCAACTCTAAAAAGGGCTTTACAGTTGCATTTTGGATAGTGCTCACAGATGCCATGACATTGACTTAAACCAAGGGTCGGAAATGGCGGCTCGCGAGCCAGATGCGGCTCTTTGGCCCCTTGAGTGTGGCTCTTCCGCAGCTGAACTCACCCCCGCCCCTTCCACGTGATAGGCCCCCGCCCGCAAACCCCGCCCCCTGGCTCTCGCACTGAGCGAGGCCCGGCGCGGCAGGGAGGCAGCGCCATCTCCAGCCGCAGCAGCCCCTGCGCGGAGAGAGGCAAGCAGGCAGATAAGCGGGCAGGCCTCGTTTCCCGCCCCCATCATCATCTTCGCTCAACACGGGCGGGCGGAAGCAGCCGAGGGGGGCGGGCCCGGCGGCGGAGGCCAGGGCTGCCCGCTTACCTGCCTGCCTGGTTCTCTCCGCGAGGCCCCCGATCCGGCTTGGACCCTGGGAAGGCAGCGGGGGGCCTCGCGGAGGGAGGCAAGCAGGCAGGTAAGCGGGCAGGCCTCGTTTCCCACCCTCCATCGTCTTCTTTCTTCCACGCGGGCGGGCGGAAGCGGCCGAGGGGGGCGGGCCCGGCGGCGGAGGCCAGGGCTGCCCGCTTACCTGCCTGCCTGCTTCTCTCCGCGAGGCCCCCGATCCGGCTTGGACCCTGGGAAGGCAGCGGGGGGCCTCGCGGAGGGAGGCAAGCAGGCAGGTAAGCGGGCAGGCTTCGTTTCCCACCCTCCATCGTCTTCTTTCTTCCACGCAGGCGGGCGGAAGCGGCCGAGGGGGGCGGGCCCGGCGACGGAGGCCAGGGCTGCCCGCTTACCTGCCTGCCTGCTTCTCTCCGCGAGGCCCCCGATCCGGCTTGGACCCTGGGAAGGCAGCGGGGGGCCTCGCGGAGGGAGGCAAGCAGGCAGGTAAGCGGGCAGGCCTCGTTTCCCACCCTCCATCGTCTTCTTTCTTCCACGCGGGCGGGCGGAAGCGGCCGAGGGGGGCGGGCCCGGCGACGGAGGCCAGGGCTGCCCGCTTACCTGCCTGCCTGCTTCTCTCCGCGAGGCCCCCGATCCGGCTTGGACCCCGGGAAGGCAGCGGAGGGCCTCGCGGAGGGAGGCAAGCAGGCAGGTAAGCGGGCAGGCCTCGTTTCCCACCCTCCATCGTCTTCTTTCTTCCACGCAGGCGGGCGGAAGCGGCCGAGGGGGGCGGGCCCGGCGACGGAGGCCAGGGCTGCCCGCTTACCTGCCTGCCTGCTTCTCTCCGCGAGGCCCCCGATCCGGCTTGGACCCCGGGAAGGCAGCGGAGGGCCTCGCGGAGGGAGGCAAGCAGGCAGGTAAGCGGGCAGGCCTCGTTTCCCACCCTCCATCGTCTTCTTTGTTCAACGCGTGCGGGCGAAGAGCGGCCGTGGGGGGGGGGGGGGCAGGCGGCGACGACAAGCGGCGCGCTTCAGGCTTTCAGCGCTGGAAGGCGGCCTCCTTCCAGCGCTGAAAGCCTGAAGCGTGTCGTTTGTCGTCGCCGCCCCCCCCCCCCACGGCTGCTCTTTGCCACAGATCCCGCCGGAGCTGATCTCCCTGGACCCCGGGCAGCTGGGCCGGGTGGACGCCCTCTCCCGCCCGCAAACCCCGCCCCCTTCCACGTGATTGGCCCCCGCCCGCAAACCTCGCCCCCTTCCATGCGAATGGCCCCCGCCCACAAACCCCGCCCCCTTCCACGTGATTGGCCCCCGCCCGCAAACCCCGCCCCCTGGCTCTCTAGCATTTCAAAATGTGCACGAGCATGTCAAAATGGCTCCCGGCATAAAAAGTTTGCCGACCCCTGACTTAAACTGTTGAGAGGTGTTCAACCTAATCTGTTAAATCAGCAATCTACTAGTTGCATTTTATGCCACCTGAAGTTCTAAGGAGTCTTCAAAGTAATGTAGAAAAAAACTCCCTAAAGTACAGTAGGAAACTTCATGTCACAAATGCCATCCGACCATCTAACATGAGCATGTTGTTAGATGGCATTTGTGACATGAGCACAAATGGCATTTGAATAACATGTGCATGTTATTCAAATTGCAAATGTGTTCCTTAAGAGAGCCTGCAATCTCATAGATCATCATCATATTCCTCTACAGCAGAGCTTTCCAAACTTTTCATGTTGGTGACACACTTTTTAGACATGCATCATTTCACAACACACTCTTACAGCAGGGCACAAGGCAGGCACTAGGACCTGCGCGGAATCACAACTGGTTTGGAGGCAGCAAGGCACAAGGCAGGCACTAGAACCTGGGTGGAAGCCAGGAGGCAGCAGCAGCCGCAACACACCCAGACACTGCAGCCGACACACTAATGTGTCCCAACACACAGTTTGGAAAGCTCTGCTCTACAGCAGTATTTTTCAACCTTAGCAACTTTAAGATGTGTGGATTTCAACTCCTGGAATTTAGTCAATGCATCTTAAAGTTGCCAAGGTTGAGAAACACTGCTCTACAGAGAAGTCACCTATCAATAATACTTCCATTTTGTCTAGATAAAATATATTAGCCCTTCTTCATTCAGCACTTCCACCACTTCATCTGAATCTAATAAAAATGCTTGGATGTCCTGATATAGGTGATACCTAGCTTTATGTCCACAGATGATCTCAATTAACAATTTCACATAGGGGTCAAACAGGAGAGAGAACAAAGCCTCAGAGAACACCTGAAAATAAGTTGCTTGGGCAGAACAATCCTTCTCCAGCACCTTGCTCTGGAACCCATCTACCAGGCAATAACAGAAATACTAAACCATAGTGTGGCAATCTGAGTTTTGTTTAGTTTTTATTAATGCAAGGATTGTTTACTCTAAGTTTTGTCAGCCATTTTGCTTCAACCGAGTACACTCCCTGATACAGGGGATGAAATTACCCTGGTTAAAAAGCAGCTACAAAGCAAACTACATTTAAACATGAGAAATGCAGAAATAAAAGGCTTTCTGTTGGTGCAGAAACAAGTGCCCCAAAGATGGACATTGCACAAGTGCTTATAGATGCTTCTCCGCTGTGGGACATCTGCTGACCCCTCCTTTGCATCTCACAAATTCTTATTCCCACACCAAGAGTCTCAGAGGTTCTCCTCCATTTCATGTTGCTGCAGGAGGCCCTCCTTTGCTTAGCCCTGTTATTCTGCAACAGCCCCTCTGGCATGGCCTTCAGAAACAGCGGTGCAATTCCTGGGGTCCAATCCTGTCAGCTGGGCATTTATGTAGCTCCTTTGATTAGACCAGTGTTTTTTAAAGTGTGGTACTTGGCCCCTGGGGATCCCCCAAGCCCCTCTCAGGGGTCCACGAAATCAGTTTTTTGCCAGCCTATGTTGAAAAATAGTGCAATATCAAAATCCCATCAAACAATTGAGAGAAGCGGGAGCGGGCAGCGAAGGCGTCAATTTTAATTTTTAATGAGGTAAATATTGAGAAATATAACCCATAGCTCTTTTGGGGTCCCCCATGATTTTTAAAAGTGGGAAGGGCTCCTGAGAGCAAAAAGTTTAGGAACTCCTGTTTTAGACTGACGTTAAGAACAGCTGTTCTTTTCTGAAACGAAACCCTGCCGCTTCCCCAGGGAGGCCAGCGCCGTCCCCTGAGAAGGCAAAAGCCCAGAGGCTGAAACGCCTGAATTGCGCCCCGGCCGGGCCCCACGTGAGAAGGGCGCTCGCGACTGCCCCCGGCCCGGCTGGCTCGAGAGGCGGCGTCTCGCCTCCTCGCTCCAGCCCAAGGGGAGGCTTCCTCCGGGCAGCCTTCGGCCCGCTTTCCCTGCGCGGCGGCCGTCGCGTCTCGGAAAAGGCAGCGACGCGGCCCACCACCTCAGGCCCCCGTTGCTCTCCTCACCTCTGCCGCTCCTTGGCTTCGGCCTCGCGCTCCTTGGCCTCGAGCGACTGCTGCATCTCCCTCAGGGAGGGGTACCAGGCTCTTTCCTCAGCTTCCATCTCCTGCAACTTCTCCGGCGTCGGCCACAACTGGGCCGGGTCGACCTCGGAGGCCTCCCCGTGGCGCCCGAACCGCTTGGCCTCGTAGGCGGCCGTCAGCTGCCAGGCTGGAGTACGCGGATTGGCAGGGTCCGGCCGATAAACTCCCTTCAGCTGTAGTTTCAGCGTCTTGGCGTTATATAGCCGGACGCCGCCGAGCAGCAGCCGGCTACCGCGGGCCGCCATCTTCGAACGGACTTAGCAGCTGACCAGAACTATAAAGGCCGCCATCTTGGAGTTAACCCCTCCCGTGGGCGGTGCCATCTTGGATGCGGCCGCATGGCCGCCGCCATTTTGAAGTTATTTCCTCGTCGCGGGCGCCTCCATCTTTGGAACGTTGCGAATGTTCGTGGAGGGTTGCCGGGAAGCGATGAAGGCATTTCGTCATAATCATAGGAGCAGTAAAGTGGTGGAGACACGCTTGACTTTGAGTCCGATGTGATTTTTTTTCTTTGCACGATGTTTCTAAAAATTGCAGTGCGTCTGTACGCAAGTGTTTTACGACACAACCATGCCTTCTTTAAACCGAGCATTAGGATTTGGGAAGGCTTTCAGAGAAGCAATGGCATCCTAACGAGATTTACCTATATAAGAATTTGCAGAGGTTTTTCCAGAATCTCCTGCTAAGCTTCCTCATTGCAGCGCGACTGCAGTAAAAACAACATACGCTTTTGTTTCAGAAATTAATGCACGTGAAATATTCGGGTATCCTCTTATGCCACTCTATTCTTGTTTGCATTTTGCAGTAATGAGTGTACTATGGCCTCCGCGGAGACCTGGTACGTGATGTATTCCACCTATACTAAAAAGCCTTGAGGTCTTGAAATTGCCAGACGAGTGCTGTATGGTGTTAATTTCTAGCATATGGGATATTGGAGTAACCGTGCAATCCGTTATAGACGTTTATTTGTCAGACTTTCCTTGTTTTCAACCCTGCTTACTCTCATGGAAATGTCCTTAAAGCTGCATATGGTACCATTTCATTACAAGTTTAACCTCATCCCTTATTTTACCATCAGCATTCTGTGAGATGGGGATTTAACAGTTTAATATTAACTTATGTCTGTGGATAGCTGACAGTGAAAACTGTGGAGGTCTTCATTTTAGGACTGAATTGTGAAGAGAGTTTGCCAAACGGTGATGAAAAAGTACAAGCAGAATGCCATAGAAATGGGAAATGAAGGTCTGGATGGGCAATGAAATGCAATACAGTAATAGAAAGTGGACCAAAGGTGAGAAAAAAAGCTGGAAATAGAAATCAGCAATAATGATACATGTTTTAACATTATCCAAGGTAGCTGGAAATAACAATATGCTTTTATATTATGTTTTTAAGAATTCAGAGTACATAGTTGACATTCAAACTGGGAACAGGTGGAAATTCAGTAAACATATCTTTGATGCTTTGATTTCCACTTCAAGTTACTCTTGGGCCTTTCCCCATGGCTTAGTTAAAGTGTTATCCACTTATCCTTGAGCCAGCTAAAAATATAATGCCATCAAATTTGCTGTCCTCACTTTATTCCAGAACTGCATAGTGAGGTACAATTCTAAGCCCTGGTTTGACTATGAATGTATAGATGCTAGGACAAAAGTAATCAATAATTTCAGGAAATACAGAAATAATAGTTCTGAGCTCCCTACATCCTACTGTATTAGAAGAAAAAACGTAATACAAGTCCCTTTTAAAGTGAAAAAGCACAGGAGGCCAGTTGGAAGAAATTTGATGAAATCTTTAAAACAACAGCATTTTGACACTTTGTGTCCCCGGCTTTTCTAAAACCACCTTCCCTGTTCTCTGACTCAGTTTGCCCAGAGGAATGGACCAACTGTTTTAGAACTCAGTTTAGCAACAGCTGAGGCTCCAGTTATAAATCAGAAAACTTAGCAAGTTGGAGTCCAGTGTCCCATTCTAAGATTGCTGAATTTATCATACAGTTGAAACAAGGCAAATTATTGCCTTATTTATTCAATGATTCAATAGATTAATTCATTATTAATTATTCAATTGTTTAATTGATTATGTGCCATCAAGTCGTTTTTGACTGCTAGCGACCACATAGATAGATTTTCTCCATGACGAGAATCATTGAAGGCCAATTGGTGGGTTCTAGTTCTGAAACATCTCTGTACTCATAGAGAGTGTACAGCTCAGATCCAACAGATTGGAGCAAGTCTATTGTTGTTCCACTATTCCAAGGAGGAGATAAAACTGATTCCTCAACTTACCACCCTATCAACCTGTTGAGCATCCTAAGCAAGCTATATGCCAACTGGCTGCTGTACAATAACATCATGGTAGAATGATGGAACAAGCCAGCGTTAACAAAGTGCATTCAATACCAGATCACAATCTAGTTCTTCAATATTTGGCTGCAAAGTATGCTACCTGGCAAATCCTACAGTACATGCCCTTTATAGATTTGAAGGCAGTGTTCAATTCAATCCCAAGAAACAGGCTATGGGAGAAATTGGCTGCCTCATCTATTGATTGGGGTCTTCTCACACTAATTGTGAAGTTGCATGAGAATAACATCACGCAAAGCCAATGCAGCCCTCTCCCAAGCAATATCCATTTAGAAGGAATGAAACAGGGATGTATAGTCATTCTGCCTTTTATCAACTCCTACAGTATATCAATTCTTTGGTAAACTCACTATCAGAAAAGAAATACCGTCCATATAGGCTGGCTAACAAACCAGTCTGTATCCTTCTCTGTGCAAATGCTACTGCCAACCTTTCTACTTCAGTCTCCACAGTGGGAGGGGGGGGGCAAATG
Organism: Charina bottae; assembly: GCA_023362775.1. NCBI lineage: Eukaryota > Metazoa > Chordata > Lepidosauria > Squamata > Charinaidae > Charina > Charina bottae. The sequence continues at coordinate 7,205,707 of JALMGJ010000021.1, read as the reverse complement.
ACATCACACACATTGTGATGTCATTGTGGCTTGTAACACACGTATATTGGCAGAAAGACAACAGATGTGTATGCGCAGAAGCCTTCTGATGTCTAACAAGGTGAATGATGGAGGAGCAGGGTACTAAAAGAAAAAGTCACGTATTTGGGGCATGTAATACAAATGGACTATGGATAGAGAAATCAATATGCTTGGCAGGATTGAGGGAAGGAGAAGAAGGGGAAGAGAACAGAAAAGGTGGATGGATGGAATCAAGGAGATTCCAGGGCTATCCCTGGAAGAGTTAAAACCTATTACTATAGACAAGTGGAGATGACGGGTTTGGCTCTGGCGTTACCAGGAACAGGGTGCGCATAACTCAGTGGCCCCAAACTAGCTAATTAATTCCATTGCCTGCATGTATCTGCTTGCTGTAGAAAACAATTGATTGGCACTTCTGTCTGTCTGTCTGTCTCTCTCACAGACATACATACACACACACCTCTTGTTTTGAGTGTTCAGTGGAAACTAGGTTCTTGTTTTATGAGATAGTTTTATGTACATTTGGGGCTGAGAGAATAATTATTTCTCCCTATTAAAATGAAAATGACATGTGATGATTTGTTTACTTTAAAGCTGATGGTTTTTAATGAGATACCAGGATTGCTGTACTGGAAAATTTTGTGATTTCTAGAAACGATCCCTGCGTTAAACTGTCCCCCCTCCCCAAATTCAGTACTCGTTCAGTCTTGGAATGGTGAGTGATTTGGATATTGCTCCCTTCAAGTCACTGTTAATTCCTAGTCCAGTGATGACGAACCTATGACATGCGTGTCAAAGGTGACGTACCACGACATTTTGGGTGACACACCAGTGTTCACCAACACCCGACAACTATTCTCCCTGTTTGAGTTACCAAAGAAACTGAACAAACAAAAGGTACTGCAACTCCCCCCCACCTATCTCCCCCACCCCATCTCTGCTCTTTTGGCTGCCCAAAATTGGATTGTATTTTTTAAAAATAAATGAATATGTAAACAATTGTTTCTCTTATGTTCGGGGGTAGGGGTGACACGCCAGCAGAGTCAAGTTAGGCATTTTCTGAATGGTTGACAAGCCGAGCCCAAAAAGTTTATCATCACTGTCCTAGTCCCCTTCCTTCCTTCCTTCCTTCCTTCCTTCCTTCCTTCCTTCCTTCCTTCCTTCCTTCCTTCCTTCCTTCCTTCCTTCCTTCCTTTATTGTAGTGCTTACCAAACTGCCGCCGTTGGCGACACACCAACGGCGGCGGTGGCGCGGGGGGGCGTGCGGCGGCAGTGGTGTGTACAGCGGCAGCGGCGGCAGCCTCGTGTTTTACACTAAAACGCGGAGGCGCTGATGGTGCGCCGCTGCTGCCGGCGCTGCCGCCGCCACCACCACACACACCCCTGCACCACTGCTGTGCACGCCACCGCTGCCGCTTCCAGGTTGTGTTGCGACTCACTATACTGTGTGTTGCAACACACTAAAGTGTCACAACACACAGTTTGGAAAGCTCTGCTTTATTGTTATATGTCTTTTATTTAATTTTTCTCAAGAGTCAGGGTGTTCACTGTTTCATGGTTTGGGGTTCAGTTTCATTAATTATATTCTCCCTCCTTGAATATCTGTCCCTTTCTTCCTGTTATTTCAACCAATACTTTTTTTTTTAGTCTGCATTGTTATGTGTTGCTCTGGCCCTTGTTCTCATTACCCCCAGTTTCTTCATTTTAGTAATGCCATTACTCACCATACTGTCTAAGTGGCAATGGGATCAAACGGGCTTGGAAGTTGAATCTTCAGAATAAACACCTAATTATTTGCAGTATTTTTGGTTGCTTTTTAAAGGCTACTTCCTCAGAAAAGATGTTACCAAAAGCAGAAGAATGAGCTATTGAAAGGCAGTAAGAGTCTTTCAAGAGTCATCTGAACAAATAGGCAGGAGGATAAGCTATCCGTCAGTAAGAAGGGAGTTCCATAGTTCTGAGGCCACTATTGAAAAGGCTCTACCATTTGTGTTGTTTTGGCCAAGCTATCAATATTAATGGTAGTTTTAGGTCTACATGGCATCATGAGCCAGTTTGGTCTAGTGCAGGGGTGGGGAACCTTTTTTCTGCCAAGAAAACCGGGGGTGGGTGGGGGCGGGGTTTCTGGGATTTCCGTGGACCGGAGGCCGGAGTTTGTGGGCAGGAGCCAATCACAAGCACTGGGGGGCGGGGTTTGTGGGCAGGAGCCAATCATGTGAAGGGGTGGGGTTTGCGGGCGGGAGCCCCGTGGGCCTTAGGCGGGAGCCCCGCGGGCCTTATGCGGCCCGTGGGACTGACGTTGCCCACCCCTGGTCTAGTGATTAAGGCTGATGGAGTTTTGAAAGTTAATAAAAGAACTCCAAGCAGCTAACAACAATCTTGCAAAGTAGAAGCGTGAACCAGAAGGGACTTGCACATTAAGCTTAATTACGTTCTGAAATAAATTCAGTCTTCACATAGTAGTTAGATGAAGAAAAAATAGAGATAGCTTACATTTATTCAGTAGAACTGGATACAAGTAGATTCATAGTAACTCCAACATGCCACGTAGGATATGTAAAAGCTTTATTTACAGCGAGCGATCCATTTCACTTTAAAGATTAAAGTGAATTATAGTTACATAATCATGCAGTTTAATAGGTTCCCAATTTCCCCCCTCCCCTTAGAATGTGTTAATCAATTACATTCCCCTCTGTCTCTTGCCTGCTCTGTACCGGCTGGCGCTTTCCATTGGAGGTGCTGAATGCCTTCCGGCTAATCCACACCTCATGGTGATTTGTCTGTCTGGCGGTTTGCTACTGAGTTCCTTCCCATTGAAAGCTTTGGTGCCTTGGCTGGGTGATATGCTTAGGCGACCTGCTTTACCATGTCAGGATGGCATGGGTGCCATCATGACACTATATGGGAGATGACCAGGGCATGAGTGACTGGAGGACTTCCCGATCCAGGAAAGGGTGTAACTGGCGCGCAACACGAAGTTGAGCAAAGGCCCTCCTGGCCACGACTGCCACCTGCTCTTTGAGCAGGAGTCGTGAGTCCAGAAGGACCCCCAGATTCTGCACCGGGTCTGTCTGGGGCAGTGCAAACGCATCCAGAACTAAAGATGACAATTTCCCAGATACAGAGGAGCCATTAACCCACAGCCACTCCGTCTTACCAGGGTTCAGTTGAAGCCTGTTGTTCCCCATCCAGACCCCCACAGCCCCCAGGCACCAAGAGAGGGCAGTCACAGCATCACTTATTTCACCCGGGACGGAGATGTATAATTGGGTATCATCAGCGTATTGATGATACCTCATCCTGTGGTGACGGATGATCTCACCCAGTGGTTTCATGTAGATGTTCAAGAGGAGCAGAGAGAGAACCGAACCCTGCGGCATCCCACAAAGGAGGGGCTGAGGATTGGATCTCTCGCTCCCTATCACCACTTATTGGGACCAGCCCTGGAAGAAGGAGGTGAACCAGCGCAGAACCACGCTGCCCACCCCCAACTCCCTGAGCCGCCCCAAAAGGATACCATGGTTGATGGTATTGAAAGCTGCTGAGAGGTCAGGAAGAGCAAGGATGGATGCACTGCCCCCATCCCGCTCCTGCCAGAGATCATCCATAAGTGTGACCAGTGTTGTTTCTGTCCCATATCCGGGCCTGAAACCTGACTCGAAGGGGTCTAGATAATCCATTTCATCCAGAATCCTCTGGAGCTGCAACGCCACTACTTTCTCAACCACTTTCCCCAAAAAGGGCAGGTGGGAGACTGGACGAAAATTGTCCAGTACAGTAGGGTCCAGCGATGGTTTCTTGAGGAGGGGGTGCAGCAGCGCCTCTTTAAAGGCAGCCGGAAATGCCTCCTCTCTCAAGGATGTATTAACCATCGTCTGGACCCAACCACATATCTCCTGAGCTGCCTTCACCAGCTAGGAGGGGCATGGATCTAGATGACAAGTGGTGGCATTTACAGTCCAGAGGATCCTGTCCACTTCCTTGGGTCCAACAGGATCAAACTGTTCCCAGATAACTGGGTAAGTACGTTCCCTCGGCATCTCCACAGACCATGCCTTATGCTTGGAGTCCAACTTGGAATGGATCCGAGCGATTTTATCCTGCAGATGCTCAGAAAACTCCTCTGCATGGCCCTGTATGTGGGTCACTGGGCCCACCTTCCCCAGAAGGGATCGAGTGATCTTAAACAGGGCCTTCGGGCGGCATTCTGCAGATGCAATAAAAGCAGAGAAATATTGACGTTTTGCCGCTCTTACCGCCACAAGGTAGGCCTTAATTGCGGCTCTAGCTTGTGTTCGGTTGGGTTCGGTCCTTGTGTTTCTCCAGTGGTGCTCTAGATGTCTCTTAATCCTTTTATCCTCTTAAATGTTTAATATTGAAGCAATGAATTATAATCTGGTCTTAATCTTTTCTCTGTATTTTTCCCATACATAATTGAATAATCTCTTATAGATTGTACATTTCTGTTTGATCAAAGATATTTATGCCAAACTTCTGGGAGTCCTGTTCCGTCAACAGAAATAACTCAGCCAAATTTATTTGTTTGTTTGTTATGTCAATTTACAGTATATAGCCACCCAATCACAACTCTAATCCAGTCTGTAATCCAAGTTAAACAGATGGCTTCATAATATAGTTTTAGATTTGGTACTGACAGTCCGGGGGGCGTGGTGGCTCAGTGGGTAAGACGCCAGGCTTGTCGATCGGAAGATCGCAAGTTCGGAGGTTCAAATCCCTAGCTCCGCGTGACGGAGTGAGCTCCCGCACTAGCTCCAGCTCTTGCCAACCTAGCAATTCAAAAGCATGCAAATGCAAGTAGATGAATAGGTACCACTTCGGTGGGTAGGTAACAGCGTTCCGTGCGTGTCATGCGGCCACATGACCGTGGAAGCGTCTTCAGACAACGCTGGCTCTTCAGCTAACAAATGGAGATGAGCACCGGCCCCTAGAGTCGGACACGAAAACTGGTTCTTGGTAAAATATTCATTTTTACTGCTGACATTCTTACAAATATAACTTTCTCTATCTTAAAATATCTGCTGTTATGTTTTTTCAAATCTGTAATTATAAATATTTTTGTTATTTTTTCTGTTAGGTAAATTCCCAGGTACTTAACTGGTTTAACAGTGATTTTAAACCCTGTTGCCTGCTGCAAGATATTGCTTATCTTCTTCAGATAAATTCCATGTGATCATTTGCATCTTGTTCTTCTTACTCAGATATCCTGATATTGAACCATACTGCTGTATATATTCCTTTCTTGATTGTAGGGACTCCTTTGGATGGGTAATTGTACAACATCATCAGCATATAATTTTAGTTTGCATTCATGTTTGGCCAGTTTAATTCTTGAAATGTGTATTCTTACATCTTCCTTGCCAATGGTTCTAATGCCAGTCAAAGTCAAGAAGAAGAGAGGGGACAACCTTGTCTTGTCCCCTTCATTATAATACATTGCAATAAAAGTGGACCCAGAACACATCCTTGTTCCACCCTTCTTCCAGAATCCTGCTGATCTTGCATTGCATGGAACACAATGTTAAGAGGGCCACACTTTGAGGTGCTTAGAAGGCCACAGAATGCATGGAGCCCCATCACACATATGGGAGGGGTTGTGGTTTGGGGGTGAGTTTCAAGGGAGGTTCTTCATTTTTAAACTAATACACCTAATTTAGGGCTTTTGTTACAGTTTCCATGTCTTCCAACCTCAAAATGGTGGTCTTCCAACCTCAACATTCCTGTCAGCTTTCATTCATCATAGTCAAAGGAGGCCTTAAAACAGACCTTGGAAGACAGGAGGAAGCGACACAGACTAGACAATGGTCTGATAAATGAAATCTGAGCCCAAGGGAGGGGGGGTGAAGAAAGTGTCTCAGAAGGGACCCACCCTAGTTTTTGGGAGAGTAAAAGTAAGGGACGGGAGGGGTACTTGCAAGATTCTGTTAATGTAACCTTACAATAAAGATAGTACTCACGGTTGTGCTTCTTGTCTGGGCTCCCTTGAAGGGCTAACACCCTTCTGAGAGCAAACAACAACTTGGTTGTCTCGAAACTGATTGTTTAGATCCATGTTTCCTGAACCTGGACAACTTTTAGATGTGTGGAACAACTCAGAATTCTCCAGCCAGCATGGCCATTGCTACGAATTCTAGGAACTGAAGTCCACACATCTCAAAACTGCCCGGGTTGGGAAACACTGGTTTAAATGTCTGATCCTGGAGTTTCTCAGAGAGGCTGTGGGCAGATGGAGTTATAGAAATAAAATAAAATTTTATTTAATACTTTGAAAGAATAAATAAATAAAAGAATATAAGAAAGAAAGATATAAAACATATAAGAAAGTAAATATAGTTGTAATAGTAATGACTTGTATTTTCTATAAAGTACATAGTAATGTTCTTAGATTATAGAACATATAAGAAACAAATAATCATCCCTATTGGACTTCAAATAGAGCTTACTTGGTTAACATAGTCTGAATCGCTTTCAAAACTATAAAGAGTAGTTAATGTGTTAGCTGAATGCTAAATGATGATTTTATTGTAAACCGCCCAGTCGTTCTTTAGTGAGATGGGTGGTGACGAAATATGAAATATAAATAAATATAAATAAATAAAATAAATGTTATAAATCAAATTATGATAGAATTCTATAGATAAGAAAAACCAAATTTCAGATATGGCACAAACCCATATATAACATTGTAGTCCAAGAATAGTTTCCAATTACAGTAGAGTTAAATTCTGCATCAGCTTTACTTTTTATATAAGAAGTTATTCTTTATATCAGAGCATACTGCCACAATGTTATGATGTCTCTGATTCTAAATCCCCAAACCAGTGTTCCTCAATACACTTCAATTGAAATGCAGTAGAAAGCTTTATTAGAGATACACAAATCAAAGCATGGCTAAAGACCCGAATGAAAGTTCCCGCTCAAAGTTTGAATTTTCTTTCCTCCCACTGTCGTGCCAGCCCCCACCATCTGATGATGTCAACCCCAGATCTTTCCCACTCAGTTTCAGTCCCCCTCCCGTCCGGTGCTTATCTCCGGGATGTTCCAAGGTGGACGACCTTGGCGTGCTGCAAAACAATCTCCAACTGTTTCTACTGGAATGCTCTCCCCCCTCTCGCAGACTCCAACTTGGCTGACATGCGTCTTGTCCATTCCCTCCCTTTAGCTTCTAAAGTCCCATGGCAGGATTTGCACTGGTGCAATCCTGACATACTGACCCCCCCCCCCCAAAACAGCAGGTTCTGCAGGTGAAAGAATAGCCTATTAAGATACAAAAGTCATTGAAGATTCAACCTGTAAAATAGACAGAAAAGGCAAATACATCAGTTAGTCTCTATTGTCTCATTTCGGTTTGTCAGGGAACTGAGTATGAAACTGCTCTGTGAGTTCGGAGGCACGAACGTGCTTGCTGGCAACCCATTCACTGAAACTTTTAGGTAGATGCTTCCACTGAATCAGGTACTGCAGTTGGCCTCTATAATAGCATGAATCTAGTATGTTTTACACTTTGAAATGCCGTTCTCCTTCAATCATGGTAGGTGCTGGGGCCGGTTCCTCTGGATGGCAAGTCGCTGATTCCTTGTGCGGTTTAAGCACACTGCAATGGAATACGGGATGAATTTTCCTCATGTTTTTTGGCAGCTGCAACTGTACAGTCACTGGATGTATTATCTTAACAATAGGGAAAGGACCCACATACTTCGGATCTAGTTTTTTAGATGGCTGATTGGATTTGAGGAACTTTGTGGATAAGTAAACCTTCTCGCTCACTTTCATTGGCCATTCTGGTGATCGTTTGCGATCAGCAAATCTCTTGTAAGTTTCCTTTGCCTCTTGTAATGTTTCTCTCATAACTGGCCAGTTGGTTGCTATTCTTTTTATCCACTCATCAGCCATGATTGGGTCTGCTTGATTCTGAGGAGTACTTTGAGGTAATTCAGGAATGGCTACAAATTCTTGTCCATTTACCACTTTAAACAGGGAGAAACCAGTACTTGGATGCACTGCGTTATTATATGCCACTTCAGCAAAAGGTAATAACTCCACCCAATTGTTTTGTTGATAACTGATATAACATCTCAAATATTGCTCTAATACAGCATTCAGTCGTTCAGTCGCTCCGTCTGTCTCCTGGTGGTGGTGTAGCGGGAAAACTCACCTTCCCAAATGACGGGACACGAGACCAAGCGAAGTTAGAGAACACAGGTTTATTGCTAGCAAGGTTCAGAGTAATAACTTGGCAAATTCTGAACACCGGGTCACACCCGGGGCTTATCTTTTATAGGGTTTGTAATCCAGACAATCAGGATATGACAAGATCTTACATGTCACAAGCTCAGCTTGTTTCAGACAGATTGTTCCAGACATAGAATCATCTTACGTGTCACAAGCGCAGCTTGTTTATAATTAGCACATCAAAACAGGATAACAAAAGGGGAACTTATCGTACACCATCTGTGAGTTTAGGGAAGTATAGGAAACTTACAATGTCTGCACCTTTGTGTTACAAGGGTTAGTATCCGTGCAAGAACATTGAGCAAGACTTCTATCTCTGTCTTATGTTTGCAACAGAGAAATGTTAATTAAGCTTCTAATATCAAAAGGAGACTTTTGGGCCTACCTGCTTCAGTGGGAGGAGCTTAAACCTTGCTCTGCCCCTATTAGCTTGAGAAATGCTTTCCAAAACTTAGCTGTAAATTGGACTCCGCGATCACTAATTATTCTCTCTGGGACCCCATGTAAACGGTAAACATGCTGAGTAAACATTTTTGTCAGTTGATTTGCTGTAGGTAACCCAGTGCATGGGATAAAATGAGCTTGCTTTGAAAACAAATTGGTGACCACCCAAATGACTGTCTTTTTCTTACTCTCAGGAAGCTCAACTATGAAGGCCATGGCAATTTGTTTCCATGGCAGGGTTGTTTTGGCTACATTTTGTAATAACCCTTTAGGCTTGCCCCCTTGCTTTTTTGCTGTTGCACAGATGGGGCAGGAATTTACATATTCTCCCACATCTTTTCTCATTGATGGCCACCAAAACTCCCTTCTCATTAAATGCAATGTTTTCACAAACCCAAAATGTCCTGCAGTTTTAGAATCATGGCTCCTCTCTAAAATCTTTTTCCTCATATCTTTTGGAATGTACAGCCTATACCCACTCCACCACAGTCCTTGATTCTCTTTCAGTGATTGCTTATTTTCCTGCAACCATTCATCCTTTTGTAACTCCTCTTTTAGTTCTTGGATTATTCCTCCTTCTAGGTTTGTAACTGGTTCTATTTTTTGACTTCGTGTTACTGCTGCAAATCCCATTTGTTGGGGTGAAATAACTGTGTATATTACTTCTTCTCTCTGGCTATTGTGCTGGGGCAATCTCGACAATGCATTGGCTAGGAAGTTTTCCCCCCCAGGCAAGTATTTCAACGCGAAGTTGAATCGGCTAAAGAATTCCGCCCATTTCAGTTGTTTGGGATTCAACTTCCTGGGCGATTTTAAAGCTTCTAAATTTTTGTGATCAGTCCATACTTCAAATGGGTGGGGGGAACCCTCCAATAAATGCCTCCATGTTGCTAGGGCATGTCGCACAGCGAAAGCTTCTTTCTCCCACATATGCCATTGCCTTTCTACCTCTGAAAACTTTTGGGAAATGTAAGCACATGGTCTCAAAACACCGGACTCATCAAGCTGCAAGAGCACCAACCCTATCGCAACATCTGAAGCGTCCATTTGTATTATTAACGGCTTCAAAGGATCAGGGTGCTTCAAGATCAGCTCGGCGGTAAAGAGAGCTTTTAATTGCTTAAAAGCTTCCTGACACGCTACTGTCCATTTCAGTACCACCCCTGGCTTTTTCACTTTCTGAGGCTCTTTTTTGTTTTTCGTTTTCAGTAGGTCAGTTAAAAGCAAGGCTATCTGAGCATAATTTGGGATAAATTTCCGATAAAAATTTGAAAACCCCAGGAAACTTTGCAACTATCTCCTGGTTTTGGGGGGTTCCCATCCCAGTACATCTTGCACCTTGGCAGGATCCATTTCAGTCCCTTTACTTGAGACTCTATAACCCAAATAGTCCAATTTATCCTTATGGAATTCATATTTCAACAGCTTTGCATACAACTGTGCTTTCGATAATCTCTTTAATAGCTCTCTCACTAATTGCACATGCTCTTCCAAAGTCTCTGAATAGATTAAAATATCGTCCAGGTAGACCAACACTCCCCTGTATAAGAATTCATGCAGTACTTCATTTATCAGGTGCGTAAACACCCCAGGGGCTCCGTGTAACCCGAACGGCATTACGCAATACTCAAAACAATCCAGTTGGCAGTTAAAGGCTATTTTCCACTCATCTCCTTCTCGGATGCATACTCTGAAATAAGCTTCCCTCAGATCCAATTTAGTAAATGTCTTCCCTTTCAACAAATGTGCTAACATATCTTTCATTAGAGGCAACGGGGTATTGGTTCGAGGTACAAATTGCATTCAAACCTCTATAGTGAGTACACAATCTCAAAGACCCATCTTTCTTTTTCCAGAAAAGCACCGGCGCCGCCATCGGTGAATTGGCTGGGTGAATGAAACCTCACTCCAGGATTTTGTCAACAAACTTCCTCAGTTCTTCTAACTCTTTGTGAGTCATGGAATACAGTTTTGGCTTTGGTAAGACCGCCCCTGGTTCAATTTCAGTGGCACAGTCTGACTTCCTTTGGGGCGGGAGTTGGTTGGACTCAGCCTCTCCAAATACTTCTTTTAAGTCTCTATATTGGGCAGGTATGAAGCTTTCTTCTCCTTGTGGGCTTCCCCCCCAGTTCTCAGTTTCGGCTGCCGCTGATTCTAAGTTAGGGATTAGTGACTGTTGGTTCACAACCCCATAGCTCCCATCCATAAATGTCATGCAGCCTGAAACCCAGTCCACTTGAGGGTTCCTCTCTCAAAGCCAAGTTAGCCCCAACACCAGGGATTGGTTTGCTATGGGTGCTACAATAAATCTCAAAGTTTCCTCATGGGTCCCTACCCTCATTTTCACAGCCTCGGTGTAAAATTCAACCGGGCAACCTTGCATATCGGACCCATCTAGCTGGCTGAAAATAATGGGGGTTTTTAGTCTCTGCATTTTCAGCCCCAATCCAGTCACTATGGCAGGATGAATTAGACATTGGGTGCAACCTGAATCTAACATTGCTAAGAGGTTTACCTTTTCTTTCCCATTTAGTGTCTCTATTTGCACCCTCACTTGCATGGTAGGGCAGTCTCCGCTCACCATTGGATCTGTGCACCCATTGGTAAACGCCTGTCCTCCGGCGCAATTCAGGACAGACAGTTGAAGTTTCCCATCGGCAAAAATTCTTCATTGGTGGAGTCCTCTTTCCTGATCTGGGGCTCACTGCTTTTTCCTCTGTTGGCGGCAGTAGCCGTTCCCTTGCGCTTCGTTGTCAGGGTCTTAGTGCTCTTCTCATTTTCTCTGCTTTTCGATGTAGTCGTAGTTTGTGGGCAATTGACGATTCGATGCCCTTTCTTGCCACATTTAAAACACAAACCACTTTGTGTGCGTCGTTCCTTTTCATCTTCCCAGGATTTCTGCTGTGCCTCCCTCTTCACTCTTGTGCTGGATTGGGGAACTCTTTTCCCTGTGTCCTGCATCTGCATTTGTTTTTTGAGGCATAGTTTTGTGCCCTCTACAGTCCCAGCAAGGTAAATCCACTCATTTAAAGTCTTTGGATCCCCTCTGTTGAGGGCCATCTCCAAAATCTCTGGCTTCAATCCCATCTGGAAATATTCCACTTTAAGTGATTCCGGCCAGTCAAGTAGGTGACCTGCCAATCTCTTAAACTCTAAGGCATACTCTGCAACTGACTGGTTGCCTTGCCTGAGGTTCTGCAAGCCAGTTTTCGCTGTTATTCTAGATAAGGCGAGTTCAATCTGTTCTCTGAGCGCAGTCATAAAAGCATTGAAATCTAATAGCTCAGGAGCGCTGGCATCATACATCTCTACTAACCAGTCTGATGCCTCCCCTTCCAGGTAGGTCAACACGTACCTCACCTTCGCCGCCTCATCTGCAAAGGATTCTTCAAAATCATCTATGAACCCCTTTACATGGGTCATGAAGCAGGCCAACCGCTTGGGGTCCCCGTCAAATTTCACCTTGATCTCTCTGGCCCAGGCCGGTCTGACTAACTTCCGAGCAGGTCTCAGTTTCTCACTCCGTCACCTTGGTCTCGACACATCAACAGCAGCCTCCACCAGTTCCTCTTCTTCCTTGGAGCTGTCCCCGGTGGACTCTCCCTCTCCTGAAATAGTCACGACACTCCTGGGCCACTGATTTACCTCCAGCCCCTCCAATTTCTGGAGGATCTTTTCGATCATTCCATGCATAGTGGACACCTTCTGGCTGACTGTCTCCAATTCAGTGTCCAGTCTGGTCATCTTGAGCTCCAATATCGACACGCATTGGGCCTGTGAGCCTCGTCTCGTAGTCACATGGCTGCCAACCTCGCTCTCCAGTCCCCCTCCAATGCCCATGGACCACTGACCTTTCGACTTTGGCATCTTGCCCCGGCCTTCTATCGGAGGTTCTGGGGAGTCTGACAGACATTGCTCTGTCCCTCCAACCCGCTTCTTACGGGCACTCTTCTCTGAAAACTTCAGCGTCTTGGTTGCTTTAGAGGCTGCCACTGCCTCTTGTGCTCTGCCCTCTGCTGAAGTACTCGGTTGCATTGGTGGGACCACATCGTCCACTCTTCCACTTGTCATTGTCATTGAGGCTGCTCCCTCCATCGGATGTGGAACCGAAGAAGTCGGATGCTCGAACCTCGAAAGTGTGGGTTGACTCTCAGCCGAAGGCAAATCCTCTGGTAGAGGACTATCTTCGGGTAAAGTCGACATGCAAACTTAGTATTCGGGTCTTTCTGTGATGTCTCTGATTCTAAATCCCCAAACCAGTGTTCCTCAATACACTTCAATTGAAATGCAGTAGAAAGCTTTATTAGAGATATACAAATCAAAGCATGGCTAAAGACCCGAATGAAAGTTTCCGCTCAAAGATTGAATTTTCTTTCCTCCCACTGTTGTGCCAGCCCCCACCATCCAATGATGTCAACTCCAGATCTTTCCCACTCAGTTTCAGTCCCCCTCCCGTCCGGTGCTTGTCTCCGAGACGTTCCCAGGTGGACGACCTTGGCGTGCTGCAAAACAATCTCCAACCGTCTCTACTGGAATGCTCTCCCCCCTCTTGCAGACTCCAACTTGGCTGACACGTGTCTTGTCCATTCCCTCCCTTTAGCTTCTAAAATCCCATGGCAGGATTTGCACTGGTGCAATCCTGACAAATGTAATTAGTCCTTCTTCCAAAGAAGAAAGCAAAGATCTTTTCCAGTAAAAAGAATTCACAATCCTTGCAGCCATTAATATGTACAGTGATAGCTCGGTATATTTTGGAGGGATATATGGTTTAATGAAACTTAATCAGAATATCTCTGGTTGTAATGGAATTAGAACCTTCAGAAGCTATTCTACTATGACCAAGTGGATTCAAATCTCCCTTTTATTCATCACTGGATTGCCCCCTAGTTGTGGGGTCTGTTGCCAGTGAGGCACTTGGCTCCACTGAGGTCTTTGCTGGGGTAACCTATGAGCGGGTCAGCCCTCTCCCCCCAGCAGACATCATGTCTAGGGAAGTCATAAAATTGATGCTGTTCTGAATCCTAATCCCTGCCAACCAGTGGAGCTGCCATTTGCATTTTAAATAAATAAAAATTATTTATTTATTTTATTTATTTATTTATCTATTCGACTTTTTCACCGCCCAACTCCCTCAAGGGACTCTGGGCGGCTTACAGTGCGATAAAACATCAAACATTAAAATAGAAAATTTAAAAATACAATAGATATAATAAAATCAAGACGGCAATCTTCATTAAAACATAGGAAGGGCAATTCTAGGGCCATCCTAAGATGTATTGTCGAAGGCTTTCACGGCCGGAGTTCAATGGCTGTTGTGGGTCTTCCGGGCTGTGTGGCCGTGTTCTGGAAGTTGTGGTTCCTAACGTTTCGCCAGCATCTGTGGCCAGCATCTTCAGAGGGCAGGAGCACAGATAGAAGCAAAATCTCTGTGCCCAGGTAGAGTGGCAATGTTCTATTTATAGAGCTAAATTATAGGAGATTAGGTGGGTTTTTTTGTTGTGTTGAAATGTTAACGAGTGGCTGATGAGCGTGATTAGCATGTTCATTGTGAGCAGTATTCCCATGTCCTGGTGGTTGGACTGAGTTCGTTGACCTTTTGCAGGCTGTGTTTTTCAGGACTGGTAGCCAGGTTTTGCTAATTTTTAAACTTTCTTCTTTTTTATTGTAACTGTGCTGGTGTTTGTGAATTTCAATGGCTTCTCTGTATAATCTGGTGTAGTGGCTTTTGGTGTTGTCCAGTATTTCTGTGTTTTCAAATAGGATTTTGTGTCCCATTTGCTTGAGAGCATGTTCACCTACTGAAGATTTTTCCGGTTGCTGTAGTCTGCAGTGTCTTTCATGTTCTTTTATCCTGGTATGAATGCTTCGTTTTGTGGTTCCGATGTATACTTGTCCACAGCTGCATGGTATGCGGTATACTCCTGCAGCGGTGCGGGGGTCCCTTTTGTCTTTTGCTGATTTTAGCATTTGTTGTATTTTTCTGGTGGGTCTGAAGACTGTTTGAAAGTTGTGTTTTTCCATCAGTTTTCCCATGCGGTCAGTGACTCCTTTGATGTAGGGCAGGAATAAATAGAACATTGCCACTCTACCTGGGCACAGAGATTTTGCTTCTATCTGTGCTCCTGCCCTCTGAAGATGCTGGCCACAGATGCTGGCGAAACGTTAGGAACCACAACTTCCAGAACACGGCCACACAGCCCGGAAGACCCACAACAGCCATCCTAAGATGTTAGCCATCCCCAAGCGTTTATACTCTTCTTCCCGCCCCAGGCCTGTTGGCAAAGCCAAGTCTTGAGTTTTTTCTCAGTTGCAACAAGTCAAATTTTAATAAAGAAAGCAGGACAACATGAGAACCATCGGATATTACAATCTGGCTTCCTAGAAAACGAACAATCATGAATTCCAGAGGAAAGGCTAGTGTAGGAACAAGCTTGGTTTGTGGCAATTTCTATGACTTGGATGGACTTAAATGGCATTTTTGTGTTCTGCAGCATGTTTCCTTCCCTCATATTTACCATGAACTTAGCACAACCAGTTTTGTGCTAAAGTTGAAGCACACTTTTTTTTACAGTATGTCTATGAAGGTTCTCAGTCATCCAGGTGGAATTGTCTGTAGCTTGAATCATGTCAACTGGATTTCTATTTTCTCAGTGGAAACGTTTCGCTCCTTATCCAAGGAGCTTCTTCAGTCTGAGCAAGGTTAGTAAGGGAATCCTTAAATATGTTTCTAGGTGGCTGTGTGACCTTACACCTGGGGCTAGGTCATGGTTATTTTGAGATGTTGTTTCTAAGTCCCTTTATCATCTAAAGGAGGATCGTTAAGATCACCATGCTGCTGTTGAGCTTGCGAAATGGTCTTAATCTTCCTAGGCACAGAAGACAAAGCAGTAAAACAACATTAATTTTTACAGTAAAATAACATTAATAAAAATAAAATTAATAATGGAGCTAAGAATGACTTTGCTATAGTTGCAAATAGCTAAGAAGTATGCTGATTTCAGCAGTGCTGATGAAAAGGCAGCATACTTTTAACCAACTTTGTTATAGGGCAGGGATTTCCAAACTTTTGCCGTTGGCGACACACCAACGGCTGGCGCGCAAAATCCTGGGAGCGCTGGCGGTGGCGCTTCCGGGTTGCCGCCGCTGCTGCGCTTTCGGGTTTTTGTGCGCCATGGCAGCGGTGGCAGTGGTGGCGGCCTGGAACCCGGAAGCGCTGATGGCCCGCTGCCGTGCGTGGTGGCGGTGCACCATCAGTGCTTCCGGGTTGTCGTGCAACACACTTGGGGCCCCCAAGCGACACAGTACTGTGTCGTGACACACAGTTTGGAAAGCCCTGTTATAGGGCCTTTCCGTAAGACTAAATGGAAGTGCTCTCCATCAGACTCTGAGCTGGCGGAAAACCACCCCAGCATAAAATTGGCTGTCCCCATTGCTGACCTCTGTCCTGCCTCTCTTGCCTCTGTTCCCAATCACTGCTATCACCTAACTTCCCTCCAAGGTGTTGGGTGACAGGCCTAGCAAATATTGGGTGGAGAGGAGGAATATGGGAGTCAGTGTGACCTAGGGGTGAAGATGGAGTGGCACTGGGGAGATCCAGGTTCAAGTCCACTTCAGTTAATTGGGTACCTTTGGGTCAGTTGCTCTCAGCCCAGCCTACTTCGCTGGGTTGTAGTTATGGGGGGAAATGGGTATAGGTGCTGCCTTGAGCTCCTGAAGAAAAAGTGAGATATAAATCTAACAACTAAAAAAAAAACACAGAAGCATTACTTTAACATCAGTGCCACAAAGGACAACTTAAGCCTGTCTTATTCATGGGCTGGGGATGAGACGAAGGCAACGTCATGGGACCGAACTGAAAGAGATGTTGCCAGGACATGTTTGGGCTGCGGTTAGAGGCAAGAAAAAGCTCATGGAGGGCACACCCCCTTGGGGCTGACTCCTTCGTCGTTTGGGAGCTGTGCAGTCATTGAAGGGATTGCTGTGAAACTAATCTAGAGTTTTGCCTGTGCTAGGCCGTGCAGGGCTTCACTTGGTCCTGGTCCTGAATACTGGTAGAATTCATACCTTCCACCGGCTCGAGTACTTTGCAGCCCAGGGTCTAGAAACCACTGTTTCTCCTCACCCATCGCCATTTTTGCTGCAACCCCCTTTTCCTTGCTTTGTCGTTTGCCATCCTTGTCTCTGTCGTTCCTTCAGCTGCCAGCCACTGGCAGTCGCTCCTCATCAGCCAGGATCTGGAGTCTAAAAAGCAGCATTTCCCCGAATAGCCTTTGCCAACTTTAAACTGCCTTTTACTTAATTGTTTAGTTGGCATCCCCTTTCCTGTTCCCCGAAGAGGGAGTGAGATGGGAAAGCTTAAAAGCCCCGCTAATAACCTTGGGTCCCCCGGGGAACTGCACGTGATGGAGGAAAAAGGAGGGCAAATGGCTTTTCTCGACTTCTTCGCCATTACCAGCTCACACCATCCTCTCCGCTCTTCCCATCTCAACACCCCCAGAGTCAGCCCAGCCAGTCTAATTTAAGGGAATCCAACTTTCCTTTTTCCCCCCCAAGCTAATTAAACGCTTCAGTTCGGCTGAACAAATTTGTCAGTGGCGAGAACACAACTGGCTTGGATTCTCCTCTCCCCCACCTCATTGTCTCATCTCCTGACTTTCCTCCTTCCTCCATAAGCCTATTTGTTTGTCATCAACGTTTCTCTTTGGAGACACCGCCCTTCGCTTTCTTCAGTGTCTTCATGGTTTCTGGCACCAGAAGACATGTAACGGACTCCAGGACATATTCCTTTGCATCTTAACTCAGCCTTCCTTGCCTAGTAAGAGGTTCCTACCCACTCTGTGGGCCCCACTTCGTAGCATCTAGAGTTGGGAGAAGCTATGGAGTCCCTTGAGCCCAACCCACTCTTCACAAGAGGAGTCCAAGTTAAAATCTCCCCAAAGGAGGGCTGGCCAGCCTCTGCTTGAACCCATCTGATGAAAAGGAATTCACTTGCCACTTTCCAGGCCCCTAGCAACTTCATCTGGCAAAATGGGGCCAAAAAGCCAGAAGCAACTACTTGGCTTGAGGCAAACCGGTCAGTCAGCCAACTTCTCCTGCCCGGGGTTCTGCTTCCACCCAACTTGGTTTGAAAATATCTCCGCTGGTGCCATGATGCAGCACTGAATTAGTGGCAGTGAACGATGGAAGAGAAGGGAGACAAATAGTTTTATCTCCCCTTATTCAGGGAGTAGATCAGCATTTTGCATAATTTGAGTGCCCTGGTCTTTGTTTGGACTGTTTTTAAGATGAAGACATATGAATAAAATGAATAAATATTTATGAATAAGGCTTAGAAATGTATGTTTAGCACATTTAATTTTTATATGGGGCCTGTTAAGAGCTTTGCATGCATCGTCACAATGATCTTCCCAGCAGATCTCAATATATACTGTATATCCCAATTCCTGCTTCCCCAGTTCTTAAGCTCAGTTTCTGGCTGCTGCCTATCAGATAATAAAAGGAAGGATGGACCAAGGGGTGTGTTATATGAAGGAAGAAGATGGCCTTTTTGTTAACGTTGCCATTTTGTACTAGATGCAGAGGTCGCAGAGTCATTTATAGTTGCATACAGAGGAGTTTTTTTCCTCCCTTTTTAATTAAGGGGGTTCTTTCCCTCTCCTCCTATTTCTTCCTTTATATGTTATATTCAGAGGCTTTGGCAAGACTGGAGCTGAGTGGGAGCTGCTAATTCTGCCAGGTGGAGAACAGACCCAGGCATGACAGATGGTTAAGTCTGGCATCTTAGCCTGGCCATTTGGTAACATTGCTGTTTTCGGGCTCCGCTACATGCACGCATACACGGCGTTGTCCTCGTGTCCTCCAGCCATGCAGAAGGACACCACTTTCTCAACCCACCCAGCTGCTCCTATCTAGACACACCAAGGTCCTCCCAAAAGATGGAGGGGAAAGGAGGAGAGGGGCCCCTCCAAAGAATCCGTCACTCTCTACTCAGAATGCCTGCTTGAGGTGGTTGGGTAGGACCTGGACTGCCTTGCAACCTGGAGATGGCCAGGGCTAGTTACACCCAGAGCAAGGGGGCAGGTTACAGGAGGGCTTCTCTCCCTGCCCCAGATCTGTGGTAGAAAGACTCCCTCTGAAGGGGGGTGGTCATACTTGCCAGCCTCTTTCAAACTCAGTCCGTCAAGTTGTTTTGTGTAACTTGGACACCTGACAGATGCCCCTGCCAACAGAAATGGGACCAGTGGCAATGGACTCTTCCACCTGTTTTGTATATCACCGGCAAAATTATGGAAAGGAAGTAGATTTAGAGCAAGAGAAAGAAGTTTTATCATGCTACTTTGAAAATGCAGGACTGGTTTAGACAAACTTGGACCAGTGCATACACTCTCTCCCCCCCCCCCCGCCCCCCTGGCACACACACGCTCTGAAGGTCGGAGCTACCTTGAATTACAGGATTATGGTGTCAAGGTCAAGGTGAGCCACATCCCTGGTGTTTGAGTGAGACAGTTGCAAGGCAAAAAGCACAATCAGTAAGGACATGTTCCCATGTAAGTCCCCACTGAAACAAATAGGCTTTTGAGAAGCAGCACTGCACACACCAGTGTCAGTTCTTCTGCCTCCTCCTAGGCTGCCCTTAACAGCATCCAAAATAGCTGCCTTTTCCTTATTTCATGTAGGATGCATCTGTGGGAACAGATGCTGAGATCCTTGACAGAAGCAGCATTGGGCCATCCATCTAATAATTTAAAGTTGTCTTCCCCAACCTGGTGACTTCCAGATGCGTGGAGACTGCAACTGATAGCCAGCAGGCCTTGAGAAAGCCAATAGGAAAGATTTGGTACAGTCCAGGACAGGGTGGTATGTGTTCTTGCACAGTAAATTGTACTTGGCAGAAGGAGGACAGATTTCCTTCCTTCCACTTGACCTGCCACTAAGGAGCTACTTTATTTTCATGCCCTGTTTGAAGGAAGCCTCTAGTCTGGGACTACCCAGGCTAATTGACTGATGCCACCAAGTTCAGAGAGCATCTGGTGGTCCTTCATAAAGAGAAGCTTGAGACTGGGCACAGAGATCCCACGGAGAGGATTTATTTTCTAGGCCTGCGGCGCAGTCATGGACAGAAAGCAGCCAGCTGTTTATTTTCTGAGTCCAGTACACCAGCAGAGGTTGAAAACAGGGAGAGAGGTTTTCTGACCTGTGTTATGTTTGAACACCAAGGAAAAACATTCAGTTGAAGGATCCTTAATCACATCAAAGTGAACTGAGCTTGTGGAGTTCATTAAGACTCGATCCCCCCCCTGCCCCCAAACTGTAATTCAGGAGTAAGCTGATGTCAAATGAGTGCAGTCAGATCAGCTTCCCCAAAAAAACACTAAGGAAATGCAGTTTTCAAAGCAGTCAATGAAAGTGTAACAAAAGGAAAGAACATCTGTGTACGTAGGAATCTGAAATCCCAAAGAAAGAAATGGCATCAGCGCAGGCTCAGTCTTCATTTATTAAGTGCACAAAACTAGAATGGATTTGTCATGCTGCTGCTCTTTCTGGGTTATCATGTCTGTTCACCGTGGAACACAGAATTCAGTTGTGTGTACATGGGGGGAGGCGGGAGGGAATATGTGCAGGGCATTATGGCAACCTGCCTGCACCATTAACAATGTACTATCTTTGTCCCTGCTGTTGGATGCATCCGCTTGGCCTCGTTGGAAGTAGATAAATCTTTCCACACGGAGAGTCAGCGTCGCTCTCTCAGTCCAGCTCATGTGTGGGATGCAAGCCCAGTTTGGTTACCTGCAGGCCTCCATTCCCAGCGTCTGTGGTGTTTACACCGAATGTAGAAAGGTGGGTCACTCATTACACAAGTGTGACTAACTATGAACACCTCCCGTTCCATGAGTTCCTCTCCTTGCTAGTCAGATGTCAAGAGGCCACCAAACAGAGCTGACTGCAGGTCACCGAGGGGCTGTGGGCAGTGTGGGAATTGGCCAGCAAGCCTGGTCACAAGGGAACATCAGCCGAGTCCTCCTTCCTACCCCTGAGGTGCACACAAAGGCAGCCCAGGACAGAAGCCATTGTATGTCATCCGCTTCTTCCTGGAGCTAGCCGGATGACTTCTACTGGTTAGGAAGCGAGGACTGATCTCATGCTGGAAGGATGGCTCTCATATCTGGGCTGGCAAGCTACACTCCTTTCTGAGGTTGTCCAGCTGCTGCTGTTCTGAGCAGAACGGCTGTGTCGTTGGCCCCAAGCACTTGCCCTTTGCTAGTGAGCTGAAGTTGTATGCTCTGTTGCGTCTTGTTCACACTAACTAACTAACCCATTGGAGGAAAGGGAGCAGTGGGTTTGTGGCTGCCCCACAGCAGCTGTAGTTAGTGCTGTTCAGTCAGATGCTGGTCAACATAGCATTTGCTCTGGCTTTAAGGACAAACCGACATATCCATGGAGGCAAACTGTGACCTTTGATACCAACTTTTATCCCAATACTCACCATTTACCTCTTAGCCACACATTTGAAACATCTCACATTATGGAAAACAAGATGCATGAAGAAAGTCGGTGATGCTGCCAAAGGATTTGGGCATCCAGTCTGAGCACCTGGATTAAATAACTTTGGTTCAACTTGGGGACAGGAGGAGGAGTGGAATCACAGATTGGGGAATTTGGGGGCTAAGGGTTATGAAGCTGCACATCTGGGAGTTGATTTGGGAGGAAGAAGAAACCTGACCTAAAGAATAACAACCAGTTCTTACGCCAAGCTTTTGTACCTCTCGTTTAGCCAACTTCACAGCCTCCATTTCCTTCCCAAGAAGTTTCTAAGAGGGCTGCCTGCCTGCTCGCTTGCTGAAAGGAAAAAAAGGAGGGGTAGGTTCCTCTGTACCATTTAGCATGGCAGGCACAGCAGCATTGAAGGACAGGTGTGCGCCAGCTGCTCAGAGACCTCCGACACAAATGCTGGTGGCCTGGGAGGACCGATGCTGAGTTCGGGTTGGAGACGGCCTTTAGTTTTGTGAGGCGTCTGAGGAGTGGGGGCTGCTCTGTTGGCCCAGGACCCTCGGGGAGGAAGAACACAGCTGTATTGAAGGCCAAGGGGGAAAGCAAGGCTGTTAGAGGCTGGGAGCTGGGCGGGGGAGGCTCCACCCTAAAACCCCCACGGTCCTCTCTGGAACACACACAACTGCCCTTTGCACTTCAGAGTGGCAGATGATGAAGCCTTGAAGCTGCCAAGATGGGAGAGGATTTCTAGTGCCCTGGAAACGTGGCATAGTCCCAGACTCCTTGGAGTGGTGTGTGTGTCTGTGTGTAATAATTTCCCTCTGCCCTTCTGCTCCCTGTTGGTGGCACGTGCTGCTTTGCAGTCTGGAACTGGGGATGCCAGACGGAAACACGGGAAGTAGGCCTAGCCCTCCCCCTCTTCCCACTGCCACCCCCCTAAAAAGCAGGGAAATGTGTGACTCTTGTTAATTTCCTTGCAGTCCCAGCCTGTGCTGCAAATGCATTTTTTCCCTTTGGAGTCCAGTCAAGCAGGGCAGGTTAAGCCACTCTCAGGCCTCTTTCTTTGAGGGAAGAAAGGTGGGCTGGTTCCACCCAGAAAGCCCCTCTCCAAATGAGGTCCAAGGCTGCCTCCTCTGCAATCCAAGCGGGGGAACAGATGGGTGGAATCCTCTCTGCGTCTGCCACTGTGGCAGATGGCACAAGCTGGCACTCCATCACCTGGGCACTTTCATCTTGTCCTACAGGGTGGAGAGTCCTCAGGTCAGCCTTGAATGTAGGGGGCCATCATGGCCCAGCCAAGCTGCTACCATGTTCACACATGGGAGCTGGCTCTCTCCTGCTGTCAAAGGCGGGGGTGGGTGGGGGTGCAGCACCCTTGGCTTCTGAATGTCTGGAATGGGTGGCAGGGAAGGGGAAGGATCTGTCCTGCTGCTTTGGAAATACCTTTGTAGATTTTCTCAGAGTCAGCTGCCAGCTCTCTTGCATGGTATTTATTTTGCCGTTATTTTCACTCTGAGCTTCCAAACCTGATTTACAGCCTTGTTGGGTGTCGTTGGGAAGCCAAAATCTGTGAGACCCAATGTCCTGGGTTTTCAGCAGCAACCCCAGGGTGTACTTAGGTCAGTTTTAAACTCTTTAATGGTTCCATTTCTCATGTGCCGGTTTACTACCCAGGAGACAGTAGTTCATCTTTCTCTCCCTTCTAATGGCCAACCCCTGGCATTTGAAAGTAAGAAGAACCATGAGGACATGGCCAAAGATCCATATTGTCCAACAGGTTGCCTCCCGTGGTGGTTCCTAGGCCAGATGCTTCCTGGAAGCCCACCAGTGGGGCCTCTGCTTGTTTCTTTCCCCCCTCCCCCAACATACACAATGAATATCCAAGGGTATTCTATCCCTAATTCTGGGGCTCACTGCATTGTATAGTGAGATATTATCCTTTCCGAATTTGTATAATCTATGCCCCTATCTACACTTGTGGCTGTCCCTGTATCAATGCAAACATCAATAAATTAGGCATTGTAGGAGGAATCATTGTAGGAGGAATCATTGTAGGAGGAATGTTTTTTGCTAAGCTTGCACGTACTGCCCACGGGTTCTTTTAAAGTGAAAGTTGAGGTTAAGCTAGATTTGCACAACATGCTGGGCTAAAATATGATCGGCTAGTTTGTAGCTCAGTGAACTGTGTAAATCTACCTAGTGTGCTTACAGAGAGGTCCAGTAATTCAATAAATCACACGTAGAACCAACACGGTCCTAGCATGATAGGAGCGAAGGGAAAATTGCCCTCTTTTCCCATTATTTTTGAAATCTCTTGATTTCCAAATGATCTAGGCAAATCACTCTAATTAAGTCTAAAGCATTTGAATTACAGGTAGTCCTTGTTTAGTGACTCCCTCATTTAACAGCTACTCACAGTTACGCCGGTGATGAAAAAGTAACTTTGTGACCTGTCCTTGCATTTACGACCTTCACAGGTCTGTAAAGCAAAGGGAAGCTGAAGTAAGATCATAAGCACAGTTGCAGTTTCACTTAGCAACCGCTTCGCTTGACCACTGAGTTGCCGGTCCCAATTGTGATCGCTAAACAAGGACTACCTGTACTTTTTTCACATTTTAAGTCTATATTTGTTTATTGGGATTATGTTCTGTTTTTCTTCATGGTTCACAGGGTCTCTGAATTCAAATATTCGACCAGTCCATCCCTGCTTAACCACAGCTACACGTCCTTCTAGAAGTACACAGGTGGGTGGGCAACTGTTCAGCCGCTGGGGGCCAAACACCACTGTATGACAATCGTTATTATGTGTTTGAGAGCTATAAAGACTAGTAATTACATCAGCAGAAAGGTGGGTACAGGATTCCCTACCCATTTCCCCATTGCTAGGTGTCAGGGACCGGTTCCTGTTCTCCAGTCTTCTAGAAGTTTAAGCCTGGGGCTTAATAAACCCCAAGCAGGGATCGGAGATGCATCAGGGAAGAACGGTGGAGATGCCAGCTTTTGGTGTTATTGTTTTCTGATTTTATTGTTGTGAGCTGCCCAGAGTTGTGTTTTTTAAGATGGGCAGCCCATCAAATCAAATCAAATCAAATCAAATCAAATCAAATCAAATCAAATCAAATCAAATCAAATCAAATCAAATCAAATCAAATCAAATCAAATCAAATCAAATCAAATCAAATCAAATCTTTCTTTAATTTTCCTGACACTGGCAGTGGAATGTTGGCAACGTTTTGGCCAGTTCTAAAATCCAGATAATATTCCTCCAAATTATTCTATCCCTCCCTGTTGTCACCCAACAAGTTGTGTGCATGCATGTGTTTAAATGCACTGGGACAGGGTGATTTTCAAAGCAGCCCAACATTTATAAGTGTGAACTGACAGTTTGGTGCAGAGATGTCTGTATGTTTTATAGCAAGAGTAGATTCATTTTATTTTATTTTTTTATAAAATAAAAGTTTTATTTTGTCCTGAGCATAACTAAGGATGAGTATGACTTTGCTTTCCTTGCTTCTTATAAAAGTCTTTCTCACCTTAAAGCACCATTCTGGCCACTCCTGTGCTAAAAAGAAAGAAGTTGGCTCACTTGGAAGCGCTCCCTTCCTTTCCGGTGGCGTCGCTCCTCCGCCCCAGGGATCCCTCTTTGTTCAGAGGACAACCACCCGCTCGCTCACCCGCCCCGCAAAGCTGCTGCTGCCCTTTTTGGCTTCCTCCCCTGCCTCCCAGCTGACACCGCGGCAGAAAAGGAGGCAAGAGACCGCGGAGAGGAGCGAGGTCCCCTGGGAACAAGCATTCCGGGGAGGATGTCTTGCAATGAATGGATTTGGCCGCTGGATGTCACTTGGGAGCTGTGCGTTGGCAGAACAAGTCGCGGTGGGAAAGGCAGACAGGCTAAAACGCAGCCCCTGTGATAAGGGATCCCGTACACAGTAGTAGCCATTCGCCGGTCTCAAAACAACGCTGCCAGAGCAACAGTCCCGTTTCCCCTAGAAGCGGCCTGTCCACTGAGAAGTGGCCTTCCATCTAGGAGGCCTCAGGAAGGACCCAGGAAGGACTTTATCATTGCTGAGCTGGTGCACTATTAATGGTGAGGGTGTCATTCTTCGAGAAGTCTGGGGTAACCTCTTCGGGGCTGTTCATCGGTGTGGTTTTCTGCCAGAGGAAATGAAAGCAAGAGCTGAGTTCCCAGCAAACGTAACCTGCCTTTTTCAAAACTGGGGACCTGGCCCCTTTCCACCTTTTTCTCCTGTTATTTATCTCATGTCAGCCATCATCGAAGGAATTGTGCTCCCTCCAGCACTAATTCCAAAGCCTCATTTTCTCTCCCAGAATTAAAGCTTTTTTTAAAAAGAGGGCACAATACTAAAGGGCTCCTTCACTAATTCTTCTCCTTATTCCCCCGCCTGCCTTGGCTGCCACTCTCTAAAGATCTGGCTGGAAGATAGATCCATATTTACAGGCAATCTGTTTGCACCCATCTGGTGAAGATGTCGGCCTTCTTTTATATTACAACTTGCTTGGCTTCCCATTTGCTACAGACACGAGACTCAGGTGCTTAAATACCCCAAACCCATCTGACTTGCAATAACCAGCCAATCTCCTCTGATCTTTGTTCCTCGCTAACGGTTCCAGAAAGGCGAGGAAGGCTTTGTCCCCTGGGGACCTGTTACTCACACTGACTCCTGGGGCAATCCCGCTGTTCCCCAGTCATTCCCAAAGACCGGGCCAGTTTTGCAATCTTGTACTTGCTGGGCAGGCATACGTTGGCTCCAAGCACCAGGGAAGATTGCAGCAACAGCTTCCCTGACCTCGATGCATGAGAAGAACTGGGGGAAGGATTTCTGGCTTTGAGGAGATAGACACAGAAAAAAACTCCGCATCTTTGACTGGTCAATTCTTGCTCAATTCTTGGTCAATTCTTGTGTTGACTTGTATTAAGCTAAACATGCATTGATTGCATGGCTAGGGAAGGCAGCTGAGTACAATAGTGGGGAAACTGGAACTGTTACAGAAATGTAGCTCTAGCCAGCTTGGTTTCTGGACCACTGTAGAGTTGTTATATTTTAGTGGGGCAATATTTGTGGCACTGCAGTCCCTTTCCAGACAACATAGCTTGCTTGTGTCTGGCTTAACCAACCTTGCCTTTTTTTTTGTTTTAGTTGTCTTTAAAAGGTTCCTAATACCACCCATCCAGATTTGGCAAAGTGAAAATCCCATTGCCAAACAATTTGATCCAGTACAGCACAGGCAATTGGTTTCACTGGAAGTGTGACGGGTCTGATCCTTCAGCTGTTGATTCAGAAACTCTTACGACAAGCCATCAAGGATATGAAAGAGTTCTTTATTAAAGCAAGTGATCTGTTCCAATGCAAAAACTAGAATGAGGGACAGTCGCGCCAAATCCCCACGCTCTCCCCAGTTCCATACTACTCAGCCCCAATCCTTCGCTAATGAGCTGAGAGCCCATCCGGGCCAGTCTTGGTGCCAGCCCGTTTAACTAAACAATACTAATCAACATTCCTGGCAGCTTTGCAGTCACGTCAGACTACTGTTACAAAACATTCCTAACGACCCTGCAGGAATGCCAGACTACGTCCACCCCCCATAACTGTGCTGGCAGGATGCTCCATCCTGACATACTGCTCCCCTTAAAATAAATCTCCCAACTCGAAGATTTTACTGAGAGAATACATATACACATTGAGGCACACATTGAGTCTCACATTCTGGATATTCCTTGCCTTCCTTTCCTGTCCTCTTAGGGTTCCCCTACTTCGGTTTTGTTGGGAACTTATATTGAAACTTTACCCACTCACTATGAGCCTTAGGGAAATGTTTCCACTGTACCAAATATTGCAGTTCCCCATGATGATGTCTATAGATGTGCTGAACAAACATCCTGGCCAATTGCCCCGCATTAGGTATACTAGTACAAGGAATGAAATGAGCTTGTTTTGAAAACAAATCAATCACCACCCAAATCACTGTTTTCTTCTGACTTTCTGGTAAGTCCACTATAAAATCCATAGCTATCTGCTTCCAAGGTTGGGCGGGGCTTGCCACATTCTGTAACAGTCCCCTGGGCTTGCCCCCCACTCTTTGTGACATAGCGCACGTTGGGCAACTGGCCACATATTCCTCCACACCCTTGCATAGAGATGGCCACCAAAATTGCCACCTTAATAGATGCATAGTTTTCGGAAACCCAAAATGGCTGGCTGTCTTGGCATCATGACATCTCTCAAGTATCTTTCATCGTAAGGATTCTATCCCCACTCCACCATAACCCCTGCTTCTCTGTCAGCCTTGCCTTGTTGTCTTGCAACCAACCATCATTCCTTGATTCAACAAGTAGTTCATTATGTAAGCCCTCCTCCACCTTTACAGTGTGTGTGGACTTTTGACTCTTTGTGACCGCTGCCATTCCCAATTGCTGAATTGGGATGACTGAATCTACCACCTCTTCTCTCTGGCTGTTGTGTTGGGGCAAACGGGATAAAGCATCAGCCAAAAAGTTCTTTCTGCCAGGCAAGTATTTGATGGTAAAGTTAAACCTACTAAAAAACTGAGCCCATCTAACCTGTTTAGGATTCAGTTTCCTTGGGGTGCATAAGGCTTCTAAATTCTTGTGGTCTCTCCATACTTCGAATGGCTGAGGTGCCCCCTCTAGTAAATGTCTCCTTGTCACCAAAGCCCATCGCACTGCGAAGGCTTCCTTTTCCCACACATGCCAGTGGTGTTCTGTGTCATTGAATTTGCAGGAAATGTAAGCGCAGGCCCTCAATTTCCCTTCTTCATCTTTCTGTAATAAAATTTCCCCAATTGCAACATCTGAAACATCTACCTGCACTATTAGAGGCTTCATGGGGTCAGTTAACACAGGCTCTGAAGTGAACAATGCCTTTAGCTGTTCAAAAGCCTCTTGGTACTCTGCAGTCCATTGTAGTTTCACCCCCGGTCTTTTCACCTATTTAGCATCCCCCTTACCCTTGGTCAGTGAGGGGTAATGCCACTTGTGCAAAGTTGGGTATGAACTGCCTGTAGAAATTTGTGAATCCCAAAAAGCTTTGTAATTGTCTCCTAGTTTTCAGGGGTTCCCAAGTTACTACATCTTGCACCTTTGCTGGGTCCATTTCTATCCCCTTACTTGATACCCGATATCCTAGATCAGAGCTTTCCAAACTGTGTCGCGACACAAAAGTGTGTCGCCACACACAGTCTGGTGTGTCGCCACACAACCCGGAAGCGCTGATCATCATCAGCGCTTCCGGGTTTTCCTGCGGTGACACACCAACTGCAGCGCGCAAAACCCGAAAGCAGCAGCAGCGCTTCCGGGTTTTTGCGCGCTGCCACACTTCTGGGTTTTCCTGCGGCGACACACCAACGCCGGTTGGTGTGTCACCACGGGAAAAACTTTGGAAAGCCCTGTCCTAGATACTCCAATTGCTCCTTGTGAAATTCACATTTTGATAATTTGGCATATAATTGATTTTGCAACAGCCATTTCAACACCTCCCTCACTAGGTGCACATGCTCTTCCATTGTTTCAGAGTAAATTAAAATGTCATCAAGGTAAACCAATACCCCCCTGTACAAAAAGTCATGTAACACTTCATTTATCAGGTGCATGAATACCCCAGGCCCCTCTTTTAACCCAAAAGGCATTACCAGGTATTCAAAATACCCCAACTGGCAATTAAACGCTGTCTTCCATTCATCTCCCTCCTGAATTCGAACCCGGAAATATGCCTCCCTTAAATCCAGTTTAGTAAAAATCCTCCCCTTCAATAGGTGGCCCAGCATGTCCTTCATCAGTGGCAAGGGGTACTTGTTGGAAGTGCAAATGGCATTAAGCCCCCAGTAGTCTGTGCACAGTCGCAGAGACCCATACTTCTTGGTTTGGAATAGAACAGGGGCAGCCATTGATGAGGTGGCAGGGTGAATGAAGCCTCGCTCCAAGTTCTTGTCGATAAACTCCCATAAAGCCGCCAATTCTTTAGGAGTCATAGAATACAACTTAGTCTTGGGCAACTCCACCCCTGGTTCCAGTTCTATCGCACATTCCGACTTTCTGTGAGGGGGGAGTTGGTTCGACTCCACCTCTCCAAACACCTCTTTTAAATCTTGGTACTGTAAAGGAATGAGAGCATTGTCTTCTGCCATCTCTCCTCCCAACACCTCAGATGCTGCGCCTATCAGCTCAGCTTCAGTTCTCGGTTCTTTTGGGGTTAAGCCCATATAAGTCCCATCAGCAAACGTTAATTGCCAAGTCCACTTGTGGATTGCAAGCCTGTATCCAAGCCAATCCCAATATGATGGGTTGGGTAGAGATTGGAGCCACCACAAACCTTAAGATTTCCTCGTGGTTCCCTATCTGCATCTGTACCTTTTCTGTATAATATTCTACTGGGCATCTCTGATCCATCACGTTGGGTAAAAAAGATTGGGTTCCTTAGTTTCCCCACTTTCAATCTCAGCCCAGTCACTATAGCGGGGTGCATGAGGCATCTGGTGCAACCTGAATCTAGCATCCCTACCAAGTCCATGCTGCCACAACCTCCCAGTGTCTCTAATTGTAATCCCACAAACATGGCTGGGCAAGTTCCACTCACCATCGGATCCACGTGCCCATCCGTTACAGCCTGCCCTTCGGCACCACTTAGAACAGGCTCTTGTCGTTTACCGACGGCTCAGCTTCTTCAGTAGCATTCCCCCCAAAAGGGAGAGGGTAAACTCCTCCCTCCATGGTGGCGGAAGCTGCCCCTTTATCTCTTGGTCCTGGGGTTCTGGTGTTGCTGCTCCCAACCTTAATTCTCACTGTGTCCACTGATTGTGGACAATTAGCGATGCAGTGGCCCTCTCAACTGCACTTGAAGCACAATCCTTGTTTCCTCCGGTGCTCCTTCTCTTCGTCCCATGATTTACTCGTTCCCCCTCTCGCTGGGGGAATGGTCGGCGCTGCTTGTCTCCTTCCTTCTGCTTGGTGCCTCTGCTTTTGCTTAATGTGAATCCTCATATCGTCTACTTTGCCCGCCAGGCAAATCCACCCCATCAGGGTTCCCGGGTCTTCTCTAGCTAGAGCCCACTCTAAAATCTCTGGATGCAAGCCCTCTTGAAAGTATTCAACTTTCAGGGATTCCGGCCAGTATGTCAACTTTCCAGCGAATCTCCTGAATTCCAAGGCATATTCAGACACCAACCTGCTGCCCTGCTTAATATGCTGCAGGCTTGTCTTGGCTCTCATTTGAGAGAGGGGGTCTTCGAACCTTATCCTCAAAGCAGTCATGAAACTTTCAAAGTCCTCTAACTCTGGCGCTTCGGCATCATGCAATTCTACGAGCCAATCCACCGCTTTCCCCTCCAGCTGAGCTGAGACATGCCATACTTTTGCACCTTCTGTGGGGAAACCTGCCTCGAACTCATCCATGAAGCGCTTTACATGAGTCAGGAAGCAAGCTACGTTCTTGGGTTCCCCACTGAACTTTACCTTCAAATCCCTTCCTCCGAAGGGCTTGTTCCATCCTTGGACTCCCCTTGGTGGTTCCATCGGGCTCCAGCCATAAGGCAGGCAAGCGATCTCAGCCGCCCCACGTCTTTCCATGCCATGGTCTCTCTTGATGACAGGCTGTAGGTTGGATGTTCGGGAGCTCGCCATTTCAGCACCGGCAGCCGTTCCTAGATTCGTACTCTGAAGCAGCTGCTCAATGGCTCCCTGCAGATTCACCATGTGACCTCTTAGGGAACTCATTTCCCGTTCCACCTTCTCCATTCGTCCTCCGGGCACTGGCAAGGAGGGGAGGTGGTCCTTCCCCCATGTCTTTATCCATCGAGCAGAGTCCTTCTTTGTGCTACATCCCACCTCCAGGGCCCAGGCGTGCTTGGTCGCCCCCACTGTTTGGGATAAGGGTGTCTCTGCTTCTGGGGTTGGACGAAGCCCTCTTCTGACTTCATCGTGTGGCTCTGCTCCTTGGGAGATTTCTCTCACCCTCACTCCGCTCTCCTCCTCTCCGGTTCCTAATGCCCCCGGCCTCTCTTTTGCTGTTCATTTGGATGCTCCTTCCAATTCCACCCTGTCGCCTTTCTCTCCCCCTTCGAGGGAGAATTCTTCAGTCTCTGGGTATTCCAGCTGCTGACCTTTGGTAGACATGATGTCCCTGTGTAAGGTAGCCATGATTGATTCTAGTCTTTTTGTGATGGTTCTGATCCTTCAGCTGTTAATTCAGAAACTTTTACGACAAGCTATCAAGGATATGAAAGAGTTCTTTATTAAAGCAAGTGATCCATTCCAATGCAAAGACTAGAATGAGGGACTGTCACACCAAATGGCCTTTACATTCCTTACCTTGTGCCAGCCCCCCCATTGGGGGTCACTTCGTGACAGCCCTTCCCCACGCTCTCCCTGATTCCATACTACTTAGCCCCAATCCTTTGCTAATGAGCTGACAGCCCATCCGGGCTGGTTTTGGCGCCAGCCCATTCGACTAAACAATACTAATCAACATTCCTGGCGGCTTTGCAGTCACGTCAGACTACTGTTAGAAAACATTCTGTCACGTATGACCTCCACCTGGGTACCATCCATGACATGGCGCCAGACAAGGGACACGCAACAACCAAACAATTGAAAGGAATAGCCGGCAGACAGACAGAGAGAGGGAAATGTGGATTCAGCACCTTGGACCTTCAAACGCACCAGCAGAGGCGCGAGATGAGGATTAAAGAGACGGGCTGGAAGGGGGAGAATAGAATGTGTATATATACTAATCCTTTGTAAAACTTAATTCACTTGGAGCATTGAAGTGTTTGGATTCACTGATTCAATAAAGATTCCTAACAATTCCAACGTGTCTCGTGTGTGGAGTGCTGATTGTAATCGAGGACCATCACACATTCCTAACGACCCTGCAGGAATGTCAGACTACTTCCATCCCCCATAACTCTGCTGGCAGGATGCTCCATCCTGACAGGTAGAGACAGGTCAGGCAGAGATGGGAGATAACCCCAGACCACGCAGTGGCACAACCCAAACCATTTGAAATGTAGGATTGGAGCCATGTGGGTAACACTAGATATAATAAAAGGTAGCCCTTGTGCCACTGCCATTGCCAACACTCTTTTGCATCAGGTACATAGAAAGTGAAAGTAACAATCAAGAGATTTATTTAAGAAAATTACAGAAACCAAGGCAAACTTCTATACAAAGATGAGCATGATAAAAGACAAGGAAGGCAAAGATGATCTGGAGCAAGAAGATATAAAGAAAACATGGCACAAATATATAGAAGAACCATACAAAAAGACCCCCAAATCAACAACATGTACAAAGGTTTGATCACTGAGGTAGGAACAGACATTCTGGAATGCCCCCTAGAAAATGTTGCTAACAGCAAAGCTGCAGGGCTTGATGAAATCCCAGCAGAACTGGGTAACATCTTATGAGTCAAGGCAGGCACGGAATACAGAGCAGGGGCCAAGGGACTGCAAAATATCAGTTTATACGGCAAGATCAAAAAGAGCAGTACTAAAGAATGCTCATCTTACTGAACAATTAACATTACCCCCCATGCTATTAATATAACGCTCTAGATTTTGCAGTCTCCATGTCAGCCATAGATGGAACAATAACTGTCAGCTGTAGAGGCTGGATTCAGAAGCAGGGGCACCCCAAATCATATTGCTAATGTTCAGCAGATAATGGAAAGGGCAACGGTGTCCCCCCAAATAGCTCTTTCTGCTTTACTGATTATATTAAGGCTTTGTAGACCATAACAAATTGTGGATAACTCTTAAAAACGTGAACTAAATGGTTTGAGAAAGGAATGGACTAAGGCTGTCCACTGTCACCCTACTTATATGCAGAACACATCATGAGAAATGCCGGACTAGAGGAAATAGATATTGGCATTAAAATTGTTGGGAAGAACGTCAGTAACCTCAGATATGCTGACAATACAATTTTGATGCTGGAAGTGAGGAAGACTCAAGGAATCTCTTGCTGAAGGTGAAAGAAGAGAGTGCAAAGGCTGGTCTGCTGCTCAATATTTTAAAAAAAAAACTACGATTTTTAAAAAACAGTCCAGAGCAAAAAGGCAGAGAAAAAGCTGAAGTAGGAACAGACTTTATCTTCCTAAGTTCAAAAATTCACAGGAATGGTGACTGTAGCTATGAAATCAAGAGATGTCTGCTACTTGGGAGAAAGATCAGAGGCAATTCTGCACTGTAGCCTAAGCTGCTTGTCTCCCAGGCTGCTTCTGGCTGTTTCTTAAGCCAACTTCAGACATTCTGCCTGGACTGCAGGGGATTGGCAACAGGGCTGGTTCTCAGTCCAGTCTACAGCCACTGCGCTGTCTCCTGCTGCTTGTCCTCCTCATCCATGCAGGGAGGGAAGGCAATTGTCAGTCTCCCTCCCCTTTAGCTCCGTTCGCCTGTCATGCTTTCATAGGTACACGTGTCAAGCATTGTAGAACTTGACTCGTGTTTGCTTTTGCGCCAAAAGCCTTGCTAATTGGAACAAGCCGCTTGCCCCCCTTGACATTCCTGCCTCGGCCGTTTTCTTTGCACGAACTGCGATAAAACACCTGGACTGTTAATGAGCGTTCTGATGGGAGGGGGTCGAATTGGAGTGGGAACTAGCTTGTTTTCAATTAGATAGTAAATGACGTCAGAGGGATGTTCTTGATATTGAATTATGCGTGCCAATTTGGCCATTCGAAGCTTTGCATTTGCCTCATGTATTCTGGTCCTTAATAAATGAATCTTTTTAGCATGAGCTGACTGAAAGATTTCTTGGTTTGGGATTCTGATACTGGGACTCTCACAGCAATCCTCACTCTCTGGCTCCTGTGCTGACTGGTCTCTTGGTGCCTGCCTTTTCCTTTTAGGGATCGTCCCCCATCACCTTGGGCCTTTCCTTTGCTTTCCCAGATATTTGCACACGTGGATGCCTTCACACCCACATTATATCCTTTGACACCAGCCGCAGACCTTTGCTTTTTCCTTTTTGCCTCCTTACGATACCATTATAGCTCTGATGCTCCAATAGGGACCTGGATTGTTCTTTCTTCCTTACATTCCCCTGTAGGTCTGTGGAAACTTTGCAGCAAGGAAGAGCTTGATAGTTCAGTTTCATAAAAACAAAGTAGCAGTGTTCCTACCCTTGCAACTTAAAGATGTGAAAATAATAAAGGGAAGGGAAGGGAAGGGAAATTTTGCAGTCCTGTGGACAGGGGGTGGGAAAGCAAGGGGAGCAGGATTCACCCAGTCCGGGCAGAAACCAAATCAGTATCCACTGGCAGGTCTGGAGCATGAGCTTCTAGGGTTGAGGATAGGTCATTGACCTGATGGGCCATCGTTGGACCAACCACAAGATTAAAAAGCAGCAACTGCTGACTAGCAGAGACCATGGCAGCGCAACATCCCAGAATGAAATGGCTGCCCAGGGCAGAGACCAGCTGTGGCGGGGGGGGGGGGGCATCCCAAGCACTGCAGCCAATCTGAGCTGGGGTTGCTACTAGAATGGAATACAGCACCATCAGCTTGGATTGGAAAACAGCAGTTTTGAACTGAAGCTGGAAAACACGGCTGCAGGATGCATTTCAGCGGGGCGGGGGCGGGAAGAAGTTGACATCATCCATTCATGCATCAGTTTGACCACAATGGTACAGTATGTATTGGTACATGTACATGTAATGGTAATGTATGTATTGTGAAGACCATGGCTTTCCCATATGGCTGTGAACGCTGGACCATCAGAAAGACTGAGTAAATAAAAGTCTTTGGATTGTGAAGCTGGAGAAGATGGTTGCGATTATCTTGGACTGCTATACACCCATAGGTTAGAGTGGGTGATCTTGTGTGATCTTTTGGCCTTTTGAATTGTTGTTGTTGTTTTCTGGATTGTGTGTGTGTGTGTGTGTGTGTGTGACAACGTAGTTCGTTGTTTCATTTTTGTTTTTTATTGTTGAATTTTGTAAGCTGCCCAGAGTTGTAACAGATTGGGGCAGGCTATAAATTCCATAGATTAGGATAGATAGATGGGAATGAGAAGAATGGTCTCATTCTTCTGAGTCAACATTTGCTGAACATCTCTCTCTCTCTCTCTGTTTGTCAACAAATAAACAGAACCAGTGAAACCTCTGGCATCTTAGAATATCTGACCCCTAAATTCTGATGGCCGTTGCAAAATCTCCCATGGGTTCCAAGATAACTTTTATTTCATTCTGCAAGGATAGAGCCATACGTATCCCTCCCTCAATTATGCAGGTCCACTCAGGCTGAAAGAGTGGATCAGAAGCATGCAATATGAATGAGAGGAGTTAATAGGACACAGGAAAGCAATTCATTGAGTTGTTAAAGGTCTGCGGCTGCCCCACCTACTCTCTTGCAGAGGGCATTGCCCGGGGGGCAGTGTCTTCCAGGGCTTAGTCCTTTGGCTTTGCTTCCTTCCACTGAAGTGAATGATTACACTATCAAGTTCCAATGCGATCCTTAGGGCTCGGCCAGGCTTCAGGTTCAGCTGCTTTTAAGAGTTGCAGATAAGCGCAACCCCACATGCTCCAAAACACTGCACAACCATGGTAATGATGTGATCTTCTGAAACGTATTCAGAAATCTCAGAGTCAACCTTTGGGAGGGCCTTGGCTCCTCTCCCAAGCTGAGAATGAGCTTTGTGGCTCCCGGTGTGATTTTTCCTGTTTCTGAACAGATCCTGTAATCAGTGACGATCCTTCTTTATACAGTAAGGCTTAGTTTTGTCAGAAAGTCAGTGCTAAGACCATTCTTCTGTGAAGAAACTAGTAGTAGTTTGATTTAAAGTTACATGGGATCTGCAGTTCCAAGAAAAGTTAATGTTCTGCTTCTGCTCTTGGTCCAGTATCTTTGTTGTTTTTCCTGGACTTTCTGGATCATGATTTATGTTCTTTTTCATATTTGCCCTCATTAACTATGGATGGTTTCTTTTTAAGTGTCTGGACCAGTGTACATGCAAAAGAATGTGCAGCTGGCAGGGAAATTGAAAAAGAAAAGTCCAATAAAAGTTCTTGAAATGTTGGGACCCATAATAGCTGATTTGGAGGAAGAAGAAAGGCTTGCTAGATTTTGAACTCTGTTTTAATAGGGGTGTGTGTGTGTGAGAGAGTGTGTATGGAGAGAGAGAGAGAGAGAGAGAGAGAGAGAGAGAGAGAGAGAGAGAGAGTTGGTTTTCATTAGAAATATCTGTCTTTTAGAGACATTAACTTTTTCAGCAAATATAGGGCTACCATCCTCTTTTAGGATCATTTCTTTTAGCCCTTATTTTTAAAAATGCCTTTAAAAATCTTGCCACCAGGACGCAGTGATTTATGATGGATTCAGCAGCTGGATCTTGGGAAGTGAAAGAAATGCAGACTGGAGCTGCCTGGAGGAGATCAAGTGGCTTGCAAACAAAGGTTGCCGTGGCCTAGTCTATACATTCTAGAGCAGGGCTTTCCAAAGTTTTCCCGCGGCGACACACCAACCGCCGTTGGTGTGTCGCCGTGGGAAAACCCGGAAGCGCTGATGATGATCAGCGCTTCCGGGTTGTGTGGTGACACACCAGACTGTGTGTGGCGACACACAGTTTGGAAAGCTCTGTTCTAGAGATACAGTTGTGCACAGACATATAGCACTGGCATTTGTGCATCTTAGCAGCATTGCTCTCTATTGTTTTTGGAATCAAAATGTCCCTAATTATGATAATGTTTGTATTTCCACCCTGTTGCATGTGAAATACCTCCAGCCACTGGGAGTTCTTGAGAATAGGTGGCATGCACTGTGCCATGCTGGCAAAGTTTACTGCATGGACTCTTCCTTCTAACAGAAAGGCCAACCAATTAATTGGATGTTGTTTCTTAGCAGTGCTGCCAAGATGCACAAATGCCAGTACTGTATGTCTATGCACAACTGTATTTATCTCTAGAATGTATGTCTCACTTTTATTTTATTCATTAGATTTATATTCTACCTTTTCTCCAGAAGCTCAAAACAGTTTGTATTATCTTCATTTTATCTGCACAACAAGAATCCTGTGAGACAGGTAGATTTGAAAGACAGTGATAGATCCAAGTCACCCGTGAGTTTAGTTATTCATTATTTATTTATTTAAATTTATTGGCTGTCCAACTCCAGTGGACTTGGGCTGCGGGCTTATTCTCCTGTTTAGATATTATTTGTAAATTGGTCTAAGAACAACATTCCTTATTTTGTGGGAATGTTAGTGAAGACTGAAGACAGTTGTAAATACATGCCATTTCTTATGTCAAGATCTACTAAAAATTAAAAACAAAAGTAGTTAAGCCCATTTTCTTAATGACTCTGCATTGGAATTATAAAAAGTTGCATGATTTTGTGGACGAACCACCAAGCAAAAGTACCCCCAGGAATTTGGAGATTTGTACTGGAATATAAAAGATGAGATTTGGCCTATTCAGTTTTCCCAGTATAGTGTCAATTTATCAGACACTCAAGGGGGCACTACTGAGCTACTTCAGATTTTTTTCCTGAAATTTCTCATATACATGCATATTATAAACTGCACAATTTTCAACACTGAAGCATTATACTAATAACTTTCTTTTGTCTTAGAAGGTGATATAAGAAAATCCAACATTCATTCAGTGATGTTGCTTAATAGTTACATTATTTAAAACTTTTATACCAACTAAAGTATTCTTCCTAAATTGGATTCTACATGTTTAATGGTGATTTTAGTAAGAAGCTGGACTTAGGAACTCACAAATATCTCAAAGAATTTTCTCCTTAACACATGTTACATTTTGTCTGAAAAAGAAAGAGATTAGGAAGCTGTGGGTTTTCTTAAACTTTTGGAAGATGCAATATCCTGCTGTATTTGAAAGTCGATTACTTTGAAGGAAATAAGGATATTCTCACTGGCTTTCCATCCATCTTTACCTATATGGATGAACGATTAGTATTCCTGATATGAGAAGACAAAACTGAAGGGAATTCTGTAATCGTATGCATGGCCACACTGTAAATGATGTTGTTTCTGGTTATGAGCACACCAAGGACAAGGTTTGATCTGGACCCTGGAGAAAATAATAACTTTTCTCTTTTGCCCAAGACTCCTGGCAGCCATTATGTCATTGCAGCAAAGGTGGGTGTCTGGCTCCATTCAGGCCATAAGTTGCTCTTTGGAAGCATTCTCAGCCTTGCCTCATCCCACAACTCCACCCAGCGAAGCCAACTGTTTGGAGTAACAGCTGATGTGACTGTTTGATCCATTAATCTCCCTGAGTGCTAGCTTTGATGTCTACTAATAATAATGTTGCATGCAGGACATCTGCTAAGTGATGCCAGGGAGCCAAAACCTGCTCCTGATCTCATCTCATCCCCTATCATATAATGAGATGTTTTCAGAGATGGACCAGGAAAACTTTGGCAATCTAGGAGCAAAGCAGCTGGTCTTCCTTTCAACAGACTATTCTGGTGGCACAGTACTATACTTTCTTCCCTAGCCTGATTGTGGACCCAGAGGTCTGAGCATGGTTTCAGTGCAGAGTTCAATGAAGATTAATGCACATGATCATAATGTATGAGTTAACCACTGTATGTATTTTAAAAAAGATTCTATTTCAGCTAAGCACCACGTGTGGAAACTCAGCCTCATAGTCCAATGGATTGTGGCCAGATAAATTGATATAACTACTTCAGTTCATGGGTGTCTTGGTTATCCCGGCTATGAAACTACTGTGATGGAGAATTGATTTATATGGATGTATGGATATATGTATGTACAGGCAAATTCTCTGGTTTCACTGGGGAGGTAGGGAGATACACTTCCACTAGGTTAATGGAACTGCCACTATCTCCTGTAAATCTTCAGCCAGTGATGACACCCCAGTGCTACCCAAAAATGGAAGGTGGCAGTGATCTCAGAACAACAGGGAGAGCCCGGTCTAACAGCTGGCACAGTGAAGTCACAGCTTCCCAGTCCATCAGCCCTGGTGGCTCAGATGCCAAGGGCCCAGTGCACTGCCAATCCTCCCCAAGACTGGACAGGGATTAAAATCTCTTGGTGCCTTTCACAAATCCTGCTTTGGAATGCAACACACGAAAGGGAGGAGGGACAACCCAGGCAAACAAAGCAGCACCCATCTAGCTCACTTGGCTGAAGGTCCGTAGAAAGCACCCACTGCCTGCCTGACACAAGAGTTCAAGGCCCATCTGGGGGAAAAATGGATGTCTTGATCAACAGTTAATACCAAGGGCCCAGTATTGCAAGCAGAGCAGTCCTCCACCATAGTAACAGGCAGGAATTAGATATACTGCAATCCATCTGCTTTTCTCCCATGCTTGGCATCATTGCTATGAGCAAAGAGAGAGTCCCATGTTTGAGTATGGGTGCAATCCCTCACTAGCAAAGGGGGTCAGGGTCTCCCCATACAGACTCAGCTGAGCCCATTTAGATAATTAAGATTGGAGGGTGACCCAGGCTGTGGGATGACTCTCTGCCATGGCTAGAAGGGTGCAGATTTGTGAGGGAGGGAAGAGAGCATGGAGATCTCTGGGATGCTCACTGGCTCAGGACTCCCCTTCCACTGGACGAGGGGGAGACCCTGCAGCCATCATGATCATCCTTATTCCTTTCCCCTTGACGTAGCTTGCTCTCCTCTATGCATTAGCAAAGTAGAAGTGCCGTGGCGTGAATCTTTGACATAAGATGGAATGAAGTCTCTGGCTTTTGCCAGCCACAACTTGCCTGCAGAACGAGGTAAGTCCCTTTCCTGTATCGGTTGCTCCCTGCAGATATTAAAGCAATGCAACAAGTCACTGCAATTACAGTACATGCAACAGTCAGGGTGAGGTGGAGAGAGAGGAGGACGCCCCTTCGGTTGGTCCCTATGTGGTACATCCTGTAGTTGGAGTAGAGGTGGCTCTTGGCTGTTTATATCCTGGGACAAAGTACCTCTGAGAGGCCTAGGCAAAGAAGTGTAGGCATCGCAGCATCTTCAGGGTTCTGCATATCTTGGGTGGTCAGACTGGTTTTGCACAGTGTCCTTTCCTTGCCATTCCCATCCACCAAGTCCCCCCTTGTGAGCACTATAAACTGGGCCACACTGCCCACCTCTCTGTTGGAACTATGGGTTCCTTTTTGGTGGTGAGGGTCACTATTTCCTTAATGCAAATCTGTGAGATGGGGCTGAGTTTTATTAATTCATGGGGGTGAGAGAGACAGCTCTTTAAAATTGTGTGCCCATCAAAGTCAATCACTATGAAAGAATTGCTTTGCTCCAGGTCTCAAGATGATGTAAACTTAGGCTGACAGGTAGGGCGTGGCCTTGAGGCTGAAGGGGCATCAAACATACCTTCCCCTGGCACCATTACATTCCTTCTTGTCACATCTCTCCTGTGCCATCACATTCTGGCCAAGATGCTGCTCTCTTGTAGCCTTTCCATCCTTGTATTGCATCTTTGACATTTTACTAGCATGGTGGACTTTCTGCCAAATCCTGTGTTGAGATGGCTGGCAGGGTGTAGTACATAAGTCTAATACATGCTGTCAAATTAGCACACAACGTGAGAAGCAATGTAAAGAAATCTAAGCAAGTACTGTATATGATAAAACTCTACATCTGAATAGCTACAATAATTCGTAAGGCCAACTATGAAGTGGGACATTGGCTTTACACTGTGGAATTAGATGTCCATGTATACAGGTCCTAGTGCTACAGCACATAGCTCATACTCTTAACAACAATGCTAGCCACCAACTCTCATGCCAAAGAACTTTGTGGGTCAGCTCAAAAGCCCATGCTGTCTAATGCTGATAGATTAGATAGATGATAGATTAGATAGATTAGAGAGATTAGAGAGATAGAGATAGAGATAGAGATAGAGATAGAGATAGAGATAGAGATAGAGATAGAGATAGAGATAGAGATAGAGATAGATAGAGATAGAGATAGATTCACACGTACACACACACACACACACACACACACACACACACAAACATGAGAAGAATATTTTGGCATCCACTGAAAAACCTGTATTAGAGTATACATGTTAAAAGACAGAATAATGCCGAAATACTAAATGATGCCATAAAAACCAAAATGATGCTATACTAAGCAACCCCAATCCAGATGAAACTATCAAAATTCCTTTATGGATTAGTACATTATTGTTTGATATTTTAAATTAGTAAAATATTTATTGATTTGGGATTTGTGAATTCACTATTGTCTTTCTTTCTTTTTTCCATCCTAAACAAAGTCAAAAGCAAACAGACATTAGGAATAAAAATATTTCAATGGCCTTCTGATATTTGTGATAACTGTCTGTTATATGTAAAATTAGACCCTTTTTAGTTTCAGTAAAAATGACAGTTGGAAAATTCACATATTATGGACTTGTAACCATTTGTCCTCATTTGCTACCTTTTCTTGCCAAGTTCCAGATATGTATTTATATCACAAGGATCTGGAACTGTATGTGAATGTCCACAAAGAAGAGGAAGAAGTAGATTGTGGAGATTTTGAAGAAGAAATAGTGTGCACGTCTGGAGGGGAGGCTTAACGTCCTAACCTCCTATTGTTCTTCCCATATAAATGACTCCGTCCTGAAGATACTTTACAACAGAGAAGTAACTGTTGTGCTAATCTTATATACAGCAAGGGTGTAATTTGTAGTTTGACCCTTAGATTTCCAATAACTCACTGGTTTTGGTACTTTCTCATTTTAAAATTCTGTATATGACATAGGACTAATATCAAATGGCCATTTCAGTTCCAGAAAGACAATTGTGTTTGGGGTGGAATAAAAAGAGGAATGCCTCCATGTATGAAACAGAGATGGACTGAAATATAATAAACATTTACAGCCGCTATCAGTTCTCACCAGAGTATGAATCCAGACTCCAGACTTCTCAAAACATCTTCTCCACACTCCTGCATTAAATTACGAAAACCTAACTAGGAATAAGGAATGTGCATTGTCCAGATCTGCCAATGTGAGAGATCTTGATGTTCAGCTCTTAACTCGGGCCCTTCAGAACAGCCCCTTCCTCCAAAATATTTAATCCCATCCCAGATTTTGATTAAGAGTGTGAAGAATTATAATGTTAGATAGATGCTGTTTATATTTTGTGTAGTCTAGACACTTTTGTATGATGTCAGCAACTTATAGAGGTAAAGGTAAAGGTTCCCCCCGCACATTTGTGCAGTCGTGTCCGACTCTAGGGGCCGGTGCTCATCTCTGTTTCTTAGCCGAAGAGCCAGCGTTGTCCGAAGACGCTTCCACGGTCATGTGGCCGCATGACACACGTGGAACGCTGTTACCTACCCACCAAAGTGGTACCTATTCATCTACTTAGATTTGCATGCTTTTGAATTGCTAGGTTGGCAAGAGCTGGAGTGAGTGTGGGAGCTCACTCCGCACGCAGGGCTAGGGATTCGAACCTCCGAACTTGCGATCTTCCGATCGACAAGCCTGGCGTCTTACCCGCTGAGCCACCACGCCCCCATGCAACTTATATATGTGTATAATTTCGTACATGTAAAAAACTGTCTCCTTGAATATTGCATGCATACTGTTGTGTACCCCAAGTTCCTTATGGAGAAGTCAAGTGAAACGAGGGCAAAAGTCTCCCTTTGTATGCAGACTCTACACCTCCACTGGGGGTTTTGGAGCCACTGCTGGACTGGGGCCCCATCCCTATAATTCCGTGCTGTGGCTGGTGTGGGAAAACTGAGCCAGGTTACCCTGGTCGAGACAAACAACAAAGCTTCCATTTTACAAGTAGTGGGGCTGGGGCTGCACAGAGCTTGGGGGCAGGCCATTTCCCTAACTCTTCACAGCTCTTAAGCCACCACAGTGCCCCAGAGCCTTTGCAGCAGTCTTGACAGACCAAGGAAGGCAAGGATGGAGACTCAGTTCTGATGGCTGAGACACAGGCTGATGCAGATTTTTCCACTGTCCGATTGGCCAGCTGCAGGGAACACTGGTTGGCTTGTCCAGAATTCTTGGCAACCGCGGTGAAGACGATGGCAAGCCACTGTGTGAATCACTCTGGGGTTTGGGACTGATGATATTGGCTAGGTAAGAAGAGGTAGAGAGCCAGTTTGGTGTAGTGGTTAAGGCATCAGGCTAGAAACCAGGAGACTGAGAGTTCTAGTCCCGCCTTAGGCACAAAGCCAGCTGGGGGACCTTGGGCCAGTCATTCTCTCTCACCCTGGGAAGCAAGTAATGGCAAACCACTTCTGAAACCTTGCGAAGAAAACTGCAGGGACTTGTCCAAGCAGTCGCCAGGAGTCAACACTGTCTTGAAGGCACAAATATATCTACAGTATGTATGTATATTATGGTTCTGGTGTAGACTAATTTTACTATATTTCCTTTTCTTTTTCTTATCTTCTGTCTCTCTTGTCCTTAGCTTACTATTTCTTGCTCCTTTCCTGCAGTCTGTATAAAACTTCTTATCCCAAAAGGGAACAGCATGATAAGAAGGTATGTATATGTATGTATGCATTTAATATTCCTAATAATATTGCAACGTTATCTGTCCTAATAAAAGAAAAATGTCAATAAACACAAACCTGTTCAAGTATACTTTGACCTTGTGGTCTTCTATTATTCCTTCTGCTTGCAAAGAAACCACAGAGTAAAATGCAATCCTTCTGGAGCTCCTTATTTACCCTCTTAGGAATTCAAAGATGGAAATGGGCACATTCATAGTTTTAGAAGGTCTGATGTGCAAATTGTTCAAAGGTCACTGCTCTGCCTTCCTGGTATCCCTTAGGGCACCACATATAGGGGAGATTTCTGATAATTTGTGATAGCCAATAGGTATAAAGCTGCAATTTTTTTTAACGATTTGGTCACTTTTCGTTTCATTTTGTTTGCTTTTCAAGATAGATGCTCGTCTTAGATTGCTTGGACACGTCCATGTCGCTCAAACTGCTGTAAGTATTTGTGATCTTTTCTTCATTTACTGATTCAGATTTGTCAGTGTCTGTGAGATGCAAAGGGGACAATGGTCTCCCAATGTCCGCTGTCACCTCTCTTCTCCATTTGGGGCCCTTGGTTCTGGCATTCTTCCTCATTTATCCAGCCAGTTCTAGCCCATGGCCTTGGAAGGCTTCCATGCACTGAGTGCTGCTGTTTCACCATCAAATGCTCTGCCTTTGAAGTGGCTAGATAATGACTACTCTGGGAAAAGCGCAAACTGGGTGGGGTGTGAGCCATGCGATGGAGGTAGAGGATGTTGAAGCTGGGGAGGGATGCAGGTGGCATTGGCGCTGGCACAGTGGCAGCTAATCAGGTTTGCCAGCACCATCTGTCAGAATGTGAGCATCTGGGATTCAAGGTGACCCTGTCACCCTTCGTTAGAATTACGAGTTTGGCATCTGTATTAAACCACAACCAGCCACAGATGCAGCGAGGATGCCTGGCCAGGGAAAAACACCGTTTGTGAGCAATATCTCAGCTGGGCGAGTTGATAAATGGAACTAATTTGATCTTAATAATTCACTGATTCACAACTGCCAAAGGTTCTTCTCTTACCTCTTTTCATACGTTCAGCCTGTCTCCCCCTTTCCCTGCATGACCGAATCGCAGCTCCAGATTT
Source organism: Charina bottae (assembly GCA_023362775.1). Classification (NCBI taxonomy): domain Eukaryota; kingdom Metazoa; phylum Chordata; class Lepidosauria; order Squamata; family Charinaidae; genus Charina; species Charina bottae. The sequence continues at coordinate 7,160,898 of JALMGJ010000021.1, read as the reverse complement.
TTGGAGGAGCGCTGTGCGCTTTGCTTATCCCTCCCAGCACAGATGGTGTTTCTCTTGTGCTTTGTGAGATTTTTGTTGCTGCCTCCCCCACCCCAAACAAACGTGCAGGGGTGTATTTCTATTGGTGTCTCTGGGTACGGGGGGGGGGGGAGGAAGGGGGGAGGGAGAGCAGCAGGTGTGTAGTGTAGTACTTGCACCTGGGTGAGCTGCTAGTAGAGGGAGCCGAGCTGCCTTTGCCACAGAAAGATCCTCCCCACCAGATATCAAAGGGAGATTTGAATCTGGCTGTTGATCAGCCCACTTGGTGTCTCTGACAGGCTCCAATGACAGGAGCAGGAACATGTTTTGATTTTGTCCATATTCTTTCTCATCCTAACACAGCCAAGGCTGTAGAAAGGTCCTATCAAATCATTCTTCTCCTGCACACTTCCTTCTTACTTTTTTTCCTCATGGCACAATAAACCATTGTGATGCTTTCCATGAACAAGTGATGAATAAGAAGGATGAATAATCCTCCCCTCAAAATCAGAAGGGTTGCGTGCCCCATCTTGCATTTCTTGTCGGGCTGAGGGGACATGACCCAGACGCATAATGAAAGAAGGCAGGGTGCAGGGAAAATGGAGAGATTTTTCTCCTTTTCTCATCACAGATAGGAGAGCCGGGACAGATGAAAGGAAATATTTCTTTCTATCACATGTTGTTAAACTATGGAATTTCCTGCTGTGAGCTACAGCAACAGCTCTCAGGGCAACCTTAAAGGGGAATTAGACAAATCCATGCAGGATAAGGTTATCCAAGGCTACTAGCCACGGTAGCAACATCCCTACCGGAAGCTGTGCACCTACCTCTCAATTCCAGTTGGTGGGAATGTGGGCAGGCAGCTGTGCTGACCTTCCCAGGCCTGCTCGGAGGCCTCCACTGCCATCCTGGGAACAGAATGCCAGGCAAAGTCTGCGGCAACAGCAGGACTCATCTGATGTTCCTCACAGTCTTGGTGCAGATCAGGTTGTTTTTCTTCTTTATCTTTGCCCAGTACTCTGGATGAGGCTTTCCAGGCACAACATGTGGACAGCTTCTCCGTAAAATAACAGTGGAGTCTTTGTGCATTGTTCTTTCACCAGCGTAGGCCTTGGCTCCTTAATGCTGGAAGACGGGGAAGCCTGGGTAGGGTGCGTTGTTCTAAAGATGCCTTCCTCTTACCTTAGTGATTGCTGCAGTAAAATGAAACGAGAATCTAAGAAAACCAATCAACCAATGCATGTGCTAAATGAACAGCCTGCGAGGAGAAGAGGCAGCCTTCAGCCTGGCTCGTGATGTTCAGGTGGCTCTCTGGCTTTATCTGACACCCATACAACAAACTGAGGATATTGAGCCAGGTCCCGAATGGCCCAGAAATGGTCTAGGTCCATGGTAGGCATCTATACGAGAGATTGTTTGAGCTCATTACTTGTTGGTGAGCCAAGGGTTTCCAGGCCAGCTCTGAATCCCAGTGTGTTGCCCTGAGATATCAGAATTATGTTTGTTCTTACAATTGGACATACTGTATCTTGAAATGCCACAGAATTCTGTCAAGAGCTGTTCCACTCTGATTAACCCCTTGAATACCTAAACCCTTGAAGCAAAATATTGCTACAGACGTTGTCTTCAGCTCTAACCTGCTAATCAGAGTAAAGGTGTTGGGAGAAGGAACTGGAGAGTCAGGTGAGGCATCCCAGTAATGATGAGCCCTTGAAGAGGTAAAAAAGGTAAAGGTTCCCCCCGCACATTTGTGCAGTTGTGTCCGACTCTAGGGGCCGGTGCTCATCTCCGTTTGTTAGCCGATGAGCCAGCGCTGTCCAAAGACGCTTCCACAGTCATGTGGCCGGCATGGCTCACACGGAACGCTGTTCCTACCCACCGAAGTGGTACCTATTAATCTACTTACATTTGCATGCTTTCGAATTGCTAGGTTGGCAAGAGCCGGGGCTAGTGCGGGAGCTCATTCCGCACGCAGGGCTAGGGATTCGAACCTCCGAACTTGCAATCTTCCGATCGACAAGCCTGGCGTCTTACCCGCTGAGCCACCACGCCCCTTATCATTAAATCATATTAAATCATAGCCAGGGAACCAGTCCAGACCTGATGAAATCAATTTACACCTGTCCAATGCACACCTTGGGGGCGTGGTGGCTCAGAGGGTAAGACGTCAGGCTTGTTGATCGCAAGTTCGGAGGTTCGAATCCCTAGCCCTGCGTGCGGAGTGAGCTCCCGCACTAGCTCCAGCTCTTGCCAACTTAGCAATTCGAAAGCATGCAAATGCAAGTAGATGAATAGGTACCACTTCGGTGGGTAGGTAACAGCGTTCCATGTGCGTCATGCAGCCACATGACCATGGAAGCGTCTTCGGACAACGCTGGCTCTTCGGCTAACAAACGGAGATGAGCACCGGCCCCTAGAGTCGGACACGACTGCACAAATGTGCGGGGGGAACCTTTACCTTTAATGCACACCTAGTCTTGTGTTGCAATACAGGTGAATGTTTTTCCAATCTAATCTGAATGATTAGATTAGTGTGACCATAGTGGGAAATTCTCTGTGCTGCTGCTGCCTACCTGTAGCCTTTCCATAATCATAGTGATGATGCTGGGAATCCCAGATTCCCAGAATCGTTGCTGTTTGTAAGCCACCCAGGGTTATGGTGCATACGATGGGTGGTTATATAAGTCTTTGAAATAAATAAATTCAAGATCAAGTTGAGCCCAAGTTCAGAAGACATGAGTCAGTGCACTTGTGAGTTAGTGAGTGCACTCACAAATGCTCCTCTATAACCTCTTGCCTGCTCACTTCTAGTGAGCCCCAAATATATTATTTTAGCTAAGCATGAGGGGAAAATAGTAAGCACAAAATCACCATCTTCATCACCACCACCATCATTATCATCTACTACTTACAAATATATTGTTATTTCATACTTACAAGACATCTAATATTTGCTAAGAAAGCAATGATAAAAAATACAACAGTGAAAGCATTTGTCCAACTTGCTTCCATCCATCCATCCATCCATCCATCCATCCATCCATCCATCCATCCTTATTCTGCTATTCTCATTTTATTGTTTGATGGTCTTTTGTTTCCCCTCCCCCCCCTGCAAGGATGTAAACATTAGGATGCAGGAGCACATCCCATTCACCTCTGCAAAACGGGTGGCCGGGTGGGGGACACACTCTGCCGCCTCTTCCTTCCCCTCCTGCCTTTCCACATATGCACACAAGGGGGCGCCATTGCACAGGAGTTTGGGCTACATACGCTAGGGTTTGAAAAATTATATTCCTTTAGAGGAACAGAATCCTTTCCTCAGCTTGGAGAGGAACAGGGAGCCCCTATGGAGGAACTCCATCATCCAGATGACAATATGTCACAAACAAAGGACAGGTGCTCCATGTGTAAGATGGCTGCACATCCCCGATGGCTCAAACACCTAGGTCAAAGCAGTCACAATGCTCACTATTTGCCAGAGAGGGATGCAGGACCAGTTTGTTAAATTCCCTCTTGAATTTGTTGCTAGACTTGCTTGAGGGTAGAAGAAAGATCTTGTGCAAATCAGAAAAAGTTAGTTCTTGCATTTGTAACACGGTGTTCAGCATGTTGTGGAGGTGTAAGTTGTCTCAATATATGTGGAGAGGGAGCGATGAGATGGGAATTCATGATGCAGTCATCTGAGTGTGCCAGATTACAGAAGAAGGACTAAAGTTGTGCCCATAGAGAGGCTGAATGATGAGTTTTTAGGGGTAGAAGACCTGTGCTCTCCAGATGTTGCTGGACTTCAGCTTCCAGCACCCCCAGATTATGCAGCTTGTGGTAAGGGATGATGGGAATTGTAGTTCAGCAACACTGGAAGATCCCAAGTTCCCCACCTGTTTTATTGGGAGAGATATACTGTAGGTCAGAACTTTGTGAGGAGAAGGGAGATCTTCCCAACAAAGCTTATTCTCTAAGCTTTTATGAGGTGCAGGGAAGAAAGGCAAGGAACTAGAAGGAGAAATGGAGATCTCCCTGTGTGCAGAGCCACTTCCTGCTAGCTAAAGGCATATTCAGAGTGAGTTCCTACAGGGGAACCACATGTACTGAACCAGTGCTTTCCAAACTGCTGCCGTTGGCGACACACCAACGGCGGCAGTGGTGGCAGTGCGGGGGCGCGCACGGCGGCGGCGGTGTGCATGGTGGCGGTGGCAGCGGCGGCGGCCTCCGCTAAAACACAGAAGCGCTGATGGCGCGCCACTGCCGTCATCGCTGCCGCCGCCACCACCCCCACACCACCGCTGTGCACGCCCCCGCCATCGCTTCCGGGTTGTGTTGCGACACACCAAACGGTGTGTTGCGACACACTAAAGTGTCGCGACACACAGTTTGGAAAGCTATGTACTGAACTGTAGTATCCAAAGTGGGTACCGTAGTCTGGGATTCATCCTCTGCGTGTCCCCTTCTGGTCCCTGCATTATCCACAGCATTGACCACAAGTACAGAGAGCTGCATAGGCTTACCTTCTGCACAAAGATAGAAATCACAATCCTGCCCTAAGAAAAGCTACATTCTGTTATTATGATCAGTCTTTTCTAGCTTGATTCCAAAGAGCCTGATTCATTCTTTACTTTTTCTGTGAACTTATTGAATGCCTCAAGCAAGCCACCCTCTCAGCTTCAGTTCTTCTGTTAGAAATAATTTGGCAATATTATCCACCTTCTTTAGAAGGTTGTTGGAAGGATGGAAAGATAATGGGTGTGAAGTGTCTTGAGCCTTTTGTACAGAGACTATATAATTGTCATTTCATATTTCCTTTAGCTCAGAGATGGGCAACCCAAGGCCTCACTTCCATGTGGTCCTAGCTACAGTTTGGGAAGTCTTCTGAAGTCTGCTATGACCACAGTTATTCAGAACTGTAAGCAGCTGTTCACCATCTTGAGACAGGAAACACCTGACATCTGAAAAAGGCTTAATATAGTTTTAAAAATACAAAATATGACAGCCAGTTTGGTCTAGTGGTTAAGGTGCTGGGCTAGAAACCAGGAGACTGAGAGTTCTAGTCCCGCCTCAGGCATGAAAGCCAGCTGGGTGACCTTGGGCCAGTCACTCTCTCTCAGCCCTAGGAAGGAGCCAATAGGAAACCAGGAGACTGAGAGTTCTAGTCCCGCCTCAGGCATGAAAGCCGGCTGGGTGACCTTGGGCCAGTCACTCTCTCTCAGCCCTAGGAAGGAGCCAATAGGAAACCAGGAGACTGAGAGTTCTAGTCCCGCCTCAGGCATGAAAGCCGGCTGGGTGACCTTGGGCCAGTCACTCTCTCTCAGCCCTAGGAAGGAGGCAATAGGAAACCAGGAGACTGAGAGTTCTAGTCCCGCCTCAGGCATGAAAGCTGGCTGGGTGACCTTGGGCCAGTCACTCTCTCTCAGCCCTAGGAAGGAGCCAATAGGAAACCAGGAGACTGAGAGTTCTAGTCCCGCCTTAGGCATGAAAGCCGGCTGGGTGACTTTGTGCCAGTCACTCTCTCTCTCCGCCCAACCCACCTCACAGGGTTGCTGTTGTGGGGAAAATAGGAGGAGGAAGGAGTATTAGGTATGTTTCCCGCCTTGAGTTGTATATGAAAAAAAAAGGCGGGATAAAAATCTAAAAAAAAAAGGGGGAGAAAAGAAAGGAAAATCCAGGACCTGATTAGGTCTGATATGTCTCTTCCCCCTCTATATACCCTCCCCGCTGTAGCTTAAGTTTCTACCTCCAAAGTGGGACTTGCCAGTCACTAAAAGGCTGCCCAACCCAGCCTTAACTGGGCTGCACTGGAGCTAGACAGCCATCACTCATTTGCTTAAATTGGCCTTCATGATAGCATCTCATTTTCTATCGTGGTCCTGCGGGGCACAGCTAGCCTAGAAAGTCCATATACTGTGGCACTGGGACAGAATTCAGATTCCTGAGAACTTCCTTCCTTCCTTCCTTCCAAAACAAAGTTCAGTTAGGCAAAATTATATAAAATTATTCACTTTATGTAAATATGCATTATTTATTTATATATTAAATTTATATATCACTCCCAGCAACTCAATGATGTTGAATTCAGATATTCTTTGTTCATCTTACCACGTAATTTTTAAAAATACCGTCTTGAGCAGTAACTCCAGCAGCAACCCAGGCCTGGTGGTTCATCCAGCATGAAAAGCAGGATTTTCTTTATTGCAAGGAGCTCTAAGGCCTGTGTGGTGTGAGTGTGTGTGCGCGTGCGCACTTGTGAATATATTTGGAATGAGGAAGATTATGCTTGACATTGTGTCAGGGGGAGATCAGGAGGGAATGATGGTTTTGAGGGCGATGCACTGAAGCACCCAAAGGCAGGGATGAATCATAGCCAACCCAACTATTCTAGGATGCATGCAGGAGACATGGAGGGATTGTAAGATGGATTCTGCCTCTCCAGGACAGAGCCCTCCTTCCCTATATTTAGGAAGGGGGTGAAAATTTTGCTATTCAGAAGACGTTTTTATGGTTATTATGTTATCAATTGGGAGGCACCTATGTTAATATAATTCTGGTAATGTATGATATTGTTGTGTACTTTTTATTCTATGCTTTATTATGTTTTATGATGCACACCACCAGAAGTCTGTTGGGAGTATGGTGGCATAAAAATAGAGTCAATGAATGAATGAATGAATGAATGAATGAATGAACACTTCCTCTGCAATGCAATGTTCTCAAACATGTCCATATTTAGGTGACTGAACCAGAGCTCCTGCTGCACCGTAGCCTCATCCCAGATTCCCAGCAGGGCAAATGTCTCAGCCCTATTCCACGGGTCTTCCGCATCAGCATACTGTGAGCTGCTTTCCTTGCCAGCTCATGTTTAGGAAGAAGAGATAAATGCTTTTAGTCTAGGAATGAGGAAGGAAGGAGCACTAAACGTGTGTTTGAGAGTGAGCAAGCTCCATCCTTGATTGGAGTGGAAAAGAATGAGCGGTGCAGGCAGCAAATGACCAAGGAACTTAATTCTAATATAGCTGGCAGCACCAGGAAGTGGCCAGTGAATGAGGACATGTGCATTCCAGGGGCACCTGGGACTGTGCAGTTCTGATTGGCCTGTGCTCAGTGCCACAGTACCGTTGCACATAGTGCTGCCAAAGCCAGGCAGGCAACCTAAATAGCTGTGGTGCATTTTGGAAACAGCTGCAGGAAGTATAGTTGCGTGAGAGTGATCCAAAGTGCATTGACTGATCAGGGTGACAGCAGTAGCATGCTTGCACAAGTCCTCATGAATAATAAAATTAATTAAAAATTAAACTTAAAAAATAGCCACATGAAGTGGCAGAAGCAGCAGAGAATCTGTAATGTACCCAGTGGTGACAGAAGTCACCTGGCAGAACCTGGTTTTCTGTTCTCATTTAACTCAAACTTCTGTGCAGAAGTATTTTCAAAACAGGGCTGAATATGTGTTTAAAAAATGGGTCTAGTGCTGTTTTAAAAGAGCACTAAACCCATATGTAAAAGGAGCTGCATAAGACCTGACAAGCATTGTAGAAAGCACCAAAGAGGCATTATGTTTTTATTGTGAACTGCCCAGAGTCCTCCGTTGGAGGAGATGGGCGGTAATATAAATCTAAATAATAATAATTATTATTATTATGTGGGCAAATGCCTCTGCAGAAGCCAGATGTCCACTCCTTCTGCAGCCCAAGCAAAAATGGCAATGGAGGGGCTGCCCAGTGACCTGAGGGAAGGGAGTGTGCCTGCAGCAGCCTACAGATGCAATAGGAGCTGGGCAGATCAAAACCCTTGATTATGTCAGCAACCAAATGGTTGGTGAAATGTGCCAGATCATATTCACAGTACAAATTGTGTAGGGATGAAAGGATAATACCTCTTTGTAACAGAGCAAGCTAAGGATAATTTTAAACTGTATCAGTTTTGAGCTAGACAATGAACATGGCAGAAAAAAGAGGTTGTTGGGACGTGTCCATGCCAACGTTAGGGGCAAGTAAGGAAAAGTCCACAAATCACAATCACAAATTGGGTTAGGGCAGCTCATGCTATGTGTGTAAGATCCAAGAATTGTGCCTCCCAAATCTTCTGCAGCATGGTGAGTGATTCTGAGTGGCACACTTGGAATGCATGATGTGAAAGTCTTGGGTGACCTTTGGCTGCCACCAAATCATTCATTAATATTGAAGTAAACTTTGCAACTTGCAAATGGGAAAGAAACCTGTTGAAGGAAACTTAGGACACTTCCACACCATCCCAGGCTTTGCTCCTCACACCTCATCCAGCTGGGTTGTCACTGCTGCTCTACCTGCTGTGCTCTGTCTTCCCATGGGGCCATGCAGCACTATTCAGCTGGTCAATGGGGAAGTGGAAAAATTAGACCCAGCCAGCCAACCCCCTTCTCACTCTTTCCTTGCCATATTTACTCTTCTTGGCAAAGAAAAAATGGCTGTCCTGCAGGGGAAAAGCCAAGGCCTTGGCTTCAGTGGGAGAGGGAGACTGGGAGGTCCAGGAAGGGAAGATGAAGCTTTGCAGCATTTCCTCTGGAGCAGCAGTTGAGCTGGAAGTTAGTAGGCTCAGCTGCAGAAGACTTCTGGCATCACAAGGACACAGGAGTAAGGTCTCAGTTCTGGATCAGCACAGTCCTTGCATGGAAGCGGCCTCTGCATACTTGGAATTGAAACCCTGAACCTTCTCATTTGAGCTTCCAGTATAAATTGTCAGATTTTTCAAAGGTTACCAGCAACATTGTTGTATATTTTTGAAGTGAGCATCAAGGTTGAGGCAGGGATTTGCCTATGACCACATCCTGAGCTTTGAGGGCACCAGGAAACAGTCAAGCTACTCCCAACATCTCAGCATTTCCAGAGCTCAGAGCAACTGTAAGCAAGAAGCTCTATCTGTCTCCTGATCCTGTGGAAAGGTAAGAACTCATCCATAGGATTGATCATCCTGAATCTCAGAAGTACCTCAAATGGCAGTCTTTTGCTTTATCCTAAGGAGGATAGGACTGGTGGCAACAACTTAGCCACACATGATTTTGGCTAACTGCCCATGTCAATCAAATGGTCTGGACCACCACTTTCAAACACCTCAGAGCATGAATACTTAGAAAAACGAGGAGAGCAAAACCCAAGATCCTCTCTTCTTTGCAGCTTCTCCTATCATGATGAATACTCCTCCCCATCTATGACTGGATTCACACATTGTTGAAGTTGCTAAGTAATAAAACCAGGTTTATTGATGATCATTGGCTGAGTTCACACAAGCTGCTAAGCCGAAATCAAACAAGACATGTTTGGGTTTAGAAAATGGTGTGACATATCTGAGAATATTTTTGCTACTATGGTAGCTGGAGAGAGGTAGGGAGATGACCTTGACAGAAATATGCAAGAACTGTTACCTAGGCAAAGGGAGCCGAAGCATTATTTAAGTCCTGGAACAAGGTAATATTCAGAAGTGGCTCAGGCAGATGCCTCCCTGATTCACTGGGGCATAAGAAGGAGGGGAGGGATAGCACAATCCATCTTGCAAGGGTCTGTTATTATAGCCAATCTCAATGAAGTGTAGTTCTAGTCTTCCCGTGGAGTTGATTTTCTGGTCTGGTCTACCTGGCGGAGCTGACAGCAGCATCCTCTTTGTCCCCAGGACAACCTTCGAAGCTAAGCCAACATCCTTACACTGCAACGGTCCACAATCCGAACGAGGAACTGAACCATGGCTCCGGTCTGTTCTCAGGATGTCAGTGTGTTTTATTTGTCCCGAACGCCTCTGGTTCTGACAGTGAAGAGCGTATTTGTTGACACCTGGGCTTTCTGAGGGTGACATCCTAGGCACTTAAAGACCAGTGTCCTCTCGAACTCTTCGGCCCTGGGCAGTGCCACCTGTCCAACTGGCAGCACCAGGCTCGACAGCCAGAACAGCCCTGCAAGGGCCACTGCCCAGCTTCCCTGTCGCTGCTGGAAAAGCCGACTGTGCCATCCCTGGGCCTGGGCTCTGAGGCTGAGCGGGAGATTATTTCTCCCAATAACCTGCACTTTGGAAGGTTTTGAAACAATAATAAGTAGGCGTAATGATTTCCATGCCTCATTCCTGGGCAAGCCAGGAGCAAAAGCCGGTTTTAATTAAAGAAAGGGAGAGGAGAAAAAGAAAGTCTGGGAGAGAGAGAGAAGGGGGAGGAAAAATAAGGAAAGGCTTAGTGCTGGAGCTGACTTGCTAGTGGTTCCAAGTATAGTAAAAGGTTTGCCCCTTCCCTTATTGTCTCACCCTCTAAGCCACAGTAAGTATGAAATGTGAAGTGCAACAGACACGTACCAACAAAAATGTCTCTCCACGCACCACTGAAACAAATAAAAAAGGTAAAGGTTCCCCCACACAGTCGTGTCTGACTCGAGGGGCCGGTGCTCATCTCTGTTTCTTAGCTGAAGAGCCAGCGCTGTCCGAAGACGCTTCCGCGGTCATGTGGCCGGCATGACGCACGCGGAACGCTGTTACCTTCCCACCGAAGTGGTACCTATTCATCTACTTGCATTTGCATGCTTTTGAATTGCTAGGTTGGCAAGAGCTGGGGCGAGTGCGGGAGCTCACTCCGTCACGCGGGGCTTGGTCTCGAACCGCCGACCTTCCGATCAAGCCTGGCGTCTTAACGCCACTTAGACAGCACCCCTGTGCAAGACACTCGCTTCTTTAGCAGGAGCGGAGGAGAATCTTCCCAGCTAGCATGGCAGTTTGCGAGGGAAAAGGCCTGTTCTGTAGGTGAGCTATGCATATCCAGATCATGAGTTCAACCAACAGAATCCTTAGTTCACACAGGATTGTGTCTAACATGTAGTCCATTATTATTTACTTGGATAAAACAATGAATAGATTAAAGAAGTCTCTGAATAGTGGAGGGGGAGATGTTGTTTTCTTAAATTATAGTCCAATACTTCCAAAAATCTGTGGGTTTTGAAGTGATGTTCTCCCTTCGTTGTCCTGATGGATGGAATGTGCCTTATCAGATGCAGCCTGCTGTGCAACTGGCATTGTGTCCCATCATCATCACCCAGTCCCAATAGGTGGCAGGCACCACATGGAAGCAGCTTTCCTTCCTGTGTGATGGAGAAGGTAGAATGCCTCTTATATGACTGATGGTGCCCCAGTGTAACTAATGTGAGAATACAGAGGCAGAAGCCATTTGAAGCACTATCCTGTCTGGTGTCAGCGCAAAACAATGTCAGCATCAAATGGGCTGCCCATATCACCAACTCTTACCCTAGATTTGTATCGTTTGTTACAAACTGGGTTGTCCTCATTTGGCATCTGTGGCAGTATTTTTATGGCTGGCTCTCTATTTTGCCGAGTTTCATAGGTATTAATACTGTATATACGCAAACCAACTAAATTGCAGGCAATTGCTTTCAGGACCAGGATGTGCATTCCAAGAAAATCTGGATTTTAACCTTGTACTCAAGCTCCTTTAGATAGAGGGAATTTCCACTAGTTTAATTTTTTGACTTTTTTTTAAATAAAATAAATAAAATAAAATAATAAAATAAAATAATAAAATAAAATAAAAATAAAATAAATAAAATAAATAAAATAATAAAATAAAATAAATAAAATAATAAAATAAAATATAAAATAAAATAAAATAAAATAAACCATATGGCAACATTTTTCCTACTGCTTAGTCCACCTTTTTCTTTCTGTTAAGGAAGATGGGAGATGGAATAGCTGCAACATATTTATTTATTTATTTATTATTGTATTTATACCCCGCCTATCCCCTCCCTAACGGAGGACTCTAGGCGGCTTACATACATAGTAAATTACATTTCATTATACAGTATACATTTTTAAACCACGCGCTTAAGGGAAGGGGTAAGGGAACCGACTCTTCCGTGGCTACTGGACTACATGTTCCACAATGCCTTGCGTCGGAGCCGGCTGCTGACGTCCTGGATGTTGCTGCTTCGGGTTCCGTCGTCGCCGCCGCCATTCATGAGATCTTTTTCCGTTTGGTGGCCGACCCCCAACAGGACACCAGCAAATTTACCCACTTAAGGTGGTACCCATTTATCTACTTGCTAAGCTTTCGAACTGTTGGGTTGACAGGTCAACATATGCTTCTCTTGGTGCCCGCTTCTTTCTTCTGTTATGGCAAGGAGGCAAAGCTGATGCTCTAGAGTCTTTCCAAACAGAGTTCAACTAGGTAATCTCTCCCCACTTGCTCTTCTCCCCATCCCTCTCGAATAAAATTATTTGTATTAGGATTTTAAAAGAAAAAGTATTTTCTCATTCAAAAACTATTGCTTTTTTATTTGTAAGTTTATGCACATGTCACTGACTAGTAAAATAATAACATACTTAAACAATAAAGATTCCATTTAACTTAAGCTTGTCTTTTGGAAAAGAAATACATTTCCAATGTTCATTACCCTTGGTGGATTTTTCAAAAGTTTTTCTTAATCCTGGGCATTCTGAGTGAAGTTGTAGGACCAAGAATAAGTTCTCATTCAGCCCTCACACAATTTCTAAACCATTGTTTTTTTTCAAATACAAGATTATACGTAGTTCATTTATTTTTAATTACAAAGTATTTATACAAATTTTCAACAGGATGTCCAGAAGACCAGAACAACAATGAAGATTTCAGCCCAATTCAAATATTTTAAAAGCAGACCATTTCCGATGGAAAAGTCACGTTCCAAGTAGAATTTCACTTGGTGGGGAGGGAGAGGTGGGGGGGGGGGGAGGGAATCTGAAAAGAAAACACATGAACCAAATGAACAAATGCATGTTCCACTGGCTAACAGCTCATACAGTCAGGTTCCTCCTGATGTCTAACCTGAAGCTGCTTCCTTGTGGTTTTAATTTATTGGTTTTGGATTAAAACCAATTATTTTTAATCTGTTGGTATTGCCCTTTGGGGAAACACAGAATAAGCCTACTCTGTCTTTCGCATGACAACCCATCAGATATTCAAAGACTTTCTCATACCTCCCCTTACAGGACAATCTCCAGTCCTTTCACCATCTCAATAGCCCTCCTTTGAACTTGCTATAGTTTGAACTGCAGTGCCCAGATATTAACTATGTGATCTCAGATGGCCCTGCAATTATAGAATCCAGCTTTTATATCTGGCAGTTCTTGTTCCCTGCATTTTTTAAAATCTGGATTGCAAAATCTTGTGCAATACGTTACCAGCATCTGAGATAAGTTCAAATGTCTGGAAGTTTTATTATCCTTTATCTCCATCCCTTTTGGGATTGGGATATAAATTTATCTTCTTCAGGTCCTCTTGGTCACCAGTGTTTTCCATGCCTGCTTACAAACTGCAAGTAGCACCATCTTATAAGGTTTTAAACAGTTCTGGTAGTATTTCATCTACTCCTGCAGTTTTTGCTGTTAGTAATATTTTCTAGGGCCTATTCAACTTCACTTTCCAGAATGTCTGGCCCTAGTCCTACGTACCATAGATTTTCAAGACTATTTTTGTAGTTTTTCTGTATACTTGTACCATCTCTTCTTTATACCTCCCTTCTTCAATAGTTCTTGGTTTTCTTCATCTTTTATTGTGCCCATCTTTGTAGAACAGAGCTTTCCAAACTTTTCATGTTGGTGACACACTTTTTAGACATGCATCATTTCGTGACACACTCTTACAGCAGGGCATCATTTCGCGACACACTCTTACAGCAGGGCACAAGGCAGGCACTAGGACCTGCACGGAATCACAGCAGGTTTGGAGGCAGCAAGGCACGAGGCAGGCAATAGGACCTGCACAGAATCCTGGCAGGGCAGGTTTGGAGGCAGCAAGGCACAAGGCAGGCACTAGGACCTGTGCGGAATCCTGGCAGGGCAGGTTTGGAGGCAGCCAGGCACGAGGCAGGCACTAGGACCTGCGCGGAATCCTGGCAGGGCAGGCTTGGAGGCAGCCAGGCACAAGGCAGGCACTAGGACCTGCGTGGAATCACAGCAGGTTTGGAGGCAGCAAGGCACAAGGCAGGCACTAGGACCTGCATGGAATCCTGGCAGGGCTCGGAGGCAGCCGCAGCCGCGACACACCCAGACACTGCAGCTGACGCACTAATGTGTCCTGACACACAGTTTGGAAAGCTCTGTTGTAGAAGTTTCCTTTGGTTTCTATAAGTTTCTTAAACAAATATCTTATCCTTCCACTCAATTGCCCTCCTCAATCCTTGCCAGATCAAACTGGAAGATGCCCTGGATCCTACACTGTTAAAATGACACCTCTGGAGGCCCAGGACTTGGCCGCCTCTCCTCTCTGCAGCCCTACAGCTTGTCAGCGGAGCTACTCTCCCACCTTCATTTGCAGAGCCCTGGACCGGTTATCTGCCTCCGTCTGGTTGGAGCGCCAGTCTTACTTTTTCTGATGCTGCCCATTCAGCCTTGGCTTGCTGGGCACCCTGGGTTCCTCCAGCTACTATGAGCTCTGCCCATCTGTTGGCTGCCCCTTTTTCTTTCCTTGAGAGCAAGACAGCCAGAGGGTTTTCTCCCTTTATCTCAGCTGCTCCTTCTTCCGTGCCTTGTCTCTCCTCTAGTTGCTCTAAGAAATACAACCATTTTAGACTAGAAATTGGGGGGGGGGAGGCTACATGATTAAATGCTTCCATATGGAGGAGGGGAAGTCTTCCCACATTCCTGCATAGAGGAAAGGATGTATAAGGCTTAGTCTGACTTGTTGGTTTTCAATACAGAAGAAAAAATAATAATTTTAAGGGGTACAGGGGCATTTTCCATCAGGTCAGCCTCCTCCTCCTCCGGCAGCCTGAAGTGGTTTTCCCTGTCTGTAAGAACTAGTGGGCTATAGGGTGCCATAAGTCAGGTAAGGGGACCGATGGGGGGGAAAAAAAGCAAAGAAAAATGATTGGGAGAAGCAAAGTTTCTGTCTCCCAGTCCAACAGCAGATTTACAAGGAAGAGTGAAAAATCGAGGCTGTATCTTGTGCTTCTTTAGCGTTCCTTCCATGTGACTTCCAGCAGCATAAACCATGGGAATCGTGCAATCGGAGTGGGATGGCCAAATCAGAGCATCCAGATAGATGGCCCTTAGCCTCTGCTTGAATACATCCGGTGAAGGGGAGCCCCCCATCTTTCTGGGTAATCGGTTTCACTGTTGAACTGCTTTTACTATAGGAAATTCCCCCCAGAACAGGGCTTTCCAAAGTTTTCCCGCGGCGACACACTGCTGTTGGTGTGTCGCCGCGCTAAAACCCAGAAGCGCTGCTGCCGCTTTCGGTTTTTGCGCACCGCCGTGGCTGCGGCGCTTTCGGATTTTCGCGCGCCGCCGTTGGTGTGTCGCCGCGGGAAAACCCAGGAGCGCTGATGGGTTTTGACGCGACACATCTGGGCCCCGCAGGCGACACACTTTTGTGTCGCGACAGTTTGGAAAGCTCTGCCCCAGAACATTCAGCAGAATCTGCCTTCCTCTCATTTAAAGCTATTATCCCATGTCCTTCACTCTGAAGTCACGGAAAACAAGTACTGACCTTCTTCTTCGAGTCATCCTTTCAGGTATTTGAAAAGTGCAGCTGTGACATGCTGTCTCAGAAAGTTAGCTGCGGCAGTTCCTCTATTCCCATTTTTTCCCTCCTGTTTTAAGAACAGGAGGATGGCACATTCATGCAGCTATTCGGCTGAGTCCATTATTACCTCCTGTGACTTGGAAACCGCATTTCTGAAGATGCAGCCTAAAACTGCATTTGACTTTTCTGCAGCCACGTTATACCGCTGCCTCTATTAATTTTGGGATCAACTTATACTGCGAGGTCTTTTGCATGAGTACAGTGCTGTATTGGTCTTGAGTCAGGTTTTCCCCACCCACTATCCGTGGATCTGCTTTTGTTTCCTAAATAAAGAGCTCTGCATTTCTTTCTGCTAAATGTTATTCTGTTACTTTCGGCCCGTTTCTCTAATCCATCAACACGGTTTTGAATTTTATTTTTGTTTCTTAGGGCAGTAGCTATCTCACCCCCTTTTGCGTGCTTTACACACTAAACGCTCCTCCCGCTTCTTCATCCAAGTGGTTAATAAAAAGGTTGAAGCTGATTTGCTTCATTTCTGGTTGTTTCCAACTGCGGCCTCCCGAGAGAGCGCATCGGCCTACCCCATCCCGCCCCGGGGCTGCCTCGTGGTAAGGCGAGGCCAATCCGAGAGGCTTGCAGCGGAGCCCGAAGCTTCCTCGCGGCCACACTCGAGCAGCTCCGTGAACTTTTGTTCCGTCAGCTCCGAGAAGCTTCACCCTGGCGCACGTCCGCACGCACGCGCACGCGCTTTTGCAAAATAGACACACACGTCCTCCTCTCCCACCGCCCCGCTCTGTTCGTGCACACCCCACGTCCGCTCCTGGACCTGCGCCAAAAGCACCTTCTAATCTCCCCGTCCTTTCCTGGCTCTGCAGCTCTGGCGGCGCCCACCAAAAGGAGGCTGCTTTCGCCTGGGACCCCAGGAAGTCTTTGGGTCAGCCTCCCGTCTCGGCTGCAGGGGGAGGATTCGCGGGCGGCGGGGTGGCGGGGAGGGAAAGCTCCCGGGAATCGCGAAGGATGTGTCAACGTTGAGTTCCGGCGGACTTGCAAAGTGACGGCCGCTTGTGACACTCGGGCCCGGAATGGAGCCGATTGCAGCTTTCTGCCCCCGCTCCGGCTTACCCCGCGCCGTCTCGGGGAGCCTGGCCCTCCCTTCTCACATCACAGTCTATAAATCCGTTTGACTTTTGCAGCTCCCCTCCCCTCCCCCCTTTACGGTCCAATTGCTCTTTCGCCCTCCTTTTCTTTGCTGTTTTTTTTCAGTCTTCTCATTTTCTTTGTTCTTAACTTTTGCCAATATTTGTAACAGCACATTTCTGCAAATTGCTTCCAAAAGTCTGCAGTTGTAGAAAATCTATCACGGGGCTTGGGGTTTGATTCAAAGTTCAACATGGTTTTATATCCTCTCTATAATATCTATTTGAACACGTCCATTGGACAAAACAGAACATTGGTTTTGGCTGAGTTCTCTTGCTGAGGATTTTGTAGGTTTTAGAATCTATTTGCTTTTTCTTTAGCAAATGTCAGAAACGTTTTAACCCTTCACTTTGGAGACAGGACAGTTCTTGCTGGGGTGGGGGAGTCACGTGCCTTGGTGCCCCTTGCACCTCTGCACACGGACCGACCTGCCGTTTGTAACTGAATAAAAACTGACTCTTGAGTATTTCCAACTGTTGCTTCTAATCCAAAATTATTCTGGCATGGGCCCCAAATGCAGAGCTGGCAGAGACCCCTCCTAGATATTTACAATTCTGGTTCTCATCCACTCGTGTTCCATTTGTGGAACATTTTTTTCCCTTCTTTTACCCTAACCTCTGCTATTTCATTTTTCATTTTCAATCCGTCCCTTTTCCTTTTCTGATATCTCAATGCTTCTGCTTCTGTATGTTTTCTCACTCTTCCTTCTTTGTTCCTCACACATTTAACCACAATTTCAGGCCATCCCTTGGCTCTTGGTTGGGTGGGGTGGGGGTTTCTTAAGGTTACTCCAGTCTGTAGCCTTCCCATATTCAGCAGCCAGCCGGGGACTCATCCTAGCCCCCTCATATCTGAAGCATGGCTCCAACTAGCACAAATCCCAGGACATAAAAAGAATGCCAAGAAGATACTAAAGATGACTTCCAGTCCATCTACTGTATGGTTGTCGTTAATGCAGGAATATAAGAAGACCCCTGCCAGATTAGACCTGGCCTATCTTAACAGAGCAGCCAAGTAGATGGTTCAGGCCCGATTTAGCAGGACTCTCCTCCTCTGCCATAGGGGCAAAAGCCAACCCCCCAAAAAAAGTTAAAAAAGAGTTATGTCTATGAAGGTTCTCAGTCATCCAGGTGGAATTGTCTGTAGCTTGAATCCAGTTGACATGATTCAAGCTACAGTTAAAAAAGAGTTGGGTGGATCAGCCCAGGGGCTGTAGATTAAAAAAATCCAGAAAAGAAGAACCCACAATGCATTCCTATGGGAAAGGTAGTTGGGCAGTGGCTGAGAATGTTGCCAACTCTTTTCTTCTAAGCCCCCTCCTTCTTCCTTCCCAGGCAAGTGACCTAGAACAGAACTATTTTAAGGGGCTGGAAGGAATTTGAACAGCTATGGTCTGTGTGCTTTCCCTACCTGGTTATTTCTTACCATAGTTTACAGGACTGTGCTTTGCAGAGTGGACTATTGTTCTCACTCTAATTTAGCCTTCCGCAAAGTACCCAACAGAAAAGTTGGTTTACCACTCACTATTCCCAACAAGCATTACCAGTCTGGGAAAGGCTGTTTTGGTTTCTATTGCGTCCACTGTAAGTTTCTGGGTTTGGAGACAGGCACCATTGTGGTTCCCAGGAAGGAAAGCTCAGGAAGTTTTGGGCCTGAAGTGGAAGCTGGCTGTATTTCATGGTAGTCGGGACCAGAATCCTGATGTCTCAAGGAAGACAAGTAAAAGTTTCTCACTGCTGATTGGACTGCAGTGGAGCTTAATTATATTGTCCTGTGGTGTCACCATTCTCTGTTCTTTCTGGCCCAGCCAATGAAGTATGGCCGCTGGAAAATCCTCTCTCTTTTTTCTAAATAATTTTTTAATTGAAGCTTTTAAACAAGAAGTTTAAAAGTTTTAAACAAGAAGTTTAAAAGTTTTAAACAAGAAGTTTAAAAACGAACACAAACTAATATAGAGTAAGAAAGAAAAGGGGGAAAGAAGGAAATCAAAGAAAAAGCAGAAAGTGCAAGAAAAGAAAAACAATCTTCTCTTCCAGGCCTAGTCTTAGACTTTTAATAGATCGGTTACAATTGCTGATAAGCCAGGTGTGGTTGCCAAACCAGGTGTGGTCATCGGAGATTGGGACTTGGGAGGCATCCAGGGGCACTGCTCCTCAGATTGCCGGGTGCGAGACTGTATTTGTTAACTTGGGCTCTAAGAGGGATCAGCTGGGACTGTTGCTATTGTACCAGCCTCCCTGCTGCGTAGCAACCTCCCTGCCTGAGCTCCTTGACTCCGTAGCCAGGTTGGCGGTAGAGTTCCCCAGGCTTATGGTCTTGGGGGACTTCAGCTTGCCTTCCTTGTAGCTTGGGAGTTCATGGCCACTATGACAGCCATGGGCCTGTCCCAAGTCATCCAGGGCCTGACGCATAATAGTGGTCATTTGCCTGATCTGGTTTTTCTGTCAGAGCAGCGGCAGGGTGTTCTGAGGTTGGGGGAGGTATTGGTTTCTCTCCTGCCATGGTCAGGTCACTTCCTGGTGAGCCTCCAGTTCTCTGGCGCCACCCCCCTCTGCAAGGAGGCTGGGCCTATTAGATTGGCCTGCCCCAGGTGACTGATGGACCCAACTGGGTTTCAGAGAGAGCTTGGGCTTGTTCCGGAAGGTCTGCTTCACGGTCCGGCCGAGGCCTTGGTGGCCACCTGGAATGGGAGAGCGGCTGTGGCTTTGGACCAGATCGTGCCTGAGTGGTCTCTCCGTGCCCATGGTTCCTGTAACTCCCTGTGGTATATGGAAGAGCCGAGGGAGCTTAAGAGGGCTAAGAGATGCCTAGAGTGCCGCTGGCAGAAGATGGGGAGTGAAGACGATTGAACACGAGCTCAAGCCGCTATTGGAGCCTACCTCGTGGCGGTAAGGGTGGTGAAACGTAATTATTTCTCCACCCTTATTGCGTCTGCAGAGAGCTGCCCAGCGGCCCTGTTTCGGGTGACCCGGACCCTCCTCGGAGGGAGTAATCTGGGGATCTACCTTCAAGGTCGCTGTGAGGAATATGCTGAGCATCTGGCGGATAAAGTCGCTCGCATCCTCTCTGCCTTGAATTCCAGCTTTGATGCAGGGCCAGTGGGGGTTACGGGGGCTGAGTCTTGCGTGGTTTTCTGGGAGGAGTTTGAGCCTGTTTAACCTGAGGAAGTGGGCAGGGTTCTGGTAGCTCTTAGTCTGGCCACTTCCGTGTTAGATCCGTGCCCCTCCTGGCTGGTCAAGGCCGCCCGAGAGAGGACACATGATTGGGTCTGGGCGGGTGGGTAATTCCTCTTTGAGGGAGGGGGTGGTCCCACCGGCTGTTAAGGAGGAGATGGTGCGCCCCCTACTCAAGGGCCCATCGCTCGACCCAACTAATCTGGACAGTTTTCATCCAGTCTCCAACCCCCCTTTTTTAGGGAAGATCGTTGAGAAAGTGGTCGCACGACAGCTTCAAAGGGCTCTGGATGAAGTGGATTATCTGGACCCCTTTCAGTCAGGATTCAGGCCGGGACATGGGACTGAGTGCCGTGCTCTTGGATGACCTCTGGCGGGAGCGGGATGGGGGCAGTGCTTCCATCCCTGCTCTGCTTGACCTCTTGGCAGCCTTTGATACCATTGATCATGGTATCCTTCTGGACTGGCTTTGGGAGTTGGGGGTGGGCAGCACGGTGTTGCACTGGTTCTCCTCCTTCCTCCGGGGTCAGTTCCAGTTGGAGGGGAGAGGTGCAGCCCACGGCCCCTACTTTGTGGGGTGCTGAAGGGCTCGGTTCTCTCGCCCCTCCTATTTAACATCTACATGAGGCCACTGGGTGAGGTGATCCCACGGCTTGGGGTGAAGTATGATCAGTATGCAGGGGGCGTGGTGGCTCAGCGGGTAAGACGCCAGGCTTGTCGATCGCAAGTTCGGAGGTTCGAATCCCTAGCCCCGTGTGACGGAGTGAGCTCCCGCACTAGCTCCAGCTCTTGCCAACCTAGCAATTCAGAAGCATGCAAATGCAAGTAGATTAATAGGTACCACTTCGGTGGGTAAGTAACAGCGTTCCGTGTGCGTCATGCCGGCCACATGACCGTGGAAGCGTCTTCGGACAATGCTGGCTCTTCGGCTAACAAACGGAGATGAGCACCGGCCCCTAGAGTCGGACATGACTGCACAACTGTGCGGGGGGAATCTTTACCTTTTATGATCAGTATGCTGATGATACTCAGCTTTATATCTCTACCCCAGGCTGTCTGAGCGATGCCGTGGATGTCCTGTCTCAGTGCCTGGAGGCTGTAGGGGCCTGGATGCAGAGTAATCGCAGTGGTGCGTAGCTCATAAAGCGACTTAGAGAGGATGAGGTACAGGGGAAGTCAGATGTATCCTACTTTGGCTGTACAGTTGAAAGGACTTCAGCAAATTTCCTTTTCCTGATCATGAGAAGCAGCATTGTTAAAATGTTTTCTTATGTACAAATATAAATTCCCTAATCAAAGCCTCTTTGCATCTAGTCACCATACCTAAGGAGCATGTCTGTGTATAACTACAAATACATGCAATAGCTCACCTTAGTTGCTATGCTTAATTTAATTTAAACTTTAAAATACACTCTCGATGTGGAGCTCCTAGGATCTGAGGACAAAAGCCAAGAAGAACTGTTCAGTGTATGTATCATCCACATACACTGACATTTGCAGAATATTGTTTTAAGTAGTAAGTTATAATGATTGTTTAAAATGTAACTTCATTATTTATTGTAACACATTGCTATTTTGTAGCCAATAGAAGAATCTTTTCCTTGTTACAGTTCTAATACATCTGATCTTCAAAGTACAGAATTTATTACAGGACCACATAGGGCCCAGCCATACGTGACATTCATGTCAAAAAACAGCTTCAAAACAGTTTTTAAAGAAATAAATAGTGGGTGGGTGAGGCTGGTCAGGAATGTGTGAGAGAAGGCAGGCTAGGATCTTCCTGCATTTGTGATCCAGTTTTTGGGGGGAGAGGGTGTCTGATGTTTGCATTGGGAGATGCTGGGAATAGAGCCCATTAAGCCCATTAAGAAGTCAGCTGACCAAGTTTTTTTCTAATACTTTCTCGGCCACGGAGGGAGGGAGGGATGGTGGGGTGGGAGCTAGTAAAATGCTTTAAAGCAGGGGCTTAGCAAACTTTTTCAGGTGATAGTTCACACTTAGCCTTTAAGGGGCATGCCAGAGTTTGTATTACAAAGTGCAGGGCCAAGACAAAGAATGAATGGAGGAAGGACAAAAAAAAACTTTTATTGAATTTTATTAAATTTTATTAAATTGAATCATATATTAAATCGCTACAGTATTAATATAACTTCTCCCCATGTATTTAATAACTCTCTGCCAGATTAAATATTACTGTTCTTATAGATTTTCCCCTACTTAGTACTTGTAGGGAGGTGTGGAATGCAATGGCTCATCAACTCTGGTTTGATCCTTATGAGCACGGCAGATCAACATTAGGAATCCACGCTTGAATCCACCCTTGAAAGCAACAAGGCAGGCAATCCTTCTATGTGGAGAACCTGGGTGTAGTATGGAGTACATCCTGTCATGTCAAGTAACAGTGTGAGATTTGGCTCCTTTTCCCACAAAATAAAATACTGAACTAACAAATAACAGCTCTAAAATTCCTGTTTATTGGTCTTTTGCAAAAGAGGCTTCCCCATACCGTCACAAAGTTGACTAGTATAGAGAGAGCCCTGAGCAAGGTTCATTCATTTCTTTTATACATGTAATTCAAAGAAAAATTAGTTTACATATTTAGTTTACATATTTACACAAGTTTGCAAAGTGTCAGACTGACAGTTCTCAGTTCCTGCCTCGACGTTTTACAATACCACGGCCGCCTTTTGTCAATTTCTCTGGGTGATATCTTTACTCTTTCTTGTGTGAGACTCATCCAGATTAGTTCAGTCTTTAGTCATTAACATAGTCATAATGGCTTTGAAGGTCCCTTAAAGTTCAATGTAGCTTAGTTTGTGTCAATAGGAGGCAATAGTCTCGTTTTAACAAGCCTTTCTTTTAAGTAACTGACATACTAGTCTTGTTTTGAAGCTGACACCGAATCTCCTTTGAACTCAGTGTAGCTTAGTTCCTCTTGATAGGACAGGCTGGTTTTGCTTTGATTACCCATTGATTGTTTCTTAAGTTACCTGAAGCTGACACAGAAAGAGGAGTTTGCTTATTTCTCCCCCTTCCTTCCCAGACCCTTGTCATGCAAATATCCCTTGGTGCTCAGGCAGGTATGTGTTGGAGGTTGGTGTTAATGGGTCCTCTCCCTCCGGATTCATTATCACCTATAAGCATTGCTCTTTTCCGTTTCAGAATTTTTGGCAGCTATTTTAGGAAGAATGATTCCCTCATCCTTCTATTGGGATTTAATTATTCTTTGAGGAACACTAAT
The DNA here is from genome assembly GCA_023362775.1 of Charina bottae. Lineage (NCBI taxonomy): Eukaryota > Metazoa > Chordata > Lepidosauria > Squamata > Charinaidae > Charina > Charina bottae. Next base: position 7,137,758 of record JALMGJ010000021.1, on the reverse strand, counting down.
TTTTAATATCTGACAATTCCCCCCTTTTTTTTTTTTTTTTCTTTGAGCCCATTGTTCCTCAAGAACTTTATTCATACCTCATTATATTGACTTTTATTGCTTTTTCGGGGTATAATTTGTAAGTTTCCTTCAAAAACTTTCTTGGCCCTGGGTCATCCCTTCCAACCTTCAGTCTCATCATATTGTTTTTCCCTGGTTGAGTTACTAAGGTAGCACTTTGTATGGTCCGGCTTATCATTCCTTGAATAATGGGTAATAAACAAGGCATGGTAAGCAGTCCCCCGAAGCCCAGAGCTATTAAAACCAGGACTCTTTTCCAATTATTTAACATGCCCCTGAACCAATTCTTGATCCCTAAGTCTCCCATACCCTTCCAGGTCTGTACTGGCACATGAGCTTTACCACATACACACCCTTCTTGAGCTAACAGGTAGTCCAAAGCTAACTTGTTTTGGTATATTGCTGTATGCAACCTTTCATTGGTTTTGGCTAGCAACAATAGGGTTTCCGATGTTTTATTGGTTATTATTTCTAGAACGGTTTGTAACCTTGTTATCCTATTGATTAGATATTCTGGGTCTTGATACCCTCTGACTGTGGGTCCCCAAGATGCTGGACCATAGTAATTGATTATACGTTCCGGGGGCCTTTGTTCCCCCATGTTAGTCTCCCCACAGTTCTTCCTAGACCAACTGTTATATTTTATTTCCTCATGTGCATCGAACTCAACTGTTCCTGAATTTCTTTCTCCTTCTACTTTAGTTTCTGTCACTATTTCCTCCCTAATGTTTCTGACAACTATTGTGCGGTATATGGTCTGGGTTCCTTTGGAGTCGTGGCAGGTTACTATTCCATCCTCTCTGCGAACGCTAAGGGTTACATCCTTAAACTGGCATTTGGTGGTACTTCCCTTACACTCATGAAAACTCCTATAAATTACTGTCTGTTGGACCTTTCCTTCTGAATACACTGTTTCTCTTTTTAACTGGCTAAGCATTTTCCCCCATAAGCATGTTCCTGCCCAACCATAGGTTAACTGGGAAAACTTTGAAGTACATCCTCCTTTTCCACACTCTACGTCCCAATCTGGTTCGGGTAGAGTCAGATTATGGCACATCCCTTGTCTCGAGGTAGGTCCCAGAACTTTACAAGCAGGGGCCAAGAGATCCCATCCAGTTTTCCACATGCATAGCTGGTTAACCCAGTCATCAAATGGCTTTGGGTCTTTACAAGGAGTTTTCCTTCCTCCCTTTGCCCAATCTCCATGTGTTATAGCCAGGGTGACTTCACAGCTACTATATCTTCCCACTTGTTGGTGGGATTCATTAATTTGGGGTTGCCAATCACACTGCCCTGAGTTCTGAAAACACGACCTTTGGATCTGGGAGCCACATACCTGAACCCAGACCAAGATCAAGAGTCTAGTGCTGGTCAAGGGCCACTCCATATTCCCAATTTAAACCGATGGTTCGGAGGTCAATGTCTTCTCTTTGGGGACGGATTCTAGTTTCACACACTGGGAGTACCTTGGGCTTCTCTGGGTCTATAGTTTCTATTAGCACAACCACCCTTCCTTTTCGCGGGTCTTGAGGGATGTCTATTTTCTTCACCTGTGGCGGAGTGGTTTGAGGGGCTCCACCCATTTAAGTTCTTATTCCCAACCTTTTATCACTACTATATCACATACAATTTTGCAATCGTTATGATAAGGGGCACAGTCACAGCAATGGAGGCATACAGTTACACTCACAGAACCAACACATAATTACAGGATCATTTTCTGAGGGTGAGTTTCAGCGGGTTATCAGAAGGAACCACCGTCCATTGGGTTGGGGCTGGCACAGGCCCTTTAGTTCTGGAGTGATGGGTCCATCCTTTTTCAGCTGTGCGAATCGATGTCTCACTGGTAAGTAATACCAGGAAAGGGCCTTCCCATTGTGGTTTCAGCTTATCCTCCTTCCAGGATTTGATGAGAACCCACTGGCCAGCCTCGATCTGATGCACCTGGAAGTCCAGTGGTGGGGTTTGTGCCAACAACCCTCTCTGTTTTAAAAGAGAAAGAGACTGTGACAGTTCTTGTATGTATTTGCGAGTAAAAGTGTCGGTTAGTTCTATCCTTGGTAAGCCTACCCTTCCTGTGTATGGTTGTCCAAATAACATCTCATAAGGAGACACCCCTACATCTTTCCTGGGTTGTGTTCTGATGCGCAACAAAGCCAATGGTAAGCATTTGGTCCAAGGAAGCTTGGTCTCTTCCACTAATTTGGTTAGACTTTGTTTTAATTTCTGATTCGCCCTTTCCACCATCCCTGACGAGGGGGGGTGCCATGGAGTGTGATATTCCCACCTGCTATCCACCGCCTCCATCAGGCGCTTCACTATCCTTGCTGTAAAATGTTTCCCGAGATCGCTATCTATACTTTCAATTATCCCGTACCTAGGCACAATATGTTCCAGTAATACTTTACAGACATTATTAGCTGTTGCCTGGACACATGGGTATGCCTCTACCCATCTGGTTAGGTAATCTACGATTACTAGAAGATATTTCACTCGCCCAACTGGAGGTAGTTCAGTATAGTCGATTTGCAACCTCTGGAAAGGCCGTACTGCCAGTTTGCGGCCACCAGGGGGTTGAGCTTTCCTCACTCCTTTGTTGATTTTTAAACAGATCAAACACCCTCTTACCACTTGTGATGCTATGGTGTACAATCCTGCACACACATAGGTAGTTTTTATTAGGTCTACTAGTCCCTGGGTACCCCAATGACTCCCTTCATGTAGGGTATGTACTACTCCCCTCATTGTGGTTTTATCTAACACTTGTTGCCCTGTTGGTGTGTACCATTTGTTCTCTTTTTCAATGAGCCCTCCTCTTTTCATCCGTTCTTTTTCCTCATTGGTAAACAGAGGAATTTCGGCCATAGGTAGCGTTGGTGTTAATAACAAAATCGCTTCCTCAGGTCCATTAGCTGCGTTCTTGGCTTCCTCATCTGCCAGGTTGTTTCCCCGAATTTCTACGCTAGTACCCCTTTGATGTCCTGGTATGTGTATTACTGCCAATTTTTCCGGTCCTTTTGCTGCCTCCAATACATCCATTACTAACTTTCCCTTGACTACTTCCCTCCCCTTGCTGTTGATCAACCCTCTCTCCTTCCATATTTTCCCGAATGTGTGTAGAATCCCGAAAGCATACATGGAGTCTGTGTATATTGTGCCTCTTTTTCCCTCTAGGAGCCTAAGGGCTTGCCTCAGAGCGAATATCTCACATGTCTGAGCAGACCAGTCTCGGGGTAGAGCTCCTGCCTCCACTAACGCCCATTCTTTCCCTGCTACTATGGCATATCCGTTTCTCCTTTTCCCCTCCTCCATCCTTGAACTGCCATCTATGAATAACAATGCCCCCTCTCCCTCGAGGGGGGTATCCTGTAGATCTTCCCTAATTTTTGTCTGCAGCTCTATCACGTCTAGGCAGTAGTGTTCAACATCCTCAGCCTCTCCCCTTTTCCCATCTAAAAACTGAGCCGGATTTACGCTGGAGTCGGTAGTTAAGATTAGGCTAGGATCCTCTATTAAAATACTTTCGTATTTTATTAGCCTCGAGTTACTCAGCCACCTTTGTGCTTGTTGCTGTAAGATGATTTTCACTTGATGGGGACTTGATACCACTAATGCTGCCCCAAATGTAATTTTCCGACTCTCCACTACCAGCAGCGCTGTCGCTGCAACTGCCTGCACACAGATTGGCCATCCCCTAATTACTGGATCCATTAATTTTGAGAGGAACGCTACCGGTTTCTTTTTCCCTCCCCAGGCTTGTGTTAACACTCCTTTGGCCACTCCGTCTTCCACTGACACAAATAAATGGAACGGCTTCCCATAGGTGGGTAAGGAGAGCACCGGGGCTGAGCTCAAGGCTCTCTTTAGGTTCCTGAACCTTTCCTGATCTGCGTCTCCCCAGGAGATTTCATCGGGTTCTTCTTGTACCAACTTTGCATATAATGGTTTGGTTAAGCTTGCAAAGTCATAAATCCAGAGCCTGCAATACCCAGTTAGCCCGAGAAACCTTCTTAATTCCTTTTTATTCTTTGGGAGGGTTTGTCGCAATATACCCTCAATCCTATGGGGGGTAAGCTTCCTTTTCCCTTGACTGATTAAGTGTCCTAAGTATTTGACTTCCCTCTCCACAAACTGCAGTTTTGATTTTGAGACTCTGAGTCCCTTCTCTGCTAGGAAGTTCAAAAGCTGTATGGTGGCGGCAGTGACTTCTTGCCTCTTTTTCCCTGATATTAATAAATCATCCACATACTGGATGAGAGAGATTCCCTCAGGCCGTGGGAATTCTTCTAATACTTGTTCCAGTACTTGCCCAAAAAGATTGGGGCTTTCAGTGAAGCCTTGTGGCAACACAGTCCATTGGTATTGCTGTTTTCGCCCCGTAGAGGGGTCCTCCCATTCAAATGCAAAAATTTCTCTAGACTCTTGGTCTAGGGGACAGGACCAAAATGCATCTTTTAAGTCAACTACACTAAATAGCAGATGATCTGAGGGGATTCTACTTAATAATGTATATGGGTTTGGGACTACAGGGTGTCTAGTCTGAATAATTTTATTAAGTTTCCTCATATCTTGTACTAGCCTGTATGTACCATCTGGTTTTCTTACAGCCAGAATGGGAGTATTATATGAAGACATGGTGGGTTCGATTAATCCATCTTTTATGAGTCCTTGTATCACTGGTTGTAGTCCCTGTCTCCCCTCGTGGGCAATATTGTATTGCCCTTGCCGCACTACTTCTACATTGGGTTTCAATTTGATTTGTAGAGGGGGTATGTTAAGACCTCCTCTATTCTCTGGTCCTGCCCACACTTTGGAGTTTATCTGTTGCTCATCTTCTTCTTTTAGAACAAGGAGGCGTGCTTGTGGTCCCTCCTCAAATTCAATTCTTAATCTTAGTTGGCTCATCAAGTCTCTCCCTAATAGATTTACTCCTGCTGCTGGAACTAGCACCGGTTCGACCGTTCCAGTTTTCAAGCCTAATGAGAACTCTATGGGCTCCAATATTGGGGCTGCAAAAGTTTCCCCTTTTACTCCCGCTATGTTTAGGCTTCTGGCAGTTTCCTTGCATCCCTTCGGAATCGTGGTTACAGAGGTTCTCGATGCCCCAGTATCCACTAGGAAAACCATCTCCTCCCTCAAGGGTCCCACTCTCAAATTTATCAAGGGCTCCTGGTGGGACCTCAGGTGCAGCAGCCCCTGACCCCACTAGTCTTCGGTTTCTTCCACTAGTTCAAAGATCTGATGTTCTGCCCTTACTTCCCTCCTTGTGTCCGGACATTCTCGGGAAAAATGTCCCAGCTTATTGCAATTGTAACATCGCCTCTCAAGGCTCCCTTGGTTACTATTAAGTCCTCTTCCTCGCCCTCTGCCTCTGGAGACCTGTCTCCCTCCTCGCCCTCTGTCTCCGTTTCTCCAGTTCTGTTTTTCCTCTTGTTTTTCTAGCTTCTTATTAACCATCTCATTTACTGCAGCTAGCAATAATCTGCTTTCCTCTTTATTTTTAGCACCTTCCCGATTTACATAAACTTTTTGGGCTTCTGTTAAAAGAGTAGGTATTGGGGACGCAGCCCAGTTATCTAATTTTTGTATCTTTCTTTGTATATCGGGCCAAGCCTTTGTCACGAACTGTATCCTCAGTAATGAGGTAAAGGCTGGGTCAGTGTCGGCCAATCCTGAATACTTTCTCATACTTTCTCTTAGCCTTTCTAGAAACAGCCCAGGAGATTCATCCTTGTGTTGTTCTATATCAAACGCCCGGACTATGTTCTTGCTTTGTGGTACAGCAGTCCGAATACCTTCTAATATTATAGATTTTAAATCATCCATTGATTGTCTATCTACAGGGTCTTGATTATTCCAATTTGGTCTATTTAAAGGGAATTTTTGGTCTCCTGCCGGTCCTGCGGGATGCCTTCGATTCCAGTATCGCATCCCTGCTTGTCTGATTAAGTCCCTTTCCTCTGGCGTGAACAAGAAGCTTAGAATATACTGCATCTCGTCCCAAGTAAAAATGTTTGGCCCCAAAAATGCCGCAATTTGCTCTGCTACTGTATTAGGTTCTTCCTGTAAAGGTTTTAAGGTTAGTTTGAAGCTACGCAATTCAGTGGCAGTCAATGGGGTATTTACAAAACTAATTTGCACATTCCCCTGGGCGGTTAAACCTCCTGGGAGTTCACGCAGGGGATAAAATGACTGGAGCTCGCAGCGTGACGCTCCGGAAAAAGGTAAACTTTTAAGATCCTCTTTCAGTTGCTCTATTTCTCTTCGGAGCTTTTGGTGCTTCTGTGTTAGTTGGGAGGTAGGAAGAGGTGGTGATGGGGTTTGAGATTGGGGGTGCGGATTAATTGGAAATGTGGGATAAGGGGGAGCAGAAGGGGGCAGACTATGCTCCGCAGGATCCCACCTTGCTTCTTTCTCTACTTTTTCCTCTTTTCCTTCATTTCTCTCAGGTTCCTGCTGCTTTTCCTTGTCAGACAAGACTAATAGTCTTGTTGGGCTCATGGTTGGCCAATTTGGCCAATCCACGTGGAACCAGGGGGTAACGTAAGGCAGTTCAGCAGCTAAAGCGGGGTCTTTAGTAATATAGTTCCTTAGTTTTTTTATCCAAAAAATATCAGACTGCCCAAACTTGTCCCACCTGTAGTGTGGGTCTAATAGAATGTACATTGGCCATTTTTGTACACACAACTGAACCATGGTTTCCTTAAGCAGTGTCTTAGTCCAGGGGATCAAGTTTTCTTCATCCCACTGGTCCAAAACAAATGCCAAAGGGGATATAGCTGGTATTACCGGTTTACTTTCATCAAGGTACCTCTTAGACTCCCTTGGACACTCTTCTCTTTTACTTAGCCAAGCTCCCATTCTGGAGACGGACAACGGCGGGGCGGGGGAAAGATTCCTCTTGACCTCCACACGCACACACACACAATCAACCGACCCACACCTGACCGGACTCAGTGGACGTTCCAACACTTGAGCCGCGGAACTGCAGATATGGGTCTCAGATTAGCCGTGCAGGAAGGTTTCTACTCTTCCCTACGGTATCTCAACACTCACACGAGGTCTCAAATCAATTCCCTATGATCCAGGAAATAGCTCTCTCGGATGTCCAGCAGTCCAGCACAGGCACCGGCTCCGAAAGGCCCTCACGAAGTAGGCGCAGCTATAACCCGATCCCTCCCCGAGACCACCCAGGAAACACCGACACCGGAGGTCCTCACGAAGTAGACCTAAGACGGCTCGGCTCTTACCTGGGATCGTGCGCACGATGTTACCTGGCCGTCCTCTTGGTTCCCTCGGTGTCCTCTGGAGTCCCCCTGTCTGCTATGTGCTAGTTCAAGGGGTTTCTTGGGTTGCGAGGAACCGTTCCTACCCCAGTCCCATCGGGCGACTGAAATCAGTCGGCGCGCCCCCAAGGGGAATCTGGACCAGTGCCGGTTCCAACGAACCCAGTAATCCCGGACGAGCCCCCAATTGTGAGATTTGGCTCCTTTTCCCACAAAATAAAATACTGAACTAACAAATAACAGCTCTAAAATTCCTGTTTATTGGTCTTTTGCAAAAGAGGCTTCCCCATACCGTCACAAAGTTGACTAGTATAGAGAGAGCCCTGAGCAAGGTTCATTCATTTCTTTTATACATGTAATTCAAAGAAAAATTAGTTTACATATTTAGTTTACATATTTACACAAGTTTGCAAAGTGTCAGACTGACAGTTCTCAGTTCCTGCCTCGACGTTTTACAATACCACGGCCGCCTTTTGTCAATTTCTCTGGGTGATATCTTTACTCTTTCTTGTGTGAGACTCATCCAGATTAGTTCAGTCTTTAGTCATTAACATAGTCATAATGGCTTTGAAGGTCCCTTAAAGTTCAATGTAGCTTAGTTTGTGTCAATAGGAGGCAATAGTCTCGTTTTAACAAGCCTTTCTTTTAAGTAACTGACATACTAGTCTTGTTTTGAAGCTGACACCGAATCTCCTTTGAACTCAGTGTAGCTTAGTTCCTCTTGATAGGACAGGCTGGTTTTGCTTTGATTACCCATTGATTGTTTCTTAAGTTACCTGAAGCTGACACAGAAAGAGGAGTTTGCTTATTTCTCCCCCTTCCTTCCCAGACCCTTGTCATGCAAATATCCCTTGGTGCTCAGGCAGGTATGTGTTGGAGGTTGGTGTTAATGGGTCCTCTCCCTCCGGATTCATTATCACCTATAAGCATTGCTCTTTTCCGTTTCAGAATTTTTGGCAGCTATTTTAGGAAGAATGATTCCCTCATCCTTCTATTGGGATTTAATTATTCTTTGAGGAACACTAATTTTTAATATCTGACAACAGGATTAGATTAGTGCATTTTTACAATTTGTGTGTCCTTTGCCAAAAAAGGGGCAGGGTGGCAACACCTTTTTATGCCTAGATTTAGGCCAGCAACCCTAAATGTTTCAGAATCCTTTTTAGTACTAGATGATTTAACATGTTCTTTAGAAAATAACAAGCCTATAACAGCTATTTATAAATGGTTTTTGTTGTTGTTTATTCGTTCAGTCGCTTCCGACTCTTCGTGACTTCATGGACCAGCCCACGCCACAGCTTCCTGTCGGCCGTCACCTTCCCCAGCTCCCCCACGGTCGAGTCCGTCACCTCCAGAATATCATCCATCCATCTTGCCCTTGGTCGGCCCCTCTTCCTTTTGCCTTCCACCTTCCCTAGCATCAGCTTCTTCTCCAGGGTATCCTGTCTTCTCATTATGTGGCCAAAGTACTTCAGTTTTGCCTTTAATATCATTCCCTCAAGTGAGCAGTCTGGCTTTATTTCCTGGAGTATGGACTGGTTTGATCAGTCCAAGGCACTCTCAGAATTTTCCTCCAACACCACAGTTCAAAAGCGTCTATCTTCCTTTGCTCAGCCTTCCTTATGGTCCAGCTCTCACAGCCATAGGTTACTACAGGGAATACCATTGCTTTAACTATGCAGACCTTTGTTGTCAGTGTGAAGTCTCTGCTCTTAACTATTTCATCAAGATTTGCCATTGCTCTCCTCCCAAGAAGTAGACGTCTTCTGATTTCCTGGCTGCAGTCAGCGTCTGCAGTAATCTTTGCGCCTAGAAATACAAAGTTTGTCACTGCCTCCACTTTTTCTCCCTCTATTTGCCAGTTATCAATCAAGCTGGTTGCCATAATCTTGGTTATTTTGAGGTTTAACTGCAACCCAGCTTTTGCACTTTCTTCTTTCACCTTCGTCATAAGGCTCCTCAACTCCTCCTCGCTTTCAGCCATCAAAGTGGTATCATCTGCATATCTGAGATTGTTAATGTTTCTTCCAGCGATTTTAACTCCAGCCTTGGATTCCTGAAGCCCAGCACGTTGCATGATGTGTTCTGCGTACAGGTTGAATAGGTAGGGTGAGAGTATACAACCCTGCCGTCCTCCTTTCCCAATCTTAAACCAGTCCGTTGTTCCATGCTCTGTTCTTACCGTTGCTACTTGGTTGTTATAAATGGTTATTAATATGAAATTAGAACAAAGTATTAAAACATAGGATAAGGAATTGAAAGGGCTGGTACATAAATGTCAATAGAAGATCCTTTGGACATCTACAAGTGACATTTTTATCTGATTAATTAAGCAAAAATTATTATTTTGCATTTGTCTGACACATAAACCTCTTAAATAAGAATTTAGGGGGTCTAAGTATTGGAAATGTGATGCTCAGGGTTCATAAGATACAATTACTTCTGCAGTGTCTTCCTTTTGGACTGAAGTTATTTAATGTGTTGCTTTAGTTCTGGAATATTCATTGTTTTTTAAATAGATGATTATCACATCCAGCTATGGAATGTGCTCAGAAAAATGGGAATCCCAGAACATTGTCCTCATGAGAAACTTATATACAGGTCAGGAAGCCACAGTACAGACAGGACATGGTGAAACAGTAGGCTGGCCATACGTACTGTTTTAAATGGGACAGTACCGTTTTTTTCACATTTCCTGACCGTCCCGTCGTTTTAATATAAATGTCAATTTTGTTCCATTTAAAAAAAATTTTAGCAAAATGTCAGGCATGGCAAGATTGATTCAGCCAAGATGCAATTATCATTTAAAAAGTGCTTGATTGAGGTGCCTGATGTTGGGCGAGACTAGAGAGGGGCAAGGAAGGCAGAAAGAGAGACAGCGAGAGGGAGACAGAGAGAGACGGGGAGAGAGATCTTTGCCACCGCCTCTGCTCTGCTCTTAGCTGGTTGCTCTCTCTCTGTTTGTTTTATTAAAATGTGTTCGGGATGTGATTCCGCCCCCTTTTTTCAAGAGTGAAACTGATTATTTCTCCAGCTCGGCAAGAGAGAGTCTTTCGTTTGGGATTGTGGGAGAGAGAGAAAGAGGGAGAAAAAAAAGCAGGAGGAGGAGGAGGGAAGGCAGAAGGAAGAGAAGCCTCACCGGGCATGGAGTTTTTGAATCCTCCCTTCCCTCCCTCTCTTCTCTGCCCCCTTCCCTCCTTCCTGCGATCCATGATGTTACAAAGCTCGTGAGCTGTGCTTTCCCCATTCGCCTTCTGTCAAATACATCCCCCCTCTACGTCTACCTAAATTTTTGTATGAGTTCTGTCACCGAAGAATAATTGTTAGCTCAATATGTTCATGTAATAAAACTTTTTCATTTTAATGAAAACAAAAATATTTTAATATATACAGTAATCTGTTTATGGACCAGCAAATGGATCTTAAAAACTCGTAAAAACTTTTTTTTATCGTCTTACTTTTTCATGAATACGGAATATTACATAAGTTTAACCCCGTCCCATTTTTGCCATCCCAATGTCCCGTTTTTGTCTCAAGGAAATATGGTCAGCCTATGAAACAGACAGGCTCTAGGTTGGCAAAAGAGTGCAACAAGGCTGTATACTCTCCCCTTATTTATTCAACCTATGTACTGAATAGATATTAAGGGAAGCTGGATTGGAAGAAGATGAATGTGTTTTTTAAACTGGAGGAAGAAATATCAATAACTTATGCTATGTTGATGACACTACCCTGATAGCTGAAAATGCAAAGGATCTGCAAGCTCTAGTAATAAAAGTCAAGGAACACAGTGAAAAAATGGGACTTAAATTAAATATAAAGAAAACCAAACTAATGACAACAGGTAGAACAACCAGCCTTAGAAGTGACAATGAAAATATTGAAATGGGGGATAGCTTCTGCTTTTTAGGATCAACAATAAAGGAACAGTAAAGGAACTATTTTGTAAATCGCCCAGAGTCCCCTATTCGGGGAGATGGGCGGGGATAAATTAAATAAATAAATAAAAATAAACAAGCAGTAAAGGAACAAGCAGTCAAGAAATACACTCCAGACTAAAACTTGGTAGAGTTATATAAAAGATATTCAGAATCCATGATGTGTCTATATAGCTACAAAGATCAGAATCAGGTAAGCCATGGTATTCCTTGTGACCCTCTATGGAAGTGAGACTTGAACTTTGAAGAAGTCAAGGATAGGAGGAGTACTGACCCTTTTGAACGTTGGTATTGGAGAAGACTCCTGAGAATACTATGGACAACCAAGAAAACAAATCAATGGATCATCAAACAAATCAACCCAGAATTCCCACTCAAGGTACAAATGACCAGGCTAAAATTATCCTACTTCGGACACATTATGCGAAGACCTAGCTCTCTAGAGAAGGCTGTAATGCTGGGAAGGGTGGAAGGAAAGGGAAGAAGGGGATGACCAGCAGCAAGATAGATGGAATCAGTTATGGTGGTGATGGATGCATGTTGGAAGACCTGAAAGACCAGGTTAGGGAAAGACTGTCATGGAGAAAATCTGTCTATGTGGTTGCTAAGAGTCGACAAGGACTTGATGGCACATAACCAATTTTTTTTTAAAAAAGTCTTTCCAACTCTAGATCAACGGTTCTGCAAATAGCAGGACAATAGAAAGGGATACTGTTATGGTTGCAAAAATCAATTTCTACTGCTACTAAGCTAGAGAGACACTCTACCTTGTTAATCATAAAACGAACTGAAGAATCCCCCTGTCTTGGACTCCATGCTAATGCCAGGAGTCCCATTTGAAAAATCTGAATTCAGACTGCATATTGGTTAAGTAAAATTATTCAAATGTTAACAGCTTAATTGTATAATATGACAAGGCTAATTTAGTTTATTTCATAAAAGATTATGCTTTTGTGGGAACTTTCTGCTTTTTGTGCATATTTAAATAAATCACAATTCTGCTGTAAATTTTGAAGGTCTCTAAGGGACACACTTAGGATTATTGGAGGGGTGCCTACACCTCTGCCCTCTTACTTTAAAAATTAATAACAGTGCCTTGAACTCTGGCAGCCAAAGAGGATTTGCTTAAGGACACATGAAATGTGCAGATAGAATGAAAAGGTGCATAGAGGAGCATCATTTTCCTTGTTTTGGGAGCAAATGCAACATAAAGTTAACTACATCATGTTAATACTTATGTCAAAGAGGTGGGGCAAGATCAAGGGTCCTCCCCCATTGCTGAGTTATAGTGCTGTCTATCCAGCCTTGAACTGGCAAAAAAAAAAACACCACACAGCCAAAAAACTATACAGTACTGGCATGAAATGTGCTGTGTCCATTGCCTCTGTTGCCTTTGTTCTGACTTACTGCTGAATGGTGCTGTCCTGATTTTAGGTGCACAGCGCATGATAAAGCAACCGGTTGATTCCTCTGGCTTTGCTGCCCTCCCTCTTCAGAACCTTGCCAGCTGGAGGGGGAAACGTCCGTCCATCCGTCCGTCCATCGTGGCACTGCAGCAGTGGGTCTGGCTGCGGGACTCTGCCTTCTGCAGGCTCCTTCTTGTGCCTCTCTTCCTTCTCCCAGTTCTCTTGTAACCAGAGCTGAGAACAGGTAAAACAAAACAAAAGAGAATAGAGTAGGGGCTGAGCCACAAGCAGAACCTTCTCTCCCCTTCTGTTCCTTTCTTTACATAGGCAACAAAAGCTGACTTCCTCCTCCATGCTCTATTTGGGAAGCAATGGAGGTGTCGGCTCCACCATTAACATGTTACACTAGTTCAGTCTCATACCATTTCACTGTTAACTATTGCAAGGCGGAGCACATAGTTTTCTTTAAGGTTCTTCTGGGAGTTGGAAGTCCACATATCTTAAAGTTGCCAAGGTTGAGAACATTGATTTAGGGAGAGACCACAGCAGGATGGTAGCAGGGAAGGCTAATGGAGGACCGGAGGGGTGGAGGCATGCTTGCATCAGACTGAAATGGCTAAAAAGTGCTGCTCTGATCCCACCCAGCTTTGCCTCCAGCGTAATGAATGGTGAAGTGGAACAGATGGTATACACCTTGCAACTGCTTTTGGATACTGTCACCTTATGAGGAAAAACGCTATTTTAAGACCAGTTAAGGATGACTTAGTCCTGTCTCGTTCATGGTCTGGAGGCAAGATGAGGGCAACGTCACAGGTGTACAGCAGAAAAGAAAAAAAGTCAAGTTTGCACTAGGGTTATGTTCAATGAGGGAAAGGTTCTTGGACCCAGGTTCAAATGGTAAAATTCTCTCCAAGAATATACATTCTCTCCCTCCCTCTCCCAGAGTAACAGATTCAGAGAAAAGAAATAAAACCATTCAGAGTTTGTACCATCTCTTCCAGACCCCAGTCATACATGCCGATGAGCAGTGTTCTCAAAATCTACTCTGCATTTACCACCACCATAACATCGCCGTGCAATGAAATAATTTCATACTGAAGGAAAACCATACCCACCACAGAAAAACACAGCCCAGATGTTTTTCCCACTCAGGAGGGAAGGCTGAGGAAGGGAAGCAAGTAGCTGTCTCAAGCCTTGGGTGCTGCTGTGAGCACAGGACGCGGAGAACGGAACTGGCCTGACTCTACTCAAAGGATGGGCATCAGGGAGGCTACACTGAGGATTTGGTGAATTCTTTGCCTCTGTCTGCCTTGCCTACTGTTAGTGCAATAAGCAGACTGAGACAGAGCCAAAGCCAGGATTAGGAACCAGTGGTGGTCTTCCAGATGTTGCTGAATTATTGCTCCCACTGAGCTCAGGCTTCTGGGTGTCATAATTCAGCAATATTTGATAAATGTGCTCCTGGTTTAAAGGCTATAGGATTTGTTTAGAAACATTTTGCTGGGACTTTCAACATCTATTGACCATCATCCCAACAAAGGGAAAATGGTTCTATTCTGTCCTCTTGAAGCAGTTAACAAGAAAGCACCTTTTATTTCAAGGATTAATGGAGCAATAACAGCTGCTGCCTGCAGGTGAGCTGAACCAGTCTGAGATCAGCTAGTCCCTTAAACCCCTGATTAGAAATTTTTGTTCCACACCACACTGCTGTTTGTTCTTTAGTTCCTGGGACTTTTGCATAGTCAAGCTGCAGCCAGAAGACATATGCTTAATTCCCCTGTAAGAGTGGCAGTTTGTTCTGAGAACAATCTCCTCAGGGTTTCTGGCAAAAGATTACAATCTGTCAGAAGTCAGGTGGAAGAGCTTATAGGGGAAGTGAATGAAGCTGAAAAACAGAAGGACACTGGCAAATAAGCAACAAAAGTCCAGGTAGGCATCCAAGATACTGTGAAAAGTGGAGCTGCTGAATCACTCCAGACAACCTTTGGGCCCTACCTGGAGGGGGAGAACCTGTACCCATGTCCTGATCACAGCTAGAATCAATGTTTTGCTCAGGAAGTTGCCTTGAAGACTACCCAGAAGCTACAGTTGGTATAAAATGAAGCTACCCACAACTGGGTACAGTTGGTATAAAATGAAGCTACCCACAATTGCCAACCTAGCAATTCGAAAGCATGCAAATGCCAGTAGATAAATAGGTACCACTTCCGTGGGAGGGTAACAGCGTTCCACGCACGTGTCATGCCGGCCACATGACTGCGGAAGCGTCTTCAGACAGCACTGGCTCTTCGGCTAAGAAACGGAGATGAGCACCGCCCCCTAGAGTCGGACAGGACTATGCAGGGGAAAACCTTTACCTTTACCTTACCCACAACTGGATGAGCAAGAGCCGCCATAATCACATGATACTGGAGTTGCAGGTGCTGCACTGGCTTCTGATAGCATCCCAAGAACAATTGAAATACTGATTTCAGCTTGCAGAGCCCTTTATGCTCGGCACCAGGGTTCCGTCCAGATCTTCTTCAAGAAGTATCTACCTGCCCAGTATGTTTATCCTGAATTGGGTGTCAAGGATCCCTTCCTATATGAGATTTGGGGAGGGGAAGCAGGAGATAATGTTTCTCAATCTTTGCTGCATCCTTTGGCAATAGCTCCCCCCCCCCCCCGAAATCCAGATGTCCCCCATCCTGATGGTGTTTTGGAGAGCAGTGAAAACAGAGCTTTTTTGCTGAGCCTTTAATTTATAGCATGTTGCTAGGAGCAGGGAGGCTGGAAGAGGGTTAATGGTTATTTCTAATGTTTTTGTGTGGTTGATTTTGTAGGAAGATAATAGAAACCTCCAGGAATCCTTGTGGAGTTGGCGGTATATAAATATAGTAGTACATAAATAAAATAATAAAGAACCCCAAACAATTTGGAGTTGTATAGTGGAGATCTGCTCTCCTTTTCTGTATTTGGTTGGAAATTGGGAAGAAGGTGATTTCAACAAGGGGTGGCCGGGAAATGATGGGCGTGAAGGGAACTTAGGAAACTAAAGTCTAATGGAGGGAGCAAAGACCAAGAGGGAAAGGGCTGATGACTAGAGGGAACTGGAATGCACACACTTCATACCTCTGAATACACCTCTGGTCACACTCAAACAGGCCCTTTATCTTCACCTCCAAGTAATGGCTGCAAAGCATTGCAGATTATCTCCAGATTAATGCATGCTTTCTCTGCTTCTGTAAGCTCAACCCCTCGGACCCGCTAAACACCGCCACCTCTCAGATCCCAGAATTTTCTCCCGGACCACTGAGGCAAAATCAAAGAATCAAGAATGGTTGCAGTAAGGAGTGACAGAAAGAGTAAAGGGTAACTGAACACATTATCTTATGAACGTTTACAATTAAAATTAAATGACATTTTGGTTGGACTCCACCCACAGATTGGAGTGCTCTCCCTCCTGTCCTCAAAGACCAGGTACAGTCTTCAGGCCAAACATATTCAGAATCCATGATGTGTCTATATACCTACAAAGATCAGAATCAGGTAAGCCATGGTATTCCTTGTGACCCTCTATGGAAGTGAGACTTGAACTTTGAAGAAGTTCAAACAAAGGTGCACTCCCCTGATTTAGATTTAGAGGCTATACAAAATAATTTCAATATTGTGAAGATTGGGATGATAGTAATAAACAGAAATTTAAAATGTTCCAGATGGGAAAGAAGAACAAAATAAACAAGCAACCAGGGGTCTCCACACTGTTAACAATTTATATAGCGTTTCATTTCTTAATTTTTTAATACATGAATGGGAATAACTCATCGTCCCATGTTCTTAAATGTTAATGTAAAAAAAAAATCCACCCTACTCCTGTTCCATTTTTCCTTTTTTCTCTCATTCATTTGCATGTAAGTTAGGAATGGAATTAAAATGACTGGGGATGAGTTTGCCGCTATATTTTAATGGATCAGTTTTGTGGATCTGAATGAAAATTATTGATCCCTTGGATCATATCCTAAATGATAATGACTAAATATTAAGGTGGTGCTCCCTAGATGTGCAGGGCCTGAGCCAATTGTCCCTTTTAAAAAGGATCTCTGTGTGTTCGTGTCTGTGTGTGTGTTGGCGTGTTTGTGTGTGTCTGAAAAGAAGCCTGTACTGTCTCAGGACTGTAGTTGGGGTCTGAGGCCCCTTTTTCTGCTATACTGGTTTAGAGCTTGGAATGCCAGCCATAAAAGGGCCCCAATTTGGCTGTGAACAGAATAGATCAACCTCTCTGTGTTCAAGAAGTGGTTAAAACAGGGCCTGTCTTCCTTCCTGGGATAAAATCCCAACGTGTCATTGCTGCTGCTGCTGCTGCTGCTGCTGCTACTGAGAATTACTGATCTATTTTTTAGATAGGAATACAAAACAATATTGAGCCTGTGGCAACACGGGAAAACCTGTGGTGAAGCCAGGAATCGTTCCAGGTTCTCCCAGTCCAAGGATCACCATCTCGCCATCTTTTCTCATGTAAACAATGG
Source organism: Charina bottae (assembly GCA_023362775.1). Classification (NCBI taxonomy): domain Eukaryota; kingdom Metazoa; phylum Chordata; class Lepidosauria; order Squamata; family Charinaidae; genus Charina; species Charina bottae. Next base: position 7,120,563 of record JALMGJ010000021.1, on the reverse strand, counting down.
AAATGATAGAATCAATTGGTTGGCTATCTCTGAGCAGTCCCGCCTGGATCTGCCATGCTGAGTGTTTATCCTTTATTAGTTAGATTTTCTCAAGCAGGAACAAGGAGGAGCAACGGCACTTGCATGCAGCAGAAAACCCTTTTAATTGCCTCTGCAAATCCTGGGCGGATGGCATCCAAAATACCCAGAAATGCTTTAGAATCAGCAGCGTTTGTGTGTGTGTGTGTGTGTGTGTGTGGGGCTCTATTGGAGGTGGAATCGAAGAGAACATACTGTATTTAACTCCCCAACCTGCACAGATGCTGCAGATTTCTTGCCTCAAAGAAAGTTGGAATGATATTTTTGCTCATGAGCATGCGCGTGTGTGTGTGCGCACGCATGCACGTGCGTGTGTGTTTTAATTCATTTCCCAAAGAAGATGTAATGTCTTCACAGAGCACTTGACTCCTACATCTGTGTCTGCAATATGGCATCCTGGCACATCTGTTGGAGCTGAGTCTTGTACTACAAATACAGCCGGCTCTGGCCATCTGGAGTGCACCCCCCCCCCCAACCTTCTTTTCTTGCCCTGTGAATCTCAGGGAAGAGAGGCAGAGCTATTCCCTAGAATAACTGGAGGCACATGAATGTTGCTTAAGAGGAGCTCCTGACAATATCAGCCGTGGCCGTAAGATGCTTTTGGCTACTTGGTTCTTTCTGCACCTACGAGCATCCTTGCAGTGAACACGGCAAATACACATGAGCCTGTGTAAAAACACATGGACTTACAGCTTATCACTGTATGCTTGTATATACTCAGGGGTAATCCTTGTACCTGTGTGCAGGAATGGAAATGGCATTTCCTAGTAATAAATCATAAGGAGACCTCTGCCTGGCATCTGAGGAAGTGGCTTTTTGGAGCCAATTTACTTCTAAACAAAATAATTTGGGTTTTCATTTTGCATCAAACGAGCCCAAGATGTTCTGCCACCTAAGGCCGAGCAGCAAACTGCACCACCCATCCAGCCAAATCAAAGCACATACTACCCCAAAACCTTACAAGGTATTTGAACGGATGTGGCAGAAAATCTGCCAAGCTTTTTTTGCCACTGCTGGCATAGAAATCAACCCCGCGATTAACCATTTGCTGCCCTGGGATGGCAGTCTCATTTAGCCAAAAAGAAGGGCTGGCACTGCTTGTTGTTTTTCTGGATTGTACAGGCACATATGAAAATATCTGAAAAAGCTACAACAAATGCAACACATTATTCAGCTGGGACCCACATGTTCAAAGAACACATAAGCAAACACACTGCACGTGTGACAAAGGGATATGGTTGAGCAGGTTCTGTTCTACTGTGCAGTTTTCTTCTCTTCATCCCCAACAGCTTGCCATTCTTATGTACCAAGTTCCCTTGCCTGCCTTCCCTGCAGATAGCCTAGTTCAGCAAGGGGGCTTCTGGCTTCTCCCAGCAGTAGAAAAGAGGACTCACAAGACAGGGAGGTCAGTTGCTTACTCTTAGTTGGCTTTGGGGTGCTGCCTGCCCTGCATGAAGCTGCCATTTTTGGAAAAGAAAGCACTTGAGCATTTCCTGACCTCCCCAACTCAGATGTCTCTTGGTCATGATGTCAGTGTTGAGACAGCCATGGTTCTGCTTGCTTCATCACTGATGAAATGTGAGCTCCTTCCACATTCATAGGGGAAAGGAGAGCTTGAGTTTCAAATTCTAGCAACCTCATAAGATCCCTGCCTGCCCTTTATTCACCGAACCACATTGCAGCTTGCTTGAGGAGTGGGCCGCTTATTCTTTGCAATGCCTCCAGATTCTTCTTGTGCAGCTTTCAACTTACAAGGGTTCCACTCAGAAGCTATCAGCTGCCCTTAAAATATGGCCACAGCTAAGCTGTATCTTGATTTGCTTCTCTAATCCGGTGCCAGTGCCTGTCCCTGTCCCCAGATATCAAAGGCACTGGTCTGACTCAGACAACACTTTGATGTGTGACTCAGGCATTTGGGCACACAGGTTCTCTGCGATTGCGCCACTGAAATAAATAGGAGCTGCAAGATTCTGTCCCATAGGTTTGACTCCCCCCACCCCCCATATTTGGTCACCTTCAGGGATCCTCCAAATCCACAATGTTTTACCTGTGGGACCCATTTGGTATATTAATTTTTTTCAGGAGGGTAAGAAGTCTCCATATGCAGACAGGGACAGTCAGAGTAAGTCTGGAATAAATACACCTGTATGCACATACATGGATGGAGAAACTCCCCAAATATTGCAACCTGGAGTTTTCAGTCAGAAGAAATACCCTCCTTCATGATCCTCCATTCAACTCCACCTTGCATCTGCTTCTCCCCACCCCCCACCCCCCTGCCCCAACTCACTGGGCTGTTTTCCTAAATAGTTTGTACCTAAGTTCCTGACATTTCCTGGAATGTCTTCCTTATGCTTAAGCACCATTTTGACTAAATAGACAATGGTATTTCCACTTGTACATTAGTAACAGAATGGAAAAACAAAACAAAACAAAACAAAACAGTGGACCTCTGCAACAGAATGTTACAGTACAGAGTACAGGATTCCACCCACTCATGTTGCTTTTCTGCTCTGTTCATAATTATATAGACACTTTTTGGTAAATAGCTTCTCAGTGTGAAACAGGAAATCACTTATCCAGAGGACAGTTCTGCCTCTTTAGGTTTTATCTCTGTATCTTTATCCTTTTTTCTTATTTGGACACCCCTGCTGTTTTCCATCCAGCCTTCATGTCACTACATTTTTACTGGGTCAACTTTTGAGAGACCTCTCCCTTAAGTAATTTTTAAAAAATATTTTCCCACCCTGCAGACCTTGGGGCAGCCCTGAATCTGCCGATAGCTCCACCTTGTCCACAGGTACTGTAGTTTTGGCTGTATTTGCACACGCATGGAAGAATCTGAGTTGGCACAGAAGCCCTTCAAATCTTTCACACCCACCATCAATGTATGGGTTGTTTTAGCAGTCCTCCCCCGTTATGTTTTACCCTCCAGATGTGCGGGACTTCAACGTCCCGACTTTCTAGCCAAGATGGTCAGTGGCTTCTTGACCTACTGATACAGTAAACCATCTTATCCCAGAAGTGATCCCTGCTCTGAGGAGCTTAAAATCCAAACTTTTGAGTGGGGGAGGGGGTTGGGTGGGGGACATGGTAAGAGAGGGGAAGGAGCAAGGGATGAATAAGAGCAACTGTGTTACAAGGGCTTACTTAGGCTGTGTCTCAGCTGGGGTGAGGACCAAGGCTGGAATTAGATATTACAGCATGCATCAGGCTGTTGCCAAGAGCAATATAATCCTGCATCTCCTCCTCTTTCTCTCATAATATCTAGTAATAAAAAACATGTGACATGATGTCATTGTGTTGCAAGCATCCCTGCCCTCTTCCAACTCAGGGGCTGCCAATCGGATGGGGAGGGGGGCTGTCAGAGAGCAAAACTTGCAACGTGAGGGCGTCAAATCCCACCACGTCTTTTGCATGATCAAACATCACTGTACGCATCTATCTGTACGCCATCAGGGTTTGGCAGAGCCAAATTTTTTGGCTCAGCCTTCAGAAGGGGGGAAGGGAAGAAGCGGCAGAATTTGAAGCAGGATCTGGAAGTGGTTTTGTTCTAGAAAACGGAAATATCCAGAATTTGCTTCGGTTAGAAAAGGTGGGCCAGATCTGCAAACTGCAGGAGCACGCAGGTAAAAAAAGAGAGAACCCACCATTTTAAAAAAGGAAGGAAAACCCTCCAAGATCAATGGGTTTAAGCAGGACAGTTCTCAGAGGTTAATTCTGCCTCACAAACACAGATAAATTATTTATTAATATTACTTTGAATGGTTATAGTTTGAATTTGGAAAAGCTTTTTATTCCATGGATAACATTTGCCTGGGGGTTGGGGGGAAGGGGAGCAGATGGTGACAAATACATGATATTATAATCACAGAAGTGCCATGACTTACTTAGTTGCATCAGATGTATGTAATTGCAACCTTTATGCAATTCTGTCATTGCTCATGTGTCATCATTTTGGTGTCATGATGGCTTCCTGATTCCATTTTTGATAAAACAGCTGGGGTAAATATCACAAGTGCTCAGACAAGCATATATCACAGGTAGCCAGGTTAGGGTATGTATGGTTGGGCCATTGGGACAAGTTAGTAATGTTTCTGTTGTACCATCCTTGCAGCTGCACAGCAGCATTCCTGTCTGAGCTGCCCAACTTCACCCTGGAGATGGTGGTTGAGACATCTAAAGATTTCATGGCCACTAAAACAACCATGTCTTGTCTCAAGTCCTCATAGACCCAGCATATAGGAAGACCACCCATTAGACCTTGGAGCAGTTAAGATATTGATCTGGTAGTGATATAAGAACTATGCCTCGGTCATGGACTGATTACTTTCTGGTAACCATAGGATTAACCAGTGCTGGGAAGCAGGGATATAAAAACCAGTAAAGGTTCCCCCCGCACATTTGGCAGTCGTGTCCGACTCTAGGGGCCGGTGCTCATTGCTAGGTTGGCAAGAGCTGGGGAGAGTGCAGGAGCTCACTCCGTCACGCGGCGCTCGGGTCTCGAACCTCCGAACTTGCGATCTTCTGATCGACAAGCCTGGCGTCTTACCCGCTGAGCCACCACGCCCCTGGTCCAGTTAGAATGGTCCACCCTAAATGTTTGATGGATCCAATTTGTTTCCAGATAGTGTCTGGTGCATTTTGTAGCAATCTGGAGGGCAGTTCTGTCAGCAGCTTGATCAAGCTTTGGAATATGGAGTTGATAAGGGCTCCCGAGAGGCCTCTCCTTGTGTGCTGATCCCAGGGACCTCTTGGAGATGAAGCACCAGAAGAGCAGCACTGGTAGAAGATGAGGAGCAATCCTGATTGGACATGGGTGTGTGCCCAAGTTCAGTTCTAAACCATAGCAATAAGCAAAACGGAAATATTCAGTGAGGTGGAATTAATCGTCCTGGTGAAACGAGCTGTGGCACCTGTGACCTTGTTAGATGCCCCACCTGGCTTGTATGCCAGAGAGGAGATGGGGGATTGGGGCCAAGCTACTGTGAATGCCTCATTGAGGGAGGGGGAGATGCCAATGTCCTTGAAGAGGGCAGTGGTGTGTTCCCTTCTTAAGAGACCAACCCTGAACCCAACTGTACTGGACAATTATCAGACAGCCTCCAACCTTCCCATTTTAGGATAGGTTGTTGAGAAGGTTATGGGAGATCAACTCCAAAGGACTCTAGGGAAAAAAAGGTTATCTTGGTAGTGCAAAATATAGTGGCCCATGTACTAATGTAAACAATGTGTAACTCTCACATAACACCAGTACTGCACAAACTGCACTGGTTGCTGGTTAGTTTCTGGATACAGTTCAAGTTACTGGTTGTAAACGTTAAAGGCCCACATGGCATGGGGCCTGTTTGTTTGTGAAACTTCATATTCCAGATGGAACCTGCCCACCCAAGGCATGCAAGCAGAGACTATATGTTAAGAGTCTCCACCTCAGATAAGATGAGGTGGGAGGGGGCATGAAAGTGAGCATACTCTGCTGGAACTTCTTCTCCTAGGAAATGCCTTACCCCCAACACAGATCCTGCATCCTCATTCCTGATATTCAGGAAGCTGCTAAAGATATGGCATTTAAAATGTATTTGGGGACTGAGAAGGAAGTTAGACCAGTGTTTCTTAAAGTGTGATCCTAGGATCCCTGGGGGTTCCCAAGACCCTCTCAGGGGTCCACAAAATCAAAATTATTTGCCAACCTATGTTGAAAAATAATACAATATTAAAATCCCATTAAACAATCATGAGTAGTGGTTGTTGTTGTTTTTCAGTCGTTTAGTCATGTCCGACTCTTCATGACCTCATGGACCATAGCACGCCAGGCCTTCCTGTCCTCCACTGTCTCCCGGAAGGTTACTCCAATTCATGTTCATTACATCAGTGATGCTATCTAACCATCTCATCCCCTGCCGTCCCCTTCTCCTTTTGCCCTCAGTCTTTCCCAGCATCAGGGTCTTTTCCAGTGAGTCCTCTCTTCGCATTAGGTGGCCAAAGTACTTGAGCTTCAGCTTCATATTTGAGCTACCACTGAGTAGTGGTAGTGGCAGCAAATACATCAATTTTAATTTTTAATATGGTGAATATCAATAAATACAATCCATACAAACAAAAGTCATTTTGGGGTCCTCCATAATGTTTTAAAGTGGAAAGGGGCCCTGAGAGAAAAAAGTTTAAGAAACACTGAGTTGAGGATTGAGATGGAGACCAGTTTGGTTTAGTGGTTAAGGTGCTGGGCTAATAACCAGGAGACTGAGAATTCTAGTCCCGTCTCAGGCATGAAAGCCAGCTGGGTGACCTTGGGCCAGTCACTCTCTCTCAGCCCTAGGAAGGAGCCAATAGGAAACCAGGAGACTGAGAGTTCTAGTCCCGCCTTAGGCGTGAAAGCCAGCTGGGTGACCTTGGGCCAGTCCCTCTCTCTCAGCCCAACCCACCTCACAGGGTTGTTGTGGGGAAAATAGGAGGAGGAAGGAGTATTAGGTTATGTTCGCCGCCTTGAGTTATTTATAAAAAATAATAAAGGCGGGATAAATAAATAAATAAATAAATAAACATTAGAGTATGATGCTGCTGATTATTGTGATTACTGATATACATATTGTTATATTGTTGATTTTATTATTTGGCTTGCATGCTGCGTAGAGGTGAGCAATTGAAGCAGCATAAAAGCATTTGTACTAAATAAAACAAAGAAATGAAGTAGCGGCCTGAGAGCTATTTGTTCCTTGACAGACATGTTTCATTCAGCCAGAGCAAGAGAGACAAGATTTTTTGCCGAGTTAGGTTTAGAAGGACAGGGAACTATATGAGAAGCCTCAGAAAGGAGCTTTCTATTCAGAGTTCTTAGAAATTTCAAAAAGAGAGAGGCCTTAATGTAATATTGCTGAAATGATGTAATACTGCCTTTGGGCTTACTAAAAGAATGGATGGGATATTTTCCTATCAATGGCATTAACAAAAATTGAGATTTTCCTGGATCCTATTTTCTCTCTTTCTCTCCCTTATACAGTATGCACTCACACACAGAGAGTTTGAAACAGGAAGAAGGACTCGAATGACAGGCTTGTTGCCCAAGAAGCCAGTTGGACTTATTTCTTCTAAGCCAGGGGTTTTCAAACTTTTTCAGGCTGCGGAGCCAGTTAATTTAAAAAAAAAAAAATCCCCGAAATCCCTGATCAAGAGGCAGAGCTCTAGTGATAGAAGGTTGGCTGTGTTTGAGTGAAGGTTTTTATTATGGGTGTGTGTGTGTGTGTGTTTGTGTGTGAATCTCTCACGGAACCCCATCAAGTTCTTGGGAAACTCTAGGGCTCCATGGAAGACCGTTTGAAAAACTCTGCCCTAGAGGGTCAGAACCCCCAGCATTCTGATGTTCCTGTATCTGTCTTCTGTATCAGTTTTTTGGAGGGTGTGCTGGTGAGGTAGATCTTGGAATACGTCATGACCCTGCATCTGGAAGTATTAATGTCAACTGAGAAAAAGAGGCCTGTGGCCTCTTACTTCACAGAAAGGCCCTTTCTCACATTTTTTAGATTCAGTAAGCAATAAATTATAACCTTGTACACTGTGAGCTACAACTGAATACATTAGCTTACAAGTGATCTCTCGGTAGTTCCAATAACATTCTCACAGGCGCTTCCAGGCAGCTGCATTCAAGCACTATCCACCAGTCCTCAGGCTGGCAGAAACGTTGGCCACACCAATAGCGCTGTCCCCACTGCCAGTCCCTGTTCTGCCACAGTGTAGGGTCCAGTGAATTACAGATTCTTATATATATATATATATATATATATATATATATATATATATATATAGATATATAGATATATATATATAGATATAATTTTTATTAAGAATTTTGATTATAATAGAAAAATCTAATACAAACTAAACTTAAAGAAAGAAAAGAGAATAGAAAGGAGTAAAAAGTGGAAAAAAAAGAGAGAGAAGTAAGAATATAATAAGGAAAGATAAAAGAAATATATACAGAAGTGAGTATGTCGGTGAAGATTCTCAGTCATGCAGGTGGAATTGTCTGTAGGTTGAGTCTTCTTGGGGATGAATAAAGGTTTTAGGAGTAAGACAGGTTTAGGAGTAATAAAGGTTTTAGGAGTAAGGGGCCTGGATGGGGAACAACAGGCTTCGGCTGAACCCTAGTAAGACGGAGTGGCTGTGGATTGATGGCCGCTCGGGATCTAGGAAGTTGTCATCTTTGGTTCTAGATGGGGTGGCACTACCCCATTCGGAGCCAGTGCGGAATTTGGGGGTTCTCCTGGACTCACGACTCCTGCTTGAAGAGCAGGTGGCAGCCGTGGCCAGGAGGGCCTTGGCACAACTTCGGATTGTGCACCAGTCACGCCCATTCCTGGACCGAGATGCCCTCCGAAAAGTCACTCATGCCCTTGTCATCTCCCATATAGACTATTGTAATGCGCTCTACATGGGGCTACCCTTGAGGAGTATCTGGAAGCTTCAACTGGTCCAGAATGCAGCTGCGCAGACAGTTATTGGGGCCAGAAGATCAGCTCATGTGACACCTCTGCTGCGCGAGCTGCATTGGGTACCGGTTTGCTTCCGGGTCCAATTCAAGGTGTTGGTTATCACCTTTAAAGCTCTACATGGCATAGGGCCAGGTTACCTGAGGGACCATCTCACCCCCAGAACATCGACCCGTCCCACCTGATCAGCCAGAGAGGGCTTGCTGTGGACCCCATCGACCAAAGAGTTCCATCTAGCGGGGTCCAGGAGGCGGGCGCCTTCTCTGCAGTTGCGCCCGCCCTTTGGAATACCTTACCCCTGGAGCTGAGGCTGGTTTCCTCGCTCCCGACCTTCTGGAAAGGCTTAAAGACCTGGTTCTGCCGTCTTGCCTGGGAGGGAAATGCCAACAGTTCCTCTTGGGGATGGCTGGTCCCTTGAAGCCTCCCAGTATTACCATTTTTAACATCTTTTATACTTGGATTTTATATTATTTATTATATTGTAATTTTATATTTATCTTTTTAAACTATGTTTTATTGTGAACCGCCCAGGGTCCCCGACAGGGGAGATGGGTGGTAATATAAATTTAATAAAATAAAATAAAAAATAAAATAAAATAAAATAAAATAAGACATCCTAAAGACTATCTATACCTCAATTGCCCAATTAACAAGCCAATCAGGTGTAAGGACAATACAGCCACCCTGGAAGACATATATGGGGTCCCCTCACCAACTTTTGCCCAGACTGAAGAAGCTACTTGGATAAGCAGCGAAACGTTTCAACCAAAAGAAAGAAATCCAGTTGTCATGACTCAACCTACAGACACATAAAGAAATGTCTTCCAACCTTCATCACAACAAGTATAAACAGATTTAGTGACTCTTCACCCCCTCTAAGGTTACAAACATTTATCTCTTCATCCCATATCTCATGTCTTATCTATAAACAGATCCATAAAACATCATCTCTTCAGTCCTGGTGTCAGTGGAAAGTCCATAAAGGGTTGCCAGAGGTAACAACATATCTTGTTTTAACCTTGATCAAACCAACCAACTGTCATGCTCCTCAATCAAACGTTCCCAGAACATTTGATCGTGTTCGCCTGCAAGAATGAAGTTAGAGATGATCCGTGTTAGAACCTGCGAGTCAAGAAAGGAAGTTGGGAGGGGGGACAGGCCAGGAGTCTGAAAGCATGTTGTTTGGACTATCTCAGGCATCCAAGGACCAACACTTGGAGACATCTGTACGAAGCACTGCTGGCTGGCATGAAGGGGGGCCATAAGTGAGAAGGGGGAGGAGATGCCTGGCTCTTCAAACTGTTAACTGGGGGAAAAGAGCGGGAATTTCCATTCGCAACTTCCTTGTTGTTCTGTGTACTACTTTCCATTAAATAAGATTTCTGCAGTTCTATTGTATGAGTTTGGTTTAATTGGAAACTGAGTATAGCAGTCATTACACCAACTTTATATTCCTTCCTTTTACTTCTAACAGTCTTAATCTTTAGTTCATTCAAATATTGTCGTAGGATTTGATTTCTCTTCATTTCTTCTTTGTCCCATCGAACAAAGTTCTTCAAGGCTTTAACAAGCCTCTTTTGTAAATCCAGTAGGAAAAAAATTATCCATGTCACTGTCTTGGTTTGTCATTTGTACTTCCCTTTTAAATTTTAAAACCTCAGCCAGTTTCTTTTGTAGTTCCAGTGAAACATCATTTTCTAAGTAATTCTCTTGGCCTGTCAGTTGCAAATCCACTTTCAATACCACCTTTATCTTGTCAGATAAAATTTCTTCTATATCTGTCATTTCTTCAATAACATCTTTTGGACATAGTCTATCCATAGAAGCAGACATCATTACTGACATTGTTGATATTGTGGCTACTATTTTCTGATTCCATTCTTCAAATGTCTCAAGTATTTTCACAGTTAGAATATTTTGCAACATTTTACAGGCTTTAAATCTTTCCTCTACACTTTACTTTACTTTACTTTACTTTACTTTACTTTACTTTACTTTACTTTACTTTACTTTACTTTACTTTACTTTACTTTACTTTACTGTCTATTTTTTGAAATCATGAAATTGCCTATCTTTGTTATGTCTTGTAAAAACCAAAACAAAATCTATTTCCCATGAGAAGCTGTTTATTCTTCATAACTAATTCCAAAATCTTATTGTAAAAGTTTCAATATTCCAATTTTATCTGGACCCTTAGTCTATTTATAACATTCTAAGATCAAAATCTTATTTAGCTTTTTGCTGTTTATTTCAGACGCTTTAAATTCTTAAGCTTATGATTAGAATTTTATTTTGTTCAGGATTGAAAGCAGACTCACCCGGTGTTTTCAAACTTGTTGTTCCAAAGTCTCTAATAGCTTAAAAGTAGCTAATGAGCAATTTCTGAAATTTATTAGAAAGTGAAGTTTGCAAACTTAGTGTCCTTAGTGTCTCCACCGTGGTTGCGAGCAAGATGGCTAATCCACGCTCAAACCCACAGAAAACTGCTGTGCTGTGGTCTCCTCGCAAGGAGCAGCCATCTGGAACACATGTAGGCAATCTCCTATCTTCTCCTTAGCCAGAGAGATTCCAAAGAACCGGTCTACTCACCGATTCCTTGGTCTTTGCCCTGGTCATCGGCTCTGCTTTTGCAGAGCTGTCGTCAGTTTGCCATACCTCCCCTGGAAGTCCCCGTGCTGCCCTTACTGATTCAATGCTGGTCATTAGGAATGCAATTGGTGGATTTCCCTGACTTTTTTGTCCCTCCACCAAGTATCAGCTGCTGGTAGCAAGAACAGCCACCAATTACTCTCCTTAACATGGAGTGGAGTAGGACTGGAAAACTGTAGGTGGGTGCTTAGAACTGTGGGCTTAGCCACTTGTCAATTTAGCAGGTGCTGGGGGTGTTTAGCATGGAGTAAAATGGAAGGGAGCTCTCATGATGATCCTCACAATCCCTTCCCAGTGTCTGACCTATCAGCCAGGCTGTTTCTAGAGACAGGCCTAGCACTCTTCTGAAATTCATAAATTCATAATTTATAAATAAAATAAATTAAATTAAATTAAATTAAATTAAATTAAATTAAATTAAAATAATAATAATAATAATAATAATAATAATAATAATAATATAAAATAAATTCATAAACAGCTCAGCTGACATACAGTAATAGGCCTGGAGGGGTGGCCCAGGGTTAAGCAACTATTGTCAGGGAGATAACTGGTGAAGAAGGAGGGGGCTCCCTCCAGGGGGATAAGCGCATGCGCAGTACTGAATTGCTTTGCTTTCCTCCCAAGAGGCTAAAGAAGGCCCCGCCCTAGTTTCTTGGGCCTTTTCTCTGAGCATTACTTGTTCATTTTAGTTTAGCTGGATTCTGTCTAGCAGAGTAGAACAATAAAACACTAGAGCCTGTACACCAAGTCTCAGCGTGTTTTCCTTCACTCTAAGTCAGGACACTATGGAGAACATGCAATTGTGATTGGCCTGTGTGTAATTTCAACAGTCATCACCATGACATCTAGTACCCCCAAATCTAGAATGAAGTAGGCAAAATGGTGCAACTCCTCCTATACCAATGGAAACATAAGTAACTGTGGTTACTGCAGATGCATGTTACTGGTCCCAGAAGGGTTGACCAGTGAGGATGAATGTAGTAGTGCTCATGTTCATGTCTTCAGAATTAATAAAAGTAGTTAAAAACACAGCCATGCAAAAAAATTTGTTGGGGAAAGAAAGCCTGTAATGCAACTAAGGGTGGCAGAATTAGCAACAACCGGTTAGGAGAAACCAAGTCTCTTTCCTGATTTAAATCATCTTTCTGTGTAGCACAGGACTAGCACTCTCTCAAAAGAGTGCCAAACCATGTTGGTAAGGTACCCATCTAAGACCACATGAGCCCAAAGGAAAGCACCAGTGTAGCATTACACAGGCAGATGTTTCTGAAGAGGTCAGGTGTCTGGTCTCTTCTGCATCCCAGGCCAGAATGACCACGGAGGCCAGATCCCAGCAACCAGAGGTGTACCCTCAGCTGCCTAAAGTACCCATTAGGAGCTGGGGAGATCTGAGTCCATCACCATATCAATAAAAGAAATCACTGGGAAGCATGCCTGATCAAAATTTGCCTTGGCAAAAATTGTGTCAGGAGAAGAGGGGAAAGATTAATTTAAACTTGGAACACCTAAAGAAAACTAAGCTAACTCAGCTATGGACCAGCGACGAGATGAAAGTGATCCTGGGCTTGGTTTTGTTAGCTGCTTGATTTGAGAATTCCTTCCTCAATCTGCATATATGATAGCCAATTTTCCCCACTTTTTCTAACTCTCCCTCCACAAAGTCTTATTTGAGCTTTCCTACTGTTTCAGGGCTACATAGTGCTGCTAGCAGTCAGTTATTGTCTGAGGATACATTAGTGAAAGGGCTAAAATGAGAAGTGAGGGACACAGGGAAAAAACAATGATATTTGGATTAACAATCACTCCCTGACTTGTAGCACTGATAACCCTTAAGATATGAACCCACTTATTTTTTTTCTAGATATTTTGAAGGTGAAGGTTGTCACGGGAACTATGAATTTACCCAGTTCCTGTATGTCTTTTCCACACGTGTGTCTTAGACAACAATTTAAATACTTCCAGTCCAAAGTAATATAGGTTGTAGAATTAAGTTGAGCCTCTGGTACATAGTATTGTACTAAGATATGCCATTATGCCATACCCCTGGCTTTTTTTACATGGCTTCCACTCCCTTCTTGATGGTTGGGGAATTTCTCTATTTTTACCCAGTGTATATCCCGCATGGTGTTTTCAGTCACACTGACCACCAGGAGGCACCATGTGACTGGTTCCGCCCTACTGGGACTCATCAGAGGTGGGTAGCCAGGAACTGAACACACAGACCTTTGAGTACAGTGTATTAGCTTTAGGAGCTATCCAAGTCCTGGCAAATATGGTTTATAATGGGCACGATTCATTCAGATTTACAGATGGGCCTCTGTGAGATTTGCAATAGGTCAGCAGGGAGCCCTGACTCCCAAGTCCCTAACATTGGCAACTATTTAAAAGCTCCCTGCTCAGACAAGATTGCTGAATATACATGCTGAGGAGCAGCGTAGGAGTGGATTTTTATGTGAAAGTAATTGTGAATTTGGTTCCAGGACTGATCACAAATTCCTAGGCTGAGTACCTGCTCAAAGGATCCCTTCCCATTATTTTTAGCACGCCTGCCTGCATGGGCCACCATTTTCCACCTTGCTCCATTCTCTGTATCTTGAGGTTGCAGTGGAAACAAAGGAGACCCCGGGAGTGTCAACAGCGAGGGAAAGGAGCCGGTGGTCTGGCTTAGGAAATGGATGCTGAGCTCCCACAAACCTGGCTTTTGTTTGCAACAGTCCTGCCATTCAAAGCTCTAATCATATGAACCAGCAAAGAAGCAGGTTCTACGATGAAGTATTTAACCACCAGCTTACACTATTCTGTGCACAGGATTTACATCTGTTGAAAGCACTTAATAATAAATCTCACGCCAAACATATGGCCCATCACAATTGTTCAGTCATTAACTGCCCTCAAAGCCGGACACAATTCCTACTAATGAAGCCCTAATAAATGAGCATGCTGATTGTTTTACCTGTTACGGCCACCATCATGAACATGAAAAGGCCCCTGTGATTTTGGAGACTGAATTTATACATCTGGTAAAAGTTGTTGCAATAGGAAAAGCTCCACCTGGCAGAAGTGAAGAGCCTTTTCTTCCACCGAGGGAAAGCACTGGGGAGCTCTCCTCTGCCACTCCGGGAGGGGGTTCAGCCAGGCCAAGCTGTGTAGCAAGAGCTCTTCATGACTCAGGAAACACGAGGGGACTAGAAAGCAGAGACAGCCGTAGAGTTTCTTCGCCTGCACATCCTCTGGAAAGAGAGTACCCCTGAAGGCAACCATGCTTGCTTCTCTGGGCCACGTTAAAGTGCTCTCCTCCATGGTATCAGCCAGCAGAAAAGTTTGCTAGCACCATTATGCTGCTCCCATTGCCGATCCCTATTCTGCCTCAGTCGCGAGGCGGGTGAGGGGTGCCTTTACTCTTTTTAACTCAGGAAAAGTTAAGGAAAGCAACTAGAGGGTTCCCCTCACTTCATTTCCCCTCCCACTGACCATCATCTACTGGCAGGAGAAACAACCCCCAATCAATCACCTTAATGGCGGTGGAGCGGGGGAATTTAGGTGGATGCTTAAATGGCTGGGTTAGAATGGCTTACACGAACCTAACCAATCACATTGTCCAACTAAAAGGTTGCAGATGTGGGGGAGAGGCATGGGGTCACGCAGGAGGGAGGGGATGATAACAAAAGGGCTCCATTCTCTGGCAACAGTGCTGGCAAGGAGTGGCTGGGCTGGCAACACCTGGAAGTTGCCGACAGAGTAGGGGAAATGGTGCTTCCCCCCCCCGCTCCCAGTAATAAAACCAGGAAAAAGTATAGCCCCACAAAACTCCTTGTCGGCAGAAGCATCAGAAAACCTGCAGTTGGTGACAGAACCATCCACATAGAACTGGCAGAACTTGCCTCTCTTTTCCAGTTTAAATCAAGCAAATGCTAGTTATTCTTTTACACAAGGTCCAGTGTTGTTTGAAAAGACCCGAGAAGCACTTCAGAAAGTGCTGGTCATGCATTACACAGCCAGACACCTCTACAGAAGCCAGATTTCTGGTTTCTCTTGCAGCCCAACTCAAAATGGCCATGGAGGGCAATTTCCAAAAACTGAAAGAGAGGGATCAGGACAATAGAAGCTGGGCAAATTCAAACCCTTAACTGTGTATGAGCCACTTCGTCAATAAAGATCATGTCCACTGCAAAAATGGTGTTGGGAGGGGAGAGAAAGCGGTACTTTCAAACTAGAACAGCTAAAGACAACAGAGTTGTCTTGTTTGGGACTGGGGATGAGACAAAGCAATGTCATGGGTACAGGGCATGAGAAAGTGATTAATGGGACATATTCAACAAAAGAGGAAGCAGCAGCAGCACCACCACCACCACCACCATATGATTCCAAAATGCAAACTGCAAAGCTCGGAAACTAAAAAAAGTATTTTTGATACCTAGGTAGAAAATACAATCTCCTCCTCTCCCAATAGCAAATATAAGGCCTTTCCCTTCTGCTCTTTATTCATATTTGAGTCAGTAGAAACAATTACATTTTGGTATGCCAACAGAGGCTATAACTTGCTATCCCCATTGCCAGTCCCTACCCTTGCATCTGTTTCAAGTCACTGCAGTCACCTTTCAAAGACAAACAGATTTTACATACTTCAAGGCTACCCTTGATGATATTGGAATAAGGGGAAAATCCCATTTTTATACTGCAAAATTTAAGGACAACTTAAGGCTGTCTCTTTCATGGACTTGCAATGAGATGATGGCAACTGCTTGTGGGCATGGCAGAAAGAAGATGTTGCCAGGGCATGTTTGTAGGGAAAGGCCCATAGACATACAATCCATTACAGCTGATACACAATAATGTATTCCTGGTCTTTCCATGAGGACCTTACTCAGGTTTGATCCTTGGTGGGCAAAACTCTATAGATCAGATCTGGGTGTCCCCATACTACTGCCCAAGCCATCATCTGAGATGGCAGCATTATTCTGCCAAGGGTACATCTGACCTGGAATATTTGGGTTTTTTTAAAAAAATCCATTCAATCGTGTCCGATTCTTGGAGACTGTCTGGACAAGTCCCTGCAGTTTTCTTGGCAAGGTTATTCAGAAGTGGTTTGCCCTTGCCTGCTTCCTAGGGCTGAGAGAGGGTGACTGGTCCAAGGTCCCCCAGCTGGCTTTGTGCCTCAGGTGGGACTAGAACTCACCGTCTCCCAGTTTCTAGCCTGATGTCTTAGCTGCTGCACCAAACTGGCTCTTGGGAATATTTGGTTAAGACCCTCATATTTCTCCTGGGCTAAGGTTTCCAGCACCTTTGGGGATTCTGTCCCTTGAAGCGAAGGCCAGTGCATGGGAAGCAATGATTGGAACAGCAGTGGGGGATAAGGGCAAGGGGGAACAGGGCTGGAAGCCAAGATTCTTAGATAGAGTAGCCATTCTGAATAAGATTTGATATGGCCTTCCTTCAATGTTCTGATGTCTAGGAGCCTTGCCTGGAAAAGGTAAAAAGGTTGATTCTAGATCAGCAGATGTTGAGGAAAGACGGGACAGATTCTTATCTTAGCCACATTTGGGATCAATGCAGGTCAGGCATTCCCTTGACATCCTGCTTCATTTGTGGCTGGGCCTTGATGAACAACCTGGAGGTAGATGGAGGAATGAAGCAGGCCTTGAGTGTACGGGTGTATACAGTCTCTCTCTCACTCACTCTCTCTCTCTCTCTCTCTCTCTCTCTCTCTCTCTCTCACACACACACACAATACAGTGAACAGCCACAGATTGGGGGGACTAGGGGGGTTAGAACTGGAAGCAGATGGTCACTTTGGCAGGGCGCCGAAAAAAAGAATCTGTTCCATACATCGCACACAGCAGTCTCGGCAGTGGCCTCTGCCAGGAAAAACAGAATTACCTCTCTGATTACAGCAAGCGGGCGCAAGCATTCTTCCTGTAACATTGGGCTTTGTGAGCTAGCCAGGCCAAAGCGGGGTTGCTGGTTTTTACAAAATAAAGTACTGCTGCCACTCTCCTCAGGAATGGTTTGTTGAAGAAAAATGACTTTTTCCCTTAGCTTCCACATAGTTCCAAGAAAGAAAGAAAGAAAGAAAGAAAGAAAGAAAGAAAGAAAGAAAGAAAGAAAGAAAGAAAGAAAGAAAGAAAGAAAGAAAGAAAGAAAGAAAGAAAGAAAGAAGGAAGGAGAGGGAGGAAGGGGAAGGGGAGTACAAAGAAGAAAGTATGGCCCATTATTACCACCACCCTGCCCCACATAGACATCTTAGCTACCCTTCAGTATTAACCTCCCTTTTTATCTTTTGAAGAATGTTTCCTTAAAAAGGCAAGCAAGCAAGCCAAAGTATATTTTGCCTTAATATATATTTTCAAGTCAATAGTCTGTTACAAAATCTCACCAATGGTTCTATAGCAAAACTCTTTTGTTTGCATGTAAATCTTATTAGATTCTGTGAGGCCAGCTTTTGATGTAGAATTGTAATTCTCTGAAGTAGCAGGATTTCTAGCTAAATGCTTACTGAGGATTGCCAGAATAATGATAATGAAGAGAAAGGAAACTTGTTTTCCATCCCCAACTTCACCTGATTTGTATGAATGAAATTAGCTGTTTCTTTTTAAAAAAAATGGCTCAGGAAACCTAGAGACCCTTCCTAGCCAAAAGCAGTATAATTGTTTCATTGGCATATGGCTTTGGGTGCTTTCCATTAGTAAAGTTAATTATAGATACCTGAAGTAACTAATAGCATTGATGGCATTTGAAAGTTTTAACTTCAACATCACATATTTCCTGTGTTGAGCATACAGACAGTAGAATGCAATCCATCCATGCACGTATCTCTACATGTATATTGTTCAACACATTGTTAAATCCCCTAAGCCATAGACACACACACACACACACACACACACACACACACACACACACACACAATTTAATCTTTATTAATCCATAGGTTCCTTAAGCCTGTCATCCTTATAATCCCTACTCAAGAAACCATCACTGGACCCTACTATACTGGACAATTTTCGTCCTGTCTCCCACCTCCCCTTTTTGGGGAAAGTGGTCGAGAAGGTGGTGGCGTTACAGCTCCAGAGGATTCTGGATGAAATGGATTATCTGGACCCCTTTCAGTTGGGTTTCAGGCTGGGATATGGAGTGGAAACTGCATTGGTCGCGCTTAAGGATGATCTCTGGCGAGAGCGGGATGGAGGGAGTGCGTCCATCCTGGCTCTCCTTGATCTCTCAGCGGCTTTCGATACCATCGACCATGGTATCCTTTTGGGATGGCTCGAGGAGTTGGGGGTGGCTGGCGTAGTATTGCGCTGGTTCACCTCCTTCCTCTGGGGCCGGTCCCAGTCGGTAGTAATAGGAGATGAGAGATCCAACTCTCGCCCCCTCATGTGTGGGGTGCCACAGGGTTCGGTTCTCTCACCTCTCCTATTTAATATCTATATGAAACTGCTGGGTGAGATCATCTGTCACCATGGAATGAGATATCATCAATATGCTGATGATACACAGTTGTACATCTCCATCCCAGGTGAAGTAAGTGATGCAGTGGCCACCCTTTCTCAGTGCCTGGAGGCTGTAGGGGTCTGGATGGGGAACAACAGGCTTCAGCTGAACCCTGGTAAGACGGAGTGGCTGTGGATTGATGGCTCTTCTGGATCTGGGAAATTATCATCTTTGGTTCTGAATGGGGTTGCACTTCCCCATTCAGAATCAGTGTGGAACCTGGGGGTCCTTCTGGACTCACGGCTCCTGCTCAAAGAGCAGGTGGCAGCTGTGGCCAGAAGGGGCTTTGCACAACTTTGTGTTGTGCGCCAGTTACGCCCTTTCCTGGATCAGGAGTCCCTCCGTACAGTCACTCATGCCCTGGTCATCTCCCATATAGACTACTGCAATGCGCTTTACATGGGGCTACCCTTGAAGAGTATCCGGAAGCTCCAACTGGTCCAGAATGCGGCTGCGCGCGCAGTTATTGGTGCCCCTAGATCGGCCCATGTGACACCTCTGCTGCACCAGCTGCACTGGGTACCGGTATGCTTCCGGGTGCAATTCAAGGTGTTGGTTATGACCTTTAAAGCCCTACATGGCATGGGACCAGGGTATCTGAGGGACCGCCTCACCCCCATAACTTCAAACCGTCCCACTCGATTATGTAGAGAGGGCATGCTTCGGACCCCGTCGGTAAGGGAGTTTCGTTTGACGGGGTCCAGAAGGCGGGCCTTCTCGGCAGTGGCGCCCGCCCTCTGGAACATTTTGCCCCCGGAGGTGAGGCAGGCCCCATCACTCCTCTCCTTCCGGAAGAATTTAAAGACCTGGTTTTGCCGCCTCGCATGGGATGGGAATAGGGATAGTTCTTCATGGGGATGGCTGGTGCCATAGAGCCCTTTTAAACATCATGATCTGCCCTCTTGGATTTTCTATTTAACTTATAATAATAATTGAGTACATATTGTATTTTTATCTTTTATGGTATAATTTTAATTCTGTGTTTGTAAACCGCCCAGAGTCCCCTTTTGGGGAGTTGGCGCGGTGATAAAAGTTGAAATATAAAAATAAATAAATAAATAATTCTTTCTCTGCAAGTGAGGAAAACAATAAAGATTGTTTTAATACTGTAGGTCTTGTTGCTACAATATGATTACCCCAGTCCACAGCTTTCCAAACTGTGTGTCGCGACACTTTAGTGTGTCGCGACACACAGTCTGGTGTGTCGCCACACAAACCGGAAGCGGCAGCGGGGGCGTGCACAGTGGCAGCGGTGCGCCATTAGCGCTTCTGCGTTTTAGCGGAGGCCGCTGCCGCCGTGCATGCCCCTGCCCCCGCACGCCCCCCCGCACCGCCGCCGTGCACGCCCCTGTGCACGCCGCCGCGCTGCCGCCACTGCCGCCATTGGTGTGTCGCCAACGGCGGCACTTTAGAAAGCACTGCCCCAGTCAGTTGTCAATGTAGTTAAACCTTCTTTATGGTAACTCTGACACTCTGGTTGGCACTCACACCAACCATCATAATCCCCATCCACTTCCTACAAGAACAGCCCCAGGAGAGTCCTGGTGAGGCATCACTATATCACTAGTTCCTTCCCATTGGCCAGACAGGCAGTAGTGGGTTTGCAATGCAGCCAATCATTGTGTGGAAGTGGCCGAGGCAGCAAGGTTTATAATGAAAACCTTTCTCTTTTAGACCTTCTCTTCTAACTTTTTCTTGGAAGGCTAGGTAAACAAAGCAGTTAAGGTTCATTGGCAAGGTTTGGTGTTTCCATGACAAAATAAGTGGGTGAAAGTCACTTGTGAGTGACTGGGTATGTTTGGGGCTAAAATTAACTAAATTAACTAGGCCAACTGATCCCTTTTTGGTGTCCTGCATCAACCCTTTCTTGATTGATTGATTGATTGATTGATTGATTATGTGCCATCAAGTTGTTCTTAACTCCTAGCAACCACGTAGATAGATTAACCCTTTATAGGCCCACTATGTGTAAAAATGAGCATGTTTTAAAATTCTAAGCTCTTAATTCAGATGCCCCATATACTGCATAGCTTATCTTAAGCCGCAGAGTGAAGTCCTATGAATATTTAGTAGGATTTCTTAAAAAATGAATATATTCTGAATCTTTAATTCTGAGTTTAATCTTGAAAATATGGTGTTATGTTTAACCATCAGTAGCTTCAGCAAAATAACTATTTGGTTTTATCAATGTACTCAAAAATCTCTTTGTAAACTTTAAAGATATAACATGTCCATATAAATAGGATAAGGTTGTTATGTCCTTCCATCTATCCACCTTGCTATTCTGTTTTGTGATAAAGAGCATTATACAAAGCGCAGAAAAGGAGTAAGTAATAATAAGCCATAAATAAATAATAAATAAATAAATAAATAAGGTGTAAGATGTAAGATAAGAAAAAGAAAAGGAAATATAGTGATTTTTTAAAATATCTTCACCATTCACTATATCTTCCCATGTTCTTCTTTCCTTGCAAATCAGCCTCATTTTTACAATGTCCATGCTCAGTTTCGTATATTTTGTTCTTTAGAATGCTCTCTTTTTTCAGGATCTCATCACCTCCATCCAAGCACAATTTCCTCAATCTATCCTTCCTCAACTCATTCAGTCTTCTTTTATAGTTTTTTTTTAATTGTTTGGTTTTATTTATTCTCTTCATGTAACTAAACATCTGTAACTATTTTTTCATCCTGGCTAGTTCTTTTTGTATTCAATCTACATTCATTCGACATCCTTTCGTTCCTGGCCCTGTCTCTTCTCGTATTCCTATAAATACTATAATTCTTAAGTATCCCATTCCCACTGCATTCAATTTACTTTTATGTTTCTCTTCACATTTCCAATTCTCACTTCCGTATAGCAAAGTGGGAGAAGCATACTCTTAAACTTAGGCATTTTCAACTAACTTTCTACCAGCATTTGCACATCTTTAAATTTCTGTATTCATTTTCCCACATTTAATAAACATTTTGTCATAAATTCATCTACTTTCTCTAATGTTTTGCCATTCATTTATAACTTGCAATGATTCACTCCATTTGCCTTTTCAGACACAATTACCTTGGTCTTTGATACATTAATTTTGCAAATAAAGGTAAAGGTTCCCCCGCACAGTCGTGTCTGACTCTAGGGGCCGGTGCTCATCTACGTTTGTTAGTTGAAGAGCCAGCATTGTCCAAAGACGCTTCCGCGGTCATGTGGCCGGCATGACGCGTGCGGAACGCTGTTACCTTCCCACGGAAGTGGTACCTATTTATCTACTTGCATTTGCATGCTTTCGAATTGCTAGGTTGGCAAGAGCTGGGGCGAGTGCGGGAGCTCACTCTGTCACGCGGGACTAGGGATTCGAACCTCCGAACTTGCGATCGACAAGCCTGGCGTCTTAACCGCTGAGCCATTGCACCCCTTTTAATTTTTGCAAATATGTACTTATTGTATCATACAGTCTAACCGCTGCAAATTCGGCAACCAACCTTCACCTGCGTATTCTTGCAAATATTCCATAATTCATAAGTTTTCTTTAAATCAGCAAACATACCATAATGTTTCTTTCACACATTTATACAATTAGTGACTTACTGCAAAGCAAAAAAGTCCACATCTCCAAGCTAGGCATTCAACTGCACAGCACTTCCCAGATTTTGGCCATTGTCATCTCTTGCACCCTTTCAATCAGAATTCTGTCAGACACCTTCCCTGGCATTTACAAAACTAATCCCCTTATGGTTTCTACATTCATGCTGGCTATCTTTCCCTGTCTAAAGTGAAACAATAAAAGCCTTCATTCAATTGCCAGGCAATCTTCACAAACACATTAAATAAGTTGCACAAATATTTCATAATAAAAACATTTCTCCAATTACACTATCTACACGTGCAGTATTATAGTTTTTCAACTTTCTCACAGCATTTGTGACTTCATTTTTTTCTTGGACCCCAACATTTATAGCATTAATTGCAATTCCACTACTACTCCATACAAACTTCCAGCAATCCGTCCCTTCAGTTTCATCTCAAATAATTTCATCACTTATATTTTTAATTTCATGCGGTCTGATGGAGGCTTTCTCTTTAGCCTTCTTTAGCCTTTTTTTATATTCATCAAAATTCCTCTGCATTTTTTATGCCTCGTCCAATCTTAGCAATTTTTTGCTTTCTTTAACTACATCTTTTGCAACTCTTTTTTTCCTCAGTTATTATGGCTGATCTTTATTTTCTTTGTATTCATTTCTTCATACTTTCTTTATTTTCTTATATTCATTTTTTTTGTTATCCACACCTGCTTTTAGTTCATCATTGCACCAAGTATCCTTTTTAATACTTCCCTCAACAAAATTCCACACAGAGGTGGAACTCTCTAATATAAGTCTTTTAACTCTGTTCTAAACAGCTTCCATCACATTTTTGTTATGTCCACTGTTCATTCATTCTGTTGGGAGATTAATCTCTCTTCTAATACTTTTTCATACAGGAATTGTACTTTTTCTTCCTGTGGTCATTTTACTTTCACTCTAATTTCTTTTATTTATTCCTTTTTTTCCTATGACCATTCCCCACCCCGCACCCACCAAGATCTACTCTTGATATTTCAAAATAATGGTCTGTCCCACATTCTCAACCATCCATCATTCTTGCATCTGTCACTAATTCTCTCAATCTTTCATTATAAACAATCAAATTAATTATGCTTTTAGATTTATATTTATTTGTTTGCCATGTGTAGACATATGTTTAAACCACTTACTGGAAACAGACCTTTTTAAAGCTGATATTCATTAAATTGTTAACCATTTTCATTGATGCTTCAGTCTCAAAATGTCCCAGTCACTTTTTCTGCATTCTCCTATCTTGTTCTAATCCATGATACAAAACATATTATTTCTCCTTCCTGATTGCATTGATTCAGACAGTTGAACCATTTCCCCCAAAACTCATCCCTGGGTTTTCTATTCTCACCATTCACTGGAGTGTAACTTGTAACCATCACCTACCTACAAATTCTTACTTTCATCCACACTCACAACAGTCTAGATGACACCATTTCACACTTTCTGACATACATTTTAGGCCTTTCATTCATGTATTTGTGAACCCCACTCCATAAGGTCAGACCACTTTCATTCAGTTCTATAATATCCTTTCCATTTCTCAACATATCCGTTTTTCTTTCTTTCCTTTCATTTGCTAATTCATATGGTTTACCGTTTAGTCCTCTTAGATTCCAAGCCACAATCTTCCTTAAGCCATGGTCATTACCAGGTGGGCCCATAAATATTAACATCCAATGCTTATCAAGATATTGGTCAACTTACGCTTTTTCGTAACACTTTTTAGCAAGATGGAAAAGGTGTAGATGAGGTTACCAGCCTGAATAATACTCCTGCCACATACAGCATTCCCTGCTAAAAGAAATCGTGATTGAGGACTGCAAGGAGAAGAAAGAAAAATCTATTAACTATTCATTTTTTTCATTTCTATTATAGATTCTAGTCAAGAATCAAACAAGCTTTGTTGTAAGTTACAAAGCCAACTTTTCCAAAGATGGCAGCTGTTTGCATTTGGCAGAACAGGTAAATGACAATTAACAGAATTAGCATATGGTCAGGAAAAGGGGCAACATTGTGGTATATGCATTCTCTTGACTTGAATTTTACTGTTTTACAGCTACCATGCCTAACAAACAGCCATGGTGTGAGCACATGCTACAAACCTCCTACTGCACTCCAAGTGCAATAGATCACAGGTATTTCAAGTTGCTTTTTCAATCTTTAGATTGGGGTTTAAATTCTTCTATAGAAACCCAATGAATTTAGTTTCCATGCGTGCAATCCTGTCAAATCATTTAGCAGCCGCAACAAAAATTTAATAACTGCATGAGTAGTTCCATAGTTACTGTATATAGAAATGCTGGCATTACAACTACAGATAGTGCAATTATTTTCAGCTGCCCAAAAGAAATGATCTTAAAAGATAAATTTCAAAAAAACAAGGTGGATCCCCCTTTCTCTATTAATGGAGGCCAAAAGAGAATGTAGGGATGTTATAAAACAGGACCCACAAGTCTTAAGCCATCGCACTAGGTTAATGTTACAGTGTGACTAGACCAGAATATGTTTACGGTGATCCCTCACCATACAGTACTCAAGTTTGCCATATGTGCATCTGAAATTTTCTGTATATCAGTCTCCTGTGCATTACCACCCAAATCTGAGTAACCATGAGCCAAGTGGTGGCACAATTGTTCTTCTCACGAGAGTTGGAGAACCATGTCATCTGATCTTGTTGGCTTAAGATGTCTCCCAGGTATGTGAGAACTGAAGAGGTTCATGAAGAGATGTCTGTTACTAGGTGCTCTAGGTCCAAGAAAACATTAAGGTGCTGGGTAAATTATAAGCTATAAGAGTGAGAGTAAAAAAGTGGAACCACAATGTTGCTTAAGATCTTGTATATGGAGCAGGTGTTCCATCTTTGGATGGAGGATTGGATCCAGAAGAAAGTATCCATGATTTTAACACCATTATGAATAAAGTTAAGAATATGAACGAACATTTTGTAGCCAGTATTGGAACGGAAGAGCCTAGTAAGTATATGGCCAGCAGAGGCTGGTTTGAACATTTTAAGAAACCCTACAATTTGCATAACCTGAAATTGGTAGGAAAGTCCCCATTCAAGGTTCCTGCTTCCAAGGACAGGATAAGATGTTTGATATGTACCAGTGCTTCAGGAGACTTCATGAATACATGGTTGCCAAAGCCTATGCATTTATACTGTACATTGATCTATGGTGGAATATCCTGATCTAAAACCAGCTTGTTTGGGGGGCAATATTGAGCACTTAAACTACGTGCTCTCAAGGGCAGCAATATAAGATTAATCTTTCTGTTATCTGGAGAGTGAATAGGAAAAACATGGGTAACTGGTACACTGTTCATGGAGGGAATTTAAAATATTGATTTACAAGCTTCTACTCATATTCCTAGCATGTTGCTTTGCTTTGGCCCCCCACTTCCCCACCTAACATGGCAGCCAAGACAGGGCCTATTGGCAGCAGGAGATGCAGGAGACAATACTGGATTTCATCCCAGCATCCAGGGATGAAAGGATTTTGATAGCCAGACGAGGGCCAGATTAAGGCCAACTGATGCCCTAAACACTGCCCAACAATGGTGCCCCTCAGCCTTTTCATTACTTAACTGACAAGACACTAAGACTCAATAAGTGCTGAAAACTAATGTTGAGTGTGACAGTGAAAGAGTTAAGGGCATGATAGCTGGGGGGAAAACTGGATTACTGAGAGTAAGGTTGCAGCGGCTGCAATCCTCACAGAAAGGCAGAAATCCCTCTCTACCAGATGGTGACCTATCTGGAAGAGTTTTCCAACCAGGAGGGTTGCTCCACAGAGGCCCAAGTCTTCAGGAAGGTCTCCTAAACAAAATATTAGAGGCTGAGGCTCACTTGCAGAGAGCGGCGGAGAGTGAAGGGGAGCGGCTAGGTGCTGTACCGAAGAGGAACCTAGGCACCCTGCCGGGATCACCAACCCCCGAGCAGCGAGAGCACGGGAGCTCAGAGGCGCGAAAGGTTCTAACAATGCTGAAATCTCTCTATGAATTCATGGCTGCAGCAGAGAAGGAACCCCCTCGGGCTACAGGAGTTGGTAAGTTGGACCCCCATATAACCTGCTTTGTAAATGTGCAGGACAGGAAGGGCCGCCACTGAGATGTAGAGACGGGAACCTGGGTGGAGAAGCTGGAGCAAGAGGTGGGCTCCATAGACGCCAGACTGTTCCAGCTGCAACGAGTGATGGATCGCTTGCTAGTGAAACTCGAACAGGGCCCGGCAGGCGATGGGAGAGCAAGCACGCCGGCGGCAGCGTGGCAGTGAGAGTCCCTAAGGTAGGAGAGAACCAGCGAGCAAGCAGGACCAAGAAGGTCCATAGGTTGGTCAACCGCTGCACCACCTCCCAAACAACCAGCCCGACAAGAATGAGCCTAGGACAGAGAAGGGATGAGGGGTTTGGAGGCCGAGAGTTTAACGTGAAATTCTATGGTGACCCGAAATGCCTGGCCCACTTTTTGAATCGGGTGAGGGCTTTCATGAAAGAGTTTGAGGACCAGTTCCCCTTGGAGGAGGCCAAAGTAAACTACATGGCGGAATGCCTTGAAGGCGAGGCCGCAGAGTGGGTGGTGGAGCTGGATGAAGCAGAGGCCTCAGAAATGGAGTGCTTCCAAGAATTCATGTATGCGCTCAGAGAGAGATTCGAAGACCTGTTACTGAAATTAAAACCCAAGTTGGGTCTCCACCAGATCAGGCAAGGGAGCCGGTTGGTGTCAGAGTACTCCCTGGAGTTTAGGAGACTCGCTAGTAAACTGGACAACTGGCCAGAGTCTCTGAAGATAGAACACTTTAAAACCGGGTTGAGGCCTGATATCCTAGAAAGGTCCGTAGCTCAGGGAAGCCCACACACGCTGCGAGAATGGGTCTGTTTGGCCAGGGAGGTGGAGGATGTACGCCTTGAGATCAAGTGGCAAACACGCTCTTATGGGTCCAGAAGGTGCTCCAGCCCCGCCAGCCCCAAGAGGCAACACCGTGCATATGGATCCAAAAGATGATCCAGCCCCGCCAGCCCCTCGGCTAGCTGGAGAAGCACTAGCAAATCCTGGGAAGAGGAGAGGGAACATCAAAGGAAGAAAGGCTTGTGCTTCAGATGTGGAAAGGAGGGACACTGAGCTACCAACTGCCCCACCTCCTCCCAGGCAGCGGCCCCAGGGAAGCCTAAGCCTGAAGGTGAGAGCGCAAAGATGCCGGGCCATAAACCAAAAGGAAGGGCGGCTACAGCGGTGGAAAAGAAAAGCTGCAGGCCCAACACTGATCTGAGTTCCACAGATAATGAGTACCAGACAGTGGGAAATGAATGGAGCCTGTCCTAAGTGGCGCTGAAGGACAGGCGCAGATCCATGGGTACGAAGATCCACTGGTGAGTGGGGACTGCCTGGCAATGTTAGTGAGAGTACACTTAGAGACCCTGAAAGATGGCAGGGGGCAGACCTCACAGGGTTACTGGACTCGAGCTATACCCAAAATTTAATGCACCCCGCGATAGTGACTGGACTGAGACTTAAAGTGGGGAGGTTAGAAGATCCTATCACGTTCATCCAGTTGGATGGGTCAGACATGAAAGGGGACCCGGTAGAGCATTACACCGAACCAGTGAGGATGCGAGTGGGAACCCATGAGGAGGTACTAAGCTTCCTTGTGGCCCCAATTTCCAGCCAGCCCATAATACTGGGTGTGGCATGGCTGAGAGAAACCTGACAGTGGACTGGAGGTCAGGCCAGATGGTGTTTTGTGATGGGATTTACCCAGGCATGAGCCCAATTGAACCTGGTCCCGAGATGGAGATGGCGGGAACACTACGTGAGATGGGGGGGCAAAGCAGCGATGGAAGAAGAGTGCAGCATTCCACTACGTGAGATGGGGTGAAGCAGCGATGGAAGAAGAGTGCAGCATTCCAGTGCAATATCATGAATGGAAGGAAGTATTCAGTGAGGCCGAATCAGATCAATTGCCGCCTCACAGAAAATCAGACTGTGCCATAGAATTGATCCCGCGGGGCAGAGCTACTGAAGACAAAACTGTATCCCATGACCCCCAAGGAACGCAAAGCACTGCATGAATTCATTGACAAGAATTTAAAGCGGGAATTTATCCGCCCCGCCTCGTCATCCATGGCCACCCCTGTCTTATTTAGAACCAAGAAAGATGGATCCCTAAGACTGTGTACTGACTACCGGGGCCTGAACGCTGTTTGCACCTCCAATAAGTATCCCCTGCCCTTAATGACTGACATACTTTCCCACCTCTCGAAAGGGAAGATCTTCATGAAACTGGACCTGAGAGAGGCCTACTTTTGCATACGCATCTGGGAGGGCGATGAGTGGAAGAAGGCGTTTAATTGTCAACTAGGTTCATTTGAATATCTCATGTTGCCCTTCAGGCTTCAGGGGGCCCCAGGGGTCTTCATGCACCTGATAAACGAGGTGCTCCATGATTTCCTATACCGGGGAGAGTTAGTCTACCTAGATGATATCTTAATCTACACCGAGACAATGGAAGATCATGTAAAGCTGGAGAGGGAGGTATTGAAAAGGCTGTTAAAGAACCAACTATATGCCAAGCTGTCCAAGTGCGAGTTCCACAAAGACCAACTGGACTACCTAGGTTACCGAGTTTTCAGCAGAGGCATCGAGATGGACTTGGTGAAGGTCAGAGATGTGGTAGCTTGGGAACCCCCTAGAACCAGAAGTCACGGGCTTCACCCTGTTCCAAGCAGCAACCGGACAGGATTTTGTGACCATTCCCGAATTGCCCAAAGAACAAACCAAGATCCTGATGCTGGACGAATGGATAAAACAAATCACCAGTAACTGGCCAGTAACCAAGAAGACATTGGAAGAAACAAAAGCATATTATTAAAAATATGCGGATTTCAAATGAGCACCCCAAGAGCCAATGAAAGTAGGAGAAAAAGTTTATTTATCCACTAAGTACTTAAAGTCTACTCAGCCTTCCAAAAAGTTAGGACCTAAATACATTGGTCCATTCCCAATTACCAAAGTTATCAATGAAGTAACTGTACAACTGCAGTTACCAAAGAACCTAAGAAGGGTTCACCCCATTTTCCATTGCAGCCTTCTAAAACCAGTTCGAGAATCATCACGCTGGAATCTAGAACCGCTGCTGCCTGCACCTATGATGATTGAGGGGGAGCAGCATTTTGAAGTTCAAGCCATACTAGATACGCAACAACACCATGGAGTGTTACAGTACCTGATACAATGGAAGCATTTGCCTCTCACACACACAGAATGGGTGGACAGCAAAGACGTGCACGCTTTTCACCTGGTGAAGCAGTTCCACAAGAAGTATCCAGAGAAGCCCAACTGAACAGAACCACATTAACTTGATTGCTTTCCTATCATGGTTTAGGGGAGGGGACAATGTCATTAGGGGGGCGGTATGTCAGAACTGGAGTGTTCCAGAGGCTATAGTTAATGGCATCTGGTCCATCCACCTGACATATTTAGTTAGTTAGTTAGTTAGTAGAGAGCGTTAGAAACATAGCTGCAAGGGAGTGGGGGAAGAGCGGCATTCCACCAGTTTACAGAGACTTAATCGCAGCCTGGCTGGAAAGATCAAAGCAGAGGTGAGACAGTGAGGGCCATCTGGCCTGGTAGTCATGACAACGAACGACTTGTAGCCAGGGAAACGACAAAGGATGGAGAGAGAAAGTTTCTCCAACTGTTTTTTCCAACTGTTTGAACACTAGGCTAGCATTCCTGCCTTTGGATGGATTGCAGGCCATTTCTCCTTCATTACAGAATCTATGTATATCCGAATGGCGTGTACTGTAGATTACTGATAGTAAGGTTGCAGTGGCTGCGATCCTCACACTCCTGTAGAAGATGACCAACTGAAGCATGTTGCTGGGCTTGTACATGTTCTCTTCTAACAAAAGGGACAAGTTTCCACTGCTTTATCATACCTCTATGTGCTCGGTACCTGCATCTCCACTACTAAGATACCATGGAGTCCTTGGTGCTCACTGAGCCTTGTTGTTTTCTTGCAGACGTTTCATTGCCAGGCTAGGCAACATCTTCAGTGCGAAAAGGGAGTAGGACTTGCTCTCTGTTTATATACAAGGCTCAGAGAGCACCAAGGACTCCACAGTTCAACCCTGAGCTACAAATATTCTTTTTGATTGGTACTACTAGGATACCCTCAAATGTCTCCTTAACCATTAATGCAATCCATAGGGCAGCAGTGTGGCATACTTTCAAATAAAACCATCACTGATGTAGGCTGCCATCAAGCCTCTATTTCACAATCTCTAATGAGGGGTGGTCCAACACTGCTCTATGGAGACTGCTTCAATGCTTAACACCTATCACTGTTAGGAAATTCCTTTTCTCCTTGATGTGGAACCTTTTGGACCAGATCCTATCATCTGGACATAATGCTTCAGTTATTGCACCCCGTGACTGCATTGACATTTTTCAATTCAGTGTCACTCATACTTTGGTAAACTTACCTTGTTTACCAAACTATTTCATTTTCAGCAAATGAAAATTGCATTTTTAAAAACACAACAACAAAAACAGCAAAAGCAAAAGTCTTTGTACTGTATAGTTCAAACACTGTATAGGTCTTTGAATTAAGTACAGTGCAGCTGGGTAACCATGGTAGAAGTCAAAGACCATAGCTTTACAAAGTGTGTGTCGCGACACACTACTGTGTCGCCTGCGGTGTCCTGGTGTGTCGCGCAAAACCCCGGAAGTGCTAATGGGGGAACCGAAAGAAGCGGCACCCCCACCAGTCAGCGGTGGTGCTGATTGGCGGGGGTGCCGCTTCTTTTGGTTCCCCCATCAGCTCTTCCGGGGTTTTTTGTATGACACACCAGGATACCGCAGGCCGCGCTGCTGCCGCCGCTGCCACCACTGCCATTGGTGTGTGTCGCCAATGTGAAAAGTTTGGAAAGCTCTGTCAAACTATACAACTGAGAAGGGGGCATAAAATACAAAATACAAAAGTCTCAAGC
Organism: Charina bottae; assembly: GCA_023362775.1. Classification (NCBI taxonomy): domain Eukaryota; kingdom Metazoa; phylum Chordata; class Lepidosauria; order Squamata; family Charinaidae; genus Charina; species Charina bottae. The sequence goes on along the minus strand of JALMGJ010000021.1, from coordinate 7,089,266 downwards.
AAGATGAAGCCTGCAGGTATGTGCTCGTGTATTAGCTAGCATAGAAGCAACTTAATGTGCATTGTGACTACAGTGACAACACTGCTCTGCTAACCTTTGGTGTTGCAAGTTCTAATGTCCTCTTTCTTTCTCAGCTCTGTACAGTGTATGGAATACAACAGAGAAGAGTGTTGTTCACACCCAGCATTATATCTCCACATCCTGGAGGAGGGGAGACAAGATGCAGAAGATCATGAAAATTCACCATACAGCCTGCTACTTACCCATGTTCTTCCCATTCTGTCTTTTCCACCTTGCCATGTGTTAAAAATATTTTGCACTGCATTTATAAGGTTCCTTTGTTTTTAAAAATTGCACAAGCATTCACGTTATGCTGCTTTTTCCAGGCCTAACCCACAAAGCAGGATCTCACAGTCAGCATCCTTGGTTGGCAAGTTTTCCATATGACCTTTGATGGAAACTTAACCTGGGCTATGTGGTAAGGTCATAAAGTATTGTCCTTGTTTATGGCTTAGCAAGATGCATGGATCCATTCACTGTGCTTTAAAAAGTAACATGTCTTTCTTGGGATGTGTCTTCATAGCATGTTAAGCCAAAAATCCCTAAACCACATTATGGCTTACTGTTACATGGAGCCATTTATAGAGGCAGTGATATTTGATTCAACCCCCACAACCAAATTCAGATTCTGGGTCCCTGGCTTACTACATGTGATGACTCCGGGTGTTATGTCCCAATGAAAGCTCCTCACGCTAAGTTAAATGGAATGAACTTTATTAAGGAAACATACAAGCCCTAACATCGGTGAAGATCTGAATGCCCCGGTTTGGTAAATGATTGATTTTTATTGTGTTTCCCCCCTTTAGTTCAATGTGTATTGCCAGTGCTGTCAGTTTCCTTCTTGGCGCCTCTCTTGTCTTGGCCGTAGATGATTGGGTTGTCTGACATTGACAGGTGTTAACGATCACTCTCCGGCTAGCCGCATTCCTTCTCTCTGTCTCCTGCAGCCGGTATCCCGATGTGGATTGTCTGGTGCACGTGTTGTGGTGGAGGGTTCTGATGGGGGACCTTACATGCCGCTCCTCCAAAATACCCTATAATCTAAGCTATAAAATATAAACTAATATAAACAGTAATATATACAGTTAAAAAAAAAAGGAAGTCGGATTAGCGGGTCCTGGTGTGCTGCACCTGAAATGAGAAAGGGAGTGGGAGAGAAACGAGGGAGGAGTGTCATGGTCTCCGATTCAAAGCTTCTTGGCTTCGTACCGGAGATAATGACATGGAAGGAGTTAACAGGGAAGAGGCCGTGCCTGCCTACGTGAGACTGCTGTCTACCAATGGTGGCGTGGGTCAGTGTCTGTCTGGAGACCTGGGAGTAGCATCTGAGTGGCCTGAACAGGGGGTGGGACTATGGGGCCATATATCAATGTCTGTTGCACGCACTTTTATCAGTAGCAACTTTCTTTTTGTAATTGTAGTAACTTTTAGTAAAATAGCTTTTCCACTATTTTGAGTATGAGACTATTATAAGCCTGAGTTCTGCAATCCATTACAAGGAGGAAAAGAGAAAAAGAAAGGAGAAAATTAGAGTGACGATCTTTGGTGAGTGGTCAGTTTATTTGGGTTTGTCTGGCCATTTCCGATGGAACTGGTTGATCAGCTTCGGAGCCGAGACATGATGGTGGTCTACCCACTCATTGAAACAGGGGGGTAGATGGTTCCAGCGAACCAGGTATTGTAAGTGTCCTCTGTATCGTCTGGAGTCTAAAATGCTGTGAATTTCTCCCTGTGTCTTTCTCCCTTTACTATCACGGGGGGGGGGGGGGGCGCTCCGGTGGCACTGGATGCCAGGTGTCTGATTGCTTGTAGGGTTTTAACAAGCTGATTTTTTGGAGTGTTGAGTTGTGCAGAGATGTTTTGTGGACAAGTAAACTTTCTCTCCGACCTGTAATTGCCATTCAGGAGTTCGTTTGCGATTGGCATATTTCTTGTAGGAGTCTTTGGCCATTTGTAAGGTCTGGAGCATAATCGGCCAATTGGCTGTCAGTTTGGTGATCCATTCTTCCGCTGGTCCCGAGGCTTTTGTAGGGTTGATTTTGTTCTGGTTGGGTCTGGTGGGTAGTTCAGGAATTGGGATGAACTCTTGTCCCGTGGCAATTTTAAATGGTGAGAATCCTGTGCTTTGATGTACTGCGTTGTTATAAGCTACCTCTGCGAAGGGTAATAAGTCCACCCAATCATCTTGTTGATGAGATATGTAGCACCTTAAATATTGCTCCAATACTGAGTTCAGTCGATCCATCAGTGTTTGGATGGAAAGCAGAGCTTAATCCCTGTTCGGTACCAATTAATTTCATAAAGGTTCGCCAGAATTTTGAAGTAAATATGCTTCCGCGGTCGCTAATTATTCTCTCTGGCACTCCGTGTGGCCGATATATGTGTTGCACAGAGTTTGGCTAATTGACTTGCTGTAGGTGTTCCTTTGCATGGGATAAAATGAGCCATTTTGGAGAATAAGTCCACCACCACCCAAATAGCTGTCCGTTTTTTACTCTCTGGTAGGTCAACAATGAAATCCATGGCAATTTGCTTCCATGGCTGGGTAGGATTGGCTACTGGTTGCAATAGTCCCACCAGCTTCCCGGTTGGTCTTTTGGCTGTGGCACAAGTTGGGCAAGTCCCTACATATTCTTTTACGTCCTTTCTAAGAGTTGGCCACCAAAATTGTCGTCGCACCAAGTGCAAAGTTGTTATAAATCCAAAGTGGCCAGCAGTTTTATTATCATGGCAATTTGTTAACACGCGTTTTCGTAGGCTTACAGGAACATACAAAGTGTTATCTTTCTACCATAACCCATTCAGCTCTTGTAAGGAGTCTTTGTTTGCAATCCACCAAGGATCAGATACAGTGTCTGTTTTTAACTGGGCTTCTAAAGTATTTTCAGTGTCAGTGTTCTTTTTTGTTTGACTGCGAGTGATTGCTGCATGCTCACTGTGCAATGCTGGACTATTTTCTCCCTCTGCTCCCCTAGTTGGCAGGTTTAGTTGTTGGGGGGACATTATGGTGTCTGTGATTACCTCTCTTTGGCAATCATGTTGAGGTAAGCGTGAAAGTGCATCTGCTAGAAAGTTTTTGTCTCCCGGTATGTGTTGCAGGGTGAAATTGAATCGGCCATACTGAAAATATTCAATTTGAAATGTTTCTGGCCAATCTGGTAATTTACTTAATATCTTCTTGAACTCCATGGCATATTCTGCCACAGTTCTGTTCCCTTGTCTCAGATTTTGCAATTGTACTTTCGCAGACATTTTTGACAAAGTGTACTCAAAACGTTTGCGTAGTGCGTACATAAACACTCCAAAATTTTGTAATTCTCTGGCCCTGGCATCGTGCATTACCACTAACCAGTCTGCTGCCTCCCCTTCCAAAAAGCTGGAGACATATCTAACTTTAGCGTCCTCCGTTGGAAAAGTGTCCTCGAACTCCCCCATAAAACCCCTCATGTGTGTCATGAAACAAACACGTTTCTTAGGATCCCCATCAAACCTCATTTTCAATTCACTTACCCCGGATGGTTTGCTTATGAGGGAGGGGGTCCTGAATCGACCGTGGGGTGGGGTGGGTTGCGGCTGGTTGTAATTTTCTGATTCGGATTCCTCCTCTTCTTCTTCGCTGTCCTCTGTGGATTCCTCCTCCCCTTCGGAGATGGTTGGGCTTACTGTTCTCTGTTTTTCAGTTTGCCCCTCTAGTTTTTGCAAAATTCTGTCCATTACTAGTTTCATCGACCCCAACTGCTGGCTTACCATCTCCAGGTCGTGGTCAAGTCAAGACATCTTTTCTTCGATGGCCCCCATGCACTGAGACTGGGTGACACGTTTCGTGGTTCACTTTCTGCCTTGCGCTTCCAGCCCTCCTCTGATTCCGAAAGACCACTCTGCCTGGTTTTTCAGTGCCCTTGCCCCTGGGGTGGTTTCCTCAATTTTGAGGGTTTCGTTTCTTTGTGACTCACGTTTCTTTCGGCTCCCTCTAGGTACGACGGTCACCGGTTTTTCTTCTCTTGTGATTGCTGAAGCCTCCTGGGATGAGGTTGCTGCACTCTGGGTTGGGGTGGTGGGTCTCTCGGCATTGTCGCTTGACATGGCTTACTTTGTTGTTCTGGCGTCAATTCTCAACTGAAAATTTTCTGCAGTTACGGGGTTGTCTCCGGGAAAAATCGACTGGTGTTGTTGATTCAGATCTTTCTGTGATGGCTCCGGGTGTTATGTCCCAATGAAAGCTCCTCACGCTAAGTTAAACAGAATGAACTTTATTAAGGAAACATACAAGTCCTAACATCGGTGAAGATCTGAATGCCCCGGTTTGGTAAACGATTGATTTTTATTGTGTTTGATGGTTATTTTTTTATTGTGTTTCCCCCCTTTAGTTCAATGTGTATTGCCAGTGCTGTCAGTTTCCTTCTTGGTGCCTCTCTTGTCTCGGCCGTAGATGATTGGGTTGTCTGACATTGACAGGTGTTAACGATCACTCTCCGGCTAGCCACATTCCTTCTCTCTGTCTCCTGCAGCCGGTATCCTGATGTGGATTGTCTGGTGCACGTGTTGGGGTGGAAGGTTCCGATGGGGGACCTTACACTACATTATATTCTGGAGTGCCTTAGGACATAATGTATGGGTTGTAAGACTGGTTGTATACTCTACTGTTACCCCCAAGAAGCAATACTGCCTATGTTACATGCTCAGGAGATTTGGGGCCCTCCCCAGGTACAGTTTTTCTCCTCTCCTGTAAGGTAGTATGACTTGGAGGATCATCAACCAGTGGAGCAACTAGTGGAATATCAGCATCTTGGAAATCATCCAAATTCTAATGGGGGGCTTGCTCTCCCATTGTTATAGAGGTAAATGTATTTTTGGTTAAAATATAAGAAACTATAGTTCTGGCACACTTCTCTCCAACCCTCTCCCCCATTGCCACCAGCTTCCTGAAGCAATGGTCAAAGAACCTGAAGCGAAAAGAAAATGACCCTGATGTTGTGCAAAGCCTTTGTATTATAGCATTATTATTTATGGGCAACCCCAAAAGAGATGCCTGCTTGAAGCCATACAGCAAAAAGACCAGGGCTAAGACGAATACCCATGCATTTTCTAAATATATCATATCCGCTTATGTTTAAAATTAATTACCTATGAAAAAGTATTTTATAAAAAGTACCAACCCTATACCAACTGTTTATAGTCAGTCTGTTGCTTGTATCCAACAGAACTGCAGACGTATAGTTCAGTTGGCAGTTATAGATGAAATAGAAACTGCGCACGTGTAGCTTTATCTATGCAGAGGCGTTGGAATCCCTTCCGCAGAACAAGAAAAGTACCAGTTCCTGCTGCCACCAGGCCAAAGCTAAAGCTAATATTTTTATTAAAACATTGGTATTAAAATGCTAAAAACAGGGCACCCCATGAGAGAGAAAAAATGATACCTTAGCCCATGACTGGCATGACCAAATCAGGCCACCAAGGGCCACCTGCCCTGCTCTGCCCTCTGCCACACATTGTTGACGGTGGGGACAGTATGGTATTCCAACTGGATACAGTCTGGTGGGTGCTGCAGTATCCACACTCATACTCTGGGCCTGCCATATGTTCTCATAGATGTTTTGCAGCACAACAGGTGATACACAGACACTTTGCTTAGCCACCAGAAGTCTTCCACTGAGACAGCACCAACATGACTTCAAATAGGCTTCTTCTCTTGGAACAGTGTGACTATGAACAGCTTCATCAGCCATCTCTGGACAGGGTGTGCATTGTCCCCTAGGATAATGGATGGGATGTGACCCCATTGTACATTGTGATTGGGTTTCTGGGAACAAATCGCCACAGTACAATACAGAGTTCCTCCCGTTGAAGTGGGTATTTGACCTGAGCAGCCTTTTTTTTAGCCATGTGTATATTAATATTGTCTTCATCTTGTTATTTTATGAGGGTGCAGTTGCAATGGCTGTTAGGCAATTGAGGACATTCCCCACCATGGCCCTAAGGGACACCAGCAGACTGCATAAAGACTGCTTCATGGACTGGTCTTTTTCCCATGGCAGAGGGACTCTGCCCATTCCCGGCCCATGCAACACAAATAGTCACACCCAGTCATGGAAAGGTGATGAGGGTTGTTTACTATGATACTGCAGAAGTCTCATACTCTTGCAAAAGTAAACCAGTATCTGTAGCAACCACAACTGGTTCCAGGGGTTGCCTAGCGATGTCATCTCCTGCAGAGGGCTTTGTGCAAGGAAATGTGCAGGCAAAGGTCCCAGAAGACAGTTCCCCATTTGTAGGAATTTCTGCCTCACTATACCTCCTAAAACCTAGGCAAAAGGTGGCTTGACCCCTTCACAGGGTTTTGTTTTGTTTTTTACATTACCAGACAAATGTACAACTTAGGACATGAATATCCATATGTCTGTGTGAGCTTTATTTCCCTTTCGTGTGACCTTCAGCTGTTTGGGATAAAGGAGTTCTTGGACATTTGCGGATAGGACTGCGATTTTTGCTCCTCGTTTTCCACATTGCAGTCAGTAGATTTGAAGTCAATCATGGGTTGACTTCATGCTTTTCAGGAATTGGGGAATGGAAGCAATTGAAGTTGTGGAAGTGTCCTGAGTTTTATGTTATGGAAATAAGTGAGACATCACTGTATTGGGATAGAGTTGGGTCTTACTCTTTCTCTCCCCAAGGTCTATGTGATTTGTTTGTTTCCTCCACGCTCCCAAGCAAGTCTGGGAGAGAAAAAGTATGATTCAAATGTCAATCACTGACCTTCAGGGCTAACAGAGTCTCTTCAGTCTTGGTTCAGCAATCTAACCACTATATCATACTTTGCTCCAAAGGAGCATCAGCCATGATAGATCAGTGTTTTTTTTCTTCCTAGGAAATCACCTCAAAAGCTAAGCACTGCAGTTGCTACATTTGCCCCAGGGCCAGTTCCGTTTCATTTCCAAGAGTGTGAATGGGGTGGGAAATTTGGCTCCATTTGAAGGACAAATGAATCTAAGCAATGTTTGAAGTATGGCAGGGCTTAATCTTATTTTAGTATATGCATACAAGATGGGGAGAGAGAGAGAGAAAGAGAGAGAGATTGCTTTTAAAACAAAAATTCTCCACATCTTCCCAGGTTGTTTTTGAAAAAGGCAGAACACCTCTGGGAATGAGCAGCTTCATTTCAAGAAAATGAACTGCCTTTGATGCATTGAAATTTGCTTTGCTTAAAATGTAAAAGTATAAATACAGAAACACACATGTAAAACTGTTGCTAACTCTGACATCTTCTCCCATACAAATTTCTTATAAATGTATTGCTCCCCTCCAAACTTCACTGGTAATTTTTGTTTTCTCCACTTCTTCCTAAAACATACACAGAAAGAACTGTCACACACACCACCAATACATGTACATTCTTTAGTCAAGTAACTTCTTCTGGGATCCCTTTTTGGGATCTGAAAACAGGTAATGCCTGTTTAGATGTGCTCTCCTTTCAAGATCATACATGCTACAAACTAATTTTTGTGTTCTAGAAATACATTGTTTTGGATTAATTTAATAGCACTGAGGATTTGAGATTCCTGGATGTCAGGCAAGCTAGGGTCCCTTCCCTTGATATCCTAGCAGGTTGTTTAGAAGCAAGACAAAATGCTATTCTACTTCCTCACCTTAGATCAGCCTTTCTCAACTTTCTGACCCTGGAGGAACCCTTGAAATATTTTTCAGGCCTCGGGGAACCCCTGCACATTCAGGCTCAGATATAGGCCAGAAGATACAAAATTATTATATGAGTTTCATGTGTAAGCCTGTATATATGCATATGCAGTGTTCTTAAACTAAAAATAAAGAATGAAACTTACCTCTTTAATGTGAAGTTGCCCGAATTTGAAATAATTTTTAAATAAATCATGATCTCCCAGGGAATCCTGGTTGAGAAACCGTGCCTTAGATACTACACTTTTATAGGTAACAAGAACCCTCCCCTTTTTCAAGATTCACTGCAATTCACATATCAAAAACATTGTTGATTACACTCAGTGGCCTGTAAGGCCAACCTGATACATATTCCACTATAAGCATTAACAGACATGAGTTTGTCCACCCCACTGCATTGGGTCCTGGCTTCCAGTTGCTCCTGCTGCAGTTGCAAGCTTTGGACCAAACAGGGACGTTGTGATGCCCTCAATCCATTGACTATTAAATCAGGGTTCCTGACACAAGCCCCTCAGGGATATGAAGGAATCTTTATTAAAGCCATTGCATGTGAAAGACTCGAGTGAATAAAGCTCCTGCAACCAACAGTTTAAGAGTCTCCAAGTCGTCCCCCCCCCCCCCAAATTGGGATTCGTGGCTCGGTCACCCTTCCTTTTGTCTCTCAGTTTTCAGGTCTTTCTGGGTCCAAATCAACTAATGCGACAATATCACCCTTTGATCTATCCTGGGTGCTGAATCACTCAGCACAATACTTTGATTAACATGTTTGCAGTTCTGTGAATACATCAAAACCCCATCGCCAGCATTCTCCCCTACTTTACACTACCCTGTGAGTTTAACAGACTGGCAGAGTGTTCCTTCCTGGCACCATGGCAGGATGGCATGGATGACATCCTGACATACCGCCCCCCTAAACATAAATCCCCCACCTTTAGCACTTTATATACAGAATACAAAATACATTACACTTTACCTGTTACATAGGTTCCCCTCCCTTTTCTCAAACCCTCTATTTTGGCTTGGTTGGGAATTTGTCAACTTTTTCACTAAGTTAGGTGCTTGTACATGATGACTGTCCACCCACTCACTCTGAGATATGGGGAAATGTTTCCACTGTATTAAGTACTGCAACCCCCCTCCCCCGATACCATCTGGAGTCTAGTATCTCTTGCACTTCAAAGTGCTGTTCTCCGTCGACCATTACTGGAACTGATGTAGGTTGCTCTGGGTGCCAATGTTCTGAGTCTTTAACTGGTTTCAGCAGACTACAATGAAAAACGGGGTGGACTTTTCTCAATTTTTTTGGTAGCTATAACTGTACTGTCACATTGTTGATAATTTTGGTGATAGGAAAAAGTCCCACGTATCTTGGACCCAGCTTTTTTGAGGGTTGTGAGGATTTTAGAAACTTTGTAGATAAATACACCTTCTCCCCCACTTTCAGTTGCCATTCTGGTGCCCTTTTGCAGTCAGCGTATTTCTTGTAAGTTTCTTTGGTGTCTTCCAATGCCCTCTCTATTATTGGCCACCCGTCAGCTATGCGTTTCATCCACTCATCCAATGGAACGATTTCAGTTTTATCTTTTGGCAACTCCGGGAATGCCATGAACTCTTGCCCATTCACAACTTGGAAAGGGGGAAACCCTGTACTCTGGTGTACTGAATTGTTATAAGCCACTTCAGCAAACAGAAGTAGGTCCACACAATTCTGCTGATAGCTGATGTAGCATCTAAGGTACTGCTCCAACACTTGGTTAGTACATTCACAGCCTCTGTCCATTTCCAGATGATGGCTGGAGCTTAAACCTTGTCCCACACCAATCATCTTTAGGAATGCCCTCCAAAATTTGGAGGTGAATTGTATGCCCTGGTTGCTTATGATTCATTCAGGGGTCCTGTGTAGTCTATAAATGTGTTGCACAAACATCTTGGCTAGCTGCCCTGCATTTGGTATACTAGTGCACGGAATGAAATGGGCTTGCTTTGAAAATAAATTGGTTACTACCCAAATCACTGGCTCTCTGGTAAATCTACTATAAAGTCCATAGCTATCTGCTTCCAAGGTTGAGTGGGGCTTCCCACATTCTGCAATAGCCCTCTGGGTCCCCCCCCCCACTCTTTTGGCCATGGCACAGATTGGGCAACTGGCTACATATTCCTTCACATCTTTTCGAAGGGATGGCCACCAGAATTGCCACCTCAAAAGGTGCAAAGTCTTTAGGAATCCGAAGTGCCCAGCTGACTTTGCATCATGGCATCTCTCAAGTATTTTCCTTCTCAGGGGCTCTGGGATATACAGCCTATCCCCACTCCACCAGAACTCCTGTTTCTCTGTCAGGTTTGCTTTATTAGTTTGCAACCACACATCAGTGTTTAGCACCAACTGTAGCTCATGTCATAAACCCCTTCTACTGTTAAATTAGGCTCAGACTTCTGACCCCTTGTGACCTCCACCATCCCCAATTGTTGGGTGGGGATGATTGAATCTATTACCTCTTCTCTGTGGCTGTTGTGTTGTGGTAACTGGGACAAAGCATTGGCCAAAAAACTCTTTCCCCTGGGTAAGTACTTTAGAGTGAAATTGAATCTATTAAAGAATTGAGCCCATCTAATCTGCTTGGGGTTCAATTTTCTTGGAGTGTGCAGTGCTTCTAAATTCTTGTGATCCGTCCAAACTTTGAAGGGGTGAGCTGCCCCTTCTAGTAAATGCCTCCAATTTATCAAAGCCCAGAGTACTGCAAACGTTTCCTTTTCCCATACGTGCCAGTGACATTCCATGTCAGTAAACTTGTGGGAAAGGTATGCACAAGGTCTCAGTTTCCCTTCCCCATCCTTTTCTAATAAAATCCCCCCAACAGCAACATCTGATGCGTCCACTTACACGATTAGGGTTTTTGTGGGGTCGGGGTGGTTTAATACTGGCTCTGAAGTGAACAACGCTTTCAGCTGTTCAAAAGCCTCTTGGCAGCCTGTCGTCCACTGCAGACTTGCCCCTGGTCTTTTCACCACCTTAGGGTACCCCTTCCCCTTAGTCTTTAGTACAGGGCTTTCCAAAGTTTTCCCGTGGCGACACACCAACCGCCGTTGGTGTGTCGCCACGGCAAAACCCGGAAGTGCCGCCGTTGCGGCAGCGCACAAAAACCTGGAAGCGCTGCTGCTGATTTCGGGTTTTTGCACGCCGCCGTTGGTGTGTCGCCACGGGAAAACCCAGAAGCGCTGATGATCAGCGTTTCCGAGTTGTGTGGCGACACACCAGACTGTGTGGCGACACACTTTTGTGTCGTGACACAGTTTGGAAAGCTCTGCTTTAGGAAATCAGTGAGGGGTAAAGCCACCTGTGCAAAATTGTGTATGAATTGTTGGTAAAAATTTGCGAATCCCAAGAAACTCTGTAACTGTCTCCTAGTTCGAGGTGGTTCCCAAGCCACTACATCTCGTACCTTCGCCGGATCCATTTCAATCCCTTTGCTTGATATCCGATACCCCAGATAATCTAATAGCTCCTTATGAAATTCACATTTTGACAATTTAGCATACAATTGATTTTGCAGTAACCGCTTCAGCACTTCCCTCACTAAAGACACATGTTCTTCTATCATTTCAGTGTAAACCAGGATATCATCCAAATAGACTAACACCCCCCCGGTACAGGAAATCATGTAACACTTCATTTATTAAATGCATGAAGACCCCAGGGGCCCCTCTCAATCCAAAGGGCATTACTAAGTACTCAAAGGACCCCAGCTGGCAATTAAATGCTGTTTTCCACTCATCTCCCTCCTGTATTTGAACTCGGAAGTACGCTTCCCTCAAGTCTAATTTGGTAAAGATCTTCCCCTTGATAGGTGGGCTAGCATGTCTTTCATCAGCGGTAAGGGGTATTTATTGGAAGTACAGATAGCATTCAACCCCCAGTAATTAGTGCACAACCTCAGTGATCCACCCTTCTTGGTTCTGAAAAGAATGGGCGCAGTCATCGATGAAGTGGCTAGGTGAATGAACCCTCGTCCTAAGTTTTTGTCAATGAACTCCCACAACGCCTCTAGTTCCTTGGGAGTCATGGAGTACAGTTTAGTTCTGGGCAATTTGGTGCCTGGTTCCAGTTCTATCACACAGTCTGACTTCCTATGAGGTAGGAGCTGGTTAGACTCCACTTCTCTGAACACCTCTTTTAAATCTCTGTACTGCACAGGGATGAGATCTTTCTCCTCTCCTGCCACTTCCCCCCACATCTTGGATGCTGCTCCTATTAGCTCAGGCTCACCGTTCCACTCTCCAGGGGTTAACCCCTTATAAACTTCTTAGGTAAAAGTTAATTGCCCAGTGAGCCTATTCACTTGGGGGTTCTGGGCTCGCAACCAAGCCAGTCCCAATACTACAGGTTGATCAGAGATAGGAGCCACTATAAATCTCAAAGTCTCTTCATGGCTTCCTATTCACATCCAAACCACTTTGGTGCAATACTCTACTGGGCCCCCTTTCATCTCCATCCCATCAAGTTGAATGAAACTGATGGGCTCTTTCAGCCTTCTCACTTTCAGTCTCAGTCCAGTCACCAGGGCGGGATGCATGAGACATCTGGTACATCCCAAATCCAACATCCCCACTAGATTCGTGCTGCCATGACCCCCTAATGTCTCTATCTGTAATATCACCAGCATTGCTGGGCAATTTCCACTCACCATGGAATCTTCATGCCTATTTATAATCGCTTGCCCTTCGGCGCTGCTTAGAACAGGCTCTTGTTTCCCGCTGGCTGGAATTCTTCCTCAGTCAAGTCTCCCCCTTCCAATAGGGCTTCATGAACCCTTCCCTCTGTCATGGTGGCCGCAGCTCCCTTGGTCTTCACCCCCAAAATCCTTGCGCCGATCTTTCCCGCTTTGCTCGTCATTGGGGTCGCAGATTGAGGGCAGCTGGTGATGCGATGACCCTCCTTGCCACATTTAAAGGATAGTCCCTTCCTCGCCTGCCACTCCTTTACTTCTCCCCATGACTTACAAGCTCCCCATCTCTCCGAGGGAAGGGTCGGCGGCGCTGGGCGCTTTCCCATTGCTTGGGCTTGCTGCTGTCTCTTGAAGTGAATTCGCATGTCTCCTACTTCGCCGGTGAGACAAATCCATCCTCTTAGGGTCCCAGGGTCCCCCCTTGCTAGGGACCACTCTAGGATCTCTGATTGCAATCCCCCTTGGAAGTATTCAATTTTTAGTGATTCCGGCCAGTCTGTCAGCTTTGCAGCCAGACTCCTGAATTCCGTGGCGTACTCTGAGACTGACCTGCCTCCTTGTTTAATATGCTGTAGGCTGGTCTTGGCTTTCATCTTAGAAAGGGGATCTTCAAACCTATCCCTCAGAGCGCTCATGAAACTCTCAAAGTCCTCTAGCTCCAGAGAGTCTGTGTTGTGCAATTCTACAAGCCATTCCATGGCCTCGCCCTCAAGGGGTCGAAATGTACCACACCTTGGAGCGTTCAGTGGGAAACAACCCTTCACATTCTTGCATGAATCCCCGCACGTGGGTTAGGAAGCAGGCCAGGCTTTTAGGGTCCCCAGCAAAAGTCACCCTCAAGTCTCTCACGCCGAACATCCCGTCTGCGCTTGGGGTCTGTCTTGTCAACCTGGCTCAGGTTTGGCCGTGAGGGGAGCAAGCGGTTACCAACCTGGTCACCCCATGACTTACCTCCATTTCGGATTTGTCGCTCTCTCCTTCCAAGGACGTTCGCTCTTTCATTGTTGCTGCGCTGGTTGTCGCCCCCCCAGCTCAGTTTCTGAAGGAGCTGCTCGACTACTTCCTGCAGGTCGGATACACATTCTCCCATGGAACTAATCTCCCATTTCATTTTCTCCATCCACTGCTCTGAGGTCAAGCACCTGGAGCAGGAGCCCCTTTCTTGCATAGTCACCCACCGATCTGGATTCCTCTCTGCGCCTCCTCCAGGGACCAAGCAGGCTTGGTTCTTTTCATTGTCTTGGATCGAGTTGTGCTCTTGAGGTTGGTCAGGATCTTCGGCTTGACTCCCTGTTCCTCCAGTCGTCTCCTGGTCTCTCACCTGGTTGGGTTCGTTGGGGTTCTGAGGTTTGCCTCTCGCCCCTCTCTCCCACCCAGCGAGCTGCCTTCTTGCACCAAGCACTCCCGTGCGCTTCGGCCAGAGCTCTCTTCTTCTCCATCGTCCCCATCTCCCCCTCCCAACATCAGAGGGGTTCCCGCGGGTTCTGGATATTCCATTTGTGGACCTTCCTTGGTAAACTTGGAGTCTTCAGGTAAGGTCACCATATGGACTCGAGTCTTTCTGTGATGCCCTCGATCCATTGACTATTAAATCAGGGTTCCTGACACAAGCCCCTCAGGGATATGAAAGAATCTTTATTAAAGCCAGTGATCCATTGCACGTTAAAGACTCGAGTGAATAAAGCTCCAGAAACCAACAGTTTAAGAATCTCCAAGTTTCCCCCCCCCCCCAATCGGGATTCGTGGCTCGGTCGCCCTTCCTTTCATCTCTCTGTTTTCAAGTCTTTCTGGGTCTGAATCAACTAACGCAGCGATATCGCCCTTTGATCTATCCTGGGTGCTGAATCACTCACCTCGGTACTTTGATTAACATGTTTGCAGTTCTGTGAATACATCAAAACCCCATCGCCAGCATTCTCCCCTACTTTACACGACCCCATGAGTTTATTTATTTATTTGTTGAATTTCTATAACTACCCATCTCCCCCTCAAGGAGGGACTCTGGGCGGTTCACAGCATAATATCAACAAAATACAATAAAAACAGTAATAAAAATACAAATACAATAAAATTACAATAAAAATACAATAAAATCTAAGTGGCAGGTGGTTGTTAAAGTGACGTTGAATATATTCAAAATATTTTAGATATTTAAGGTGATTCTACGGAATCAGCCATCCCCAGGCTTGACCGCTTTCCTTTTTGCCCCAGGCGAGATCACAAAGCCAGGTTTTTAATTTTTTTCTGAAATCCAGGAGTGAGGGGGCCTGCCTTATCCCTGGTGGGAGGATGTTCCATAGGGCAGGTGCTGCTGCAGAGAAGGCTCGCCTCCGGGACCCCGCTAGGTGGAATTCTTTCATAGAAGGGGTCCGCAGCATGCCCTCTCTGCAAGATCGGGTGGGACGGGATGATGTAATGGGGATGAGGCGGTCCCTCAGATATCCTGGTCCCGTGCCATGTAGGGCTTTAAAGGTGATGACCAACACCTTGAATTGGACCCGGAAGCAAACTGGTACCCAATTCAGCTCACGGAGCAGAGGTATTATATGTAACGATCTTCATGCACCTAAAACTGCCCGTGCAGCCGCATTCTGCACCAGCTGTAGTCTCCGGATATTCTTCAAGGGTAGCCCCATGTAGAGTGCGTTGCAGTAGTCTATATGGGAGACAACCAGGGTATGAGTGACCGTTCGAAGGGCCTCTCGGTCAAGGAAAGGGCGTAACTGGCGCACTACACGAAGTTGGGCAAAGGCCCTCCTGGCCACGACTGCCACCTGCTCTTCGAACAGTAGTCGTGAGTCCAAGAGGACCCCCAAGTTATGCACTGGGTCTGTCTGGGGAAGTGCAACCCCATCCAGAACTAAAGATGACAAATTCCCAGAAAGGGGCCATTAATCCACAGCCATTAATCGAGGGGCCATTAATCCACAGCCACTCCATCTTACCAGGGTTCAGCTGAAGCCTGTTTTTCCCCATCCAGACCCCTAAAGCCCCCAGGCACTTGGACACGGTGGTCACTGCATCACTTACTTCACCCGGGATGGAGATGTATAATTGGGTATCATCGGCATATTGATGATACCTCAGCCCGTGGTGACGGATGATCTCGCCCAGCGGTTTCATGTAGATGTTAAAAAGGAGCGGCAACAGTACCGAGCCCTGCGGGACCCCACAAAGAAGGGCCCGTGGACTGGCTCTCTCGCTCCCTATCAACACTGACTGGGACCGGCCCTGGAGGAAGGAGGTGAACCAGCGCAAAACCACGCTGCCCACGCCCAACTCCCTGAGCCGTCCCAGAAGGATACCATGGTCGACGGTATCGAACGCCGCTGAGAGGTCAAGAAGAGCGAGAATGGATGTACTGCCTCCATCTTGCTCCTGCCAGAGATCATCCATAAGCGCAACCAATGCAGTTTCCGTCCCATGACCCGGCCTGAAACCTGACTGAAAGGGGTCCAGATAATCCGTTTCATCCAGAATCCTCTGGAGCTGCAACGCCACCACCTTCTCAACCATCTTCCCCAAAAAGGGGAGGTGGGAGACTGGACGAAAATTATCCAGTATAGTAGGGTCCAGCGATGGCTTCTTGAGGAGGGGGAGCACCAGCGCTTCCTTGAAAACTGCCAGAAACACCCCCTCTCTCAAGGATGTATTTACCATCGCTTGGACCCAACCACAAGTCACCCCCCGAGCTGCTTTCACCAGCCAGGAGGGACAAGGATCTAATTGGCAGGTGGTGGCATTTACAGACCAGAGGACTCTGTCCACTTCCTCGGGACCAACAGGGTCAAACTGCTCCCAGATAACAAGCTGAGTACGTTCCCTGGGTGTCTCCTCAGACTCTGCCTCACGCTCAGAGTCCAACTTGGAGCGGATCCGAGCGATTTTATCCTGCAGATGCCTCGAAAATTCCTCGACCCGACCCTGTAGATGGACTTCTGACTCCCCTTTCCCCAAAAGGGATCAGGTAATCTTAAACAGGGTTTAGCAGACTGGCAGGGTGTTCCTTCCTGGCGCCATGGCAGGATGGCCTGGATGACATCTTGACAGACACTTGATTTGCAAGCAGCGAGTTGAGCTGCAAAAGTGGCTGCCTTTTGCTTCCTTGGGTGGCACAGGATGGTCACCTGTTATAAACCCTGCCGGGTCTTGATCTCCCAGGGTAGTGGCTGAGCAGGAGGATTGGGTAAAGGGGCTAAGAACAGAACTATAGAGCCAGCAATTGTATTATCCTGTTGGACAGAAGAAACAGTATCAGTTAATTGTCTTTTATAGCTTATTAATTGGGGGATTTGTTTTTCAGTGCAAAATGGAGGGACTGGGATAGCTTCGCATTGGTTAAGTGAGTCATCTTGCTTATTTTTTTGGCCAAGAAGAGGTATTCTGATTGGCTGTTAGCTTTCTGCAAATGCTGCAGACTTGTATAGAAGCAAACATGTTTTTCTGTAGCTTCCTGGTAACCTTGAGTGTGAGAACAGCCTGCTCAAACCCTGCTTTGTTTTAACTGTGAAATTAGGAGACTTAAACAACAGTTAGATTCATCATCTGGAAGTGCTCTACACCAGTCCCTGCAGTCTATGAAGCCCTACTGAGGCCTGATTGGGTTATATGTGTTCAGACTAGCTGCTATTTCTAGTGCTAAGTGGAATCTGAAACTGAGGCTAGTAGTATGTAGTGTGAAATAAGCCTTCTTCTTTCGTACTGCTGTTCTATATTCTTTGCTACTGCAGAAGTAGACCTTTCTGTCAATTAGAGCAGGATGAATCAACACTAGTTTTTGTCCTATGAGTTTCACAAATCTGAAATGTGTGAATCTAAACCTCTTGCCACATTTATGAAGAGCACATTAGAGTAGCACAAGAAGATTTAACATTCGTCTCTTCTTTTATACTGTAGCGTTGAGCTTGTAATTTGTGGCTTTGCCGTTTTTCACTTGTAACTCTAAATTGGTAAATTGTCAGCCATTACAGTAGCTGTGAAAGTCTCAAAACAACAAATCTTAAAGTCACACAATATAAAACTGCGTTCTTGAATAGTGAATTGAGAAATCTTGGATAATCAGCCCCCAAAGGAAAGCCAACTGCCAGGAAGAGTATACAAAACTGGGTTGTTGTTTTTTTGAAGGTGAGCTCCTAAACACTATTGTTAAAGTTTATAAAACAGAAAATGGTGTGAAGATAATAGGCCGAAAATTTCTTTCCTCTTTCAAAATAATACCAGAACCCGGGGTCAACTAGTGAAGTTAATTAGCAGTGGAGAGAGGGGGACAAACAAAAGAAAGTGCTTCTTTACACAACACATAATTAACAGATGGCGTTCACTGCCACAAGATGTAGTGAATGCCAATAGCTTGGGGCCAAAGTTGGTGTTACATGAAAACAAGGTTAAAGATAGCCCAATAGCCACAGTTTGCCTGAATGGTTTTTTGAATTCAGAGAAGTTGGGGAAGAAACAAGGAAGAAGCACTTAATTCTTTCCCCACCTGCCATTTTCCTAACTCAAACCATTTTTTTTTCCAGGCAGCTTCACCCCTAAAGTTTTAACTCACAAATGCATGAAACTTGAGGCCCGCCGGAAATGGTCACTAGGGAAAGGATTAAAAGCCCCTAATTATTTCTTCCAGAAATGGATTTTTCTGGCAAAAGGGCTATTGGGCTACCAATAGATACATTTCCTTGTAATAGGTAGTTGAGCCCATGGAAATCTTAAAAGAGAGTTTATAGAGGAAAATCTTCCTGTGATTGTTAAGCATGATGTGGAATGGAGTCTCCATGTTCAGGATCAGCCAGTGTATCTTCGCCATTGCCTTTGATCCTGCTTGTGAGCAGAATATTGTAACAAAATGCAGGATTAATTTGCATTTGGGGGCTAATCTAGTATAGGGTGGTTACTACTATTATTTCTAGTACAGTAATATTTTCTTCTATCCTGGTTTCTATCCTATTATTTGAAGGGTTAAAGATCCTGGCTTCACTTTTACTTTAACATGGGCTAGTCATGCCCTGATAACATCTGTCTTCCCCCTTGGCCTCACCACAACACCAGCCCATGAGTGAAACAGCCTTAGGTCATCATTAGCAGTTCTGGTGTTCAGGTAAAATGTTCCTCCTTACCCACCACATCTTCAAGGTGGGTATAACCTTTCCTTGTCCTTTCACAATTGTCACTATAAGTACACTATTTAACTAACAGTATTCTGAAATACCTTTATCCTAAGATGCAACAGTCCCACTTTTTCTCACTGAGGGCCAAAAAATAATGAAGGATGTTGAATGGAGTTTCATTGCTTATTTGCCAGTATCCCTGTATTTGTCACCTTCAATCACTCCCCCATCCCACTTTGAAGTAAAATAGCATTTGCCTAAAAGCTAGTCAGCTTCAATTTTCCAGCTCCACAGAAACCTGGCTGATGACACAGTCATGGCAAGGTCTGCCTCTCCACTCTTTCAGGCTATTTCTGTCTTGATGTCTTCCCATATGTTTCTTTATTTCACATTCTTTTAATTTGGGAGATGCCCAAGTGGGATGTGGGAAGAGGTGCAGACAGCCTAGAGAAATCCAGACAGAGTCCTGAAATCAAATCTACTCCTTTCTTGCTGCAGTGTCTTGATTAGCAGATCCTTACCCAACTATCCTGCCTATATCAAGGGCCACTGTCATTAATCAGGATAGCACCATTTGACAGTGGCTCAGAACAGATGAAATAAGGTTTCATAGGGAAGTGGCTGGCAATGAGGGCACTACATTTTATGCTGGCATTGTTTTCTGCAGACTTAAGGATGGGTGGAGAGCATTTTAATTCAGAAGCTGGGAAAGGTTGAAAGTTTCTGTAGACATCTCCCACTGTGGCAGGTTTCCCTCTCGTGACACAGCATCTTCTAGAGTCATCCAACCAACCATCACTGTGCCAATGGAATAGTTAAGACAGGCTTTATATTACTTACGAATGGCTGGGGGGATGCTTGGCAGTGATACAAGTCACTATTGGGCAAGTGGCCATTGTCAAATTGAACTTTGACTCAATCCAATGTGTGGATTTTGGGGAGGAGGAACAGAGATCCTCATCTCCATAAAGTTTTTGATAGCTTCCCTTCGTATTCTTTCTAGAAAAACTTCAAAAGGGTAAATTTTGGCTAGGCTAAATATAATCAAGGGTACAATTCATTCTTTTCTCTCTCTCTCAAAAAAAATTGACCACTAGTGTCTTGTTTCCCAATTACAAATAAAACTTGAGAGATGGGGTCTATTATGCTTAGTCTCCACTGAAAAGTAGTAATAGTTAATATTAATATTCACCCTTGCTTTCTCTACATATTTAATAAAGAGATTGTTGTTTTATTGTTATTGTTGTTGTTATTTCTTAATAATACTTTTTAGTAATGTGATGTGTCACTCATTCACAGCATTCACTAAAAAAATCTGCAGCTTACCACATGAAAGAGCTTGAACTGTATATTCAGGTAGTTCTAATCCATCTTTATAAACTTATCAGTGTATAAGCTATCAGAGAGACTCAATAGTGAATACCAAAAAAAAAGAGAGGATAAAATACTAGATGATCCAGTTTAACATTTTAAAAAAATAACATTTAAAATGGAGAACCTTCTCCCCATCTTTATCCTTTTCTTACTATGCTGTGAGTATATCCCAGTATTTACTCATTAGTCAAAATCATTGAGTACTTCTCTTATTACTCAGGAGGGGAGGGCGGTAACCCCTGAAAGCAGCAAACAAAGAAGGTTTAGATGTTTGTCAAAATGTTTCTGCATCATCAGCTATTAATACTAAAAAGTGCCATATTGATGAGTATTGTTGTTATCTTTTCTCAACGCTGAAGGAATGTTACATTTTCCTACTATGCTGTATTGTGCATCTAGGGTAATGTATACTCTGCCACTGGCTAGATTTCATAGATGCACAGTAGCATCATTAGAACAGAACCCCGTTTCCATGATTGCACAGTATTTTCTAATTATGAATTTAAATTACATGTTAATTTCATAGGAAGGCTGTCTACTTCCCTGCTGTGAGGGGTAATAATTTTCCCATTATGAGATTATTATTACTATTACTATATTTTCTATACAGAAAAGGTAAAATATCTCTCTTTCCTTAACTTGAGATGCCATTTTAGAAAACGATACATTTTTAATTTTGTAGTTCCTTACAAGCTGTAGACTTCCCATTTTTAAGAAAATAATTGTATTTTTATCACTGAATGACGCTGCACGCCAACTTAGAGTCACACAGTTGAAGTGACATAAGAACACGGAAAGGAAAGGAAAGGAAAGGAAAGGAAAGGAAAGGAAAGGAAAGGAGGAAATATACACACACATATACACACAAACACAGGAAGGAAGGAAGGAAGGAAGGAAGGAAGGAAGGAAGGAAGGAAGGAAGGAAGGAAGGAAGGAAGGAAGGAAGATTGCTGAAAGTTAAAGAGCAGAACACCAGTGAAAAGACAAGCTGGAGACGGTCACTTTTTAAAAAGAAAAAAGAAAAATAGTGAACAACAGTAAGATTTGAATGGAGTTGGCTCATCCCCCTTCCCAAACCTTTCTTTCAGGAAACTCATGGACACACCACTCACTACTCCATTCTAATTCCCCAGCTGCATTCCACATCTTTCATTACTAAGGCAATCTCACATAAATTTTAAAGACTTTGAAAAGCTGTATTCTCCTTGGCACGGTAAACTCCTTGCTTTTTTAAATGGGCGGCATTGCACGCATGGAGGGAAAATGCTGGGCAATACGGCCTATGAACATATGCTTTTTTTCCCCCACTTGCTTCCTTTAATTTATAGAAACAAAGAAGCAACGCAACAACAACAACAACAAAGCAAACAGAGGAAGGGGAAAAAATAAAAAGGACAAAATATATTATAATACATATAAAAACGACTCAGCTTTTAAGCAGGGCACTTCGACAGAAAGCCAGTTCACATCAGGCTTGGTGGACATGTAAAAAAGCTTAAATTTTTTTGTTTCAAATACATACTTTGATACAGAGGATTATAAAGATTAATATTCAATTGAAGCCAGAACTTTTCCCTTTAGGACAATGGATAAACAGTTAGAAAAAAACCACGGAAGATTATTTCAATATATGATTACTGTGGTGAGATTATTATATGCACAGAGATGGAAAGATTTGACACTACCCACTATGGAGGAATGGCTGGTGAAATTGACAGATCTTGCTGAGATGGATAAATTAACTTCTTTGATTAAAAAAAAAGACACTATCTACATTTATTGGTGACTGGAAACCTCTTATGGACTTTTTGCATAAAAATGAAAAAAATGAACTTGTGATTTATGGCTTTGATGATTAAACAGGATAGATCATAGAAAGGATATTATGATGTAACTTTAGAGAGAGAGGTAAAATATAATTGTACTTATAACTGCTGTGAAGAATATCGGAAGCCACTTCTTTTTACCTTTTTTCTTTCTTTTCTATTTTTCTTCAACTTTTTTTCTTTTCTTGCACTTTTTTCTTTCTCTTTGCTTTCTTTCTCTTTCTTTTTTCTTCCTTACTTTATATTAGTTTGTATTAGTTTTTATCTTCTTTTTTAAAAGTTTCAATAAAAATCATGTTTAAAAAAAAAAGATAGAAAGCCAGTTCATAAGCAGAGACTGAACACATATTATCAGTCCAAGAGTAACCTTTTTGCTAAACTCCATGCTTGATAAATCTAATGTTCTTCATATAATTTGGAATCATGCTCACACCTTTAAACTACTGTATATTATTGTTCCCAAAACAATATTAAAACAAACTTACAGATATTAAGTCAAAGTAGAATCATAGCGGGTCAGGCCCACATGATATGCAGAATTGTCACCTCCAATATTTTATACTCCCAGCATAATCAACTTGACACCAAAGCTTCTTTTAACATTCTCTGAGGTGTCCAATAAACAGGAAAAACATTTTACTGAATTAATCTCTTCATAAGATCAGAAGAAATTTGCTTGCTAGTACTATAAGACCCTTATCCACTGATTTAGTAATATGGGGTTTTCCAACTCTTTATTCCAAATTTCTTGCTAATAATCAAAATCTAGTTTAACAACATTGTTTAATTGTCTCTTAAAAATACTGTAGTTTTGGAATTGGAAGTGCTGATGGAATTCAGCCCTAGCTGTCTGAGATGCTGCTAATGCATCTGGATCAAATTGTGAAATCGAAACATGCTTTGATTGAATGTACTGCCATGCTACAGTTTTAGGCAATCCAAATTCCTCTTGCAATAATGTAAATGATTTTAAAAATTGTTTGGCAATTAGCTGATCTAAAATATTAATCTCAGCCTGTGATTTAAAAGAAAAAAATCCTGCAATTTTACCTCTGGGATTATCCCAAAGTGTAAGTTCATCATATGAATATGGGCAAAATTATACAGTATATCTATCCCAACATCTTTCAAATATGTCTTGCAGCCTTTATTGCTGGAAATACAGTATTTTTTTAAGGGTCCTGCCATATTGTCAGAGAGATCACATAATAATTTTCTACTTGTGCCCAAAATGGTTTTTGAACTAGATCACTTGGATTCTATAGTGAAAATGAAGTCAAAATACATGCCTAATAATAAAGCTGTAAGTCAGGAAAGTTAAATGTCATCAGATGATAGGAGTAACTTAAGTAAAGAAAATCTGGGAGTTTGTCCTTCCCATAAATACTTTCTTAATAACTTATCAATTTGCTTGACATGCCTTAACGTATTAACCAGGAATCCTTCTGACTCTCTTTCTCTCTCTCTCTCCCCCACACATCCATCCATCCATCCATCCATCCATCCATCCATCCATCCATCTTGAAGCAATATTCATTTGAATAACTGATGATACAAATGCAGTCTGTGCACAAAGGAAAAAGCGATGTGTGAAGGTCAAAAAGCAGAGCCTGTGGTACAATCTAGATTTCCTCCCAGTCACCAAGCAGGCATTGTATCCATTTTGCGAATGTCTGAAAATCACTCATTGTGTCGCTGATTTCCAAAGTTTGGCAGGGTTGGTGGGCTGGCCTAAGACAAAGGAGAGATCCCTGCTCTGACGAGTTTAAAGTCTAAATGTTGGCACAGGGAAAGATGGTTCTTTGGACAAAAAGGAGTGAATACTTTCTTTTCCCAAGAAGACAGAGGAAGGGGAAAGGAGGAAGCCGAGACGTCTGTGGTGATAAAAAATGAATATGAGCAAGTAGAGACACCTTAAGGCTCACCGTTATCTCTTCCAAGTGCGGCACTTGCAAGCCTCCTAGAGTCCAGGATCTCCAACTCCCCCATTTCCCTCCTGTGGAAAAGTTGCCTTGAAGTGGCAGTTTGGAGCTGAGGCACCACAGGTGGATAAAATGCCCCCCTCTGAATGTAGCTTTTACTGACAGTACATGGAGGAAGGGGTGGGGGTAGGAGAAAGCCCATGTGGGTTTGTTGATATATCTTTGGGTGTGATCTGTTATTATCCCTCAAGGATAACTAAATTCAAACTTGACTTTAGCCCAGCTTAAGACGCTATGGTGGTGAAGGTCCTCCTTCTCTATCAGTAATCTGGAAAGGCCTTTCAATCTGTTGAAAATCCCCCTCAAGTATTATATATCCTTCCTCCCCCCTGCCCCCAGGATAGAGAGATGGACGGACAAACTTACAGGCTGTAGTTTAATTACTATGAAAACCCCATACTTCTCTTGGTGGGTTGCTCCTCTGAAGAAGATGGATTTCTCCTGCAGAGGCATGGCAGATAGATAGCCTTCTCTCCAGACCTGAATAGACGAGCAGAAAGTGTCCACACAGAGCTAACTCTGGTAATGATATGATGATCACCAAAGAAATTCTGTGCTCCAAGTTGTTTTTTCTCTCAAACGTTATTGAATTAAGTACCATATATTATTTTCTCTTTTTGTTTGAAAATTACTGATTAGGATTATTCCAGTGTCCTTGTTCTAAATTGTAATCTTTAAAATAAAAGCTACTTTAATGAATTTGCTATATTTTATTTAATATACATATTCTTTTAAAATGTCTTATTCATTTTCCCTTCAATATTTGATATTTGATAATATTTGATAAATGAGAACTCATTTGGAATTTTGATATTTTTAATTTAACAGTTGTGTAGCTGTTGAGCTAGGAAAAACGAAGCTGAGTAAATTAATGCCTTTTAATAAGAGCAATAATTCAATTAGTTTACTTAAATACATTTCAACAGATGTTTTGTTTCTTCAAAGGTCAAATGATAAAAACAAAACACTTTAACATATATTTAAGGTCTCTGCAAGCCTCTTCCCTTGTTGGAGAAACAAGGAGCTTATCTCTTCTCCCCCTTTCCTTATAGTTACTTAGAATGTTATAATAAATAGAAGTCATAATTTCAAGGAGAGAAGAAAAATAGCTAACAAATTAGAAAAGGCCAGTATCATTTTTCTTCAAGAAACTTTATATAAAAATAGAGGTGAACATAACATTTTTTAAAACAAGAAAATAATTCTCAACTTCTCTGCTGGATATTCTTGCAGCTGTATTTTTAAAAATCTGTATAAGATATTATCTATGATGATACAAATGTTAATTCTTAAAAGGCATGTTCGTAATAAAATAACCTTGGTTTGTGTCCACAGCAGGGGACAAAATCATTGACTGACCGGAATCCATCAAATAACAGGTAAGTTTACAGAAAAAGTGCTACTTGGAAAGGGTGAAATTTTGAAAGGATATTAGGATTGCAATCCTTTATGCCCTTACCATGAAATGAGCCCCATTTAACCGAGTGAGACTTTTCTAAATAGAAATACATACAGTAGAATTAAACCATAAAACTAGCAGACTTATTTTCACTTGTTTAGAAATATGTCCCTCTGTACTCACTTCTGAGGAATCGTACTGAGGCTTGTCTGTCATACAAGTTGGACTGATTAAAAGTAGATAGTCGTCAGCATATTTTACAAAATTGTGACATATAATGAATGGGTATATTATAAGAAAAGAGGACTGCTTTTGTTTTTGCCTCCATGTAACTCATATTCCTGATTTTTCAAAATAATTCTGATCATTAATTCAGAAATTATTTCAACTCAATGTAATGCTATCAATCTTACTGAACACTGAGTAATGTTGAAAAGCAATAACTGACACTGTTTACAGACAAGGTTTCCTAAGTACTCAAAGACTGTTAAATACATTAGCTGAATAGTATAATAATCTTGCTTAATAAACCATTAGTATTTTCATATTATGGATAGGCTGATTGAGGTCAACAAAACAATTTTCTTGAGGCCTTGAGTTCATGGCCAACATTACAATTTAAAGTGGGTACTTTCAACTATGATATTATAGCAGACTTCTTTATGTATGTTAAATTACTGGAGAAAGCCATTGTGAAAAGACAATGTTTTATTACAAATTAAAAATGGTTTAACAACATATATCATGTAGTTTCCTGTTTGAGAAGCAAGCAACAGCATTACAGTAGTGAAAAGTTTATTAATACGGCATTATTTTTTAAACAGGAAATAGTTTTTCCTATGCAAAAAGAAAGAAAAGGGGGGGGGAATGTACAGCTGCATGCATTATAATCTGTAAAGAACATGCAGGGAACTTTAGTTTTAATTTAAAAAAAAATGAAAGCTGAAGCAGTAACTTATCTTGCATAATTGTAGCCAAAGAGCCACTTGCAGCATTTTTATATAGAAGGAGAAAGATAGGTCAGTGCTCATTTTCTTATCTAGAGGTTATTATCAGAAAACAATACGGGTGAAACAATCTTAAAATCACCTTTTGTCAAATATCAAGGTGTTTCTTTTGCAAGGCAGACTGCTGGCAAAGAAAGTCTTCACAGCTGTGACAGTTTGGGAACAGGGAGGCTATGGAGAGATTATCCTGTGCCTGGACCAAATTGGGCTGCATCTTTTCAATTGCTCGATTTTGCAGGTTATCAATATGTAAATTCCTCCTGCCGTTGCTCTTCATGCCATGGCCCCATTCCAAGATGGGTGTCTGCCAAACACCACTTTCTTCAGCAAACTTGGGCCTTGTTTTCCTCCTCCTCCTCCTCCTCCTCCTCCTCCTCCTCCTCCTCCTCCTCCTCCTCCTCCTCCTCCTTTGGTGTTCCTATCCCCGCTTCGGCTCCACCCCCCCAAAATACTATCTCAGGGTGCAGCCTCAAGGGGAAAAGTGCGAGAGGAATTCTCTGCCAAGGGCTGACTGGAAGCTCCCAATTTCAAAGAGTGAGATTTTTGGCCGGGTGAGGTGGACCACCTCTGCAGCAGGTTTGGGGTACCAATACAGGTCAGAAAATGACAAGGGCTGATTTATTATTTGGTTTTTAACCATTTTGGGAGAGGGACTGGCAGAGCATCGTTTCCATTTTTCTACCTCAGACAGTGAAATGTCCTGGGCTGTCTCTCTGCCAAGAGGGCTGTGATTTGAATCGGGCTATTCAGCAGGACCTTGGGCTTGTCCTTCCTGCACAGAGCTGTGTGGCAGACTGGGGGTATCTAGGGAGGGGGTGTCTGGAGCTCTGACTGGGGAGAGTATCTTGGGCATGCAGAGGGATCGCCCCTCAACCGCCCCTCATGTCCTGAAATTCTAGTTTCAAGGGGTAGAACTTTGAACAAAGCCTCAATTGACGAGGTGCCCGTTGGTGCCATAGCAACGCCGGCTCTGTCTTATATGGGCAGAGTGTGCCAAGAAGGTGCCATGGTGACGCTCGAGAGGCGCGTGGAAACCTGTGAAATCCCTGCAGCCGATGAGGAGGGCAATTGTCTGCCCTAGGCGCTCTCCTTAAAGAAGCCACATTCCCTTCCCCACCCCATGCCCCTGGGTAAGGATGGCTTGGCAGAGGTTTCCTCTCCTAAGCTGTGTCTCTGCAGCTGTTATTTGGGGAGACGCAAGCTTAATAGAGGACCCCCCCCCCCCATTGGCAAAGGCTGTGTGCTGGGCTATTGTTGTGCTCTATACCAGTCTGCTGAATAGGAGGTGGCATCTGTTTTCTTCCAGCGATGGGAACTTCATCTCCAAAGCCCTGGCATCAGATTAGGGGACGATTGGTTTGAGGGGGAGAACACTTTATTGTCCGAAGGGGGCATTACTTTTCTATCGCTAATGCAGCTCACACAGAGAAGGCAGAGACGTGATGCCAACAGCCATGACCCAGTCTGCCCCGGCTGGCAGCTTTGCCAGTCTCCTAGTGCCACCCCCTTCCCTTCAGTCTGCCCACCCCACCCTGCCCCCTCCTGGATTAGCTTTCAAGTGAGTGCTAGCGAGCGGACTGAACAAGAAAAGCAGACTTTGGCCACATCCAAAGTTCGTGTTTCTTTTAATGTAAGGGTTTAAAACACTAGATTCTGACAGATTGGCCAAAAGGGTACTGGCTCAGACTAAATAGAAAGTCTTATTATAGTCTTATTAATGTGACTGATAATTTTTTTATCATCTTGGCTATTTTGGTCATTTTCTGATTTGATTTTAATATTAGTTCTTAAAGTGTAATACATGATTTTCTTTGTACCTGTTCCAATTCAATGTTATTTGTAAGAATTGTGGCAGAGTGTTTTTCCATCTTGTAAATTCTTATGAAATTTACAACATTTTTAATTTTTTTATATTTTGTAAGTCCTTAATGTTTTCTTTTTTTTCTTTTTTCTATCTTTCTGTCTTACAATGAAAGCTTTAAAAAAGAACAAGAAAAGCAGATCTTCAGAACTGAAGCTGGTGAAAGAGAATGGGCGTCTTTGGTGCGGTGAAGGGAAGGAAGCTGATCATCAGACAGCTGGGTTTGTTCCCACATTCCTGAAAAGTAGCAGGATCTAAGTGGGTTTATGCAGTGGGGCAGGGAACTGGGTCATCTAATTAGCCCCATTTTCCGAGCACTGGTTTCTATCAATTGGACTACTGTACTGCTACAGTAATGGTGAGGCTTTAAATATACAAGCAAATAAATACCTGCTTTTCGTACTGATCTAGAATGCAAAATTCATCAAAGGAAAATAAATAATTGATCATACTCTCTGGTGTCCAGGTGACAATTTTTCTGGATGGGAATTTATATAGGAAATAAAGGAATAAATCCAGGCAGAGAATCCTGAATGATGTGCAGAAGTTTCCCTCTATGATTTTATGAGACTGATAAATACTGCTGAGCAGCTTGACTGAAAATAGTTCTGAATACTGACAACAAATGTAGATTTAAAAATAAGCTTTTATTGAAGAACCAGTTTTCCCTAACATAGCAAACAAAATCAGGAGTATATGAATGAAAAAGGAGTCAGGACAGGAATATAAAAGAAACTGTTCATAATCAGCACAGTTAAAACAGCATTTGCAACATTCTGAACATTTGACCTTCATTCACAACTTTCCCACTTGGATCCTCATGGCAAGTCCTTGAAATCATGGAACCAACCCTTTTATCCGGTGTATTTATATCCTTTAGCTAGCAAGAGGGTTAACCATGTCTGCCAGGGCAACCCAAGACCTGAGCTTGTCCAAATGCAGAACCCAAAGAGGTAAACTGAAAGACAAACTATAACATGGGCATGCCTTGTTCTTAAAACCAGTTTAAGCCAATTGAATGAAATCCATTCAGCAAAGATGCAGGCTCGGCAATCACACAATTCAAGATTCAGCAAAAAAAGTTTAAAATGTTTTATTTTCAGTGATACAACTTTAAAGCTTGCTTCAGTGTTGATTAAGAAATATTCTATTTTAAATAAGTAAGTAAGTAAGTAAGTAAGTAAGTAAGTAAGTAAGTAAGAGGCAAAACTCTTCCAAATTTGGAAAAGTTGTTTAAACAACAACAACAACAACAACAACAACTGCATTTAACAGGAATCAACAGGAAGATGAAGTTTAATATTCCAGATGGGAGAACAAACAAAAAGTCTGCAAAAGCCTCAGGCAAACAAAACAAACAAACAAAAGCAAAACTCCAAACAAGGAAAGCAAGTTTAGAAGTACTCTTTAGATGGTTCTATAAAGTAGATGACACCCCAAGGTATACTAGTCTTAGTGAGAACAGCCTCCCCAATTTAGCGACCTCCACATCTTCCAGGACTACAAAATTCCCATTCCCAACATAGTTATAAGGCACCAGGCTGAGAAAGACGGACTTCCCAAGTGAATTTATTTTCTGCAAATGGCACTGGTGAAACAAGAACTCCAGAAATCCTTCAGTACAACAGACTGAGCACCCTCAATGCCCATGAAAATCTCAGGCTTTTTTAAAATCCAGGCCCTCTCCTGCTCTCCAGCATCTTTCATGATAGACCGAGTTTCTCCTGTGCTTCAACTCTTTCTATAGGCGCAAACTCATAGGATTAATTTTGTGAAGGGAAAACGGATTAGTCAGTTATTTTTTGACAGTTCAATGCCTGTGCGGAGGTGGTGAGTTACCCAAGTGCATTTGTTCTATACACCTCCTTCCAAGTTATGACATTCTTATTAAAAAAGGTTATTTCAATTCCATTGTTTGTATTTTAACTGTGAACCTATCAGCTGAAATATGATGGATTTAAAATAAAGTATGAAATGTTTCTTCCTCCCTCACAAGATCACTGCCTGTCACTCCCTGTCCCCTATGCCTCAGCCCAAGACCTTCCTTTGACACGTTTCTTCTTCTTTGCGGAGTCTGTGACAGACCCTTTCTTGATTCCATCCTTGCTACCTCACAACACAATATTTTTTGTACCTCCCTGCCTCTTCTAGTCTTAACCTGGGCCTTCTTTCACTCCAGCCTGTCGTGTGAGAGGAACAAGAGGCTACGGAAGTTTTTATTCTACATGTTTTATCTCCCTTCGTAGTTACCAAGGGAGAGCTCATTCCAAAAGCAGCTGGGGGCACAAATAACTTGTGCAAGGGCCTCACCAGTTTGTATTGAATGTGTTTGTGTGTTTTCATTAACTGAATTAAATTAAATTAAATTAAATTAAATTAAATTAAACAACACACACACACACACACACACACACACACACACACTAAAAACCCTTGTGTAAATATAATGATCACATTAGTAAAAATAAAACAAAACCCCTAGAATTTCTCTTCCCACCTCATTTTTCTGTGAGACAGGTACACGGTAATCAATGCTGTGATACCACACACATCCAGTTGTGCAGGTTTATTGCTTCATCTGTCAGTGCGGCTGTGGCAGGACTGCCCAGTCACAGGCTTCTGAATTAATATATCTATACTTCAGAGGATGGAGATACCTAATTATCTTATAAAAAGGGTCTATAAGGGAGAGAAATTGAACCTGTATTCAGCTTAGTTGATTTTCTCTCCAAGCGAGCTGATTTCCAGTATTGGAGATTGGCTCAAACAATCACAGAGCTTAGGTGACTATAAATATGGCTCATGGCAGAATCACTACATAACTAATTTTAAAACATAAATTGTCACTTCCCTGTTTTATTGATTAAGAGGGACAGGGAGGTCACAACACACTGCCCTGCTGAGGCCTGAGATCTTGTTTGCCCACATCCCCTTGCTAGATTTGTTCTGTTGTATAATCATAATCAGAAAAGTGAGAAAGGTAGCTCTGTGCTTTCTTACCTACCTACACACAGACAAGGATATCAGCTTGAACTGTGAGGCCTTCCAGATCCAAGGGCCTGTCTGAGATCAGCACCACCACCTTGCATCTCTACAGCACTAGAGATGCTGAGCTGATTAATTACTGGTTTAGCTCCTATTCCAGAGAAAACACTGCAAGGGCAATTTTGCAGGTCCTCTATGGAGCAATGGGGGCAGCATTTCCCATTACTGGGGACCCCCACCTCATCCTGCTCCTCAGATTCCCCCCTTCCTGTAGTCTAGGTACTGTGTTACCTTGGCCCCAGTCCTCCTCAGTAGCTCCAAGGGGTAACTTTCTACACTCACTCACTTTTTTGTAGCACTCACTACAAAAAGCAAAAGCAGCAAATTGAGACTAAGGAAGTCTCAGACTAGGGACTAGGGAAGGGAAGGAATGGAATACTGGCTGGCTGCCATTTTTTTGGGTCCACCAATTTGCCAGTGGGAGGGGATGCCACAGTGAAGACACCAACATAATGCCATGAAGTTGCTGCAGAAGATTTGAAAGCCATGGCTCAGTGGCTGAGTGGTAATGCCCCCAGTAGGTATAATGCATACTGTACTAATTTGCAAGGGGAGCTCATGTGTGAAAATGGACATGCTGCAACTTCTCTGCTTTGTTCTCCAGAAATACTGTCTTTCTAGGAGTCTGCTCCTGTGACCAGCTACCCAAGGCATGACTCTCTAAAAGGCCCTTCAGCTTAATTATAAATACTCATCCTCAAACACTGGCTGGCCCTCCCTCTACTTTCCCCCATTGGATAGGGTGATTTTTAAATATAATCTTATGGAAGGCTGCCAGGTAGCCCTGCTTTTCCTGGAGCTCTTATGAGGTTTTTAGAGTGACAGACAGGGAATACACATTTCACCAATAACAATTGCAACACCTTGTGTGTTGACTTGTGGGCAGCTCTCTGTGTTTTTTTACTGAACCAGTTTAATGGTATGTCCTAGGAACAGATTTTAAAGTTGTACTCTGAGGACAATATTAAAAAAAAACTACCCAATGGTAAAAAGTACATAAAAGCAATAATGGTTGCACAGGAGCCTTAATATGCACCTGGTATTAATGTATGCAGGGGTGCCTGCCTTATGGCAAAATAAAGGCAAGGACTTAAAACTTTTCCCCCCACTGTGTTTTGTATTCATTCAAACCTTTTAGGATTCAGCATCTGGGGTCTGGGAGGAGTAGTTGTAAGTGGTCTGGGTTACCAACTGCTGCAACTCTTTTGGCGTTTCCACCGTGATCTTTAACAGCTGCAGAAGGCATCACAGATGCTGGAACATTCGCTTCAGCCACAGTATTCATAAATTCATCCAAACCTTTAGGTTTCCTCTTGGTAAGGGTACAGTGCTGGGTTACCCTGTTCACCAAGACTTGAATATTAGTACCAGGAATACGCATATTCTTGTATAAGAATGTACCATTATTGTCCCAGGTTGAAATGTCCTGAGGCTCCTTCATTTTGTTCAGCAATAGTTCGGCTTTTTTTCTGCAATGTGTGCTTATGCCACTTAGGATCTCTTGCAGGATCATGTCTATGTTGGTAGTGGTGACAGTTCTACTGGGGATGTTAGAGGTATCAGATGTGGTTAACTGGAGAGCATCTCTGGTTGGGAGGGGGGTAAATGAGATTCAGTTTGTCATTTTCAGATTCATTTTGTCTGGTTAGTCTTAGAAACCTTTGCAGCACAGAACGGTAGAGTTCAATTTTGTCATCTTCAGACAAATCCGCTCTTCAAAGAATAGATTGATTCTCATCATCCAGTTGGTTAGTGGCCATTGTCCTATAGGAGGCACTCTATTGCATGGTTATTCCATCTGATGACATGTCTATGAAGGTTCTCAGTCATCCAGGTGGAATTGTCTGTAGCTTGAATCATGTCAACTGGATTTCTATTTTCTCAGTGGAAACGTTTCGCTCCACTGAGAAAATAGAAATCCAGTTGACATGATTCAAGCTACAGACATCTGATGACATGGCAGTAGATATGTTTTCTCAGCATGGTCCATGGTTTGCCCAGTAAATAGACTGCTCAGCAGCTGAATAGCAACATTAGTAAGGGCTCAATAAAGCCTCCAGTCTGCTTGATGATCTGCTTCTTCTTTTTGAGTGAGGCCTTTCTATCACTCAACTTTTTAATGACCCATTTCTTTTGCTTTAAGATTTAGAACTGAGATGCTTTCAAAGGAAGATTTCCTTTTAACATGCTCAGGGCTGTTTCTGCTATTGCCCCCACCAGATCGTTATTAGCATTGCATAAAATGGCCTTCCTCTGTTTTGGTCCAGACTTTACAAACACTTCTAAAATCCCCCAGTTTCTGTGCACCCTCTTCAACAGCGACTGCTTTTCACTCTTCCATTTCATAGTGTAAACAAACGGCCAGCCGGGTGGAAAGAGGCTGTTCTCAGTTCGTAGGCTTCCAGGTCAGTGGCCGCCATATTTAACAAAAGGTAATTGTGGGGGTTGTGGGTGTGTGTAAAAAAAAAAGTAATAAGTAGTGTTTAGACCAAGATTAAGACCATTTCGCAAGCTCGACAGCAGCATGGTGATCTTAACGATCCTCCTTTAGATGATAAAGGGACTTAGAAATAACATCTCAAAATAACCATGACCTAGCCCCAGGTGCAAGGTCACACAGCCAGCCTAGAAACATATTTAAGGATTCCCTTACTAACTTTGCTCAGACTGAAGAAGCTCCTTGGATAAGGAGCGAAACGTTTCCACTGAGAAAATAGAAATCCAGTTGACATGATTCAAGCTACAGACAATTCCACCTGGATGACTGAGAACCTTCATAGACATAAAAAGTAGTGTGTGAGAGTGGGGTACACCTGTCACAGAGGCAACAGAACAACACCAAGTATTTGGAATTCAGAGTGATCAGTCTCATTTTCTTACCTTGGAAAAACAAGTTTTGAACAATAATGCTCAGGTGTCTGTAATGTATATACTACGGAAAGGCCTTTTCCGTTTGATTACTATCAAGGCTGAGGACATGAGATCATCTACCATGGATAAATTCAATTCATTTCATTCGGTGGAAACAACTTGTTTTCAAAAGAAGATAGAAGACCTTCCATAAACTTAATATATGGAAATGTATTAAGCAGTTATTTATACAAAGGTTGCAAACAACCATAAAACCATACAAACACAGCATCACCATGTTCCATGTTGTTTGATTAAAAATAGTTTTCCAGAACTTGACAACCCACTTACAATAGAAAGGATGTACAAATTGTACAGGTTTTACCATCATAGTTAACAAGGTAGCAGATAGTAGTCTTTGTCCTTTGGCACTCTTTATTGTATACCACCTTTAGAGTTTTTCGAAGTGCCCATATTTTTGGGTTGCTCCACCACTATCTTTTTCTTACCCTCCTCCTCAGACAAGCAGTAACTATCTACCAAACCTTAATTTGTCACAATTAGCACCGTTCAGTATAAGCCACCATCAGCACCACTTCCCATTTGATAAAGTTTTATGTATGTTTTTGGACCTGCTAACACAGACTTGGCGATCATGTTGTGTGGTGAGATCTTGTTTGTCAGTTGCCCTAAATAATTTCCTAAGGGCTGTGTCCACACCGCTTCCCTGCTGATAAAGATGACTGAATTGGTATCATGATACAGATACCTCTTCCCCAAACTGCTCAGGAGCCTGCACTTTTCCAATCATGCATAAGCTGTAGTAAAACAGGCAATGAATGCCTGTACATGAGGATTTGGTGGAGTGGTTTTGGCTGTTTTCCATGACATGATGTCTATCCCTGTGTCAAAAAACTCAATATGAAGACACTTCATAGTAGGGCATAAAAAGATATTTGAAAAATTCTTCTGGGTTTGCCACTATGGACATTGTTGCATTGTTGGTGTTCTGTCTAAACTTTCCCCACAATAAGTTTAAAAATAATTTATCAATCTTTCTTTTGGCAAAGTTCACTTTGATATGCTCATGCCTAAGCAGATGCCTTCCTTCTTTTTCTAGTCTGGAATGTACCAGTCTTTATCCTGTTCTGTCTTCCACCAGTCAGGGTACCCACTAGCTTCTTGCTTTCTTTGAGATGTATGATGATATATTTTGAAAATAGTGTACTTGTCTTTCTTTCAAAATGCCAGACTTCATGGATTTCAGCAATGCAATATCCTTTCTCTAAAGTAACAATCAGATCTATGGTACACCTTGTTCCAAACAGGGACCTCACTTCACTGTGGCTACACAAAATGGTCTGTTGTGTTTCTGTGCAGCGTACATGGAAAATAAACATAACTTAGACCCTGAGTTGGTGGATAAGGCTGGGAATTAGAGGCTCCTCAGCAGGTACACTTTAACTTTTAAACAGTTACTTTTACAGTGTAGCAGAGTCACTTTTATAGTGAGATGGGCAGTGTATGAAAATAATAATAACAACAACAACTTTAGCAAGTACCCCAAAAAAGATGTATGTCCCCCAAATTTTGATAGATTATTCACAGATGACCAACCTCCTTTTTCTTGTACACACATGGGTACAAACTGTGAGACTGAGATATAAGATTTGTTCTTCTGGTTTTGGCTTGTGGTATAGCCATGCAGCATTTGTTCTACTGCCAAAAAAAGAGCATCTTATGGGTTCCAGGGGTTCGGAAGCTTCTTCCCAATTACAAACTGCTTCAAGGAAGCATCAGTCACCAACTTGGCATCCTCTTTGTGTTTCCAGATGCTGTGTATGATATAACTCTGACATTTGAGGTATTCTTTAACCCTACTGAGATTGTACGGAACCTCATATGTTAAATCAAGCATGCCATGGAAGTCCTTTGCACAATAACAGATGGGGCAACTGTTGGGAGGGGAAAACCTGGTTAAAATCAAAAGCCATGGGAGTGCTGTTGACAGAAAAACCATCCAAAAAATAATTAGGTAAAGGTAAAGGTTCCCCCCGCACATTTGTGCAGTTGTGTCCAACTCTGGGGGCCGGTGCTCATCTCTGTTTGTTAGCCGAAGAGCCAGCGCTGTCCGAAGACGCTTCCACGGTCATGTGGCCGCATGACGTGCATGGAATACTGTTACCTACCCACCGAAGTGGTACCTATGCATCTACTTGCATTTGCATGCTTTTGAATTGTTAGGTTGGCAAGAGCTGGGGCGAGTGTGGGAGCTCACTCCGTCACGCGGGGCTAGGGATTCGAACCTCCGAACTTGCAATCTTCCGACCAACAAGCCTGGCGTCTTACCCGCTGAGCCACCACGTCCCCTAAAATAATTTAAATTAAATTATTTTTAAAAAATAATTACCTACTTGCTTTTCACCCCCTTACAATGCATGTGGAATATTCAGGTTCTCCTTCTGAGGCATGTACATCAATCATTGCATGGAAGGGGTGGAAAATCTTTTTGTGACTTGGTGGTAGCCATGGTAATGTGATTGTTTTTTCTCCAAATACCTGAAATGGTGCTGGGCCATTCAGACAGATCCCAGTGTAACATACCTCAATATAGCAAATCTCAGTCTCCTCAGGAATGTCCTCTTCTGTGCCTGTGAGAAATTTGCGCTATGCCATTTTCATCACTTGCTCCCTAAAAAGATTACAGGCCTCTCTCAATATCTCCATATCTTAGCCGCAGTAATAAGCCAAGGCCCTTTTCAATTTAAACTCCGAACCTGTGTTAGCAACGTACCACCTCAGAAATTCTCTTTCATTAGGCATCATGGTGTCAAGTCCATCATACTTGACAACAGGGATTGGTCCTATATAATCTCAATTGGCCTTTGTGTTGAACTATGGGGGAAATACCCCTGGCTGCCTTGAAAACCCGTAGCCTTGTGGGGTTTGCTTAATTTAAGGGGCAAAAAACAGATAGTCAATAAACTGAATCTTCAGAATTGGAGTTTAATACATAGCGGTTTCTCATCCCTGTGTCAAAAGTTCAACATGGACCTGTTCAAGGATCAGCTTGAAGGATCTCATCACCTCTTTGTCATCCTCTTTCTCCTGCATATCCACGGCACAGATGTAGTTTCACGTGTGGACTCCCGTTAGTGTTCAAAATTGCAACAATGCCCTACTTCTGGCTGATTCAGAAAACATAAATAAATGCACTGCCATGTTTTCATCTTTTCAATAATACCTGCCCACACTTTATTTTCTGACATGTTTTGTGGGAGTTAGTCTGCATGTGTCACACTGTACCTTATCCTTACAACCCTTCCTTTGTCAGCTGTGTAGAATGGCAAAAAAAATCTGCATTTATTGCATTTTGTCCCTTCCCCATCCACTACATGACACTTTTGCTTTGTTAGACATGCACCGCAATGGTATTAGCAGCCACAGGTAGATGGTGTGACATAATTCACTGAAATAGCATTAACCTAGGAAGCTCTTGATGTTTTTCATTCCATAGTAATGATTATACACCCCGAGGAACCCCCAGGAAATCCTCCACCTCTCATTTGTGCTTTTTTGCCTGATGGGTCTGGATGAAACAGCAGAAACATACAGAACTTCAGTAAAATCACAATAACACATTTACACACCTGGTTCCTTAAATCTGTTTGCAGTTGGATAAAACATGGCAGATATGTTTACCTTCTAATCTTCCATGTGTGCATTGAATATAGGAATGTGGACATCCCCACATAACATCCAATGCTGCAAGGATTGGATCATCCAAACCATCTAAAGAAAAAAATAAAAGTGACACAAGAGAGGGCAGAGTTACTGCAGAAATACTTGAAAAGAACCTGAAATTCTACCAATATTTACAGGAATACCTCGTTTTATTATTGCGCTTCGCAGATATTGCTTTTTTTTTTTTTTTTTTTTTTACAAATTGGTTTGTGGCAACCGTGCGTTGAGCAAGTCTATTGGTGCCATTTTTCCAACAGCAAAAGGCTGAGATGATTAGCATTTTTAGCAATAAAGTATTTTTAAATTAAGGTATGTACCTTTTTTAGACATAATGCTATCATACATGTAATAGACGACAGTATAGTGTACACATAACTTTTATATGCACTGGGAAACCAAAAAATTTGTGTGACTGCTTTATTGCAATATTCGCTTTATTGCAGTGGTCTGGAACTAAGCCCGCAATATATCCGAGGCATGCCTGTATTTCTGTGAAAATGGATTACCATTATAGGCTTTCTCACATTGTGAGTCAGATATTTCATTCTGTTAAAGGAAAAAAGAGAAAGGTCACAAATACTATTTTGCTTCTAACAAAGTTACTTCTCAAAAAAAAGTAGTCATAAAATTTACTTAAGTTTATTTATGTCCATCTCAAAAAAGTTCTTAGATGTGAAATATTACAAGCAGCTGGATAATACAAAATCTCATACTGAAATATGTTCCTGCCTTTATACCTCCTGTTGACATCACAAAGTGGTCACATCAGACCTAAATACTTAACACCTTTGCCAAGCCAGTCAGATCCAGAAAGGCTGATTTGTTTAATACCTTGCTTTGCTTTGATTAAATGGTATCTGTCTGCTTTACAGACTGTCACGGTTAAACAAGGTTAGCGAAACAAATAAAACAGAATTTGTTTTATGTGTAAATACATTTTATCATAAAACTAAATGAGAGAACATCTTCTTGTAGTTGACAGGAATAACATTTGACATACCAGCTTTTTCAAACTAACAACCAATTTGGCCCCAGTGTTTGACATTACTAAGAGTTGATTAGTGTCCTCCTCAACACAACCTATGAAGCTTGCCATTTCAACAAAAGTGTCCCGTGTCAAATACAATTGATCCAACTTGGTTGAAATATTGATGATGATCCAAAAGGCCCCAGATCTAGAAAGTCTGCAGCAAAAGCTTTCCATGAACTCTGTTTCAGTGCAGCTGTCAACTTGTTCTTCTTAGTCACATAGACAACCCATGAGACAAAGACTAAGGATTTTTGTGATACAGGCTTTCAGAATCTGTGTCATGCTAATAGCTTGAGACCTCACAGTTTCCAAAAAGAACACAAAATAAAATAAAATCAGGGTGTTGGGTTTAAGAACTAACCTGAAGTATTATCTTTCTTAAACTTTATACTTGCCATTTGCTGGTTTACAGAACCTACAGGATAACTCCTACTCAAAGTGGCCTCTTGATTCTGTTGGAGATTCTGGCAAATCCAGCATGCCTCATCAGCATATGGATGGCTGCTCTAGGATGCAAGCTCTCCATGCTTTTGAGGAAGCTGTTTGTGGCCACTCCCACTCCCTCTTTCTCTCTCTCCTCCTTGGACCGGGAGCAAGCACATGGCTGTGTGCTGCTCCATTCTAGGCCATGGATGGGCCTAGGAGATTCCCCCCCCCCTTTCTACATGCATCTCTTGCAGCAAGCAGGGCAAGAGGTATAAAGTTTAGGGAACAGGAAGAAGAAATGGAACATCATTTATCTTCCAAAAATGCTGTACCTGCAATGAATAAACGTAAGGACTCTTTTGTACTTACTTTTCATAGCTGCCATGTCTAAGTGTGCCTTTCTTGATGCTTGGGTTGGCTAAGGGTGTAAGATTAACCTGGATCTCTCTAATATGCTCATGGGCTCTGTTTTTAAACAATATTCTTTTTCTGTACACAAACTTTGCAGCTCTGCTCCATTTCAGTAGTTCTAACAGACTGATGAATGGGCTTCAGATTCAAGAGTATGGAACCTCTTTCTTTTCCTATCCCTTCGCTTTGAAGGCTCAGCGGTCCATTCCACATCAAACAAATCAGCTGCCATGCTCTTTGAAAAAAGGCCATGCTTCTGCCCAGATATGCCAGGATGTGCCACCAATATCCCCTTTATTAAGTGACAGATGTTTATCCTTGCAGAATTTGTCTGGGCATGCCTTGAGTTATTCTGGGCATGTCCAGACACATAAGAAGGATGTGCTTTGCATATGCCCAGAGTACTTCCTCTGGAATGAATGTTTGTGTATTTGGTCAATGACCAGCAACTTAAAATTAATACAAATAACAATTAAAATCAAACTAATCAATTAAATACAATTATACATAGGTAACTATGGGATAAAACTATAAATTTAGACAATTATAATATAATCTATAAAACCCTATTACAATAATGACATGTTTATTTATCTAAACATTAATAGATCTATCATTTTAATAGTATGTTGTAAAATATATATCCTAAAAAATTTATTAAAAAATGGCTAAACAAAGTACTAATAAAAATAGAAAAATACACACAATTCCCTACTTCTTTAACCGGTTTTGCCTTATTATCATTGCAGCAGCACAGAATTTTGCTACTGCACGTGTAATAACTGGGTTTGAATCCTGCAGAAGATGGTTCTCATAAAAACTATCAGGTCTCCCTGGACATCTTTCTATTATGGGATAAATATATGTTGATCTAATATCCCTATAATATTTACATTGCAATAGAACATGAGTGATGTTTTCAACCTCCTTAGTGCCACATGTACAAATTCTTTCTGCTAAGGGGTTTTTATTATGCAGGAGTGCTGATGGAAGGATATTAAATCTAGCTCTAAAAATGCTATTCTAATCTTAGGAAAGGTTAGGTCTTTCAAATATCTTGCTGGTTCCCACGTACCCCATCTTATCTGATTCCTGCTGTGTAGAGGTATCCTATTAACTTCTAGCTAGAATTCCATATCTCTGATTCTGTTAATAACCATTTGCTTGGCTTGATCGTAACCTAGTGATTTTAAAAATAATGGAGACAGCCCATATAAAGCCAGCTTATACTCTACCGCCTATTTCCAGGGAGAGAGAAAATTATCAATCAGGACTAGAGGGGTCAAACTTACTGGAAGGAATTGAATTTTCAACCAAAAGGTTAACATCATCTTCCAGGCCCTAACCAGTATTTGAAGCATTCCTGTTTCTAGTCTCATCTGGGCATTTGCTGTTCCGCTGGGTGCCGCTAGAATTGATCGCAGGAATTTTGTTTGTACGGTTTCTAGTGACTCTTTCTTCAAGAAGATTCCTTCTTGTGCCCCATAGAGAATTTGAATCAATGTTTTAGCCTCAAACAATTTTAAGGCTGCAGGGACTAATTGTCCTCCACCCGTGTAAAAAAAACATTTAATAGCATTTGAAGATCTAAGGCAGAGCTTTCCAAACTGTGTGTTGGGACACGTTAGTGTGTCGGCTGCAGTGTCTGGGTGTGTCGCGGCTACTGCTGCCTCCAAGCCCTGCCAGGATTCCACGCAGGTCCTAGTGCCTGCCTTGTGCCTTGCTGCCTCCAAATCTGCCCTGCCAGGATTCCACGCAGGTCCTAGTGCCTGCCTTGTGCCTTGCTGCCTCCAAACCTGCTGTGATTACGCGCAGGTCCTAGTGCCTGCCTTGTGCCTTGCTGCCTCCAAACCTGCTGTGATTCCGTGCAGGTCCTAGTGCCTGCCTTGTGCCCTGCTGTAAGAGTGTATCGCGAAATGATGCATGTCTAAAAAGTGTGTCACCAACATGAAAAGTTTGGAAAGCTCTGATCTAAGGGCTGATTGCATCACATGATTCAGGTGGGCATTCCAATTTCCTTTCGAGTGAAAAATCACTCCAAGGTATTTAAATACATTAACTTGTTCTAGATTATGCCCTTCTCTCCAGCAAAGGAGATCGTTACCTTGTTGTGGTGCTGGAGCTTGAGCACCTCAATGACACCATGAGCTAAACCGTGAAGGGACACCCAAGACGGGAAGGTCGTGGCAGAGAGGTCAGACTAAATACGATCCCTGGGGAAGGTAATGGCAACCCACCCCAGTATTCTTGCCATGAAAACTAAATGGATCAGTACAACCAAAGATATGTCGGTATACCATCGGAAGATGGGACTCCCAGGTCGGAAGATGGTCAAAATGCTACTGGGGAGGAACAGAGGATACGTTCAACTAGCCCCAGATGTGATGACGCAGCTAGCTCAAAGCCGAAAGGACGGCTAGCGGCCGACGGTGCTGGTGGTGAACGACGAATCCGATGTTCTAAAGATCAACACACCATAGGAACCTGGAATGTAAGATCTATGAGCCAGGACAAATTGGATGTGGTTATTGGCGAGATGTCAAGATTAAATATAGACATTTTAGGTGTCAGTGAACTGAAATGGACTGGGATGGGCCACTTCACATCAGATGACCACCAGATCTAC
The DNA here is from genome assembly GCA_023362775.1 of Charina bottae. Classification (NCBI taxonomy): domain Eukaryota; kingdom Metazoa; phylum Chordata; class Lepidosauria; order Squamata; family Charinaidae; genus Charina; species Charina bottae. The sequence goes on along the minus strand of JALMGJ010000021.1, from coordinate 7,047,108 downwards.
TACTGTGGACAAGAGGACCACAGAAGAAATGGAGTAGCCTTCATAATTAATAATAAAGTGGCTAAAGCAGTGCTTGGATACAATCCAAAAAACGATAGAATGATCTCAATTCGAATTCAGGGTAAACCATTTAACATCACAGTGATCCAAATATACGCCCCAACCACAGATGCTGAAGAAGCAGAAGTAGATCAGTTCTATGAGGATCTGCAGCACCTACTAGATAATACACCAAAAAGAGATGTTATTTTCATTACAGGAGACTGGAATGCTAAGGTGGGTAGTCAGACGACACCTGGAATTACAGGCAAGCATGGTCTGGGAGAACAAAATGAAGCAGGACATAGGCTGATAGAATTTTGCCAAGACAACTCACTGTGCATAACAAACACTCTCTTCCAGCAACCTAAAAGACGACTTTATACATGGACTTCACCAGATGGTCGACACCGAAATCAGATTGACTACATCCTTTGCAGCCAAAGGTGGCGGACATCTATACAGTCGGTAAAAACAAGACCTGGAGCTGACTGTAGTTCAGATCACGAACTTCTTATTGCAAAATTTAGAATCAGAGTAAAGAGAATAGGGAAGACCCACAGATCAGTTAGATATGAGCTCACTAATATTCCTAAGGAATATGCAGTGGAGGTGAAGAATAGATTTAAGGGACTAGATTTAGTAGATAGGGTCCCAGAAGAACTATGGACAGAAGTTCGCAACATTGTTCAGGAGGCGGCAACAAAAAACGTCCCAAAGAAAAAGAAAACCAAGAAGGCAAGATGGCTGTCTGCTGAGACACTGGAAGTAGCCCAAGAAAGAAGGAAAGCAAAAGGCAACAGTGATAGGGGGAGATATGCCCAATTAAATGCAAAATTCCAGAGGTTAGCCAGAAGAGATAAGGAATTATTTTTAAACAAGCAATGTGCGGAAGTGGAAGAAGACAATAGAATAGGAAGGACAAGAGACCTCTTCCAGAAAATTAGAAACATCGGAGGTAAATTCCAGGCAAAAATGGGTATGATCAAAAACAAAGATGGTAAGGACCTAACAGAAGCAGAAGAGATCAAGAAAAGGTGGCAAGAATATACAGAAGATCTGTATAGGAAGGATAATAATATTGGAGATAGCTTTGACGGTGTGGTCAGTGAGTTAGAGCCAGACATCCTGAAGAGTGAGGTTGAATGGGCCTTAAGAAGCATTGCTAATAACAAGGCAGCAGGAGACAACGGTATCCCAGCTGAACTGTTTAAAATCTTGCAAGATGATGCTGTCAAGGTGATGCATGCCATATGCCCGCAAATTTGGAAAACACAAGAATGGCCATCAGATTGGAAAAAATCAACTTATATCCCCATACCAAAAAAGGGAAGCACTAAAGAATGTTCAAACTATCGAACAGTGGCACTTGTTTCACATGCCAGTAAGGTAATGCTCAAGATCTTGCAAGGTAGACTCCAGCAATTCATGGAGCGAGAATTGCCAGATGTACAAGCTGGGTTTAGAAAAGGCAGAGGAACTAGAGACCAAATTGCCAATATCCGCTGGATAATGGAAAAAGCCAGGGAATTTCAGAAAAACATCTATTTCTGTTTTATTGACTATTCTAAAGCCTTTGACTGTGTGGATCATAACAGATTGTGGCAAGTTCTTGGTGGTATGGGGATACCAAGTCATCTTGTCTGCCTCCTGAGGAATCTGTATAACGACCAAGTAGCAACGGTAAGAACAGAGCACGGAACAAAGGACTAGTTTAAGATTGGGAAAGGAGTACGGCAGGGTTGTATACTCTCACCCTACCTATTCAACCTGTACACAGAACACATCATGCGACGTGCTGGGCTTGAGGAATCCAAGGCTGGAGTTAAAATCGCTGGAAGAAACATTAACAATCTCAGATATGCAGATGATACCACTTTGATGGCTGAAAGCGAGGAGGAGTTGAGGAGCCTTATGACGAAGGTGAAAGAAGAAAGTGCAAAAGCTGGGTTGCAGTTAAACCTCAAAAAAACCAAGATTATGGCAACGAGCTTGATTGATGACTGGCAAATAGAGGGAGAAAAAGTGGAGGCAGTGACAGACTTTATATTTCTAGGCGCAAAGATTACTGCAGACGCTGACTGCAGCCAGGAAATCAGAAGACGTCTACTTCTTGGGAGGAGAGCAATGGCAAATCTTGATAAAATAGTTAAGAGCAGAGACATCACACTGACAACAAAGGTCCGCATAGTTAAAGCAATGGTATTCCCTGTAGTAACCTATGGCTGCGAGAGCTGGACCATAAGGAAGGCTGAGCGAAGGAAGATCGATGCTTTTGAACTGTGGTGTTGGAGGAAAATTCTGAGAGTGCCTTGGACTGCAAGAAGATCAAACCAGTCCATACTCCAGGAAATCAAGCCAGACTGCTCACTTGAGGGAATGATATTAAAGGCAAAACTGAAGTACTTTGGCCACATAATGAGAAGACAGGATACCCTGGAGAAGAAGCTGATGCTAGGGAAAGTGGAAGGCAAAAGGAAGAGGGGCCGACTAAGGGCAAGATGGATGGATGGTATTCTGGAGGTGACGGACTCAACCATTGGGGAGCTGGGGATGGTGACGGCCGACAGAAAGCTCTGGCGTGGACTGGTCCATGAAGTCACGAAGAGTCGGAAACGACTGAACGAATAAACAACAAAATGCCCTTCTATCCTCCAAGAGTATTGAGTAGCTCTTTTAGCAAAGACCAGGATTTTGGATTTATCAAAATTAAGAACCAATTTATTTTGTCTGCAGTAATTTAGTGTTGCTGCTATGGCTCTTTTTAATCCAATTGGAGTTTGTGAGATTATAGCAGCATTGTCCGCATAAAGTACTTTACATTGTGCTAGATTGGCTCAGCGGGTATGACACCAGGCTTGTCAATTGGAAGATTGCAAGTTCGGAGGTTCGAATCCCTAGCCCCACATGACGGAGTGAGCTCCTGCACTCGCCCCAGCTCTTGCCAACCTAGCAATTCGAAAGCATGCAAATGCAAGTAGGTACCACTTTGGTGGGATGGTAACAGCGTTCCGCGCGCGTCATTCTGGCCACATGACCACGGAAGTGTCTTCGGACAACGCTGGCTCTTTGGCTAACAAACGGAAATGAGCACCGGCCCCTAGAGTCGGACACGACTGTGCAGGGGAAACCTTTACCTTTTACCTTAGATTGGGAGGATGGGAATCTAAGTTATGAAGAAGATCAATCAAGGAGTTAATGTAAAGATTAAAAAGGGAGGGGGCAAGAATACATCCCTGTCATACTCCTTTCTGCACATTTACTAAGCCAGATAAGGTCCCTAGGGGATTACATCTCACTTTTAAAGGAGGAATTAGAGTATAGTTTCTGTATAAGATAGAGGAGGTGTCTGTCAATATTTGTAGTGTGTTTGTGCTCGTCTGAATAGTGTTTTTACACAGCTCCTCTACAACACAAGTCTACCGGAAATCTACCCACACTAACCAAGTGCTCCACTACCAAAGCAATAACTCAACCTCCCACAAGAGGAGCAGTGTAAGAACACTATTCAGACGAGCACAAACACACTGCAGCATGCTACACAGTACAGCAGCATGTAGGCAGTAGTAGGGACCATTGTTGTTTATTCGTTCAGTCGCTTCCGACTCTTCGCGACTTCATGGACCAGCCCACGCCAGAGCTTCCCGTCGGCCGTCGCCATCCCCAGCTCCCCCACGGTCGACTCCGTCACCTCCAGAATACCATCAGCTCAAGCTCCAGCACCACAACAAGGTAACAATCTCCGTTGCTGGAGAGTAGGGACCATCCTTATTGCCAGTTGTCCAACAGACAACAGAGTACAGATTGCTGCAAGTATCAGGGAGAAGATAGCACCATCTCAGCTTCACTTGTTTCTGCAGAGTTCTGATGCTTGGAGGAACCACTCATTAAACTTCCCGTTTGTACTAGGGCTATTTTACTCTGTGGAAGTACCCTACAGACAAAATATTTCCAAGTTTTATCTCTGATATTCCAGAATAATTTTATTTATTTATTTATTTATTTATTTATTTATTTATTTATCAAATTTATCACAATTTATTTATTTTATTAATTATAAATAAATAAAAAGATATTCCAGAATAATATTTGTTTATAGAGCTCCCTCCTCCTATTTTTCCCCATGGAAACAATAACAAAATGTTATGCCCACAAACCTTTCTGCCAGTTCAAGACTAGTGGATGGATAGCTTTTTAATGTGGCTGGCTGAGCCCCATCTCTCCCTCCTCCCTGCCCCACCCTCCATCTCAATAAAATTGAAAAATTGTATGTTCGGAGCATGGGGGGAAATGCTTGAATGTAGAACTGCAATTAATATCTACTCATGCTTGCACCAAACTGTAATCACATCTTATTCTGCATCTCAGATCTTCACTGCTGACTGTTTCAGTACTTGGGACATGTTTACCCCACAGGTGGCCTCTTCGTTCTGCTGCAGCTGGCTCTGACTATTTGCAATTTGCTTGATCATCTACATTTAGCCTGCCCCCAAGTAGGGCCCTTGCGGGTTTTGCAGGCATAAGATCCACATACCTTAGAGACATGCTGGAATAGCTGTGTTACTGCAGAAATGCATAGGCAAGTTTTATATGTCTCCCACTGTTTTTTGTCATTGTTTTAAATAAAATCTTATAGGGAAAAATTTGCAATTGTGTTAACAAAGCATTCTTGCAAGTATTCCACAAATTTGCACAGCTGCGCAAGGGATGCTCAGGAAGTGAACAACCCTAAGATGTAATACAATGTGAGAAATGCCACCCTCTACATAGCCTATATCATACTTTGTGCTATGGACTACTGCAGAGCTTTCCACACTGTGTGTCGGGACACGTTAGTGTGTCAGCTGAAGTGTCTGGGTGTGTCGCAGCTGCTGCTGCCTCTGAGCACTGCCAGGATTCCGCGCAGGTCCTAGTGCCTGCCTTGTGCCTTGCTGCCTCCAAACCTGTGATTCCGCGCAGGTCCTAGTGCCTGCCTTGTGCCTTGCTGCCTCCAAACCTGCCCTGCCAGGATTCCACGCAGGTCCTAGTGCCTGCCTTGTGCCTGGCTGCCTCCAAACCTGCCCTGCCAGGATTCCACGCAGGTCCTAGTGCCTGCCTTGTGCCTTGCTGCCTGCAAACCTGCCCTGCCAGGATTCCGCGCAGGTCCTAGTGCCTGCCTTGTGCCTTGCTGCCTCCAAACCTGCCCTGCCAGGGTTCTGCGCAGGTCCTAGTGCCTGCCTTGTGCCTTGCTGCCTCCAAACCTGCCCTGCCAGGATTCCGCGCAGGTCCTAGTGCCTGCCTTGTGCCCTGCTGTAAGAGTGTGTCGCGAAATGATGCATGTCTAAAAAGTGTGTCACCAACATGAAAAGTTTGGAAAGCTCTGGACTACCGAGATAGGCTGTCATGGAAAGGGGAAACGAGCACAAGGGCTTTTCTGGATCTTCAGTACAGCGGTACGTTAAGAACCAAAGTACCTATGACATGAAGCATGTTAATGTTAACATGATTTAATTAATAATAATTAATTAATTAATTATAATAATATAATTAATTAATGTTAATGCTTCATGTATTTTTATGATAAATAGCAGCTGCTGAGGCCTCCCATGAAGAGGGGGTGACACTTCCCTTCTCTGCAACATTTCTGACGACCACCTGCTGTCAGGTTATTTTCACATAACAGCAGAAGCTCTACAACTGAGCACTGGCCCGAAAGAACAGACTTATGATTGATAATTCTGTGATGCAGACAACAATTCTTACAGCATTTATATTCCCACTTAGCCAATCTAAGACATTTTGCACCTGTGATAGGAAATCCAAGCTAACTGTTGTAAAAGGCTTCCAGCCATATGAGTCTAGAAGTTAAACAAGGGCCTGGTTCCCATCACACAGTTGTGTAGCCCTGCTTTAATTTCATGCTGGTGCTGGTGAAAATCCATGAGGCTTTCCATCAGGTTGCCCCCCAAATGCACCCTTGCCTTACCATTAGAAAGGATTTGCTGTGCATCCCTGTCTACTCAGCCTTCGTGTGCGAGTCCAAGGTCTGTGATTGGCAGTCAGATTCCAATCCCTGGCCAACATAAGCCATTGTGTACAAAGCCACCAACTGTCCTGTTCAGAATCAGTGATTATGTTTTCTCCACAGTGCTATAGACACACATAGTGCTGCGGTGGATCACTGGATGCACTGAGTGAGAAAATGACAACTGCAAGTGTTGTTCAATGTTATGTTATGTTATTGCTCCTCATGGGGCACTTATAAGGCAGGATCTCACCACAAAGCCCCTAAATTGATCCCTGGAACCCAAATTACAAGCATGCATGCTGTCCCCTCCTGCTGAATGGTTGTCCCTGGGAATATAGTGGGACCACTAGCAGTGGCCCAGCCAGCCCAGGGGCTGGTAGGTCAACCTCTTCTTGGGTTTGCAAGTCAAATGCACCGCCATTTTAAGAACCGTTTACAAGTATATTAAATGAAATGGGGGGGGGGGGGAAACACTCACAGAGGAAGCCCAAGAGCTGGGTCCCTGCAGTGTGGCTATTTTGTGGACAATTTCCATAGACATGATATCTGTAACAGGCTACTTAGTGCCTTTGGGTAAACTGGTAGTCTGGCTGACCACCTTGTTTATTAATGGAAGCTGCAGGAGCTGAGGGTTCAGTCACCCATGCAGCCAAAAGAAGAGGTCAGGAACCAGAGGGAAAGGGATGATCCCATTGGAAACTGGCAGAACCAGCTGCAGCCAAATATTCCCCAGCACAGAAGCCATTGTTTTAGGCTGCCTCCCCCTCATGTATCAACACATCTTATATTGTCTGCATGAACAGGCAACATGGAAACCACAATCTCCAGGGCACAGCACGTAGTGTATCTGATTGCAAATTGATCAATGAAAGTATTTGTTTTTTTTGGGGGAAAAACCCAATAATAAAACCTCTATAAATCAAGCAAAAACAGAATTAAAATAATCATAATACAATAGCCAAGGGCCTGTATAACAGATTCAACCCCATAAACAGTAGGGCAAAGAAGCTATGTGGCCAAAGACTGTAGGTGGGATTCACACATAGCAAGCTACCACCCTATAATGTGATTTCTTTGGTTTTGACTTAGTGCAGTAGCAGGCAACCTTATTTGGCCAGGGGAACAGGGGCACATCTTTTTTTTTAAAAAAAAAAAACTACCAAAGTCAACAGGTTTAAGGTCAAAAGAAATGTGTTCAGCCTTGCAAAAAAATGCAAAAAGGGACAAGGGCTAAAATAATGGTGGCACTGAAAACTTAGTTTAATTTATCATTATGTGTTTCTCACTGATGAGGAAAGGATTTTTTGCCTCTAGACCAAGATTACAAATGTCCTCTCTTGAGTAATTTCAGTGGGGGAAACTACATACTGGTACAATATACTTTTCACATGTAATGAAAAGCCATGTATTTTTATATATATGCTGGTGTGAAAGAACCCCCTAAATCACCCTCCTAAATCCTAGGTAGAACTAAGATAAATCCTTAGGGTTAAGACTGCTCTCAGATCTGTTAAGGGAGGGATCAGAGAGGTGGACAGAATGATGTTCTTAAAGGTAAAGGTTCCCCCCGCACATTTGTGCAGTCGTGTCCGACTCTAGGGGCCGGTGCTCATCTCCGTTTGTTAGCCGAAGACGCTTCTACGGTCATGTGGCTGGCATGACGCACGTGGAGCGCTGTTACCTACCCACTGAAGTGGTACCTATTCATCTACTTGCATTTGCATGCTTTCGAATTGCTAGGTTGGCAAGAGCTGGGGCGAGTGCGGGAGCTCACTCCGTCACGCAGGGCTAGGGATTCGAACCTCCGAACTTGCGATCTTCCGATCGACAAGCCTGGCGTCTTACCCACTGAGCCACCACACTTAAGCCACCTAAAATATTAAGCCACCTAAAATATATTTTTTTATTAAAGCAGATGGCCATGAAGAAAGCATACTTATGGGGGCACTCTCTCCACATTCGAAGTATCCAAAATGGTTTCTTCTCCACCTTCTCAGAAGCAAACCTTCTTTCTTTCTGCCCATTACAACATCCATGCTGCTCCCCTATTCTTTCTCGTGTCTCTCCATTGACTGGTGCTCTCAACTACCAACCTGTTGCTGTTTTAACCTTTGTGAGAGGATCTCTACCTTGCCTACCTCAATCAAAATTGATAGTTGGGAGTTAACTATTCCATTAAATAAACACCCCAAGCCCACCTTCCCTGATCCTGCCCCCTCTACCTACCTACCTACCTATTGCTCTGGCACAGCAGGTGATTCCTTCCTGCCCTTGCAAACATCTGCAGACAGTTGTCAGAAGCCAGACAAATCTGCTTGTGGAGGGACTGCCAAGCCCACATCAGTTCAAAACCCTGTTGCTGCCAGGGCCAGCTCCTCCCCTCCTTTAGCAGGGAATCATGCTGAAACTCTTTTCTAGATGGAAAACCAAATTAAAGTGACTCCGTAATCCCTGTTCCCCTTGCCCCTCCTTGCGTCTCCCTTTCCCCCCCAAAGCTGCTGTGTTTCTCAGAGGATGGCGGCCAGGGATCACAGCTGTCCCCTCCCCAGTTTAGTGCTGTTGCTAAGTGGTTGTTTGTCCTGAAGCCATCCCATCTGCCAGCCCAGAGAGGCCACCACCGCTTGCCAGGCGCTGCTGATGCTGATGCTGCCACGCCTCCCCACTAGCTTCCCTTTTTCCCCAGCCACAAGGGCCTTGGATTCTGCTGATGTTTTTCCATCCCAGTCCCATTCTAGTCAGTAAAGTAGAAGGCAATTTCCTGTGTCCATCAATTCTCATCACTAAAAGGCAAACAGAACCTCCAGAACACCTGATGCCCTTTTGGTTCACACATGCCCCTCTTGCCAAACTGAACAATCCCATAGTGCTCTGCACCACCCTGCGTCTTGACCAGCAGGAGGGAGCAGAATTGGGTTTGCCTGGCAAGAGTGCCAGGTGGTTGTACTCTGTAACCGGGTGGGCCAAAGAAATGAGGTAGGTTGGGGATCTCTGTTTCAAGGCCACATTTGCATACGATCCTGCGGAGGAGATTCAGGATCCATCCAGGTCTCCTGAAGCCTTTTTAAAAAGCAGTCCAAAAAAGTGGGGAAGGTGTGCTTTACTCTTCCTCTGCTTTGCCCCCTTTTCTCCTAAATCCCCCTCCTCTTCCCAGCAATCCACAGCCTAAGTGAAAAGGGGAAAGAGGAAACGATGTGGGTATTGTGAGAACTGATGGCACTTAGGCAAGGAATTAAACAGCATCTTCCCCACCTCTACAACTCCGGAGTGATTAGCTGTTTTGAGCCGTGTTTCATTCCTGGTGACTTCATGGACAAATCCGTGTCATTTTCTTGGCAACCTCGCGGAAGTGGTTTGCCAGTGCCTTCTCCCAGGATGTTTTTCCAACTGTCCAGTCTAGCCTAGAGCCTTGGGAGTTCCCTGGGAGTCTCCTATCCAAGTATTGACCAGGGCCGATCATGCTTAGCTATCAAGCCGAGAAAGTCAGCTGGGTGCTGCTGTCGGCTGAGGCCAACACAACTTCTTTAAGGCTCTTTTGGTCAGGAGGGCCTCAGGTCATACACAGTGTGGCCTTCAGTCACGAAACCCATTTGGTCATTATTTTTCTTTATCTCAGCTATAATGGACGCAGCAGCTCCGTCAGTCCCCCAAGATGGGATTTGCTAAGTTGGAGAACTTTAAAGAGCTGCACAATCTCCAGGCAAAGGGCTTCTTTTCCACCTCCAAATTAAGCAATGCGGAATTGTCACCCTTCTCCCTTCTCCCTCTTTGCCCCATATTTATAGGCGTATGTCTTCCGACAGAGGGTGAAGTCACTTCCCTTCCTTAACCCCATTGAACAAAAGGTTTTTGAGAAAAGGAAGCTATTTTGGTCTCTCTCAGATTTATTTATAGGCCCTTTCAGAGCCTGAAAGGGAAAGTGATTCATCCCCCCCCCCTCATATTTGCCAAGCAGCTTTCGTCCCCCCCTCCTGCCTCCCCCCTTCTCTGGCCTTTATGCTTGGTCGATAATAACACGGTTCCTAACCTTGGTGGTGTGTGATCATCACAGCACCTTTTTGCCTCATTATCGGGGAACGGGTCCCATTTGAGATTAAGTCCCTGCCAACTGCCAGCTTGTTAATAAATTACAAGGCCCAGCCCTCCTCCCAACGCATTCACTGAAGCAGTGTGGGAGATGGAGGGAGACGGCGGAGCGCGTGCGCGCAAGAGCCAGTGCTGGCTTGGGCCCTGAGGGGGAAAGTCATCTCCTGAAAGGGCAAGGATTGCTACAAGGCAATACAAACAGTGGGAGCGAAGAGGAGGAAGGAGCAGGGGGCACCGTGGCAATGAAAGGAACTGGAGCAGCGTGTCGCGTTGTTTCCACGTTATTGAGCAAAAGAGGTGTCATTCAGCCTCCCTTCCTCAAGGCCCAGGGGGTCCAGCCCCAACTCTGTTTTTGTACTTAGTGCCGGGTTTCTACTCCAGGACTTATTATTTCTGTTTTGTCTTCACGCTAGCTCTGCTCTCCAAGCTGTTCCTTGCATTTCCTCACACAGAGCACCCCTCTTTGGATGCTTTCATGGAGTGAGAGCTAAAGGATGAATGATGATCAGTTGTATGTAGTTTGTCACTGGTTTTGTTTATTTGTTCTATAAATGGCAGCTATGGACTGCCAGTTGCAAAAAAAAAAAAAGAGAGAGAGAGAAGTATCATATTGGCAGGTTTTTCTGCTGAAGATTACCCATCCCAAGTTGACTTTTTTTTTTAAGTTGGACAAAAAACAGCTGGGAACATTTACTGAAACAATGGCTGATGTTCTGCTTTCGTTTGAGCATCATGTATAGTTTGGAAGTCTTTCTCCACCCCAATGCATTCCTGAGGGCCCTGGAATGTCAGCACGTCTGATTGCAAAAGCTTGCAGAGCAGGCACGAGCGAGTGAGCATCCTGGGGTCCCCTCTGTTCAGACATCTGTTGATTCTGCAGAGGATTGTTGGCATGGTGTCATTCTCATGTTACAACTGTCATAAATTAAAGAGAGAACTTCCTTAATCCTTTGGGGTGGAGACAAACTAAGGCATGTTATTGGCTAGTGGTTTAAAAATAACGGGACTTTTTCTTTGGAAGATAATTGGAACTTCTAAGTGACAAGTTCAGTTAGTCTTTTCCCTGGTCTTGCTCATCATTACAGATCTTTTCCCGCAATTTGTTGGCATAAGTGGTGAGATAGCAGATACTCCCATTTTACATGCAATAATGAACTCCCAACCACACCCACTTAGTGATTGACATGAACAGTGTCCTAAAAGAAGAAAATTTGACAACCACTATTCTGATCAACGTAAGAAATTATGATAGCTATGTCAGTAAGAAAAAAAAGGCGAGACTTGTAGTAGAGCAATATTCTTACCAGGACCACAAATTTGTGCTTATCAGAAATGGCACAAAAAGGGGTAGAAGCTTTGGAGTTTTCCAGAACATTCCATCACGTAAGATATTGCAAAAAGAAAATGCTGGGGAAGAAAGAAGAAAGTCCAAAAATTAAATTCAATGTTTCTGCCATGAAGTTTTGAGCTTAAAATCAGTCTCAAAATGGAGACTGAATAATGAAGTATTCTGGAAACCTCTAGAATGTGCATATTCCTTTATGCCATTTTATTTGTCTTAAGAAAACTATAAATATGTTGACTTCATTCTTTTCCTCCAAAATTCCTCAGCGATACTTATACTGGAAGTGGCTTTTTCGGGGATGCTACAGCTGGATTATCCACTGTTACTTATGTGGGACTCATCATCAAATTATACATCAGAAAGTGCTAATATGTTGGGAAAATGGTAGAAGCACCATGATGTTGTCTAACTGCCCCAAGCCATTTCATTGAGTCTCTAATAAAGCTTATTGTTTCCAGTTTCTTTCATACCAAAACTATTTTCCTGTACGAAATTCAGCAGAATATTGTGAATTCTTTAAAATGGCTCTAACAAACTTCTTCCTTAAAGGAGGCATTTAAACTGCACTGCATATCTGTACTGAGTATTTTTAAAAAGCAGGAAGAGAATCCTGCACGGAGGAGATCAAAGGGCTCTTGGAAGGTGCTGATGAGCCAAGAAATAATTGGAGCAATCTAAATATTTGGGGGTTCAGGTCTTACTGGAACCATACGTACAGAAGTCCTGCCAGTTTCCCCCCCTTTTTTTCCAGTGGGAAGAAGACCCACTAGCAGGCGGAAAGCTAGGATCCAGGACTCCTGGGCTAGGATGCTTTGGACAGGAAAGACCTTGTGGGCTGAAGATTAGATCAAAGCCAGAGCTCCTGCGTTATGTATCTTCTCAATGTAGGAAGAGAGTTTACTTTAGTTAATAACCTAAGACTTTAGTATTTTCCAGATTCCTGTAGACATAATAGAACCCAGAAATCTGGCATTAGCCCAACTCCACATTCTCAGTGCTGCTTTTGAGCTGGATGTCCATGCTCAGAGTTTATTTATATCAACATGTATATTCCACTTTTTGGCTGCTACTCTGAACACTCCAGAATTCAAACCAGAAGTTAAGCAGTTACTGATGTTCTGAAAGCCTCATCCAGGGGGCCAATTCTTGGGCAGGATTGCTGCAGAGTCAGTTGGGGTGTAGGAAGTAAAACAAGGAGAGGTAGACAAGAAAGGGAGAGACTGCACCCCCAGTAGCGTCCTCCAGGCTGTAACTTAGGTCTTACGCCCCTCTCCCCTCAATTGATTCTGCTAAGTCCTCTGTCCACAGAGCCTTGCAAGCAAGCAGAACTAAAATGAGGATGACCCTGTGCAGTAGGCAAATCCTTTGTCTTCTGGTGGAAGCTTACAAATGAGCCCATTGAGACTCTTTCCTGCTTCCCCGACCCCCATGAAAGAGGTTGGGTGGTCTTTCTGATATAGAGAACAGGCAGTAACAGACCCTGATATAATTTGAGATCTCACAATAGTGAGATTGTTTCTTCGCCCGACATCCCCCAGATATGTTTTACTACAACTCCTATGATCTTCAGCCAGTTGAGTTGTCCTGTGGAAGGCGCAGCACACCCTGAGTTCTGCCAGAAACCAAAGAAACTTAGGGACATTGGGAAGTTGCACCTACTGTCTCTCAGGAACAAGGTCAGACAAGAGGGGCACCAAGCTAGCCTTCAGAGAAAGAACAGTTATGAGAGGATCGCTTCTCCTTCTCTGCCAGAAAGAGCCCTCTATTCCAACTTCCTATGGAATTGCAGAAGCAAGCATGTTTGGGACTCATCTAAAGGAACAGGAGCCACCAATTGCTTTCCTGCAAATGAAAATTGGTCCAGCTGGACTGGATATGTCCATTGTTGCTCACTATTCTCTACTGGTCTTCAGGTACTATTGCTTCTGTTTCCTTCCACTCCCTGACTTTTATGCACCTTGTTTTCTAGCATTATGAGTCTATAAAGGCAAGATGTGTCTTTTCTTTTTTATTGCTATGAGATACTTTGAAAGACAATTATTGGGTAAAAAGCAGGATAAAAATGAACTGAATAGAAATGAAAATAAATAGATAATCTTGGACCAGACCAGTAAATGATCTTTGCTAGTAGAAGGGACCTTGTATGACAAGCCTACTATGAACTTTTGGGACAAATGTACAGTCTTTCCTGCAACCTTACAAATTGCGGAGGTGACAGTTCTTTCAGTACAGTAAGATTATTTTGATAACTAGGGAATAGGACATTATTTAATTGAAATATATTGTTTGTTGTAAATCACACCCACCTTAATTTTTACTAAGTTGATTTACAGGGCAACTTGAAAGGATGCAAATACTGTACAATTAAAGAGGAGGTCTTTCTTGGGCTCAGAACACCGAATGATGGGAAAAGCAACTAGAAGGCAAAGACGTAGCGTTGAACATCTCAACCTTTTCAAAATATCCCATGACCGTCTCACACCTCAGAAGAAGCAGCTTGGTTTGCCAAGACCAGCACTTGGGTCTAGCCCCTCAGTGCTTTTGTGGAAAAATCAGTAGAGGGCAGCACAGATACAGCAGCATGCCTGGCCTGATGTCCTGAGTGGCAAAGGCATGGAGCAAGGATGGAATGAGCAGCATTTCTAGACTGTCCTGCTGTTGCCACTTCCGTTCTTCTGATTGATTGATTGATTGATTGATTGATTGATTTAGCCAGCCAGCCAGCCAGTCATCTGGAGGCTGAACATTCCTGGAAATATATTTGGTTGGCCCACAACATCTCAAAAAGCAGAGAGCAATGGAAAAGTATTTGTTGTGGGTCAAAATCCAGAACTCTGGACCCCACAATTCTGTTCATCTTAATTTAAACTCCTTTATTTCCAGAGCTGGACTGAGGGGTGAGGAAGAGAATCCAAAGACTTCTTTTAGTTGCAATCTCTTGCCACTCCAGGACACATACAGTATTCATACACACACTACAAAATGCAGCTGTGTCCCCGCTTTCTCTCAGGGCCCTTCCCAGCTTTCAGCCCCTTGAAATTTGGAAATATTCTGACATTTTCTTGTGATTGAAATATGTCACCATCTGCTTTTTGTGGTAAGGCACAAGGGTGTAAGCAGGGCTCTCTGGGCACCAAGGCAAACCCTTCAGATTATGATCCCAATGGTAAGTTCTCCCCCATCTCTGTCACTCAAAATTCCTTGTTATTGTTAGAGATATCGGGTATCAACCAAGCACATCTCACACAAGCTTGAAGGAGGAGGCAGCCTCTGCTGTAACCTAATCTTACTTGCTTTGTGTGGGAAGGGCTGAACCCTGATTTCCTGTTCCTGTTCCCTTTGTCTACCCTCTATCCTGCTTGAATCCCCACCTGGGAGGATGGTCATCCATGGCTGTCCATGTTGCTCATACATGCATTCAGCAAGGCCACATTAAGAAGACTGTGGGTTTGGTCAGAACCTATCGCTCACATGCATGAACCATCCTCTGCTACCATGAAACTGATCTACAATAAAACTGTAAGCTATTTTTCTGTAACTTTACATTAACGTGTGAAGTGTGTTTATTTTGTAATTTGAACTGATTAAGCCTTGTGCAAGTTTATTGGGATGCTTCTGCTCTGCTGAACTAGATAAAACTGTGTGAACTTCTGTTACTAGCATTCCAAAATTCCTACATTGGGTTACAGGGCCCAGGGCAGACTGAGAGTTGATTTTTTTTTTTTTTGAAAAAGTGTTTCTTTTGGTCTCACAGCCAAGAAACTGCTTGCACGATTCAAAAAGGCTCAGTTCAGATTTTTTTCCTCTCCTTAAACAATGGAGCGGAGAGGGGAGGGGCTTCCCCCCCTTCCAATGCTAAATGAAGACAATTTCTCAGCTTGGCTGTATAGATTGAGATTCAGATTAACTTTCCAAAGCAGCATAGATTGTTTAGATTCTCCTCCACCACATCCAGGAGATTCTGATGAAGCCACGAAATTATGGGATCAGAAAAATAACCTAGCCATGATTTTAATCTCTGGATCATTGCCTGACCTCAGGCTGGCAGAAATAAAAGGTCTTGCCACTGCCAAAGAAATGATTGAAAATCTACAAATTTTATACTCAGAAGAAGATGACTAAACTGTTTATTTATTAAGAGAATTAATGGAGTCCAGGCTTCCAGAACATGGAAATGTAAATCAACATTTATTGAGAATGCAGTCAATTTTTGATAGGCTGAACTCAATTCAGAATGTTATGAGTGAAAGAACAAAAATGTCCTTTTTACTAAGTTCCCTGCCTGATAAATTTTACCATTTTGTAGCAAGCCAAAATTTAAATGGAACTAATCTTTCTCAGTTGTTTGGGAAGATTCGAGCAGAGGCCTGTTGCAAGATAATTTGCATTCGAGTAGTAGGCCAGCAAAAGATAATGGCTATCTTGCAGCAAGGGGGAGGTGTGAGCAGGAACCATTACCTGCTTATCTCCAAGGCCTGGCAGCAAGGGGGAAGGGTGAGCAAAAACCATTGCCTGCTCATCAACAAAACAAAAGACCCATACGCTGTCACAATTGTAACGGGCCTGGGCACATAGCAAGATTCTGTAGAGGCAGAGACAAAAAGGATTTTTTCAAAAGAACAGCATTCCAAGGAAAATTTAGGTCTGCATACAGTTTTCAGAGCAGAAAATGCTCTTGGGGCTAATTTTAGTGAAACTAAAGGACAATGGATCCTAGATTCAGGAGCAAGCCAACATCTTTGTTGGAACAGAGATTATTTCAGTGAGCTTAATGAAGAACCACAAGGGGATATTACTCTTGTTGATGGAAATTCCATCTCAATTCAGGGAAAGGGCAAAATACCCATAAGATGTTTTAATAGAGGTGGATACAAAGACCTCACAATAACAGAAGCATATTTTGTGCCTCAGTTGTCTACTAATTTGATGAGTGTTCCAACTCTGAACAGCAAAGGATATAATGTGATATTTAAAGCAAATGGCACATGTGAAGTAAAATTTGGAGATCAAGTTTATGTTACAGGTTTTAAGAAGGATGGAGTTTACCGGGTGAACTGCAAACAATCACCACCAGATGTCAGCCTTGCCTGCCAGCAGCAGCAGCAAAAAGAGGACAACAGTGCCACCATGTGGCACGGGTATTTTGCACACAGGGACTTTGATGCAATTTACAAAATGAAGAGTGAAAATATGGTAAGAGTCTTTGAACTAAGCAATCCGGAAAGGTGCCAATCAAGGTGTGTAGTGTGCATCAAAGGCAAAGCCACCAGACCAGCCATACCCAAGCAACGGGAAAGACAGGCAACCAAGCCACTTGAGCTTATCCACACTGATTTGTGTGGACCTCTTCAAGCATCAGCTGGTGGAAATAAATACATAGTATGTTTTATAGATGATTTTTCCAGGTACTGTGTAACCTACCTACTGAAAGAAAAATCCCAGGCACCCGACATGCTGAAGGCATATGTAGCCATGGTGACCAACAAGTTCAACAGGACCCCTCAAGCCCTCCAGAGGAGGTGAGTTCCTATCTAACACCATGCAAACATACCTGACATAATTAGGCATAGAACACATGCTGACCACTCCTTACACACCAGAGAGTAATGGAATTGCTGAGAGAAAGAACAGATCATTGATGGACATGGTAAGGTGTATGCTGTTAGAAGCAGATTTGCCTGAGAGATACTGCGCGGATGCTGTCATGACAGCTACATACTTACAAAACAGACTGCCAACCAGAGCCAATAATGTAACACCTTTTGAGCTATGGCATGGGTGCAAACCAAGCGTCAAACATTTGCAAGTGTCAGAGTGCGCGCGGTGGAGCGGCCTGCTCTATTTTCCAAGACACCAGTGATTCACGTTCGATGCAGTAAATAGACACTAAAGCAGAGATTAGATAAAATATCCTATTTACTATATATACATACGTATTACAGAATACATCCACACGGGTAACAAATGATACAGCGATGAGTAGTTACAGCAAACGAGAAGAAAGAATACAACCAGACTCCTCTGCTTATATACATAAACTGACCAATCACATTATAGGTCACTCTCATCATCTGCCACACCCAGCTAAATGATAGCACCTGTAGTATGAGTCATACAGTGCCACATCATCCCTACAACAATGGCTGCTAATTGGGTGACTTGCAGAATAATTCCCCTCTCACCTAGATATCAAGCCTCTCCAGTATAATTTATCTAACTGTAAATTCCTGGGTATATACAAACCCCAACACCCCTCCAATTTACAATAGATATTACATTTCATTTATACAGAATAGAAGACATACACATTTTGGATATACACATCCTATGTCTATCTATACTTAGAGACTTTGTCATCACATCTGCTACATTACTCTCAGATGGACAATATTGCAAATTAATCAGAGATTCTTTCACAGCATTCCTAACATTGTGATACTTGATATCAACATGTTTGCTCCTTCCTCTGATCCTATCACTCTTTGCAATCTGTATACACGATTCACTGTCATCATATACACATATAGGTTCATTAATTGTTATATTAACATCCATTAACAATTGCCTATACCATATTAACTCTGAACATAGGTCAGATAGTGCAGCGTACTCTGCCTCTGCAGTTGATACTGCGACAGAACTCTGTTTCCGAGACCTCCACCCCACCAAGGTGTCACCAAACATAATTATCAATCCTGTCATTGATTTTCTATCATGTACATCATTACCCCAATCACTATCTACATAGCATTTTAATTCCAATGGTTTACAAGGTTTTATCAATAAACATTTATTAATAGTCCCTTTAAGATACCTAAACACTCGTTTAATACCTTTACAATGCTTCTGGGTAGGTTGTGTAACATATCTACTCAGTACATTTACCGCATGCCCGATATCAGGACGCGACCATTGTGCTAAATACAATAAACTTCCAATTATTGACTGATAGTGTTCTTGATTACATGATGTTTGGTCATCGTCTCCAGCCTCTGTCTTAACAAAATCAGTTGTCATTGGGGTAGGAACCTCCTTGCAATGTTCCATATCGTTCTCTCTTAGCAGTTGTTCAATTTTCTTCTGCTGCTCTAGAACGAAGCCCCCATCAACCTTCTGAATACCTACGCCTAGGTAATTTTTAATCTCTCCCAGATCTTTAACATCAAATTGTTGCTTCAGTTTTTCAGTAAATTCAATTACCCTGCTTTGATCTTTAGCTATAAGACACAAATCGTCTACAAAAATCAAAAGCAACACCTGTTCATCATTATCACATTGCTTTACATACAGACATGGGTCAGCCTTGCTACACTTGAACCCCAGTCTTTGCAATTCCTCATCTAATCATAGATTCCAGCAACGTGCCGATTGCCTGAGTCCGTACAACACTTTCTGCAGCTTGTACACTCTACCTGCATCATTAGACTCATATCCTGGAGCTTCAGCCATATAAATTTCTTCCCTCAAATCAGCATTCAGATATGCTGTGGTGATATCATAATGGTTCACTACACAATTCCCAGCTGCTGCCATAGCTAAGGCAAACCTAAATGTCTCCCCTCTTAGCGTTGGCGCAAAAAACTCATCATAAGTCTGATTCTTAACCTGGGAAAACCCTTGCGCTACAAGCCTAGCCTTATACTGAATATCACCATTGACTAAGGTCTTCTTCTTATAAACCCACCTACACCCTACTGCCCTATGCCCCTCAGGCAGCCTGGTAGATTTAAACACCTTATGGGAATTAATGGCATTCATTTCCACATCCATAGCAGCTTTCCATTTTTTCTGCTCTTGTGGTGGCAACTCCAATTCCTCCTCATAACTACGAGGTTCATAATTAATAAAACACACTTTAACATCACCTGGTGTGTAACGCTGAGGTGGTATGCCCTTGTTAACTCTTTCAGATCTGCGCAAAACAGTAGCCTCCTGCATCATTGGCACACTAGGAGTTACATCCTCTTCCTTCTTAATCACATCATTGGACCCTTGCCGCTTTAATAGCTCGACCTGTCCCTGACCAGGAAGAAAAACCTCACTCCCTCCGTGTAACTTCAGCCAATTGCTGTGCTCACTAAAACTTGCTGATCTGGAAATAACAAGTCTTCTGCCATCAGTGAACCTATATCCCTTTGTTCCTGGCTCATACCCCACAAATGTCATCTTCTGTGCTTTTACCTGTCCTTTCCTACGTACCTCCTTATGCACGTGAACATAGGCAGTGCACCCAAACACCTTCAAATGAGCTAATGATGGCTTCTTGCCATACAAAATATAATATGGTGTTTGATTTACCGACACACTCCATAACCTGTTAATTAAATAATTAGCAGTCAGTATAGCTTCTCCCCAGTATCCTCTAGATAACCCCGAGTCAGCTAACAATGAATCTTTTACTGTCTGTAATGCTAAATTCCTTCGTTCCGCTACGCCATTCTCGGCTGAACTATGCGGATTGGTTCTCCTGTGCGCAATGCTCCTCCTACTGAGCCATTGCTGAAAACTGCCACTCATAAACTCAGTTCCCCGGTCAGTTTGCAAACTACACACCTTTGTGCTATATCTACATTCCACAAACTGCACCCAATTTCTGAACTTATCAAACGTTTGGCTTTTAGTTTTCAATAGGTAACAGAACCCAAATCTGGTGAAATCATCCACAATAACTAAAACATATTTAGCACCACCTATTGTGGCTGGTAATGGGCCAATTAGGTCAGCGTGAACTAATTCAAAACATTTATGTGACTTTCTATCACTAAATTTGCTTACAGGATACACCTTTGACTTTGCAACCTTACATGCCGTGCAATCCAGATAAGCTTGGCACGGTTTCAAATCCATTCCAGAACTTGCTTCAGACATCTTTTCAACCACTTTGAAACTTGGATGCCCCAACCTTCTATGCCACAAATGTTCACATGAATCATGGGTTGGTTTGTTGATCATGGCTACATCATGGGTTAGTTCTGTCCTGGGTTTCACCATTACATATAAACTGTTCTGTAATACACCCTTACCACAGACATGATTATCCTTCATAACAATGCATTCACCCTTACCAAACTTTACATCATATCCCTGTTTATCTAACTGAGAAACACTTATGATGTTATACTCTAAGTCTGGTACACATAGCATAGATAATTCAGTATTTAAACTTGGTACATACACAAACCCTTTGCCAGTAACAGATGCAACACTCCCATTTGCCAGGCTAACATTATCCCGTTCAGCCTGCGTAAACCTTTTAAACATCTGCCTATCATTGGCAATGTTTTGGCTTGCTCCGCTGTCAAGAAGCCACGGCTCCTTTAAATTCCATCCTGTAGAATTAATCACCGACAGCTGGACAGCACTTCGTTGCTTGGAAATCCTCGGCTTGACTTTTGGTTTCCTTTTATCACAGTCTTTCTGCAAATGCTTATCAGACTGACAGCGAAAACAGTGTTTCACAGATAAAACATTATCAGTGTTACAAGAATAACATTCCTTAACAGACATACTGCTTTGCTTCGGCTTAATTACGTTATAACTTTTTCTCCTTTGTTCCTCTTCCAGAAGTCTCCCAGTTAAATAATTTACAGTCAAATCCCTCTCAGATAAAGACCCGAAACTGGTAGCTAAATTATCCCATGTTTCATTAAGAGAACTGAGAATTACATAAACTTTATGTGCTTCTGAGAATTGCATATCCCTCTGTGCTAATTCAAGGAACAAACCAGTCATATAATGCAAATGTTCAAGAATACTTTCATTTTCATGTAATCTAGCATGATAAAGCTTCCTTGTCAACATAACTTTGCATAACGGTGAGCTTCCAAGATAAACATTTCTTAAAGCTTCCCAACACCCCCTGGCTAACTGGAGATCTCTAACGTAACATAATTGGCTGTCCTCCAAACATAAAATTATGCTTGCCAATGCTTTCTCGTTCTGTAGAACAACTTCCTCATCGTCCAACTCACGTGGCGGGTCAAGTACAATCTTCCAAACACCTTCCCGGCGAAGAAACATTTCCATCTTGTACGCCCACGACAAGTAATTGGAGTCATTCAGCCTTTCCAGAGGAAAACCACCTCCAACTGTAGGCTGCATTTTCACTGTGCTCATCCTCCTTAGCCCCTCCCAGGCAGACACTGATGAATAAATAGCACAGACTTTATCAGAATGTCCTCCAGCCGCAAACAGGCCTAGGAAAAAGACACAGCTAGCCACGGAACCTGCAAAAGCTCCAAACTCGCCCCAAATATCCAAACAACTCCTGGATAGGCTTCCAAAGTCCTCACAGCCATGCCAGCATACCAGCTGCACACGTTCCACCGCTGGGCCCGGAACCTGTCAGAGTGCGCGCGGTGGAGCGGCCTGCTCTATTTTCTAAGAAACCAGTGATTCACGTTCTATGCAGTAAATAGACACTAAAGCAGAGATTAGATAAAATATCCTATTTACTATATATACATACGTATTACAGAATACATCCACACGGGTAACAAATGATACAGCGATGAGTAGTTACAGCAAACGAGAAGAAAGAATACAACCAGACTCCTCTGCTTATATACTGTACATAAACTGACCAATCACATTATAGGTCACTCTCATCATCTGCCACACCCAGCTAAATGATAGCACCTGTAGTATGAGTCATACAGTGCCACATCATCCCTACAACAATGGCTGCTAATTGGGTGACTTGCAGAATAATTCCCCTCTCACCTAGATATCAAGCCTCTCCAGTATAATTTATCTAACTGTAAATTCCTGGGTATATACAAACCCCAACAGAAAGTGTTTGGATCAAAGGCTTATGCCCACATTCCAAAAGAGAAAAGATCCAAACTAGATCCCAGAGCTGAAGAAGGGGTAATGATTGGCTACGCTCCAGGAAGCAAGGGATACAGAATCCTGAACTGAAAGACGGGAATAGTAAAAGTATGCAGAGTGGTGTACTTCGATGAGAGATAGAGAGGCTGCCACACTCAAGCAGATGATGACTGCTTACCAACCAGCAGTAGCAGTTACCAGCCTGAGATGTTCAGCCTGATGCCAGATGACATCATCACCTCACCAACCCAGAGGGAGATGGAAGACCAGACGGAGACTCCACCAGAGTCAGATGATCCCTCCATTAGGGAGGGGATAGGTGGGGTATAAATACAATAAATAAATAAATGAGGCCAAGGGTGCAGAAGGGGGTGAACCACCAAATGCCTCTCCTGAACCTGCTCTGAGATGCTCATCACGACCCAACAGGGGAGTTCCAGCCCAAAGACTGTCCTACCTCGCAAGGTCGTCGCAACCACAAGAACCTGCATCGTGGAACGAGGTGCTGCACATGCCTGCAGATGAAGCAAGTAAGTGGAAGAAAGCAGCACAGGAGGAGCTAGATGCTCTACACAAAAACAAAACATGGACTCTGACAGAGCTACCTAAAGGCAAGAAGGCCATAGGTTGTAAGTGGGTGTTCAAAGCAAAACAGGATGAGAATGGCGAAGTACAAAGGTACAAGGCCAGATTGGTAGCAAAAGGCTACTCACAGAAATATGGAGAGGACTATGATGAATGTTTTGCTCCCGTTGTGAAACACACCACAATTAGAATGCATCTAAGTCTAGCAGCATCCAAAAATATGGATGTTGAACACTTAGACGTTAAGACTGCATTTTTACATGGGGAGATACAGGAAGAGTTATATATGACACAGCCACCAGGTTTCATTAATCCCAATACCAAACATCTTGTTTGCAAACTACAGAAGGGGATTTATGGCCTGAAGCAGGCAGCCAGAGCATGGAACAAGAAGTTAAACCAAATACATCTTGACCAAGGTTTTGCTCAAGGAAAGGCTGACCCCTGTCTGTACACAAGACACAGAAATGGCAGGGATGTGTACATACTGTTATGTGGACAATTTAATGATCTGCCACAGTAACAAAAGGGACTTTGATGATGTTGTTTCCCAACTAAACAAAGAAGTAGAAGTGAAGCATCTGGGCAGTGCCAGCTACTACTTAGGGATACAGATTGAGAGAGAAGAAGATGGGAGCTTTCTTCTAAGTCAGAAGCAAAAGATCTTAGAACTGTTGGAAAGCCTAGGACTGCAAAATGCTAATCCTATGCCTACACCGATGGAAACAGCTTTCCACAAACAACCTAAACCCAGCAATCTCCTACCAGAGAACAATGACTATAGAAGTGCCATAGGCAAGCTGTTGTATCTAGCCACCAACACTAGGCTGGACATAGCTGCAGCAGTGGTGTCAAGCAGGTGGGAAGGTACCTGAGAGGGACCATGCACCTAAAACTAAAACTGCCAGCCACTGAGAATCCTAGACTAGTGAGATTCACAGATGCAGACTGGGCAGAAGACATTGTTGATCACAAGTCCACCAGTGGATATGTGTTTTTCTATGGGGGTGGTACAGTAAGCTGGGGTAGCCTCAAGCAAGGCACAGTTGCTCAGTCATCCACTGAGGCAGAATACGTTGCAGCCACTGAAACATGCAACAAGGTAAAATGGCTCAAGCTACTGCTTGCAGACATGGGGATAGAGGAACCAGTCCCTATCCAGATCTTTGAGGATAATCAGAGTTGCATTAGACCACAGCTTTCCAAACTGTGTGTCGTGACACTTTAGTGTGTCGCAACACACAGTCTGGTGTGTCGCCACACAACCTGGAAGCGGCAGCGGGGGGGGGGTGTATGGTGGTGGCTGCAGCGGCGCACCATCAGTGCTTCCGCATTTTAGCGGAGGCCTCCGCCGCTGCCACCGCCACCATGCACACCCGCACCCCCGCGCCCCCCTGCACCGCCAACGTGCACGCCCCCGCCCCCACCCCCGCGCACGCTGCCGTGCCGCCACCGCTGCCGCCGTTGGTGTGTCGCCAACGGCGGCACTTTAGAAAGCACTGCATTAGACTCTCACAGTCAGAGAAGATAGGTGGGAGGACCAAGCACATTGATGTAAAGCATCATGTGGTGAGGGAGCTGCAACACCAAGGGTTAGTCAAACTAGACTACTGTCCCACAGGGAACATGATAGCGGACATCTTCAAGAAGCCGTTATCTAAAATCAGTTACCAAGAACTGAGAGGGAAATTAAATCTTGTGGGACATTGAGACATGCATAGCTTGAAAAGAAGGGGATGTTAGAGATATCGGGTTTCAACCAAGCACGTCTCACACAAGCTTGAAGGAGGAGGCAGCCTCTGCTGTAACCTAATCTTACTTGCTTTGTGTGGGAGGGGCTGAACCCCGACTTCCTGTTCCTGTTCCCTTCGTCTTCCCTATTTCCTGCTTGAATCCCCACCTGGGAGGATGGTCATCCATGGCTGTCCACGTTGCTCATATATGCTTTCAGCAAGGCCACATTAAGAAGACTGTGGGTTTGATCAGAACCTATCGCTTGCATGCATGAACCATCCTCTGCTACCATGAAACTGATCTACAATAAAACTGTAAGCTATTTTTCTGTAACTTTACATTAATGTGTAAAGTGTGTTTATTTTGTGTTTTGAACTGATTAAGCCTTGTGCAAGTTTATTGGGACGCTTCTGCTCTGCTGAACTAGATAAAACTGCATGGACTTCTGTTACTAGCATTCCAGAATTCCTACAGTTACATTTCATTTCCTGGAATTCTTGTTCCAACACTTCTTTGCCTGAATACATACCACCCTGTTGTGTTTGGGTTGCTACCTCCCAGAGGAGAAGGCAAGGAAGGCAAGTAGGAAAATAAGGGTAGAAATGGCAGAATGCGGGGGGGGGGGGGCAGAGAAGGAGAAAAAAGAGGGCCCTGCACCAGAAAGGATTCAGGCATTCATCTTTTTTTCCTGGAACTAAATTTGGAAGCCAAAAATGAAGACTAGAATAGGACAAAATAAATAAACAAGCAAAAACACTAAAGCATCTGCATCAAGCTTAAGAATGTTCAAAGATCACCTTTCTATAAAACAGAGGCAGTGGCTGCTGCTGACTTCCTTCCACTTGGCTTCTCTTCTACAGCTCCTTTTGGCAGTAAAGAGATGCAGAACCCCAAAACTCTTCGCTAACTTCCAGTGGTTGCCCCCATTCTGAAGCCTAGATCTGGTAGACCTATCCAGAGTGACCAGGTTTGTTGAGGGCATGAGTTAAGGAGTGGGTGGCAAGGGAGAGCCTCATAGGTGGCTTCCTCCACTGCCTTCACTATGTTTAAAAGCATCAAGAGATTAATACATTTCCTCTTTCCCAAAAACAGAAGTTCTGTATCATCCAATAAGAAAAAGACACTTTACAGTGCAATAATGTCATCCGGAGATGAATGTATTTCTACCAAAACGTATGAAAGAATTTCTTTCATGCCATGAAGTTTCAAAGATCTTCAAAACATGAACTTTCGTTTTGAGGAATATAGGAGAAATTTCTCTCACCAATTTTCCTTTCATTTTAAAATGGAGGTCAGTGCACCCATCCAATGAAACAAGAATTGTTTATTATGTTTATTATGTTTATGTTTATTATTATTATTATTTATTGTTGTTGTTATTTATTATGTTTATTATTATGATACTGGAAACAGCAAAGCAAAGCTGGAAAGGGTAGAGATGCAGCCCCTCTATAAAGAATTGTGCAAATTAAAATATACATATGGTCGGATATATCAGCACATGGAGCCAGTTTGGTGTAGCGGTTAAGGCCCCAGGCTAGAAACCGGGAGTCCAGGAGTTCTAGTCCCGCCTTCGGCATGAAGCCAGCTGAGTGACCTTGGGCCAATCCCTCTCTCTCTCTGCCCGAGGAAGGAGGCAAGGGCAAACCACTTCTGCAACAATCTTGCCAAGAAAACTGCAGGGACTTGTCCAGGCAGTCTCTGAGAATTGGACACGATTGAACGGATTTTAAAAAAAAAAGATTGGTTACAGCAAAGTAATTGGTTGAATATACCAGCACATCATGTGTTTAGTGAGGTTACAAGGTAGAACTACAAAAACAATGATTTATTAAGAGAACAAAGACTGTTCTACAAATATGGTTTCTTTCTAGAGCAGAGCTTTTCAAACTCTGTGTTGGGACACGTTAGTGTGTCGGCTGCAGTGTCTGGGTGTGTCGCGGCTGCTGCTGCCTCCGAGCCCTGCCAGGATTCCACGCAGGTCCTGGTGCCTGCCTTGTGCCTTGCTGCCTCCAAACCTGCCCTGCCAAGATTCCACGCAGTTCCTAGTTTGCTGCCTCCAAACCTGCTGTGATTCCGCGCAGGTCATAGTGCCTGCCTTGTGCCCTGCTGTAAGAATGTGTCGCGAAATGATGCCCTGCTGTAAGAGTGTGTCGTGAAATGATGCATGTCTAAAAAGTGTGTCACCAACATGAAAAGTTTGGAAAGCTCTGTTCTAGAGAGTTACTTGTATGGGTTTACCTTATACTGGACTTGCCTCCAAGAGCCTGTGCTCAGCTCCTAGCATTTCTCCCAGCTTTATTTATTTATTTATTTATCTTATTTATACCCCGCCTATCCCCTCCCTAATGGAGGACTCTAGGCGGCTTACAACATCATTGCATATATATTTAATTATACATCATATATATTACAGTACCCGCGCGATTAGGGAGGGGGTGAGGGAACCGGTTCTTCTTTCCAGGCATCGGAACTACAAGCCCCAGAATGCCTTGCTTTCGGAGCCGGATGCTGACATCCCGGAAGTTGTTAATTGGGATCCGTCGTCCTCTGCCGCCGTCCTCAGCCGCCATCCACGGGCTCCTCCAGATCTTCGTCTTCGGCTCCGAGGCGACTCCCCGACAGGATGCCAGCGTATTGCCCCACGTGAGTGGTACCCATTTATCTACTTGCTATTTAGCTTTCGAATCGCTGGGTTGGCAGAGAGCTAGGGCTAGTGACGAGAGCTCACCTCGCCATGCGGATTCGAACTGCAGACCTTATGGTCAGCAGACTAACAACTCAGTGGTTTAACCCGCTGAGCTACCGCGCCCCATAACTTATCAACATTCCGTGGCCTTCTAAAGGTTTTATGGCTAAGCTGACGGGTGTATTGTTTCTTAAGTCCCAGTAATTAGGGAGGGGGTGTTTTTCTTGTCCTAACCAACACAATATTCTTCTACATGTGGTCCTTAGGTTTGGGATTGGGATTGCCATCGCTAAGCAGTGCAGTTGTAAAGTGCGACATCACATGCGACGACAATCCTGGCAGTCCTGGTTGTTGTTGTAACCCCAAGACATGTGGATCATTAAGGGAGAAGTGGTGGGAATCCCAGGTTAGGAATGTGGGGGTGCTGTGGGGAGGTGGGGGGATGCCACAGAGGGGTGGGAGAGGCCGGGGGAGACTCTGGGGCCCCCGTGCAGGCCATGTGTGAGTTGGGGTAGGCCAGGGGAGTGGGGTGCTGCAGTGCGTGTGCAGGAAGGCCAGGGGTGGATGGCATGGCAGGGTGAGGCGCAAGTGCAGGAAGGCCAGGGGGACTTACGGGAGTGACTTGCAACTTTCCCTGCAGGCTTCCCTGTTGACTTTGCTTGTGGGAAGCTGGCAGGGAAGATCACAAATGGTGATTACGTGACTGTGGGACACTGCAACCATCATTCCTGGACTGGGAGGCTCTACTCACTGTCACTCATGCCCTCTTGACCTCCCGTTTGAACTATTGCAATGCACTCTACATGGGGCTGCCCTTGAAGAGCATTCGGAATGCTCTTCCGGAATGCAGCTGCCCGGGTTGTAAATAGTGTCGTCTACTCGGCACATGTAACACCACTGCTTCGGGAGATGCATTGGTTGCCAGTGTGTTTCTGGGTGCAATTAAGGTGCTGGTTGTCACCTTTAAAGCCCTTCATGGCTTGAGACCGGGTTACCTTAGGGACCATCTTTTCCCAGTTGTTTCTACCCATCCAATCCGGTCTGGCAGGATGGGCATGCTCTGGGTCCTGTCAGCCAAGGAATGTCAGCTGGTGGGGACCAGGAGATGTGCCTTTTCTGCTGTGGTACCTGCCCTCTGGAATATTCTCCCTCCTGAGATTATTTATTTATTTTTATTTATTAAACAGATTTATAAGGCCGCCCAACTCACAAACTGTGTCTCCGGGCGGCTTACAGAATTAAAAACCATAAAAACACAATACACACCCCTGGCAGCAGCAAACACATTCATATCAACCACTTGATCAGCTCTGAAGCAGCTTGGGGTCCCCAGGCCCATTGACAGAACCACGTCTTCAGGGCCTTCCGGAACAGGAGCAAGGAGGGGGGCAATCTTATATCTGGGGGGATGATATTCCAAAGGGAGGGAGCCACTATGGAAAAGGCCCTTTTCCTTGGTCCCACTAGATGTACCTCCCTAACTGAAGGGACCCGCAACATGCCTTGCCTCCCCACTCTGGTGGGCCGGGTGGATGTAACTGGGGAAAGGCGGTCCTGCAAATAACCTGGCCCCAAGCCATGTAGGGTTTTAAAGGTGATAACCAGCACCTTGAATTCAACCTGGAAGCAAATCGGCAACCAATGCAGCTCCCGCAAAACAGGTGACACATGGGCAAGTCTAGGCTTGCGCAAAACTATGTGGGCCGCTACATAGAGAGCCAGTTTGGTCTAGTAGTTAAGGCAACGGGCTAGAAACCAGGAGCCTGTGAGTTCTAGTCCCGCCTTAGGCGTGAAAGCTGGCTGGGTGATCTTGGGCCAGTCACTCTCTCTCAGCCCAACTCACCTCACAGGGTTGTTGTGGGGAAAATAGGAGGAGGAAGGAGTATTAGGTATGTTTGCCGCCTTGAGTTATTTATAAAAATAATAAAGGCAGGATAGAAAATAAATAAATAAATAAATAAATAAATAAATAAATAAATTTTGAACCAGTTGAAGCTTCTGGATACTTTTCAAGGGCAGCCCCATGTACAGCACATTATAATAGTCCAAACAGGAGGTGACTAGGGCGTGGGTGACTGTGAGAAAGGCCTGTTGGTCCAGGAATGGGCGTAGCTGGCGCACAACACGCAGTTGTGCAAAGGCTCTCCTGGCCACGACTGCCACCTGCTCTTTGAGCAGGAGTCGTGAGTCCAGGAGAACCCCCAGGTTACGCACCGGGTCTGTCTGGGGCAGTACAACCCCATCCAAGACCAAAGATGGTAATTCTCTGGAAACCAAAGAGCCCCAAACTCACAGCCATTCCATCTTGCCAGGGTTCAACTTCAACCTGTTGCTCCCCATCCAGACCTCAACAGCCTCCAGGCACCGGGAGAGAGCGGTCGCGCCATCATTTAACTCACCATGGACAGAGATGTACAACTGAGTATCATCAGCATGCTGATGATATCTCACCCCATGGTGATGGATGATCTCACCCAGTGGCTTCATGTAGATGTTAAACAGTAGCGGAGAGAGCACCAACCCCTGCAGCACCCCACAAAGCAGGGGCCAAGGGCGGGACCTCTTGCCCCCGATCAACACTGACTGGAAACAGCCCCAGAGGAAGGAGGTAAACCAGGACAACACAATGCCCCCCACCCCCAACCCCTGAAGCTGCTCCAGAAGGATACCATGGTCAATGGTATTGAAAGCCACCAAGAGGTCAAGTAGAGCCAGGATGGTCGCACACCCTCCATCCCGCTCCTGCCAGAGATCATCGAAAAGCACGACCAATGCCGTTTCCGTCCCATATCCAGGCCTGAATCCTGACTGGAAGGGGTCCAGATAATCCATTTCATCCAGGATCCTCTGGAGCTGCAACATGACCACCTTCTCAACAACCTTCCCCAAAAAGGGGTGGTTGGAGACAGGATGAAAACTGTCCATCAGAGTGGGATCCAGTGATGGCTTCTTCTTCTTTTTTTTTAATTTTATTAGATTTTTAAATATACAAAGCTAAAAGTTAAGAATGAAACGGAAATAGAAATACAAATTAAAAAGAAAAGAAAAGAAAAGTGCAGTAAAGAAAAAAAAAGAAAGAAAAAGACAAACATAGAAGTTAGATAACCTCCGATCCATCTATGGTCATAAGAATAAAATAGTTTGTTTTTACATGCTGGCTATTCATATAACATTCATATATTTTTCTTGTCTATTATATACTATTTATATATAATCTAATCATCAAAACCCCATATTAGCTTTACTCCTCCTGCTTTTTGCAAATAGTCCATCAAAGGTTTCCACTCTTTAAGAAAGTAACAATTTGAATTGTCTTTTAATAAGCAAGTCAATTTATCGTTTTCTGCCATCTCTAATAATTTCAACATCCATTCCTGTATTGTTGGTACACTTTGGTTTTTCCAGTTTTGTGCATATAAAAGTCTTGCTGCTGTGGTCATGTATTGTATTATTCTAAAAAAATGTTTTTCTATTTGTACATCCCAAATTCCAAGTAAAAAAAATTCTGGTTTAAATGGTATTCGTATCTGTAGTATATTTTGCATCAATGAATGTATCTCAGTCCAAAATTCTTTTGCAATATTGCAAGTCCACCACATATGGTAAAAAGACCCCTCTTGTTTTATACATTTCCAACATAAGTTGGAGATGTTCCCGTACATTTTTGAGAGATTTTGTGGGGTCATATACCATCGATACATCATCTTATAGAAGTTTTCTTTTAGGTTGTAACATAAGGTGAATTTTAATCCTTTAGTCCACATATCTTCCCATTGTTGAAGTTGTATATTGTGACCAATATTTTTCGCCCATTGAATCATACAATCTTTAACTTGTTCCTCTACCATTTCTCCTTTTAACAATAATTTATACATTTTAGCAATTAAGCGTTCATCATTTTCACATAGTTGTATTTCAAATTCTGATTTAGTTAGTTCAAATTCTAAATTTTTTTTGTCTAATTTAAATTTCTCTGTAAGTTGCATATAGGAGAGCCATTGAAAGGTATATCCTTCTTGAGCAAGTTCTTCTTTTGATTTTATCACATAGTGTCCTTGTTCTTTTTTTAAAAAGTCCTTATATGTCACCACTTATCTTTATTTCTTACTTCTGTTCTATAGAAAGCTTCTTGCGTGGAAATCCATAAAGGTCTCTTATGACATAAAGTTGCTTTATATTTATTCCAAATTCTCAACAAGGATCTTCTAATATAGTGATTTTTAAAGTCCACGTTAATTTTAGCCTTATCATACCACAGATATCCATGCCATCCGAATCTCAATTCATGACCTTCCAGATTTAATAATTTTTCATTTCTCAAAACAATCCATTCCTTAAGCCATACCAAACCACAAGCTGCATGGTATAATTTCAAATTCGGGAGTCCTAAACCACCTCTTTCTTTTGAATCTTGCAAGACTTTATATTTTATTCTTGGTTTTTTCCCTTGCCAAATGAACTTAGAAATGTCTTTCTGCCACTGTTTAAATGGTTCCTCTGATGTCAATATAGGTATTGTTTGAAAGAGATATAGAATTCTTGGTAATATATTCATTTTAATCGCTGATATTCTCCCCAATAATGATAGTTTTCCCCAATGATCTAAATCTTTTTTAATATCAATCCAAAGTGGGGTGTAGTTATTTTGAAATAATTTAACATTTTTCGATGTTAAATAAACTCCCAAATATTTTACTTTTTTCTCCAAGGAATATCCTGTAATTTCTCTCAATTTCTCTTGTTGGTGATAGTTCATGTTCTTAGTCAAAACTTTTGTTTTCTGTAAGTTAATTTTGAACCCTGCTAATGACCCAAAGTCCTTCAATTTCTGCATCAATAATTCAACTCCATCCAATGGATTCTCTAATGTAATGACTAGGTCGTCTGCAAAGGCTCTTAATTTGTAAACTTCCTTTATACTCTAATACCATGAGTACCATCATCCTGTCTAATATCTCTAAGTAAAACTTCTAAAACCAATATAAACAAAAGTGGAGATAAAGGACAGCCTTGTCTTGTACCTTTTTGTATTTCACAAGGTTTACTAAAATCTCCATTAAAAATTATTTTTGCAAATTGAGGTGTATAAATTGATTTAATCCACTTAATAAAATTCCCACCAAAATTCATAATCTCCAATACTTTAAACATAAAGGACCAATTTAAATTATCAAATGCTTTTTTGGCATCTATGAATATCAAGGCGGCTTGTTTTTCATTATGTTGTTCTAAATACTCTAATACATCCAAAACATTTCTAATATTATCTCTAATTTGTCTTTTGGGTAAAAAACCTGCTTGGTCTTGATGAATAAAATTTCCA
This sequence comes from Charina bottae, assembly GCA_023362775.1. Taxonomy (NCBI): domain Eukaryota; kingdom Metazoa; phylum Chordata; class Lepidosauria; order Squamata; family Charinaidae; genus Charina; species Charina bottae. The sequence goes on along the minus strand of JALMGJ010000021.1, from coordinate 7,014,473 downwards.
AGAGTATTTTTCAATCTTTCCGCTAAAACTGTCGTAAATATCTTGTAATCATTATTCAATAATGATATTGGTCTGTAATTCTTTGTTGAATTCAAATTTAGTTGTTCTTTCGGAATCAAAGTAATATGAGTTTCTTTCCATGTTTCTGGCATAATTCCTGTTTCCAAAATTGAATTTATAGTTTTTTGGAGAGGAATACTCAATTCATCTTCAAAATATTTATAGTAAGCTGCCGATAGTCCATCTGGACCTGGTGCTTTTCCACTTTTAATTTTCTTAAAAGCCATTGACATTTCTTCTTTTGTTATAGGATTATTAAGTAATGTTCTTTGTTCATCATTTAAAACAGTTAATCTTTGCTTATATATTCATCAATTTCAGCTATTTGAACATCCTGTTTTTTATACAATGCTGTATAATAAGAATGAAATGCTTCTTGTATCTCCACATTGTTCACTAAAATTTTCCCTTTATGTTGTATATTAGAAATTATGTTTTTTTTGTCTTTGTTTTCTTAACTTATGAGCTAACCATCTTCCTGGTTTATTTGCAAATTCAAAATATTTGTTTTGTAAATTTCATTTGAGTTTCTATTTCCTGTACCAAAATCATCGATATATGTTTTTGTAGAAATTTAATTTGAGTTATCAATGTATTATCCATCGGTTTATCCCTCAGACATTTCTCTTTATTTTTGATTTCATCCAAAATCAATTGAATTTTTTCTTGTTTCTTTTTCCTCATTTGAGCATTATATTGAATAAAGTAACCCCTCATATACGCTTTACTTGCATCCCAAATTACTTGTGCACTAGTATCCTTATTTGAATTTAGTAGAAAGTATTCTCTTAGTCTTTTCTTACATATGTCAACAACGTCTTCTTTCTGGAAAATTGACTCATTTAACCTCCATCGAAATACATTCCTTTTTCCTTTAATAGTTAGTAAAACAGCGTTATGATCTGATAGAGTTTTAGGTAGTATTTCAACCTTATTTACATCCATCATTAAGGTTTTAGAGATCAAGAACATATCTATTCTGGAGAATGATCTGTATCTCTCTGAGTAGTATGTATATTCTTTAGAGTTTCCATTCATAAGTCTCCAAATGTCTTGTAAATCCAACATATCTTTTAAATCAAAGAAAGTTTGGGGTAGTTTTCCCTGTGTAGGTTTCACATTTTTTTGCGAGTGTCTATCTTCCATTGGGAGAATCACCCCATTCCAGTCCCCCATAAAACACCAATTCTCATATGATAAGTCTAAAAGTTTATCCATTAAGTTTTTATAAAATAATCCTTTATCAAAATTTGGAGCATAAATCCCAACTATCAATGGTTTAGTCCCTTGTATATTTACTTCCACTGCAATATATCTTCCTTCGTCATCAGTCAATATTAATTTTGGATTAAGTTTTTGTTGTATATACAAGACTACCCCCTTAGTTTTTTTTAATCCAGCTGAAATAAATTCTTCTCCTAGTTGTTTTTGAATCAAATACTTAAAGTCTTTTTTACAAATATGAGTCTCTTGTAAGCAAATTACATCCAGTTTCATTTTTTTCAAAAAATGAAAAATTTTCTTTCTCTTTTGGGGGGAATTTGCCCCATTGATATTCCATGTTAGATATTTAAAGTCCATGATATTTGGATATTTAAAAGTTCTTTTTTAGATCCACTCCGGTAGCTCCCATCTCCGATAAGTCCTCACTCTTTTCCTTATCTTTGAATGTCTCTTTCATTTCTTCCAGAACTTTAGATACTTCGCTCATATCTGTCATATATTTCTCTATGAAGGCCTTTGCTTTCAAAGTGGAATTTATTTTAAATCTTTGTTCTTTAAAAGTGAAAGATACTCCTTCTATTCTTTCCCATCTAAATGGTATGTTATTTTGCTTTAATTTATCTGTAAGGAAGGAGTATTCTTTTCTTTTTCTTAATATTCTTAATGGGACTTCTTTTAAAACAATTATATCTTTCCCTGCTATATTTAATCTGTCACTGTAGTGCTTCTTCAAAATTTGCTCTTTTGTAACTTTCCTCACGAAATATATCAATATATCTCTTGGCACTTTCTTCTCTCAGCGTAACGTGAATTAACGCTAAAGATTTTATCTATTTCAGAGTCCAGATCTTCTTCTTCTATCTGTGAGTATTGAGCTAAAGCACCAACTATATATTCTCTCGTGTTCTCATCTGACTTTTCTGGGACTCCTCTCAATCTCAATATGAATTCTTTTTCTCTCATTTCTACTAGAGTGATAGCATCTAAGTTGTATTCCATATCTTTAGTAATAGATTCTGATTTAATCTCTAATTTCTTAACCTGTTCTTGTGTCTCTTTAGATTCCCCTGATAAGGTATTTACTACCTCTTTAATGTTTTGTATTTCTTTTCTAAATTCTTCTTTTAAATCTTCTTTCATTGCTTCCATTTTTTTGTCTACTTGTTGACCTAAATTGTTAATTTTTTTCCCCATTTTTATATCCAAGGAGGCAATTGAGTCGTCCATCTTTTTCTCCAATGTAGCAATTGAGTCATCCATCTTTTTCTCCAGGGTAGCAGTTGAATCATCAATTTTTTTGTTCAGTGCTGCAATCGCATCCAGTATTTTTTTCATGTCTGATGTTAGTACTTCTGAAGATGATGCAATGGAGTCAGTAGACATTCTCCCTGTTTCTTTCTCCTTTTCCTTATCTCTGTCCCTCTTCACTCTTGCAGCCACAGTGGCCATGTTGCGTATAGTATTCCTGTAAAGAAAAAGAAAGAAAAATAACGGAAGACAAAAGGAAACAACAACAAACAGCAAAAAAAGGGGGGGAGAAAAAAAGGAAGTGGGAGAGGGAGGATAAAAATTATTCAAAAATTCAAAAGCAAAAGGTGAATAAGAGAAGAAAAAGAAAAAATTCAATATACAATAAAAAATAAAAAATAAAAATAATACTGCCTTTTCTTAATAGTTGTTGCATAAAAAAAGGCAGAATGTACTTTGGTAAAATCAACAGTTCTCACATAGAAAAAATAGAAGATAAGAGTACAATGGGTATTTCCTTTAACTGTAGTCAAAATATCCTTGAAAATATAATAACAATCCAGTTCTCAGGCAAGCTTATAATCACAGGTCCCAAAGAGGAGAGAGGAAAAAAAAAAAGGGGGGGAGAGAGAGCTTCAGCTCTAAATGTCTTTACTCTCCAAGATGAAATGTAACAAAAAGGTCTATTAAAATCCCATATAATAAGGAAATTCCAAAAACTGTTCAAAGCAAAGGAACTCCAAAAATACCCTTTAAATCCAAATAATATCCAAACACATTACAGGAAAAAAAAAGAGAAAAAATGCCATCTCAAGATGAGAAACAGAAGAAAAATAAAATAAAAGGCAGAGCATTAATCCGTTTGAATTCAAAATCCAGAGAGGAAAATAGATTAATCCCACATAGGTAGATAAGCCATTCGTCAATAGTCAATGTCACTCAGTATCACTTAGCTCCGAGTAAAGTCATTATTCTTTAAACTCCCACCATTTTCTCAAGTCTTCTTAGCAAGAAAGTTACACAAGCACCAGCAGTATCAATCATGTCCATAGAAGGATCTTAGCAGATAATAAGTAAAGTTAAAATAAACACAAATATAAATCAGTGACTAAAAGTGCTGAATTTAGGTGCTACTTATCTGAAAAGATTTCGCGGTTTCCTGCAGAGCAATAGCGATGGTTCCTCCAGTCGCTTTCGCCGCTTCAATTTCCTTTTTCCCGTGGTGGAAAAACGGGAATTGGGAAAGAGCGGCGATTCCAGCGACCCTTGTGGTCTATCTTCTGATCCCCTTTTCTTCAAAGGGGAGATTTCAGCGGTTTTGTCTCTTTAAAAACCGCTGCAGGCAGGCAAACCGCGGAGCTGAGACAGGAGCGCTCGGTTCAGTGCACCGACATCTTCAGCACCCGGAAGCGATCTCCAGTGATGGCTTCTTAAGGAGTGGACGAACCAAAGCCTCTTTAAAAAGGCTGGGGCACAACCCCCTCCTCCAGAGATACATTAGGCACCGCCAATACCCACCCACACGTCACCTCCCAGGAGGCTTTTACTAGCCAGGAGGGACATGGATCCAACACACAAGTGGCTGAGTTCACAGTCCCTAGGATCCTGTCCACTTCCTCAGGAGCAACAGGGTCAAAGTGTTCCCAGATAACTGGGCAAGAACCTACCCCAGGCATCTCCACCAGACCATTATCCACGCTGGCATCCAACTGGGAATGAATCTGAGTTATTTTATCTGTCAGAAAATCTGCAAATTCCTCAGCGCGCCCCTGCAGGTACACCCCCAAATCCTCCTTACCCAGAAGGATATGGGTCACCTTAAAAAGGGCCACCGGGCAATTATCTGCAGATGCAATTCATGCGGAGAAGTATTGCCTCTTCGCCGCATGAATCGCCACGAGGTAGGCTTTAATAGCAGCTCTTACCCATGTTCGGTCAGATTCGTTCTTCATCTTCCGCCAGCGACGCTCTAGTCATCTCTTGATCCGTTTCATTCCTCTCAGTTCCTCCTTATACCACGGGGCCCGACAAGGTCCACGGGTTGGGAGAGGTCACATGGGCGCAATCCTGTCTAGAGCATTGGTCACCATCTTATTCCAGGCGGCGACCAAAGTGTCATGAGGACTACGCAGCAGATCCTCAGTTATAACCCCTAGCTCCCTCTGGAACCCAACTGGGTCCATCAGTCGCCGGGGGCAGGCCGATCTAATAGGTCCTGCCTCCCTGTGGAGGGGTATGGCCCTAGAGAAGCTCACAGCCACCAGGGCATGATCTGACCATGACAGGGGGACCAAAGATAGGTCCACCAGTTCCAGATCACATAAGCAAAGCTCCGACAAGAACACCAAATCAGGAGTGTGACCACTATTCCTAGTCGGACCCTGGATGACTTGGGACAGGCCCATGGAATTCATGGTTTCCATGAACTTCTGAGCTATCTCCGATCCCACTCCCAGGGAAGGCAGGTTGAAGTCTCCCAGAACCATAAGCCTGGGAAACTCCACCACCAACCCTGCGGTGAGGTCAAGGAGCTCGGGTAGGGAGGCTGCTACGCAGCAGGGAGGCTGGTACAGCAGCAGCAATCGCAACTGATCCCTAGAGCCCAACCTAAGAAAAAGGGTCTCACAACCGGGCACTTGTGAAGCGGTGCCCCTGGTAACCACCAGAGATTCTCAGATGACAACAGCAACACCTCCTCCCATGCCCTGCAGTCTAGGCTGGTGCCACACTCGAAAACCAGCCAGGCACATTTCAGAGAGAGGAAACCCCCCCCCCTCCGGCCCCAGCCATGTTTTGGTGACACATGCCTGATCAGCCTTCTCCGCGATGATAAGTTCAGCAATAAGAGGAGCCTCATTGCAGACTGATCTGGCATTCAGGAGCAACAGCCTAAAACCCGGACAATTGTAGATCTGCTGACCAGGCCATTGGGTTGAGCTCAGGGGGGTGGAACGCGAGATCGGTAGGAAGCATCAAGGTCGCATTCCCTGAAAACGAACACCACCCCGTCTCCCACCATATTAGGATGGCCCTGACCCTTTTGGCTTTTTGGAAGGCCTTGAAGACCTGGCTTTGTGCCCGGGCCTGGGGCCCCGAGGGTGCCCCGTTTCATGGTTGTGCTGACACCGATGGTTTTTAAGATCTCTTGGCTGTATTTATAGTTAATTTTCTATATTGTTTTAATTGTTTGATTGCTTTTATTATTGTTAACCACCCAGAGTCACTGGTCTGAGATAGGCGGCTATATAAATTGAATAAATAAATAAATAAATAAATAAATAAATAAATAAATAAATAAATAAGTGCGAGCAGGTTGCCAAGTGCCCGAATCATGATCATGTGACCTCGGGGATGCTGCGATGGCCAGAACTTTGAGGACCGGTCGTAAGTACCACTCGTTCAGCACTGTCACAATTTCAAACAGTTGCCGAGTGAATGGCCAGTAAGCGAGGACTACCTATATAGAAAACTGAGTTTTCCAAGCACCCCTACTATGACCCCCATAATAAATGAACAATACAATGCTCTTATATTACACTATAAATGGATCACCTGATGAGACAGTCAGTAAAGTGGGGATGTTGTGTTGAGGAGGCACAGGACAGGACAAGCACTTCCCTATCAGTGGTGAGAGCTATAGAGAGGGGTGGGGATAAGGGGATAAGGGGTCCACCAGCTGAATTCATTCAGAGGCTGTAGTTGTCTGTCACACACACACACACACACACACACACACACACACACACACACGTTGCTTCCCTCTCCAAAGCCTACCTTTATTTAAATCCAATTCATAATAAGGAAATACCTTTATTTAGCCATAAGATTTAGAAAATGATATCCAAGTCTTTGAGTTCCATCAAGCAAGATATACAACTCAAAAGCTTGCACACTGTTTTGCAAATGTTGTTTACTTGATATGTAACATAGTTGTTTTTGCTTTTTTTTCTTAAAGTACAGCTTTTCACAGTAGTGCCCTGCTTAAGTACAAACCCCAGAAGTGAGGAATCCATACTTGAGAAACCTTGTGAAGATGTGGAGAGCTGTGTCTTAACCACTGCCCTCCTCTTGTCTTCTGTAAATTGACTTGGGCAGACATCCTTATGTTGGATATATTTGCACTCAAAACACTTGCCCTTTAGGTGCCATGACTATCACAGACAATGTCTAGCCTTCCATCAACTTTTGAGCCCTAGACTGCACCCCAGATAGAAAGATGCTTTTTTTCTCTCTCCTCACCTTGTGTTCAGAATAGTCCAATTTAGGAAAGACATCAACCTTGAAAAATCAAGAAGCCGACAGATTTGGGGGAAATGTGCACATGTACTCATAAACGTATTTCAATACTTGCATTCATTCAAATAAAATTCAGAATGCCGGACCTCATTAAAAACAACTCATTTACGTACTTATTCTAACTACTATAGTGCCAGTCTAAACTATTATTTCTAGTCCCTCTTCATCCATTAGGCAGCTCTCACTTTCAATGTCTGCTTAGAAGACATTGCTAACATCCAAGCCCAACCACAGCTTGAATGGATTTAGCAACATACATTTTAATTAACTGATAAAAAGGTTTATAATCTTTTAAAGGCTTTTGCTTTGATCTAGTTTTGTAAACAAATGGGTTTACCTCAACTGCTCCTAGTATTATTGTAGGTGTTCTATTGGATATTTGCCAGCAGGGCCATCACCCAGCTCTGCCCTGAAGCAATACCTGATCTTTAGCCTGACTTCTCTTTCAGTGACCAATCCCCAGAGGAACCAAAAGGGCCTGGAGCAGATGGCTGACAGTCTCAGATACTCAACTGGAGGGTTGGGGGGATGAACACTCCTTGAAGTTATGTTGAGATAGCATTGACTTAATGGGGGGGAAACTACAGGCTCACACTACAGACTTCTTTAATGAAGAGTGGATAGGTTACAAATGTGATATGAAGTCAGAGGTTAGACTCCTGGAGTGAGAGGTGATGGACATCTAAACTACCCTCCAAGGCCCTGTGGAGCAGGTGTAAGAAATGAAGATTATACTGTCATCCCTGGAGGCTAGTCCATAAAGGTCCTGTGGTAAACCAGGGAAAAGAAGCCCTCTACTCAGCATAGCACTGGATGGAAGTAAGGTGTTGATTCTATAGAATGTGCCCACAATGGCTCTGTTGCTCCTTGGTAGGCTCTTAACAAGGAGAAAGCGTTGAGAATGCACGGTACTGCACAAGAAGATTCCCACCCAGTTTGAGAGAATCCAAGATTACAGTCACATTTAAATGAGTAGCAAAGGAGTTTTTATTACTGGTAATCTTATCCATCAATCTACAAGGGAGGACCCAATACTTTGCAATAGGAGATGCTAAGGCCAGGCCCTTAGGTGTGTCCCAATGTTCCATATATTTGGGCAGGATTTTATAGATTAATTATACTAAATGTACATGAACCCAAACCATGCTTTTTGCTTATAACCACTACTTAAAGGTAAAGGTTCCCCCCGCACATTTGTTCAGTCGTGTTCGACTCTAGGGGCCGGTGCTCATCTCCGTTTGTTATTTATTTTATTTATTTATAATTCGATTTGTATTTACCGCTCCATCTCCCCACAAGGGAACTCTGGGCGGTTTACAAAAATCGACAGTTAAAATTTAACAATTAAAACAGCATATATAAATACTCTCTAATACAATAAAATTTAAATACAAAATCCAAGATTTGATGGGTCGATGTTTAAAAGGGCTCTATGGCACCAGCCATCCCCAAGAGGAGCTGTCCCCCCCCCCCCACGCAAGGCGGCAGAACCAGGTCTTTAAGTTCTTTCTGAAGGCCGGGAGCGATGGGGCCTGCCTCACTTCCGGGGGCAGCATATTCCAAAGGGTGGGCACTACTATCGAGAAGGCCCGCTTTCTAGACCCCGTCAAGTGAAACTCCCTTATCGACAGGATCCGCAGCATGCCCTCTCTAAATGACCGAGTGGGACGGTTCGACGTTATGGGGATGAGACGGTCCCTCAGGTAACCTGGTCCCATGCCATGTAGGGCTTTAAAGGTGATAACCAACACCTTGAATTGGACCCGGAAGCACACAGGTACCCAGTGCAGCCGTCGCAGCAGAGGTGTCACATGTGCTGATCTTGGCGCACCAATAACTGCGTGAGCAGCCGCATTCTGGACCAGTTGAAGCTTCCGGATACTCTTCAAGGGTAGCCCCATGTAGAGCGCATTGCAATAGTCTATATGGGAAATGACCAGGGCATGAGTGACTGTACGGAGGGCATCCTGATCCAGGAAAGGGCGTAACTGGCGCACAACACAAAGCTGTGCAAAAGCCCTTCTGGCCACGGCTGCCACCTGCTCTTCGAGCAGGAGCCGTGAGTCCAGAAGAACCCCCAGATTCCGCACTTGGTCTGAATGGGGTAGTGCAACCCCATCCAGAACTAAGGATGATAACTTCCTGGATCCACAGGAGCCATCAATCCACAGCCACTCCGTCTTACCAGGGTTCAGTTGAAGCCTGTTGTTCCCCATCCAGACCCCCACAGCCTCCAGGCACTGAGAAAGGGTAGCCACTGCATCACTTACCTCACCAGGGATGGAGATGTATAATTGGGTATCATCCGCATATTGATGGTATCTCATCCCATGGTGACGGATGATCTCACCCAGCGGTTTCATATAGATATTAAATAGGAGAGGGGAGAGAACCGAACCCTGCGGCACCCCACAAACGAGGGGGCGAGGGTCAGATCTCTCATCTCCTATTACCACCGATTGGGACCGGCCCCGGAGGAAGGAGGTGAACCAGCGCAAAACTACGCCTCCCACCCCCAACTCCCTGAGCCGTCCCAAAAGGATACCATGATCGATGGTATCGAATGCCGCTGAGAGGTCAAGAAGAGCTAGGATGGATGCACTCCCTCCATCCCGCTCCCGCCAGAGATCATCTGTAAGCGCGACCAATGCAGTTTCCACCCCATATCCCGGCCTGAAACCTGACTGGAAGGGGTCCAGATAATCCGTATCATCCAGGATCCTCTGGAGTTGTAATGCCACCACTTTCTCAACCACCTTCCCTAAAAAAGGGAGGTGGGAGACAGGATGAAAATTGTCCAATATAGTAGGGTCCAGTGATGGTTTCTTGAGGAGGGGGTGCACCAGAGCCTCTTTAAAAGCACCTGGAAACACCCCCTCCCCAAGAGATGTATTAACCATCACCTGGACCCATCCACATGTCACCTCCCGAGCTGCCTTTACCAGCCAGGAAGGGCATGGGTCTAGATGACATGTGGTGGCCCTTACAACCCGAAGGATCCTGTCCACTTCCTTAGGTCCAACAGGATCGAACTGTTCCCAGATAACCGGGCAAGGACGTTCCCTCAGCATCTCCCCAGACTGTGCCACACGCTTAGAGTCCAACTTAGACCGAATCTGAGCGATTTTATCCTGCAGATGCTCAGAAAATTATTCCGCACGGCCCTGCAGGTGGGTCACAGACTCCACCTTACCCAAAAGAGATCTTGTTATCTTAAACAGGGCCGTTGGACGGCATTCTGCGGACGCAATAAGAGCGGAGAAATATTGACGTTTCGCCACTCTTACCGCCACAAGGTAGGTCTTAACAGCGACTCTAGCTTGTGTTCGGTCAGATTCAGTCTTTGTCTTTCTCCAGTGGCGCTCTAGGTGTCTCTTAACCCTCTTCAAGACCCTCAACTCCTCCGTAAACCAAGGGGAGTATCGGGTCAGGTGTGGCAAGAGAGGCCGCATAGGCGCGATCCTGTCCAAGGCCCCGGCCGCCTCCCTATTCCAGGCTGCGGCCAGGACCTCCACTGGAGCGTGCAGTAGATCCTGAGGTACAACCCCCAGCTCAAGGCCCTACAAACCAGGGCCCTCAAGGATCTGCTGACCAGGACCTGGGTATGAACCTGGAGGGCCGGAACACGCCACCGGTAACAAACACCGGGGGCGTATTCCCCAACGATGGCCCACCCTCCGGTTCCCATCATAACATCCCCGACCCATCACCACTTCGATAGAGCAGCCCACTCCATAACCCCCAGAGTTTTCAGGTCCAGATGCCTCCACTCCCGGACCTTCAAAGACCCTGGGTTGAAACATGGGTCCCCTCCCCCACGCACACATCTCTCAAACTCAATCAACTTCTAGTGATGGTAGCCCCCCCCCCCAGCGCACCAGCCTAAGCTCTCGGCGCTGATGGGGCCTAACCACCACAGACACACCTACTATGTCCCCCCACAACCACTCTCACTTGTGGCAGAGGGGCATCATCCACTCCTGCCCACCACCTGTCTCTCACTCAGGTGTGGGCACTCATACATACAATCACACAGTCTAGGCCTCCCCCCCTGACTCTCTCACATCCAGGGGGAGGGCCAGATTCACACTACGGGGACCCTAAAAGTCTCTGCCGCCTATAATAGGTGTGGGTGTAGATGCGGGCTTCCTCTTGTTGTTAAGCTAAAGTTAAAGGTCCAATAAGAAACCTTCAACAGTTGTTAATTTCATGGGGATATCATGGCTGGTCCCCTATACACGAACCTGTCGTCCTCCCTTAGACCCCCTCCCCCCACAGTTAGCCGAAGAGCCAGCGTTGTCTGAAGACACTTCCACGGTCATGTGGCCAGCATGATGCATGCGGAATGCTGTTACCTACCCACCGAAGTGGTACCTATTCATCTACTTGCATTTGCATGCTTTCGAACCACTACTTACGAGACATGATTACCCATCTAACACATGCAGATTCTGACTTGGCCATTCACTGTTTATACATGGGAATAGCTTGCTGTCAATCATCCTGGAATCCGCCATTTCCCCTCCTAGTGATGGGACTTAGGCTGACTCCTAGGTGAAGTCGTAATCCCAGATGACACACAGAGCAGCTATTTTTTGTGTAACAAGTACAATTCCCTTCCCCAAAGGTACAGATAAGTATGGTTGTACTAAGCTGGGGAGCTGCTGTTCCTGCTTTTATTTTGACTTCTGCAGGAGAAGCAATTTGCTTTTTCTGGGAAAAGTGCTGCTGCTACATCCTAATGAAGAGGGAGAAAAGGCAGAGGTTTCTTCTTTGTTGCAACCAGGAAGGTAAGAAATAAAGCTCCGTACCTGGGGAAGGGTTTTAATTTTTGTTTAAATGTTTAGGTGTGTGTGTGTGTGTGTGTGTGTGTGTGTCAGTCTGCATATTTAATTTTGAGCCAGCTGCAAGGAGTTGAGATTCTTTATTTCTAAAAGGTTAAGGGCAAGCTATAACAGGGAGGAGAGACCATGCAATCTTCCTATAAATCATTGGATTTTTTAAAGTTTTTTTAAAATCCCGCCTTAATTATTTTTATAAATAACTCAAGGCGGGGAACATACCTAATACTCCTTCCTGCTCCCGTTTTCCCCATAGCAACAACCCTGTGAGGTGAGTTGGGCTGAGAGAGGGACTGGCCCAAGGTCACCCAGCCGGCTTTCATGCCTGAGGCGGGACTAGAACTCTCAGTCTCCTGGTTTCCTATTGGCTCCTTCCTAGCACTGAGAGAGAGTGACTGGCCCAAGGTCACCCAGCCGGCTTTCATGCCTAAGGCGGGACTAGAACTCTCAGTCTCCTGGTTTCCTATTGGCTCCTTCCCAGGGCTGAGAGACAGGGACTGGCCCAAGGTCACCCAGCCGGCTTTCATGCCTAAGGCGGGACTAGAACTCTCAGTCTCCTGGCTTGCCATTGGCTCCTTCCTAGGGCTGAGAGATAGCGATTGGCCCAAGGTCACCCAGCCGGCTTTCATGCCTAAGGCGGGACTAGAACTCTCAGTCTCCTGGCTTGCCATTGGCTCCTTCCTAGGGCTGAGAGATAGCGATTGGCCCAAGGTCACCCAGCCGGCTTTCATGCCTAAGGCGGGACTAGAACTCACAGTCTCCTGGTTTGCCATTGGCTCCTTCCTAGCGCTGAGAGTGACTGGCCCAAGGTCACCCAGCCGGCTTTCATGCCTAAGGCGGGACTAGAACTCTCAGTCTCCTGGTTTCCTATTGGCTCCTTCCCAGGGCTGAGAGACAGGGACTGGCCCAAGGTCACCCAGCCGGCTTTCATGCCTAAGGCGGGACTAGAACTCTCAGTCTCCTGGCTTGCTATTGGCTCCTTCCTAGGGCTGAGAGATAGCGATTGGCCCAAGGTCACCCAGCCGGCTTTCATGCCTAAGGCGGGACTAGAACTCTCAGTCTCCTGGCTTGCCATTGGCTCCTTCCTAGGGCTGAGAGATAGCGATTGGCCCAAGGTCACCCAGCCGGCTTTCATGCCTAAGGCGGGACTAGAACTCTCAGTCTCCTGGTTTCCTATTGGCTCCTTCCTAGGGCTGAGAGTGAGTGACTGGCCCAAGGTCACCCAGCTGACTTTCATGCCTAAGGTGGGACTAGAACTCTCAGTCTCCTGGTTTCTAGCCTGGAGCTTTAACCACTAGACCAAGCTGGCTCTTTTAATATTGGGGGCAGGATGAGGGGTAAAATAAATTGAATATGCCCAACATAAGCCAGTCAGCAGAGAATCATAGCAGATTTCCAGGCCCAAAAGTCAGTTCCTAGCTTAGAATTCTTGTCCTGGAGGAGAGCCTGGGTCATTAGCCGAAGCAGCAGTATATTCCCTATTCAGGATGCTCAAAGACTGCTTTTATTGGAATCTAGAAAAGTTTTCACAGTATCTGGATGCCATAGATCAGTGCTTTCCAAAGTGCCGACGTTGGCGACACACCAACGGCGGCAGCGGCGGCGGTGCGGGGGCGTGGGCGTGGGCGTGCACGGCGGCGGCGCGGGGGCACGCGTGGTGGCAGGGGTGTGCATGGCGGCCACGGCAGCAGCAGCAGTGGCGGCCTCTGCTAAAACGCGGAAGCGCTGATGGCGCGCCGCTGCCATACACACTGCCGCTGCCGTGCGCGCCGCCACCGTGCATGTCCCCGCCACCGTGCATGTCCCCGCTGCAACAAACCAAACTGCGTGTTGCAACACACTAAAGTGTCGCGACACACAGTTTGGAAAGCTATGCCATAGATAAAGGGATTTTCCTCCCCCAGAAATGTAAATTCTCTTTCAAGTTAGTTTCAGTTTTCCTCTTTATGGTAGTTTCCTCTGCACAGTAGCCAAGACCCTGTTCTTATTCTCCTCCAGACCGTTTTTGCTGAGGCCATCTGGCATGGGAATTGCTTTGCTTCTCAAACCGAAATGAGAGGGAGACCAGAGCAACAGTCACCCAATGCTGCACCTGATACGGCTAAGCAGAGAGGAAGCCATCAGTCTGCATATTAAGCAACTAAGATAAAAACAGGGCATCCCCCTGACCAGTAAATGATTCTGAAGGAAGGCCTCTCTTTCTCTTTCTCTTTCTCTTTCTCTTTCTCTTTCTCTTTCTCTTTCTCTTTCTCTTTCTCTTTCTCTTTCTCTTTCTCTTTCTCTTTCCCTTTCTCTTTCTCTTTCTCTTTCTCTTTCTCTTTCTCTTTCTCTTTCTTTATTATTTATTATTTATTATTTATTATTTATTATTTATTATTTATTATTTATTATTTTTATTATTATTTATTTTATTTATTATTTGGATTTATCCCTGCCCATCTCTACTGTGGTAGACTTTCTCGTTGTCTTTCTCTGCCTGTGTGGAACGCGGGTGCTGGATGCCCGTCTGAGACCTGATCGCGTGCCCCTGGGACTGCCCTGTCCCTTGTTTTTTCTTGCTCTGGAACAGAGGCATGATTAGAAGATGGAGGTGGTAAGAAAAGATGGTGGAAAAGCCAATCCCCCCCTCCCCCAATTCCTAGAATCAACTATGAGAGCATGAAAGGTTGTTGAACCAAAGGAAGAGACTCTTAATAAGTTCCCTTAGGTGACAGCAATGCTCACGTGTCTTTGCCGGTGAAAAGGATCAGAACAAAACTAGAATCATTTGGCTCTGCTGCTATTAGCAGGTCTTTCTTTTGCCCTAACAGTCCCAATAGGCACAAGCCACCACTGACACTAATTAATAAGGAAATACTAGTTGGCTTGAGGACTTTCCTCTATTTATTCTTTCTTGGAAATATCTAATTTAACTATAGTATTTTAACTTGAGCTCTGCTATTTTCCGCTGGCACTCCTAACTGTCAACTTTATCCTCTGCTACATCGCTCTCCCACTCCTTTTGCCAGACCCAAAACATCCCGGTCCATAGCAAGTATTCACTCCTGCAAATGCTTCTGCCTGTAGACTCAATACAAGAATGATCCAACCTCAGCTATTTGTTTCAACACACATTTCCAAGAGATGGGGCTAATTTTTTGCTTAGCAGAGGAGGTCTAGGTTCCAGGGCCTTCCCTTCTGGAAGAAAGAAGCAAAACACCCACTTGCTCTCTCACGGCAGCGGCTGAGGATTGCAGCTGCCCCAGGGTGTGTGGCTTGTGGAAACCCATTGGTTGCCCCAGCAGAGTAATGTGGAAGCTCTGGAAATCAGCCCAGGACTCTTTCTTTAAGAGCTTATTTGATGCCAAGTGCTAGAGAAGAGCCATTCTCTCTTCTAGATGGAGCCTCTGCACAGTGTGTTCTTCCACACCCCCTCTTTCCCTGCAGTCCTGAGGAATCCCTAGAAGAGGGGATTGGCAAGGTCCCCTCCAACAGCAGTTTGATTTCATAGGCTTCCTTAAGGTTTTGCCAGAGCCACTGGAATCCTCTCTCTTCTCTGCCATTCTGGAGATGCTTCTTATCCTGAGCTCGAGAAGCTATCAGAGATCCCTACCATGACTTTAAGGGGTAAGTGCACCAATGCACCCATAATGCAGGGTAACAAGATAGCCATGATTTGATTGCTATGAAAAAGTGTAAAATGACTGAGAACTGATTTTAAAGCCGCAAGCCTTAAGCTGGCCTAGGTGCATCCCATGATTACATAAGCTAAATTGACACAGAGCCCAGGGCCGCCTTACAAGAACCTTGGCACTTTTTAAAAGTAGGTTTCTAGCCTTCATGGTTGCAGAGAGAGGGTGGAAACTGCATAGATAATACATGATGAAATCTCAGATACCAGAGACAATCAGGTTGTGCATGATATGAAGCATAAAGTTTCAGTGACCTTGCAAAAGTAGATTAAATGGTGCAAAATATGCATAATTACATTTCTCATGATTACATGATGATGAACAGCAGTTGATTCCAGGAATAATGTTTGAAGTACCATGAAAATGGTCTCTGTTGTGTTATTTCCGTGAAGATTCCCTTGCACAAACAATCCATCACTTGATTTTGCAATCCACAAATGAGGGACATGCATATATACAAACCCAAAGTTTAATATGAATTTCATGCTTAGGCAGCTGGGAGGAGAGTGTTAGACATTTCCATGACCACAGATAATTTGAATGGGTGGGGAGAGAGGCCACATTTTTGCAAATTGATCTATTTTCTGCTGCAAATGTTAGACTCTATAGTTAACATTGAGACTGAATTAAATTAACCCTTTTGGGGCTGAAACTGATGGGTTCTTCTCCCTCTCCCCCCACTTGTCATATTGGTTTTAGATTATAGTAGATTCAACATATCTACAGTGCGGAACAGAAACATATGAAAGCAAAAAAGCCAAGAGCCACAGCTGGAATTACAGATCTCTGTGTCTTGTTCTCCTTGGCACAGAAAAATAGTTTCAAGCAACACCATGATGTCCTAATATTTTTGTGATTAAGACACTACATTTCATCATTTTCTGAGTTCTTTGGAACTGTAAATCATAAGATTCATGATAAAGGAATAAAATTAAACCTTTAAAACTTTTAATAACTTCTAGTCCTTGTGGTTGCTAAGTAATGAACCTCCTCTGATGAGATAATGGAAAAACCACATGTAGACTCCAATGATTGTTTCGAAGTCCTACTCATATTGGAATTTTAAGGGTGTTTATTATTTACACAGGGGCGTGGCGGCTCAGTGGGTAAGACGCCAGGCTTGTTGATCGGAAGATTGCAAGTTCGGAGGTTCGAATCCCTAGCCCTGCATGCGGAGTGAGCTCCTGCACTAGCTCCAGCTCTTGCCAACCTAGCAATTCGAAAGCATGCAAATGCAAGTAGATGAATAGGTACCACTTCGGTGGGTAGGTAACAGCGTTCCGCGCGCGTCATGCCGGCCACATGACCGTGGAAGCGTCTTCGGAAAACGCTGGCTCTTCGGCTAACAAACGGAGATGAGCATCGGCCCCTAGAGTCGGACACGACTGCACAAATGTGCGGGGGGAACCTTTACCTTTACCTTATTATTTACACATTAAAACACATGCTTAAGACTTCCAACTGTAACAAATAAGTACTCAGAAACAGGATATCATTCCAGGATTGCAAGCAAATATGTCAGGAGAAATGTTTCAGAGCAGGTGCCCAACTATTGTGGAAGGAAATAACTGGGCCAGGTCCTGTTACATATTCCACACTTTTCTCTTAACATCACCTTACCTTATTTTCTCTTCTGCATATACTAAAAACAAAATAGAACCTTAGGAGTTTTCCGTCAGCCACCTCTCTGAATCATGGAATTGAAAACAACCACGGCAACATCTAACCCCCCCCACTTGTATCTTCCGGGTAGCATCCCACACTGCCATCAGTCGAGGCAATGCTGTGCAGAAGATAAAGGCCATGAGCATTCTGGAAATAAGACAAGGCACATGCCTTACAGAGGTGGAAGGAAGGGTGAGGAGGAAGCTGAGATCATACACTGGTACGATTTGGAGGAGAATTCCTTCCCACATCTAGATAGACTTTGGGTATGAAGGCATGCCATTAAATAATGAATTTAAAAAGAGGGCGGTGCTGAGCCCACTTTTTTTTCACACGGCATTTTGGTTTTGGTCCTGAAAGAGGAAATGGGATGAAACAAAGTCACACAATAATTTGAGGACAAAGGGAGGAAGCCCTTCCCCAGCCTTTGAGAAGTAGCAGAAACCAAGGTAGAATATCCCAGTGCATGGGAACAGGAAGAAATGAAGAGTATTTATATTTATTTATTTATTTTTTATTTTTATCCTGCCTTTTATTATTTTTTTATAAATAACTCAAGGCGGGGAACATACCTAATACTCCTTCCTCCTCCTCTTTTCCCCACAACAACCCTGTGAGGTGAGTTGGGCTGAGAGAGAGTGACTGACCCAAGGTGACCCAGCCGGCTTTCATGCCTCAGGCGGGACTAGAACTCACAGACTCCTGGTTTCTAGCCCAGCACCTTAACCACTAGACCGAACTGGCTCTCTATATTGAGTGTATTGGGAATAGTCACTCTAATCATTAATGGAATAGCATGTTCACAGGCACTGATAATTTATCTTATGAAGAGCAATTAAAAAACTTGTTTGTTTATTCATTCAGTCACTTCCAACTCTTCGTGACTTCATGGACCAGCCCACACCAGAGCTTCCTGTCCACTGTCGCCATCCTCAGCTCCCCCACGGTTGAGTCCGTCACCTCCAGAATATCATCCATCCATCTTGCCCTTGGTCGGCCCCTCTTCCTTTTGCCTTCCACTTTCCCTAGCATCAGCATCTTCTCCAGGGTATCCTGTCTTCTCCTTATGTGGCCAAAGTACTTCAGTTCTGCCTTTAATATCATTCCCTCGAGTGAGCAGTCTGGCTTTATTTCCTGGAGTAAATTAAAAAACTAGGTTTAGGGAAAACTTTGCTAACTGGGAACCTCAGAAGGTTCCCCATTAAAGATGGCTGTGGAAACAAGCACCAATTGCTCAAATCTAGTTGAAGCAACTATGCTTGTGTGCTCCGTAGTCTGAAACCCCCATCCAGAAATAGAATCAATAAGGCAAAACCTGTGTTGCTGGCCTTTCAATATTGTAAACAGGTGGGTGAAGAAGGCTGGCTTCCCAAAGCTATGCTATGACTTCATGGCAACAAGAATTGAAAGACTAGGTCTTCCAAATTTGCAGGTGCAGCACAAATCCACAATACAAGAGCCTGATGCAATCTTTCTTCCTGCTGGATCAAATTAGAGTTAGTTCCAGAAATTCTGCTACTTTCTGAAAGTTAGCCGAGCTATTAATATTAGTGTGGATTGAACTGTCCTCATAGACAACCTGGTGTGTAGTGCATATTATAGTCATCCAGTCTTGACATTCAGGTAGCATGAACAACTGCCAATCATGTCCCTTTCATTTTAGACAAAGGGCAAATCAAATGTGTCCAATTCTCTCATCTACAGCACTTCTTCTTGGGAACAAAACAATATCCTCCGGAGTTTGCATTGGGTAGGTCTTAACAAGAGCAACAGAAGATTCTCCTTTGCCAGCACGGTTGCCCAAACCTTCCCCAAAGAAGGAAGCAAGGAGCTGGCTGATTTCCCTATCCATTCATGGTGGAAAAGGTTGTCGCAGAAGAAAAAGAAGAAAGAGATACAGTAAAGAATTAAACTCAGGATTTATCATACATTTCCTAGCTGTTTGCATTACTTCAGGTGAGTATCATAAAAAGATGTCTGCTCAAAAAATTGTGTACAAACCCACACATTTTTCTTTCTGAGGAAACAAATTATTTTTGTGAAGTTTGATTTGGCTAAATGCCTTGCTACCTGATAGTAATTTTTAATTACAAAATTTATACAGAAGAGTGCTGGTCCATTAATGCCAATATGAAATTAAAAAATGGTTACAAGATGCACGAGAGCACAGTCCCACGCAAACAAATTCCAGGCATTGCAACACTGTTTTGAATTTAACACACACACATGCATACAACAATCTAATACACCTATTATAGTTAATTATAGTAATGCTAAAGTGAGACTGGAATCTTTGGACTTGTGGATAGTTTCAAATTTTCAGTCCTAACTGAAAATTTAATATGATATAATAACTGCAAAAGGAGGTGGATTAAAAATAGCAGAACTATTAAAGCTCCAAAGGTCACTGCAAATAAATTCAGATTAATATATACTGATAAAAACCCCTGAACTGACCTGGAAGATGAAGGATCTCTGTGAGGAAAAGCCTTTGGGAGTTTTACTTTAGATATACTTCGTCTGATAAAGGATGACTAATGATAGGTAGTAAAGGTTACGCAATTGTGAATATTGTGGCAAGAAGAAAATGCCTCTCCATTTCTAATTGCAGAATTCATGGCCATCTCCTGAAATAGTACCTGTAACAGGGCAAAGAAAAGAACATGCTTCTTCACACCGCTCATCTTTTCTGGAATTGGCTGCTGCAAGACAATGTGTCAAAGCTGTATAGTTCTTAAAAAGAGAGAATGAGGTAACTTCATGAGTGATTATGTATATCAGGAGTTGTTAAGCAGGACTGCAAGGTGTTTGGAGTAAGAATAGCCTGTAACATGGATAAACCATGAGAGAAAGCTGTGGTCTTCCGGTCCCACTTGTAGTCTTCTCAGAAGCATCAGAGCTACCACTGGTGGGTAAACTTAGCATGCTGAGATAGATGCACCAATTGTCAGAGCAAGACTCTCTTTAGGTGGAAAGTAGTAATTAATAGAGTGTATAGTTCATAGCTTTCCAAACTGTGTGTCGGGACACGTTAGTGTGTCGTCTGCAGTGTCTGGGTGTGTCGCGGCTGCTGCTGCCTCCGAGCCCTGACAGGATTCCGCGCAGGTCCTAGTGCCTGCCTTGTGCCTTGCTGCCTCCAAACCTGCCCTGCCAGGATTCCACGCAGGTCCTAGTGCCTGCCTTGTGCCCTGCTGCCTCCAAACCTGCTGTGATTCCGCGCAGGTCCTAGTGCCTGCCTTGTGCCCTGCTGTAAGAGTCTAAAAAGTGTGTCACCAACATGGAAAGTTTGGAAAGCTCTGGCATAGTTATTTGGTGAAGAAATATCTCCATTTGGGTATGCAAGTACCCACACATACAGCTCTGCAGTGCCTGCTTCTACTAAAGCAGCACTGTGGCTTTGGTGAGAATCAAGAGACTGAACCTGAGTTAGTTAGAGGTCTTGTACCGCATTCTATGTATTAAGATCAGAATGGCAGTGGGATGGCAAGACACTCTTTTATGGCTTGTCCAATTCAGAGTTTTCGTACTACCCTTGCTACTTTCTACATCTGAAAACCTCTGACTTCACACAGTGCAAATAATTCCAGACTATGTCATGGGACAATTCCCCCCCCAATGAAAGCTGAGTCATGTTTTTTACTTGGACTTGTGTACATTATTGTCTGACAATCAGGGTATATGTGGTGATAGAGTTTCTGACAGTATTACTTCAGATTCTAGGTGAAAGTTAAGGTAAAGGTAAAGGTTCCCGCCGCACATTTGTGCAGTCATGTCCGACTCTAGGGGCCGGTGCTCATCTCCGTTTGTTAGCCGAAGAGCCAGCGTTGTCCAAAGACACTTCCACGGTCATGTGGCCGGCATGATGTGCGCGGAACACTGTTACCTTCCCACCGAAGTGGTACCTATTCATCTACTTGCATTTGCATGCTTTCGAATTGCTAGGTTGGCAAGAGCTGGGGCCAGTGCGGGAGCTCACTCCGTCACGCGGAGCTAGGGATTCGAACCTCCAAACTTGTGATCTTCCGATCGACAAGCCTGGCGTCTTACCCGCTGAGCCACCATGTCCCTAAGTGAAAGTTAGCTGTTATCTTTTTTAATGCCCTCATTTTTAAAGGCAATAGATTGTTTAAAAAAATCTAGTGCAACAGGAAGAACTATTTAGCCTGGTTCTTCTCTCCGTAATCTGAATTGGAACTGTCCAGAATTCCTTCACTTCTTTCACCATAAGAGTCTTACCATCAAAACAGCCTATGAAGAAAAAATCTAACTCAAAGGGGGGGGGGGGAAGCTAAGTCAAGGACTTCTACCTGATTTCTCAAGCCATGATATTATAGCTTGTCTGTACCACTTTCTTTTGACCACAACCAGGGTTGTGTAGGTAATCAGCGTTGGAGCTGCAGGAGCTGTACCAGATTATGTCATTAAATGTCATGGAAGAGGGAAAAATATTTTGGCACAAAAGAGCTTGTCCCTCATGAACAAACCTTTGCCTATAAGGGAATTCTGAAATTTTCAGGGTGGTGTAGTGGTAAAGATGTTTGGTGAGGATTTGGGATCATAGTTCACATCCACCCTTAACCATGAATGCTCTGTGGGCGACTTTGGGCCAGTCACTTTGCCTCAGCCCGGTCTACTCACAGGCTGGCGTGGGAAAAAATTGGAGAAGGGAATACTAGGCATCCTGTCTTGAGCTCCTGGAGGAAAGGTGGGATATAAATCAAATAAAGTGCTGCAACAAGAAAACCCATGTCTCTTGTTTCTGAAGAAGTCATGGTAAAAAAAATTAGAAGGAGAAGCCTGAGATGTTCTTGTCTTCTGTAATAGTGTTCAGCAGCTGTACATCCTACTATACGAGGATTCAGATTCTGAGCCAATGAAAAGCTGCAAACCTTCTCCCCCTTGGCCTCATAAGCAAATAGTCAACTTTCCATCTTCAGACATGAAAGTGAACTTGGTTTAATACTTGCCAGTATATTAAAGGAACTTTGGGGGCTAATTTGCACTGCTGCCTAGGGTGCGCCCAAGACAAATATCCGGTCACGGAATAGGGAGATTTTCCATCCTAGGACTCAGTTGACCACTGGAGAAGTAAAAAGAGGATTAATATCCTCCTATCCACCCCTAAAACCTTTCTGTATAGGTCCAGATAGAAGAACCAGAAGTTCAACAGGAAAAGCTTGTTGAGAGAGAGCTTAGTTGCTTACTTGTTATTGGGCTTTTCCACACTTGCCCTTAATAATTGCACAGACTTGCCCTGGCAATCTCTTTTCTGTGCTGTATCCTCATGACTTTGCCTTCTCTCATTCCCAGCCCATAGCAGAGGCAGCTTGCCATCCTTAGCTGTTCTGGGGTTAAAGGTTAAAGAGACTTCACTAATCTTTCAATCAGTCAAGTGACACTTAGAAGGCTGGATCACTTACTGGCCACTATATGCTGGTGTAGACGTGTTATGATCCACACAGTCAAAGGCTTTAGAATAGTCAATAAAACAGAAATAGATGTTTTTCTGAAACTCCCTGGCTTTCTCCATTATCCAGTGGATATTGGCAATTTGGTCTCTAGTTCCTCTGCCTTTTCTAAACCCAGCTTGTACATCTGGCAATTCTCGCTCCATGAATTGCTGGAGTCTACCTTGCAAGATCTTGAGCATTACCTTACTGGCATGTGAAGTAAGTGCCACTGTTCAATAGTTTGAACATTCTTTAGTGCTTCGCTTTTTTGGTATGGGGATATAAGTTGATTTTTTCCAATCTGATGGCCATTCTTGTGTTTTCCAAATTTGCTGGCATATGGCATGCATCACCTTGACAGCATCATCTTGCAAGATTTTAAACAGTTCAGCTGGGATACTGTCGTCTCCTGCTGCCTTGTTATTAGCAATGCTTCTTAAGGCCCATTCAACCTCACTCTTCAGGATGTCTGGCTCTAACTCACTGGCCACACCGGCAAATCTAACCCTGATATTATTATTTTATTTATTTATTTATTATTTATTTAATTTATCCCCGCCCATCTCCCCGAACAGGGGACTCTGGGCGGTTTACAGCATATAAAACTTTAAAATCTATACAAAAATTACTAAACGGCAACAGATAAAAGAATAATTAAAATCCAAGATGGTTAGAAGCCGTAGTCTAGATCACAATCCTACGGGGCCAACCAACCCCAAGAGGCACTACCACCTCTGTCGTCCCAAGCCAGGCGGCAGAGCCAGGTCTTAAGAGTCTTCCGGAAGGCCAGGAGTGAGGGGGCCAGCCTCACCTCCGGGGGCAAGATGTTCCATAATGCGGGCGCTATCGCAGAGAAGGCACGCCTCCTGGACCCCGCTAGATTTATTATTTATTTATTTTATTAAATTTATATTACCGCCCATCTCCCCCAACGGGGACCCTGGGTGGTGAAACTAGATGAAACTCTCTTGCTGAAGGGGTCCGAATCATGCCCTCTCTGCATGAATGGGTGGGACGGGCCGATGTTATCGGGATGAGACGGTCCCTCAGATACCCTGGCCCCATGCCATGTAGGGCTTTAAAGGTAATCACCAACACCTTGAATTGGACCCGGAAGCAGACTGGTACCCAGTGCAGCTCGCGTAGCAGAGGTGTCACGTGTGCTGATCTTGTATCACCCATAACTGCCTGCGCTGCTGCATTCTGCACCAGCTGAAGCTTCCGGATACTCTTCAAGGGTAGCCCCATGTAGAGCGCATTACAATAATCTATATGGGAGATGACAAGGGTGTGAGTGACTGTTCAGAGGGCATCCTGATCCAGGAAAGGGCGTAGCTGGCACACAACTCGAAGCTGTGCAAAGGCCCTCCTGGCCACGACTGCCACCTGCTCTTCGAGCAGGAGTCGTGAGTCCAGGAGGACCCCCAGATTCCGCACTGGATCCGAATGGGGTAGTGCAACCCCATCCAGAACCAAAGATGATAACTTCCCGGATACAGGAGGGCCACCAATCCACAGCGTCTTACCAGGGTTCAGTTGAAGCCTGTTGTTCCCCATCCAGACCCCCACGGCCTCCAGACACTGAGATAAGGCATCGACCGCATCACTTACTTCACCCGGGATGGAGATGTATAACTGGGTATCATCAGCATATTGGTGATACCTCATCCCGTGGTGACGGATTATCTCGCCCAGCGGCTTCATGTAGATGTTGAATAGGAGAGGAGAGAGAATCGACCCCTGCGGCACCCCACAAGTCAGGGGACGCGGGTCAGCCCTCTCCTCCCCCATCACCACCGACTGGGAACGGCCCTGGAGGAAGGAGGTGAACCAGCGTAAAACCACGCCGCCCACCCCCAACTCCCTGAGCTGCCCCAAAAGTATACCGTGGTCGACGGTATCAAAAGCCACTGAGAGATCTAAGACAGCTAGGATGGATGCACTCCCTCCACCCCGCTCCCGCTAGAGATCATCCATAAGCGCGACCAATGCGGTCTCCGTCCCATATCTCGGCCTGAAACCAGACTGAAAGGGGTCCAGATAATCCGTTTCCTCCAGAATCCTCTGGAGTTGCAACGCCACCACCTTCTCAACCACCTTTCCCAAAAAGGGAAGGTGGGAGACTGGGCGAAAATTGCCCAAGATGGTGGGGTCCAGGGATGGTTTCTTGAGGAGGGGGTGCACCAGCGCCTCCTTAAAGGCAGCCGGGAACACCCCCTCACTCAAGGATGTATTAATCATCGCCTGGACCCAACCACAAGTCACCTCCCTAGCTGACTTAACCAGCCAGGAGGGACACGGGTCAAGCTGGCATGTGGTGGCGTTTACAATCCAGAGGATCCTGTCTACTTCATCAGGCCCAACAGGATCAAACTGTTCCCAGATAACAGGGTAAGTACGACCCTCTGGCATCTCCCCAGATCTTGTCTCACGCTTAGAGTCCAACTTGGAATGAATCTGAGCGATTTTGTCCTGCAGATGCTCAGAAAACTCTTCCGACCGGCCCTGTAGATGGGTCACCGACTCCTCCCGACCCAAAAGCGATCTTGTAATCTTAAAAAGGGCCGTCAGACGGCATTCTGCGGATGCAATAAGAGCGGAGAAATATTCACGTTTCGCCGCTCTTACCGCCACAAGGTAGGCCTTAACTGTGGCTCTAGATTGTGTTCGGTCAGATTCAGTGTTCGTCTTTCTCCAGCAGCGCTCTAGACATCTCTTAACCCTCTTCAAAGCCCTCAACTCTTCCGTAAACCACGGAGAGTGACGGGCCGAACAGGGCTGGAGAGGTCGCACAGGTGCGATCTTGTCCAGGGCTCTGGCCGCTTCCCTATTCCAGGCCGCAGCCAGGACCTCCACTGGACCGTGAAGCAAGTCCTCGGGAATAACCCCCAGCTCCTTCTGAAACCTCACTGGGTCCATCAGTTGCAGGGGGCGGACCAATCGAATGGGTCCCGCCTCCCTGCAGAGTGGGGCAGCACAAGAGAGTCTCAAGGTCACCAGGGCATGGTCTGACCATGACAAGGGGGAAAGATGTAACTCTCCCCTCAGATCACATTGCCACTGCTCTGACAAGAAAACAGTCCGGGGTGAGACCACTGTCTCGAGTCGGGTCACGAATAATCTGAGACAGGCCCATGGCTGCCATGGTAGCCATGAACTCCCGGGCCGCTTCCGAGGTTCGTCCCAGAGACGGCAGATTGAAGTCCCCCAGAACCATAAGTCTGGGGAACTCCACTGCCAACCCCGAGACGGCCTCGAGCAGCTCAGGCAGGGAAATTGCCACGCAGCAGGGAGGCTGGTAAAGCAGCAACACTCCCAACTGCTCTTGTGAACCCAACTTGAAAAACAAGGTCTCACACCCGGCCACTTGTGGAGCAGCGCCCCTGACGGCCACAAGAGACTCTCGGATGACAACTGCCACCCCTCCTCCCCTACCCCGGTGTCTCGGCTGATGCCAGACCTGAAACCCGGCCGGGCACATTTCCGAGAGAACATTTCCGGGATCTGCTTACCAGGGTCTGGGTGTGAACACGGAGGGCCAGAACGCACCACCGGTAACAAACACCGGGGGCGCCTTCCCCGATGATGGCTTGCCCTCCGGTTCCCGTCATACCGTCCCTTGCCCGTCACCACCTGAATCGGGTAGCCCGCCATATAGCCCCCAGAGATTCCTGGCTCTGGCCTAGTAGCCTCCACTCCCAGGCCTCTGGAATTTCTGAGCTTAAACAAGGGTCCCTTGTCCCATCCATCCATCATCCGATACCAATCAACCCTAGGCGGTGACAAGACCCCCCAGTGCACCAGCTCTTGCTCTCGGCACTGGTAGGGTCTAGCACCACCCACACTCGCACTCTATATCTCCCCTCAACCTCTCTCACTGGCTGGGGAGAGATACCTACAATCCCCAACAACCACTCCTACCCCCACCTGGCTCTCACCCAGGGGGATACTCTTACATTCCCATACAATCTTGGACCCCCTCACCACGTCTCTCACCCAGGGGGGAGTACCACATTCATACCAAGGGACCCCCACAACCCTCTGCCGCCTTAGATTGAACTGGACGACTATTGGCTGGTGAATCTATCCGGTCAAGGGGAGCATGTAATCTATTGCTCCCCTTATGCCCAGGTCCTCTAATCGTACCCCCTGTAGACCGCCCTCTCCATCCAGAGGGCTCTCGGAAGGGCACTGAAACCCTAAAGGTTCCTTGCCCCCTCTCACAGTCCAGATCTTCACCCAGGGGGCGATTAACGTCCAGGGGGCTCTGGAAAAAGAAATAAAAAGTCCAGAGCTCATCTCTTTTGTTGCCGGGTTCCGTTGTAATAGATGTTACCCCAGATTCTGCAACACCATACCAGATCGTATTACGGTCTATAGGTCCTTTGCCCAGATCAAATTCGGGGTCAGCCAGTTCGCCAAGCCACAAGCCTCAGCCAAGTCAATTCGGGGACTGCCGTGTTATCGTTACACCCAGGTGTAATGGGCTATCAGGCCAGTCCACTGCACCTCTGAGCTCTGCCGCATTGCCAAAGCCAACCAGTTGCGTCAGGGGTTCCACACCTCCCGTCCTCGGGGGTCTATCAATTCCCCCCAAGGGGTCCCTCACTCTGCAGTCGTGGAAGAATAACGCCCGGCCTTCAGTGTTGTTTCCACACTCACACAGCCTCCAAGGCATCCACGTTTCCCAGGCCTGCAGGAGTTCACCACCAGCTCCAGCACAGAAGCCTCCAAAAACTCCCAAGGGCCGGTCCGGGAAAAGTCCAGTCCGTCCGAGGCCCGTCACGCCAAGTTCTGCCAGGCCCCCGCCAACTCCACTGGGCCCAGCTCCAACTCCACTCCGGCGGCCTCCGGCGGTCTCCGACAACTCGGTAGGCTCCGCTGCCGCCACCGTTGCAGCCGCCGAGCTCCACGCTGCGCCGCAGAAGCCCCGACGCAGCCAAAAACTCTGCCACCACACTCCACCCGGAGAAAACCACTCGCCCCAACAGTGATACCACCTCTCCAGGCCCCCAAAGGTAGAACTAAGGGGTACTCGGAGAGTTTTAATGGGGCTATGGGTCTTTCTCCTGGAGGGGCGGTCGGCGTTGGCTTGCGGTCGCCATCTTGGAATAGTTCTATCTATTATCCTTCCTATACAGATCTTCTGTATATTCTTGCCACCTTTTCTTGATCTCTTCTGCTTCTGTTAGGTCCTTGCCATCTTTGTTTTTGATCATACCCATTTTTGCCTGGAATTTACCTCCAATGTTTCTAATTTTCTGGAAGAGGTCTCTTGTCCTTCCTATTCTATTGTCTTCTTCCACTTCCGCACATTGCTTGTTTAAAAATAATTCCTTATCTCTTCTGGCTAACCTCTGGAATTTTGCATTTAATTGGGCATATCTCCCCCTATCACTGTTGCCTTTTGCTTTCCTTCTTTCTTAGGCTACTTCCAGTGTCTCAGCAGACAGCCATCTTGCCTTCTTGGTTTTTTTTTTCTTTGGGATGTTTTTTGATGCCGCTTCCTGAACAATGTTGCGAACTTCTGTCCATAGCTCTTCCGGGACCCTATCTACTAAATCTAGTCCCTTAAATCTATTCTTTACCTCCACTGCATATTCATCAGGAATATTAGTGAGCTTATATCTAACTGATCTGTGGGTCTTCCCTATTCTCTTTAGTCTGATTCTAAATTGTGCAATAAGAAGTTCGTGATCTGAACTACAGTCAGCTCCAGGTCTTGTTTTCACCGACTGTATAGATGTCCGCCACCTTTGGCTGCAAAGGATGTAGTCAATCTGATTTCGGTGTCGACCATCTGGTGAAGTCCATGTATAAAGTCGTCTTTTAGGTTGCTGGAAGAGAGTGTTTGTTATGCACAGTGAATTGTCTTAACTTATATATAGATAAACACAATAAATATATGAGGAAAAATACTACAGCTACTTCTCAATTCTTTATTTGTAGGTCCAATCCTATGTCCTTAATACAGAGATACAAAGGGAGAAAGGCCAGTTTAGAGAAATATGAAAAAATAGGCCCTCTGGTTCAGCCACAATTCATGTCAACATTTTGGATTGGGGACACAGACTACCAAATATTAGTTTCTCAGCAACTAGGCTCCCAATCAGGAACCAAAATCCATTATCTTGCTGCTAACTGTGCCTATGTAGTATTGGGTCAAGGACTACTGTAGTCACTAGTAACGGCCAGTAGGGCTCATTTCATGCAAGAACTTTCCATTTGTATGGGTCCCCCACTTCTTAAACGCTAAACTCTCTGAAGTATCCAACAAGGGTGATTGGCATTCTCCAGCCTGAGAATACTGGACTATGTGTTCCATGAATCTAATAGGCTTCCTGGGAGCTGTTAGCCATCCTTCCTCCAGCCTAGTTAAGGTAAAGGTTCCCCCCGCACATTTGTGCAGTCATGTCCGACTCTAGGGGCCGGTGCTCATCTCCGTTTGTTAGCCAAAGAGCCAGCGTTGTCCGAAGACGCTTCCACAGTCATGTGGCCGCATGACACGCGCGGAACGCTGTTACCTACCCACCAAAGTGGTACCTATTAATCTACTTGGATTTGCATGCTTTCTAATTGCTAGGTTGGCAAGAGCTGGAGCGAGTGCGGGAGCTCACTCCGCACGCAGGGCTAGGGATTCAAACCTCTGAACTTGCGATCTTCCGATCGACAAGCCTGGCGTCTTACCCACTGAGCCACTATGCCCCTTACTAGCCTAGTTACGGGGTAGCTATAAACCTAGGGCATAGGCATCTGCCAGAATCCACATCATGTGTGCCATGTTGTCAGTGTGCAAATTATGTGAATTATGTATTTTCAATCATGTCATGACATAAATGGCTCACAAGGTGCTTCTCTAGGCTGGATTTACATCTGAATTCCTATTCCCCCCCCCCAAAGTATTTGGTTGCATCCACTCAACATACTTTTATTTTATTTTTTATTTTATTTTTATCCCGCCTTTATTATTATTTTTTGTAAACAACTCAAGGCGGGGAACATACCTAATACTCCTTCCTCCTCCTCTTTTCCCCCCAACAACATCCCTGTGAGGTGAGTTGGGCTGAGAGGGAGTGACTGGCCCAAGGTCACCCAGCCGGCTTTCATGCCTCAGGCGGGACTAGAACTCTCAGTCTCCTGGTTTCTAGCCCAGCACCTTAACCACTAGACCAAACTGGCTCTTACTTAACCTTGAATACTTAACCTTGAAACTGAATTAACTCATTTTCTGGGTTCACACTATACATTGAACCATAAACTAATGCAACAGCTTGTATTTGCAAAACACACTAAGCCGTACACACACACACACACACACACACACACACATCATGCTTAGCCCTAAACAAACTTGAACTGTTGTGCAAATGCCTAGTTTGTCAGATTTCTCATATGAGATTATCAAATTGGGTTTCTCTACAAAGCAAAAGTGTTTTGGCAAATTGCATCCTTTACAAAGCAAAGGCCTCTCATGGTGACGTGAAGTGCAGGTGCAAGATAACAACGGTCACGTGTATATTGTTATGACTAGTGCCCACA
This sequence comes from Charina bottae, assembly GCA_023362775.1. Taxonomy (NCBI): domain Eukaryota; kingdom Metazoa; phylum Chordata; class Lepidosauria; order Squamata; family Charinaidae; genus Charina; species Charina bottae. The sequence goes on along the minus strand of JALMGJ010000021.1, from coordinate 6,984,479 downwards.
CAAGCAATGGGACCTTCCCATGAGAACAAGGTCTCCTGATTTCCTCTGTGGGAAGCCTTGCCCTGTGAGAGCAAGGAGGGGGGGGAACTCAGTGCTTAGATGCAGCACTGCCACCCAATAGCAGGTCATCCTATGTGCTTTAGGCCTAATGCTTTGGGCCTGGTGTGTGTCACAGCTAACTTCCAGCCAATCAGAAAGCTAGAAGAACTGAATATACAACCATGCAAAATGGTGTTCTATGCTTCTTGATTTCTAGTGTCTTTTAGCCATGTAGTTCTTCATGTGTATTCTACTTTTGAGGACTGAGCAGTGCATAGCTATGGGAGGCTATGCATGGCGTGAGCTCTGGCCCTGGGATCAATACACGGAACTCTGCTTATAAGTTTGTTTTTGTTTTTCTTTTTACAATGCTGTACCATGTACTCTATATTCAACTTTTTCATTTTTGCGATAATGTGATTGTATATACATTATTGCCTTATGCTACCAGTAAACACTGTTAGCCCTACAAGCTGCATTCTTGTCTGTTTATTCTCAAGCCTCGAGTTTTTCCCCTTTAAGCCAGCGTATATCCCATCATAGTTATGCATAGAGCAGTGCTTTCCAAACTGCCGCTGTTGATGAAACACGAACAGTGGCAGCAGTGGCGGCGCGGGGGCGTGCACGGCGGCGGCATGCACGGCGGCGGCATGGGGGGCACGCAGCGGCGGTGTGCATGGTGGCAGCAGCGGCGGCGTGTTTTCCACTAAAACACGGAAGCGCTGATGGCACGCCGCTGCCGTCGTCCCTGCTGCCCTGCACGCCCCCGCCGCCACTTCCGGGTTGTGTTGCAACTCACTAAACTGTGTGTCGCAACACACTAAAGTGTCGCGACACACAGTTTGGCAAGCTATGGCATAGAGCTACTTGATCTGAGCTGTAAAAATCCTAATGACCACTAGATAGCAGGAAAGAGAATAAGTTTGAGCCGTTGCTGCCCTCTTTTGTTGTTCAGTCGTTTAGTCGTGTCCGACTCTTCATGACCTCATGGACCATAGCATGCCAGGCCTTCCTGTCCTCCACTGTCTCTCGGAGTTTACTCAAATTCATGTTCATTACATCGGTGATGCTATCTAACCATCTCATCCTTTGCCGTCCCCTTCTCCTATTGCCTTCAGTCTTTCCCAGCATCAGGGTCTTTTCCAGTGAGTCCTCTCTTCGCATTAGGTGGCCAAAGTATTTGAGCTTCAGCTTCAGTATCTGTCCTTCCAATGAGCAGTCAGGGTTGATTTCCTTTAGGATTGACTGGTTTGACCTCCTTGCAGTCCAAGGGACTCTCAAGAGTCTTCTCCAGCACCACAGTTCGAAAGCATCAATTCTTCGGCGCTCAGCCTTCCTTATGGTCCAACTCTCACAGCCATACATTACTACTGGAAAAACCATAGCTTTAACTATACGGACCTTTGTCGGCAAGGTGATGTCTCTGCTTTTTAATATGCTGTCTAGGTTTGCCATAGCTTTCCTCCCAAGGAGCATGCGTCTTTTAATTTCATGGCTGCAGTCACCGTCTGCGGTGATCTTGGAGCCCAAGAAAATAAAATCTGTCACTGCTTCCATTTCTTCCTCTTCTATTTGCCAGGAAGTGATGGGACCAGATGCCATGATCTGAGTTTTTTTAATGTTGAGTTTCAAGCCAGCTTTTGCACTCTCCTCTTTCACCCTCATCAAGAGGCTCTTTAGTTCCTCTTCACTTTCTGCCATTAGGGTGGTATCGTCTGCATATCTGAGGTTGTTGATATTTTTCCCGGCAATCTTAACAACGGCTTGTGATTCATCCAGCCCAGCATTTCTCATGATGTACTCTGCATATACTAAGCAGGGTGATAATATACAGCCTTGTCGTACTCCTTTCCCAATTTTGAACCAGTCGGTTGTTCCATGTCCGGTTCTAACTGTTGCTTCTTGACCCGCATACAGGTTTCTCAGGAGACAGGTAAGGTGGTCTGGTACTCCCATCTCCTCTAGGGGTCCGCCAAACTTCAGCAGCTCAGAATAGATGGTCCTTGTTAAGTGTGTTATGTGAAGAAGGGGTAGCTTCAATCCAGGAATACTCAAATGTAGCCCCTCCTGAAGGGTTCTGGTGAGGATAAATGGCCTAATTGGAGGAAGGACGGGACAACCGTCACTGATACAGGTTTTTGATATTCCAGGATTTTACAGTAAATGCCTGCCTTCCTTCCTCTCCCCCCTCTCAAAGACAAAAAAGCAATGCAGATACCTTCCAGGGCTCCTCTGGCATTGCTGCCTTTGGGGCAATGACCCTCGGGATTTGGGTTCAGCGGCCACTCTCCGCGCCCCCTCTCTCCGCCGCCGGTCCCACTCTCCCTGCACCCCCTTTTTTCCGCATCACATCTAGGACCCAGCAAGTCCTCCTCGCCGTGGCCAAGGCTGCGGGAGGCTAGTGGCCCTCTTTCTTTCCTCTTCGGACAAGCCCAACCTGGCCGGGGCGGAGGCGCCTTCCGTCCCAGAGCAGAGGCCCTTCGGGCGAAGCGGCTCAAAGCAAACGCAAACGGAACAGCCCCTGTTTGCAGGTCAGGGCAGAAGGGTTGCCCGACATTCCGCGTCCGGGGGCGCCTGCTAGCTCTGGCCGAGATGGAAGGAGTGCTTCTGGGCCGCCGAAGGAGAGGGCGAGGGCGAGGCCGAAAGCAGCCGGGAAAGCGCCGCTGAGCGAGTGGCCCCGGCGGTCTGTGCTCTTGGCCTGCAGCCCCCGGGAATCATCCCAGCGCCCGGCTGATGACGGCCAGAGCCGAAGGCTCCCAGCTGAAGCGCGGGGTGTTGGCTTGCGTTTCGCCGGGTCCTGTGCCTTTGAAGTCCCGGCTTCAGGCGTGCCGTCCAACAGCGGCCACCGGGTCGCTTTGCCGCCGGAGAGGCTGAGCTGGGTCTCATCCGGGCTCAGTTTTTCTTACTCGGCAGGCAGAGGGGCCGGAAGGGTTTTAAAGCCGACCGAATCTGCAGCAACGAGGCAGAGAAAGAGGCGGGCTTGTTGGGCCCCCTTTGCGCCGCGCATTACTCTTTCACAACTTACTTTCCAAGTAGCGCCCACCCACCCCCTTCTTTCTTTTCCTTTCCTAACTATCACTTCTCTGGAAGCGTTACCTGTGCTCAGCCTCTCCTTCTACCCGCTTCCTTAAAATCAACACCAACCAAGTTAAGGGCGTCCCTTCGCGGCCTCCCTTTCCCACCCCCGTCCCGCGTCTCTGCCGGTAGAGGTTTCGGGGCTTCCTTCTTAGAACCGGGAGCCCCCAGCTCGCCCCACTCGGAGCAGCTAAAACCCAATGCCCTTTCGCCTCGTTGAGAGGGACAGCCACACGTTCACAATAAATAAAGACTGCTTTGCCGACGGGAACCAGGGGAGGCTTACTTGAAAATAAATCAAGCAAGGCAATGCCTCTTCATCCCCCTGTAAGCGCCCACCCAGCCACCCCACTTCCTCCTTTCGTCTAAGTGTTCAAACTTCATCGGAAAAAATAGAAAAAGGAGGATTTCGTTTTAAAAGAAATGACAGCGTCCAAGGAACGACGTGGGATGCACTGTTTGAAAAAGACATATGCATATTTGGGCAGAAAAGCAAAGGTTCTGACAAAATATTGCTTCTTAATTTTCATTTAATTAGAGTATCACAGTTTTGTGAACATCGCCTTTGCTTTGAGAGGGGCGGGAAAAGGTAAGTACTCTTGAATCGGTGACTTTCGATGGTTTGGAATTCCTACACTAAATGCGGCGCTCAGAGATCCATTCTCTTATCGGATTTCTTTGGGGTACTTTCTTCTGAAAAAGGACCGCAGTCTCGTCACACCGACCACCCAATAATGCTATGTAAATTCTTCTCACACGAACTTGAAATATTTAAAGCACACACAAAAATTCAAATTCAAAAGATTTGCAAGGGACAACTGATAGTGCTTGTTTGTTTGTTTGTTTGTTTATGAAGTCTGATTTGTTTGGAGTTTGAGGACTCAGCAAAGGTACCTTTTCCTCACTTCGCACAAGTTTGTTTAACTCTTAGTTAAAGTCTGGAATTAATCGCCCAGGATCTTTTTTCACGACAATCCTATTTTAATAGGGGGAAGAGTGACGGCGGGATGGGTCACCCTGAACTTTTCAAAGGCTCTGTTTTGGATTCTCACTTCAAATGTTGCTTGTCCAAAATGTTTTGTTGTAACGGAAATTATTTAGAGCTAATATATTGAAACAAAATGGGACTGCAATGTGGTCTTGCGTGGTTAAAAACACCACCAGGCAGAATCCAGAAGAGAGATCTCTTCCGCAAGCCCAGCCGACGCTCAGCGAGTGGATGTAGGAGAGAGGAGCATCTCTTGAAAGTCGCCGCCTCCTACAAGGCTTTTGGGAATGGGTCTCCGGGCCTTAACTCCCAAACGTTCTTGAAATGGAAGTTAAAAGGATTCCCCCTGTTGGCGCGATCACTGGTGGAAGAAAAAACGGAGGGCAGAAGCTGGCCAAGCGGAACCTCTTTTAAGTACCGTTGATTTCATTGGGACAAGTAAATCTTGCTGAGATCTCTCAGCTGAGATCAGCTGGACTTTAGATCTGAAATCTGCAGTCTCTATGCGGGACTAGACCCTATGGAGCATCGGGGATTTACTCCCGAGTAAGCAAACCTAAATTTGCTGAACTGCGTCTGGATTGTTCCCACAACGTATTAATTCTTAAGAAGGTGAGAGGAGCCGCTTTGCTGCTCTCCTGGGCCATCCCAGCCTCGATCAGTAGAAAAGTCGGCAGGAGATCCGAAATCAACAGGCTGAAATCGCCCCCGCGCCGCGCCGCGCCGCGCCCGGTCTCCCGAAAAGGCGGCGGGGAAGGAGCTGCGTGAAGTCAGCTTTGACTATTTGGCTGGTCGCTTGAAGTTTTCTGCCTGCCCGTTTTTGTATGGACACCAGTATAAAATTATTTAAAATAGTTAAAACAACCCGAAGGAAGGCGGTGCGCCCTCTTTGCCAGAGGGAAGGGGAGCAGGCTCGCTTAGCGACTGGCAAGACTTGCGCGAAGCGCGATCCTCGCCTTCAATCCAGACTAGAGTGCTTCGGAGCCTGCAAACCTCTCCGTCCGAGCTCGTGCAAGTTTCGGGGCTCAAGAGGAGACGCGGCCGCGGGAGAAGAAAACAGGCTCATCCGCCAATGCCGATTCACCCTTGCTTGAGTCTCAGATACCTCTCCGTTGACAGCCGTTCGCCCTGGCCCGATGCAGGCGGCGCCATCTTCAGCCTGGAACCTACCTTTGGGGAAAATCTGAAAGACCTAGTCCTAGATGATGATAATGACGACGACGACAATAATACTAATAAGTGGTGGTGGTGGTGGTGGCGATAGGTGCTTAAAGGCTCCATTTCAGGAACCGGTATGGGCAAACGGTTTGGGTTATTTAGTGCCATTTGCTTAGAAATTCAAACCAAGAGGGAAAATCAAGCGGCTGACCGTAAAATCAGCCGCCTTTGGCTCGAGGACAGTTTTTTCCTCCAGAAAAGCTAATGAATAATACTTTGGTCTTTACTCAGGAAAAATGCCCGTTTTCCTTCATTTAGGGTGGAGCATGAAAACGAGAAGAAAATAAGGATCCTGTCAGCAGTCGCTAGAATCCAGTCCGTTCACCTAGCTGCTAGCACATCACGCCATGCGCGCATTTCTAAATTCCAGTCTTATTTCGCAAAGTTAAGCAAGGCAAGAACAACGAAAGGGAAATTGTGTGTGTGTTTCTCTGTGTATTTAGAAGCCTAAAAATAAACCTCCAAATATCTTTTACCAGGAAGATTCCGAGATGTTCCCAAACGCCGGAAAGTTTTTTTCTTTGCCTTCTCTTTCCACAAATCGTGGAAGTTACTCAGCGGGAGAAGCCCTCCCCTCCTCTCGCGACACATCCACCCGCTAATTTCTCTCAGTCGAACGCAGGGGCCGATCCCCGGGGTCTTTCCTCGGGAAGTAAGTCGCACTAAATTCAACGTGGCTTACTTCCCAGGAAGTGCGCGGAGGATTGAGGCTCTACCGCTCGAATCGACTTTCCCCGCCTCTGCAATCCGGAGGCGCAAAAGACCTTTCTAAGAGCGCATTCTCACGAGACGGAGGCGGGGGGGGGGGTTGCGGCGAGCTCAGCCGAGCACATTCCCCCCTCCACCAACCTATGAGTCACCTGCCTCGATTAGCATAGCGTCCACGTGACGACTTCAAGCGCTCTTCAGCTGGCGGAGGCGCGCCTTTTGGGGTGAGCGAGAACGACGGCGAGAGGTGGGCACCGACGGAAGCAGCAGGCGCTTCTTGTTCCGTCAGTCGGCCTCATTGCAAAATGTCACCCCCCCGCCCTCAGTGGGGGCCCTCCCGTTCCCCGCCTGTAATCCTTGAGCCCCCAGCCATCCACCTCAGTTACAAGGAAGAAGCAGGTTTCTGGCGGGACAGAGCAGGCCGAGCAACGCTTTGCTCCGTCCCCAGCCAGGCGGGGCGCAAGGGCCGCCATAGCCTCGCCACCGCCCGCTCGAAATTCTCCTTGGCCCCCGATTTTTGCTCCGTGGTTGCCTTAGGGCCAGGGAATCCAAGATACAGATGGCGGTAGGGTGTGAGGAAGAGCCCATCCGGTTTAGTTTGCAATGGCTGAAGAGCGGAGAAGGCTTCATCTCCCCGAGGTCCAGCGCGCCCCCCCTTTCCCGGCCCCTCTTGCGCTGTGAAGCGAGTTTATCTTCATTGTTCGCTAGGAGGGGGCTCGTGGTACGGAATCTGCGCTCAGCAGCCCCCGCCCCCCGATATGGGCAGGCTCAGAGAGAAAGCAGGGGGTGCCTCATTAAACCCAAAACAAGCCAGATTATCCGGGGTCGCAGAAGTATCCCCGCTCCAGCCACCTCCCGTTTCTTCTTTCGCGAAGGTGCCAAATGGGGGATCGGGCGGCAGCGGCAGCGGCGAGTCAAAGCCGGGCCGGCCTAGCTTTACGGTGGAGGGAACGAGGCGGATGGCGCCGGAGGAAGGGGCTGACTTATCTCTCTCGCGCCTGGTTTAGTCTGGCTCAAACTTTCTGACAGGCGACCTAATTATGAAATCCCACCCTCCTGCTCACACCACCCCAAAGGGGGGGGGGGGGAGAAACGCAAACCGCGAGTGAAGTTTTGGTGTCTGCCTTTCACTGTCTCAGGAGTGCACAAGGCAAGACCGGAGTGGGGGTGGGGAAACCTCCTTTTCTCCGACTTTTGCAGATCCTCGTGCTCCTCTCGCCGACATCCACCGAGGCGGCAGCCCGATCTTCGGTGGCCTTTCCCGCTTTCCATTCCGTTTGCCCCCTTTCAGGTCGACTTTCCCCGGCTCTTTCTTTCCTCCTCTTTTAGTAGATCCTACCCAATGGACGCCTCCGGTCTACGATCCCTCGATCTGCAGTCACTTCCCAAGACCCGTAAGCCAGCCCACCCCCTCGTCTGCACAAGGCAGGAGCTGCTTCGACCGAACTTCGAAGGCGGTAGTAGCAGGATTAGCAAACTCGTCCCAGAGCGCAGAGCGCGGTTCATGCCCGCCCCTCTCAGCCCCCCCCCCGCCCCCCGCCCCCCGCTCCCCGCTAGCGATGTGCCACCCAGCAGTACTCCGAAACCGATCCCTGGGATTACGGATCAGCCGGGAGTAAAAGAGGGTAGAGGGTACAAGCGAAAGCGAATGGAATAGCATAGCGCAGGCCCCGAAGGGCAGGAAACTCTTGGGAGCCCCCAAACTCACAGCAAGGCTCGATTTCCACGTCTCTCTCTCCCCCCCGCCTCCTGTTTCCCCCTCGCGCTCTCCCCCCTCCGCCTCTCTCTCTCTCTCTCTCCCTGTGCCTCTGCCTCTGCCACCCTCCCCTCCGCTAAAGTGCACTGCTCCAGCTTGGAAGTGTTGCAAATCCGGCGGCACAGAAGGTGGCATTTCTCCAGTCTTGGGAGGCCAATCTTCTTCCAAATCAAGCAGCCGCTCCAGTAAAACACGATCCAAGCGGGGAGGGAAGCTCGGCAGGCTAGACGCGGCCAGGTCGGTGCCGCGGTGCCTGCCTTCCCGCCTGCCCTCTCAGCGCCGGGCGAAGTTCTGGGGTCTTTGGGGGTCGCGCTTTGCCCAAGTTGCTCCCGCCTGCACCGCCACGGACTCTGCCGCCGCCTCCCTCCCGCTCCCTCGCTCGCTCTTCGGCTTCGGGCCTTTGCTGAGCTCCACGTGGTGCCTCTTTCGCCGCTGCCTCATCCACCGCCTCCTGCTCCGTTGCCGCCGCAGCAAGAAGCCGAAGGGTTTGCGGAGAGAGGATTTCGCTGTCCTCCTGCTCCGGTGGTGCTTTGCTTTTCGCGTTTATTATTTTTATTTTTTTAACCCCGAGGAAAAAAATACAAATGTATTTATGTACGTGTATATATATGGGATTCTGATGGTTGGCCAAAATCTCTCCACCGTCACGGTACGTGCCGTGGAAATCAATAATTTCCTCTCTGATTAATACTTTCCCTCCAAAGCAGCGGCGGACAATCACGCCTTTGTGCTCGGCCTGCCAGAGCTGCAGTCGCCGCCGCCGCCGCCGCCGCCGCCTCCTCCAGCGGTTTCGACTTTGAAAAGTAATAGACAAAATGAGAAGCTCATTCGGGGCTAGCCTCTAGATGAGGGCGTGGGCTTTAATTAATGTCTTAATTGTGGTGGCGGCAGAGAGGAGGAGGAGGTGGTGGTAGCAGCTGTGGAAAGGTGTGAGGGGCGCGCGGCCGGGTCGGGAAGCCGCTGTGCTCTTGGTTGGTCGGCCGCTGCTCTGCAACCGAGCGGGAAAAAGGAACATTTTGGGGAAGGGGGTCGGGTCCCGGAGAGCCCCCTCTTCGCACAGCCACGATCCCGACCGGCTCCAGGCACACCAGCGAGCTAAACCTAAAGGTTCCGCCGCCCCACATGTTCCTCGCCTGCCAGAGACAGGGTCTCTTCAAGCAGTCCTTAGACGCCCTGCCTGCTTTCCGTTTTCCCGTCTCCCTTCCCCGCTTCTTTCTAAACCTGGCTTTGAGAACGCTTTCTGCTGGGTTTTTTCCCCCGCGGGGACAGTTCCCGACGCTTCAGTGTTCCGCGGCGGTAGTAGCCCAACTTTGCGAAAAGGATCCGTCCCTCTGTTCCTAGAGAAGCTTCCTTACTCAAGAGTATAGGCTGCCCGGGATTTAGGCATGTGCCGGGTTGTGGGGGCACCCATTCTCCCGTTATTATTTACTGTATATGCAACACTACACAGCAATTCATAGAGCTGCATCAAGGAAGAGCGAAGTCCCTGCCTGAAGGAGCTTACAATTCCTGCCCAGTCGGAGGAGCAGGAGAGAGCGGCCCAAGGGACGGGATGCGGACTCAGGCCTCCCCGGGGAGGGGGTGTCTGTGAGAAAAAGGACGGAGGGCTCCCTCGGCCAGAGTGTCTCCCCTGGAGTGCTGTGGGATTTCTGAGCCACCAACAATAGATTTAAATGAGGCAGAGGCGTGATTAACTCCCTTGAACTCATAAAACAGGCGCCCCTTTGGAACTGGGCAGAGCGGCGGCCCGGGGATCTTTGCGAGCTTGGTCTGGCTGGCTTGCCTCGCGCCAGAAAATGAGGCAGCCTCTGGAGCGGGGCTGCAGTAAAGTCCGGAACTGTCTCCTGGGGCAAATCGAAGGTTTGACTTCTAATCGTTTGCGCGGCTCTTTGCGCCGGATGAAAAGTAAAGACGCCTTTAAATAAAATGGAAGCGGAGAGGGCGGGGAGAGAAAACAGACGGGCGTTTGTTTGCGCACTGCACCTTGGACCTTTTAAGGCGAAATTGTGTGTGTGTGTGTGGGGTGTGTGTGTGTGTGGAACGAGATCCGCCAAGAATCGACGCATCTCGAAAGAAGGAAGGGGTTCCCTAATTAGACAGGCTGGGAAATTTTCCTGCGCTCCGTGCGATGAATGGGAAGCCGAAAGCGCCAACGCTGGTGCTGGAGAACCGAGCGCCCCACTTCGCATTATGAAGAGGTTTTTTTGGCTCTCCAGATCGGTGGCTGGTTCCTTCTGATCTGCAGAAGAGACTGGTTTGGTTGTGACTGGTTTTGAGGGGCGCCTGGGAAAGATGTTCTTCCAAGCAGCCGTTTGAGGCTCTCTCTGTCGCCTCTTTTTCGATAAAACTTTTATTCCGTCCAAGGGTGCGAGCTGGTAGAGGAGGTGGCAACAAACTGGCGCTGCTTCCTGGGGGAAAAGGGGAAGGCCTGACTACGAGGACGGCTGAATTCAAATCTTCCTTACAGCGTTCTCTCTTTGGAAGCGGAAAAGCAAACGGCGCTTCCCCCGGACTCTGATGGGAGAGCTCAGCCGAGCTGCTACAGGCCGGCTCCGCTCGAGAGATTGATTGCGCCTGCAAAAGGGTGGGGGTTATTTCATGGACGCCGAAAGAACGCTTTTAGGGAATGCTCCTGAGTATTTTGTGGGACTCTGGCTCAACTAGAAGCAGGGAAAACATCCCCCCCAATGAAAAACATTAGCCCACGTTCTGCTAAAGGTCCCTTTCTCCTCGGACGCCCCACTACAGAAAGAGTCTCTGGGCCAGGCGAGCCAGAGTGGCTTTTGCCAGGGAACATGCGTGCCCTGCACAGGCCTGCCCGCGGAGGAAGGAGGAGGGCAAAAATGTTTTTAAGCTTTTATGTTGGCATTTATTGTGTTGAAATTCAGATGGCAAGATAGGCCTGTTTGCCTTTCTCATTTTATTTCTAAAGAGAGATTCTCACTGCCTTGTGCCGTCCAGGAAGTCTCAGGAGGAGTCGGGGACAATGGGGCCACGCCATCAGTGGTGGCTTTCTGTTTGGTGTGCGTGAAAAGTGCCAGGCAGGATGAGCCCACCTTAAAGGCAGAAAGCACGTGGCTGTGGCCAAGCCATAGCCTTTCCCACTCTGAATAGTTAGCATATTTGGTAGTGGATTAAAAGATTATCCAGAAGGAAACTAAATAGGCTGGGAGCAAGTGGTTCCCATTTGAGTGACTGAGTAAATACAGCACCTGATCTTACCAATCTTACCAGAGGAACAAGACTGTAAAAGTCTCTTGTATTTGAGCAAGATAACTGATTGGCTGCTTTTTGGCTAGAAGTATGGCTACTGTGAAGCCTGCAAAATAACAGTAAAGTGAATCTCACTGCTGTGTGAAACACTCTGGTAAGCTGCAGCAGTTGAATGGTCAAATTATTTTATTGTTGTTAATCATAACCCATCGCTATAGGCTTGGGTACTGACTGAAAACAACTTTTGCATTTACCTAGTATATCTTCATTTCCATTATTGTTATTATTATTAATATGAACATCCTGATTTATTAATGATTGTTGGTAGTTAAACAGTGCGGCTACTTGCTAGTAAAAACACTGCCAACAAAACACAATTCAAATATAATGTGTAAATTGCCGAAGACAGCAGACTTGCTGTGGAATTTGATTTATATTTTTGGAATAAAACCATTTTTGTGAAATCTGATTTGTCCTGCAACTTTTAAACCTGAGCAAAGGGTTTAGCTGAATGGTAAAAAGAAGAAGAAAAGAAAGAACATCACTGTAAGATAATGCCAAAAGAAGGGCCAACACCAGTTTTTCCTAAGTGCCTCATCTGTGCCCCATGTTTGTTCATTCAGGGTTGGATGGAACTCTCAGACTGATTCTAGAAGGAGCATTAACGTTTGGCTTTTGCTGGATCAAAGCTCATCCAAAGTTGGCGGGACAGGGCATGGTTATAATATCTTCAATTTTAATTATTGCTTATATTGTGAAGGTATAGTGAACACCAGTGTGGTGAGAGTTTGCTTGTGTATCTATATGCACACACATCATTCTGGTCCACTGGAAAGAGTTTGGATAGTATAGTGCTGTCTCTGGAAGGAAAGAGTGATAGACTATCTGTGGATGATTGTGCTGTATAAAATAAAAGATATGAAATGATTCTATGATAGGGATAGTAGGTAAGCTGGTGTTCTGATAGTCTGGACAGCTAAGCATCATCTTTGATTACTAGTGGGGCTTATGGGAATTGTAGTCCTGCAGCACTGGGAGAGTAGCAGATTGCCCCTTCACCCATTATTCTTTGGCAAGTTGATAGTTTTGGAAAGTTGATAGGGGAGCCAGTTTGGTCTAGTGGTTAAGGTGCTGGGCTAGAAACCAGGAGACCGTGAGTTCTACTCCTGCCTTAGGCATGAAAGCAGGCTGGGTGACCTTGGGCCAGTCACTCTCGGCTCTGGGAAGGAGCCAATAGGAAACCAGGAGTCAGAGAGTTCTAGTCCCGCCTTAGGCATGAAAGCCGGCTGGGTGACCTTGGGCCAGTCACTCTCTCTCAGCCCAACTCACCTCACAGGGTTGCTGTTGTGGGGAAAAGAGGAGGAGGAAGGAGTATTAGGTATGTTCGCCGCCTTGAGTTATTTATATAAATAATAAAGGTGGGGTAGAAAATAAATAAATAAAAAGTAAAAAGTAAATAAATAAAAATAGTCACTTAATTTTGTATATTTGTACTATCTGCAGCATACAGAGGAGCTCTTATAGTTCTTCATTGTTTTAACTGGGAAATAGCCTTTTCACATTCAAAAATGCTCACCTCTCCCTCATAGGGGAAAGTTAGATGTTCTTCTTGTGCTGATAGAAAGCAGTTGGGGATGATGTTGAGCAGAAAAAAATGGCTGGGAGAAGAGGAATGGAGCAGCCCCGCCCTTGCTGCTAGTCATGCGGGTGGCCTTCAGTTCTTCAGCCATTCCACGTCGTCGGGCCTACTGCTGAGGTAGATGGGCTCTTGGTGCTGTTGATTGTTTTAGTCTGTCCCTGTTAGGGCAGTGTTCTGCAGTCCTCACACAAGCAAGACTTACTTGAAGTTCAGGAATAAGAGTTGCCTGATGTCTCAGCTAGCAACAGCTTTGTGTACGCTCTCCATTTCAACCTGCTGGTAAGTGAGGCAGCCAGGCTGGCCTGGGCAGAAGGCAGTACTTTGAATTTAAACCTGCAGACGAATGTTTATTTCTATAGATTAGCTGCATGCTTCTTTGCAAGAAAAGACACCGTGGTGAAGAGCAGAAGAAAAGGGGTTAGAGATGCAGGTGGTTCTGGGGCCTGGCAGAGCTCAGAATCTCCCTGCCCAAAAAGGGCCAGAAGGTCTTGCCAGCCGCAACAGCAGCGGCTCTGATCCTAAGGAGGCATGCAAAGGATCACAGTTATCCGGTCCTGTTTTACACAAAGTCACAACTAAGACCCACCAGGTTTAATGGGCTTATTTCTAAGCCAGTGCGCATGGGATTTTAAACCCGAGTGACACAAGATTGCTTCTACGGATGTGCGGAGTTTGGCTTGGAAGTGAGCAGATCTCACGGCGAGTGCTGGGAAAAAGCAGACCTGAGTCAGTGGATAGTTTCTCTGCAGCCAAGAATTTTAATTTAAAAACTGGAACATCTGAATTCAGTTTCTGTCTTATAGATGCGTATAAGGGCTGGTTCTAAAGAAGGGAAAGCTTTGCCCTTCCAACAGACATGCAAGGACTTTCTGTTTGCCATTTCCAGGGCAAGGAGCCTCCCGAGGAAGCCCCCCACCACCCTATGAATCACAAACGTTTATTTTTGATCCCACCCCCCCACCCCCCTTTGGCAAGAATTAGTATTTTGTGTGCAGTCCAGTTCAATAATGTAACTCTCATACAAACTGCAAAAATTGTGTAGAAAAGAAGGTATTTGGAAATAGGTTAGGCTTAAGAAATAAGAAGATAAGGTGGTCATTTGCTTTTCTTTTGAAAAGGTGGTAGTATTGTGGAAATATTTCATCCTTGATAGAACGAAGAGCAGGGCATTTAGTGACCACACAATAGAGACCAAGGACGAGAAAAATTGATGGATGTGATCTTAGGTGTTAATGGTTTCAAATGGACCAGGGTCAAGGGAAGATCATTCTAGCAATCCTAGCAGTGGGTCACTTTCATTTAAAAAAAAAAGATGCGTAGGGCATATCTCCATGAAGTAGGGGGGTCCATGCCGGTTACATTAAAAACAATTATATGCAAACTCACTATTGTCCATCAAAGCTCATGCTTCAGTAAATTAGGGAGATTGCAAATAGGAGAAAACAGTCTTCTACATACTGCACTGGATGTAGTTCACCCGAAGCCTATGGAGTGGATGGTTTGCATCACCCAGCTACCACAACCGTCTCCCACGTTCTTCAGCCACCAATGTTGATGTGAAGTGGGAATTCTGCTGCCAATAGGAGGTGTACCGGCGACAGAATCCTAAAAGTGGAGGAAAGGGTTAGGGTTACCATTAGTACAATTAAATTCCTAAACTAAAATAAGGCTATCTTTAAAACTTTTATCAAATCTACTCCCACAAGTTCCTGATCTGATTATTCATATCTGAGTCCGCTTTTCTTGGATCTAAATACAGATACATACAATATGGTGAGCCTGCTCTCCAGATTCAAGCATGTCAATTTTCAACCTTCAGAGCCCTCTGATGATGATGTTCTCCATGCTTCCACACTCTACATTACATAGCCCCACTTCAATAATATTATACATAACATCCCACTTTTTTGAACCTGAGTGGCTAATTTCATGCTTAAACTCGACTGCAGTTTTGCCTCTGTGACTGTCATGCTAGGTAGTTTCTGCATGTTGTGTGGCAATCCTTCCAGGCTAAGGGGTTGCGTGTAGCCGTGCGTAGTTCTTTTGTGAAGGCAGGCCAGCAGGGCTGTTTTCTGGGTGGCAGTGTTCACCATGGCCCCTTTCCATGGCCATTGTCCTTGTCTCTTGTTATTACTCCTAATCTGGGGCCTGTGGCGTATGTGTGATAGAGGGAGAAGAAGAGAAGGACATTGACAATAGTCAAGAATAAATTGCTTGGTAAGGCAGATGCCTACCAAGCCTACCAATTTATCATGATACAAATAATAATTATTAAACATTATTTCCTCTGATAGAAGTTGCATGCCATTTTGGGTAACTTGCTTGGAAATGTTGCTTCTCTTAGCATAACTGTTTGAATGGTTTTAAAATAAAATAGCTGAAGGTTTTTGTTTTTTGTTTTGGTGGGGGCAGCTTTTGTCACCTGGCTGTTTAATATTTTTTTAGATGTGGCCCCATTTTTCAGTATGATTAATTTCATATTTGTACATTTGATTTCGTTAACATACAAAAATATTAGATCAAAGAGCCTTTTCTTTTCTTTTCCTGGAGGAGAGTGCAAGCATAGGTAGGTACAACAGGAGATGGGGCTCAAGGTGGTGAGATGGTGAGGATTCAGTGAAGGAACGCAGTTGTTCTAAAGGGAAAATAATCATGAAAACAATTAGCTTGAAGTCAGTTTGGTTCCCGTGAAACAATCTAGCGTGCTTGCTTGCCTGTTCATTTTCAGAACTGAATTTTTTGAGAGTGCTTTTACTTGCTACGCATAAGAGTCTTCAAAAGACTTGCAGAGACCTGGACATTTAACACAGTAGAAAGCCTCCCCCCCCTCCCACATCTCTTGGCAATATTTTAGCAACCAGCAGTTTGGAGAATACCAGCGACTTTTTGCCTAGCAGCTTCTGGACAGAAACAGCTTCTAGCAAACCCAGTCTTTGTTTTTGAACCATAACAGTGTGGTGGTGGTGGTGGTGGTGGTGGTGGTGGTGGAGTCAGCTTTGGAAAAAAGGACTCTCTTAGCTCTGGTAAGAGAAGGTAGTTGATTTTCCGTTTGTTTTCTAAAGTAAACCAACATTATGAATTTTGGAACTGATTCATGGCAGCAAAAAGTATTACTTCCACTTTATAGGAGAGGAAATGCTGTTATTTTAAATAAGAAATACCTGATAAAACTATCATTTTAAAAGTGTGAATAAAGTGTGTGTGTGTGTGTGTGTGTGTGTGTGTGTGCGCACGCGTATGCAGGTGTATATTTATTAACAATAAATCTTTAATCTCAGGTTTATATATTTGTATAGTTTACATAACATTTTTCCTTTTTTAATTTGAATATTTAAAAAGCTGCAAATGGATTTTTATAAAATAACTGATTTGCTCATTTCATAGTAGAATTTCTGGTTTATATGGAGGACTTTGTTTCTGTTTTTTATTGATAGCATCCTAGATTTATTCTAGCTCTAGTATACTGTACTCTGTTTCCAATGTTTCTCATCACTTCTCTGACTTACATGGATAACTCTCTCTGGCCAAGTATTTTGGTTTAGAATTATTCCGACTCTCTACCCCCTTGGAAAAAAAAGTTTTGTAAAGAAAAGAAACATAGCATTAAGAATACATAAAAGCTTGGAGAACCAGAAACAGAAGGACACAATCCACCAAGAAATTATCTTGTGTCAGCCTTGTGGAAATAAAGGAGCAATTGGAAAGAGCATATTGTGCTCTTGTGCAAACCATGTTCATTTCATGGCAGGTGTGGAGCAACTTTCCAGCGTATTGTGTAGTAAGACTTTTAATGGGTTGTGACTTAGAAAAGCGAGTTTCTCATTTTAGGCAAGCAGAGAGTCTACTAATAGCAAATATTGATACTAGCCACAAGTCATAGGTTGAAATATTGAAAAGCCATTATAAATTAGATACCTTAGCCATGTTCCACCACAGTGGCATTTGTTTAGAGCACGCGGGGACATCAAGCTTGCTGGAATGTGAATAGCTCTTAATGCTTAGAAAATTGCCCAGTTAATAATTTGTATGGCATGAAATGAACAATTATTTTGAAAAAAAAAGCAGAAAGATTATTGATATGCAAGGTCTTGGGAACATTTGAATAAATATAGATAGGACTTGACTGCCACTGACCATGAGGTTTTCACTAGGGCAAAAATTATGTTTTGGGCATAATGTGAGAGAAAACACAGGTCTGCAGATCTAGTCAATAAACGTGTATTATTTGGATTATTTTTAAAAGTCTTACTTTTGGAGAATGGAAACATCTATTACCAGCCAAGTGATTTTTTAAAAAACCCCTGAATTTAAATCTAAAACTAACGAATGGTATTCTTTTAAAATATTTTTGGATTCACTAAATAGGATCTGTTGGTCTACAGCTTAGCCAGGGACTGGGGGTGGGGATGGGAGGTGATGAAAGGAAGAATAATGATTTCAGCAAACCCAATCTTTTAAACACAATCAGCAAGTATTGTTCAAAAAGTATTTGGATGACGAGGTCTTATAACATATTAGGCCAACTGCCACATTTCAATTGAAGCTTATAATAATAGAGATAGGCCCATTTCTTGTTCTTGAGTGCCATAGTTTTACTTCATAGTTAAATTGTTGCTTCTGTTCTCTGTTGCAAGTAAAAGGCAGGTGAATGATGGAATATATCAGCCTGAAATGCTGAAATGCAGGGAAGGAAGAGGAAATGGATCTGCATGATTTTCAGCTAGGAGGCTCTTCTAAAAATGAAGGTTGGACTTGCAACCGTAGGCTAGGGCTAAAAATGGTACTATAAGTCAGTTTTGGCATTTTTCCATCCTGGTACTTTTACTGAATTCAGCATTCTGATTCTCATGTAGCAAACAAACATTTGAACAGAGGCGTTTTAGAAGCCAGCATGCTAACTAATCATAATTTAATTATAAATGTATAGTTTAATTGTAAAACTAAAATAATACCACTTTCAAAACCATCTGAGGCCTTATTAACAAAAAATGGAATTTAAATATGTTTTTTTTAAAAAAAAGAATAACATGAAGAACATTTATTTTAAACTCAGGCAATGTATCAGCAATTAGACTCAACTGACGTTACAAAGAAAACTGCATTGGTCATAATCCTGCCAACTCAAGTGCTTTTGAGTCTTTTGACTTCCACAGGAGAGGTTTAAATAAGTGGTGATCTCTTTCTCGCTGAGATTTGTAACATCTGAAGATATTTAACTGGTTGGATAATGCATATATCTTAAAAGTCATTGGACCAAAGCCAGAATCCAAATACCTGTCTTCATTCTTCCAAAAACTGAATTCTATGAACTGTAATTGAGCCTGTTTGAATAAATTTGCGGGAGACTTTACAGCAGCTGGACTATGCAGCAAATTTGTATATGTCTTATACATATACCAGTTGGTGAAATTTATTTCATTACCTAGTAAAAAAAAAAGAAGAAATGATTTAATTTTTTCTATTTTTTCAGAAGGTATAATTAGGACAATAAACTGAAAGAAGTTGTTCCAGATAATATTTTTAAGGAAATATTGTTTCAAGAGTCTATGTAAGGGTGTATTGTTCAGTAGAACATTACAATAGGACTCCATTTTGTGCAGAGACCCATATAAATGTAATCCTGTACAATGTCGAAAATAACCAAATGAAGGAACTAAAACTCTACCTGCAAGCATCAATATGCAATCTATCTGTTTGCCTTAGCCATAGTAGAGACATCTCTAATTATTAATCTAGGATGTTCACTGTAAAGTCAAGAACGTCCAGACTTTACTCCACAAATGCAGCAGATCAAGCTATAGTCAAGTCTGGGCATAAGCCTGTCTGACTTGCACTCCTGATTTTAACTTGATATTTGAAGTTTGCATCCTTAATGTTTTTTTGAGGAGGTAGAGATTGGATATATTGTCTTTGAAAAAAAATTTAGTGGGATGCCTAAGAGAGTTAAGGGAGGGATTCCTAATTCTACAGGTTAGGAAGATCGGAGAGATATGTGGTTGCAAAGAGCGTTGGACCTAATCAGTGAGCATTGTTGCCTTCAGCAGGAAATAAGTATCCACAGCCACAAAAGTTGGACATTAGTCTTTTTGAAAAAGCAGTCAAACTTGGATCTTGGAATCCAAATTCTGTTTGAATTCCCATGCCAAATTTGCATGTATAGAATTATGACAGATGTACTGGTCTGTGCCAAAGATCATTGCTGTATGAAGAAATAAAATTTTGTTTTTGTAAACCTTTGATCACTTAAATGAACTACTTAAAATTTAGCAGAAGAGTCAAAGCTAGGTTTATGGGAGAAAACCTGACAGTGTCCTGGCTCTTTAGGACCAGACAGATACACATTCTTAAACTCAATGTTATGAAAAAGTAATCAATTACTGAAAGAATCCCTGCTCATCCCAGTATTTGAGCATTTCATACATGGGTCTTACATACTGTAGCTTTCAGGACACCCTCATGTTTGGGTTCTGTATGATTTTTGTGGGAAATACTGTTCCAAGATAAAGTCTTAGGGAGAAGACTTTTGTTGTGCTCTCTCAATTGGTATTAAATGTATAAAGAACTATTTTTAAAGGTCACTTGTAGAACACCACTATTTCCATTTCCTATTCTTAAAAATAGTTTGAAGATGATTTGTGATCATTTGTACTGCTTACGATCTTGCAGTGGAGAGAATACAGAATAAAGAATCACAATGCTGGCCTTCCCTAAGCTGTTGTAGATCTTGGAGAATGAAAAATTCCTTCATACCTCCTCTGAAAGGGAAATAAAGTCATTCCTTGTCCTTCTCCAAACCCTTACTCTGTTCTTTGTACATTTGGTCATCTGCCAAACAAAAAAATTCTTACGAAGGGGAGCTGCAAAGCTCTCAAGCACCTTTCCCTTTAAAAGGCCTTCTAGTCAGGACATTGGAGGCAGGATGAGGCAAGAGTTTGTGAAAATGGGGACCCAGACCACCCGCAGATTCAACAAAGCTTCCAATTTGTCAAAAGAATAGAAAGGCCTGCTTGGCTCCATTTTGAAATAAACTGCAATGGAGCCCAGCAGGGAAAAAAATCATCTCCGTTCTCAAAACAAATTGACAGCATGCAGTTGCACAGATCCAGAGCCAGTTCACAGGTTTCCTTAAATGGAAATGGACCCGTGGCTTATCCTATGAAAAATGAGCTACCTACCATGAGCTTCCTGGCCCTGTGGTCAAGGATGCTGAGGTGCAACATTCTTTTCTGGTCCTCAGAAATGCTGCACTTTGTAAAGAATGTGGGGACTCCAGGCTCCATTCTGTGCTGCATAGGATGTTCCTGTCAGTGTGCCATTTGAGCTCCCATCTGTACATTGGGCTGGTTCTTTGGGGTATTACAGGCTCCTCCATCCAGAGCATCACTGTAGTAATTGTAGAATCAGACTTCATCTTTCCATTCAGGCATTGGATAAGGTTCCATTTTAAAATCTTGTGTGGCTTCCTTTGTCTGGCTATTCCTTGTTATATTCTGAAATTATTCCCCTACTCTCTCTGTCTTGCTCATGAAAGGGTTCCTAAAAATAACATTGGGAAGGGAGGTGGGGGAGAAAGGAGGGCTAGAGTATTTTCCATATGTTGGGCTGTGGGATGAGGCTGATTTCAGGTTCCCTTTTCAGTCCAGTATAGAATCTGGTGCACACAAACATTCATTCTTTGGTGCTGCCAAGTGATAGACTATAAAGTTGTGCATCAATGCTGTCTTTTAACATTTGAAATAGCAGTGATGTAATGTAATGAGGGGCGCGATGGCTCAGTGGTTAAGATGCCAGGCTTGTCGATCGGAAGGTCGGTGGTTCGAGACCCGAGAGCCGTGTGACGGAGTGAGCTCCCGCACTCGCCCCAGCTCTTGCCAACCTAGCAATTTGAAAGCATGCAAATGCAAGTAGATGAATAGGTGCCACTTCGGTGGGAAGGTAACAGCGTTCCGCATGCGTCATGCTGGCCACATGACCACGGAAGCGTCTTCGGACAGCGCTGGCTCTTCGGCTAAGAAACGGAGATGAGCACCGCCCCCTAGAGTCGGACATGACTGTGCAGGGGAAAACCTTTACCTTTACTAATGTAGAAGAAAGGCATTCTTTTTCATAAATAGAATATCGGCAGATCCATGGTTTGTTTTTGGTGTCACTTCTCACACAAACAATTCTTAGTTTCACCCATTACATTCTTCCATTAACTTCCTTGCTGAGAAAGTTGTGCAAAGCATGTGTGTGCTGGGATAGGTACAGCAGGTGGCCACTAATGAATGTCAACATTGAGTCTCTTTAGTGGAATTGGTTTTTATGAACCTTTTTCCTCCTTCCTTAAATCTTTTGGGGAGCAATGAAAAAACAATTGAAACCTGTTCTCTTGCACCCTCACAGTTGTACAGTTGCATCTTTTATTCAAGGAGCCCCGAAACACAATCATTTGAAGCAATAAAATGTCTAGGGCTGGCCCTATGACGAGAAGGGAAGCCATTGGCAAAGTTATACCCTTTCCTCTGAAGACTCAGAAAGTCTGATCCTGAACATTTTCCAGAATAAAATGTTTGTGTTTGAGCTGGCTTTTCTGATGGCAGCAGCTAAGCTACGTTGATGTGAGGGTGCTATGTGCTGTGATTACGTTTCAATCTGATTACTTGTCTTAATTGGCTTTTTGGGTATTGTCATGTGTCCAGAACCTTTAGGATCATTCAAGCAAAGGGGGAAAAGGCAAGCAGAATGAAAATGTTCTTATTAGCATTTTGAGCAGGTTGTGGTTTTGCAGAAGATTTAGATGGCAGATTCATAAAGTAGAGAAGACGCTGATAGTTACCGTAGCCAAGAACGCAAGCTCCATATTCTGACACTTGAGCAGAAACAAATTTGCTCCCCTAAAGTCCTTTGTAAATTTTTATTACAAATTTTAATTCGCGATCCTCTGAATGTTGTTATAGTTTTTGCTGAATATTAATCAGCTTTGTGAGCATGCACTTAGGTAATTGTAGATGCTAAGCCTAATTATTTTATGGGCACCTCCTTCCCTGCTTAGATGATCTTGAGTAATATTATACAACGTTCACATGTGGTAATCCGATTGGCTTGTGCAAAGCCTTGAAAAGACGCAGAAGACCTTTCTGTCAGAGTGAAATGGCCCATCTCAGGGCTTCGACTGGAGCCGTCTAGGCAGAGTACATTGGGGTTTTTTGAGCTGAACCACCACATCAGTGATCTGAGATGAGGCAGCTGTGTGAAGGGGCACTGCTTCACACAGTTTCACAATTCAGCCTTGCTGTGACTGGGCTAAGTTTGCCCCAAAGTCTCCTGCCCTTGACAGCACCACTGAATATCTCACGATCGGAGGCCAGGTTATTAACGGTCCACATAACGTTTGAGATTTCTTTTGAGGTGCTGCGCAAGGGCCCCAGAGAGTTGGAATAACAGTATAGGAAGCCATAGCAGGGTGGGTTCTGGGGATGAAATGTATACATTTACCTTGTTCAAGCATTTTCAGCAACAAATTAACAGACTGAAGGAACAGATACGGCTTATCTTTAACTCTGGGAATTTGATGGTAGAGAATGAAATGGACCATGACAGTCACTTGATGTGTACCAAAGTAAAACTAATTCTAACACATTTAGAAAGTAATTTCTAATTTGGAGGTAATTTCACGTTTAAAATAAATTAAATGTTGCCTTCAAAACGTTGGTGCGTTTCAGTCGTTTGCAAAGTGTTATTTCAGAGGTGCCTGAAGCAATATTACTTAGTGGTGGCATAATTCTTGAACTGTGGCGTCTGAGTTTTGTACCTGTCAGGAAGTGTACCAGAATCTTTTACAACTGAGTATGTTGAGCAGAATAACCCCTCATCTCAGCAAGCGGGGCACTTTTCATGTGCTTGGTTTTATCATTTCATTGAGTGTGAAGTGTTCTGTCTCTACATCAGGACTTGTGTCTTTTTTCCCCATTTCTTGGGTGATTTTTATGGTTTTCCTCCTCCTTCAGCTGTTCAGATTGTTCGAGTTATTTGGTCTGTATGTGACCAGATTTGCTTTAGATGCTTAGAAAATCTAAAGCATCAACTAAAACATTGTTACCAATTTTGGGTTCTTCCAGTAAATTAAGTAAATTTGATGGCTCTTTATACTGATCTGGTGGAGGTTTCTTAGAATCGCTTACAGGCATTGTGTTGGCTGATGTTTTTCAAGCAGTTACATCATTTCTTTATAAACGAGCTCATTTCTGGATGTGTGATAAACTTGTACACATGACCATAAACCACGATAATTGACACTGGATTATCAAAGGAACTGTCAAACTGGCTTAAAAGAAAATCCCTCTGGCAGGGCATTCCTATGCTCTGCTCAGAGCTTTCTTACATTTCCAAATGACCTGCCAACAACAGGTCACCGTGGCAGAAACAGGAAGGAAACATGTTTGCTGCTCTTCCTGGTGTTTATTTGTTTGTTTTAGAATTTTAAAAAATACCTTCCATTGTAAGTAATGGGAAAGAATAAATTTAGATCAGCTTGAGAGGAGGTCTAATTTTACCCAGTATTTAAAAGTGTGGCAGAACGCCAGAAAGGCTTAAGATCCACTGAATTGTGATCCTTACCAGTTTTCTACCATGCCCCTTTGGGGTCTTTCAAAAGTTGGGATTTTTTGATGTCGCATCTGAGAAAAGCCTAAAGGTAGCCTAACAATCAGAGAGTTGAAGAAACAGATTTAGTCAAAGTAGGGACTTATGGGAGTTATAGAAATAAGATGGCAAAGAGAAAAGAGGCTTGATCTGTTAGTTCTTCTTTTCTGAGTGTTCTTCTTTTCTGCCCATATAAACTAAGTTTAGTATTGTGAAAAGAAGTAAAAAAATAATATTTTCAAGATTATTCTTCTATTTGAAGCAAAGCCTATCTTATGCTTTCCCTGTGAAACAAAAATTTTAAACGTCTTGCTGCATGCACCCATTTCTGCTTTCATTCAACTCCTTCAAAGTGCTGTCCCATGTAAGTGTCCCACACTAACCAAGCTTTCCTTTCTTCCCATTTTTGCTGTGACATTTTACCATTGTATAAAACTGTTTTTTTTAAACTGAGAAGCCTGAATAGAAATTGCTTGAGCCCACTAATCATTTTGGTTGCTACTTCTTACAACTTTTCCAGTATTCCTTTTGATACTAGATGGCTTGAGCTGAACAGTATCAAAGGATAGTTGTTCCATAGTTTTATATATAATATTGGCAATATATATATATATATATATATATATATATATATATATATATATATATTGCCATCTTATTTCTATAACTTTCTTCAATTATAGATATCATGGAAATTTTCAGGCTGCATGGTGAGCTGACACTTTTGCTATAAGGCCCCAATATTTCTTTCCTGGATAGTAAATATTTAGGTGAAAATAGAGATTATGGTCCTTTAGATGAGGTATTAGAGCTGGTGGTCAGGAAGCCATCCTAGCTCTCTTAGTTGAAACTGATTATAGAAAGCAGTTTTTATCTGGTTTCTCAGACAGCTTTGGGATAGAAACTGGCTTGCCTATATCAGGTAGAGATGAGTAACCTGCAGGCCAGATGTAGTCTAGATTCTGAACTCCAGGGACTGTACTGCTGAAACACGATCAAATCAGCATGAAGATCATCTGATTTTAACAAGTCAATCATGGGGGAAAGTGTATAAGCCTTTAGATGGCTTTACACTTCCAAAACACCATGAAAACCCAACTGCACTCATTTTTGCAATGCCGTGATGTCGTCATTCCATTCCTTTCAGCCCCTAGTGCTGTTTTAAACAGTATGATTTTTTTTTCTGCCCTTGTGCTATTTTTGTGCTGGGGGGATGCATGTGTGGAGTATGAAACTCTCACTTTCCCTGGCACTCTCAGGGTTTTTGATACCATCGATGGGGTGGGGAAAATGCTGAAATGATCGTTGGGAGTCAACTGCTTCATGGGTCAATGCTAAATACCCTGAATAACAAGCATAGAGCCTTCCTGGATCATTCATTGTCAAGAGCAGCTACCTTCTTTAACAGAGAGAGATTGGCCATTTTGATCCACACCTATATAAAACTAGCACAGGACTAATGCCATGAGCCCTTGATAGGGATTCCTTTGAACAGCCAGGACTAATAGATTCAGTTCGGGAACCATGTGACTAATAATTTCTAGTCATAATTCAGACATTCAGTGCAACTAATTGGAGATGGGGAATCTGTGGCCTTCCCCATATCACTGAACCAGCACTGGCTAGTCACATATGGAGTGATGAGAGTTGGAACCCAACAATGTCTGGAGGACAGAAGTTCCCCACCGTAGCCCTAAGTGATATGGATGGTATTACTTAAGTAATATGCCCTCTTCTGTGTTTTCCTGCATGCGTGTAAAAGAGTTTGAAGTAAACTTAGCCAGTCGAGGGCCTTCTTGGTTGTCATGTTTTTAGCCTTTAAAAAGGCTAATGACCTTTAACGGAGGGGATGGCTTTACTGGTTTGGAGAAAGACTGATAATTTACAGCATTGATTTTATGGATGCCATTATTAAAAAGAAAGCAAGAAACCGTGAGTAATGTATTATGTGAAATAAAGTCCTAAATGTATTGCCTACCTGTCATATGTATACAGTGACCTGGTTCATTGTTGTCCTTTATACGTTAGCTTCGCCATGTGATAATATGCCCTAACTTGTTTTTTGCTTTCAATGGCAGTGCAAGTTTCAGGACTTGTCTTGGAGCTCCCTGTGAAGGATCTGAACCTTACTGAAAAAAATGCTGAGTAGGCAATCTAAAGCATTTTAAAAATCGGTCTAGAAAAAAAATGCAAAATAATGGTTATTGAGAACCATTCTTCTGGATGGAAAACATGGAGAAATCTCAGTTGGCCGATTTGGTCAGAAAATATGTATCATTGTGAATCAGATTGTTCCCAGGGCATCCTCTAGATCAGTGCTTTCCAAAGTTCCGCCGTTGGTGATACACCAATGGCGGCGGCATGCACGGCGGCTTCGTGTGTTGCACTAAAACCCAGAAGCGCTGATGGCGTGCCGCCGCCACGCACATGCCACTGCCGCGTGTGCCGCCGCAGAAGCGGCAGCGATGCGCCATCAGCACGTACGGGTTTTGTCGCGACACACTAATGTGTTGCGACACAGTTTGGAAAGCTATGCTCTAGATGTATGAACTTCAATTCCCAGAATCCCCCAATCAGCACGGGCATTGTTGAGAATTCTAGGAGTTGAAGTCCACACATCTGGAGGGTGCCTAGGAAGTGGAATTAAACTTTTGAAGTACCTCTAGCTGTTTTGGAAATAGTCAGCTTTTGGACCAAATGCCAAATGAAAGGAAATGATTAAAACCTTTGCTTATGTCATAGAGTCCTTTATCCTGAAACATATTAATGAAAATTAGAGCAGTGCAGGAAATCCTGTCTAACATGATAAATATTAATATCGCACTGTTCATTCAGTGACAGTTAACAAAGTTACGCATTTGTTGGCTAAAGGGCAAAGTGACACAAACTTTTCCCCATTGGTTGCATCATTTTAAAAAAATAGATGCACTTGGAAAACAATATTTTGCAGTTTTTCTTCCCTATCCTAGTACCTAGTATAGGGTCAGACTCAAGGATTTGTATTGCCCTCAGTGGGATGGACCAAGGATGTTCCAACGTGAACCATGATGCTAGCAAACATGCTAGCTGCCTTTTCATTTAATGAAAGGAAACCTGGATCACTTGAGGAAATACAGGGGAATGGACTCCCACGTTGCTTCTGACATGTCGGGAGTAATTGGAACTGTACCCTTCTAGGCAGCTGCTGTAGCTCAGGGACTTTCACACCACCATTGTTTCCACTCCCCAATCTATCAAAAACAGTTTGAAAACTGTGTACTGTTATCTTCAGTTATAAAAGGTGAGAAAAAGAAGCAAAAGCCATTGCCACACTGCCTTGCCCAGTGCTGCTGCAGATGTTGCAGCAAGAAAAACATCTGTAAAACACCCCGGACAGGCCCATGCTTCCAGCTTCTCCCAACACAAGGCATCCAGCGTTCTGGATGGCAGGAATGTATGATGTCATCCTCAACCCATCCCCAGCCAACAGCGAATGCAACTTCTGCCCATGTTTTCTGGCCCTGCATCAAAAGTAGAGTTTCTCTGCTGTGCTCCAGTTCCCTTTGGGCAAACCCTTCCACCCCAGCTGGTTACTGAAGCCTGTGGTGGGAACACCCCTTCCCCCTCCGGTCACTGGTTGCTGCCCTGCCCTGCCATTTATTTTTTTTTACAAGTTCACCAATGGAATGGTGAAAAGCCCTCTTTTTTCTTTACAACTATACTGAAATAGTGCAAGGATGGACCTGTCCTTTTTTATTTTTAATGAAATTGGCAAGAATTCTGCAATTTTCCCTTCTAGACTAGGAAAAGTGGTAAAACTGTGATCCATCCTTCCTTCCTTTCCCGGGGGGAATTCCCCAGTCAGGGGCTGTAGTAAACACAGCCAGACAGAACATCAGACCATCGCCATAGTCAAAGCCAAAGCAAAGCAAGAGGTTGAAATCCAGAAAGGGATTTCCTAAACTGGATCCACTTCCAGCATGAGAGACAAGTAGCTAAAGGCTGCAGTGTGGAAAATCCCCTAATGTGTAAATGCCCTCTATGGTAGAACACATATTTTACATGCAGAAAGTTCCAGGTTCTTACCCTGGCATGTCCAGCTATGTTGAGAAATAAACCTAGGCCAGCCATTGCCAGTCAGTGAAGTTACCTTTGACAAATTATCTAACTGGGGATAAAGCAACTTGCTATGTTCTCCATCTGTCTGTATAGTTGGGCTACCTCTCTCTTACTACTGGAATGATTTACATATGGCTTTTCACAGACTGGGCGATTGCATGGTAAACCTCAGGCTGGAAAGAAAATTATATGAAGCAAACTAACCGTTCCATGATCACATGGCCTGTGGGTGCCTGATTAACACAGTGAATTTACATTCATTTCACTGTTGGCTTTATAGTTGAAGTGTCCATATAACAGAACTGCCCCGGGTATGTTAAGACCTGGCTAAAAGCTATTTGAGGCTATTTGCGTGTGGTGCTGGCAGCACGAGTGGATCTATGGAGTTCTGATCAGTTACAGTGCTGCTTAGCACACTTTTTTTCTAGCCGGGGCCAGGAGATATGCACTACATTAAAGCTGAACTTGAGTAACTGGAAATCTTGTTCAGACCCGTCTCCAGCTTCGGGAGGCATTAGTCCGATGATAAGGGCTAGAAACCAGCTTCATAAAAGTAACGGAAGAGCTCTAATTCCTCAGAGCCTGAGTTGTTCTATAGCAGTTTGGCATTCTCAGAGAACCATAACACTCAGGTAGCTTTGATTAATTTTGGCCCAAGTTTGTGGCTGGACTACAGCACCCAAGTTGTTTAGTGGGACAAACTGGAGGCAAACATGGGGCATTTTACTAGAAAGAAAAAAGGAAAAGGAAAACAAGAAGAAGTAAATTAAAAATCAAGCCAGATGTAGTCAGTTTATTGAAGACAGCCTATTCTGCTGCTTGATTTGGCCATTGGATTCACCTAGTTGGAACTTTGGGGGCACAGTTGATGAATATGTTGATATATCCCTAGAGGGGGCTACTGCAGCATTGCAGGCTATTCTCCTGGGAGACACTTGTCTGTCTTTGATAGAATCTTTTGAGGTTCTGGTTTAGAATCCTGCTTGAGCAATACTAGAAACAACAATAACATCTAAGGAAGCTAGAAGGATGGAATACGTTACTGTTCTTGAGTCTTTAAGAAAAGCATATGAACCTTTCACCTAGACCAGGGGTGGGGAACCGTTTTTCTGCCAAGGGCCATTTGGATATTTATAACTGGGGACTGGGGGTGGGGGGTGGGTTTCTGGGATTTCCACAGACCAGGGACTGGAGTTTGCGGGCGGGAGCCAATCACAAGCACTGGGGGGCAGGGTTTGCGGGTGGGGGCCAATCGCGTGGAAGGGGTGGGGTTTGTGGGCGGGAGTCCCGCGGGCCTTAAGCGGGAGCCCCGCTGGCCTTATACGGCCCGCGGGCCTGACATTGCCCACCCCTGACCTAGACTCTTTAATGAAAGAAGCGGGTTGGAACACAATGTGTCTAGGTTAGCTTCTTCCTCCCCTTCCCAAACAAGTGTCAAAATAGGTAGTCATTAAATAAATATCAGTGAGTGGAAATTTGGTGAAAGGTTCTGGATTTCCAAATAGTCTCAGAAAATAAAAATAGAGTCTTTTTGCTCTGAACTTTTATTTTTTAGGTAGATCATCAGCAAGATAGTGGTTTCACACAATAACTCATTGTACACCATATGAAGCCTTCTCAAGGGCGGATCCTCACAGAGCACATTTGCTGCATTTGTTGGAGTCTTCTGTCATTACCCTACTTCCAATACCTTGATTTTATACTGTAGGTGTATTTGCTGTGTTTATGTATTTATTAGATGAAGAAGGATGCCCAGCTCCATAATACTCTGGGCAGCATACAACATTAAAAGATAGTAAAACAATAGGAAACACAGCCATGTATATCTGGAAAAAGCAGTTCCTGAAACAAATGAAGTCCTATAAGGCAGGGGTCCCCAACCTTAGCAACTTGAAGATGTGTGGACTTCAACTCCCAGAATTCCCTAGCCAGCGTTGCTGGCTGGGGAATTCTGGGAGTTGAAGTCCACACATCTTCAAGTTGCTAAGGTTGAGGAACACTGCTATAAGGGGCTCAACACTTGCCCTATCCCAAGGCCTAGGGGAACAGCTAGATTTTCAGGGACTTCTTAAATGTTGCCAGGGTGGGAGCCATAAGGATCTCTGGGAGGACCTGTGACAGAAAGAACCTGTGACAGAAAGGCAGGCTTCCTGGGTCCCGACAGTTGATATTGTTTAATTGAAGGATCTGTAGCTCACCAACTCTGCCTGATCCTATTTATTTCTAGAAGTTACTGCAAAGATATAGGATTTATATAGAACATATATGACAAAAATAAGGCATAGGTTCTGCCTTCAGCCTAATTACAAAAAGACACAAGGAGAGGTGAACAGGAGTAGAGAAGTATGTTTCACATATATTAGGTGAAAAATCTTAAAATCTATAGTTTAGATATGATCCAAAGTCAATTAATAGAGATACAAAGGCATTAAGGGAGAATGGATGTAGTCAGGGAATGGAATCCTGGATATATGATTGACATAAATATCAGAAGAACAAAGAGAATGGGAGGAGGCTTAGACAGAATGATAAAAGAGAATGAAATACATTCAACAACTAATGGATGGACTTAAGTAGAATACAAGGAGGAGAAGGCAACACAGAATGCGAGAAAGACAAATCATATGATGGTAATCCTAGGTACAGCAGGCCAGAAGCATTGAAAAAGTCAAGGCAAAAAAAAAATTGAGAGAAAAAGCAGGAACATCAAGCAGCAGAGGACTGCAGGAGTGTGTGAGAAATTATGAATGAGCAGACTAGTTTTCAGTTGTGTCAAAAGAGACAACGTACAACTGTATAGATCTTACAAAAGCAGAAGTGACAAGATTTAACAACAGAGAAGGAATGAGTCAAGGGTTAAAAAAAAATCCCAAATCTCTAAAATGGTGGAAAGAGGTTGAATTAATGAAGTAGATATATGTAAAGAAACAAAAACGAAAACCACACACACACACAGAAGAAAGGAAAAGAAAGGTAGAAAGTGTGAAGCTCTGCTTTACTAGAATTTGGCTTTAATAGTAGTCAAGAAAGAAACAGAGAAAGCATGAGGCTGAGAGGTTGGGACAGGAAAAGATGGTCAGAAAAGAAACTATACTGGAAATCACCACAGGGAAAATAACGGAAGCAGCCTTCTCCCGCTTAGGTATCTCCAGGAAACTTAAAACTACAATTTCTGTCGTCATTGACCAATATGGGCATTGGGAAGAGAGTTTGAAGAGAAGACTCTGGAAATTGTAGTCCGTCACACTTAAGAGGGCATCATATGGGGAGCCCTAGCCCAAAATAAAAAGATAGAAGAAAAGAAGAAAAACATTGGAGAATATTGACAAATGGTAAAATAAGAAAAAAGGGAAGATCCACAGACAGCAGCCTCAAAATCTCAATTCCAGCAGAAGGTTTATCGCTGTTGGACTTTTACCCCTGATAGAAGCATAAAATGATGAGGAAGGAATGGCAGTCTGTGTCCGCAGAAGTTCCATGACAGCCTAGGCATTTCAACACCAGCCAACCCATTTCTTGACCAGCACAATCAACAAGGTCACATCTATATGATCATTCGGGGGGGAAATATTCAATTGCCATGGAAACCACAAAATCCTGAGAACCCCAAAGTCTCAACATGTACACTGAAGTCCTCTAAGGTCATTGCTACTAGTTTATTTATTTATTTATTTAATTTCTATCCCACCTTTATTATTTTTATAAATAACTCAAGGCGGCGAACATACCTAATATGTTCCTCCTATTTATACCTACAGTATTCCTCCTCCTATTTTCCCCACAACAACCACCTTGTGAGGTGAGTTGGGCTGAGAGAGAGTGACTGGCCCAAGGTCACCCAGCCGGCTTTCATGCCTAAGGCGGGACTAGAACTCACACTCTCCCGGTTTGCTATTGGCTCCTTCCTAGGGCTGAGAGAGAAGGACTGGCCCAAGGTCACCCAGCCGGCTTTCATGCCTAAGGTGAGACTAGAACTCACAGTCTCCTGGTTTCTAGCCCGTTGCCTTAACCACTAGACCAAACTGGCTCTGTAGTTGATACATTAGCAACAGAATCTCTAATTCTTTAATGAGCTTCCAACTAAGAAACATGTTAGTGTTTAGATGCCTTAGTGTTTAGATGCCTTTAGATGACAAGTCAAACTGTCTTTATAGGTAATGGTGACTCATCAGCACACTTGTTCCACTCATTTCTTGACTGCTGCTGAATAGATCACAGTCTGGAAGAAAACTGGTGGTATTCTCCAGCCAGGCCTTGATGCAACAGGCACAGTCAGAATAAGATCACAAATGGCTGGTGTGTGGCTGGTTGCCAACCTTGTTTTCAGTGCAGATTAAAAGCATCTTTACTTGACCCTCTAAGCATACCTTATAAACAACAAAATAAATCATTTCCTTCAGTGCAGTTTTACTTCTGAGTAGGCATAGTTAGAACCAGGCTGTAAAATTATTAAAGCTTCAGGTTCCGCTCTCTCTTGCACCAGTTGCCCTGCAGGAGCAGAAAGCCGAAAAACTGTTCTCAGCCATGCCAATGGGATATTGAGGATGGCTTCTCCAAGCACACCATGAGCATCCTTCCTTTCTCCTCCTCAGCTGCATCTCATGAAGAAGAATCTCAATCCCCCTTTCTTCTAAGACCATATTCCCTGTCACGGGGGAAATTTAGTTTCCCTCTTTCTCACTGCTCTCTACCTTTCAGGTAAAGCCACCCACATGGCAGTTTCCCCTTCCAGTGCAAAAACAAATCATTTAGCACAAGGAGAGTTGTGAGTTTCCAGAACCTTCCAAATGTTGCTGGCACGTTTGACAGAAGGGCAGAATTATTAAGTACGTAGACACCTTTTTAAACTGATTCAATTTAATGTATTTATTTTAATCACGATTTGATCAAAGCAACTCTCATTTTGTCTTGTCCACCCACATATATACTGTAGTGTGTCCTTGACTTGGTCCTCAAAGTCCAAGTGCAGCCCTTGACCCAAAAAGGTACCCACCTCTGCTTTAAGTCTAGACCGAAGATTGCTCTGCAGGACCTAATTGAGGGCAAAGCCATGGGTACTGGGTGGCCTGCAGACTCATGGTGAACCGAGGTGGTAACTTTGTGATGGGGCCTGGCAAAGCCACATTCTTTCTTAGGGTATACAGTACTTGAGTTTCTCAGGGCTGAAGGCAGCTGTCCAATGCCTTAGCTGGCTGCGTTGCATAACTTAAGTAAAGATACATCCTTCAAAGCAGGATCCCTTTGATGAGGAGATGGGACTGCACTTTTCTGTTTTTGTGGAAATGATCCAAGGAAGCTCCATAGCTGCTGAGCCTAAAAGTATCACAACTCTGAGTTTTGTCTGTTGGTTGATCACAAATGGCTGAAATTGGGTCAGTGCTATTCCCCTCTGTCCCTCTGTCATTGTCTCAGACTAGTTCCTCCATTACCTGCATGCAAAAGACATCGGGGGGGGGGGGACTTTTTCCCTCTCCCATCCTGCTGGTTCCACATATGAAATCGTCCATGGCACATCAGGGACAACCATTCTCTTTCTCTGGCTGGGCAGGTTGCCATAGCCTGGGTTTAAAATTTCCCCTACCTGGGAGTATGGCCACTGCTTTCTTGCTCTGCCATGTGGTGAGAAATGGCAGCCATGTTCTGTGTAGGGAGCAATTCTGCTGGAATTGCAATGCCAAAGCCATCTCTTTCTCCCCATACCCTCCAACCCTTGCCAGCAATTTTGCTATGGCGAGATCCCCAATTTGGCTCTGCCTCTCTCTCGCTTCATATGTGGCCAGCCTGTACTAAAATGGCTTCCTTCTTCGTGAGGCTGATTTTGTGTTGTGAGTGGTGGAGACAAGGGGAAGGGGTCAAGGGCTGGAACAGCGTGGAAGTGGGGTGGGGGCTGCGGGGAATTACGGCTCAGGACTGAAGAGAATTGGCAAAGATGTGTTTGTCTGACTACACTGACTCTGGGCCTTGCCAAATTTGCTTTCACGTGGGCTTTCGATTCATCCACCAAACCGAAAAAAAGATTAAATAAATAAAGGGGCCAAGGCCCCTCCTGCTGCAGCAAAACTGTGCTCAGGGAGTGGGGCGGAGATATGGCTCCAGTGGTGTCTGAGAGTGCAGCTTGAAGCTGGCAGGTCCAGGGACAATGAGGCAGACCTTGGCATCAGAGGTTTGGCAGAGAAATGAGCCTGGGTGGGGAGGAAGGGGGGCTGCACAGATGGTCTTGCCTTTATTTCACCCCAAAGGAAAAGAAGATATGGGGGGAACTTGGAAAGGGGTTTCCAGGCTCCAGATGCACCCCACATGGTTGGGAGGGGTGTTCCTGACTGTCCCTTCTATTTGGAAGCCAAGGTGTCTGGGGGGAGAACGACTGGGTGCGTAGCCTAGGAAGAGCTGGAGAGGGGCACCCCACCTCCAGCATTTGGCGATACTGGGTTCAGGAGCCCTGCCTGGCATTACTGGGTGCCAGAGCCCAAGGGCTCTGGAAACCACGGCTCTGTTTACAAGAGCCAGCCAGTTGTGGTGAGCAAGAATGTTGGTTTGTAGAGCCTTTGTATTAAAGTGTCCTGTCTTTCCCTTCCCTTGACATCGGGACCGGCGTTCCAGAAAACAGTTTTCGGAGGGAGAAGACATTTAGGAAAAACGTCCCAGTAAGTTAGGTTTCCAGGTGCAGATCCCTTCAATGGATTTAAATGTTATTTATGGCAATAAAAAAACTTCCCTTCCCTTCCTCTAGCAAAGTGGCATCTGCCTCCCTTATTTGCTTGTCTCTTGCGCAGGTGACATAGAGTTGCCGCTCCAGCTAGGCAGGGCTAAATAAGTCCCATTTCCTCTTTAATAAGCAGCCGCTGGATATTACGGAGTTCCAGAGGGAGGGAAATGCAAACTGCCCATCTGCAGCATCTTTCTATTTGCCAGCTAAGGAAAGACTTCTTCCAAACTGCAAGATCAGGTGGGTGAAGTGGAGCAGGTTTGGAACTGAGCCTTTTTCTCTCCACCACTGGCATTGATCGTCATTTATGTTGGCTACGGAGGATGGGCTTTGTAATCCAGCACAGCTGGGGGGAACAGGTTAGGAAGGGCTCCTTTAAACGGTGGGCCCTGTGTCACTGAACTTTTGCCAAGCCTTGGCTCTGGCAGGCTGGCAGCAAAAACATTTAATTTTCATAAACCAGGCACAAGCCCTCATTAGCTGTCATTCAGTCATGGCATAGGTTATGAATGCTTATACTTGCATTTCTTTCTCCTATACCTTCTTTAATCATCCACTGCCTTTCAGCATGTTCCATAGGTGATGCATGCCACATCCTAGTTAAGGAAATGTAACCAAGATTAAAACCCACCATATTGTATTCAAACTAGCATATTGCATAAATATAGGTGATGGGTCTAATTGACTCGGTGAAGTGAGTTGAGTGAACCCAGCCACTGACCTACCTCACAGGGTTGTGGGGACAATAAAATGGGCCAGGGAAAAACGGGGTACCCTGCTTTAGGTTCCATGGAGGGAAAATAAAATGTAAAGATAATCAATAACAAGAATTGATTAACAAAATAAAATGTAAAGATAATCAATAGCAAGAATTGATTAACAAAATAAAATGTAAAGATAATCAATAACAACAATTTATTATCTCAGGTAATAGGGCTGATGTTGTCAAATGCCACTGCCAGAATAGGCAGTACTGGACTAATAACCCAATGACCTGATCCAGGATGACAATTTTAACAGCTGATGGCAAAGGACGTACGGTTCAGCTTTGTGTTCGGCACCTGATATTCCAGGATGATGGGCAGAACTGTGCTTGTGAGCCACCATTCCAGAAAAGACCATTGCTATATAAAGATATGGGTATAACACCCTACTGAGTGTAGCAGGGCTGTAGTTACACTGTCAGGTTTTCATGCCCTAAAGCACGATAAACTGAGCCTTCCTTCTATTCCACTTTATTTGTAGCTTTCTTCTGATGCGTGTGGAAAACTTGGCCTTTCTAGCGGAAAGACAGCAATGACATAAGCAACAACACAAATGCCATTTGGGCAGCAATATTGTTAGGTGCTCCAGAGAAGAGAATTGCAATCTGACAAGTGCAGCCCAAGATCCCTTGTGGAGGAACACTTGGATTGCCTGTGGCTGTTTTCCATCCATCGTCTTCTGCTTACTTACTTGCAGGTTAGCCCAGAGCCTAATTCTAGATTCTGTTGAGCTGTCTGTGAGGGTGGCAAAGACAAACTCGGCTCTTGCAAGCAGCTCTGCTCTTAGGAAAAGCAACATTGCTTTGACTGTATTATGTGTCCTGGGAACTTGAAATCCAACACTCCTGGAGGACACTAGGATGGAAAAACATGCTATATATAATGTTTTGTCTTTGAGGACAAGGCTGTCTATATCTACAGTATATCTTTATTTTTCTACTTCTCTGTCTATAACTTTGCCTATGACTCATGGTAAAAAAGGTAAAGGTTCCCCCCGCACAGTTGTGCAGTCGTGTCCGACTCTAGGGGCCGGTGCTCATCTCCGTTTGTTAGCTGAAGAGCCAGCATTGTCCGAAGACGCTTCCACGGTCATGTGGTTGGCATGACGCGCACGGAACGCTGTTACCATCCCACAGAAGTGGTACCTATTTATCTACTTGCATTTGCATGCTTTCAAATTGATAGGTTGGCAAGAGCTGGGGCTAGTGCGGGAGCTCACTCCGCACACAGGGCTAGGGATTCGAACCTCCAAACTTGCGATCTTCCGATCGACAAGCCTGGCATCTTACCCACTGAGCCACCACGCCCCTATACTCATATATACAAATACTCATTTGTATACTCATGATATGCAAATGTAACTCATGGTATACAAATAAAGACCAACTCTTCCAATACAGTTGCCACATCCTACAGCAATTCACTAGCACATTTATGCCACTCAAAGTGCTGTATCTTCTTTCCTAGATTTGCCATCGCCATCCTCCCAGTGAAGTAAGACCCTGTAGGGTAGCATCCCACCCCTGTAGAGTGGGCATCCCTGTGAGGCACAGATTTTGCCTTCAGCCAAGGAGAAAGTCACTGATGGTAGTGGGATTTTAATTTATGTTTCATGGATCTAGTTCTGGGATCTGCTTCCTTACACCCCAACCAGACTTATCACCAATACCCACCACGTTTACTTTAACTGTGTGAAGCTCTAGATGGCCTCCATGAAAGCAGATTGCAGGGTAGAAGATAAGGTCTTGTTTGGACAGGAGGGAAGGAGAGAGGGAGCCTATTATGGCAGCAGTCTATTGCTCAGAGAGGTAGAATTGGCTACTCTGCCCTCTTCCTGGCAGCAAGTCCTTGAGTAGTTATTCACTGGATCATCTCATGGCAAGGTGTGGGGAGGGGGGCAGGAAAGGATTGTTTGCAGTCCATTTGGAGGGGAATGGAGAGGAGATATCAGGGATAATTTGAATAGGAGGCTCTGCATTTCATAGACCAGCTTGGAATCGTGCCCTGGCATGGGTCTGCATTATATTTGCTGGTGATTGATGGCTCCCAGTAATGGAGTGGTAGACAGTTGTGTGGGGACGGAACTGAGGCTGCCGTCAACCTGGGAAGAAGGGAATGCAGAGTAGTCTGTGGCCAATTACATGTTTCTGTGGTCTTCAGAAGCATGTGAATTGGTTCCTCAGGAGAGTTAAGACCTCCCAACATGGTGCCCTCCAGGTGACTCGAGCCTGCAAGGACCTGATGACTGGGAATTTGGGGAATTGTAGGCCCAGCACATCTCAAGGAGTGCAAGTTAAGGAAGATGATTATAACTCAACCTTTGCCACTTTTTGAGTAGCTACTTGGTCTAACCTTTTGTCTCAAGCAACCTGACATGTTATTCCTCTAGTTTGAATTCTAAGGCATTTGAGGGACAATAAGGCAGTAGCCAGGACTCACTGGAAAAGACCCTGATGCTGGGAAAGACTGAAGGCAAAAGGAGAAGGGGACGGCAGAGGATGAGATGGTTAGATAGCATCACCGATGTAATGAACATGAATTTGAGTAAACTCCGAGAGACAGTGGAGGACAGGAAGGCCTGGCGTGCTATGGTCCATGAGGTCATGAAGAGTCGGACACGACTAAACGACTGAACAACAACAAAAAAGGCAGTAGCAGAAGATAATTTAGGACATTATTTGTCCTAAATTAAAAGCATTTAATTATATCTTTATAGAAGGCTTTTAGAGCCATCAAAAGCCAAACATACGATAAGGAATACTTACTGCTGATCCTTCCTTCCCTCACATTTATTTATTTATTTATTTATTTGTCAAATTTATCACCACCCATCTCTACAAAAGTAGACTCTGGGTGGTTTACAATAAAATATTAAAACTAATTACCTATAAATCATAAAATATAATCCAATAATAAATAGTAAAAATCCAAATGATGGTAAGATCTTAAAAGGAGAACACCACTAAGCCAACCACCCCCAGGAGGAACTATTACTTCCTTTGTCCCAAGCAAGGCAGCAGAACCAGGTCTTTAAAGACCTCCAGAAGTCTAGGAGTGAGGGCGCCCACCTCACCTCTGGGGGCAAGATATTCCATAGGGAGAGTGCTATCGCAGAGAAGGCATGCCTCCTGGACCCCGCTAGATGAAATTCTTTTGTTGATGGGATCCGAAGCATGCCCTCCCTGCATGACCGGGTGGGGCGGGTAGATGTGGTTGGGATGAGATATATATACCTTTTTATGTATGCAGGAACATTCATATATGGAAGGAAGGAAGGAAGGAAGGAAGGAAGGAAGGAAGGAAGGAAGGAAGGAAGGAAGGAAGGAATTTCTTTCCTTCTTTCTTTCCTTCTTTCTTTCTTTCTTTCCTTCTTTCTTTCCTTCTTTCCTTCCTTCCTTCCTTCCTTCCTTCCTTCCTTCCTTCCTTCCTTCCTTCCTTCCTTCCTTCCTTCCTTCTTTCTTTCTTTCTTTCTTTCTTTCTTTCTTTCTTTCTTTCTTTCTTTCTTTCTTTCTTTCTTTCTTTCTTTCTTTCTTTCTTTCTTTCATATATGAATGTTCCTGCATACATAAAAAGGTATCCCTGCTTGCAGAAAGCAAACATACCAGACAGACTAGAACAGAATCCTTATCTCCTACATGGTACTTTTTAAAATGTAGGGGGGGGGGGTCTTTGTATTGTTTCATTTTGTTTCGTTTCAGGGAACG
This sequence comes from Charina bottae, assembly GCA_023362775.1. Classification (NCBI taxonomy): domain Eukaryota; kingdom Metazoa; phylum Chordata; class Lepidosauria; order Squamata; family Charinaidae; genus Charina; species Charina bottae. Next base: position 6,945,948 of record JALMGJ010000021.1, on the reverse strand, counting down.
TATACCCACATTCATGGATTTAGCACCACTTCCTTGTTCCCTCCTGTTGCCATCTCAGGGGCCATGCAGGTACCACTTATGCCGAAATCCAGTTCAGCTGAGTCCCATCCCACATGCAGACAAGTGTTTGCATTATCTTTTAATTGCTATGTGATGCTCTGGTTTAGCTGAAAAGCAGAGCCGGATTAAAATTATTTTAAGGAAATGTTCAATGTGGTGAACTCCAACTGCAGTTTCAAGTATACAAGCCACACATAAATTCATCATTTTAATAAATACATTAGTCCTATGTATTTTTAGTATAAATCTAACAATTTGTGCTCTAAACTGAGAACATGTGAATGTAAGAAGTGTGTGCTTGCATTCATGTGTGTCCTACAGATACCATGATCAGATGATTATCTACAACTCCTGACCAATTTTACTTTTAATGGCAAATATGATTCAGTTGCTGCTTAATGTTTAAATATTAATATTTAAAATATTAGTAAAATTAAAAATTAAAAATATTAGTATTTTCCTTAGTGGAAAGCAAATCAATGCTTTGGTTGGGAGAGCATGTTGGGAGATCAACCCTTTCCTAATGAGATATCCTCCAGATATGTTGAACTACAAATGATTGTGCTTGTGAATAATTTTAGAAGTTGCAGACCAACATGTGTGAAGGAAATGGCTTTGTAAACTCTACTGCTCTTTGGCTGGAATTATCTGGTTCCATACCATTTTGATATCATAGACTTTTTCTAGTAACCTGAGTAGTGAAGTGCACCTTCTCCAGAAAAATTGTGCCAAGTAGAAGGGCCCCAGCTCTTGCCAACCTAGCAATTCGAAAGCATGCAAATGCAAGTAGATAAATAGGTACCACTTCCGTGGGTAGGTAACAGCGTTCCATGTGCGTTATGTGGCAGTCGTGGCCAGGAGGGCCTTTGCACAGCTTCGAGTTGTGCGCCAGTTACGTCCTTTCCTGGATCGGGAGTCACTCACGCCCTTGTCATCTCCCGTATAGACTATTGTAATGCGCTCTACATGGGGCTACCCTTGAAGAGTATCCGGAAGCTTCAGCTGGTGCAGAATGCGGCGGCGCGAGCAGTTATGGGTGCCAGGAGATCGGCACATGTGACACCTCTGCTACGCGAGCTGCATTGGGTGCCAGTTTGCTTCCGGGTCCAATTCAAGGTGTTGGTGATTACCTTTAAAGCCCTACATGGCATAGGGCCAGAGTACCTGAGGGACCGTCTCGTCCCGATAACATCAGCCCGCCCCACCCATGCATGCAGAGAGGGCATGCTTCGGACCCCCTCAACAAGAGAATTCCATCTAGCGGGGTCCAGGAGGCGTGCCTTCTCTGCGATAGCGCCCACCTTATGGAATATCTTGCCCCCAGAGGTGAGACTAGCCCCCTCCCTCTTGGCCTTTCGGAAGGCCCTTAAGACCTGGCTCTGCCACCTGGCCTGGGACGACGGAGGTGGTAGTGCCTCCTGGGGTTGGCTGGCCCCGTAGCTGCATGATCCATTCTGCGGGTCCTAATCCATCTTGGATTTTATTTTATTTATTTTATGCTTGTGAGATATTTTGTATAGTTTTTAAATTTTATTTATTGTAACCCGCCCAGAGTCCCTTGCATGGGAGATGGGCGGGGAATAAATTTGAAAAATAAATAAATAAATAAATAAATGTGGCCACATGACCGTGGAAGCATCTTCGGACAACGCTGGCTCTTCGGCTGACAAACGGAGATGAGCACCGGCCCCTAGAGTCGGACACGACTGCACAAGTGTGCAGGGGGAACCTTTACCTTTATCTTAGAAGGGCATGTAGACCTTGAAGGGTGAAAGTGAATATGTCAGAAGACCAACTCTGTTTAAATGGATGTTCACCAGGGCTTTTTTTAAAAAAAAATAATTAATTGTCATTTTAATGAACAAAATTCATTTGTTGTTTTGAAAACGTGGAGTTCATATTCATTTCATTTCCCTCTCCTTCCCCAGTAAGGATTACCTTCACCCTTACGTGGTTTTCCTTTTCTTTGGAGGTGGAGCCCAGGCTCAAAAGACTTAATAAGACTCCAGCATCTGTATAGTGACTCTTCACAGAATGGATGGGGAATGCTGAGAGCAGTATTTCTCAACCTTGGCAACTTTAAGACATGTGGACTTCAACTCCCAGAATTCCTCAGCCAGCTATTCTGGCTGGGGAATTCTGGGAGTTGAAGTCCTCACGTCTTAAAGTTGCTAAGGTTGAGAAACGCAGGCTGGGAGAGATCTTTTGTCCTGATAGTGATCTTGGAGTGCTAGTGCTAGTGATCTTGGGAGTGAAATTGTTTTTGAGATAGATTCAAGCCTAGACAGATTCAAGCCCTGAATCTAAGTCCTTTTAGTGCTTATCTCTTTTCTATGCCATCTCCTTGAATCCTGTGGTGACAGATGGATGGGAGCAGCTTAGAATAAGTTCCTTGTGGCTCTACCCAGCAGTGGGAGGCTTGAATTAAAGACAAAGCATCCTCCCCAAAAGATTTGTAACAGCAGCAAAGAGCTAAATAAATAAAGGAATGGGAAGCCAGCGAGGCTGCAGCGACGGTAGAAACAGCCGTGGGATGTGGGACTTGGCAGTGACAAGCATCTGCTGCTGTGTGAACAACTAGACTGCCTGCCACGTGGATGAACGGCGAGGGCCGTGAAACCAGGGAGAGAGCCAGGGCAGCTGAAGCACCACACAGCACACTCTCTTGGACAGGGCTGGGATTGGGATCTTGTTGAATATTTGACGTCTGAGAAAAATATAATAATCGTTGGCTGTGTCATTGCTTTCTTCCTTACCAGCCAGGCGATTTTGCCCAGTCTAGAGAAAAGGGTAAAGGCTATGCACCCACGTCTAACTAGCAAAGTAAAGATAGACAACTAAAGGCCTGAGGAACAAGCCCGTTCTCCCACATCAGTGTCGGGTCCCCAGCCTAGCCTCTGATCCCACGGACTCACCCACTCATCCTCCCACTGCATTTTAGCTACTGCACATTTGCCAAAGTGGAGACCCAGAAAAGGCTCTAACCCCTTTCTCAAAAGGGAAGTGGACAGAACTCTTGCCTTGTGATGTTCCAGAACATGCTGCTCATTCTAGAGCACAGGACAAGATGTGAAGAAATGATTACTCAGCGAGAACTGTGGTCAAAGCCTCTGTGGACAGGTGCGCAAAGGAATGGACATGGAAGTTGGGCAGCCTAGAAATATGAAACACAAACAAACAAATAAATATTCCTCTGCCCATCTCTCACCTTTTGTGTAAGTTAGTGGACAGAGGTTGTGCTGCATGCATCTGCCTCCACTTGCTTAGTTGAGAATATGACTTCTTTTGTCTTCAAACACATTTGCTACCCAGAAATGTAGAATGAGTACGTTGTTCTTTTTAAAGGAGTGAATAGTTTCCTCCCATAATACTTAAGGTTCTCCTCTCCTCCATAATGGATATATAATCAGCAGAGGATGTATTCTTCTGCCATCACACTGGAAATCTGATTGTAAAGTAGCAACTCAAGTTTCCCACCAAATAGCCCCATCCTAAGCGGCACAAAATGTGAGAACTAGCCCAATGTGTGGTGGTGTGTTAGTGAAAAATGTAAGGTTTAGATGTGATCAAATTAAAGGATAGGTAAATCAACTCTATAAGTGTAGATTTAAAAACTAATGCATAAAATTTGCAAAACCAATGAACAGTTTTGTGATATCTCAAGGGCAAACAGCTTCACTGTAGTTTAATCACAAAAGAAGTGAGATTCTAGAAGAAAGCTCTGAACTTTAAGGTGCCACTAAACTTTTTGTTTTGTTGCATTTTCTGCAAAGGCTAACCACAGTAGATGAACACACAAGGTAAAGGTAAAGGTTCCCCCCGCACATTTGTGCAGTCGTGTCCGACTCTAGGGGCCGGTGCTCATCTCCGTTTGTTAGCCGAAGAGCCAGCGTTGTCCGGAGACGCTTCCACGATCATGTGGCCACATGATGCACGCGGAACGCTGTTACCTACCCACCGAAGTGGTACCTATTAATCTACTTGCATTTGCATGCTTTCGAATTGCTAGGTTGGCAAGAGCTGGGGCTAGTGCGGGAGCTCACTCCGCACGCAGGGCTAGGGATTCGAATCTCTGAACTTGCGATCTTCCGATCGACAAGCCTGGCATCTTACCCGCTGAGCCACCACGACCCTTCTGAAATCAAACAACTTAAAATAAACCAGTTAATTCAGGGAGTAGCTAGCTCATGGGTTCAACCTGTGCTGAAGAATGGAAATTAAACAGCTCATATGACTACTGCCCATGTACTTGCAGGTAAAACAATAGCACAGTATAGAAAATAATAGTAATTGCACATATGAAAAACACTAGCCAATCAAGCTGCATGGTTTTTATTTTTACTTTGGCAAACTTTCATACCCCACAGTGAGTTGAAAGAGAGGAGCAAGAAACTCCCCATTCCCAGTGTCTTTTCACCATTATGCACTGATTCCTTCTCGGTATTATTGAAGCAGTCTCTATGAGTGTCTTTGATTGTCTGAGGGGTGCCTCAGGGCTCAACATTTTATCTCCCCGTTTAACATCTAAAACAGTGACTGTTAACATTTAACAGTGAAACCACTGGGGGAGGTCATCCATCGGTTTGGTGTCCAGTATCATCAATATGCTGATGGTATTCAGTTATACATCTCAACCAGGGGCCGGCCAACTGATGCCATCAGTGTCCTGCCCCAGTATCTGGAGGCTGTGTGAATCTGGATGGGGAGGAACAGACTCAGGTTCAATCCTTCCAAGACTGAGTAGTTGTGAATTTTTGAGCCCCCCAGGTCTGGGTACTCTCCACCTTTAGCCGTGGATGGGGTTGCACTTCCCCACTCAAAACGGGGGCAATATTTGAGCAGGAGCTGTAAGTCCAAGATGACCTTTCACCAGTTACATCTGGCGTGCCATTTGTGCCCATTCTTAGACAAGGGGGCCCTCCAGACAGTCACTTATGTCCTAGACACCTTATGGTTGGACTATTGCAATGCGCTCTACATGAGGCTGCCCTTGAAGACCATTTGAAGGTTACAGCTGGTCCTGAGTGCAGTGGTGTGGGCTGTGTTGGGCATGCCTCAGTATGCACATGTGACACCTCTGCTTCATGAGCTGCACTAGTTGCCAGTGGGCCCCCTGGTACAATTCAAGGTGCTGGTTATCACCCATAAAGCCCTTCATGGCATAAGGCCAGTTTACCTAAGAGACCACCTGTTTCCCATGGTTTCTGCCCATCCAGTGAGATCAGAAAGAGTCGGTGTGCTTGAGGTCCCCTCAGTCAAACAATGCCTTCTATCGGGGTCCAGGAAGTGTGCCTTCTCTGGAATGATACCCCCCAAGAGATCCATGTCACCCCCACCCTGATGATGTTCCAGAAGGATTGAAAAACTTGGGTGTTCTCCCAGGCCTCAGGATAGAGGGGTGGTAGAGCCCTGTTGGTGATGTTTTTGTGTGTTTGGCCAACACATGGGACTTCCTTGTGGTTTTTCTTATTGTTCATGCTTGAAGTAAGCTGCCCAGAGTCATTTTGGAGTCAAATGGCCTCTAAATCTCATTCATAAACAAACAAACAAACAAACGCCCAACAAATTTATTCTAGGCAGGTGGTCACCACACTATTCACATTTATCCATGCCTGAACTGTTTCCATAGTAAAAAGACCCCCATAATCCCCATTCCTCTATGAAGTTACCAGTTAATCCTCCAACCTATGGAAATTGGCTCATATTCCTAGACATATCATTAGGTTTTAACCATTCTTAGGGCTCTTTCATATGTGGTATTTGGCAAGCAGCAAAATACAATTTAGGATAGGGGCCACCTTTAACTCGTAGACCTGTGGATGAGCGTATTTTATTTTATGGATTGGCAGGGGGTGGGGAAAGGAGGGTAAATTTGATCCGTGCTGACTCAAGTAAATAATGGTTTGTTGTTGTTTTCTGATAAAGAGCTTTGCTTTGTACAAAGAGCTCCTGGATTTTTTTTTCAAAAGAGTATCAAGCTCCTGGTTTTTCTATAACTTTCATGGTAGACCTTTTCTACCCTCAGGTCCTTAACATTTTTTGCACTATTTTGTATTTCAATTTTGTTCCAGCCAAATAATTCTAATTTATTGTGACACTTTGAGTTCTAATCCTGCCCTTAAAAAGGTATGCTATTTGTCCCAATTTTGTTTTGGCTGAGGATGAGTAGCTCCATTGCTAATTAGCAGGACTGTTAAAACAATAATGACCTGTAGAGGTTCTCTAAGGGCCATTTCCCATTGCTGAGTTATAGTGCTCTGTACGAACCTTGGGTTGACAGAAAACTTTACTGGCATGAAATGACTGCCCCCACTACTGATCCACTGCCTCTGTTTCAAGTCACTGCAGTTCCCTGACTTCCCTCCAAGGTAATGTGTGACAAAGCCTAACAGTTTTTACCCATCCTGAGGTGCGCTTGGATGGTGTCAGAATAAAGGACAAAGTATTTTTAACACAAGGGGCGTGGTGGCTCAGCAGGTAAGACGCCAGGCTTGTTGATTGGAAGATCACAAGTCCGGAGATTCGAATCCCTAGCCCCGCGTGACGGAGTGAGCTCCCGCATTAGCCCCAGCTCTTGCCAACCTAGCAATTCGAAAGCATGCAAATGCAAGTAGATTAATAGGTACCACTTCGGTGGGAAGGTAACAGCGTTCCGCGCGCGTCATGCCAGCCACATGACCGTGGAAGCGTCTTCGGACAACGCTGGCTCTTCGGCTAACAAACGGAGATGAGCACCGGCCCCTAGAGTCGGACACGACTGCACAAATGTGCGGGGGGAACCTTTACCTTACATTTTTAACACTGGTAAAGCTAAGGATATCCTTGGATTGACAAACTTTTCTGGCACAGGGAAGGATACTGTTGTGGTTTTAATGGGGTGGTCTTTAATTATATTTAGGGTTTTATCACCAGGCATCCACATGGAGTCAGCAGTATAGAAATAAATGCATACATTTATTCCCTATCCTGCTGCAGGTACAATACAGGTAGTCCTTGGTTAACAGCCATTCATTCAGCGACCATTCAAAGTTACAACAGTGCTGAACAAGAGTCCTTGAAGTTGTGGCCGTCACAGCATCCCCTCAGTCACGTGATTGCAATTTGGGTGCTTGGCCACCGGCTCGCAATTACAACAGTTGCAGCATCCTGCGGTCTCGTGATCGTCATTTGTGACCTTCACTGCTGGCTTCCCACAAGCAAAGTCAATGGGGAAACTGGTAGGAGGTTGCAAATGCCGATCACATGATGTTGCGCCTAACAACCATGTGGGTTTTGCCTAACGACCGCCACTGGAACTGCCAGAACTGCCATCATAAGTCGGCGCAGTCACGTGACATCGTGCTTTACGACCGCATTGCTTAGTGACAGAGTTCCTGGTCCCAACTACCGAGAGAGAGAGAGAGAGAGAGAGAGAGAGAGAGAGAGAGAGAGAGAGAGAGAGAGAGAGAGAGAGAGAGAGAGAGAGAGAGATTTCAAACAAGCCTCCCCTACGCCTGCTGGGTCTTTAAGTCAATCAATGCCAAGCTCAGAGACTTGGATCAAACTGCAGAGCAACTGATCACATACATACATACATACATACATACATGTGTGTGTGTGTGTGGGGGTCAGTTGCTCTGCAGTTTGATTCAAGTCTCTGAGCTTGGCATTGATTGACTTAAAGACCTGGCAGGCGTAGGGGAGGCTTGTCTGAAAGAACTAGACCTTTCCAAAGAACTAGACATTTCCCAAAGCAGAATGGGCCTGAAGATAATGATCAGAGACTCCCTAAACTAGATTGCGTCATGGCTGAAGAAGCACAAAAGTTGGGGTAAGGAGGAAAACACTACTCTAACACTGGTACAGCTAAGGACAACCCACTATATCAGAGCTTTCCAAACTGTGTGTCGGGACACGTTAGTGTGTCGGCTGCAGTGTCTGGATGTGTCGTGGCTTCTGCTGCCTCCGAGCCCTGCCAGGATTCCACGCAGGTCCTAGTGCCTGCCTTGTGCCCTGCTGTAAGAGTGTGTTGCGAAATGATGCCCTGCTGTAAGAGTGTGTCACGAAATGATGCATGTCTAAAAAGTGTGTCACCAACATGAAAAGTTTGGAAAGCTCTGCACTATATGATGGTAATCAGATGAAGAGAACATCATGAAATGCAGGGGGGGGGGAAAGGTTGTTGGGTCATATTTGTGCTGTGGTTAGGTGCCCTGTGTAAGACTCACTAGCTTTTTACTGTATTTGGTGTCTAGACTGTTTTTAAATACAAAGTTGCATTATAACTCTGTTTCCAATTTTTCACTTTCAGCTTCAGTGTGAAAGAAAAGATTTCAATAGGTGGGGCAAGGCTCACATCAAGGCTGTAGGAAACTCAAGATTAAGGAGGCAATCCTGAGCATAATTGCAGTGATCCCATGGGACTTACATGCATGTTACAAGTTACATGTAACAACAACATTGCATTAGAATAGCTTCAATGATGGTTAATTTATATATGATATTACCCAGAATTTGGAGAGCTGTCCAAAGATCAGTTCCTTTTCTCATGCAGTTTCTGTCCATCCTGAAGGGAACTGGATTGAAAACACTGCTCCCTAGGGGTAGGAGAAGGCTTGTATGCCTGGGCTTTGTTCTGACTGCAGGTCAGTCCTAGAGACTTGATGGAGTTGTGTTGGTGCCTTCAAGTCAGGCTTGACTGCCTGGACAAGTCCCTGCAGTTTTCTTGGCAAGATTTTGGAAGTGGTTTGCCCTTGCCTGCTTCCCAGGGCTGAGGGAGAGTGACTGGCCCAAGGTCACCCACCTGGCTTCATGCCAAAGTGGGGACTAGTGCTCGCAAACCTTCTAGCCTGATGCCTTAGCCTTAGCCACTGTACCATTGGTCCTCTTCAGTAGGGTTGCCTCTGCAGTCCACACCCATGTTGGAGGGAGCACCCCACCCCCACCCCAGCAACAGGGAGGGGCAGATGCACAGGCAAGAGCTGGGGTCTGAGGCTTCTTTCATAGCCATCTCTACACTGGTCCCTGAAGGCTGAACTGGTGGGCAGGGAGGAGGAGGACTAAACATGTCAAACTTAGTGGGATCCTCAACCTCAAAGCCCAGTCATAGGGGAAGTCCTGAATCAACTGGTATAAAAGCGATAGAAGGTTCCTGGTTGGGGTTCTCCCTGAAACTGTACTCCATGTATGTGTGCGTGTGGGGGGATGTCTTCTGCTATTTTTCCTCTTTCTGGTCCGGCTCCCGCCATGATCATCTGTGAAAGGTGCGGATGAATCTCTAGTGGTTTGAACGCGTGCGGCCTGCTGAAAGTGAACCTGGAGGCCCGGCTGCTAAGGCAGCCTAGAGGCCCGGTGAAACCGAACGAGTGGCCTTCCTCGATCTTGGCATGGTAACAGCAAACTAGCGTTGAGAAAAATAGAGAGGACCGGGCCCGTCTGGATCGCCCGCCTGTTGAAATCAAAGGCAAAAGGAAAAGGTTGCCCCTTCGAATCTTGGCGCATTGTCTGCGATTCCGAAGAGGGCCGAGATAGATCAGGATCGCGGCGGCGCTGGCGGGCCTTTCCTTCTTCCCCATCACCCCGCCTTCAAAATGAAGCGGAACAAAGGAAGGAAAACCATCCCCGAACTCCAACCTGCACTTTTGAACCTGGAATGGCAGAACAGCCTCTTCTCCTCCCCTCCGCGGCAGATATGCTGGCAGACAAAGGAGGCCCTGTAAGCTGGTTTTTCCCAGGTGAAGCCTCGCTCCGTCCTGGTAATTCCAGCCGCCCTGCTCCCGCCCAAGGATTTGCAGGGGTTGCGGAGGAGAGCCGCCTGCAGCTGGAGGCGGGTGAGTGGACCTAAGGTTTTCCAGGGAATGGCTGGCAGAAGCAGCCGCCCTTTCCCCCACCGTCGCAGAGCGCTTCCGACGGGACCGCTGCTGGCGCAGTCAGGCCTCCTTCCTCGGCCTCTCGCTCAGCCTCTGAGGAAAGGCCCGGCCAGAGCTTTCGGCGCCCCACGTTGAGATGCCAAGCTGCTGCGGGGCCCTTGGGCAAAGGAGTGCCAGAAGACCCCGGGAGTTTGTGCTCGGAACCGGGCGGCAGTTCAGCCAGAAAGCAAAAGGGTTCTCAGGCAAGCACTGCGGTCACTTGGCTGCCTGTTTCAAACCTTGAGTCGGCGAGGCTGAACAGTTCCCAGGACCCTGAAACTGCCTTCTCTGCCCAATATCCACACAGCCCTTCTAGCCCGCTCTCTGTCAACCCCGGTGTAGACGCCGTTTCAGGGCCCTCGAGGGAGCGGAATTTTTCCTGAGTTCTCCAGGTCTCGCCTGGGACAGACTTCGGTTCGGAGCCGTCAGGAATGCAGGCGGCCACGGGGCACATCCCGCTCCGGATCATCATCAACCAGGCCGTCCTTGAAACTTCTTAGGAAACGGATTTTCCTTCATGCAGCCCGGGCTGCGGGGAACTGGGGTGGGGGGGCGCGTGCGGGCTGGGCGGCTGCCCGTCCCTTGGAATGTCATACAGAGCGCGAGTGACTTTCAGCACAATTGACTGGCACCACCTTCGCCCCACTGAAATACGGGGGTGGCATTTTGATGTCCGGTGAAAATTAGTACCTTAAATCGGGCCGGGGTCTCAAGCTGCTATCTGCGGTGCCACGTTCTTCCTCCCTTTTTTTTAAAAAAAATGCCTCTTAAACGTCCGTTAGACTCCCACCCCACCCCCCGCTAGCGCAGAATCCCCACCAAGGGAAGAGGTGGGCGGTGTGAGGGGAGAGATCCTGGCTAGATGGCATTCTTCGTCTTTGGAGATTATTAATATCGGCTTCAAAGGAATCTAAAACTTGCTAGCTAGCGAGAAGAGTTTCTGAGTGCTGCGTGTGTGTGTGTGGTGTGTGTGTGCGCGCGCGTGCATGGGCAGGAGGGGGGTGAGTGGGAGGGAGCTCAAAGGCTGAACATTTTTTTTCAAGGCAAAAGTGTTCTCCGTTCCAAACTTTGTCTAAACTTTCACTTTCAGAGCTCCAAGGCGGGGTTACAGACCAGCATGGAGTAGAGGCACCGCGAGAAGGAGCCGCAGCAGCCCGAGTTATGCAGCTGGTCGCCTTGTGAACACAATCCCGCAAAAGCAAAGTCCAAAAGTAACCATGTACTCCCCGTACTGCCTGACCCAGGTAACAGCTAGCCGAGCTCGGCGATGGCCTGGCGGGGGAGGGCGGTGGTGGCGGCGGCGGCGGCGGCGGCGGGCGTGGGGAGGGGGGAGCGCGTCTCTCCCGCGGGGTTGCTCCCTTGCGGGACGGACCCAAACTCTTTTGCTGTTGCTGTTTGTGTTCTGCTTTGCTTTTTATCTCTCTCTTTTCCTCCCCCTTTTCCTTTTGCCTTCTCAGTGCGCCCGTTCGCTTATTTGTTCAGTGTTGTTGCTGCTGCCGCCGCCGCCGCCGCCGTCACTCTTGCCGCCGCCGCCGCTGGTTTGAGGGTTATTTCTGTCTTCTTGCGTGGTTTTGCTGGGGAAGAAAGAATTCCTCGCGTCTTTCCCTCTGCGAAGAGCAGGGAGAGGGAGGGAAGGTGGGGGGGAGAGAGAGGGAGAGAGAGGAAAGAGAGAGATGGCATCTTTCCAAGCTCTTTGTTATATTCACTGCACATGGGTTTAGGAGATCAGAAAATGGCGCTTCCCCCAAATTTATTTCAAAAAAATTAAAGGGGGGGGGGGGGAGGAAGGAGAGATAGGAGAAAACCAGGCTCGGTTGCCGGTGGCGCGGATGAGGCTATGGCTGGAGAGGTGGGGGTGGGGGAGATAAAGGCGAGGTTGCTGTGTTAAGGGGGAGATGGGTGGGGGTACCTTGAGGGGCTGGAGGAGGGGAGAAGTTTCTGAAGTTCGGGAGCGGTTTCAACGCTTGCTCCTTTCCGCTCGCGCAGCACTGAAGCTGCACATCAGAGGTTGTCCCGGGTGGGCACCGGGTCTTCTGGGGAAAGGAAAGAGATTAAGGAAAGGAGGGGGCCACCCTGCGCTGGGAGGGGATTCCAGGCGAAGGCGGTGCGCTAACCGGGATAATCATGCTTTTGGTTTTAGCCCCCGTCTCGATGTGGTTCTCTCCCTTTTTCTGCCTCCCCTCCAGCAGCTTCTCGGATGAAAGTTAGAGACTCTTTATAATAAAAATTATATTTTTTCTATTTTTAAATAATTGCTTCTTTCTACCACCGTTATTTCTTGGACAGGCTCAGGTAGACAACGTGGGTTCTCTTTGCATACAAGTTTGCCGCGCTTATATATATTAAAAAAAATTGGCGCCTTGTCGGGTCTAAAGTAGGAGCAGTCAGACACCCCCTTTTGAGGGGGAGCCCCCATTTCGGGGACCCTCTCTTATTTTTGCCCTGCGTGGTCTCGGGGCTGGCGGCGGGGTGGGATTCCCCCCTTTCTATGTAGCACAAAAAAGGTGGATTTCAGGCAACCGAGTGCTCTCACCTCCCGCCGAGGTCAGAGTTCCTGCAGGGACTCGCGGAGCGCTCTGGGCCTCAGAACGGCGGCGTCTGGGAGAGGGAGAAAGGGTGCCTGTCTTGGGGGAAGGGGAGAAATAAATCCCTTCCGAAGATTTCTATAATTCGGATATAGAGGCGGTGCTTTCTGGAGCCCACCGATTTAGTGACTGGGGAGCGCTGAGACACACGTTGTGAGGACAAGAGTTGCGGGGGAAAAGAGATAAAATTAGAGAGAAATCGTATCACTCCCAAGAATCCGGAGGTTTTAGATTAGCCGCCCCCTTTCCCCTCTCCAACGGCCCCGGAATCGGATCGGAGCCAGTTGAGTTTCGCGCTGCTTGCAAACCAGTTGGCCCAACTCTTGTGAGCACCTTGCCCGGCAGCCGGCACCACAATTCCCTCTTTCCCTGCCGGCAACTCTGGGGCTTGCGAGGCAGCTTTCTGGACATCCTCTCCGCGGGGATTTTCCACCCGGGGCTACCGGTCGGTTACTGGCAGATAATGGATAGGTAGCGGGGCTCGGGAGGAGGCAGGCGGGGAGACGCGGCAGGGGCCACCGGCGTCTCTTTGCGCGCAACGTCCCCGGCTCCTCGAAAGGAGAGAGGAAAAAAGCGGCCACCGCGGAGGTTGTCTCCCGAGTGGGCGAAAAGTCTCCAGACGACCGTCCCATTACGTTTGGAGCGTGCTAGAATTGCCTCTCTGCCCTCCCCACCACCCGCCCTAGCTCCGCCAGCAACTGCAGGCCAACCATTCACACATGTACCGTTCCCTTTCATTGGAATGAAGCAAGGAGTGATTTTTGCAGCGCCCCAAACTATCTCTGAAAATCCTGCCCGCTTATGAGAAAGGTCTTATCCGGGATAAATGGGGCGGCAAGGAGTAGCTGCCCCCCCCCCGCTCCTTTTCTTAGAAACGTAGGCCGGCGCGCGAGTGTGAAGCGCCAGACTCCGGACAGTTCGAAGGATTGGTGCCCTCTTGACTCTCCAGTCAGCGCCAGCCCGGGCAGCCCTTTCAAGGTGCGGACCTGGGCAGAGCTGTGCCGTGCGCGAGCTGCCGTGCCTGCGCGAGCCCTCGCGGGTGGGGGGGTGGCGGGTGGGAGCGGGAAAAGGAGTTCCTTACGTCCTCCCAGGGGCCAAGACTAGGAACGGTATGGATTAGGTAGCCATAGCGCTGAAAGTTCACTTTTTGCTCTGGTGATTTTGTGAGCGATTTGATGAAGATGGCTCACAATCTCTGTTGCGGCGAGAAGGAAAAATTAGTGTGATGTGAGCGAGGAAAAATATTTTTTCCACTCTTGCTGAGCAGTGAAATGCGGGAGAATATCAGTTTTGAGAAGTGACGGGCAGTTATTGTACCAGCAAAGTTTCTTGGGATTTTTAGCATCAGTTGCCATTTGTTCTTATTACAAGTACCCCTGTTCCTTGGAGCAATTGTATTACAGATGAAGCATAGTTTGTAAAATTTAATATGTGGCCGAAGCCTGAAGTTTGACACGCTGATTGTCAGAGTTTGTGGTCTGCCAACATTCTGCATGTTGTGTTCATAATGCACATATTTGAGTATATGTAATAAATTCCTCATACTTCTTTAGTTCTATGTACATACACGTAACATATACAGATGAATAAATATGGTCTTCCTTGTAGTGACTTGAAATGCAGAAATCCCGTACTGTTTTATACTTGATTTTATGTTTGTATTTTCTATGATAGAATATTTAATATTACAAGTAATGCAGATTTTATTTAGCTTTACCCAAATAATATTTGTAATGGTAGATCTATTAGATCTGAACACTTTTCAGTGTTTTCTAATGGATTTTTATTATTGTTAGCTGCCCAGACTCACGTTTGAGATGGGCGGCTATATACACTAAATAAAATAAACAAACAAACAAATAAATAAATAAATACATCTAACGATACAGGTACTCCTAAATTTCATGTGAATTAGTATATGAATAATAAAATACGAATTTGTAGTTTAAATGATACAGTAACAAAATATTGTAAAATAAGTTGGTATTTAAAAAGCCTGCAATTTAGGAACTGAGTTAAAAGTTTATGATAGCTGCCTTTACAGATTATTTTTCTTTTTAAGTCCAAAAAAGTATTTCTACAGACAAATAGAAGTACAGTCCTCAGCGTCTTACTTGACAGTAATATGGCGCATTCATAGCCTCTGCCCTGTCCAAGCCTCAACCTGGCTACTTGTCTTATATTCAGTTTATCGGTTTAAGTTTTTAAAAAATTGAGGCGATTTGAGGCGATGTTTTGCACTTTATTAAATAATTCAGTACGGGTTTTGTTCTGCGTAGCAGACTTAATTTTAGATACTGTTTAAACAGATATGAAAGCCCCATATGGGGAAAAAACTAGTTCTGGGGGGGAAAAGTCTGAATATCAATCACAGGTTAAAACCTGTTACCCTAATAGTTCTTAATTTAAGGGAAGGATACATATTTTTGTGGTAGACGTGGCCTTCATATTGTGCTGCTTTATAAAGACCATCAACATCCTTTCATGATTTTTTAGCTTGCAGTCTGGTTGACGGTAGACAAGAAAGTGCCTGCCTATATATCTTGCAAGGCCAGTGTTCGTGGTGGATTTCAGGAGGCGTTTTTGGAAAGGGGCATCCTTGTGTGGCTTGGTGTTCAATTCTTTGTTTTTGTCTTGCCCTTGGGTTGATGCCAAAGTAGAGTCTAGTTTCATTCCTGCTTCTGAGAAGGAAAACCTTGTGCTCCTATAAAGAGTTGCCTTTTATTTGTGCCTGGTGAATTGAACAAACCTGGCTTGATCTATGGCAAATGCCCTCAGTAGATAACAGAAGCACTTTCCTTTTCACTCTTTGAACTAGATTGTCTCGTTGTTGCTGCTACAATTCTTAGGCCTGGTATTCTGTTTCTCTTGCGGGGACTCATGATTACCATCCAAATCGCCTATCCTCTTCTCCATCGTCCTGCGTGGCACCCACTTTTTCTGATTAGTCGGTTTGCAGGATGAATCTCCAACCAGAACAGGGTAATAAAAAGCTTGATCCTTTCTGCTCAGATGAAACATAACTCTCTTTTATACTGACAGGATCTGATTCTGATTCTGTTAAATGGCAACTTCGGTACCACAGCCTTTGACTTGCCCTAGTATCTCAGGCAGCCAGTCTTATGTGCTGGCATCATTGCATGCTAGGAGTCACTTCTTGAAGTGGCCGTCGGTGTGGAAACGGTTCGTTTATTCTGTGGTAAAACGCTGGACTCTGACACTTCCACTGCAGTCCATCATTAAACTGGATCTCTTTTGTATTCTTTTAAGAAGATTGTGGTCTGTTAGGGGAAAATAGCTGAAATTTTAGCTCTGCAAGTACATCAGATTGCTTAGAACATCAAAGTAGGTTGTGGAGATAGGATCAATCATGGCATGTAGACTGTTGGGTGTGTGTGTGTGTGTGTATGTGTAGAGAGAGAGGGAGAGGGAGAATTTTATGGTCTGTGTGTATGTAGCAAAGGAATGTGAATGGGTAGGAATTGGGCCTGCATATTTAGTGTGCTTTTTTGAAACATCTAAAATTATAGTATGTGTTCCTTTCTTGGTTTTCATTCAAAAAAATCTGAATGGGCCTTCAAGAGCACCACTTTAAATGTGATGTTTATATGTATATGTATACATGTATGTATAACAAAAAGAAACCAGCAGATTTCTTAAATCAGATGAATAGTTAGGGAGTTGGTTTGATAAGATATACAGTATATTACATATAATTGCTTACGTTATGTTGCCTGTTGGCCATGAAACTTTTCTTCAGTACGTAGGTCAGAAACTACAACCTGCATAGATACAATACTGCCTTGTGCAAATAGTTGATGAGTATTGTAATGGCAGAGTACACAGTTTGCAGGGTCAGCACCAAATCATTGCCACTTAAAGCAGTTGGGGTAGACAACCTGAGAGACATGCACAGCTGCTCTTCAAAGTCTGCTTGCAATTAATATTGTGGCACCTCTTTCTGATGGTATTTCAAGTTTTTGGCAATCTTAAGCATTGTACAAACTTACCTCACTACACTATTGTAGAACTATCTGGATGGGTGCAGGCCCACAAATATTTCATACTTAGGATAAAGGGGCTCAGAAATAATACTGAGAAATTGACAGCCAGCTTTCTTTGTTCTTTGAACAATATTGGCATCTGTATGCAGGTTCCTAAGATGATATGAGTATACTTATTACATATTTTAAAGTGACATTTTATCTATGCATTTCTATTTTTTGTGCAGCTATCAACACGTTAAAAATAAGGTATATATTATTTCTTCAATGTGGGTGTCAGTTGTGTATATCATAAGAACATACACAATGTTCTCCATGAATAACTGAAGCATGTAAGAAATGTATGTGAAAGAATCAGGCGGAAAGTCATAATTACTTTTTATATACATTTCCTTTGGATTATATTGTATACATTTACACTGCAATTCTGTATCCATACCTGAAAGTAAGCACACTGAATTTATTAAGATATATTTCTGAGGAGGCATGCATAAAATTACATTGGTATTCACATTTGTGATCTGCTTAATTTGAGCCCTTAAAAATACAGTACACACAGAAAATATATTGAAAAGTGTTCACAACCAAACACCTAAAACTAACATGTACTGGCATTTGCTCACCACCATCCCGATACTTCACTACTAAAAATTGACTGAAATGCAGTGAAATTAACTTCTCTCTCTCTCTCCTTCTTTCTCTTTCTGTCTCTCTAACACACACACCCCCCCCCCGCTGCCGCAACTTTTAAAGTTTTGGAAAGAAAAGACAGCATTTGTTTGCCAGCAAGGGACTTGAACAGTGAAAACAAATGAGTTAATACTCTCCAGCCGATTACTTTCCCTGGTTCTTATTCAAGAGATGGCTTGCGATACAAAAATCTAAGATATTCTGGCATTGCTGAAGATAATTCAGCCTAACTACTTCTCAGGTTATCCGTAGCTGAGTATCAGAAAGGCCTGCATTAGACTGCCATAGGAAATATGGAAACGTGTAAATCTTTAATTTCTGAAAGTTTCAGTTAGCTGCTTTACCTCTGTAGCTGCCCGACAGATTCTGTGGGTGCTTTTATTTTCTTTCTCTTGCTTGTGTCTGCAAAGTCTGCTAGAAAGATCTCTGAATGACCACTTTTAAAATGCTTTTCACAGCTTCGAGGCCATGTAATGCCCTGGTGCAGCCTGACCAAATCTAGAAAATGGTTCTATTGTAACCTCCGACATGGAAATGTTTTCCTTTCCCCCATTCCTTTGATGCTTTACACATCTAAGAATAATTTTTATACTGTCTTAGTAACTCATGAATTTTAGTCACTCGTGCAAGCTCTCACAGAGAGTTTTGCTAGAGATCCTTCTGGAGAAAGTAAAGAAAACTGTGGCTTAAATCTTTCGTAAAAGGAAAAGATTCAAAAATAATTTTTCCATTTGTGTTATGGGTTGTAAAGAATTTTCCCTTAGGAAACATTGAAAGTATTAAGATGCACACACACACAAAGCAAAACAGAACAATACACTAAGCAATAAAGAGTCTGAAATTAGGGAGGCTATAAATAAACATTTATGCAGTGTTGAGACGAGCATTCAGGTGAGTTTACAAACAATTCATTAAGATATTTATAAACTTTCACAGTTTGGGGCTATCAATAGACACTTAATTGTAAACTGTAAACAACTTCCTTTTATATGAATGATGAACCAAGGCTTCATAATTTTTAATAGATTTTTGTTTTTGTACAATGAATTTCAGTAGCTTAGAAAGAGTATTTCTATGGAATATTCCCCACTTACATTTGCACCTCCATTGTTAGCTATTTTCTCTTCTGAAAGTTCCTGTTTTGACTCTCCCCCTGTATTTTCAATATTAAAACTCAGTGCCTGAATTTTTGGAGGAAAAAGTGAACAGCCCAGGGCAGTTATATCTCTTTGTGTAACCTATACACATAGCTAATAAATCAGTGTGCAGTTAACATTGCAGTGTGCATGGCTCATGAACAATGTACTTAATTGTGCAATTTGTAGAAAATATGTATGAGTACTCAGTAATATATATTTACTTGGGGCCTTTATGGCACAAACCAGGTTTGGTGCAAACTGTGGGAGAAAAGCAGATGTGAAGGTCCAAAGAACCAGGGTTTTTCAACTGTGTAGCTCCACTATAGCAGAACGTTGCCTATGACCCTTCTTGTTCATAGTATAATAAGCCCTACTTGCTATATTTTTCACGGGCTTTTGCCATTTAAAACAATATAAACAAGAATTGTCACAATTCATCTCCTACACAATTCGGAACTTGCTTGAGTTTTAATAGAATACCTCTAGAAGAAGTAAGAGATGTGTACACAAAAAGCATGCATGTGCACTTGATAATATACTCATGAAGTGAAAATATATGGTGGCCTACATTTTCCCCTATTTTTATGTAGTTATATAAATAGAAGCAAATATCAAGGTATTTGTATAGCACGTGTATACAAATATGAAGCAATGTTCACATATGGGAACACCATGGATAGCAACCCATGTTCCAGTGTTTAACCTTTTTATTGTTTTCCTTATTCATTATTTATTTACTTCTGTGGTTCCTAGAGCTTCTTCTAGCCAGATTTGCATCATTCATTAGGAAAACGTCAGTTTCCCAATAGGTAAAGGTAAAGGTTCCCCCCACACATTTGTGCAGTCGTGTCCGACTCTAGAGGCCGGTGCTCATCTCCGTTTGTTAGCCGAAGAGCCAGCGTTGTCCGAAGACACTTCCACGGTCATGTGGCCGGCATGACACGCGTGGAACGCTGTTACCTACCCACCGAAGTGGTACCTATTCATCTACTTGCATTTGCATGCTTTCGAATTGCTAGGTTGGCAAGAGCTGGAGCTAGTGCGAGAGCTCACTCCGCACACAGGGCTAGGGATTCGAACCTCCGAACTTGCAATCTTCCGATCGACAAGCCTGGCATCTTACCCGCTGAGCCACCACGCCCCTTCTCAGTTTCCCAATGCATTGAGGATAATGTTAATGTATGAATCCTTAGATTATAAGGCTTAAACTAATCAGAGTCCCCAATCCCCCACCCCCAGCGCAAGATCTTAGTTTGTCACAAACCTGGAGAATTATGTACATCTGTGCATGACAGGGATCCTTGCAATTTTCTACACCCCTGTAGATCCCAGGCATCTGTGTGTAAGCCCCCGAATATGCACCCGATGTATACATTTTTTGTGTAAAGGATGGTGTTGCCTTTTCTATCCAAGTTGGTTGCAGGCCTGGTGCAATAAGGAATTTCATATGTATTTTTATGGACGGATCCTGTTTTTTAGAGTAGCTTCCACAGAGTTGGTATTGGCTCTGGCAAGCAGAATACGATCCCATATGCCTAAAAACTATGCATGGAGACTTGTTTATTTGAGCTCCGATTCTCCAAATAACTCATTTATGCAGCATGAGGTCATATTCCCAAGCGCACAGCAAATATGGCAAGAAGCTTTCGGCTTATCCCAGCCCCAAGTAATCTTCATTAAATCCATATCCTGTGAATTTGTTTAACTAACAATTCCTTGTCTCACAGTGACAGTTCGGTTGGATATCATATTGTCGTCTTGACATTCCATGTTCCTATTATTCTCAAACTTCTCTTTTGTGTATTTTCTCTTTTTCCAAACTTTATTCCAAAACAAAGTTTGGTGATGTTCAAGCAGTCAATAGTTTCTTGATTGCCTCAAGTTTTGGAGGCTCAAAGTGATGGGGGAAGAGGTAGAGGGACTTGTTCTGTTTCCATCCCTCTGTCTAAATTGTACCGTACTGATGTTTGCCAAGAGAAAATGTTGCTGGATACATTGGGGAAGGAGGAAACCACTCTTAAGTCTGCAGCCATCATCCATTATGCATTACTTTTCCATATGCTGCCATCATCAGGGGGACGATGAACCCTCCCATTTTAGGAGCTTCCATCTCAATGCCAAGGCAAGATATAAATCAGGCCCTTGAAAGAGAGTGTAGCTCTGAAATTCCTAATCACTGTTTTAGATTATTGTGATCGTTGTCCTTGATTAGACGCCTCTTGATACAGCAAAATATACAGGGCTGCCTTCCTGACTCCCAGTGAGAGAGTTCAGGACCCAAAATTAACAGCGTGGCATTTGTCCACATGGGCCAGGGGATGTCTAATTCTGATGTTTGGGTAAATGGATGGAAGATGTCTCCAGGATTTCAACAGACTGATTTCAGCTTACTGGGAGTTTGGGATAGATTTAAACCTGGGATAAAGAAGGAGTGTACTTGTTTGCTTATCACAGCCACAGAATCCTTTGTATCTCCTGACTTAGTTCTTTGGATCCTCAAAGTGTGACTCTGTATGTGTCTGTGTGTATATATATTGGGGGAGCACATAATGTTGCTGAGAGTCTTAGGCAAGCTGGCCAGAAAAAGAGAGAGGGGGAGGGAGGATTGGCATAATAAAAATATAATCTCTTTAGAGAGCAGATTAGTATACTTTTAAAATGAAAGCAGCACCCATCACCTTGAAAAGTCATATTTATAATTTCTTAAAAACATCATCTTTATATATAGCCTGCTAATTTTTGACTAAAACTCATATTTAAAATTTTCCTTTTTCCAGCATCAATGTTTATCAATGATTGGATGAGTTCAAATAGACTCTTTTCCTTGACGTGGCATATTCAGAGTCAGGTCATTGGTTCATCCAGCTTAGTGTTTCCAACAGACTTTTTCTAATTTGCAGCTCTCTGAATGCCTTGAACTACAAACCCCATCTAATACAGCAATAGCTGTAGCTGCCACTGCCCTCTCCAGTCCTGCAATGAAGTAGATGGGGCGCTGCCAATGGCAACATCCCCTGTGAAGGACAAGGTTGTAGTTGGTACTAGGCTGCATAAGGTGCCACCTTCTCCAGGCTGCCATGCCAATACCATGTTGGTTATTGCAATGGCTTCTCCCTGATGACTGCTTATGGTCGCTGGGCAGATGGGGACTTGTAGTCCAATCCATTTAAAGGGTTGGGGAAGACTGGTCTTTACTGAGAGACAGCAGCTATTCCCAGTCCTGCTTAATAACTGACCCTTTTGGGTGCAAAAGAATGTTTTCCAGTGAGCCCTAACCCTCTCATAGCAGAGGTTCTGCAGTAATTCAGGCAGAGCCTTTTGATGACCTTGCCTGGAGATGCCTGGGATTCGTTTTGTGATTCTTGATTTGGAAAACCTGCCCGTTCCTATTTGGTGAGAGTTTTGTGTTGAGGAGACCCAGTGACCTATGCAGTTGCTCACAACTGAAAGAATGAACAGCACTTCGGGATTTATTTGTTTGGGCACAGACATGGTTTGGTTGACATAACCTCTCTTCTGCTGTAGTCACAGATTGTGCAAAGTGGCAAATAAGAATGTGTGGCAGATGAGCAGGATCCACAGGGCTAGATCTTACACTGGTAGAATAACAACTTTTTGCCAACCCATACAGAGCAATGCAAATGCACAAGACACATGGTCAACTTTTACTTTCTATTCTAAAAATTCTTCTTGCATCACTTTTACACAAGGACATCAGGGTTCCATCTAGGAGACAAAGAATATTTCTGGCAAAATCCTACATATTCAGCGGTGTATTTAAAAAAGAATTGTTAATCACTTAAGAATTTTTTTTTAAAAAAAGACTAATTAAAGTAATTACAAACAGGATACAAAAAGAGTTAAGGGATTTATGTTATGGTGATAGTGGAGGCTTTCTTAATAAGATTCCTTCAGGAGAAAAGGGAATATTCCTTTTTCTTTTAACACTGCTCCACCTACCACCCCCACTTCATACCCATGCTTAGCAAATGTTTAAAAACATAAAGTGCACTAAGAGTTGAAACTGGAAAGCTGTTGATTGCTATACATTTATAATCTGCTCCTAGCAGAATCTTTACTTAGTTCCCTCAAACTTGATTTTCAAATTCCCTCAGACTTGATGAATGTACACTGAAATGTCTAATTTTTGTTAGAATGCTCAGGTTTAATTCAATGTATGACAAAATCAAAACAATGAAAATATACAGGAAACATTCAGTATATTATGGCATAAAATAATAGGAAAGTACTGTATCTCCTGAGTCATTTTTTTTCCAAATATGGAATGGATATATGTTTGTACTCTGACAAAATCTCATATATTTAATCTCATCAGATAAAGCACTTTTGAAATCCAAGAATGGTATGATTAATACTAGGAAATATATTGAAATAATAGTCTTTCAAATAAAAGATTATTCTGTGGATTATGCTCTAGATCATGAGGATGTAAAATTGATTCTAAATAATATTAGCAATTTTATTTATCTGTTTACATTATTAGTTTGTACAGTATGTGCCTACTGCATATCCATCTATATTTATGACTTCATAGAAAGTCTGTGTGAGTGTGTTGCATAAATATGTCTAATGAACAGAAAAGGTTTTGAGGAGTAAAATATTTGACGAACAATTGAGTTTTATACTGCATGCATACAATTTTCCTCGAAGATGTTGCCTGCACCAGAAACTTTGTTACTGAATGTAAGAAGATAAAAATATTGTGGAACTAGCATTTAATGATTTTGTGATCTATTTCTTCCCTCCAGTGTCAGCATGTATTATTTTCTGACAATGCATCCTCTTCAAACGGGTCTTGTTTCTACTGCATGCTCTACAGATGCCCAAGAGGCCTAATCTAAGAGGAAGCATGCCCATTGAAAGGAATGCATAGTGCTGATTTCTTATCAGTAGTCCTTTGTCTACTATAGAAGAAGTTGTACCTGCAAACACTGGTGGATAACCAGAGTGATGTATAGATGTCAGATTGGATCTTCCCACCCAAAGAAAGTGAAGCCACTGCTGCCTGCTTTTGCCAGTCCCTGCTTTATCCGTTCCTGGCATTTATCTGGCAAGCTTAGGGCAGAGTCTGCATCTGGGTGGGTGGAGGAGCATCGTGTGGAACTAATTTAAAGCTGCAGCTAAAACTGTTGGCTGATAATTAAGGCAGTGCAGCACATGGGCTTGCTTGGGAGAATGATCCCTCTTCTCTAATTAGTGGCACACACGGAGTCTTCCATAGTTGACAAAGGAAGGGGATCGTCGTCGATAGATGTATTTGTTAACAGCTCTCCTGATTCCAAAGCTCCAGCTGGACAAACTCAGCCCTCTCCTTCATTTGTTTTGACAGTGATTTCCCTTATTCCCATTTTACAGTTTGGAAACGGAGGCCGACATTTAACCGCTTCGTCTTGAATTCAGAATTCCAAAATCCAGGCCTCCGTCTTCTGTTGGATTGTGCTGTGTTTTTGGATGAAGAATTGCAGCGCTCTACTTGGGGACTTAATTTATCAAGTGGGCTTATACAGGAGAATTATCACGTAACCCCAGCTGTTGTGATGGACTGAAGCCTCTTGACTTCAAGTCCAAAACCATTATATATAAATAGAAATATTGGATAGGAGTGCAAGGTAAAGGGGGTAAACTGGGTTCAGGAGCACAGTACTTTTTAAGAGCATTTGCATGTATCTGTGTGCACCCATCCTTATGCACACAGCAAGGGGCTGAGGCATGGACTTGTAGGCTAGATAAGGCAGAGGATCATCCTACCCACTGGGCCCATTTCTGCTGTCAGCTCATACTACTTTACTTTTCCCTTCATAAAATAATTTTCTTTGGGGCATATTCCTGTCTTCATTCTGAAGATAAATTGGAGGCCAAACTCCAGAAGTTACAGTTATTCTTGTGTAAGGTTTTGGGCGCTTTGTTTTAAATACGTGGGGGAGATGTAGGATGCACGTGTACCAGCAAGGCCCCAATGGATTGCTTGGACAGGATGGTTGGTTTGTTCCCCAGTTTTCCTAGTCTAATGACCAGACCCAGAAGTGTCCATGGGATCTCCAGCCAGATGGCTACAATCAGCAAAGCTCAGCTTTGCTGGAATGGAAATCACTTGAGGGCAAGGGGAATCCCCTGGGGAGGAGGGAGACCCCATCCTTTCCAGTCCCTTGGAGTCGCATCTACATTATAGGAGAGGTCAGAGTACTTAAACATACAGGAGGGCTTGATTTATGATTTTTTTGATTTTATTAAATTTATATGGATGGCCACTCACTAAGTGGATGTCTGATTTTTTTTAAAAAAAATACAGATAATAAAAATCCAAAAAAGCAAAAGCAAATAACATAAGAACCACAAATATGGCAAAGGTTGACTGGCCTAGGAGATGATGTGTTTGTACGTGGCATGTTGGTATGCTTCTTGGGGATAGGAATGCCACATTCATATCTAGCATAAATCTGGAGATATACTGTATTTGGGGCCTTAAAATCAGCAAAAGGAGCCAGCTTGGCAAGAATCACTGAACTAGAAAATACTGGAAATTACACAATAGAGGAATTTGATAAAAGGAGAAAGGTTTATGAAGCTGTAGTGGAAATGCAGACCTCTTATTCTTTTTTAAAAATAGGTGGTTCTTTTGTTGTTCAGCATCCCTATAGAAACTCTTGATCCACTGGAATTCAGCAGTAAATAAGTAGAATCCATCAGCACTAAAGAACGACAGTCCATGGAGCTGTATCTCTGACCCCCAATCACAAACTCTTAAACTATGTTTTTTGGTTTGTTTTTATATTGGATGATTTAAAAATATTTAAAATCTCCCACCTTTTAAAATAAATGGGTGAGGTGCTCTAGGTGCCTTGTCCTTTGAGAGAATGATATTCTCGAGTATGCCTCAACAGATTCAGTATGTCTCAAAAACTCTCGCCTACATGAACGTTAGTGGGTGATATTTTTAAAACCTATTTTGGCTGCTATTGATTTTTTAATGGTGTTGCCCTTTTAGAGGTGAGGGTTATTTTTAATGTGGATATGTGATTTTTAAATTATTCGTCACCAACTAATAATTGGAAAGTAGTATAGAAAAATGTAAAAACGAACAAATTATTGTTTCAGATTCATGAGGTTGTCTGCAGCAGACAAGAGTCTGAATTCCTGAATTTTATTTTAATTTCAATATTGTTCAAATTAGCTTTAGAGCAAGTCATACATCTGTTTTGCTCTAATGCAAGAGAAAGGATTTGGCTGTAATCCTCTGCACGTATACTAAGAAATCAGTTCCAGTGAATGCAGTGGTCGTTCTGAGTAGACAAACACTACAAATACATGAAAATAACAGTACAAATGAAAGTTTCATTTTTCCCCTAAAGCTTATAATTGTTCACATTTTAGAGAGACAGATTTTCATGGTTTTTTCCTAATGTAAAGTTTCTAAATAAAAATCTATCCGTTTGAAGATTTTCAAAGGATTCTGTTGCTGTTATTTGGTGGGAAGTGATCACCACAAAAAAAAATAAAAGAAGAGAAAATTGAAAACTATCCTCTTTTAATTGATTTTAATTGATAAAAGTATTTTATCTTTTTAAAAAGTAAAGAAATTTTCTTTCAAAATTCAGCTACACTTTGATTTATGAAGGATCTGGTTATTTTTGTTTCATTTTCTCTACCATTTTCTGGAGTCCTTTTATTTAAAAATCCAGATTTTTATCAAATGTATATCTCTG
This sequence comes from Charina bottae, assembly GCA_023362775.1. NCBI lineage: Eukaryota > Metazoa > Chordata > Lepidosauria > Squamata > Charinaidae > Charina > Charina bottae. Next base: position 6,919,859 of record JALMGJ010000021.1, on the reverse strand, counting down.
TGGAAAACTGTTACTTATGCTACACAATGTTGATAGATTCTTGGAGAGGAGGCATCACCCTCTCATCCACTACGGATGGTATGTATATGACAGGATTTTGGAGTATCTTCCTGCTTGCTAATGTGCTGCCTTCTGCAGCAGGAGCAGAAATCGCATTGAAGCATCAGAGAAAACAAGTCAGTATTTTGATTGTTCTCTGCCCTGCAGATCTCTTGTTCTGATATCGAGGAGGTATTGTTTCACTTGTATCTTGGATGGGGATCTTCGAGGGCAGAGATATAGTAATGGGAATAATTATATACTTCCTTTTCCTAAATACATTATTCACAAAAAATAAAGCTATAACAATGTAATCAGCATATACCGCTACAGTAAACCCTTGATTTAACAGACCCTTGGTTTAGCGGACTTCAGATGCAGTGGACAAAATCTGCCTATGGAATGTATGCTTCTGCTGCTGCATAAGAATCCCATATACCACTGGCTAAAAATGAAAAATGCATTTATGTAAAATCCCACTTACCATCTTAACGCATGCATAAAATCCCATTTGGATTTAACAGACATTTTGTTTTAACAGACACCTCTTCTCCCCATTCGTCCATTAAATCGAGAGTTTACTGTAACTCCCATAATTAGATTGGTCACATGAATACAATCATAATCAACGTTCAGGCTTCTCACAGTGGAAATAAAAGATACGGTCCTACCCTTTTGCCTTCATGTCAGAGTAAATGCAGGTATCTTTGTAGAATTTCCCCAGATTTATTAGAGCCAAGTATTCTACAATTTCTGAGTGCACCCTTTTTAAAATTGATATCATCCTTTAGTCTCTTTTGCTCAAGTACTGGTAGAAAAAAATGACTATGATAAAAAAAAAGTATGTGTACACACAAACTTATATACAGATACACACAAGTACCAAATCAGAAAGTTGTGGTCCTGAGACTAGAATTTCAATGCTAGGTATAATGTAACCACCCCAAACAGCAAATACCACCAATGTTTAGAAGACCTACAGGCAACAAAGAAACCCTGTGGCAAGTCAATGCAAAACAGGGCTGGATGTGCCAGATAGCCTGTGTGTGCGCTGCCAGATTGCCTTGGGCAGGGGCTCAAGGGGGAAGCAGATAGGCACAGCTGTTTTTGGTCACTTACAACACCTTGCTCCTCTTTGTGGTTTTTCTCCCTATTTGGAGCTGAAAGTCTCTCTCCCTCCCTCCATATGGACAGTGTGCTCCCTAAAAGAGACAGTTGCAACCCCCCAAAATCTCCCTCCCTCCCTCCCTCCCTCCCTCCCTCCCTCCTTCCTTCCTTCCTTCCTTCCTTCCTTCCTTCCTTCCTTCCTTCCTTCCTTCCTTCCTTCTTCTGCCGCCGACCACTTTTTGGCTCCTGATGAATATCTTCCTCTCTACTCCCACCCCTTGCATTTTGGCTCCAGCTTTGGCAGCATTCAGTTAGAGCCAATGTCCTGACCTCAAGGGGCAACACTTTGCAGGAAACTTTGCCATTCTCTTTTTTGGGGTGGTGGGCGGGGAAGGAGAGGGAAATTAAGCGCCTATTCTTTGTGAAAAATGAGGCAATATTGGGAGGGTGTTGGCAGAAGTATGGATTTGGAGAGGGGCTGCTTTTAGTTTCCAATCTGCAGTCAACAAAAAGTGGGTGGCAGGGAAGAGGGGAAGGAGCGGGGAAGCTGTAAGCATGTCTGTGTGCATGTCTGATGAGATGGGCAACATCTCAGTAGGTGCAAGAGGTTATGGAGGGGGTGGGCTTCAGCCTCTAGGAGGGGCAGAACATCATAGTCTTTCTGCAGTTGCGTCTTTGGCTTTCTGCCGGAAGGCTACAGCTGTGGATTCGGCAATGTGGCTCCGACTAATGCTGCAGTGTGAGGCAGCAATGCGGGCTGCTGGAGCCAATCAGGAAGCAGGGTTTAGCGGGGAACCTCACCCATATGGAGATGGGAATGGATGTACAGTAGGCCCCGTTGTTTGAACCTTGCACTTGCTCTGCAAGTAATGGAAAGGATGCTGACTCCCGTTCAGAGGCAGCATGGACATACACGGTCTTCATGTTGTGGGCGTCAACTTTTCCTTATGATGCTCTACTTTTGTTACATACATCCTATCCATCTATGGTCATGGCAGTGGGCCCATCTCTGCTGAATACATGTATGACTTCAGTAACAATTACTCTGCATTGATTTTCTGTGTGCAGACAGGAGCATGGGTAGGGAGATGTGCACTCAGTTCTTGAGTATAACATTTTAGACAGGATACTGCATTATTTCTACCATCTGAATGATTACAAGGAGCAAGGAATTGCTTTTCTAAGGTCTCACACCTAAAGTCTACATAAACCCATCTTTCTGATTTTTGGTGTGTTCACTCTCAAGCAGAACATCAATGAGGGTGAGATGTTAAGACCGTAGCAATTGAATAGATGGGGTGGAAGGCACTAAACATAGTCAGAGGAGCTTCTCTGAAGTGAAATAATCTTAGGACTGATTTAGCAGAAAACTTGTGCTTGTTTGGCCTTGTCCGTTTTGCATTTCTGGCAGAAAGGAAGAAGACGCTGCCGAGCAGAGCCAGGCTTTGATACAAAATACCAATTGTGAAAGCTGAAATTGCTCGCTCCTTCCTTCCTTCCATCCTTCCTTCCTTCCTTCCTTCCTTCCTTCCTTCCTTCCTTCCTTCCTTCCTTCCTTCCTTCCTTCCTAACTTTTTTCTTTTGCTATACTGAAATGAAATGGCCAGGTTTTTGTTCACTTCCCCTATATTTTTTTAAGCAGGGTTAATATATTCTAAATACCTTTTTACATGACAGAAAACAAAATGCAAGACATTTCAAAATTTTAAAAAAAGATATATTAAAAATCCCCTGATATTTTGGTGTTTTTTTTCCTCCTCACTGTATGTTCTATATGCACAGCTTTGGTTTCAGTTTCATTCCCAATACTGCTAGTGACTAGTTTGGTCTTTTACTAGTTTGGTGTCAGTGAGCTGAACATTTTCATGCTGAATTATGGTCTACAAAGAAATGTATTTGCATTGAAACCAGTGCTTCCATGGGAAATAATTTATTTCAATTTGCTGGCAAGTCATGTCCAAATAAAACCTTCTGTTTTGAATCCACATTTCACAGCAAAATGACCTTGTGTTTTGGTTTGGTTTTGATTATGAAATGCCATTTCGTTCAAAACAAACAATAAATTCTGTTGAAATGCTGATTTGAGTTGAGGATGATTTAGAAGGAAAGGAAAGGAAAGGAAAGGAAAGGAAAGGAAAGGAAAGGAAAGGAAAGGAAAGGAAAGGAAAGGAAAGGAAAGGAAAGGAAAGGAAAGGAAAGGAAAGGAAAGGAAAGGAAAGGAAAGTCTTTTCACAGTTCTGAAGCTGAAACTTTTAAACGTCTCTCTCTGTGCAGCTGGCTGCTGATTTTGCTCCCTAGTCAGGCTGTCTAGTATTCTGACACTCAACCACGCTGGCTGGGTGCAGACCTTGGCAGCTAAAATATGGGTTGTCCCGTTGTCCTAACTGTTTGGTTTCCCAGATGTCCAGGAAATTTTTCTCCCTCCTGCCCACTATGTAGGAATCAGTGTTGATAACTGCCTGCAGTAGAACCCCCAGCATCTGTCTTTCGATCTCTGTTTTGCATTTCCCCTGTGAAGTGCCAAATATACTGTAAAGGTGAGCTCCATTTTAAGGGGGAGAAAGCCAGGCAGAGAGAAAATGGAGTGCCTTGGCCCTTCTCCCAATGTGAGCAACTGCCAGAGCAGGAAACACAGGCCGATGAGCTGCGCTCAGGAGTCTCTTACTCAAAGCCATGGATCTTAGTTTCTGTCCGGCTGGCTTTGGCAGGATGGCCCAAAGAACGCACAGGGCCTTTACCTGGGAAACGGCTGTGGGATGAAGGCGGCAGGGAGCCCTAAGGGTAGGGTTATTTTTGCTGGAGCACTCTCCCTGCTGACCACAAGTCAGGGCTAAGCATTTGTTAACAAGCTGTGGGCAGTTTTCCTTTCACCTAATTACTTCTCCATTACTTCATCTCATGGCTGCCCCTGAGCTGCCTTTTCTTCCTTTTCCCTTTTCTTTTTATCCCTTCTTAAAGTTGTAGTGACTTTAAATCTGTTCCTAAAGGTCTCCTTATAAAGTTACACACAAAAAAAAGAGTCCTTATCAACCGTTTACACTCCATTTGGTAAAGAATAATTCAGCAATTGGTCTTTCTGCTCCTCTTTTGGTCTTTCTGCTACTCTTAAATGCATTTAGTCAGCATTATTAATTTAGGCTCCCACCCCACTCCTGTTTTGTGGGTTAAGTTCATAAAGGTTGGTCATGTCCCTTTTCTGTATTGTTGAGCTGTAGTTAGGTTCTAAAGGAAAACCAGTGTCGAAACTGGAGAACCTATTCCCATAAACTCAACAGTAAGTTGTGAAGGTGGCATAAAATTATGGCCCTGTTGATTCCACACTCTTCCAAGCCTGTAGCCAAACAGTGACATGAAGGCACAGCTATGTGTCCTATCCAGTTCTTAGACTGCCACTGCCCGACACCTCAAAAGTTGGACCGTGTATATGGTGTGGTTCACAAGATCAGCAGTTTATCTTAAGCTGACATCTTTTATTTTCAGCCACCAGAAGGTTAAAGGTCATGAGAAATTTAACTATTCAGCAGGAATGGCTTGCTGGGCCCTTAACTATTGAATAGCTGCTGCCATGGAATATTATATAAGAATTATTGATAGGAAGTAGAGATCAGTGTTGAAAACATTGATGAAGCATTAACTTGATAAGTTGAGCTTCTGAACGAAAGGTGAGATAGAAATCTAGCAATCCAATAATCAAGCAAACATAGGCTAATAAATTAATCTCTTATTTCTTCATCATAAAATGACCTTGGTTTTTCATCTGATAGAACATTTATATAGATGTTTTGAATTCCATTCCAAAATGGATCCTCAGGCATGTAACTCTTTGGGAATGTAAGAATGGTGATTAGAAACAAGAGGAGTGCTATGAAGGAATTATTTGGGCAAACTTCCGGGCATTAACACTCCAGATTCATACTGGTTTGCTGAGATTTTTCGAAACCTCAAAGCCCAGTTACAGGAGTGCAGTGGACCAACCAAGAGTGACATTGAGTTGTGAAGGATAGACTTAAGTAGTAGGTGAGGAGGAGAGAGAAGAGTATATAAAAACTTCTAAGACTCCCCCACTTAGAACGTTGGGGTTGCTGCAATAAAATGTAGTTCCACAGGCATGCCTAATTCTTTTCCATGGCCCTGTCATCTCCTACTACCTTTTGTTCCTGCGGATTCGCCATCTACACTGCTGCATGGCCTTGCCTCAGTGTTCTGTTGTCTTCTGTTGTCTGGCCTTTGTTTTTTCTTACTGGATTTTTGCTTACTTTGGAACAATAGTGTGCATCTCATGTAACTGTACAAAGATGGTCAGTTGTAGTGACACAAAAATTTCTGAAAGGGTAAAAGTCTTGAGAATGCTTTATTTCTGGCTCATTCAGTTGTGTATGATTTTGGTGTATTCTGGTAAAATATATACCTGCTTCTTTGGGACAGGGGAAAAATGGCAACATAAAAATGCTTCAAATAAATAAATAAATCCATCTGTAAAATAGGGGATGTGACATATAGAATGATGAATATGATAATGATAGTTACATTGTTTTATACCAGAATTGCGACAGAAATTAGTAACAACAATACTAATTTTGTGTGGAACTCTACCAGCTTGAATATTAGAATGTCATTCACAAACCTGGCAACCTCATTCAACCTTCACCCCAGATTGTTATGAATAAAGCCCCCAATGCAAACCCTTAATGAGACTGCACCATTTTCTTTTTTTAAGACAAATGTAAAATTTTGATTTGCTAATAGGGTATTTCAGTTCCCACAATAATGCCTCTTTTAACTTTCTGTTCTGTATTAATAATTATAAGGTTTTAAAGAGAAATAGTTGGGGGAGAAAATTTATTTGTACACATGAAAATGAGGCTGCAATCCTCAATGCATGCTTACTTAAAAGTAACAGTAGTTTCCTCTGTAATTCCACATCTGCCTCTGGTTAATTTGCCTCCCACCTCACCAAATGTGGTTTGTACTTTTCCCCTCCATCTAAGAAAATGGAATTGTGTGGTCACCTCCCTCCCACAATCTGAAAAATGTGTCTATCCCTCTCATTTCTAAGGGTGCTGACATTTTTTGATTGGACACTGCCCTTGGATGGAAAAAGAAGCTGTTTGAGATCCACAGATAGCTTTGCTCCTTGCAAAGCTCACCTGGTGAACAGATGCTTGGCTGTGGGGTGCAGGAGGGATGATCAGCACGCTGTGACTGGTTACAGTTCTGACCTCTAGTTAAGGCAGAATTTCCTGTGGTGAAAACAGCTAGGTGCCAATTGAGAAAGAAGCCTCAGAGACGGTTGAATAAAGTATCTGAGATTTATCAGAAATCTTATTAAAGTGTATTCAAATGCTGAGATACACTGAATCCATAGATAAACGTCTCAGATTATTCATATCCAGACTGGCCCTTCAGATAAGCAGTACATATGTCTCTCTATATTTCTGTCCTCCCCCCCCTTCTTTTTTCCATGCTACCTACATCACAATAGTCTCTCTCTTTTTCAATACTGCCATAGGTCTCTTTGCAGCTGTAGTTCCATTGCCATTTTCTTCCTTCAGTCTCTCTCTCTCTCTCTCTCTGGAACTATGCCTTCTAGCTGAGCTGAATAGCAGCAATAGGCAAGTATTTTACTCTTCTGCCCAGGCGGGGACTCTGAGACAAGGGCGATGGGCATGGTCTGCTGAAATAGGCCAGAAAATGTGCGCTGACTCCCCCATGTGCTTCCGAGTGCAGGAAGAAGGGCAGTATTTCAGATAAAGGGGCCAAGAACCCAGTCCTTGCTGTTGCAATATAAATTGCTGCCGGGAGGGATAGTGAGGAGTTGCCCTCTCTGTGTTGAGATATGGCTCGTAAGGTTGCATAAACAACGGCAATGGGACGAGGCAAGGCCAGTGTTGCAGGGACTGGGAATAAAACTGTGGTTGCCAGGCCATTCTGGTGATGCTGCCACTTACTAATGAAGACAAGTTCATGTGAGGGACTGCAGATATTTCTCCCCCTCCATATAGATACTGAATCTATTGAAAGAGGAAACAGGATTATGCCTACTAGCCCTGCCCCAAATATTCTTCTTGTCCATTGTACGTATATAGATCTCCTTTCACTCGAACCCTAAAAACATTGATATTGAAAGAGAAGTCAGTGGGTACATGGGTACAACTTCGTCCACCTTTGAGAATCTTTGGTATGTGGTGATATCCATCCATCCATCCATCCATCCATCCATCCATCAGTATGACCTTCCTAGAAGCTGCCCCCCTCCCTGGCTAGTGTAGTTAAAAGATGCAGTGTGAACATGGGTACAACTTCATCCACCTTTGAGAATCTTTGGTATGTGGTGATATCCATCCATCCATCCATCCATCCATCCATCCATCCATCCATCAGTATGACCTTCCTAGAAGCTGCCCCCCTCCCTGGCTAGTGTAGTCTACTCCTGGAATACAGGAAAGAATGGAGCCATGATCGTTCCAGTGTTGCTAGTGAACATAAGGGCATCATAAGGGGCGAAGTGAGATCTTTCTAGAAAGAGGTAGGGAAGGACAGCAAGAATGGGCACTTTAAATTTCCTCAGGAGACCACAAACAAGCAACCATTTGTGCAGATGTGGTCTAGAAATAAGAGAGGTAAAAATCCTAAAATTCCAGTATCTGGACCTTTCTCTCTCTCTTTTTTAATGCCAATAGTGGTAGATATTGCACCATAACTACATGAATACATTCTTTTCCTCCACACTGCCCTTTGGAACATTCTCCCCCCAGAGATTAGACAGTCCCCCTCGCTCCTGGACTTCCGGAAGAAACTTAAAACCTAGTTTTGTCAGTATGCTTGGGGCGGGAAGGAGAACGGGCACACCTGGAGATGGCTAGCACCTTAGATTATCCCTGGAGTGCCCTTTTTACTTAAGAAGAACTTAGAAGATCCCATCATTGGATTTTATTATATTTTTTACATTTTAAATTGTTATTTAATTTGTATTTTATTCTATTTATAATTGTACATTGTTGATTGTATTTTGTTGTAAACCGCCCAGTCCCCCTTGGGGGAGTTGGGCGGTGATAAATTTGATTAAATAAATAAATAAATAATAAATAATTGATCTGGAATAACTGTCTTCTATGAATTCAGGTGTATTTATTAAATTCATATCTTTCTACTTGATGGCAGGTAACTGCACAATCATATAATGTTGTAATTAAAACATCAAACTTGTAAGTCAGTTAAAAGCATATGAAAAAAAGAGGAGCATCCACCACTTCAGGGAACAAGTTAGATGCCAGAAGTCTGTCTGAATAAAAATGTATTTGCCTGCTGGTGGAAGGACAGCACTCTAATTTCTACCTTCTCATCTTCTCCTTGAAAGGCTGAAGCAATATACTCATCTTACTGTACGTGTGACAGGGTAGACAAAGTGTATTAGAGTTCATTAATTCACATCTGGTTACCTGGAACATTTCTATCATCTATCTTTTTAAAGGCAAGATTGTTTCTAGACTTCTGTATGCCAAGAGACTTGAGTTAGCCCAACCCATTTTGCTGCTCCACTCAGCTGCATTATTAGGGCATAAAATAAGGGCCCTGATTGATCAGACAAATTCCATATAAATTCTTGGTAGTCAGAGGGACATGGAAGTAAGACAAATTTAGTTAGCAAGACTAATGATTTTTTAAATATTTTTTGAGGCACTAGACCAAAGAGATGATCACTTGGAAGGCTGTGGAAAACTCTGTCATGAAATTCCTTGCTTGCATGCTGCTTCCTTGATCCCGCAAAAAGAAAAAAAAAAGACATCAGTTGATTGCTTCTGCCTAGATCAGTGTTTCTCAACCTTGGCAATGGTAAGATGTGTGGACTTCGACTCCCAGAATTCCCCAGCCAGCAAAGCTGTGGAGTTGAAGCCACACATCTTACCATTGCCAAGATTGAGAAACACTGGCCTAGAGCAAAAAGTAAGTATCTATCTGCTATCTGCCTCTTCCTGTATCTCACACACCCTAGGCCAGAGCTTTCCAAACTGTGTGTCGGGACACGTTAGTGTGTCGGCTGCAGTGTCTGGGTGTGTCGCGGCTCCTGCTGCCTCCGCGCAGGTCCTAGTGCCTGCCTTGTGCCTTGCTGCCTCCAAACCTGCTGTGATTCCGCACAGGTCCTAGTGCCTGCCTTGTGCCCTGCTGCCTCCAAACCTGCTGTGATTCCGCACAGGTCCTAGTGCCTGCCTTGTGCCCTGCTGTAAGTGTGTGTCGTGAAATGATGCCCTGCTGTAAGAGTGTGTCGCGAAATGATGCATGTCTAAAAAGTGTGTCACCAACATGAAAAGTTTGGAAAGCTCTGCCCTAGGCCTTTACTGAACCTAACCATCCCAGAAGACACCTCCATCACTCTCTTGCAAAAAAATCAGAGCCAGGCCATCTGAAAAAGACTATTGATACCTGCTTAAGAATGGCCTCTTTGATTGTATTGGCACATGCATAGATAAACGTCTGGGATGATAGGGCTGTTTATTTACTTCAGTTACCCCCATGAAAAAATGAAATTACATTACATATTCAGCACTCGGTAGGCAGTAAAAAATCAATGCTGCTTCTGTGGCTCCATCACAAAATGCACTGGTTTAAATCAAGATGAAATTTCAAATTTCATCCTGGCATAAGAGGCTTTTATGTGTTTATGTGTTTCTATTTACCCTTGACTAGAATTACATAGGAGTCTGGAACCAAACTTACTCCATTAGAATGCCACTCCAAAACAGAGTATTTATTGAAATTCATAGAACCAAAAGAAGAAAGGCAACAGTGATAAGGAAAAAAGATGACGATGAGCACCTGAGATATTAATCCCTTCCCGGTTGTGTGATAGCTCCTGCCGAGTACTTGGCCCCACCAGGAACCACAAGATTGATTAGGTGTTAGTTGGACATCCTTTCACTCATTTTAGGTTCAGTAGGAGTTTATTTTACTTAGTTTTATTACTTGTTATTTATTTTTAATTAAATGCTGTTACTACTACTACTACTACTACTACTACTACTACTACTACTAAGGACTATTATAACAGGAGCCATTTCGCTTCATTACCAGTTAACACACTCCATGTTAGCTGGAATGCTTCAAAGAGAGGTTCAGATAGCATTACCTACCTAGAAGTTAACAGGTGCTTCAGTCTATTTATATCTTGAATTGACAAAAATCCTCCAAATAATCAAAACTGAACCAAAACAACAACAACAATGCAGAAATCCAAGCAAATCTAGCAAATATTGGCAATTCTGAAAATATGGTTTTTTTTAATGTTTCTAAATGCTGGTTTTAGTTTTTTAGGAATTAGCATCATATTTATAGACACCAGCTTTAGGCTAGCTAATATTTCAAATATTTCTCCATGCTTTATCAGGGTATCTTTGTTAGATTTTCCTTTCTAAACCTGATCATAGATGTCTAAATATTTATAGTTTTGTATACTTTTGGTTATGTGGCTAAAGAGGAGATTTGATGTTAACCATACAATGTTGCACATGACATTGCGATGTTGGCCATTTGTAGAGCATCAATATTTTTTGGATGTATCATTTCAGCAACCATGTTTGCTCTCTGTATCTGAAAATGTACATTAATTATAAAACTGTCAGGTAGTGCTGAAAATAACTGTGGCAGATACCAAATTGTGATGTTGGCAGTGAAGTTAGCAACTTCCACATCAAGTAACATAAAAAATGACCTACAAACACTCAACATAAATCCCCAATACAGTAGTTATCTCACAATATTTTCTGGCATTCATTAGAACAAATTCAATCTCTTCTTCCAGTTTCTTAAGCTTTTTTTCTATAAGATTTCAACAAACGTATATAATCAATGTTGCCTTTGGTCAGAATTGGTAATTACTATGTTTAAAAGAAGTAATCCATGAATGTTACTTTCTGTGATGAATGTATATTAATATAAGATGTACATTTGATCTTTATTTATTTATTTATTTAATTTTTATCTCGCCTTTATTATTTTTTATAAATAACTCAAGGCGGCGATTATAGTAGTAATTGCCAACCTACCCTTCCCTATTCTTCCAGCTGAGTCTTCTATTTGTGACTCTAACTCCCATGGAAAAGAGTAATTTCAAAGCAGAATGTATATTCTACCTGACATTGATATTTCCTCCAGTTTTTTGATGTTGGAAAAGTAAAAGAGCATTGCATGTGAAAAAAATCATGAATATTTTTCAGTTTTCAGTAAAATGCACTAAATCCTACTTTTGGATTCTGGTTGAAATGAAAAGTAGCTAATACATATTCAGCCTGTGCATATTTTCAAAACAATTCAAAATATTTTCAAAATATTTCTGAAGGTTTTCAGAATGCAATTGCAGAATCTCTTTAAAGCAGTTGCTTCTTTTTTCAGGCTTCCATATGAGCCTGTAAGCAGACACACTTGCTTTAAGGAGTCATGTTAGGGATGTAGCTGCACAAACGAGAGGACTTCTAAAAGTAACGGTGCCTTTTTCAGGCCTCTGTGGAAGTTGTGGAAGTCTGAATAAAAGATACAGCTGCTATAAAAATGCTGCATTAATGCTCCCCATGTTCCAAAGCAGCTCTCCCAAATCATTTGCAACCCTATTTTTTACCCATGTACATGCACACATACATACGTAATACTGGGAGATCACATCATAGCATCTTGGTAAAAAGCTCCCATAGATTGCATCCTACTGACTTACTGAACAATTGCCTTTAAATTTGTGTAACATGATTAGAAACCAGGCTGGGCAAGCATCTAAGAAGGAAAACGTCCTGTAAATAATGCAATTATTTGGATTTTATTTTTACATTAGACTACAATGCACACATGCTGCATAAAATATAAACTTTCTGCCTCTATTCCTACTCATTCTACTACTATTCATCTCTGTCTAGTCCTGTTATTAGTTGAGTCACACTAAAAACTTCCTGATTGTTTTGGGGCTTATGACTGAAAGGACATCTCTATCATATGGCATAGCTTCTGAGCGGGGTCAACAAATGATTGAAGTCTATTTTGTGTGTGTGTTTTAGCGGTGTAACATGAGCATAAGGGAGACAAAGGAGAAGGCAGGGATTGTAAGTGTGGGAGCAGGTCTGGCCCACTGTTCTGTGTCTTTTTCCGGCTTTGTCTACACCGGGTTTGCTAGGTATTAATTCCGATTCTGCGTTGTCTGCTGTGAAAGACAGCTGGGAATTGGTCCTGGTATGGCATTACCACATTGAGAATTGAAGACAGACAAATGTCCCTGTTTCAGCTGGCTGCCCAGCAAGATTATGTGGGGATGAAAACCCTGCAATTGGGAGCCAGTTGTGCTCTCCTGCTCTTTCTTTTCTGATTAGCATTTCTTCCATTTCTTGCTCTTGTGGACTGTGTATCCAAAGGCTGTGCAGTTTTGTAATAAGCTGACAATTATAAAAGATTTGTAAAACATTAAAATGATGGCAGGTATAGAAAGGGAGCAGATAAAGGTCAATCCAAGCATCTTGCCTTGTATTGCAGCTACAGCACACAGAACTTTTATTTGATAGGAGAGCAGAGAAAGACCAGGCAAAGTAAAGCAAATGTAAATATAAGCGGCGTAAACCCCAAGAACCTAAAATGTGATGGTTGAGTAGCACTTCGAGTCTCATGTTCAAATGCTGTAGCCTCCTGTGTTCTCTGATTGGTTTGAGTCAGCCTAAGGAGAAGAGGGTCTTGGTTCTCACATAGCTGTTATACTGGAGTCATTGGGGATAGAGACCACATAAACATTTTCTGCTTTTCTCTGGTGCGAGGCCAGATGCTTAATTTTTCCACAATACTAGAATTCTTTTGGAATCGAGTTTTAGCCACTTTTGCATCTGTACTATTGTTCTTAAGGCCAAAAAACCGTGTTTACTTGTCTTCCATAGTATAGGTACAAAATTCTTTCTAATCAAGGTCATTGGCCATTTGCAGCTTTTGTTTAGATAATCAATTTTTGTTTACTAAACTTTGTTCTCAACTTCAATGTTTGCAATATTTTATATCCCTCTTATTTCTATTTATACAATAATGTGCGTAAGTACATTAACTTTGCTAGCAGCAGGATTGGTAGGTATACCCATGGATAAGCATATGTAAGTATATCTGAGGTATATTTATTTAGATATTTGATATAATGTACCATTCATTCATTCATTCATTCATTCATTCATTCATTCATTCATGTGTTATTTCTGGTCTGAATTTTTTTTTAAAAAAACTTAAAACAGTAATTGCAGGTGGTCTGGAATCCACCCAGACCCAGCTCATCTGTAATTCTTCTCTAAACAGAAAAAAGTCAACAAAATGCTTACTTATAAATGTAGCCATACAGATAAATGATGAAGGGAAAGTTGATGTCACAGGAGTGAATGGACTAAAGGCTTAGACTGTGATCCCATCTTGGTTTTAAGCCACATTAACCATGCTAGTTTACTATTCCTGCACTAACTTCCACACTCAGGGGTAGATTAATCATATATCATGTGAGTGTTTAGGCCAGCTTTCTCAACCTTTTGACCCTGGGGGAACCCTTGAAATATTTTTCAGGCCTCGGGGAACCCCTGCACATTTAGGCTGAAGTATAGCCCCACGTGACGGAGTGAGCTCCCGCACTCGCCCCAGCTCTTGCCAACCAAGCAATTCGAAAGCATGCAAATGCAAGTAGATGAATAGGTACCACTTCGGAGGGAAGGTAGCAGCGTTCCGCGCGCGTCATACTGGCCACATGACCGCGGAAGTGTCTTCGGACAACGCTGGCTCTTCGGCTAACAAACGGAGATGAGCACCAGACCCTAGAGTTGGACATGACTGTGTGTGGGAACCTTTACCTTTACTTTATAGGCCACAAGTTACAAAATTATTATACTTGTTTCATATGTAGGCCTGTATATGCACTAACAGTGTTCTTAAACTGAAAATAAAGAATTAAACTTACCTCTTTAATGTGAAGTTGCCCGAATTTGAAATAATTTTTTAAATAAATCGTGATCTCCCAGGGAACCCCTAGTGACCTCTCGTGGAACCCTAGGGTTCCACAGAACCCTGGTTGAGAAACCCTGGTTTAGGCACTTATTTTAGGTAAGAATCAGACTGTTCTGTTACTGTAGGAAAAAAACTATTGAAGATGGAGTAATAGCTCCATCTGTGGTCAATTAAAGACATAATTGTGCAATGCATGTCATCGTGTATCAGTGTTGTCCAGTTAATTCTTATTCACTCTGAATAAGGCGGATGGTGTTTAGCTTTCCACTGAAATCTTATGTCTCCATAAATGCCTATTGAAGGTATTTTAATCCGTAATATACAGAGAACATAGCGTAATAATGATGTGAGAAATATGGTTGCAAGTGGACCAGCCGTTTTCATGTAATCTGTTGATATTCATGAAAGGAGGAGATAGAGGCTTTCTCACATCCTTTGCTTTGTTACTGTTTGGTTTTGCATTCTGTTTCTGGATGTTTTTTTCCACAGCACCATCATTTTAAAGCACAGCATAAGGTTGTGCTGTTATTGGTAAAGATCCAATACTTGTATTCTCTCTCTCTGCCTGGCCATTGTCCAGTCCTGCCCCTTTCCCCTCCTTCTTAAAGTGTCCCCCTCCCTCCTACTTGCTTACATATGTTGACGCATTGCCATTATTGCAACTCTGCACCCATCCATCTTACCACCTTCTCAATTTTGTCTGTTACCAGAAGCTAAAAGCCTAACAGATTAATGATTCCTCACCAGAGCTAATTCATAGTTCCCCAAAATGGATATGATCTTGCACAATATTATCTCCTCTATTTCGGGGAGAATTTTGCTTCGTATTGATTAGGGTGAATAAGGGTGCTCCAGTAAACAAGAGCATTTACTTGGGGTTATATTAATTTTGATAAAGCACATACATTAATAAAATGAGTAGGAAAATACTGTAACCAGAAATGCTTGAAGGTGTTTATCTTTGAAACTGATCAGAGATGCAAACTTTACTGTTTACAAGTGCTTAATCTGTTTCTCATGCCTATCAGTCTACTTAACTATACTAGGAATGCAAAAAGTGCAGCTCTCCAGTATTACTTTTGTGGTCCGCTGACCCCTGTCTCCTCACCCAGCTAGACAGGCCATAATATTGACCTTTTCTGCATAGGAGAGTTGGGTGGGGGAGGTAAAATTGACAAGGTAGGTGGGAGATTATAAGTTTGTATCAGTCTGGTTGAAATTATTCCTGACTAATGCCCTGAGCCTGGTAAATCCTCTGTGAGGATCTGTATTGATGTGAGAATTATTTTTCATAATTATTACCCTCCCCAAAAGTAGTTACCAAAACAAAGAACAGATGCAGAACACCCTTCCTTCATGAAAGAGGCAAGCCTCCTCCCATCTATGTACAGGTACCCACTTTCAAATGAGGCACATACATGAATATATATGTGCCTCCTTTAGCGACAGCCTCATTTAGCAACCGTTAGCGACTGCCTCATTTAGCAACTGTTCACAGTTACGATGGTGATGAAGAAGTAACTTTACGACTAATCCTCACATTTATGACCTTTGCAGGTCTGTAAAGCAAAGGAAAGCTGAAGTAAGATCATAGGCACAGTTGCAGTTTCACTTAGTGATTGCTTTGCTTAACAACCAAGTTGCCGGTCCCAATTCTGGTTCATAAACAAGGACTACCTGTACAAGGGTTTTGCCACCATAGATTGCCTACATATATATTCATATATGTGCCTCATTTGAAAGTGGGTACTTGCTGCAATTCTTATACTGCAATCTTAACCTTACTTCTAATAAATATTAGTAGTCAGCGCTTTTAAATTCTTGTACCATGGATTATCTCTTTCTAGTTTATACAGCAAGGAGGGAAATCTGACAATTGAAGACAAAATTCTGATTTATATTGATTTTTCCCACAATGATGCTGTAAAGATGGGACAAACTGTAACATTGGAAATTTCTGAGGGCATGAATTTGGCAACCATCTCTCTGCATCCAGTTTCTTGAATTGGAATTACTGAGTTAGTTAGTTAGTGTCTGGAGAGCCAGTTCATTTTTGTAATGTGAAGCGGTTTAAGAAGAAGCTTTAATTTTTTGTTGAATGCAGAGAAATACTGTTGTGGCTAGGCGAAGAACAACGGTGAGCCTTGGAATTCAGCTCTAGATCTTTATTGTTCTACCTTAGACAGAATCTTTCCAAACTAAGCCACACTAAGCAGTTCTCTGGGAAAAAACCCCAGGGACCCTATGGCGGGTCTGGCCTGACTTTCTTGGACGGGCGCCCAAGGTCCTCAACGCTGTGAACGCGTTTCTCACCCTGGAAAGCGCCCACTCCTCCTTCGCCCACAATCTCCATAACATCACCTTCTCCCTCAGAGAGAGATTCCATCACAAATACATTTTAAAGGATGAATATAATCCAACTCTCAGTTTTATATATCATGGCATATCTGTGAGTAGTACTACTTTTTAGGGAAGAAAGTATAAGGTATTTTGCTTTCCAAGATGAAACTTACTTCAGGAATGGGAACCTGGCCCTCTAGATGCTGCTGAACTGCCCTCTGGGCAAGATTCACTATTGGCTGTGGTGGTGTGGCTTCAGAGAACTCAGCCATATTTGGAAGGTCACAGATCCACCACGCTTGCTTGAAGATTACTGTAGCCGAAGCTTACCAAGTTGCCAGTCCCAATTGTGGTTACTAAACGAGGACTACCTGTATTTGCTAAAGTTATTCTCTGTTCACTCCCCTAAACTGCTTTTAATATCTGACTTCTTTTCAAGAGGTAAACCATACAGTGAAATTGTTATTCTGTGTGCTAAATATACTTCTACACCTCTGCAGATATGTACTGTATATCAATAAGACGAAAGATGGGTGACTTGTGTGTGTTGAAGCAAAGCTCTTTCAATTACTAATTTTTTTTAAAAAAATAGCAATTTCAACAATCCGTTTGTGCCAATAAGGCATTTCCATCTTGCTTTTTCATTGAAAACCCCTACTACACTACATTTCTTTCTAGAGCTAGAGAAAGGAGTACTGTATTATTTTTCCTCTTATCCGAAAATCCTACAATTCCCTCTTTCTCACTGCTTTTGGAGGATGAAGTTCAGACTGACCTCTGACCTCCTGCTAAGATGTTGAATATTTTACCTGAGCCTTGTCCTTATCTGATACAGTCTCTCTGTAGGAAACTTAAGCATCCTATTCACAAAGCCTGATAACAAGTTATTTCCTTCCCTAGTTGACAGAATACCCAATTATTGTCTTGTTTCCTTCTAGAATGGGGAAAGCATATCAAGACAATGCTTTTTGTGAATTAATACCTCATTACCAAATAATTATAATTTGGTAAAATCAGATCTTGCCCTGGTCTAGCTCACACACCCCCACCCCCCACCCACTCCCCACACAATTATATTGGTGTAAAAGAATTGTATTTTATTTATAAACTTTGTATACTGCTTCAGTCCAAAAAAAAAACTGTGTTACTGATCTGTTGGAAGTCAAAATCAGTCCTGATACCTTTCCTTTTTTCTAAAGGAAAATCTCTATTAGTTATAATGACTTTTCTAAGAGTCTGTTAGAAAGTCAAGACATTGAACGGTTGTACGCCGCCCAGAGTCACTTTGTGTAAGATGGGTGGCCATATAAATTTACTAAATAAAATAAATAAATAAATAAATAAATCCAGCTGAATCTGTCCAATGAGCAGATTCTCGCAGTTTGTGGGCTAAGCCTGACAATCAGTAGGAGCTCCCCCCAACACTAGCCCTTCTATCAGATTATTTCCATGCTGTGTTTTCAGTCTTCAGTGTTGTTTACTGGCCAAGAAGCAGTTTTACTTGGGACCCAGCTGGCAAAAGTAGTTCAGACAAGATTTTTAAACAGAAAACCAGAACAAGCCACTCAGAGGGTTTGGGTTTCTAACTTCTCAAAATGTGCAAATAAAGCTATTGGCCATTCAATATGTGGAAGTTCTTTGCATTCTAACCAGAATGTTCAAATGTGGGCATTCTCTTAATGAGGAGGCAGTGGAGCATTTTCAGGGGCTGTGAGGTACCCTACATAAGTGTTTGTTCCATGTGGTATCTCAGAGCGAGACAGGTAGGTAAGACTTGTCTAACGGTAACTAATAGTTATATTAGTTGATGTTTTGGGCTGCAAACAAAAAGCAAAATTGGAAGAAATCATCCCTGTTCAGAACAGCAGGTTAGAATACAAGCCCAGTATGTCACGGCAGTGAAAGCCGTGAGGAGCGAATCCCACTAAACACAATGTAAATAATTAATTCAAACTTGAAGAAGATACTTTCAAATGTAGGCACTTGCAGCAAACCGAGATCATGTCAAACCAAAGATGTGTGCAGAGACATCATGAGGGAAACTCTGCCCTTACATGGTATGTAAATTGCACTTTTTGCAACATGGTTCATGGAACACATTTTGTCACTTGCCACCCTCTGGACATCTCTGCTTTTAAGAGATGTGAAAATGAATTTATCACTTTTAAAAATGTTAGTTTCCTTATTCAAACAATTACATTGTTTGAATCAATTTAAATTTCAGTGTCTTGACCTTCAATGCATTCATTGAAAATCAGTAGTGGCAAGAAGCTCTGGTGTTTGTTTGCAAAACAAACAAATATTTAAACAAATGAAAGGAAGAATATTCAGTTCAGACGTGGTGGTATATGCAGGTGTGTCATCTGAAATAAATATGAACAGTCCCATTATTAAAGATGGAATATTCTTTCAAATCCCATAAATAAAGATATTACCATTTTAAAAAATTCAGTTACTTATATTTTCCACAGTCAAGGCAGTTTATAACAGTTCCACATAACTAGGAAAAATAAATAATACATATGTTTGCTATTTCAACCATCAAAATAACAAAGTTCAGGATCTCTCTGAAATAATTTAGCTGTTTTTTTTCTCTCTATTCATCTCTGAATAGTTTGTCCATCGAATCTATTGTCAAGAAAATGAGGAATGCATCACGGAAAATTAATCAAAGGCTGTAGTTTTTTAAAAAAACATGTATGATGGTCTGATTATTGGCATATAAATTCATTGCAGGAAGTATTACCTCTTTTTTTTAAGTATTGTTATGGGACAACCTAATGCAGACATAGAAACTTGACATATTAAATATAGCTGCATTTTTTCTTATAAAATTTTCTTCTTGAAAGAATTTGGAGCTGCATATTTATTTCCTTTCTCTCATCACCTAGAAATCTGGAATGTGTCTGCAGGATTCCCTCGATGTCTTTCTTTTTGATTGTTCCCTTAAATTTTCCTCATGTGGGATAATAAAAAGAAAATTAAAAAAAATAAACGAAGATAAATACCTTCTAGCATCTTACTTTTAAATGTTCATAGATTTCATACTTGGGTATTTGGCTGTAAGGGAACAGGAAAAACAAAAATGGGAAAGGCTTTTCAGGCAGAAACCTGCAGGTCTTGGTTCCAGAAGCTGAACTGTGCCCTAAAGCAAAAGGATATGAAGATTAAATTCAACAAAAATAATTAATTCTGTTGTTGCAGTTGCTGCCACTTAGGCAGTGTTTAAATGTATCCAAGAAGCTTTGCCACTAGCAAATGTGTGGATCTCTCAAACATGAGGCATGGTAGTTTCGATTTTTTTTAATATATATATAGCTAAGAGGTCCCTTTTAAAGAGAACGTTGGCAAGCAGGAAAATAAGCGTTCAAAGGAAAACAGTATGATACTTGGAGTTGAGAGCTCTTCAAATGTTGCCTGGCTTCAGTATGAACTAGGAGTAATCTCAGCATTTTGGGGAAAGCTTATGCCTTGCAGTCTGGAGAGAATAATATACTTTTTAAGTCTTAATGACAGGAAGTAGGATTTATCTCCCTTAAGTGAGAGGCATGTAGGAGGAGTAAACTTGCCCATGTTCAGGCAATGTAAGCAAATGACAAATCATCTCCTAGGAGAGAGGTTCCTACTGTAAATACCTGAGTATCAGAGACAAACCCCACTGTTCTTTTTTTTTTTTCCCCTTCTCCTCTGGCTTCTGGCTCTCCTGCTGAAGCATTCAGATATGCTTTGATGACCGAACACTCCTACTTGCATGCCAGTGCCTAGAATACTTATACTGGATAGTTACGCAGATTCGCTTCTTTCAACTTCTTTTAATTGCTTTAGCTTTCCTGTTCTGCTTACCTTATAACTGGGCTCATCCTTGTTCTCCATAGCACAAAAGTATAATGCACACTGTTTGCTTTAAGAAAGCTCTTTCCGTACAGAATCGGAATCCAAAGCAGAATAGAGGGTGGTGATTGAGAAGACAAGATTTGAATCTTATTCTGTTTCAGATAATTATTTTAAATATGCCCAGAAGTACAAAAGGTTCCCCTTTTTTTAACGCTACAGTGCACCTGACATTTTGTTTTGAGAGAAAAATGTTGGCTTTCTAGTGCCATGGAAATGACCTCAGATTTACAGTAGATGTGAGAGTTCAGTGTTGAAATTGCCATTCAGCAATAGGTTGTAGTTGTTTCTCTGGACAGTCTGGTTGACAGGATTGCTAACTTTTTAACAGCAACTTAATCTGCAGCAAGAGCTACTTCTTGTAAGTGACTGAGTCTAGGACTTCATCTGTGGCTTCATAAACCGGCTTTAGCTGTGCCCTCCTGCTTCCCTTCCACCCATTGAATCATCTCCCTTTGTGGCGTTTTCAATGTGGCAATTCTGCCTAGTTCATTTCATCTAAATAAGGGAATTCTGGTTGCATATATGTTTTCTAAGGGGTGCGATGGCTCAGCGGTTAAGACGCCAGGCTTGTTGATTGGAAGGTCGGCGGTTCGAGACCCGAGCACTGTGTGACGGAGTGAGCTCCTGCACTCGCCCCAGCTCTTGCCAACCTAGCAATTCAAAAGCATGCAAATGCAAGTAGATTAATAGGTACGACTTCGGTGGGATAGTAACAGTGTTCCGCGCGCGTCATGCTGGCCACATGACTAGGGAAGCGTCTTCGGACAACGCTGACTCTTCGGCTAAGAAACGGAGATGAGCACCGCCCCCTAGAGTCAGACATGACTGCACAAATGTGCAGGGGGAACCTTTACCTTTATATGTCTTCTAGGAAAGAAAGAAAACATGGCATTCATCTATAGGTGAATAAATGTAAACCAAAACATAGATTCATATATACAAATATA
This sequence comes from Charina bottae, assembly GCA_023362775.1. Lineage (NCBI taxonomy): Eukaryota > Metazoa > Chordata > Lepidosauria > Squamata > Charinaidae > Charina > Charina bottae. Next base: position 6,898,539 of record JALMGJ010000021.1, on the reverse strand, counting down.
TGAACGCAGTAAATCTTTAGCTACACAGAACTTTTAAAAACACCTTAATCTGTTTACTTCTGTATATACAACTTCTGTTAAATGCACAGTATCAGCCATGTTATCTGGAGTATTGGCAGGCCAGGGCAAATGAGCTTCAGGATTGAAATATAATTTCTGGTGCAACAACTACATTGTCATTGTCCCTACAGGGTGGTCTGCAGTGGGAGTGTCAAAAAAATCAAGATGGTGGCCTAAACCATATGAGCAAAGCCCTTTTATGTGGGTTGTATGCAACATGTGTAAAAAAAGGGTGGGGCTTCAATTGCATGCTTAGGGCCACCATTGGTATGATAAGTTTATGGTTTGTTATGTGTTGCCAATATAGCAAACTTTCACAATGGCATCCAAGATCAAAATAGCTGCCAAAACTTTACCATGCATTTACTTTTTAGCAAGTGAATGGTACCTGGTGAACTTGTTTGTAGGACTGACAACTGGTGATGACTCCCTGTTTCTTATTTTATATATTGGCAATGCAGAACCAAGCAGCAGGATTCTTATATGAGTCACAATTATTGAATCCCTGAGGCAAAACAGAATATTCTTAAGGAGAAGTTTAATTAGGGAAGTCAGAAGAAAAAAAACTAGATTTATAAGAAAAGCAAAGGCAGCACACTTTGAAATGCTCAATAAACTTTAAAGGCTACAATTACTATAGCCAACACCAAGGTGATAGCAGTCTCTTTTCAGATGTAGGCATGTTCTGCAACCCCACTTTCTGTCTCACTGCAAGAGATAGGAGGTTAGAGGCAAGCCTGTACAGTTTATGATTGTCTAAGCTGAATGCAGAGAAGCAGCTCCATACTAGCAGCTTGAAATTAAAAGCTGCCTGCTTTTACAGTATGTTTAGACTTGCAAAAGTTAGAGAACGGTTAAGAACCTTTTGGGTTTTAACCCATGGCTGCTGGACTACATTTGGCCTCCTTGTAGAATAACTGTTTTTAGAAAGAGCATTTTGGTTTCTAGAGCTGCTCTCTTCTACCATGGAAAGCTAGGACATCAATCTAGTTCCAATTCCTTATTGTTAAAATATGATCAGCAGATGGGCTGTTTCGCCTCTGCAGATTTCTCCATTCAGCAGCAAGGCTACCTTACATCCAATCATTATTTTGGAATAGGTGTTACAGCATTGATTGGTTTGCCGGTTTAATTGATATCCTGTCTTACCAGTGAAAATGATCCTCATGGCAACTAACAATAATAAACATCAAGACAGAAACACAGAGCTCTAACAGCACACAAAGTTATTAGGATGCAAGTAAAATCAAGTAAAAATACATCAGTAAAAAAATACAAAGAACACCAATCAATTTCATATACACACAGACACCCAGCAGACAAGCCAACGTAAAGGCCAAATGCCTGCCTGAATGAGAATGTTCTGTATTTGCCTTTTAGAGACTGCTGCCTACAAGGAGAGAAAGACAATTGCCTGGCCCTTCTTAGCCTAGGAATGGCTACCCCAGAGGGTATAACATTTCAGACTATTTTTAAAAGATGTGTTGTAGAGAAGAGTCAATACATGGTATCTTTACCATTTTGTATTAGCAAAAGTAGAAACTAGAAATACTCTTCTTTCTTATAAAAAGGAAGCTGAGTGTCTTAGAATTCTAACAAGAATATACACATGGCATGCCGTGAGGAATCATCATCATCATGTTCACGGGTCTTGTTATTGATGGAAATATCTACTAAGTATGAGGCTGTTTATTGTTCAAGTATAGTAACATAAGCTTTCCTATAGCACCTTTAGCACCTGGAAAATAAATTTTACTATATGGATTTGTTAAAATTTGCAGACTATCGTAATTTGCCTTAATATGTACTTTTTTTGTTGAGGTAACATTTCTGTATATTTGTGAGCTCATGAAGAACAGAGCATTGATATCTTTCAGTGAAAGGTGGGATATAATTTTGATATGTAAACAAGCTTGAGGTTCCCCCCAAGATCTGGATGGCCCCCCACTCTGCTGTTGTTTAGTTACTATGGTTACAGTGATTCAGATTTTTCGGTTCAACATGGCCTGCTCTCATAACTGGATCCTTGGTGTCCAGGATGGCATCCATGATTCCTTTTGCAGGCAAATAAAATAAACCACTGTGATAATCTGGGGCAGGTAGTGGGGAGGCTCTATCAGTTGATCTGGAAGTTGCAGAGAGTAAATTTAGGAGTTATAAGAGGATGTGAAGGAGTCAGGCCCAGCAATTCTGGGAGACATGTTTGAATTTTGGCCGTAATATATTTCACCAATCTGAGCAGCTTTTCAGTTGAAGAAACCCCAGGAACTTTGTTACACACAATGATTTCATTCATTTTGTTCTTGACAGAGTTGTATTGGGTAATGAGTTGTATTTGAGAAGCAAGGTTTTTGGTTTTGAGGAAAAAATGAGTAATTATAGGATTATCAGAAGAGTAATAATATGTATAGCAGTTGGATTTCTGAGGGCATTCTTACACGGCAAAGACTTGCTGGTAAGATTGTCTTTCCGTTTCACTTGCAAAAAGATCTAGAAATGTCAGTGGAGAAACTGTCTTACTGTCCCAACAAATCAGTGCAGAGTCACATGTAACCTTCAAGACATATTTTATCTCTATCTCTATCTGGCTTTTCTAGATTACAAGCCTCATCAGGTGCTTAACGAAAAGGTATTCATTATGCATATTGCTCAGTGTTTCAGTTCCCTTCCCAGCATACATTATACTATTGTCGTCATGAGATTAATTTTGAGACATTTCATATTTTATTATATTTTTGTCTTTTCTATTTGTTGTGGAGTTCAGTTGCCAAGATGCCTTTAGAAACATGCTATATCATTAAAACATTTTCTGATACCAAGCTGTTGCAGAATGTTGCAATAGTGGGTGCCTGATGTCTCGCCTCCCTTTTCATTCCCCTTTTAATGTAATCAGTAATTGGAATAAGAAACAGATATGGCATTTCTATCAGTTACCATTTGTACACAGAGTCTATATGCAGATGGGAGCATTTCAGAGGTTTGCAGGTGGGATTGTAAAACTGTTGTGAGTGCCTGCATAGTGATTTGTCAGCTGATACTGGTCTCTGTAGTTGTAATCTTGAAACGCTGAAACCAGCCCACATTTATATGTATGAACATTTGATATAATTGTTACAGATGCCAACTGGACAGTGATTATGACTCATCTGCTATCTGGAGCAGTTTTGCCTTTTTTAAAAAAAGGTTACAAAACATATTATTTTCTTGTTATTCTATGTGAAAGAGAAAATAATATCCACATAGATGCAAAAATTTATTTATTTATTTATTTATCATATTTGTATAGCTGCCCATCTCACAAAAAGTGACTAACAACCTTTTGAAAATGTTTAAACATGTAAATATCAAACAACCCCATAAAATATACTTTTTCATCAATTTCAGTGTTTTAAAAGGTTATTAATGTATTAATGTGGATACTACCTACTTTTTCACAAAGAATAACAAGATAATACATTTTGCAACCCCTTAAAAATTATGTAGTTTATGCTTACTGTATGTAAACAGGCTCCTGTGATCTTCCCTCTGTTCTCCTCCAGAACATCTGCAAAAAGTAGATTGAAAGTATTTGTTTCTAATTTCAATTAACTTCAGTTTAGCTTTTTGGCCAAGTCTTAAACTGTGGTTAATCTTAACAATAGTTTATTAAACCAAGCTACTTTGATGAATCATGCTATGAAGTTTACTTTTTTCAGTAAACTGTAGTCGATAAACCACAATTTATTTAGGTTCAGTTATAATTGTAATCTATGATTAATTATAAATAGAAGCATTCTGTCCTTGCAGCAGTGTCAGAGCACAAAACGGAGAGGGTGAAACCAGTGAGTCTGAGACTCATTCATGTGACAATAAGCCATAGTTTATCAATCCTGGTTTCATGTTCTCCATATATGTCGGACTATAGTTCCCAACTTGAGACAGCATACCCATTGGTCATACTAATAGTGAGGAGTTGCAGGCACTATCAGTTGGATAAGTCCAATTAGCATTACATCTGAATGCTGCCAATGAATTGTATTGGTCTAGAAAGATGGCTGCAGTTAGAATTAGGAACTTGGGATGAACAGATGCTTCCATGCTCCACTTCTTTTTCTGTCAGCAGCCTGAATGTATCCAACTGGGACAGCTCTTTCTTCACCTTCTCAGTGACCACTTAAAGGGTTAATAGTTACTTGATCACAGTATATTGTGCTGTTTGCCTTGAAAGCATCTGCAGAAGGATACAAGCTGAAACTGTCTCCTATTTGAAGGCCATCTGGGAACTGCTTGCTGAGAGTTCAAAGGTTGAATGGTTTTGATAAGGAAAGTTGGTTGAATGGTGTGCTCGACATGTGCATCAGAAAACATCATGGGGCACGAGGATGTGAAGGAATATTGTGGGAAGCTATTCTTCTTAATTTTAGTTTTTTTCTCCCTCCTTCTGTGTTTAAATATACTATATTCCCGATATCCAGAACTTGTAGATTTGAGTTTGCGAAATATCAAAATCAGGTGGTCAAAACTGCAACTGTGTCTACTTTTACCACATCTGAATATAATTTTTGATTATATTTATGCATTGATTACAGATATTAAGTTAAAATATTGAATAAATTAATGCTCAGTCAGAGATCATGCTACAAACAACAGTAAAAAGAAAATTGCGCCTGTTGCTTCTGGTGAATAATTATTTGTCCACAGGCAATGTTTGTAAAGATGTATGTATGTATGCATGTGTTTATTGATTTATTAAAAATTAAGTTTATTTTCATTAAAGGTAGTTTCAAATGTGTGTTAAATAGCTGCATATATTGTTCTGACTTTTTTGTATATCTTTGATTATGTAATCATGTCCATTTTTTAAAATATACTTTCTGATATAAATCTTAATTCTTGTGGTGAAAAAAGAAATAACAATGTAGGCCTTAGATGTTTCCACTCTTATTAGGATGGAATTCTTTTGCTTTCTAAAACTGTATTATATTTAACCTCCTCCTCATGATCACCTGCAGGCCACGTTCACAAGTGGGTTAGTAGCTTCCCATCCAAGCCGTAGCTTCTTAGTAAGACAATACTTTTCTGTCTGGTGTGCTTGTCTCATCCCAATCTTGGGATCCTCCTGACGGCCCATCTGACTGAAAAAGCCGTTGCCATAAATGTTTCAGAGCTTCTAATGATATTGGCATCCAGAATAATATCTACAGGAAGCCCAGGAGGCTTATACAAGTGTTCAGTTGTACAGCCGTAGATAAAGAGCTCTATCTGCTCATTTAATTTCATTTGCGATTTTTGGTTATGGTCTTTGGAAAAAAGGCTCTGTTCAAGCCAAACTGTGCCACAAAAACAAAACAAAGGAAACAAACTCTATAATTTCACATACCACAAATTTACACACTGACCTGTTTTAGGCACTGAAGGAAGCCGCCACCTTTCACTGCAAAATGAATAAGTTGTACTTGAATAAACAGTAAATGGGGGTAGGGGAAAAGGGGGAATACTACTGAATAATGAGAACATTTCCTATCATAAAATTAAGCAGCAAAAGATAAAGCTAAGCAAACACAATGATATTTGCCTTTGCTTGCTGGTACTACCATATTTTCCCTTCTTTCTTGCTCCAAGCCAAGTACTCTTTCAGTGCATGTGGCTGGGCTTACATTCTCACTTAATTCTGTAGAATTTTATGTTGGTCTAATAATTGATAACTAGTGTTTCTACAATTTTATGTAAACCTCTGGGTATCTTTCTTAAGCACAAACATTTAGGATTGCCACTGACACCAAGTCTGGTGTACTGTACTGGCATTATCAAATGTTTTTTAACTTTTGAATTAGTTTGGAATACTCATCTGCTGGAGAAGCCAGTCTTTAGATCATGTTCTTAATTCTGCTGTAGTCATTGTGGATTTATAGGGTTATACTGTAAATTTATTTTTATAAAATATACTTTTGCTGAACAGTCAAGCCCTTGTGGCTAAGGTTGAACAATTTTATTCAGTAAGTTTGTAATCAAAGAGGCTCTCAATTTTGCATTCTTAATCCAGGTATTGAATGGAGCTCTGGTTAAGTACGGAAGACAGGACTGGATTAATTACCTGGAAATTAAGAGTCTACTTATTTTTGTCTCTATTGTTAGAACTATAGAAATGAGAAAAGGAAGGACAAATAGATTTTCCTGACTCCTACAATTTCTTCCATTAAGTCCACTTGCTTGGTTTAATGTTAAATTATGGAATCTTTTAATAAACTTGCTTAATTTTTTTATTCTTGCCCATCCCATTACTTATCCTTCTGCCTGTGTCTATAAGGTGAAACTATTGAGATAACTGTTCTTAGTATAGCATGTTCTTGCATAGATTTATCCAATACTGCTGTTCCTTCCTTTGCATTTTGTGCATTGTTTATTTTCCCTGCTCAGACAGGGGAAAAATATTTGAATGCAATTCCCCCCTCACTTTTTCTTTTTTTTTTGGGGGGGGATAGAAAATTGAAAGGGGTAGTGAACCATGATTCAAGAGGCTGAGAGAGAGCTTCTTTCTTTCGCAGCATTAATTAACTCAAGTTCGTTAGGACGTGGAGTCTACTGCAGTTTTTCCTTGTTTGTGCTAAATCAGGTCAGAGAGAGAAAAACTTTTCAAGCAGACTAAGTGTTAGCTCAGAAGAACGAAGAAGCAAAGCAAACTGATATAACTATTATATGGATGGATATTGGTCTGGAGATGTTATTGTATAATATGCCAGATATGTGAGATGTACATAATAAATATTTCTTACAGTTGTGAAAATGAATTCTGTTAATATTGGAGAGACATAAGTAGGAGATATTTGATGATTACTTTTAAAGAGCTGAATTGGCACTACTGAGAATCTAGGTTGGATCATGCAAGCGTTGTGCAATATACAGAACAAATTTTTAAAAAGAATGTATATTTGGAGACTATTTTGTCTATCCGGCAATAACAAAGCGCAATTTAATTGCCCCAACTCATACTTGAAGTTGTTGTTTGCTTCTAGTGAATTTGTTTTACTTTAATTTTACTCTGTTGTGTGTTTGTATATTTATATAACTCTGCTCCTAAATTATGGTGTATATTGCAAAATACTGTATATCGTAATTCTTTATAATAATGGAAAGATGTATCCACCTTAAATTTTGTACCCCTATCTGGAGCCCAGCCAAGATGGACATAAAGTCCCACTGACTCATTGTTAGCAAAAGCTTTCTCATTTCTGCACTCTGGGGGGGAAAACGGCAGGAGCAAGCCACAGGCTAATATGTTGTAGATCTCGCTAGCCCTGTGGAGAGTGGAAATTTATGTGCTATTCATTCACTGAGGAAGTAGTTTGCCAGGGTGCTACTGACTGTTTCTATGACAACCCCAAGAAAGCTTTACAGTTGATCCTCTTGCTGGAAAAGAGTGAAAGTGAGAAGGAGGGAGGGAGAGAGAGAGAGAGCGCCTCCAAAAATGAAAAGACAAAAATAAACACAGTGAGAGAGAGAGAGAAAATAGACAAAGAGTTGGAAAGTTTTATTTGAAGTAATTAGGTTCTACAGTCCTCTAGATGCTCATCTGGGTGCATATCCCACTGAACTCAGATTTACTCCTGAGTAGACATATATAGAATTTTGATATAAAAGTTCTCCCAGACTTTGCAGAATCCCCTATCTCCAGACCAGCATTTAAAACTATGTTTTGAAATAAACTCTTTCTTAGAAGATTCCCTTAAGAACTTCAGTTAATGCAGGTAGTAGTGATGATGCTTTACATTCTGATGGCAAAGATAAAAACATATTTTGTTGTTGTTTTGGTGAAAGGATGCAGGGAGACCCATTAAATTATCTTTCATTTAAGTCTTCATCCTCAACAGCTTCCTCTAGTTTATCTATTTCCCCCCAGGTTTTTAGAGTGGCTCCTTTTTTATATATACCCTTCTTTCTTCTTTCCCTTTAATATACGTGTTTCTACAGGCACCATGTACCTTCTAGTTGGGTTTACTCATTATTTATTGATTTATCAGATGGAGAAAGTGACACACACATTTTCTCTTCAGTCATATTATTCCAGTTTATTATCTCACAATATGCATAATTATGCAAGAAAAATAATCGGAAACTAGGGGATGATACAAGGAACTTCACTGATTTGAATAGAAGTTATATAGCAACTGTATATGGTGGATTAAGTCCACAATAAGGTTTTGTGGTGTTAGGTGAATTTCCCTAATTTGGCTGTTCCAAAGTGCGCATTCTCAAATAAGTCTATCATAAAATCCCTAAATAAGAGTAAATGTTTTCTAGTTTAACGTTCAACAGCTCCCTTTGTAATCACCAACAGTGGGTGCCGATGCTTGACGATGTTTCCATTGTTTCATTTGCAGCCTCTGTTTCTGTTTCTGTTCTGATTAAATTACAAATACCCACAGTGGTATTCAAACTAACCTGGATGTACTAGCAAAATAAAATGTGCTGTTACTTTCATCTTTCTCTTTTTTTAAATGAATAAAAAATGCTAGAGATAACATTGTGGCTTGCCTGTCCAACGTGGAATTCCATGTGCATCTTACCTCTGTAAATTCCATAGAAGTGTGATACTGATGCAAGATAATGATTAAATCACATGCAAATGTAGCTTATGCATCAGAAAAGTACAAAGAGTAAATCAGAATTTTTGCTGTGACTGATTATCATCATATCATAGACTGATACTGTTAGGGCTAATCTAATCCTACTATCAGTTCAGGTGGTTGCTTAAGGTAAAAATATTTGAAGGAGTTTCAGCACTGAATTCAAGCCTGGGTTGTTTGTACTTGTGCTTGCATTTGTTTGTACTTGCACATGGCCAGCCCAAAAATTGAATAAAACATGGATATTGGTACTCCTTTTTTGAGGGGGGGAAAAGACGATCAAGGACGAGATACTTTCAACAGCAGTTAATATGGTAGCACATTTGCTTTACCAGTTTTATTATTTCCTGGCTTTAACTACTTGAATATGAGTCTGCCATGGTAGAGATGGGCGGGGATAAATCCAAATAATAAATCTGACCTAGAATCAAGAAGCTGTAATTTTTTTACATCTATCTTGTGCTCGGTTGAGCTTCTAATCTGACTAGTTTTGGTCGTAAGGAAGGAATGATGAAGTTTGCAATATTTGTTCTCTCAGTTTTCTTCATTCCACTTAATATTTATAATTTGATCTTTGCAGCTTCTCATATGTGTCCCTAAAGTTAGTTTTAAAATCTAATTTTGCGCAGTGCCTTTTTTACAGGGAGGAATAGTATATTTCAGTTCCACATCAAATCTTATTTTAAATCGAAAATTATATTAGTTGCTTAGAAGTTAAAAGAAATACACTATTTTAAAGGAAGAATCTTGGGCCTATAAGAAGTTGGGAGTCTCTGCATTCCCAGCTAACAAGGAAGTGAGAGATCCAAATGAGTTTTAAATTTCACCAACTTATTTCGAAAATGTTTGAGCGGAGGGCTAGGGAGGAGAGAGAGAAAAGGGCAGGA